>CM040631.1:67192037-70132037 GCA_022818045.1 Neotoxoptera formosana | reverse complement strand
AAAAACCATTTTGGCGTTTAAAACTTTGAATTTGGTTAAGTCGTTAATTTTTAAACAATTTTCAAAGTGTGTTAAAATTCAAAATTATTTCTTCCTAATCACTGTTACTGCTGAAAAGTTATTGCATTAGTCCAATAGACCTGGGACACCCTGCATACTAGCAGTGTATAATATATACAGTATAGAATCATAGTCTACCTAAATAAACATTTGAACTGATACAATGTTAAAAAATATATTTTTCACATTTGTTTATAAAAAAAATGTAATATTACCACTTTGATAAAATTATTTTGTTTATGAAGTATTAATTTGTTGTCTAAAGTATAATGTAAATATATTACTTACCTGTACCTACCAGCTACCTATATATATATACATATCCATATAATTGTCGTTAAAAATGTTTAAAAGTATTTCTGTTTGACGTATATTACGCGCGTAATATTAGTATATAATATTCATCATTAAGTTATCGAATGCTTATTGGCAGTAATTTGCAAACTAAATAAATTCAATAGCATACTGGTATTCCACCGGCATCTGCTGTTGTTCTCTCTTTAAAAATGAATATATCATATATATGGTAAAAACGTGTACGTCGTATATCGTACAAAAATCTAAGCGACTAAGATACCACCTTAACATAGGCGGAAATTTGGTGAAATTACTGGGGGGGGGGGGAGCTGAGCATTATATTTCTCGTTTCACCTATATAGGCACTAATGTACTAGAGTCGCTCACTGCAATTATTTATTTCAACAAGACGATTTACAAGGTTTGACATACTAAACAATTTAACCATAATACAGTACAATAACAATAATGTTTCTTAATTTGAACATTTATTTCTAAACAGAAACAACCACTACTTGTTAGTGATTATAATTATTACATTAATTACGATCTTTCCAAGTTATGACAATTGACAATAAGTTTGTAAAATCTTACGAATTTAATTAAATTTTTATTATAGAACATTTTTTTATAATTTATTTTGTAATCCAGATTTTAAAAATGCATTTTTCAATTATACTAATTATTATTGTCTATTTAGTCACATTAAAATTGTGATGGCCAGGGAGGGCTAAGATCTGTACTTTAAACTTCTCCCCCTCCCGCCCGATTTCCGCCTATGCATACCACGTGATTAATTTTGTTATACAAGTAAGTCTTAAAAAATAAAATTCCGTCTCTCGTTCCACTCGTGTACGTAGAGCACAAAAACAACCATAACGCGTGGATATTTACATATATACGCGCGTCATTACGACTTATATTATAATATATTTTATTATCGGAACGATGTAGGCATATAATATACGAAACAAGGCGTGTGATTGGTGCGGTGTGCTTGTATATAACGTATACATAATAATATAATCCTATACGGAGAAAATGTGATACTTGCGGTGGTGTAAAAAATAGAAATCAACCTAACCCGATATTGTATTATATTATTATACTGCACCTATAGGTAGACGTCGTGCGGAAATCGTACGAATGCACAACGATGACATGGCCACGGCGATACGAACTACAGACTATTATTATTATTATTATTATTATTATAACAATAACAACCGTCTGCTTGACCTGCAGGCGACCGTTTTGCATCATCGTGTTCACCCAATAATTATTGTAATATTTTTTTTATTTTTTTATTTTTGAAAAGGCTTCAGCAGTAAATGATGTTGTTATTAGCTATTATCGAATGGTTTTACATATATATATATATATATATATATATAAATATGAGATATTAAAATATAAAATTATTATTAAGTTATCTAAGGTTTTACATTGTTTAAATTTACAATTATTTATTTTCAATTTTAGTGTTACTTGAGAATTCGATTATTTTCTTAGTCGTGTAGGTATTTAAAGCGGGCACCGGCAACCCGCGGCCCTAGGGACATTTTGCTGCGGCCCTCCAAGTATATTTTAAGGTGTTTAATATTATATATTATATTTAATAGTATTAATTAATAATTATTTTTAAACTTTTAAATTTTCTCTACTAATGTATTTAATTGGAAATTAGTTAATAAGGACAACCGCAATGTTAAACTCATAATATATGATTGTTGCTATCTGTAAATATATTAAAATTATATTTTTTAAAATTGTGTATGTGGCCCTCAGTGAAAAACTGAAAACAATCATGGCCTGTGTATAGGTAAAAAGGTTGCCGACCCTCATTTAAAGCAACGCAAAATATATATGTAATATAATAATATATGAGTACGATGTAATAAATTATTACGTTTATTGATAATACCTAATATTATAATTTATAATACAATCGTAACGATATCATTTTGTAGGTATCATAAAAATGTTGTACATTTTACTGAACCCTGACACTGCTTTGCTCCTTTACAAAACGATATTAACACTTGTTCAACTGCCACACCTCTACATATCAGTGCGTAAAAAAAAAACCTAAAGTACCTACCTTTTTCGTCACATTCCCACTCTTGGCATTATATATATATATATATATATACAGGCAAGCACGCGGGTTATAACTGCGTTGCTTAACCTTTAAAATAAAATAACATACTATTGCCGAGGCATATCTTTATCTAACTTAACCTGATCACCCAGTGGAAATACTCAACCCAGAACCCAACGACATTTCCAAACTCATTCAGTTCCTATAATAGTATAGAAAGTCAACACAAGTGTAATCCATAATATCCATAATACCCAATACGTAAATCCACTGTTTCTTTTTTTTCTCTCCTACATACTATCTGTTATATCTTAAAATATATTTTTATGTATCATCTTTTTAATATTTATGTATAATGTATCAATGCACATAAAATGTAATACATCCAATGGCCTCCGATGCGCGGATAGTTTATTTAATAAAAAAAAAAAACAGCAAATTATTGCCGATCCGATGAACGTACTTAAACTTTTATAACGACCTAGTACCTATATAATATCTTTTCATGAGTTGGTTTAAATACCTATTCGCGGAGTAGGTGCATATAAAACGGTATAAATAAGCCGTAGTAGCGGGGGCTCTCTCCGTTTGCGGTGCGCATATAATATATATATATATATATTTATGGTGATTTCAATCGTGCTAAATTCTACTGCGATAACGTGTTGAAAATCGAAACTTCACGACAGAAAAAATATTAAGGGGACGTTATGCCCGCACACGTTGTCTCCGTCTTACAAGTGCGTAACATATAGCAAATTGTACGCTCTACAGATCACGCGAAGCTCCGTGAATTTAAAATTTAGAGTGAATTGGCCTCTTATAAAAAATTAAAGGTAACATTATTATCGAGCGGGCTTCTCATTTGCTTTTTATTATATTTTAATTTTAAAGCGAGTTATGAGTATTTTAAGATACACAAACAATTTATAATTTTAAAATACTCATAACTCGCTGTACGATTTGCCATGTTACGCACTTGTAAGACGGAGACAACACGTGCGGGCGTATAACGTCGCGCTCTTAACAGTTTCAACGATCTCGGTGTGCGAGCGACGATTATAATACGTCATGTACACGCCGCCGTGTGAGTCTTTTATGACGACCCGTACAAAAAACCATTGGCGGCCCAAAATCGGGGCTCGTATCCCCGAAGCTCAAAGGTCGGGATACGCCGCGCCGTTGCGTATATACACGGCAGGTCTCGAACAGTAGCGGCGGCGGCGGCGGCAGTGGCGTTCACGGTCGAACGCGAAGCGCAGTCATCAATAATTTACGTGCGACGAGAGAAGGGAAGCCGCGCGCAATTATTATTATTCGCGCGCGCGCGCGCGCGTGTGTGGGTGTGTGTCGGCTGCTCTGCGGGGCTTGGCGCACGCATATAATAAAAACAAACAGCGGCGGAGGTTCGGGTGACACGGTCTGTGATTTTCGAAAGACGTCGCCACCGCCGCCGCGCCGGCCGTCGCGACGTCGACGCACGCACGCACGCACCCGACCCTTCCGCCCCCTCGCCGTCGCCGTCGCCGTCGTCGTTAACGGGTGCGACTGCTATAATAATATTCGTTCGCCACCGCCACCGCAGCCGCCGCCGCCGCCGCCGTCGCCGGACTTCCGATGCGTGCGGGACGTGTGCGCGTATATTATATTATATAATATTATGTACACGCATCGGAGGAGAGTGTGACGAGAATTCAGGGCAAAACTGATATGTGTGTCTGCTTGCGATATAATATTATATAGTGCGCGTGTAGTGTGCATTATACACCGCGACGTAGTTCCCTGCTCAGACGACTTTTTCTACTCATTTCCTTTTTTTTTTTTTTTTTTAAATTACGACATTAATATTATATCATAATAATTATTCCGTGATCCGATAGTTTTTTTGAAAAATTGATTGTTGTACGCGCGTATATAACAGGGGCGGCCAAACCGGTCGATCGCGGACAATTTCAAAGTCGATCATGTTAGAACTTATTTTTAGGGACACACGCATACGAATTACGTATGGAATTGTCGATAAGTTTTGTCTGTACAATTTTTATCTTATAACTGCAGGTTTCGTGTGTCAAATGTTCACGAATGTTCATTTCACTGTGTTCATTCGGTGTCTGTTGTATTAAGTTTATAATAACGTTTTTAAGTTCTTTAAAATATATAATTATAAGTGCACATATAAGAAACAAAAAACGTATCATTTTCATCAAGAATGGGAAATGGATTTTTTTTTACAATGTTGAAAGACAAGTGCATGTGCAGGGTTGGGCAGTATCTTCGATACAAGTATCTTAGATACGTATCTTCGATACAATTGTATCTTGTATCTTGTATCTCGATACAATTATATGAAGTATCGAGTATCTTGTATCGCGATAATTCAAAGCAAAGTATCTTGTATCTAGTATCTCGATACTGCTTTTTTAGTATCTTGCCCTTGGAAATTATTTTTCAGTACCGATAAATCATAAAATATAGTTATATAATATGTGATATATATATATCTGTGACATACGCACATTGAATTGGATTTTACGTCTGTACCTTATTAGAAATCCGTAATTTTACATTTATGTTATTACTAAAATTATTTTTATTATGTATTTATTTAATTTTTAATGTAGAATTATTATTGATATAATTATAATTATTATTTAATTGTTCTGTAATTGTATTTTGGTTATTATTGCATCATTGACGACAACGAGATTACGTAATGTCGTAATTGATTTGTTTTATTATTACTGAATAAATATCATTATCACTATTATCAATTTTTATTATTTAATTTGTCATATTTATCGAAGTGGTCATCCCCATAATAATAAACATATTTTTTTTAAAAACCAGTGACTAATTTTATTAAAATGTATTGAGTATTTAGTATCGAGTATCTAGTATCGCGATACTCCAAAGCCAAGTATCGAGTATCTAGTATCGCGATACTCTAAAGCCAAGTATCTAGTATCTTGTATCGCGATACTCCAAAGCAAAGTATCTTGTATCTAGTATCTCGATACTGCTTTTTGAGTATCTTGCCCAACCCTGTGCATATGTTTGATATGTCAAATAACAATATATCCACAACAAAAAAAGGTAATCTAGAAACTAGTAGAAAGACATTTTAGAACTACGCATTCAAAGGTTAGGCTACTATATAATATCATAGGTTAGGCACATAATTACCTATAGTAAACCGTAGGGATAATTATTCTTTTATCGACCAATACTCATTATTTCAAAAACTATCAAAAATAAATTAAGCTTAAGTATAGATATAAGTTTTTAAAAAATGGTTTTTTTTTACATAATTGTAAGTCGTTGCAAAACTACATATATTTTAATATCTTTATCGTTATATATTTTTTAAGTTTTTACCCTCTTTAAAGACAAGTACATTTTTTAATTTCTCATTCCTGCAAATTGTTCGGAGTAGGTACCTACTTCGTTGCATAAAAGTCGAGTTAGTCTATGAGTTAATCTTAATAGTATTTAAAGTTTAAATAAACAGAGAAGCGAGTGGCACTAGCTGATTACATATAAACCGATGTGAGCCGATGCTATTAACGTTAATAGTTTTTGAAATAGTGAATATGTCTGTATTCGAACGAATCACTTGTTATTAAGTATATAACCAGCTGTAGGTCTTGTAAATAATAGCTACTGCAAGTATATCGTTATGGGTTATACAGTTATCCAACAATATAATATATGCTGTAAAACTAATAATCAAGAGTCCTCTCTCCTCGGCGTTCTAGAATTTGTACTAGTGATCGTATAACAGCATAATATATAGGAGCCAAAAAAATATTTCGTTGGTATAGTGAAAAAATTAAGTTATGATCCGGATTTTTAACGCTCGAGAACGTCTGCAGCAGCGTTCAGAATCTCGTCACGTATATTATTGTCTATATACGATTTCGTACGATCGCGGTTCTTAGAATATTGTCGATTGGAAAACAACGTATAAGACAGCTATGACAATAATAATTCGGGTCGATATTAGGTTTGACTTACTGAATACTGAATAATAGCGAACACTCATTACTATACTAAAAAAGCCTCGAAAAAGTATAATAAATTAGAGTACCTACTCGGACTGATGTATAATGTATTTCGGTATATTTCGTCATGAAATTGCAGCAGGTACACTTGAATTTAATACAATTATTACGATTTATGATTTAATATAATGGATTACCCGAATATTCGAAAACGTTCGTGTCAGACGTATAGATAACGATAGTTCATAGAATATATAGGTAAGTGTGTGTGAAAAAGTTGGCACTGTTAAATATTATAAGCTTGAGATATCGTAATACGCATTAATCAGTTGTCAAGTTCAGAATATAATATATATATAATATAATGTAATATGTCATTCTAAATTTAAACGCGTCTCGCATTTATCGAAATGACGATTTATGTTTATTTATATTTATTCTAAAAATCTTCCGGAATGTACGTATCTGCTCGTATAACTTTATTGTGTATAATATATTATATAGGACGCGTAATAATATATTGTACCCAAATCGTATGGCACGCCTCGATATTATAATATAAGGTATGGGGCACGATTTTCGTAATGGCAAACGGTCATTTCCTACGAGTATACAAATCGGCATGTACATATAGCACACAGACCTACAACACATAAAACACTATTTTTGAAACCGAATAAGGGTCACTACTCCAGTGGAGATATCTGTATATAATATAATATATTATAAATAAACGTGTAATGCGGAGATGCTATCGTCCTACACTATTTGTATACGTGGCTTAGAACGTCATTGTCCCTGAAGGATATAGAGTATTATATGTGTACTTCTTGTTATCGGTTCTTGCCGGGGGTCAATCAAAGGGCTCGGTGAATAATTGATCGGTGTCCGTATCGTAATCAATTATCTCGAATTGCACCCCGTCCGGACGGTGGCCGGTGGGTATAACGCGAAACCACCTTAACAACAAAGAAGCGTCTCTATATATTAACCGACAGGACGCGGTCGTTATACACGTATCCAATAATACAGGGTGAATGGCACGGTCGCACGGTCACACCTAAAACACACCTATTAAAATATAATATAGCAGAGGCCCGTACAATAATATATATATATTACGATATTATGTATATGTATAAATAATAATGTATAATTGTATCACATCTGCAGATTTATAAAAAAATATTCGATTTTTATTAGCCACACATTATTGCAGAGCGCTCGCAGGGTCGAAAAGCTTTGAATTGGTTCTCATATTACACGATAAGTCAATACGTGGGTTATTAATTATCTGCAGGAAATATATAAACATGTAAATATAATGTGTGATGTTCAACCGGTACAACTTTAATTAATATAGAACAGAATATTATATTAAAAGTATTTTAAATCACTCGAATTTGGCTATGTAACGATACAAGAAAAACATATTATTTTTTAAATGTCGAGTTTTAAACTATTATAATATTATGATACCTAATAATATTATCATAACATCACTTATTATCGATTTAAATTATAAGAATAGGCGCTTCGGTATTATGGCATATTATATACATTACCTACGGTTGAAAAATTAGAGTATTTCATTTAATAATCATCAAATATATTAACAGTTTTGTAAATAATTGTATTTGTTTATCTATATTTATATGTATTATTATAACATTTTAGACTTGGGCGAGTGTTTAATGAAAATTGGTTTTTGAAACGACATTGGTATTTACGAAATAAGTGGGCACACCCTATATTATATTAAAGGTATATTTACCTAGTGCGTATAACACATATACACATTATATATACGCGTGCTCTTCCCCTATTCCGTATAAGAGGATGACAGGCGATTAAGGTGTCGTGCACGAAGAAAAGTCCAATTGGTTTAAACCGTTTTCTCTTACTGATCACTAAATATACTCGCAGCCTTACACACACACACACACACTTTACGCACGCAGATATGTATTATACATACGCACATAAATATATACATATATAGAGGGGGTTTGCATAATGAAAATTGATGTACGCGATAGGGGTTGGTTTCTTTTTATTATTATTTTGCTTTCCAGTAACAAATTGAGGGATCAGAATATCGTGCGGTTTAAACCCTATCTGTCGCGGACATGTATATCAACCCCCGAGTTTGTTTTTTTTATATTTATATATATATATATATATAGTTAAATCAATCGTAATTAGATTGAAACACAATAGCCGCGAATACAACTTCATCGCGGCTGATGCCGGTTATTCGACGGGTAATAATGCAATCGTGCAATCGATACGTCGAAACAACAGTGGTGGTGAGCGTACGAAATTCGCTCTGTTTTATATTTTCAAATTTAACGCATGGAGCGATTTTTGTACCAGACTGTCGTGTGTATTGTACAATCACAGTTTTTTTTTTCAAACAGGCTCTTCAATAATCTTCAGTTTGTTTTAATATATATATGGAGTTGGCTATTTGAGTGCAACGTTGTATCATATCCATCTCATATAGTGAAATATAGATTAAGCACAATATTTCATCTAAAAAAACAGCAAAAATGTCATTATTTTAGCCATCGTTTAAACACAATAATAACTATACGATTTATATTATAGATGATTGTCAATTTCTGTGCTTGAATGTATTTTATTTATTTATTCAATGAGGTATACATAGTCTATCTAGTGCTATAATATAGTACCAACAAAATTGTTAAAAAACCAAATTGTCTAAAATAATAGTTTTGCGGGTTAAGCTATATATTCTCTGCATATTATGCACCTCAAATGTGTTTTATCGTATTTCGCGTCATTTACGCCCGATGATCAAGCCTCACCGTTTAATGTAATTCGATGATTTATACGACGAGTTTAAATAGTTTAAAATGAAATATAATTTGTTAGAAATCAGAACGCCCAAATGATTATATTATAAGAATTAAACTGCTGCAGATGTACGATATTTGATATTCGATGTTTTGCGCTTTTGTAAGTACTCATAATAATATATATCTACGTGTCTACAATAGTATAATAATAAAACATTTATAACCGACGCGCGTGCAGTACGCCGAGGTGTATATATATTAAGTATCCTAATATATTACTCGAATCGACTTTTGAAAATCGTTCCTATATATACTGCTGCGCGTGTATTATATATATATTGTGCGTTAAGTGCGGAACCGCAGTGGTCATCGTTTTGCGGGGGACCCGACAGCAATGCTTTGTGCTATATATACGACTGCTGCTGCAGTGCGCGGGACATTAGCAGACTGCAAAAAGCATATTATATAGTATCGAGGCTGGTGTGCGCGCGACCGGAAGAAAACGGATTCCAAATGTATACATACGTACGTATACGTACACACGCACAGCGTTGTTGTGATCCGCGGCGGGTTCGATTTCAATTATTAAATCCCGCCGTCGAAAAGAATAATAAGGGACGTGTTTGTCAATGACGGGGTCCATTACGGCGGCGGCGGCCTGTGGGTTTTGTGCAGCGCTAACTAGAGGCAAACAAAACGGACGGACGGGACCCGACGACGTGATGCGATTGCTAACCGGATCGAAAACGGGGTTGGCGAATTTATCTCGCAAAGCTCGCGTGTCCCAGACACACTTATATTATTATATATACGTCTCGTCTCGCCGTATATAGCACCATGCTGCAATACTATATATATATGTGTGCACGCCGTGATACGTTTACGCGCGATAACTGATAAATTAGTATAATATATTTTACTATATGAATCGCGGGGGAAAAAAAACGTCCGGATAAAAATGGTCCTACAATAGAAAAATACAGTCGATTAATTTAGAACGTCTATACAATAATACGATTTAATACGATTATAAATACAGCTATATAGTACCTACCTATATACCTAGTTATTAAAATAATGCCAATTATCTTTTTTAAATAGCCACAAACTAATATTGTTCTCTATTATCCAAAGGCTAGGTGCACATAACAAAATATATATATGTACAAGCGTTTTATATACTTTATACTAAAATACTAAAAACAGCTTTAGAACTGTACAAGAGTAAGTATATCGATACGTTTTTCACTAAACATTTTTTCCGGGACTTTTTTTTCCTATTACCTTCACTAAATATGATTTATAATTTAAATTAAACGGTTATTGGTGATTACTATATTGAATGCTGTAATATAGATGACACGTCAAATAAACTGTCGTCCGGGGAAAATGTCAAACAAGCATGATTATGGTACATATGCTAAGCTTTTCAGTTTTGTACGGCTATAAATCTGCGGTCCACGCTCTCGCGGTATATTGTGTTTTGCCGGAGGTATTATACCTCAAATATATTATAATAATATGCGGTTTAATTTGATTTAAATGTGAGGTAATCTTATAATAATTAATCCAAATTCGGTTTTGTTCTTTTTATACAGGTACCTCCTATAAATGAATAATAAATACAAATGCGTGTCTTTATATCATTTAAATGTGAGAACTTAAAATATAATCAATGGCATATATGACAAACCGTTCATCAAGTGCTGCTATCAACTATAATATAGTTTATGTGCTTTTTCACACACGTGAAATAAATGTATATTTGGGGGGTTACGTTATCGAAGCAATTTATCTTAGCTTTCAGCGACCATATAATGTATATTAATAATATGTATATCACAATATTAATTACTAATTAGTCGTTTAATTAGTATAAGTCTAAGCCACCGTGGCCGTTAAAAAAAAAATATATAACCTTGGAAATAATAATTATTCTGTGCAAACGTATTTTAAAACCCAAATCTAATCTAACCCGTTGGCGGCGGGTTTGCGTCTCATTAATTTTACGTTGGGCTCGCACGCGGTTTAAATTGTTTGTGTTAACGCGAATAAATTGTATCGCTATTTTATACTAGATTTGGATCTTATTACGACATCACGTATCTACAAAGGAATCTAATATCTATGTAGATTGCATAGGTTTGGCTCGGTATATATATATATTATAAGCATACACCTTAAATAATATATAAATATATAGTACTCGTGTTTTTATTTTTTAAATCATCTTATATTCGTATTCGTATGGGTATGCCAATTCTGTTTAAACTCTGAACTCGCATTCATAACACAATAGTATATAAAACACAAGTTAGAATACAATTAAAATTATGTTTTTAATTGTTTCTAACGTTACAAGGTATACAATCGTTTTTTATTTTTTATTATCATTTATTTTTTTTTCGTATTTTCCTGGTATTGCATTGATGAAACGTGTAAATACGACGAGTTTTCATATTTTTTTAGCGAACGTATAGCAATAATAGTATATATAGGAAACATTTTCAGTGTAAAATATCGTGTAGGTATATATATTCATATCTATATGGTATATGTACTAGATATGAATGTGTATAATTCACATATAATATTGTTGTTGTATTTATTTGTGTAGAGGCATATTTAATAATAATATATAACACATTGAAGGACTCTTATCATTTTTATAAATTCACATAATACCCCCCATTAGAACGCACTTTTTCATTACTGTTGTAGCAAGTAATAGTTAAGAGGTATTTTTTCCTATGAAATATGTCAATTATCTGAGGCAGCACAATGTGGCAGTTTGATGTCTATACGCTATACCTATTTGCAGCCGATACCATTAGAATATTATAGTATAGGTACCAGTAATTATATGGTTGCAATTTTTAGGGCCCATGTCAACTCCGCCACAAGTATCTTTTTTTAGTGTAAACTCCGCCAGTGAAGAAAATCAAATAGCAGTATAAAATTAATATAATATATTATTAAATATAATTTAAATAATTTAATATTACGTTTTTGTCGTAGTTCGGAAAACGGATACAACCGCACACCACATACAAAACAATGACGCGTCGTTATAAACGAGCCTGGGCTAATGATAATATGATGGGCCGTTCGGTGGTCGCGGAATGACCGTCGGTGGGCGTCGATGACGGGGGAACGACTGCAGTGCAGGTCGTCGTCGGGACGCGATCGCACGGCGCCGAGTAATAGCGGAAGAGAGTGCGCCGAAAACACGCGTGAGGCTTTTGGCCCAGAGCGTAGTAGCGTTGTAATATCATGAATTATATTAGGTGAAATATATGATAATAATGCGTGAGGACGTGAGGTATTTTATTATCGTGCGAGTCGCTAATATACCTACACGCGAGTGGACTGAACGAAAAAAAAAAATTCTTACGGAAAACCGACAGCGCGGATATTATAGAGCCAAAATAATATCTCCGATCGTTTTGAATACGCGACATTGCAGCGTAGGTAGGTTGCAGGTAATATACGTTTGAACGCGATGTTGATAAATCATCGCCTCCGAAAATACGATTTCGGCTGGAGCCCACTTGACCGTTGCAGTGTTAATTTTGTGTTTATACATGAAAACGTTACTCGTAAAAAAAATCATCTATAATCACCACGTATTATGAAAAAATGTTTATAATATATTTATAATTGTATAAAGCCAATTGAACTTAAAAAGCGGATCTGCTGTGGTGGAAAGGCATAATATTAAATTTCGATTTTTAAATATCAAATATAGACGTCTAGACACAAATATAGGCGCAACACAGAGTTCTTATCTACGAATAGCCAAATATGAAAATTATGTAGGTATACACTGCAGATTGATTATTATTTTATTGTAAATTTTCATTATTATTGTGCTTTACCGATTCGAAGACCTATTATGCTGTTGAGTTTTATACACCTATATATGCAGCGTTACTATTGTTTGATATTGTGGTTTCTTTTATATTTACGAGAAAAGCGATACTTTATATAGGCATTTGTTTCAGTGATTGTTGCGAGCCAATCTTCTAATACACGAGAATCGTTAAAAACACGATGAGACCATTAAAATTGTGAACCGTGAATACCATTTCACGAAAATATTGTTCTGAATAGTTCGGAATATTAGCTACTGCGTCTATAATAAAGTCTGCATCCAGTTTCGGAATGAGTAAGGAGAGAAAAAGAAGAAATATATACCAGGACAAATAAAAATATATATTTTGTGAATTTATGTACGCTATCACCGCGGTATATCCTATATATGCACATGGCAATAACACGCGCACGCGACCTTATATTAATATCATTGTTTTATGTTTACTCTAAATACGTTCTCTGAACATGGTAGCAGTATGATATGGCACATTGGCACGTGTAAAAATAAAATGCGACATAATGATTTGTTTTATTTGATAATATTCTGCAGTGAGTAATGAGGTTTGTCGATGCTCTTTTTGCTACATATAATAAAACTGGTTTTCGACATAAAATTCGACTTGCAATTATTTTATTGGATTTTGTTCTTAACATACCATACCATGATTTGAGTATATAGTATGACATATTATGTGACCTATAAAATAATCCATTTTATTTTTATAATAAAAACTAAATATGTAAGTACCTACTTTTTTTGAAATACCGAATACGACTCATCTGCACATAAACACATTAAGTATATTTTACCTATAATTACCCACTTTACACGCTCTATATAAATGTTTAAATTTTAAACAAAATATTATTATTTTTTAATTTTAATAAGTTTTAACCGTTTTTCATACCTATATACTAATATTACTTTTATACCAATAATATACTTTACTCGAGTAAAAAATGCATATTTTACGTATACCTACACGTAATAGTGCCGCTGCAGTCCACGAGAACAAAATAAAATATTATACAAATCTTTTAGTATAATATTATTAAATTAATGTAGGTATTTGTAGTGGTTTTGTAGCTGCAATTGACATAATTAAAATAAATATTACAATTATTTATTATATAGAAGATATAATAATATTTAATTGGTACTCTTATATTATCATCTATTTGAACTCGTCTCGAAACGCCGGCCACTTGATATCTGTATAGTTTAGAATGATTTTTATTATATCTATCAAACAATAATCGGTTAAAACCTAAAATTGAATACTTTTATTAATTTACCGCATCCGGTTATTATGTGTAATTGGAGCAGCCACAGCATACTATTTAAATCGCGGTGCATAAGCGGGCATTCATGTCGGGCTATTGGACGACGACGGTCTTAAGGGTTATGTCCCCTAAAAAAAAATTGAAGCATTGTAAGTGTATTTCTTCATTGTTGTTTTTAATTTATATCGATTAATTTTACTTCAAAGAGAACCACAGACTTCTCGTTGAATTATATTGAAGATATCTAGTAAATTGTTTGCAATGCATATGCATATTATATTTATCGCGGTTTGATTTTTGGTACACAATATAAATTACTAACTGGAAAATAGTATAGTGCCATATATTATTCCATTCGGTAATTTTGATTTTCACTCGTCTTTCAAACTGCTCATTGTGAATTTATTATCGTCGAGTTATATCTCTGAAACGACTAGACAGCTCAACATAAGACGATACCAAACGGTCAACGGAATATAATAATTCGTAATATTATTTTATGTGTAAATAATAATATCACTAGTCGTAATTACATAATATTATTGTCGCATTGTTACGTATAAAAATGATTTAATTTCGTATGATTCCCGGATCATTAACGATTTATAAAAATGTTAATTATGATGAATTCGTAGTAAGTTTTTTTTTTTTTTTCGTAAAACAGAGAATCGTTCGGAACGAAAACCACCGCTGAGCTGTTAGTTCTTCCCACGTCTCTACCGGAATACCTAAATGTGGTTTTAATGGAATTTAATGACCTACCGAAAATACTTCATCATCCGACATAGGTAGATGATTTATCGGAAAACACGATAAAACGTGTTTTGTTTGTGTGTGTGTGTGTGTTGTAAAAAAACCGTTTACATATTTTTGATCTCATATCGGATTAAAAAATATTTCAAACAAAAAAAAAAAAATTCAAATAACGTCTCTAATAAACAGTCGAGGGCATTACGGTTAACGTAATATCATATATAGTGATGCTTCGGCGGCGCCTATGACGACGAAGCCGAAAAGTCGTAAACGTGCGGTATTACGCACATATATGTATATGTCATATTATTTTATAGCTCGTATCTGCTCCCCAGTCGCGTGGTTTGTTCTAATAAAATTTGTGTATCATATCAATCGTCCGGTATTTCGTTATTTTTGTTATTTTCCCATATCGAACCGTTCTGAAATCGAAAGTATATGCAAAGGGCGAAGGCGGTTATTCCGACTCGTTCGTCTGCGCGTATATTCGCCACGCTCGCGAATCGAGACCATCCGAAATATGATTACAATATACTCGCCTACTATACAATACTATTTATACCTACATTAAACTACCTTATTGTTAAATCATAATAATATTATTGAAATGGCATACTCGTATTTATTATACAATATACAGGGTGTAACAGGTCTATTTGACTAATGGCTAATGCAATAACTTTTACAGCAGTAACAGTGATAAGCAAGAAATAATTTTGAATTTTAACACACTTTGAAAATTGTTTAACAATTAACGACTTAACCAAATTAAAAGTTTTAAACGCCAAAATGGTTTTTAAATACTTGTTTATGAAATAGCTATCTTGGGTTATTAGAAAAATATTAAATAAAACATTTTAATTATTTATTTTTGTTGTAAAAAAAAAAAATAAAATATAAGATATACAAATTATAGCGCAGAGCTCTACAAATCATTACAAAAAAAAAAACTTAAAAATATTGAATAGAAAAAAAGTTATTGCATTATAGTCAAATAGACCTGTTACGCCCTGTATAGGTACTAGCTGATTCCGTGCACTTCGTTGCCCATTAAAAAAATTAATAACTCCAACTCTATAATATATGAATAATATGTTTTATTTTATAATATAACGGTTAAAATAAACGAATAGTAATATCGTTATAACAATATTCAATTTAGTCCCACCTGGCGTTGCCTGAGCCAAATATTAAGTTAAGATTAACCTCAATAGTGATTTACATGCATCTAAACCACCTAGGTATAGGCAGTTCGCACTTCACTGCATTAGATCAAGGAAAAATATTAATAGTATAGATATTTGCACATATGGTTAATATTATGTAACCATTGACAACCCTATAATTAAACTGAGATTATACATACCATAGCAACCATTTATAAACAAATTGTTCCATCGTACATTTTAAAACCCCCGTGTGAGCACCTCCAGGGGTTGGACCTCTACCTTTTAAAATTAGCTTATGTCCTTTCTCAGTGTCTAAACCAGCGGTTCCCAAACTTTTTTCCACAGTGCCCTTTTAGGGGCCCCAAGTTAGCCACGGTGCCCTGCTGTGGGTTATCAATAACGGACAAATCTATACATTTTAAACTATTTGTTATGAACCGTAGACCTCGGTGCCCTTAGAAATAGTGCTAGCGGTGTCCCTAGGGCACTGCGGTGCACAGTTTGGGAACCACTGGTATAGATAATATAATATGGCGAAGACGATGATAATAATATTACTATGCTCAGGGCAAAAGAAAATCCAACATTTTTCCAACGCGACATATATTACTATTATTATTATCATTAGTTATTACCTATAATAATACCTATATAATAATATATTATGCGCCTCTATACGCGCGCTGTGTGCCCACAGTGTTGCCGATCGGGCCGCAGTCGTGTCGCCGAGACCGGTCTCATGCGTAATGTATAATAATAATAATATATATAATAATAATATACTATATTATATATATTGGTGATGGCAGGTACGCGATAGCCGCCGCCGCGGTGAGTTCGGTCGCGCGGCGATTTGCAATTCTAACAGCGGCGGCGGCGGCGCCGGCTGGGAAAACGCACACATTCTATATATATATATATATATATCGGCCGACGATGTACACCACAACCTATATACATATTATTATTATTATTGTATATATATATATATGTACCAATAATACAGCTAGGCACACACGTTATGTGTATTATGTCTTTGCGCGTGTACTCGGAAAATATACTCTGTAGTCCTACACACGGCCGCGGCCCTCCTCTGCCGCCTATCGCGCGTCTCTCGTACGCAATAATAATACGACGACGACGACGACGACGACGACGACTTACACTGGTAATACATATGTACGTGCGTTCTGTATATCATTATATACATATTATATATTTACCTATAGGCGTGCGTGCGTGCGTGTGTGTGTGTGTGAGCGCATTGCGAATATTATTGTAACGCGACCAAACCCGATACCGTTACACATTTCAGTCGTATAGGAATTCCAGCACTGTGGCGCTATTGTACGATCATAAAGTATATAATATATCACTATACATATTATGTATACAGTGGCGTGCTCACGGGGGGGATCAGGGTGTCATATCCCCCCCCCATTGGATTTTTTTGAAATGATTTATTATCTACGTGAAAAAAAAAATTTAGGTTTAAAATTCAATATTTTGGTTGTAGATTAGATCGCGTTCTTGTATTATAAATTCGATATTCAAGTGCGTCATGTTTATTGTCTCCGCACTCAGCATAACTCATAAAGCCCGTATCAATATGATGTTCTAAAAATAAACGTCCTGTTAATTGTTATTTCAATTTTTCCCGAAATGTTGAGACGGAGCTGATTTTATTACTATTATAGCTAGTCGACCGGGCGGCAAAGTTGGGCAAAATTTTATCTAGATAATTAATCAAATAAATATGTATTCAATTAAAACATTTTTCGAATAATTTTAAAATATTATTATTCGAATAAAAAATTATTCGAATTATTTTTTTTATAATATTTTGAATAAAAATGTATTTAAATAATTTTCAAACATAATTATACTAGAATAAAATATGTACCTTTTATAGAATGATTATAGTTCTTCTAGTATGTCTCACGACTACACTCTATATGTATATAGTATGTACCTCAGCTCAGTAGTAACTATTGTCTATTTATCAATATTGAAGACGTTATTATTGTACCTAGTAAATAGTCCAGTTTCAGTACTACATAGTACATAGTCTTAGCTTTATTATTTGAGTAAAAAATCGAATAATATTCAAACATTATTATTCGAGTAAGAAATTATTCGAATAATTTTCAAACATTATTTGAGTAAAAAAGAATATTCGAATAATTTTTTATCTTCGTGTGCGCAATTGCGTTTATTGACCAATTATAATTTTCATTTATCATTTACTTTTACTATAGTACCGTATTTGTTGTACTTGTACACTCATTGTTTCATAATAAAAAAGTAAGTAAAGCTAGATATTCTCATTTAGTTAAAAACTAATTAATATATTGTATATTTAAATTAATACATTAAACTTGAATATCCCCCCCCCCTTTCAAAAAAGCTGAGCACGCCACTGTATGTATACATAGTATATACACTCGATGGTACCTGTGATATAATCCAAGTTACACATATAATGTTATTATGATTGTATTCCGCTCGTCGACCAGTCCGGACTAGGAATTTATCGGATTATGTAATATTATATACCAATAATGTATTATGATGAATGGATCATCGTACATAGATAGGTACCAAACTCGATGTGCACGTCAAAGTACAATAGGTATAATAATTAATAGTTGTGTAAAAATGTAAAACAGTACTTTTCTAAGTGGTTTATTTACTTTATATACAAATTAAAAAATGATTTCAATTAGTAGTGGTTATTTTTTGGAGTTTTGTGTTTCCATGATATATATTTGCTATATATTATGTAATTCTCCATCTCCTTGTATTTATTTTATTCCAATAATGGATTAAAAAAAAAAAAAAAAACGTTTTTCTGCTTCAACAATTCGCTTTCACATATCGATTGCATTCCTACATAAACAATACATACAATATATATATATATATATTATACACCCTTTTCTTTAGATACCTCCATTCAATGCATGCTATCTATTTTGTCTTGTTTTATTTTAAATCGAAACTACGCCCAATTTTTTTACAAGCTATATATAAAAAAAAAATCTCGAATACACCCTATAAATTATTGTTGTTCTGCTCTTAAATTCTCCTATCTTTAATCTTATAGTCTTACACGATCAATCTCTGAGCACACATGCACGTGTGAATGTTTCGATCAACTCGACCATTAGGGATAATATCTCGTTTTTTAAAACAATGCCTACCTCGGTATATTATAAATAAAACATAATTATGAAAATTATTCGAGTTTAATAGTATTTTATATTGCAGTGATACAAATCGTTAACCACTTAAATTTATATGAAATATAATTTAAACTCGAAAAATAAATTGAATGCATTTTTAAAAATAATGCAAATTTGATTAGGGGAAATCAAATATTTGCTGCAGTATGACGTAAGTAAGTGTGAAAATAAAAATTGTTAGGTTAGAACTGTTTAAATAACACGGTCAGGTGTAATATAGTAATGTTTGCACTGTCTTCGACTAAATACAATAAAAAAAAATGTATGTGGGTCATTCATTTTATTATAATATATACTACTGTTTAGTATTCGCTATTATTAAGTAATTAATTAGAAACAAAACTATAGGGAAAAATTCAAAAGCTTATTAAGACGCTTTTAAAATAGAATTCTTAAACAATATTAATTAGATTATTTGTCGTTTCATAAAACGCGAATGCTGTATATACTATGCTGTTACGTCCACATTTAGCATTCTTAATGTCAAGGCTCGAGGACGATAGATTACATCGCAGTATCGCACGGCCAATTCATTTAAAGGGTTGTAATTTGTAAAATGCCATACGGAAAAACAGTCTTTGTAACTTCTCAAGCATATCGGACAATCCGACTTGAGTGCGGATTCCACAGCGCATATAATATAGAGGGCGCAATATATTCGGGCCATATTGCCAACCAAACCAAAAGGCAATAAAGAACTTTTGGATAAAATGTGTACCCAAATTCCTAATAGTTTGTTTCAAAACTTTTTAGTGCTTTTCGTATATAATTTCGATCAAAAACCATTGATCCTTGTGACACCAGTGTATTTTTATCAGATAAAATATCATCAATAAAGTAACATTAATAGCCCTATATTAATACATACTATATACAATATATATATACACACACACACACACACACACACATAATACGCATAGAGTATATTATATTATTATGTATAGAGATGACGTACTGCAGTCGTGTAAGAATGTATACAATGTTGCATTTCCGGGCTTTGGAAATGTCTATATAGATTATATATTTATATATTAAATAGTAAGTTATAGTTTCGTAATTTCGTATAGTTTACTATATAGTGTTGTTTAACCATGTGACATATTATGTATCTTATGAGTATATGTATATGAAATATTGGTTAGTGACGGTGTAGTGTAAATATATCTCTGTAAATAATTTTAAATCATATAATATTCTATACATACAGAATAGTATTGGCGTAATATTTATTTATGCATATACTTATAAGTTATAACGTACAATAATATATTCGTAAATTGATGGTTAAAATCTATACCTCCTTGCTCTACACTAATTGGGATTTAAATATTTAAATATCTGGCCATTTTTTAAAATCTAAATTAAAATGAAGACCATCAATGAAATGATTAAGATATCGTCTTTGAATATTATTGCGCGAGAATATTATATTAATCAATGGCTCGTATTCAATATAAATACATTTCTTCCGGAAACTATAATATTATGATAATATTTATTATTTTTAACATCCGCAATATGTACATATATTTGAATAAGAGTAGAAAAAAATATCGTTTTAATATATAATAGGTTCGCGCGATAGTAAAAATCTTTTATTAAAATAAAAGTTGTTATTTATTTTTTTTTTCAAGAGAATTCGCCGAATTTACATATTGTTTGTACGATTATACGACGACGACGACGACGACGACGACGTGCAGACTGTACGCGACGGCGGCGGCGGCGGCGGCGGTGACGTATAGAAATCGGCGTACGTTTGGGAATATAGAGGAGAGCCAACAAAGCGAGGTAAAGAAATTATTTTAATAGGTTTTTTTTTTTTTACATTCTTCAAAAAACCCCTTTCCGACAACGACACTGCTGCTGCATTAGGTACAGCGTCCATATTATATATATATATATATAAATTATATACTCGTCTCTCGGACATCCGCAGCAAGGCACGGTGTGACGGCGGCGGCGGCGGCGACGGCGGCGGCACAATGGCCGCAGAAAAGAAGAAGTAGGAGGGTGTGCGGGGACTGCGGTGGTGAAAAAACCGGGAGTCCATCTGTCGGCTACTTGAATTACGTCTCCGGTCAACAGGCGTAAAGAATTTTATTGTGCGTTTTGCGAAAAAAAAAAAAGGGATTCTCTCTTCTGCATGGGCTAAAAACGATTCGTTTTTCGATAAAAATCTCTGGACGTCTCTCTAGTTTTATTATTATTATTATTATTATTATTATTATTATATTCGCGTCCGTTTTTTCGTCCGTCTCGCTCGCTCTCGCCAATTCTATTATACATTATTATTGTACGCGGCCCCGCGTGTGTCAAAGCGGCCGCCGCCGCCGCCTCCTTGAAAGGGGGCGCTAGTATTCAAAAAATTAAGAGAAATAATAGCCCGAGTACGATTCGATGTTGCGTGAGACCGGAATCCGCAATACGATGGAACCGATTCGTTTATTGTGCGTTTCGAAATGAAAGGTTTTTTTTTCATCAATGTGTTTGCGCGCATATGTGTGTGTGTGTGTGTGCGTGTGTTTGCGTAAAAAAGAAACGAACACCGCACAAAAGAACATAGTGCATATGAATATATATATATATATATATATTATATTATATATTTGTGTAAACAACTGTCCCTCAGGGCGTGCCGGGATACAGCTTAAGGCCTTATATCTAACCTTATATTCGCACTTATATATAATATATTATATATTATACATGTATAATATACATTATACGCTGCACCGTACGAAATCGATGATGTTAGTGAAACGAACCGGACACTTGAACGACGTCGGTGATATTATTTGCACACTGCAACGTTTCAGCCAGCCGACCGACAATATAATAATAATAATATGTTCTTATATATTATTATTATTATTGTTATATAATTTTTATTATTATTTTTTTTTTTTACATTCCTGATTCTATGCGCTCGAGGATTTACGATATTTTCGTACGACGTTTCGTCGAGTTTTTATGAGCAATTACTGATACCTATATACATTGCACACGTGAAATAATAATGTTCTTACAATCCTCTTCGTATTCGGTTCATAAAAAAACAGGTGTCCGCTCCCGAGTAGTAGTAATTCATAATGCGTATTATTATCGATCGGTTTTTTTCAACAAATCAAATATTCAAATTTAACACCAGTTCTTGTGTTTACTGTTTACTCTACATAACCGAAATGATATACCTTTAATTCTATAATAATCTAGTTTACAATACATATATAGTTAGGTATACTTACCTACTACTATAATATATTGTACCCAATAATTAAAAAGTATTACTATTTTTTTAATTACCTATATATTGAACTTGAACTATAGTATATACTGACTTATTACAATATTGTATTGAACCAAATCGTGTATATCTATATGTATATTACTCTATATATAAGTTATACTGTAAAAATTTAACAAATATTGATTTTTATTTAATTCGACGAATAATATAAGCTTATAAATTATAATATAATATTATAGTATAAATTAAACTTACAAGTCTTAGACTTGGATAATTAATAATATATATATAAGACAAGAGTTCAATAAAAAATATTTTACATCAGTAATATTGAACACTATATATGTATTTATGGATTATGCCCTCATACAAAAATTTCCCCTCGTGCTTAATTCTGCGTGTGAATATATCAATAAAAAAAAAAAAAAAAAAATACACCATTTACTGACAGATTTAATGTTCGAATAATGAAGTCAGACGACGCAATTGGAAGGAAAATGTTCATCGAAACCCTTTTGGTTTTTGATAAATCGAATTACTGCGAATCGCAAATCTGATGACACCGCGCGCGATTTATATACATCATACATTATACAACCCTTGCGGTCGTGAAACGCTAAATTGGATAAGAACGCCGCCGTGCGACCCGTACTACCCCGCCGCGAATCGATGACACATCATCACCATCGCTGAAATCCTGAACCCGGGACAATAAATTTCAAATTCATTAATCCGAAGAAACCGTATATTATACATAATATTATAATAATTAAATTAATATAATATAACAGGACAAATAAATTAATAATTGTTATTAAAAAAATAAATATTATATTATGTACGAACGGCGAGAAATATTGCGTTCCGAACTCCTGCAGCAGACCATAATAATATAATATCACGATAACAGAAAACTAGAGAGAATAATAATAATAATAATATTTTATCTGTTATATATAATACAACAATATAAAATACTATACACAATAGCAGCAGTATTCAGCAGTCGCAGGGGGATGGTTATACGACCTAAACGTCTTTCGGCGGGAGACGTTAGTTTCTAGGAAGTGGTTAAAAAAAATTGTCTGCTATGAAAACAAAATAATAATTAAAGACGTCGTAAAAACCGAAAACTCTTAATCTTAACGGCACGCCGTGTTGCAATACATATATAATATATATACAGCATCACGTTTATTTCTCTATATACAACACGGTATGTATACCTATACGAAGAAGGGGATAGAAGGACTGCCGTAAGGTTTTTGTTTGTATTTTTTTTTTTTTTTTTCATTATTATATTCTGCCGTTGTGCGTTTTTCGATTTTTCTTGTTTATTAAATTCCTGCGGAGACATTCAGAAAATGTGAATCGGACCTACGGACAATACCTTGAAAACAGGTTTACAAGAAGTCGGATATCTTTGACTATCATCGTTTCACACCGAAAAATAATGACAAAAATTTCGATATTCTCCAAGACGTATAGTATTATACGTATTAGGTAGGTAGGTATCTATTATAAGTTATATGGTTATACATTTATTATTATTTATTATATCACGATCCGTAGGTAGTATTGCAGTGATGTTTAATAATTCGCTTGTACATAGACAATGCAAATATTTGCTCTCGAGCTAAATCCTAAAATTTACTGTCAGCGTTTTATGTACATTTTTATCCAGCCCTAAACATCAGTATTCGTAATGACTAATGATGTTATGTGGCCAAAACGGATAATTTAAAATATACTAACGGCTCTGCACCTCGCGGTATCTATTTATATACATATTATATAAGTTATAGTTGTAATAGGGTCCTGCATATCTGTACGCACTCTTTTCGCCATAATTTGGTTTTGTACAAGTAGGACAAAATACTTGTTGGCATATAGGAATAAAAAAAACTTATTGCATTATCATATACGTTACGAAATAAAAAACAATTAAATCGTCCTATATCCGAAGTAATATAATTCAGAACCGTCGTAGCAGGTATATAATATTATATATACGGCTATAATATATATATATGCGTACTCGGACACGACACTGTAATTAAACAATCAAATGGTTACGTATTTTTGTGTTCGTTTTAATTAAACGCATGTCGTTTTTATATTGGATATCGGACGACGCCGGCCCGCGGCCGTCCCGCCCGCCCACCCACCCGTCCACCCATCACCCTTTCGTACGATATTATTAGCGTGACAATTATTATTATTATTATCGTGTACGGTTTACACACGCGGACAAGTGACCGTTGTGTAGGTCAACCCGCTCGAACAGCACCGCCGCGACGCCGTCACGGGAAATAGGTTGTATCGGAAACATCCCAACATTACGAAAACAAAAAACAAAAAAAAAAATATGAAAAAAGAATAGCCAGTAGCCGCGCACACACACACACACACAAAATTTCACATATTATTACACATCGTACACGTATAATGACGATATAGGAGTATACCTGTGCACTGCTGCAGCCTGTTTACCTATATATTATATTATTATTATTATTATTATTATTGTACACGACGCGCATAATAACCTAATAACAATAATACATATAATATAATAATAACAGCCGAGCGTTATTATTATTATTGTCTTTCATTGTGTTGTGACACAAAACAACCGGCAATTTCGCGTGTTCGTCGGCCGCGGCGGTCGCCGGCGGAGGGGTACGCCGATCATCGTCGGGGCTATTGTCTCTAATAATATAATATATGATTGGTTATCCGGTGTATGGCGTGCGAAGACGGTAAAAAAAAAAAAAACGAAACGAAACGAAACTAAACAACAAATAAAATTCAACCGTGCGCGCGCGTATTACTGTTATTATTATTGTTATTATTGTCGATTTCACTTTGCATGTCATCGTCTCTCCGTCATTAAGGTGTCCACGGCATCGTGGTTCCTGCCCCTGCGTGTCATGTGCGCGCGGTGTCACACGACAACTACACAACTCCGCGAAAACTCTGGCGCGAGCTAACGCAATGATACTCGTGTACTATATATACTATATTATACGCCGCAGATTTCCGTGTCGCATACAATCGAACTTCTTCGATACCTCGAACTCTTTCCACGGCCCCTATAGAATTTCCCGTTTAAACGATGCAAAAAATCTCGTTTAACTCGAAAATTTACGGGCTAATAACTGGAAGTTTCGATTTCCTCGAGGCGATTTATCGAAAACTAGCCAGAGGTTAGTGCGATGAGCTTTTCGAAGCTTTATATAAAATAGAACGGCATCGTGGTTCCTCGGGTTCCTGCCCTTGCGTGCGTCATGTGCGCGCGGTGTCACACGACAACTACACAACTCCGCGAAAACTCTGGCGCGAGCTAACGCAATGATACTCGTGTACTATATATACTATATTATACGCCGCAGATTTCCGTATGTCGTATACAATCGAACTCGGTCAACTCGAACTCCATCGATACCTAGAACTTTTTCCACGGCCCCTATAGAATTTCCCGTTTAAACGATGCAAAAAAATCTCGTTTAACTCGAATATTTTCGCGCTAATAACTGAAAGTTTCGATTTCCTTGAGGCGATTTATCGAAAACTAGCCAGTGGTCAGTGTGATGAGCTTTTCGAAGCTTTAAATAAAATAGATCGGCACCGTGGTTCCTGCTCCAGCGGGTCATGTACTCCCAGTGTCACGACAACTATATACTCCGCGAAAACTCTGGCGCGAGCGAACGCAATGATACTCGTGTACTATATATATTATACGCCGCAGATTTCCGTGTCGCATATACAATCGAACTCGGTCAACTCGAACTTCTTCGATACCTCGAACTCTTTCCACGGCCCCTATAGAATTTCCCGTTTAAACGATGCAAAAAAAATCTCGTGGAAGTCGGATATTTTCGCTCGAATAACTGGAAGTTTCGATTTTCATAATAATAAAATTATGATATTTCTCTCACGTATGTGTTATGTATAGGTACATTTACTGTCGAATTTACTATAATGAATTGAAGCGATTTATCGAAAACAAACCAGAGGCCAGTGTGATGAACTTTTCGAAGCTTTAAATAAAATGGAACTATTCACTGCGAATGACAGCAAAAGTCAAACAAAAACAAATACCTTTTTTAAATAATTTTCTGACCATCTAATTTTTGTTTATATACATACCTTTTTTAAAATTATACACAATATATAAATATCAAATATTTTTCATTACATATTATAATAAATCCATAAAAATTAGTATAAATATATATAAATTCTACTAATTAAAAAAAAATACATATTTTGAAATTTTATTTGGGTAACTCGTACTGTATTATGAAGGATTTTAAGATAACCCAGACTTGGAAATTTAGATAAAGTGGTCCGTCGTCTGCAAATGTTTTTGGATTGGCAACCACTCGTAGACTAATTTTTTTTATTTTTCACTTTTAATAACTATTGGGAATTTTCACAAAATGACCTCTTGAATGCACCAGTTAGATTCCCTTTCGCACCAGAAAAGTTACTTGAAAATCGAAACATTATTTTGACAACTATTATCGCGTACACATCACACACATACACATGCACACACACGTCATTCTAAAATCAGTACACATTTGGTTCCGCTCAGAATCTAAGGCTTAAGAATTTTCTTTAACATTCAAAGTACCTACCTATTTATCGTATTAAAAGTATTTAAATAATATGCCCCATGCGGCCATGAACTTAAAATTATGTATATTATAAGAACAACATTACAACAATTAAAATTAATAACTCAATACTTAATTTTTTTAAATATCTCATTATTTCTGTAAACCAGGATGTTTGTCATTCCATAAATAGCTGCTATTATTGGCTAAATGGCAAATTATTGAGACACAACAACGTGGCATAATCAACTAAACGTCAAAATAAAACAAAGCGCATTGCCGTTTGTACATCGCGCAAATTGTAATATTATATGCGATCAGTCTTACACTTCCTACTCGACAGGGGATTATGGTATATTGGTATTGTATTATAGGTATCTAACCTACTATTGGTTTTCGGGAATTTTAGACTACCTATATGTAGAGTAAAACACTGCGTGTACAGACGCCATCTGCCGGACCGTTTTGCGCAGAGACATATCGCTTATAATAGCACGCAGTTATTTTATTTTTAATCTAAACTAATACTTTTTTTGCACTAATAAATCACAGATTTTCGGAGTTGAAGTAAAGAGTTATGAAAACATTTTTACATGAACGTATTTTGTTCTTATATACCAGTATAATATATTATTATATAATAAACCATAATTGCTATCAAAATAAATTCACTCGTATACTACGTACTCGGGTACTTCATTTATAAAAATAAATCTGGCATTCGAAAGAATACAAATTGAACTCTATAGGTACATATAGTATCCTAAGATAGTCAATGAATAGCACAAAAACATACAGTTTTTTCACGTAAATCCTATTCTCGATAAAATAAAAAAATAAAAGATGCGCAGTGGGTCCATTCCTCACGCCGATCAGGGTTGTTACTTGTTAGAACTGATATGTATTCAACAATGTCGTTCTAGTAAGTTTTCGGGTTTAAGTTCGTCTATCATGATATGAGATTGAGATCCTACGTGTAATAAAACCGAATACAAAAACGTTTTACAATCTACATGTGCAGGTATAACTACATGACATAACAGCAAAAGTTGCAATACTAAATATTTTATGCACTATCGTCTGATTTCGTACGATTTGAATTTTTAATACGTCAAGCGTTACATATATACCTATACTTGGATTATTAATGCGCATACAATATGTGAGAGTGTATAATAAATTACCAGAAATTTGAACGTCAGAATTCAGTAGTTAATATATAGGAACTAGGCATTTTTCTTTTGGTGTAAAGACCGTGACCACGGCGTAAACCGCACATCCTTTGATTTGTATTATACATTTCCTTTGTGCCGTGTGGGTACCTGCAGATATAAAGGTAATTAATTATATCGCGTGATTTTAACGTAACGAAATTATATATATAACACGGCAAACCAACCATGTGTGCCTGCACCCATATATATATATGATATATGTATATACGGTGACTGTGTACAGGGCGTGTAACAGTTATATAGAACAATATAATATCCGCGTATATTATAATGAAGAGAGCGAACTCTTCGAGAATAGTATTATAATACGTATATAGGCGGTAATGTGCTACCGTGGTCAGCGAAAACGAAAAAAAAAAATAATAATAATAAAAAGGGCTGTTACGCGCACGCATACCTATATACAAAACAAACGGTCTTTTTTGGATACGCCCCGACCACTGACAAAAACAGTAATAATTATGGGTGGTGAAGTTGTAAGTTCATGCAATACAAACGCGTGTAGGAAATTATACTTACAGAATAATAAGTGCCTCGGACTGTTTCACAATACATATATCGCTGCTCTATTGGATACGTGTGAAATTATTTGTAACTTTACAACCATAATATACGTACGAACGAAACGGTGCGATTAATAACGGTTTTTGTATAATGTACATAATAAATCATCTATTATTATTACCTATATTATATTATAAGAGAAAAGTCGATTTACCTACATCAAAAATATAGTGGAAAAAACACAAAAAAATATGTTTCATTTCTTTTTACGAGTGACACGTAGATTTTTTCCAAGTTAAGTGGGTATAATATATTATTATAATAGTCATTATATATTTAGTGTTAAATGTTTTATCTGCAGTCCTATATCTTATATAATATTAAATGGTACCTATCACTTTATATATTATTGTCATACATAATATAGTGTTTGCAGTAAGTTTACGATACAATATAAAACTCAAAACGCTTCTCCGCCTCGTTTAAATCTTTTCGAATAGTCGGTCATAATGAAAACTTAAGTTGTTAGTTTTTTGGCACACAATATTCGTAGGTATAATACTATAATTGAATATTATTATAATTTTTTACTATCTATAATCCACATGCACAGAATATAATAGCATACAACTATATGTATCTATAATTATTAAACTATACCCAAGACACTATACGATAACAATGCAATATTGTCAGAATATGTCTAATGAAATTGCAATCATAATATTAGTTTTTTTTTATCTAGGAAATATCATGATTGCATAATGATATCCAGTAGGTACCTAGTGTTGAACTAAGATTTAAAAAAAAAACGATTTCCCGCATTATATAGGTACTAAATAGTAAGTAAACGGCTTGTATGTTATTGTAAACTTATACTATTTAAATACAATACATCACGTATACGGTATACCTATGTAACAAATTATTATAGTTAAATTGCAAGACCATGAAAAAAAAAAAATGATTTAATTTCTGTTGCGACTGATAATAAAAATAAAAATAAGACGTATTTAAAAGTGACAATATCGTAGAAAATATTACATCGAAATAGATTTAAAAATTCGCCAACAATAGTAGGTAACTATTTAAATTTTAAAAAACAACCGCGATGTTTATCTCGGTAATAACATAATACGATAATTTAGTTGGCAACAACTAAAAGCTACGGAAATAATAATACTCTAATGTAAAAATAATATTTCCATAAGAAATATTGTGTACCTGATAACAATGTATTTGCGTAAAAGTATTTTATTTAAACTCAAGAAAAATGCAGATATAATACTTATGATATAACGGCGTACCGAATATTTGAATTTTAAATTAGTAAAATGATACGGTTGAATATAATATCAAAGGTTTAAAACATGCGGTTTTCTTTTCCGTTTTACTCTTTCGTGTTTAACATGAACGGTAATCATGTTTACTATACCAGTTCAAGCCTGTATATTAATGGACTAAAAAAATAAACCGTTCAGTGTTGCATATTTCGTAAAGGTTTCGTTTAGGTTTCGTTTTAGGAATACGAGATGTATTTTTTTATACAACTTTTAATGGTTATTGACCGACTGCGAGATGATAAAACATCAACTCGCGAGTAATAAAATATAATTTATTTATTTTTAATTTAAAATACTATACTGACGTCTATAATGATAAACGTACTATATTAGAGCACGATAAACCGTGAGGTTCGTCCACAGACATATAACAACAGCAGCGTTAAGCTACGCAGGTACCTACTACTGAATTATTATTGTTCGTTCTTTGTTCATAATAATATGATGCGTGTGTATAAATAATATTATTAAAACGAATTAATGACGGCGGCGGTGGTCGAATTGGGCACAGATTATATGTTTTATTCTGCGCAGTCTCGCTTCCACCGAGGACTATATATAGGAACAAATTATTATTATAACGTATTACGATAAAATAATAATTTCATCGTCGGGACAGTAAAAAAGCAGCCCGGAAAAAATGATTAACCCTGTTTTTGGCGTTTGGAAACGTTTTTGACCGATACATTATAGCTAACGTTTCGGGACGATTGCACATAATGCGTGACTATGCAGTTTACCGGACGCGTCCTATAATACAAAATTATTATTCTTATCCTAACCGTTTTTTGATCTTTGCTTATAATTATTATATTATTATATATTATACCTATACTGCTATTGTTATTATGAAGCCGTCACTCCGAATCCCGCTACTGTGCGGTTTTTGTTTTGCAGTGCAGTATAGCGGTATTTCGTGTTGAATGTGCCTACCTTTTTTTGACGTAATAATTTATACGCATTGCTCTTCGTGTTCGTTGAACGAAAACAAATGCCGTCGAAATGATGTTTGCAGATAACGATATAAGCTTTCGTGGAATATTCACGCGGATGTGCGTGCGTAGAGAAGGCGAATATAGAGTAATATAGGCTTTTCGACAGTTCAACTTAAGTGAGTGAGTTTTTTAATATTAACGTCGTTGTATAATTGGAACGACGGGTTTTTTTATACGATTGAGTGTTGATCCGTTCATGGTTTTTAAATATGCGCTCGTATAACATTTTTGACTATAAATAATATATAGCGGTACACCATATGAGTTTACGCGAGTTCATAACTTTTTTGTATGTTTTTGGTTTCTGTCAAAATATTGTGACGATAATGCCTATTTCCGTAGTATTGGCATATAGTATATAAGCATTTAGAGAGAGAGTGATTCATCAGTCATCTACAATCTACATATTTTTAGATTCTGAGCGGAACGAAATAATGTACATTGATTATACAATGATGTGTGTGTGTTTTTTTCTGTCTGTCATCACTTTTTGGGGCAGAAAAAATACTCCAATTTTCTACTTCAGCATCTTTTTTGATAGGAAATCATCTAGTTTGTACTTTGGAGAAGGGGGGGGGGTGAAAAATGCGTCCGGAAAATTTTAACGAGCGATATTTGAATTATTAAAATTTATATAGACTATAATAAAGATAATAGTTCTTAAAAATTAATTTACAAATATTAAATAGATGAAATACTTAATCTAGTAGGTACCATCTCTATTTGGGACAACTCTTACAACATATATAATTCTTATAGATTCATATTAATTACAATATTACCAATATATAACCATAGGTAACCATATATAGCCTATCACCACATGACATTTTTCACTTATTACCCCCCAATGTACCAACTAGATTCACTTTTTTTATCATAAAAGTCGGTGGAGTAGAAAATCGGAGCATTTTTACTGCCCAAAAAGGCGATGACAAAAATAAAAAAATAAAAAAAGACATACATCATTGTATGTTTTTACTCCGCTCAGAATCTAAAATAAAGAAAAATATTGTAAAATAGGTAATAGAAAAAAATAAATATTATAATCATTAATCAGACAAAAATAAAGATTTTAATATGCAATAATATTGATTAAAATATAATCTATAATAACTGTTATAATACAACAGTCAGTGTAACCATGTATTCCCCCTACAGACGCCCAAAAATTTAAATGAACGATTTTATCGTGTGATATTCTATTGTTATTTTTTGACACACATAGATAGCCAATCACACAGTCACTACCTATAACTTTCTAATTTATTATTTTTATTTACTAAGGCTGTAATATTACCTATGTATAACGATAAATGATTTCGTCCTTCCAATGCTCTATACTCATCATCTATACATACTATCTAATTGATGGTTGTGACTTTTGCAGATAACATAGTATATTGTACTGAACTTTTTATTTATTCCTTAATAATAATTATTAATAATTATATACTATTATTGTATAGTAATCGAATATGAAAAAATTAATAATCCACCATAAAATATCTCGCCATCATAGGAATTTCATTAAGTTGTCTATTGCGAATAGCGTCGAAATGGGTGTTCCTCATTAATTAACGTTATTTTGCAATAATTATAAGGGGCTCTATGAAACTTTTTCAACTATATAATCAAAAAAAAAGTAGGTTATTCGAAAAAGTTACCCCTCAAATTAAATAGGGACATATGTCACTTAATTTTCCCCTCAGAAATCAGAATAATACTATTAGCATTTAATAGGTACGTTGTTAAAAACGATTGATATTATATAGGTGCCTCCTACATATTTATTTATATATCGCAATTCTATATTATTCTGAAATAAGCACACATAGCTAGAATATACTCACTGGGACAGATAAAGGAATGACAGTTGTAGATATATATACTATGAGACATTTTGATAAATAATTAATAACGTTAAACCTAAAACGATAAGAAACAATAAGAGCATATTTTGTAAAATACCTGTACATGTTATAGGTATGGCGGTCAGGCGGTATACGTAGGTATCTATCAGAACTAAATATTAATCGCAGTTCTGGTAACATACAACTATATAAGGTTACCGTAGGTATATAGTTTTAAAGTCGTATACCTATTACTCCTGCAGTACAAACTATATACTTGATTATGGCTCGATAATTTGGAACACATATCTTCAGATTGAAATAAAACTAATTAAACGGGTCCCGAAACAGTTACTAAGTTATGCGAGTTCTTACTGAAAAATGATCACCCTCGGCATTATTTTATGCACCTGTCACAAAAGCTCTAAATCTCAGTTCTTTCAATATAAATAGATGACTAAGGGCAGATTAAAACTTTTAAGTGCAATTATTGCATGGAAAGATTGAAAAGATTGATTTACAACTGCTCCTCAAGCTTAATATAACTTTTATTCAAATATGCAAAAAAAAAAAATTAACCATAGGTAGATTCTACACATTACGAAACGTCGACATTTATAATCAAAATTATTCTAGGTGAATTGTAAAAGAATACGCATTTGCATATAAATTGTCTAATGAATGATCCCTAGGTCAAAACTATATAAATTGAATCTTTAATTAATATTAACGTTGATATTTGGCCTTGTAAATACTTAACATCATAGTCGTTAACCATTATTGTAATCCATATCACTTATTTTATTATGCTGCTAAATCTATATCATTATGTATTATTGTATTATTTCGTAGAAATTTAAAATATGTAAAAAATCGATTGGCGTTTATATATCTATAAAAAAAAAAACGTGGCATACTCGATATTTTTCCTCTACGATGAAAATCTGTGAATTATAGATAATATTTCTTACATCATTTATTAATATTATAAGTCTTAAAATTCATATCTATATTTATTTTATTAGAAATGATAGAGTACAAAAAAATAACCAAAATATTATGATGTAACCAATGGCAACTGCATTGATAAACAAAGCGTTACCCGAAATCGGTTACGGTCAAAAAAAAAAAAAAGTCGTATCCAGCACAAAAACATAATATTTACGTTGAAATAAAAATTAATACCTAATCCACACGTCATAATAGTGCAATTATACACCTGTATTATTAACTGTACCCATAAAGATTATTTGTACTCCAAAAGGAACTACGTTTGCGATTTATCGAGCGATGATTTTTTTTCGTCATCTTCGACTACAACTATACACCTATACGGATTTCCCGCGTGGTGTATAAAATAACCTATTGTTCCGTTTAAAATTACTGAACCGAAGTCGTGGGGATTACTATTTAATCCGAACGATCTTGGGGGTCTTCATTAATCGCTGCCACGCATGTAGGGCGAGTTACAAATGTTTACGGATTCTTTTTATCGCCCGTCTGTCTTTCGCGCTTTTACGGTCCTTTTAACAGGCCTCAAATGTTATTCCTATGGCAACCGCGGACAACGCGTAATACAATATTATTATGTTATTATTGTAACTCGAAGCTTTAAAAAAACAACGCCAATAATAATATACGCACTTATTGATGAATTATTATTTTTATTGGTTTCCATCTCCACGTGCGTCGTCACGATAAACCCGTCATTTTATATTTTATTATAATTTAAAGGTAACGATTGGTACTTGCAAGTCTGTACACAATATTGATGAAATGTTTTGATCAATACAATAATTTAAAAAATATACAATTTTTTTTTGGAACTTTTCATTTTGTTTAGTTGTTTTGTTATAATAATATGTGCCTAACGTGTGTCCCTTTGGTTGTCGTACCTTATAATGTATACGGTTTGTCCAGGGTCGAGTGTCGAGTGAACTTTCATTTAAATATTGGGGTTTGAAGCCATTTTGTCACTCTCGAGATACGACAAACCGATACAGACTTATTTGCGCTCGTACACTATAAAGCCTTATAATGTCGTTCTCGTGTTCGTTTCAAAGAAATTAAGACGAGTTATATATATACGTATATTCCTTACGAAGAGTTTCTAAGAAGACAAAATACCTCTAATGTCGAGAGATTTCGTAGTAACCTTATAAATGGCGTATATGACCTACGGTATTGTCCTGTTCGGTGTACGTACCTATATGTACAAGTTTGATAAAATGTACTTATGTCCTTATAATTAACGGCGTACCTACATAATAGTTCATAGTTGTTACATCAAATAATTATATTCTAAAATAGGCGAGATCGGTATTACTGTAATATAATACTCATATACAATGGCCATTTCCGTAGACGACCGTTTTTGATCGAAAACGCTCGATAGAACGCTGGTGGTTCATTCTAAACGTGTTTTTCGTTACTTCAATAATATATAGTTTTAATACCACCATAGACCAGGGACAGACAACTCAAAGTCATTACTAGAAAGTAGAGGGCCAATTTCTAGGACTCTAAAATCCAGCGGCCAAAGCAAAGAAAACAAAAAAAAAAACGTCATTAAAAATAACCATAATTATTTATGATTTGCATTTATTTTGTAAGATTTGTACAACGTGTATAATGTGAGTTTTGAGGACGTGTGACTGCAGACGATGACTCAAAAAAGTGAAGTAGTCGACCTGATGTTTCGTCTGTAAGAATATGCATTTGTTGTGATTTGATATGCTTCATATTAGAAAATATAGTACGGGTCAGATAAAAAAGAAACTCGATCAGGATTCGGACCTCGGGCCCACCGCAGTTGCCTGCATTTGCCCCTGCTGACTTTAATATGATATAATGCATAATATTATGTACAAGCTTATGTCACTCGTTATCGAAAATGGGGCAAACAGTTACGATAAAAACAGCCCCAATATTTAGATAATTAGATTTTTTCTTTGAAACAGCACATTTTTTTTTATAAACCAGCTTACGTATTACTCGAAAGAAGATTTGATCTTTTACAAGTTACAAGACTTATTTGTTTAGTCGGGTTTTCAAAATGATAATTTTTGGTAAGCGGTTTTTGGCAGCTACATATAGGTAGGCAATAGGTATACCGATTATATAACGGCATAACTGTACTTATAAAAATCGAAATACTAACTCTATAATTTATAATATGATAGTGGGTATAAAACATTTTTTTTTTTGTTTTTGAACCGACGATGTCGCTGGAACAGCTTTCGCATTCTTCCGCCACACAGCCATCGTTTATTAATAAAAGACAAAATAATGTTACGGTTTAATATTATATATCCATATAATAGCGTTGAGCCCTTAAGGGCGAACATTTATAACATATTTTATAATGTCGGTAGGTCCTATAATAAGGTCTTTGTGGGCCAACCGTGGATGAGTCCGTCGCCCTGGTATAGTCTCGTCCCCGTCCGTGTTAGCGAGGAGGATCGATCTGTCCTGCGATGCGGTGATCGTCGTCCTTCCAGTGAGTAGGTATATAACCTATAAAGTTATGATTGCGTACCACTGTTTAAAATATAAGATCAGACAATTTAAAAAAAAAAAGCTAGGAATGTTTTACCATAACGCGTAATTTTAGACGCGTATAAGTGGATAGTCGATACATAAGTAACGAGTAACGGCAATAATTTATTTTAGGCTTTATTATAACAAAACATAATACATAATATTATATCTAATTTTATACAATTTTTTTTTTTGACAAATTATCACATTGAATGACACATAATTATAATATTTATTATTTTATTGACTATTGTATTCATATTTTTTTTTTTTTATTAGCTTTCGGTATAAACCTGTATTCATATTATTTTGTTAGTAATTTTTAAAAAAATACAATATTATACGACATTTTATTTATTATTTGTATATTTACCTTCCCTATTTTACGGGCTATAATACCTATATTGTAATCGTGTATAATATATTAACATATGAGGGCAACTGGTATATTTTTCTCTGGGTAGTTTGGGGGGAATTGGTATAAAAAAATGGGTACTTTTGGGGGCAACTGGTACATGCCCAAAAAAAATGAATGACTATATCATCTCGATCTGTCCCGCGTAAAAGCTAATTTAACATTTTTTCCCTCGAAAACACCGACCGGCATAGTCGTATATTATAGCTCTATCGCGAGAACATGTCCACGTCGCGTGCTCGCCGCGCATATTCGCAATAATAGTAAATATATATTATAATGTTTATAATATATTATGACCACATCGGAGGAGAGAGGTGTATAATATACCGCCGCCGTCTGCGTGTCGTGCGGATTTCGCGTGTGTGCGCGCGCGCGCGCTGAAAACGACACCCTCGACCGAAAACTCACGGTCCAGCGGCCGCGCGCAGGCGATCGGTCAACCGCATGCGCGCACAGGGCCCATTGTGTCCGTTTACGCTCGCTGCTGCGTATTTTATTGTTACCGTTACTGTGTTTATGGTCGTCGCGGGCACTCTGTACGTACGTATGTATGTGTGTGCATTGTATATATAAAGGGCCGGAAATCGCGGTTTTTGTCCAGAAGGCTTTTACCGAGCGCGGTTAAAATATATATAGACGCAGAAGCACGACACGATTATTATTATTATTATTACTACACACAGCGGAGGCGGCGGCGGCGGAAAGAGCCACGTCCGTGTCAGTTGCACGCGATCCGCGTCGTAGTGGTTTTGTTGGCGGCGGCGGACGAGCGCAATTTAAATTGGGAAACAACGGCGGCGGCGGCGATGCCCTCGGGCGGCAGCAGTATGGAAACCCTCCGACCCACGCAATCAATCGAGCCAAGTCGTCCACCCGCGCTGCCCGAAAAAGCCAAACCGACCGGCAAAGTTTAAACGAATTATCCGCTCGGGCTTACCGCGTGCTTCTCCTCTCGGCGGCGGCGGCCCTCCGCTCCTCCCCCACCCCCCACACTCCACCTCAATACCCGAGAGATAAGTCCGGCGGGTGGTATACACATACATCCGGTCGATACGATATATAAATATTGCACTCATATCCTGTGTGTGTGTGTGCGTGTGCGGTATATATATGGATACGATTCGATTTCCTTACCGTCGCGTATTGTCGCCGACGAGAGCTCATATCGGCGCGTTTATTTTATATTAATATATTATATAATACGAATTATACCGATGGACTAAAATATAATACATTATTATAGATCGTCATTCGTCCCCGCAGACACTAAATAAAATATCCAGTGAAAAATTAATTATTAATTATTATAACACTAATAACGCTTTACTTAAAATACAAATATGCTGGTATGCTTGAAGCTTATGTATACATATTACTAATAATATTAAGTTTATTCGAGTCAAATAATTTATATCGTATCACTTTAATATATAAGGGTAACAATCGCGAGGCCACAGAGAAGGGGATTATATCGTACACAAAAAAATATATAAACAAATATTATGAACAATTCTACAATATTATTTTTATTTTTAATAAATTACAATTGAGTTTTTGTGTAATATAATAAAATATTAACACTATAATATTTATGTGTATAATATTAAAATCAAATGCACTAAGAACGTACCTAAAAATTATTGGAAAACGACATTAAGCTTACAATACTATACAAACAGAGGCCTGATAAAATTTGATTTACGTATATATACTGATATACACAGGATGTATATATACAAATGTACACACTAATATTATATAATACCGAATGCATTATTATTTTATTCCTATAGAAAAATACTCAAACGAATTGGTACAGTCGCGCATAATGGTATGAGCCGACTACCCTCGGGGGTTTTTCCCTAATGTTTTGATTCTGATGAGGGTGCCTTTGGAAATGTTTACCCGTATAGTTATAGAAAACTTTTGTATGTTCGGCTATGGTGACATATTACTATCGTGTGTGTGTTATTGTGTGTATGTAATTAACGTAAAAATACAAAAACATTACTTTAGAATATTAAAGTTGGTTAGCTTATATACTATAGAAATCTTTCTGCCTATATTTTATTACTATATATATATGTTACGGGAAAAGTAGGAAGTCGGACAATGTGTACAGTGCCATTTTCGAGGGCAAAGTAGGAATAAGTTTACTTTGTCCGGGCATTGTATATATAGTGCTTAAATCTAATTGCAGGGCACCGTAGGTTATAGATATTGAAAGTATTAAAAATTAAATAAAACATCTTACCGGGTACTTAAATAAACATAAAAAACTTGAAAATGCCTCAAATATAATAAGTTACCCGCTGATAGTTTTTAAATCTATTCTACTATTTAATAATTAACATTACCTATTGTCTTAAGGTTGTATGCCATGAATTAAATGGATATTATTTATTATTTATATAATGTTACATAATATAGGTAATATTTTATTATTTTAATATTTATTTTGACATAAACCACTATTAAATTATTGTGGCACTTAGAACTGCAAAGTCGACTAGATTTTTGTGTTAATATTATCATCGACTAAAATGATGAACTACGCGACGTCGCGACTTTATAATCATTCGAATAGGAGTTAAAGTCTTATGATTTAATTATGAAATATTAGATAGCAATATCGTTCGCGCAATATATTATATATTGTAATCACTAATCACTTTATCGTCGAGATTATTATATGGATCGGTTCGTATTTATCAGCTGCTGTCGTCGTTGCGGTAGTTCGTCTCGTATAATATGTGTGCCAAAATGTTTATAAACAAGATAGCTGTATTGTACCTTGAGAGTGCACTGCATTTAATTCATCTTTGCCCACTCGAATCCCGCGGGTAAGGCACACTTTGCTCGGGCACTCTTGTACAATGCCCGGTCAATGTAGAAACAATTGGAGTATTAAAAGATCATTATTCTTACATTGCCAAAATGTTCACAATGCCTGAACATTTTGGCAGTATACTGCAGTGCCCGGATTTCCTACTTTGACCGTAACAATGTAACATAATATTATAAATACTTAACTGCTCAAGACATATCTAATGATTAATGTTATATTATAATATATAAGCACGAGTTAATCGTATTTAAGTTGTTGATTTTTTTTTTACACGATTTTAAGTCATCATAAAATAATATTTTTTACCATTATTAATTTTTATCAATGATATAATTTTTACTTTTTACTTTTTATTTTTTATTACATATAAATACTTCGAAGAAGTATATTTTTCGGAGAATTCAAATTTAAAAAAATCGAATTGTAAACTACAATAGTACAATAGTAACTTGTTAATATATACACATAGTGGAAAGGCATTCAGAGGTACACGGCAAATGTCCATTATTCCTCTTATCAATGAAGTTTAAATATAATATATTATTAAAACTATTATAAGTTGTATAGCTACTCGTATAACTGACAAAATGTACGAAACTCGACTTTTATTTATTAAAATTCTTGGAAAAATACTGTTTCAAAATTTGAAGTAAAAAATGTGTTGTTTTTTTAAAAAAGTAAATAATTTAAAAATTGACAACCAAAAAGAAGTAAAAAAATATGATTGTTTTTTCATTAAAATGCAATTTTATAATGACGTTCCGTTTTCAAAAACGTTAGTTTTTTTTGAAATGGTATAAGTGTTTATTGTTAATAAAATCATTCTGTATAATATAGTCATTTAAAATAATAATCAATCGTCATCTTTTTAAACATCAATACTTATGACAATGAACAAATTATATACGTCTTTTCGGTTGATTTTTAAATATTTAAAAACTGTTTTTCTTTTACTAGTTTGTTATTATCTATTATACTGCAAACGTACATTATTGGTATATACTATACCGTGAATCGTGATATTGAACGTTTATGAACTCGACGTTTAAAATGTCTCAAACATCGTACCATATATAAACTAAACGAATAAAACTAAAACACAGTTTTATTGTTTTATATAATATTATTTTATTAATTTTCATAGATAAACGATCCGTCGAATTAATCAAATATTATATTATATATTATCGTTCTAAAAAATTCTGCATTGTACATATTATTGTGTACTGCCACCCTATTGTATAGCGTAAATGCCTATGACTATACTGCTGCTTACAGAGCGGTATAATACGTCGACGGCGGCGGCTTAACGACATATCGGTGGGTAGTTAATAATAATAATGTGCAGTCTCCGTACAATTCGATATTATACACTGAAAACTGCACGTACGGTTTGGTGACAAAATGGTTTCCATTCAGGTGGAAACGGTATAATAATAGGTAATAAAACCTACCTGAGGGGTCATTGAGAAAACCAATGGTACATGAAGTGGGCGTGTTTAGAGTAAGTGCACTTCTAACACCTGCCTCGGATATTTTTACGATTATATGACAAACTAGTTTTCTTTGCGCAACAAGTGGACGTGTGCGCACACGGGGCAAGTATTATATTATATTATATATAGGTACTTATATTTTGCTACACATTTAATATTATATACTGGTGTTTGCGAAATACATAAAATAAATAACGATACATAAAAATATAAAATACGATCTCTCGGGAACTATCTTCCTCTCCTCATTTCACACGTTTACATATAATTTATTATACACCCTAATATTATAACCGCCATGATTTCCATATGATGTACCTATACCGCGGTACAACGGTTTATACCTATATGTGTACCGCACTATATAATATATATATATATATACACAATGATTCACCAAGCATACGCTCATTGTTTACCCATTTTTGCTTTGCTACAACAATGCAGTTATTCAAAATCTGATTTTTTAAATATACTTAAAGACCATATATTTTAAAATTCTTGGGATCTTTGGTACTACTTAAGAAGTGTACTGTGAAATTACAAACTTCTGTTTTTCAGTCGAGAACCCCCCTTTTCTATTACATTAAAATGTAAAAAATGCGAACATTTTCTGAAAACGTTGAAATTCTAATTAGTAGTTTTTGAGTTATTTAACTTTGTGTACCAAGGATTATTATTGGTAATATACGTCATAATAATGGATTTGGATGATATGGGTTTGATTTTGAAAATTTGAGCTGTTAATATTCATCTATCAACATTTATAATTTGTAAAAATTGTCGAAAAATAATAAATACTAAATCGAATATTACATCAGCTATTTAATATTTTTGTAAAACTATTTTTTAAGACTGTTATCCTTAGCTTAAACATTTTAATAACTGAAAAACTACGAGTTTGAATTTTGAATTAGGTACCTACATCAACGTTTTCTGCAAAATCATTATTCATTAAATAATTTACAGTAAAAAAGGTGAGTAGGTACTCATTTCATAAATATAAGTTTGTATCACACAAAATACTTTTTATGTAGTTCAAAAAATCTCAAGAATTTAAAATATGGTCTTTATAAGTATATTTAAAAATTCATAAAAATATAAATTTGAATAAATTCATTATGAAATGAAAAAATAAACGGGGGCGAGAATGTTTGGTCATTCGCCCTGTATGTATATATTATATTAAATAATTATTTTTTGCATATTCAATTAACGCTCATCGTACTATAATTTGTTTGACTCTGTGTTAACCAATAAACGTTATGGTTTCATAAAAATGATTTTTTTATTTGTCGTATTATAAGTGCTCCAAATGTTCATGTAACCTGGTTTTAGATTGAAAATTGTATTGCAGTTTTACTATATAACAAGTGCTTAAAGAAAAACTACTAAAACGTAGTGAAAAATACAAAAACGTATGGCTTACCATAGTGTTTTTGCAAAATATATCTTCAGTTATATTGTTGATATTGGAAAAACAATAATAATACATTTTTTTACTATAAAAACCCAGCATTTTAAAAGCATTTAGTTTTGGCTTATTATTATATATAGCCTGAAAATGTAATCTTCGTCTCTTGTGTTATTACCATATTATAATAATTTATGCGACAATTTACGTTTTAGACACAAATGGGCTCCGTCTGACTACATAGCTTGTACACTTTATCTATTATTATAATAATTTATATTATGTTTGTATATAGGATTCGGCGTCGCCGTCGAGTTAGTTCGATTTAGATGTATCGTCGCCGGTATTAGAAAACACAGGTATTTCGTAATTGGAATATTGTCGTCGTCGGATTAACATATTATATTGTACGTACACGTATAGTTTTATTAATCGGCACCGCCTTCATGAATAAACATCGCGGAGACCCGGTAGATTTTGGAAAGTTTCGTCTTTAAAGTGACAAAATAAAAATAAAACCCGATTCTGGTGTCGATAACGAGATTATCATATTGTATAAATTATATGTATACTATATAATATATAACAACTATAATAATATGGACAGAGCGGTAGTTATATATCGCTAGACTACGATTTATTATCGTTTCGAAAACAGAATGTATATATAGGTAGGCACAATTATTTACATGTACTTATATAATGTTATTATATTATGTTTCAAGTGTGGCGCTATTTGGCGTGTCGTTATTCGATGTCTATCGATATATTTTAATAATATGCACATATATTATAATACCATCGTGTGTTTATTATAATAGTCGAGTGTTGACATTTTTAATTAATGCCACCGAATCGTGTATACGTCTTATTTTATAACGTATATATGTTGTCGTCAGTCGATAGCGCGGTGCGCATCACTAAAATATATTTTATACTTAAACATGTTATGTGCGTACACCGATTAAATCGAATCAGATGTTAAATCACCTATAATAACACAAATAATACCGCCACGATTTGTAATGTAATAGTATTAATTTACTGTTAGGTATAATATGTTATTTAAAAAACTCTTGTCCTGCGTTATAATATTGAAATAATTTCGTGTTGACTGTCCTTTTAAATCATCGTAATTGTACCAGCACACTACATTATACAGGCAAGTGTATAGGTTATTTAATTTTAAAATGCATAGGTATTTTTTTTATTCAATGAACAACAATAGGGCATTGAGAGATTAGCGTGGAATTATAAGATTTAATTATTCAAACGTCTTCCGCCGGAATATACTACTATTTTTTTTTTATATGGGTACTTACATTATTTGTTTTTATTTTGAATCGAGAGAACAAAAAACGTCAACTGCTATATAGCGGTATTTAAAAGACGACACTATTATATTATTATTTATATACTGTAGTCGCTTATATGACTTATAAATTATATTTATTAATTATTTTTTATATTTCCAAAAAACTTTAACTTGTCTCGAAATATATAGGTGCTTAATAATGAATGTAATCTGTCCCACTTTACAATTGTAAGTACGACGATTATTATAATGTCGTATATAGTTTGTATTATAATTTTTTTATAGGTTAAAAGGTTAGTGTCATATCAACGTAATATTTTATTTATACATCATAATAATGTGACACACAAGTCTATATTAAAATGAGGGTGGTGCGCTGTTATAGTGTTGCAGTGGATACCAAAATATGATACCGGCTGCAGGATATATATTCGGTGGCAGTGCAGGCTTCGCTTGGACACACCACCAACGAGACGGACCGATATAATATAACACTGTGTAACGCGTATACATTAGATAATATATTATTATCTTATATCTTAACGTCGACCATCAGAGTTTCGTGAAAATTACCGCAAGCCATACACTAAAAACTCATCTCGCGGTATAATATGGTATACCGCGAATTGTAAATAATTGACCGAGCGAATAGCATTAAAAATATAATCTCGCGCTCGTTCGCGTCCCCCGCGGCCCCGCCGTCCGCGACACGCGATTTATCGTCATTGTACATTATTCCTGCGCCGCCAATGACTCAAATATACGCGATCGTCTGCCTGCAGTATAGATCTACGCTGAGAGATAATATCGATATGCGCAGCGTAAAATGTGGGGGACGTCCTGCTTGCAGCGTACTTTTCGAACTGTCGGATGTCCGAGGATAATAAAATTAATTCAGGACCGTTGTGCGTTATATTATACATATACAAGGACGAAAAACGAGAGTGTCGTTATTTTGCCCATATTACGCGGACGTGACGGGTGGTGGTCGAATCGGAGATATCTTTTCTGCGTTTATCCCGCGAAACCATGCAGCAGGAATTATCTGCAAAGTCCCGCAGGATTGCCGGCGATGGTCACCGCTACATGGAGGTCAAGGTATATCTAATATTATCGTAGGTACACAAAAGGTTATTATGACCACACATATTACAGTAAACCCTCTCGATAAGACGGAATCGCATGCCGGACCATGACATTTTTCCGTGTTAACGGCGTTTCCGTCTTGACGGGGTTCAAAAATATTAAATTGAATTCAATTAAAAATTACATATTTATCTTAAACCAGTTTATACATAATACATACATACAATTTATATTTTTAACTTAATTTTATATCTATACTTATTTATTTATTACATATTAAATTTTAGCCTGCAGTATACATTAATAATGCATGATTATATTTTTTGAATAAAATCGGTTATAGATTTTTGATTTTTATTTCGTAAGGCGTCGGGTTAAACACACTCCTTGGCTCTCGAAGTCAAATCCAAAATCTCACTATTGGACACTGGGAGGGAAAACTCAGATAACAATGTTGTATAGTGTAGGTATACATATCAATTTTATTAGTTTTCAATGTCATCGTATACGCGCTCGTATATCGATTATCTATGATGGGTATCGACAATAGGAACATAAATTTATTACACGAAAATCATATTATATTTCCGTCTTAGCGAGGGTTTCCATCGACTTTTATCACAAAAAAGTGTCCGTTTCCGGCTTGGCGAGGTTTCCGTCTTACCGGAGTAACCGAGGTTTTACTGTACATATACAGGTATTCATTGACAAATTTAAAACACGACCCGGTTTTACGAATCGTATTACCTATCTCGGCGTTTCAGTCTTCAGACGAATGACGATTTATCGATTTGTATATTTTCCGAGTAATATAATAATTATTAATATTATATTATATATTCGTAGAAATGTGTTTGATAACGCTGTTATCTGCAAAGGTATTGCGTATGGATTTTTTTATTGAACGATCAGAGAAGTTGTTTGACTATAATATAGTCATACGATTTATAATATTTTATAACAGTTATTTTGGACCTACCTACATAAAACGTATAAAATGCATATTTTTACAAAATAATTATTGTAACCTAAGGTAAAGGTTTTAGATCGCATATATCACTGTTTTTTTTTAAAATACCTATATACCTTCCTTTTTATACTTAACTAAATATTTGGTATGTTTCATTTAGCACACTCACTCTATATATTGTCTAAATAATAACTAAATGTTGGTGCTATAAAGTTATCGGTTATTGTCGATCTTTAGAAAACTGATAACTAACTTTTATATAATATGAGATGTTTTACTATATGCGAGAGATGCATTATCATAATATTATCGACTGATATATACTTAAACAAAAATCGTCCAAATGTCTAACCAAGTTACGAAACACTACTAAATACATATACATATTATTATGAACTAACTATTCAAATATTACGTTTAATATTTACTTTTTAAAGTTGAATAACCACAACACTTCAATTAGGTATATTAAACGCCGCCGCAGCATTCACGTCGAAACATCAAAGTGTTTTGGAATTAACCTAGTTAAATCGATGCACATTTTAAATACACAATAATTCTCGGTTTATATTTCATACATACTTTTTATACTATAAATAATTTAATTTATAATACAATTTATTCTTTTGATATCAATAATATTCATTTTGTAAAATGTAATTATGGTATAATACAATTATATTGTTCGAATCGTGTGTTTTTTAGGTAAAGTTTTCGAGTGTCGACAAATATTCAATCGATATAATCATAATAGTATTTGATAATAAATAATAACGATATAATGTGACGCGTGTTTTGACTATACTTTGTTTCTAAAACTATCACTACTATTCATTATTTTAATTGATAAATTAAACGTGCATTAAAATTGTTTAAAACTTTATTCATTATTTTGTATTGAAAAAATAGTAGGAAAGTCGGTGCTGCTAATTGCTATTATTTAAACTCTAGTTGTATTAGTGCCGGAAAGTCTTTTCAAATCACAATAAAATATAAATTTAAGGAAATACGTTTTATAAAACTATGTATATTTTTATTTCACCTTGATTTTTTTTTTTAATATTTAATTGAGTGAAACAGATACTAATTACGGTAAGTACCTCCTAATATACCTTTTAATTATATATGCTGTACATAATATATAATATATATATACTTATACCTATAGCATTGTTGTTCTAGTACGTAATTCATAACAAATTAATTATAATAAGCATTCAATCCATGTTTACGTATACATCTAACTAATTATGAGAAGGTATTTAGGTAAACTAATTGAAACTAAAAAAAAAAATTAAATAGTAATAATAATAGTTTTGATTATGATTTAATTTGAATTGTACCGTTTAGTTTTCGTGCTGTTTTGACTTTTAATGGAGCGTCATGTAGGTACCTACTGATATAAACTTTTGTTTTTAAAATGAGAACCCACCCTTTTAATTATTCGGCAGATAATTTTTTGAGAATTTTGATATAAGTATAATGTATACATCTAAATCAAAATTTGAACGAGTGGTTTCGGGTTATTTAACATTATGTATTAGAATAATATATAGGTTTATGATAATAGGTATGGAAAATATAGAGCATTGATGGTTTAAAAATTGTACAATATAAATATTAATCTATATCAAAATTGTATGATTTTTGAAAAATTGTCCAAGTGTAATAGATATACTATATTATTCTAAGTATATACGTTTTAATAACTCAGAAACTATTCGTTCAAATTTTGATTTAGATGCATCAACATTAAAAAAAAATTATTTACTAATTTATCTAAATGTTATAGCTAGCCCCCCTGAAATTGTAATAGATTTCTGCATAACATGTCACTGGATACTCCTAAAATGGTGTAAAAAATATAATTTACTTTTGTATATTAAATATTATTAAATAATTACATTAACAAATTCGCCTAACCATGCAGTACTCAACCTATGTTTTAAATATGGTTTTTCCTTTATCACAAATATTATACGTTTTGCAAGCTATTGTGTATACACAATATATACCCACTAAATACTATAGTCATACACAGAACATTTTATAAAATATTATTGATGACAATAATCAAATATACATAATGACGTATAATATTGCTATAGCAGCAAAATCAAAAATGCGTTTCGAAAAAAACTTTACGTCGAATAGGTTCCACGCGGTGACAATATAATATATCGTAGGTATATAATAGGCGGTTTGACGGTCTTACCATTTAATCTATTCTGTGGGGTCTTACGGCCAAGCCCTCGCGAACACCCCCCCTCTCCACCGTCACCGCCGGCGCTAATATAATATAATTGTATATACTGATAACGTGGCCAAAATAATAATAATGATAAATGATAATATTATTATAAATAATATACGAAACACGAATCTCTCTCGAAGACGAATGATATTGGATTATTATATTATTTTGTTGTTGTTGCCTCCTAGTCGTCGCCGTCGCTCGTCACGCGCTGTTCCCGTATCGAACGTCGTTAATAATATACGAACGACGCACGTACGGGCGCGCATTAAACGTCGTATCGTGTTACGGCCGCCGCCGCGGACTTGCAGTGCGGCGCGTTTTTTCTCTCTTCTTTTTCTCCTTTTTTTTCTTTTTTTTTTTTATAGGTTCGACCACGCCCGCTCATTGTATATATAATATAATATATAATATATAATATACCCGGCCCGGCGACACGCGCTTCCCACGGGCGTCATTAGGCCAAATCGAGAATCGATATAAATTCGCTCACCGCCGCCGCCGCCGCCGCACGTCGGGTTTTTTTTTTTTCCCATTCTTATAATATATTTATTGCCTCGCCTATTTATTATTTTACTTTTCTTTTTTTTCACTCCGCTCTCCGATTGTATTGTACCGTGATGCCGTGCGCGTATAATATTATAATATACCCGAGTACCACCTATGTGTATATTATAATATGTATGTGTGTATGTAGGTATTCGATCGTTCCGCGGAGTCGACGAAGCCTGCACATCCGCGACTTTGACGACTTGGGCGTGACCGCGGTGCGGCGCGCTTTCGCGGCGGCGAAACGCCAAACGTTTTGTCACCTGACATCGCCGCCGCCGCCGCCGCCGCCGCTCGCTGTTCCCGCGGAATTGTACAACCCATTTACAAATCGATCGTTTTCCGAATAGAAGATATACATACATATATCACGCGAGTCAAGATATACAGCAGGATGTTCGCGACGTGAGCCCTTTATATCTATACATTTCGACGGTCCGATAGTTTGCGTTTTCCCGAAATAGCTCATCTGGCGCGAAAATGTTACGGCGGCGGAATCCTCAATTAATTTCGTATGATAAACATGTCTGTTTTATAATAGCGTATTATTATTATTTATTTATTTGGCATTTGCGTACTGTATACCGGAGTAAACGAACAAATTCCTTTTACAAATTGCCTTTGATTTAATAATAATTACCTATCAAATTTTAAAATACTTTTCATATGGGTTTTACGTACCTACCGAATAGTATTTATCATATTGTTATAATATTATTAATTTACAAAATAACCAAGATATCTGCAGTTCGTATAAGTAAAATTATAATTCTTGGTCAATGATAGCACTGCTATTAAACGCCACTGCGGCAAAAAAAAAACGCTAAAAATCATTCTGGGTTTTGGAAACTTTCGTCTTCACCCGATAATGGGTCTCGATGAGTATCCTATGTATATCCTATGTATATATATTATGTATTTTATGATGCGCATGTTATAGTACCTTTAGGTATGTATCCGCGCCAAAACTGAGCCGCGACTACGTGTCGCCGCCGGTTCTGTGAAATTGTTATTTAAATAATATTATTAAAATCATTATTTGCCGTTCGTGGAACTCGCGTTCTTGGAATATCGACGTGTTTTACTACTAATAATCGGTAGTACCGAGAAACAATAATTTTGTCGTAGGCAAATGGGTATCAAAATAATTAATGATATTATGTAATAGGTAAACAGTAGTGTTGGCCAACGATATCGATATTTCGATACGATATCGATATCGAATTAAATATTATCGATATAAAGCGATATCGTTAAAATCAAATTATTATTATTTAATAATATGATTTATGATTTTTATTATCTAATTATAGCTATTAGCTATTAGATTCCAAGTGGTATCATAAATATTTTTTATCTTCACTGTTAGAGGCTAGAGCATTACTAATAGTAATTTACTATTTATTTTTATCTTATATTTTTATTAAAACGACTGTATTTGGTGCCAGTCGGTAGATAATTCCTACAATTCAATTTAGTTCCGATTATTCGTTCGTATTTGTGCATTGTGCGTTTATATTGTATCGTAGACGAAAAACGTAAATTTTATAAAATGAACGAAAACTTTAAATTAATCCCACTGGCTGGAGCTAGAAGTAAAATTTGGCAACATTTTGGTTTTCGAGCTGTTTAACAGTATGTAAAAATATGAACGTAGAGTGTACGTCTGCGAACATAAATCTGTACCTGAGAGGCAGAAGTTCCAAGTCCATTATTGTACATTTTCAGGAGAGCCAAAAAACCGTTTTTAAACTATTTTTATTTTACTTAAATGGCTGGTATAAATTCAATTTAATGATTATCCCAACGAGGTTCGTTTTAAATTATAGGCTATAATATTCTCAATAAGATGAATATTTTTTATTTTAATTATAACTTACCTATAGTTGTTTATTTTACGATTTAAATAAAATGTTTTGGACTTGGATCATTTTGCTCAATCACACAGTGGACTTGGACTCTATTAATCTCCTTGTTAATTTTGATTATTTTGAAAATATTATATTAGGTGTATTATTATATCATTGTGTGTTGTAAATTTATTGTATAATACAGGTAGAAATTATAATACTATATTGAATAATTTACAATTTTTATGAATTTTATTAAGGTAATAGTAAAGTTACATTGTATTCCGGTATAACTGAATCCAGTTAAATACCAGAAATTTATCAATTGGGTCTAAGTCCTTACAAGAATTTTGCAAAATTATAATTAATAAATCAAAATTAATAGTTGGACTAAAATGAAGATGGGTAAAATTACGCGCGTCAAAATTTCACATAAGATAAAACCATAACCTCAATTTTGATAAAAGTGGACTTGGACCATTTTGCCTCTCGGGTACAGAAATATACACTTGATATTGTTATTATACGCCCGAGCGAGATGATACACTCTTTACATTATTAAAATAAACTAATAATACTGTTTCGTCGGAACGATATGATAATATGTATAGTAACAACGAAAATATTATCGGAAACAGCACAGCCGCGTGATCGAAGGCGCCGTCGCGCGTCGGCGTCGTCGTCGTTCGGGGAAAAATAATTAAAACTCGCTAAAAATAGATACGGAAAATCCTATAGTATACCGTTGAAATCATACGAAATCCTGCTGAACAACCACATGCAAATATTGAAACGGTGCGTCTATAACCAATCAAATAATACGCCCAGAAAGATGTGCATAAGATAATATTATATAAATTTGTCGACCGTGGTCCCCGAGACCGCGTGACAGTAGTTGTTGTCGACCATCGAACGCGTTAATTCGTGACCTATATGTTATTATACATATACTACAAAGCGCGGCGTGGTGACTTCCTTGTTTTAAAAAAAATCATAACACAAAAAGTATTGGCAATATCGATTTAATTTTTTTTCCGTGCATGCGGCAGTTTTCGGCTCGTGTTTATGGATAATGCATTTATATGGTAGGTATATATTATCTGCAGCTTGGAACACGCCATATATTATTCCCGACAACTTGTAAACGGCGAATTATTCTGATTATAATCACCTAGCTCCATTAATCAAATCCCGTTTGATAATAATATAAAACTTTGAATCACTATCATTATTTCAATCGTTCTTCTACAGTTCGGATTGATAATAATTTTACATCGTGTTCCAATTATTGCACATCTACTAAAAAGCGTCTACATAGCCTTTGGGGATTTAAAGTTTTTGACAACAATCAAAATACGAAGTCCGACTCACCGTTTCTGTCTTTCAAACTTAAATTGAAGAACTTCAAAGTGTGCGCACAGAGTATAGGTTACTTTATACGGATAAAAGTTCAACTCGTCCAAGTTTTCAATGTCGGGCATTTCCGCAGTATTAAAATTAATTAACTTCCACAGAATATATTACATTATTATGTTCTTATATGAAACGCACCGTGTAAAAAAGTGTTTGCGTTTACATCGTCTCAAACTTCTAATTAGTTAAAAAGTAGTATTATACAGAGTACTGCACTCATGTGGTATATTTATACATATATATATATATATATATATATATATATATATGAATATGACTGTACAGTACATACATATATACGTAGTTCACTATATTTGGTATTTAATAACTATACAAATATATTATATCTGTTTATATTATATGTATCATATCCTTTTTACACTATTTGTAGTATATTTTTCCAATAAATAATGATTGTTGGCTGTTGTATCGCAATACATTTTGTAAAAGTTTCAACATCTTTACAGAGCACATTTCGGAACATTAAATTTACTTTTAATGATCATTATAGTTGTATATCACTACGAAAAAACGTTTAGCAAGATGGTTCTATGACTGGGTATCTTGAAAACGATATTCAACATATTTCTGTTTATTTTTTCCCGAAACTCCTATCAAATCAACTATACTTATGTATCCGACTTTTTTTTTTATCTTTTGGTATTCAAAATTCAAATAACAAACTATAAAGATATAGTTTAAGTTATAAGTTCTTATTTAGAATAAATAAATAAAATATAATATATGCTTCGGCCTAATTTAATATTCAATTTATTATTATTTTAATTTTTGTTTTAAGTATAGCAAAAAAATTATGAACCAAATCAATGGTCACGATGCATTCCGTATAAATTTATATTTTAAATCCTAAGTTCCTTATTTACAATAAAGCAATATTAGTTATATAACATTGTACTTAAATCCCTTAAACTTGAGTAAAACCTACTTATTTAAATAAATGCAGTCACTTGGAAAAGAGTTTAAAATTATAACTGAAGTTTTATGGTATATGGAAAAGTTGTATTTTGTAGTATCGATTCGACACACAATTGTGAGAAACTTTTAAAACTTTTGAAAAATATTAAAGAGAAGCCTTAATTGTTTGCAACAAAAAACAAAACCAAATGTATAATATAGTATGAACTTTCGATTTCTGGCTCAAAGTTATAGTAAATTGTGTATATATGATAATTTTGAACTAATCGTTTTTTAATTGCATGTTAAAAACGATTTAAACTATGCATTTTCAAGGCAGAACTTCGGCTACAATTAAATTATAGGTGCATTTTCCAGTGTAGATTATCGATATTATTATTAAAATAACAATAATATTATAGACAATTTAGTCGATATAGTATGCGAATTATTGTAGGGCTACATTTTAATATTTTAATTATTAATATTATACCTACTGCATAAACAAAATATTATTTCAAACAGTTTAGAAATATTTGACTGTTGAGTAATTTCTTTAAATTGAATAAATACTATATCTATAATAATAAATGTATAGAAACTAATATTACACTTCAATAAATAAGCTTAGTGCTTTTTTAATATATTATTTTGCTGTCATATATTTTGACCTTAGGTATAGATAAAATTACATATGATACTCCCGTGTACAAATATATTATCCTTGAAATTGTTTTATGATACTCATAAATAACTTTCAAAGCTTTTATTTGATAGTACTCCAACAAGTATACGTGTATAATATTCTATTTTAGCATTTCACATGCAACAGTCACATAAATAAAACGAAATAACATATTTTTCAAAACTTAATTCTAGAGGATGAACTAACAAAAAAACAATTGATCTTTATTGAACCATACAATATTTACCCTTGTGTATTTAATATTTACGTACATCGTGTGTGCATACTATACACATCATATACTGTCGTATTGTTATTGCAATTGGAATTAATTTTTGTAAATAAAAGATTATTGTTGTTATTGTTTAGTATGATTATTCTGCACGAGACCAAAATTATTTTTTAGCAAAAAATAATTTAAATATTTAGAAATAAATAAAATGATATTCGAACTATTAAACGTTCTATAGATAGGTATACTTATTAAAAAAATAATTTATTGATTTTCATCGTTTAAAAATTAGTTAATAAGTATATACTACTACTACTATATACATATGGATAAATACATCTCCACAAACGCATCGTGTATAATTTCTAATCATCAAACCAGAACCCCATTAAAAATAATTTCAATATGTACCCGTTGGTTAACTCATTTGATTGATATGACCTCATAAGTGTGCAAACTGATATTTGTTATTTACATACTAGAAACCTGTAATAATAATGTTAACATAACATAAATATTAAATCATCTTTATGTGTGTTATAATAAAGAATTTTTTTTCTATAATATTTATTTTCATGTTTGATAAAATTAAAGTGAAAAAATATACGTTTTGAAATGACGATAGAATAATCAATAATTAAACAAACACCAGTACTACGATTAAGTGTGAAAACTAATTATTATTTTTACACGGTAAGTTTTGACTTACCCGATTAAAAATATTGAATTTTATTTAAGTCCATAAAATATATAAAGTATTAAATATTATAATACAAGTACTTGCATATATAATCTCATTCGTACATTTAAATTCAAATTGATAAACCAATAACTAAAACGATAATTTTATAGCATTTGTTTTATAAAATCAGTGTAATATTGTTTTTCTCGTTTAAATAATTATAGTGATGCATAATTGGATATTAACGCAGTTCACCATAATAATTGGTATTGTGATTGAGCACTCCTAAACAAAATATTCAAATTAGGCATTTTTTATAAATCTCTGATATACATATATAGGTAAATGATAATACTATAATACGTAAAGCCGTGCATATTTTACCGCCTAATATACCCAGGAGGCAGGGACTTTAATCTGAATATAAGTCGGGTCGCCATATTTGACACTTAGGTATACATAATATAATTGGGGTATGAGCGAATGACTGCATGAGGTAAGTCAACGATATGAAATGTAATTATAACTATCAATTAAAAATTAGTATAGTTATAAATATTTTATGAATCATAAAATGTTTACGTCAGATATGCTTTCAGGGTAAGCTATATTGACACTAATAATTTTGGTGATTCAGTGTTTGTGAATTTATTGTTTTAAGCTTTTATATATTATAATTTATAACGTACCACGGTTGTATCGGAAAACACTATATTGGAGGTCTGTAAGTATTGTTTATATATAGACATATATGACTCTGAGCAATACGTTACGTGTATAATATTATAGTAACCTCGTGCTTGATTCTTACAGTAAGTTGAAAAATCAACAGGTTGGTGTTTTGGACTGCTGAAACCGGTCTTTAGAGCTACATCATTACAATTTAAAGTATTATAATATAGTGCCTTTAGTAAGTACTGAGTAATAACCATAGTGACTATAGTAATTTGAAAGTTGAGAACGCGTTTTTAATAAAAAAAATTAGGCTTAGTTATTAGATTATAACCCGCTCGATATCTTGGCACACTGAAACTCGTAGTCGCTATAGTCACGTATGGTATATTATTACAAACAAGGTACTTACTTAATATAATGTCTTTTGGTATGGTGTATACAGTTATACAAAATATTATTTTTAAAATGTGTACATTTTAATTCGTTATTGTCTGTAGCTATACATCACCGCTATAAGACCTTATTTTTTCGTGCGGCCGGTACTTTCGACATAGGCACATAGCGTATATAAATAATATAATCTATATAAAATATTTATAAAAAAGATTGTTTTTGAAAAACTAACGTTTGGGCCCTGTTGACATGGAAATTACTAAAACAATATTAGTACCAAATTTCGAACACATATTTCTTGAGCCTCGAGAGTGTTCTTTGCTTCGTTTTTTAACCCCTATTGGTTGCTATAGTGGCTCACACATAGATTTCGTTTTGGCTCACAAAAATCAAATATATTTTTATTCATACACAGGGTTGCCCTTGGTTTCCAAAAAAATTGGTAAAGTCTAGCCCGGTGATGCGTCTCACTATGAGATTTTTTTTTAATAAAAGATTATAATAATAATTAAATAATTGTTTGTCATTAAAATGTACAACAAAAGGCAACGTCCGCGGTGTACGTTTGTATAGCTTAAAAGCTAAAAGACTTCTCGGCTAATTCTAATGAAAGTTTCAGAGATTGTTCTTAGAGATGTCGAAATGTTTATAGACAGTAGCTTTTACTACCTAGCTAAAACGTTAGAAAATATACCAAAACAAACCAAAAGATATCAAAATAATATACCTAAATATCCTCAGGAGTAGGATTGTCCATCTCTGACGAATTCGTTCACAAAGCCGCAAGTAAACAGATTGCGATTCATCCGTACCCGAGCCCCGAGGCATACACTTTATAAAATCGAGATACACCTGTGCAGTACTTATATAATTGCGCGTCGTATTTGAACGTTTGTTCATTTTTTCTCGGCTAAACATTCGGGTTATAGATACAGCTATATAGGTACTGCCGTCATAAGCGAAAACGCCGTAAATCACCGGAGAACGATTTTGAGAAAAACGCGTTTTTGTGTTTTGTATTTTCATAAAATCATAACACCTTGTACATTCTAATATTATTTAAATATGATATATTATATGTTTTCCTATATGTAATTTTACTCAACGGATGGAATGAAACAATAATAAATATGATTAAATAAATAATTTTTAACAAGATATTTTACTTTTCATGTTGTACCTTAGTATTGGTATACACTTTTAATACTTTATTCAAAAGCAAGAATGCCGTAACTCGTAAGTAGCAATATGTCTGATACGCGAAGATCCGTATAGAACCGGGATCACCGTAGAAAAATAATGAAATATCGAATAAGTTTATTATAAGTCAATTGTTCCGATAGTCGACTTGCCTTGCGATACTTAAACAGGTCCATGTTCAGGGGCGTCATTTCAGTTTTTTTTTTGGGTGTGCCATTTTGAAATTTTACTAGGCCATTTAAAAATAGAGCGGATCTACAAGGGGGGATTCCCTTATTTCAGCAGGCCAATTGAGAATATTTTAAATGTAAGGGGTGCCACCGCACACCCGCACACCCGCACAAACCGCAAAATCACCCTAATCTTTGGAACCACGCAGTCGAGGAATACAAAGATCGTGATTTGAAAATTAAAGCTTGGGAGGAGGTGACAAAAAAAATAGTGTCAACATATGACACTATGTCTAAAGCTGATCAAAGAAAAGCGGGTAAGTAAAACAAAAATTATTTAAGTATTTGTTCCATACTTAGTACAATATATTTAAGTATTTAAACATTTATTATACAAATTATTTAATTGAGTAAAAAACAATACGACACAATACCTATACACCCATAATTATATCATACATTATACCAAGTAAATTCATAAAACAAAATATCAAAGAAATGAACAGGAAGCTATTAAAAAAAAATAGGTAAGAAATTAAATATATTTAAAAATAAACTTAAATGTAGGTATAGGTCTCATTAAAAAAAAATTATTTATTATTGTACTTGTATACTTCGAACTTCAATGTGTTTATCTTTTTAACTTTTATACTATAATTCAAATTATTTTTAATACTTAATCAGATTTTATTAAATACATTTATCTTGCCATTCTAATTTTCCCGCATCACTTATAAAATAATTGGCAAACTTGTCTCTTATTGTATTACCACTTCTAGTCACATTATTATTTCGTATATTAACCTCGTTTACATTTTCTAAACCTTCAATGCTAAGAGTGTTTTCAAAATTAAATCCATCTCTAACACGTATAAAATTATGCAGGATACAGCATGCTTTTACTATACATACGGCCAACTCAACATTCACATTCATTGGCTTATGAAAAATACGAAACTTATTAGATAATATTCCAAAACTACATTCAATATTTCTCCTTGCACGCGATAAACGATAGTTAAAAATTTTTTTTTATAGTTTAAATTCTTTCGAGCATAAGGCCGTAAAATGTTTTTTGATAACGCAAAAGCTTCATCCGCAACTATTACGAATGGATAACTTTCATCATCGTTTCCAGGAAAAGGCATTGGGTCAGGAATATTTAAAGTATTATTTTCAAGCTTTTGGTAAAATGCGCAGTTTTTAAACACGCTTGAATCGCAGAATTTCTCTTGCGCTCCGACATCCACAAAAGTGAAATAATAATTCGCGTCACATATGGCCATCAAATCAATTGAAAAATAATGTTTATAGTTATAAAACAACGACCCACTTTTTGTTGGTTTGATAACTCTTACATGCTTTCCGTCAAGGGCACCAATACAATTAGGAAAATTTGCCAATTTGTGATAACCATTTGCAATTTCTTTCCATTTATCTTCAGTAGGTTCAGCCATGCATTCAGTTTTGAGCTGCCAAATATTTTTACATACATCTTCAATGATACCACTTATTGTTGAGATACCCATACGATATGTGTAATGAAGATCAGTCATTGTATTTCCTGTTGCTAAATACCTAATCAATAAATAGGTATTACAAAAATTAAACAAAGTACCCATACGGATTTAGAGTTGGTAATTTATACAAAGTCAATGAATAAAAATATAGTTATGTAATAAAAATTACTCATATCATAATTCATGATTATTATATAAAAAATATAATAATATTTAGCTTTTTTTGCCTATAAACTGAACGAAAAATTGAGAAATGCATGTCAAATATACTGTAGCGAAAACATGGTATTTTTTTTTTATAAATTATAATTAAAAATTAATAAATAATAGAGGCTTTAGTCGCATTATTTTTTATGATTTTATATGATCAGTGGCATTATTATTAATATTATCTAAATAATATTTTTAGAAGTAAATTCATCATTAATTTGTACTTTAATGGGGGAATTATATGATATATGAAATACTTTTTTTTCAAACAGTGGAAAAAGTTCAACAACGCTGGAAAAGTGCGAGAGATGCTAAAATCAGATCCATTGCATTAAAAAAAAAAATTAAAATCTGGATCAGGAAGAAAAAATGTTAAAACCTACATGTATGACCAGCAACTACAATTTTTGGAATCTTTAACTCAACCCAATATGTAAGTAAAAATAGAATTCCGAAAACAAACTACATTGTATAATATATAAAATATATTGATATAGATAGAAATGCCTATATATTTTTTAAACTTCTTGGCTATAAAATGAAATACTTATGAAGCATATTGTTTTGAATTTCCAGTCCTTAGTTATAAAATTTGAATATTTTATAAAATTTTAAATTTGATAAAAATGTCAACATTTGAACTTTAAATTATCATAAAAAAAATGTGTGCATAGGTGTATATTTATAATATTTTTCAACTGTCATTGTAACAATATATTAGGAGCATTGTATTAAATTTTCAAGATTTTTGACCCAGCAAATACAATTTTATTGATATTTATAGAAAAAAAAACAAAAAAAATTGGAAACTAAAAATGTCCGTTAACAGCACAAACATGTTAAAATATTTTGAAAATGTTATAAAGTATATAAAATTCTAATAAAAACATCCAGCAAATATTTCATATATCTACGGTCATTTGTTTTAATTATAGAGTTACACCAAAAACCAAAATCGATTTTGTCAAGAACCGATTTTGCGTAAAATTTCCCATTTTTCCTTAAAAATGTAATTACTTACTTTTTAGCTTGTAAAATGTACAGTTTTTATAGCTAAAGATTTAGCCTTATGGATTGGGTTAACTTTAATTTTTATTTTATTTTCATTGGAAATGTTAGTTTTTATTTTATTTTAAATATTCTTTATCAAAAAAAGGACGTTTTGATTTAATTAATAAATACAATTTGTTTTGTTAATATAACACATAACGTTTTATATTTTTATACTAAGTTACAAATATGTACATATTTCCATGTATAATAATTAATATTTTAATATTTTATTGCATTATGTAGGTACCTAAGCCGGCTAGACCTAACGTCATTATTTGTGTTAAGTTAGAGTATGTTAATTAAAAAGAACTTGACATTATTTTATCAAAGCTAAAATATAGGTAATTCAAATTTAAAATAAGCTTACCTCAATGTTACACACAATCGTTCTGCTGGAGTTATTGGTACTCTGATACAATATGAACGTTTTAAATTGTGCAGTTCTAGTTTGTATAATAGTTCGTCAAAACTTCTGATGGATATCCGGAAATAATTGAAAAATTTGTCTTCGTGCTCGGAGATCAGAAAACATCGTGGCAAATGCACCTTTTAAAGACCTTTGGGCTATCAAAGGGTGAACCCAAAGTCTTTTAGCACAATTTTTTTAGCCATTTGTTTTTTTTTTAAATATTAATACCCGGTAAAAAGTATAAGCCGCTTTTCTCTTTGATTATTCATTTTTTATTTTAATTAACTTGTACTAAGTTGTATTAAGTGTTATTATAGGTGTTGTCTATACCGAAGTTAAACTTTAAATGACAAAATTTCCCCGGGGTCAGTTTGATACGCGTTTCGCGTACGATACGCGTCCATGTGAAACGGGCCTAAGGAGATTATTTTTATCAATAAACTTCTCAAAACAATTAATATCTACAAAAAAAAAAATACACGCCGATATAAAACACATTATTTGACGGACAAAAAGGTCAGGTTGCAGGTAGCTGGAAATCCGTTGGCCGTGCCGTGCAGCACAAAACGTATTGGCGTTGAATAGTTATTATTAATTAATTCACTCAAAATTTTTCTAAGTCCTTTCTTATTGCACGGTGAAAGTATTAGAGGGACCGCTATTCCAAATTTCAAGTTTGTACGTTGAGTAGTTTTTGAAATACAGCGATCGGTGACTCAATGGTATTTGGATTTTATATATATAGATAGGAGTATTGGTGTACACGCGATGCATGAGATTATTTTTATCGATAAACTTCTCGGAACAATTATTCTAGACGACGAACAAAAAGGATAGGTTGCAGGTAGCTGGAAACCCGCGGGCCGCCGTGCCGCACAATACGTATTGGCGGTGAATAATTATAATTGTTAATTACTCCACTAAAACGCAACATTTTTGAAAATCCTTTCTTATCGCACGGTGAAAATATGAGAAGAACCTATCTATTCCAAATTTCAAGTCCGTACGTTGAGTAGTTTTTGAGATACAGAGATCAGTGAGTGAGTGGTATTTGGATTTTATAAGTATAGATTCGCGGCGTTGTTACCTAAATAATATAGTAACCACGAATTTTTCTACGATTTACGGCGTTTTAGTTATTTGATTATTGCTTATATTAAACTTTTGGAGTAATATTTCAGACATACGCGACATATTCATCTACACAAGCTAAAGTTTACAATAATTTATTTGTTTTTATATCTCATTTTTTTTAGGCTTACGGCGTTTTTGCTTATATATTATATTATAGCAGTGTATAATATTAAAGAGCAAAGACTATAATATATAATATACATTTTGTACAGAACAAAAACAACCGCGCATACCGTGTTGGTATATCGTATTGTTTCTATATGCACCACGGCCGCCGCCGCAGCCGCTTTCATTCATCCTGCAGGGCGGCGGCGGCGGCAGCGGCGTCTCAGCGAGACACGCACACACACACACACACACGCCGTGCACCTCTCTCGCGCGCGCGTTCTTCGTCTCGACCGCCGCCGCCATATAATATATTTCATCGGCAAACCGGGCGCCAGTCGGCGGCCGCGATGTACACGTCGGGCGCCCGCGGTGGTATGCGGCGAGTGCGAGTGTGTGTGTGTGTGCGATAATATTATTATAATATACGCGCGCGGCAAATGTAGGCGCGACCAGCGTCGCTTTACGAACGAGGAAAACGGAAAAAAAAAAAAACAAAAACCGGTCTCGGGGTAAGACAACAGTCGCGAGCGTATATTATATTATATTATATGTGTACGATAATATTGTATATAGTTTATAATAATGTGTATTATAGAACCGTGCAGTGTATACATTGTAATATATTATACACGCGAGTATTAAAAAATACGTATGTACGCGCGCACATAACATTATATTCGCCGTCGGGCCGGAGAGGAAGAACGAGAACGAGGCGCCTCCGGGGCAACACGCGGCGGATATATTAATTTTTATGAATGAACTCCCATCGGCTGACGTCGTCGTCGGACTATCCGCCGCCGCCGCGTGTGCGCGCTTATGTAATTTAATATTATCGTTATTATACAGGCGAACACGTCGCGCCGTCTCCGTCTCGGGCCGCGGACCTCGAAAGACCGTCCGTCTATTATTGTTTTTTAATATTTTGGTTATCAATCTCCGTTTCGTGAGATGCCGAGGAGTCGTTCGCGAGGACCGAACCCCGAACGCCGTCCGAACCCCGTCATCGCGGTCCCCTGCTGCAAACTCGTCTCGATTACTATACACAATGCGATGTGTGTATAATAAATGTAAATTAAAAATGCTCATAACTCACTTAAAAACTGAATTATAGTAAAAAAATTTCCAACAAAACACAGATAAAGTTCTTACCATCAACTTTTATAATAGGTCCATTCACTCTAATTTTTAAGCTAACGGCATAAAACATGAACTGCTGAGCGTAAATTTGGTATGTTACACGTTTGTAAGACGAAGACAACACATGCGGGTCTGGCGTCCTCTTAAGGGGATTCGATACCGATTGTTTTTAAGGAGTTGAATATAGGCAATTTTAATAGTGCTTATAGTGGTAAACTATGGTCTATCACTATTGTGTCAGTGGATTCGATGAAACGGGATACTGCCCGCACGCGCAGGAACGAGTCAATAACGCACCGTCGCGCGCTGGAGGAACACGATTTGCTATTTTTTTTTGTCTAAAAGTATCAATATTTTGCCAATTGCTGACTTGAAAACGACTTTCTCAAATTTTTAATTTTTTTTAGTTCAATATTATTAATATTTAAAAATTTTGTAGAGTTCAAATGATCGATTTCCAAAAGAGTGGAAAAGTCGTTTTCGAGTAAACTTCATGACTAATATTCAAATATGTTTTTGAAATTTGTATCCGATTACTGAAACAGTCGGTACTGCAGTTGGCAAAAGATATTATGTCTATTTCATTCGAAAACACAGCCAGGTCGAATCCCCTTGCAGATATTAATACTATATTATAGCAGTTATCGCGCGATCGAAGCACCGCCGACGTGGGCGATCCCGAAAACGAACGACGAGCGTATTTTTTTCCCGCAGAAATTATGTGAGGACGAGATACGGTCCTCCGCAGTGAGAACAAAATATATATATTCAATATAGAGTATATTATAATATAATACGCACGCGTTGCGTACCACCTACCTGTATAATATATAGATTTAATATAATATATATTATATATATCTATAATGCGTATTATACGTGCAAATCGTATCACATAAGACCGGTGCCATTAATATTTATACACACGATAGGTAGGTACGGTAAAACAGTGTAGGTAATAACTAATAATAATAATAATAATAATAATAACGAACTGTGCACACATTTACAATATACGAGTATATTATATATAAGTATAAAATATTATGATACATGCGTGAAGTCTCGGCACCGCCACCGCGCCACTAGTGTTTGTTTCGTCGGATTTTTTTTTTTCGAAAACTATAACGCTGTTACCATTATAAATCGGACATCGTTTGCTCTGCTCGCACAAAACGCCAAACACATATATATTATTATTATTATTATTATTATTATATTATACCGGTTATTATCAAACGCGTGCGCACGGAAAATTATACGACTTCCGCTGCAGCAGCAACAACGCAATACTATATACGCGCAGTCAATGTGTATACGAGAGTCCCGCGTAGACCCCCCAAAGTTTTTCCGGAGTTTCTATATTATAATGTTTTAAAATTTATTTTCGACCGCCGCCGAACGCGTATACTGTTCTGACGTCGACGGCGTTTAGACGACCGTAAATTGTAATTATAATAATTCCATTCACGTATCGCGGATGAAACGTAATATGGTATATATACATATTATTTTTAGTATATTATATAACGTTTTGAAGCTAACCTTTATATTGTATAGTATATAGGTATAGTATGATTGACTTTGAAATCGAGAGTTGGAATTGATTTAATGACGCGGAGTATGCTGCAGGAAATATCGAAAACGCGCCGTTCTGTTATGGACGTTTAACAATAAATAATATAATATTATACTCGTACGATTCGTCCGTCATTGGATTAACAGAATTTGGATCGGAATGCGTTGTGTCATGGTCGCGCTACCGCTACATAATGATAATAAAAAAAAAAGGCTTGCAACATTTATCGTTACTTTCATTGCAAATGTATGGCATTTCATTAAAAACGCTACTTTTAAATTTTGTTTAGTTAGGAAAATAACATATCTTTAGGTCCTGTGTGAAAGGTAAATCTCAAGCAGAACTCTTAAATCGACCAGTGACCACAAAAACGTGATTTACATTTTTTGAAACAGGAGTCCTGGCATATACTGCAGTAATATTATGTGGTTTGTCGGGATGTGCAGTCAATTTTCAAATCTAGAATCAATTTCATTTATATTATTTTTTTTTATTGCGCACAGTGTCTCTCCCGTATGCGGTTAGTTGGAAAAGTATTTTAAAGAAACTCGAACCATCATACAACAACAAGTTGACCATTTTAGTATACATAAGGTCATAGATTACAATATATTATAATATGCTCCACAGTCGGCTGCCAAAGCGCTTACACACGATTATATTGATTTGTGGTAATATACATTTGAAGATGTAATAATAATGGGGTGTTGGGGAGAAGCCTCCAGGGGTATATTAATTATTAGCTAGGGATGAACATTTTTTTGTGATGTCATCAAAGTATATCTGTAATATTTATTTTTCAAATCGAGCTGCACTGACCGCGGTGCGTTGCAGGTCGCCAAACGCTATACATGTGACGGTACAGGTCGTATTATATGAAAAATCCCACCAAATGATCGATAACTGACGATTTATGTAACGATGATGACGGTTAATATTTCGATATTATCGCATACCCTCGTCGTCGCATCTGAGCGACTGCAGGTGATCGTCCACGCTGCGGCGGCGGCGGCGGCGCTCACCGCTCATACATGATAGTACAATTTACAATATATTTTGCTGCAGCAGTCTAGTCGTCGGATGACGTATGTATACCTACGATATTATTATTTGGACGCTTTGTAAGCGAGAAAATTAATACCCCGGTTACGACAGGCGTATACAGTATACTGCCGTTATAATATAACGTATATATGATATCGCGTATATATTCGGTTTTGACGGGCGGAAAACACGACCGCGATTTAATCTGTATACCGTCGACGGGAACGGCGCACACACACATTATATTATAATATAGTCGTGTACAACGCACTGCGGGTTTATATATATAATAATACTACAGTCTAAAGCTATATATATACGCACACACGCCAATATATATATATGATACGTACACGCGGCAATTAATAACATCGCCAAACCTATTATACGGTGGCCGATAACATCTATAGGTATATAATGTTGTGTGTATATAGGTATGTAAATGATCGCGGCCCCGCGGAGATTTTGTAAAAAATATATAATATATAGTATATACTTGGTCGCATATTCGCGTACACGCGCGCGTTTAAATATTATTTTAATGCGTATTATAGTATAATATTGTGTTTGCGGTTTTTTTTTTGTTGCCCCGAACCGGATGCGTCCTTGCCCGGCCGCAAACCGGAAACCCAGATTACCCGTCGTAAGACGCGTGCAATTATTTCGGCAGGTACCTATATAATAAAACGGTTTGTCGCCAAAAATGCACGCGTGTACATATTATTATAATATTAAATCGTTCGTACTTGCGGCGGGGCACATCGTATACAGCACTTGTAATAATATATTACCTATTGGCTATTATACTATATAAGTATACGCTGCGCGCTCTGAGGCCGTGTTTTACACGCGTCACTTTATAATAATAACATATTATATTGTTACAGTGCGCATGTTATAATTTTATGGGCCATAATATGCACAGTCATTTTAGGTAGGTAACACCTATAGATGATTGATGATAAGAGAATCCCCAAAACTTTGCCTCCATATGTGTTTTATAGGTACCTACTATCAGAGACGGATTTATACAATTGCCGCCTCATCAAACTTATTAATGAGAAAACGTATTTTCAAGTACTTATTTAACATAACTACTACAAAAAATAAATCTTTAAGACTGATACTAAACAATAATTATTGGTTATGTAATATGTTTATAAACTGTTCTGGTTAAAAAATAGTTTACAAATACAAAATTTATTTAAGTATAACATATCACCATTTTTTTGACCAATTAAATATAATTATTGTATACATTTAATTAGGTTCGGAGGTTCTTTAACCAAACTAATGTATTTAATCAAATTTAAATTATATTATTATGAAAAACAACAGCAAATAATCAAACTTAAACATTCGCGCTTATTATTGTTATTTGTTATACAACATATTATATAGGTAATGAAAAAAAAACTAATATAAAATAATAAACTATTTCATCTGTTTGCTGTTAGATAAATCTGTTAGATTATCGTTCTAATACGAACCGATCGTCGCCCCAATTAGTATTTAAATATATCAATTTATCATATTTATTATGTTTGTATTGTGTGTGTAGTGACTAGTGTGTACGCTTTGCGGTCGAAGGATTATTAATTATTTTTACGAGTTTCCCGGCAGTCGGTCAATAATTGACTTAGACATTTATTGTTATGTATTGTAAAGAAGAAATGTTAATTATTATATAGTAACAAAAATGTGTTATGTTTAAATATTTAACATTTTTATTTGCCATCCTTCAGGATAATCTTACCCTTCATTCAAAATCTAAAAAACCTCCCAAAATCTATTCCCAAAAAAATATTTTCCTAAAATTACCGCCCCTAAAAATCTGCCGCCCTAGGCAACTGTCTACTTTGCCTGACGCTAAATCCACCACTGCCTACTATAATATATTGTATGTGTATATATTTTGTATTAGTATACACGCGTGTGTGCTATTTTGACATATTTTTGTCCGCTCTCGCGTTTTACATCCATACTATATAGGATAAAATATTAATATTATATTCGTTTATGAAAGAGCATCGAATAATATATGCGTCATCTGACGGCAGTAAAGTTTTCTTTCGGAATGCTAAACTGACGTACACAACTACGACCTGTGTTGTACCATCGTCATTAAATTTCTTATGCGCGTTCTTCAAAATACATTAATACATCCAATACATGTATATATGATCCGTTGCTATGCATCTCTCATTTTCTTAGTAACATTTTCTTGATCTATAATGCAAGACTCCTCGTGCTCAATATACTCATAAACCAAATAAGAATACATATTAGTAACTGCAATATCTGTCTATAAACGCCGTCAATATCGCGAATACATATATATTTGCAAATCATTTTGTAGTTAAAAATGCATAAACATTTTAACCAGCTTTAAATGACGACACGTCGGCCGATGACGAGGCGTTTCAGTTCACGAGATTCCCGGGAGACAGTCTCGGGTCCTCGAACGCTTCGACGAAACGAAATTGCGGTGCTTTTGCTCGGAAAATCGCGTGTATCCGGAATGCGGGTGACTTGCGGCCGTAGATCAATATAGTCATATAATGCAAAGCTCTGCCGATAGATTGGTAGCCTACATGAAGCTTATTGAAAAGGCGTTACATCTTGTATTTTAAAGACCAGTTGAATGGATCACTATCTGTTTGCACCGAATTGTATCGAAGGCGTTCAAAGATAAAGTATAAGTGTGAGACAATATCTTCAAAACCGTCTTATTTTTTGCCATTTTCGAAAACTCGTCCAATGAAATAAGTTAGACGTTCATAACCACGTGTTCGTCAGGTCAGTTTTTAGTCGAGTACCTACAACTCTCAAAATAAATAATAAAGATCGCTCATTAAATGCGGACCTTATCATAATGTCACTTATAATAATATGTATATATTGTATATGTATAGTCGTATATAATATACGACGAGTACCTACGTATTAATTTTGATATCGAATTCGGACCGACAATATGTTTTGTGTGTAGGTAGATGTAAACACACAGTATTCGCGTGTATAAATAAATATATACATATATAGTAAGTATATATTTAGTATGTGTAAATATTCGAATGTCAGATCAAAACCCTAGCGTGGCTCGTATCATATTATATACTATATACGTAATTATATTTATGTAATAATATCTGCAAGTTGACCCAACAACAATATTATAATGTGTAATATATGCAATGCAAAGTGAGCGCCCGCGTATCATCTACCTGCTACTATATAATATATTATTATCGCGGGTAAACATAATCTATACATATGCGTGTACAATAGGTGCATATAATATATATGTATATCGGTCCGAAACGTCGTCGTCGCGCATAATATTTCAAAGGGGCATTCGGCGTATTCGGCATCACGAAACAACCGAGGCGTATCGGCGCGCGTTACTAGTATATTATATATTGAGCATATATACACGGGTTCGTACATATATATATCGTATATAAAGCGTATATGATATGCGCGATATTATATATCATACATATATAGATCTATGCGCGTATATATCATAATATAATATACAGACGATGCGAACCGTTTGCGCGGGTGGACACGACGGACAAATATTATCATTTCCACGTCGGCTTTTAATTACTTATATACTTCGTCGTAATAATACGAGTACCTATGTACATATTATACCTGCACTATATATATACATAATATTATATTATATATACGCGCGTGTCTCGTCGTCGTCGTCGTCGTCGTCGCGCAGAGCAGACGTCTTTGGCGCTATCGCGCGCGATCATCAACACAACATATTATACAATATACTCTGCTCGTATATTATTATAATATAATAATGTATTAATGTATGCACATACACACACATAATACGAAGAGGTCTAAACGCATTCGACCGGATTTGCATATACGTTCCCGAGAACAATATACGAATGCAATCTATATATTTGTATATTATTACTATTATCATCATCATTTCGCGCAACGCTCGTCCGAAGATATGCAGACTTTATTATTATAATCTCGACGATTGCGCGAGCTCCTCTCCCGACGCGTGTACAGCTGCTGCAGCTACCGGGCCGAAAAAAACGTTTCCGTCGGCGCGATAATACGCGAGGCATATTCGAAAAGTGAGGGCCGTTTTATCATAAAAAAAATTATAACCATATGAAATAGCTGGTTTTATTAGCACATTTAGTTTATCCTTCCAATCAATTTCACTTGTCCATACATATAATCGCCGTTAACTTCCGAGCATTTTTCGTACCGCTTCACCACCAGCTCCCTCAACCCGTCTGCGCCCACAGAAGCTCGCCGCCTGCAGCGAGTCGAACCAGTTTTCAACGGCGTTGCTTGTCGCATTTTCAAAGCGTTGTCCGCCGAGCCATCTTTTGAAATGTAAGAAAAGGAAGTATAGTCACTATAGGCGCGAGGTCGGATGCACTGTAAGGTGGGTGCGGTTAAAAAGTTCCCAACGAAAATCTTGAATTTTCTCTGGGGTCTTGGCTGCAGTGTGAGGACGCGCATTGTCGCGTGAAGGAGGATTATTTATACCGGATGACGCAGTTTACCACGTCGTCGATTTCGTATACGAACTTATCGCGTTTTAATAAAAGGTCACTTGTTTTGATAATTATTTATTTCGGCAGAACAACGGCCAATATTTTTATAATAATAATAATCTATATTTTTTTTAGCCGGATTTGATGATCACAAAAACGGAATTACATACTATTATTATACAATAATATGTTGTTATTACACTGCTTCGTCCGTCACTGAGGATAAAATCCTTGCTTCGACAGACGTCAATATTATTCTCGTCGCGCATCATCCTAACACGAGTGATAATACTAGTTATAACGCTTCTGCACACGAGATTGATTAGAGTGTAAATATTTTCTCACATCTACGCAGAACGTACAAAACAGTCGTACAAAACGGCGAGTATAATTTTCACACGATATGCTCTAAAGGTCTAAAACCTTTTTATAATTTGAATACCGCACCGACTCGCGTATTTCGACTAAGCACATTTCACTGTTTCGTGTATTATATACGCGAATTTCTCGTGAATTTTTCACTATTCGCGCGTACGACAATGGGATTTTACGCGTGTATTTAGGTATACGCGATTTATTACCGTTTTAACACGCGCCCTTTTCATAATAATAATATTGTAATGTGTGCGGTTTACCATGATAATACCGCTAGTGATTTATAACATGTTCATTTTTCCTACCCGTAAACTATATAATAATATATGATAATACGCATACAATATTATACACACGGTATACATATATATATATATATATCTCGTACGGCGAACGAGATTTATCTGGTACCCGGTGGGTAACTTAACGTCAGGAAACCTCGGTGGTCTTCTTTGGCGGTGGATTTTTATATAAAACAATAACAAACATAAATATTGCCTCTTGTAACCGCAGCACGCCAGCTACTATGTGTATTATAATATAAGTACGTATATCTGACTCCTATATATATATATATTCCCTGTTTATATAAACCTATATTATAACGTCCTCGAGGCCCATCAACAGTTATATATACAACGCGGTACAACACAAATCATCATCGAATAACCGATCGATAACAATCGCTGCGTTTTTTTATTTTAAATTCATATTTAATGATTATTTCCACTCTCGTATAGCATAATATAACAACGCGTATCGTATGCGTATACAAACATATACAATTATAACGACCACTGTGCGCAGCACTAATGAGCGCCTCCAGACTTGCGCCGGTTCGAAATTACGCGATTTTCAAAAACCATACATATTTTTTGTTATTACTTTTACTCAGAGTAATGATATAGCAGACAGATAAAGCGATCACAAACGGGTGGCGGCCACGTTTATCCTATTATTTGTTTGTACCTATTATTTCCACGACAGGCGTCCGCGGTTGTTTGTTTTTCCTTAAGCCCTATTAAATATATTAACATGTTACCTGCAATACGTATTGATAATAATATTAAAATGGTAAATTTTCTTGTACACATTATGCCAAAAAACGCCTGGCGAACTGTCCAAACACGTAATTATTTCGCGCACGTTATACAAAATATTATATTAATACAATCATAAATAATATATATTTCTGTGTATCGAATTTAAGTATGAGCATAGGTAATAATAATAAAAAAAAAAAACCAGTACAACTATTGAGTTTAATGGACTGCGGTAAGTTTACGCAGGTCGTTACTGTCTCGTTAGCATAATATTATAATAATATATTATTAGGTACTTAATATCACGCGCTCTTTGCGACGTTTCCAGCCGGTTGGCAGGTCGGTTACCGCTGTCGTGGTACCTGTAGGTGGTATGCATTCATTCATTGCCACGATTTACAATAATACCTAGGTTTTGGATTTTTCACTTTTTGTGCATCAAAGCCGTATGTATATGTAATAATATTACACAGACAGAACAATATAATATTATTATTATATCATAATGCATCTCAGACTTCTATTATACTTCACTATATAATATAAAATGAACTCGTGCCATCAAATGAATCTGTCGTCACCATTTTCTTGGTGGGTAAACTGTCATGGGTACTCCTCTATGTGTAAATAATTCCGTATTTCGGTGTGTGGCCTAAATAGTTTGTAATAATTGTTACCTATATCCGTGGATATTTTTCAAACCCAAAACATATATGCGCAGGTGGACGAGCTTCAATCATTTGGTATTCGTTTTTAATCTGCAGAGTTCCTAATTTAGTATGGATATAGGCTTGCACAGACTTTGCTGGCTGCAGAGGGCAGAATATATTATTGTTACACAATCCGCGGTCAAATCACTATATTGTATTTTTAAAGATAATTTTTTAATATCAGTCGTGATTGAAAATATAAGACTTCTTACCTAATATTTGCGATTTATATACTATATATATTATATATACTTGGAGAAATCAATACAGCCATCATCGTGCCCCTTCCGCGGGCTCGTCTATGCGTATATATATACTATAGTATGGAATAGTGTAATGTGTGCATTATGTTTATAATATAGGTACGTACAGGAGGTGCCCTCTGTGTTGGTCTCGATATTCGCTTTTGATACACACACGACACGTCATGTTCGCTATTGAAAATCGAAATATTATTAGGTATGTACGTTATTGTACTATACAGCTTGTACCACGAGCATATATCGTGTAATCTATTCATATATACGTCACGAGTATCAATGTGGGGTCACATCGATACTCGGTATTCGTAAAAGGCTTTGAGCAAATTTCACCCCCAAAGGACTTTTATGGTATTATAGTTAATTAACTCCATTATTACTTTACATAGTTAGTGGCAGTGGAGGGGGGGTACTATACACGTTTCTACCAAAAGTAAACTTTTTCCTTATTCTCCACCAATTCCCGTTTCCACGATATTGACCGAATCCCGCGGTTTACACCACAACAATTTTTTAACTTATTTACCAAATCCGGTATAATATATTATACTTATTGTCAGTAACACTGGTTCCTCATCGGTTGATCAACAAAATATATTTTCCTTTGATGTCGAATCAGTGTATAGTACCGGCATTATCCGTAATATAATATGTACCTATCAAAGTTTTTGTATGGTTTTCAATACATGCAGCAGAGGTTCTATAAGTGTTCTATATATTATGAATATTATGTATAGATAAATAATTTATATTTATAATTATTATAATATATGATCAATAAAAACTTTATCCAGCTTCAATCCTGCTGTTTTGATTGCGCGTAGATCCCAAACGAAATTTCACATTTCACGTCCACAAATATATAATATACACAGAAATTTAAAAGGTGCGAGAATATAAATATTTGATTTTTTTTGCTTTTGGCATGGCTAAAGGCAGAGTAAGATTAAAAATTAAAAGTTTTCCATAATCCCTAAATTTTATCTATACCTACCAAAAATAAGCATTCCGATTTATTATTTTATTTTTAACGAATATATTACAGTCATAAATAAGCCCTTATTGTTTTCAATAGTAAAATGTACTAACTTACTAAGACTTTAACAATTTTAGGCCATACAATGGTGTCTAAAGTCCAAACTATATGACCACACACTTATGCACACACGGTAATTATATAAACACTATTGCACGGTTACCATATGTACCTATCTAGTGTGCGTGTATAGCGCTAAAACTTATAACCACGTGGTGAGGGAGCTTGTAGCTATATATGCACAATATTTACACGTAAGTTTCCTCAGCCCAACCAGCAGCAGCTTTTCGCAAATTTTTTATGCGAATATTTAGTACTTATATATAATTTGTATGATTTTGTTCACCCCTACGGAATCGATATCAAACCAATTCTGTGGTGGGGTGAACGAATTCAAACAAATTACTATTACTATATAATTAGTCTGCGAAAAGTTGTTGGCGGGGAACTAGCTGGAGAAACGTAAGTTATATTTACTTGTAGCCGCCGATCACGATGCATGTATAATGCGTATATCGTGTATATGATTTTATATATATATAATGGGTAGTCGCTCCCACGCGAGATTTTCCAACCATTATTATGCCTACCAGGCGAGAGCCATCGACGATGTGTTGACAACACCTCTCTTACAATTTATATATTAACAATGTTTTTGATTTCTTTAGTTTATATATCCAACATAATATTGCGTAAAACGCGTTAAGCACTATGCGCCGCTGTCTCGTAATAAGTTTGTAATTTTGTGTACTTTATACAGAGTGATTCGTTTACCGTATGATGGATATACATTTTAAGAATAAAATATACTCCCGGTAATCGTGGAAAAATACAAAGTAGGTAGGTACCTAAAATATATTATTACGTTGTTGAACGTTTGAAAAAAAAAATAGAATTTAAAAATTCCCGAGGTATTGGCCGCGGTTCGGGTCAAGACAATCGCCCTGTATAATATAATATATAATACAATATAATATTATAATATGTAGTGTGGGTTACACGCGGACGTGCATGGCTGCGGCGGCCACGTCACGGTTATACTATATATAATATATACGACGACGATGCGAGTTTGTGGGGGGGAGTGAGGGGCGCACCGGCGGCGTACACGTTGAAAACACGAGTATAGATAATCAATTTAAAATGCTTGTGGGGGGTCGTCTTGTGGGTATATACGCGTGTACGGGGGCCCGCCGACCACACCGAGCCGTGTGATGTGTGCTTCGTGATCGCGACCTGCAGCATGCGTATCTCGTCTCTCTCTCTTTCTCCCGTTCCACCGTATATCCGTCGCGCACTCCGATCCGCTTTTCTCCTCCTCCTCCTCCTACAACTCTTTTCCTCCCCCCCCCCTCACCTCCCTCTTCTCGTCCGACATGACGCTGCGCGCGTATTACGTTCGTATATAATAATATAATCTCTCTCTCTCTCCGTCTTTCTCTTATGTTATATTATATATACACGAGTGTATAGATGATATAGCATATTGTGTGTACGACGCACTCTCTGTCTTTGTCGGGATGTCTCCTGACTTACTGCACGTCCTCGCGCGGTGGTGGCGCTCCGACACCGACAAAAAGAATGCTGGGAGGTGGTGGCGCGCGGGGGGGGGGGGGAAAGTCGACCGGAGACTACATTATCCGAACCGAATATATAATATAATACACACACACGCGCGCACATACACATATTATATATTATTATTATTATTATTGTATAACGTTTATTTATTGCCCGGCATACGCGGCCGAACGCCCGTATCGGCGAGTCTTGATCTCGTACTGGCGCCTCCGGTCGACTGTAGCGCGCGCGCGTGTTCCCACATGCTCCGACGACGACGAGGCCGCCGCCGCCGCCGCCGCCAACCGATTGTTTCAGACGTCGTCGTCGTCGTCGTCGTCGTCTTCGTGTGCGTTGAGAAACGGTCGTCGTGAAAACGACAAACGGACGACGAAATAATAATAATAATATAATACATTATTACGCATTCGAATGCTCCGCCGAGGCTGATGAGGCGGCGGCGGCGGCGGCGGCGGCGTGGCGGACGTGGCAGCGTACCTATACATATAACGTGTGCGGGGAGGGTTGTGCCGGAGTAGTCCGATGCCCCGCCGCATTGTTGTTTAGGTACCCGTTAGGTATAATAATATTATGTATACAGTCGGTACAGCTGCTGGTACACGCGTCAACCGTGCGATAGGACGCAAAGACTCGATACTCGGGTATACCATCGCGATACCATACGGCGGCGGCGGCGGCGGCGGCGGCGGCGTGCAAGTCGATTAATTGCGAATATTAACTCGAATAATATCATCTGCGACGTGTCAATTGTTATCATTATTATTATTATTATTATACTATACTATCGAGTCTCGACATTTGAACTGTGTGCAAAATGTAATACATTTTATTTTTTGATTTAGGGTTTAAGATACGCGTAATGATATTATTGTGTATTCAGTATTTTGTCTCACAATATCGCTAGAAGTGCAGAACCGACCACACGTAAACATTGTAAAGACTCGTCAATACGAGTATAATATTTGTTTTCTTTTTACCGCAATACTTTAATCGTGTTGTAATAGTTGTTGATATCGACTCGGGTAAAATACTTTTAAAATGTAATTCAAACAATAATCATACCTAATATTTACGAGTTATTAAACTAAATATACATTACACATATACCTTGTTACATAAAACCAGTTACTTTGGTTGACTTAGGAGGGGGGGGGGCGAGGGGGGACTGAGTACCTCAACTAATTTTTATGATACTCAAGCGTACCCCTACTTCTTTATAGTTTGTTCGTTAGTTTGATTAAAATGCTAGGGACGCTACTTTTTTAAAAGTAGCTAGAGTACCTCTACTACTTTATTCCCAAGTCAAACACTGCATAAAACATGTGTTTTTTTAACCAAATCCCAGTTTGATGATTCTAAGATACTTTTCGCCATAATATGCTTGTTTGGTACATTACAAATTTATGTAATAGAAATGTCAATAGTTTTAACTGACCCTATTTTGATAAAGTACTTTTAAAAAACGATTGAAATATTGTACTAAAAAAAAAACAATGTAACAAACTATAAAACTATATACATATATTATATATAGGTATATGGACATTTACAATTACACTGTAAGTCAAAATATGCATAATATCAGGTATATTCAATCATCGTTTGTTCTTAATTAACATTAAACTCTAAAGGCTTATCAAATATTTTTATGTAGTCACCTAATAATTGTAATCCCGATTACTCGCATGCGTTTAGTAGAATTCGAACATTGCAGTTATGCTAAATCTTCATAACGATTTTTCAGCAATATTCCAAGATAAATTATTATTATTTACACAGTTTTTGTTATTATCCATACCAATTATACACTAACACGTATAATATGTAAAATTCCGAAATAATAGGTACTTCACGAATTTCTAAACAAAAATATTGTGTTATTCACGCTTCACAGAACATATCCGCATACACCATTAATAATTTAAGATTTGTCATCGTTTTTGCACACAATAAAATATGTCACCGTGGCCAAAAGTCGTTTGATAGAAGATGAATATATGTAGGTATATATTGTTATAAAATATAGTTCGTGGTATACGCGACGATTTTCACCCCAAAATAATATTGTTATCCGTATCCAATTTATAACAGCCATCCTATGGTGTTTATACGAATATTATCATATTATATTTTTGCAGATCATTCGATACCAAGAGTATACAAAACTATATATATAAATTATATATGTATACCACAACTCTGGCGTATAAAATAGCGCATATTCTACACGAAAGAGGGTGATCCCGGAATCCGATACCGCGTATATGGTATAGTATGTAATTTATAATTGTATATTATTCTTTTCGATTCGCGGGTGAACGCGGCGGATACGCTTGCAACCCCGAAACCCAATAATAATACATAATATGTTTCGAAAGCTTTTCGACGTGTGTTAACTATACAATTTTCGAAGATATATAGTCACGGATAGACACGTCGTCGCTGCAGTGCATCGCATCATACATTATATTGTTGATATCTTGTCAGTTATCATTATCGCGTATTACACAACTGTTGCCTAATTTATACAGTGTACTATATTATGTACCGGAGAATCGTAGCATAAAACGTAACGGGGACGCTGACAAATCAGGAAATGATGGAAACGCATTAAATAGCACCAAAAGTGAAACACGCTTTTCATGAAACCCGAAAAAAACCACAAAATAAGATATATACTTATCTCCATTTGTGAAAAAAAATCTAAAACTAAACTAAAAATCTACGAAAAATATTTTTGAATGTCAAAAAAAAAATAACTAACATCATTATATTTTCCGTTTAGATAACTAATTTTGTACAAATTTGAAATTAAAGTGTCTATAAAAAAACTGTATTTATATATTTTTTTAAATTTTTTGGATACAGTATGAACTACTTATGATAAATCTTGTTTTGCGTTTTCAATCCTTGGCTACAAAAATTGTACATTTTATAAATTGATAACTACAAAATAATTTGAAAATGTTTGAGATTTTTTCAACATTTTAACTCTAAGTGTTTATAAAGCGCAAATTGTGCAGAGACCTGCTAGGACGCGAGGTAATAATCCTTAGTCAAATTGGTTTTCTTTTTCATTGGTTTTTTATTTTGGTTTTCATTTCCGTGGTTTTTTCCTTGGTTTTTCTCCCGTATACCATTTTACTATATTATTATAGTTCATATAGGTACGCAGAAATTTAGATAAATATTGTGCACATTACTGTGCATAGTTTACTGTATATTGGGATTGAAACCGGTTACCGGTTCTTACAGAAAACCAGTGATTTCCCGACATTTTTGTAACCCAAAACCCTTTACTGTTAATTTAAACCGATGTTTCCGGTTATCGGTTACCGATTACCGTGACGATTTTTCATGTGTATAACATAAAACGTTTTAAAAACAAAAAAAATTAATTAACCTGTTAAGAATAGCTTACAGATTACCGATATTTGTAAATCACCGATAGGTAGGTACCGGATACTTATGATTTATCGATTTAATTTCTTTCAACTACATTAGGTACTCTCTCGTGTAGATAGGTGAATAGCGAATACCTAAAGTGACTACCATATTATATGTTTAAGGTGGAAACTGAAGGGGGGGGGGTAACCAAGAGAACAGTCGACCGAGTTGGCGCTGAATACTGTGGCGATTATAATATTATTATTACATTGTCCACCGAAATATTATTAATATGTGTCTTTTATTATTCTTTAGTTATCTATCCCGGTGCACTAAAAAAATGTAAAAGTCGGAAAAAAGTTTTTCCCACTGTAGAATATAATATTATATAGGTGGTAAAAATTATACTTTTAAAAATGATTTTCGTTATTTTCAGCCTATACAGTAATATATTTTCTGCGAGAACTTCGAGTGTCAAAGAGATTCCCCGGTGCGTGGACAAGTGGGACGGAGAACGGAAAACTTGACGTACTGCAGGTATACCATATCTACAATAATTCTGCAACCTACCTCGGGCTTCGCTAACGACGTGTCTCGCCGACCATAGTGGAAATAATGTTTGGAGGACTTTTGCTAAAGTATAATATATTATGCCGCCGAGGATATCGCAAGAATTCGCAACACATACGACCTTCAAAATCGCATTACGTACATTAAAATTACATATCATAATAATATCATACTTCGTACACGCGATGTTGCTCAGTGTACGGCACCGGGTGACGAGGACGACGGTATTAATTTTTTACAACGACAATAATATAACGCATACACTTTTGTACATTGTAATAATAATAATATTATATAGCGCGCAGTATACAGAGAAACGCGATGCACATAATATATCGTAGAACAGCTAAAATATTATAGTCTGTATATTTTAATAATAATAAATAATAATACGAATGCAAGTTTATACTTTGCGTCGCTCGACGTGCGTCCCGTCACCGTTCCACGTGGTTTATAATATTATTATATTAAATTATATATATTAATATACATACAAGTAGTGTTATATATATATGTATAGCTGCAGCGCACACCGCACTATATAGAGTGCATATTATACACAATATGATTGTGAGAACTCGTTCAAAACGCACGACGCCGAAAGCCCTAATTAAATTTAAACGGTCGTTATATTTGTTAACGCACACACACAAGTATACGTATAATACGAGTGTGTGTGTGTGTCGGAGGAGGAGCTCACGACTAATTTCTTCCTGTTTATATACCTACGACTGTGGTAATATTATACTGAATACGATGCGCACCGTGTCTTACGGCGTATGACGGACGCGTATATAACAATAATATAATGATATTACGATATGATATATATATTATTATCGACGTTACGATAATATGTCACGTGACCCGCGAGGGACTTTCTCAGGGTTATAGTTTTGGCGGTATCGCTGCAGCAGTACACGCCACGCTATGTGCGTATTTTACTAGCCTATACAATATAACGTCATAATTATATTATTATTGTATTGCGTCTCTCGCTTTTGAACAGAATTCGTATTTTTGTTTTGACCACATCGCGCGAATCATTACTGCTAATATGTATTTTCGTTTAAATAAAAAAACTCCCGTGATCGCGTATATGTATCTTATACGAAATCATATAACAATATATTATTGGTGACTCGTATAAATCAGCTTGTCAATAATAGATACAAGCGCGTGTAAGAACGCGTACGAATATTGAAATATTATGTCAATCGCCAGTCGTCGGAAGTATATATAGCGACTATATAGTATAATATAATACACGCACTTACAGCAGCGATTCTGCTATAGGTACTGCTGCAGTATGTATACATATTATAAAGTGCACTTTTTTTTTTTTCAGCTGTGCGACTTACGTAGGTGTCTACTGCTGCTTTGTTTCCGTGTCGTGACTGCATCGAAACGGTTACACATATTATAATATTATAATATGTACTATATGGGAAATGTAATATAAATAGCGCGAATTTCGTTGTTCTATGCGGAATGCTGTTCTTCGTTACTGCAAGTGTTCTCAGTTTCTAACCATGATAAAATAATTCTAAACAATTATCCTAAACTAAAATAAAATATATGATTCGTTCTAATATAGATACACACTTTCTAACAAAATACATAAACCCACTGCTACCTGTACAATTATTCACGATCCGTGTTTCAAAAAGCGTAAATAACGTTTCTGCGGACACTGCGGGTAGATTTAAAGGGGTTTACTTGAATTGTCCTTTCTAACCTGCAGCGAGGACCTATACAGATATTAATTTTCCAGTTTAAAAAAAAGAAATGTAGCGCAATACGAGGCGCTCTACATTAGCATACAATTAGCGAGGATCGTAAACTTTTTGTTTTTTTATCGTGTACCTACCTATAGGTATAGCTATATATACGCGCTGATGCGTGAACATAGTACCTATAGGCTTCCTGCAACTTCGCAGTGTATCGCCGCAACGGTCTCGCGCGCCTTTGAAATGTTTTATTCCAAAAATCAACTGCGTAGTTCAGCTAGGTGCAGACTGCAGCTATATAATACCCGGTGTTGCTGTTGAGTTGCGGCCCAATCCCTAAATGACGTACGAACTGCGGCCCGGGCTTATGAGTGGTACGTACGAATTGCGGGCCATACAATTATGTATATATTACCAGTGTTCGACTTGTGGGTGGATGCAGGGGAACGGAGTACCCCAACTAATTTTTCAGAAATTTTAGAGTACACCTACTATTATTTTTAAGGGGAACTCAATGGGACTCTACATTATTCTGCATTTTTATCAAAATGAGCGAGATACCAATCATAATTGGTCTTATGGATTATTTCATAACCGCAGATTTATAAGTTAGTTAATATTAACTAATTATTACTAAGCTATTCATTTATTTACTTTTATTGTCATTTTGAGTTTGATATTATTTATAACTATAATATAATATGCACACATAGGTTATTAATTACCTATTATATTATCTAATATGTATATGGATTTTTTTTTTAAATTGATTATTTATAAATATTTTTAAAATTATTTAAATTGGGTTTATTAGGGGGTGTGGAGGCATAGCCCCCACAGCTCAGTAACGTTTAACAAGTGATGGGGACGCTCTTTTTTTAAAAGTAAACAGAGTCTCCCTAGTTTAATTTTTCCAAGTCGAGCACTGTATATTACATACATATATACTCTGTATAGTATATAAACATCGCAATATACATTTATTAATATTACTAACCATTTTCAGCAGGCTGTATTGCCAAAAAGTCGTCAGTAAAGTAGTTTATGACGTTTTCAGGCTCCGAAAATGGCAATCCAAAAAAATATTTGAAATAAAGACTATCGTCTGTGTTATTATTGTATAGTTTAGTAAGTCCTGGACTTTAGATTTTCCTCCACCAACTTTGCTCTATATAAATGAAATCGACATCCCCTTATTTGTGCATTAAGGAAGACTTCCGCTACAGCACTACATGTATAGTGTTGGTTCAAAATCTATAAGAATCGTTATTCGTTTATCGCTATGCGTATATCCAACATCGCATCTGCCAGGTACATTAGGTAATAGCGTATATAGGTAAATAATGTTAATTACTCGGGTCGCAACTAACCTGCAGCTATGGTTAAAATATTATCGAGTGTTGTAAACGTGTCCGCTCTTATAGCACTCGAAATTGAATTGTATGTATAATAAAGATATACACAGATTTAAGTTACAAGAAGTATATATTTTATTAATCCTAACAAACGTCTTATAGTTTACTACAAGTACATGTTCTAGTCGTCTATAGGCTCCGACTCCGACTCTCCGAATCCGTCTACGACTTTCCTATTTATGCTAACCGTATAGTCATCTCGTTATGATTACGTCTGTACAATCAGAGATGTATTCTAATTTCGAACTTCACCTTTGACCGACGCTCACGCTTTCCTATAATATATGATTTTTTTTTATTCAAAGTCGATGAATGTCAATGATTATAAGTATTATTTTATAAACTTTAACTATAATGAAGATGTCATTACACGGGCAGGAATTCGCAACCGGTTTCCAACACCGGAAACGCACTTCGGGCCGCAACTCACCCGCACAGCCTTAATACCACAAAGGTATACAAACTACGACCGCGGCGGGGTTCGGGTAACACGCCGCAGCGTCGTTCTCCGTCAATCATAATATATTGTAATATAATAATAACAAGTCGGACGAACGCGAAATATAGCGACGATGGGAATATTGAACGATTGAATACACCACAGCTGTAGTGTATTATTATAGGGTTCCGTAATGGGCGGCCACCCATCCCGCAGCGGATGATAAAGTTCACTGCTCTAAAACCCGACAATTACGCTGTGGTCGACGACGACGGTCGCTGCGACCGCAACCAGCCGCGGTAACCTCTAACCCGGAGCTATTGGATTTACGCTTATTGGATTAGTCGTGAAATCGTACACCCGTTTCCTAAACTACGGTTATGGAAATCGTCACGATACCGTGCGTGCCCCGGATCATAACGGCGCATCTTGACCAATATTGACTATTTATATACTTTCACGGATTTCAATTATTACTATTCGCATTATATTATTATCTTTTTATTTATTTTTTACACGGCATAATGTACAAAAAATCGTTTTTATCATACTAATTGAATTTTGTATCTACCTGTTATATAATAACAACTGATATTATACGCGTAATATTATATATGTACCTATATCGAGCTTATTGGTGAAGTGCGCGTCGAGATGTATCAGAAACAATTTCAAATAGTCTATAATTTTAGTTTATTTTACTACTAGTATATAGTTGCTGTACACAAAAAGTTTTATTTTAAATTAAAAAAAATATATGATTACTCAAAACCGATGACTACGCCGAGGTCTGCGTCTGCATTTGTACAATCGAAGAAACTAACCAATTTTTTTTTGGACGGTTGTCGCAACGTATAATTTCTATATTAAATAGTATAAACCTTTAACCTATTGATAATAATTGAATATTATAATCAAACATTATTTTGGTAAAATAACTATACACTGAGCATGAAAACAAAATATGGTGTATCCACAATGTTAACAGGTTTGCGAAAACAATGCGAATTAAAAATTCTTTTCGAATAATAAAGAAAAAAAGAAAAATCACAAATGCATTTTAAATATTATAAACTGCATTATAATATATATTGTTCATTTAATCCTATAATACTTCAGGGTGTTGTCATAAGGTAATTAATGTGAACCCCTAAGCACCTAAGTCAATTTTATCGTCAAAATTATGTTTTTTTATTTACAGTTGGTAATAGATACAAACCTCACTAAATTTTTGATAATTTTTTTTTTTTAATGGTAAATTTTGCTAATGATTATGTCTGTACTTTTTACATTTTACAATCGAAGCACAATACTTTAAACGATTTGATAAATATAAATATTATCGAATATTGAACAACATTTTTTTTTTATTTAAAAGCATTTCAAGTTTACAAAAGTAACATTTGTAAAATATTTGATGTTTAATCAAAATATTGTTTGAAATAATTAATAGTATTTTGCTTTAAATTATAGAGTAAAATAAGTACATAGACTGTCGTTAAAGAAATTAAAAATCATCTTTGAAAAAAATCTTATTTACTAATGCGTAATATAATATTATACGAACCATGTACAAATATTTGTTTTTGAAAAATAAAATTTGTACACACAGCTTATATTAGGTATTTAAATAAATTGTAAAATTGTCCATACTCGCTGATCGCAATAAACGATGAAACTGTCATAGACCATAGTATATCGTCATAGATACAGTCAAACCATTGATTAAAAATACGTTATCGCATGAAGATACTATACTGGTGTTGTAACGGTTTGGATTGAATATAATTAGAAATAATATAAATCATACGATATAGCTGGTATTTAATCGAATGATGATAATATATTCACGATCATACATAATATATATTATGCACGTATAGTCGTATTTTGTTTGTTTCTCTATATATATATACCTACCTATGCCGAGTTCAACCTGCAGGTATAAACCAAGTCGTACAAATGTTTTAAACATCGCGAACCCTTCGTGCAAAAACGATACACTGCAGCCGATATCAATATCCTACATAGTGTGGAAACTACACACCGGGGTCACACTTTCTACGGATCGTTTCCCGTCAAAAAAGCGAGCGGTAGGTATTAGAAGTCCCACCTACGTTTTTCGCTAAATGTCTCATAATGCGTGTAATATATATATATTATTTTAGAAAGTCGTGTCGTTTGCTTTCCGATTTTACCACCCGTTGTACATATAAGTGCACCTACACAACGTTTATATTAACGTATAGAACAAGGGAGGGGGGCGTGAACAGAGCAAATTCGATAACAGTTTTAATAGATATTTCAATGTACGCGAACGCCTGCAACATATTATAATATGTGTTGATCGCCAAGAAAATCGTGCCGTGTCGACGATCATTAACCGTTATTGGGTGTGTTTTAATAATAATTATTGGTATAATAGTTTACGCTTTGTGTGTTTAGACTTTCTATGTGTCATGCGTTATATATTATAACTCAAGTTTCAAAGTACCTATATACACATTTTTATTTTTATGGAAATATCCCGGGAGATTCAAATTCTGTGTAGCTGCAGTATCGAGTATTGCACAAAAAGTAACGAGCGTAGATCGTAATAATTATTATTCGTAGGTAACAAAAGATAAATTTAGATGATAAATAAGAAAACGCCTTCTTTATCTTTACGGAAACAATGGACCGAGTCATTATAATATTATATATTTAATAATGTCGAGGAATATTTTTAAAATATTATTTTTATCATTGACACAAGAAAGACAATGGCTTTAATTTATGCAGTATGCAAGAATTTAAATATCATTCACTAAAATCACCATAGTAAGGCCATATTACCATCCAAAAAAATAAAACTCTAAGGATTTAGATTTTTTTTTTTTATAAAATATTAAGTTTAGATACTGCATAGTTTATAAAATTATTAAATCCAAAATGTATTGATAAATTATTTATCGATATTTTATTATTTATTATTACACAATTAACTGAATTCTTAGCGTTTTCATATATTTATATATCAAATGCCAAGAATAAAAAATATACATGACAGGGTGATGATTTTTTTTTTTATATAATACAGCTAAAAGCAAAATTTAAAGTTTAGCTGATTTTACATTTATTACATTTTTGTTTTATTTGCAAGATTTTTGAGATTTTTATAATTTTTATAATTTTTATTGATCAACATCATGATTTTTATTTTGTTGATTTAAATATAACTTTCCTGTATGATACCTACATGCAATTAAATATTTTTAAGTATTTTTGTAGACATTTAAACTTTTAATTTTAAAGTCACTTAACTGTTTTATTTTTTTAATTAAATTCTGGGTTATAATATAATATACTTAGGTATTTATATACCTAATATGATGAATGTATTTTCCCGGAAGGATTCTTGAGTACTTGGCCCCTAAGAGTTGTACGTTTATTATGTACATTTCAATAAAAATATTTGATTTTTATTGAAAGAAGAACATTTTGGATTTAATTAGATTACTGTTCGGGATCAGCAATTGTAATAGGTATGTAGATAAGTATTGTGTTTGTGTTTGAAAACAAGACCATTTAAAGAATTTATTTTAATGAAATTCAATATTATTAAATCGGAAAATTCGATATTTTTTAACCACGTATACATTTGAATGTTTGAACTGAATAATATAAAAATTAAATACTATACATTCTTCATGGGTTCGTACTGATATAGGTAAGTTATTCTTTTGAAATAATGCAAGCATGTAAAATAGTCAAGTGTGTACAATATAATAAAATTAAAATTTGAAGGTTAGCCATTTCTTGATACACAACAGTTGGTTATTGAGAAGATTATCGCTTTCTAGTTTGTATTTTAAACAAATATAATACCCTCTTATAACTGGAAACAAAAATAAGTTGCACAAGTTAAAAGTTATTTTATCATTTAGCCCTTAGTTTATATTTTAAACTTTCAAAAGTTGTATAAGAAATCTTTTTTATAGCTATAATTGAATTAACTGTGTAAGGGTTCAAATTGAATAGTGGCGCAGAGTGGGATAGAGTGAGATAGCGGTGAATTAAAACATTCAAATTTAAAATACTTAAATAAGTAAAAATAAAAAGCAAATAATACACATTACGACTTACAAGCATATACTATAAAGTATACTCTTAACATACAGTCTAAACTAAAATCAATTTATACGTCTTCTATTATATCTGATAAAATATAAATTCTACGAAAAAATTAATAAATGTCAACAAACACAAAGACATTTAAAAATTACATTAACAATCCAAACAATTTTAAAAAAGTTAACAAAACGATGCAGTTACACTTTCTGTCCGTGAAGACATATGGTTACAATTATAGAATCGAATATATTTTGTGAGGAGCATAATAATATACAGAGTGTAACTACAGCTGACAAATGCAATACAACTAGAAATGTAATAACTTTTGTTCTTATCACAATATTACATTTTTTTTTAAAACTTATAATTAACATTTTCCCTGTATAATTACAAACAATACGTATAGACCAGCATTTTCCAGAACTTTAGTTAGGTTAACTGATTTTTAGAAAAAAGCTCGTTGTATCATAACTCTACATCTGTCCATTTTTTACTAAATATAGGTGTTATGATTAAGTATAGAGTAATACATTCCTAAACGAATTCGAAGTTATCAATTTTTTCTGTCTCGCGTGTTTTAAAAATATTGAACGTATACCATAGTATATACTATAATAGCGTGCCAAACTTGAAATTTTTCAGAAGCTATAGTCTAATATTTCACCCATCTGCAGTCCCAATAACCCAATAAAAGTGCACTCACTGTCATATTTGTAACTACATGTCGTAGTTATTACTTGAATACTTTAGTTAATATACTAAATTATCACCTATTGGCCATTACCCAACCAGCTTCACCCCTTAAGAAACTCAGAGGCTGCAGACGTCTCTCAATTACCCCCTTCGTCACTCCATGGCTCGCAACTGTAATTATACTATAGGTATATATATAGTTATTAAGTATTTGTTCTAGTATATCCTCGTATCACACTACCACCTCTCAATAATTTGAAGTTTAAAAATGTCCAATCAAGTTAAAAAATATACTATAAAAGTTTTAGTATTCAGGAAAAATAACATTATATGTATATTTTTTTAGCCAAAAGAGAAACGCGTGTACAAATTCGGTGCTGGGAAAGGTAACGTCAATCGTTTACTCCCGAAATAACTATATATATATATAAACGAGAAGTATTGCACAAGAAAAAAATGTGTCTCCGACCCGAGTTACGCGACTCTATATATTATACATTGGTAAGGGGATGGGAAACAGAAAATATCTCTCCCTAGCCAAAACGTCGAAGTCACGACAACCGCAGCGGCGACAAACGGTCGCACGGTCGTACAAGCAGCGGTATTATAATAATGACGATAACGATTTATGTATAATAATATGTCATGTGAGTAGAGTCGTAGTTGTAGAGTAGACGTGTAGTCGTATTGTACGACTATTATCATTATATTATATTATATATTATTACGATATAATATTACATGTGACAAAAATGTGCGCGACAACACGACGAGAAGGAAAATATGTATATATTTTCCGGGACATGTGTGTGCACCGCGATGAGAGTAATGGGGCTTTGGGTCTACGTGGGTACATATTATAATACATGTAATAATAATAATAATATTATTATACGTGGAGAGTTTAATTTTCGTATATAAATGCGCGCAGGACCGATGGCGAGCGCATCTTGACGATAAGCCGCGGACGACGGTGCAGGCTCGGGCGGCGGCGGCGGCACACAACGGGCTCCTTTGTGTTGTGGATATCGGGCGAGAGCGAGTTGCGACGATGCGGCGCGGCGGCATGGGGAATAAAAAACGACTCGCGTGTGTTCAGAAGGATATCGTTCTCCTTTCCGCCGGTCGCGCCCGCGGTATATAATAATAATATTATATTAAGACCGTGCGATGACGGAACTATAATGTATGACGTGTCCTCTGCCCGAATTATTATTATTATTATTGCTATATCGCCGCGGAGCGGAGTGCAGCGTGCGTGCGCTAGCGAGCCACAGTTTTTTTAAAATAACATTATTATTATTGTGACAGTGGAAACCAGCGGCTGTATTATGTAATGCTCGACATTATATTATTATTATTATTATTATTATTGTAATAAGGGAAGACGCGACGTTAACGAACCGTGGGCCGACCGACCGTCTTATTATTTGTCAACCGCGTGTGCATCGTGTATATATACATAATATGATATATATAATGCAACGACTCTCGTGTATATACGTATATAAAGTATAAAATACGTGTATGCGACTGCTGCCGACGACGACGTCGGGTCTACTTTTGTTTTTTTTCGTTATTATTATTTTTTCTATGTGTGTGTGTGTGAAACGCGTTCCCTCATTAGGTCATCGTCGCGCAGAGGAGAGTCCGCCGCCGTATAGAGTATATAGAATATTATCTGCTTCCGCCGCCGCCGCACACACGATAATACGGTATTGACCAGCGACGGGCGCGCACGCAATAAACAATCCTGTCGGCGGCGGCGGAACCCGAGGCGGCAAAACCGTGTGTGTGGCGCCGCCGCGGCAAAATGGGACTTTGAAGTCTGTTTTTACACGACGCGCGAGCGCCGCCGCCGCCGCCCCGCATCAAAGAGCCGCAGTCCGTCGTCCGCCCAAAGTAGTCGCGGCGGCGGCGGCTTAAAACATTATACTATACCGCGTGTGGTAGTAGTCCTTCTGGAAAAACTCCAGTCGTTCGTCTCGGTCAAAATTTAATCGTTATGATATATTATTCATTTTTCTAAACGATCATCGTACATATCACAGAATTATTATTATTATATTTTGTGTGTGTGTGTGTGTGTTTGTACGATTCGCTCGGTCGGAAAGTCAAACGGCGCGCGCACACGCTATATTATAATAATAATAATAATATGTATAAATATGATATTATAGTGTAGGTATACGAGCGGTATGCGCACACAACGATAATAATACCGCGCGACGACCGTTATATATATTAAGGCTTACCTCGGATATTGTACCGGTCAAATCGCTTTTCTCAGTACAAGCGATGATGAGAAAGTTTTTTTTTTAACAGCCTTTCGGGTAGTCAAATTCTGATATAGGTACATTGTGAGTTCAAACTTTGAATAAAACTTTTATTTTGTTTTAATCTATGTATACGTCGTATATTTAGTCGACTTCGTGATAATATAATATTATCTTTTGTCCCCGTTGCGAATAACTTTTAAATTCACTGTTGAGCGTCGTCTAGAAAAATAATTTTAAACGTCGATAATCTAGATAATTAAAATGAACGATTGTCTGATAATCCATCAGATATAAATAATTGTACTATCCTTAACAAATAGCTATCTAGATTCCAGATAAATAAATGTTAGTATAGGTACATATATTCTTTATGAGTGTAAAAATTGAGAACATAACTACTCTTTGAGCTTTAGAGCTTCTAGTAATATCGAATACTTAATAATTTTTCACGAGGCTTTTCTATATAATATTATAAGGTGCGTTTTCAACCTCAAACCCTTTCGAGGTAAACTGAACTTTAGGTGAAATTTAAAAAAATTTATTAAAAAGGCATATTAGTATAATTAACAAATTAACTATTTCGTCGTTCATTCATTTGTATTGTTGGTGAATCTATTATTTAAGTCTCGCCCACTTCAACGATCATACTCCAGGTTTTCCGTCCACCTGCAAAACATGTAAAGACTGAAACGCAGAAAAAGCTCGACGATTTAAAAGTTAGGTCGACGATTTCGCTAATAACAATAATTAGTTTGTACATTTGAATTCCAATTTATTGTGCAACGGCACAATTAAGTTCGATTAGTTTGATTCCTATAGCAATCTACATATGGCAACCAGATATACATAGATGTGAGTTATTAATTTTGTTGCTTTTATCCGAGTTCGCGGATCGCGTCCATTGATAATTGTATATATTATAATTGAAAATATTTAAGTCTTCTACATAATCAATTTACGATAATCGTACAATTGAAACACAACAGGAAAACACTATACATAATATTATATTGTGGTACTGCACATAAAATGTATAAATTGGGTAAATTTGTTAAAAACTAAAAATGTTTTTCTAGATAAATATATTAATTATCTAGATACTTTTATCTACTTTGATACCTTTTCAGTTATCCTTTCTCAACTCTGTCAAACAAAAAATACACTAGAATGAATTCAATTTTAGAAAAGCATCATATATAGAGGTATACGCGTGCGTTTTTTTAGAGGCAGACAATATTATATTATGTGCCTCTAGTTATTTGGAACCTTTTAAACCCGTCACTGCGTTCTCGTTATTCTCGGAAGGTACCTTTTATAAATAATGTAAACGATGTAAGCGATCCATATTCATCTTGACTGCAAATAATAATAATAATATGTCCACCAACGATTGCTATTCCCTCAGAAATTGAGAATAATATGTTCACAAAAAAGAATAGTGTAAATAGTTTTTGAAGGCCAATTTCTGTCGTAATTCATCTTGGTTTTGGACAGAACAAAAAACAGAACATTGATGGCGAGATGTTGTGATAATAAACATGCAAAAAGCCCTATTTTAATCAAAATGAGCCTGGAGGTTTCAAAGTCAAAACAAAAAAACCATCTACCCATCAAAATATTAGGTTTTTGGCGTTTCATAGACACTGATCATATGCTACTTTTTTAACTTGAATTTTCCAAATTGATCTACTGGATGCCTGCACTGTTGCAGAAGTATGACAATAGTATATAGGTATACATATTTATAAATCTACAGTAAACTTAGTACCTACTTACCAGCATAAAACTATATTATGCGAACTTACCGATTTGGAAGAACCACGATAAAAACTTAAGTGTAGGTACTCAACTTTTTGTTATTTCGACATATTTTACCGAAAAATGATAATATTAATTTTTTTTTTTTAACATTACCTTTCATCATATTTTGTATTACACACAAATAGATAATGTAAAACCTATTACAGTGAAACTTCCATAAAAAATAAAACAAACTTCCTTTTAACAAAATTGTCTGTTTAAGAACCAAACCAAATTTGAACCAAATTTATTTGATTCTATTTAACGCATTTTTCTTAATAACAATTTTTTTTTTGTTGCTCGTGAGACTATTTGTAACATGGACGTTTCACCGCATAATAATATTATAATGTTTCACGCGATCTTCCGTCGTCTCGATAAGCTGTTATATTGTTCGTACACCTGTTGTTATTTTGTGTGTACATGTGATGTTTTTAAGTACCTTTATTCGTTTTCTGGAAAACTGCAGCGATGTAAAATAATATAAACGCATCGCACACATTATTCCCCGTTCTGCAGCCGTCGTCGTCGTTATCATAATAATAATTATTATTATTATATAGTGAGTATTAATTTTCGACTGCCTATACATAATAATAATAATATTTTAATATTATACATTTTTTGTAATATCGTGTACCTGTATTATATACAAGTATGCAACCCTTCCGACGGCAGCTCTACATGCCGTTTATTGCGCTTGACACGGGTGCGTATATAATATTATTATATTATAATGTATACAGGGTGATCCATAATATCCATTTAACGTAAGACACTCATTATTTAAAAATGTATTTACATTTTTGGAAATATTTTCGTTACATGGTATGAAGTTGTTACAAAACACAATTTTTCAAAAAAAATATTTTTTTAAATATTTTTTAACCTTATTATATTTTAAGTTTTTTTACTTTTTTGAATTCCAACATACAGTTTTCATCTTATAATCCAAAGTAGAATATTTTTCCGAGTATTTTGATACATTAAAATCAAATTTTGGACTAGTCGTAGTTTATGAGTTATAAGTATTTGAAGTATAGGCGAGCAGTGTGGGGTAGTATGCGGGTACCCCGCCAAATGTTGGTCTACTACACCGCTCATCTAAACTTCAAATACTTATAACTCATAAACTACTCGTCCAAAATTTGATTTTAATGTATCAAAATACTCAGAAAAATATTCCTAATCAAAAAAATATGTTGTTTTGTAACGACTTGATACCATGCAATAAAAATATTATCAAAAACGTAAATAGGTACTTTTTGAAATATTGAGTGTCTTACGTTAGATGGATCACGCTGTATACAGGCAGGCAGGTACTACATCAAAATTCAAAAGTCAAAATAACAACAGTGCCCGACGATGACGAGGGGTGGCCGTGCTGCCACGCGAGAACGTCGTCGTCTACAATCTCGTCGACGGTTGTTATACATATATATACCCGAAACCTACCCCAAAACGATACGGCGGTACATATTATTATTATTATTATTATATATGATATGTATACCTATCATATGCGTACGCTTATAATACTATAATGCTACTTATTACTATACTGCACACACAGCTACTATTCAACCCCGTCTGACGTATAGCGCAGGATTCGGTAGCCGCAAACTCGCGTGCACATCGCTGTCGCGTTCCAACCACCCACGTCAACGGCACACACACACATATATATATACGCACACGTGACGGTTTGGGATTTAATCGTGTGCATTCGGTCGTCGCATTTTTTGTCCGCTCGTAATTCCAGCGCAGCAATATGTCTACGCAGCGTCCCGCACGCGTTGCCTATATAATATATTAAATTATATTATTATACGTATATCATCGTTTTTCGTATATAATAATATAATAATTCGAAGACCGAAAACGGTCGATTTCTGTGTATCAGCTATGTACGTACTATATTCCCCGCGACGTATTCTCTCGGCGGGTTTTGTTTTTCCCGGCGGTGGTCCGTCGCTTTTCGATTATCGCGTGCGCCGCCGCTGCCGATTTCTTCTCTCTCTTGTCAATTTCGTCGCTAAACCTGCGCCCCAGTCCGCAGATGCGTATTCTCTTGTTGTTTTTTTTTTTATTTGTTTTACTACAACACAATATTTAATAACATATTGAATGATACAACATTATACGGAGCCGCCTAATGCGATTCGATAACGAGCGCCGAACAGTTGGTTCGCTCAATATATACGTATACCGACTATATACCATACGCGTAGGTATATATTATATTATAGGTATTAGGTACGCCTTGTTTACATTTTATATACCTACGACTATGCCGAGTGTATACACCACCTCACCTGGCTGTAGGTCCTCATCGACTATTAAGTCAGACGGCCTTCTGAAATCCAATTGTTTTTAATCACCCAGATCCGGACGGAGCGAGTAAAACGAAATAACTATAAATATATAATATTATTATACGATGTATATAGGTATAATTCGTGTTACAAAACAAACACAATTATCCCCGATAATTCTGTATACACATTACACACCCTCTCCGAATTCGGCGGGGCCACACATATATGTGATATGTACCAATTTGCAGTTTGTATACCGTAAACATAATGTACATAAAATATGTTATTCCTACTTCAGAATATGGCCGTTTAGTTTAACGCCAAGTCGTCGACATTATTTTGTCTATACTGATCCACGGACACGCTCAACCTAATAGTAGTTGTACCGTATTTTGACTATCGTCTTTCTGCACGACCGCGACGTTGTAACCTATGTTGTCGACAATTATTTTGGAAAAAATATAGGTACGTCTTCGATGCTCATACAAAAACGAAAAATCAACGCGATCTCATAAAATCCGTAGGTAGTTTTCTCAGGCGACGCGTCGATAAAATATATGCATCCAGCATTCGGTCGACCATTCGGTTTACTCGTCGTAGATACACCCAATGCGGGACGAAACCATAAATCTGTCGTTTACGACCGCGGTTATCGTCATCACCGCGGTCAACGGCGTTATTCTGCAAAACGTGAAAACGCTATGCGACGGATATACGCGTATAATATATAATGTTGCCGCAGACGAAACTGCGAGCGAAAAGCGTAGTTTTTTATAATATTCTTTGTTTTGTATTCGGTCGCGTACGCACTCGGGGATACCGCGGTGTGTACTCGTGACAACCGATTATTTCGTTTAAAATATTGCATTCGATCGCCGTTTTTAATATAGACCACGAACCGGTGGCGGCGGTCCGAAAATTATGACATCCTCTCGCGCGCACCCCGCCCGCCGCCCCGCCGGAACCCGTTTCGGCCCTGCGGGTAAGATAAACACACACACACACACATACAGGTGACTCAAAAGTTGTAATTATTGTTTTTTAAACACGCTGCAGCTATATAATCGTGTTTGTATTATACACACACCGTAGCAGGTGTCTGTCCGCATACCTCGTATTACGGGCGTACGCGTAATATGTTATTATTTAGTGTTTCTTTTTTTGTTTTTTTATACCGGTAGGAAGGTATATACAGTTAAGCACCTATATACACGTAACACACACACACACACACATACACACATGTATACGCTTTCAGAAAAGTACACAGAGTAAACTGCTGTCGAACGCGATGCCAATACGCGAGCATCCAGCCACCATCTGCCGATAATTTCTTATTAATTTTTTTATATACCGTTCGGTCGTGTGTATATATATATATATATATGTATATGGGTATATTATATATACCTACCGATCGCGCGGGGCGTGGACCGCAGCCGCCGCGCGTTCCACGATCTTTCTGGCGGCCAAATTTCTTTCGATAATTGACGGTGTCTATATTATTTATATACATACCATCCTACGCCGGATGAACGTTATTCGATCATTGCACCACCACGTCATGTAATAATAATTATAATACAATAAAATTAAAAAAAAAAAAAAAAAAACGTGCGTGTTATTCAATATCGTAGTATTTTGTACGTTTTCGCCGTAAATATCGCAGCGTCTTCGCCTATGTATATTATTATAATATACCCGACGTGCGTACAACGCGGCGCATTGATTAAACAATAACGCTATAATAATATAATATAATGTATAGGTATATATAAATTATTATCCAAATGTGCGTACGAAAAATCAAAATCAAATCCGACACGACATAACAATACTACGCTTCCGTCGTACTCGTGATTCGGCGAGAGGTCTCTCCGAGAGTGCGTATAATATAATAATAATAATTATTATTATTATTATTACTATATCGAACACGCACGGTTTTCATCGACGCGCACTGCTCGTAATCGTTTACGTGTACAGTGTTTAAAAATGTTCAACGTGACGCTGTGACGACCTGTACACTGCACGCCGGGTATGCGCGCAACGGCACAACGACGATATTATAATAATAATAATAATAATAATAATAATAATAATATCATTATGCGTTTATTATTATATGTAGCTACGTCTCTATTTTAGTGTCGGAACGAATCCGCGGCGATGAGAAAAAACCGTTTTATCTATCGCTTCACGCTGTTTCGAATAATAATAATGATAATCGTATAACTCTGCAGGCACACATATTATATAGATACACTGCAGCGGTGTCGACGGCGACGACGACGACGACGACGCTTTCTGAATAATTAAACGATTTTCCGGGCCAAAATGATACAAACAAGAAACACTTACACACAAACACACACGCGCATATAAACGTACGAGCGTGGTCTTCTGTGGCGGGCATGCGATACCGGTTAAACCGTGCGATCGTAAAAACTCAAATTAAAATTACAATTTTATACACCGTGAGTAATACCCGTGTCCGATGTCGAGTCGCAGTGTGAACAATTTATGATTCATTTTGCCCACCGACGGCAACCGCCGCCTCGTTGTATATTGTATATTATATGTATATAATATGATATAATATTATACTTTGCGTAAGCACAGACTCAGTGAATTAAAAATACGGAGTGAATTTTTTTTTTCTAGCTACATTTTTTGGTTTGTCAAGACGTCAAGTTCTAGTTATATTCAATATACTTACCTAGTTTGATATTATGTAATTGTGTAAATTTAAAACATTAAAAAAACAAAATAATATCGTCGGCTTAATACGCAATTATCGGAACTCCAAAATGACTACTTTTCGGAAAGAATAAAAAACATCTTATTAATTTAAAAACATTGTTAACAGATAACTGTATTGTTTAAATTTATTATTTATGGTTTTGTTGATTTTTATTTGAATAATTTATACATTTATGGAGACGATAAGACAATTTCCCTTGATTGGAGGCTATTTGGAGTTGAGATAATTTCGTCGGAACTTTAACAGCTGATTCATGGAAGAGAAATTGTCTAATCAGAGTGAGGATGGTTTTAAACGATATGAGTTAATTTTTTTCTAAAAATAATAAATCATAATCTTAAAATTGTAATTTTGGAGTTACGATAATTGCGAATTAAGCCGACGATATAGGTATTACGCCTACCTAACTATATACATCACCGCGTAATTTAATTGTTTGATTTTAAATATATGTTTGTTTAGTAATTCATCGATTCTTAACTTTTTATCCTTGTTAATAAATATTTATTTAAATTTACTTACTGCTTGCTGTCATATTCTAAGGGGTAGTTTTCAGTTTCAACACCTTTAAATTTTATTTAGCTCACCAAAACACATATCGGACATTGATGTCAATGAGTTATTATCGAATTCAATTTTAGCTTATCAATAGACTCAATTACTATCGACGAGGTACACTTGACCAATATGTAATAAATACAGCAGATGAGCCACTTCCCCATTTTTTTAAATGAAGTTTTGTAATACAAGTATTTATTAACTATCCAAAATAAATGTTCATTTGTATTCAAGTCAAAAATTTCAATATTTGTACACATTAATTTCATATATTATATTCATATAGATATATTATATATATGGATTCCATGGATTGGTGTAAATGAAAGCCAATTAAGAATTAAATATGTGCAACTGAAAAATAATATAAATCAACTACTGAATGGAATGAAACTATCTTCAGATCTACATGCATCAAATTGAAAAAAAGAATATTGACAACAATAATGAGATATCAAGTTCTACTGAGGAGGAGATTTCAGATAATGAAAAAATAAATGAAAAAGATAAGGTCACAGCTAAGATATCAGTTACTACAATCATTGAACTTTTGTCTAGCTATGATTTAGCTATGATTTAGTTTCAGCTTTTCCAAATATATATATAAAGCTTATAAAGCATTGGCTACCATTCCACCTTCATCATCAACCGCGGAACGTACATTTTCTAAAGTATGATTTAAATTTTTAAATGTTATGTTTATAATATAAACAATAAAAAATTGTTAGATTACAAATGCCTTGTTTATTGTTTATAAGTTTATAATAAAATATAGTTGATTAAAATTTGTTTTAGGTCAAATTAATAAAAACAAGGTTGCGATCAACTATGGGGCAGACAAGACTTGAAAGTTTAATGCTATTAAGCTGCGAAAAGGATATCCATGTCGACATGAATGAAGTGATCGATACATATGCTTAATCAAGTGAACTTTTACAAAAATCATTATTATTCAAATAAATATAAAGATATAATAAAATATCTGTATGAATAATTATATTATATGTATTATAATTTATGTATATAAACACATATTATTACATACCTATATATATTGAAAACAATTAAATATTACTGCATCTATTTTTAGTGTCTTATGTTTTTTTTAAATATTTCGGTGTTGATAAAACGTGGGTGGGTGGGTGTTAAAATCTTTTACTGCGTCATTGAAAAAATAAGTTCACGCCGCCACTGTATCATATATATAGTAGAAAATTGAAAAAATCCAATTCTTACTGGAAAAATGTGAGTCGGTAAAGAGTTTAAAATCTGCAAACGTCTTATTTTCGAAGTATTTGATGACAGTTTAAGAAGAAATGTGGGCGTCGGAAATCAACTTAGAAATCAATAATAAAATGCTTTACACCTTCTCCTCAAAATATTATACTTGCAGATACGGCTATGGACTTATATTGTATAGTATATTATAAACTGATATTATACATATCAAATCCACTTCTATCCAAATTATATTATACAGTTGTACCTACCTATAATATAGTAGATGCCTCTAATTTACAAACATGCACAAGACTATTTGTACAATATTTGGACAAGTAAGGCACCACTCTGCGTTATAAATGTTATAAACGCCGCCTGACAATAATTTTGATAATCTGTGTTAAATCTAAAACTAAATTTAAACGTTTGAAAGTTCAACACCAATTAAATTTAAACGCTAAGTATACGACGCGCGACGTATCATAACATATATTATTATATATTATTATAATTGGGTTGTAGCCAAATTATACTGATCTGCCGCAGTGATACCGCGAAATCTGATTTAAATAATATTTAATTATGGAACAAAGAAAAAAGCTCTTGGTTTATATAAGTAGTCCATATGGTTTTACAACTATATCTCTGTGGTATGATCAAGTCGGTATGTGAATGTTTATTAATACCTACATCGGCGTTGTCGAGTAAAATACGGTTTTTAATATTATAATATCGTACGACGGATCCTATTATTATTATTATTATTATTATACTCCTGCTTATATCGTCTCTGTCCGTCTGTCTTTACAATTTTTTGACGTGCGTGGTCATAAACTAATATAGAAATATTGATTAATGGGTCGTAACTTGTATTTTTTTTTTATTTGCATACGTCAATGTTCTCGATTCGGTACAGGTAAGACAAGAAGAGGAAATTAAAATAATAATATTATAGATGTATCAGAAATAAAACGATAAATAGATGTGTTGACAGCATTCGCGTATTATTAAAAAATGAAAATATTAAAAATGTGGGAACGAAATATAATCATCGAAACACTTTTTTTTTTTAAAAATCATATAGGTATTATACTGGTTTATATTTTTAAATGTATATCAAGAAAAGATTTAATATTGAATTTTTATCTTTCAAGATTTAAAGAATTTAAGTTTAATTATTGATTTTTATTGTGCTTTAATTAAAACGCATAATATTATTTGTATGGTTTTAATATATTACCGTGCAGATCGCATGACTATATATATTTTTTTTAAGTATATGCTTCGAGTAATCGTTTGGTTTTATAATCGGTCTAATATATTGTACTAAACTACCAATTTAATTTCATTTTCGACAGAATCTGCGTATTTATACGACAGATCGCTGATTAAATGCACTGATCATCATTCGTCTTTTTAATATAATTAGCTATAAGTACCTATACGGCTATACCTATATTATACTGTTTACCCGCATTGCCGTTTTTAATATGCTTTATAATATAATATATACTTTGGTATATTATGTTATAGGTGTTAAGAATCTATGGTGCGTATAAACCTATCTTATTATGTATATTTGCATAATAGTTTCTCGTCTCTCGTGTTCACAAATGTGTAATTTAAATATTTTCAGTATAACATGATATTATATTTAGAAAAAAAAAAATCCATCCGTTGGTGTCGGAATTGCGTGAACGCATAAATATACCCGATGCCTATGGGCGTTAAGTACAAGGAGCGAATTAAAAACATTACACGCGCATAAACACACACACATATTATATTATATACATACCTAGTACATATATCTATATAATATATTATTATGTATAATATTATAATATGAGCAAACGCGCGTGTACTATATATATTATATTTTATACGCATATTATATTATTATCACTCCGTCTGCACGCCACACACGTACCTTTATTATTTTTAACTATTCCCTGAGGATGTGTTCTGATTAAATAATAAACGCTATGAAATATCGTAAAACGTCAGTGGACTTATAAAAACGTGATCGCAACTATATTTTTATCTTAAGCTGTAAAAAAATTAATCCCTCGTCGTATAGCTGATGTAATATCTTGCGTGTTTGCAGTTCGCAGGACTTATCTCGCTCGCGACGACTATATATTATAATATTACTACCTATATAATAATATGTTCATTATAATAATATTATCAGCAGCAACTATAATTGGGTATATTTCTTTTACGCCCTGCGCCTACTGCACACATAACAAAGGTTAGGTCAGAATGTCGCCCTCGTGCGTACTTTATAACCCCCCCTCCCCCCACCGTATATAAGATTATTATATACACATTTTATGTGACTGCGGCTTGTTGACGTTTATAATAATAATTAGGGTTCATCGAGTGGTAATTTCAATTTGTTTCGTTATTTATTATACCCGTTTACAGTGCATTATACATATTATATTATATATCCTTATCACAAGTGTTATGATAATTTTATGGTCGTGAGCCCGAAATTCCATAATAGAGACGTATACATAATATTATTAAGTATATAGGTACCTACATACAAACTGACAAACACACACACACACTCACTTTGCTCGTAGAGTATATATATTATAATATTATAATATATTATTATATATCATCGCCGTCGTCGTCGTCGGCTATATTATGGTCCCGCCGAAATAAATCGTGTGATACCTACGCGCTCGATAGGCACACGGAAATGTTTTCTTATTTACAATAGCGTGTAATTTATATTTAATTCGGCGTGTCTTATTATGTAAACGCGGTAACGACGACGTAGGTATAAACCGGGGAGATGAAAATATATATAATATTATTATACGCACTAAACAGACGGTTATTACGTCTGTAGCCAGCCACCCTGCCGGGTGTTGTGCACGTGGGACACACACGTCTACACATAAATAATTATATTATGTATTAGGCGATGCAATAGTCGGTATATATATATATATAATATTATTATTATACACCGACTGCAGTCTCGTCGCGGGCGACGACGGCGATGAAAATAATAATAATAATAAAAAAAAAATAATAATATCATCATTATTATTATTATCTCGTCGTGCTGACGGTTTCGCATCGTCCAAACGAGCCCGAAAAACAAACATCATCGGTGAGAAAGAGAGACAGACGACGGCGGCGGGGAAGAGGAGGAGAACGAGGAAAATTAGAAACGAAAATATGTAGGTAGGTACGAGGAAAAAACACGGGCCAGTGGTGCTGGCAGAGTAATAACGAGCTTCTGGGAGGTCCGCCAGGATGCTGGGGTGGCGCATCGTCATAAATGGTGACTGCGGGGAGTGTTAGCAGCTCGACGTGTATATACGCACTGCATATACAGGTATAATAATATTCTCGTATACGCGTATAATAAATATACCTAGTATATATATATATATATGTATATATTTAGGTACTAGGTATATATATATATTACCAATCGTGTAATATATTATAATAATTATTATGCTCGCCCGTAATCATCGGGTTCCTTGTTTACGACGCGCGTACAATATATATATATATATCGGAGTGTGTGTGTTTTCGGACCTTACCGATTAGACGTGATGAAAACCTGCAACTGAGACGCGACGCCTGTAATTTCGGAATGTCGACGAATCTGGTTTGGAGCAGGGATATGGGTGTCGGGGGATCGTTGTCGGACCGCGGGTGGTGGGGTGCCGGGGGGGGGGGGTGTAAATAAGGATAAAAAAAAAATCGAAACGGGAACGGGTAATTTATTTGTTTATGGGAGGATAACGAGGACGTGAGGATAATTGGCAGCCGAAGGCCGTGGAGGTCTTGTGTGTGAACGTCGAAGCGAAGAATCACCGTGTAAACCTATCTGTCTATATACACACATTATACATATATTTATATACACGTGTTTTTATTACACACACACATATTTTATAACTATATACCTCCGACTATATTATGTGTATATGCGATATCGTAATAATTTTTTTTCCGTATTCCGCGTGCGGTGCGCGATTCACACTTTGTGCGCTGCTGCGTGTTAACAAACTGCGCGTCGTTTATTATTTTATGCAAATCCGAACAGCGATCGTGTGTCGATTCTGCCAGCGCGAAAGAGGCGATACGGTCGTGCGAAACGTCGCCGACGGCCCGGCGCGAAACAGGGCGGACACGCGCGGTCGTCCGACGTTGTATAATATTATATTATATAGGCGCAGCGTATATATGCCTGCAGATAACTGATTTTACGAAATCAATTTATTTTTACAATCGTCCTATAGCGATCACGAGCCAGGCCACGTCACGGTAAACAAAATATTCCTGCGGTGGAGGTACATATCTCGACCACCAAAAACAACACCACAGCACCATATATACGTCATCCCCGGCGAGGTGTATATATTATACGCAATGTCCGCATAATAATATACCTATATAGTGCGTCTGATGTATATAGTTTAACAAATAATAATATATATTATGTATGTATAGAAACGCAACCTGTCCGCGATGGCAATATAATTATTATTCGCGGTGATTATGTATAGTCGTGTTTTCGTCGATCCACTCGTTTTTGTGCGACTTTGCGACTTTGTTGTTTTTTTACTATACGCGCGTCTATCTCTGCGAGCACATAACGCGCATATACGCCAATATATACTGAATGCGTCGTTTTATAGTGATTTTCGACAACGAAACGACTTTGGTCGAATCGATAATATTTATACACACATTTTGCCAAATCCGTCGAACAATAACAATCATCCTGTAAACATATTTATCGTGGACTGCCCAACTCGATAGGGTTACTCTGCACTTACATCGATTCATATTATACAGGTCATGCGTATACCACCTATATGTTCTATAATATTGTAGGCATGTATTATCCCTATAGTCAAGGGTGTCCGCGGAAATCAGTTCATTTGATGCAAGATTAATAATACAAGTAACCGTTCTTATTATTATTATACAGTATATATACACCACCTACAATTTTCCATCTCAAAATTAATGTTTATAAACCTCAGAGGGTCATTACAGATTGAATTCACAGCATCACATCATAAAAAAAAAATAAAAATAAAAATTAAGTATCTCGTAGGACGTAGGTATCTGCAGTAGGTATATACTGATGACAATTTCATAGCTGCAGCTACAGGGCCCGGCTAGCTCAGTCGGTAGAGCACGAGACTCTTAATCTCGGGGTCGTGGGTTCGAGCCCCACGTTGGGCGCCACTGTCATATCTATCGATGGTACACAAAATAAATAGACAATTCACACTATAGAATGACTTTATTTAACATCAATTAAAAACACAAAAACTTCAGGTCTCTGGGAATTGTCACCGTCATAAGTGTTTCGCTAGAGAACCCGCACTGCCCTTCTACCGCGGTGCTTACGTACTTAAATATTATTTAATAAAGTGCTACCTCGGCACATTTGCTTCATTGGCCTATTATTACTCAATATCATACAACAAGAGGAAATCAAAAAAATAATATTTTACGTTTAACTATTATATACGTGCGCGAGGCAAAATATCATCGTCATCCATCAGTATAGTTCATGTACAAATATAAAACGCTAACACAGACCTAAACGATGACCGCTCTAAAACGTCTGCTACTGCATATAATAACAGTATGTCAGTATACATATCATATAAGTTCGGATACCTGTAGCAGAAGCAGTAGTACTTTGACACTCACAATTCGTACCCCGCAGCACCGAAAAAAAAACAGTTTTTTTCCCTCGTTCAAACCATCGGGACCGTGGCCGTTTCAAAGTCGTATATTATACGTTTGTTACAATAATATTTTTACACTTTTAGCGGAGATTACATTTTTTCAAGTGAAATGCGCCACAATATCAGCTATATGGTGGTATATACGGCGGCGAGAAAGGTGCTTATATTATGATGATATACGACGTATACCTATATACATAGTATCGAATATACATCGCGTATGCGTGCTGCAGTGTTCTGCGAAAAAAAAGGAACGAAACGCTTTCGCCGGTTAAAATCCGTCACAGCCCTACTTTTGTGTACACACATACGCGCGCCCGGGGCGTCCGTCGTTTTATCATTATTGCAGGCGGCGGCGGCGGCGGCGGCGGTGGTCGGGTATAACGGGCAGACGTGCCCTCGTTAACGCGCGTGTGCGTGTATATTATATCTCGCACGATGACGTGTATAATAATAATAATACGTAGGTATACCTACCTATACGTATAATGATAATAATAATAATAATAATACGACGACGAGAAACAAACGTCGCGGCGGTGGTCTCTCCTCGCCGCGCAGCGCTCAGCGTACTCGACACATATCATATAAATGTGTGTGTGTGTGTGTGTGTGTGTGCGTGCGTCTTCGAGGCGGCTGCGATTTGCCACCGGTATAACTTTTGTTTGTACACGCCTCCTCGTCTCGTCGCGCTCGCCCGGCGTCCTCTTCTCGCGCGCACCGACCACCACGCGGATCCGCAGACCGCGTGTGCGGTGTTTTTTTTCCCACTCTAGCGGGGGCATTCGACGTATACAATATAATAGTATACCTCACGAAAATAACAAAGTAACACACTCGCACACACACACGCACACGCACATACTCGTATATGCGCTCTCGCGCGCGCCACTTTTCGGTTATTATATAGGGTCCCCGTGCGCCGGGCGGGCACTCGCGTCGTCGGACTGCAGAGCGAAAAAACCGTACGATATAATAATAATAAGAATAATAGTAAAAAAATTACAGGTTCGTGCCAAAGGGGAATGCCCGGGCCGCGCGCGTATATTATTATATATTATTATAAATACGCACTGTCGGCCACCCACGACACCCACGACCCAGCACGACGACGAGGTAGGCGCTGCCGGCCGCCGCGATATGGGAGATTGACGTCGTCGCCCAGTGAATATTATACACATGGTATAAAATATTATGCGGCTACTACGGGCCGGCTCGGGACACACACTCGATACGTATGATTTTTTCCCATTTTTTTTTCGCGTATGTGTGATGCATTATATAATGCATAAATTTCACGTCGTAATAATATATACATAATAATACATAGTAATTTGTTACAAGCTATAAGTGATATTATTTACAATTATTTAAAAATACCAAAATATTTGTTGATCCTTTTTTAAATTATTATAAGATTTAAACAAAAATAAAATAAAATAATAAATCGATAAACCGAGGGCCACTTCAGCAATCGCTGACCTGCGGTCCTGGCCAGTCCGAGCGTGTATGTTCTGGAAAAGTTATATGCCGACATAACGTCACAACGTCCAGTCATATTGTTATAATATTATTATAATACCTATATAATATACCTATAATATTATTATAATACCTATATAGGTACACCCGGTATGCGCGAGTGTATAGTTATAGATACTTTCCCAAAAATTTAGTTCACTCCATCGTGATCCGTTTTCGTGAGCCTACGACTTCGTTAAAAGAAGTACTTCTACCCATTTAATAAAGTTTATATCACAGATTTCACACTCGTGGCAATCGTCGGCGCGCATATTCTGCTGCAGTATATCCGAAGACGTCGTCAAGTCTGTTTTTTCCCTCGAAGCGATAAAAGTTGCAGCCGTCCTAATATTCTCGCTTTTATCACTCCATCACAATTTGTACAAAGGCCCTTTATATGGGGACAAATATATTTGAGGGGGGCTCATGACACTGAAAGATATTTCCTAAAGTCAACAGACAAATGGCGTTCTAAACATTTTTGATACAAAGTTTTGAACAAACGTTAGGTTAGGGTTGAACAATTTCCATAAAGGTTCAAAAAATTATCACGATCCAAATAGAGCAAATTTTGCTCGGAGCTGATTCCAATACAATACTTGTTCAAATTTTTTTTTCAGATAATCAAGTATAAAAACGACGAGTCGTGACTGTAGTTTTGTTTGATGAACACGATCATGCGAACATAATTCAATTTATTTATTTTTTTTTTTTTTTGAAACGACTTTTTCCATAGGAAAATTAATGAGTCACTAGATTAACTTCAGTTAACTAAACGTTTTTATATAGTTTTTTTTTTTATGAAAAACTCAGCTTATTGCACCACCAATCGTGTGGAGTCGGTTGCTTTGGAGACATATAATAACATGTTCCAGAAACCCAGACTTAAAAAAATGAACTTTAAAATTATTAAAAATGAACGTCAGACGAGCTGTTCTCGTTTTATAAATAATATCGTGTAGATTATAATATTATAAGTAAATGGTTATGGGTACGCAGTTGTGCAGGTCATCAATTATTTATTATTTATTTACTTCGGACACCCCCACGGCCCCATATATGATGATATTATTATAATATACTTCTATATAGATATATATTTGAGAATTGGGCGTTTGTTGTTTTTATCGATACAAACCGGAATTGCAGATAGCCAGAACTATCTAATAGTTATATTATTATAACGCAGATGCCAGATAGTAATTTTATATGAAAGGACGAAAAAACAAATAAAAATCGCGCCAGTCCATTAATGAATATAATTTAATTTAATGTGCAGTCGACGTTCGAACAACGACGAGGACGGGTGAAAAAGGTCGTCACTCGCGTGTCTAGTGGCCAATTAATATGATAATACCTATATAATAATATATAACATAATATAATACGATGTATATTATTATTAATATTTATTATATTGTCTATTGTATAATAATGGATGGTTGCACGTGTATATATATATATATATTTAGGCACTCGGCATTATTTTGTGTATTTTATTTTATTTTTTTATTATTATTAATAATCTTCAGAGATATTATCTGATATTAATTTAATGTAAACACACGAAATCCCCGAAAGGTATATTATAGCCATCAAGAGCGGGAGTGGTCCGTCATAATCGTTTGTATATCTTTCATAATAATTAAATACCCTGGGGGTCGGGTTATTATTTTTTTTTTTCGGTCAAGGCAGGTGATGTATATTAATTGTGTACTTAGCAGTTCCGCGCCGCACAACGCCGGCGCATTATTATATATATACGATTTTGATTTTTACCTCTTTTCACCAGTTTTTTCGCTCGTGTTTATATATATATATATAAATAATATTATTATATAATATAGTATGTGGCCCGTGTGTTGCGTGTAACAGAAACAAGAAAAAAAACATTGTTTATATACGGATAACCCTTCGGGATCTCTATATAAGACCGTAGGCGTATATCGCTGCTGCAGCGTACACGGTTTTTTTTTTAGTTGTGCTACGTTCGTAAAAACGCTGTTGTTCGCGTTGTTTGCAGGATATATAATTGTATAATATATATTATATATATATTTAATATCAAATTTCCATCCGGCCGAGAAACGCGTGATGGTTATCGATGAAAAAAAAAACACGTAATTCAAAGAAACAAAAGTAGGTACAAGATAAGACGAGCGCTTACCATATAATTATTCCCGGACAAAGGTATTACTGTTTATGGTGCGCGTTTAACACATAACGCCGTAATAATCATTATTGTTAGCCTATACACAGCGACAATAATATAGTACCTATATCAATAATACGACAATATTATAATATTATGTAGACGTACGGTATATACAGTATAATATACACCCGATGATTATTATTAACTATTTACATTGTCTGTATTGGAATTCGACACTTTCTTCGATTTATTTCGTCGCCTCAAGGGGCGATTGTAAACCCCCGGCCCGAGGAAAAAAATGTTCAAAAGGTCTATTGTAAACTCGGCCCGTGTTTTTTTCAGCTAAAAATGATTTAGGTGTAAACTCGGCTCGAATAAAAATTTACGTAGAATATTCTTACAATATTTTTGAGAATCATATAGCATTACCCAGAGGACACCGCACGAGGAGACGATTCTCATTATAATCCAAAAATTATTTTCAAATTATTATTCATAGTATGAAGTTTGTTATACAGGATGTCTCAGGTCTATTTGACTAATGCAATCACTTTTTTCTATTCAATATTTTTGAGTTTTTTTTTTTTTTGTAATGATTTGTAGAGCTCTGCGCTATAATTTGATTACCTATCTTATATTGTATTTTATTTTTTTACAACAAAAATAAATAATTTAAATTTTGTATTTAATATTTTTCTAATAATCCAAGATAACTATTTCATAAATAAGTATTAAAAAATCATTTTGGTGTTTAAAACTTTTAATGTGGTTAAGTCGTTAATTTTTAAACAATTTTCAAAGTGTGTTAAAATTCAAAATTATTTCTTGCTAATCACTGTTACTGCTGTAAAAGTTATTGCATTAGTCAAATAGACCTGGGACACCCTGTATAAATGTAAAATGTAAGTAAAATGTTTCAGTATTGGATTTCATTTGATAATTCAGTGCAAAAAATATAAGTAAAATGTATTTAAGTAAAATTGTAAGTGTAAAAAAGTGTAAAAATATGTGCAAAATGTATTTACATTGGGCCGAGTTAACAATCGACCTTTTTTACTATTTTAAATTTCCGGGCCGGGTTTACAATCTACCTATTTTATTACCTAAAATTTCCGGGCCGAGTTTACAACAAAAAAAGGTAATCGTGGGGCCAGTGCCTGCCTCAGGACCTAATAGGCTTAGGTGACGCTCGTGTAACACTCGATCGACGAATATGCTGCACCACCGCCGCGATGGCCACCACACATGATGACACGTCGGATGTAGCGAGTTATATGATGCATAAGTCGTGCATCCGATAATTTTCGCCGGTTGTCGTTTGCGCATCATTATTGTTAATTTTGACCTTTTTTGTAAGACAGTTGGGCATATGTTCGATTTTTCGGTTGTATACATCCGTGGAAAATCAATATATTTAAATGCTGTTTTTTTTACAGTAATAGGTAAAAAGTTTAAAACTGTGGGATAGCCATTTTTTAATCATATTTTTTAAAACGGTTCAAAAAAAAAAAAACATCAAAATTGAGTGAAAATTGACCAAGTTAAAGCAAATTAAGCTTTTGGTTTTCTAAGAATAATAGTCATAAAAAAATCATTGTTCTAATCGATATATTGATTAAAGCATACGGATTCGTGTTGTGCTAACATAACTATTATTCTTAGAAAACACCTTAAATTTGATATTATTATTTTTTGAACAGTTTTAAAAAATATGATTAAAAATATGGCTATCTCGCAATTTTAAACTTTTTACCTATTACTGTAAAAAAAACCGCATTTAAATATATTGATTTTCCCCCGATAGTATACTATGGGTGATACGGACTTCTGGGACATGCTATGTATATCGTGTATAAATTCCTTCACATTATATAATATAAAAATAATAGACTATAATACCATAATATACTTATACAGTAAAATCGATTCGTATTCGAATAATATAAATCGTATTAAAATATATTGTGTACGAATACATATAGTAGCAATCCAGATCATTATTGTATATAAATCAACATAATGTTCATTATATATTTATAATATTATATTTTAATCTCAATGGTTTTTTAGACTTGTCCCGCGTATTTCCGAAAAAAATAAAAACGATTCGCCGATCGTGTTCGCCGCTCACTCATGCCCAAGTACCTTTTTTATTATCACACGCATTTTATACGTTCATATTTTATAATGACGTATCTTCGCTATACCTGCAGTACCTACATAATATTTCGTGATTACGCAATACGCGAATCGCATTTATTATAAATAAATAGCATCGAAACCATAACTGCCGCAGCCGATAAACCTGCAACGGCTAAGTATATCTTTATGCGTGCGGTACAATAATACCTAATATTTAATAAATGTAGCCACACCATGAAACTTCGCCGTGTTCGAGTTATAGAAAAGTTGTAAATCGATAATGCTCGTGTGCGTGTGACGGAAATAATAATATATACGCGAGCATAACCCATAATTTGATATCATGTAAAGTCGTGGAACGTTTCTAGTCGCGCGTGATGCGTGCGCGATCCGGGGGGACTCCGATTCGACGACAAACTCGGCTCATTTGAACAAGACATACAATAAACATTTATTATTATTATACCAAAAGCATTAAAATCTTTTTCGCCAAAATCCGAAATTTCGCATTTTTCAAAACGTATATTACACGCGGACCGGTTTTTTATTAGGTATAGGTACATTGATATAGACAATAATAATAATTATTATTTATTTTATAACGAATATAAATAGGATACACAAAAAGTAGATTAATTTTAACTACACTCGGACCTACGAGAGCGTGATTATATGAGCTTAGACTCGCAGGCACTCGTGAACGCGCACGCGATGCCATTATAATCATTTGAATTTGAATACAAATGTAGTTACCAGAAAACCTGGTCGAATTTATGCAAAAAAGGGTGCTTGCAGCTTAAACTATTAGTACGGTTGTTTACAACAATTTTGCATCTCATACTATATTTGTGAATTTAATCTACGATTAAAGTATGAAATTAGGAATCGTACACACAGTGCCAGCAACTTTGGTGTCCAAAGTAGGAAAATGTATACATTTTCCAAACATTACTACAAAATATATTTCATCGGGCAAAGTTATATGTAAGTCTATATACTTATTTTGAAAAGAACAGACTTATTAGCATTTGCAAATATTTTTTATGAAACACCGAAACATAAAAGAGTAAGATTAAACATTTTTAAATTCAATACTTTTATGTTTTTTTTTCAATTAAGTATATGTTAAAATATTATTTTATTTTTATCCGTGTATTAAATATTGCTAACAATCCTTCATATATAGCAGGGATGGCCAACCCAAATGATCTTGCGGGCCACTTTGTAAATACATTACAATCCTGCGGGCCATATATAGGGTTGCAAAAAAAAAAAAGGTCATCAGCCAAAATGTTAATATAATCACATATTTTTACGTTTTATTTATAATAATATATTAATAATTTTTTTTTTGTAAATATTTGATAAATGTCGCGGGCCGCAAAACTTTTCAAGGCGGGCCGCGGGTTGGCCATCCCTGATATATAGAGTCATACCTAGGTACCTGCGATGGTTTTTTAATAAACCCGATATTATATTTTTCAACCGAATCTAATCTACATTTTTATGTATTATAAACTACAGTTGTTTAAGTGTAAGTACCTCACTTTGTGAACTAATTTTACCTAGATGGTCAACCACCTGTCGCGGATTGGATATATACCTATAACACTTGATATATTTTCGAACGAAGATCAAACTACTTTCCAAACTTTCCTGATATGACTAAAAACAGTCTCTGGAATATTCGTCGAAATCGGTCTAGTAGTTTTTGAGTAGCTAAAAAACATACATTCATTTTTATATATTACCTATATGTTAAAGTCTCTTTTATTTCTGTAATACCAGTGGCAACCCCAACCTTATATATAATATGAACGACAAAATATTTGATTTTCGTTATCCAAAACGAAATTCCTGTGTGTGGCACGCCCTATATTGCAATCAATGTAAGTCTTAAAACGAAGCACTTTACAATCCTCGAGTCTCAAGAAATATGTTTGCAAATTGCAAATTGAATAAGTTGCTCAGGAGATTATCGAGTTCTAACAAATGCAATTAGTTTTATAGATAAAGAAGAAGTTATATTTTCCAACACTCTATAAGTTACAAGTTCTAAAAAATATATTTTTTACTTTCTTAATACACAAAATTGTCTACTTTTAATACTTCAAGACACCCATTTTTTAGTAACAATTGTTAGCTGATTGCATTTTGTCCATATTTTTTACGTAAATGAAGCTATACAATTTTAATCCTGATATTTTGTGTTGTACAATAAAGTACCTATATTATTATTATTTTATTATTTTATTTTATTAAATATTTTTATTCTTTAGATAGATAATATACATCATATAAATAAAGAAATATATCTACTCCTATAAGCCAAAGCTATTGTGATGGAGTAGAGAGTTATAAAATTGCATAAAATTAAAATTAATTCGATAAATAGGATAGATCGTTTAACATCAGAATAGAAAGAGACAATAACTCTCTATAAAATAGATATACAATAAACTATCAATAGATAAAACAAAATAAAATACAGAAGCATATATAAGTACACGAGACCGACTAGTTAAATAGTTATACACGGATAATAGATGAGACAAAATAAACAATTAAATATACAACATAATATAAATATATAAATAAGAGAAAATAAAGCGAAATTCAAATTATCATTATTCCTGATAAATATTAAATAACAGTAAGATTAAAAGAAAATACAAAAAGAAAAAGACACACCAAAATACTGACTTTTATTTAAGGAGTAACTAGTTCTGAGAATTAGCTAGCCATTTATAGACTACTTTTTTCGGGGAATAGTAAGTTCCTACACGAGACCTAGCAGGTAAACGATTGCATATACGTTAGTATTCCTACAAATGTGATGTGTTAATTCCTGCACGAGTATAGAAATTAGTCGTGTAAGTTCCTACACGGTAAAAAACAGGCACATCTGTTAGTTCCTATACACGGTAAAAAAAGAGTTCAAATACCAGTAAGTGTAAGTGCTTAATCAATATTATGGATTAGGCGACAAAATAATAAAAATAGGTACATTTTCATAAATAAATAGAATAAATTAATAAATATAATGAAAATTGCATAATGCATTGATAATAATATACAGTATAAAAAAATTCGAATAATACATTTTTTAATACGATTTTTATTATACCGTATACTCGTATTATCAACATGCATTATACGATTTTTATTAAATTTTAGTATCATCGTCTATATTTAGTTATGAAAATGTACCTATATTTTTATTATTTTGTAGCCTAATCCATAATACCTATATAGCTTTTAAGTATACACTTACATTTGACTGTACTACTGTAGGAACTAATTACGGGTACCCCGACAAAACATCGCCGGTAAAATATCGTGTGACCAAAATATCACAACTAAAATATCGCGAAACCATTATATCGTAAAGAAATAATACCGCCGTACATTATTAATTATTATCGCGTCTGTATATTGCATTTAACTTTATCTTATCTATAATCGTATTCACCCTTTACCTAGCAATGCATTCAAGCACACTGGTTTTTCAATTTATAATTTAGTAATACTTTGTACTGTCACTGTGGCTGACGACGCTTTTACAGTTTCACACTTTTATACAGTTTTACGGAAATAAAAATAAGTCAAAGTATAGTAGGAAATCCAAATACTCCAAATAAAGAGAACAAGACAGTCAGTAGCCAGTAGGGCTGAACGAGTAAAGAAAGTAGTAGCAGATTATCATAATCGAGAGTTTGAAGATTATCTTCAAGGTACTTCATTGAATATAATATACTTGCATTAATTAATATACATATTTAATTTTTTTTTATTACTTAAATCAATTTTATTAAATTATACATATTTTTATCATTTTTATAAATTCTACTATATATTAATATAACAATATTATATATGCTTGAAATATATTATTTATTTGTAATTAAATTACTGCTATATTCAATGCTGGCGATATGTATACTGGCGATATTTATTCCATGCGATATAATGGTTTCGCGATATTTTACTGGCGATATTTTGTCGGTGATTCTAACATACGTACCTGTGTTTTACGCAGTGTAGGAACTTACACACGTGCCTTTTTCTAACGCGTAGGAACTAACATAATATGTATTTTTCTTACCTGCTAGGTCTCGTGTAGGAACTTACATTCGCCCCCTTTTTCCCGCATTAATTCGACCTTCATATATATTTTGGCATTTGGTTAAAGTAGGTTGGACCTAAGTATAGTCAACAAAAGATTGCCCAAAAGATTTTTTTGTATACTTTACAAGTAAATTATAGCTGGCTATATATGTTCTATGTTAAATGTGAAAAATGTGTGTTGTTAGTGTCAATAATTAATTTTACTGTGACATTTCGATTTCAGTCGAGTCATCCCCAAATAACTACTAGCACAACTATATATTATAATATTTAATACACACTTGTTAGGTGTAGGTTAGGTAGGTTAGGTACCTATCAAGTATAATTGTAGTATAGGTACCTATACAGATGATATAGGTATATTGTTATGACTGCGTTATGAGAACTATATGACGCGATGCAGCGTGTATATTATAGAACCAGTCGTTTATTAATTTTACCCACTTTGGATTCGAACGCAAAGTATCCCCTCCCGTTAAGTACATTATTTTATACAGGCAAAACGAGTCGTGTCATTACACGGACGGCCACCGCTGCATTCCTGCGCAATAACAATTTATTGAGACAGGTAATAACGATTAGTGTGAAGACACACCTTATAAGACTCGTTATTCTATAAAGAATAAAATATGTGTGTCTATCGTCGATATAATAAATGAGACATTGCCGTTACAGGGTTTTAGGCCAAGCACAGGAATAGTATATTGCACTTTAGTAAAAATGATCGATGTTCGCAGATATGCACAAAACACAATATGATGACGAATGCGGTATTTACGGATTTCATCGCTTGCCCGCCGTAAGGTAAATCGTATAATCACAACTATGGCGGTGGAAAAGAAACAACTTCGTATTGGATATCATATTATATGTATATATTACTAGCTGTCCCACCCGAGTCAAAGATGAAATAATAGTGAGTAAGTGATATCAGAATATTAGGCACACGAAAAACATCGCAATGGTGCTGGTGGCCTGTGCCATAAAGATTTGTTTTTTTTTTATAAATTTATTTGTAAAAATATGTATGTGCCATATTCCTACTAATTATAATAGTTATAAGATATGACGTAACCATTGACAACCTTATAAATAAACGGAGATTATTCATATATATCTCATCAAAAAGAGCACTTTCAGTTTTTCCAGAATCTTTAGCGTATATTATAATATGTATACGTAGGGAAAACTGTTACTGTAACTGATAACTAATAATTGTAACCAATAACAACCATTCATAAACGAAATACAAATTTTCGATTTTCATCACGAATTTCAAAACCTTCGTGTGAGCACTTCTTTAAATTAATATACTTTTTTTGCGATGGGAACCTTCTCGGTGATATTATAATCTTTCATTAAAAAAAAAAATCAAGACAATCGGTTGAGTATATAGTTTCCTAGAACATTAGCATTAAAGGTTTCAATTTTCGGTTTTATATATTAAGATTATATAGTACCTATGTAAAGTTTGGAAATAGAATAATAAATTCGAGTAAAAACTAAGCAGGTAAATTATACATATATTATAAAATGATTTTACAGAGTATGACGTGCTGGGTAAAATTTTAAATTCCTATATTATATGCAATTTCGACGACGATGGTGGACTGAAAGATCGTCGACTCGGAGAATAAAATAAAATTTATATACATATGTACGTTATATAGGCACGCCGAAATCATTATTGCACATCGCTGCAAAAAACGATATACGCGAATTGCATTCTACAGCGATACATAATATTATATATACCTATGTATACGATATAATAATAATAATATGTCGTTCGCTTTACGTCCGGACTCCGCGGACAATGACCGGGATGATGACAAATGCGCTGCGGACCGTTTCAGCGTATTATATAATATATATTATCCTAACCTCTATATATAATATATTGTAGCAGATGAAAAAAAAAAATCTACAGTTATATTCGTGCGCACTCGGCTGCGATATTATTCGAGATGTCATCGCGGTCGTCGGATACCAATGGGTTAGGTTAGGTTAGGTCTATATACACACGAGTATAATATATAATAATAGCAGGACTTATATACACGCATCGACATCGCGTTCTGCGTTATAAATATCGTAATATTATTATTGCGTACGACGATAATTTCGTGGATAACTTTATATAATAATGCCGTATATATACATATAGCGTATTCCGATACCGCCCATATACGTATGTACATACAATATATATATGGTAGGTACATCCACATAATATAGTATGTAATATTATATATATATATATACTTCAAAGTGCAAATGTTTATTATGATATAGACGAATCGCGAATACGAGTGAATTATTGTGGTGAAACGAATAGAATAATTGCAGTGAAACAATAAAAATATAATATTACCTATGTATATAGATTAGGAATAGTCGAATATATATAGACTATATAGCCATACAGGTAGTAGCCTATATAGGTACTCTGCAATATCGATTAAGAACGACGTATTTAATTAAAACGGAAAGTTTGGGTATAACGCGTTTAGCAAACAGTGACGTCATTTCAATTTTTAACAGGAGGGGGCAAAAGTTTTGGCCAGCTTATATATATAACTGAACCAAAAAAACAAAAACAAGCTCCCAAGCTTACTTCTACTTATATTCTTATCTTGATATACAATTCCCATCTTACATATAACTATATGTCTATATATTTATACTCGTATGAGGCGGCAAAAGTAGCCTCATTTAGTAATAACAAAACAGACGTGAAGGAGCTAAATAATTATAATATAGTAATACCTACCTCATGTGGTGACATTTTATATTTTTCTAGAAGTGTCGAACAATTTAAATTGCAATATGAAACACGCGGACAGCTAAACCTTATTGAAAAATGGAAACATTCTAAATAGGTACCTTCTATATTATAGAGGTTTTTCCAAAATCATATATAAATTTGACAGTGATATCATTTTGTTTTTAAAATATCTATATGGGTATTTGATATAAAAAAACTATAAATATTTATTATTATTACCGTGACAAAAGTTGTCCAGTGCTTACACAATATTATATTTCCTAAAAATTGAAAGATAATTATAATCTTGTTATATTTCACCAACAATTGGAATGAATTCATACAATCAGACAGGGCAAATACCCTGCATCTTGCCTGCCCCCTCAAATGACGTCACTGTTAGTAAACGGCTTCAAGTTCGGAATTATTATTTTTTTTTATTTGTTATTGTTGTATTTATTTATTCTGGTCTTATCTGATACGAACGAGCGATTATAAATCGTATATCCCGCTCGAAAAAAACCATTTTATCACGAAAAACACTTTTTTAAAAAGACGTTTTAGATTAAATGTTAAAACTTAAAACCATCAGTAGATTTTACTAGCTTGCAAAATATTACCATTGTAAAACACGAAGGACTGTACATAATATATTATACATATATTTATATTGATAGTAAACGTACGTCACTAATATTATCAGTACCTACATTATAATCGTTTTAAATACATTACAGCAACACCACTATATACATAAATACATAATTTAAGAGTATATAATATTGTACAGTAAGTTACAATGTTTGGCATATTATATTATTATATTAATTATTAATTTAAAGAAGTGTGGACACCCATACGCAGTAATTTTATGTAAATAATGTACTAAATGATTTATGAATAATATATGAACGTATTGCTTAAGGTTAATTTCCAAGTCTTAGTCTAAATCGTAAAGTTATATACACTTTAGTAGTAGCCATCAGTTATATATAGCCGTGTACTGTGTAGGTAATACTCAGTGTAATTTTGATCGTATATATTTGAAAATTGAGTTGTTTTGAGTTTAAAATGCATGTGGGAAGTCAAACCCCATGCTGATATTTCTCCACGGTCGTTTTATATTAAGACTTTTAGAGCATTATCTCGTTTTAAAATCCGACTGGTTTTAAAGTCACGCCACACGAATATGTGTATATATAGGTACTGTATGCGTATGTATATATATATCGTGTATACAGTGACTAAATAATATGTATAGTATACACGATTATTATCATCATAATTATATTAATATATTAGATGAAGGATATAAATCGACACTTGATATTTTTGATGATTGTATTTCCAGTCGTTTCATATAGGTATACACTATACAGATATAATATTTATATAAGGACAGGGTATATACCTACACTAAACCTTTAAGAAATAAGCAATAGTATAATATATATGTATAGGCAGTAATATTATTTATTAATAATATATTATGTAGGCAATAATATTATATATTATAATTTATATTAATATATTATATTTATCTAATAATATAATATTATGTTGAGAAATCATTATTTTAAAATTTCTTCTACAGTCTATTTATTTTTTATTTTTTGTATTTAGCGATATCACATTATGTATAGCACTCGCTGGGGGGGTGGGGCGATATACGTTTATTATATTATGTATGAGCGCTTTGGCGTAAAAATTTAAGCGCCCCGGCGTACACGAACTAACGGGAAAACGGGCAGCAGCTGACTGCGATGGTTATAAATGTATGTATATACCTACATATGTACGGCGGGCACTGCAGCTGCATGCGTAGGGTAATCATAATGCGATATATAAAAATGTATTCGCGAACTGCAGCAGACGCGGCCTTATACATTTTTTATGCGTTTATATATACATATATGCATATTGCGGTATACAGCGCCGAAGGGATTTTTATGGGTATACCCATCATATTATATACGTATACACTGCAATATATAATACACACCAACTATTTTATATCATATAAGCTGCAGGTATACCTATTATACATTTAACGTTTCATTTTCCATTTTCTTTTCATTTTCCCTATTGAACCCCTCAATACGCATGACACACGAATATCGCGAGCGTCCGGCAAACTATATAAACAAAAAAAAAAAAAAATTCGCCGCCCGATGAACGGCGGAGATAACGGCCGCAGCAGGTTGTATACGCACGTATATAATATAATATATATATATATATGCCTGTATGCGATAGGTTTTCCCGCGAGGCTCGTTCGCCGCGAAAAGTGCATCATGGCGCGCGTTTTTTTTTCTCCATACCCACATATATGCGCGTATTATAGATGCACATTGGCGCGCGCGCGTGTGTGTGAAGTGCATCGCCGGGGCGGCCGCCGCGGAGGGAGGGCAAGCGGGCCGGAGGAAACGGCTCGCGTCGATGGCTTCCGGGTGAAAGGGTTCGTGAGACGGACGGAGACGGCGACGGCGGACGGCAAGAGTCGGAGAGAGCGCGCGCATAAAAAGTGCATTGCGAGTGGGCGTGGCCCCGGTCGAGTGCAAGGCGTGTCGGCGGCGGAGATTTCTTTTAATTAATATAAACGCGCGCCCGCACGCGCAGCGATCGCCGCCGCGTCGTCGTCACAGTCGTGTGACCCGAACCACCGCCGCTCAGTCTCACTCGGTGTGTTTGTGTGTGAGTGTGTCTGCTCGTACGAGACGAGTATATATATTATTTACTATTTACGTATATATATATATGTTCGTGTGTGCCTACTGCCTATATATATACATAATATACTGCACTTGACGTATTGCATTATGTACACGTACGATGCATATTCGCCGCCGTATGTGTGTAGGTATATAATATATAATTATAATATGCTCGCGGACGGTTGACGAGAGAAGTAATCGCTTCTAGAGTAGGTAGGTATATATAGTCGCTCTCGCATTGGAGGATTTTCACTTCAAACGATAACGCTCTCGTATGGTGCACATATATATATATAAATATATATACCTATACATATAGAGCACCGTCGACGCTGCTGCCGCACTTAATAATTGCGAAAAAAAATAATGGGAAAAAATAACCGCTCTCCCCCGCGGGAAATTCGTAGGTATATACATATCGTATAATATAATATGTCGAAAAATCGTTGCACTGCAGCAGCCGCTAGTATATATGTCATCATATATATTACACTCTGAAGCTCACTTGTATATTATATAATATAATATTATATAGTAATAATAATAATTCATAGAATTTAATGTATATAGTTTACTGAGGGTAAATATCTTACAGGCGGGATACCTATATGTATAGGTAATAATATATAGCTACAGAACTGTTGAAATTCTCCATATATACTGAGGTAAAAACTCTTGTCGGAGTATACATATAGGTACCTATACTTATCCTAAGATTGTATAAATAGTATATATTAAGTGATCATGATGAACGCAATTCGAGACTGGAGGTGTACATCGAGCCTAAGAAATAAAATATATACATCGTAAAAACTACGAGAAGATATTATGACAGTTTTACATTGAAATTACATTTATGTAAATATATAAATATTAATATAAAATAAACATCGTGGTGGCTATATAAGAAGCCTAAAAGTATCGTTCATCGAGTATAGTATAGCCTAATATAGAACCTATATATAGTGTATAATATAGCCTATAGGTTAATCAACTCGACTTAAACATATAATGTAACGCAAATATACAGTTACCTATACCTATAACAGTTTGGAATGGATATTTGTGTTAAAAACGAAATGACCAATTTTGGACTATGTTTGACAGAAATAAAATGTTTTACGATCTAATAATAATAACAATATATATAGATAACTCATTAAAATGTCAGAACCCATTATATATTATAGCACTGAATTTATATTTAATTATGTATATGTCTAATAAAATTTTAAGTAGTATACACATCGAAACCATCATTATATATATTTGTCATACATTGATAACTATAGGATACACACTAATACTCAATATTATATCACTGTAATGAGTGTTTCAAATGCGAATTAAACGATAATCATTGTGCAAAAACCGATTCTGAGCGTCAAATGACACAAGTTAAAGTGATTATTGATAGCATTTTCTTAATTTAGTAGGCTAAACTAATATTTTCCAAAAACATCGTAAGTTGCAAGTAAAACAACTCACTGCATACAATATCTATAAGTTTCAAGACGTTGCCGGTATGCTAAAGTAAATAACTTATAAGTCAATACCTATATGTATACGGGATAAATACGGCTAGACTGTATACCGTCGTAGAATAATGTTAGAATGTGTTCGTCGTATTAATAGTTTAAAGAAAATAAGTTTAAACGTATAACAATTAATATTTTTTTGAATTTCAACAAAATAACTATAAAACCGTTTGAGAAAAATCTTCGTTTTATGTTTGAATATTCAATTTCAGGAAAATCTGTATTATAAACGCTTATAATAGAAATTACGTATGATTATTATACAAGTATTTTCAATATTTTGAAATGCTATAAGAACTGCAACTTATTACTACGAAGAACCTTGTAGTAAATTGTAAAGCTTTTATTACTAAGGTCGAACAACATTCTTATCAACATAAATCAAAAGAAAACTAATAAAGAACAAATGTATATAAATTGCTGAAAAACAATTGAAATATTTTTATAATCATATCATGTCTAGAAAATGCCAACATAAATATAAGGTAACATTCTCAAGTCTCTATTATTCCTTTCTGTAAATATAATAATAAACATAACAAAACAATTTAAAACGATTTTGTCAAAAACTTAATAGTAAATATTCCTGTTTTCACTCTGTTTTTCGTTATTTACTCTGTAGGTAGTAGGTATAGTAATTAGTTTAGGTTCTAAGGTTTTCCTACTTTTTACAGCCAAAACTCCGAAGTATTGATGAGATCAAATTCATTAATATAGGAACCACTCTCAATGCAAGAACAAAACATTCCTCGATCTGCTGTCGAACTAAATAACACACACCATCGTCATTGTAAGACCACATATACGTACGATTGTACAATTCTCGAATCTAAAAATTCACTTCAAAATCTAAAAATATATGAGTTTTGCCTTTTGCATCATTCAAATAAATATATAGGTACCTATACTACCCACGACCCTTTCGTCCCTCGCGTCCAACAAAATCCATTCACTGTGTACCTATATTTCCTATTAGGTCCTGCAGCAATAATATTATGACTGATCTATTATAAAAGTGCTCAAAATAGGATAAGCCCTCATATGTTGTATTTATATATTATATGTGTTTCCAATATATCACGGTCAAAGTATATAGAAAGCTCGTGCATTGTGCACATTGCCTGATCGATTTTGTCAATGAGAAAACGGTAATTTTAAAACTCAAATATTTTCTACAATGCTCGCGGGCATAGTAAGAAACTGTCCGAGTAAACTCTGCCTAGAATCACATTATACATGGTAGTATATTCAGTAATCAAATTATTATTTTTTTTTTAATACCGCGGGCTTGATTTGCTGCAGTATTTACATGTCATATTATTTTTTGGTTCAGGCGTACCGCCTATATGTATTTTTGGGCAGTATCGTATAAATTATCATTTTACGAATTGAAAAATATCGGAAAACGTTAACTGCCTACCTAACTAATCAATGTAAAAGCAAATACGCTTCAATCAGAATCTAAACATTTATATTTTTGACGTACCTATATAGATTTTACAATTTATATAAATTTACGCACTGCCGGGTTACATCATATAATTACCTAATATAGAGATTTTGAATAATAAATTATAATCATGTGTACAAATTTTAAATTTATTTTTCTATTTAAATTAAAAACTTCTCTCGATCTAAATAAAATGTTGTGTCGTTACTAGTTCTAATATTTTATCTAATTTTCAAACCTTAATTATGGTGAGTAGTGCCCGATTTCTATATTACTTTGCGCCCGTATCATATAATAATAATATATATAGTAAGTATATAAGTCTAGAGCACATTTCAAGTGATAGTAATGTATATTGTAATTAGCTGAAAAGATTATCACATAAATGTAAAATTCATAATATATTATATTGATCGTATAAAATATAACACATATTTCATACATATCTATATTTAAAAAGCAGAACAAAAATAAACCAAATAGTAAACCATCGTACAGAGACCGGATGTTTTATTATATTATCATCCTCGATTTAGAGTTTTGTGTGCTTTAATATTAAATTTGATAGCATTAATAAATCATTGCGTTTGAAAAGCGATTCCGAGCAAAGTTCTGTTGAGATGACAGCTGCGCTTGCTGACATTTTTCTGACATTTTTCGACGATATGGTTCGCGTTTATCATTGCATTACATTTGGATAAACTATATTCGAGATTAATAATTATATTCGGTCAAATTAATATCTGCAGGATCTATAAACAAGAAAAAGCATACTTCGAACGACTTTTTCAAAACTAATTTTCACCTATCCAAAAAGGTGTTTACAGAAAAAATCGCGACAAACATATGGATTTATAGACATAACTATATATCTATCAAACTATAATAATATTATTTTTGGTATATAAGTTTGGTCGACAATATGAAATCGACTGCTGTACATACGAAATAGAGATTTTTCGCTTTTATATAATATATACGTTCTTATAATATTTCCACAACCTTAAAATATTGTCATAACGACTCAATACAATATAAGGTGTATTAATTAGAATTTTTTTCATTTTTTTTTCTCTTACGTTTATATTTTTAATTATATATAAATAATTCTAAATAGTATATATTTATTATTATTAAGTTATTAGAATAATAATATGCCGTAATGACCACGATGACTTTACGACGATGCGTCGAGACGCGTGTTTGAAGTACTTTTTATACATTACCTATATACTCTGAGTAATAAATAATAATAATAATTATATAATATATCGTTCACTGCCGTGTGCGTTTGTATATACCGATCGTCATTGTTCGAAAGCGTATATTATTATTATATGCTTAGGCGGCACACACCATCATCATTTATACATTCATTCGTACGCCGTATTTCGTGTAATCGTATATACCTATATATAAAATATGAAAAAAACCACGTGTAGCTTATAATAATAATATAATAACGCATAATATTTTAATCGCCGATAATAACGCGTATATAATATATCGTCGAACGCTCGCATTCGAATCGACGAGGTAATTTAGTTTTCAAAAACCGTTTTGACAAATACTCTATACCTATTAACGTTGAAGCAGCGCGACGTTTGCGCGTTAAAAAAACTGCAGAACCGGAATAACATAACAATATACGTAAATCGCGTATATTCCAGAGTATTATTATAATGGTATTTTTTCTTCGACGGATTAATATTATGATATAGACGAAGGCGAATTTCCGACCACATTCGTTGTAGCAAATCGCGTTTCATTTTTTTATATATTATTACGCGAAACTCTCGAGTATTCGCGGTCGCAGTCGTCGTATAATAATAATATATATACTGTCGCGTATTTTCGTGGAAGAACGACGACGACGATCTCTTTAGTCTCATAATATATTATAAACCGAGTAATCGCCATTCGTCATGGCGTATTATAAAACAATATAGATGCGGAGGTACCAAAAAAAAAAGCGCATCGGGCGTAATAATTATTCTTAATTTCTTACACGCGTCGACGTTTTTAGTTCGGGACCACCACCTCGGTTATTAACGATATTATTGAAGTCAACTCGGAGTATAATCAGAAAAATCTGTTATAAAAGAAATATTTTTATTTATTAGGAAGCAGAGTAACACGTGATGGAAAAAGCGAGATGGACATATAAAGAGCAGCTGAATAGCACAAGCAAAACAGGCATTTTACAAGAAGCGAAGCACCTATTTACGCGGCAAACACTGTTAGCTTAAATACCAGAATATTAGATATAGTATTCAAATTTTATTTTTAAAGTACACATAACAAAAAAAAAATCATACTAAATTAATTCTTGCCATTTGTTAGTCCCTTTATTACTGAAGACAATGTTCTCGTTCATATAACGAATTTTGACTATACATATTATTTCGACTAAAAAGGGCAAATTATTCTGCGCCGTTGGAAAATCAATAAAAAAATCTATCTTTTGTATTCCTATAATAAGATAAATCTAAAACCGCGGATATGATGATAGATTCTTTTACATACATTTTAATTTATACATTTTTATATTGCAATATTATAGATCAATTAAAATAAATAATTCATAATATAATACAACAAGAAAAATAAAATAAGTTACCTACGCGTAACAACACGTAAAAACAGTCACTTAAACAATAATCACGTAATAATCTTAAATAAAAATAAAAATCAGTTGAAACATCAGACAGCATCAAGCTTAAACAGGCTCTTCGTGAGACATCGTGTATAATTTAGAATTTTAAAATACATTTTTTTCTTTGCACTTTTATACTTCGTTTATATCAGCTAACAATGTTAATTTATCGGTCAAAGAGACTTTGTCCTAGAATTTAACTTTCCGACACAAGATCAGTCCAGGGACAAAATCTCACAAAACAACGAAACAATGACCTAGGTCTTCTTACATGTATGCATTTTGAATTATAAAACATACAGAACATTAACCAATGTAACAAAGTTTACATTACTTATTATAAGATAACAATATGTATTCTTTAAACATGCAAAATATGCTAACTATATAATCATAATCTTATAATTGCATAAACAAATTATAACCCTGAACCCACTATATATATACATTTATAATAACTGATATTGACGATAAAAAACTCGTAAGTAAAATCGTGTAAAAAAATGGATAATTAATAAGGTACCATTTGGATAAATGGTGAAAAAAAAGTGAAGCTATAATTTGTGCATTCGAATGGTCATTTTTGAAAATTTCCTATAATTTTCAAAAAATTAAGAAAAACTGGGAATTTTTACTCAAAGTCAATTTTTAACAAAATTAATTTTGTTATTTAGTGTAACACAGAACATAAAAACTGTGGAAAATTTCATGAATTTTCACCGAATATTTATATAAGCTTTTTATTAAAAGCATACGGTTTTAAATATATTTTGACAATTATATTAGGCACAAGACATATTTTAGTTTTTTTTTATCGTCGTTCAAATGTTTTTGCAAAAAACTCGAAAATTGAATACAATAGATTCCTCATAATTTGTTGTTAGTGAAAATTAAAAAAAAGTACCCATATTGTATACCTGTTTTTTTTTTTTACTAAGTGCACGTTTGCAGTTCAAATTTTGACGACATTGGATATTAATATATTATTCAAACTTAAATTAATAACAATTTATGTTATTTTGAAGTAATAACAATTAAAAAAGTATGTAAACTGTAAAAACTTTAAAATGAAAGTGTTTTTTTAATTAACAATTTCAATAAACCATACAATTGTATATACTCATATAAACTTTATAATTTTGCATAACTATATTAACTATATTAACATTTTAAGCTATTTTTAGCACGATTCTACAACCCGGGAACTAAAAACCGACGTCTAAAACACCAACTATCTCAAGACAAAAATTAAATTTTAAATTTTAACTCTAAAAAGTTAAAAACTATATAAAATACTTAATAACTTATAAAATAGCATGTAAACACCTTTATCATTGTAATTAGATATTGAGACTTGTTAATTGTAATAGCATGTGAAATTATGCTGACACATTTTTAAATTAATGAATAAAAAAAAGCTTCTTTTAGGCAGCTGAAATTTAAAATGTTTAAGTTTTTTAATAACTTTAAATAAAATGTTTATGCTTGGGCATATTGATTGAAAATGAATACAAGGTTCGTCTTAAGTTTTCTTACAGTGATTTAAAAAAATCACAAATAACTAATCTAAAAATCAGAAAAATTGTAGTTTAAGAGGATGTCGTTTTTTATTTGTTTGAACGAACTTGCAGAGAAAACTATTTTATAAAAGGTAAATACATTAAATTAAATCAAAGGAATTATTATCATAAGACAAACAATTAAGTATTCGCTCGAAAAGAGTTGATAATAGTTTGGTGAATAAAAGTGATTTATGTTATTGGCACAATTTACAGTTTGAATGCTAAATAAAAAAAACCTATAAAATCGCCGCAAAAGTGTGCACCTATTGGAGTAAAGATGAATGGAAATCAAATCAGTAAAACGGTTTCAGTCGCTCTAAAAGTCTAAACCGATAAAACAACAAATAAAATAATAATCGATCGCACATTCGCACTCTTGCAAGTTAGATTCTAATCACGTGTTTGTCATCGTCGTCTCAATATAATAAACGAATAATTATTATGTTCTTTAAAATATAGTCAAAATAACTATGATGTTTTCTCCGTCGAAGGCGTTATTGTTATATTATATATAGCTGCAGTATATTATGGTAAACGCGTGTACTATACACAATAATATGTATGTATTATAATATGGTGTTCGGTGTTTTTCTTCACTCAAAACGATTGCGTTTTTGAGGTCTCGAGGACATAATAATAATAATATATAATATCGCGTATTATAATATTCTGTTTATATTATAATAGATGAAACGTCCTGGCGGCGGCGGCGGCGTACCCACCTCAAACAACACAATAATGGTCACGTCGCTCGTGTAGAATATACGCGCGCCGCCGCGCAATTTAAAACAAAACATTTGAATATAACAAAACGGTTTTTTTTTTTTTTTGTCGGTAGAAAACGGTAGTTTAACGTAATGTTTTAATGACGTGTATTTATATTATATACTGCGGCGGTACCTATATAGTATAATATTATATATAGCTGCACTCGGTCTGCGGCGTCTATTATTATTATATTGTCGATGATATAATTAGTATATATAATAATGTACTAATTAGGGATGAACGGACATCCGGAATCCTGATAATTTGAACGGAACATATATTTCAAACATATTTTTTTTTTTTTGTACATCATTACAAATTATTCGAGTAAACGAGTAAATTATGAAACCATTTGACCGTCGTCATATATTATTACTGTATACTGTATAGTGATATTCGTATAGACATTTTGAATCTGTAGATAAATCTATATGTATACACGATGTAGTTATATGTTGATACCTACTATTTGATTGTCTATATTTTATTATGTGGATAAAAAAAGAATATACAATGGCCGATTAAATTGTATTGTGCACGAGTTTAAAAATAAACGATTTAATATATATATTTGTATGCCTACATAATTATTATAACAAAAATATTATTAAGCATTCTAAACTGTATAGGTACAGTGTCATAAAAATAAATTAAATTTTCCATCACTAGATAATAGGCATATATTACAATGTTTTATAGGTAATATGAGTGTTTATTTACTGAACTAATCTCAATTAAACTATACTTATACCTACGAGCTGTTAACAAAAAAAAAAAATGAATAATATATTTATAGTTTAAGACACTATGAATATAAACATTTATTATTTATTAGTTATTGTGGTCGTAAAAAAAGTCTTAACTTTAAATTCTGATCTTCTGTTCTCGAATGGTCCCCTCTTCACGTGTTTTATGTATTTCGTGTCATTGTTCTTAATTTTCTATCATATAGGTACGTTACTTATTATTTACTTATGTTCAACAAATATATTGTAATAAACATTTTTTTAAAAAAAAATTGATTGTGCCTCTAATGAATAAATCTGTCAACAAAAGAATTTTGAATTTAGATCAAAATTAGGATTTATATTTACATAACCTAAATCATCCTTATGATGACATTAGCTGTGAAGATTTATGTGGTATATATATATATATATATACATCACAAATGCGCCACATATATTGTCTCTTCAATCATCATTATATTATTACTAAAATATAATGTCGGTATAAGCGTACAACCATATCATAACAGTTTTTTAAAAACGATTTCCCAGACTTACGAATTATAATTTAATTTTCAGTTAATACAATAATTATTATAATCACGAATACATAAGTTTTATTTTAAACATATTAAAAACATAATACTAAACATAAACGAATATATTTTAAAAATTTTTTTAAAAAAATAGGTAATTTCAATATTGTTATATTATATTATATTCGCTATGCCATTTATGAGTTTCATTCTACTTAAAAACATAATAATTCGATAACATAACTATACAATGTTTAATCGACTGATCAAAGTAGAGCCTAAACTATGATAGCTATAGGGACTTGACGTTTTGATAGAATCTTCGTACCACCATATGCGGTAATGGTGCACTAAGAAAGGATTTTCTAAAATTCGCATTTTAAAGAGGTGCTCGCACAAGGATTTGAGATTCACAATGGAAATAGACATTTTTCAATGTTTATTAATGGTTTCCATTGGTTACATATTATATAATAGTAATAGTCAAAATTAGTATTTTTTTTATATAAAAACTGGTTACACAAGATAAAATAGTTATTACTTATTATGATTATGACTGGATATAATTTTATATGATTCAAACGTATTAATATATTTATATAAATAGATATATTCGATGTGTTTCATATTTGGTTACTATATTTTTTACTCGCGCAGAAGTTGCACTGTCACCAGGTCGGCCATATCATCGCCCATCATTGCCCATCTGCATTGCCGTTGTGATCCGGCAAGTCTCGTGAAGTTTTCTGTATTCTTTTTTTCGATTCCATAGTTTCAGATTTTTATACTTGAAGATGATTACCCTGCCTGACTGACCGACCGATCAACGAAAAGTCTAAACTATATAGTAGGTAGATACTTGAAATTTCCACCGCAATGCCTGTTGATATTTTCAATAAAAACATTTTTTTTTTTTTTGTGAAAGATCTATAAATAAAAACTAAAAAAATCACAACGATTTTATGACGCTGCGAGGTGCATCAGACCTGACGTCCAACACTCTTGCTAAAAAAATAATCATATTAAACCTTACAGGCCCGTAAGAGTAATAAAATATGTTGTAAACGAATTTTGTTTGTTCGCGCAGACCTTCTCTTCTCTGTTCGACAAACACGAGATAGGTATAACATATAGTGTTTAATCGCTGTTTATTTACGATTTACACAATACTATACTACACTTTAATACTCGTTCTAATCGATATGGCGTCAGACAGGTGAGACATAAAATTCCGCCGACACGTTTTAATGCGCCGAACGGGCGCTGTGCATATCGATGTCGATCCGAGATCGCAATCGGCGAAGCTAATCGTTGGGTTTTATGTTATATTATTTTATCGCGTAGTACCTATAAATTATGTACACTGTTATTCTGTATTTCTGTCGATTATAATTCCATTAAAACGCGATCCCCAATAGAAGACAAGTCGATCGTTATCTGCTGCTTCTGCTGCTGATTCATCGGTCATACTCATATTTGTATTATTATTATTAATATTATTTTACATTAAAATGTTGTATTGTATATTATACTAGCTGTCCCGCCCGGCGTTGCCCGAGTCAAAGATGAAACAAGTGAGTAAGTGATATCGGAATATTAGGCACACGAAAAACATCGCAATCGTGGCCTGTGCAAAAAGATTTGTTTTTTTTTATACATTTATTTGTAAAAATATGCGTATGTGCCATATTCCTACTAATTGTAATAGTTATAAGATATGTAACCATTGACAACCTAACCATATTGACAACCCTATAAGTAAACAGAAATTATTTATATATAGGTATCTCATTAAAAATAGCACTTTCAGTTTTTCCAGAATTGTTAGCGTATTATGTACATTATTATGTACATAGGAAAAACTGTTACTGTAACTGATAACTAATAATTGTAACCAATAGCAACCATTTATATAGGTAAACAAAATACAAATTTTAGATTTTCATCATGAATTTCAAAATCCTTGTGTGATACTTAATATACTTTTCTGCAATAGGACCTTCTCCGTGATAAAATCTTTCATTAAAAAAAAAAAAAATTAAGACAATATTGGGCGAGTAGTTTCCGAGAACATTAGCATCAAAAGTTTCAATTTTCGGTTTTATAAATTAAGATTGAACATTACGTAGTATTTTGAGGGTCTTTAACATAGAACTCGAATCTCTCGTCGTTCCTCTCTCTTCGACAAATTGAAAACACCCCTGCGCACATTGCACAGCCAAAATCTTTATTCCAAAATATAACTTAAAATATATTATATTTGTAGACGCAACACGTCGTCCTGCAGCGTGGCCATCAAATTCCACGGTCGGTGTTTTAAAAATAACATCGGTATTGTATTATATACTTTTATACTATTTTATAATCGCGCACATTAACCTAACCCGCACCGTCGCTTTTGAGGGTCCAGACGAAAATGCCGGTTATTTTATATATACGGTCGTATATACGACGATTATTGTTTTATTTTCTCCCAAATTTTATTATTTCGATTTTTTACGGGACGCGCGGCGCAGAGCGATTAAAAGACGATAAAAACCCGAGGAAACCCTGCGGTTTAGCCACGACGATGTGACGACGCTGTTATTATAAAATAATATTATATTGTACACGAGCGTGCAATAATCGCGGGCGCAAAGCCGCCGCCGCCGCCGGTGGAAGAGACTTTATAATATACCCATAAAAAATACAAATAAAAAAACAGGGTACCTCTATAATAATACGCGTATGTTTATTTATATCACCGTGCGCGGCAGCCGAGGCGGTATATATTTTCTACATTCTATACCTGCTGCCTACCTTTATTACGCGATGCGCGCATTGGCATCTGTCTGATTTTTAAACACAGATAATATGAACTGCTGCAGAGGCCACAATAATATAATATTATAATAATAATATTATGTTATATACGCGTACACTGCGAAAGATGTACGAGGCGATGCGCGAGACATACTGCAGCGCAGACGAACGCACCGTCGAAATAAGTTCGAAAGTTTCATCGCTGCGGCGGCACTGGAGTTCCGGTGAATTTATAATTGGACTAGGACATTGAAGAATACTCGGCTGATGCAGTGCTGCCTCGTCGGCGGTCGTTCGAGATAATTTCAAAACGCGACTGTATATATACATGTAAAAACGTAGAATTTATATCATATACGCTTATCGTTAAGTGGATATACCGATAAGCGGTATCGATATCGGAACGATGTCGTGCTAGACAAACTCTATATTACAGTCTACAGAGCTATACAGAGATTGGTAAAAATAAGTTCATGCCAATTCAAAAATCATACACAATAGTTGTTAATACCAGCATATTTAGAGACTTCGAAAGTATGCAGAAGACCGTATTCGAATTTTTGAAAATCCACTCGCCTTAAAAATAGAAACTCAGCGCACAGAGCTTCAGCTTGAAGTTATCGAGCTCATATCAAACAACAATTTCAAAGACTATTTCAATAAGAAACTATAGTCTTCGACAATATTACGCCAGAGAAGTCATTTCCAAATCTCAAAAAACATGCGCATGAAATGATGTCAATATTTAGCTCCACATAGGTACTTGTGTGAGCAGACGTTTTCAAAAATGAAATACGTCAAATCCAACAGAACTAATAACTTGAGTGACGAACAGTTACAAGCAACGCGCTGCTAATTGGAACCACAAAGTTTGATGCAAACTATCAAGACATATTAAAAAACAAGCAGTTCCATACGTCTGATTAAGTAACTTACAAATTTTGAATTATAAAAATAAACATATCATATAAATAAACATACATTTTTCTAAATAAAACTTATCTATTCTTATCTATATTCCACAAATTTCATAACATCTCAGCTATTTCTCTAACAATTTTGGCCCACGATACCAAAGCGTATCTCAAGTTTGGTACACCGTAAAAAAATGTTGGAGACCCCTGGTATAGCAGATGTACGAACGACGAATTCGACGATAGATCCTTTAGCGGAGAGCTTCGTAATCAAAATATGTTTCTCGACCAACATGTTTTTACCCTCATGTGACCGCATGTACGTATGAGTTATGATTTTTTATTATAATAAAAATAAAGATTGAAAATAATAATAATTTATTCTATATTAGGTATATACTAATAGTAGACTGTATAATAAATTAACATATTTATCGCGAATAGTGTTTGAAAGCAAGAAGGAATAGGTGAGATATTTTTTGGAAGCCAAAGAGATTTTTTCGGTAATTTACTCGCGCTTATCACAGTCAAATCAAAATTAGGTTTTATTTCTAGCAGTAGTTGTATTGTTAGTTCACAAGCGTACCGGTGAAACGTATTTCATTTTATAAAAGAAATATACTTTCCGACAAGTCGTTGATTATTCAGAGAACTGCGTAGCAGTTAATTTTAATAATTCAAGCATGTTGTCTTCAATAATGTGTTACGTGTTTTGGCGTTACTATGTAATTTTTCGGAGCCAAAGAAAAAAAAAATACGAATGAAATATTTTCACTAATGCACACGCGAAACGATGTCGTTGGCTTTTTAAACAATATATTATTATATTAAATCCTTATTATACAGAGTGCTCTACATAGAGTTCTACGATGGGTCTGTATAAATTATATAAATACGAGACGGATATTATTATGATAAACCTATAATTGCCATAGTCGTATTAGTAACTTATATTATTTTATGCGGTTATACATATTATCTAAAACGATGATAGTGGTAAACGCAATAAAAGCACAATAAACCTAAATTTTTTGAGCATTTCGTCCATACGCATTTCTAATATTACATAGTATATAAGTACCTATTATATATAATATTATTATTATATTGCAGTGTGTTGGCCAATCCTGCGTATAGTCTTGTGATACGTTCTCGCGATATGTGGAATAAATTATATTATTAAAAAAAAATAACGATACAATCTGCACTATATAAGACCGATACTATATACCTATATGTTATATAACGTATTATATTGGAATCGTGCAAAGGCAAGACTTATCGAGAACAAGTCGTCGGCCTATATATTATAATATAATATTGCAGTAATACTTTTATCAAATTACGTTTCGAAACTTTACAGCTGGTCGAAAGACAAAAAAACGACGCGTCGCTATTAGTCGCTATATATACAGCGCTGTATACCCAATATTATATTATGCTGCAGGACCTACGCATGATATTTTTGTTTTACGCGAAAGTATATACAATATAATATAATATAATACTATAAATTATAATAATAATAATAATATTATACTATATAGTTTCCGTCACGTACGCGGCGGTGTCGGCCACCAAACGCGAAGCCACGGCGGAGTATTATTTTATTATAAGACGTAATCGGCGTATCGGGTTTATTAATAATATAACCGCACACACGGCGCGTATATACGACGTACCTACCTACCCAAAAAGAATAAAGAAAATATGGACAAACAGATCGACGGCGAATATATTATCATAATATAATAACGACGACGACGACGACGGTGATGTATACGTGTGTAATCGCAATATTATAATAATATAATAGTATATGCATAATAATTTCTTTTGGCGGCGGCGTCGGTTTTGGGTTGTTGTTTTCGTGTGTTCTAGAAAAACATTTATTTTTTATTTTTTTTTGGCGGCAATTCAAGTACCACACCGAGCGGGCCCCCGATAATCATCAAAACGCCATTATAATACACGTCTCTCTCGGTGTATAAAACGTGTGTGTGTGCGTGTGTGTGTGTGTGTGTGTGCGTGTGCGTTTTGGCGCTGAGGCCGCGTCCGCGCCCCGAATTTTAATGTCGCGAATAGAAGTAATATAAAACTAAGCGACAAAAGACGAAATAATATAATATTATGTTCGTATAACGATCGACGCCACACGTATTATACCTATGTAGGTACTATTATTATGCGAGTATAATATATTATATAGGTACATATATTATAATATGGTAGGTAGGTATACACCCATCACAATATAATATTATATTATACATACACAGCGCAGTGACGCGCAGCACGGATCTCACCGAAAACGCCGCGTATACGACGACTCGGGTATACGCGATCCGTATAATATATATATATATATAATATTGTCGTGTGCACACATTATTATATTATTATTGTTATCTAGTCGGCGGCGTGTATATCACCGTGCTATATCTCTGCTGCGGTACGATAGCGACATCGTCCTCTCATGGGATCATCCGTATTTTTCCACAGCGAAACGTACGTTTTTTTTGTACAATTTTTTTTTTATAATAATTCTCCTCCGTCTCGTTCGTATTACATTCGTGTACTACTATATGCATATGTAGTATGTATGTATGTATGTATGTATGTATGTATATATGTATGTATGCGCGACGTATATATGTGACGTTTAGGCGCAGTTATTACACATATATTGTATATACCGCGAGCACTGGTCGATGCGTGCAAACGATAAACATCGGGCGACCGCGTTAAATCGACGCTACTCATCCTCGACTATATATATATAATATATATATATTATATCCACCTATATATAATTTAAATGTGAGTGGTGTTGTATACGTACCTACGTAATATTATGTGCGTGTAATATATTATACCCGTGTGCTGAAGTTGTGTTATTTTTAAGGATTTCGTCGACGACGAAAATGATTTCGATCTAAAAATGAAACGTTTCTCATGGTCCGCAGTCGTCCTCAGTATACTATATATTTTACGGAGTGGGTATATACCTATATACCGGCGCGTAATGGCTGATTCTTTTAACAGTATATAATGCACATATTATAAACATTCGTAATTTTACGAATTTTACTTCTAATTTTTCATCGATATTCTCTGATTGGTAACTTAAAATACTGCATGCATTTTCTAAGTTGTAAAGGTAATAGGTATACTTTACCCGTATTACTGTCACCCTATAAACGCACCTAAAAGAAAGTCTGTAAAATGTGTGTGTATGTGTGCGGGCGGGCGAGGGGGGCACTAGTTATCTAAACTACGTAAATGCTCTTAATTGTTTATAAATAATGTTCAATAATTAATATTTTGTACATCAAACTTATAACAAAAAAAAAGTAAAACCACAATGCTTAAAAAATAACTTTTATTTTTGATTTGATAATCGTACAAATTGAAAAGCTAATATTGTTTGATATAATATAAACACTAGAGAAAAAAAATCAAATTTATTTATGAAAATATCTTAACTTAAGTATCTTTAACTTATTGTTTTCATGAATAATAGTTATTGGACATATTTTCGACCACGATAAAAAACAATCTCCTACAGATTTAACGAAAATTAATAATATATAATATAATTTATAGCTATATACTTATATATATATAAATACTTGCTGTACAACCCAACTTCCTGATGGAAAAACTGGAGAAACATAAAATACGGTGCTATATCGGCGTATCTCGTTCTTATAGTTACCTCATTTCACGGGAAAATCGGCATCAGTGTGCCTTATTTCTTTGTGAACTAACTCGACCGGGATGGTCACTTGGTAAGACTTGGTATATTATTAAACGTGGTACAAACTACTTTCTAAACTTTCCTGCTATCTCTATAAACAATCTCTGATACTTTCGTCAGAATTGGTCGAGTAGTTTTTAAGTCTTATTGCTACAAACATATAGGAATATACATATTGCCTTTTGTTGTACATTTGAATAACAAACAATTAATCAAATATTATTGCGTTTGATTAAAAATCCCATAGCAACGCATGGTGAATCGGCTATAGTAGTCTCTAAGACAATTTTTTTTAAAAATTTTATTTCTGTAACCAATGGCAACTTTATATTTAAGCGAAAAAAATTATTTGATTTTCTTGGTCCAAAACGAAATTCCTGTGTGAGCTACATTATAACATAGGTTGGAAAACGAAACTATAACTACTCCTCGAGTCTCATAAGGAACATGTGTCCAAAATGTTGTGCCAATTATTGATAAGTGGTTCCGAACAAACAAGTAGGTACCTACTAACAAACGCACCATAATTTTCATATGTATATATGGATAAGATACGATATATGTTATATAATATATAGGTATAGGTAATATAATTTATATTATAATATAATAATCATAACACGGGTGAATTTCGCATTATAATTTTGATTCGATTTCGTATAAATAAATTATATAACCGCTCGTTAAATTATTCTGTCACCGGTGAACTTCCTTACAAATTGATTATACCTATATGCCACTATGCTACTTCAGTAACTCTCACGTGTCCCGTTTCCACTTTTTAATCTCGTCCACGCCCAACTTGGAACTTATAGAAGTATGAATATACACCTATATTTATAATATATAGAATATAATATTTAATATGTAGTCCCGTACCACCCCTTCGAAACACGCCACATATAATGTAGGTGCCCGCATACACCGAAATATTAATAATGCGCCGCGTTTGTTTTTCCGGGCCAATTATTCTTTAAATTCAACACAAATGCATAGGTACCTAGGTACTAGGTATTCAAATTACAGTTATTATAGTCTATATTATTATACTATGGGACCTCCCTGCTATAATATAATATACGTAATATTTATATATTATGAGCATTGAGCGTAACTTTCAATGTTGGTTTGTGGAATGAAAAAATTGAATTAAAGAAAACAAAAATGGTATGCTATATTATAATATCCATAGTTCACAGGTTCTCCAAAAATATACAGGATGATTCACCAAGCAAGATCACCCCCATTTTTTCATTTAAATATTTGATGATGAATTTTTTAAAATTCTGATTTTTGGAATTTTTAAATGTACTTAAAGACCATACTTTCAGATTCCAACAAGCAAACAAGAGACAATAACTTCTGTTTTTCAAATGAGAACCCCCTTTTTTACTATAAATTATTCAGTGTATAATTTTTTTGAAATGTTTCATGTGTTTAATTCGAAATTCAAACGAGCCGTTTTTTAGTTATTAAAATATTTATACTAATAATGATAATAGTCCTTAAAAATGGTATTACAAAAATATAAAGTATATGCAATATTGGATCTATTATTTATTATACTTAGACCATTTCAATAATATAGGCATATTATAATACGTTATAGAATACTTACAACATTTCGGACAAATCACCATAACCCATAATGAGAGGTGGTATACTGCCACTGTTATATCGAAGATACCTAACATAATAAGAGTGTGTAGAAAAAGATATAGATTATGGAACGTTAAATAAATATTGAATTTTTCGTAAATTGTGTATGTTATTATATTGTATACATCTAGTCAGTATCGGTAAACGTTGTATGTCATATTGAAGTATAAATCAAACTTGAACGGATTATACATTTTGTCAAAACGGGTACAGATAATATTATAATTAATTTAGGAAGAATAACTAAGGAAATTTATTTCAAAAAAGCGTAAGTAATATATTATACGACTAAACTATATAATAGTAACTTAAAATACATTTCAAAATTATTTTAATATTTTTAAAACTATTGCCTATAATATGAAGCGTGAAACATTTATGACTTAAATTGTCATTAATTATATTCAATTATTAATGAAACAATTAACGAGTATATTTCCATTAATATCGTTTATAAGTTATATAACTAAGTTCAGCTACTATTAAAGCTACTAATTAACTTTTCAAATTTTACTGAATAATAAATTTAATATTTAATACATATTTTTATTTCACTGACTGCATGTTAATACAACAGTTATTTTATGGTATCTAAATTATACATGCTTATAGGTAGTTTATTTTATAAGTTTATTATTAGGTACTTACAAAATCAATGTTTAATTTTAAAACATTTCAAGTCTTTAACCTACCTTTATAATTATTTGAATATATTAAAATAATATAATGCAATTTTATACAAACATTTTTAAACATCATCACTTGTTTCTTTTATTAAAAAAAAAAATTTTATAGGTAAGTTATAGCTCGCACATAAATCATTACTTTTGTCACTTAATAAAAATAGAAACTTTAGCGCATTCGTTTGATATATTTTTTTTCTTTTCTGTTCAGTCGACGTGATATTTTTCGGTTCGAATATTAAAAATTATTGTCTATGCCAAAATCTCGATCCGCTTGTCAGCTATGATTGATGGCTGATAATTTTTATTCCAGTCGTCTCCCCGTTCAGGCGTAAGAAAGTTGAAATAATACATTTGTGTCTGTCGACCAAGGCCTTCGAAGGGCACGGAAAGAAAACTAAAAAAAAACTACAAAGATTAAAATCGTTCGTAGAACTCTCAGTCTCCGCTTCGATTTCGAAACGTATATATACTGTTAATTTTAAAAAAAAATAACGATACTCGACTGGCGTCTTTGACGGTTTCATTTCCCGGGCCGATACACGGTAGCCACGGATAGCTCTAAAAAATATTATGTACAGGTACGTCACGTGGTTTAAATCAACAAACGCAAAAGGAATTTACAAGACAGTTTCAGACATCATTAACTTGCACGTCAAAGCGCCGAATAACGCGTCAAAACCTTATTATGACCTCGCCCAACCTCTAAAGATTCGCCTATAGCGAGCACATGTAGTCGATTATTGTTCTAATACTACATATATTATAAAGCATATATTATATTATTGAATTATTTCATTACAATATATTTTCAAAATAAATTGGCGTTTTAAACGTGATTCCATGTGTTAGTATATTGTATTATGTTATGCACAACATATCACCGTGTAAAAAACTAGTGTTATAAATAATTTAAGCTATAGAAAAATATTTATTTTATTAATTCTATAAAACAAACTACAACAATTAGAAAAGCCAGTGAAAACAATAATGGATCACATTATACATGTATATGTATTATATACATATAATTGTGTAGACTGCAGCACGACGCAGTTGATTATTATTTATATATAATACAAGTATAATATACACGTACAAGATTTTCAGATAATAAAATATTATAGTTTATTCCATCGTATAATAATTTCCAAGTCATTTATATATTATTGTACAGTTTTCATTTGTAAACGATTAAAAAAAAAAAGTATTCGTATTTTTTGGGTACTATTTATGTACCGATATATTATAACATACATATAGGTATTACACAATATACATATAATATACTCACGAGTATATATATGATACATTCATATTTATTTTATTGGACAAAAAGGATATATTATTATGATATGCGGTCCCGGTGGAGATAATCTGATAATCTGATAATAATATACAATATTTAAGTGTGTCATCACCACTCATGTGCCCGACTATGTATTATGGACGCGATAATAATGAAAAAGACGAGCGCGCGTTACAAAGAGTAAAGGATAAACCTAATAATTAGACAACTCACAGCTGTCTCCGAACACAATAATGGTCGTACATACATGTGTGTTTTGGGTGCAGGCAAAATCAAACATATTTTTCAAACGAAAACATAATATACGCAGCTCATCCCGCATGTACCGCCGCACCTGCAGTAATAGTTATAGGGACAAAAAAGATACATGCACACAGTACCTACAAGCGCAATATTACACATAATATTATATACAAAATTAACGAAAATAACTAACTTAAGTTAAAAAAAAAAAAACACAAGATCGACGAGTTAGATCTTAACAAATCATAAATTTAACTCGATAAGTTAAAAGTTAATATAATATGGACAAAAATATTAACTTAACTCAGTTTAAAAAAAATGTAGGTATCTACTTTATTAGTACATGGATGGGTGACAACATTCTTTCTAATTTCCTAAATTATAATAAACGATTCTGTCATAATGTACAGTGTATACATATTTTACTTTACATGATTATCAAATATTTAAACTATATACACATCTCAATTAATATAATTAAACAATATTATTAATTTTTATACCAAATAGCAATTTAAGGTCATATTATAATATTAAAACAATACAACTTGTAATTTATAATTTAAATAAAATAGTATAAAAGTTTGTATCATTAGCTATTATAGTATTGGATTATTTTTATTTTTATATAAATATTTACGTATAAAATCATAAAAACGAAAAATTTCAAAACAATAACTTAAAGTTTATGGATTGTTTTTAAATCAACTGAAAAAGCTAAGTTATTTAAACTGTCAATTAAACTAGTTGAATTCATAAGATGATTAGAAAATTAACAAACTACTTAACTTTAACTTTTTAAACAAGTCAATGCGCAACTTTGATTATATAGTGATATAATATACTATATTGTTTCGGTCGATGAAAACCATATTTCAACAGCATCTTTTAGAAAATATATTTATTGTTTCTCACACACATAATACATATTAATATAACTAATAATGTATACCTGAGTGTACGGTTCACACTAGTCGGAGCACACACACACACTTACACTCGCGCGTACACCGACAAACTTTGATGTCTTATAAACGGATCGAATTAAGTACTTCCTATTACACTTTAAAATATATGTATGATGGTATTATTGTAACAACGACGAAAATCGTAACAGCAAATAAAAATGTTATGTATGTATTATAGTACAATGTATACAATTGTCGTCGTACATGTACAGGGTGATTTGCCGAACACGAGACCACCTTTTTCTTCAATATTTAAAAATTACAAAAATCAGAATTTGAATAAATGTATTATTAAAGGGAAAAATGAGGGTAAGCATACTCGGTGAACTACCCTGTATATTGTACTATTGTGTCTTACGCAAGAGACGAACATTTTTTTTTCTAAGGCCAATAGCCAATTACATGCAGTATAATATATACAATAACGATTCGAAAACAAAAACTTCGATTTTAGATCGACTGTTTCGGTGTATAGGTATAGTGTGCATATATATAGTAAACGCATATAATATAATAAACGTATACATTGTTCTCAAGATGCGCCTGAAAAATCAGTAGAGATAAAGGTCAAGCGAACAGCCATAAAGAAATGGTGAATGCGTTTTTTATTTGATCGTAAAAAAACATTATTAAGTATATAATATTATATATGTATAGACACGTTATATTGCATACCTAAATGTTAGTTTCATCGAGGATGAATTTATGTAGTCAACATTTTTTTTTATGTAAGTTCCTTAGTTATAGTCAACATAAACATCACAGCTAAACGTATTTTTCAACATTTCTAAACACAATGCCGTGTCGTAGATGCGAACATGTTATAAAATAAATTGTTGTAAAAAAAGTAAACTTTAATTATAAAATATTATATTTTATATTAACCGATTCCCTATACTATACCTAATTATTTAACCATACATACCGCCTATATAATTTAATTTTGATTTTTCTTATTATTTATATACTTTCCAAACTTACATTCTAATCCTCTAAATTAAATTCGTTATTGTAATATTGTCAAACCTAATGTTGTTTAATAAATAGTTTGAACTAAAAAGATACACTGCACGCATAAACATAATATATATTGCCATTTATTATGCAATCATTTAAATACGAATGAATATATTTTTGCATGTCTTCTACTCAGTGGTCTTTGAGTAATTTGAGTCTTAAAAATAAAGGAGTGAACATTTAAGCTGGCTAATTTTTTTCCATCTTCATCGTCTATTTTGTTTTCATCGTTGTAAATACATGAAGATACGTACTCTTTAAAAATTGTACATAGACAATTAGATGGCTATATTGCAAATCCTATTGATATTGACACAAATATAAACGTTTTTGTTATGTTATTTAAATGGTTTTTATATGATATAAGTATTATAATATTATAAATAAATGCGTCAACACACGCTAGTGTAAAATTAATTTATGCTGCTTGTGAAAATCGTGATTTTATTGTACGGGTTCTTCGGTTTACTTTGTGACCAGTGTAAAAATCTCACGAGTAAACTTGTATTGCATTTTCAAGCTTTTTGATTAAGAAACAAAAAGTACCATCCTTGTTGGAACCTACTAAAACACTGCGATATCTAGCAAAGTACGGTGTGTATAATAAAGCTCTCCGTGGATTTGGTTTCAGACGCTGTCATTTCTAGGAGTTTAAAAATCCAAATTGCTTAAAATTGTAACATTTTTCTCTACTCGGTTCTATTATAGAATTTGATTCAGTTATTTGAAATCCTTATCAATCTAGCTAGTGGCACACAATCAATACTTGTATTGTTATTAATATTAATTAATTATGTAGGTACATTCTATAATAATATTATAGCTAATAATATTTATGCTTGACCTATATACGTCTTGTATGCACTGTTGTACATAATTTGTACTAACTTTTAAACGTTATTGCAAATATTATTTTTACATAATTTTAAGTCGTTGAAAAACAATATTTTTCTAAAAATTTAAAATGTATAAGTTATAACTAATAAAGTAATAAATTACTTGGTCCGAAATTTGATTTTTATAAGTCGAAATATTCCTAATAATATTCTGCCTATTCTGGTACGAAATATGAAATTAAAAATGTATTTTGTTATTTAAAAGAACAAAAATCTTAATAAAATATCTGATGTATTTCAATCGTTTCTTAATCACAAAATTGATTTTAAATGTAAAACCAGCAAAAAAAACACCACTATATCATCATATTAAAAAAAATGGATCAGCATTTTGAACAGTAGGTACCTAGTAAAAACGTATTGGTAATACATAGGTACACTGCTCAAACATGTCGTAACTTGTAAGTCATAACCCTGTCAAAAAATGTTTTGACAAGCAGGTGTAGTAGAGAATAACCGAATCATAAAAATACCTATAGATACCGGAGCTGGAATTGATGACATCTGACTTTATGACTGCGACAATGATAATGACAATAATAATAAAAAAAGAAGCAAAAAAACAGTTGTAATATAATATATTAATGTAATACTCGTATATAATGACTCGGGTAGTCGGGTCTCTTTTAAATTACCTATACCATGATATAGGTTGACCTGGTAGAAGGTGCCCGACGGACCATGTTTAAAAAACCTTATAAATTTGTCCCGCCCTGGCACAGTAATAAGAGAAAAAACTGCACGTCCGTCTTTGCGAGGCCGAGGGAACCAGAGTCACGACGAGGTTCGTCTTTTTGTTTTTTATTTTTTCACCGCAACTCGCGTCATTGTCGTCGCAATAACGATAATTGCCCGTTTTAAGTGACTCGACCAGCTCATCGTAACATTTTCACGCAAAGTTATTATACCTCTACTTACCATAATATATACGCTCAGTTATTATAACAGCCGGAGTATATATTATAATGTATATAATTAATTTTTTAGAGCTTCGTTTTTTTTTTATTATTATTTTAGCAATCGACCTCTCCGCGCTGTTGTTCTATTGGTTTATTAATATCATTATCGTTTATCACCATTGAGCGACCATACGACCGCCACCACCTGTGTCGCGTACATTGTGCGCGATCCCGCATTGACATGCCGTCCGTCCCCCGAATACGACGTGTGTATAATGTATACCTTCATTGCGCACACGAGTACGCAAAACGCTGTATATTATTATCATTATTATTATTTTTTTTAAATAGTCTATTATTATTTATTATTATTATTATTATCGTTTATTATCTCTTCTGTGTGTATAATAAAACGAACGTTTTTCGTCTCTTTGTTCGTCCGACCGGTTTGTGCCGTGCGCCGTGCAGCTCGAGAGGAGGGAATCTTGCGACTCAATCAAAGTGGCGTCGGCCGATTGTGTCCGAAATACGATTGTCTTTTTCGTTAGTCGCGTTCGGTTTTTTTTTTTTGTTCGTTCGCAGTCCGCAGGTATATAATAGCAATAATAATAATTAAACGAGTAGGTACGGATCTCGGGAGCCGGGCGCACGAGACCCGCAGCACGAGAGAGAGAGAGAGAGAAAAACGACAAACGTTTAGAAAAGAATTCGTCCTCCGACCTCGGGGCCAGGTTTTCGATCGAATGACAATAATGGCTCCGGCTTACGCGCTCGTGTGTGTGTGTGTGTGTGTAGTACGTGTTTTCGGGGAATGCCGCAGCGATGGAAAAAAATAAATTAAAGAAAAACCGTCGTCGCGTTCGTAACGATATAATACAATAATATAATATATTATATACACGCGTAATATAATATACGTATAATACGTACTCGCCGCGCTATACCTCGCGATGAAGTCGCAACTCCCAGTGCGCGCACGGTAGCCCGCCGCACGCAGACTCTGTCCGTGAGCCTGCATATTATTATTATCAAGATGCTCGGCGGACGGTACGAATTCGAAAATAATAATTGCTCTCGATGGCGTGTCGCGATAATTTATCGACTGCTCGACGTTTCAGTGCATTCGACGAGACGTCGGAAAACCACACGATCCATCGCATTTTTGTATTATAAAATGGGTGCCTCGTTAGTGCTCTGCATGGGCCAGACCATCTGCAGGCCCGGTCCTAACGTACGAAAATTGTCGGCTCGTCGGTGTAGTCCGGTTCAATACCACATTAGAAGCAATTATAATTGCCTATAGGTCTAGTCCTAGAAAAACCTATAGGTCTAGTGCCGGTTTAAATGTATCGTTTTTGGTTTTGATTGCGGTCTGTGCCGATACGGTCAAGCGGTAACCGCGGTAATCGTCATGATCTATTAAAATCATTGTTTTTGCAATATGCGTAAAATATACTTAGTACCTATATACAATAATCGGATAATGTATAGTATGATGATGTTCGACGTACATTTTACATGTTATAAAATATGCTGCAGCTGTAGGAGGTACCTACGTAATATACGAGAAAATCCTTTTGATACATTCGAAATTATATTATTATACACAGTGTTTGTGTAAGTGTGTTAAAGCTGCATATGGTTTAAACTTTGAAGTACCTATCGCAACACTATAGGTACGTTTTTTTTACATTTTAAATATATGTCTCTACAATTTTTCAATAATGGTGAATTCTGAGGGTTTTATAATTTGTTATCACTACTTATATATATATACGATATACCAACTAGTTTTTTCCGCACAAATATCAAATATTGAGTCAACAATATAATATATTATTATTATAATATAAATCACAGTTTAGACGAGCATAGTGGACTTCATATATTTTCTTTGAGTTGTTTTTACTGCATCTTAACTATTTTTTAGCTATCATTCATTTTTCTTCGAAATCCATAATTTTGACCCTATCAAACATTCCTATAAATGTTATTGTTTGTTATAAAAATGTTTATGTTTTTTCCATTGTAATTCCAAAATTCCTTAGTAGTGTTCTTACCAATAAAAAAACATGTAAACACATAAATGCGTATCTTTTGAATTCTATATAAAACAATATTAAAATATAATGATTGTTAGAGACCTGCGGCTTTTCCGGAATCCAAAATTTGAACTTGTTCATGTTCAACTCCAGTATTTATTGTACAATAATTTTAACTTCGATTAAATTGCCAATATTGATTCATGCTATTTTGTATTAAAATTGTAATATTTATTTAATCATACAATATGTCCTGTACTATTATTCATTGGATTTTGCGTTTTTAAAAATAAATAGTAAACGTCAACATTGTTACTGTATTTTTTTGGATTTTGTTAATATATTTTAATAATAAAACGTTTAATTTATAAATTAAAATATATGTTATCGAAAATAACTAAAAATATTAATAGTTATAGTAACTCAAATAAAACTCCCGGTCTGAGCCACGAGACAATCTATATTATTATACTCTATAGTCTATAATATCTAATAGTATATAGAAGCATATAATATAGTCAACGGTTCATCGTCGTTCATGATAATATCATAGTTGATTATATTATATGTATATTGTATACCGTGTGAGCCGTCGGTCACTCTAGACCAGCTATAAGTTTGCCGGCTAATTTCGTTCTGTACCCACATAATTAATTCTTTTGTTTTAACACTTGCATCGTTAAAATGGGCGCGTCTAGTATTTTGTCCGTTTTTCTTCACGAACACTATTAGTCGACCATTAAAAGAAAAAATTTGAAAAAATAACAATAATAATAACGAAACCGGCTAATTAAATCACCGGTCTAAACTTAATATACTACGGGTGTCAGTGCGGGACGAGGACGACCCTATATTAAATATATAAATGAAGAGTATGTACTATGTGTACAGTGTACACTGTACACACACGAACAATATTCCGGACCGGATGCTGCTAGATGGTCCTCATCCAGTTATCTAATTAGTGTTTTATTAGTCGAACATAATATAATAATGACGAGTGTGCTCGCATGAACCAGGTCCATAGACGGCCCCTCCGAGACCAGTAAAATATGTCCCAAAGTCATGTGTCGGCGGCGAGCAAAGAATTTCCTGCGAGGGGAATTTTCCAGGCGGGAACCACCTCTAAATCAGAAATAAATAGTCAAACCGGAGTACCTACCACGTGATAATTATTGAACAGCATCGCATCAACGAAGGCGTTCAGAGAACAGTTGCGATGAACTCGGACTTATTTATTTATTTATTTTGGTAGATATTAACATCAATGTTAATAGTATGAGTTATTCATTTATTAAAATGTACCTATAATGCTTTGGGCCATAAGATCGTTGGTCGACGGATAAATGGCATGACATAGAAGTGGCTAAAACGTGGAGTACAACAAATAAAAAGAAAAGAAAACGGAAGATGAAACACAGTGAATGACATAGACTATAGAGAGTGTGGTGTACAAAATTCGGTGAATTGTGAACCATAATTTACAAATTACAAGTGTATAATATTAAATATATGTACATATTATTTAAAGAGTTTCTACCCTATAAATACATCATTATTTTCCAAGTGTTGTTTTTACTCGAAATCGTGTAAAAAAAATATTTTCAAAAATATTTAGTTTTTATAATATATATAGTTTTTGAAATTTGCTTAGTGTCTTGCATTCGGTGGATCGTATAGGGCTTCGTACGAATATTTTAAAAGTTAAATCGCTCATTTTTCATTAAGTATTCAAATAGTTTGATGTAAGTTTTTAAATTTAGGACGGCAGGCGTATCCGCGTGTGGTTGTTGACGGACCTAAACGACTTTTGTGCGTGCGACGCATTGTCGACCTCACACAATGTCTATCCGACCGGAATTATTGGCGTCACCCGAAATTCTAATGCGCGTGCAACTGCGATACGCGTGTACGCATATTATACGACACACACACGCATTTCGACGCTGCCGAGTTTTCAATGTGATTCACTCACACACACACACACACACACGAGCTCCAGCAGACAACAAAGAATATAATAATATATATATATTATATGAACAGTTGTTAAACAATGATACAATGGATCTGACAGAGAGGGTTGGCAGCTGTACTCGTATAGTTTGGTGTTTTTTGATATAAACTCTGCAACAGCTCTGGCCGAAAGAACGGGTTTTTAATGTATTTTTCGCCTTTAGAATCGATCGTCGTTTCCACGCCGACGACCTCAACCTAAATCTACCGTGTGCCAAATCCCCCGTTTATCCTCCGTCAGACAAGATTTATGTGCAATCCTTGCCAAAAAAAAAATATAATAATAATAGTAATAATAAAATCGAAAGTTATTTGTTTTCTCGCGTTCTTGGATGACTGGCTCCGACACGAGCTATTTAAACGTAATAGTATGCGTGCGTACGTTTTGTTAAGTTAGTACTTAGTAATCGTTCAATTCGGGGGCGGCTCCAGAGACTTGGTTGGTGGGAGGCTAATAGCTATAATTTTCACAAAACTTAATAACAAAAAGAAAATAACAATTTTCACAACACAAATTCAAGTCGTCTATTTTTAGAATGGTCAAAAATATCCGTAGTACTGACAGAAATGTATGTTACGCAATTAATGTTTTAAAATGGCGATGCACCAAGCAGTTTTTTAGATTTTTCCGAGAACAGAGGAGTTTCGGGTTGTCGTTTTCATTTGGGCCAAGCTGGGTTTCGCAAGAATAAAAAATTATAGGGTGGCTTGGCGTGGCGCGTTGGCTGCTACAGTCGCGGAATGCGACTGAGAGTAAGCAATGTCCATAGGTACTAGCTCCCAGATGGGTGGCCACCCGGGTCATAGTAGTTAATTCCTTGCCACACATACACGTGTTTGCTACCAACCGTAACAACCCAAAAACAATCGTAAAACAACCTACCGTACCAACCTTACCTCTTCCACAGTTCATAACCCTACAAACAGCTAATGGCCTTAGTCGCCGGGCTTAAGTTCAATAAAAAAAAAATTATAGGTTATTACACACCACAATTTAATTCAGCAAAATATGACGATGTAGGAGAATGGTTGCCGGTTGGTGTGTATTTTTAGACATTCTTCTTTTAATCCGTAGGGAGTGGAAGAATGTTTATCACAATATTTTCTGGCAGACAAACCTGAAAATTCAGTACAATAACAGAATTTCATGGTTATTTTACGATCCGATATCCGTCATTCGCACCCACATGCGGCTGCCACCCAGCTGTCCTCAACAGCTATTCGCAAATATAGCGCCCTTAAGACAGGGACAGTAAAATAGAAATTACAATACCGAATTTGTCGAATCCATGTCGTACCTATACCTATTGCATTAGCGAAAAACATTGTTTTTACCAAACACTTTTCCATGTGTACAGAAACGATATGAGATTACTTACTCTGCTCATATTATAAGAGGAATAGATCTCCGAACTTTGGAGATAACTTAGATAACACGCATAGCTTCTGGCCCGCTGGAACGTATATAATACATTAAAACCTCTTCTTAACGGACTCCATATAAGACGGAAATCTCCTTACAACGGAAACTAACAACAATCCCGTATATAACCCTTAGATAGGTATATTTATTTATAGTCACCCTATCACGGATGCATACTACAATAGGGAACCTAACAAGACATGAGCAATAAATAGTTTTCAATGAAGACGATAGATTGAACTCCTTCGATACACGTATTACGAAACCAAGCGGTTTTAAAGCTAACAACATATTATCATTTCAGTATGTGAGTAAAGATTAAGTGCAGTATTTAAAAGAACACCCTTCAAGTCTTTTTTACTATCCACAGAAGTTAAATTTGAACCGTTAATTGAGTTTGTGTAATTAATAGAGGAGCGATGACTAAAAATGACATTTTTCAACATTAAATTGCAGTCCAATAGTGTTAAACCTCGAGACCAAGTTATCAAGATCATTCTGGAGCGTTATCAAGATCATTATGGGAGTTTGAAATTAGACATTGGATACCCGTAAACAAACGATTTCGCATGTATAACGATTTCCTTACTTTGTTGTAATTCAAAAACGAATAACTGTAGATATTTAAAATGTTCATAATATGTTAATATAACATTTTTTAACCTAACTAACATTGATATTTTCAAAATATTTTGCTTTTTTGAGCTGTTTGTAGATACTTGAAACTTATAAAGTACAATACTTTTTATTATATTTTCATATTATATAGTATATACATGCAATGACATTTTCAAATACAATTTTTTCGACAAAAATTAATTCAATCAACTGTATTAATTATTGTAAAATAAATAACTCTTATAGCCAACCTATACTTAGTATAAATTAGGCAGACAGACCGTATCGTATACAATAATTTTTTATCCATGAATTCAAATTTAACACATGCGTTATAGTGACCCACTCGACACCTACTACACTATTTATTAAGGAGCAAATTATTGGCAACCTTATTCACATATTGTATCGGCGTCGCACGATCTTGTGAATGTGTTGGAGTGTAATTGTGTAAATGGTTATTAGCAGGGCTCATAAGTTCATGCATTTGCATATCAATCTTGCTAAGTTGTATTTAATGCTAGATGACATAGAAATCCATTTCAAGGTTCCACGGATAAATACTTAAATATGTGAAATCTTATTTTGCATGTTTTTGCATATTTAGAGGTTTTTTGGCTATTTGGCATATTTATGCATATATTTTTATTTTATCGGGCATATTATATACCTACATGATTTTGATATTCCTATTCATATTATTATACCAATATGGATTTTTTTATAGGGACACTATGAAAGAATCAACATGCGACTGAAAAAAAACGCGATTGTTTATAATTTTTCATTATACATTAATTATATAAAATGTTTGGGAATTCGGTCATTCGTACATTATACGCAGTTCATGAAGGCTCAAGAATAGTATTTAAAATCTACTTTTTTTAATTGTGACGTAAAAAATAAAATAGGATTATAAAAGAATGAAAGGATAATTCATGTTATTTCAAAAATTGATTATGATTTTTTTAAGTGCATAATTTTAGATATTTAGTGCATATAAATGCATATTTTTTATATTTTCAATGCATATTTTGCCAATTTTGAGTGCACAAATGCATTCTTATTTAGGCATTTAAAGGGCATGAACTTACGAGCCCTGGTTATTAGTGTGAGAGAACCTCGACTACCGCGACTGGCGACTGATGAACGACGCGAACGCACTCGCAGGTACATTAATTTTTCATATAGAACTAACAAATAACGAATTATTAGTTGTCCATTTCGACAGACGTAAATGACTTCCCGAGAATATGGATAACTCATTGTCAATTGAATATTTTCGGATAATTTTTTTTTTTAATCGATACACAACAATATTTTACGGCCCGCATTGAACTCAGATTTTTTATTTTATTTTAAATAATGATATAAAATGATTTGTGAAAAAAGCTTAAAATTGTCTTTTTTTCTTATAAAGATTTATTTAAAAGTTTGAGATTAAAATATTATAAAGCTAAGATCGATGAGGGCTCTGTAGTTTATAATTTACCTCTATCAGTTAAGGCGCCGATGCCATTTTGTCTTCAAAAACACACTTTACGGGAATAATGATACTGACCCGTAGAATCAATCAAATTTGAATTACACGCACAGTTAGAAATCTGTAGTTAATTTAACATTTTACTGAATTTGTCAATCAGCTAAATTGTAAATTATATACTTTGAAGTGTTAAAATAACAACAGTGTATGTAGAATGAAATACACATCGTATAACACCAGGCGTACACTCAATTCAGCATTCAGTATAGGAGTTAAATTAACTCTGAATAGTTGAATATTACATTAACCACTATTTTATAGTTAAAATAACATCAATTTATTGTTGAATTAAATACATTATTATTTATTTCTAAATTTTATAATAAAGCCAATGTTGACTGTTGGTTTTGATGAACATTTTTGTGCTTATGAAATAAAAAATAATTTAAACTCAAAACTGATTGGGTGTTATATGTATGAATTACCTGATACAACGCTAACTATAGCCAGAGTTCTAGGGAATGGTAAACTTTATGCCTCATTGAGGTCAGGTGCATAAAAACCTTTTAAATAATACTATATTAATATTCTTATTTTTTTTTTTATTTCTTAATACTACAATAGTTGTATAATACTTACCTATAATATTATGTTTGTTTATTTTAAGTAAATAAATAACATGTGAAATAAAATATATTACTATTGGCAAAGTTATATATGAAAACATCAATTGTATACAATATTATTATTTTAAAATGTATAAAGTTTGTAAATAAAGTTAAGAACTTTGCATTATTCCATAAAAAGTAAATAAAGATATTTTCTTCTATGTACTATGTGACAGTCATATACTCACCTAAATGTCTAAGTTATCAATGTAAGTGATGGGCTAGTGGTATTAGGCGTTAGGTAGGTCTTTTTAATCTGTAGGTAGAGATTTCAAATCCCGCTCAGGGCAGATAAAAGTGACTTCCGCAGGAATTTTTTTTTTGCTTGTTTAAGCTTTTGTAACTTAAGTTAGGATAACAATAACCAATATTCAACCTACTCTCAAATAAAAGTTAATTTAACACTGCTGTAATGTTGTACTAAATATAGTAAATATCATATCTACATCATTTTATTTGTTAAGATATACACAGTTTGTAGTTGTCTTAATATCAACTGATGTTGTATTAACCACTAATCACCGTGAGGCATGAGTCTAACTATAGCAACGAGTAGTAGTTATTTTAAGTATCGCTTAATGTGAATTCAACACCAAGCTCCTCCCAGCTCAGAATCAACACACAACCGTGTATAACATTGACACCAACGCGTGTTGAATCAACAACAGATTTCTAACTGTACGGCAAAGGCGCCTTCGCAGCTCGTCGAGAAACGTGAAACGTGATAATGTAATAGCGAACATACGGCCCGAGTGGGAAAAAGGTGGGTTTCCACTGGACCGTTCGCGAGTACGTGCACGTTTATTGTTTTAATATAATTCAATAATTTAATATATTTAATATTTTTAAATTAGTGATTGCTGCTATTACCCAAAGGCCAAAGTAGACCGTTCGGACGGAAATAGTTGGATTAGATCCAACAACATGGTATCGTGGTTATACGTGTGGTAAGAACGTTTAAACACTCTGGTATACCAAAAGCTTACCGCTTACCATACATGCCAACCATCATAGAAAAGTATTTTTATGCACGTATGTAGTGGAAACCCACCTTTAGAACTCTACTGCACGGTATGAACGGTAAAGGTAAGGTATTAGCATGGTTACCACTGGTTAACCACAATAGGATAACCACACGGTTCAACCAATCACAGTTCTATATAGAATATTTTTCAAGAAATCGCGTTTCTCGTTTCATGGCGAGCCGTGAAGGCGCCTCACGCCACTGGGTATAACCCAATCACAAATATAACCATCTTTCTACCAGCGGTGGAATAGTTGAATGTTATTTTAAGCTATTTGGTATGGTATAATTGTGGTTACACGTTAACCACACGGTATACGGAACACGGCGACAGTGTAAAAATATCCACTTGGCCCTTAAAATTATTATCGTTATTCTTGGTTGGTACGCCATACTTTTGCTATGGTTGGTACTTGCGACGGCCAATGACTAATGAGTTCCAAATTCCAAGAACCGAGTTACACTGGTCAACTGTTGTAAACTTGTAGCTCGAGCGGTACTGGCGTACTGCAGTAAATTACTAAATTTCTAAATTATTATTAAAATATTTAATGCCGTTCGGCAGTATTCACTGCGGATTTCACTATTCAGACATTTTGCGGTTCATAGTTGTACTCTTTTCACTTTTGTCTTCAATAAGTAATATTATAAGCCATCGTCTGCTGTCGGGCAGGTAGGTATTTAGGTACACATTTATTAGTCGAACTTACATGATAATAATCATTTATATATAAATTAGGTATAATAGGTATATTCAAAAGTTTAGGAATTCAAAACACTAAATTATTTCATATTATATTTTAATTCAATTGTTCGTCCTAGACTATGGAGAAGTTAACTAAAAAGACTTGTAGAAGATCATTATTTGATAGTTTTTTAGAAGAAATTAACAATGAAGAGTCTGGATCTGATTTTCCGAATAGTGGAGAAACGATAGGCACGGACGATGGGAATTCATCAATTGACCAAGACACCAAATTGAATGAATTTGATGAATGTGATATTTTGGTAAAGTACTTAGAACAATTACCTGCTATTGAAGATAAATACAAAGAATATTTTTATTTTTATTATATCAGCTTAAAGCATTTGATGATGCATTTGAAACAATTTATGGCAATAGTGAAGTGAGCTTTATTCAAGTTCAGCAAATGGCTGAAGAATTGCAAACAAATTGTGTGCGCATGATAAATATGATTAAAACTCAAAGCGAATCGAGTAAGGACTACCTACTTAATATTATTAAATATTCTAATTTTTAATTTTGATTTAATTTAATTGCATTACATTTAATTACAAGTTGATACATCCTACTGTAAGATGTATATATACATTATACATACCTATATTAGGATTGTGAAAACTGAAACGTTAGTATTTGTAATTCATAATAACTGTTATCGCTGTGAATACGGCATATACCTACTTTATCTCAAAATCCAATATAATTTTTAGACATATTATTGACCTATGTTAGACTAACATAATGATGAATCCAAAAATGACTAGAGTTAGTTTTACCCCTTAAACAATTCTTCAGAGGCCTTAGGTGTGTCAGGCTGACACTGTTATTCAACACACAGTATGTACCACCTACAATTAATCATCAATTAAACATCTACAATTAATGGGATACTGATATTTTTTATTACTTTTATTTTAAAAGGTGTTATAAAATGGATAGTAAAATAGATTTATCCTATATAATTTTTGGAGTATGTAATTTTACTCTATATTACTTAGAATAAAACTTTTAAAAAAATATTAAGATACTTATACTAGTATTCGCATAAAAAAGTATTAAGATTACTTTAAAAATACTTTTATAAAAATGTATTTTACAATACTCACATAGTATTTGAATACAAGTACAAGTATTTTTATAAGTTGAAAACTTTAATATATATAATATTATGTAAAACAGTAAGTAAACCTATAATGTTACTACTTAACATACATTTTAACAATTTCGTAAATACTAAAACATGTCTGACGATATATACAATTACATATTTTGTTCACATATTTATTTTTCAACCAATATTAATATAATTTAAAAATAAAACAATAAATAAAAGGTTGTATTAACTATTAATATGGAACTATTTTAAAATTGTTAGATTTTAATTTTTCTAAAAAAAATTCTATATATATATAAATTCTATTCTCTTTGTTTCAACAAACACAATATTATTTTTATTGATAAATTGAAATTTGTGTGAAAAATAATTAATAAAGCTTTAAAATACCATAAAAAAACTTCAAAAAGTATTTAAATACAAGTATCCAAATACTTGTATTCAATTATTTAACAAGACTGCTCTTGTGGGTCTGAGAGAAAAAACTATTGATTTTTCTTTATAATAGTTTGTTTTATTTTTTACAGTTTATTTTATATTAAAAATTATTGTTAAATATTAAGTAAACATGATAAATGATAATCATATCATCCCTAATAATCTCCATTGAACTTTAAAATAATCCTTGTTGCCTTTCTCTCATTTGTTTTCACTGACCTCTTACGTTGTTTATAATTTAAATATATTTGACATGCTTTTTTTGTTTTTTTAAGTTGACATTGAAGAGTTAAGATCTAAATATAAATTACTAGAGAACGAATCTCTTACTACTATAAACAAGTTACAATCTGACATCACAAAACTAAAATTGAAACTCAAACAGCAATCTTTATTTGGTACTATTATTGGTTCTACATTGTGTTACTCTTTGTTAAAAACAACTCAAATACCTTCAGCAGTTGATATGGTTTTACAAAAAGTAATTATAAGAGTATAAATAATATAAATAAAATAATAATTATAAAAATATTATCATCAGAGCGAGAAGCCCAATTTTTTTAGGGGGACCGAAGTCCCTCACTCCCTCTATAACATTTTTTAAAAATGAGATATGTTTAGCAATTAATACTAAGTATTAAATTTTGAATTTGATGGTCTAAGTCCACTCAGTTTCTCCTCCCACCTACTTTCTTAAATGCACTATGTCAATATTAACACAGTTACATTTAAATTTGAAATATTTTAGGATAACATAACAAATCTGGCTAAATTAATAACAATTATACTTAATTCTTTTATTGAAACATATAAAAATAAGATGCCATCAATAAGAACAAATGAAACAAGGTTTATGTTGAATATTTTAAGAACAGTAGCTAATCTAACAAAAACAAGAAGTGGTTGTCACTTTTTTTCACAAGTTAATGATGGAATTAATATTGTTAATCTTATCATCTCTTTGGTGTTGTGTACACCTCCTTCACTTGATATTTTAAAGAAGTAAGTATATCAACATTTATTACTTTTCTTGCATATAAAACTATTGTTTAAGGACCCGCATTCTACATTATTAAAACATGTTTTTCCTTCAGGATTGTTTATGCGACATTGTGTAATGTAAGTATTCAATTTAATGGACACTTGCTTATGGAAAACAATAAACTTATACAAACATTAAATAATGACATCAAAGTAGTACCTAACAAGGGCAATAACGATATAGTACTGTTCTCTTTAAAGTTGCTACTTTTTCTAACTAGAAAAATGAATAAATCAATGTATATAATTTTAAAAAATGAAGTAAGTACTATCTAATTGTAGATACATTTATTCTAAAAAATTATAAAGAAATGAACATTAAAAAAAAAAATTACAGTGTCACTAATATCTAAGAGAAAACAGCATTTTAAAATTATTTAATATAGAGTTTTATTTTATTTATTTTCCTGATTGAAAATGTTATAACTTATAAGTATCCATAATTTCACTTTGCTTAATTCTTAATGTTCTACTTATATTATCCCTAATAATTGTAAATGTACATAAAGGCTGTTATTAAAAACAAATTTTGGGAGGGGGTACAACATTTTTCAATACTAGACTCATCATTTTTACATTAAAATATAAAACTTTATTCTCATTATTACTGCTTTAACAAAAATATAAAATTATTCTTAATACATTAGCCAGTAAGTAATATTCACAGCTAAAATGTTTCTACTTATAGAAAAATGTGGTGGTGGGGGGGGGGGTTGTCTGGACCCCTCCCACCAGTTAAGGCCTAAATATACATAGCTAACTATAAATTACTGACAGATCATTTTAGTTTATTACCTATAAGAATTAATTACTAGGTATGTTATATATTATGTAGGTAAATTTACAAGAAATACTCAAACTCACAAGATATACAGAGACAGAATTAGCAGCTAGAGAAACATTTGATAACATCAATATTGCAAGTGAAAAATATAATTATGGGGCTGAATAACTATTAGATAAATATAAACTATTTTTTTTTGAGACTTACAAATAAATAATGTTATATTTTTTTGAAAAATCAAATTTATTTAGTATGTATTATTTACTGAATAGTAAATACTTTTGTATAATGAATAAGAAAAATGTATGCTTTATGTAAAATTACAATAAATATTAATATATTTATTTATAACTAATTGTAAAATAACTTCTAAATTTATTTTTTATGTTAGTTATATCCCATTTTTCAAACAATTTATATTTATGTATTCAATTTTGTTTAAATATAAAAACATTTAAGAAATAGCTTATCCATTAGACATTTTTATTGATAAATTATTATTATCCTATGGACATCTAATAAAATGGTTTAAAAAACTATTTAATTTGATTAGTACCACTATGGAGGCTGCAACATTGTTTAAAATTAAGAAGGACTAGTTATGCAGTGAAGTTTCTAAATTGAATTAGATAGAGTCATACAACTGAGCAACTAGAGTCAACTTGTTGGATGTGATTTTCGTGGAGATAGGTAGTTTAACATCATCCTTAGTTTATTTTTTTCCCTAGACATTTTTATTTATTCCTAACCAAATTATTTTGAAAATGCCAAAAAACAAAAATCTCAGAAAATCTGCTAAGTTAATAATTGTTTTTGTGGAGTTTCTTGTCACGTTCGTCAAAACTGCAGTTCTAATATTCTTTACTTTTCATCCAATAAGTTATAAGGCTAGAAAAAATTAATATATTTCATGTTTAAACATATTATGCAAATATTGTATTGTGCATAAGATTTAATTGATTTGTTTTATTCGTTTTGTATAGCCGATTAAAATCCGGTCTGATCCGTAACTCGGTTTCTTAAAAACACGAAGTAAGTATAAAGAAACTTTATAGCCTTATATAGGTAGGTACCTAGGACTTAGGTATAAAGTCTACATTAGGTATAATGAATATTATTGATATGATTGTTATGTTTAAAAATAGTTCCGTTTACTGGTTATCAACTGTTCATAAAATGTTAACCAGAAAATAAAGTCGTAGTAATACAATATGCTCTCTCTTTCTCAAATGGAAGGCAGTCGAAAATAACGCCAACATGATTCACTTCACGATTATTTTGTCGTAATTCAAAAGTTGTTCATACCAATTTTTGAACAACTATTATTTTTCACAACAAAATAAAATTAACGAGGTAACTCATAACATTTTATTATTAAATTAATATTGAATTAAATGGCACGTGACAATAACTTAAGAGCATTTCACCAATACAGATCCTATATAACCTAATCTGTCCCCTGAGCCTCCTCCTTTCCCGATTTCCTCCTAGGTGTGTCTGTCTAACGAAATTTAAATCCACTTAAAACGAATGCGATGGTTCCTATATTATAATTTATAATATCGTATTCTTAGACTGCTTGTGCCCAAACTCGATGATGCATCGTAATAATATTTCAACTACATGAATATTGTTGGCAGTTGGCACATCACTATATATTATAACAAACGTGCAATACGCGATGAATGTCCGTTATCGACAGCGTTGTTCGGCGTCTATAGTGAAAATGATCACTATAATCATAATACCGGACGGACACCTCCCACTGCCCTCTGCACAGTCTCACCCGAGTCCGACCTACAAAAAACCCGATCGTATACGAGAATCCTTTTTTATTAATAAATACTTTTGCGTATGAATGTGATTATGATATTCGCACCGAATCGCGCAACGACCACCATTATACGAACTATATAGTTATGTATACGAGTACCTACCACCTACGTCATAATTATTATTATTTATCATACGACGACGACGACGAGGTATAATATAGGCGTATACTAGAGCGAAAAAATAATCGTTGGCCCATTGCGTGGTGTACGCTTTAAAAAAACTTTCTATGTTAACCGTATGTCCGTATTGTGGCTGCCAGTGCACGATAATATATTATTATATATATTATATACCTATAGCAGTGTTGTAATAATGTTAACAATCAAATTTATATTATATTATGGCAAGAATACTACCGCTCGGGAGACAACGTGCGCGAGACGAAGAAGGCGTTAGAATTCCAAACAATAACACACGCGACGATCAAGCCATATGTATGTATATACGAGTGCCTTCTCTCTATGTATTTGTACTACATATAACATATATATACATGATAGTATAATACGATATTAATGTAATATTAATAAAATTACACGAAAAACCGTTGTTCGAGTGTCACAACTTCCGTTTCTTAAATTAATTGCTGTGAGACGGTGAGGTATACTGCAGCCATTTAATATACTATACGGGAACCCGCTGCCATCGACGTAACTCATATTTTACATAACACATATATTAAATATTGATATTAAATATATATATTATAACTGTGAAATATAATTATGGGGTTCAGGTCAAAAAAAAACAAACATACTCGGCGTGCACGCGTTCCTCGTTGTAGCAGTATGTTGGTGTACTTATATAGCCACTTACATAAAGGCATATATATAGCAGTATACACTCTGACACTCGCACTATTTATTATAATTTATTACACGAAGATATATAATACGACGAATAGTGGGCTGGTGTGAGTCGACAGCAATAAAATAATTATAATAATAATAGTATAATAATTCACTATATACTAAATAATTCAATAATAAATCGTGCATGTGGTTATATATTATATTATAATAAAAGGCACAAACGCGAACAATCGTGGAAAATATACGCCGCAAATATACGCAACTTTTGTTTTTTTTGTTGGAAAAATTATGATTTTTATCCTAAATAAAAAACAATATATCTTATTCTTGTTATTTATGGATTCAAGAAGCAGTACTGCAGTGTTTTCCATCGGTACAATACGATAGACACATTTTATAAATTCCTTCAATTTTCAGGTAATGAATTTTAGAGCCAGATGTATGACATGTGAATTTAACTTGTACGTTTTTTTGACCAGTAAAATTAATGAATACTTCACTGGTACTAAATTGTATTTACGATATAATAAAAATAAACAAATTAAAACGAAATTTAACAACTACGATCATAAACTATGATAAGGTATAGTTTTGAAATAAGTCTTAAGTTTGATCACTTTGATCAGAAAGGAATGTCAACTCAACAAATGTTTCTTTTGTATATATAATATCTACATGACAGTAATGAAAAAATCAAACATTTAAGCATTAACAATTTTAGCTTGTGACATAAAACGCGCTATATAATTGCTTTTTACCTTAACGAGGGTAATTATAGTAAATTTAGTTTTAACCTAAAATTTAAAAAAAAAACAATAACAACTTAAATATCGTATATTATATATATTCAATATGCGAGTGTTTTCACCTGAATTTCACTATTTTACGATCATCCTAAGTTGATTAAGTATATAATATTAATATGTTGAGGAATAGTATTATTATGTGTATTGTAGGTTATACAAGGTTATATACTTATACTGCAGGGCCGGCGCTATAGGTATTGGCCCTGGACTTATGTCCCATATTTATTCTCCCCAAGCGCCGGCACTGGGTATATATATTGTTAATCCTTGGAGTTAAGAAACAATAAAAAAAGTCAAAACAAAAAAAATACAAACCACTTTAACCATTGCAGTTGTCGTTATTAGTGAACTCGTCGACCTACATTTTTGACGTATCGTTCTAGTAATTATTTTATCGATAAAATAAAAACTGTTAAGCAGTTGTCGAAATGTTTTAACGAAAAAAACAGAGGTACGATTTACGAAGTGAGCTCCGCTCGAGCCAAATCTGATGACAGATTTCAATAGTAAACGGATCTGCAGCTGAGTGTTTAATCGGCGAATTATTGAGCTCGAGGCTGCACCCGGCGAAGTGACCGAATAACTCCGGCCTAATGAACTACACAAACACAATGATTGATATATTATGCTAACTAGATAATTAATAATTTAAGACGATACAATTATTCAGTTATATTTCGTCATAATATGTTTTTTTTTTTAATTAGACGATAACAAATTATATACAAGTTTAGCATAATATATAATTTTTCCGTATTTCTGTCCACGAACAACATTTTTTTCTGAGTATTATGATATTATGGGTTGTTGTACGAAAAAGGCGCCAGTTGGCATTTTGGCTAGGGGCGTCATTGAGCTTTGAGGCGGCCCTGCCCACAGCCCATCATAAATTGTGCATAATATGCTCCTGCGTAGTATTTTACCCATGTATTATATATTAATCGAGTTACAATAGAGATTTGGTGGATGTCAAATGCCTAACTGCAGAACTGTCCTTGTGATTATCAAAATGCGCATATAAACTTAAAGAGTTTGAAGGGATTGGACAAACGTAGAGGAGCTGGCAAAAAAACTTGGTAAAATTTGCCAAGAATAAAATATTGATTTGTGAATTCTAAAAACCAATTTGCAATTATTTGCAATTAATTTACAAAATATTGACGTATGTTTTTGGGATCGATCGGCCTAAGTCGATGGGCCAACTTCACGGACATGATTTATTTAATTAAATTTAATGGTGGTAGTAATTAGGGGTGTGTGGGGGGCAAAGCCCCCCCTCCGGGTTAATGTTAAATTAATGCTCAGTTGGAACGCTGTTTATTAAATTTCCATTTGAGTTCCCTTTCTTTCAATTTCCCGATTCAAGTATACTGATTACAATGGAATATAATATTATATAACCAAATACCTATCCTATAATTGAACTTAAGCTGCCGTCTAAGTTGTCAGATATCCACGTCGTAAGGTACCGTTGCTTTTGAAGACCACGAAATAAAAAAAAATTGAACGTTGAATGTTATCTCATCATCCACCGTATTATATAATAATAATATATTACACACCTATAATAATATCGAACGATTTTTCACCGCCAGCCAGTGACCGCCGCGACGACGTGAGTATTATAATATAGTTTGGGTACCTACACGGAAGACTCGACTATTATTATTTCGTCGATATATACCGCGATATCACGTGGCTGCTTATATATATAGTCGTATTATTATAAAATAATAATAATATTATATTCCTACGCGTTGTTTGTTTATGAACGTAGGGCGTTGAACGCGTATATACCTAGATGGGTATGATGGTAATTACTCAATATAGTTTTTCGACGAAAATCGAACGCGTGCACCGTATTATATCTCTCGTCGTAAATCAATAATTGGATAATGAATGAAACTGCCGAGCGTAGGTAAGTATACCTATGGCCATGTATATTTTGTAATATTTTGTAACACAGACAATAGCAGTCAGTGTGCGCGTTGTTTGGAGGATAAAAAAAAATTATCTCGATCCACTATACAATAACAGAGTAATAATAATAATACCCGGCAAACGCATGACGCGCGTCCGCGGTATAATATATTTTGTGGGCGTAATTATTGTCTTATTGTAAGTTTATGGACACGAAGTAGCAATGTATGTATATAGGGTTCGCCCGAGTGGGTGGAGGGTAGGGGCAGCCCATCGCGGTTTATATAGCGAGAAGTCTCAATATTTATCGCGCTACATCACGACGACGATACACCCATACAATAATAATTATCAGATTTTCCCATTCAAATGCTGCGCTCGTCGTATACGCGTCATGTTTGCTTTTATTCACGACTTTGCTTGCGTTTACACTGCACACGGCCGTGTTTATATATGAATAGGTATACCTATACCTAATATACGATATACGCGCGATGTGTATACATAGTGGTTTAATAGGACAGCTAAACCGGACACGTTTTTTTATGAAAAAAAAAAATTACACACCCACCCACATTGTATACGCGTTTTCTAACAGTACCTATACTCTATGGGGCTTATACAAGCGTATATGTTATATACACATGTAAGTGTGGTGCAAAGTCGAACGAATGTATATAATATATGATATAGACCAATAATAATATATATAGGTTTATCGAGTCATATACCTATATCAGATGCAATACGCACGTAGTCCGCGTACGAAATAATTATAATTTTTATAACACCTACCTGATTATAAAATATAATTATTATTACGAATACGTGTAGATAACGTTTAACTAACCCGCGGTACCTATATCATGGTATATACCTATCTGAGGAATATATATGTATACGAATAAATGAGTCCGTACGGACGAGAGCTGTAATAATAATTAAGACGCGCGAGTGATATGTGACTAACAACGAGTTTTTTAATTTTTCAAACCCAGTATAATATATAAACATTATGATATTTACAGTAACAAAATTATTAGTTACATATAATAGTAGGATTGCCAATTGGTGACGAAAAATGCCCATGTATGAGAGTGTTGCTTGTCAAAATTCAAGTGACACTCACGTCAACATAGCATATATAATTTTTTGGATTTTTAAAGACGCCGATGACATAAGCTCCTAAAAATCCTCGGTATCGATGATGACCTCCTCTTTTAAGCCTCTAAAAATCCTCGGTATCGACGATTACCTCCCACGTGGCTGCATTATCTGACATTTTGTATATAATGATAGAGTCGTGGCCGAGATATCATATTGAGTTGTGATGGACCTATGAATTTTGAATTTTTTTTTATTTCACCGCACACCGCTGATATATGTCGACTTATACTGTTATATAGTGTTATATTGTATAATTAAGTAGGTATTATATAATAGTATTCGCGTTATACGCGTTTGCATATGAACAATACCCTTTTTGTTTCGTTTGTACAATATATATTATATACACCCCGTTTATGATTTAATGCATTGGACTCCCGAGTCCCGACTCTGCGACATAAATGTTTTATCTACATAATATTATGTTATAACTGCGAACGATGGCATTTAAATATATATAACATATATACACGAGTGCCATTAAACTGTTATTACCACGCGGCTATTGTCCTTTATATATATGAAGCATTTTTATACCCATAATTAACATAATATGGAAATATTACGTGTTATATATACCATATAGCAGTATTATACACCTATTATATAATTAACAAAGACTAAAATTCATACGCACGCAACTATATGTATATAGATCGTACAAACAGTTTATTTAAACGTTTTATTCGTGTGACAATATACAATCTCTTTTACAGTGATTTTATGACAGTTTAAAATGTAATTAAAAAAATATATATCGTAGATGATTTAGTATTGTCTAAAGTATAATCGGCATTTATAAAAAACATATTATGTTCTATTTGAACAATTTTATAAAAAAAGTTTTGAAAAAATTAACTTACGTGACTATAGTATTAAGTGTATTAAAATATTTCATTGCATTAGTAATATTTACTATACGAGCTTCGCCGTTCAGGTGATTCATTTTTATTTATCTCTCTACAGTAATTCTCTAAGTAAATAGATCTGTTTTGAAAACATTTGTTGTTTTATGTAATTTTATTTCATTTTACAAATTCCAACATACATTTTTTATTTAATATTCTGAATAAGCAGAATATATATGACTATATGAGTCTGAGAATTTCAAATATTGAAACAGTATATAGGTACCCAGACGGCCAGACACCCAGTTCATTAGTTATTACCATTTACATTTTATATGAATGGAGAAGTTCATCAAAATGTTGCTGGGTAACCTGCAGTGCATGTCTCCCCACTCCATTTTATATTGTTCAAATATTATTATTTTAATTTAACAACACTTAAACCTATAATGCATAAAGAATAAAGATACTTAATGTAACGACATATTATGTCTCACCGACGTATTTAAAGGGGTTTAATTGAGACAATATCAGCCAATCTTTTTTGTAAAAATTATAACTAAAATACATTTTAATAACCAGTTCAGATTAATTCATTGATGGTTTGTCATATCCATGTCAATTACCTATGTCGGTTGTTGCATGATAATAATTACGAAAGTATATAGAACATGTCATTAAAACACGTTGACGCATATCTGTTACTAGATAATAATACTACATCTATTGCGATTTAAGGGCTGAACGAATAGTTTTTAAAATTAAATATAAGATTCCAAAGGGCGTAGTCTGGCATCTCATACCTATATATATAGGTATTTTGTTTAGTAATATTTAATTCTCTAATTAGGTTTATTTTTTAAAACTATTTCAACTTTTTGTTAAAATAATATCTTAAGAAATCATACCTACCTATACCTTTGAAAAATGTTGTTATCCTTAATTTGCATGATATGGTTTTATCTCTTACCTCGAATTGCTCTAAATTATACATTTAAAGCCGGTCTGCGTTAACGTTGTGTTTATGTACTTACCGAAAATTATCGATTCTCTCAATTGTTTGTTTTTGACGGAAGTATAGGTAACAATTACGAATTACGATTCGATATGTCCCGCGAAGACCTTATGTAAAATTGTCGGTAAGACCGAATACCGAAAGGAAAACAGCTGAAGGATTTGTGTTTCTCGACGAGGGTTTTATAAAGTCGAATAAATTATAGGCAGATTGGAAATCAAGACTCTAATGCAGTGGTTCTCAACATTTTTTGTTTTATGTCACCCTTATAGCTACTAGTAGCCAACACTGTGCCGCCCTAACATCAATATACTAAAACAATTTGAACTGTACATATTTTTTTTTTTTAAGTAAGCAAAAAAAATAATAATCATACTTATTTTTTGAGTTGCGGTATTCAATAAATATTGACACTTTAAATTGACAAATTAAAAACAAAATAGGTACACTGAAAAATAATAATGAATTGCATAAAATTAATGAGAAATTTGACTCTGGTAGGTTTTACAAATTTGGAGAAATCTAGGGTTGATGGTAGAAGAGCGAGTCGCATATCGCCTCCTAGGGTTGTTTTTATGAGTCTTTGACGTTCTTTTAAATATTTGTGAGTGCACTAAATCATTAAATAATTATCTTATTCTTTTTCTTTTTCCGTGTATATTTTATGTCACCCTGGCAGAGAATCATACTGCTCTAATGAAATATAGGTATATTACCTATATATTATCTTATTGTCCACGTACCGCAAGTATATACAATATAGGTACATAATATGTACCATATTACACATTACATAGGTATTATATAAGATTACGATATAATATGTATATGGACATTAAATACATAGCGTGGTTGAAATATAGTCGCATGTCGGCGACGTTTTACGACACTTTTTCTGGACACTCATAATCGCATATTTGCATAATAATAAAACATACGATAATAAGCTGGTGACGCGCGTCATGCTCGTAATGGATATTGGCATTTGGTAGAGGTTTTACAAACAATAAAATCGTATACTCGTATGTATACCGCTAAATATTACATAACAGGCTTTATTGTAATATACAGCAGGACACTAATTATTGTACTGTAGGAAATTTGAAATGTGCAGTTGACTTAACGAATATGTGCACTTGAGGAATAAATAAAATACTAAGAAGTCATTTGGCTGCACTAGCATAATCAAAAAAATAGGTTCTTAGATTGAGCAATAGTAGATACTTACCTACCTACTTTAAATAATTGACTAGTATCTAATTTTTATATTTTGGATATTTTTAGTTCAAAATAGAATATACATAGGTATTGTAGGGGGGGGTGCGAAGCCCTTTCAATAAGCCACTATAACATAAATTATATATTTGTGCATTGGGAAAAAATTCTTAAAATAAAGCTTGTTACATAATATATATATTATCGTGCAGGTATATGCGTAAAAGTGTGTACATACAAATATATAGTGAGAGCCAATAATCGTGTGCGTACCATAAAATATATATGCTTTGCAGTGTGTGTGGGTCTACGTCATATAGACGCGGGTCGTATACGCCCGATGAAGACGTCGTCGTATAATAGAGTGATGTATTGTTTTCGTGCGTTTCGACGGGCTCCGAAAATGTTATCTGATTCGAAAAAAGACACGACACACCTCGCTAGAGCTCAGTCGTACGTATATCGTGTCCGAAAGAAGGTCCTCCTCTTCTTGCACCGCACCCTCCGCGGGTATTACACTCAAACACACACACCCAGCTGTTGGTCGTAACTGCTGCTGCAGTGATCGTTTACAAATAGTATAACTATTATCAGTCCCCGCCGGGATAGAGACCGATTGCCGGGCGACCGCGGATGACTTCATTCCCGAATAACTCGGGTCACTCGGAGGCGGCGGCCCCGTGCAGGGTATGTCGTACGGCGTACGCAACGCGCGTAAGAGTCACTAATCGTTTCACGCACTCCCCAAAGCGACGCGCTCGTGACGTGTATGCAATGGCTATCGAACGATTGAGAACGTTATACCTTTTCGACAGTACGATTGAGAACACTTAAAATTAACAAAGGACTTATCGATGACCCAAAAAACCAAAACGATTGAAAACGAATTTACGTGCAACGTTGCCATATAATTTTTTATTTTTTTTTTTGAAATGAAAATATAAATCTAATAGGGAAAAATATTTATCATAATAATATACATTGTTAAAATAATTTCCTTAATAAAAAAACTTATCAGGTTAATGTGCTAAGATTGTTGTGCCAGCTTCAAGTATATAAGTCAAAACAAGCTTGACATTTTTTACTCGGGAAAACTTCAAACTTTAAAAGCTCATATCTCAGCTTTGGATTAATAAATTCTGTTAATGATAGTACTACCAAAGTTTACTTCTAGCAAATAAAGACAACAATTTTGTGTTGACAGTGGTTAATAAGCGATTGACCGTCATAATATGAGAGCAATGCGTATAAAAAGTTTGAATTGCATGTAAATTATTATCTAATAGATTTAAAAAAAAAAAATTCCGGTATATTCATTGTTCTTTATTAAAAAAAATATTATGTATGGCTATATGAACACTGCAGATATATATAATAATATGTGTTTGTGAAACCGACAAGTCTCTTTTACCGTGGCTGCAACTGGAATCATCATCTTTTCCCTTCTTTAATAATTGATTATTTTTTTTTATAAAAACCCGCCACCAGGATTGTTGAATATCAAAATTATTCGTATGAACATTAGAGTTACGCATTATTCAATATTTTAATAAAATAAAATAATTTCTCCTTCATTCTATTAAAAAAGTGATTGGTTATTATAGGTACGCAATTTAATAAATACACCACAGTATTGCATGTACCTATACACAAAAAGATTATAAATCTTTCATATTTCATTATAATGTCATAACCGTTCGATTGTATATTGATATAGCTTTAAAATTGTCTCATCTCAAACTTAAAAGTACGCGGGATGGACTATATTATAGATTCTTCTTATAAAAAATTATATAAAAATACACTAAACTCATAAAAGTTACTTTGCATTGAACAATAAAAAATGTACGGATTCACAAGTATCTACGCGGTTATGGTGGTTTATTTTATGACGAAAAATTATACGTATTTTATATTGTTATTTTATGTACATTTTTATCATTGTAAAATTAATTGTGTAGGTATTATATATACGCAATACGCATAATATATTTATTGCACCTCGAGTGCTTCAGATTTTTTAGACGAAACATATAAAAATATAAAACACATTTGTATAACCTGTATTATTATTCATCATCACACGTGCAAGTATAATGGACATCTTGAACATTCCTTCGGATAATTAACTATTAAGAACGCTGAACTCAGAACTCCCAAAAGTGTAAAGGTGTAACGAATTGTATAGAATTAATTAATTTTTAACGGCCACTCGTGTATTAATAATTACACATTGCAGACTTGTGTGTAAGTAATTAATTCGAATTTGTTTTAATTGATACCACCTCACATTGTAAACAATAATTAGAAGGTATACGCACACACATAGCAGCAGTTGTCTGTATTTAGACGCGTGCAGTTTAATTTCTTAAATTATTTTTGAAAAGTCAGAAAACGAAAAAAAATGTATATTTTATTCGTTATTATTTTTTTATTGATCTATAAATAACATACACAACCCGGCATCTATGGCCATTAGTTACAGATAATTTTTAAATTGTGTTATATAAGTTGGTTGATTTTAGGAAGGCTATCTCATCTTGGTATTGTCCTCGGATTCTGGTCCTAGTGCAGTGTCGAGCGACGCGTCGATGCCAATCCTTTGTCTGTCTTGTTCGTACTTGAGGCATTCAGTTAATATATGTGTTTCACAGTCTATTTTACACCGCAAACTTTACGTATAGGAGCTTCTTCTTCAACCATTAGATAACCACGAGTTAATCTCGTGCGTCCAAAAGCATGCGATTAAGTATTGTTTCTTTTTTCCTTTTCAAGGAGAGGTTGAACCATCGGTTGGTGGAACTTTTAATAGTGTTCATTTAATGCAGTTTGCTGGTTTTTTGCTTCCATAAACGAAGCCATTTGACGTCGGACATCTCATTAATCTGGGTTTTTAAGTCGTCATATGTTAGCCCTTATTAAAGTTACTTCCGCTTATTCGTTATATTATTATGTTTACGGTTACGATAACATTATAATGTATAGACTCGATGTTAAGACAATGTACAACAATCAAGCATGTTTTATCTGAACAATTATAAAGCTTTGTTATTATTTTTCAGTATAAACTATGATGTTTAAAATCAATGCCCGTAGAAAGTAATAAAAAATTATTAAACTCATCTATAGCGCTAATGTATAATTTTAAGCCAAAATGTGTCTTTAGATTTGCAATAACGATATAATATTATCCTACAAATTACAATATTGAGTTAATTGCAGAAATTCAGCTTTTTATAATTAATCGCCTTCTTCTTAGTGCTACCGCATAGATTATATAAAACTTTTATATTATTTTATATTACGTATTATCTGTGGTTGTTAATGGGACTATGGGAGTCGGACGTTTGGGCGTGTTTAGATAAAATCATAGGTCACGTGAGTGCAATTTCAATAGCCAATTTGAAGTACCCAAGACAAATGAGCGCTATTATAAAATGTTTGAATATTAGCTTATCTTTATTTATATAGCCTTTATTTGACAGCAAGTTTACTATTTATTTTGTACAATATTTTCAATTTGTTTGTTACTTAAGTACGTTTATGGTTTAAAATTGTCCACTGTCGTTACAGCATATTTTGTTTATAACTACTCGTATATACTTATTGAGAACATTTTGAAAACGAAAAAAGTAATATTTAATAACAGGAAAAATTGTTCAACCGATGATATGGATACAAGTATCGATTGATTAGAATTCCTATTAATAAATAATAACTGTCCCCTTGCTTAAATGGGCTAAAGAGTGAGCTCAAATAACTCATGGACATTTTAGGGTAAAAAAAGGTACCCACTCCCAAACGAGCGACGCCCACTATATAGTAGTTAATTATTAACGAGAGCAAAATTAGTGACACAATTTTGGTTGTAATATATATTGTTATAGGTACCTATATTATAATATGTATAGGATGTAAATCTAGAGTGCCCTGCTGTACAAACTATATAGACTGCCTATTTGATGCGTCGAAGGACTGTAACTTTAAGTAATATATGCAAACAATATTATGATAATAATATACGAATTTTGAACTATATACGTCTTATACGTGGTTATTTTCGTGATTATAATTTATGAAATAAACATACGGATAATAGGTGGTGTCATTATAATAAGAGTACCTTTTTACAGAAATTATTTTGGTTTTAATATTATTATAACCGTTTTCGGTGTCTTATCGCGTTACTATATTATATACTCTTTAATAACCATTCTCTCAAAAATTAAACGGTGTCATTAGTCATTACGAAATAATTGCATGTGCGTGTTAATTGATGAATTGTATTTAACTTCCTACAAAACCGCGCGTACCTCTATGTATATAATTTAAATAGTTTTATATTCATTCATGAATCATGGCCAACCACGAGTCACAGAATATAAATTCATTAATAAAACGTATCGCGTATAGTATATTATACACGAATTTCCATGGTATAACGCTCTCGACGTAATAATATCATAGCCGCAACACCTTAAGGTTATTTACGCATATATATCTAATCAAAAGTAAACACATTATATATTTATATGTGATGTGTACCTCTATTCTTTTGCAAAATATGAGATCATTTTTTTTTTTATTTACATCTTTGAATTTATATATTACTGTGTAACTGGGGATTGGGTCAGTTCAAAAGAAATTTTCCTGATGTATGCTTCAGCTGTTTTAAGTAGGTATCAGTTTAGCCGTTAACATCGCGTAATATATAACTATAAATCTATATAATTATAAATTTATAAATTTATTAACAACATCTGACGTATTTTGTTTTTGGGATTCAGAATAATTTTTTTGCATATTTAACATTTTTAATGCATATTTTGCAATTTTTTAGCTCCTACAATTTCCGAGCCCCATCATATATAATATTATGATATACTATACCTACGCTACACACATATAACAATATTATTATTGTTATTATTATTATTACAACGTATATGTATACACACATCCGTTTCACTGGGACGACGACGTTCTATCTGGCGGCCGCCGACGAAACACCTCGTCCGTGTATGATGCGCGTCGAGCACAGAAATCGTTCGGCGCCAGTGCGGGCGAAGAATCCGTCTCGCGTCTTCCTCGTGAATTACACACATATATATATATATATCGTGTTATAATATTATGTGCGTACTAGAGGCCGTGTATAATACACATCACACACACACACACACATATATATATATATACGTTATACACATGTATATAATATATGTGGAGTAAACGCGCCGGATTCCTCCTCGGATGGCCCGGAGCGCGGATCACGAACGCCACCCCGTGCGCCGCCGCCTCTCCTCTCACCGTGCCGGCGCGGCGCATTCCGCGCCCGTATCGGTCCGGTGGTCATTATCGTCGTCCGACAACATAAATCTACGTCCCCGTCCGGCGCTCACAGCTCGTCGTCGCCGTCGTCTCATGAATGAACCTAAATATCGCGTACTGCTGTTATAATATAGTACATTATAAATTGTTATAATATATTATTTGAGTACGGCATTATAATATTATGTAGGTAGGTATAAATTGGACGTCGTAAGCGTCGCAAGTAAAAATGATATAAAGGTATTAATCGTTTATGATATTTATGCGTAAATAATAGGGCGAATGGTAAGTTCCCTAGCAGGTAAAAAAATTACATAATAATATGTCGGTTTCTATGTGGCGGAAAAATGACGAATGTAAATATTATTCCTACTAGGTAAAAATTATTATATACTGATGAAACAAACCGATGAAAATTACTTCAAATAAATATAAAACTATATCATATAATAATCGAACTGATAATATCTCAGAAAAAAATATAAACATATCGTAATAATCAAACTACAATCAAATTATCGGATGTCTTAAACTAACATAAGTAATTTCTTTTGCCGTGTACAGGAACTTGCACATCTCAGTGTTATATTTGTGCATAGGAACTTACATACATTGTAGGAATTTACAAGTCTCATAAGAATGAACGTATGCAATTTTTTACCTGCTGTATAGGTACTCTCGTGTAGGAACTTACGATTTCTTAAATAATATATATTTACGCACGCGCGTGCTTAATCGCCAATCGGTATCATAGGTATTCCTAGGTACCTTTATATTATAATAATTACGTGCTAACATCCTGTTATGGTCTCACCGGGTTGATCCGCCGAAACCAGGTATCATCAATTCGGAAGGTTAGTCTTTTGAAAAGGGAGATAAGATGTGATAACGCACTGATAGGTTTAATTATATAAGTAAAATTATTTATTAAGACAAAAATTACTACACACTATCGTTAACTGACGCAGACATACATCGACTGACTCGCCCGTACGGGACGGTCTTACATTGTACGTACGTCTCATGTCGAGTCAGCGTTCTTTCCCCACATTACAAATTGTTATGGTAATGGTAATAATACTATAATGCTAAATTATATAATAATAATAATAATAATAATCGGGGCTCATAACAATCCTTTAAGGAAAGTGATTTTTTCGACGCTGCGGCCGCCACGTTTATTTTGTCGTGAAACCGTCTGATATATATGATTATTATCCTCGACCGACCCTCATCTGCTCCATCACAGATTCCAAAAACCCGTCGATTAGTTTTTTGGTGACTTTTTTGGATTCAAAAGACGCTATACAGAGTATATACCGCAGTTGCCAGTTGCCTATAACCTTTACCTAGTCAAATAAAGTGCAGTATTCTGTGCGCGTGCAAGGCGTGAAATTTACGACGACAATGATAATAACGATGTAATAATATGTTCGCCAAGTGCATTTATAAGTACCCATCACTACAAATGATTTCAAACGCGTATCGTGTTTTTAAAAACATTTCATTAACTAATGCTGTTTTTGAAATGCTTCGTGAATAACAGTAGTAGTTATAATAATATTATTAACCTCGCAACATTTCAAAATTGTGATTATATTATATAAATAAATACAAATATTCAAAATTGTATTCTTTTTTATATACCTACCTACTAATAAGTATCCACATTCTTTAAAAAATATTTTACATGAACCTATATATTTGAAATGAAGTATAGTATAACTGTTAAAAAGCAGCAGCATATTTTTGGGGGTAACGATAAATGTGTATTATCTATATTTACCAATATATAGTTACCATAATTTGTTGGGTTGTAAACACACTGTCTGAAACGAGAGGAATTCTTTAAAAAAAAACATATACTTATAACTGTTTGTAAAAAACATAGAAATTCTTAGACATACGATTCGACAGACATATTATTTCATTAACATAAATTAAAGTTACACACTATTACACCCTTATACTTACGCGACGGGAATCAGTCGAGTCCTAAACCATAATTATTTTTATGTGTGTCTGTCTGTGTGTATATTTTGTTTGTTTGTTTTTTTTTCTTAGACAGGTTCTACACACATTTAATTTGGCATTATAAAGGTGCCCTCGTTAGTCACGGTTTTTATCTCGGGTAGGCCATTATTAATACTCTCTCGGTCTCCCACTTCGTAAAAAAAAACAATCCTCATGAAAACAATAATTGCACGCGTTCAGGCGTTTAAACAAAGTAAAACAATGATGATGTAATAACCGATATTTACCAAACTATATCTCGACTGACATCAATCAAACAACCCCAATTACAATAGCCACTCTGAGGTATATAACCGTTTCACTGCACATGTTGCAGATATAATCGAAAAAATAAATTATCATGTGATGAACGCGTTCTCGTAATATTAACTCGTTAATCAATAATAATCAAAAGTTTTACCAAAGTACAATAGTACCTTAACGTTCAATTATGGTGTAGTATATTATTTGAATTTTGTAAAAATGATAATAAAACTGAAAAAGATACGTCCGACAAAATTGTGTGAGACGAGAGTTGATGATTAAGAAGGAAAGCATTAAAATGTATATTATAATAACGATCTATGTATAGGTGGAAATAATTTAAAAAATACTTAAATACAAACCCGCATGCTCCACTGTAGTCTATATAATATATAATATCATACATAGGTACTTAGGAGGTACTTAGGTATTTTATTTTTCATATACTTTATATTATTATTTGTTATTCAACAGATGTCCGTCTACATTTAACATGGAACTACTACCTATTACACATTTAAGTTAGAAAATCCAAATATATTAGATACTAAATTTGAAAAAATAATATTTTTGATGGATAATATAATTTGTAACCTATAACCTATTTTTTATTTGAGTTATTTATACATTTCTATTTTAATATTTTAGTGCAAAATTGTTGTATGTCTATTTTATATTTTTAACAGTTTCTAAACATATATTTTGATATGTGCTTTACTATTTTAGCACATATTTTGATGTGTTATAGGCATATAATACAATTTTAAATTAGGTACTTCAAAGTACCTATGATCTTTATAGTATTAACTGTTGAATTAGTTCAAATCGTTTGAAAGTTATAGTTTAATGTAAGTACCTTTAATAGTAACATTATTAAGAATAAACCATATTAATGCATGATCAATAATTACTATTATTATTGATATTGTTCTTGTATTAGTGTTTAATATACACTAGCTGAATTCAGTTATATAGTCAAAATATATATGTCCCATTATCTAGAAAAAATAGTAAAAATTACTTAACTATACTTATTGTTTCAAAATTCCTCGATTCGACCCATCAAAGGTGTTTATGTTATTCTCTGCAGAGCTTGAATTGGAGTAATTGGGGTGGCGCGAGTACCACTTATTTTTCAAAAATATTTCAGCACACCCCTTCTAATTATATCTTAATCGATAAGAAATTCAAATATTCGGGTAAGCAATTTTTTTTATATATTTTAATTCCACTCCTTTTTTTCCAATTCAAGCATGGGTTATATTAAAATACATGATTGAAGAAACTTCCCATGGGAGGAACTTCAAAGTGAGTACCTACATAAGTACTTACGTGGCTGAGTGTATTTGTATTGTGTATAATAAGTATAGATACCTACATAAAAATCATCCTGACTTCGGTTTTCCCTAATTCTTGTTTACAACCCCCGAAAATCGAATGTTTTAATCAATTTTTCGCAATTAATAATCCTAATTTGGTTTTACATCCCAAAATGGATTCAAATTACATTATTATTTGTGCAATTTTCATATCAAATTCTGATAATACTATAACATTAGATTTAAAAACTTTACAACTGTAAATATTTCTTTAGACCAATTAGTTTGTAATTTATTATCTATTATTGTAATATTATATGTTAAACCTTATACACTAGCTGACTTACCCAACTTCGCTCGTGTTGGACCGATTTTACATAATTTCTTAACATTTTTTTTTTTGTTTTTGGTATATTATGTGATGCAATGAAAATATTTTCCTAGATATATCTATACAATATAAAGGACCTAAATAGGTATTTTAAAAATAATTGTATTACAGTACAGATGGTGCCAAAGGTAGTGTTTCATCACTCAATTTTTCTAGGACAGGATTCACTGAATTGAAATTATGCTTAAAAGTTAAAAGTATATATTAAAGCCTGCATCGTGGTATATACTTAATGAATTTTATAAAAAGCTATTGACAGTTGGATAAGTGATTACAGATGCAGAACCAATCCGTGACAAAAAATAACCATTACAGGCTTAAATTAATTTTTAATTAATGTATAATATTATTTTATACAACCAATATATCGACGAAAAGCCTTTACAGAGTATATAGATGGTATATTACCACTATGGATGGCACTGATTCAACTGTTTCAATCACAGAAATGAGCTTAAAAATCGTGAAATACTCGACATAAATTCAACTCAAGTAGTGGACGTAATGATTGTCGTACAGCAATAGCCGCGCCGCAGTTGTACAGAATATAATATAATTATATCGAACGTAATAATATTATTTTATGAACTGTTCGGGTGGGCTCCATCGATTGTTTTGAAAAATGTACCCATATATACAGTCTACCTCAGTATAACCTTTTGATTTTTCTATTGTGCGTGGAGTTCGCTCACAATGGCACATATTATAACGATACACTATATAAGCTTACATTATTATAGTCTATATACCTACCTGCGAAAAAAAAACACGCAAACGCTTGTGACGTAGTCGCGGGACGACGACGCCGCCACCGCGGAGGGCAATATTATATAATAAAATAACATTAAAAAAAAAATAAAAAAACTGCCATCGGCGTAAGCTAAGGACGTTGTGACGGGTGCTCCCGGGGAGAGGAGTGGAGGATAAAATAAAAGCGGAAAGAAATAATAATAAAAAAGTGTATAATAATAATCACAATGTAACAGCAGCAGCGTGCCGTGTATCCGAGTAATTGGTCGTTATGCACACTCGAGAACTATAGTGGAACTTTAACCTTTATTACTCTTGTATATTATATTATATTATTATTATATTATATTCTTCTCGTCGTCGTCGTCGTCGCGTATAAAATATAATAAACATTTTATTGCACTCGGTCACACACACTCACTCCGCCGCAGAAGTCCGAGATGGTGGATTTCACCGAGCGGCGTTAGGTATTTATATAGAACCGATTAATAAACGTGATTTATTATTTATTCTTAGACTCTTTTTTTCTTCTTTTTCTCGGAACGAAACCATTAAACCGTAAGTCACGGGACATTTTTTCCGTTTCGTGTTTGGTGTCACACACACACAAACACGATTTTATTAGGACTGACATTTTTTCCGGCACCGTCGTCAGCGCTGTTATATATACAGTGTGATCCATTTAACTTAATAAGACACTCAATATTTCAAAAAGTATTTACGTTTTTGGTAATATTTTTATTGCATGGTATCGAGTCGTTACAAAACAAAATTTTTTTAAATATTTTTTAAGTTTCTGACTTTTTTGAATTACAACATACAGTTGTAATTTTATAACCCGAAGCAGAATGTTTTTCTGAGTATTTTGATACATAAAAATCGAATTTTGGACTAGGTGTTTTTGAGTTATAGGTATTTGAAGTTTAGATGAGCGGCGAGTAGTGGACCAACATTTCGCGGGGTACCCGCTACCACCCCACACTGCTCATTTAAACTTCAAATACTTATAACTCATCAAAAACCACTCGTCTAAAATTCGATTTTTATGTATCAAAATACTTAGAGAAATATTCTGCTTTGGGTAATAACATTAAAAGTTAAAACTGTATGTTGTAATAATTCAAAAAAGTAAAAAACTTAAAAAATAATAAGGGTTAAAAAATTTTTAAAAAAATTGTGTTTATTGTAACGACTTGATACCTGCATGTAATAAAACTATTACCAAAAACGTAAATACTTTTTGAAATAATGAGTGTCTTACGTTAAATGGATCACCCTGTATGTATACTTACAATACGCTATATACAATAATATAGATACTGTATATACTCGTATAGACGAAACGACCGCAAATCATATATGAAACTATATACATACGCGTGTAATATATTATATATAATACCGCTCGCGCATATTCTTCGAAATTGATTGGAATGTTTTTACTTTTTTAGATCCACGTTTGGTCGTACGCGTTTTTCATTTCCCGGCGAGGCGGTATTCTAGCTGTATTCCGCCTCCGCAACAAAAAAAAACTCTTTTCCCAATTCTCGGAATATATATGTGCAGCAGAGCACGCCGGACATCGCGACTTTGATAACTGCGTGTAAGCATATATAGTATATCATTGATTATTAATACTAGTGTTTATAATCAATGATAGTACGTAGGTACCAATCTTTTGAGAGTGATGACTGGAGCAGTACTTTTACGTAAGTATAACGCAGTTGCAGCCAGGACTGGGCGAGTTACTAAATAAATCGAAACCAAATATTTTAATAGTAACCTATATAAACTTTAAAAACGCAAGTAGATGTCTAATACAAATTACGAGTTTCTCTAATAGATGTATACTATTTAGTGAAATTAAAATGTATTTTTATTATTTAAACTTTTAAAGCACACGTTTATAAAAATACAAATTATAAAATACCTACCTACATTATATAAGAAAAGATGCTTACTATGAAATAAATTATTAATAGTTACATATCTTGGTTATGAGCAGGGCTCGGGACTTATAGCACTTAAAATCATTAAAATAAGCGCTTAAAAAAGCACTTAAAAACATCATTATAAGCACTCAAATAAGCATTTAAAAAACTTAAATTTAAGCAAAAATATTTATTTAAAAAAAAAAACAATAAAATAAAAAATAAATCTTATCTTAATATTATTTACCGATAAATTAGTGATAGACTGATAAAGTGATAAACATGAACTCAATTATATTAATTTGTTTCCTCGAAATCTAATTCTATTTTGAGCGTTGGAATATTTTTGTTAACCCTGCAACGATGCCGCGGACGGCGACGGACTACGCGACAACGTAGATAAGATAAGAATTATTTTTAATTCAATCAAAAACAACTTTGCAGGAGAAAATCATAAAAAAAGTATAAAAATTGGTCAAAAAAGCAATAATTAACAGAAAAACTTGAAATAAGCATTTTTTTGAAAAATCACTGAAAAAAGCAAAAAAAAGCACTCTCAAATTTCAAAATCGAACGTGTTGTAACATGACATACACTTCTATAGCACTCTGCTACATTTTAAGTCAATCCATAAAAATAAGCAAATGCTTTAAGTCCCGAGCCCTGGTTATGAGGTAGTAATATAAAAACAATTGCAGGCATAATTAAATTAGAGTACCTATAGTTGAAGTATATGCTATAGCAGTCCAGTAGTCTTCAAACTATATGGGTCGCGACCCAATTTTGGGCATTTTTGTAAGCTTTAAGATTGGGTCGCGATAAGTCTACTGTTTAAAATTTATAAAATCCATATTTATATATAATATTATAGTATATTATGTATGTATTGGGTATGACCCAAAAAAATGATTTCATATGGCATTGGACAAAATAATTTTCGAGCAAACCGTACTATTTTATATTTGTAAAAGATAAGAATGATATACTTAAAGCCACAGCGTTGTAGCGAGTTAAAACAACGCAAGTGTGCACCGGGCCTTAATCGATAAAATCCATTTCAATCGTACTAATATTTCCAACCACATATCTATGTGAAAAGGGGTTTTCAACAATGACAAATTTGAAGACGTCAAAAAGAAATCGACTTCAAACAGAACATGATTTGCGGATTGCATTGAGTAAAATTGAGCCGAGATGGAGTATTTTGTGTGAAAACAGTCAGGCTCATATTATATCTCATTTATAAAACAAAAATGTATTATGCCTATAAAAAGTTCAAAAAAAAATATAAATATATTAAAAAATTGTATTGTGTATGGAAATTGGTTATATAAACATTTTGTGAAAAATGCATATGTCTACTGTTATTATTTTCGGCGTTACACCAAAATACAAAATCAATTTTGTTAAAAATTGGCTTTGCGTAAAAATTCTCGTTTTTCCCGACATGTTTGAAAATGATTGGACATTTTTTACTTTTGACCCCCAAAGGCCAACTAGATTCACTTGCCTACCGTAAAGATGCTGATGTAAAAAAAACAAAGTATTTTTACTGTCCTGAAAGGCGATGACACAAAAAAAAATAAATAAATAAAACACACATCGTTGTAAAATCAATACATTCCTCGCCCCACTCAGAATCTAAAACATCGTTGAAATTAATTTATCAAGAATACAATGCACTGTCGACGGTGCATAGTTCAGATCATTTATGACACGTTTCTATACATACATATAATACTGCTTGTACCTACATTGAAGTCCGTATAAGGTTAGACACCATTATTCGATACCGATTGATTGATTCCATAATGTAGCAAAAAGCAATCTAAATCCACTTTTAAACGGATATCGTTTTAAAAGTATAATTTGTTTGGTCGTAAATTGTATTTGAACGGACCATAAAAATCGAATACTGACCTGTTGCGTACAGTAGACTCAAAATTAAATATCGGCAATCTTTTTTTTTCTTAAGCTGTTTATATACGAGAAAACAGAATGTCTCTTTCATTAAGGACGAACAAACGTTTTAAGTTAGTTATGCCCTCGGATAGTTTTTATAGAACCAAAATCGGGCCACTGACAAATATAAATATCATTGATATTTGATGATCAAAATTGATCTTGGTCTTGTTGCCAATTTTCCAAACTCATGGACCATGGTATAAAAACTCCATCTATACTGTATCACAACTCTAAACACGTCTTGCTCGTTTGACATAATATATATATATACTCTATATAAAACCAAATGTACAACACTGACAGTATAGGTGCCTATTAATTATTATAATATAATAATGGTACGCCTGATGCACCTATTGATACTTAAAAACTAAAATTCGACCTGAAAGTTCCTGCTGCCCCAAGACAATATTCGATTATAAGCGTGTGTTGTAGAAATTGTCGGTATCAGAGTGTGTCCCATACTACATAATTTATAATAATTATTATTGTATTTTCTGCTCTCAATTATTATTATTTTTTTAAAATGTTGTGCTGCTGTTTATGATTGTTTTCCGTTGACTTTATTGGTACTATAAGTACCTATTAAATACGTGTGCTGAGTATACAATGTATATTATATACAAGTAATGGTACTTGTTAGATTTACAACATAATTAAACGCCTATATTTATCGTTGTGTACAATGCTGCGTTGCCATTGCTGCTTACGATTTTGTAAATGACATAAAATATGTATTTTAAAATGTTTTAAGTTATAAAAAATAAAATAAATTCTAACAAGACACTACCGGCAGCCAATTGTACGGTGCTGTAACATTATAGGCACTCATCTCAATGAGATGTTACATATTAATAACTTTTTTATTCAAATCATGATGTTATTACTTTTTTGTTATTATGTTATTTTATAGTATCGTTTTGAATCAAATTTATACCATACTCGGGTATAATTCTGATTGCTCGAAAAAATATGTTAGTCATAAACATCCGAGCTTTAGTAATGATATAATAGTATGTATTTAGTATACAATAATATACGTTTACGATTGAAATGATAGGTAGGTATATAGATAGCTCTATCGAAAATCCCTTTAAAAATCACGCACTCACCGCATAGTCGCACTCAAAACGAAAAATAGGTTTTCGACAGGCAGAGTTGGCCAAAATGTTATCTAGATAATTATTCGAATAAAAAATTATTCGAATGATTCATTTACAATTATTCAAATAAAAATGTATTCGAATAATTTTAAAACATTATTATTCAAATAAAAAAATATTCCAATAATTTTAAAATATTATTATTCAAATCATTTTTTTTATAAGTATTCAAATCTTTTTTTTATAATTTTTCGAATAAAAATTTATTTTAATAATTTTCATAACATTATTATTCGAATAATTTTCAAACATAATTGTACTAGTACAAAACATGTACCTTTTATAGAATGATTATAACTCTTCTATAGTATGTCTACCCTCTATATTATGTATATAGTATGTACCTCAGTAGTAACTATTGTCTATTTATCAATATTAAAGACGGACGTTATTATTGTATCTAGTAAATAGTCCAGTTTCAGTACTACGCATAGTACATAGTCCTAGCTTAGGTGAGGTAAATGTTAGGTAGAATAACATATTTTGTACTAGTATAATTATGTTTGAAAATGATTCAAATAATAATATTTTAAAATTATACGTGTATACGCGAAAATCCCGGCGAAAACACCCCCCCCCCCTCCCCTTATAGTATAATGTCGTATAAATTTTCCGATAATATACCTAATATGTTACTGTAATAATAATATATTATATATATGCGTAGTCGTCGCGAGCTGCGTATATACAATATTCCGTTCGATTAGTTTTCGCGTGGCAAGTCCGGATAAATACACGCGTGAGCGCCTCGGTGCGTCGCGGTGACGCAACCCGAGCCCAGAAACGCTGCGGTTGACAACCGGTGCGCCGCCGCGCCTCGCTTTCCGTAAATAATATTATTATAATATTGTCGCCGACAGCGGCGGCGGTGGCGGCTGCGGTGACGTGCAATTACCGTATGCGCTTTTCGCCGCCGCGGGCCCAAAACGTCGGGTGGCGATATCGGGGGGGTGGGGGGGGGGGTGTGGGTGCCGGGCGACGAGTGGGTGAGTGGGTGCCGACGAGTGGGTGCGGTAAACGCCGTGTGCGTGCTCGGGTAATCCTCTCCGCCCGGCGACGGACGCTCGAGGACGCTTCTTTAGACTTTCAATTTTTATGTAAGCTGCGACTCGTTTTTCCGCCCCGGCGAGTCGACATTATAATAATATATAATACGTTTCAGCACCCAACAGTTTCTACATATATAATAATAGCATTATAGATGCGTGCAGAACTCGGTAAATCTATCCGGTAAGTTTTACGGGTAAAAGTGAATTTTAAAGAGGGTTTTTTTACCGAGTAAATTATTTTACCTACTTTGTGTTATTTTGTTTTATTTTCATTTTTTTATTTTTAAAAAGTATGAAAATTAGTTAGGTAAAAATTAGGCAGAATTAAATTATATACCTACATTTTAAATTGTAATTGTAAAAGTAAGTAAGCTTAAGTATTAAGTAAAATGCATTTTCTTATGTATTCATTCATACTGATGTATCTTTATTTTCTTTAAGCCTGATTTCTAACTATTATTTTTTTTTTAGTTTTAGAATTTTTAAATTTAAATGGTTCATGATAGACTATTGACTTCCATATATGTTTCGGTTTATATTTATTTTGAATTTGGTTATGATGGAATATATTATACTTTATATTTCTTGGTATATTATGTATATATTGGTGAAAATTATAGGGCCGAGTTTACAATCGATGGTTTTTATTACTTGAAATTTTTGTCTACAACAAAAAAGGTAATCGTGTGCCCAGTTTACATTTGATAAAAGGCTTATAAGGCCAGTGCGGTGGTTAGGCATTAGTGATAGATAAATGATGATATAAATGTGTCAACAATTTCGAGGTCCGTCAGTCTGGCACAGTGAATTTAAAATGTCGAAGTCAAACCAAACTAGGAAATTAGTAACTAATTTGTAATAATTTGTAACCGCAAATCAGAATTTGTAACCTTATAGTCTTAACCCTCAAATTTGGCTTTTTCTTTTTCGGGTGCTTAACTGACGTCATCCTGGCACCCCGAATTTAAATTTTATTTGATACATTTTTAAATGTTTAATGATTCGGTCAAAATTTTAAGTTTAAATGATTATAAAAAAAAATTGTGACTATATATATTTTTATTATTTTTGATCTGCTATTTTAAAAACTTATGAGAAATCGCTTGTACTAAATTTTCAAAAAATTTAACCCAACAAAATTGTTTTATTGATATATAAAGAAAGAAAAAAGGTGGCAAGTGGATGTCGCTCTGCTGTACAGTATAGGTTACAAGTGGGTCACTGTTATGGATGGGATTAAATTTGTAGGTTTATCATTATTGTATATGAAAAACAATTCTGAGCGGAGACGGTCTGTCAGCCTAGGATAGGTATTTTATATTATATTTATATTGCCATTATTAATGGTTTCAAACGCTCATAAAAAATTAGTTGGAGTTTCCGGTAATTTTTTGTTTTAAAAAGATAGAAAAACTTATAGAATATTTGTGTTGAATTTTAAAATCTTAGATTTAAATAGAACATTTTTTTATGAATTTACTAATAAAAAAAAACTGCAAAATTTTGTAATTTTTAAGTATTTATTCAAAATGTCCACTTTAGATTGGTTTTTCCCGACGAGTTTAAAAACGATTGGGAATTTTTCACCTAAAAGAGATGCTGATAAAGAAAATCGGAGTATTTTTACATCACTAAAACTTGATGATATAAAAAAAAAAACAACACTGTAAAATTAATTACTAAATTTCTAGTTTGGTTTGACTTCGAAATTTTAAATTCGGAGTGCCAGGCTGACGGACCTACAACTTCGTCTAGTTCTTACATAGATATAATAAGGTGTGTACATTCATTTTATATGCAAAAGTATAGTTCGCACGAGAAAAAAAAATTGAAGATCTTAATATTTTAAGTACCATAGTCGATTGGGGCTGGTGAAACGGGTTGGTCGTTTCTAAAAACTGTAAGCCACGTTTCCAAAATCACTGTTACACCTGGACTTAACGCAGGTATGTATACATAATAATTATTTGCCTAGGTACCTATAAACGCTTACTATTATACTTTTTAACCTATCCAGTTAATCGAGTTTTCATAATATATACGCATTACGCAGAGAGTCTTATAATAATTAGGTGTATTTGACATTTATCATATTATAACTGCCAGGGCACAACGGAGGCGGCGTTAAATATTTTTTACCTAATACGATGTAACAAAAAAAAAAAAAACAACTTATTATAACGTATATATGTCTGCTGTCCTGCTGAAGGTACTATATTATATATCTGTAATATTTGTTATTGTGTGCGCGGAGCTTATAATATACCCGACGAGTGGACCCGTGAAAACAGTTTTATCGAAATTAAATTCGAAAAACAAACACGAGGGCGTCGTTCGAATAATATGATACGCACCTCGCTAATCACTATATATATATATATATATACAGGTATGTAATAAGGTCGATCGATTATTATTATTATTATACGATTGTCGGACTGCCCGCTGGGATTTCGGTCGTCGAGACGATTATTCACGGACCGCGGGTGTCCGACCTTAAGACAACGCGCACCGTCAGATCCATCTTTGGGTAAAGACACGTCGAGACGGCGGCGGCGATGGTGGCGATAAACATCCGACGGACTTGTCAACTTCCTAGGAGGTCGGACGTGTGAAATCTTACGTCACCTGGCGGAGACGTGGAGTACCTGCGAGATCGAAACGCGTAGGCGTCTATACGAAATTTAAAACAATATATATATAGGTACTATAAATTACAGTCTATAATAATAGTATAAATATACTCTATATATATATAGTCTATAAATATAGTATTTTATTCATAATATACGAGTATCAGAATATATGAGCGTTTATGTAGGTACATATAATTTCCTAAACATTTATATAAAATCCATATATGGAGTAAACTATTTCCTGTGTTAAATGTTGTGTTATATAAACTACATAGGTAGTCAAAAATCGTCAAAAATATTATATTGATATACCTACATAGTAAAAATTTAAAAATAAGGGTCAAATTCGAAAAAAGTGTAAGACTTAAAATACCACTCAGAGATAATAACGTTGTTGATTTCTTAAACTCTGGGCAAAGCGATGAATGTATTATTGATATTACAGTTATGTGTTCTTTTTCAAAAACGAATAATCATATAGGTACTTTAATTTTTTACCAAATATTTATATTTGAATTTTCTAGACATTATATAATTTTAAAAATAATTGTAGGTTTTTTGAGCGATTAATAAGCATTTGTACAACATATAATTATTATATAAGCGTTTGAAGTTCAACATTTTATTATTTAGACTGATCGTATGCCATTTAGTTAGATGCGTTACCCCGACACCCGTACTTTGGAAATCATACATTTCAACCATGCAGTATATTGTGTACTTTATTTTGTACAACCTTCAAAAACCCTCATTCATAAGTCATAATAACCCTTTAAAATTTTGTGAAATTGGGCAATTTCCCGTTCTATCTGCGAACTGAGTATAGTATAAGTAATATAAATAAATTATAAAATATTCTTATTAGAAATAGAGACATTCCATCTCCGCTCAGAATCATTTTTCGTATGCAATAATATATGACTTTGCATTGAATTCCAATATAACACGTTTATACAATTATTTTTCACGTCCATTACAGACCTACTCAATATGATGAGGTTGAGGTACACTCGAAAGTCGAAACTTACCACATAGCAGAGCGCCTTTTTTTGTTTTGTAAACGCAATGTAGATAATATATCTTATCCTCTATATTATATAGAGGTACACGAATAAAATGTATATAATGACCATCATGGCTTGTGAGTTCATGCATTTGCACATCAATCTTGCCAAGTCGTATTTATTAGATATTTAGTGCATTATAAATGCATATTTTTTAACTTTTTAAGGCATATTTCAATGCATATTTTACCAATTTTGAGTGCATAAATGCATGCTTATTTAGGCATTTTCGAGGGCATGAACTTACGAGCCCTGATAATAACATACTAAATTATATTATATTGTTGTAATCCCAAAAATCGAAGGAAAAACAAGTGTCACACACATAATATGGGTTCGACCGTCATTATTATATTGTTGTAGTTAGGTATTGTACGATATAATAATATTATTATGTGTACCCATTTCATGCGGTCGTGTAGGTATATATATATAATGTAATACGTAGGTATTAATGTTATTTACTATATACATACTCAGAGTCTGGGTCGAGTGGTCAGGCGGTGCGTGCGGGGCGAGGTAAAAATATATATTTTATTATTATTATTTATACACGCGTATATTATAATAACGAACGGGCGGACGAACGTACGTAGACACTTGGCGCCAGGCGCCAAACGATGTCGTCGTCGTCTTCGTCGGCGGCGGCGGCGGCGGTGGCGGTGGCGGTGGCGGCACCGGATCAAAGGGACCGGTGAGCCGTAACGGTTGGAAACGGTCCGTCCGCTGCACCGGCGCACACGCATCGTAAACGGTCCGAAAAGGCGACGCGGCCGATTTACTCTGCGAACAGGATATGTGACGACAAATGCGATGTGCTCGCTGCAGCAGTGCGACGCGACGACAACAATAATAATATAATATTATTATTATTACGTGATATTATTATTATAGTTTAATGACGCTATGCTAGTCTCCCCGTCAGACTCAGCTCTCCCCGACCCCGACTTATCTCTCCCCGTCATCGCATACTTCGGAACGGCGTCGTAGACTACAAAAATAATATATTGTACTCCGAACACTATTCTCTGGACGCTATTTCTTAAAAAATATTTTTAGTTTACATTATAATATTATTACACCGCGATTGCCTATATATGGTGGCCTATACCAATATATTATTATCAGGGTTGAGATTTTATAGCATTTGCATATTATTTATTATGAAATGCTTAAAAAATAGCAGAGTAAGCTACAATGTGTTTCGTGATACAGAGAACTCAAATTAAATTTTTATTTTGCTTTTTTTGGATTTTTTTGCATTTTTACCTGTTTTTGAATCAAAATTGGTCATATTTTATGAAATTATATTTTAGCAGAACGTGTTTTTAGATTTTTTTCAATTGAATTATCAAGTAAATTGCAGTAAATGTATAGATTAAGTAAATAGACCGATTACGCTGATGTAACGCCTTACAATGACAGCGATAATTTATAAGTATACACTCAGAAAAAAACATTTCTTAAAATCTAAATTTTTATTACATTGATTTATTACATTGATATCACTATTTATTTCATTAAAATCATTAGTTTATAATCAATTACATAAGAATTATTTCAAATTAATGGAAAAAAAAAATTGAATTAATTGAATTGCATTAAATTGATAAATAAATATTATTTAAAGTAATTAACAAAAATACTTAGATTTACGATAAAATGTTTGTATATGAATTTAAATTTATATCTAACTTCGTTGATATAACGAAATAATTAATACTTTAAAATTATGAAATAATAGTTTAATTTTAATTTGTTGGGGTCATTAATACAACGGAAATCATAATAGATACAAATAGTTGGTTTATTTAATATTATCACAAACATACTTGAATTAAAGACAAAGGGACTGTTTAATTTATCAATTAAAACTATAATTATTTCAAGTAAAATATCCTTAATAACAATGATAATATAATAATTTTAATGGAATTTGTGTGCTATTAATAGTATGGGTTTTATCAACCGTCAGCGGCGCGACTGTTATCTTTGCAATTATATTACCGTCGACCGATCATTTTTCTCGCGACTTCGACGTCCGATGGTATTTTATGTATTGCCTGTTCCTCGTGTTAATATAAAGTATAAACTATAATAATTTATAAAAATATTATTTTTACAATTAAATCGTTACCTATACGTACAGTGTCATGGAAAATTTCACTAGTTTATTAAATAGTGCTGAATTTGAATTTGATGGAAATGCGCCGACGGATTCAGAAATTAACTCAGAAATGAAAGATTTGTTATTGAATAACGATTTTATAAATTTATTAATTCAACTTAAAGGCGATTGTTTCTTTCAAGAATTTACAAGTAAGTTGAATATATTATACTATTAATTTTTAGGAAAATATAGATAAGTTATTTATCAGTACTTAATAATTTTTAAGATTTCGGCATGACTGTCGAGAGCCTAAAATACACGAAGAGTAAACATTTGGATGAATTGTGTCCAAAAAGTAAATACGGGCAGAGAATAATTTTTGAAAAAAATGTAATAAATTGGCAGGCCAAGTATAATATTATTGTGAGTAATTAATTTACTTAGGTGGTACTTATGTAAAATATTCCAATTTTAAATTAACAATGAATTTACATACATATTATAACCACAGGAAAAAAATACATCTGTAACCTGCTCATCAGATTATAGCCTTACAAGTTCTGAGGAAGATTCTGAATCATTAACTAATTCCAATCATATAAATCTCCAGGATAATGATCATGTAATATCTATTGGCCATTGCCTATTTACATATTTTAGTTATTAATATAAACAAGACTTCTACACTTGATTGATAAAATACATGTTTGTCTGTCTATACTTAAGTTTAATATTGAAGACATTTTAAAAAAATCAGGAAAAGGATTCATTATTTTAGAGTACTAGAGGAAGAACAATAAGTTGTCCAGTGAATGTAGGAAAAGTATAGCAAATATTGTAACTGAATATTTAATTCAGTATAAACTTCATGCCTCACCAAAATGTATTGAACATATAGCAGAAAATATTGTTAATTTTTTTAAGAGTGAAGTAAAGGTGTGAAAACTTCTCTTAATACCCAATATATTATCATATTGATTATAAATACTGCCTAGTATTTATAATCGATGATATTATATCTATATGTATGATTATATGTATTATTATTACTTTTCGATGAGATAATATTTAAGAAAAAATATCTATATTTGCCAATGCACAAATTAACTAATTACTTATTGTATGATTTTTTATTTAGGAAACATATTTTATTAGTATTTCAAAACAAAAACCCAAAGGTATTTTATACCAAAAATACCACAATACCGTCTCCAAACTACGCAAACATAATCTTTGGGATCATTCTACTGCATCGTCATCAAGGTTAACATCAACTGCACATAATGATAAAACTGCTCTATTGTCTGCACCACCAAAGGAAATTGGCAAGTATCTATATAAATAATTTATACAAATGGTTTTAGGTTGCTATGCAAATATCTCAATACTTCCAGTCATGTATAAAATAATAATAATAGGTAATATATTTGTATTTCATGCAAAAATATCAACACCTATACCTATTAGAAAACTTAATACTAATTAGAAAAAATATAAATAGATTAAAACTCCCCTATAAGCATAATGCTTGTTGTGGGGATGAAAAGTTAGAGCTCATTTCAATCAAGATTATTTAAACGTCTTATAAGAATAATGTACTACAATTTGTATCATTAAGTTCAACTTTTTTTTTTCAAACAGAACCAGCTTTGTTGACAATAAAAAATTGGCTGCATTTCAATGTCGAACCCTTTAATGAAGTTTCTGAAAAATGGCAAGAGACTGTAGAATATCGTAAAACATTCCTAAGTTCAGCTGAAATTACCATAACGGATATTTTAGAACAGTGGCCTTTATATAAACAGTCGTTTGGACATCAATTGGTAATACACTAATCACTAACATTATTTTATTCCTATTAACTAGTGCGGCATAAAAATAAATAAGCTTAACAAATTTTCAGATTGATATTGATTTTGAATATATGTATCCTGGAAAATGTAATATTCTTTTTGATGAATGGACAGACTTTTTAGTTAAAATAGAACCTTTAATGAAGAATAATATTAAAGATTGCTACAGTAAACAATTACTACAGTTGTTGTCTGAAAATGATGTTGACTTAGGTAACTAAACTTAATATTTTAAAAAATTATGAATTATTTGATTTATTGATTATTAAAAATTATTAATAATTAATTTCTTATACCTACTTAAATATTATTGAAATAGTTAAATAATATGTTTCAGATTCTAAAAATGTTCTGATATTAGTTCTTTAAAATGCCCTTCTCGTTCCAACTTCAAAGTCTTATAAAATCGACAAGATTACAGGAAGACGTCGTCTTGCCAAAACATCAACAGTGGATGCTCAAAAATCATTCTTGTTACATAAACACACTATTAATGATTTATATAATAAAATTCAAAAGGAAATTGAAAACTGCTACAGTTTAAAGCAAACATTGCAACCAATAGTTTGTATTGTTGGCACTGAATATGTAAGCATAAAAGAATTTTATGTATATTATTTTAACACTTATTACAAATTTACTAATATTGTCAAAGCCATAGATACATGTTTTAAAATCATACATGTGTTTAATTTAAAGTACCCATTGCAGTGCGAGTTAGTGTAGACATTTATTCAAAAATATATCTATAAAATTGACTTAAGCACTGATATTAAAAATGCTTCTTTAATGTCTCTAATTTCAGATATGAGAGATTAATTAAAAAATGATAAATTTAAAATTTTAAATGTATAATATAATATAGCTAATTATATTAAAATAAAATGAATTATTTTTGTTTTGTTTGCCAATGTGCAGTAACTGAATTAGAACAATTATTTGTTCATTTAAAAGCTTTACATTCACTTAAATCTAATAGCATTTATCAATGCTGTTTCCCTAATTGTAAACAACAATTTTCTGCTTTTCGGTCTTTTTCAAAACACATGAAGGCCGAAAGTCAAAATATTCTCCCAATTTATTCTGAATCATTTATAAATACAAATGATAGTGATGTACCTATGAATTACAATTCGTTTGATAAAATTAATGTTCCTGAATTTGATAAAAGTATTAATATACAATCTGTACATTTAAACTTGTTAAAAGAGTCTGCACTTATTCTCATTACGATATTACAGTAAAGTGAACTTTTCTCGAAAAGAAGCTACTGAATTACAAAAAGATATAGTATATACTATTATAGATATACTATTGTATAATAATTAAAAAATCAGGACCTTTAAAATATTTATGGACATACACTTTTGAATCTAAACATAGACAACTAAAATCTTATACTAAAAATATTAACTCAAGATTAAATGTTCCACTTTCTCTTGGCACAAAATTTTCCATTCAATTTTCTGAATTGATGTGTAATTTTGATATTAATTTTTATAATTCATATACTCCAATTAGTGAAGGAACTAAAGCTAATACATGTACATATTTTGATATATTTAGTAAGTTATACTTAGGTGATGCGATTTTACTGCATAACTCATTATGCTTTGATAAAATTGCATATTTTAATACTGTGTATAAGATTAATTTCATATTAACTAATAATGATTCAAGTGATGAACTGATTGTTTATATATTACGTAAAATTGTATGTTTAAATAAAAACACTGTATATTTTTTTTGTAATAAAATGAATGTTATCAGTTATGAAAATCATTTGGCAAGCTATAAAATAAGTAAAACTATGACTGATGATTATGTTTTCAAACCAATAAATTATTTTAATGATACCCCTATTCATTTGTATGAAATACCAATGTTCCCTAATGAGTTTATAATAAGATTAAAACCAAAAAAATAACATATTATTTAATTATTAAAATTGTAATGTTAAAAAAATGTATTGTAAGTATTATTAATTTTTTTTTTTGTCTAAAATTTTGTTATTGTATTCGTAATTTTTACACTTTTATAATACTATATTTACTAAAATTTGTTTGAACTAAATGTTCTTTTAATTGTAATTCATTATTTTAAATGCTTGTAAATATTGATATTGTTTGATACTGTTTTGATAATGAATAAACTTAATTTTTTTCTGCAACAATTATGTGTTTATACATTTTTTATTTAAGTTTTATTTTTCCTCTATAATTCTTGTTACCTATTGTATATAATTTAAATAATGGAATAAAATGCAATAATTTCTTAAAATAATTCAATTACGGCAATGATGATAACAAAGAAAACAATTCCATTAAAATGATGCTAGTCCATCATAGGATTGAGTTTAATTTATAAGCTTAATTTTATTATTAATCATATGACACCATTAAATATAAGAAAAATATTCCATTAAATTGATACTATGTGTCATAGTATTAACTATATTGGTTAATTATTTTTAAGAGTTAATACAAATTTATACCTTATAATTAAGACTATAATATTATTGAGTTTAAGACGAATATAATAGATTATAGTACTTGTTTGTCATAATTTTAAGGAAGCCATATCATTGTATCAAAATAAAACATCATATAATTAACGTGTAGTTGATTTAATTAATTTAAAAGATTCTATATTCATAACTTAATGAATGAATTTCATAGGCTCCAAATCATACCCGTTTTCCATCAAATTTATAGTCGTTTTTCATTAATAATAAAACATTTTTTTCTGGGTGTAATATTATAATATTACTATAATTTCGTATTAGGTATTTGGTTTTAATTTTTGTTATCTGCTGATTTTGTTTGATTTTTTTTGTCGTTTTCCTTTTTTTGCATATATTTTGTTGTTTTTATTGCATATTTTTAGCTCATATTTAGAGATATTTGAGGTAATACTATAGCGCAGAATTATGCAATTTTAAGTGCTATAAAATCCCAACCCTGATAATTATATTAAAATGAAACTTTTTTTCGTTTTGATGGGGAGAAGCGGTTAACGAATTGGTGAGAGCTAGGAAGGACCCGAAATGGTGTTTATTTTCTTGTATCGTAATAATCGATTCCACTATCAACTGTCATATTTTGTAAATCTACATCTGCTTTTTTTTTTTGAGGAATCTGCAGGAGTCTTAAATAAGTGCACTTCATTATATACTCACTCCATAACTGAGGTATTACTTTTAAGCAAGGCTGGGCATTAACGAGTTAATAAGTTACAAGTTAAGTTAAAAGTTAAGTTAATTTTAACTTATTAACTTAACTTACTAGTTCACTGTTTTAATTAACTTAACTTTAACTTAACTCATTTGTATCTACGTTAACTTAAAAATAACTTATATTATTTGAATATTTCCAATTCAGTTAGTTTTGAATTTTTAGAAATTTTTCAGAAAAATAATATTATTTATATAATTTATAAGTTCATAGAATATAAAAAATATTATTAGGAAAAAACTGTGTATTTACAAAGAATTTTGTATATATTTTTATTAATAAAAACTAATATGTCGTTAGTTTTAATTTGTATATAGGTTATATAATATGGGTTGCATACATAATAATAATATTATTTTTTTCTTGTTATTAACTTAATTTATTAATTTAAGTTAAGTTAATAATATTTGTTAACTTAGTTTAAACTTAATTGATGTTTTAAAATTGTCTATTAACTTAACTTTTAATTTAATTGAAAAAAAAATACTGAATTTAACTTAACTGAGTTAAAAAATATCATTAACTTGCCCAGCCTTGCTTTTAAGTGTACGAGTAAACTAGGGCTTGATTTAAGTAGCACGTTGTCAATATTTTAAAGGTGGGTTTAATTTTCTGCGAATTAAGATTTTATAGTCACTCGAACTCGAAGCTATATTATGTTGTCATATAATAGTAGTTTAATATAATATTATTATTATACCTAATATAGTATTATTCGTCGCGCGTAACAGATACGCAATATATAATATTATTTCGATTAATCATTTCCACCGCGTTTGATCGATACGTAATTATTATATTATTATTAAATGTAGTAAATTATATTCAATCATAATATACACGTATTTACGATATGATATAATATATATATATATATAATTAATGTTTGAGAAAGAATGGTTTTTTTTTTCTATGCGAATGGCGTCAAAAAATAATTTTCTTTTTAGACAGTATATTATAGTTGTAAAAAATAAAAAAAAATTACACGATTGCCATTATTAATGCAACATTGCAGATTCAAGAACTCACATATATATAATATTTTATATGATGTATTGCAGCTCTATTAATTAATATATACAACTTTTTTTTTTTACATTCGTACCGTTTGCGTAAATGGTTTTCATAATATATAATATTTATTTCTTGGTAAATAAAAAAAAAGATTATTTTTTTATATTTTACTCTAAATCGTCCGCTATACGTATATATGATTTTTAACTCGAATTCTCGAACATTTAATTGAGTACCCAACTTAGCCTCTATGGGTCTACGTCAGTCACTATATTTTTTCTTATGATTAAAAAATGATTTATATCGCTCGCGATATAGATTGCATATGTTATGAGTTAAAGATAGATTATAATACCATTTTATAGCTATTAGAAAAAATAGGATCGAATATTGATACCTATAATATACTTGCTTGTATAAAAACACGGCAACACGCCTTAAAAAAAATGTAAAAAAACGTCCATAATATTTAATAGAAATGTATGTACAAACATAATATAAGATTTCTTTATTTATTATAATTGATTAATTAATATAATACCATACGCATAACCAATGGTTTTGGTGTTTTGTTTAGTCGTCTCTTTGTAATTGTGTTCCAACCAGTTTATGCCTCCTCATAACCACGTGTATCGATAACTTTATTATTGACTTTATTATTGAGATACAATAATAACGATAACTAAGAGAATGATGGAAATCGCCAAACATCACAATATGTCGTTTAGCGCTGAGTGTGATTGTAGACTATTTAAGATAATAATATGACTTATGACTATAATTAAAATGTATTAAAAAACTCGCGAGTTGCAATTCGATTCTAACATCACATTTATTCAAATACGATGATTACATATTACTATCAACTTTTATATTTATAATAAAATATGTACCTACTACTTATTTAATATTAATCATAATGTATACATTCAGTGGCGTCATTTGAGGGGGGGGGACAACCGTGGTCATTTGTCCCTGTCTGATTGCAAGAGTCGTAACATTTTTGGTGAAATAACATGACTATAATTTTTCTAATTTTGAGGAAATATAATACTGTGTAAGTATTAGAATTTTAGAAAACTATTGTCACAATAATAATTACTATTTATAGTTTTCTAGTTCTAATAGGTAAATATAGACACTGATACTAAATAGGCGCAGGTACTAAAGAAATTTTAAAAAAAACGACCACCCTTAAATAATCGCTATATGATTTCAAAAAACCTCTATAGGTATAATATAGAATTGGTTCCTATTTAAAAATTGACGATTTTTTAATAATTACGTTTTAGCAGTTTTATATTGTAATTTTATTTGTTCGACCCCTCTAGAAATGTATAAAATAACGCCACCGTCCGGTAGGTACCATAATAATTATTATTTAGCTTCTCCGCGTCTTTTTTTAACATACAATGAGACTATTTTTGCCTCAGCACGTATGGGCCGGTCAAAACATTTGCCCTTTCCTATTAAAAACTGAAATGACGACAACGATACGTTATTGTCAGGGCTCGTAAGTTCGTGCATTTGCATATCAATCTTGCTAAGTTGTATTTAATGCCAGACGACATAGAAATTCATTTCAAGGTACCACGCGGTTAAATACTTAAATATGTGAAGTTTTATTTTGCATGTTTTTAAAAATATTTAAAGGTTTTTTGCCTGTCTGGCATATTTATGCATATTTTTATTTTATCGGTCATATTATACATGATTTTGATATTCCTATTCATATTATTATATCAATATGCATTTTTTTTTATGGAAATACTAGGTATGAAAGAATCAACATTTGACGAAAAAAAAAACTCGATCGTTTATAATTTTTCATTATAATATTAATATTTTATATATTTATAGAAGATGTTTGGGAATTCGGTCGCAACATAAAATGATTAAAATTCAATAGCTATTATATAGTATAGTAATTACTTCTTTCAGTTTATCAGTGTTTCAGTCTAAAAATAATATATATAAAATTAAAAATAGAAATTTTCAAAAATTGTTAATGATTTTTTTAAGTAAGCATTTTTCAAGTGCATATAGTTTTAGATAAACGCATATTTTTTAACTTTTTAAGGCATATTTTTCCAATTTTGAGTGCATAAATGCAAGATTATTTAGGCAATTTTTAGGGCATGAACTTACGAGCCCTACTGGTTATTATACAGTTGCGCAGGCACCAGACACACTCGCACACACACATATTATGAGCGCACACAATGCAATAAGATAATATAAGTTAAGTTCACTGTACAGTGTGCACATCATGTTGACACGAGAAATAATACGACTTAAAGGAAAAACGTGTATCGATATAAACATAAATATATATGTGTGTGTATGTATACATAATATATAATATATATATACAAAATATAACAACTGCACGATGATAATATGTGTATTGTCTTTTGTCTTTATAATAATGAACTTACCGTGTAACGTGTTCATACCTTAGCATAATACAAGGTCGATACAAAATATATTATACAGTATGAAAACCTAATATTATTTGCTTACAAATTAAAATATTTTTTTCAGCGGCGCCCTACCCTATGACCACGTGTAGCAGTTGCTACTCGTTGAAAATAAGGGGAGAAGAATGTTCAAAGACAAATAATTAATAACATAAGTTTGTTATTAAAAAACATACCTTATGTGTGTATAATAAATGTAAATAAAAAATGCTCATAACTCACTTAAAAACTGAATTATAGTAAAAAGATTTCCAACAAAACACAGATAAAGTTCTTACCATCAACTTTTATAATAGGTCAATTCACTCTAATTTTTAAGGTAACGGCATAAAACGTGAACTGTTGAGCGTACATTTGGTATGTTACACGTTTGTAAGACGGAGACAACACATGCGGGTGTGGCGTCCTCTTAAAAACAAAATTTATATATTTTAAAAGGACTGAAAAATTACAGCCTATACACTCTTTCGACAGAAGTTGAAACAATTTTGGGAACTGTAATCTAAATCAATGAACCTAAAGTGATCGTCCCGTCTTCTGATGAGTCTTGTTTTTTAATCTTTTATCGAGTTATATGTAAATACAAAAATAAACAATAAAACGAAGAAAAAATGAAGAAAAATCCCTCTTCTCATCATTGAAATGTTATAGCAATCACAAGATCGAATTCACTACTCTGTAAAAAAAAGTATAAAATGGCATATATACAATTCAATATTCATGACCGCAAATCAAAAGTATATATAGATTTAGACAATTATTCAGAAATCGGTTATAAAACAATGCGCTACTCAAAAAAAGTAAAAACCTTTAATTATCTATAACTTTTATTTCAATAGAATATTTTTTTAAATTTTAGACATATTGTATTTCAGTTGACAGTAAAATATATTTACAGGTTCATTCTCATTTAGTGAAATTACATTTTGTAGATTTTCCCAATGGTATTTTATTTATTTAAAAGAACCCTAGGCCATAAACCGATTTAATATTTTCTGGTCATAAATATATTTTATCTTCACTAGAAAGGGAGTGATCGCAGTTCTCACAACCAACCAGTCAAAATTTCTCCGGTGACTTTTGATTTACCACCTGGTTTCTTTGGACTTGCTGACCGTTTCGGAGATTCTGGTTTCAAGTGTTTGCCACCTTTATCTTTTTCTTCTGATTTATCCGTGTCTTTTGATTTTTCAGTATCTTTTGATTTATCCGTGTCTTGTGATTTGTCAGTATCTTTTGATGTTTCCGTGTCTTTTGATTTATCTGTATCTTTTGATGTGTCCGTGTCTTTATCTGCATCTTTTGCTTTATCCGCGTCTTTTGTACTACCTGTGTCTTTTTTCTTAGATCCTCCATGCTTCTTATCTGACTCTTTTAGACTTTTGCTTCCCGAACCAGACGTAGACGGTTGAGATTTACCGTCGTCGCCCTTTGCTGCTTTTCCAGATGTACCCGGTTCCGGTTTCGTTTGTTCGGGTCCTTTTTTCAGCACTCCGGGAGGAGCCTTCACGGCGTCACCCGCGACCGGCGACGGTGCACTGTCTTTGAGTTCTGCGGTCTTTGTTTTCTGGATCGTTTTTGCTTGCTTTTGACTGTCGTCGGCCGGCTTGGTTGACCCGGAATCGGCTGACTGTTTGTCAGCGCTGGTCGACGGGTAGGGCAATGCACCGGCCACAGGTGACTTCCTCGCACTCTTCGGTCTCGGCCTCGCGATCGAACTCTTTTTCGTTTCGTCCACAATGTCCACGGTGGGCGCGTTATCGAACACATCGTCCTGTCCCATCGTGTTCTCCTCGTACTCTTGCTTGATCTTTGGTATCTTGAACTTGGCATACGCCACACGAGCCGCCGGCGCTATTTCGGCCAGCAGCGGATTGTACTCGACCAGCCGCTCGGCGTCCATCGACATCAGGCTGTCCTTCTGGTGGTCCAAGATATAACGGCGCACGCTCTGCCTGTGTCGCCGTTCCGCGCCCTCGGCCGTGCTGCCGATCGGGTCTCTAGCCAGACTCTTCTGCCTCACCACCGCGTTCCAGTCCTTCTTCTTGCTGCCCTGGCTGGTCCGCCGGCCGATGGCCTTCGCTATCTTGCTAAACACGTCCTTTGGCCCCTTTTCACTAGACGCCATCGCATCCTGTATCAGCCCCTCTACCAAGCCGATCTGGAAGTCTTTGAGCAATCGACGTTCCATCACCCGGCCTTTCTTTCCTTGGGCTGTACAACAAACAAATCACACTCGTATTAATTTCATGTACAGTCTTATTATTATATAGGTAATTTAGGGTATAGGTAAAGTTAAAACTAACTTTATTACACTATAATATCTATACTAAAAACACAGTTAGTATGCACATTTTACCGGACCAGGCTAAAAAAATATGTTATGAACTTTTTTTCAAACATAGCTTGGCTTTTAGAAATAAAAATTAGTTAAAACAAACTCTTCTAAAGAGTACAAGTTTCAAGTTACATATTATAAAAAAAAATATTGTATGATAATATTAAAATACCTAGTAACTAATAAGAATGAATAAAATATACCAGTTATACCTAATGATAAAAGCCAGAGACGGATTGGGCAATGTACTAACGAGTTAAAGTGGCATCTGTAAAAATTCCTATAATACTAGTTTTGGACTCTTTTTTTCTCACAGCAAGCATTGCAAAGCAAAGCTATAACAATAGTCAATGTTAATAATAAATATTTTATATTAGAAAAACAAAAAACAAAAATGAATTTGAAATAATCACATGTTGTCGTGTTTGAGGATGTACTTAATAATTGTTATATGTGCAATAAAACAATGTTCTCAATTAGGTAACAAATTAATACAGTTTGATAGTTTTTAATTAATTTTGGTATTTAAAAATGTTTAAGAAAAGGTAAGTTAGGTATTAAATTTTTTGTAAAATACATATATTGAAAATGCATTGTTTATTTTTTAAATATTATTTCTCATATCATTTTTTAAAATTTTTATTGTATTAATTGTAAATTTATAAATACATATCTTAAAATCAAAATTTTACTCATACTAGTCATACTAGTTGCTGCTTTATTTTGTCAATTGAATTATTAAGTCAAATAATGGGTTTTAAAAAAATTGTTAGTGTCTTTTTTAAGATTCTAAGAGTTACAATATCTGAACATATCTTATAAACTATAATATAATTTATATATTTTAATAATGGCTCATATAAATTAATAATAACATTATTTAACATTCCTGTATATTATTATTCCATGAATTTATAAATGATTTAATTTTATAAATAATTTTTACATTAATAAAGCATAGTAAATAAATACATAAATATGAATGATTTGATATTATTGATATTAGTCACCATGACAACAAATTGTATGGGTGTACGGAGACTTCGTATAGTTATTACTTATTTCGTATAAAAACCGAAAATATTTGAACCGAAAAATGTTTACCAATCTCAATATTTAACCCTTTCAGACCCAGAATTAAATATTTTAAAGTTAACATTTTGTGGTGGGTAAATGGCGAGAAGGAATTTCAATATTTTTCAAAATAATAACTGAATTGTTTTTAATATTATACTAAATAAAAATGAGTTTATAGATAATTTTCAATATATTCTATATTATATATATTTACATTAAAAAAAAACATTTATTCTTACCGACGTTAGAATCGTGTTCCTTTTTGGGTGTTTTGTAACCATTTTGCTTGAATATATCGATCATCTCGAACTTCATCGACGATATGTCTTGTCGTATTTCCATTACGTCGTCTTCTGTAATGCCAAATTCTTCGCTCTTGCGCTGTTCTGCGGTCACGTAGCGTCTCACCAATAGCCGCATAACAATATCATGCCGGGCTGACGCTTTTTCCCTGGACTTAAACTGCAACCGAATACAATTAAATCACTATTAGTAATGAAACGACATTTTGTTGAAGCATCATTACGATCATTGACCCGGATGTTCGCTTTGTCTTCTCGAGGCCTATCATGCGTTTGACATTTTTCAGTGAAGGAAACAGATTGAAAGGTGCCGGCACGGTGTCTCCGTCCTCAAAATACGAAATCCACAACGAACTACGAGCAAACTTCCATTCCATGTCGGACCGTTCCTTCAAGATAAAAACGAAATGTTATGTATGTGAGAGCTTGTCAGTTGAATGCCGAGACTTACCGAAATGATCTGATACGAATTGGACATCATAGCGATAAGCATGTTTAGCAAAACGATTATGTTGATTACCGAGTACGATCCGAAAAGCAGTAGACCCCAAAATCTAGTGAAGCTCTTGATTCCGGTAAGGTCAAACGCTGTCAAATCAACAAGTCCAAAACCAGCCCAAAATAGAGACTGAGAAGTTTCGAATATACTATGGAAAGAGACAGTGTTTCAATATTGTGTGACGTTATAAAGATATTTTTAGCATACAAAAATACGTTTTCATAGAAATTAATAACTATTTAACATTTGTATACACTATTACGTTACCTAATAGTTACCATTTTCTATACTTTGTGAAATTTTCAAAATATAAATACATATAAAGCTATTTATAGACTTTTGAAATTTTAAAAATGTTTACTGTAGTGTTAATAAAAATGTTTGGGTTTGGTCGAAAGAGCTCTCAGTTAAAAGATTCCACAAGCTGTTTTTGTAGCAATTTAAAAATATCAAAGATACATTATATGTACGATTTTTTTATAAGCATTTGAAGTTTAAATTTGGACGAAATTAGATACTTAAATAAAGAATAGTAAGTTTAGTAGTTTTCTTATAGTTTAAAAATATTTTTTATGAAGATTTGAAAATGTTACGTATTTATTGTATTTTATAATATACAAAATGACATTTTCAAAACATTTAGATTAATTTTATGCTATTGCCTATTTACGTATAGTAAAGTTTATACTGTGTTACTATAAATAATAAAATAAATTACAGTAATGATTAATATAGCAATTTATTTATATAATAATTGACTGGCAGACCATCTCCTCCGCTCAGAATGGTTTCTCGTATCCTCAATATAACGAGGTACACTCGACTCCTACTAGTGTCTCCTACTGTACAACAGAGTGGTTACCTACACTAGCCCCCTTTTTAATTTTATAAATGTATGATTTTGTACTTTCACTATCTAACAAAAAATATCTAATTCAATATTTTCAAAACTTCTCTATAGTATTATCGTTACGCTTATTACGACGAATATTTTATATTTTAGATAGGTACTGAGTGCCTTCATTATCTATTTTTGAAAGACTCGAATCCATTATTAACGTTAATCGTTTTCTGACCGATTGACCAATTATATAGGACATAGAATTAGAAGTCCTATCGTGATTCGTAGAACCAATGTGCCAATGTATATGTATGCATGTATTCAGATAACAGTTATCAGATAAATAGATAACTGATTGTATAAAAAATTACCTACTAATTTATTATTATATACTTATAAAACAAAGCTTATAAAAATTTCTATTTGATTATATGATATACGCACTGGCACACTGCCCGCAGACCACAGAATTTTATTCATTTTAGTAGTAAGAAAGTTCCCAGGTAACGTAAAAGATATTGCAGTCTTAAAATGGTTGGCACCATCAGGTATAGGTATATAATAAACATGATTATTTTATGTACGCGCGTGCCAAACAAAATATAGTGTATACAAACTTGGCAAATCGCCTCCACGTCGAACAGGCCTTTTCTTCTTTTTCAAAGTCAGCAATGTCACTGTTGTCGTGGTAACATTTTTTCGACTCCAAGTCCGCGTAGTACCAAAGCAACTGGTTTAAACCTGTAAACACGAACGATGTCGGAAAAAAACCAGAGTATCGCTATACGTTGGAAATCGACTAGACTGCAGTAGTCTGTAATATTATATTAATATTATTATAGTCTACTATTATACATAAAATAATACAATCTTCGTACAATACGTGTCGACGTACAGAAATAAACCACAGAAATAAAGTAAATACTAAGCATAATTTATATATTTATATTACCGCATCCGAAAGCGCAAAGCACTAGTGTGTAGATGAAAAAGAACTTTATGATGTCGATGATCATACGGCCCAACGATATCTGAAGTGGTCCCAGGTGAGGGTTCACGCTGAATATATGCACGAGCTTTAAGAAACTATAAAACGACAACGAAATATTAGTGTAATCTCAGAAGCCATATGGATTATATATAAAGTTAACCCAACTCTCTTTGGCAAGTAGGTACTGCATATTGGCTTATTCGTTACCTATTATTATTATTATTATTATTAATTATTATTATACACAGATACCTACGGTTTTATAAAGGCTGCGCACACTATCGTCACGCGAACCCTTTTCGATCTCATCGGTAGCCTAAACTATTATAATATGTCGTTACACGTTATTTACGATGTATTTTTTAAAACCATCGCGAAACTTTTATTTATATCGTGTTGACATAAATCGATGTACGAGCGAGTTGTTTTAGCATGCGCCATGCTGTATACGCGTTTACTATCCGGGCGGTCATCGTTTCAGCCAAAAACTTTACTAGCCGAGTCTTATTACTCTTTATACGTAATCTATTTGAAAAAAAATAATGACGTTCGTAAACTTAGCTGCACACGCATGTATAATAGAATTACATTTGACCTATCCAACAATTTTGGTGGCCATTTGTTGGACATTGTTAGAATGTTTTTTACAATTTATCGGACGTTCATTAATATAATAAGTTATGACCGATTTTCCTAAACAAGCGCTCTACCAATGGCCAACACTTTGTTAAAAACTTCAAAAACAATCCAAAATCGTTCGTTACATTTTGTCGGTCACTGTTGGAAAGGTCCCACCATTTGTTAGATCTCGGTCGGTTTTATATGGAAATTTTAAAAAGTACCGCTAACTTCACATCAATGGATAACTTTTCCTAGAAGCTCCCAAAACAGACTTAATTTATCAAACCTTATACTGCCGTTTACCGTGAGGGCACTACCTACTGCAAGTACCCATCTGCAGTATTGTATAAATTACTAGGTGTATAGAGTTAGGTGTACCTACCGCGTAGCTACCGTTTATAGTACCTATACGTAAGTAAATATGAAAAAAAGACTAACGATTGATCGACGGAAATCTGGTTTCAAAAATTTTCCATCTTGGAAATAGGTGCAAACGGTCAGTGAATAGTTCAATTTTTTTTTCAGTTTTGAAATCTTATAGTTGCAAAGGTAATATGTGCAAAGCTATAAGTTTTCAACATGCCTACGCATATCCATATAATGACTGCGTAGCTAACTATATTATGTACCTATTTAATATTATCGTTATATATATATCCTGCACGAGATTTAAACATTAATATTATTAAATATTTTCCATTTTTACCTGAATATCATGGCGGCGGCGAACGCTCCTTCGGACACCAGGTGTGGGTCGAATTTATCCCAGTCTTCCCGAGGCAGCCAAGGATCGTACCCTTCGCTGTATTCTCTCTAAACGACCAAATAAAACATACAAATTAGATGTAAACGTACGATTTAGGTAGATAGGTAGTTGGTATACATATTATATTATCATATGTTATATGTATGTGTGTGTGTGTGTGTGTGATAATAAGTATTAGGCCATTAACCAGTGTTGGGTAGTATAACGTAACGAGAGTATAACGCGTTACTGTATAACGACGTTACTTGGTTTGTAACGCGTTACGTAATTTCATTACTATTATTTCCAAGTAACGAAAATGTAATAGAAATTACTTTTGATAAGTAATTTCTACAGTTTAACGCGTTACAATTTTGAATTATTTGGTACCTATTGGAAATTGAAAAAAAATCTTTTAAAAACATGTCTATATAACGCGGGTGTTAGGTATACCAATCTAATAAATTTAATAATAATATAATATATCTATGCATATATTTAATTTGACATGTCTAATAATTGTACCGTAAATCACGAGAATAGTTAATTAAATGTATTATTTAATTTGATTCCTCTAAATAATATGTTATACCTATTATAAATAATTGCTAAGAAATTAAAAAAAAAAAAAAAAAAATGTTGTGTAACAAGAAAGTAATGTATAGTTTTTTTTTTCTATTTGAAAATTAATGTAATTTTATTAAAATTTTATTTGAGTAACGAGTAAAGTAACTTTATTACATTTATCTCTAAGTAACGAGTAATGTTGAGTAATTACTTTTTAAAAGTAACTTACCCAACACTGTCATTTAGCATTGTATAAACCCGAAGCGTCGATATATAGATTATAATATAGGCATAGACTTATATAGTAATATAGACTGAACATTTACCCCGAGGACTGGGTTAGGTTAGGTTAACTGGGTCGTGCTAAACGGATTGAGAGAGATAGCTCGAGTTTTATCATAAGACTGAGACAAATGTAAGAACTGTTCCGACTGTTCCGAGGACAGCCATTTAGTGTTTGTTCTCTAAGTCATGATTTGATGATTATAGGTACCTACTAATTATTACTATATGTATAGTTGATAACCACGGAATGTACTGAGAATTATTAACATACATGCATTTTTCCAAACATATTTTTTATGACAATTTGTTTTAGTGTAGTTATCATAATCAACAAACACAGCATTCAGAGGCTTACATTTTAACAAAATGGGATATTTAAAAGACAAATATAACTGATCTCCGTTAAACGAGCAAAAACATTTTCGACGATTAGGTACTCATATTATTTCTATACACAAATAAATAATTATATTTTTATACCTAATATTTGAATCTATAGGTCAAAATATCAAAACCAAAATAGGAAGTAGGTACATATACCTACTACCTATTTAGTATAAATAGATACCTTAATAAACCTATAATTTTAATTTATTAGTAGTAATTTTTGAGCTATATTAACTTTTTGTTAAAGCTAATAATAAAAAAATTATATACCTATATACAAGGTTAAACTTTAAAATTTTTCACTCAGATCCTGCAGTTTTTGACTAAATGTTTAAATTAGCATTTTCTGTGCAATGATAAAATGATAAAAATATTTTGATACCTTTTCACCTATACCGAAACATTTTCGTTTTTTTTTTCAATAAATGTCGATAAAAAAATGTTTTTTCAGTCAAAAACCTTGAATATATAGTAAGTGCGAGGTTCTTTATGAGTTGTTCATAAATCAATTAAAATACATAGTTACAATATGTTTTTAAGGGTTTTAGGTTTGAATTTCGAGAAAATTTGAAAATCATTTTTGTAGTTAGTAAATTTAACTGCCTTACTAATTTAAACATTGTAAATTCATAAAAATATTAATAGTCATACCGAAGATTTGAAAATTTAAAGTTCCTCATAAGTCGATATTGTTGTGTTTCAATTAAAAAAAAAAATTATCTGAAAATATTCAATTGACAACGAGTTTTTCATATTCCCGTGAAGTCATTTACGTCTGTCTAAATGGGCAACTAATAATTCGTTATTTGTTAGTTCGATGACATGTACCCGCGAGTGCGTTCGCTTCGTTCATACACGGGTAATAGAGGGTTCCCTCTCAATAATAACTAGGGCTAGGATAGTATAGGATTTTGCATTTTTTTTCTTGGATTTACAGGACATAGCTTTTCAAGCATAAAATGTGATTTGGTCAAATATGAGTCCAAATATATAGTTTTTATTTTGCTTTTTTTTTTATACTTTTTTGAAATCTAGGTAGTATTTTTATACATTTTTATTTACACTAGATGTTTTCGATAAAAATTTTGAATTTGTAAAAGAAATAATATCGTATTCAATATTTCAATTATAAAGATAGTGTTGTTAATACTCGCTATCGATAATAAAACCACGTATATTTTACAACAATTATCTTCGATACCGCGAGTTATCTTAATCGTTAAATTAACTGACAGTGATGTGGAGTACATAATTTTGTACCGTAGTCCGTAATATAAATTAATAATTATAAATTTATAATGAATTTTTATAATATTTTAAGACCATTTTTTTTATCTTTTGGGCATTTTTTAAGGTTATTTTAAGGTCATTTTTTTTTAGGTTTTTTGGGTCATTAAAATCCTAATAATTTACACACCAACACATTCACAAGATCGTGCGACGCCGAAACAATATGTGAATAAGGTTGCCAATAATTTGCTCCTTAATTCAAAACCAAATAACCGTAGATACCTTTACTTGAAATTTTCACTAAATTGTATATTACCTATATTATTATCATTATCTACACATGATTTAAATGTACAATTTTGATACTTTTTAAGCTATTTATAGACATATGGAATTTAAAATTGTTTTCAACAACTGTCAAATGTTCACTTGGTTTAAAAGCATTAAAATTTAATGCAATGCTCCTTATGAGTATTTCATACCTTAAACAAAAAACATAATGTATATATAGCTACACAATTATTTTTATAGACATTTTATGTTAAAATTTGGACAAAATTAGATATTTAAACAAAGAATAATAAATTTATTTATTTTTAAAAATTTTATTTGTTTGTACCTACCTAGAACTTTTAATGTATATTATTATATTTTATGCGCACAATATTTTAAAATGTAATGTTATCAGAAAAATTAATTCAACCTATCGTGTATAGCTAATAATTGTAAAATAAATTATTAATAATTTAATAAGTACTCATAAAATATACTGTTTATACATTATGGTGTTGGTTATAACTTATAAACTTTTAGAATCTGAGAGAAGAATGTATTGATTTTACAATATGTGACAGGAACTAGGAACCATTGTAACAAATTGTACTTAAATATATCACATATTTTAATTATTTATACTACCTATATTATTAAATAGGTAGGTACTTGTTGTCTCGTTGGTCATGTCTTATCCAGAAGACCCAAGAATTATTTTATATAAGCAGTATTGCAGTAAAATAAGGAATCGTCTTATTTTGGTGATTTAAATTTAACTATAAAAAACTAAAAGTTTATGTCAACTACCAGGCAATTAAATAATAAAATATACCCAGTGGCTAGTAGATTAGTATAACAACAAAATGTTACCTACTGACTACTATTTATGATTTTGTTATCACTGCCAAAATTAAAGTGTTTTAGATTAATAGTTTAATAGTATCTTAAGTCTAAACAGCCCTAAAAACTGTATGCCTTGAAACAGGTGTGTACTTTTTTAATATTACAACACTATTAATAGTGAGTTATATTTAGACATTAAATAAACTGAATACTACGCCCCTAAACTTTGTATACCCTGAAACAGGTGAGTACTTTAAAATGTTTCAACACTAGGTATAGTAGGTCTATATGTGGCATTAAATAAACTATAATCTTAAACATACAATAATCAATAAAATAATAATAGTTAAACTAGTTACAAAAAACTTTCTTAAGACACAAGACGATCATTGATAAAATCTGCCTGTCTGAAAAAAATACACAATAAGAAATACAATTTTTAAGTAAAAAAATATGTATAAATAAAGAACATGCACAAAAAAAAAAATTTTATAAGGTTTTTTTTTATACAAAACTAGACTTAATACATAACAATATATACACATTATACATAATGACATAATAATAAATTAGTGATTTATTTCTTGCCAGAGACAAAATACTTTTCTAGGTATAGTATACCTATCGTAAAAATAAAAATCCAATGATAAAGTTTTTTTTTTAAATAACACCCTGATCTAAAACACATAGTTGATAATCAACTTTGACCACAGTTTTTACACTTCAATTAGACATTAGGAACATATTTCAAATTTTTGACACAAAAATGCAAACATTAAAAATGCCAAGTGGTCCGGTCTAGTTCATATATGTCTTGTAACAACTCTATTGTCTTGACACCGACTTTGTTGGCGATTTCATTACGCTGTCTAGCATTCATACATGTCACATACATCCATACGAGATCACCATCAATTACTCTCCTGGCTTGATTCATTCTCTCAGGAGCAGTTGCTTTAAAACTGCGATAAGCTTTTGGGTTTAATCCAGCCAGATGTGTTATATTCCGCACCAACATGTTTTGTAATGTTAACAGCCTTCTGTAGTTTTTCTCGTGTATTGGTACAATATATCCGATTGAACCATCTAAGGTGGTATACATAGTCACATGTCGTCTATCAGAACCAATAGCCTCTCGCCGTTCAGATGCCACAGTGGATTGTTTACAGCGAAGCCTGAAGAATGAATTTACGTTAGACCCTATATTAAAATCACCACGGCGAATTAAATGTTGGCCACCATAACTTTCACGAGCCATTGGCTGGTAAAGGTAGAGAAGCAAATTTTGATCTCTATCCGAAGCCATGAAACCAAGTTCAGTATTGTCAATAAGAAAATTAATATCAAACACTTCCAAAGGTTTAGAATCACGACATACTAAAGACAATGTACGGTATTCTTCCTGAAATCGCAGGAGTGTAATGGACTTGAAGAGATCAGCAACTAATATTAAGCTTTTAATGCTTAACATCTGATGGACATAGACTTCAGTGTCTATAAATGCTATGCCAATTAAATCATTGTCTTTGAGCTGCCAAATATAAATTTTCTGGCCCACAGCAGTCACCAGAAATCCAACTACATGAGTAATAGCTGTTACAGGACCTTTTTGTTCTTTAGCATATATCATTTTTATTTTATTTTTTGTCAACGGCTTACCAGGCTCTGGGACGACATCAATAATATCAAATAAAAATATACGCCCTCTACTTGTGATGTCTTCTGAGTAACTGTAATTTGTTCCCATTGCTATATAACCCTTGAGACCACTACGAGCTCCCTCATATGCCAAGGCAACATTTTTTAAACAAGTAATATGCTCCCAATCTTCAGTCTCAATGCTTGTATCTGGTATCGGTTCCCAAGACGCAGGGGAAAACAGCTCCAATGTAAACACTTCATGACTGGGTAGTGGAAACAGAGGATCGCGTTCTTCAGTAGTCAGTTCTTTGTCTTCGCCATTGAAACGAAAATATGCTGCAGATAGTTCAGATGAAGAAGTTACCACACAATAAGTTTTTGTTTCCAAGTGGTAAGCTATAAAATGTGGGGTTTTACGAAGTGGAACCTAAACAAAAAAAAATTATCAGTAACAATTACAATGAATTTAATTACAAATGTTAAATACTTTTTAATACTTATGTTAATACATAATTAAATTATGTTGCAAGCTATCCAGGTTGAATCATTTAACATAAAACACTTATTTTATCGAAAAGTTTGACTTTTTTCAAATTTTTTTAGCATGATTTTTAGTTGTTACAAAATAATATTTTTTTTATTTATGATTTTTTTAAGTTTTTACATTTTTGAATGGCAACATACATATTTTGATTTCATATTCTAAAACAAAATATTTTTTCTTAGTATTTCAATTAAACTTGATAAAAATTTGATCAATTTTCGGACGTGTAGTTTATGAGTTATAAGTATTTAAAATTAAGATGAGCAGAGTAGTGGACAAACATTGTATGCGGTAAGTAACCACTTACCACTCTACTCACCTATATTTTAAATAAGTCTTATAATTTAAAAACTACACGGCTGAAATTTGATTATGTATTATGTATTAAAATAATCAGAAAAATATTCTGTTTTAGAATATGAAATTAAAACGGTATGTTGTCATCCAAAAAAGCAAAAATTTAAAAAATTTAAGGATAAAAAATATGAAAAAATATTATTTCTTTAAAAAATGTTGTATTGTAACAACTTGAAACAATGTAAAAATGTTTTTGAAAAATGTCAATACTTTTTGATATAATGACAGTTTTATGTTGAATGAATCATCTGGTAAACAGTATTGAGTATAAACTACCACCTAGTAAACTTTATTTTTTTAAAAATATGAATCAGCCAATGAGTTATCTGTGAATGTATAAATGGTAAAAGATTTTTTTTTTTTCATTACAAAGATCATAAAATTATTTCAATTTATTTTTAGTTTTAACTTTTTACAGATTTTTTACCTATATTTTGTGATAAAATTGCATGAAGTTATTTTTAAGTAGATATCAATAGTTTTTATTATTATGGTCCATTAAATATTAATTTTGTTTCTAGGCCATAGTTAACGCATGTGTTTTACTGTCGTTCATACTAAAGCACATAGACTAAATATTTACTATTTAAAATTATTTTATTTTTATATATTGAAGATTATAAAATCACAACTTATTTATAACACAGATTTTTATAATTTTAAATTAAAAAATTTTTAATTAATTCTAAAAAATTCCTATACATTTATATCAAATTAGAAATCATAATTTGGTGTTTAATGTAATCAGTGTTAATTAAATAAAAATTGTTTAATGAAACAAAATCGTAATTTAAATAAAATATTATAATATGATAGAAAATTGTGCAAGTATTGCTTTAGAAATGATCTATACATTTTCTTATTGGAAGCTATTGAAACAATTATTCATACATAATTTTGTTATTAAGACAATAAAATATAAGTCTGTATTCAACAGTAATTATTTCCATTATATAATAAGCTAAGATAGTTTAAATTTAAAATTTAATAAATTGTACGTATCACGGAGTAATAGTTAAGTGAGCAACTAAAAAGCATAACTATCTGCAACAATGCCTCTCGCTTAAGTTTTAAAATTATCTTTTATCATATATTTTACATTACCTTTGAGAACATTATTCTCTTTAATAAATTGAATTATTAATATTAAATAAAAGTGGTCAAAGTAAGATTTCATTTAATACAAATGAATAATGTTGGTGTATTGTAATATTAAGAGTTAAAAATGATCATGAAAAATAGTTCTTTTAACCATTTATATAATTACAGATATAGTTGATCCACATAAAAAATGTTATTAAAAGATAAATTATACCTTTCTTAATGGCCAAGGTTCATCATATGATAAATGTGTAGGCAAAATAGAAATTCTTAACTTGTGATCAGAATTAAAGTACAGAAAACCTTGTGAACAATTAACATTATGAAAAGGAGCAAAACACATAATTGGTCCATCTATATGTAACGGATGACACCGTAGTTCGCCTCGTACAGTGAGTAAAATTAAATGAGGATTTTGACCACAGATAAAAACACCGTTGTGACCAGCTACTTTACTGAAATAACGAAGCAACGAAGTTCCTTCCAAGGGGTTACCCGATTTTGACTGAAATGTTAGCAATGAAGTCATTTTATGAAAACGCATCTTTAATGTACCTTCTGGGTGTCGATGTATACCATAAATAACCACCTATAAAAAATTTAAAATTAATTTAAAATAACAACAAATATATTTAAATATCTAATTACCTCATTATCTAATCTAACAAACAATAAAGGTCGTTTGTCTTGATATCCTAAAGGTACTATCAAAATTTCTTTTATTGTTTCAGTCTTTTTAGGAAAATAACAACCTTCTTCTAAGCTGTCTTTAAGAACCATAGGAGATTCATCTATGTTGGCCGCTCGATATTTTATTTTAAAATCAGGTAAGGTGTAAATTTCCATGTATCCATTGTCTCGGGTTAAAACAACCCAATATGTTGGTGTTGGTTGTTCTAAGAACTTTAACCACCACATAGTATTTTTGTTAGAAACTGAACTATGTGGTGTTTCTCTAGAGGAAGGGTCTCTTGTATCACCATATAACATCTCTTCCTCGTCTTCCACAGAATCACTGACAAAATGTTCATGCTCTAATTTTGGACCGGCTAAAGGGATCTCGGCTTGAGGCATAGTACTTGAAAATAAGCCACTTACATCACGATACACAGACAAAGTTTTTGTCTGTGGTACTTGGTCAAAGTTAGTAGGTCGCATGAATAAAATCCTTCCTGTTGATTTTACAGTTAGCACTATTACTTGTCCATCTTCAGTCAGCAATACAGCATAGGGATTACAACTACATCCGTGTACTATCGGAGAACCAAAATCCAAAGAGACACTTTGTAATTGATCAGAACCATTAAGCAATCTCACAGAATATCTTAAGACTTGTATAACAAATTTATTCATGTTACATACAAAAACTGTATGCTCACGTGTAGCATAACCTGAAGAGTCTAATTCGTTGATTTCTTGTCCAGTTTGAAGAATTAAAGTTGAATCTAGGTTTGTTAATATCATAAATGTATGAAAATCATTTTCACCATGAACTGTCCACATATCTTTGTAACCATCTAAATGAAAAGTAGTGACTAATTGAGGTTTAATGGAACGATGAAGTACACTTAGTGCTCCATTTTTTCCATGACCAGATGTACATAATAATTCGACATCGTGTTCATCGCTACTAAATTCATCTGATATATAAGCTGGCTCTCCTAAAGATGCTTGACTGCATGGTCCTATATTTATAATACTATCACATACTTCAAAACTATAACTTTCCAAGCAAATTGATGTCTGTACTTCACTGCCATATACTTCTAATTCGACAAGGTCTTCATCAGTTACATCAGTTTTTTTACGCTTTATGGTGGGTTCGTCATCATTGCTCTGTGACCGGGCATAATATCTCAAAAGTAATGAATTTCCTAGTCTAGATCCAAGAAACAGATAGGAGTCTAAACATACAGTTATACAAGTAGTTAGAACACTAGAAGCACATTTTTCAAAATGAAAACTTCTTACTGCACGCATGCTATCAGCATACAGTGTGATTACATAGAGATCACCGTTACATAATGATGTCACAAGCTTATCGCTTGATATAAATGTGGCAGTAGCACGATCCAAAACAAGATTAATGTCTTCTTGCTGTCCCAAAGGAAAGTTGGTCAATGTTTTGGCTATGGAATTAAGAGCAACACCAAATGGAGGTACACTTTGGTTGAGATAGATTAATGAATTGACAGCCATAATCAGAACACCGCCTATTGGACGAGATACAGCAATCACTTTTTGGCAATCATATGGAAGTGAATCCAAAGACCAAATTACTGGATGGACGTGTTGTTGAATATTTAGTGAAATAGCCACCTGTAAAATATTTTTTTAAATGTTATCAATTTTATAATTACATGTATTTTATAAAACTTACCATTGCACATGTATCTTTCCTTACTGCTATACGTCCAGCAAAAGTTTTAACTGGCTCATAAAGAATAAGTAAAGTCGGTTCGTAATATCCATGTAAGAAATCAAAATCCATAATATTATTCATTTTGGGATCTATTGTAGATATTGGTATTGTATAGCTTGGCATAACTTGAGCACTTTTAGCATTATCATCAATTGTACGGCCAAATGGTAGAACAACAAAATAACTTCCATAAACTAAACCAACTACACACCGACCATCTGGATCTACTCTAATCAACGGTGGACTCCAATGTTGAGTATGGCCGTCTTTAAATTTATCATCTTCGAAATAATGTAATGATAATGTACGTAGACTGTGCGTGTCACGATCATATTCCACTAAACTGAACTTGGCCTCAGAGAAGCTAAGTAATAAGGCATCTGGTGAGCTCGGACACAATGTTACGAATTGCAGGCACATGATATTGCCAAACAACGTGTATTGGGCTAGACATTCAAACTTGGTTTTAGGTGGCTGACATGTCGTATCGGTTGGTACCAATCGGTAGACCCGTAGAATGTTAACACCGGCTACTACCAGACATTTTTCCACACGGTTGAAGAAGTAACAATAAACAGCATGCTCCACACAAGTTGGTACACGGGTTTGTTTGCACAGTGAAAACATGATGATTAATGTAATGAAACTTTGTTGACAAGTGAATTACTTACATCCGTATAGCCGTTTACGCGACCTACGATAAAATATAATCTAATAACACATATCTACTATGATTTAAATTAATTTACTATATGAGTATCGAAAAAATTTAAATAACGAATGTTTCTTTGAAATAATAAACAAAATAATTTACAAATTATAAGTTAAAACTCAATAGCGAATCAACGATAAAAAAATATAATATTGTTGTTAATATTGTTAGCCGCTTCGTTATTATCATTTATCAACGTAAACGTAACCTTAAAAAAAAAAAAAAACGATAACATGGATAAATGATAACATTTTGTTTTGTCCAATCCACAGACCAAGATAAATCCACGATGGCGCGATCTGAACGGCGAACAATCAGTGTCAAGCACAGAACATTACAAGCTACAATTAGTGTAGAAATGTCCTTATTACTTAGTGTAAATGTGTAATACTTGTTACTTAGTTGAGGTCTATTGTTACAAGGTGGATTTATCGAACCACCTTGATCCGATCACTGATATTAAATATTATACAATTATCACTGTTATTATTTACTACTATTAAGTGTTCACCACTAGGTATGTCACATTTTTCATAAATCTTATAACTAAGGTATTAAGCCATTCAGGATTATTAATCATAACCACTTGACGTCGTGGCAGCCGCCAGCCACGGTTAGTGACCAATAAAGTATTCAAGTCGTGGAGTGCCAACAAACTGTGCACCGTTGAATTCATAATATTATAAACCTAACGTGGTATGATCTTAAAAATCGACAAGGTCTGAGTTCACCTGTTCGCGCGATCCGTGAAAAATAAATATATGATTAACCTTATCTTGACTTATAGCGTTAGTTCACGCGCACACCGAGGATCTGACCATCAAAATGTTACGGTTATTCGCCATATTGTTAATAATACTGTCGTACCAAGGACTTCATGGTTAAGGTACGGTTTCCAAGCCACGACGACTGTTCTGCTATTGAAGAACAGCATTATAAGTCATAATCGTTGCGACCAATGACTGTACGACTTGCTGATCCGCGAGTCAGGAGTTGTAGTTGCGACTTGCACTTGGAAATCGTACCTACCTATTATGTTTATGTAAGTTAAAATTAAAGATAATAATATGTAAATGGTTATAGTTATTAATTATTATGCAATAATATATTATTGTGTATTTAATCGATAACCGTTTATTAGGTAGGTATCAACCAGATATTATGTTATTATCTTCTTTACATCGTGGTATCAACTAACAGCCGATATTATACGATGTATTATGTTGGTATACATAATTTTTTTAGTTTGATTTTATAATAAGTACCTATAGGTACCTCGTTTTTATTTTCTACTATATTCTTACTAGTTTAACAATATTGTTTCCTCTAGTAATATTATTGAAAGTTGATAAAAACTAACAACAACAGGTACTATTAGGACATTTAGTAACCTTGTAGCCTGTAGGTAAGCAATAATAATATTATGATCGCTGACTACTGGATGTCTGGATATATTAAATTAATATAATTTACAAATATAATATCTAATAAGCTAGTATTGTATAATTAAAAGTGTAATAGCCAGTAGGCACATGTACTTACAAATAGAAATGGAAATAATAACAATTGTATAAAAATATATAATACTAAAAATATAAAGATCAAACACAGAGTAACCTTTTTTATTTACTTTTGTAATTGCTTTGCCTACAAGTTAGCAGAAGTATTTTAATTTGTCTCGACAAAATAAAACGGGTAAATTATATTGTTGAATATTATCCCAAGTGATGAGTTTAAAAAAAACTATAATTTATTTAAGTATCCAAAATTATTTACTGAAAAAAATATTTTTACAAAGCCAAGTAGGTATTTTATTTTACTTTTGCCTACTCAACGAATTTACGGTGTGTTTCGTAATGACTGCAGATGAGGAAAGAAAGCTTTTTGTTTTCTGTTTTAGACATGTTTATATATTGCTTTAACTCGTATTCCCGGGGTGGACTTTTTACGGATTCGCTATTATATACTTGAAAAATATAAATTTATTCGTCAACGTTTTAAAACTTTAATACGATTTGTATGACTGCTGTGATACTTACATACAATATGTTTAGCTTCGGGAAAACTATTGAAATATACATATATAATGGAATAAGTACATAAATAGATTAACAAGAAAGTTGAAATTCTATACACGCAAAAAGTTTTTTATATTTTATTTTTTTGCAACAAAACGGAATAACTATTATAGATAGATGCACGGCAACAATAATTTTCCTGGTCAAAGTATTTTGCACATTATAAATTTAAAAATCTCTATACCTACACCCACCGGCCACCTGTCACCTAATTTTCCTTAAGCTCGCTCGTAGTATAAATTAACCGACAAACTTACCTGGACAATGAACCAGGACGAAAACCGCAAACTTATCCACACCATGTAGAATACGTTGGTTATGAAGTCTACTATGTTCCACAAGTCAGCTGCATAGTCCACCAGACCATCCGAGTACAGCGAGTGCGCTTCTCGCCATATTAAACCTGCAGCAGACATTTTACACACGTTAACAGTATATTTTGCACAGAGGGTAATTTCACATTTTTCCATCCATCCAAAAGTGTTGACACTAAAATAAATCGCCTAGTACCCTACGCCTAAGGCCATAGACCTAGTCGCCTATGTATATAATATATATATATATATACACACGTCCTTGGATAAATACTATTATCTCTCTACCGTTACTTTTTTAGGAAAGTATGTGTATCAACCGTATAACTCTAAAACTGTACTATTATAATATATATTTATCATTTACATAAATCATATATGATAATAAACTCACTTATGATGTACAATATGATACCACATTCTATAGGTCCGGGTATAGATCCTCTTTCTTTTCTAGTCATTTCCTCTAGTATCGACTTCGTCCAATCAGTGTCAATCCATTCCAGGGCTAAAAACTCGGCTCTTTGAGATGCTAATGCTAGTAACGCTGAATAATAGAAACGTGAACAAATTAGTAAAAATGGATGCAGTTGTACTGAGAATGCCTGAATGCTTTATATATTTAAATTTTAAATACTAAATAATATATTTATACGGTGTATCCAAAGTTAAAGGCAACATTAAATCGTTTTGTGATACCTACAAAGTATATTATATTTTGAAGAAAATATAAATTTGTATCAGTTGGAGTAGACAAAAAAGATTTTTAAACAGCAAAGCTAATTTTTTATTATATATTTGCCAAAGCAATTAAATACATTTTTTTTTTTTTTTTTTAGGAAACTTTAAAATTTTCAACATTTTGGCAATTGTTCAATTTTTCTTAAACTTAACTTATTGTTTTTTAGAATAAACACTCGCCGAAAGTTTAAAAATTTTAATTTTTTCAAAACATATTACAAGTTACAATGTCCCTTTGCTTTGTGAAAAAATACAGATTTAAATAATTATTATATACCTAATAGTTATTCCGCAGAAATACTAATGTAGTGTTAACTCTAACTTTGGTACCGTCTTATATATTGTGACATACTCAAAAAAAATGCGTACGAAGAAGAATGACAGACAAATTTTATAAACGGTTTCTTCATCAGCTGACCCATCTTTGAATCTGGATTTAGCATGTACATCGAACCGTACATAGCGAACATCGCACCAAGTTTCCCAACTTCGATCATCTGCCCGACCATACTCTTCCGACGAAAACCAGGTAAACCGTCGTACCAGATGGCGGCCAACAATTGTTGAACGTTTGGATGAGCTACAAACTATACATTTAAAAAAACAAACTAAGTCGTTGAGTGTTTACTACATTACAGTATGCATTGTATTTGATTTATATTAAAATCTTTATTTAGTTATATAATTTATGTTTTTGAGTTGTAACTCGTTGAAAATTCCTAGAAATATTCTATTTTTACCTCTTAAAAGTAACAACTAAATCCAATTTTCTATTAGAAACCACTAGAGGTGTTCCGGGTACCCGGCCAACGAGTCCAAGCCGAAAGCCCGATATCATATTCAGTACCCGACCAATACTCGTTACCCGGCGTGTTATTAAAAGTTGACTTGGACGGTATCCGGTGTACAGCTACATTTTTTACTTGCAGTACCTATACCCGGTACCCTATTAATTTATTAATTAAAAAAAATGTGTCCCCACAATCGACGAAACAAAAATATTTTATACATTTATAATAATAATAATAATATTATATTACATTATCGCGTTGTAGCAGAAAATAGAAATATTGTCATGGTCATAAACGATAATCATACGTTTACCGATAACTGAATTATTATTATATTATAATATCAAATCATTTTTTCTAATACTATTGTCGTGTATACAAAGATATAAATATAAAAAAATTACATATTGTTAAATCAATTCATTCATTGCTTCGCTTAGAATCTAAAATTATTAAGTGAATATTTTAACATTTATCGATTAGTTTATAATAATACACGGTATTTATTGTACACGAGATGTATTATATTTTATTATTTTAATATGTACAATAAAAGCATTTTTCATCTTATAATATATTAATTAATATTTTCTTAGAGGATGCCACATGCCCATAAAACCTTTAAAAATCCGTTTTATGGGAAAAGAACCACTTAGATCGTAGTTTTGAGAAATTAAATGTTTCATACAAAATACAGAAGTCAGAAATAATATTTTAATATTTGCTATGTCTTAGAGTTTAAAATAGTTTGATATCATTAATATAAAAAAAAATGTAAGTTTGAAAAACATAAAAATAATGAAACTATAATAACTTTTTTGATAGTAAAGATGTAAATTTAAATTAAAGCAAATCAGTCTTATTTATATATAAATTTGGTTTCTTAACTTTGACTGTAGCTCAGGTAGTTACGATTATTTTTCTCATGAACCGTTTTTCTTTATAATTTTGTAATTAAGCAACAATAGTACAACACCAATAACAATGATACTAACATGGGTCCACTAGTAAGTTAGTTTTATTTAGCATTTAAATATATTATTTGTCAAAATTGCATTTAAGTTGCCTATATTAAACTCCTAAAAAAGCGGGTGAGCTTCTTTCAATAACTTAGTAATTAGTGTTATTGTTCTACCTATTTATATTTTATGCTTTCAATTTTATAAATTATTTTGGATGTCTTTTCTGTTTTTAAGAAAACAAGCCCAATTATATAGTGGATTTCTTAATGATTTATATTTCAATTCAACAATAATAATTTGTTTACTAGTTATATTTGTATCAATTTTGTTTATAAAATATAGATATGAAATATTTATTAAATTAACTTTTATTTAAAATGGTAGGATCAATAATATTATTAAATTGTAATACGACTGTACAATACGATTAAATTTAGAAGTAAAACTGAATACCAATTTATTATAATTTTAATAATTTTTATGTACACTATTAATATATTATTGCATGCAATTTGTATTGTCTATTATTTGAGGAACTGTTGGAATCGATATGTTATTGTGTATTTAATGTAATAACATCAATATTTTAAATGCAATGACAAAATAAGAACATCCTAGTCCTAACTCATAATATTATTAATAATAATAATATTAGGTGATGATGTTGAATAATCTTCGTAATAAATTCTGCAGAAACGTTCGTCATCAGTCATCATTACTGCCGTGCTAAGCGAAAATAGGATAACTCCAGTCAACATGACTATTGAGAAACAGCAAATAACGTTTTTAATAATAAATCAAGCATAAAAATAGCGTTTATACAATAAATGTATTAAAACATGTGCTGATATATCTAATTTTACATCTAGAATTGGTTAAACAATTTTTATTTTAACTTTTTTGAATATTTTGAGGAGAAAATGGACTTATCATAAAATCAAATATCAGAGTACTAAGCGAAAAATTGATAACTCCATAATAATGGACTTACCGGATTATTGCTTAGACTTTTTTGGACATACCTTGTTTTAATATATGATCATTGATCATACAACATTATTTACATTATGTAAAAAAACGTGGAACTCCAGTTTTATCAAACAAATAATTATAAATTCCTTTTATTGTTAAAAAATTGTTACAAAATAATAAGCCTTTATTTAATTATCTAGTTAAATATTTAAAAAACAAAATAAAACAATGTGCATACCTTTATTAGCTTGTTTTATAAGCTGTTTAAAATAAATGAAATCTTAAATAATAAAATAATAATTAGTATAAACCTTAAAAAATAAAATAAAACAAAATTTAAATTTATGGTAACATAATATTAGTTCCTATCACAATATCAATATTAGCAGTTTCTAATTTTCAGGTTCTTCGTATAAATCGTTTACTGTATCTGAAATAGGAAAATCCAACCAAAATTGCTGCCTGCTTTTAGGCATAAGTGGTACTAGTGTTTTTATAATACTTTGTTTTTTTCCGGTTGAATGCCCCTTAATTCTTTTTTTTGCTGTGGTTTTTCAAAATTTGTTTTTAAATATGAAGGTTTTAAGAAATCAAGCATTCTGTATGGAGTATATTCGTCATATGTACATGAATACAATAAGTATTTTAGACCTCTTTCTGCTCTTATATGAACTATACTATTCAACATTGGGCGTGTAGCCTGTTTGTTTAGTTTATATATGGAGCATTCTGACTTCCAATCAAAAAAATCTTTACCATTTAATACTTTAACGTCCACATGGCTTTTATTTGAATTTTTGATTGACTTTTCATAATCATGAAAATCATAGTTTTTACCCATATGTTTCATAGAAAGTTCAACCTGATGGTGGAATGAATCTGCAGACATAAAGCTATGGCCTGGTTGAAAATAGAAAATATCGATCACCATAGTTTCAACTTCTTGAGAATTAATAATAAAAATTAAAAATGTAAAGAAGCACCAATTCTTATTGGTAAGGATAAGGATGAAATAATATACAGTGATGACCACGAGACCACAATATTATTATTTATTAACAATTATTGTTACTGATATTATATTATCAGTTTAGTAAATTACAAAATAATATTATAATAGCAAATAATCATTATTTTTAATTTATAAAATGTGACTAAAGTTTAAAATACGTCAATAGCCTTTTTTTTCAACGTATGAACATAAGCCAAAACATGGTAACTCCATTATTTTAATGTGATATACCATGTTTTTGCTTAGTATTTGGATTTACCGTGTTTTCACTTAGAAAACATCTAATATATTGGACTTACCGCATATTTTCTTATTTTAAATTGCCTATTAAGATGGTTTTTAATAGGAAATACGCTATTTTTACACCAAAAATAGGCGTAAAACCACTAATTTTATCTATAGGAGCAAAAATCTCATTTTTACGAAAAATGGAGTTGTCCTGTTTTCGCTTAGCACGGCAGACTATATATTGTACAATACGCAGTGGGTGATAATTACTATTATACACGTTTGTTATTTTTATTTCCAACCTAAGCTTTTAATAACATTTTTAATGCTTGGGTGTGACGTGCTTACCTACAAGTTTTTCTAGGACAGTGTGTTTACTGTTTTTTTTTTTGTGAAAACTTAGTATCAAACACAGTAACTAATTTTAATTTATATACCTAGTTGCACAAAGATCTCTCTAAAACTAACTTATAGTTGTTATTAATATTTTATTACAATTGTTAAAATATTAATTTCAGTCAATAATATTACCGCTTTCTGTTTGTATTTGATAGCCAGTTTTAAACGTTCCAGGGTCAGTCTCTCGCCCGGTTCCCACGGATCACCTTTGGGATTATGATTCAACATAATCTCCAGTTCGTACGACGTCCTCACGTGATCCAACAGTGACGTAGCAAATGTTTGAACGGTATTCCTCATTTCCTGTACACGCACGTTCAATACATTATTAAGTAACGACACGCGTATATGTACATAAATTAACGTGAAATATTGTATTTATCTATTATCTATTTATATTACTGCAGGGGCAGGCTTATATACTCACATTATATTCATTTCTAAATTCAGATTCCATGGTGCTAAGTCGGCGAAGCTCCCAACTTAATTCGAAAGCGGTCAACAGTGGATCTCTTGATGATAAAGCTATTAGGGATGGAGACGAAAGCGCTTTGTACGCGTTTATTCTCGAGTGCGAGTGGCGAAGTGAATCGTGTGTGTTTGACGTGATACACTCGTCACAGCCACACCTGAAATAATAAAAGAATAATAAAATCGTCTGATGTAATGACAACATAATATTATATGATATAAAATATTTTATTTAATTTAAAGTAATAATATATTAATATTTAACATTTGAGCATCTCTTTGCTACAATATGCAATAATAATTTCCGAGAGTTATAAAAAACGTTAGGCGCTTTACGCATAGGTGCCTGGAAATTATCAGTTTGCGTTGTAAGAGAAAAAAGATTCACCATTATAAAAAATGGTGGGCAAGTGGGCAGTGGGTACCTCGCTACTGAATCTTAGGTGTCGTGTGGGTCACTGTAATGGATGTATTAAATTTGAATTTAGGTATATATTAGTTATATCAAAAAAATAATATCAATTTTATCAAAAACTTGTTTTGAGTAAAATTCCCGCTTTTCCGTAATTTAATTTTTTTGTTTTTCCTAATTATTTTGAAAAATACTAGGAATTTTCAAGCTTGGTCTCTTAAAAGTACCAATTAGATCCAATTTTCTATAAAAAACCATCCTCAAAGATGAAAATCAAATCATTGTTTTGACTTTTCATCGAGTAAATAGACACAAAAAAAACACACACGCACACACATCATTGTAAATTCAAAAGGATTTAAAATCCTGTTAAGCCAAGTCAACAAAATATGTTTTATTATTATTTATTATATGTAAACAAACTTGCCTCCCCCTCCCTAGAAAAATTTCTGCAGCCTATACTATGGTCTTTAATTATTACTTAATAGTTCAATGAACTTTTTGCCGACCACTAAATGGCAATTTATTAGTTTAATTCATTAAGATCGGCTTAAGAACATGAATTATTTTTTAACGGTTTAAATTACATTTAGGTATCTAACATCATTATACAATATATTTTGTTACAATATTTGTTTAGAAAAATAAAAATGTTTGAAATATGTCATTCCATTTAAGTAAACCCAATTTTATTTATAATTTATACAATAACCTATTGGATATTATTTTAGTATAATAATAACTAATAAGCTTAACATTCAGCACAGCTAAAAGAGAATGTATAGTAAATGCTTTTTTTTACTACCCATTGCATTTTTTTCTCATGCTACATTTTATTCGACACTTTTTGTCGATAGTATTATTTTCTCGACCGAATACCAGAAAATTATTTAGTTCTACTAACCAGGTTTTCCGTCTCGATTAACTCGGTTTGTAAAATATAAGATTACTACGGAGTGGCCGAAATCGACGAACCCGTATGAGTGCACGTCATATTTAATCTAATATTGTATTAATTTTTAAACTTATCAACTATAGTTATAAATTATAATGATTAAGTTTTCTAATGTATAAAATTTATATTTTATAAACTACCTATTTGTATTCCAAAAACATTTAAAGACAAAAATAGCTATATATTTCACAACCAACAAATTACTGTCTTTGGTTCAACATTATTTAACACTTAATTTAACTATAAAAAATATTGTAACATTTTATGTATAAGAGTAGGTATCAAACATAAAAAAACCTATTGCCAGTTATTTTGTAGAAGCGTAGGTGGCCGCCCTATAGTAGTATAGTCGTTTCCATGTACTATGCATCAACCCATTTGCATAATACTACCCATTAATTAATTCTATTCTACGAGCGTATTTTGGCGTTCATGACTTGCGTCATGTAATTTAATTTTAACTAATGAATATTAAACGTTTGTAAAAAACATATATCATATTGTAATTTGTGTAGGACGAACCTGACGTCGTGGGGCATGGGCAACGTAGCACCTCTGTCCAAAAGGATCTTTAATATTTCATAGTTGTTCATGTGAGCTGCAAGTGTCAGTGGCGTTATGTCGGGAGTAAACGTCGAAGCCGACGATTCCACTGCTTCCCAAGACTGTAATAGATAATATACATAGATAATGTGTGGGTGACGTGCAGTTTAAGGACATTCCACATCTTAAGTTGTACACAAACTCACGTAAGGATCTCCAATAACGTGTATTTTTTCCTCCCATTCCAGTAAAAGTTCTACCGCTTCCACGTACTCTTCCTTGATAGCGTGCAACAATGCATCTTTGACCTTGATCCCGGATTTGAGCAACAACTGTATCAAATCCATGTTTTCATTTTCGATGGCTGTTATCAATGCAGACCTGTTCAACGGATCTGTACAGTCGATGTTGAGTATATCCGGCTGACCTTTGTGTTCCTCCAATATCCTACATAAAATATAATAATATTTTGTTTTTACTCGATTTCAGCACTATCCACGGCAGTACAATATACAATACTAATGAATATGGTATACAAATATAATTGAACAAAATCGAGAGTTTCACGTTATTGACTACTTCGCTGTCTATTATTAATTTGTAGGTACTCATAATGCACTATATTAATTAAATTTGCATGTTGTCTTACACATCTGGTATAGCTAAATATTATATTTAAAAACTACAAAATTAATATAGGAAGTATATTTAATTTTCTTATTAATTCCCGTATAAAATAGAAAACATTTTATAGAGATAAAAAAACGCACCATTCCAATAGCAGCAGTGCAGCACGGTAAAGTTTTTTTTAACAATTTATTAATATTATTAATGGAAAGAAAGAAAATATTCAAGTATTTATGGATAATTTCTTAGAATCAAAGTATTTTCCTTTATATTTTTGGTACAATGCAAATTCCAGGGCAATTGTTTTCTTAGGACGCGAATAATTTCTAAGACGTAATTTACATACCTCTGAACAGACGCGCAGTCTCCTCGCTCGGCGAGCAGCAGAAACTTTTTTTCGGTGGGTGATAACACATAATCGGGTGGTAAGACGAATGATTTACGATCTCCACGCAGCTGCTCTTTGGAACCAATAAGGTCTTCTTTTGACTGAGATTTCGTCATTATGGAAACCTGGAAATACACCACATCAGCATTGCGCAATGTGACATGTGACCTTAGGCAACGCTATCAGCTGGTCTAATATTTCATTTTTTACTCACGCAAATGGGAGCAGGCTATAATATTCCCCGAGGAGAACCGCACAAACGATTACCTAAAATGAACTGTCCCATTAAAAAGCACCGAGCCCTGGACTCCTGTGGAAACCTTATAGCTAGTTATATTATATCTATGCACTTTTGCAGCTACACGGGCTGTTTGTTGACCCGCGTTTGGATTAGTGTTATTGACATTTGAGCCAATTCATTCGCTGTCGTATATTGTATCGTACTAATGTGGTCCGTCAGCCGTCACAGATGGCTAGAATTTAACACAAAATCCGTTTCAAAAATGTAATGGTATGTACGTGAAAAAAAATACCCTAAGCACGACGTGAAAATAATAAATTACCCCAAAAGGATTTAAAGAGTATTACCGTTTCTTTCACTAAAAAGGATTTCCACCGCGTGTCATTATAATGACGGTGGAAAAAAAAATAATAATCCATATATAATATTTACACCGTGATTAACAATGCCCGTCTGTACAATGAAGAGGCGTAAAAAAGTCAGTTCACGTACAGAAACGAGTCCAGAATATACCTACGGACTCGTCGTCACGTCGTATTAATAACGTCGGATTTGGCGAGCGGGTGGACATAGAATGGACGAGAGTATATTAAAGTAACAATAATAATAATGGAGTGCGTATACGGGACCAGCGTTTGAAGAAAGGACCGGGGAAAAGAAACTATATTTTCGACTAACAAATTTTAAGCGAGATGGGTTTGACCTTAAAATTATATACAGCGTCGGTAACCTGCCATTATAATGTCCAATTAGAGAGTATAAAATTCAAAGTCCATTAACAGTCGAAGTTTCGTTTAACTTAAGGGGCGTAGGGTTTAATATCCGTGTAATTGTATAGGGATGTAAAAGGAACTGCTGGTGTGGCACGAACAACCCGTAGCGCAAGCTTATCAAAAGAGGTAGAACCACATGATCGCGTAGACAAAGCAAGACCCGGGGTAGCGCCGGATAGCACCGGATATTCATGCACTTTACATATTGTTCTTTGGTCGATTTCATAAACGATGAAATGTATAGTTTTATAAAACCACGTACGCGTAGACCTGCAGTATTGTAAAATTATATACTCTTATACTGCAGGAGATTTAAAATAATTATAGGTAATATTACACTATATATTATATTATACCTATTGATATACCCACGTTTAAAAGAATCTCGTACAGTTTTTTTTTATTTTATCAAGCACTCATCATATATATATTATTACATTTAATTAACCCAAACTAATCTAGTGTACAAACGGTTAATTTTAATTATGTTTTAAAATTTCAAGACTTTATAATGTTTATAACACTGTTTAGTATTTTAAATAAACACACAACTAGTTATTTTTTGCAGTCATTGTCCACCTAAAGTATTAAGAGTTAATTCTAGTGTATTATAAGTATAGTATTAGACTATAGCTACTTATCATTTAATGAGTTATTTTGTGTTATTTGTGTAATAAATATTCATTATAATTTTAACTTCTTTTGGTATAATTTTTCACTTTTCAGTTAGCTATAGTAATGACAATAATGCAAGATAAATTAATAATTAAATTGAAAATATTTAGTGTCAACTTATAAGACCAGGTATAGTGCTATAAAAACAAAGACATTGCTTATTACGATCCCAGAACATTGTAATGATGTTCGAGCATTACATTCAGTTTAATTTGTTTGATGGAAATATGGAATTAAAGTTGGTATTATACTTCTAGACAATATATTTAATTTTGGCAATTTTAAAAATAAAAAATTTAATAAATTCCACGGGTACGCCGCAGTACTTCTATAAAAAATAATTCCATCAAAATGAGTTTATATTAAACTATTATGCTTGTAGGTAGTTAGATGGTATCTAAAAATTAAAACTACATAGTATAGTATTACATTAGAATTGTTATTACAATACTTAAAGTTAAATGTTTATATTGTATATCGATATCGTATAGCCATACACATTGGTCTGTGGTCATAATTTATAATGTTATATTATTGTGTAATAATATTATTAAAATGCATTAATGTGCGCCGTTTAAATTAGGTAGGTACCTACAGTTAAATAAAAACAATCCTAATTTGTCTGTGAAAAAAACAATAATATTTAAACACAATTTACTTAAAAAAGTATTATTTTATAGAAAATATACAATCTTTGCATTACTCAAATTATAAAATGTTAATAATAATACATACATGACTGGATGTTGGGCAAATGACCCTTAAATACGTGTCATCGTGTCGCTTTATAGTCGTAAAATCTTAATAATATTGTAGCGTATTATATTATTATTATTATTATTATTAGGAAATTGATGACTAAAATTATTAAACAATGACCTAAAAATATTCAAATATGACCTAACAATTCAAAAATACACTTAAAAAAAATACAAAGAAACTTAATACTTTTCCTAATTAATTTCAATCTATATTATTTGATTTTATAAACTGAAAGATTACGTTAAATAATAAAATACAACAAAATTAAAAGTAGAATTATATTTTTATGAAAACGTTTATTACTAATATGTATATTTATAGTTAACTTGATTAAATTGTATAATGCTAAAAAATACAAATTGTTTTAAAATGTAATGAAAATCATTTGATTTTGAATAGCATAATAATAACTTATCATACAAATGACGAAGGACATATTAATCGTTTAAGACAATTATGACTATAGTAAGCCCCTGCAGTTAAACAACTAAGAAAGTACACTTTATTAAATATTAATCATTATATTCGCACTAAGTATAATTTACCAACAACATTGGACAATTAGTAAGTACAATTAATCTTTATTTGAAAAATGTAAAGATATTAACCTACAACCTATATTCATATTTGTTCAATTTTATCTTTAAAATCAACAGTATTATAATGTTAATGTATTTAAGTCAATTGTCTATGGAAGAAACTACAAAATATTTTTTCAATGTACTTAGTATAAATCATGGTTATACGAGAGTGAATGATAAAATTAATATTATTAAAAATAATAAATCGTAAAAGAATAAATACTGTTACATATGTTTAGTGTAAAATTAGCTAGTTAGTTGAATTCATATAGACAAGATAATCCGTATTATTGAATTATGATTAAGCGAAGCTAAATTCCCCGCAGGTATACATAGTTTTAATTATTAGCAGGGTAGTTTTTCTTGACACATGCTTATCAGCTCGAAAATTTAATAATTTTTACTGAGTGAGAAATAATTAATAGCAAATCGCAAAAGACCTAGTGAGTAACCTAATGATATTATTTATATAAGAGTTTAAAATACAAAATAGATGAATTGAAAATTGAAATATTATGATTTTGTGTTATTTTTCATTTTCTTCAGTCGTGACAACCATATAAGTATCAGTTTATACAATTATCTGATCGCACATAAAATAACTAAAAAATTCCTTTCGTATTCGTCCATATTCTATCATTTAATGGTTTTACCGGGAAAAAAATATATTTATGCAAACACATCCTTAAACATGATTTATTGGGATATAAATATAATATGACAGTGTTGTCTATATAATTTCCATTACGGGTAAAAGTTTTAAAACGTTTAAATGAAATTGATAATTTTCCGATTTACTTTGAATTGTTGTGTAAAAATAAAGGGTTTTTACTTAATTCAACTAGGTATTTACAATTTACACACGAACTATGAATACATTTTATGTTTTTTGGAAAAAAAATAGAAAATTCGTCTTTGAAATATTAGTGACGGATGTAATATTTATTGATATCCACGTGTAACTCCGTATATGACACATATTTACATTTGATCATAGACATGAATAAATCTGAGTTAAATAAATTGTAAACAAAAACCGAATTAAATTTGCGTTTGCGTTGTTTTTAATATACATCTCAACTTATTAAAATTTTCAGCGGAGCAATGAATGTATTGATTTTACAGTGATGCATGTTTTTTTTGTGTATGTGTACACGATTTATAGAAAAAAAAATGTTTTTAAGCAAAATTTAACATTAAGGGTGAATTATTGTAGCAAATTGAATGTAGTTGGTACTTTTAGAAGGTCAAAATTCCCACAATCTCACTAATATTCTAAATAGTCAGCAATAACAAAAAATAATGAAGAAAATACGAGTGAAGCATTTTAATGACAAAATGTATTTTCTTATTTTGTTATAGGTTGTAACTTAGAAACAAATAACCGTAAATACTTGAATTTTCACCAAATGTTTAAATTACTATTTTCTATTCATGGTATAATTTTAAAAATATTTTCTTTTGAAGCTTATTATATAGGGATGTGAAATGTACAGTTAATGTTTAGTTTTATTTCAATAATTATCGATAAAAAAATGTTTACATGGTCAAAAACCATAGGCGTAATACAAAATGTTCTCATGACTTGTCACTGTCATTTAAAAAATATTTAAAATACATAGGCACAGTTTATTTTTTATAAGAATTTGAAGTTAAAATGTTGACAAAATCACAAAAATGTACATATTATTTTCTAGTTAAAATGTATAAAATGATCAATATATATTTTATACTAGAACCCACACGTCAGAAAATATATATTTATACACAATTTGTTTTACAAACATTTTAAGTTTAAATCTGGACAATATAAGATATTTAATCAAAAAATAACAATTTAAGATATTTTGTTATAGTTTAAAATATTTTTCACGGAAATTTCAAACTTTTACATATATTATTATATTTTATATATACAATGTCACAAGGACCTAACCTAACCATGAGCGACGAATCTATTCACACCGTTCTTCAGTAAGTCGGTATTGCCTCAAAAGTTAATAACAATAATATTATATACTATTATAATAATTAAATATTAATAATACATTTAATGCATTGTTTCCGGAATTTGTATCCAACTCATACATTTAACAGCGTCTTACTAAATTATGATGTACACTCTACACCTACTATACAGCAGAGAGGTTTATTTTTTATTTTTGCTTTAAAAATGGTTGACGAAATAGTTATAATCAAATGTATAAAATATGTTTAATATATTTTTTAATCGAACTGGTTAAATTACAGATTTTGTCTTTGAAATTTGAATTATTTATACTTTTTAGTATAGATAATGATATAAATGTATACAATTGTGTATAATAACCTATCACTATTTACTTGTAAAACTTATTTATTTTGCAGTTAATAAGATATATGTTTTATTGAGCATTTATTTTGAACAATTTAAAAGATTTGTATTTTTAATTTTTTTTTATATTGGATATGAATTTTGTTTTTAAATTAAAACACAACCTAGAAAGTTTTTTTTTAATATTTTAGGAGATCTCTAACCTAGAAAGTAAATCCAAATATAATGTTGCATGAGTTAGGCTCATAAGTGGGTGTATAACCATAACGTATGATTTATATTAATTATATATAGTTTTAAAACTAATAAAAATAAATACATTGTACATATTTGTATACACCAGATATAAGTTTAAAATAACTGATTATACAGTATTGAATATCATAATAAAATATACAATCTATATTATAATAGGTGCCTTGTTAATATTTACATAAAAATCGTTAAGTCAGGAATTTCTCCTTTATTAATATAAAAGCCAGGGTTCAGTACTTTAGATGTAATTGGCTAGTTTTGGAGAACATAAGTGTAAAAAGAGAACAATATCATTTGATGTTTCATACCACAAAGTTCTTTGACAGCACATAAAGATATTGTATTGCACAAAAGTTGTTTGAAGTTTGGCAATCTGATTTAGTATTAAAAAATGCTTTACAGAACACAACTGGACGATGCAGTACACTCACGAGAGACAAGGGACATATAATATACCCGTACGCCTGCCACCCAATTTACTATGTGCACGACAAATTATAATGCATTAAACTTTTTTTCAGTCATAATAATTAATATTATTGTTAATTGATTTAAATTTAAATTATCTTTTCGCGATAATATTATGTAGTCGTCTATAAGTGGGTATAAAATTCAGTGTAATGATAAAGTTATGACCAATATAATAAATTAATAGTACTAGAAACTATAATTAACTTAAGTTGTGTGTGATTCATCATTGATATGTATTTTTATATAGATAGTGAGTATAATATTATTTTTACCCAGTGTACGTACTATTTTCGTATGATATCATAATTCATAGGGAAATATAAGTAAAAAACTATGATATGAATATGATTGATATGAGCGTGTATTATAAATATTAAAAACGAACGTGGGTTTTCCTTAAAATAAAACAATGTTTGTCAATCTGTATATAAAAATGTTTACAAAAAATATATAACGCAAAGATAGATCATTCATTAGGGACACTTATTCACTTAGAAACTTGAGTCAAATACAAAATTAAAAGACATGTTGGATGAGGAAAAAAAAAATAAAAACCAGAACTAAAATTTGTTTATCTATGGAGATAAAAAATTGTACATAATGCATACTTAAATATAATAAAATATAATGTATTATGTTCGTAATAATTGTTAGTAGACGTATTATAAGAAAAAAAAAATTATTTTCAAGCAGAAATACAACTTTATATTTATATATTCGGTAATTGCTTATCATATTAAAATCAAAAATATATTTTTATAAATAAAATAGATCATTGCCTTGCATTTTGTACCTATTCCGCGGTATTAGATCATATTTTCTCAATTAAAGCTATTTTAATCCTTTATATGCAGAAATACTAAACTTTATATTTTAAAATTATGTGATAAATTAATTTAATTTTTATATTTTTGAAATATATTTATTAATATATTATAAAACTATTATGGATTACATGGATATATGTTATAGAATTTAGTATTGATACAGTTGATATAGTCTTATAAGCATTTTATTGTTTCTATGCACTTATGTACCACATTTGCCTATTCCAAACGCCGTTTACTAACTTATCATTATTATATACTAATCTATTTATTGATCTTAATGTTTGCTTACCTAATAAGTAATAATTGATAAGCGCGATTTGTAAACTAAGTTTTACTATGCTATTAATATGAACAAGAAGAAAAGGACTTAAACCGTTAGCCTTCGCCGGCCGACCGAAAGTTGTACCGCAGGTTTATCGTTTCAACAGACGTTTGTTACGAGTAATACGAACCGAAGTGTCCTGTCCTTAAAATAATACAAACTATAGACGAACAATTTCACGCCGCCGTGATGAAACAAAAAAAAAAAATACGTTGGTGCGAACGAAATACTGTAAGTCGATTATGCACAATCACTATTATTATATATTTACTGCTAAATAGTTAGGTATTGAAAAAAATATAAAAATGACATTCGAGTTGTCTTTGTAATCCGTCTTTGTGTGGCTTTTATGAAGTCTGTTGGACGTTTATAATTTAGTAACAAAACCTAGTGTCGAATCACGGTTACTGTGGATAGGTAAACAAATTAACGAATCTTAATTCGATTTAGATAATATGTTTTTGGAGGATCGCGTGAAATTCGACACAGCAGTGACCAATAATATACATAGATCAGGGGTGGCCAACTTCAATAGACTCGCGATCGATCTCCGAGTTTTTCTAGGTTGTCGTCTCGATCAACCAAAATAAAACACTTTTTAGTTTGTCAATAATCAAAAAATATATTATTATATACGATATTATATATTATACGATAGTTAATCTATATCCAGTGTATAATCTCGTTTTTCATAGTTATTTATTGCCTTTTTCTAAATCTTATTTTTATATTCGTGGGATATAAAAAGACACACAAATTTACAAAAAAAAAAAAATTATTTCATTTGTTTTCTGAAAAAAATACAAAATTCGAGAAAATGCGAAAGGGTGTCGCTATCGACTCGAATTCACCTCGCTATCGACCGGTCGGCCACTCCTGATGATCGCGATTTTCCGCAGTGGACCAGCCATAGGTGCATAATATACAAGACAAGTGGCAATATAAATTTTGTATGCGCAATTTTATCGTTCAAAAACTAAGGGGGTAATATTATCATATCGAATTAAACGTTACGAAAACGAACATAATAATACATGTGAAGATAAAATAACCAGGTGGTCGTTAATTATAACCGCAGTCAACGTATAATATAATATGGTCGTGGTGTATAATATTATAAGGTGGTATACCTACGTCCAATTAAAAGTGTTTCTCTTATATACAAATAAAACCGTATCCGTTTTCGGTAATGGGAAACCAAAAATATTATGTACTCGAAACACATAATATCATAACACCCTGCAGCAGCAAGTCATCATATATTATCGTGTATAATTTTATGTTATAATAATCCGCGGGACGGGGGGTGCGGAATTTACCTACTATTTTTGGGAAATATTTCGGCGTACATCGGATGGGATTTTTGAGGATTTCCATTCGCGTTCTACGAATGCATTTTTTTTTTTTTGTTATCATTGTTTTGATCGCCGTCGTTCGAATTGCGTTATAGCAGGTACGACTCGTGGCTTTTACATATTATGACACGACGATTAGCACTTCTTTGGCGGCGACGGGTTCCCGGTGGGGGGCATGCGTGCGGCCCAAAAACGAAAGTAAAATAACGTAAAAACGTGACACAAACCGCGCGCCGCGTATCCCTATAAAAGGCGAGCGCCGACCGCCTCCGTAGCCGTTCCGCACGCGTCGCCCGCGGAACAACAGAGTCGTCCTGATCGTCGCCGTTGTCGTCGTCGTATCATTGTTCCCGTCGCAGCAGCCACCATAGAACACGGCATTTTCGGCTTTTGCGCGCCCGATTCACGCCGAAACGGACCTTTGAGTTTCCCCTACGACCTTCGCCTCGCAGTCGAGCCACCGTCACTCGTGTGAATTTTTTTCCCCTCAGACGATCGTCGCGTTCTTTTCGACACCTACTCATACACGTCGTGCCAGCCTGTTGCTGTCCGCGCGGACCGTCGACTTGAATAATATTACAAAATATATTATATAATATAATATATTATTATTTTATTATATATATATATATATCTACACTACGTCGTCGTCGTCGTCGTCGTCGTCGTCGTCGTCGTTTCTCAATCGCTATATTCGAATAATATTCTTCTATCCCGCACATTCTACATAATAATATAATATTTAATCGTATAATATTATATACGTGGAGATCACTCGCGGTAAGACATTACAATATATTATAATAACTATATACATTGTACATATATATATATATATATATATATAAATAGACGTGCTAGTAAACCTACTATGATGCGGGAGACCAAGGGTTTGCGAGTAGAGTGCGTAGAAATCGGTTAACGTGGTCAGACATTCGTGGTCTGCGCGAATATACCGCTGAAATAGTTTATATTAAGTAGGAACAGTATACTTGCAAATAATATCACCAGCGCCCTACAATTTATGAATAGAAAAAATTGTGCGTATCAGTATAATATTGCAGATTCATGTAACCGTCAATAACAAAAGCGTATTTTATCGCATTTGTCGACGAGTGTAACAGTCTTTATTTTATAATTTTCTCTGAAAATTGATAAAATTATTAAACTTAATACGACGTTTTTAACTAATCAGTTATCGTCATTGAATAAAAATTCAACACACACAATGAAGTGTACTTAAATCTATTATTAAATTTAGTAATTTAATAAATCTACTGACGAGATACACTAAAAACCTTCTATACAGCAGAGTGACTTCCCGGTTTTTATTATTAATTTTTGAGAGGATGAATCGACATTTTGAATTCAACGATTTCAAATAGAATAGAACTTGCAAATTTTTATTCGAATCTGACATCCAAAACCTAACCAAACTATTCTAAATCAAAAAAACGAGACTGAACCGAACTTAAAAAAATTCAAAAATTAATAAATTATGACGAAATACTAGAACAAATATTATATCCACCGGCGAAACCGGACACTTACAATTATTTTATTTTTCTGACCTCTTTCGTCAATTTCTTGTCGATGAATTTTGATTTCGATGATTATATTTTTGAATCAAACAAACTATTAGGCAATTGGTTTGGTTCGATTATTTACAATTTTCCGTTCATTTTTCAAACGGTTCGTAACATCACTAATCTCCATCGTTGGTTATTATTATAACCATAATATTATGTAAATACAGTATACAGTTTATGATGTACAGCAGCTATAGAGTGATATTCTTTTGCCATTAAACAATTATTTTTTTAAAAATATATATTTTTTTTTTAAGATAATTTTTGACAATCATTGCAACACAACATTTTTGAGTAAAAAAGTAATATTTTTTAATATTTTTTTTTTTAAATTTCAACTTACAATTTTTAACTTTATATAATATGACGTACTTCTAAGCAAAATATTTTGACCGTTAAATAATTTTTGACATAAATATTTTAATCTAAAGAAAACTTCTGTTAAAACTCAATCCATGTAAAATACTAACAATTTAAACTTATTTATTAAACATATATATAATTAATATATGTACTTTAATTTCAATATAAAATCTTATTTCAAAATGCTAAACTGTGAAGTTATGTGTAGTATCCATTTCATGATTCTTTTTAGACATTTTTCATATTTCAACATTTTTGCAAGTCTTAACAATAAATTCCAATGTAATATTTTAAGAAACGTGCTCGAAACTCGTCAAAGTTGGTCTTGATTGGAAATTATACTCTTTAATGAACTTATACAGTTATAAATTGTTTTGAAACTATTTATAATTTTACGCTTTTCTTATATTTAGCTACTTTTTAAATATTATGTTATGATTATTAATCCTAAGAATTAATATTTTTTATTTTTCAAACTATTTAGAAGAATGTGTAAGATTTAGAACACAAGCAAATTGCTATCTCACAAAGCTTATTGAAAACGTCATATCACTTAAACTGTTTTCTAATTTAACTAAAAAATATCAATAAAAAAAAATGTATAATTTAAATTTAAATAAAAACGAAACTGTTGTCAAGTTATCTGCGAAATATCTTAACTATACATATCATGCTTATTTATAGAAGAAGTGATTTCTAATGAGGAGAACTTAAAAAATTATAGGTTCCAAAATAATTGTTTAAAATTCGCATATGTCAAGACGGAGACAGGAAGTTAGACAAACATATTTTATTGAGAAAACGCTATATTTGTATATTTGTTTTTGTTTATCGCAAGAAAAAAACATTACTAAACTCACTATCGTGGTTCCTTAAGATTCCCTTTAAATGTGGTTTTAAACGAAAAAACCCTGATATAAAAATTATGTAAAAGAAAATTATTTATGTCACGCCATCAAGATAATTGTAACATGAGTATTATTAAACAATCAAAAGAGTAAAGTATAAGATAAATTAATTACTAAAAATATAAATTGAGCTCATTAATTTGTTTTTCAAGAAAACAAAAATGCCTTGACGATCAGACATCAAAAGTTGTAATTTCTTATGTTGAATACCATCTACTTAGATTGTATAAATTACATATCTATATAGCTTTGTATATGGTCTCTTAACAGAAAATTATAAATAATTAAATAATTATATCAGTGTACAATTGGTTTTTTTTTGTACCAATGAATCAAATCGTACAGCTTACTACCGCGGTATTCATAAGTTAACAGTACCTACCTATAATTTGGTAACCTATATGCTAACCCGAAAAACACACAACAGACATAATATAAATACATTTTTTTTGTTTAAGAAATCTGTTTCTTAACAATATATTATAATCGATATGTGTTTAATCCGGATTCCGGGGTTAATTCTGATAATACAAAAAATATATCACGTATATTATACGAGTATTAATGAATTTGTTATAATATTAATATTTATAGAAAACTCATATTTTAAATTTTGATTCAAAACAATAACACGAGATAGGTTAACTATGCTTATGATAGAACCACATTGTACGGCATGTGTACCTTGTGAAGTTAGGATATAATGTAACTTCTATAAAGTTATTTGTCATAATTTTGAGTTTATCGTTCTTCGCGAACATTACCGTGGGATGAAATAAATTACTTTACCGATAGTTTATTTCCATATTCACTTATATCCAAAGCCTTTCTTATCTCCTTCAACACAATATTCATATAGTGTTCATACTTTTCACTTTTTCTCGTTTGACAACTAAAGCATTGTGTCAATAACAAAGTGACGTTTTCGCCGGATCATCGAAGTTTTGCTAATAAGAATAGTAAATAATTGTTTTAAGTTTTTTTATTAGAATATAGTAATATAATATGTCATCTATGTACACCAACTTTTAAGTATTCTTTTTTGTTTCACTTCATTAAAAATTATAATAACACATTGTAATGTACACAGTTGGAATATGCATAAACAGTGGTTTCATATGATACAACTTTTAGCCTGGGGTTTTGAATGTTGTTCAATATATATAGAAAAAGAAATATACTTTCTTTAATTTTAATATGATTTGATATATTTATCAAAACTTTTAAAGAACAATATGTAATGTATACGGCATGTTCTATATTATCTTATACCTATAAGTATTACATGTATAGGAAACATTATTTGATGTTTTATTATACAAAAAATCATGCTTTATGCTTTCGTATAATTACTTGTACCTACTATGTATATTATGAACTCTAATTTGAAATATTTAAAATAACAATAGAAATTCAAATACCATCTCTTTTTGTTCGCGTATTTCGTGTTAAACGAGTATGAAAGTAGCCCAGCCAGTATGTCCATAGGCCATAACGATATTTTTTCTAGTTAAAAGTTTATAAAAAAAAAAAAAACATTTTTCGTCATACATAAATAAATAAAATAATATTTTTGTCATTATTTTTGTTTAGCGTACACATAAAAATATAAAGTTAAAAATATAAATAATAGATATTAATTATATATAAATACATTATAATATGAACTCATAGTGTTAATTTATTTTCTATTTCAATTTCTGCTGAAAATTTATGCAATCCCGTCTACTTCCACTGATTTTGTTTAACTTCTATAACCTAAAATTATCTACCACGTTATTTAGACATTATTAATTTACTTCTGCTCTCGACTTTTAAAACTATGTTGTCTGAATTACACAGTTGTTTATATATTTTTATAAATGTTTCTACAATGTTTGTATTAATTTAAACTGTACCTGTTTTATAATATAAAAAAAAAAAAAAATGTTTAATGGCCTAATTGTAACACTTATTTGTATATTAGGATCAAGGACTAGCATATAGTATCACTATAATTAACTTTCAGATTAATTTTCAGGATTATGATTATCTCGCGCTGTAGCGATGCACCAGCCCGGGGTAGTCATCCTCGGTGGGACGAGTGCAAATAATTATTGATAGTGTCGACAACATAATTACCGAGCTACATCCAGGAACATCAAACAATAATAATTTTCATTAAATGACAAAACCATTTCGTATAGTGAAAACAATATTTTTATTGTCGTTTAGATATATTTTTGAAACGCACGACGATATTCCTATATTGACCGTTTTTATTATTTTCCATTTCCGCCCGGACTGCAGATGTTATGTGCGTACATTATTTTCATTAATAAACTATAATATTATAATATGTTATTTCGCATAATATTTCGATAAAGGTGATGAAACGACACACAATACATGCGACAACACCGTGTAGTTATTTCTTGTCGATTGTTTAGGAATATTATTATGGTGTGTGCTGCGTCTTTGCGATCGCCTAAATATTTACCATTTACTCGTAAATTATGCATGTATAGTAGACATAAATTCCATAAACGCTTTTAGCAAAATAAAATTGGTTCGCAGATTGCACGCACGCAATGCACATCATCCACACAGTTTCCAAATACCGAGCGTTAGCGATTACTGAGTAATATATTATTATGAGTATAATAGTCGGTTATATTTATATATATACTTGAACGTCGATTATACCATCGGCATTGGACGACGGGGTTTTCGTCGGGATATACCTATATATATATATACCTGTTGGCTACGTTTGCGGGGACGAGATGGAGAATTAACTATTCCGTTTCGGATTTTTTTATTTTTTTTAAAAGCTTATTTATATGATAATATAGGTAGGTAGGTACACGCCGCCGCTGCGTTCGCGCCGTGTTATAAGATTCCGATACATAATTGCGTTTACCGGAATGGGAAAAAAATGCGAAAATATTTAACGGAACAAGAAAAATGATGAACTCCGTATATATAAATACGCGTTGTACACACCTCTATATAATAATAATACTGGCAACGCGTCATTTTTCTTTGTCGTTGTTTTCTTAATTATAAAAAACGAAACACCTCCGCCGCCGGGATGGGTCGTTTTTCACCGGCGAATTTCCCGTCGTCCGCGCCGGGCGAAGAGCGGGGGCGCAGTCGGGGCAATAGGTGTCTATATATTATATACACAGGCGCGGGCTGCGATATAGGTGTGTATATATGTATATATGTATATATGGATATATATATAATATATACATAGGCGCAGGCTGCAGGTATAGCGATATATCGGTGCGTGTTATACATATATTATATACCTACGCAATAATGTAAACTCGCCGCCGCCGGTCTGTGCAAAGGCCGTTATTAATTCGTCGCATTACGGCGGCCCGGTCATTATTCATTCGGCAATATCGCAAAGGGTAATTATTGCTCCTCCCCCCCCCCCTGAATAGACGCCTAACGGAGAACTAATAAGTTTTGACAGACCACGTAGAGGACTCCGCGGCCCGCAGACGACGTGTCCGGCCGGCGGTGATTGAAATCTCATCGTGACCCTCGAACGACAATAATAAATGCGTGTCATCGCTGCGTGCGCCTATAAATGCATAAACACGTGGGGTAGACCGCCGTCGGGGTTGTAAAATAGTTGTCACGACGGGTTATGGGCGCACAGTCGTCACAATAATAATTATAATAACTCTGAAACTATAAATAGAAGATACTATATTAATATATGCTCGTGCAGTATAGATAATCACCAGGGCTCGTAAGTTCATGCCCTAAAAAATGCCTAAATAAGCATATGCATTTATGCACTCAAAATTGGCAAAATATGCATTGAAATATGCGTTCAAAAGTTCAAAAATATACATTTATATATGCACTAAATATCTAAAATTATGCACTTAAAAAATCATAAGCAATTTTTGAAAATTTCTATTTTTAATTTGATGTATATAGACTGAAACACTGATACACCGAATAAAGTAATTACTACTATATAGCTATTGAATTTTAATCATTTTATGTTACCACCGAATTCCCAAACATTTTATATAAATATATATAATATATTAATATTATAATGAAAAATTTTAAACGATCGTGTTTTTTTTTTCGTCAAATGTTGATTCTTTCATAGTATTTTCATAAAAAAATTGCGTATTGATATAATAATATGAATACATAGGAGTATCAAAATCATGTATAATATGCCTGATAAAATAGAGATATCCATAAATATGCCAAATAGGCAAAAAACCTCTAAATATGTACATATTATATGTGTATATTAATATACACATATTTAATCGTGGTACCTTGAAATGGATTTCTATGTCATCTAGCATTAAATACAACTTAGCAAGATTGATATTCAAATGCATGAACTTACGAGCCCTGGTGATCACTGATTACTGAATATTTTTGTGTGCGATTTTCGACCGTACCTACTATGAGTAAGTGCAGTTGATTTTTTACCAAATATTGAAGTGTGGTCTGTTGTGACAAATCGCGAAGGGACTTTTTGGATTTAAAACGAAGAACTAATGATTAAAATACGATTTAAATGTATTACATTTTATTTACTGGTTGATAGGTTTTAATTTATTTTCGTTGAGTATTTTTAAATTTGATACAAATTTAATATATATTTATTATTTTTTTTATTAGAAATATTTACAATCTGTGTATTAACAAACACAATAAGTGGGTAAATGAGGTAACGCGCGTGTATAACAAAACAATAAAAATATAAAATATATAAATGGCAGAATGGCATATGACGAGAGCGACCATCCTATGATAGAACCCTCTAGACTTAAATTAAACATAATTTATTGATTTTTTTTTTTATTAAATCATAAAAGATCTCGACACCATCGCTTTTTAAGGCGACGAGGGGGGTTGATAGGTGGGATATAAGAGGTGATTTGGATAATGCCGTAATTTTTTGTGAAAATTAATGTAATATTGTTTGGTTAGTTGTTCAACAGTTTGGATTTTTAAGTCCTTGTGATGGAGTGCATTATTTGTGACATACCATGGGGCAGAAGCTATGAGGCGGAGGGATATGGACTGGATTGCTTGAATGGTTTGTATTTGGGATGATTTGGCAATTTCCCAGATTTGTGAGCTATAGTCCAGGTGGACCTTAGAAAAGATTTGTATATTGTTAATTTTGAATTCATAGAAAATTTGGACTTTAATATTGGGCGAAGCATGTGAAGGCGATTATTTAATAATTTAGGCCTTTAGGTGTGGACCCCATGTTGATCTTTTGTCGATTATGATCCCTAAATATTTTAGTTGCGACGTAATAGGCATAGCAACACCTTGCAGTTGAAGGGGTGTGAAGTTTTTTTTCCTAAGTGTGAATGGAACAGGAAATGATTTTTCCGGGTTTATTTTGACTCGCCATCTGGTTGCCCGGGTACTTATTAAATTGAGGTGGTTTTGAAGGGCGGAGGAAGCTATATCAGGATTTGTGTCGGAGGTAAGAATGGCTGTATCGTCAACATAGGTTGCGATAGTTGTGTTAGCTGCTATGGGAAAATCGGATGTAAATATATTAAACAAATCAGGAGAGAGATCACTATCTTGCAAGACTCCAGCAAATATTGAAAAATATGGAGAGATTGAGGTCTCTTGTCTAACCGATAAAGTTCGGTTGAGAAATTAATGTAATATTCAAAATTAAAAGTTGAATACATGTTGATGTTGCTTATCATTTTATTTACCTGGAACAAATAACCCTAAACCTAATTAAAAAAATAATATATTTTGACATTATATGTATGTACAAGTGTTTTAGTGTTTGATTTTTTTTTTAAAAATGTTCTCAAGATTGTATATTCAATAATGTGACAAACGCCACTAGATAAAAAACAATAGTGTTAAAAATAAAGTAGTAAAATCTATGCCCCAGTTCTGCCAACATTTATTATTATTGAGTCGTATAAATAATAATACTCATAGCCAGGCGCGCGCACAAAATAATATTTTGGAGGGGTTAGGGCTGTACTTTTTTTATAATTGTATAATAAGAAGTTAATACAATTTCTATGGTATTATTTATTTCTTATAAAAAACTTTCAATTGTATGTAGGTTATACATTTAATATTTTATTAATGAATACAATTTCTAAAAATAAAATAACTGAAAAAACAAAAAAGCATATTTATTAAATCTCGGGGGGGAGTTTGAACCCCTAACCCCCCTCCCCATTGTATACGCGCCTGCTCATAGCGTCCATGAGCTAACTGTATAATATTTATCATATCTAGTATATATATATTTAAAATCCAAATACCACTGACTCACTGATCGCTGTATCTCAAAAACTACTCAACGTACGAACTCGAAATTTGGAATAGTGGTTCCTCTAATAATTTCACCGTGCAATATAAGAAAGGATTTTAAAAAATGTTGAGTGCCAAATGGATTAATTAATAATAATTATTCACCGCCAATACGTATTGTGCTGCACGGCACGGCGGCCAGCGGGTTTCCAGCCACCTGCGACCTACCCTTATGTGTTTGATACCGGCGTGTAAATATGAATTGTTCCGAGAAGTTTATCGACAAAAATAATCTATGTTATAATTTATATATATCATAATATACACATTTTGGCAAACAAACGTATAGAAAAAAACAAATCTTTGGCACGGGTAACCGTCGCAATGATTTTCATGTATACCTACCTGATTCTGATTTCACTCGCTTACGTACGACATGGGGTCCGTAATCCACCACAGGAATAAAACACATTATTCATATAGAGTTGGCATTATTAATATTTTTTAATAGGCGACGTAATGCATATAAAAACTATTTTGCACTCGACAATGTTACCCTTGAATCTTCTAAAATAATATTGTAAATATGAAAAAAAATACACACGGACGAAGCCGGATAAAAAAAGCAAAAACGACTGACTAAGCATAAAAAATATTTTACACTCAACAATGTTACCCATAATATTGTAAATATGAAAAAAAAATACACAAGGGCGAAGCCGGGTAATTCAGCTATAGTTAATATATAATTTTATTATTTACTGCCGTACGGTTATATATAGGGTATACAGGTGGTCCGTTAACACATTTACCGCCCCTTGATCTGGCTATAAAAGTTTAAGGAGGGAGATTTGTCATCTTATCCCGCTAAAACAGTTCGACGTAAATATAAATATAATATAATACAGCCTACGATATTTGTTCAATATTTCGTGGTGTACCTATACCAATATACTATATATGTACGACGAATACAAAATATGTAAGACGTACCTTTTTACAGCACTGCGCAGAAAGATTATTATTATTATTGTTTTACGGTGTGTATTATACTGCACAGTTGATTCGAGAATCAAATAAAACAATAACCAGGCATTATACTAATTTAATCCCAGAATATATGCTATACATGGTAACCTGCAGAGAACAAAATTGTCAATAAATAAACTGACTGAAAAGTGTATATAGATGTGAAATAGAGTCATAAAAAAACGACAGCTATCTGTAATGTTATAGAAATTATTCTTCATAAATTATGAAATTATGAATTATATGAATCATAATAATAAGTGCAGAACTATTTATATAGCAATAAACCATGATTTGTATTAAAGGGACAATATCTGCATTCCGCGTCATTACTTACAATCTGAGTCTAACCATTTTTGTTGGTAACTATAATTTTTAAAAAAAACACATAATAAAAATGCATATAAATTATTTATTTTTATAAGAATATAAATTATTTATTTTTATAAGAATATAAATAATTCAATAATTTTTTAAGATCATACATTTTAAATCTACTTATACTATAAAAATTCCGAAATTAGTCAAACTAAAAAATATATATATTTTTAATATGACAAAAATTAGATTCAATTCAAAGAATAATAAGTTGAATTGTATTATGTATTTTATAATACATATCTAGTGAATTATAATTTATAATATTTATTTTTGATAATAATTTACCAAGTAAAATGTATAGGTAGTAAGGTTTTCGATAAATACTTGATACGGGCGTCACATGTGAATTAAAAATATATTATGAATGATATTTACATTTTAAAAGTCGTGATAATAATTTTTACTGTTTAGTCTACAGTTAGTTTGTCTGTATTCCGCAATAAGACGACTGGTACCTATAGTGTATTGAGATAATTTGGCTAAGCAAATCGTGTACCTACCCTATAAGGCACTGGTTCCCAAGCTATGGGGCGAAGTACACATTGCTAGGGAGGCACAAGGAGTTATTACGAAATACAATTTTTATTGATTAAATTTTTTTTATTTTAAAACGTAGAGAAATAAAATTAATAGACTGGTTCTCTTTATCCGTTCTCGGGTATCAATAATGGATAACCGATAATGACTATAAGTGTTTGGCCGCATCGTGCAACTTAATAGTTTTATGCCACGTTATCTGTAAATTAATCGGTACGATAAAAGGATGTTAGGGAAAAAAGCTATTAGATTACTATTATATATATTTATATTTTATATTTATTATCATCAATAAAAAAGTAGTCATTCCGAATAATTTAAAGTATATTTTTAAAGAACACAAAAAAATATGATCAATTTTTTTTCAATTTAAAAGAGAGGGGCGCGAGATTTTTGAAAATATATAAAAGGGGGCGTAGATTAGAAGAGCTTGGGAACCACTGCTATAAGGTATATAATATAATAAATTAGGTGTATTTTATAGATGGCAAAGCATATAAGAATACATAATTGATTGAATTAATATAATAAATATGTTTGAGTCTAACCAACTATTATTATGCTGTTTGCCATTGGGTTACGGTTATTGGTAATAATTGACAACTATGATAATTTACTATGGCGTCTATCGCTGTATATTAAAAATGTACAATATTATACTTTTTTTTTTAAATGGATACGGCAGTATTGGCACAATATTTCATAACAGGAATAGGGTCTGTTTTTTTTACGAGTTTCGAGAATAAACTCGAATAAAAACTATGATTTAATGGTGTTAACACGTTACATGCTCAACATATTATTCCGCTTAAAGGAAAACTATGTACTATTTATTTTATGCTTTTTAGTAGTATAAAAAATTGTGACACTCTGAGTAGGTACACACTAGTTGAACTCTTATTCATTAAACAAAAATATTTGTATAAATAAATAGTTTTTCAGTTTAGTATTATTTAAAAATTGAATAATGCAAAAAACACTGTTTTAATATAAGATATATTTTGTTTTCTGTTGTTTGTATTAATAATTAATTTAATTTATTATTATTTATTTAAAACTGAAACTGTAGACTTTAACAATTTGTTTTTAAATTTTTTATTTGTATTAGGTAAGTGAGACTTTATATAAAAAGTATTTTGTTTATTATTCAGTGTATTAAAATAATTATAAAATATTGAATAATGTCATATTGTCATGAAACCCAAAATATTATCAATAGTAATAAAAAAAAATTACAAATAATAGCTTATTATAAGTTATATAAATACTGAAATATAAAAGGCATTTTAGTTAAAACATCTGGTATAGGTTGGTCAAACCTAGGGTGGTTGGCGAGCATAGCGATCATAATATTATAGACTTTTAACTTTTAAGTGTTTAACATTTATTTTAAAATCAATAAATTAAAACAATAAACACTTAAATTATGAATAAAAAATAGTTTACTGAATGATAGAAGCTGTAATTTTTTTAAAATTTAAATTACACTTTACAAATCATAGTTTTACTAAAAAAAAAATATTTTTAGAGAAAACCCATAGAGCGTCGTCGTATTTTTCTATATGAATTGTAGTTACAATGCTGTGATGGATAACAGTTATAGCGAGTTTGTGTGACGTTCGATAAGTACAAGATTTGAATAACAAGAAACTGTCAATAAAACTTATCCCGCTTCAAAAATTGTTTTCAACAATTGCATTTCTGACACGTAGATATTATAATATATTTAGTATGTATATACGTACTATATAATATTGCCTATGACTATAATAGTCACCACGATTCGAGGTAACCTCGGTCGGGAGCGACCGACCGAATGGCGGATAAATTACTTTATTTTTTATGCTTTTCCGCCAACGTCCCGCAACGACTGACCATTTTATTGACAAAGTATATTGTTAACGTTACAATCGTTTTCGTTCTGCGTCTATTTTGTTGTTACCAGAATACAATTATGAGCACACTAAACCGTTTTTAAAAAACCGGAGGGATGTATAAAAAATAGGAACTATTTGAAATATGAAAATATATTTGCATGACATTTCATCGGCTTCCTTGTGTCTTATATAAATTATAAAGATTACAATTTTAAGCTTTGGAAGCAAAAATTACACGTCTATACAAATTATTTACATTATGATCACCGTCATGCGGACGTATATCATCACGTTAGGACTCCCGGCAAAATTACGTACTTTAAATGGCACCATATGACATTGGAAAAAGAATTAAAACACTGAAGTTTTGAAAATAGAGGTAATAACGGTGTTTTTAAGGAAACGTAGAGAAATAAGAATAGATAAATAGAACCCACCCTAAGGTTTGATGAATGTAATTTACACTTTTTTAAATCAAAAAACGTTATAAAAGAATATACTCTGATAGCAACTATAAGCTCTTAAATTTAATAATATTATGCTGCTTTTAGACTCTGAGCGGAGCGAAGATTGTATTGATTTTAGTATTTTACAATAATGTGTATTTTTTTTTTGTGTGTGTCTGTTATTATCTTTTGGTTGAGTAAAAATGCTTCAAATGTCTTCATAACCATATTTTCTGGTAAGAAAGTGAATTCAGTTGGTACTATGAGGGGTCAAAATCAAAGAATCCCCAATAGTTTTCAAAAGCGTCGGAAAAAAACAAAAAAAAAAAAATTAATGATAGACGGGAATTTTTGACAAAATTGATTTTGTGTTTTGGTGTCACACAAAAAATACTAAGTGTAGAATGTAGATTCATGAAAATGTTACCAAATTTTTATATTAGGATTTTCTATACACCTTTTAAATATATTTAGACTCTTTATGAGCTTTTATTTTTTTATAATTGTCGTCTGTCGATCAAAAATTTTTTACTTTGTCAAATTCAATACAAGTTTTTATAACTTGTTAATGGAATTAAAAAATAAAAATTAAACTTAAATTCACAATAGTTTTTTATAAGCGTCTATAGATAGAATTTCGACAAATCACGAACATTTGCAATATTTTTTGATTTAAAAATGCATACAAATGTTTTTGTTTATACCTACCTGAGATTTTGAAAATTTAACACAAGATTCCTCATAAGTTTTTTTACCTCCATAAAAAAAAGTTTACCGGAAAATCAAACCAATTTTTTATGATCGTTTTAAATTATACATTGGATATATTCACCCGTAATAACTAACGATTTCTCACGGAACCAATTTTCTAATGCAATGTTTTTGGAAAAAAATAAATATTTTTTTAATAGCAATAAATACGAACATGTGTGCACACAACTAGCCAAACATATTGTGACATGATAACAGTGATAAGTTATCGTAAACATTTTCAAAATGGTCGTACAAATTCATATAAATTACGTACTAAAATAATATGGCGTAGTTAAACCTAGATTATATCATTTTTAACCTGGGTGGGCCAGAAATCACATACTCCGGCCATATCAACTATTTTTCTTTGATAACGAGAAAACTTAAGTCGTACATATTCATACAAATTTCAAACTTAATATTTGAAAGAAAATTTTCGAAAATTCCAAGAATGTGTGGACGGGATGGCGTAATACGTCGTCATGTAGAACATTAAAATGATTTCAACATAATAAACCAGTTCAATGATAAAATATTATTTCAATTTTATTCTCACTCGAGCACATAACCTAACACGTTTCAGCTAAAGAAGTGCATCGTCCAAAACATGCAAAAGTCACCTGCTAGATGCAAGCCTAAATAAGACGTATTATTATTAAATAAAATTTTTGTGGTAGTAATTTTGATTCGTGCCGAGAAGATCGACTTTGAGGCAAGCCTAGGCGAGTCACGCCGCAATGTACAGAACCAGGATGAGCCTTGCCATACCCACAGGCCAATGGCCACAGCACAGTTCTACATGAACTAATAGCTCTGTGTAGTCTATACTCTATATACATGATACATGTCGTGGGAATCCGTTTTGACATTGTATAATTGCCCGTTTCCATTCCGAACATTGTTGGTTAGACAATTATATAATTTTGACCTACCAAAGTACAAACTATATCCAATTTTCTACCAGAAACCACCCCTTAAAATCGATGATTGGAGCATTTTTTTCTACTAAAATAGTTGCTTTAGACGCAAAAATAAAGAAACACACCATTGTATAAATTCATCGCTCTACTTAGAGTCTAATGCTGGGGTCTTCAACCCTCCGTGACTTTATTTGAGGCCCGCGAACACATTTTAAGTATAGCGTGTATTTTTTTCTACGTATTGATGAGAATTTATTTTTTGTTTATTACCAAATAACTTAACTGTGTACGGCCCGCGAGATTTAAAAACAAATAATAGGTGGCCCGCCGTCTTAAAAGGTTGAAGACCCCTGCAGGTCTAATGTGTTCAACGTTTTGTTTCGGATATAAAGTGTATAGGAACATAATATATAGTAAACTTAGTATATTATTATGTAAGTGTGTGGGATAAACGATCCATTAAAACAATCGCTTTGGCTCATCCGTTTTGTTGCGTGTTTCGCAGGTGCAATAATGCTTTTGTGTCTGTTGCCGGTGACGTTGACGTTGGCCGCGTTGGTCGCCGACGGGGGGGCGGGCGACGCAGCCGCCGCGGACAAGCGGTTCGCCCTGCGGCCGGTGGACCCGTTGACCAGGCGCAGCGCCATGGACAAGAACTTCATGCGGTTCGGGCGGGCGTTCGACTGCAGTTGGACGGCGCCATCCGCGTCGGCGGCGGCGGTGGGCAAGCGCCGGGACCCGTCGTCGGCCGTCGGCCGCCGCGTCGACTCCAACTTCATCCGGTTCGGCCGCCGGGACTCCAACTTCATACGGTTCGGCCGGGGCGAGGTGTACACGCCCGGCGACAACAAGATACCCAGGCGCAACTACGACGTGGACGTGGACGGGCTGGAAGTCCGGTTCGGCCGGTCCGCCGGGAGCATCGACCGCAGTCCGTTCGCCGCAGCGCTACCGTCGCCTTACGATGACCGCCGCTGAACGACACGATATCATAATAATATTAATATTATATAATACATTAATAATACACATATACTACAAATGTATACTTAATATATTTAAAGTATTATTAAAAAAATAAATACGTAATACGGCATATATTTATATATGATATATTCTACACAATTTTCCGTCAAATATAATATCCATTATACACGTTATACACGGGGTGTACTTAGTAATGTATGTATACGCATATGTTATACCTAAATCAACACTGCAGGTGCATGTATATACCTATATTGATAATCTCGACAGCGACTAACGAGAGCACTCGTTGTTTCAAAAACAGCAATTCAATGAATAAAAATTATCTAAATTGTCTAAAATAGGACCTTACAAATTAAAAATAAACAAAACAACCGAGGTTTTTGAAGGTTTTAAAATTAAATTCGTTGGTACGTCATCCAAACTTTGTGTTCGAAAACTTATGCTATACAATAAAACTTAAAATAATGCATTTTCCTACTGTAAATTCACGAATCTTATGATGTACATTCAGTGTTCAAATAATAATTATAATAATAATAGTTTTCAATTACAGTAAATATAATATAATATACTTCGGCAGTTAATACGTTTCAATTGGTGGAGCGGGGAGATGGTAATTTCTTCTTTCGTTAAATATTTATATTATATTTCAGTTAAATAGTTGTCTGATTGTCGTCGATAGATAAAACACCGTTTTAACTTCCATGTTGTAAATTACAAAAAAAAATTTGAACAAAAATTTTGGTGGAGACGGATTGGATTACTATTAGACGGCGGCGGACGCGTTCGAAACTAATTCCCAGCATGTCCGCAACACAACATGTACAACAACGAATTCGATTGCTCGAACACGTTGGTGGTAATGCGCGCGGCAGAATGTATGCGAATGGAATCAGCATCAACACAACGTGACATGTAAAGGTCACGAAGTCCATTTTTTATAATTTTTTGTGTGTGTGTTGTGTGTGCGACGCTGAACGTCTCGAACGGCGTGGGGGTAGGTAGGTGTATTGGGGAGGGATGAGGGTGACTATTATGAGAAACATGATGTTTACAATCGGTTCTGGTGTACACCAGAAAGACCATCCTCACCTACAGAGGCGATGATGCTCACCCCCCTCCACCGTACCCCCACGGACCGTTTTTGACGCTTCAGCGCCGGGAGCCATTCGGCCGATTTGGCGTCCGCCGCCGTGCCCAGTCCCCGACAAATTCAGGTTGATCACCATTATATATACTTGCGTTTGCTAGGTAACGTCACATGTGAGAGCGCCGCCAACAGTTATTCTGTGAATACCGTTCAACAGCAACACCGAATACCGATGCGCGCTCTATCGGTTTAAACATTGCTCTCCACCGTTAGTTTTGCCACTTTATTTTTTATATTCATCTTAATACTTATGAACTATGAAAATAATACAAAATGCATTTTATTATTAATATTTTAGTACCACTTGTAAGCTTTAATATATTTTAAAGGTTCACATTAAGACAAACTCGACGAAATATGATCATTTTTCCCATAATAGGTAATTTTAAGTTTTAAAAGTGTTATTATTGTTCAATATCAATCTTATGCGCATGGTGCATTAAATATTTCACCATGTGATGGTAGCGGCATTTGAAGTTCATAACAGCTGGTGCTGGTGTTACTTCTGGATTTTAGAAATATTTCTCGACAAGGCTAGAATGATGGACTGTTCTCAGTAATACAACGTTAAATCAGGCTGAATGTAAGACTTATCTTCATACATCATATTTCTGAATGGTAGTATACTCTCGATTACCAACAGCAGTCTGCCATACTCTTTTCAAATACACACAATACCTACAAAATTACAAAATAAAAATTTTTTTTTTTATATTTGGTAAACTTTTTGTTTTTCAACTCAAGTATGGAGTAAATCAATAATAAATAATACCAATAAAATAATTTTTGCTGGGTCTATATTACCACTCACTTGTGGGATATATATATTTTGAATATTTTAATATCAAAATTTAAAACAGCACTAATAAAAGAAAAATCCATATCCTTGTACCATAACTGTCAAGCTATTTTAGTTGTTAATTAAAAAAAAAAAAAAAATTAGTTTCATTAATTTAGATTTAAGAATGAAATGTAATTGAAAAATGTACCTACATAATATAATTCATGCAGTATGACACATTTACTGGTTTTAAAGATTATGGTTCAAATATTTTTGGAAATCATTAATCACTGTAACATGGTATTCAAACATTAAGCATAAATTACAATGATTAAAATCCTCATTTTATTATTGGAACAAATATTAGAATTTTTGATCTCTCTTGTGGTCCTGTTAATAAATGTATTAAAATAGGTTTACAATATTTGGAATACGTTTTAAAATTATTTTAATTATTTTTTTTAATTTTATTTTATTAAGGATAAATTTTAAATTAGGTCAATGTACCTGTTATAATATTATTACATTGTAAAAATGTATAACCAATTCCGTTTTCCGTACAGAAGTTTTACCATATCAATGTGTAATATATTATATTATAATAGTAGTTAACAACAAAAAACTAGTCTATAACTATACTATAACAACCAATTTCGTATAATGTTCTATCTTCTATGTAAGTGTGTTGTGTGTATAACAATATACTAACAACTCGAAATATTTATATTTTTTCATAATTTATACAATTATTTAAGGGGTAAAATGACGATAACCACAACGACAATCTCGGGGGGAAGCTCTACAAGGTTCTGTCATTGATTGAATACAAATTTGTGAATCTGTTCGCCCGTTATCAGCATAATAGGTGTCCCGTGGGCCGTGCTACAGAAGAATCCCGTACTATTCCTGAATTATAATATTTATAATCGTTGTGTACGGTATTTGTCCATACGAATGAACCAATTGACTCGAAATGTACCTACACAGATGGCAAGAGTTGATCAATTTGCTACGTATAGACAGGACCGTATTTCAGGGAGGGCTCGGAGGGGCAATTGCCCCTGGCGGCAATATTAAAATTAGGTTTAGGGGCGGCAAAATATTGAAATGGTCGAAAATTTAATACATATTGGTTATTACCGAGTTGAGTTTTATTTTATACTGATGTTATTTACTACTAAAATTGTGTAATATCAATAAAGTAAAATTTTTTTAAAATTTTTTCTGGGGTGGGGGAGGCGGCAAATTGTATGTTGTCCCTGGCGGCAATTTTTGTAAATACGGGCCTGCGTATAGCGCAACCGAGTTAAGACGAAGACCGGTCAGCCAACTGGTCATCGTCGTGACTTGGTCACGCTTTAGATCAGGGATGGAAAATCCTTGCCCGAAGTGGCAGGCAAAAAGATTTTGAGGGCAAACGAAAAATTAAAATATTTTTATTATAATATATATTATATTATAATGGGTAAAAATATTTTGAGCGTACGGCTTTTATCGGCCAATAGCGATTGATGATAATGCAGTGTTGCAGTGCCGCATGTATACTTTATTAAAAGTTACTAATTATAAGCAAAATATCAACGAATTGGTATCAATAGTATTCAATTATCTCAACAACAAAAATAAATAATTGACAAAGTAATAATATTATAATAATTGTATGTACCTAAACCAACCTTTTTTTTATACTAATACATTATTATACAATCAAATCGCGATAATTTTTTTTTACAATATTGAATATAACGAAATATTTTTCATGGCACCCTCGAGAGAGAGAGAGAAAAAAAGGTAATTTTTGGCACGTAGTGTTCGAAAGGTTTGCCACCACCCCTGCTTTAGATGATACTTTTAATATTATTTAAAGTCGATCTACAGCATGAAAAACACAGGCAAAAGCATCAGCACGATAATATTATTGCTCGAAACGATGTAAAAAATATTGATTCTGATATATTTTGTACGTAAGCCGTCCGCGGCCTTGGCGAACGGCACGATATATAGCATTGCAGAAAATAATATGTAGAATGTACGTTGCAATCGCTAAACGAACCGAGTAACTACGTCGTAGCAGTAGGGGTAACGCACTATAACGCCGTTGCGTTGAGGCTCGCGTATGTATATAGTGTACTATAGTATTTATGTACTATATAATATGTAATAGATATTAATAATATTATGTATTATCATTGATTATACTATCTATAATCGACGGTATTATGTATTTACTATTTTAGTATTTACGTGTCTAATGTGAGTGCATTGCAACCACAACATGTAGAAACCCATGTAAATCAAAAATGTTATCTACTTCGTGATTGAATCTATAGTATAGTATTAAATAGGTAGTATACAACCAAATTTTAAGCTTCAGTAGTCAGTAGGTACTAATAAGAAATTTTCTCCCCAATATTTTTCAATCAATAAATACAAAAACATAGATTTACTATATCAGTATTTAAAAATTACAATTGTCTCCAGGTCGACATGAATAATTTACATCCTCCATATTTTTATAGTATTACCGATTAGGTACTATTGATAGCAGTAAATAGCACTATATTTCAAATACCTACTCTACCTATATACTATAGTAAGTAGTAGCCAAGCTTATAAGTTAAATCATTAATTGAATTAAACAAACACACTTTATTAAATAAATACAATTATATAGAAGTACCTAATTCTGTAATCTATAGATAGTAATAATGAACTGATGCATTTTTGATATCTCGACTTTTTCAAATTTTTTTTTTTTTTACTAAGCGACGTTTTTACACTTAAAGTGTCTTAGTTTGACGGAGTGCTTATAATGAGACACATCATAGAGCGCAAGAATATACACTATTCGGGGATTCAGTGAAAAGTTGAGTAGAAAAATTCAATGTTCTGAGGCATACGACTGTACGAGTTTCCCGCCAAAAAACGATGCGCACAACAAGTGAACTCCGAAACCGCACGCACGCGCATCGGCGTCGCGGCCGTCGGCGGTGCGCACGCGCGTCCGGCACGTCGCGTATAGGCTACGCGAAATCCCGGCGATCAGTTTTCGTCGGCCATCTTTCGAAAACCGTTTTTTTCCCCTTTTTTCGGTTAAATTTTTTTATTCCATTACTATACAACTATGATGCCCGTCTCGTAACGTACCGCGGTCTGCCCCCGTGCATTTGCCCGCTTGTTTTTCCGTCGATCGTGTTCGCGCTCCGACGAATATCGCTGCCCTGCGCTCGCACCGCAGCATAGTCCGTCTTGCCACAGTCTGTGGTCGTCGCCAGTACCAGTGTCCGGGAACAGGACGGTTCGTCTTCAATCAACTCTCGTTGGCTGGCCGTTTTGTTGGAGGTAGGAGAGGTAAGAACTTCGAAAAAGTAAAACGATAAAACCGTCGTCCCGTCCGCCGCGTCGTACTCTGCCGATCGCGGATCGCATCTTTCGCGCGTCGATTTTCCCTACTTTATCCGCCGTTCTCGGTCGGATAACGGCCGTGCGGCCTACGCTCTGCGGACTCGGGCAGCCACGGTCCACAGTGTCGTCGTCGGAGGCCCATCACTGCGACCACCGAAACAATACAAACAATATACTCGGCGGAAAAGGTAAACGCGAGAAACTCGAAGGAGGATTTCAATAACAATCGCACACAAACTCCCGTTGTTCGTTACCGGCTGATCACGCTTCTGCGGCGTCCCGACGACGACCGTTACGGCGTCTCGGCCCGGCGGATCAGACTCCGCGGCGACGCAAGTTTTCGTTTTATCCGTTTTTCCCGATCGATTCGCTGGCCGCGTCTTTGTTTACGTCTGTCGGACGTGTACGCGCGCGTATCCAGAGATTTTCCGATTTTCCTCATCCGGTGTTGCTCTCTCACACTTTTCAAACATAGACGTTTGATGGTATTATGCGTTATTATGTAGACACCACGTAGTCATCTACCGATGATTAATCCACCTCGACAGGTTTGCGTTCACTGAATCGTGGAAAACATAAGCCTTACTGCCCGTTTAATAGCTCTTGATTTTGTTTCTATTATTTTTTAACAAAATATACCTACCTACCTATTTTATTTATTTTGTCCTCTTTCCTCAGACAAGTCAAATTTGTTTGTCAATTGTTTCACTTTCGCCGGTATGGCGTCTGTAGAAAATGGAACGCCTCCTGCGGCTTCCAAGTCGAAGAAGACCGCTGTTGAAGAAATCTATCAGAAGAAATCGCAACTTGAACACATATTGCTTAGACCTGACACATATATTGGTAAACATTTTTACAGTTGTTGTTGACAGTTGCAATTTGTGTTTGTATTGTGCTAATTAAGTATTAACCAAATGTTTTTTATTGTTTAGGCTCTGTCGAACCTGTCACAGAGTCTATGTGGGTCTATGATACTGAAGAAGATACAATGGTTCAGAGAGAAATTACATATGTACCTGGGCTTTACAAAATTTTTGACGAAATACTCGTAAATGCTGCTGATAATAAGCAGAGAGATCCAAGTATGGATACAATTAAAATCGATATTAACAAGTAAGTGAAGTCTCACATTTTAGTGTTTTTTTGAATGTCATAAATACATTTTAAGTATTTTATATTCCACATATGAGTGATTAATTAGATTATGTATGGTAAAAAGGGTACTGTTATAAACATTTTATACCATTTTAATTCAAATGTATATAATTGTACAACAAGCTATCATCCTATCACCACATTCATAAAATAAACATTTTGTATTTAATGGTACTCACAACATTAAATTATCATGTTTAATAATGACTTAATTATAATATTTCTTCTTTTTTCTATGTATGAGGTAAATAATATGAAGCTCGAACTTCATTTAATTTTAAAAAGGAATTTATTTAATTTAAAATACTTATAAAACAACATTTTTGTAAATGGTAAACAACAATTGGTAAATAATAATATGTGTAATGCATTCAAAAATTATTTTATTTTATTTATTTATTATAATTATTAGGAATGCCATTTTCTACTAAAAACAAAAATTTAGTATTGCATTTTTTATGCTGTTTGACTTCAAATAAATTAGTAATATGCTTGATAAGTCAGCTAACATTTTTAAATATTATCATAAAGAATGTCTATTAAAATATAATAATATAGAGGTGCCTACTTAAAAATATTTTTTTCATTTTTAATAGTAAAAATTAGCCAGTATTATTAATAGCAACAAATAGATTTTGCACTAACAAATATTTGAACATTTTGATTAGTGTTATTTAGTAGGTAATTACAAATTAGTATAGTTTAATAAATAATTAAAAATGTATTTAAATTTTAAATTTTAACATTGAATCAATTTTTTTCAGAGAGGAAAATATAATATCTGTTTGGAATAATGGTAAAGGTATTCCGGTTGTTGAACACAAGGATGAAAAAATGTATGTACCTACAATGATTTTTGGACATCTTTTAACTAGTTCTAATTACAATGATGAGGAAGCAAAAGTGACTGGAGGTAGAAATGGATTTGGTGCTAAGCTTTGCAATATCTTCAGTAACAAATTTACTGTTGAGACAGCTAGCCGTGAATACCGCAAAGCATTTAAACAAGTAATATTTTTATTTTTACATTTGAAGTTAAGTTTTTATTAATTTTATATTACAATATTAGACTTGGGCTGATAATATGGCTAAATCTTCAGATCCATCCATAAAAGAGGTGAAAACAAATGATTATACAAAAGTGTCTTTTAGTCCAGATCTAGGAAAATTCCGGATGACTTGTCTTGATAAAGATATTGTTGACCTAATGTCACGACGTGCTTATGATGTCGCTGCATCATCTCGTGGAGTAAAAGTATACTTAAATGGCAAAGTTCTTCCTGTAAGTATTTCTTATTTTACTTTTTAATATTAAATCTATTCAATATTCTTTAATTATTGCTTTCAGATTAAAAGCTTTCAGGATTATGTAAATTTGTATACCAAAGGAAAAGAAGATGAAATGGGAAATCCTTTAAAACTAGTGTATGAAAGTGCTGGACAACGGTGGGAAGTTGCAGTTACTATGTCAGATACTGGTTTTAAACAAGTGTCATTTGTGAATAGTATTGCTACAACCAAAGTAAATTCTAAAAAGTTAAATTATTTATATATTTTTAAATTGTATTACTTATGGCATAAAATTATTTTTTTAGGGTGGTAGGCATGTTGATTATATTACTGATATGATTGTTAAACAACTAGTGGACATAGTAAAAAAACGTAATAAAGGTGGTATGGATTTGAAGAATCATCAAGTTAAAAATCATCTATGGGTATTCGTCAATTGTCTTATTGTGAATCCTACGTTTGATTCTCAAACCAAAGAGCATATGACTTTACAAGTGAAGAATTTTGGATCGAAATGTTCATTAAGTGAAAAGTTTATTACTAATGTGAGTTAAATACAATATTTAAGAATAAGTGTTATTATATAATAGTATTTGAGATGAGGGATGTTCATTTTGAGATCCGATATCAGAATTAAAATTAATTATTTTATATTTCAGGTATCCAAATGTGGTATTGTTGAAGCAGTACTGAGTTGGGCTAAATTTAAAGCTCAAACTCAACTACAGAAACAAAGTGGTAAAAAGCAAAGTAAACTCAAAGGAGTGCCTAAACTTGAAGATGCTAACGATGCTGGAACTAAAAATTCGATAGACTGTACATTAATATTAACAGAGGGAGATTCAGCTAAATCATTGGCAGTTTCTGGATTAGGTGTGGTAGGTCGTGATAAATATGGAGTTTTTCCACTCAGGGGTAAATTGTTAAATGTTCGTGAAGCTTCTCATAAACAAGTAAGTTCTTACCTTATATTTACATTTTATTGGTATGTAGTAAATATTAAAAAAATACATTTAGATTATGGATAATGCAGAAATAAGCAATATTGTTAAAATTGTTGGACTACAATACAAAAAGAAATATGAGACAATGGAAGATTTAAAGTCGTTGAGATATGGAAGATTAATGATAATGACTGATCAAGATCAGGTGAAAATCAATTTATTTTTGATAAAATGTTCATACAATTAGTATAGAAATAATACTGAAATTAGTAATTGTATTATTATTAAATTAGTGTGTGATAAAATAACAATTTTGATTTTTAGGACGGTTCTCATATTAAAGGATTGATAATTAATTTTATTCATCATAATTGGCCAACATTGTTAAAATTACCATTTTTAGAAGAATTTATAACGCCCATTGTAAAAGCCACTAAAGGCAAAGAAGAACAATCATTTTATTCATTACCTGAATTTGAAGAGTGGAAAGATGCTACAAGAAACTGGAATAAATACAAGATTAAGTACTACAAAGGTTTGGGTACCTCAACTTCAAAAGAGGCTAAAGAATATTTTCAAAATATGAAACGGCATAGAATATTGTTTAAATATGAGGATGCTGGTGATGGTGAACATATTGAAATGGTAATAATATTAATTGAAATATTACCTATAGTTTGTTTTATTGCAAATATTATTTTTAGGCTTTTAGCAAAAAAATGGTAGAATCACGTAAAGAATGGTTAACCAATTGGATGGTTGAAAGTAAAAGACGTAAAGAAGCAGGTTTAGCCGAAGAATATTTATATGAAAAGAACACCAGAGCTGTTACTTATAAAGATTTTGTAAATAAAGAATTAGTTTTATTCAGTAACATGGACAATGAACGATCTATAGCATCTGTTGTTGATGGATTAAAACCTGGATCTCGAAAAGTAATTTAAAGTTTATATATTATAAAATACATAGATTAATAATAAAAAACTACTAAATGGTATTAAATTAAATTTGTGGATTTTTATAGGTTTTGTTTACTTGTATTAAAAGGAATGATAAACGTGAAATAAAAGTTGCTCAATTAGCTGGTTCTGTTGCTGAACATTCTGCATATCATCACGGCGAAGTTTCTTTGATGTCAACAATTGTTAATTTAGCACAAAACTATGTTGGAAGTAACAATATTAATTTGTTACAACCCATAGGTCAGTTTGGTACTAGACTTCAAGGAGGCAAAGATGCAGCTAGTCCCAGATATATTTTCACAATGCTTAGGTAATTTTTTTTATTCTAATGTACAATTTTAAAGGTATTAAAAATGAATATTTAAAACTTTAGTCCATTGACTCGAATGATCTTTCATCCCCATGATGATCCATTGTTACATTATCTTCGAGATGACAACCAAAAAATCGAACCTGTGTGGTACATACCAATTATTCCTATGGTTTTGGTAAATGGTGCAGAAGGTATTGGAACTGGATGGATGACCAAAATACCTAATCATAATCCAAGAGAAGTTATTCAGAACCTTAAACGAATGTTGAGAGGGGAAGAACCATTACCAATGGTAATTTAAATTAAACATAATTATTATACTTTATAATAATAATGTAAAAATAATTCAATTAATTTGTATTTACTGCAGAAACCTTGGTACAAAAACTTTGCTGGACATATTGAAAACCTTTCTGAGCAAAAATTTATCAGTAGTGGAGAATTAGGTATAATTGGACACAACAAAGTAGAAATTACAGAACTTCCTGTGGGAGTTTGGACTCAAAATTACAAGGAGAATGTGTTGGAACCCATGCTAACTGATACTGAAAAATCTCCTGCTGTTATTACGTAAGTGGGAACAGAAAAATGTTTTCATTTCAAAATTATTTGGTCTAAATTTATTTCGTTTTATTATCTTATACAAATAGTGATTATAAAGAATACAATACCGACACTACAATTAAATTTGTTGTAACCATGACTCCAGAAAAACTTCAAAAAGCAGAAAAAGAGGGTATCCATAAGTTTTTCAAGTTACATGCGTCTATTGGTTTAACCTCCATGGTAAAATTGTAAAATATATGGTTATATTATCTTATAATTAATATTCAACATTTTGATTTTCAGTGTGCATTTGATAAAGATTGTGTCTTAAGAAAGTATGAAGCTACCCAGCAAATATTACGTGAATTTTATGCTGTTCGATTGGAATTTTATGGTAAACGTAAGGACTATTTGGAAGGCATGTTAGGTGCTGAAGCTGCTAAATTAACCAACCAAGCTAGGTAAGTAAACAACTAAAAAATTATTAGTGAAAATGTATTTGCAATGGCTGTTTATTTGTCTAATCAAAACTTTCCAACTTTCACTTAAAAGGTTTACCTTTTTTTTTATATAATAGAAGTACTGGCATAATAAATTCTCTGGAAAGGTCATCTTAGAGCAATTTCAGTAATTAAAAGTTTTTGTAGATAAATGTAATTGGGATTTAAGATTCTGAGCAAAGCAATGAAATACTGATTTTATGTGTTGTTGGTTTTTTTTTTTTTTTTTGTCACTATTACCAACTGTAAAAATGCTTCAATCTTCATTTTTGAGAATAATGTCTTGTAGAAAATTGGATCTAATTGATACTTAGTAGTTTCAAAAGTATTTCCAGTAATTTTCAAATTGATTGTTATTATATATATATTACAATATAACTATCTTGCATTCAAACTTGAGTATCCATTCCTGACTATTATATACTTTTTATTTGTTATTTATTTATATGTTAAACGATTTTTCAAATATTTATTTTTATTTTAAAGATTCATTGTTGAAAAATGTGATGGAGATTTACGAATTGAGAATCGTAAGAAATCAGAAATGGTCAAAGAATTGGTAAGACGAGGTTATAACAGTGACCCTGTCAAGGCTTGGAAATTAATTCAAGATAGAGAATCAGTATTGGTAATTTATTTCATTTATATAAGACAAGAAATAATATCTCAAGTGATGTACATTTATTCTTGTTTTTTCTTTTCTACAGTTGGATGAAGCCCAAAGGCTTGCTGAAGAAACCGAAGAAGATGAAGGAGCTCCATCAGTTAGTGCTGCACCTAAAGATGATGAAAATTTAGACTATGATTATTTGCTTGGTATGTCCTTCTGGCATTTAACATTGGAGAAAAAGAATGAACTATTAAGAAAGAAAGAAGAAAAATGTACCGAATTAGATATCTTAAAGAAAAAGACACCTGCTGATTTATGGACCGAAGATTTAGATGCATTATCATCAAAAGTATGTACAAATTATTATCTGCATGAAGTTATCTAAAGAAGTTAACTTTTTATACTGTTGCACTTAAAACATAAGCAAACTATTGAAACATGTTTTGTACACTCATTAAATTATTGATATAAAAAATTACATTTTTCAATTGCTTAAATAGATTTAAAAACTATTAGGTTGATTATATTTATTTGCTAACATTTTTATTATCATATATAATTTTAAATTTGTTGATTGAATATAATTTAAATGTTATTTATGTAATTTCACAACATGTCAATAATACGATGAGAGCATAATATGCAAAAAAAAATATATATATGTAAGGTTTTAGTATAATATATGATATTTGAATATGCAATTAAAATTGAAAAAATGTATAATAAAAAAGAATTAGTTTAAATCTGGTATACAAAATTATATTCCACATCGCACAAAATGTAGTCATTATACACAAAACAAATTTGTTACCTACTACTAAAAACATAATACTATTTTACTGAGTAATTTTTTGGAATATTGAATAAAAATATATAAATTCAATAAATTCCAAGCCCTAGTAACTAGGACCTAGTTATTACTTATTATAAATTTATAATAATTTTATTAAACTATTATTTGTATATTATAGTTAGATGAAGTTGAAGAGAAAGAAAGAATTGATGAATTAGGTGACGATATTGGAAAGTCAAAAGGTGCTGCCAAAGGTGGTAAATTAGCACTTGGTAAAAAAAAAACACTTATGGCTGCTGATTCATTGCCATCGCCTGCTGCAAGACGTGTCATTCCTAAAATTGATGCTGAAATGTTAAAAAAGGAAGAAAAGATAATAGCTGCAAAGGAAAATAAAGGAAAACGAGCTGAGAAAAAGGTATTAATTTTTGTTCCCTTATTTCTTTTTGTTATTAAATTAAAATGTTAAACTTTTAATGAATTATGTAATTAGAAAAAAGGTGAAGGGGAAGAAGGTGGTGAAGATGAAGTGAAACCAGAAAAGAAAGCTCCTCCTAAAAAGAAAGCAGACGGTCTAAAACAAACCAAATTGAAGTTTAATAAAATTGATGACGACGATGATGATGATGGTGGTGGAAACTTGTCAGATTCTCCTCCTCCGCCTCCTAGAACTGTTATGAAACGACAATCTGGTATTTAAATATATATAATATTTATATTTATGATTGATAAATTAATAAAATATTTTTTCTTTAAATTTAACTAGCTGCCAACATATCATTTAAACTTGACAGTGGCGATGATGAAGATGATCCAGGACATAAATCTGACCAAAGTTTTAAATCTTCGGCCTTACATGATGCATTTTCTGATGCGTAAGTTGTGATTTTAAATAACTTATACCGGCATTAAATTGCAAATTTAAAATTTGATTACTATGCGGACCAATTGTCTTGATGATTTTTTTGCACTTTATACTTTACTAACAAATATAGATTTTTATCCACTAGATGTTTAGTATGAAGTTATGCCCAACATTATTACTCCCCTTGTTTATTAACTATATAACAAATAATATAGATAGCATTTGAATTTATTTTTGTGTCAAACTTAAATCAATTATTTTACTAAACCTTTTAACTTTTTTATTTCATTTATTATATTTTTGAAAATAACACTAAATTATTACTTTAGATTCTGAGCAATGAATGTTTTGATTTTATAAGGATATATATTTTGGTACAATGATGCTTACATATTCAACTTCAATACTTTTACTATGCTAAAGTAGTTTTCTTATTTTGTTGTAATTCAATAATAAATTACTGTTCTTAAAATCTCACCAAATCTTTATATTATTATTATTTGTGTTTTTAATATCTTTCAAAATATTTGGATTTTTTTTAGGATTTTTCTATAAATTTTGAAAAAATTAAATACAACTACAAGGTTTCTCTTCACAAGCAGTTGATTCTGAAACTGTTGATTTTGAAAAAAAATCTAAAAAAAAATGAATTTTAAGCTATTACTTATTTATACCACTTACCTATTCGCACTGTTATAATAAAAAGGTGGTATTTACTCAAAAATTAATACAAATTATATAAATATATTATATTATTTAAATATTAATAAATGCAATGTTTTCTGCTAAAATTAAATCAATTTACCTAATACTAATAATTCAATTCATTAAATTACTTTATTAGAAATATCTAAAACCATATCATGAAATATACTTGGTAAACAATGGTAATATAGGCTGTCTGTCCTTGCTCAGAATTGTTTTTTGTATACAGTGATTTATCATTGACTTCAAATTTAACACATACATTACAGTGACTTACTTATGATGAGATGCACTCGACACATGTTGTACATCAGAGCGGTTACCTACTTTCCTCTTTTTTTAAAATTTAAATTGTATTAATTTCTAGGGCTACATCAGATGATGAGTTTGTGCCAAAAAAGAAGAAAGAATCTCCTAAAAAGGCTGCTAAAAAAGCGCCTGCTAAAAAGAACAATGGTACAGCTAGCACCAAAGTAACAACAGATGATGGACCTGTGGCAAAAAAACCTCCTGCCAAAAGAGCACCTGCTAAAAAAGCACCAGTTAAAAAGAATACTGTGATCAGTGTTAGTGATGAGGATGATGATTCTCCTGTAACTAAACCTACTAGGAAACCAAGGGCAGCTGCTTCTAAACCGAAACGTAAATACAGCTCCTCGGATTCAGATGATGTGTTCAAATCTCCATCTACTAGTAGTATGTTATTCATAAACTAATTTTTTTCAAGCTATTGAAATGTCTTATATTCTATTATTTTATTAAGGTAAACCTCAAAAATCTTTTGACGACCTATTCGGAGAAAACACAAAGAAGCATGTTTTGTCTGATGACGACGATGATAGCTTTAAAATGTCTAATTCTTCTTCAGACGACGAATTTATTCCAAAATCAGGTATTTAATTTAAATGATCAAAACTATATTTTCTCTTTTAGAAAAGTCATTGGATTATTATATTATGCCAAACCTAGAAACTTGTGTTTTTTAATTATTTATTATCAAATTGTTATTTTAGACAGTCAGCCATGTTTAGTAATAGGTTTATGTCCATCTTATTTTATAAACCAATGGATTTTCTAGGAAGTTATCCATCCATGGTATAAAATAAAATAATAATTTCTATGAAAAATGAAACTTGTTTGTTTTTAAACACAGACTGATAAGATATTTTTTTAGCTTATGAATTAATATGCTTGCAATTTTTTAGTTATATGTTTTATTCTCTTATATTCTATTATATTAAAAAAAAAAAAAATCATATTGGTTATTTCATTCTTCTGCTCCAATATTATTATTATCATCAGTTTCTTCTAATTTGATTTTGCTCAACTCATCTCCATAGTTTTCTAACTCTTTAATTGTCTTCGCTAGTTTCATATTCTCTTCTTCTATTTCCTGAATTTGACTTACCATACTATTATAGTTGTCCTTAAGTTTTTTCAGTTCTTCCTTCTCTTTAACAATTTCTGTCATATGAGTTCGAATGTAATCCAAAGGATCTGTTGGTCTTACTTCCAAACTATAAAGATTTGCTAACACATTGGTCAAAGCATCAAAAACACCTAAATCATTTAAATATTTTTTGAAGTCTTCACGTTTGTTGTTAACTGAAGGATTCCCTTGACTCATCATTTTTGACATTTTTGAAAAAATTAACAATAAATACTTGTCCAAGTGAAAATATTTTTATGTTTATTTATTATTACTGTAACCAAGCATTTTTTATTTATTGTTATTATTAATCTATTTTGATGTAATTTTGTATAATAGTTATATAATTAATAAACATTGGTTTTTATTAGGAACTAAAAAGAAGTCTTCGGCAAGAAAACCTCCTGCAAAGAAGGTTAAAGCAAAATCCCCTTTTGATTCAAATTCTGATTAAAACCATTTATGTACTTCTATTATACATGTTTAACTATGAATTTCCGTTGTATAATAATTTTATTCTTTTCTGTTATTTTCTTGAAGAACTTACTAAATTTATGTCTCTTAATAGAAGATTAAAATAAGTACCTAATTTATGTTCAGTTTAAACTATTGTTAAGGAATTTTAAAGAGCACTTGAAATTTTTTAAAAAAATGTACAAGTTTTTTTTACTTATTTATAAATTGTATTTTTTTTTTTATGTGTATTTCTATAAAATTATATCTTCTCACTTTTGAATGGTGTAGAAAATACCAATTTTATTTTATTATAAATAATTTTAAAATCTTCATCCGACATTACTTGTATTTTGTAGTATATAATTATTTTTTAGGTGTGATTGATGTACATTTATAATTAATATTGTATTATTATAAAATAATAATGAACAATGCATTTTTTTTTATACGTTTATTTATATTTTAATAAAATATTTACAAATTTGTATGAATAGTGTATAAGTATTATATTATTTTTTTTTATACATTCTAAAAATTTAAAGTATCAGTTTTTCTAGAATTTATAACAAATCAATGCATAATACAATAATATATGTTAGGGATGTTTGGTGTTATTTATTATATTAATATTACTGAATTTTAATTTGATAATTAAAAAATTACATAAATGAATAATTTCAAATATAATTTTTTTTGGACTATTATTAATTGTACAATATATGTGGACATAAATAGTAGTTTTATATGAAAACCGAGGAAATAAACAGTTTATTTATTACAACAATTGAAATAAATTATTATTATGTTTGTGTGATTAGTAATAATTTTTAAAAAATTACCTATTTTTTTTAGAGTATACATTATTTTAATGTTATAAACATGGGTGTCAGAGATTAGAATAACCATAACTATCAAAAATAGGTCGCCCAAAATCAAACGCATTAAAATATTTACAGTTAACAAATAAACATTACAACATTTATGTACATTTATGATCGATAAGGCGATTAGTATCTGTGTCCGTGCATGTGCCTGTCCGACTGTTTGCCGATTGAGAATCGATCGCTGTACTCGTCGTGGTCCGAGTGGTGGTGCACGGCCTGTGGTGGATACTTCTCCGTCTTGTAATGGATTTCGGGCGTGGCGCCGAAGCTCTTTTGCCAATGATGTGTCCAGTAGTGATTTTGCATGGCCACCTCCTTGGGCGTCTTGGCGTCCCTGCACACCGTCACGCAGTAGATCAGACTGCCCATGAGTGTCAAGAAGCCAAAAATGAGGAATATTATGCCCAATACCCTGCGAGGAAAGAACAAAACCAAACGTCACACAACGTTTCAACGGTCACAATATTACAATACACGAGTAAGGCTACCTATTTTATTATTTAGACTCAAACTTAATTCTGAGTCGACGCGTGTTCGGTCAAGGCAATTTCTACTTTTTATTCGGCAGTAGGTACCTACTGTTGTCTGTGTAGCAACACTAAAATATTGTCTAATACCTCATCTACTTTTTACAACAGTTTACATTTACAAACTTTTATAATATTTCTATTTTATCCTATTGAATAAAATAAATGAGTCTTATTCTAACATTCAAAATACTGAAATACTGACGCCATTGTCACAAGCTCACGACGACTCGTGTAACCAAAAACGTAAATTATCACCCAGCTGCAGTTTAAACAGCAGTTATGCTTGGGATTTTTCCTAATAATGAATGATCAGGACGGGTATAAATTGATTCTCTTTTAAAAAAAAAGGTTATCGAGATTTGTGGCAAACTTCTTATTTTTAATTACATTCTCTTGTTTTTAGTATAATTTATTATAAAGTGACTTGTCCAAACACTGTTTACTGTTTTTTGTACACAATATGTGTTTATTTATTTATATGGACTCGAGGTGACCGGTCAACAGGTGGTCGGTGGGTAGGCGTTTAACGGTTACTCACCACACGAACAGGGGTTCAAAGAATTGTATGACGATGACGAAACCCAACGTGACCAATATGAGCCCCAGGTTGAGCAGCAGCATCAGGCAGCACATGCCCTTGGTGTTCGGGCAGAACGGATTCGGAGCCGACATGGTCTCGATAGTGACGCCCGGTTTGCGCGTGATCTTGGACTTGACCGTCGACACTTCGGAAGGGGCGAGACCGTTGCTTCGGTACGAGTAGTGGCTGGGAGCCGGCCCTCTGCTCCGGTTGCTCCGGCTGGTGTAATGAGATCCTCGACTGTGAAAAAAAAAGGTACTCGATTATTGTCATCATTAAATTATTGCGTCCTGCCTATAACGTCCGAGTTGACGTCAGATCGATCGCCGCGTTTTACATATTATATATGTATTAGCATTGATTATAAATACTTATATTTATAATCAATGGTATTAGGTATCTAAGATTTGGGAACGAACACGTACTTGAGATGGCGCGTTATCCCCTACCGTCCGATCGGTAAATCAAATTATTTTCAGTAAATGTCAAGTCCCCCGTCCCGCAAAGGATTATTATTAGGACTCCCCGACACTAAAAAGAAGCACGTGGAGTCGTAGCAGTATAATAAGAAACGTTTAAACATTTACGTGCCGCCTATGTATGTAACGCGTATAAAGTCACTCGTGAGTCGTGAGTGGTCGCTGTAATTTTCTTTCCACCGGGCCTATATAAAATGTTGCGTGTTTCCACGTTTAGTAGAAAACTATTTGTTTTAAATTTATTATCCAGTAGGTACCTACTTACTGCACGGCCTTAAACGCTGTAGGAACAGTGGACTCGTTAAATCATTAATTAAATAAATATCAAAGTATCAGCCAATAAATTTTACAAATATTGTACCAATATACGCAGGGCTACACGATTATTATTGTACTCGAGGTGGAATTTTTTAGCGTGCTCACATATGACAAAATGGTATAAATATGCCCCTTTGCGTGATGTATAGAATAGTATAGTTATATATAGGTATATATTTAGCCATTTAGGTTGGTAGGTATGGTACATACATACAGTACGTACTACGTGGTAGTCAGTGGCGCCCAAACCTATGACTATATACAGTGTGTAAACGGTAATTGAGAACACTCAATATCTTTGCGTAGAGCAATGCGATTTGAATTCTGTTTTTTTCGGATGTTGTTATGACATAAAAATACACATTTTTATGGTCTTTGAATTTTTTATACGCATGTCATTTTTGACATACGCATGTCAACTTTTTTTTTTTAAATGGCAACCACCTGTTTTAACCGCTCTACGCAAAGATATCGAGTGTTCTCAATTATCGTTTACACACTGTATAGGTGCGTAGCCGTCGCTACACGTTGAAAATGAAGGAAGAACAATATTTAATAAGAGTAAGTTGAAAATACCTATATAGGTCACTTTTATGATTAAATTCAGTCACTTAATCACTTTCTTAAACAGCTTATACAGTTATACCACATCCAATTATCTGATATGATACCTATTCCTTAGTATATTAATATTTACCAATATTAACAGTTAATGTAACCAGAAAAATACCACTCAACTTTGAGTCTTTGAAGTGGTGGGTGGGTAAAATTATGTCTTGTTACACATGAAAAATATGTCTTGGGCGCCACTGATGGTAGTATTGTACTATTATAGTGACTATAGGTATATAGACGTATAGTGTACTATTATTGTGTTCTACACGGTGGCGAAATTTCAATAAGAAAACTGGGGGTGATAAAGGCTCTTAATTTTTTCAGTTAGTCCACAAATATCATGAATAGCGAGGGTGCTAATTTAAAAACTGGGGGTGCTAACCCCTCTCACCACCCCCAACCCCCCCCCCAGCACTTTTGGTACTAGATACATGTTGTCTATACATAGGGCAAACGCACCCGTTCTAATATTTAATTTGACGTCTATAAAAACTGTAGTACTAAACTATATACAGCCCGACTGAAAATCAAATTCCCCAAGTCCAACTGTCGTGAATTTGCGATCTAAATTTTCTCCTCACCTCATTTCAGACGGCGGCCTGTACGCGCCGCTCGTCACGTAAACGTCCGAATCATGGTGGCTGGCTGCCGACCTGGCTCGGGAGCTGCTGGACGGCCTCTCCAGACTTCGGGACCGCTTTGACCTGGGCGGCGTCCGTCGATCGCGGGACGACGGCCTGTCCGTGGCGATCGTGTACTCGGACAAAGTTCTTTGGCTGTCTTCGCCTACGCCGTGTGTGATGTGCGTCATTAGGTTTATTCATACATATTATAGGTATATAGTTATAAGGTTTATAAGGTATATGTACGCAGAGCTCTAATTGTAGAATGGCGCTGCAGCGGGACAGTAGAGAGACAGAGGTTAGGTCTTGCAAAAGCAGAGCTCTTCTACCATTTTATTTTTATTTTCAGGGAAACCTGATACTAATTCATTATTTTCATTGGTACCTACGTTCATTTTGGGGGAAAAAAATATTGTAATTTTTTTTCGTAAAATCGTATTTCATTAAATATTTATATCAATTTTTAAATTTGAATTGATATATAATTATACTACTCATTATTATTATGTTACTGTCTAACTATTATCGAGTATAATTTAATCGTAATTTTAAAAAAATTAAATAACTTAATATACATTTAATGACCAACTTAAAACAATTTTCAAACAAAATCACAATGAAAAAAAATTACATAAGTAGGTATTAAAATTAAAATTAAAATGAATTAGTATATTTTTCTTTCAATATAATATGTTGGTATAATAAGGCGTTTTTTTTGTTTCTACGGGGCGATAAGTTACTAAATACGACCCTGACAGACAGACAATATTAAAAATAAGTAGGTATTAGGAACTTAATGATCGGTCTTGTTTTAATTGTAATATATGTATAACAAGTTAGGACGTCCGGAGCATTTATATTTCTATTATGTAAATATAGTCACGTATAGATATATTAAATGTTTAAAATGTTTGATAGAATAATTTTAATAGGACTTTGTATGTATTTAAAAAAAATTATAATTAACATTTTATAATAGTTAACAATTTGTTCTGCGTTTTTACCATCGGTGGAATATCCTCTGTGCACGTACGGAAGCGTCTCTGTTGATCTGTGGTGGTGTTTGCTGCTGCCGGGTGTGGCCACGTAGTGATGTTTACTGATACGTTTCACCATTTTATTTAGTTAAAAATTACGGCTGTTCAAGATGACGCGTTGGACCTTTAAAATATAAGGACAATCATTAATATTAATTAATAGTTGTACCCATAATGACGAAAGGTTAGGCCAAATACCCATTGATATTGTGTATCATACAGTTGAAAATCTGGTACAATTAGGGTAAGTGGGGGTAAGTGCTAACGACATAAAATACACAAATATGATAAACTTTTCGATTTTTTATAATTTCGTTTAAAAATAATGGCAGGTGGTTGCTAGCTACATAAATAGTTACTTTCATCGAAAGTGAGCAATTTTTTGCAGACAAAATATTTACCACTTTTACTAAGAAAATATTCTACATTAAAGTATTTTTCTATGGACATTTTGGGCTGATATTCTTAAAATAAAATACATCATTTTTTTAATCCAAGGAACCTTGAAAAATTTTGGAGGGGCCAAGTCTCGCCAAGCCGATTTTAGCCAATGTTGTGTAATGTGTAGGTATCATATTATAAATAGTATTACATACGTATCGTATTTATTGTTGTTATAGCCATACAATGTTAATATATTTTAATAATGTTATGTGCGAGTTCGGAGGCGCCTGTAAAATGAGTCACTGGATGTTCATTATATTATGTTATTGAAATTGCCTATGCCAAACCCCTTAAAAATTGAATGTCCGGAGTCTGCTTATGCATTCAGATTCATACAAATTAACATTACATGCGATATATATATAATATTTAGTTACACAAAAACAGTAAACATTGTAAAAAAAAAATTGGAACTATAGGAGCAATAGATATAAAATATGTACCTCCTCAAGACCTCAACACGAGCGAACAATCGACTTGAAGTGCAAAAATAAATTGTAAAATAACAGTTATAATTTATAATCAAAGTAGTTCCTAAACATTCTTCGCTTCAAGAAAGAATTAATATAACTCTAAAACAATGGCTAATTGTTTAGTCGTATTCGTATATTAGTGAGTGTCACAGATATATTAGGCACGTGAACTGAATAATTATATGCCCATCGTATTCTGTAATAATTAAAAACGGTAAATCTCATCAGGAGCGTCAAACGTACAGTTAAGAGGCGTTTAGTTATGTCCAAAAATACAAAAATACTACAAATCACAAATTCAAAATATAAAATTAACTACCACAGCATTTAATTAAACAAATGTTATATTATATTGTTACAATTAAAAGGTAATCGTAAAAAAAAATTGCTAAGCCACATAAGATCGAAAACACTATAGTATTAACTATTAAGTACCCATTAGTACAATATAAAATGTCGCCGTCAAGATGCACAATAATATAGTGGGCTTTGCATGGTAAAAGATAGTCCAAAAATTAAATCCTAGTGTTTTTAGAATATTAGAATATGTGGTATTATGGTCAAGTATATAATTTCGGAATTATAACTTATATAACAAAAGATATGGAAATAATGGATTTCGCATATTATAAAGGAATTAAAAACAATTACAATTTTTTATTATTTTTATTGTTGATATAAATGCATATCAGAATTATAAGTGTTATAGTTATTTCTTATCGTTGTTACTATTATTTTTTTCTACATTTTTACTAGAAAAATTCAAAAATGTGTACAGTAAGTTGATGTAAAGTCAGATTTAAACAGAAACAGAAAAAAACAGGCGTGTGGGCTTGTGGTGAACCTCAATGTTATTATTAAAACCTTAAACCCCGTACACAGACTATATTAAAGTCGTTCTGCAGTGTAGTATTGTTATTATATTTATACGAACACGTATTCGTCGCTGTTGCGGTGTACGTATAATATATTATGATATATCTGAAAATAAAACCAATTTGCACCACTGCAGTGCTTGTACATTTTATATTTTTTTCTAAATAAAACATTTCGAATAACGCTCCGACCCAGATACTGCAACAGGTCGTCGCAAATATTAATAATTATTGTCACAATCTGTCGCGAATCTTTCCGAAAAATACGCGGTTTTCGAGACACGCGAGTAGAAGACAACAATCGATAGCTAAAGGTTATACATAATAGCATTACCGATATAATATATTGTGTAGTAATATATACAGAATACAGGGCGATTCACCGAGCGTGCTCCCCTTCTTTTTTCTTCTTCAATAATGCAATTATATTCAAAATATGATTTTTTGAATTTTTAATCATACATTCGAAGACCATAATATATTTTAAAATTCTTGACTTGTTTTGTACTATTTAAAGAGTGTCGTGTAGAGATAAAAATTTCTGTTTTTAGAATGAAAACTATCTCCTTTTCTACTGTAAATTATTTAGCTGATAATTTTTCCGAAAATGATGAAATATCAAAATAAAAATTTGAACGAGTAGTTTTGAAGTTATTTAATTTTGTGTACTAAGGATAATAGGTCCGTGATAATGGGTTTGAGTGATAGCAGAGGGCCATGATAATTTTAAAACTTGTATTAATCTGTCAATATTTATCATTTATAAAAATGGTCAAGTATAATAAATACTAGATCTTTTATCCTTAGTATATCTAAACATTTTAATGACTTAATGAAAAACCACTATTTTGAATTTCGAATTGGGCACATCAAAATTTTCCAAAAAATTGTCTACTAGGTACAAATACTAAATTTACAGTAAAAAAAGGAGAGTTATCATTTGAAAAACATAAGTTTGTACCGCCACAAGACACTCAAATTATTATTCCTCAAGTAGTATGAAAATCTCAAACATTATTCCAAAAATCAGAATTTAAATAGATTTGTTATTAAATGAAAAAAATGGGCCGAGGTGGTGAATCAAGTATATTATTATAATGATAAATATTATAATATTATGAACCATAACGACGACTCAAATCTCCATCTCTTCTCTCATCTACGGTGGACCGGTTTGTCACGCCGGTTGACGATTCCGTTATGTAAATGTCACGCAGTTAGTGTAGTAATAATAAGTAAGTACGAATAGTAACCTATACGAAGTTTATGAACAACGCTTAAAACGGTGTCTGCGATGTACCAGTGTGCGAAAAGAAAGGATGGTCGGCGGAGAAGGAATCATCAAACTGTTAAATAATATAATTGTATTATAATGCTGCAGGAGCTGCGACAAAACTATATTGCAGTCGCCAGTCGGTATACTGCTGTGCGCCGAAATCATTGTGATCAAAACGTTATCGCAAGGTATCCGCGACGCGGATTGGTTAGAAATTAAAAAATATCGAAACGAAAATATGCACAAGTCAATAGATTATTTTTCCGGGCGGACTGAGAAGACTTAATTATTTTAAATGCATAAAAATCATTAAGTTCTGCTGATGCATTGACTGTGAAAACAGGAGAAATCATTTTTGAGCTCATCATGAGTTACGGTCAAAATCTTGTACCAACGAATCACAATTGATATTCTATAAAATCTAGTTGCAATAACTATTCGTTTTACTTGTATGGACAAGTTTCACTACTCATAATAATTAATGATATATTTTATATTTGATAAATTCGAGTGTGAAAAAAAGGTTAATACGTATAAAATAGAACGATGAGTATATACTTCAAGATGATCATTTCTAAAATTTATAACTATAGGTATTTACGGTGATAAAATAAACGATTGATTTTAAAATACAGTGAAGCCGCTATAAAAGCGAACATCAAATGACCATATTTTCGCCACAAAAAAATAAGATGATTATTGCTGTGAAATATAGTTTATATTTTTTGCCTAAACATTTGCGAAAAAAATTGTTCGGTTTGATAATCATACAAATAATGGATTTTAAAACAATAGACAGTATATAATACATAGTATTAGTATATCGAAAAAATATAAACGTTATTGCACGGTCAAAGTGCTCGAAAATGAATTATTTGCAGTGATGCTAGAGAGGTATAAACCTATAATACACTGCCAATATTATAAATTATAGCTTATTCGCTTCTAATGCGTCCATCGGTGTATACAAAATATATTATAAATAATAATAAAGTTCCACCGTAATTGCGTCTCTATGACCTTTACTCGCAAATTTCGACATAATAATATGTACCTACGCCATTTACATGTTTAACCTATATATATCGGTGTATCACAGATTTTTGAACTGGTATAATAGAATGAAATATTTTCTAAAAACTCCGAATGTAACCAAAAAATCAAAAAGAATTACATAATTTTATACAAACAAAATGATTATAATAAAGACCACCATTAACGTATGCGAAGATCAACTAGCTGAGGGGGAAGGGCGTCAACGACCTACAATAATCAACTTATTGAATTAATGAATTACTTTTTTTTATGGAATAATAAATAAAGGCGTCCACCCAGTATAAAAAAATTATTATTTATTATATTTTATAAATATAAGAATTTTTAAAATAATAATAAAAGAACGATTTTGGACTGTTTTATCTGTTTATTTATATATTTTATAAAGACGACTGTTCGTTAATGTAATTTAAACGTATAAACTATATAATGCAGAATACAAATAATTATGATAAGGTCACTGAGAAAAATTTAAAACTAGGTATAATAATATATTATTTTCAAATTACTAAAAAAACTAAAAATAACTAGAAACAATTTATTAATGAAATTAGGTACTAAAAAGTAAATAAAAATATAAAATATAATAAAATATTCAGGAGACAATAATTGTGTATTATAATAATTCACAACATAAAAATCGAATTCCATTAGAAATATATTTTAATGATAACCTTTTTATTTTGTGATTTCATTGCAGCCTGCGTTGGACGTTTTGATAAATGATCTTTATTGTAATATCTAATATATTATAAGAACGAAAAAAAAATCGTTGGCTCTGACGTAGGTTTAACCCATATAGCTTAGTAATACGAAGTGTTCATACATTATTTCGTTCTTGGACGCGAGATGATTGAACATGTTCGTATTTTGTATAAATAATATTATTATTATACGTGCGAGTGGTGTGACCTATGATCGCCGCAGTAACAGAGTTATTTGATATATCGAAAGATACCTGCTCGCGCTATATTGGTTCATAAATCTTGGTATCCCAACCAAGTATCGGTGTGGTTAGGTCTTATAATAAGAACCGGTACGAAATGTTGCGCCGGGAACGAACACGTGCTAAACAACGATATCATATAAGAAATCCGAACACGTACACGTCAACGCCTCCCATATTACATCTGAATACTATAATAATAATAATAATAATAATAATCGTCAAATATATAAATAATCGTCCGACTGACGCGCATAACCGGACCCTATAGCTAGAGACCATCGCCGACATTAATCGTATAGTATGGTTATATCTGTACAAACATTTCCATATAGTATATACCTTTCGACGACGACGCCTCGTTCGTGGTTGTTACCGCGAACATATTTTACGACGGTCGATGAGAAAATATTGAGAAAATCGATATTTCCCGATGCGCAGATGCGCACTATGTGTGAGCTGCAGTGAACGCCGAACTCGGCTATAACGAGATCGAAAATATATTATAATGGGTCTATTAGGTGTAGCAAATCGAAGTGACGTTGTGGAGATAACCGCTGCGTTTTACCCGACAAATGATCTAAATCCTCGACTGCAGTACGCGGCCTGCAGCCAAGATCGTATTATTATTATAGCTTATATAGTTTATAGGGTTAAAAACCCATCAGCGGTGCTTGACGGTCGTGTTTAGACGCGCAACACGGATGGCTAATCATAAAAAGAGAGACAGACAGACATTTAAACAGTGTTGGGTAAGTTACTTTTAAAAAGTAATTACGTTACATTACATTATACTATCGTTACCTAGAGATGATAAATGTAATAAAGTTATACTTTACTCGTTATTCAAATAAAATTGTAATAAAATTACTTTACATTTCAAATAGAAAAGTATATAACTATACATTACTTTCTCGTTACAAAATTTTTTTTTTTAAATTTCTTAGCAATCATAATTTTACCAAACAATAACATAACTATAAGTACTTATAGCAAAAAGATATAGTTTAAAAATGTACTCTTAATACATAAGTACATAACAATATTAATTACTTATAAATATTAAAAAATAGTAATAATTAATTGTACTTAGTTAGTATAATGTATAATATGTCACAAACCAACCTATTGAATAAATAAATGTATACATATAATATTATAGATTGGTATACCTATAACACCCGCATTATAGACATATTTTTAAAACATTTTTTTTTTTCAATTTCCAATAGGTACTAAATAATTCAAAACTGTGATATACTATAGAATAATTACTTATCAAAAGTAATTTCTATTACATTTTTGTTACTTAGAAATAATAGTAATGAAATTACGTAACGCGTTACAAACCAAGTAACGTCGTTTCAGTAACGCGTTACTCTCGAGTCTCGTTACGTTACTACCCAACACTGCATACATAATATATACATACGTTCGTATATTCATAAAGGCGTACGTATAGAGACAGAGATAGATTGCTGCAACGGTGGATTTTCAAACGAGCTTCTAAAAAGGATTATTCGTCTGGAGAAAACTATACGCTGTACCGAACGTCGTCGTAAAATAACAACAATAATAATAATAAACACAGGAAAACGCGGTTCGAATAAAGAACGCGCGTTATCGAGGATAACAAATCATATACATTTGTGTTGTTTATTGTATTATATTATTCTGTTTATACTACCATAATAACATTATACTTTCACTACGGTCGTCGCCGGTTATAGAGTACACAGCTATATATTGTGCCTGCGGCCTGCAGTTGTTGTACTCGGGGTAAACAATGGATTCGAGCAAGAAAGCGTTACTTGTGCCGCGGCGATGACGGATGCAGCGGCCGCGCGGGTTTGAAACGGAGGAGGAGCGACGACGAAAAATCACTGTTATTATTATTATTATATTATAATTCGTACGCGACGCGGCTTTCGTATATTTCCTATACAATATTATAGTCGAATTCTATTCCGGAAGGAAATCATTGCGGCTGCACTTTTGTTTTACGTTTTAGTCGATCGTAATTAATAATAATTATTGTTATTGTTACGCGCGTAGTTCGTCTGCGCTCTCGGCGGCGACAACAACAATAATATAGACACGATCGTAAAGGGAGCTATATACTTTTCCCGATCGATTGCCGTTCGGCGATCACATCTCGCCGCAGCACGTTATCAGTATAATATTATATTATATAACTATACAGCAGCTGCAGCAGCAGCACAATATTATTGTTTCCACGACACGCGACACGGCCAATTATTAATGTCGCCGCCGCCTTCGCTGCTCGCACCGGTCGCCGCACACGATCGCTGCACGTTTTTTTTTTTACGAACGCCAAAAACAAAAAAATCACATCGGAACAGGACGAATCCGTTTTTTCCATCGCGAGCGCGTTTTTCACGGTCACGGGACGACGTCTGCTCATCACCGCGCGCCAACACGGTCGGACGACGAATATATCAAAAGGATAGAGTGCGACGACCATGCGAAATTAATCCGGACCAGAGCCATCCGCTCACGTGATGGTAGTTCTGTACAAAGTGTGTTTGTATAATATTATAATATATATGTTATACGGTTCTAGAGCAGATCGACGGATGACAAACAATATAATATATGCGATTTTCAGTGTTTCGAATTTAAATTATTTTGAAAAAAATTTACTCTGTTTTTTCAGTATTATTATAGATTGGGGATATTATTTTGAAAAAGGAAATTCAACCAGATACAAAAATAAGAAGACGTATATAATAGGCGGTATACGTGCACATTGCAGTTCAAAAATATGTCTTTGACGGATGCTCTGAATTCCAGACGAAAGTAAAACCGCTGCACAGTGTGCAATGCGTGAGACGACAGTATATATATATTATATTCACATTACAGTAGTACATTATATAGAACTTATAGGTACTATGTAACCGCCAACTGTCATACACCATATAATATATAACCCACATAATATAGTATATAATGAAACACTATTTATGCGTACATAACGCATGTGTCGCTATTACTCGAGACTTTTCCCAAAAAGTGCACGCACGCTGCAGAAATACGTGCGTATACGCACACATAATAGTGTACAGTGTGTCCCAGAAGTCCCGTATATAACCCATGTATAGTATCTCCGTGGAAAAATAATTTATTTAAATGCGGTTTTTTTTACAGTAATAAGTACCTATAGAAATCCTAATTGAATAGCATAATTTTTTATTTCGAAAATTCAAAAATTTAAAAAAAAATATTTTTTATACAGTTGTTTTTTAAATTTTCGAGATAGCTTTTTTTAATCATATTTTTTAAAACTGTTAAAAAAAAATTATCAAAATTGAGCAAAAATTGAGCAAGTTAAAGCAAAGTTTTTGGTTATCTAAGAATAAGTCATAAAAAAATCATTGTTCTAATCGATCATACCTCTTAAAAAACCAAAAACTTATAATTTGCTCTAACCTGCTCAACTTTTGCTCAATTTTAATAATTTTTTTTGAACAGTTTTAAAAAATATGATTAAAAAATGAAAATTGGAATTTCTATAATACTTATTATAGTTATTACTGTAAAAAAAACCGCGTTTAAATATATTACTTTTCCACGGAGATACTATATGGGTGACATACGGGACTTCTGCAGGGACACACTGCAGTATACCGTACAATATGTCGATATAATAATATATACATAATATTATGTATTTTAATACCTATAAATATAATATGTATAATATATGTACAGCGATGAGCTAGCTGGCTATTGTACGCGCGCGCGGGATGCGAATGCATAACGGGAAATTACAAAATCTTTTTATCGCGAACGACGCCGTGTGTTCACATTAATATATTATTATACATGTATATTGTGTACATTATAAATTATAATATTGTTATGCAGGTATATATATATATATATTATATGTACAATGATGCCCGTTGTCGGCCGACGACAATACAACTATACGAGTGAAAGTAGGTGTGCTCCGTGGGCCACATAACCGCCTACAACCGGTCGTATACCGGGTTGTGGGTAGAGACCGCGCGCACGGATGATGTCATTGCACACACTGCACACGTCGGCTTGACGTGTACGCGGGTGTAGTGTGTGTGTGTGTGTGTGTGTGTGTGTGTGTGTAGGTAATGTGCAGTGTACAAGCTTCTGCACACACATATACGCAGAGTTCTCTCGCCTCGGCAAGGTCGTCGTCGTCGTCGTCGCATCCGGACCCGAAGGTCCTTCGTCGTGTGTTTCACGATATATATTATAGGTATATACGATAATATAAAAAGCATAGGTAGGTAGGTAGTTAAATAGTCTTGTCGACTTCGCGTAGGTATGTACTATGTAACGCAAACCGCAAAAACCACGCGAACCTTTTTTCCGAGAGCTTGGCGGCGCGAAGACGTGAGAGCGAAAACGTATTATATACGAAAATCGTATAATATAATAATATTCCGTCGACTATCCGACCTTACTCAACCGACAAGCGTACTGCAGCATAAATCGTAAAAATAATATTAAAATCAATAATATTATATGCGTTACAGAAATCGGTCGACATCATATGTGTACGACAAGCGTTTTTTTGTCGAAACCGCTGCCAAATGGCCATTGAACATTGATAATAACGACCATCGACCGTTGATAAATACGAAACATGTGCTGTTATACAGTATTGTATTTTTAAAAACCCAAATTTTAGCTGTGAGTTTGTTTTGAGCACAACAATACATCGGATGTTTGACTTTGCATATTTTTTTCTGAATTATTCCCGACTTCCCGAGTATGATGTAAATTCAATTCATGAAGTTTAGATTAAAAATATGCAAACTTATTTTGCATATTTTTGCATATAAATGCATATATATTGATTATTTCTAGATTAAGTACCATAATATAATATTATATAAGTATAATATTAAAATTAGTTTTTTCGATGGACTTCCTGATGCTATAGAGACTGACGACATTGTTCACTTTAAGTACGGTGCTGTCAACTACGTAGACGTAGAGCGATCATTTTCAATTCATAAAAACATACTGTCGGGTCGACGAAGGTCTTTCAAATTTGAAAATATTAGCAAAATAATTGTTGTACGATGTAATCTTGATAGTTAAAGTGCTTAGCCTATATGTACACAATTAAACTTTAATAGATCGCTAATTAATAATTATTTTCATATTGAATAGCTGTGTGTTTTGTAATAAAGTCATTTTAAATACACAATATTCAAGAGAGTATATATAATTTTTTTCGAATTTTATTAATAACTCTGTTTTTGCATAGCTATACATTTTTTTGAAAAAACAGGTATATATTTTATGGCATATAATTATTGCATATTTTGACATTTTCAAATGCATATTTTAATGAAATCTTGGTCATTACATCCGAGCTCTAGTGTTGACCGTTTCACGTATTATATGCTTAGCTGGTGCACATCACATAATGTGGCATACGGTAGGCCCGAATAGTCGACGTTGATCGTGTTTCTGGTTATGTTTATGTATATAGTACTCCGATCAAAAAAAATGTGTAATATCGAGTCCATATATACTCTGTCCAACAGGTGTTAATGACATATTATATAGACTCGTAGAATTCCGGTGCGGCGAAAGCGAATTTTCACGATATACAGCGGTACACGAAAACATGTCTATTTCGTTGTAGGAATTTCGACTGCTGCAGGACAACTACTATTAGTACGATTTGGGTACACGATATATATAGCGAATATTTTTACCTAAAAACGTATTTTTATTATTATATATACGTCATACAGAAATAACTACTAATTAGAAACGAGTATAATGAAAGCTGTAGTGGCTTTTACGCGTGCACTATAATAGGTATGTAGAGTATATACTCATAATTATATTTTACGTATATCGATCGAGCACATATTCGAGCAGCTATATTATTGTTTATGACACATACATATAGTTTTAGAGAGTCGATAAAGCGATTTGTTGTCTTATAGGCGTTAGTCAAAGTCGAACGTGCGGCAATGCGTAGTGTGCAGTACATAATATTATTCACGATGACAGACGGCTGCAGGAAACCAACACCCGCCCAATGAACCGAACACAGCGGCGGTGGCGGCGGCGGCGGCGGCGGCGGTGACTTAACGGTAACGAATCGAGTTCCGGGTTCCGTATAATATAATACGACATAATATTATAATATATACACACGATATAATATTAGATACAATAATATTATGCGTTATTGTTTATCGTAGCTATTGTAGGTATTATATTCGTCGCATCGCAGGTGGTTTAGCGCGGTTGAGCCCGTGCCCGCGTCTGCTCGCGTTGGTTTGCTGCAGCAGGAATCGTATATATACAGCAGAAGATAGCCATTTTGTAGAGTTCATTTCTAAAAATATTGACGTTTCAACATTTTAATTTCATTAATCTCCTGATTTTTAAAAAATTTTCTAGTTTCTAGAAAAACAGCGAGTTATTATTAATACCATAGTGGCATAATATAGTGGTAACAAATATGTGTCCCATGACCCGCGTGCTCGTACGGCCGGTGAACGCTTTCAGCGTGACTCGCAATAAAAGCATATTATTTTACTTCTAAATTCATTGATGAAATTATCAACAATTTTGAAGAAATAAAATATTATGTTTATTGCGAGCCTGCACGCTGAAAGCTGCTTTACGCGGGCCACATGTTTGATACGATATTAAATAATTCACAGTTTTTTCTGAAACTAGAAAAAAAATTAAAAACCAGGAGATCATTGAAATTAAAATGTTGAAACGTCAATGTTTTCAGAAAAATTAACTCAACAAAATGGCTATCTTTGATTTTTTTGAAAATAATTAAATAAAAAAATACATTTTTTAACCAAAACATAAAAAAAATTAAAACATGAATTATTTATGTAGTGCTTGTTCCCGTGAGTCTTAATGATGAACCAGAATTATGATATCTCCATTATTTCAGGAGGTATCGCAATGAGTAAATCCTCAGGGGACACCTGTATAGGTATAACTAAACGCGAGTAAACAGAAGATTGTGTAAACGCAGCGGCAGTGATTATTTGGTTTTTGTGGCGTGCTCGGCGATTTTAAGCCAGCCATAAATCACGACTGCTATATATAGCGTTTACAATAGAAACGCCGCCGTCATTATCATATTATTATTTATCAAACACCGATTTGTCCCGTACCTATATAATAGTTACAATATTTGCTAGCGCTGCAGTGTTCTGCTGTTCATAATATACAGCAGTTTACGTGTACAATAATAATAAATACGTCTGCAACAGCGGCGGAGGAGTGTTTTGCATTTGAGGACGCGTATTATTTGTCTACGACTCCAAAACGGTCACTGAACTCTTTTACCGTGGTAATATAATGACGCGCCGCCGAACAAACACTCCCATTTAATGAGAGATAGTACACCGGTGGTGGCGACTGGTTGAAGATAATATAAGAGAACATATTCGTAAAAAATAAAAAAAATTATTATAACAATATCCCGCGGCCGCCGCCGCCGCCTCCAATCAGTGCGATCGCACATATACGAGTATCTCTACTACGTACGATACGTCTATATATTTTATTATATCGTATAATATGCAGAACGTTTATAGGGTGTGCGCGCGTGTGTGTGTGTGTGCTACGTATATAGCGACTAATGCGATTTAGCGGTGCGCACAGAGGATATAATAAAATATATATAATACACCTATATATATGTACGACGCGCCGCCGACTATCTTATATATATATATATATATAGTGTTATTATATTGTGCGCCGGGTCCAATTAAGGATTAAAATAAAAATGATACTATATAAACGTATAACGTGTGTACATAATATATTATATACATGCATGCGTATATATAATATATAGGTATGTATATTACGCGTCGGGACGGCGGAATACTTGGTTCAACAACCGCAAATCGATCCTCCAGAGCTGAGAGTTTTAAAAACGTTCGGTTTAATATACGCGTAGGTACTGGAGCGCCTCCTACCCGCGAGTTGTAGGCCGCAATAATGATATTATGTATGTATGTATAATAATATGTGTTATATGTAAATTATAGGTATATTATTGATGTGGATATTATATATATTATGTAGGTATATGTTTAACGACACTGCGGCGGCGGTTCCTTATCTCCGTTCGAATTCGAGCGCGTAGGTCGTCGATACACGTAACACGCGCGCGCGCCGCGTCGATGAGAAATAATAATATATATAATATAATATAATATATAATATATCATTATACGGCCCACGACCGTAGCAGCATAGCAGACGTGTGTTTGCGTGCGTGGCGGTTTGCACGCGTTATTCGTCGCATCGCAGGGATCAGCCTATACTAATAACAACGAGGATTTTAAAAAAAAATATATCAAAAAAGGACGATATATATGTTGCACCAAAACACAATACGTTGAGTTTTCAATAGTGACAAAAAACTGCAGATATCCGAGAAAAAAAAACCGGCATTCGATAGTTTTAAAATTTCCGCATACCTATATTTTACGGGGTATTGCAGGTTTAAATAAACATCGATAACAACAATATTTAAGTATATTTAACTACTTTAGGAAACTTTATAAAATACAATGTATATAATATACTATACTGCTACCATGTACCTATAAGTTTTTTTTCAAAACACAATATTAACAATATCTATTTCACTAATTTTTGTAGCTCAGCCCTTTTTTAATATTTCCTGTAAGAGAATGTTATTCGCAAACGTATTACGTCTAAATTATTAATTATGAACCATTGCATATATATTATCGTTTTGATCTGCGAGTATAGCAGAAAACAGCATTTGTAGCTATAATATGAAACTGCAGCTATTTATAGTCCACATAACTCGTGGACATTTGTAGACACTTGGATTTGAGTACAATAATCCATAGAAATTCTAGATTTCGAACTTGCTAATGACACTTGCATTTTTCCTAGCCAATTTTTCACAAGACGTGGTAAAATATTTTAAAAATAAACGTGATAATATTATATTTATATATGCATAATTTATATATCAAAATACAACTCTAGTACAGTGTAGGGGTGTAATAATCATCTTGACGGCCAACTCTCCGCACAAGCACCCTCCTCACAAGACGTTATCTGCTTATAATGATAACGATGTCGCGTGCGAATTTCTCCGGATGAATCGTGTTGTTTGAGCGGCAATTCTATATCAACAGGACGACGTATATCCACGTGTGTTTTCTCCTTCTTGCACACCAAAATTTACGTTCAGTTTCAATTTTGTGTGGTTTTATTAAAAAGTGAATTGATCATTATATCAAACTATTCAAGCTTAAAGAATAATATCTGTGTCTTCTTCTGTTTTTACGATAGGTATTTTAATTTTTAAGTAAGTTACAATAGTGGGTAAATAATAATAATAATGCTCATAACTCTGTTAAAAATTTAAACATCGAAAAAACAGAATAGAGGACACAGATAATGTTCTCATATTTAAATTGTATTATTATTTGATTCACGTTCAACTTGCAGGTATATAGGAAGCTAACCGTACAAAATTGAAACTGACTGTATTAAGAATAAAGTATATTAAAAAAAGTTGGACCCCCGAAATGTGTTTTCAGTTACGGCCTCGACCTACGTACATTTTGGGATGTCATGCGATGCGTTAATATAAGAAGCAGCGGACTATACGCGGAGACGACACAGCGGGTACGACGCTATACTTCCTCTCAAACAATACGTATGTATATATAGGGACGATCGTCGTCCGCGTGTAAACGTCATTATATTCATTATTCACGTTTAACCGGGTCAAATATAATATTGTAGTTTGTAATTTATGATCATTATGTACATTGTCGGGATGGCATGCGGCTCGGCGGGAGGAGACGCATATGACTTCAATATATTATTATACATCATATTTTATATTATCGTACAATAATAATAATAATAGTATATCTTTGTCTCGGCGGAGCGTTTCTCGCCGTTATAAACATCGTACACGACGTGTGTGTATATTATATACATTATTATATATAGGATATATAGTCATCGAGGGCCGGGTAGGCGTTACTACGTATATACGATGATAATAGTAATATTATATTATATTATAAATACTACCACGATGTTTACTACGACTAGGTGGTGACAGCGGCGGCGGCGGCGGCGATCTGCGGGCGCTGGGAAAAACGAGTTTAGCGCCCTCGGCTCGTCTTTTGATGTTTCCCGCGAGCGGTTGACAAGCGGACGGACATTACGGCGGCTGCGGCGACCACGCCATTAATATAATTTGCCACTCTTTCGTGCGATGTGTGCGCGCGCGCGAGTGTTGTACATCGCATTCCGGTCGTCAGCTGCAATATTATAACGCCGTCGTCGGTATCATGGGCGGTGGTAAACTCTCCCGATTTTATGGTAAACTCTCCCGATGGTAAACTCTCCCGGGTTAATATTATGTTTACCTGAAGTAAATGTGTAAACTCTCCCGGGTCAAAATTATGTTTACCTGAAGTAAATGTGTAAACTCTCCCGGGTTAAATTCATATTTCTCAAGTACTCATCCATCTTTATTTATATTTATTAATGCTCTAACGGATTTTCAAACTGAAATATACGTTAAAGTTCAAAGTTGCAATAAATTAAATAAATCGAGTAAAAATAATTATACGAAAAATAAAGAAAAAAATATATCCCAAAAAATATTAGATTATAAAGAAAAAAAAATAGATTCCCTAACTTTTTTAAAATCTGTATGTTCTTATTATCAAAAACAATAATTTTAACATTTTTACGTATATTTTGTATTTGTAACTCATACTACTATTATTATTATTATTATTGACTTTATGATTTTTACTAGACCCGGGAGAGTTAACACGTTTCCGTCAGGTAGTACTGGAGTAGACCCGGGAGAGTTTACCATCGGCAGAGTTTACCATCGGGAGAGTTTACAATCGCCCGGTATCATTCGATGTTTTAATCCTTTGTGCGTCGTCGCAAGTGAAAAACATATAATAATACTCGTAATATTATGCCGACACCGCGGCCGCGGCTTGAGCGTCGTCACTATATAATGCGTTAGAATTTACCAATTTATATAGAGACGCTGTCGGTTTGGTCTAGTCCGCGATTTTCGTGTGTCTGATTGATATACGCTTGACTTTAAAAAATACTTTTAAAAAGAATCGTACGTTATCAATCGTCAAATCGTCATTACCTCTACGCACTGCTGCAGCTGCAGACTTAACCTAACCTACGAAAAACGAAACGCAGTCGCACGAATAGAAAATAAAATAAAAGTGTGAAATTATAGGTATAACTGCTTTGGTGTACAACTATAATATATTGGTGTCGAGTTTCATCAATTTGAACTCAATGATAATAGACGAAAAACGATTCTAAGCGAAGACGGCCAATATCCCTACACTCTAAGTATAAACACTATATAATATGATGGACTGCTGCAGTGTGATCCATCTGACGTAAGACACTCGATATATTAAAAAGTATTTACGTTTTTAATAATATTTTTATTACATGCTATCAATAGTCTTTACGAAACAACATTGAAAAAAAAAAATATTTTTAAAATATTTTTTAACTTAATTATTTTTTTAAGTTTTATACTTTTTTGAATTACGACATACAGTTTTAATTTTATAATCCAGAATAAAGCCAGAATATTATTCTGAGTATTTTGATACATTAAAATCGAATTTTGGACTAGTATAGTTTATGAGCTTAAAACTTATGTATTTAAAGTTTTGATGAACAGTGTGGAGTGGTATGCGGGTACCCCGCATAATGTTGGACCACTACTCCGCTCATCTAAACTTTAAATATACTTATAACTCATAAACTACTGGTCCAAAATTGTATGTATCAAAATACTCAGAAAACTATTCTGCTTTGGATTATAAAAATCTGTATGTCGTAATTCAAAAAAGTAAAAAACTTATTTAATATTTGAAAAAATGTTGTTTTGTAAAGACTTGATAGCATGTAATAAAAATATTATCATAAACGTAAATACTTTTTGAAATAATGAGTGTCTCGCGTTAAATGGATCACCCTGTATATAAATAATATATTACAAACTTTGTAAGTTTGCAAAACGTATATACGGACTTCGCAAATTGAAAAATATTTATTTATTTCTCCCATTTAAATAATACCGCCCTATAATACCTAATACGGCCACTGTTTTACACGAGATGAAAGTTTATTTCTGGTATAAGTATTGAGTAGAGTATACCTAATATAAGATTAGAAAACGTTCACTACCTGTTTTTCATCGGAAACGCGTATATAATGCCCAAACGATAATATTCGATTTTTGGACCTACCACCAATATAGTAGGTATAGCCGTATAGGTTTTATTTCTCGCAATATTCTGTTGTTTCGAGTTCTTTTTGCGTCATCGCGGGAGGAAAAAACTAAGCCGCCGCCGTCACGTTGCAAGCACGTACCCATAATATACACGTCGATAACGATCGACACACATTTCTGCTTGATAGGTTTTCGTTGTGTGCTGCTAATTATTATTATTATTATTATTATTATTATTATTATTATTACTACTACTACTATTATATAGTACGTCGTTTATATATACAAACGAGATCGTTCACGCGTGCCCCATAACGTTTTTAGCGTTTTGGACGGAGCCACCGCGGTGCCCGCGGACCCGGTGGAAAGCCATAAATTACGAAATAAAATATATTTGGTTTTTTTTTTCAACGGTTCTCCGGTTAGGATTTGTTTCTCTTAGCAATTGATGCAAATCGAGTGGTGGTTTTAGCTTTGTCTTTGTCGCCGTCGATCGCGTGTGGTTCGTTCGTCGTACGACCAAAGAAAATCGGTAAATACGGCCGACGGCCACGTTATTATATTATAATATCATAAATAGTTGTGAACAAACGATTTCTCGCGGAAGAAGTCGCGCGTACGCCCGGAATAGGATTTTCTATAATCACGCTGGATTTCGGATTTAGAACCATAAACTTGCGATAATATTGTCGATATATAATTTAGCTCCTCGACTTTTAGTGTATAATATAATATGAACAATACGATTGTGTAAGCTTCAAACCTTTTTGACGCGTGTAACACAATCGTACAATTTCGAAGTATGTGTAAGTATAATAATCATGGTTATTGCAGGGCTCCTAAAGGTATATAAAAAGACCTGGGAGTTTTTTGGATATTTCAATAAGTATTTTTCCGATCGATTTAAATATTTAATCAAGTAAAATATTTCTCCACTGAGCATAATATAATATATTATTATAATACGTTTATGGTCGTTACAATATGAAATTACTCCCGAGCATGAATATCTGTTTATACTAATTACTTTGGAAATCAAATTAAACTTGTTTTTTTAGAAACAGACCACAATATAATTCTACGGGTTTATTATTGAACGCAGTCGTGGTCCACATGTATTTTTTTTTTAATCATATAACTCAATATCATTATATTATATAATTTCTATTCGTGAATGTGGATATTGCATAATATATAATGTGAAATGGAATAAATAATGTCTTAAAATGGTTTTGTCGTCTAAACCGCTGCAGTAAATGTTTTGAAAATTTAATTATTTATTTCAGTCAAACAGTATAGGTACCTTCGTCGAAAAACGAACATAACCACAACCTTGACGAAGTGATCTCAACTGAACGGCGATAGATTCTCAGGTGTGACGGCGGTTTATAATACGCAGACAAGCAAAAGTATGTAGCAAAGACAGCTGAAAGTTCAATCGATGGGGGATAAAAGTTGTAATTCACTTCTAAATATCGCAAGGGGATCTAACACACCCCCCACCCCACCATCCCCAAAAAGTTAACCATTGTTTTACAATGACAGATTTATCTTTGTTTTAATTATTTTATTTTATTAATAATCAAAAAGTAAAAAAAATACAAGATATGACAATTGTTTCAAGTAAAATAATAGGTACTCTGCTTGAATAAATATTTTTTTTTCATTTGAAAATCGATCTTTAATTGTGCAGACTTCCACTGCAATACGCGCGTAAATAATAAATATGTAATTATGTGTCTGTATATTTAATAAAGCCAAATCAGTTAGTTTTGCATAGAAATATCCCGATATCTTTATCACTACTCGTATATACTTACTTTTGGTCGATAACAACAAATTTATATCTATTTATCTATCCTCATATTTGCCACTGATGGTCTGAGGTAAGTGGTACGCCTAACTAGTATACGTTTATTGTTATAGATTTGCTATCACAAAACGTTTTGGTTAATATAGTCACACGATGATAATAAAAAAATGCGTGTGTTTTATTTTAATTTATGTAGTTAATAACCTTCCACGCGCGTGCAGGTGTGTATACGCAATCACTTTATAGTTTATTGCTTTTTATATTATTTATGTATGCAGTGCCGCATTAGCGTATATACCAAAGAATTTATTAAGGGTCAAATTATCAATAATTACTTATTTTTATTTGGTCTCCACGCGTACAAGTGTGGTTGGGTGGTCAGCAATCGTGCCACATTGTATCTATCTGTTTCGTATACAAAATATTTTTATATTTTATACGGGCATCGGGCCGCAATAAAAATGTGAAATGTTTAAAAGGTAATCGGCAATTGGGCCGGCCATGTATATTTATAAGTTTATAAGTTATAACTTAGATAAAACAACATATTATTAGGTAAATTACCTACATTTAGGCAAATTGTATTAATATTTTAATTGTAAGTAAGTTATAAGAAATTAAAAAATTCTTTTATTATGTTATTTAATTGGTATACGCCTTTTAATGATATTATGAAATATTGAAAACATTTTTAACATTGAAATTGCAATTAGGCAGGGGGATTGTCCGGAGCCGAAAAATCTCGGATTGTATGAATACTATTTTTTTTATACCTAAATATAATATAATGTATCTACGTGTGATAAAAAATCCGATGCCCGGGAGTGATATAATATAGTCATTATAATTTGTGTACGTGTTGTTATTATTAAGCCGGATCCTCGCCGAACAATTCAAACGGTCATTATTCACAATAGTACCAATTACCAACTGCAAAGCTGAACAAGGTACCCGATTTTGATGACCGAGTTCATGTTCAGCAGATAAATTACACGTTAATTTGATAATTGAGTTGGGTTAAAATTCTGATGGCAAAGAATAAATATATATTTCATAGTTGTATATAATATAGACTTTAAGTAATAGGTACCTGACTTCACATTTTTATTCATATCATGACAGATTTTTTTCTAACGTACTTTTCTTCGTACTTAACCATACGCATACCTATATAGGCATATAATGACATATTTTCCGAATACACGGCGTGTGATTAAATTTTATCTGCTAACACACTTCGGCAATCGATATAATATTATCTACTCGCACAAAGGGACTTCGGGTAGTAGTTGCAGAATGATTTCGGTTACACACACATCATACGTGTATACTGTATAGGTACGGCTATTTATTATTTATGAACCTGCAATGGACTTATTAGATTTCGTTCGAGACTTCGTGATAGATCGGATACATTGGAATGTGCGCAGCGGCGGCGGTATATAAATAGGGTAGGTGTACTCTTATATTGTAGCGGTAAATACCGTGCGTGTAGTATATATAATACGTATATAGGTATATACAATATAGTATATAAGTATTTGGTATATATATACGCGCGTACACACCAGCTAATACCCATATCGTGCGATTAACGAACATTTATCGCCACAAACGTTTAGAAATGAGATTCGTGACTATACGTCTGCGCATTAGGGTTTAGAGTGCACATTTTTAGGTATGCTATGTTAAAATCCACGCTCGGATACCGAACTATACTAATGTAAAAATATTATATTATCATTATTTTTTTTTTTTTATTATTATTGCCATTATTACACGCGCGCGGGATCGAATCGCCGCGGCCGTGTGTGTGTCCTGCGTCCTCATCCGGAGGCGGCTTGTGACTAGGCGAAAAATAAAGATTTTCAGATCCATTAAGGCGTTATAATATAGTCCCGTCCGTCGATTATTATTTTTAGTCGGAGACGCGGTAAATTACCTGCCGCAGAGCAATAATATAATATTTTTCTCATGACCGTTTCGAGTTTGTCGATCGTGAGAGTGTCGTCGCACGTAGCCTGCCCATCTCTGCTCTCTCTCTCTCTCTCTCTCTCTCTCTCTCTTTCTCTATTAATATCTATCTATCTATCTATCTATCTATCTATATATATATATGTGTATAATAGAATATATATAAACTATTATACAGACGACGAAGTTTTTCCACACCGAGTCGAATCGCTCTGCGAGTGTGGCTATGCAGCAGCTATTGGGTACTACGCTGTATAGTTATCGGCTTCTCCTGCGCCGTCGATGATGCATAATAGGTACATGACTTTTGTGGTCGGCCAAAACGATCACGTCCGCGAGCCATCGGACGGACTATACGCATCGCATCGCATTTTTGTATCACATTTTTCTCGTCCCGTTCGCGGCAGCAACCGCGGTATACAATACACGTCTTGTACACAGTCTTTATAGATGTAATAATAATGCACTAATGCGATATTATATATTATTATTACGGTGGCAACTGCAGTTGAGAACGTAGTTGGCAGAGGCATCTCGTTGGGTATTTATTTTATGTACAATATAGAAACGACCAACGATTTTCCCGCTCTTCGTGGGAGGTGCTATACCGCTACGGACGACGGTATAGAAACGAAGAATTTCAAAGTTGCGATTTACAAGAGCGGCCGATATGATATATCATCTCATCTATAATTAAACATCGGCATATATATCATATATATAGTATTTATTCTGTAAACAAAGAAAACGAGACGACGTATAGACGAATTATTAGACTATGAAGTATGAAGACAAAGAAAAAAAATCACGGTTCGATGAGAAATCCTATAGGCACCGAGGGTTTTGAGGGTATGAACATTATTATTATTAGGCATATTATATACGAGCATATAAGTGCCTAGTGAAGATTCAGTTGCTTTGCATAATTTAATAGTTTTTATATATATATACGCACATATTATATACATTTAAGTACCTATATTTTTAATTAAATCTGTGAAAGATTTAAATTATGTTCGTATTAAAATTCTATAATCATTACACAGACATAGGCAGGTACTTAGTACTTTCGTCCAATTACATTAATAAGTATTTTAGTTTCTTTTTACTGCATATATTAAAATTAAAGATATTCTAAAATCTGTCATGCGGTATTTTGATTTAAAAATGATTGTGTAATTAAGAAAACACAATATAACTGTAAAGCACTAGCTATAAGAGAAGTGAAATATTTTATTACAAAATAATTTCTCTGATGTGCAACATAATATTATTTTAGATGCAATAATAATAACGGCAAATTTGCATACATAATAAGTAGGTATACATAATTATTAATTTGTAAGTATATAAATTATTTAAATATGGTTATATTTATGTTGTACAATTCAAAGTAATAATAATGTCGAACCGCGTCTTTGTTAATTAACCATTTGGACAATATGCAATTAATATCCAGTGAAATATTTATTTTTTCGTGCTATAAAGTATGAAATAAAATAAATAACAATTTGTTTTGGAAAAGGTTTATCTGCAGCACTCGTAGCACTGTTATTATACTGCATGTATAATATGTCCGTGTTCGGTAAAAACAGATAGTAAAAAACATGTTTAACGCGACAAACTATACGAGTTTAAACAGTCGTTAATAATTTATTGTAAGAGAAAATGAAATGCTGAACGGATCTCAGAAAGACCTGCTATGGCCAATGCATCTATTGCAGACTGTATATTATATTTGCGACACGTCTCGTATCGTCATCACTCGTATTGTACACAAACATAATATTTCGTTACACGTTTCGGAGGACGCATCGTACCGAATCGTTGTCATTCCCGCGTGCAAGCCGCTCAGCTGTGAGCACATAATATACATATATATATATATATGTACACATTACACACACCCATATATATATATACGTTCGCGGTGTGTTACGACATTTATAACGATGACCAGTCTTTCGGAAGGTGCGTATATAAATGACGTAGAACTCGGTAGAAGTTAAGTCACGTGAAAGCATGCGGCCCCTCGGGCTTTATATACGTGAATATAATATACTGCTAGAATGTCGGAGGAAAAAAATCGTTATTATGTAAACGGCCGATCGAGAAATGAGACTTACGTTATTCGCGAGCGCAGCGTGGAAGACATACGCCGCCGCGGTATTAATAATAATAATAATAATAATAAATCTGCGCGGTTTACTAAAATAATACTCTGCCATAATGTATAGGCAGTATAATATTATTATTTTTTGTTTTGTTCAAAAATTTCACCATCGAAAACGAATTAAAAAAATAAATAATAACAATAATATATATACGAACTGGAGCGACTGCAATTGCACGCGCGTTAACGATGTTCCTATATATATGTATATGCTAAGTACATAATATTATTTTGTTTATATTATTGCTGCAGTGTACTTATAGGTTCGAAAACCTGGTGGTTTTAATTCTCTCGGGCCGTTCTATATCACAAAAAATACACACGCGGGGTGTCCTTGGACTACCATAATCGGTATGCAACTGTCTGTGTATGTAGCCATAAGGATATATATATATATATATGTATAAATTATTTTATGTATAATATTTAGCCTTAATTCGGCCTTCTTTTTAAAACGTACACGTCTATTCAAATAGTGTTTTTTTTTCACAATTCGTAAATTGTCCGACCGATTTTTTATGCGATCAAAACGATAGCCGATAGGTGTATATAATAATATATTATTTACAATATTATGTTATTGTTATGGATATATTATTTCGTTTCAAACTTACGTCATTTTGTTTTTATTTATCAAAACCACGATTATTCCATTGAAACTATACACGAAGCGGCACGGACACGAATCGAACGCGTTTGTAACTATATATTATTATGGTATCATCATTTTCGTACACGCATCGTTATCGGTTTATTTCGTGTTGTACTTTTGGTTCGGCTTGAAAACAGTATGAAATTAAAAATCGAATAAAAAATTAAAAATAATAATAATAATAACGTTAATTGGTAAACGCAACCGGAGAGACTATATTGTACGCGGGTCGACCGGCGATATTAGCGCGAAGCTCGTTACTGCGGCCGTTCGGCACAAACCGGTCCGCGGTCTCGTGAACGGAGGAGCGCCCTACCTGTTCGTCCTTCCTGGTCCATTACTTCATTCACCGCCGCGTTCACGACGACGACCGCGACGCCTACGATACGATGACGTTAAAGTCTCCTAACGACTATACTGCACGTTTTAGAGTTTTGGACCATACATACACACACTACAGGACCATCGCCATTCATTATAATAATCATGATTTATTTCTATCTTCGCATTATTTAAATTCGTTTAAATTATACGGGTACACGAGTACCCATATACTATTATTTCAAAAAATTATTAATGTTAATTGAATATCTGCGGTGAATTTTTATCGCTGTGATAATTGTTATTATTTTGTTTTATTGGCTTTACAATGATATGTGTTTTTTGTGTGTAATGTTAAAAATCGATTAAATCTTCAAGTTGCGGGTGGTTCTGGTAGAAAATTCGAGTAGGTAACTTTGGGTTTTTTTTTTGTTGTAATTCAATAATAAATTTATAGAATATATTTGAAAACTTCTATGATTATATTACATTTTTTTATTTATGTTGAAATTGTAATACAAAGTTCCTACTATACATAATTCTAATCCAATTAAAAAACATTGAAAATACATCGTTACAATATTTTTTATAAACGTTAAAAGTTCAATTATTGACAATATTCTTCAAAATCATGAAAATATGGGAATTATTTTGTAATTAAAAATATGAACGTTTTAATTTTAATACCTAATAATGCTTGAAAATTTGATACAAGAATTCGCATAAGTTGTTTTTACTTTTATAGCAATATAAAAAAAATCCGAAATACACGACACGTAAACATTTTTCGTTATAGAAATCTGAAATTCAAATTGTTAAACAACAAAATAAATAAGGATTTTCGTTATTTTTTTGTAATTTTAAAGATAATATATAAGCGTAAAAACTGATAACATTTCACTATTATTTAATTTATAATTTTCCATACACAGTAAAATTTAGAAAATATTTTGAGTAATTTTAAGCTATTAATTCGATGATTTCATGAATCTATTCACACCAATACATCACTATACGAAGTACGTCGATATTATAATGACTTATAAGGTAATACTGTAATAGCAAATTAGCAATAATATAATACCTTATATAATATATAAGTACGATATAATTTGCAATGTTTTGTCAAAAATTAGTGCAACATACCGTATTACCAAGATAAACATATAAGCAACAAACAGTGATATTAATAAATCATAATAAAAAGGCTAATAGTGTCTGTTCAGAATCGTTTTTCGTAACCGCAACGATTTATCATCGAATATTTGAATTCAAATTCATATCATTCGTACAGTGACTTAGTCAATGATTTGGTACCTATATACATCCATACTTATTATACTTACACTATACAGCACCACAGGCGGAAATCCATTAAAATGTCAGGAGGAGCTAATAGTTTTATACGTCACATCAATGTGAGCAGCGAAGCGGCAGGGGCTTCGATCAGACACCACTAAAAGCAGTGTGCGGTTTGGATGCTAAGCCCCCCCCCCCTAAGCTCTCCCTTATTTCAGCCCATGTTCAGCATCGAGCTACCTTGTTTTATTTTAAAAAAACTCAACTAACTAACCAGCTCCTGAAAGTCATACGCACTGTACAATATAATATGTACATCTATATTATACGCGTATTATTATAAGACTTTCTTGCATTGCTAGTGAGCAATCTGCACGTGCGTGCAGCCAACAAACGTACTGTGCAATATAATTATAATTTGATATTGTATAACCACTAACCAGCTTACCTAAAAATCCGTTGGGATTAAGCATAATGTATTATACACCTAATATATACGGCAATAGGTAGTTAAATACGCTGTACCTATATTATTACGACAAGATTGATATTTCCCATTGCGAGACACACGTACAATATAATATTATATTGTGTGAAAATTAAAATAATCATCATATTGTTGTTATTTTTTTTTTTATACCTAACGCGCACTTTTATTTCACAAAACACACGTTCGTCGTTCTCTTCGACTACTTCGAGTGTGGGTAATAAAAAGTACCTATATATCTACATATTTTGATCGTAAAAAGTAAAAACTCGTTACTGGACAATAAATTATGAATAATAGGGACACGAATCTCAGAAATAGCGTAATAATACGACAGCTGATATATAATATAATATTATTATTATTTTTTGGTACTCGAATTACGCGTAACATATGTATCGGAATAGAGGTATTTATCAGTCCGATTTTGACTACGAACCGAGTGCACAGACGAATTGACTGTAATGCACATTTTCGTGGTACCTATATACCACCAGAAGTGACTTGTACAATAATAATAATCGTCTTGGTTTAAGTGTCTTTATTTTACGCTCGAACGAGCGCGGCTGTGACATGCCGGTCGGTCGGTTTCCGTTTTCATCGCATTAAGTTTTAACGCACAATATAATATATACGTATACCTATGTGTGTGTGTGTGTGTGTTTGTGTGTGTGTGTGTGTGTGTGTGTGTTGTGTGTAACACTGGCGCAGCTGTCCAAAGGTGACAAAAATGTAAAATGACATTTGGTTTATAAGCATATTAAATATGTGACGCGATGGCTGCAGACACACACGGTATGTGCACATCGACATTATCGCGGGGCGTGTGTTTAATCGGAACGGAAAGCGCAGTCAAAAGTAATACAATATGTTATATTATAATTACCATTAACGTAATATACAGGGTGATTCAAAATTTATGTTACAACCATTTTATCATATAAATATTCAAATTAGTGAAAAATATAATATGGTACAAAAGTTTTTTGATTTAGAAACACCTATTACGATTTCATATTTTTATAATTGTTTACAATATTTTAGGGGGAGTTTGGGGGGTCAACTTTAGAAATTCAAATGGAAACCTAAATGATTTTTTTGCAAACATAATGTCAAGACATTTTTAAAATAAATTTTAGTGCATGAATAACACTAATTAATGCAAAACTCTATGCTTGAGAGCTATTCAAAATGTTAAGAAATTGCATTTTAAATTCTTAAACACACGACTCGCGCCGACAGGTAGCAAAATAAATGGTGTTGTCACTTATCGTTATCATACGATTCGTATCTCTTCCGTGAACCCGTATCAGAATAAAATTAATCATAATTATTTATCATTATTTATTATTCAATATTTATATGATAAAATGGTTGTAACATACATTTTGAATCACCCTGTATATATATATATATATATATTTAATTATTATAATGATAATTTAAGAAATGGAAGAAAAAATGGTATGTGTAACGCAATATCTATATAATATGTTTACCCGAAAATAACATTTATTACCGTATATAGTATTATATATACTTTGGATCGGATATAATACGCGTTTGATGTTTAATTTTTTTGTAGTTCTTCTGTTACACGGTCTAAAAATTCCATTGCTTTCGTGTGTGTGCTGCAGTGTATTAATTTTTATAGAATACGATCTCGACCGATACGATATAATGTGTGTACCTATATAATAATAATAATAATAATAGTCGACGGCGACGGCCCCAACCATCAAGCAGCGATGATTATATATTTAACGCGCGTTTATGTACGTCTGTCAGCAGAGCACGGTGCGTGTGCAGTATCATGAGTATATATTATTACCTACTGAAATACTGACCTTTCTGTCACGGTCGTTTGATCTACATTTTTTCGTTTTCCTGTCCTGTCTTCGTTACCCCGTCTCGTCGTCTATTCGTTTTCGTTTCGTGGATATTCGAGGTCCGCGGTCTGTAGAGCAACCATTCACATCATGCAGGAATGACGATGGTTTTGTTGTTTCCTAAATCGTGCATTTATATATATATTATACGAATCGGGTTCAAAAATTATCAACGAGATCGCTCGAATATTAGACTCTTCGACTCTTATTATAATGTATTGTTTTTGTAATCAAATGTAAACGCTTTTGACAGTTATGTGACTGACCTGCGCAGTGTTTCTTTTCCTTTAAAATCAAACATAAAACACGTACGCGAGGTATGAACTAAATAAATAATAACAATATTTCAAATTTTCAAAACGTTGAAATAATTTAAAGTTGTCAACTTTTGCACTATTCACATTATACTTTTCCAGCTAAGAAAATCTGTCAATAATGTAATCAAAACCGATAATATGTATAAGAAGCATTGAGTATAAATTGGACTATTATATACAGCAAATGGTAGCAAGTATAGGCGTGAGCGGGGAGGGGGGGTGCCCAGTATGCCTGGGCACCCTTTGACATCTTGTAATTGGGGCTCTAATATTTAATTTCCAGAGCATAGGGATAGGGCCTGTATTTTAAATGATGTTACTAGAATAAAATACAATTGATTCTAAAATATGTGGTAAAAAATAATAAAACGGAAAATATTTTAAAACTGCGTGGAATAACTTATTATGATTCTATCAGCTAGATTTTATTGACTACAAAAGTACAAGTAAAAATAATAAATATAAACAAAGCAATTATCGTAGAAATAGATATTAGATCCAAGGAAATATTATATAACTTGGTACTAATAATTATTATATACCACTGATTAATATAGCAGGTACATGTCTTGCTAAGAAAGGGCTAAAAATATTGTAGGCACCCTCCGAAATTCAGGTCTGCGGTAGCAGGTATATAATTGCTTAGAATTCGTTCTCGATTGATAAGATATTAAGATTCAATTCTTAGGAATCCAAACTTAATCACAAAAGGCGACAGCGTCAAGCTGTGTAGTTTAACTATTTATTTATTTACTATTATCGTTACAAAATCTGTACACTAAGCTAAATGGTTGGCACGTTTGGAAAAGCGATGTTTGAATATCCTCTATTTCATCCTGCCTTTGATGGCTTTGAGATAAATAGCCCGTTTACGTTTGTCCATATTAATATAGACAGTTATACATATATAATAATGTATAATGTTGGTAAGGAAAAAAATATCAAACTTTGTAGAACAATATTATTCGAAATTAATTTTCATATAAATATATAGTACGATCTGCAGCTGCAGCGGGATATAAAAGTGTTATTTATCATGTATGGCGGAGTTGAGGACCTACATTTTGAGTCCGGCATCAATATAATCCAAAAATTGACAGGTACAGATTGGGGCGCTGACTCCTTGACGCTGAGAACTTCCACTATCGCTTTAGTCTACTCTGTTGCTGAATACTGTTCTCCGGTATGGTTAAATAGCACACATGCCAAAAAGGTGGATGCGCATTATATCAGGCACAATCAAGACTACCCCTCTCGTCTGGCTACCCGTTCTCAGTAGCATCATCTCTCCCCAAAATCAACGGCAAACAGCGATACTTAAATTGAGGTCAAAACTCAGTAAAAATACCACCCATCCAATTCATGAACACTCTAAATTCTGTAACAACCTACGCATACGCCGACTTAAGTCACGTAAACCTCCGTGGGAAACTGCTATTAAAATTAACACTGCCATATACGACGCAGTACAATGCTGGAAAGATGAATGGGAAAAATCAGAACTAAGTAATACTCTTCGCTCATTAAGAACCCTACAAACAAACAACCTGGCTTCAATTTACCACGGAGAATCTGGACAACCTTAAACCGATTACGTACAGGTCATGGAAGAGTGGGATATTTCATGCACAAATGGGGCATTACTCCTAACCCAGGTTGTGACTGTGGTGCCCCCAACCAGAACATAGACCATATCATACGAGAGTGCCCTAAGAGAAAGTTCGGAGGAAAGCTCGAGGATATTTTTAACGCGACCCCCGAAGCTATCGAATGGGTGAAAAGCCTGGACATTATGCTATAGTCATTATACTTTTATACTGTTGTTCATACCAATTGTCATTATATTCTGTTTTGCTACTTGCTTATTACTATACATAAATTATATATATATGTTACAGTAAATGATGTTAAACATCAAAATAACATTATTTTCTAGTAAATAACAATAATTACCTAACAAATTAGTGATTATCGTGGTTTATTAATTTTTTGGTTTGATTATCGATAATTTCTACACACGATGGAAAATGTTGTTATATAATGTTATCTTAATGGTATTAGATACTAGATAGTATATTACACCCGCAGTACCGCAGGTACTCTAATATATAAATAAAGCATAAATAAGCTTAGTGGGGCTTACTAGTGTAGGACTTTATTGTAAATATAATAACTATTATAGATAATTTTGTCAGTCTTTCACGGTACGTATCGGATCGACATCGCCATTATATCGTCATATTATTTTTGTATGTTAAAACATTGTGTTAATTTTCTTTGAGCTGTATTAAAATTCAATATAGGTGAACTCGAAATGGAAAACAAATTTAACAACATTATATCTGATATAGTTAAAAAAAAACGTAGCGATAATAACTCATTTCTAACCATTGATGAGTACAATTATATTTGTATTGAACAATTAAAACATTCAAAATTTGCAGTGTTGAAAACGCCAGGAGAAAAAAAGTCTATGAAAGATTATTAAATGGTACGTAAATATGATATTTTAACAATAAATAATAAAGAGCATCTTATTAAACTTGTAAATGACAATACTATACTCTATTACGTTACAATTGACGAGTTGTTCAATATTTTGCATTTGACTCATTCTACTATTGGCCATGGTGGAAGATGTAGAATGAATTCTGATTTAAAATTAAAATATTGCAATATCACAAACAAAACTATTATGGCATATTTAAATCTATGCACACAATGTCAAAAAAAGTCATCAAATCCTAAAAGAGGCTCAGTTTCAAAACCTATTTTACATTCCCCTTTCAATTCAAGAGCTCAAATGGATTTAATTGATATGCAATCACAAAATATTAATGGATTTTGCTTCATTTTAAATTATCAAGACCATCTTACAAAATGTGTGTTACTTAGAGCTTTATCGAATAAACTTGCGGAAGAGATCGCACACAATTTGTTGGATATTTATACAACTTTCGGGCGCCAGCCATTCTAAGCAGCAGGATGTAGTAGTCCTATAGGTACACAAGGCTATCAAAGATGTCACTGTAAGATGAAGTGTAAAACAAATAAATGCACCTGTCGAGTAGTTGGGAAATTATGCAATTCGAAATGTCACAGTTCATTATCATGTGAAAATAAATAATAATATAAAAATATAAATACAAATAACATGATTAACTAATATTGTTTGGAATTAACGTAAGTCCTTAGTAATTAACGTTATAAACCTTGTAAAATAGTCATTATTATCTATTAACGTTAATTGCTAGTTAATAACGTTAATATAAATTTAACATCTTTTACTGTAACATATATATATATATTGTTACATTGTCTATGCCATACGAATAAATAATAAATCATGTATGGCAAAAAAAAAAGTAGGTATATCGAATCGTTTGGAGACGATAATTCGGTTTGAAACTCCGGAAATGTGTTAAACCACTTTTGTTCTTTTCTTTTTCATACCTGCGTCTACTATTAGTAGTACCTACTATTATTGTTGTTGTTGTAATTTTTTTTTCTTTTCTTTGCAGCGCGTTAAGCGTGCGGTCGGATGAACATGTCAGTGGATCCGTCCGGAAAAAAATCCTGTAATAACATCAGCTGTACAGCTGTCTCGCGGCCATCGGTGATTTTTAAAATGTGACACGAGAAGCGATGATAATAATTCTCACAATATTATATATATACGTACCCATGACTATTTCAGTAGCACCTATATGTATATAATATTATATATTTGTATGTGTGATGTGCATCAAGCGCGCACAGAGGGTCTACTAGCCGTCTAGGACAGTATTTCCTTGAACCGCGAGTGCGTTCACGCGACGATTTTCAACCGAGCTCCATGACAGTTTAATAATTATTATTATTCTGATATCCGTAGTGGTAGTTGCGTGCGATGATTTCGATCCGGACGGCAGTCGCACGGCCGGGTTACGGTAGGTACCTAGGTATATAATATGTAATTCGTGAATCGTGTTACACTAACGTGCTATTAAGGGGGCCAGGGTACCGTTTGTTTGCTGTGCCTACCATAATATTATATTATAGTATTAGCCATTAGGACCATTAGGTATAATAATATTATATGTTTTGTGATGAAAAGTCGTCATGATTGACGGAGAAGTCATAGCGAATTGTAATTGACCGGTAACGAGTACGAATTGTGTGTTTTGAGGTTAACACTGAATAAAAACTAAAAATCGCTAAAATCGTTCCACGGAAGATTTCTCACGGCGGCGACGAGTGAATTTTTGCGCCAAATATATTATTATCATAATTATATTTTGTTTGCAAGTGGTTCGATAAACTATGATGCTTACCTCTATAATATGTATAGGTACAATTTATTCAATATCCTTTGAATTCAGGATTTTTGGCGTTGCAAGAATATCTTATTTTGATTAAGTTAAACAAAGTTTAGACCAGCATGAAAAATTATAATAAAATAATATTTTTTGATACACGGTGCAAGACATATTCAAGTTTAAATCGTTTATGTTATTATCGCAAATCAATAATTGTTGGTAGCAATATATAATCGAACCACCCGTTATTGTTTTTAAACCTAATAACGGACAACTTAAATAAATGTTATTTATTTAACACGACGTTTAAATTTATCCAATTCAATCTTGAGTTGTAAACTTGTAAATTATTTCACCGTATTTACTTTGAGGCTATTCGTTTTTTTTTATAAGCGCATAATATTCTGTGACACGTTCGATTAACGACTATTGTAAAAGAGTAGAACACTTGCTATTATTGCACGGCATCAGTGTTTCGGTAGATTACAATGAGTATAAGTATATATTATGCATACATATATAATATATAGTGTCAGTAGACTATACATACAGGTTTCCTATTCAGCATTGTTCGATTGATATTCCATTCAAATATAAAATGGATGGAATTTATTTTCCCGTAGGTACCTATAATGTTTTACTATTTTAACGAACCGAGTATAATGTATCGCACGAATAAATAATAATTACTGGTGTACGGGCCATTTTAGATTTTTTTTTAAATTAAGAATGTACCTTTTTAAAAAGTACATTTTTAGGTAACGGATACCAATGTTTGGCTAAATATTAAAACATAGAATTATAGTTTGGGATGTTATGTAGGTGAATTATAATATTAATACATATACCTATAATATTGGCATTGGATTTTGTTCTTCTGAAAGTCTGGAGATTTTTTGAGGTTTGTTAAAATTGTATTTTTTGTTCAGCACGTTTATGTTTCCAATAGGTTTTTGTAAAATGATTTGGGTTCAAAAAAAATGAATTAAAAATAACACATGCATTAATTAAGACGAACGGTAATTAAACATTTCTAGGGTAGCCGGTAGGTATATACTGCAGTGATGTTAAATATTTGGACCGGCGAAAAATATTGTCAAATGCCTTTGGTGTTCTGACGAGTATAACGAAACAACTTTTCATCAGCAGTATTCACAAACCAAATTTAAAACGCAATTGAACATTCCTGCGTATGCAAATGTGTAAGACTGAAATACTATAATTTAATACATGTAATTAAGCACTATTAACTATTATAATTAAAACCATTTAGACATGATTTTAAATAATTCATCACGTTGTCAAGTATGATTACAAAGTGTATTTTAAACATACCAAATTAGTAATTACCAAAGGATATTAATTATTTTTCAAACTATCGTCAACAGTTTGGACAATTCATACAAGATATATGATTATTAAACATGTAGATGATGAATGATGATAATAATATTAATACCGAACAATGCTTATCTCTCAAATAATGCGTATAGTGTCGTGGACGGAGATTTATTTACTTATCAATAACAAATCAAAGATTAAAGGTCAAACAATAAACTGGACAATTAAGTTAACAGAGAATAAATCATTGCTAACAATATTGAAGACAAAAAATATATTGATTAAAAACATAATTGACAGTTAAAGTGTAAAATAATAAGTTAAACATATATTTTATTAGGCAAATCGAAGCAACTTGAATAGTTTATTTCATTCAGCCTGTACAATGATTAATGCATTTATTTATGCAAGTTTCCTGATTGAATAGACGGAATGCCATCATATTATCTGAAAAAGGTATACGTTTATTGTCTTTTCCTTGAACGATGTAAACAATATTATAAGCTTCAATATATATTTAAGTCTGAAGATCATTGTTTTACTCTTACGCTCATACGCGTATCACGCAGAAAACAGATAAGTGCAAGACATGCTGTCCTCGCTAACAATATTATTTCCTCCTTTGCAATGTAGCATTAATTATTATTTTTTTTTTTATTAAAAAGTCAGCTAAATATAGCGTCATTATAAAATATTGAAATCATCGGTCATTCATATTGCTTTACTCGGTTCTCTAATGATAATAGTGGTGGAAGGTATTTTATATAATTTTACACTAAAAAATTAAGACTAAATTTTATACCAGTTTTTCGTCGTTCCGCTGCACTGCACTGCGTATTATACGCCTATATGCAGTGTTTGTGCGTTGTACGCGGCTCTTCACATCAGACACTCAAACATACACGACTCATACTCGTACAGGTGGGACATAGGTACACGATGCCTACCACCGCGTGTTCACACTACGCGTAAGTGTGTATCCAAATGTTGTGTTCATTGTATTCATATTTCATTGTTTATAATATATTATTATTATAATTCAAACGATATAATATATTGTGTAACGGCGTCGGCAGCCGGGTCGGCGGGAAATGAGATCGCGCTTGAGACGCTCCTCCGGTATTATAATTTATAATAGGTATACACTATACACATATTTCTGACCAAAAAATATTACGGCGGCGTGTTATTTCAGTCAAGGCGAACGTGTTTCCCGTGAGTATTGCACACAATTCGGCTGCCGCGTACCTGTAATAACTTATTATTACTAGTTACTACTATATTATAAATACTTGTATACTCTAATATAATATATATTATACATGTACACAATATTATTAGATGTAGGGACCGCTCGCGACTTTGGCAGAAAACGTTTAATTTGTGGGCGGGATAGGACAATGCGCATTTAATTTGTTTTTCATGCGTTTCGATTACCTACATTATAACTTAAAATTATATTCAAAAATTATTCGAACACTTGTTGCAGGCTTGCAGCCTCGGCGCTGTGATTATGACGTAGGTACACGTGCTGCTGTCCGCATGCATCGCGTGAGTGTGTGTGAATGTGCGCGAGCTCGTATTTTGGAGGAAAAACCAAGCAGGTTTACACGTGGGCTGCCATCGTAGGGTCAAATGGCAATTGGCCCGAAACGAAATAAAAAACAAAACAAAACCGTTGTACGGTTTTTTGTTTTTATCTTTTACGCAATTTTGCCCGGACATACCGCAAACGCGCGTGTATGAGAAAATCGGTGTAAAAAAACTTCCACAACTGCTCTAGTTTACGTGTTTCACGTCTGATTTCGTCAAAAAAAAAAATAATAATAATAATAGTACCGTGTTGTCCGAAGTGTACAACGTGTGTATTATATTATAAATAGTACCAGATCGTGTGAAGAACGAAACAGCTGGGTGTGGTCAAGTATCTCGCGACTTGCTAGCCATTTCGGTTTTACAATTTTTAGGTTTTTACTAACAATAAACTCGGGTAGACGTAAAACTATGCATAATAAATAACCCAACTTTTAGTGAACCTTTAAAAAAAAAAAAAGACAAGAAATGAGAAATTGTATTTTTTTTATTTAGAGTTTAGGTAAACCAAAAATTGCTATAAATTATAACCATTGTATAGCTTTTTAATACAGCTGTAAATTTTTAAAATCATTTAAAAATAGTTATTTATATGTAAACAAAATACAAACACAGTGAGACATCTGTAAGCTGTATAGAAGTATAGAACTATTCAACCATTTAGGTATTGTTTTCATTTCTTCTTCATTTAATTGCTATGCTATCATCATGGTAACGCTATTCAACTGCAGTATGAATACTGATTACCTATATACTGAATAAACAAATTTTGTACTCTTAAGTTCAACTCTTTATGATTTACGATGAAACAATTCTTATATTGGAAAATTAAGTATTATGTTTATTCTGTGTGCCACCCCATGCGTAAAAAACCTAAACAAAACAACATCCTCCAGTAGTTGCCGTTATAACAAAATAGTTAATGTTATCTTTTTGTACTCGAGACAAATAATAATAATAATAATATTACAGCAACATCGTGTCATTGATTAGAATAAAAGTGATTTAGAGGCTATATAATGAAATAGATTTCAAACAGTTTGAAGTATACCTATACATCACGCTAGCTTTAATTATAAATGTATTAACATAATATCATGAATGCATAATATTATTATAGGTACCTATATAGAAGAACCCCGCACCATTAGTTTGTTTTCACGACTCTGCTAAATATTACTGTTTTATTTAACAAACAATAACAAAATCTTTTGAAATAATTTTTTTCTTTACAATCAACACGCCTTATAAGACGTGGAATCGGTCAAATGTTTTCCTACGTATTATAAACAGATAACTATTCTGTATATTAAAGAATCGTCTTCGTGTTCACCTTGGATTGCATAACGAAAATGCAAAACCTATAGCGTTATTGGTTCATAATCAACCCACAAATTTAGTACCTATATTTATTACTTATTACTTATTATTAGTGACACACCCAAAGGCATGCAGCCTGTGTTTCTGGGTCGACCAGCTGGTTGAATCTTTGTTTTAAATGTACCAATTTATATACATATTCCAAAAGAGCGTAAAAGGAGAAAAAATATGAAATTGCGTAAAACAGACCGGGACATAAAAAATGTATGATAAAACACTCTAATATAATAATAGAACGTTGCACATGTGCACATTTCATCTGTGCATATAAGTATTAATCAATTTTAGAGACTTTAACGCTATAATACTGAGTATAATATTGCGCGTTTGCAATTTATATGTTAGTTTTAATTTGCAATGTAAGTAAAGAAGTCGTTTTTTAGAACCTCCTAAGTAAGGAGAGCTCACTTTGCGAGCGTGTAAAATTCCCGGGGTTTAAACGTATTTTAACAAATGCAATAAACAATAACTCCATTTACAATTCAAACGAATTTGGTAAACTATATAATATTATTTTCCCAAATAAAGGGGTACCTATATTTTTTAATATTGGCTAGTATGAATTTATATTAAATACTAATATTTTGATATTTTTGAATACTCACTAGTATGTGTAATTACTATTTGTAATTTACTTTGAATAAAACTGTTGTACAATTATTTATGCATATTCGACTATAAATTACAGTCTGTAACTATGTAGGTATAATGTACTGGTTAAGTGGTAACTAACGGACGGACCCAACAAGGAAAACTATCCAAAACAAAGTTTTTAGAACGATTGAGAAATCAAGTGAATATGGGTGTATAATATAATAATTGTCTTCATAAATTGTGTAGGAAAATCGAATACAAGATAATTTTGAAAATTACACGTCGTGTCTGTTTGGTTTATATAGGTTCATTGTGGATATAAGAATATGTTATAATACATTAGCTAGGTACCGCACAACGTTAAATTGTATTACTAGCTACAAGTACCTACTATACAATTATACGATGACAATGAAAAATTATTTGTAGTATATATTGACGTCACAAAAATTGAAACTTATCTATGATGAAACAATGAGGTATAGCTGTAAAGCAGTATAATAATATAATAGGTACCAATTTTTGATCATGAAACATTGACCTAATACACTTCGATTTTCCATAAGTCCATACTCTATTTTTATTTTTGACACATAGATGAGGTTTGACAGCGCTAATCACTATTTGTTTCGCAAGATCATTCTGTTTCTGATTTCCATCTTTACATTTTGTAATCATACAGTTCAAATGTCGGTTTTCTGGACAGAGGACAATATTGTGTATTTCAAATCACTTTATAAACTAGATAAACTAGATTTTATTTTGAATTGTATTTTTTGCCCATTCGATATAAAATTATATGAACTATATGAATTATTTTACTGTAAAATTATCCTAGGCGGTATTGAGTACTTAATAATGTTTATTTATTTAGTTGTCTAAGCCGTCAACATCAATAAATGTTTATGATGACAAATTGCTTCGTCGTAATTATTATTGACAAATGATCCATGAAACGGACAATTTTATTATTCATTAACGATTAAACATTAAAATGCAGGACATTAAACTCAATAATGAAATATGAATTATTTTACATTATAAAAATTATTTCAATAAACAATAATTAAGTATTGTTAATAAATATGATGTAGGTACAGTCATAATACCCAAACAATCATATTGTGATATCTTTAATAGATTAAAATATTTTATATTAGTTAAAATGTTTTGACTTTCGTAATAATTCGACATTTTTAAGTATAGATTTAGGTAATTTTCATTAAATGATTATTTACCAGCAATTTGTTTCAAATATTATATTATTCAGTTTTTAGATTCTGAAAGGGAGTGTTTTTTTTGTATCGGTCATCACCCTTTAGTCAAGTAAAAATGCTTCAATTTTCTACATCGGTTCTATTCTGGTAAGAAAATAAATCTCGTGGGGGGGAGGTCAAAAGTAATAAATCCCAGAAGTTTTCAAAAGCGTTGGTATAATAACTAAAAACCAACATAAGGAAAAATACGAATTTTTACACAAAACAGCGATAATTATTTTAATTTTTAACTGTCGATAAATAATTGTTAGCTAAATGAAAACCACTGTTTGTCATTACATAAATGTATATTCTTATAATTTGTATGCGTTTATCGCAATAAGAATTAAGAACCAAAGTTGTTTCATGTAATATAAGTACCTATTGTAGCATGCATTTTTAATTTATTGAGATCTAAAAATTAAGTTGCTAACAATTGCAGAATTATAAATTCGTTTCATAAAATAACTAAATTGAGGTGTTCTGCAATTATTAGAAAGTATTGCGTTCAAATTATATATGTATATTGATTTAAATTGGATGACCAATTTGAGAAAAACGGGTTTCATTTTATTTATTTTTCTAACTGTGTTCGTGCCGTCGAGCATTTGATTGAATTTGATTTTATGACTGTAAAAATAAAAACAAACTCTTCCAGTAAATAGATTTAATTTTCCTACGTTTATATTATACCCATTTGTTTTGTAAATTATTATTAATTATTACTATTATTATTTTGTTTTAGATTTAAAATTACAGAAGAATTAATTATAGCTTTAAATGTTCTAAATAGATTGTAGAATATTGTAAAAGTCCAAATGTGGATTTTTATAAATGCATTGACTTTTTCTGTGTAAACATAACAAAACAAATTGCGACCAAATGTGTAATGCAGTGGATAATTTGACATCATGCTAAAATAATCAGGACTCAAGAGTCAAGAGATAACAAACGTAAGATTGCATTACCTTAGAGTTGTAGGCAGGTATTATCGAACAGACATGGATATAAGGATAAAAAATATCAATATTACATTACCTATTGACAATGAGTTTAGTTGTTTAGATTATAAACATAATATATACTCAGAATGTCTTAATTTAGGACTTACCTACATATTCAACCATAGCACCGCTAATATATTTTATAGTACTTAATTATTTTTATTATATAATTATATGTTTGGAATTCCTAACTTAAAATAATAGAAAAAATAATGCGTGATTATACTTAAAATTATTTAATTTGTTTTAATTCAATTCCAGTTTCGAAATTTGAATAATAATTTTTAAATACCTGTGAAATCGTTTAATTTTATACTTTAATAATTATAAATAAAACTGCAGTTTGTATCCCTTTGTATATAATTTATGAATCTCGTGATCAAATTAATTTAAATCAACTTAATCGAAAACTTATTTAATTTTTAAACTATCATAGTTTGATTATTCGTCATAATAAAACAAATTGATAATTATAAAAATTAGTATTTTGATGTGTTTTCAATAATTATGTTATTTAATTGATAATTCTATCATAACAAATTACTATTCTAGAGAATTGCATTTTTCAGAAAAGCGCAAAATACTTACTGGTTTCTTGGAAAATTGCATCGCCTGAAAATTTTTCTTTTTTAAAATATTGTTTCTAAAAACTTTTACTTTAAGTTTTTAAGATTAAAATAGTTAAGTTGTATGTTTTTGATTTTTTTTGAAAAACATTCTTTTTAGGTATATTATATTGATTATACATTTTTGTACAAAATTAAAGTAATCAAATAAAAACTTTTAAAGCGGGTTTGAGTTATAAATAAAAACAAAAATAACATCTTTTTTTTAATAAAATGAACGCTGTATAAAATAATAATATAATGTTTCTTAGTATTCCACGGCGCAAAGTATATGCAAAAGTACTACACGGATGTTATTTTATATTTTGAATTTTATTTTACATGCATAACTATTTGGATGCAAAATAAATTATATTTTCTGTTGTTATTAACACTTCTTAATAATTTTAAATTTAAAACTTTTCTTTATACCTATACTTCAACAATATTAAATTAGTCTTAAATTCGACCAATTCTAAAAGATAAACTATCATACAACTTGATGTCTTAAATATTTATAATTGTAAGCTATTATTGCCACGAATCTATTTACCTATACCGTTATACGTACCTCAGTATTGAGTTATAAGTAAATAACTATAAATTATAATATATGATAAAATGTATGTCTATTTCATGTACCTAACCTATGTCTTAATTATTATTATTCTACAACCGGGAGCGGCGAAACAACGACGACCGCGACGTTTGGGTTAGGTATTCGAGTTCGCGTAATTTGTACGTTGCGTTAAACTATGCGTTCACGACACTTAGTTATCATTAAATATGTATTTTAAGTAAAAAGGAAATTTGAGCCTTAAAATAATACGAAAAGAAACTCACTTCTACATTTTTGTAAAATCCCCGTACCGTATACATAGTGCACCACCGCCGCCTCTACATGGAACGCTTTAATAACTCTTCTGAACTGAAAATATTTTGATTTATGAAAAATTAATCCGTACTTAATTCAATTTGTTTTTTGTTCGTGACCATTTATTTAGCTTTGCATATTGACATTTTATAATGGTTAATCGTCTTCGTTCTCTGCAACGATTTTGGAAATTGCCATGAATGATAGATAATATTCTACGGCAATATGAACATTTCAAAGCTGATATCAAAGAGGTACCTACGTGTTTACGGTTTGTTCATTGAAATGTGAAGTGCTTAACCAAAATAGCTAATAATTTTAAATTTAAATTATAATAATAATATAAAATATTATTTTTTTGGTCATTCGTTTAGTTATTGTTATTTAGATATTATACCTAGATGCACAAGCATATTTTTTTTATTATTAAAATATAAAATTGCCTATACAAAATATCTAAAACATTGAATTGTTAAGTATAATAAATTATTAAAATAATTTGTTTACTATTTGGAGTCAACTGTATAATTAAAATAATATAAATTTTCCAAAGATTTTACTGTCATTTTTTATTTTATTTCTTAAATTGTTACTTTTTTAAATATACAAAATGCATTGTATTTGCCTATATAAACCCCTTTTATTTTTATAGGTAGTTTGAATACTTACTTCTTCAACTGTTAAATCTACTGAACAGTGAACGGTGATTGTAAAAATGATTGATATAATTTACTTTGGTTCGGTCAACAGAGTTTCAGAGGTATGTTTTGATATATCTTAATGTAGAAAAACATCTATCAGATTCACAAGATATGACAAGAAAATCCAAAGTATTGTATTTGCACAGTGCCCCTCCTGCTATAAATGTCTGGCCACACTTATGTTTAGGAATACATCCTTTAATCCTTATTGGACTTATCCAGAGCATCATATTATGTATATTTTTTGTTATAAATATCTATGCCATAGCCTACTTGTACTTCTGTTTCAAAAACTGTTTAAGTCATTTTAATATAATTAACTTGATTTGAGAATTTTTAGAATTTAAATTTTAAAATGTTTTTATATGATATCTATGTTAAATATCAAAACCTAAAAATATAACACAATATTAATATATTTAATATTGGTTGACAACAAAATGTTTGATACAATCACTAATCACTATATTATATAATCAATAATATCATTTATTAAATGTTATTTTTTTCACAATACAATTTACTTGTGAATTTGTGATCTGAACTTCATTTGGTTTCATAATTTATTATCGTCGGTATGTTTAACAAACTGTACTCTTATTTATCAAAACTCTGCGGGTCTATCAGTGCATCTATCAATGATTGTGAGCTGCAAATAAAAGAGGATTTAGGTAAACAAAATATTAAATATCTATAGTAATACATTTTAATGTAAAAAAGCTTGTCGTATTTTACTTGACATAGCTCAGGATTGAGGTGTGATATAGGTGGAACAGATATAGGAGCCATTAAATATGTATTAAAATATAATTGAATATTTAAATAAAAATGAAATTTTTTTTTGAAAAAGTAAATACTTTGTTTATTTTATAATTTTAAGAAAGAGTTTCAAAAATGCAATATTATTCAAGTCAATGAATTTTTTTTTTAAAATTGGGGGGACCAAACACATATATTTGATTTTGTGAATATCAACATTCACTGGTGAATCGTGAATACAAAGAGATACAAAATGTCCAGACTTTTGAAGTAAATATATTATGTTATAAAGGAAGTATAATGTATAATATAGTACATAAATATGTTGTACTAACATAAGTAGTAATAATAGTACCTATTTCTATTGTTAGGATGACATGGATGAGACTTTTTTCGATGCTGAGGATGAAAGTGGAGGTGATCACCCGAGTATCGATATAAACTTATCTATGTAACAACGATTTAAAACAATAGAAGGTTAGTTTTTACATAATTCAATTTTTTTTTAATTGAAAATATCTTCATATAATTCAAATACTGTCTAGAGCTGTATAGAGAGGAAGTAAATAAACAAGAATCTGAAGAATTACAAGTATTAAACAAATACATTTTGAACAATCGAATGGACAATAATCATATTCGTAGTAATGAATGGTTTTTATTTCATTTTCGGTTGGGTTTCGTTGCGAAGGTTGTTGGCGTACGAGTTTAGCACAAATATACAAAGATAAGATCATGAATGAATTGTTAGGTAATGTACAACAATTACAAAAGAAAGTGGACAAACAACAGCGATTATTAGATATCGGAAAAAATGACCATGAAGATCCAAAGATTTTAAACGTGTTGAACAAGTTGACAAAAAATACAAACGACATCAAAACTCAGATGTCGTCCCTAGAAAGTAATATATAGATATCTACCTATATCTACCTAGATATCTACCTATAATAATATTGAACATTTTTTTTTCATTTAACGTCGTTTAGGAAACCCCGAAAGGCTAAATAACAAGTACGGGATGCTTAAAACTCGGATCTCAAACCTTTAAAGTAAATAGGAAAATATTAGATAGTGATAGGTGTAACATAAGTACTAATAATGCGTGTGATTGTAGGAGAATCGATGGAAAACTCTATGAAAATAATTGGAATGGGTCATTGGTATCGAACGCTATTGCGTGGACGAGGCCGAACTTTGACGAAAGGGCAGTGTTGTAAAGTCAGCCGAAACCCGTTTCGACCGAAATCCGCCAAACGCACATTACCAATAACCCGTCACGCCAACGACTTCGGCAGACTTTATGCAGACAAGGTCGTCACCGACACTCTTGATCTCGAGCCACCACCACCACTTCCACCTCCACCGCCCCCGATGATGACCAGTACGACGATCACGGAATCACGGAACTGCCGGGTCCAGGCGACGCTCGATGGCAGCTAGTTCCTCTCCGGCGGACGCGCCTGAAACGACTGCTCAGAAAACATACAGCCGCATGGAAATAACAGAGGATTTACTGAAGTCCGTCGTGCTGAAGCCGCCCGTCCAGAGAAAGACCGGAAATCGGATTTTGACCAAAAACTAACCAAACTGCGTCAAAATTGCTCGTAGCACGGTACACCGCTATTGATCACCTGCAATATCAAATGTTTAACACTATGTTTCAATACAATCATTAATTTACTTGAATATAATTGATAAATAATAAATATCACAACGTTTTTTAAATTTTAAGTTTATAATACAAAAAAAAAATGAATAAATAAACAATGAGTACGGACATATCAAAACTTTGCCACGTTCGCTGACTATTTCATTCAATGTATTCATTTTGAAATCAACGGATGAACTTTATAAATGTGCCTAATGTATAATATTATGTCGAAAGCGTTAGTATCGTGAACGATGTGATATTTATCAGTCAGTGTAAACAATGTCGTTTAATAAGTGGACAGTAAAATTGCTGTGCAGCTATTCTTAAAATAATAAGTTGTAATCGGTGGAGCTTACCATCTGTGGGGTTTACATTTTTCTCAAGCAAAAACAGTACCGGTGGAATTTACATGTAATAAATCCAACCCTAAAATCGACTATCTAGAAATCGGTGGGATTTGCAATCGTACTTCCTCAAAGTATGTTCCCAATAGTTCTCCCAAATCCTAGGTAAAAATATCGTTTTATGTCCAATTGTGTAACTGTCGAAAAAATGATTCAATTATTTATCAATGCGAAAAGTTACTCGTAAAATGTACACATACGGACACAATAGCGTTTGGTTTAGACTATTATAATGCACCTATAAGTAAAATAGTAAAAATAATTATTGAATTCCACGGGACACAAGAACGTCCGTGTGTATGTTTAACATTTTTTATAAAGGTTTATATAAATTAATATTTTATTATTCTATGACCTGGGCGTAGCGAAACGAAGACGGCAGCGTAGCTTTTCGGGTTTGCGTATCTATTTTATACATTTTGCGCTCGTCGGCAATAAAATATGCGTCACCCGATTAGCAAAATTGCCCGTGGCAATAAATATTTATTTTAAGTCTTAAAAGTAAATGTTAGCACCAAAATAATATGAAAAAAACTTAAAACTTACGTAGGTATAAGCATCGACTCCGGTAAAATCTAGATGTGTGATGTCATATCTTGAGTGCAGACACTCAGTAGATACACCGCCGCAGATTGAATAGCTTATTTTTTCATCTCGCTCCGACCACAATAAGTATTTAAATTATTTATGAAAATAAATTTAACTTAACGAGACCTGCGTTTACATTTTATAGGTATAGTTCTATCTGTTTAACCAAATACTATAGAATATAGATTAGTACCTAATAATCTATAGTATTTGGTTTAACGAAATTTCCGTTAGTTTTTGGCCGTGAAAATCGCATTACGAATGACGATTGTAAATCGTCTGCAACGAATAGTGACAATTGGAGTTTGCCATAGCGATAAATATATTATTAATATAAAATATTATAAATCCATAGACCTAACACTCAGCTGTCGCCATCGCTGCAGTGTAACCCGATTGATTTATAAACCCAATAATATTATTATTAACATCTGCAGCAGGTTCGGTAATAAATGATAATTCAGTGAGATCACTGCCAACAGTTATATTATTTTAACCATTTAAATTACAATCGTTTAGTGAAGTGTAGATGATGATAGTCTAGTCTGTACTCTATAGGGCTTATGCGTTGGGTAGATGGGATACCGCGGGTCCAGAATTTCCAGAAATCCGAATTTCTTCTGTTTTTATATCATTAAATTCAAATTGAACACACCATAACTGAGTGACCCACACGACACCTAATTCACTGCAGTATAGAGCGGTACCCACTTGTCCATATTTAGATTCTGACCGGAAAGTCAAACTAATTTTTTATGAGCTTTTGAAAAAAAAAACCATTGGATATCCCCGTAAATTACCGATTTCTCTGGGAACGATTTTCTTATTTTGGCATTTTGCTGTGATTCAAAAACAAACAGCCGTATACACTTGTAATTTCCATCGATTGTTGAATCATTATTACAGTTGTTATCGTTTTCTATGCGCCACAAAACTTTAAAAATATTTTGATACTTTTAAGTTGATTGTAGGCGTAAACATATTTGATTTTTTTTTCTATAAATATTGATTGAGCAATTTTCGTTTTGTTAAAAAACTTGAAAATTTAATACAAGGTTTCTCATAAGTTGTTATAAGAGTAGTTCAAAAATATCAAAAGTTCTTAAGCATATCTTTTTTTTTAAGCATTTAAAGTTCAAATTTTGATCAAAATATCGATACGTTGTTTGATATTTCTCTGTTAAGTCCAGGCACGTCACCGAGGCGGGTTAAATTCTTCAATTACTTCATCGATGTTGATGTTGATATTTTTTTGTCATGGTTTGCTCAATATATCGAAACATCAAATAGTAGTATGTGTACCTAAAAAAAAAGTCAGGACAAAGGAAGAATCTTATTTGCGGCGGAGGTAAAATGTCAAAACTTTAATCTTAATTTAATAAAATTGTAAAAAAATCAAACAATTTCGTTGGGAATTAATTACCAAATACTCTCTGGTAAGGCCTTAAGAGGTGAAAGCTTAAACAATTAGGCGCCTGGCGGCATTGGGCGTCAAATGGCTTAACACGGCCTTGCTGTACATGACTAAACTTAAAGTAATGAAATCAACGGTTATTGCACTAAATTCTAAACTACCCGAGGCCTGAGCACAGCTTATACCTTGTGTACATTTTCTTATTGAAGCTCCCCTTATTCTCATCAGCTTAGAGACGTCCTGCGACGGTTCAGTGCACCATATTGTCATATTGATTTGTTTATTAACTAAATTTAAAATTAAAAAAAAAAAAAACGAAAATAACACAAATTATGTTTGTTGGTATAAATAGGAGAGTTATATCTGATACATTAATATATGAAATATTTTTATAAATAGTATTTTAAATCCAGAAACTTAATTAATTTTGATAATCGTTAATTAATTTAAGTGACTTTTTGTCGATATAAATAGTAAATACTATATTTTTTTTTTAAATGTTTTGTATCTAATATTATCGTGCACAAATAAACGGTTGGTAGTGTGGTACGATGGTTTTTTGTCGGGTGGTGGCGTTTTGTCGTATTATGACAAAGGTGTTTTGTCGAGTGGCCTTTTTGACGTTATTCCGTGGCTTTGTGTCCGGTGGCTTTTTGAGGAGTCATCAACTACTATTTTATTATGTTCGTGGTCACCACCAGGTTAGGTTATTTTTGTAATTTTCAAAATATTATAATAGTTTTGGGAACCACTGCCACCCGCCTTACTTATTATCAGCACGAATTCGTGCTTATCACTTACGAACTTGATTATCTTTCTATATATATGTTATATTCTGTAATCTCCGTGTATGCGCACCATGTTATCACTTATCATGACACGTCTGGATTCTCAGTTTCCCATTATTTGGATATTTCATTATTTCATATTATTAAGCATGACATTTTTATTTTATTAGTTTGTATAATAAATAATAACAATTATTTTAAGTGGCCACGTATAAAATGTTTATTAGCTCAAATTATTGTTCTTTTATTTCAAACAATATCACTAGAATCGAATGAAAACTACAACAATATTTGTACTCAATATTCTTTAGTTATTCAACACATAAATAAATAACAACAATGGATGTAAGTTATTTTTTCCGTCTAGTTGAACTAGACTTGACATACACTTGCTTACTTTTAAGTTCTTAAAATACAATTTAAATATTCATTTATATTTTTTTTAATTGTGGGGGGGGGCTGGATTAATGGATTATCATTCATATATTTAATATAAAACAATGGTTAATTTGTGGTTTAATCAGTCTAAGATTGAATCCGCAAAGGTTTGCTATAAAAATTAAAGTTTGTAACTACTAAATAGACAAAATCTTGGTTAGGTTATGGGCATGTATGTGAACAACTATTGTATTATTTAAATAATTTTGCTCCAGCAGCCATATTTCAGGCCCATTTTTTTGACAGTTATGTTTCTGTTTAATATTTTTGAGTTGTAGTAGTTTTGTAGAGTTTATTTTCTATGTTATTTATGTAAGTAACGTACCTATTTGAACAAAGTAGATGGAAAAACAAGAACAATCTAATAGGCATACAAAACCCCAATTTCTATTAATTCGCTCAGTTAATTAAAGAATTCAAGTTACATTTTTATAATTATCTATGTTATGAAATAAGTTCCAATACTTGGATTCTAGCTACTCTCTAGGAAAAAAAAATTATAAATAGTCTAATTTGGAATTATGGTAACTTCAGAATCTTTTGATACTTTTTTCATATGGAATTTAGCATACTTCTTATTCCCTTTATGCTGTAATATGTAATTTATAGAATTTCACAATTTTTAGATAGACATTGGTTAACTCATTTTATTAGATGATTATGTTGATTTAATGATATATGATATTTCTAAATTTCTAAAGGTATTTTAGTATTATGGGTATACAGGGTGTCCCAGGTCTATTTGACTAATGCAATAACTTTTACAGCAATAACAGTGATTAGCAAGAAATAATTTTGAATTTTAACACACTTTGAAAATTGTTTAAAAATTTACTATTTAACCAAATTAAAAGTTTTAAACGCCAAAATGGTTTTTAAATACTTATTTATAAAATAGCTATCTTGGATTATTAGAAAAATATTAAATACAAAATTTAAATTATTTATTTTTGTTGTAAAAAAAAAAAATAATAAAATATAAGATATACAAATTATAGCGCAGAGCTCTACAAATCATTACAAAAAAAAAAAATTTAAAAATATTGAATAGACAAAAAGTTATTACATTAGTCAAATAGACCTAGGACACCCTGTATTGCCAAATCTAACTGTTTTGTATTATTTTTATGTTTTTAATGAACTTAAAGTAATAAATTATAATTTAAACATAATTTCTTGTATAATTAATGGTTTTTTTTTTTTTTTAGTTTTTAAATACTAATACCGCACAAAATAACTTCAATAATCCAAATGGTGGTCACACTGCAATTGTAAGTAAATACTCAATGGATTGTTCAATTTAATATAAATTAATTACTCTTTACTGAAATAAAATATTTCAAGTACAATTTAGTTTTAACAAACACCATATTATGTATAAAAATTTAATTTCCTATTTCCAAAACATAAAGTTACAATTTAAATCAATATTAAACTAATAATTGTATTTACCTACTCTCACCAAGTATAAATTTACTTATATTACTATTAGCTTATGCTCAGCCTCACTAGAAACTCTGCATAATTTCATCCGTAACAGTGTACTGACTTAATATACATAAGGTAATTTGTACAACTATAAAAAAAACATCTTTAAGTTTTATCTATATCCCTGTATTATGTATTATAATCGTTAATTAAATATACCTGTTGGCTTTTACCTACCTATAATTTAATAAATAAATTCTTTATAGCCAAGTAGGTTTGTTTATAAAAATAATTATTTTTTAATCTGTTTTTGACTAAAGTAATTTTTATTTTACTTATTTTACTATTCTCCCTTTAATCTATTGTCCTTATTTTTATTTTAGTATATTGATGACCGACCAATGAATAATGTAGAAGGACGGATGACTGTGTCTGGGTCACTAATGCAAAATATTGGTGACCCTGGATTCAACACATTAGATGAACCTATTAAAACTACTATTGTAATTATGATTTTATATTGCATAATAATTATAGTTACTTTTATTGTATAATAATGAGCATTAACTTTAGATGAGAGACTTAAAAGCAGTTGGAATGAAATTTAAACATGTCTTGTATTTAAAAGAAAAAAATACGCTTCTCAAAGAATGTAAGTGATAATGGTTTAGATTTTTCTTAATTTTATAATTTTATAATTTACAATATAAATTATATTTTTTAGGGGACTTGTGGGGCCCTTTGATGCTTTGCACATTCATGGCCATGTAAGTTAATTTGTTTTTCCTATCATTGAATTATAATTATTATTATTTATTTCAGGGTTTTACAAGCGTCACCAGATTCCGTACAGATTGGTGATGGAGGACCAGAGTTTGCTGAAGTTTTTGTTATTATTTGGATAGGGTCTGTAATTATTACATTGAATTCAAAATTACTCGGGGGCACAATGTAAGTATTCTTCATTTTTTTTTGTGTGTTCATATTTTGAGCCATTTTTTTTTTTTTATTAAATATTACTAAATCCGGTATTATAAACTATTTGTTGATTGTAATATCCATCCAGGATTAAGAACTAAAGTGTCCCAGGTTGTGGGCTCCCATTGATGGAAAAAAAATAATCCCTGTTTGAACATTATAAGTAAATTATGTTGATATACACAATATAACTTTATAATTTAATTAAGAGGTCGTTGTGCCCGCATGACGTGTTGTCTCTGTCTTACTAGTATATAACATACCAAAATATACGTTTAGCAATTCCAATTTTGTGTGGTTGCCTTAAATATTTGAGTGAATTGATCTATTAGCAAACTTCAAGGTAAGAACATTATCTGTGTTATGAGTAAAAAATATTAATATTTAAAAAGACTCTTAATTCACTTAAAAATTTAAATACCATAAAAAATCCAACAAGAGAATACGAATAATGTTCTTATCTTTAAGTTTGATAATAGATCATATCACTCTAATATTTAAGGTAACTACACAGAATTGGGACTGCTAGACTTACATTTTGGTGTGTTATATGCAGGGATGTATAATTGGTATATAATGTTTTGAGTAAACACCATATTTTTTTTAATTTAGCTTAAAAAAATGTACCTACCATTTACTTATAAAATAAATATTTTTTTGACATGTATGCATTTCTTTATAAATATTGTTACGACATGAGTATACACCATATACTCTCGTGTACACTCCAGTACACACCTGGTTAAATGTTAGTAAGACAGACAACACATGCGGGTACAATGTCATCTGTAACTGTTAAGAAATATCACTAATATATTAGTTAAAAATTTTAAATATGTAAATTTAATCAATTATATTGCTCTCATTACATTTAAAGTAAAATACCAAAATGTTACTTTTTTTAAATGATATAATTTATTAGTTTGAATACATTGTTATTGCTTTAATATTTATATTAAAATATTACTTTAATATAATATCACAGAACTAACACTTTAAAAAATAATATTATACTCATTTTTTTATAATACCTACTACTTACATTACATTACTATTTTTAAAAAAATAATTTATTTTAAACCTTAAAATTTCATAAAAAAAAATTGTTTAGTATTAAGTATTAACACATTTATATCAATTAATAAATAATTGTATACTGATTAATTAATTATACTAATAAAGTATTATATTTGTCACCGTTAATTATTTTTAAAATACCTATACAATTTTTAGAAGCTAAAATACATAATTATTCATATTTTCCTTCACTCCTCCACTGAGATGCTTTTATGTTTTATTTATTTATATTTCTTGTTTAGAATACCACTTTTCATACTAAACATTATTTGTATAATAAACTCAATACATTTTTTTTCCAGATCGTTTTTCCAGAGTGTATGTGTGTTAGGTTACTGTTTACTACCAATCGTTATAGCCTTGATAGTATGCAGATTTATTTTAATATTTGAGCAAACAAATTTCTTATTTTTTATTCGATTTGCCATATCAATTGGTTCATTTTTGTGGTCCACATATGGTAAGTTATAAAGCAATTAACAAAGACATTTTTTTAAAAATAATTCTTATATTGTATTTTAATTTTAGCCTCTGTTGTATTCCTTGGAGATAGTCAACCTCAAGGGAAGAAAGCTCTAGCTGTGTATCCAATATTTTTGTTTTACTTTATCATGTCATGGCTTGTTTTATCACACACAGTTTAATGTTGTTGATCAAAATAACATTTTGAGAGGTTACGTGAGTTTTGTTTATGACTTGTAATTATTTATTCTATTTTAAAATGTTAACTGTTAAGTAATTATTAATAATTGGAGTTATTTGATGCCTTCAATGTAAAACACCCTGTCATGTGTATAAAAGTACTTTATGTTTATTGTTTCTGTGCAATAAATATTTCATAATATTGTATTTTTCTAATTCAAGTATATCATTTTTTTTATTTTTCTCTTATTATAATTTATAATGTTATCCAATTTGATGGTCAATTGTTTGTAATAAATTATTTAAACTCATGTTAAAAAATAAGAATAGGTAATATTAATTACAATAAGTTATTTGTTTAACAGAGTGACCATGTTTATTCACATACTAATAAACACATTATTTTTAAAATTTGTACTTGTGAACATAAAACATATTTTGTAACAAGTTAAAAGAAATATGTTATCTTAAAATATAATAATTTATATTTTGAATTGTAACTGAATTACAAGTATTTTTAGAACATGCCTTAAAAATTAAATATAATTTAATTTGGAATAAACATGAAAATGTATAAGTATATATTTTTCAGAGCCTCTCAAAAAAAAACCCTTAAATATTTTTTTGCTTTTATACTTTTATTGTAGTAAGAAAAATTTAAATGTTAACAATATGTATGTTTAAATAATGTGTATCTACAAAATACATGTATACAAAAACTAAATAATCAAAAGTAGATTGTTCAATTGTACAATAATTTATATTAGTAATCCTTTTATAGATTTTATGAGTGGGTCACATTGTCAATTCATTTGATTACCTTTTCTGCCATTTAACAGACATCATCATTAATGTTTGAAAAAATGTTCACCTAACAGTTGTGTCTTATGTAATGTCAAAATTAAATCAAATTTGTAAACTATGAATACATTACGAAACAAATTTAAATAAAATGATAGTCTTGAATTACCTACAACAAAAGCAATATAAATGTTAATAAATAATTTCATTTATTCTGTGATTATACACCTTATGTTAGTACTGTGTATTATTAAAAATAATTATAATAATTTTTTTAATGTTGTTGTTACCCATGCAATATTATTTACTTTTATTTTTTAACTTTTAAATGTATAAATAAGAGCTTCATCAAAACTTAAAATGTACTGGTAAGGACCTCAGAGGTGATTGCCTCCTACCCGCATTGGCCAGGCCACACTGCCACACTGCCTTTAAGACATAAGTATTATATATTATATTAATATACATTACCCATATAAATTCACATTTATTTTTGTACAGATTGAATAACAATGTTTTTATTATCCCAGTGAGGACTTGCTGAGATCTTATAGCATTTCTTGCCTTAAATGAGAATACCAAGTATGCATTTTATTTTTACATATTATGATTCCGTTGCATATTAATATGTATTGTATATTAGTATATCTATTACTAGATCATCAGTTAAAAACTATGTGGCTGGCTATGTATTGAAGAAAAACTGATAAATAAGCTAAATGTAATTTTTTAGAGGTGCATCATTGACTTATAACATGTAAACGTTTTTTTTTAATCTTGATTCTAGGCTTGTTAGTTGAAGACTTGTATTAAATAAGTAAACTATTAATATATAATCAACCTTAGCCTCAACTTTTTACTAAAATGTCTAAAATAATCCAGGTTAGGTTAAAAACCTTTACAAGTAAATTCTAGTTAAGATTATTTTAGAAATTTACCATTAAATCTTTATATTTATAATAAGCACACCTATACAGCTAAACCTATTAACATAATGTATTTTATTGATTTAAATTAATATATTTTTATGAGATGTATTCATAGTTAACGAAATTAAATGTTAATTGTTTTTTAAGTTTATCAACCTACTTAGTAACTTATCAGCTAAATGTCTGAGTGCACCCGAGTGCTCTGTAATTTGCACATTAGGTTAGAACACAATTGCAAATTGTACTTATCGACACCCACCTTTTTGAATAACACAATTGAATAAAACGAACATTTTTTCTTACCAACTTTCATGCAATGTTGTCACATCAATTAGTTACTGTTTACAAAATAGTATATTATTAAATTTTATAAAAATAAATAAATTCAATCTTATTTCTTCATAAAATCCTATTATTATTCATATAGAATATTCACATAACTATACATAAAGCACATAATTTTACACACTATTGAAAACATTAAGAGGATGTCAGCGCACTGTTTGTTTTCTCTTTCTGGCCCACGCGCAACATAGACTAAACGCATTTACACAGAATCATTTTTTTAAGTTTTTGAGTAATTTTAGAGTAAAATTACCCATTACAAAAATGATGGAGAATAATATTTTTGAGGGTGGGCATATCGATTTGTTTAAATATTGTCTCAAAACAATTAAGAAATCATTTAAACTTACAAATTATTTTTTTTTTTTTTTTGAAAGTGGAATACACAGTCAAATAATAATTAAATATAAAACTAATATGTTATACCCTAAAAATATTATCCTCTATAATTTTTGTTGTAGGTGATTTCACTCTAATATTACTCAAAAATCATAAAAAAAAAACAATTTTAGATGAAAGCGTTTTATATATTATGTTACGCGTGGATCTAAGAGAGAAAACAAATATTGTGCTAACATTCTCTTAACTTAAAAAATAAGATGTATTCTTTAGTTAATTTTAGATACCTCAACATATCCTTTGTTTGTTTAAGCTCTTTGTAACAATTAATTGTTGAAGTTAATATGATCATAATCATTGTTTAACGTGGTTTTGTTTTATATTGTTTTCATTCAATTTCATCGTCAATTATTATTTATTATACGATATGAAAAATTAAAACTATTCACTTTTCTATGAAGTTCTACAAATTCAATCTCTCTCTTTACGATCATGACACATTGAAGCTGACAAATATTTGGTTAATTTTCTTTGAAAAGGGTCTCTAGATGCTCAAGATCTTCTTGGAAGAATTTATTTTAAAAATCCCTTTTACTCTTCTCGCAACTAGCTTCTTTTCTCTATCCTAAGTCGCACCACTGTATATCCATAAACCGCTCCAGTCATCGCATGCTCAAAACCTAGATTGCTTAAAAAACATGTTACCTGTAGTTTGTTGTTATTTGTATAATACCATGTATTTTCTTATATTATATTTTTTTACAGCTGTTATCTTAAGTTTTTAATTGTACTTTATTTCTTTACCACATTGTGTAATTGACGTTTAGCATTTATATTTCAATAAATAAATAAATCAGTTATAACAATTATCATAACATAGGTATTAATATAATATTTGTTAGAAAATCTAAATAAAAGATCTGTAACCCGGTCACTTGGACAAACTAAGTTGTAGTAAAAAATTTAGAAAAACACCTTGTTATTGCATTATTTCTTTAATGTACGTAATATTTATGTAGTTTTCACAAAAAAAAAAAAAAAATTATTAAGGAATATTTAACAAAAATAATAATAATAATAATAATAATAATAATAAATTAAAGATACAATTATGTACATATAAAAAAAAAAAACAAAAACAAAAGAAATTGATCTACAACGTTTGGGGCAAAAAAAAAATAGGTAAGTTAATGCTAATAGGTTAGGTAAAACTATTTTATTTAGTACACATTGAAATTAGAAATAGGGGTGACTGACATGACAGGTAACCAAAAATAAAAAATGAACAAGGATTTTCAGTTAATCTTTGTTTTATTATCTTAATATTTTACACATACTAAAAAGACTAAAATTAATGTCTTCTTAACATTTAGTTACCTGACACTTTTGACGTATACAAAACCGATAGCACGGCCCCTAGTATTTATAATATAATAATAATAAAAAACACAAATACACTTAATAACTATTTAATTTAACTTAAATTTATAAAATTATATATAATGTGTGTGTGTGTATGTGTGTATAACATATATATTCATATACACACATTTAATATTAATTAATTTACGTTAACACACCTCTCTATTCTAATGATATGAACAATGGAACGGTATACATTGAATTTTTTGATGTAAACTTTGTAACTGAAGTTGATAATGCTGCTAACGTTTTTAGCCCAATTAAAAAAAACATAAGCATATTTAAAAAATATTGTTAAAAGCAAACATGATTAATGGCCGGTTATTTGATCCGTTCACATTTTGGGGTTAAATGTCTTGACAACGAACATACACAATACACTGTCACTGTGTTCTGTGCCAGAAGTCAAAACATTTAAGCCCAACTTTAAATCCACAAAAAAACATTTCTATTATAAGATATTTATGTTCTATAGAAGACTATTTTGAATTTTATGTGAAGGTTATGGGATATGTTGGAATTGGCTTTGTAGGCTATGTCAAAGAAAGAGGCTGAACACATAATTGTAGGAACAACATAAAAAAAAAAAAACATTAGAATAAAAATTAAAAAAAATAATTTCTATAGGTCTTTGTAATAAAAGATAAAAAAAAACCTAAAACAAAATTATTATGTAGAGAGGCTGATAACTCTAATGTATATATTATATTATCTACAGCTATAAGACTACATTTTCATTGTATGGGATGATAATGTTATCAACAATTTGTTGGAACTAAACAAAAATTGATTTGTTCCTTATATATTCCCGGTGATGTTGTTAATACCTAGTTATTGATTAGGTTATGGTAAAAGTTACTGGAATCATTTCAAAATAATAATTGGCAAATAATCACTAGTACTTAAAATATGATAAGAATTGATTAATGACTATACAATTGCCTTACAGGCAAGACTTTAGGAACTTTTGTGAAATTAATAAAAAGGTGGATTTTAATGATATGTGAATTAAAAAAAAAATTTCTTATGCTGTGAATGGACCCAAAAACCGAAAGTTATTGATTTTGAATTTAGTTTATTGAATTGAACAGATTTAAAAAAAAATTAAAATGTTATAAATACATAGGTTCAAGTTATAAAGTCACACTAATAAAACACAGCAAACAATCAACTATGAAAATTGTTATTGTCTCCTTAAATGTTTCATTATATTTTAAATTCTTAAAAAAAAAAAAGTTGTACTTTTTTCAAGTCTCCAGGTTATGTATTTGTAAAATTTTAACATCATTGACACTACCAGAGTGTATTTGATCCCAAAAAAAACCACCACCTGCAACGGTGTAACAATGAAAAACGATAACAATTTAACACACAGTGTTATGCAAGACATTGATCGGTGGTTTTCTAAGACTAATAACTCTGAATATTTTAAAACTATAGTTCAATACAATTTTCAGATTAATATAATCACTTACAGGTATGAACTATCACTAAAACGGTTTTATCGAGAAACACTTTAAAAAAAATACTTACATATAAATTAATTAACAAAAGAAAGAGCGCTTGTTAGCACAAAAAAAAACTTAAAAAGTTTGATTTTCAGACCGACAATGACATTATTTTGATTAATCCCCAAATTTAATGTTACTATTTACAATATGAAAAGAAATTAAATATTTCACTAACATTGTTACATCAGATCAGAAAAAAAAATACTTATCTAAATTTAAGTTACTAAGTATGATTAATTTTAATTATTAAAATACTAACCACTATTACTTTGTTAGTTGCAAAATAATAATTGTATGTACAAACTATTTATAAACAGGTATACATATACTATAATATAAACATTATATTGTAATAAATTAAATCATGATTGATTTACTTAATCAAGTATTGCGAGGGGATAGATCTTTAAATTGTTTTTATTTTTAATTATTTGTTTCAAATAGGAATTTGTTGCTAATTCTCAGTATGAAAGTCAATACAAAATTGTATGTGACTAACAGAGTGATAATTTGCCATCAATAGGAGCCCTGAAATATCTACGTTGGCCGAGCTCATCAAATCCATTGTTTAGGGACGATGAGATGGACCAATGTCACTCACTGTTACTTTGATGGTGGTGATGGTGGTGATGACCTCCGATGGACGGAGAAGATACAAGTGCCAATGGATGTCCTGGAGAAGTTAGCATTGGAAACATGTCACTCTGGTTTTGTACTGACATTGAAGCGGTAAACATATCTGTGTTGGTAGACGTGGTTTGACCAGCCATAGTTGTTGTTGGCGGATTAATGCGTTTCTCTTTTTGCCTGCGGTTGCAGAACCATACACGCACTACTTCTTTTTCCATGGATAGGTTATCGGCCAATATAGATATTTCTTCAGATGTAGGCTTAGGATTTGCTCTAAATGCTTTTTCTAAAGAATATCTTATAGACGTTTCAATGGATGTGCGTTTTTTGCGACGTCTTCCGATTGCTTCTGGTGTTGTCAGAGGATTACACAAAGCGCTAGGGTTGGTCATTGTACTATCAGCATCTACAAGCCACTTTTGCAACAGTGGTTTTAGCTTGCACATGTTTTTGAAAGACAAATTCAACGCTTCAAACCTAGATATTGTTGTTTGAGAGAAATCATTGCCATACAGTTTTCCCATTGCAAGGCCTACATCACCTTGAGTAAAACCTAAATAGATAATTTAAGAAATTAATAAAATAAAATAAAATAAATTTTTTTTAAATGTGTGAAGTATAATATTCTTACCTAATTTGATGCGTCTTTGCTTAAACAGTTTAGCGAACTGTTCTAATTCTTCGAGATCGGTGGTATCATCAGTGCTAGTTTTGGTTTCAGCCAGTCGGCTTAGAGCGGCTGCTGCAGAAAGATCCAAGTCATTATTAGATGATTGGGTCTGAGCAGAGTGTTTAGAATGATGGGATGGTGTTGAAGAAGCAGCTGGACGTATCGACTGATTAGGGCCATTGCCAACTGGTGAATGCTGATGGTTGTTAGTCATATTTTGAGCCTGTTGGATCTGTTGTAGTTGGAGTGATGCTTGAGTCAATGCTTGGTGAACCTAAATATTACATGTTTTATTATTAATAACCAGTCAACAAGTACAAAAAATAATGTAATATGTAAAATAATTTTCTATTTAATTTACTTGATTTTGGAAAAAAAATGGTGTCTGGTTCTGATGTGTTGCTGTAGACTGTCTCATTAATAAATATTGAATCTGTTGCTGGAAAAGAGCTTGAAGTTCTTGAGGTGTAAGAGAAGATTGACCTCCTGGGGGACTCCCGATCAATGGATTGCTTTGCGGCGATAACACTCCCAATCCAGGAATCTAAATAATATTAAAAACATATTAGATATGAATTTTGTTTGTTTACCAAATGTATATTAATTATACCTGTGCGAATTGCTGACTTTGTAGTGCAGCTAATGGATCACTGCCACTTGTTACATTTGCTGAACAATTTCTCGATGGTCCTGTACTGCTAATGCCTGAGCTCGAAGAGCTACCAGAATGTCTGTGAGAAACCTGAAAATGTAAATAAAACTGTTCAAATATTGAAACATTCATTGCTTCTTAAGAAACATATTTTTTTTTTTTTTTTTTATGAAAATATTATACAAATCATTGTCTATAGAATTGATATAGAAATATTATTTAAATGAAACTGTAGTCACTTTGGAAAAATAATTTGAAAAACAAAGAAACAATCATAATGGGGTTTTTGAATACATATATATTAAAAAAGAGTTATTGCAGATATTATAGGAGCACTAGTTCACTACAACATTAATAAATTGTGTACTCGGTACTTAGGTACCTATGAAGTTATGAGTGAATGTGTAATTTAAAAACAATTTGTTTAAAAAAATTAAAGATTACCTAGTACGAAATGAAATTAAAGGATTAATATATAATTGTATTACTCGAATGTCTGACTTACACAAACAGAAATAAAAAATCTAAATCCCTATATAGTTAATATACCGATCACGTTTATTTTGAAAATGATAAACGCAAACTCGTGGTTTTAAACAAATAATTGTGTGAAAATATTTATCGCGAGTAACGCGAACCCCGATTACCGAAAACGCAATCGGAATAAATAAACTAAACAAAATAATTAAATAATAATTGAAAAAATTTTTAAAAAAAAATCGTTGGAGATTCCCGAGTGGAGGGGCGTTGTGATTTCGGGGAAAATTGAATCCGAATACGCGAAATGACGACTGGAAAACGTTTGTTTGCGAGTCGCACGTCATAGTCAGTCGGTCGTCGCAGTTACGCGAGTATTGGCGCGAAAAACAAAAGGACGTTAAAAGTTCGAGCGTGGTATTTCTCCCTCTTGACACATAAAAGTTTCATCGCCGTCAGTGTGCGGTGTGCCGTCGTCGTGTAGTAGGTTCATAATGTAATATATTACAATGACTTATCGAATGGTTTTTCGACCGTTTTGTTTACAAATTTTTCAGTTATCGTTTTTTATATTATAAATTTATAATAATGCATTAATATGTGTATAATAATAATATGATATATTATATTGTATAATGACTATAATGAGATAATATGCGAGCGACCGACGACAACGCACGGAAAAACGAAACTGGAAAATAACGACAAACTCGGCGGCGGAGGATACGTGACATTACACGAGGTCAGCGACGGCGGTAAGTATACGCGATCTAATAATAATAATAATATAATAGCATACAATAGGTACATATTATATGTATTATAATACGAAATTGTAACACAATAATGTCGTATCCGATAGACAATAATTCGGATGGATAGGCAAAAGCGCAATACGAGAGGAAAAAAACGATATTATTATTATTGTGCGTAATAAACACACATATTAGGTATATATATATATATGCACCGAAAAAACTATGACTTGTTTTTTGTAACCGAACACCGGCTGCTAGGTTTTTTTTATCGAGTTTTTTTCATTATAGGTGTAGAGTAGTGGGTATAGGTATACTAGGTATAGGCAGTGCACGCGTCGCGTCGGTGGCACGCGATCGTCGTTATTTTTTTTACTTTTTTTTTTTTTACTTATCTCTGAACGGTTTTACATTTTTCCCCCGTTTCGTCGTTATCTATTTGCGTGTTATAATTGCGAAAAAAGATATCGCAAGTGCGTAAATCTCTTGAAAAAAATTAAAACCCCGTGACGTGAATACATCTCTACTGATCATCGAAACGGATAGAAAAACAATGCATACACGCCACACACAAACTAAGGTGCTCAGATTTAAAAAATAAAAACACAGTACAAATTTCGATAATGTTTTATGCACCCGTATTTTCGTCCTCCGGTAAAAAATGTTGTTCACAATAATATTGTTATTCGTCTTGCAGCTACAATGCTATTCTCATATAATCAAAACTATTATTCTACTATTAAAATAGGCAGGTGTAGCCAGGACATTAGACTAAAATACAGGACGATCCTGCATTAGTGTATAAAACATAAAGTCTAAAAACACACACACACACACACACACGGAATATGTGTGTGACTGTGTGAGTATATATAGATTCCGGTAGGAAGTGTATAGTGTTCCAGTGTGTATATAATAATAATAATTGATACGTCAGACGGCGGCGAGAGAAAACCTTTTCGGGGAAAATAGTAATTTTCCATCGCCGCCATCTTTGCCGAGACCAGGAAAAGCCATTAGGAAGAACGCTCGGGCCTTATTACAGCGGGCGTTGACAACGCGGCGGGGGTGGGGATGAGTGGCTCAGAGGAGTCTATACATAGGTACCGACGCGTTTCGCCAAAGTTATTAATCAATTTCTATCAACCTGTAGATATATGACGTGTGCGCGTGTGTGTCATTGTTTTCGTTGCCTCGTCCAACGGTGTCTTATATTATACGCCGTATATACGAGTGTGCATGTGCGCAAATATATGACGGCTGTCAAAATTCCTTTTATTTAATTATAACTTATTTCCCTCGTCGATGCGCGGTGTTGTTTTTGGACTGGGCGGCAGCGTGCGCTTTATAGGAGGTATATAAGGCGGCATTCGGCTGTATACCAAACTTTCGTCGAGATCTAATGAAAAAATAATCATTCCCATAATGCACCCTCCCCCGCTTGTTCCGCTGTGTCCGTGAGCGAATATCGATTTCTATGAAATTCGTATAATCGTAATTGACCATTAGGTATATAGAGACGCGCAAATAATATACGTAAGCGGAATACCTCTTGTCTGTGACGAGCGTAATAAAAAAAGACGACGATAATATTATACGAGTTTACTCGTTTAAACATATTATACGGAACGAGTAGCAACGAGTAACAATACATTTAATTCGACCAGATAAACGCAGTTTTTTTTAAATATCGTGTTGACGTGTTGTGTTTTATAAATACGGCGTGACCGTATACACCTGTACTTCATCCCGATTATTTTATAATATTTTAGTTGCGTTCGTTTATCGGTAAAAATACTGTCGCATTTCGAAAACAAACGGTACCTACTATACGGCGACACGACAAAATCATTTGTTTCTATAGGTATATATTGTAAAAAGAAACTGAAATCGTAGGGACGTTTCAAATGGAAATTCGAGATGGTGAATTTGGAATTTGAATTTTAAATTCAAACGCGGTATATAATCTTGGATGCCGAGTAAAAAAAAAAAAAAAATTGTATATAAATTGCGGATAATATAATAGAATAATATGGGATTCGATAAGTTATATGTGTGTAACTGTGCAAGACAGTTCATATGTGTGTTTTATTGTGGATACATATTCGATGAGTTCCCATATATTATATATAACATACACAGCATGTTTGCTGAAATCGAAAGGGGCGATTTTTTGCGCCTTTTATGAGTTTTTTATTTATTTAAATAGCATATACGTCGGGCGCCCTTATTTTGACCGCAGTTCGCACTCTTTTTGTGCCGAACTATATTAAAAAAGGGTCGAATATTAGATAGCCTCTGGCCACACATATTATGTATAATATATTAATATATATAGGAAACCTATCGATGTATAATCTTCAATAGACTGTAAATGTTTAAATATTCGGACGGAAGTAGTCTAACGCGTATCAAAGGCATGTTGACCGGACACTCGGAATACATTATACAACGATATAAGACATCGCATTATCATACAATGAAAACAGATCGAACCATATAATATATATATATATATTATATATAATGATATGTAGGTAGGTATATAACACCCCTAACCCATATATTATTATGCGTGTGAAAAATTACTATTCGGGTATGTATACCTATATAATAATGCTAGGTCGGAAAATTATTTATATATATATCACATTTGAAATAAATATAAAGTTAGCCGAATATTATAACTCGTCCACATTAATACACATAATTGTACGGCCGGAGAAAAGTGTGTACGCGCACAGGATAATTTTTTTCCAACGACTTAAATAATTATCGAGCCCGTGGGCTAACGCCCCCCCCCCGCGCAGATGAGCGTGCAGTAGGTGGTATACCTACATAATAATAATAATATATGAGATACGATATTATAATATATTGTATGCATGATGTGTGTGTGTTTATCATATTATTATTATTATACTGTAACACATACGTATATTATATCTAATATAAGAAACGTAGAATTTTGTGCGCGTCGTTATTACAACCGCCGCCGCCGAGGCCTTCGTGATTTCTCTGCACGAGCGTTATTGTACTGGAAATTATATAAACTCTATACGGAGGATACTTCGCTTCTACGCGTAATTAGTGGCGGCGAGCGTGGAATTTATTAAATCGTGTCGGGTAGCGGCCGCGCGTTCGCAGTGCGCCTCTAATCGCGCCCGTCCCCCGGGGCTCCGGTAAAACACCTAACGACGACAAGGCGTAAAACAAACACTGTCCGACACTATTATGGCCGTCTTAATATATTATATTATGTAGGTAATATTAAACCGCGAGTACGGCGTGCGTTTTTTTTTTTTTAGTGACGTTTTAATATTATAATCATAATTATTACAGATATATTTTTTTTGTTGCCGAGTGCGCGCGCGTGCGTTTATTACGAGAATATACACGGCGCTGGACCGATGGTCACGTTGTACTCGTACATTAGGTAGGTGTACATATTATAATTTATAGCAATAAAGTATGGTACCTATTATACGTCATGTACAATAATATTATAATATTATAGGTAGGAACGCCGCCGCCGCCGCCGTACAATATTCGCAGCGACCTGCGATATGATATCGTGTGTTCGAGTGTGTCGGGAAACATAAACGCGTATCTACAATCCGTCTACCTATATAATAGTATATTATACACAATGTGGGCGTAATTTATAAACGCATTTCACGGATAATCATTGTGATTTGTGATAGCTGATAAACGAGGTTAGTCGAAAAGTAAAATATCTAAAGTATTTATTAATATTATATATAGGTACGAATTATATTTCGATTGTGACGATAATATTATTATAATCATAATAACGACAGAGTCATGCATACATTTCCAACCAAGTCCAAATTTTCGTTTTAACTATACGAATATATAGGCAGTCGATTAAATTATAAAGTAAACAAGAGCTCTCGCTGAGCTAGTGCTCACGTCATGTACAATGTTTGCAGTTCTAAACACAAATATTGACATATTATGCTTAAAATATGTACAATTACCTACGTTTTCGAAAAATTCCACAATATTGTAATTCATTTAGCAGTTATTGAACTTATATGAATAACAAAGTGAAATAGGTGAGTACATCATATTTTTTAAAAATATTTCCTCGACTACGTATGTGTTTAGACAAAAATGTCATTAGCGGAGCTCAGTAACGCATATTTTATTCGTGATACCAATAGCATATTGTATACTTCGTTAAAATTTACCAAGTTTAATGCTCCAATTCTGTCTGGTGATCCATCTGAGTTGAGCAACAAATCACTTCCAGTACTGTCCTCGCTGTGATCAACGATATCTTCCACCCTTTCCTCGTCGCCATTATCATCTATAACACAAAAAAAAATATTAATCACAGTTTTATAATGAAAAAAAAAATCGTTCCATAACCGATTTCAAAGTTTTAACAAGTTTCATACTAGACATTAGTACATTCAATTCATACATAAATCATTTGATGTACAATACTTTTTGTGTTGCTTGGCTCGTGCACGAAAGGGGTGTCATTTGCCACGAGCCTCACCCTTTTTTATAGAAAGGGTTTAAAAAAATGATTATCGAATAATTTACGCTTCTATAATACAGCACCATGATTGGGCCGATGATGAATTGTGTATAGGGACAAAAGACGATTACAAAAAACTAACCCCGCATCAAAGTCGTGTACTTTTGCAATTGGTTAGTTATGCAAACGAGGGTTCGCATTGAACATGGCTCCCGACTACCCTTTTTTAACCCGCTGAATGCGCGTAACACACGCCCAATTTATAAAGCCAACATAATTTTTCTAGTTTTATACTGACGTTTCAATTTTGCTCGGTTGTAATTTTTAAGTTATAGTTGCATTAAATTTCAGATTATAAACATTGTGTTAACATTTTATTTTTATTTTAAATATAATTTATTATTATTGAAGTATTTTTTTTATACGATTAGTATTATCTACATCCTATAATTATAATTAGGGCTGAATTGTACTGGCCATTGATATTGATGGTTGCACCAGATTTTATACCCAATCAGCAATGTCAAATCCTTTGTTAATTATGCTGGTGCCCGTATGTCTAGTTTTGTTGAATATAAGTAAAATAAATATAGTCTAAGTGTGCTCACTAATGTTAAAATTAGGACAAGTTTTGAACATTTTCAATACTAGTATTATTATCTTTACAAACAAGAGAAAATCTTGCTGAATCACTTTTACCCCTATATGCGGGCTAAATTGTACTTTTTACTCTGGAAAATAAATTTCGTTCAGTGTCAATCACGAGAAGAACATTTTCCCATAAACGATTAGGGGTTGATTTTAAAGCCAAAAATATAGTTTTACGGGTTCACGAACACACAAATTGAGCCTATGCTATATACGGTTTCTATATTATATGCAGAAATATAGGGAGTGAATCTTTTTTACCCCATTTTCACCCTCTTATATGGTTTTACATTTATTTGAATTTGACCCCTGAAGTTATGATCGAGGTTAAACCAGACGAGCTGTATGTTCACTAAACGATAACAATATTGTTATTTATCAAATTTATTATTTTATTATTTTATGAGTACCTGTGTAAAATATGCATGGAAACTATGTATAATTTAGACTTTAGAGTAAGACCATGAACTCTAGTTAAACTTACCCAACCTATATAGTTTAATCTAAATAAAAGTATTTTTAAACTTACCTTCTTCTGGAGTTGGTGATTGAGACTTGGCACTTTTAATACTTTCGGCATCTGTACCTATAAAAAAAGAAATTATTATTATTATTTTACTGTTCTATTTCAAGGTATAAAAGAGGGGTCTGTCTCAAAAGGGTTGTGGGCTCGTGCTATGTGGCTGTTGTGTTGTGTTTCTGTTCCTCGCGCGTACACTGCCTAAAGGGAATCGGTCGAGATTTTTTGAATAGAGTCGGCACGAGACATTATACAAGGACCTGATTTATACACACATTTCCTATTGTTAAGGGACGTGACCAAAGCGATTATAAGCGAAGGGTAAGCTATTGACAAAATACAGCACGTGATATCAGAAGCTATTTTTTTTTTAATATTTCTAACAATTTCCAATTATACCACTACTTATTATTATTATTATTATTATTTTTTTAATATTCTTAAGTCAAAATTCAAGATATATTTTCCCATGAGTAAATTCAAGTTTGTTAATGATCAAAGTTAATATATAAGATGGTTTAATTTCTAAAACTCAACTCTATACTGTTAATTTCCCAATGGATTTGAAATACCAATCCTATATGAAATAAATGTATAGCGAAGAAAAACTTTTATTATACATTTTTTCATATCTAACAACAATAACTCTGATCACGTTTTCACAATATTAATACAAATGGAAACTCGTTGAAAACAAAACGTGAAAAATCTAGGTACCTATATATGGTCAAAAATGACCACAACGAACGTATGAAAATTCACGAGTTTCACAAGAAAGACTTAGGGATTCGCAAAACACATTGAACTATTATACAAGACGAGTGAAAAAAGATAAAGGCCATAAGTAGTATGTATTCCCAAGGGTGACATTTCGTGTTCGAAAGTGCGATTTAGTCAGAAGTGATGTGTCTTATTTATACGAACGTAACGCGCCAAAAAAGACAACCCAAACACCCTATGGCCATTTATTACGTTTAACCTCGGTGGACTATATTTTTTTTTTCTTATAGGGAACTCCTTAGTTGAGGGGAAAACAAACACGAAAGGTGATGGAAAATTTAAATTTATACACCAAAGCGCCTGTCGAACGAGTCCAATAAGTCAGTTAAATATAAATAATGGTCAGTCGTTAGTTGGTCAATTTACCTCTGAAATTCCACTTTTGAATTTTATACCAGGCCATATGAATTAATAATTCCCTTGCGATCGGGATGTATATATGTTTGACAAAGGGGTGGAGCTGTCTATTATGTCTGTCTTTAAATTTGACGAATCGTATACGCAACTTTAAAACAATAAAAAATTCAAGAGCCCGTATATTACACACTTGAACGAATTACCGACAGTGGATACTCAACGTCAAGTTAAATATTATTTTTAAAAGAAAATACTTTTCAAAGTATAAAAATAAAACCTATTTAGCTATTATTAAAATAATACATTTTTAGATTTGATGGATACTACTGTAATAATTAAAAATATGTTTTCTCATTTGTTATACATAATAATATAATATGATACAGAATCTAAAAATAACATAAAATACTAGAATAATATACCTAAGCAGTAAGCATACTTTATAGGTCATAATAAATAAATTAATACTGACCAACAACAACAACAAAAAAAAATGTAAAATATTGTCATATTGCAATATTTAACAAACATAAAATAATGTTATTGAAATTTAGATTTTTTTTGGTGTTTCATATAACTGATGTTGTAATTAATCATCGACCACTTTATTGCAGAATACTGAAGGTACAATATATAGCTCTGTAGGTTTTATAACGATCATAGACAATATACTATAGTTAGGTAAAATGTTAAGTTTGTCGTTTGGGTTTGTCCATACAGCGCGGACAACAATTATTATTTCTCTCATGTATAAACGGACGACCTTTTGATTTCACTAACTCGCCGAATGACTCATTTAGATATCGATCGTTGTTTGTGTGTGACATATTCTAATGCCCTCGCAAATAAGAGCGACCGTGCATGCGTAATCCGTATACATATAGGCGAAAAATCCCCAAAAACGAGGGTAGTTTTTGTCTCGAAACTGGATATTATATGTACACGGAATACATTATAGTAATACAGCTCTGTGGATGTTTGCCGCACGTATATTCATTATATTCCCCAATACATCGCAGATGTTGGCTCGGGGGCGGGCTGCAATATAGGGGTCAGCAAATCTTGCATATATGAGTGAGCCGTAGTCTGAATCATTCTCCGAAGGGAGAATAATTTGAATTGGGTTTTTTTTTTTTTTTACGAAAAAAACAAAAATGAATAAATAAATAGACATCAGCAGTAAACAGTCGAAAATACAAAGAACATAATTTGAATTTCCATCGAAAAAGAATATAAAATTTAGCATTGGCGAATACTATTTTAATAATTTAAGTATGGTTCAAAAGGTTCACCCTAAACAAATAAATAGTATACGTTAAAAACGAAGGGCTAAAATAATACCCCTATCTTTTCCACGCTGCTGGCAAAAAAACGTAGGAATACCTATTTTATTTATTCTGGTCACTACTTCCATAACTAGGCTGTGATGTATACAACAAATATTATGTAAATTAAACAAAATATTTCAAACACACGCGGATTATCGCGGCACACGGTATACATATTCCACGCGCGTGTGGCTTATAATATTTAGTAGGGTATTAAAATTGGAAGGATGTATTATGGTGTGTGCAGTGCGTGCGTGTGTGTGTATATTTTTGCATTATATATTTCCAATAACACCAGGCTACATTCATTGTGAAAATATACATCATACAAAATATACCACCAGCAGTTCTGAAAATGCCGATTCAGGGTCGACACGGACATTTAAAATGTATATTTTATTATTGTACACATTATAATCTCCGACACATGTGCACTGCGTACTATCTATATACATTTATATGCTAATCCTGCCAACCTGGGCTGACCACTTGCGGGTCTGCATCCCAGGTAGAAAGAGCGATTTCTTTGGAAATAGTTTGAATAAACCCCGGTACCTGACAAAAGACTTTACCTTGCCGCACATACACATTGACCTGCAGATATTTTTGTATTATTATGATTTCTACGGAGAAAAAAAACGTGACCATAGTGTATATTCTTATAAAAAAAAAAAAATATTTATATATTATTCTTCGTGTATTAAATTTACTAACTATAAATTTAAAATGTACATTATAATATGTAAAAGCAGAAACGCTCAGATAAAACGAATTAGTAAAATGTTTGTTTTGGGAAAAAAAATAACAAGTAGGTATATAACATACTAAGTTTTACTCTTCAGTTTTTTCAGTAAGTTGACAAAAACTATAGCTCTGAGGCCCTCTTCAAAACTCCCTTTTCAATTATTTCCCATTAACTATTTCATTATGGTGTCCACTACAACACGCATATAAGTTATCAGCCCCTCCCAAACACCCCAAACGGCAAACTCTAAAGGCCGTTAATAATAAATATCTATCCTCCCCTACCTCAGACATTAGTTGAAAGTTCTTCATTCCCTAAACTGGGAACCAACATGTGCACAATAGTTCCGTCATCTTGGAACCGAGTATATATTATTAAACGATGATAATATTACTCTTATATTGTAACAAAATTGTAAGTACTACCTATTATGTATAATATAAGTAAAATGATAAAAACATTTTAAATGGAAATTAGAAACTCTGAGAGCCACGGACAAGTTCGTATTACGTCTTATTAAATTCAACAATCAAAAATACAAAATAAAACAACATAATATAATACGGTACAAACAATGTAGAGTTATCATAACCGTACAAGCAATAAGTATCGACTTCGTGTCTATGACTGGTCACGTAATATAGAAGAAAATAAAACGTATTAGGAAAGAATAATAATTTATATTCCTTATAATAAAACTTTCTCCAAGTTAAATATTTTATTTTAAAGTAACATAGAAAGCGAACTATCGTAGTTTTAAATTATAAGCGATTTAAAAATTGGAAATACACAAAGTTATCATACCTTACAAAAATATTATGCTAAACAGCGTGTAATTGGATACTTGCCATTGATTGAACGGTACACACATGATTGTATGAGTCAATAACGTTTATGTTTACATATTTGACAATAGATGGTTAAATTTTTAAATTTTGTTTGTTATTCTTATACGCTAAATACTAAAATGTAAGCATTTTATTGAATAATATTTACTATTTAGGTTATCCTAGCCATAATAAAGAATAAAAACTTACTCGGATAAGAAAAATATTTAGTGATTTCAATAGAAGGTTCCATCGTTTCTATTTAAATTAATATCACAGTCATAAACATAAAATACACGTACATTACAGGAACAATAATTACGGATCAAACGATTCATAAGCACCTAGCGTACCATACTATTCAAATATATATTCGGACCTAATTTCGACGTTATTTTATCCCCTCCTACGTTAAAAATTTTGGTTTTTTTTTTTTGTGTGTGCGTACAGCGTTATACATTTTTATTACCTACCTAAAATGTAGTTTCTCTACCTTCTCGATGGGTTCAATTGTGTCTCAAAATTCCTACTGAACAATATGTACAATATACCATCACAAAACAGTTAGCGTGAAACACAGTTTGGGTGTTTGACACACGTACCACACGCCGGTGATTCATATTTCAAAAACACCTAATGTTTTATTCAAGGAGAAAGAATTATTATAATATGAATACTCGGTATTGATAATAATTTATACCTGATAATTATTATAACAATTATTTTTTGTAAACGAATATGATAACAAGAAACACAAAAAATCGGACCATATTTGATGTAAAAATTAAAAATAATAATAATGTAACATTATAATTATTTTACAATTTGGGAAACCCTGTAAATCTGCATGCAATCCTTGAATTCAATACGGCTTTACACGTTCGAAAAATTCTTGGCACCCTGCTGATTATTTGTGAATAAACATTTTTCAATTGAATTTATATGGCGTTTCGAGAATCGAGATGCTTCGCCCTTTGATGTCGGTACCTACTTTCCTTACCGAGAACCAAATAACTTATATGGTTATCTTCCGGTTTCTACCAAAATCGTTTTTAGCAATCATTCTTTACCACTAAAAAATAAAATAAATTTACCCTCAACGTGTTACGATATTGCGACGTTACTCATTTCACGCCTTTTAAACATGATCACTCGCCCTTGGCCAATGACGGCTTATTTATGATGTCCACACGCTTGCTATTTAACGAAAAACTACTTTAAAACCATTGCAATGGGGCGTAATGCTATAACCATAGGAATTTAGTCTCTACAAATATTAGCTGTTATGGATAAGTATATAATAGTACCTATGTACAATAAAACCGCAGATATCATCAATAAAAATAATATTTTCTTTTTTTACTAAAAATTATTTAAATATACGAAAAATTGTTTTCTAACAGAATAATAATACTTGTTGAACTTGGGTTTTATCGCTCAGTCCATTTAACTATACTACACATCGTTATGTTGAGGGGCTGAATACTATACGGTGGAGAAAATCTGAACAACTATGGAGGCCTAAAACGAAAAAAAATGACCGAATATAAAAAGGGGTGAGTGATACACAAGCACGAGTTTATGATGGCATGTTTTCATCGTATTACAAGATGTGCCACCCTCGCATATTCGTTTGTTTTTTTATGCGCTTTTCGCATGTCTGCACATATAAATCAGAGATTCGTAACACCTGCTGTTGAAATGCAATAGTCCCTTAATATATATATAAAAAATTATACTACCGATATCCTTGCAATGTCTACATTTACAAGGCCGCCTCTTGTATACCCCGCATGCAATCCAAGATATTATTTCATTGTTTTTTTTTCTTTTTATTCTAGCTCTCGATTATTCAGACCGTTCTTTTCTATATAGCAGGTGTGTTTAAGTGTGCATAACTAATTTGTAAAATTCTTCTAGTTATAAATAATTCAGCGTTTTTATTTTTGCAATAAAATTAAATTTTTTTTACTAGGATAATTATTGTTGTTAAGTTTTCAACATATAATCTAACACAATTTATTTCGCTATTATTTATGCGCATAAATAAATTATTTAATTATTTAAAAAAGGATGTCGAATAACAAAATGGTAGCTCGCGTTTAGCTCCTATATTTTATTATGCCCGCGTCACGTGACAAAATTTCCCTTTTTATTATTACCTGTATATTTAATAGAAGGGTTGAATGTAAGTAACGCATGCCGACATATAGCTTGTGCCAGCAGTAAAACCATTTTGAAGTATTTTCAATCAATGAATAGCAAAATTGTTTACACTATGGTACGTGTAACGTTACTCTCTTTTTAACATGCTGGATTTAATGCGCAGTAGTTGTTTTTCTATTCAAAAGGGGTGAAAAAAGCACCCTATTGGCTCGAGCTATTTATTCAGCTCTTTTATTCATTTTCATATACCTACGTTAAAAAGGGTAAAAAAACGGTTGGTTTTACCACCTGCGTCACGTGCTTGTGTCGAAATGCACACCTTTTTTTGTCATCGAAAAATGTATTTGTAAAAAAAAATTATGTATTATAAACTTAAGATCCCGGGGTGTTAAAATGCTAAGGAAGAAATGAAAATTAAAGGGAGGTTCATTAATTCAACAATATATTATTTCTTGTAACGGATTTTTCAAAAGTACACAATGCCACAATGGTATCCCTTTGCGAAAGCAGCCTATAAAAAACCGTTATGCAAAAAAGGGGTGATTGTAAGGGTTGACTACGTATGGTAATTCGTTACCTGATTGGTTTATGTAGTTCAATGAGAAATAAAACAAAATGGTGATTCAAAAAATAAAGTCGTTGAAAAGTTTGTTAAATTAATTTCTATTATAATGTTATTTATTTTTTATTAGGTGAACGTTAGTATGTAATATGTATTATATGAACGAAATTAAGTTCCCAGATGGAGTCAACAAATTCGTGTTAAGTGAACTTTTCAACGTTAAGACGAAAATAATTCAATCTTTCGCTTAAAAAAACGTAATTTAAATGCCATTGACCAACCCTAAAATACGTTCTATACACAGACTTAAAGGTTTTTTTATATTGTCCACCGTAATCGAATTTTGGCCGGACCCTTTCGCACGTTTCTTTAGAGTTTTACTTTAAGTGCCTTTCAATTTCGCACCCATTTACCCAAGTTGGAGTTTATTTTCTAGCTAAAAAAAAGAATAAAAAACAACCACTTGGCCTTAACAGCTGTTGGCGAGTACAGGGTAAATAAATAATAGGAAGTGAATTTATTTCTTTTGTTTTGTTCGATTTCGAAATGATAAAAAAAAATCACTCAGAATTCCGTACACAGCCTTTGACGTTTTCCTAAAGGCTGAGGTCAACTCTATATATATATGTTTGAAAAAACCAGTCACATAATTTGAACTAAAGCCGATTGAAATGTAAATAGAAATAATTCGGCGGCCAAACGTCGGGCAGAGAGCGAAAACGATGAATTCGTGCTTGTGTGTTCAGTGTTGCCTCAATAATCTAAAGCAGCCAAGGGAGTAAAGATGGAAAATAGGAATTTCAAAAGGTCAGTGAGGAACAATAATACGAGATAAGAAGAGACATGGCAAAGGGCAGATAGCGTGGATACAAAGGCCAGTGAATTGGAAAAAGGGGTATGTTAAAAAACCCGCCCGATGATTGAATATATATATACATATATGTCGTGTCCTCCCCCAATTTACTTACGAGTACATATTGTGAGATTCTAGGAGTAGAAGAGGGGATGTCATATGTTATTTTTCTCTTTGACCATATAGCTTTTCTGAGTTTAATTCTATTAAAATGCCAGTCTAACGCTTCATATAATGTTTGAAGTTTTAAATAAAACCAAATTGAAAATACATTAAGCAAACATAATTATTATACACGATTACATATATGTATTATGTTATATTCGTGCACACGATAACTTTTAATAAAAAATATAATAATAATATGTATAACTATCAAAAAGGATTTTAAGGAAATATTTTAGATTAACAGGGGTATAAAGAAACATTATACCATATAGCTACGTATTGGTTACAGTTAAGTTATTTTGAAATCGGATTCAGAATACAAAACACTATAAAATCGAAAGTCAAGGTATAATTTTCGTATTCTTTACATGTTTTTTTTTATATTCTTATAGTCGTTGTCTTAACCGTGGAACAAAGCGTATATATAGGTTTTCGCAATAAGTACCGATTGTTCGTGTGACGATGGCACGGCGCTTTCTTATAATTGCTTCGCTGATCAACTTCTACGCACGGGCTTCATTAGAATAACATCATCATAGCAGGTACTATTACTATGATTATTCGAACAGTTAGGCCGCTATTTTTCGCTCGGGTGTTGTTTTGACAATAACACAGGTTTTATTGCTTAATAATCCTATAGTTGTGTGCACAACGTGTACATCGCATTCATATAGTTCCTCGCTAATATAATTTATTGATCGAAAAATTGCAAACACATTCTTTTCGTTTTACTTACAGTATCCACTAATAAGCTAAAGTGTAAAATAACGAACCCGTAATAGGAATATAGATAGAAATAATTAGACTGGCCGCCGTATGACGTATTTCATAAAATATTATTGCGCACGATGCGTATGGATTAATAAAAAAAAAACAATTTTACTTTTTTTTTTGTATCTAATTAAAGGATTGAACATTATTTTAGTTGTAATATTATTGCACAGAGGTACCCATTTATTATTGAAATTATAAAACGTAACAATATTTTGAAGAAATGACTCACGTCATTATCATAATATCATCGTAAATACCATTTAGTAAAAATTATTGTTAATTATATTTTTTTTCGCATCACGTACCCACACGCAGGATTGTTAGAATAATATAGGTACCTAACTAATAATTTATTGTCACGATTACGCATTTTGTTTTGATTTTTTTTTCATTATATCGTACATCATGATAGTTTATAAGCATGCACCCGTGCTATCTTGCTATTATAATCGTGAAAAACGCTGTCTTGATTTACACGCAGGGTTTTTTTTTTTTTATATTCGAATTCTACACGGATATTTGCGTTTTTTGGATGGACCCATTGTGCTGAGCTATACCTACTGGTCTTTTTTATATGCACGCAATATCGAATGTATTCTTTCTAAACCAACACAGCTGCATGATTTTTTTCCGCATATTTTTTTTTTTTTTTGTGCTCGGTAAAAATCATACTACCCCCCACATAACGCGCACGCACACGCACACGCACTAACAGTGTACGCAGAGCAATCACAATCGGCATGACATGTGTGTCTGACATTAAAGATACACTGCCGCAGATATATTATATTATTATATACAATGTATAAACGGTAGAATGAAACCTAAGAAATGTTACGTGAGCATAACCTGGTTTACCGCGAAAGATAAGTAGGTTTAAGAAAAGGGGGTAAAAAACACGTTATTAAAAAAATCGATTGTTGAATGTTTAACGGAAAATACACACATCGAATACATCGAATACATTTTGCTAAAACGGTTAACCCGATTGGTCTTGCACGTTTTTTATATACAGGGTCTCTATGTATAGGTATATTGAACACAAAAAATAGGGATCGAATAAAATGGCTGTTTTAGTCGGGAAGGGTTATACACATTATGTTAATATAGGGTACCGTCTATCATTGGTAAATTTTACTAACGGAATCGAACAAATGGCGTTGGGGTACGAAATTTCCGTTAATGTTTGTACCAGCTATATATATATAAATGATTTTTTTATTTTTAAAACAATTTTTTTTATAACTTATTATAAAACTTACATAGTATATAATATAATATAATTAATATTCGTCTAGCGTAATTCTTATTACTGACCTAACAATAAAATCAATCGCAACACAACACTTCAGTACCTATAGGTAATGTAGTCGTTTTACATTGAACGTCTATCAATGGATAGATGATTATAATTTATAATAGTATACACGGATATAATGTAGACAGATACAAGAAAAACGAAAAAATTATAAATCTATATAAGGATAAAAAAAAAAATAGTCTCACGCATTAATAATGACAAACAGCTGATCTTGAATGTGTTTAATGATATTTTATATTTTCCTGTTACGCGAAATACTGCCGCGAACAATACCATCCGATTTTTTGGTTTTTTATAAAAAAAAAATTAAGGGGACTTGACAAAAAAAAAATCCGGAACCACTTATCTTTTTAACCCTAAAACCAAGTTATTTCCGTACCTGCGTATAATATGGTAGGGGGTCAATCTCCCTCAGAAACGGGAAAAAACAGCGGCGTATTTTTAATGTATAAAAAATATCCAGTATTACGCAAAAAAACAGTAATTCCCACGAAAAAAAAATGTCCCTACTTAAATAGTGTACAGATTTTTTTAAAGGGGGAATCGTTTAATTCAGGTTAGAAATATTTTTTTTTTATTATTATTAATTCAACGGTACCTAAATACAGGTATATAATATATATATATTTTTTTTTTACTCAAGTTAGGAATATATTTTGGGGTTGGTTTTTTAGTAAAAAAAACGAGTTCTCACGGTTTTATTTTTATATCACGCAAAGGTAGTGTTAATTTTTTCTACGGTTATTGTTTGCGATATATTTTTTTTCAGAAAAAAAAGAAATGTTCCCGTATGGATGATCAGTTTCCAAAAGAGAAATTGCCGGTGTTATCCATGGGTATGTATATATGACGACAAAATACTCGTGGGTATTGGATTCGCAAACACCTGACAATTTTTAACGAAAAAAAGAATGAATAACTTAAATATGTTTTCGTATTTATATAATACATGAAAAAAATACAACCCAGATAACATCGTCTTATTTCTTTTCTACTATTTATATTTTTCATTACTGCTAGCGTATTGAACTAACAACATTTTAAACTGTCAATAACAAAGGACAAAAGTATTTTTTTTTTTTTAACGATAAACACTGATCCTAATGTTTGGTATTATATAAACCAAACATTTATTGATTTTTAATAGTTTCTCAATAGGTGGTATAGAAAAATACACAATTATACTATACATACACGGAATGGTTGTTTACTTATTTATACGCGATTTAATTAATTAATTTTAAAAAAAAAAACAATCGTGAAATGATCGACGTAATTATAATCAAAATCGTAATTCCTGATTTTTATGCCTAATAATGGGTTCAAGTATTTATTATATGCAAGTACAAATTATTGTAAAGATATATACAATTTTCGGGTCGACCGCGCATTCGATTCGTCTGTGATATCGTTATTAGTAAGAAAGACGGATTATTATTTCCCATGTGAGGTAATTCGATATACATTGTCACAGGCAACGGTTCGTTTAATCGGCAGCGTCTTGGTCGATTACGCGACGACGGGAGATTCGTCACCGGACACGGGGGTGTGCTCTTCCGACACGAAAGCGCGCGCGTATAGGTGTTTTTTAACGCAAGCTTTACGGTTCGAGAAATTCCAAGTGAAAAATACAGATAGAGAGATAGAGGAAAACCGTGTAATCGCAGTGACCTGTAAAAAACTCGGTACGTGTTTTTTTTTCCTCGACAATTTTTTCCGCGTTTTTCACCGTCGAATAAGCACATACACAGCGCGGCAAAGGCATTGACGATATTGGTGTTTACACAAAGGCAAAGGCCTCGGGCGGGGGTGGTAGTAAAAACAAACAGAAATCCCAGAACTCCTCCCGAATACAATTTCTGCACCGTGTTTGACTTATTTTTATTATTAAATTTTCTGTTCCGGAGTCGCTCCGGGGCGTTTCCATCCCGACCCGGCGGCTGTATGCACTACAAATCCTGACTGTTTTCTAATAAAATGATACACACACGGGCGCCGCGTGTAGTTTTTAGCTCTTGCTGCGTATATATACGCGTTATTCGATTTTCAGAGGTCGTCCAGTTCATTCTTATATACTGCGGCGTTTTTCTTTCTTTCGAGACCGAATATTATTCGTACGTATATATAATAATAATAATAATAGTAATAATAATAATGATAATAATGCGTATACACACATAGACCGGCAAGGACATTGAAATGTGCAGCAACATCAATCAAACGAGATCGTTAGCTTGTACCGCGGCGCGCACATTCGGCAATTAGTCGGTGGCCGACGCAGGAGTCTCACGTTCCTCTTTTCAACCATACATATTATAAGTTTGTTCCTTGCCATCGCATTATGCGCTTAATATTTACACTATTTATTTGGGTATTTTTTTTTTTTTTTTAATCATTATTCAAAACGTTTAGCATAGCGTATGCGCAGGTATGCTTCTCACGTAAGATTACACTTTCCAAGCAAGTACACACAACCGAGACAAGCATTAATTAGAATCGTTAAGTTTAGGTATTTTTGCTTGAGGGAAGGCATAAAAACTTAACTGCGCATCATTACACCCTGTATAAATTTGCTATAGATTAGAATGAACATTATACCTTCCAGTATAATCCTCCCACTGTATAGGTATAGGTACTATACTGACTGCATTGCAAGGTACAGGAAAAAAAAATAGACACGTTGCAAACGCTGTCATATAAATGAAACCCTACCTGTCAGTAGGTGGATAATACAATACGCGTCAGTATTATGATTGGCAAATGAATATGTCAGACGGTTTTTTTTTAAGGGTTTTCATAAGCTCATTTATATCCGGTACGGGGGTGAAGGATTTATAATAAAAATTCAATTAAAAAAAAAAATTAATAGGATTAGGTTAAAGGGCATCAAAATTATATTAAAGGTTTACTCGCCGCCGAGCCTTCAAAAGGAATTCGATATTTTAAACTATACGCTGCAGGAAATGGTAATAAAGAGAAAAAGTTTTTGGGTGTCTGAAAATACGAGTAGGCACCCTTACACGTTTAAAACGAATGCAACGTTGAGTCATTAAAGGAAAGTATTGAAATAGATTATTATATTTTACTCGTTATATCGAGTAAGAATAATACTTTGAACTACGTAACTAGACGTCTACTTGATGACTTGACTTAAGTGAACAAAAAAATAAAATGGATTCAAGTAGAAGCTTCTATTTCAGAAATGTATTTTATTTCAAACCGTTATAATTTATAATATACTATATAATATATACGGATGGTTTTATAATCCCAGCGGCAGTTTTTATTATAATAAAATTAAAATATGTTTCAAGAGTTACGGCACAATAACACGTCATTATTTAATTCTGTTCCTTTTAAACGCATTCAAAACCTTACAAAATGTATTTTTCCTATAAAAAGTGTGCCATGACTCATGCGTGAATTGCATATGGAATTATATATTTTTTCGCTTGACATTAAGCGGAAGTTTGCAATTATGTATTAAGGTCATGTAAGTTTTAGAGTAAAAAAGAGTAAAATACTGGGCGCATCTTTATTAAACAAAGAAATTGTTTTAATTTGTAATAAAAATTAACGTTTAATATATGGGTAATATATTATTATAGTTATATAATACATACCTATTGTAATTAGTGTTATTTCAATGCCAGTAGGCAAATTATTGTACGCGTAACGTGCATATATTATATATACATGGGTACCTAAAACATTTTATAGTACCATAGTAATTGCATGCACTAACGTAATTTACCAACGAATTGAATATAATCCCATATATTTACAATTAACTGAATAGCTAGTGAATAAAATATAGTACAGCAACAAAAAAATAATAATAATAATAATCGTCCCTATAAGATAAGAATGAGATGAGAAAAATAAACTTCACGAAAAACAACAACCCGAAATAATACCTCAAACAGTCAACAATAACCCAACGATTTTCTCGGCACGAATAATAATAACAATAATATATGGCAGCTCGTGCCCCGCGCGTTGTATAGACGAAAAGTAGCTGCGGTATACCTATACCTATATATGTGGCTAACCGAAAGCGTTTTATAAACGTCCATCGGGTCTCGGGCAAGCGTTTTAATAATAAATATAAAACAGACCCGAAAAGAGAAATACGAAACCTATACGCGCTCGGGACAGCAACGGTTTAATAGATTTAAGGTGAAAAAAACGACTTTGATATATTTAGGAGCCGAATACTGCTGCACACACGCGCACTGACATAATAATACATATACATATACATATATATATATATATATATATAGAGTGTAAAGGAGGAAAAACGAAAAGGAAATTGAAGCGATATATTTTCGCGTGAGGGGTTAGCCGCCGGTCGTTTGGTTAATATGGAAATGGACGAGGAGCTATTATTGGGTCCCTCGTCCCGCGCCGCCGCCGCCCTTGTTGGATTTTCGAACGCGCGTGCGTTATGATTGATGCGGCGCGAATTATTATTGCAGTCGGCGCGCGCGCACTCGCTTATTCATCGCAGACGATAATATTTTATCCAGGTGAAAGCGCGCGCGTCGTGTGGAAAAGCCGCCGACGACAACGACAATCCGCCGCAAATTTTGTATTTTTTAAGTCCCGTTTGCGCGAAAACAAACCGCGTCCCGATAAACATATCGTACGATACAAATGAAAACATTTTTGTTGTGGAACACGTTTTGTCGGGGGCTGATTCCAATATGAGACATGTTTAAAATGTTGTTTCGGATAAACATTTTTCCGAACATAGGTGTAGGTAACTTGGTCAAATTTGTCTATTGGCACGGGGAAACGAATAAAATATACTATATAATAAAAAAAAACCACACCGAAATTTGATTCCGCCGCGCCCCACCAACAATAATATAATATTATTATGTAATATTCGATAATATAAGTGACCTGTGCCCAGAAAATATTCGACACATTTTGTTTTTAAAAAAATATTATAAAAATAAGTAATTAATTGATAGTAATTATTATAATTTGTGTATTTGTTTACCTATAATATTATGAAGATGTTGTAGAAAATGTATGGTTTATTGGATGCGCATTTAATCTAACTACAAAAAAGACATTTAAAAAATTGTAAATTGTGTTTTTTTTTCTAGTTTTTGTATACCAGTAGCAGGTCGATGGTTACATATTTGTATTGTTCAATATTTATCAGTCATGCTAATATAAATAGTTTACATTAGAGAAATTAGTAATAATACTATAATTAACATACCAGAACCTATGAATCGTAACAATATTAATATCAATCAGTTTTTTGTGTCGTTAAGAATTAAATAATTTAAAAAACTTTAGTTATTTATCTTGTACGAGTCCGGTAGTATTTTATCGAATGCCTATAATCGTTAAAAAACATATTAATATAAGTATACTTGCTTAGAATTTGGAATACATATTTTGATGGGCGTTAGATAAATACAAAATACTACGAATATTCGAAATTATAGACGTAGGTAATTGAAAATTACAATAAATGTATTATATTTTATGACCCAGTTATTAATTATTAGAAAAAACTTACTATATACTAGCAAGTATAATAATAATTTTTAACGATTTACTCGATAAAATACTACCGGACTAGCGCAAGATAAATATAAACCGAGTTTTTTTAAATTATACAATCCTTAAAAACACAAACAACTGATTTACATTAATGTTGTTACGATACACGCGGTTTTGATTATTTTTTTTTATGTTTTCAGTTCATTTACATAACTATTCTTTATTTAATTACACGTTGTTCACATCATGAACTATAAAATATACATATGTACTATCGCGTTTTCAACCGATATGTGTGCAACTCGACGTCAACAAAATTGTCTGTTTTACAATAGCAGTTGCAGCACGTGCAATAGTTCTTTGAATCGGTGTGCTCGGATTGAAGATGAGTGTACAAAACTACAAAATAAGGTAGGGAAAATAAAATAACCCGTCTAGGACCAGTCTGGGGGGTACCGGCTTTAATGCAGTTGTGTAAAAAAACGTGACCAGACTGCAAGAACGTGTAGGAAATTGTCAACAAAATGCGCATACATGAATGGGAATTATATTGTCGCAGGGAGGAAAAAAAAAGAAAGAATTGTGTCCGTTTACAAGAATTTACTGAAGAATTTCCTAGTAGGTACGGTTGAGAAACTGTTTTGGTTCGACGTGGTCCAGTAACGATTTTTTTTTTTACATAATATACCTGTTAATTATTATATTTCCCGCACGTATTATTATAATAATAATTCATCATCACTTCCCTTCCACCTTTTTTTTATTTCCGACCCGAAGAAAGACATTAAAAACGAAATAAGTTTTTTTTTACGAATAGCTCTACTCCCACCATCTTCACAACATTAATTATTATGCTTTCGCTGTTACACGCAATATACCATACATTTGCATAACTGATAATCAAGAGCAACATTCATGTACCTGGTAGGTACTTACTCGTTTCCGATATTGAATTTCTGCGTGCAAAAAAACTACTCTATCTGAATCGTAATCTTACTCGGAATTAAAACAACGTGTGCATTTACGCGTTTTTATGTACATTATATACTACATATACACATTTATTACTAGGAATAAAATCGCATAGAACTAACTTTATATCCATATAAAAAGAAGTAATTTAAAATTAAATTAGATTTACGCTTGTCTGTATAAGACATGATTAATGAGAACGAGCTAGTTGTTCAGGTTTCAGTTATTTCAACAGTAGTGCAAGTCATTTTACATTTTTATCTTATTGGATTTATATGGTGCAAAGATACATAATAAAACCACACTAATTTTCTAATTTTTAGATTTACATATCGCTGTATGTTATAGTCCGACACACATATTATTATATTCGTTGCATTTAAAGATATATTGTAATACGCGCATTTTGGGCGATTGAAATTAATACCAAGTACAATAAAATAATACTATAATACTATAGTATATTCACGTTTCGGTCCATTACGTTAATACCGGGGATGCCGGCCGGAAAGAAAGGAGACGAACCACCACCTTCCCGATAGAAGTTCGTGACATACCGAAACCATTAACTCGTGCTCAATACTGGACCGTTTCGGTTTAATAACGCAATTTGTCTTGTACGGAAGATCACGATAATCTAATTAGATCAACATAAATATATAGGTATGTTTTTACGATTTGGGGGACTAGAATTGACCGATTGTTTGAAGTTTCGAAAGACAACAAAAATATCGACCATATACGGATTCTTTAACGAGAGTAGAAAATAAATCGTTTTTATTGAACCGAATTATTGACACGGTTAGTGAAAGTAACATAATATTATAACATTATAATAATACACAACCGTTTATTGCTAATAATGAGCGTGAAATTCGGAACCTTAAAATGTTTCAATTTTTTGTTTTGTTTTTTAATTCCGTATTACAATGCCAAATTCCATTGTCAAATATCATTCGGTCGTCTATCACGATTCGTCGTCTGCGGTCCAGCCGAAAACAATACACGACGAAGCTACTACTTCATTATTTCATTATTTTATTTTTTATTATTATTATTTTTTTTTTTTGTTCCATAGACCTCTAATAGACTCTCATTAATCTGTGCCGTGTTTCCCACGGAGGTAATCCTTTTACTTGTACCGATTCTCCAGTAAAAAAAAAAGAAGAAAAAATCGGCACCAAACACTCATACGCATAATATTCTTACACAATGCATACACCAACGTATATTATATTATATTTATATACAATATAATATTATATCTAGACACAATACACTAACCTGGGCCAACGTTTTACAGGTAGTCGGCCGTAGGGTGGCGGTGACCGGTGGTGGTGGTGGTGGTGGTGGTGGTGTTGGCGCCAGTTTTCTGCACCCGAGAGCTATAATTTTTACCTCGACCAAACACGTTTTTGAAGCAGTATTCTAAGATGAGAGGCCTAATAGCCGTAAAAATATCGTCGATATTTTTCGACCGCAACGGTAATAAAAATGCCAAGGTCACCGCCGATACAAGAACACAAACATAATTATGTTTGGCGAAATGAAAAAAAAAAAGGGAGGGAACTAAAAACACTGCTGCAGTGGTGCGCGGTACACATTCTACATATTGTATTGTTGTATGATGTGTTATATACATGACATATTATGTATATATATGTTTGTGTAAAATAAAAATATGATAAAATAGAATTTTCAAACTCACCGTCTCGACAGTAGAATTTGTGTTCGAGGTGCATCAGTCGGTCTGAAGTGTCTGGAAAAAAAAATAAAAATAAATGAAACACATTATAATATTAAAGAAATAAAAAAATATAATATACACTGTAAAATTGAGTGTTATATACACGCAGACCAGATTTCACACACTATTTTAAAGAGAAACTATGCAAACGAGAAAACAAGGTGAACGACAGTTTCACGGGATAAAATATATACCTAGGTACTATAATACCGCGTATATAATATTATGATGGACCGATTAAATGTTTTAATTCATTCTATAGTATATCATAATATTTTGGTAGGTATTTGAGTCATTCGTATAGGTAACAGTCATCCGGTATTCACGAGATGAATCAAATGTGTGACGTCACCGTATAGTATGTTTAACCCATTAAATCATGTACCTATTACGCGTTATAATATATTCAACACGAATATAAAAAATTATTTAACTATTATTGCCTACATGGAATTATGTTAAATTAAAATATGTTCAACTTTTTAATTCGATTAGGTGCCTATTAAATATTTATTTTCACCAGCAGTTATCGGAATCATATTTTCGATGTTATACGGTACCTAACTATAGTAGAGGCAAAAAATAAAACCGCAACAAATGACCATTACAGCATTACAGACTTTTACTTACCTACCTATTTAGTTTATAAGAGTGGGGAAGATTAATAATCATGCACAGAGTCGTGTGTGTGTCATTAGCGGGGTCCCAAAGTTTGAGGGGAGGTGGGGAGAGAATCGAAAGGCACACACTCGTTCGGTCTAATGATATTTTAATGAGAAACAGAATGGGTTTGAAGCATATATATGTAAAGAATATTTCGTCGTTAAGCAATACGATATTATTTCTTTACCTCTCTTTCTTTCTGGTTCTTTTTTTTTTTTTAATAACGCATGATTCAGCCCCGCGTGTCAGCCATGAATAACTAATGGCCTTCTCTCTAAACACTTTTTCATTCTTCCGGGGCTACCGCGGTTGTTATTATTATTATCAACTATTATTATTAAAATACAATTTTCTTCTATTCTAATTACGCGCCGGTTTCCATATATTATATCCACAGACGCTTTTATACACAATTAAGACCAAGGATTTCTTTCGGACCCTTTCTATCTCGCCGCTAATGAATTCCTAACGCTCGGTATATAGTGTGTGTGTTTTTTTTTTTGTCCATCTTAATGCTTTTTTTTTACATATCAGACCGCCGCCGTCGTTGTCGTCGTCGTCGTCATCGTACGCGTATATAAAATATATTATACATACATGTGGTATGAGCTACCGGGTGGCACCGAATAATTCGCAGCAATAAATTCCACTATAGAGACCTTGACTTCATTTCAAGACTCCCTAGACATATCCATACAATAATCGCTTTTGTCTCTATCCCGGGCCCGGTAATACTTCTCTCGGTAGGATCTCGTTTATTGTTGTGGTTTTCGTTACTACAGCTACTACTACTACTACTATGTGTGTCAAGCATATTCGAACTCGAATTCACTTTTCCAACGCTAAAAGTGTCCCGCTGGCCCTATAAATCCTATAGTCACGTTCAAGGGAATACACATATTATATTATGAATATAATAAGGCACACTATCTACGTTGAATAAGTTACAGGTATAAATACAATGGAAAAATAGAGGTTATACAAACATCACAAATATTTGATAAAATTATGATATCATCGAATCGCTCGCGTAGTATACCTATTCAGTATTATATATATATATATAAATATAGTCGAATGTTAAGGAAAAAACACTGAGGTAACAAATTTCGCACGTACCTATATATATATATATATATTTATAGAGTGTATCACATATATTGTGATTATTATAAAGTTAGTTTTCAGCCGTATATCGGGTCGGGTATGATATGTCATGATATATAATATAAACATAGGTATAACAGTGTTATATTCGCGATAGAGATAATAAAGTGAGCCGTCCATATTATTCTTACGACTAATTTTACTCGCGGCGAGCATATATAGGCACGAAGAAAAAAAAATTACACCGATGGTCAACGGTGGCGGCGGGAAAGTAACAGCGTTTGATGTCTGTGCATATACCTATATATTATATAAATACCTATACATACATACATAATGTGTATAACCGCCGACACTTAATTTCGTTTTCAGGCCGCGTATATTACGACCTGTACATACACAAAACCGTTTAGCAGTCTCGTCGTACACCGGCTATTATTGTACGAAATAGGCGTAGTACAGATTTTGAAATCTGTAAAACCGAAGAACTCGCGTCGCGCGCGGAGAAGAGGCGTTTATAATATATTTTCCTCTTTCGTTTTGATTGAGCGCACCTGTCTCGGCGGCCGCGCCGCTTATACGTACGATATATATACACACACACACATAATACACCTATGTATAATAATAATAGTAATATAGTATTATATATACATATATAGACACTGCAGCACTGCAACCGCGACCGGCTAGTCTAGTCGTCGTCGACGGTATATCATATTATTATTATTATTATTATTATTACATATTATATCGAGTGCGCGCGCGTTCAGACGTTCAGTAATGAAGACGTCGTCGTCATCGCGGACCGATTTACATGCAACGCGGCGGCGGCGGCGGCGGCGGCGGCGGCATCATCGGTCGTCGTCGTCGTAACACATTATATATTATTATATCATAGGTATAATATATACTGTAAAATAAAAAACATTCCTAGGTGCCGGTCGCCGGCCTCGGGTGCCCAGCCAATCCTCCCGTCGCCACTAGATCGTGCGGTTATATTTTTTAATATACATATAATATGTACCTACGCGCATATAATACGTCATGTACATTTATTTTTTTTCCTTTCCACTCTTTATACATAAGCGCGCGTTTGACAAACGACCACTGCGCGTACACCTATATATATATATACACTTATATCTATGACGTCGACGACGAGCAGCTTTACACTGCGGCGGCGGCGGCGGTGATTAATCCCTTGCGCGATAATTGGACAAATTGAAACGGTGCAGCGCCGCCGCGGGTAACTTGTTCACACCGTGTCGTCGTCTCGCCGTACATGATGCGTGTGTGTTGCTGCCGCCCGAGGAAGTATACTTTTTTTATTATTATTATTGTGTGCGCGGTAGTTGAGAGCGCGCATATACACATTATTATTATTATAATATATTACTCGCCTATATCCTACCGTACTATAAACATTGTATGTACGTATGTGTATGTGTGTGTGTGTGTGTGTGTGTTTAGTGGCGGGACGGACGAGCACGTTGGCAATTATTATTATTATTATTATTAACCGAAGACGACCGGTGCGCGGTGGGGCAGGTGCGGAAACGACGGGGGCGACGAGTCCGCGCGAGATCGCTGTCGTCATCATATATATATACTATATAGGTATAATAGTAATATTATTATATAACGTTATATAAGGATATAGTAGTCGATATAGACGCGTGAACGTATATACATATTATATTATACATTTATACAGAGTGGCGGCGGCGGCGGCGGTCACCCGCCGATACACCGCCGCGATTGTAGGTAGAGGTGATGCACCCGCATCGCGAGCCTGCAAGACATCACAGTCAAAACGTTTTTATTCTTTTATGTACTTAATTTTTTTTTTCCTCAGATAGCCTTTCCACCCCGGCGTGTTCGAAATCCTATATATAATTTTGTTTGCGCCGAAACCCCACGCGCTGTTTGTGTTTCAAAACTGCCGGACGAGACTATGTGGAGAAGAACGCAGATGAGCTACAAAACCAAAAACTATAGTACAAGCACTGAAGCACCTCAACCTATACCTATATACGTTTTATTATTATTGTTTGACATTGATTACGCTAATTACAAGGACTTTCTAAATAATGTTTTATTCACGAATAATTATAATTATTTTGCAACAATGCAAATTGAAACAACAACGATATTCTTTTCAATAGCTTATGGATGCTATTTTATTAATAATTTATGACTAAATATCAACACTTTGTTTATACCTACTCGTAGCACGCACGGAAACAAGTATTAAATATTAAATTACAGACATTTAAATGGTAAATATTCATTTGTAGTCATTCTAGTGTCAACGTGAACGCTTGTGAGTTATAAATTATGATCGACCAATTTTAAAAGATTTAAATACCAAATTTGATTTTTTTCTTTGTACAGATTTCTCTCCTTAGTTTTCTTTTGTGTCACGACATCAATCTGAATACATACATTATAATATAATAATAATGGAATTGAGAAAAAACCGCATGTGGAATGATATTATTGTACATGTCGGCCATTGGTCGAGACACCAATAAAGAACGCATTTTACTAACAAAAGAATAATTACCCGAAACGGATTACATATATCGCCGGCATTCTTGCACGAGTCACACAATCGATGACAAATAATATTCTTAATGCATTTTTATTTTTTCTGTCTTGCTCTTTCTAAGACGTTCGTCTTCTTATATATACTGTATTCATTATTGATAACTACGAAGGCCTTACACACGTGTAATATGGTGTAGTGTGTGTGTGTGTGTATGAAAGGAGAAGCTAATTCCGAACCAACAAATTGTGCCGAGTCATTACCGGAGTAGAAATAATACGTTTTAGCTTCTGGGCTTTTAACCGGGCACTTCTTTTTTCTTATACATAATAATAACGTATTCATAAGGCGGACGCCGGCCGCCTCTCTCTCTTTCTCAGTCCATTTAATTTATTTCTTTTTATTTCCCATTATTTTACTAGGTTTTTTTCCCATTCTTATACACATACCACCCTTCTGTCTCCTGCAGTATGACCGTGCGCGAGTCCAATTTAGAATTTTCGGAAAAGTGACTTTAACGCCCCAGGCTTTGTCGTGAGAACGAAACAATACCGACACAGTCATTCGGCGAAACATTATATGTATATTTATATAGCGATATTTATCTCTATATACGATTGTACATAAGGTTATATTAAAATACACATAATATATTTTAACATCTTCTGACTAAAATCTGATAGCAAACCTGTTAAATTGACGTATCAACAGGTGGTATACAAATATTGTATGAATGCGCATTTAAACGTCGTGGCCCCGGGTGCAATCTACAGGGATCTCGGGAGAAGAGGCGCCACTGATTTTTAGTTATTATTGGCACTTGTCCGGGTTCAGTGAGAGCGTGAGATAATGCACTTATAATTATTGTACTCGAAGGAGAGGTCAATTAAAAACCGATTTGATGTATTTATACATTAACATAAAATGTTGGACGTATAGATAGGTATTATACGATATTATATGGTAATTTTACAAGTCCTTGTTCTAATGTGTTACGTTGAAAACCAAGCTACATTGCCTTTACAAAATATAGTCATTTCTTTGAGTTTTGATGGATATACGTCATTACACAGTAAATACGATTGTTCACGTGTTCGGATAACAAAATATTTCACAATCAAGGACGAAACCTTATTTTTTCCTCCTTAGCACTTTTTATCTTTTGTTTTTACATAATTAACTACGCGGCTGTTCAATGAAAATATATCGTCCATCGGCTGAGAGACAAGCATATTATTTTATTTATGCCTACAAAATGTGTGAACTCATTGTTTCTGTAGATGATTACTTTAGACATTATTCAATTTTTCATTTTATAACCATGATATCTCATTATGTCTTATGCAAGTCTTTAAATGGAAATTCCTTGAGATCGCCGGCGCAGATAAGACACGGGGTATCACCGAAATTAACGGCACTAGGTCATAATATGCTAACGTGTTATTTGCATAAAATTAAAAGACTACTGTGTAACAGAGGTTGTACGTTATTGTTCCCTTTTGTTTCGAGTAATTTTCATTTAACTACGCGGTGGTGCCTATATCCAATTATGAAATTAATGGCATGGCAATAAAAAAAACATAGAATTTAAATTTTAAATTGAGTAATAAACACGGTTTTTCTAATGATATATAAATGTATAATAATATATAGAGGTTCAGAAAAATGAGGTAGACGATCTTGTATAAAACAAATTATGACTTCAATACCTCGGTCGCCGATGTATAAAATTAGTCATTGCAGCGAGAACGATATACTAATTACTAATTAGTAATTATCAATGTTTCTTTTAATTTTACAGGTACATTATTTGCAATAGGTTTTTGCCATTGGAAATAATAGTAATAATACTGGCTTAATGACGATTATCTTCAAATTTAAACTGACCGCTTTGAATAGCACGCCGAGACGTTTTCTCGATACGGTTACTTTATGCGATATACCTGCGTAACATATACCTATATAATAACGTAAAAGGGAAAATATAAATAACATAATATTAAATGAGTGTACTTATTTGATTACATGCGAGGTATAATTTACGGGAAAATCATGCAATCAGATTAACTTATACAGAAAATAGCGATAATCCTAATATAGGCGTGGTGACAAACGGTTGATATCGAACAGTATATCGTCAAGCGACGTCGCGTACACGTGTCGTAGGTATGATATAAATATATAATATTGTATACTTCTTAAGCAACAGTTGCATGCTATTCCTAAATCAACAAAACCACCAAGTTCAACTTGTCGGTGATAACACTGTAAGTCTGTAAATGTACAATGTAATATTGTGTAGTTATCACCGTGAGCCGATAACTCTGTCGGGGTGGAAAAAAATGAACAAAAACCGAATAACTGAGAAAAACCTAGTATAATACACGTCTTCGTTTACCCTCGAATGCTAAAAAAACGTACAGTTTTATGAAATTTAAGTTTCAGCGAGTATTTCAGGTCCGCTGCTATATTGTTGGATCAAACTGGTGCGTGTGCGCGACGGGACGCGCTGTTTCCTCGCCCGACGCGCGCGCTGTTTCATTTTTTAATCGTTATTGTTTTTTAGTAGGATATCGTATTATTATTATTACATATATAGTTTTGGCTCGAGCGGGGGAATTTACAAGTCTCGCTCGCGCCGAGGTATAGACACACGACGGTATTATATCATATATACCTATAGAGGTACCATACTACCATATATATACTATATACCATTATTATAAACATCTGTCCGGGGGACGCGGCGGCGGCGCTGCACGGGCACGACCACCGCCGGCCCGAGAGTCACCGTGTAAATATTATAACGGCGCGCGCGAGCGATACATTATAATATGTATATATAGGTAGTAACAATAATAATGGGTACCGCCGGGCGGGTGTGGAGGACGTATGGAAGTGTGCCCTCCCGAACAAAGTACATAGCCCTCGTGCCCAACCCGTTACACGGCGTATATATGTACAATCCGCCGCACAGGATTCGGACCCGCAGACCCATAACCACCGACGACGGCACGGGGATGACGACGACGACGATGATGGGGGGTGGACGCCGGATGGGATTACGCGTACGCGAGCCGTCGGAAAACAAAACGGGAAAAAAAAACAGGCAGGCGCGACCCTTCCGGATAACTATGTATGCTTGTGTGTTACCCCTTTCCTTTTTAACCACTCTCCGTATATCGCGGTATAATCGTATACCGAAAAAAGGGTATAGGTACCTACCGCACGGGCAAGGACGCGCGTGCGACATTATTACATTACTACTATAGCATCGATACGATGAGCTCGTGACCAGAGACGCACTATAAGAGTAAATACAGAGTAGTAATCGGATTAAAGTTATGGCTCCTTCGCCGCAGCGGGTTATATTATAGCACTGTAACTGATTAGGATAATTTCGTGATGAAAACCGACGACGGTACTATTGGTGGTTATCGGGGGGAGGGGAGCTTTTGGGGGCTCAGTCCCCCCGAATGACTCATTAGAGGCCAAAGCCCAACTTCAAAAAAAAAAACCTATTTCCATGTTTAAATTAAGTTTCAAATTAAATTTACGTTAAATTATTATTTTTGATACTGAATAAAGGGATCCATTACAATTAATGTTGTACAATAAATTTTAATTTCTGCTTCTTTTTTCATTCCGTGTACACGTTTTGGACTCAAATTTTAACATTTATCCCCTAGAGTGCAAGACCACAAATTTCTTTGAAAAGTTTTAAAATACAAACATTGAGCGCATATAAAAAGTAATTGATCTTGTCAATATTAATGAAACTTAAGGCATAGACAGAGAATTATATGTGATGAATCTTTTGGATTTTATTGAATTTAAAAAGGATGGTTCAAATTTTGAACTGAACCGGAATTTAGATGTTTATTAGTTTGACTTTAAATGATCAATATAGAAAAAATTCAAAATTTAACTGTATTCGAACATTAGTACCCGCTTATATGGATCAAAATATCAATTTTTTGGTAATTTAAATACTATCAAACACCATAATATTATGGTAGACGGTAGATTAAAAAATATTATGTTCTAGTTCCGTAAAATATTTATTTATTTATTCTGTTCAGTTCGGTCAGTTTCCGATAACATAACAAAAAGTTCTATAAAAAAGGTAAAATATTGAACGGTAAGATAGGTGGAAGTGTAGGTATAGGAGCAAGGCCCCGCGGATCTGTTTGCTACCAAATACTTAAGCCTTCCCTCCCCCCAAATATTTTATAGGATTTCCGCCTATGCGATACACGGAACAAAGTATAAGTACATAAATCATATCAAGCTGCACACAATGTTACAAACGAAATACTGGCTGGCCGGCTTGACAAACCAAATATGCCTAACAGCAAATTATTACTTTTTTTTTTTTTTGTATTACAGATTCCAAATATATTTTTTAAGATTTTCAGTTTATACCTAGAACTTATGATTCGTCACACATAAGTTTCTTATTTTGGTATAACACCGCCGTGAACCGTGGTCTAAGAATAATGTCGCAGCGTCATTTTCATTTTACCAAATCCCGGAAAAACAATTTGAATTCTCAAAATAACGTGCTTTAATGATACGGTATTAGCGGTCAACAGTGGCTAACCTGTGGTAATTGCAATTGTCGATTAGTGTATATTAAATTCCTCGCGAATGGCGGTTTTTTTTTGTTTTTGAAACTCTGCACACCCGCGTCGTAGCAATGCAATATATTTTAGCATACGCGTATAAATTACTACAATTATGTCGTAGTCGGAATTCAGAGCTATTATAATATAACCGCGAGTAAACATAATGTAGGGATAACCACGTAAAATGTAAGCCGGCCCACAAGTACCTACCCAAGTATAATATATAGTTTAATGGTTTTATGGTATTGCAAGAGACGTAGCTGTTCGATGAAATGAAAATAAAAAAAAACGGAGCGAAACTGAAGCAACACGATACGGACTACGATACTGCACACGCGTGCGTTGTTCGTTTCGCAATTATATTATATTTTCTAGTTTTTTTACTGAGAACCGCGTCAAAGAACATGAGCGAAAAATAAACATTTTTTTTTTTTTTTTATTGTTTTGTAGTACAACTATCCGTTTCTATTATAATAAGTATACATTTTATGGATTTAAATACGATATGTGCAAGATTATTATATTATGATGGATGTTTGTAATTCACACAATCTGCGCACGAGATAAAAATGCATATAATTACTTATTTTCCTGTGTGTATCAACGTAAGAATATATAATGATAAAATGAAAACAGGTGAACCGTAAAGTAATAACTTATATACGAAATGCAAATAAATATGATAGTCTAACAAAAAGAAACAATTGTAATTAATGAGTTTTTTTACTGCCTCGGTTAAAATTTGAATAATAATTAAAATAAAGAAATGTTTTATCATAAACAAAACTGTTTTAAGTGAAATAGTATTGTATTGTTGTATGGATTATAAATTATATAATGATCAAATTAATTAGATCTCGGATTATATAAAATACGAATAGAAACAAGACAGATTCTTTTTTATTTTATTTTGTATAAAAGATATTTAAATTAAACAACATCAAAATATTGTAACTTTACGGCATGAATTTGATTCATAAAATATGTTTGATTTAATTACGTAAGATTTTATACTCAGATTTAAATTATTTTAAGAAATAAAATACACATTCAAAAGACAACAATATATAATATGGTTAATAATATAGTTATTATAAGTACATATTTAAATATTTTTAAAGGTTATTTCAAAGCCTCAAAGGTAACAAACTATCAACTTTTATACCTACATACGCGCTTATATTAATTATTGTACAAATTTATATCAAGATGTTTCTATCATTCAATTTATTTGATACCTACATATAAATTATAATTTCAAAAAATAAATAATATATCCTATGATTGTTTCATAATTATTTCAAATTATTTAGGTAGGTACGTCGTAATTTACATAAACACAATTCAGAAATTCGATAAAAAAATAAACATTGTATAACATTATATACGTTACTCTCAAAAATATGTTATTTATAAATAATACATTATTATTAATTTATTGTTGTGTGAGAATAAATTGAACATTAGGTATTCAATTGATTGGATCCTAATGTTCCTACCCCTTATAAGAAGTCTTAAATATAATATTATTAGTTTTAATTAAAGGTCACGAGGAAATTCATTTTCAAACGTCATATCAAATCTAATCGTAATTTCACGGTTTACGTAACACGTGCCGTCTCGACTAATCTATCAATCTCGTTTAGGTATATTATTCTAATTTTGTATTTCGTATTTGGGAAATGTAGACGGGCTCACAATGGTTATATTCAAACCCGTATCCCGTAAATATAGAACTTCCGCGAAACGCAATTTTTTTTAATCTTAAGTACCTATTTAATTTAATTTTCACCGGGATCAAACTGCAGTTTGCGCATTCTTTATCGTGTTATTCAATGTGGAATGTAATTCTACATTATAGGTATATGTATACCCCAAATTCCCATTCGATTTAATTCCAAATTTAAGTCGTTGACGAACTACACAGCACGAGATTATTAATCATTGCATAATGTCGAATCGCAGATAAATAGGCAGTGGGGAAAATATTATACAAAATACCAATCGACCATATAGAGTCTATATAGGTGTAGGCATAATATTTCAAAACGATTTCCAATAATAATCGTGTATGAAATTATACACGTCCTTGCAGGCGCGTATCGAAGGAATACCGTGTTATAATAATAATAATTGTTTAATTAAAAAGGACACATATAGTCGCAGAGACATAATTATAATAGCCATTTGTTTCGTCGCATCTCATCTAATCGTTCAGGTATATCATGCCAAAAACAGTGTATAATTATAATATAATATGCTTGTATTACTATGACGCAAACGCGACTGACGAATTCGGGAAAACATATTAATATATTATTCTTTCACCGGAAATAGCTCTCGAGAGTGAGACCTGCAGCGGCGAGCGTCGGATTTTCGATAGCCATTAAACCGTGACTAATTGACAAGTCGTTACTGTACGCGATCACTAATTATTACAATATTATCGTACGGTGCCCTTGCTCTAAATACCGTACAAGACGTGTGACGACCGTTCCGATTCCGAATTCGACCGATCGTCGATGGACTCGTCGCACGATTCGCGATGAGATTGCCCGTGCGAAAAAATTAACAGGTGTCGCGGGACGGGTGGCCAAGTGTCCGAAAAAAGTGAAAAAAAAGAGTATATGTATACCTACATCGAATTTGTAAATATTTTATAATATTATATTATGAAAAATCATCGACGAAACCGGTGGCGTAGAGTACTATACTTCGATTACAAAAAAACAAACAAATACACGATATCGAGCAGGTCGGCTTACCGTTTTCGTTGGGCGTGGGCGGCGGCAGCGGTGACGACTGATCGCCGCGGCTCCTCCGGCCACCACCGATGCTGCACCGTTCGTCGTCCTCTTCGTCGTCGTTGTCGTCCTCGTCGTCGTCGTCGTCGTCCGATGACGAACCGACGGCCGCGTGGACGGCTCGCATCAGGGCCATCGGCGGCGGCGGCGACGGCCCCGCGGACTTGGCGGACGACGGCTGGTGGCCGGCCGCGACCACCCGGTTGTGATGATGGTTGTTGTGGTGGTGGTGCGCAAAGTACGGGTGCGCCCGGCCGCCGTTGTTGTACTTGGGCACGGACAGCGAGCTGAGGTCGAGCGGCTGTTGGTCGGTGGCCGCGGCCGTGGCGGCGGTCGCGTCGCACGAAGACGACCGCCGTCCGGCCAGCAGGCCGCCGATCCGGTGGTGCTGCTGCAGGATCATGGCGGCGGCCGTGGCCGCCGCCGCAGCCGCCTTGTCCGAGGGCGGCGAGTCGTTGTTGTTGTTGTTCTTGCTGCTGTGGTTGTTGTTGTTGTTCAGGTTGTGGAACTTGTGCAGGTTCCGGTAGAACTCGAACCCGGCCGGGTGGAACTTGTGCGCGAGATTCGACTCGTCTTCGACCCGGCGGTACTGGGCGCCGGTGGCCGTGGCCAGCCTCAGACCCTCTCCGCCGGCCACCGCGGGTAAGCCCTCCAGCTTAACGGACGGACGGAAACACGGACGAACGGGCGCGCGCGCGCGCGACGGATGATCGCACCGAAAACGTGTCTCGGCGGCGGCGGCACGATTGCGCGCACACACGATTATTGCGAAAAATTAATAATAATATTATCACTGCGCGTATATAGGTATATTGTAATAATATATTGTACTTTTACGATTATATATAGGTATATAATATTAATATATATATAGGTAACGACGATACGGTCCTAATGTAATATCGTATAATACTCGACACGGGCACTGTCTCGCGACGACGACGACGATTTTTTTTGGGGGGTTTCCGTTGTGCGGTAGTGTACGAAGAAGAATTTGTTTATTTTTATTAAAAAATACGGAAAATAAAAAACGGAAAAAAACCCAAAAAAAAACGGACGATAACCGCACGCGGGACGACCGTGTACGTTTGACCGGTGCGTATGACTATATGAAGGCGGCGCGCGGTGTCTTCTCATTCAGTCGTCGCCGTCGTCGCCGTCGCCGTCGTCGGCCACCGCCGCCGCCGCCGCCGCCGCCGCCACCACCACCGCGACAGATCTCGCGGGTCGGTTGGGGGAGGGGGGAACGCCAACACACACAGGTACTGGTGGGGCCGTCCGAGGGGGCATGACGGGCGGCGGGACCAATCGGAACACGCCCCGCGTGCGTGTGCGCGCCGGTGTTTCGCGAGCGCGCGCGCCGAGCGCTGTTCGCGGGCATTTCCGTCGGAGGCGACGACGATTTTCCACTCCGTCCCCGTCGGACGTGTGCGCGTACGGATTTGCAAAAACTTTCGAGCCCCCCCCCCATCTGCTCTCCCCCGACCAACCCTCAGCGCCGTCGGCCCTTGTAACTTTTCGCGCGGGTACGGATTTTTTCTTGCATCTCCCGTGTCTCCGAAAGGACACGCCTAGTTCTTTAAATCGGACTTCCGTTTGGCCGCGCGGCTTTTTAAGGTTTTCTACTATACGCTTTTTTTTCATTTTTTTTTTTTCTATACGCTCGGCATTTTTTTTCAAACATAATATAATAATATATAATACAATATATTTATTATACGTGCGCGTCGCTGCAGCAAGTATTCGACGTACAAATATTATTCCGTTTCATTATTGTATATTTTTTTCCCAACTACCTACGATTTCCAAGCAACGAGAGACGTCGAACTTCCGTTTAAAGTTTTATATCGCCTATTTTAAATTCTTCTACGATATAAACGCCCTGCTACGTCTGCAGTGGTATTGTATAAAGACTATTTATATAACAACAACGTCGTTAAAAGTTTAAGTACGACTTTACGCTGTATATATATATACAGATTACAGAGACAATATATAGGCGTATATTATATTAAATCTCACAATAGGAATTGCAGGAATAATTCGACGTAAGTATATTTATACAATTATTGCGATTTACCGGTAAATATAGTCACTGTGTACGTCATGTAGGTGTATTACGTAAATATCCAAAATTTGATTCCAACGTACATGAAATAATTTTCAATTATTATGATTATGTATCCATGTAAAATTATGCATCGATTATGAAAATGTTAACGTTTTATCATAATTTACACGCCAATTAATGCGATATTCATTTTGTACGAATCGTACATGCAGTTTTTATGTATTTACAGCAGTCATATAATAACAATAATTAGATACAAGCATTTATTAGGCACCTATAACATATAATTAATTATATGGTACCTATTATCTATACTTATACAGTTGTATACCATTGATTAAGTACATGCCGCTGAATAAAATTAAAGTTTATGTAACAATTTTTTAATCATGGTAAAACATTAAAATACGTATAACCTAAAACCAATAATAATCTTAAAAATCATAATAAAATTTAAATCTTCAAACCTACGGTTTAGTTTTTTCCTACCTATTTTTATAACGGTGCAAAATATTATGGCATCATTTAAAAGTCATAATAAATGTATCACTGCGTTTATTAGTCTAAGACACTATATATAGTATAAATACAGTTAGGTTAGGTACCTATAATTTTATAATCTTAGCTAAATAAAATATTTTGCATACATAAACGTAAGATATTTTTATTGAACCGTAAAATGCATAAAAGTATATGAAATCCAGTAAATTATGAAAAAAAAAAAAAAAATCTACAAATCTTTGCTACTTTTGTTGCAATGTTGTAATTTAAATATAGCCATAACCCTATACCTATATACGATGGCCATATAATTGAAGAGCGATAAAAACTATCGAAAATAAAGCCAACGGATTCGTGAACGTGTCGCTTTAGAAACTATTATACTATTATATAAAAACAACGATAAAATCCTTTTTGCCAAGTCCCCGCGGTAGTGCAAAAGCAGCCCCGCTGCACATCGCGCTAATAATATATAGCCGGTCGAGTCCAAGCATGCCACTGTGTATATATATATTATATACAAAATGTATATATGATACTTTTATAGTTATATACTATATATATATCTATATCGGTGCTGCAATGACATCACGAGGTAAGCGCCGTGTATATAATATAGGAGTAAAGCAAGCTCGAGTTCATAAATATATAGGATAAAGACAATCGGTCGTATTTAGTCGTGGCATAACCGCGTATTACTGTTATTGGGTATATACCGCACCGAAATAAAAAAGTTTTTGGCTAACCCGTACGACCTTGTGCACATTGTAGTAAAATATATAATATTATATGATGGTTGAATAACGTGCGCGGACGCATAAATTATTATATCATTATGTATATAATATATAGCCATATATAGGTACACCAAACCCCGCAGCATCACGCACTCTACGGCAGTTGGACAAGTCGGGCGAACTCTCGGTGTCCCTTTTTTTTCGAGGGGGGGGGGTTGCATCACGCTAACGTTAATATATTTAGGTACACGGGTTCACACACATAATATTAAAACTCTATATTTACTATATATACCTATTGAATTGTTATTTTTTTGACGCAGAGCAACTGCCGTATTATAATTATGTTTGAATGCATCTCTAAATATAACTTACAATAGGGGCGAGCGACGCGACCGGAAAATCGTGCAGCTACACACTCGCCTGGCTACAGGTCCTCGGTTGTGCAGGCGAGTCTCGACAGGAAAATCTAAGCGGGCCTCTCAAAATGTGGGCTGCAGGTCATACCAGTGTTTGGTAGTGATTTTATTTTTATAATAATATGCTAGTGAGAAATTATAGTATACTATAACATCAGTAGAAAATGTATATAATTGAATCGAATTTATTAAATCTCTCCATATAGTATTGTAGCTGCAATAATCAAACGTTGGGAATCCAAAAATTCGGCGGACCTTGCCTATTATCCGGCTACGTTTTGCATCTGACCTAACCACGCGGTCCCATATACCCATGTACCCATACGTATGCATGGGAAATTTGTTTCGCCCACACCTTATAACACATAATAATATTATCGCGAGCCCTTCATCAGCGCCTTTTGTGTTATGCGGCTCGGACGGGGGTCGCCGCACAGCACATATACATAATATGTATAACGCAGTATAATATATATATATATTTACGTACATACGACCCGTCATATTCTAATTGCACTCGTTCCGTATACATATACATATATTATACATATATAATACATATATATTATTATATAGTAATGTACGTCCCATACAATATATTTTATATGCGCGTATTATTCGACACAACAATGCAACGGTCATTTCGTCGGACTATATATATAATATAATATGCACACCTCTGTACACGTACATTATAACGTTGACGACGACGACGACGGAGGCGATAATAATAATTGACGCGCGACGAGAGTCGTTATAATATGCGTTGCAGTATATATACGCGAAACGTTATTTATTTATTTTTTCCGTTTTATTGCGCTATTCGCGCTTCCACCCCCGCCGCCGACGCTCACCTCCGGACACGCTGCTGCTGTATACGACCACTACAACACAACTGGGTCATTTCAACAGATGTTGACGTTATACGCGCATATATATATATATATACCTATAATAATAATAATAATAATAATAATAATAATATAATGTATACCATTTCGTGCATTATGCGAGTGTGAGTGCGTGTGTATATATATAGAGCAGCCTCGGCCGAACGGTCATCTCGTCGTGGACCAAAGGTGCGGCGCGGGGGCGGTATTGATTTTTCGCATTCACACACACACACGCGAGCGCCGCCGTGCACACACGCACTCTAAATACGCACAATGAGGCCCGCGATGTTGACCGGTGCTGCACGCCGCGCGCAGAGGGGACGCGTATATTTTTATTATTATTATTATTATTTTAACCAGACGGACGCCACGCACGCGTTACACTACTACTATATACTATTATTATTATTATTATTATTATTATTATTATTATGTATATATTGTATCGCGTTTTAATAATAACGGATTTCTATATAACGCGCCGAGTATTTTTTTGTAATAATATATATATATATATATTATATAGACAACGCTAGGTAGGTATGTACTAGGTATATAGATAGGCAGATTACTATATTACTATATACGGATTGTGTTTGACCGACTTCGCTCTGCACCACCGTCGACTATACTGACTTGGCGTATATTTTGTATTAAATTACGCGTAGTTTATAGGTACACGATAACGCGTCTTATAAGTAACAAGTCTATAGAATTATATGCGAACACTACTGCAAAATTGCTAAATATTATGAAAGCGTTTACATCTGAGAATAAAAATGACAAAAACAAAATATGCACTGTGCATAAAGCATTAAAAACCCTTCAACTATATAATATGCAAAATCAAATTTGATCTATATATGAAATCGGTTTGATTTGAAACGTCCATATTTCAAACCCTCACCGCACGATCGCGTGCATACACATTTAATTCTGTAGTAGACTGTAGTAATAAGTAATAACCATACGTCATATAGGAATTGAACTTTGTAGTATTTTTTTGGCACATTATTTCCAATAAGAAGCGCTATAAGTTTGTTAAAAGATTAACGAAATATCAATGTTTTTAAACAATCAATGTTCTTAACTTGACCCTCGCGTGGACTTGTTCAGAGGGGTATACATTATCTTCTTGAAAAATAAATACTAATAAAATGAAAATATCTTGTTTTTTCATTGTTTTGGTGCATATACCTATACAAAGGATATTTTCATATGTTCTAAGCTCTAGCAGATATTAATTATCAGACGGTTATTACAATGTAAACAATTTTTAATTGAAATATAAACATTTTAAAAACTAAGTAAAATTAAAAACGAAATGGCCATTGACCAACAATATTTATTTTTCGAGGCTCACATTTTTTTTTTTTGCGTATTTGCAATTATAAAATGGTTGTATAATTGCAATTAACTTACTATAGTTCTTAATGTGAAAACATACAGATCCAATATTTAGTAAAAAAAATATGTATTAATATACTATTTACCCAAAACCGATGGCATGTCCAGCACGATAACAAGTAAAATATAAAAAAAAAAATATATATATATACGATGATCAAAAAAAATTCTGCTCAATACCCTTATTGCTTCTCGGTCCTCACAAAGTCACAGACTTCTTGTCTAGGTTATAAAATTACTCATTAAACATATCTGTTCTAATGTTATTCTAACCATATAATGATCGATATTCATAATAATCTTACAAATATATTAAATATTATTTTGACTATATAATTTTATTGAAAAATAATATATCCAAGATATTTATAAGTAATAATATAATATGTGTAAGTACCTAATATGTGTCATACTTCGATTAGAATATAATAGGAAATTATATATTAATGTATTTAGTATATATACTAAAATATGTACCTACTATAATATACGTATATACTTATATATTGTATTTTAATGATGCATTTTATAATATGCTGTGGTTGGAAGTAGTGCGCACTGCCTTTTTTTGGAGTGTATTTTGCGATGATATAGTGATACGACTGATACCTAACCATAATAATTATAATGCACTAATCATAGAGCATTACATCAAATGTAGTTCAAGTGACTATTTTAACCGACAACCACTGATAATATGTGCACCGGTGCCAAATTTCGTAAACCAAACATATACTATTTTACTGCACAGTTACTATTACAACTGTGCGGTGATAAAATAGCTGTTAAATATTGAATCAGTCAACGCGTATCGCCTTAATAGGTTAGGTTTAATACCTATAGGATATACATTGAGACAATGACAAACATGCCCCCCCCCAAGAAATTCTCGAAAATATTTATTCAAATATTTCATATGTATAATTGAACGAATTTGATATTAGTATCTTCAAGTATATAATACCGAAAAACAAAAGGAGGCCAGGGGGCAGGGACATATGTCTCTAGCTTCCTATGTAATGTAATAAATAAGTACCTATTCATATATATTCTATTGCTAGATTTAAGTACACGTACGTGCCGTCGAGGATTACGGAAACTCAATATTGTCACTTAAGCGGCGACACCACGTATCTATCTCTGCTTTGCAACTTTATATGAGAAATACAGAAAAAAAATCAATGCCCGCGTGGAGTTGCGATGTAGCGTGTCTCTCATTATAAGTTAAATACAATTTTGATAAAACTGTAATATAGCCTATTATATAATTTATTATGCTCTGGACCTATGTATGGCGTTGCCTTTTAAGTGGCGATATAATAATATTCGCGGGGTGTTGTTGTATATTTATGTCGATACTTGTATATTATAAATCCAACAGGTATATAAAGTGCATTCGCATAAATATTGTGATCAGGGCCTAACGAAGAAACAATATTTTATTATTGTAACAATAATATAATATGTGACGGCTCATATCTGACGGTTAAACTGCAGACCACTGTGGTCTGTGGCCACAGTATAATTGGTTACCTACAGTATTAAATACATGACGTTTTAAAGGTCACATCGCTGCTGCTATTAAACTTTCACTTATCACACATGGTATATAATAATGTATATATAGTTCACACCACCTGTAAATTGTAATATACGTATTGTATCTTATACCTATGCTAATATTTTTATTATAATATAATATAAAATAGATATTATTCAACATTTTTTATTATGTTTTTATCTCGAAATTTCGATCTCTAGTGTTGGACCTTGGAAGTCTACAATATACCCAATATTGTTTGAACCCCCCCCCCAGCGGTGATAATAACAACCGAGATGTGATGACATATATATATGGTGACCAGATATTAAAAAAGAAAAAACAGTACATAATAATATAGGCTAATATATATTATGTGTATACTGTATATATATCAATATAAATACCTAACAATATAACATCAATTTAAACTCATTTATTTATTTTTAAACATAATATACATATATTGTTTTTATATTATTCATGAAGACTAGTCTTGATGATATTATTATTAGATAATATCTAAAACCGTGATTACAATATTAACACTATATCGTCTATATCACAGTTTTAAAACTTTTTTTTGATAACAGAATTTTTTTAAATCCCTTAAATTTGAATTTAGGTAATTTTTTTCCATTTGGAATTATTAAATTATTAAAAATAAGTACATTTAAGTGTACTTCGACCATTTATTTAGGATAGTAGGACATGTTACCAAAAAACAGTACTGTCCTTATAAAATAAGTACGTCTGGTCACCATACATATATATAATATATTACATAATATTAAATGTGTGCGATGTTATTCAACGATCGTCGTTTATTAATTATCAATCATCTTACACGGATTTAGTGTCAACATTTGATAAGAAATACTGGGACTTGGTAGTTGGCAACAATTATAGTGTGCATATATAGGTAGGAACGTTAAATTCAGCCATCATTTTACTATAGGTGTAAATGTGTAATAATACAATTATATAATATTATGTAGGCTATACAACATTTTTTAATCAAATATAATATTAAGAATTTACTCTACACTTTTACGTGATATTTACTATTTTCTATAAACATGATAATATGCTTTTAGACAAAAAAAAAATTGTTGTTAAAAAATAATTATCTGACATAACTAGATAAAACTATTATTAAGTAAATACAAATAGTAATTTAAAACCATGATATATATTAAACTGTATATATATATATATAAGTAATTGCCGCCTGTAAAGTTTGTAGATAATATAATATGTTGCCCGTCATATAATATATTATATTTGTATTATTTTAATCCTTTATTCTATAGCTATATTTTATCGTTAGATTAAAGTATTATAATATATTATATTATTGTTTGTAACTTAAAATATAATTAAATGCTTAATTTTAAATTAAACGATTCCAAACCAATAATTGTATACAGTCGATGTATATTACATTTTTAAGCATACTCTAAGGACCAAGAACTATAAAATTATCACGTTACATAGGGTTTTTTCTCGAATAAACAAATAAATCATTTGGACTTTTCAGATTCCACTTTCCACACTGCTATGTATAAAATGTTACGTACTTATTGTCTATATACTATTACTTACATATACTTCCAAATTAATGGTACGCAGTACTCCAGTGTCTTGATTTGGTCCTTATATAAATTAATTGTCACTGCAAAATAAACTCTTACAGGAAATAAAACCCCTCGAGATTTTATTCGAAAATCGTTAAGACATAAAATCGTTTATATAGGCGTAAATAAGATAATGATTTAATAAGGTCCTAATTAGTATACGCTATGCACTAACACAGTGGTTCTCAACGTTATTTCATTCACGTACCCCTTTACCACTCACCACTATTTCACGTATCCCAAATATCAATTTTGAATATAAATAATGGAAAATAATAAAAATAATAATAATTTTTAAGGAAAATTTGGAAATAGTATCTACTATATATCGCATTAATTACATTAAATCGCAGACTCTACATTGTAATAAGTACACAATAAATAAATTATTAAATATTTCGTTAATAGCAAACTATTTCAGTTACATTAAATTTCACTTTTTCCGCCATCACTCAATTTTTTTCGCGTACCCCTTGAAATCATGCCACGTACCCCAGGTTGAGAACCGCTGTACTAACATATAATAATACTGGAACCTTTATTGCTGTTTATACTATATATTATCATTTATCGGTTTTTCAAAATGTGGGTTGCGTTTTCGGTATTCTCAATTTAATTTTTTTAGACAACATTATTTACAAGAACAATTGAATCCAACATTGGAATATTGCTAAATATATGTTTATTTCCAAAAGTTAAAATTGTATTTGCACATGAATACATCATATATTAGGTTTTTCGTATATAGGTTCATTCATTTTGCTCCAAAGTTTAAAATAAGACCAAACTCGTGCAAAATACAGTTATTTTATTTAATCTTATTTTATAAGTGTGAAACAACCAAAGTATAGATGTATAAAAAAAGGGGCGTAAGACAGATAATCAAATTTATACTAAAATATAGGTATAATATCATTTAATATTATTTCATAATAAATTGTTTAAATTATATGATAATAATAATAATAATTAAAATTATGAATATACATAAGAAGTGATAATTATTTTGTTAGGTACGAAGCACTAGCATTTAACCTAACCTACCCTAACCTAACCCCGTTTCAAATATTTAGCCGATATTTTTCAGTTTATAAATTAACATAATGTGTTATAATTAATTTCATATGCCTATAATTTATACTTTGTATCATATTAAAATCTTAAATTTCAGAAATAACCAAGTAAACGATCTGTGGTTGAATATTATAAAAAAATAACATATTGACCATCGGCTGTAGCTGCTATAGCTGGTATATTTATAAGTTTTAATATTATTCGTGCTGTATCACACATTACATATTACATAATATATATTATACATATATATTAGGTATATGGTTGGCGATTAATGTCAACGCTTGGACGGATAAAACAACCCCGCTGTGAGGAAAAATATTCAGGAAGGGTCCAGCCCATAGGAAAGAAAAATACAATAATCGTATTTTAAAAGTATATATAATATTATTATATACCGTGCTGCAGCCGTGCAGTATTTTTAATATACAATATGGAATAGCCTAATTACATTAAATGATGCACAGAAAAGGTATATAAATTTCCATTACCATTTTATATATGTGGGTACCGCATGTTGTTCGATCCCTCTCAACTTATTAGCCGTTTTTAATAGCTCGCATTAATCTTCTCCCATTTTTCATTAGTCGCATGTACATTTTTTGGGGTGAAATAGTTCGAAAATAATATATTATAATATCAACCCCGATAAAAATGGAATATTATATTAATTCAATGTCAAGTCTTTCTATATAATATAGTGTATATAATACGCGTGGTAAAACATTACGACTTAAGAGTTGGGCGGTATACGCGGAATATTATTTTATTTACATGGAATAATATATGTGTTTTTACAATAATCTGGCGTTGCCGCTGTATAGCCTGTAGTTGGTACCACTCAAATATTATGTTTTGTTCAGTAAAAATAAATATTTTATAGTGCCCTGCACGGACGGATCGTGTTGCTTAATCGCAATAATTTGTGTCTTGAATAAAACACTTCACGCATCACCTGCACTCTGCACTCATGCTACAACAAGGTATAAATAGTTAGGTACCTATATACGTAAAAATGATAGGCGAAATTCGTTTCCTTTCGATTCTCTCCCCCCATTTGTTGCCGTTAAATCATTCAATTTGTCGATCATCGCGGGATAAGCACAAAAATACAACGTTATAAAATACAGACCTGACCTGAGGTTTTATCTTTTCTTTACTTTGCATTGTTAAAATATAATTACATTCCGGTTCCCTGCGTGGGAGTTTCGTATGTATATACATCAATAATATATATACCTGTTCTTCTCTTGCCGTCCATATTTTGCATGGATGATGTAAAAAAAAAAAATACACACCCCGAGACTATGAAAAGAGTTTCGACCGGATTTTGATTAAATGAAAAAAATCGCTCCCCAATCGAAGTTGACCTAGATTCCCTATACATAATCTTGTAATTATTCTCGCAGTATCCGTCGAAATTCGCACCCATCTGTTAAAAAAACACCCCAATAACGGAATAAAAAGAGGTTTTGGAATATTTTTTCCCATGAATATCCACCTTTATGTAAGTTTTTTTTCAACGAAAAAACGATGGGGATTCGTATAGAATATATATATATTTTTTTTAGTGTGAGACCAAGATTTTTAGGTCAACGGCTGCTGGGGATTTTTACTGTTTTTTAGAAACGATACATAATACGTTGTAGTGACAACCCTCTTTGGTTTGTCTAACGTCTCTGGGGTGTATTGTGTCGATTTTTTTTACGTTTCGCGGAAAAAAACGTACAAAACGTATAATATGCGTATTCAAAGTAAATACTGATAAATTGGAAAGGGTTTGCCGAAAACCAAGAAATATTAAAATGCCAACGGGCGTTTGTACCTATGTATAGAATATGAATATAGGTACAACGATTCGGTTGTATCATTGTTCGAAGGGTTGCCGTAAACAAATTTTTACAAACCCTTTTTTGGAGTGAATGCTTGTCACATAAATTTAACTTCATAAAATGTCACACCTAGTATTATGTATATACATATAGGTAATAATGTAACGCGAGTAAAGTGTTTTATTTTGGAATATTATTTCAGAAACAAAAATGTTAAGTATTAGTTTTAAATTTTAAATTTATTTTATTTACTTTTTACTATATATAATTAAAATATACATATATATTTATATAATATATAGGTAGGTACCAATAAACATCTCTAGAATTCTTTCCTATATCTACTTCGGGCATGAATTATATTAATTAAAATATAAATAATATATAGGTATCCGACATTTTTGTCTTCTTACCATGTTTTTTATACATAACTTATATGTATATACGGTATATATTATATATACCGATATCACATACGTATGATGGGCTATATTATGACTTTATTGAGTGCAATGACATATATTATTTTCTGTTTGACAATTAGTGAAATGTTGTTATTTACGGGTTCGATATGAATACATACATGTATATAATACCATTATGGCATTATACCATGATTACGACTTACAACGTTCACGTTAATTATATAAGTCACCATTGAAGTATTGAATTTTGGATTAATTACTGTACCATTTTGTCTAAGACATGATTTATAGTTGTATAATTATGGCTACAGCACATGTATAACATATTATATTATCATGATTGTTTTGGAATAAATATCCTATTTAATATTATATTGGTAAACTGTATAATAATAATATAAAAATATAAACGATAAATGTCAAAAGTTTTATTTCAAACACTTTTTAAAAATTATCGAGCCAAATGCATAATATGCAGCCTGATGGGGGGTGGGAACAGATGTGTATTGTGCACATCCGTATAAAAAACGCTATATCACGACATCATTTTTACTGGCGTCTGGCAGGCTTATGTTTCGCTCGACAACAGTGATTTGAATACGCATAATATATATATATATATATATTCCGTTTCACACATCACAATAGGAGGCGTACGTTTCACGGGTAAAAAGATATTGAACGACGGACCATTAATAATACGCGAAACCGAGACCGCTGTGCAGCGGGGTATATACGTATTATATATACACGCAAGGTTAAGAAAGAGAAAAAAAATACAGTGTTTTTTTCGATCCTTGCAGCGGCGTATTTACCCCCAAGCGAATTTACATAATATAAAACGACTGCGTGTCAAAAGAATTTCGCATACCTATATGGTCTCTTGTTAGCTCCAGTCAATCGTAACACCCTATATAAACTATAGGCGTGTATATATATGATATTTTTAGTTTATATTATGCGCGTGTGCAATGTGCATATAATATACATAATATACACCGTACATATATCGTAATAATATATCTAAGTACAACGAAAACACTGATGTGCTTTGCATGTTGCAACAATTATATAGGAGGGGTGGGTGGGTTACTGCAGGCGTGTACACCCCTGAAAGTTTGTCGATCCGTCAACAGGTGAAGGAGGTATTATATTATGTATACCGTAATGTATGCGCGACCGCGTACGCAAATCAGAAAAAAGGGGTGTGCCGTTTTTTAACCCACGCTAAAAAATGATCCTTCGAAATACGCATGTACATATATTACATTATATAGTACAGTATATTATAACGACCAAATGTACTAGCAAAATGGCGATAGTAGATTTGTCGAAAGAGTAATATTATAGATATATTTAGAGGTGCAATACACATAGACACCCAACCCATCGATGGAATGTGTGATAATAGTAACAGTTATATAATTGATGACTCAATGAATGTCTTAGTTAAATTTAAAATGATATAATATTGTAGTCAGCAAATGTTCAACAAACAACCCTCCCTCCAATATATGTATGTATACATTTTCCGGTTTAAAACCACCAACATGGGGCGGGGGAGGGGGTGCGTTTGTATAACTTTCACTCGTGCAGCATCGTCTGTTGAAAACCAACCATATACAAAATCATAAAAAAAACCCATTATTACCACCTTTACAATTGATAAATGCTGCTCGTTCTCGAACGACCGCTAAGTTTTCACTAGCCGACCAGAGTTCTCCACCCCGGTCCCCGGATTGCTCGTCCTAAGTCCTATTCGAGCTCTATTAACTAACGTACTAGATCTGCCATGAACCTCCCCTCCTCCCATATAAATCGGTGCTAAAATTGTACACTCAAGTCACTTTTGTGTACATCACAGTACATTATAATAAAGTGGGTACAATGTACATATTGAGTACCTGTCTAATATGGAGTTTAGGATAACATTTTGGGATGTGCATATAGTGTTGAATGCTGATATATTTCATTTTTGTAAAAGCTAATGTCCGATAATAATATCGTCTATTACCATGTTTATCGCCAACGAAAATAAAATATGTTATCATATACCTAATTATATCGTTATACTGGAGTAGGTAGAATCTATATATTCTATATGGATGATTTACTGAAGTAACTAATAATATTTAATATTCGTGATAAAATGGTCTAGACATAACATTATACCTACTATTAACAATCGATATGTAATTGACACAAAAGTACCTATATTCAAAACTCACGATAAAACACAGCTAAGTAATTACTAATGAGTAAACATTTAGCATTTATTTTGTTTCATATTATTCTAGATACTACTAGATTATTCTACTCATACTTGTCGCAATAAAATAAAGTCATGTTTCATTAATTATAAAAAATGTAATAAAAAAAAAAAATAATTTTCAATATGTTTGAACATTAAATTTAAATTATTATATTTAAAAGTCGTTAACTAAATAAAAATATTTGAAAATATTTAATAACTATGGAAATAAACTACTGAAACCTTCTATTTCAGCTGGTGAGCTGGACCTAACCTAACCTAACCTAACCGTAATAACTATGGGTACATTATTCCACGAAAATACAAGTGTTTTGTCAACATCCCAGTTTATTTAAATATATAATTTATTGAAAAAAAAAAACATTAAAATGATACCTATACAACGGAGTTTTGTTTAAATAAGCACAGATTATAAATATTAAATATCATATGATTAAAATAGAACATGGCGTCAGCAACTGTCGAGTTCGAGTTCTATGTCAATATACCTAATGCAGTTATATAGGAATAGGGACATACGAATAATTTATCATATCAAAATCACGTTTCGTACATAATAAAACTATACGAGTTCCGGATACATTTTTAGCGTGCATGTATATTATAACAACTCATTATGAAATTTAATTAAATAATTAATATCTACAGCACGTTCAAATTCTCTGATATAACATGGTATTGAGTAAATCGCATAATAATATGTCATCGACACTTATTGTAAATTAAAAGTCATCTTAAATATATTTTCATATTTTGCTAGTTAATCATAATGTAATTCAAATTCAATTCAATTGTCAAATAAACAAAAACGTGATTTTTATATTTTATTTTATGAGCTTGGCGGAAATTATACATGTACCTATAGATATTTCTAACTATTTATACATACATGCATATATCTAGTAAATATATTATGACGTATTAATATAATATCAAATCGACTGCTTAGATGATAAATTATAATTTTTTTTCTTTGAGTGAGTTCTAGCATTACTTTAACCCTAACACCTAACAATCATACCTAACTTTTAATGACATTTTACCACTTATTAGCAATTTTTTGTTGGTATAAAGTTTTTAAAATGTCTTTAATACACAAATCACCAATACGGATTACGGAGATAATATTGTGATATTTCATCATTTTTAATTAATATATTGATGAACACTAATTTTGATAATTAATAAAGTGAGTAAAATTGACCAAATATTAAAATAATAACAACTATTAATAATTACTCATAATCTCCATGTAAATTGCTAGGGTACATTGTAACGGGGAAACACTCACTATATGGGCAGGTAGCACATCCTGTTTACACTCATATAATATAATATCGTATATTTTGAATTATTTTTTGTTAGTCTCTTATTACAATATTTAAATATTAAAATTAATAATACGTTCAAAGTTCAACGCACATTCATATCAGACATCAGAGATATTATTGTCTCCTGTGATTATAGCAGGATAATAATATAGTAAATTAACTATTAACTATTGACTATATTTATATTGATATAACAACTATACATGTTGTAAATTATCAAATGTTAGGTAAATTCAATTGAACTAGGATTTAACAAGTTAAATTAATGTATTAAAATGTTATGTCAATTTGAAATGAATTAGTGTATACCTAATATTGTTTATAATTCAATAATCGTATCTACTTCAAGTCACTTATTCATTAGGCATATATTATTTAATTATTATTATTTAGATACCATTTTTAAACAAACTATGGTTAAGCTGATAATCTTCAATGCATTCTATTATCCTTATATTATTATCTTTATTATCGTTATCTTCAAACATATATATACCTATTAAGTATTAGGTTTATCGTATATTATAATATAACAATATATATAGGATCACGATGGGAGCAGAGTATTATATACTGCGCGGCTTTACTCACTTCTCTAGTTTTTTTTAGCGTGACTACTCTCACAACATTTACCGGTGCATATTAATTGCCTCCTAAAATATACAAATTGCCTTCCACCCTTATCGTAAATAAAAAGGTTAATATTATACACTAGTTTTCCACCGATGGTGATCAAGTAGGTAGTTCGTAATTATATATACGAGTTGCCTACCAAAAATGTTCACACTAGCTGCCTGTTATAAATAATTGAGTGATGGTTCATTTAACTTCACTAAAATATACCACGATGAATTATTTATGTATACAGTATACAAAATATATTGCGGTTTAATTATAAAAAAAATAATAATAATGGGAAAGTGGGTACCGCTTTGTTGTACGTTAGGTATCGGGTTGGTCACTGTTATCGATGCTTTAAATTTGAATTCAATGGTAAAAAATCATTGCATACGAAAAACGATTCTGAGCGAAAACGGTCTGTCAGCTCGATTGCTAATTATATTCTATGATATTATTGCTGTTAAAATAATTCATTTCCGAAAACATTGCATATTTCACTATATTTGAAAATGTCATCGTGTGTATAATATATACAAACATACTTTAAAAGTTGCAAGTACCCGCCAATTATATTTTTAAATTACAAAGGCAGAAAAGTATAACATCGTTATACTTCGTTTAAATATCTGATTTCGTTAAGATTTGAACTTACCAGAAAAGATGCCGTTGAAGAAAATCGAAGAATTTTGTCTGGTAGAAAAAATGTTTATACAGACAGAAAAAAAACACACATCATTGTAAAATCAATATATTCTTCGTTCCGCTCAGAATCTAAAATAAAGTTTACAGTAACATATAATATTACATAATAATGATAAACATTAGTCTTATAGAGGTATATGGATTATTTCTATTTTGTTATATTACAAATTGCTGTATTAAGTAAGTATAGGAATAACTTCATACTAAAATAAAATGTTCAATACATTTGTTATGATATTTAGAATTATGTTTACAATTAAAAAATATCAATCTACGGTATATATTATAATATATATTTATATTTTATACAAATAATACACAACTATCAAAATAATAATACAATCATTAGTCAATAAAAAAAACATTTAGTAATCATATAATAAAAATTATAAATATTTTATTATTATTATATATTAATATATGTAACATTTTTGAATCATTTAGGGACCACTTATACATTTATTACTTGCCCATTGGGAGGGAACTAGGACTAGACAATTTTTTAATTATACGATAAAATTTAGGATACGTTGGGAGACAACGCGTATGCACCGAAATTTACGATGGTACTCGGTTATAGTGTAAACCTATAAGAATTTTCGGTAACGTTGGCAAAATATTCTATAATTATTTGAAATTTTCAATTCTCAGATAATACTTAGTACCTATAGACATCAGGTGATTATCATTTTGAGGTCCAATGACCAAACCAAGATTGAAAATACAGACCACATTATTCATTTTTACTCATTTAAAAATAACTATCTTACAAAAAATGATGTGTGAAAATGTCAAAGTACTTACATATCTTAGTATTAGATTATTCAAATTATTGATCTTGTATAAATTTATGTGTAACGGATAATTTTCATGAATTTTTTTTAACGAACAATTCTTAAAGAAGTTACCAAAAAACGACCTCTTAAAGTATAAACTGTATTTGTACCTACTTAATTTTCATAATGACTAATAAAGGCTTAGAGAATTATCTATTATTGAGTGAGGCGATAAAAAATTATTTTGACATAATGATAAGTTTTATACCATTGTCACCTTTCTACGTGAAATACCCACACATTTTTTTAGCAATACATCACTGATAATATAAGTAGGTACTATATTAATATCTTATTAGACATTATAGTTATTAGTATTTTAAACTTTGAGTGTACCTGCTTTAATGAATTTTAAGATCATGTTTTGGGTTTTTATCAGTAAGTTTCCTTAGTTAAAATTAAGGAAAAAATGATTGTTCACTGCTACTCCGTTTTATGCCTCAAAGATAAATTTTGGTCATTAAAATTCAAAAATTCTTTTTTACATTATTGGAAAATAAAAAACACCTTTTTTTAGTGTTAGAATTTTTATTTCAAAAAAAAATCTAAAGAAAACTAAAAATAGTTAATTAGTGAGTGTCATCAGTGGATGGTTTCTCACATCTCGTGTGTCACGTAAATATATATGTTTATGTTAGTTCTCTATTTTTTTGTTGATGTCTTAATGTTAATATGTATATGTATATTCTACCCTCTATCACATATACTTATTGTGCTTCTTAGGTATAGATTGTATATTTCAAATAAAGAAGAAAAAAAAAAGAATTTTTATTTATAGTTTATTAATTATTTTTTATAACCATTTCGTAATTCTTTATTTGCAATGTATAAATTACCTAATGTTAGGCCTAGTTGAATTTCTGTGGATCTCTGTTAACAAAATATTTTGTCGTTTCCTCGGGCTCTTGGATTTCAGATGATTTAAGATAAACAATAAAAAATATTTTTTAATAAAATGAAAGTCTTTAGTATAGTAAAGTACCTTTAGCTGGTACTCGTTGAAAATAATACGACGTACGTTCGTGTAGGGTTTTAAAGGATACAACTAAGTTTATTTAATACATTTTCAAATTTCAAATAAAAGTTTTCCTTATATATTATTAAAAATAAAGTATATAGATAGATCTATTGCAGTACAGAAGCTCTCGAATACCCTCTTTACGTTTTGCTTTTAATTGATTTATTAATAGTGCGAGCAGTAGTTTGAAAACCTTTTTCAACTCTTTTACTTTTATAAAAATATTAATATGCTGATGTTTAAAAAACCACTTTTTTCGACTTAAATTATTGTAATTTATATTTTAGATAGTCGTTATAACATTGATATTATTATTTAAGGTGTGTACAATTATCAGGAATCGTTGCCTCAAAAACGTCGATGCCTTATTATGCATTTATAAGGTACTTACTATAATATAGTAACTATATCATTATTTTACATTTGCTTACCCGGGTGCCACACTCTAGAGATTATATTATCAAAGCGTTAAATGTGGGAATTTTGTTTCTGACTATAAAACTAAAAGTTGTCATTAAATTTTTTTTTTATCACTGATAAGAATAGTAGTAAACTGTATTGTATTGTAAAAATAAATGTTGAGTTGTAAATTATACATTCAAATCTTTTGAAAAATAATAAGATTTATTCGGAAAATTAGTGTATAGCAGCCTAATATATAGAACTAGCTGTCCCTCCCGGCGTTTCCAGAGTCAAAGATGAAATAAGTAAGTGATATCAGAATATTAGGCACACGAAAAACATCGCAATGGTGGCCTGTATCAAAGATTTGTGTTTTTTTATAAAAATAAAATATGTATATGCCAATTCCTACAAATTATAATAGTTTTAAGATAATATATGTAACCATTGACAACCCTATAAATAAACAGAGATTATTATATTATTATTATTATTATTATTATCATATATATCTCATCAAAAAAAGTACGTAGGAAAAACTGTTACTGTAACTGATAACTAATAATTGTAACCAATAGCAACCATTTATAAACAAAATACAAATTTTCGATTTCCATCATGAATTTCAAAATCCTTACTTCTAAGAATACTTCTTTGGGATAGGAACCTTCTCGTGATATAATCTTTCATTAAAGAAAAAAAATTAAGACAATAGGTCGAGTAGTTTCCGAGAACATTAGCATCAAAGGTTTCAATTTTCGGTTTTATATATACTGCAGCTGTCAAATGGGTCACTCCGTATTAAATAATAATATAATAATATGTGATAATATTTCGTGTATACCATCGACATGTTAGTCGATCGAAAACACCGTATTATGTATCATGTGCAGTATGATAAAATAATAATAATAATATAACGATATCATATCATTGCAATATAATAATAATATGTAAAAAACAACAATATTCGTATAGTTGTGATAAACCGCGCGCAAAAAAAAAGAACAAAAAAATACAGCGTATCACGCGACGCTCTTAATAGCACACACACACACACACACACACACACACAGAATATACGCATAGCCCCTACATATTATCAAGCGCAGACATTTTCAACGAAGGGGGGGGGGCAAGGTGTATATTATACATATATTTATACATAGCCATAACATATTAGGTATAGTATTTTATGGTGGGTTCATCTTAATTTAAATAAAGTAACGAACTTGTTTTTGACTAGTAGGTACTTAGTTATCACTAAGGCTATGGATCATACAAATTTGAAATTATAATTCACATTTCGGAAGCCAAAAATAAAATATAAATTAAATGGATAACTGTCAATCAGACTTTAGAATTTTAGATGCTTTAGACCAGGGATGTCCAACCTTTTGGGAAGACCGGGCCACATTAAGTAAGTAGAAGTTATAGTGGGCCACATACATTTTTATAATAATACATTTTATTTTTTTTGCCATCGCCATCGTTGTAATTACCATAACACATTCACATACTATTTAATCAATATAATAGGTGTGGGCACCTTATATTAATAAGTTTTGTTTTTAATAATTTTTTTTCTTATTTTATACCTAAATAATTTATGGTTTTGAAATGTACAGCAGGGCCACATCAAGACCTATCATGGGCCGCACGTGGCCCGCGGGCCGCTGGATGGACACCGCTGCTTTTGACTATAATCAGTATAATGATTTGGACCACGGTCGCGATATCACGTTATCACGCAGAACAATTTTATCACTAATCTGTTAATGATAAATCAATTATCGATCAATTTTATTAAAATGCTATAACACATATTTCAAAAATATACTATAATATACAAACATTTGCAAAAAAAAGCGGGGGGGGAGGGGATATGGCCTGTGGGCGCTCTTGCATATTATACTGTATATAGCTTGCTATACGTATATATATATACGCTATCGTCGCACACCGTATAATATGATAATATTGTATTATATAAACGTGTGTACAATATTATAATACTGCGTTTGTGTGTGAGAGGCACAATGGCTTTGTAGGACGGCGATTTCAGCAGCAGCAGCAGCAGCAGTCCCCCAGCGAGTATTGTTTGGCGCGCTCGGAGAATATTATTATTATATACGCGAGTGGGTATAATATATTATTATTATTATCATAATGTATACCTGTATAATGTGGAATAGGTGTCGGCGGCAGAGTTTTTTAAATCCGTCTTCATATTTATTGCCGCACTCCCGCTCGCACACAACAATAATATTATAATATACCTGTAGGCTGTAGTCGTAGTAGTAGTACGCAGCGTACAATAATAGTATATTATTATAATATCGCGTACCCATATCTCGGTTCGCGCGCGACGACGACGACCGCGACCGCGGTTATTACGGTCGCGTCGCCGCAGCGGCCGCGCAGTGTGCCCGCCGCAGTCGTATTATATTTATTATACGATAATAATAATAATAATATGCAAATACGTTATTCACGCTTAGGCGCGATAACGCGATAATAATATTATATGTCGTTATGCCTACGATATTCCTGCCGCTCGCCCGTCCCGTATACCACGGCTATATACCGCGGTACTTGCCCGTATAATATTATAATATACCGACGACGGCGACGACGGTCGATTTGGTCGAGATCGGAATCGATGCGCGTCCATATAATCAACACACGCACGGCAGTTGTGGATAAATATTATATTATTATACCGGTTAGCTAGGCGCGCGAGTCGTTGAACAAATAACGTTTTTTTCTTTCTTTCTATTCGCCTCTCTTTTCCATCGCGATTTTCATACGGCAATAATATTAATAATAAATAATAAATAATAATAATATTATTATTATTACTATATTTCTATCACGTCGCGTCGGGAGGGATATCGCGAAAACGCGCGCGCGCGCGCGTATATCGGAAACAATAAAATCGACCAGTCACTCTTGTTTTTAGACCCTTTTTATTATTTTTTTGTTGCTCGTTTGACGTCTGCCATTCCGCGTCATTATATTATGTTCTCTCGGGCGGATTTTCGAACAATCATTTAGGGTTTTGTGTTCGAAAACGAGGCGAAATGTTCGTAATTAACCGGAATCGCCTCTCTCTCTCTCTCTCTCCTCCTCGCGGAACACCCGGTGCGCTCACGTTTATAATATAACATAGTAATAACTATAGTGGTTACCAAAAATATTTAATATTTATGAATTTCGCATAATATCCATATTTTATGTTTTATTCCAAACCGTTTTTTTCGGCTTTCGTTTGTGTTTGAATGTAAGACCTTAAATTACAATAATACGCGTACATGTTGAAATGCTCATGTTAGTTTAGTCTTTTGTTTATGATGTGAAAAGTGAAAGAGGTACCAATTTATTTGAAATAATCGTCCATAAAAACAGTTTTATTACTTTACTCTTTTGTATCTATATAGGAAGTAGGTATAGTGTAACGGCAACGGGAAAATACAAAATACTGGTGCTTAGAAACACTTCTATTATTTAATTTATTTCCTAAACGTAGGTATACGTCTACACCGAATATTTTTGTCAAAAACGTTCATATATTGTCATTAATTTTTATTCCATGAGTTATAATATAATATATACATATTATGTATTGAGTTGAACAGTATTTATAAAGTTTCAACTTAATTATTAATATACGTTGATGCTTGTCGTAAATGCAATTTTGTGACACCGTATAATGTATGTTAGCGGTGTAATTGTAATATCACACGTCATGTATTTATTGGATTGAAATTGAGTAGGTTATATTATTAATTATTACCGACCAAATATTATCAATTTGTGGTTATTGTCTATTAATTTAAAATGTGTGTATCAAAATATTATACCAATAAAAACAATTACATTGCAGTCGTCAGTAATTATTTGAGTTGATCACAAATTCATTCTAAGCATTATATTATATTGTTTTACATCGGTGTGCGGGTGACTTTCATTACGTATAATATGTACGGCCGCCACGATTAAATAATTTTGTTGCACTATATTTTATAATTGAGTTTGTATAAAAAAAAAAAGGGTGTATGACCTATACTCGTATTCTATTACGCCCTTCGAATACCGAACTTGTCGTTTATTAAATATTGGACATAGTTTTTCTTATTAACGACATCTAATCGAATTAATTTTTTTTTATTGACGTTAATACAAATTAAGCCACTTCGAGATAAATAATAATGATACTAATAAAACTAACTATATACCATACGTCATTTGCCGATTGCATTACATTTTTGCCGAACACGAATTATTATTTCGTCGTTTTTTTTTATTTATTTAGGCTTGTAACCAAATTCGAGCAAGTATAACGATTGGGAGGTATTTAGTTTGTTTTTTTTTTTTTTATTCGTTTCTCGGGAAAAAAATACCACAAAACGTGAGCTGGTCTCGCCGGTCGATTTTATTGTCTCGTTTTTCGCAAATATATATTATATTTTATTATTGTAATAATATTGCGGGTTTCGGCGGGTACACGCGGACGATAATAATAATAATGACGATGATAATATTATATTATTATTGTGCGGACATAATTATGGGGGTGTGTGAGCGCACGCGTGTATATATGATGTTCACTACCTGCGCGCACTGCTCGGGACACTCGCAGTGAATATTACCTGTGGCAACTGTCAATATTTAAAATGGATATTTTCGTACCAAAAGTCTGGCGCCTCTTGTTTGGCATTCTGCGGCAACAGTTGGCCGCCGACAAAAAAAAAAAAAGAAAGGAATAATAATAATAATAATAAAAAAAAGAATAAATGTAATAATGCGGAGAGACGAGAGAAACCGCACAGACACCGAAACGGCGCCGGTGGATTTTTAATTTGGACCCTGCCCCCGTCCTTTTTACCCTATTCCTGTTATTTAATTTTTTCCAATTTTTGCACGGCGAGCGCACACACACGAGCCGCCGAACGATGATATGCCATTGCATTTATAATGGGGCTTGAACACAATACATATTATTATTTTGATTTATACATCCATTGGTTCTTAAATTGCGATCGTCTTGGAAACTCGTGATCAAATATTGTTATGTTTTATCTATAGAATTATTTTATGAAAATACTGTAAAAAAAAAATGTCAATACATAAAGTCATATTATCTCGGTGATTATAATATATTATGACATTTTATATTTTATTTCTAGTATACACAGCTAGATAAATTAATAATAATATACTTTGTTCACAAATCAACGAAGTGTTCGTATAGTTTTCAAATTAATAATAATTCAATTATTTTAATATTATTACTTACTAGTTATTGGTATCACTCAGGAAAACATTCGATTGGGTAAAATTGTTATTATTTTATTTTATTACCATTGATTATAAATAATAATAATAATAATAGACAATACTTCAGTAGACAGTTATATTATAATCAATGTTTATACCGCAATATAATATATTATACGATTGAGCAAAAAAAAAAAAAAATTAACCGAGAAATAATTAATTTGATATTTGTTTAACATTCTACTTTTGTTTTTGGTTATTCAATGTATAATATTATACCGTATAGAACCGTATGAGTTAACGGAAATAGGACGCATGAACTCGAGAATTGTTTTACGAGTGAATCGTTCATATTCCTTGATGAATTCTACGAATTTAGATAATCCGAATAATAACTACCTACTATAGTTAAGTTATGGAAACATTTTGGATGTTTGTATAACGTGATTTGAATAAAATCTGCATAATTATTAATACGCGTATCAGTAATTAGCATCAACATAATATATTACGGTCTAAAAATGATTTTATATTAATTTATAGCGAGTATTTAAATTTGTTTACAATTAATTATTATTATTATTTATAATATACCTACCTAATTATATAATATGTTGTTCTCATTATCATTTTTCGGTAACGGACGACCGCGGAAACGTTAATTAATACCTTGTTGATTTAAAATTGATTGATTATATTTTGTATAGCTTTGGAAAAATGCGATAAGCATAATATTAAGCTTATCATGACGTATGTCTACACTTTGTGAATGTGTTACGCTCGTATTGGATATAATATGAGTAATATGACTGAATACTGATGTTATTATATTATAGTTATGGTCCGTTGAATGCGTTTAAGTTAAATTAGTCGGATATCAATAGTCTTCGAGGATCAATAGAAAATTAAAATTTATTAGATACATCTATATAGGTTTGTAATGTGCATTAAAATGCATTCTTAAAAATTGCCCTTATATTTAATAATTTCTTCAAAAAATTACCAACCTGTGTTTGTTATTGCAATATTATAACCTGTCGTATTGTCGTGTCAATCCAGTCTTTTTTTTTACTACGGAAATATTGAAATAATTGACTATACTATCATTTTTTCGACCATTATACACGACCGCGTTTTAGTGGTTATACAGTGTGATAAATATTTGTTTATACCGTGACGTTGTTAGTCGTTACTGTACTAGCTTACTAATACGATTTTAGAAAAACCGATTTATATAATATACATATTATATTACCTAAATAATTATAATTAATCAGTTAAACGCCGCGTGCCTGAAACATAGTAATATACCAAATCACGAGGGGAAAAACCATATGTCTTATAGTGACGTGTCAGGCAATATTATAATATGACTGCACGTCGAAAAGTCTCAAACGATTTTTACGCGGAAAGAAAGTCTTACCCCACACACACACTCGTGGAACGTCCATCAATACCGACGGAGTAAAAATGAATAATACTCGTGTAAAACGGTGTGCTATTATATTCATAATATAATATATGCCCAGACACAATATAACAGTATCGTATATATTATTATAATATTATAAAGTGTGTGCGTTTTAATAGTTTCGTCTGCAATATATCGAAATAGGTATAGTCATCATCATCCCATTATGATCCAGTAATTTTCTCATCGACCTCAACCGGTTATCGCATTGTAGTGACGATTATCATCGTTACATAATGTTTTATTTCCTCCGCCGTGTACACGCCCGGCAGGCCAAACCTCGCGTTCGTTTTACGTATTGTCTCGGGTCGTTGTAAATCGTATTGAAATATTCGGCACGAGTGAAACGAGATAATAATATCGTGTTCGAAGACGAATTTTCCGACTGTCCAAACGATGTTAACAATATTCGCGAATATATTTAGGGATACTGCTCTGACTAAACGAAACGAAAACGCGAATTATCTGTCGCAGAGTGTGATATTATTGTAGTAGTATTATATTATATTATTATAATATTTTGTGTTGGCGGGCGACCGTTGAACGACGTTATAGTAATGTAATACATATTTGTGTGTGCACCTCGGGCACTACAGTTCCGCCAAACCATTATAGCGTATATGCTATTATACACACACACGAGTTTTAAATAATAACGACGACGATGACGACGACGAAGGTCTTATTATAAACGGGGCGTGTTTCGTTTGCAGCGGATTGCCGGGCCCGTGTGTCCTGCCGACGGGACGTTTAACGAGAAATTCAAGACGACGGCGTCGACACTCGACAATAGTGTCCTGCTGCAGGAACCCACCCGCCGCGCGAAGAGTGTTTGTGTTTCTTTTATTTTTTGGGTGGCCGATTATGTATCGGGGGAATCATCACACAGCCTGACGCCGCCAAGTCGGAGACTTCGACAAGACAGAGAGACCGTAGGTATACGGTTTTATTATGTTTCGGAAAAATAATAATATTAACAATGATGATAATAATAATAATAATAATAATAAATAAATACTTTGAATTTTACATTAGAATGCGTTTCGATAAAGATTGTAAACGTTTATAAATAATGCGCCGATGCCTAACTACGATAAGTAAATATACACTCGAGTCAGCGTATACGGCTATATACGGCCAAACCGACTAAACATATTTTGTGACTATATCTTGTCCTTTATATTATATTATGTTCGCTTGTCTGTAATAATATTCACTCGACGGAGAGTGCCAAAGCAGCAGTACCTACCTAATACAGCGTATAATACCCATATTGGCTATTAATGCGTACAACGTGCAAGTTATTTCACGCACAGAATATATATATCTATATGGTCGGACAGTGTTGGTTATAGGTACCGATCGCATAATCGCGGTATAGTTCGTTGATATATTTTAATTTTTTATTGAAACTTCAATAATCAAAAGGGCTGTTGAACTCGTAGAATAATAATTACGAAAACCATACGCGGTGACGCATACAAACGGACGATAATTTTCGATTTTGTTAATATAATATTGTTGTTCAACCGAGACGGTACCTGTAAGTACGTCATAATAAATCGAGTACTTATACATTACAGTCATCTGTGTGCAATTTAAAAATCGAACGCAAGGAAACGAGAAATAATAAATATAATATCATAATAGCGCACCAGCGCCGTATATTAATTATTGTATTGAAACGAAATGTGCAGTATTGTAATATTATTGTGACATGACGTGGCCTATAAACTATATTATAATGGTATAACTATAATACAAGTCTCGTGTAATACTTTTTCCGCGTAACTGATGATGACTGGATTGAATGTTTATTAGTTAGACGAATATCGTTTGTTGGCTAGCCGACGGAACACGTGCCGCGTCCCGCCATAGTGCCTCGGGGTTTCGTGATGTGCCAGTTTCACTTATCGCGCGCGTCGAAGACATGCAAAATATTATTCCAATAGTGGTGCGTTTATTATAATAATAATAATAATAATAATAATAATAATAATAATATGCGGATATTATGCCAAACCGATATAGGATCCCGGATTTTTGTTCGGATTTTTCGTACTGCTACGATATATTATTATGACGTATAGCTTTACATAATTTATATTGCACATATTATAATATATCGTGTTTCCATTATTTCATATACCGATCTCCTAAATACAGGTGTTTGTATCGTGCGGATCTATTGTAGTATATATTATATAATATAATATAATACTAACTGTAAAGTTTGAAATATTTTAGACGTGCTCGCACCGATGATTTGTGCATAATATATCGTCCTAGTGGTGTTCGGACTATTACACGCGTATATCATTTATAGCTGTACATAATTATTATATTAGTAGGTATCTACGATTTTTCGTATAATTTAAAATTGAATATTTTCACCGCATTAAATATACATCCAAAAAATAATCCAATAGTCTATGCTCTGTATATGATATGTATAAATTATGATTGAATTCGTTATGATTTTACCTACTTGCAGGTAAAATAAATATTGAATCCATAGGTACTATCCGCGGCACCCGAGCTCGCCGAGTCTTAAGGCCGTTAAAAAATAAATATCGTCGCGTTCCGGGGACACGCACGTTATATAAGTTCATCTGAATATATATATATATATACATATATAATAAAATATGTATATAGAAGAACTTACAATTAAAACACCCACGCGGCTGACCCCGCCGCCGCACTACCGGTCTTAATCGCGTTTTCGCATATATACATAATATAATATCGTATAACCGACATCTATAAAGCCATTGTATACAAATAATAATAATAATAATAATTGTACATCGGTTGTAGAACAAGTATCGCCCAACCGCTGCAGTATCACTATATAACACTATACTACTATTATTATCATTATATGACCAAACGACGACGACGACGACGACGGTCGTGCGTAATTATTTCATTACCTACACGCGTACCTATATATAGGTACCTAGTACACATTATATATACCTAGTTGGGTAATATAGCTGCGGTAGTCGTGACGTGTCAATTCGGTCGTACCCGTACGGCCGGCCGGATGGGCGTTTGGCGCGCGTATAAACGTATGCAAGGGAAAAACCTTTTTTTCTCTTTTTTTTCCCTTAAAAAACCGACACGAATCGCAAAAAAAAGAAGTACCCGCCGCACTGCGCAGAGACGGACTTACCGGACCGGGAGAGAGAGTAAGGCAGAGAGAGAGAGAGAGAGAGACAGAGAGAGCGAGAGACAGAGACGGAGCCATAAAAAGCCGAACAAAAGTCGTTCATCGTGACCTCGTTATCGGCCCCCCGGATCACCTGCTGCACTATCAGTCCGGGATCTCATCTACATTTTTATTATTCCACCGGAGCGGTATATTTACGCGGGCGGAAAAACGCCGTATAAACCTATATATACTATCATCGTATTATAACAATATATACATAATATAGTATGTACTATTGTACGTACCTATTATAAACACTGCACGCGGTGCGATCGGTTAAGTTATAAGGTATACAGGTAAAACGATAATATACCTATACATGTATATAATATTGCAATTCCGCGCTGCAGTCTCGTCTTCTTTTGCCTCTGGTTTAAGGATGACCGTCCAGCGCACTTACAATTTATAATAATAATGCGTATTTAACGCCGTTATCGCGGTCCGTGTAACTATTAAAAATATTTAGATTGTTGACTAGGGCATGTCGATCGGCAGAAGTCCAGAACTTCTAGTGGGAGTTTAATGAACGTTTTCGTTTATTAAATGTGCGTGTTAAATAGATATTATATTATTGCGATTTCCAAGCTATCCCGATGCGAAAATATTGCATCCCATAATATCTGCATATTAATGAGCCGATCGATTTGTACTGCTGCAGCGTATTGTCTTCAGTATTCATTAAATACTCTGACAAATCAACGCGACGTAAAAAATATCGGTGATGAGAGATTTAAAAGACACCATTAAACCCGATAGTCCGGCAAAAACCAGATGAATAAAAAACCGTTCGGATCGGCGGTTTCCTTTCTCGACTTTATTAGGGCATACGAATGATCTGCTTTCCGGGATCCGGTGCATCCGAATTGCATGCCACATCTTATGTATACTTATGTGTACGACTTAAATTATTTTTTAACTTTTCTAAATTTTTATTACAATGACCCACTCTACATCAGAAAAGCAGTAGGTACCCAATTACCAACCTTTTTGTCGAACTTTTTTAATTTTTTAAAAAATTAATCACTAACCATTTTTATTTATTCATAAAAAATACATAAAGTATTTATCTTTATTTATTCGTAATTTTAACTACGTCTTACCAAATAAACTTGTACATGGCATGCTGTATAAGAGATTGCACGCAATTCGGACTTTATTATTTTTTTTTTGGCATGCAATTCGGAAGCAGCCCCGGGATCATACGCAATATGTAGATAAGTCGGTCGTTTGCACTGGAGGAGGTCCGAAACGTATATACTAATATCATACAATTTTTTATGTTTTCTACGACATAATAATATTATTTTCCCGAGCGTTTTAGTGTTGGCCAACTACACCCTCCACAACGGTTTACATATTATTATACACACCTACGACGAGCCTATTTGTAAAAAGTCGTTCGCTGTTCGGGACCGCTCGTCGTGTCTCCTGCGCATAGCACTCCGCGTGCACCCTCCCAAATGTGTTATTGTCGTCGTCGATGTAGTATTATTAATAATCGTAAAAACTTCGGGTTACCATATACGTATATACGCAGCCTCCGCCACGCGCCGTCGTCGTTTTTGGCGAAAATACTAATGTTTTGACGTTATTTTATTATATTTTTGTATACATATATATACGAACGGACCGCGACGACATCGTCGTGTAATAAAAGAATTATTATATATTATATTATTTCACCCGAAACTTAACTGTATAATAACAATAATATACGCGCGCGTACGTGTGCACGTCATGATATACATTTTTTTTTTACGATTTCAATTTTCAATGCTGCACCTGTGTCCAAAAGCGTGTCAAATGTTGCGATATAATGACTATATATATCTCGACGCGAAAAAGGGTAAACTGCCATAAACTCGTACATATACGACTGTAATTGGTATACCATTTTACCAATATGTTATTATAAGTATCTATATACTTAACAGCGTTGGTCCAAATTATAATGAGAGTCATATTGCACTGTTATATAAAGTGTGGGTATTAAAAATCATGGAAATATTTTTTTGCGATTGAAATATTATTGGCTAAAAACGAATGTCGTGTTTAATTATTTTACATTGCCGATCGACAGATCTATATTTGACCGAAATAACTACTCATAAATATTATTACAATTTGATTGTATTGCTGCTGTCCTTAAGTGCACGGCATATTATTATTCTGTTTTATATATAGATGACTTTTAAAGCGAGGATACATAATCGCGTTTAATTTATATGAATTTTGTAAATGTTTTAAGGATAATATAAAACTACCAGAGAGCAGAGTTTTTATACATGTATATTTTATTTATTTTTTAACGACGTACATTATTATAGACTTTTATTCGGCTGAAATGTGCTTATATCGAATAGGAAGGAAAGGATAATGATATATTTACGAAAAAATCTCAAGTAGTTTACTCGTCTAAGAAAAAATGTTTTTAAAATAAATAGTAATATAGGTAAGTATAATTATTTTAATGACAACACGCATGTAGGAGTTTTTACTAGAAAATCCATTACACTGCAGTTTCAGTTTTCTACAAGAGTATATAAAACGTCAATTTATATTTAATGGTTTTTACTTTGGCTTTAAAAATGCGTTTGGTTAATTTTTTTTTTCTGTAACAAAGCAAAACTACTTAACTAATAATTGCTTGATTTTATTTACATTCTAAATGTTTATCAAAATATAAAATATAATAAAAAGTTTATAACTTATTACAAAAAAAAAAAACAAAAATAATATTGTTTGGATGTAAGTAGGTATTTACCTATAATACTATAACATTTTTTTAAAATAATATTATAATATATTATGGTAAAGTAAGAATAGCTGTTCTGTGTAGACTTGACCGGTCGGTAAAAAACAATACTACCTACCACTCTAACACTAATTTTGTTTAAATTACACATTTCCTCGGGTTAAATATTAAAACTATTATATTGTTATCGCATATAAACCAAAAAGTATAATATACATTAATAAATCATGTTTTCAAAGACTTGCCATATCGCGCGTCATCTCTGTAGTCTTGCTTTTTAATGACCCTCGGGATTTGCACTGGACCGTGACGTTCAAATGAAGAATATCAGATTGGTCAGCTATGTTAAGTATTCCCGAAGATGGACTGATGGACACACGTCCGCTTACTAATAAAATATAATAAACTAGGGTTCTATAAGTTTCTAAGCTCAAATTTCAACTAATTACATCGACGTGTAACCGCGATTACCACATATATGTGTATGATATCGTGTTAATTGTTCAGTATTCACTAAATTACATTTCAGTATTTCTACTTGTATGAAGTAGCGAGTAGTATAATTTCTAAAATATCAAAAACAGTACTACTTTAGTTATTATAATATGTACTATTTTCGTCGAAAAGAATGTTGGAATATTATTGTTATAATAAAAGTGAACGGGAAGTATATCATGCATTCAAATCTAATATCAGTAATACGATGTTAATTTATTATTTGCACTATTCATTTCTATTTTATGTATTATGTAAGGAGTTCGATTATTTACAAAATGTCAAAATAGTTTATAATATCAACAAAGAGCGTAATTTGTCAACAATTTGTCTTCTTTATTTTGATTACTTAGGTAAATTTAATTTGTATTTGTTGGATTACTTATACGCTTCTAGCAGATTGTCGTTTAAGACGTATAAAATCGGTGAAATAGGTGTACACACATCTGGACGAGTATTATATTTTCATACTTTTTATGAAATGTCAGTCTATTCTATAAAATCATTATCATACTATGTAACCAAAAAATAAAAGCTGTGCACAACAATATTGTTTAAGATTTAAGTCGAATGACAGTCTTGCAAACCGCGGCATACCGCAAACGTGCGATATGTTTAAACGTTTGACGCGTATATACCTATAATAATATATAATATCGGGCGCAGTATCGAATTATTTTCAAACCGTATATTATAATATCGTTAATCGAGTATGAACGATCAATTGCGGATTAGACCGCGGAAACGTTTCTCGTCCGAATCGGCGCGTCTCGCGGTTAAGATCGCTGCAGCAGACGATTATTGCGCCGAATCGGGTTCGCATATTATAGTTCTGCGGGCGCGTTTCATTGTCAATTCGTCAACCGTTTTCGGCGCGGATTCTTGTAAAAAAAAAATAAAAAACCACGACGCTCGATTCGTTCATCCGGAGCAAAAGGATTATATTGTGCTCCGTGCCGACGAGTTGACAGTCTCCCCCCCTTCCCACGACAGCTGTTTAGCAGTAAAAATAAAACCCCGGCCCGAGAAAACAGAGACGTAGGAGTCTGTCGCGAGCGCGAATGCGAATAATGCGTTTTTTTCCTTGCACAAAGAGTGGCACATATTATTATGTAATAATATTTTCATCGGACCCGGACAGATGGTCGGTGCGGTGTTTTAAAAAGGCGTTAAACGACACCGCGATAAACGACGGGCCCGCAGACGCATGCGAGTCTATTTGCAGCACTTTTCATCTCTCTCTCTCTCTCTCGCTCGCCACCCCCCCCCCCCTCTCACTCACCCCCGCCGTACAGGTATATGTATATAGGTACCTATTATATTATAATGTATATGTATATGAGTGCGTATGAATGTGCGCAGAGTACGTCGTGTAAAGGTACGCACAACACGCGGCCGGTGTACGCTATACCAAAGACTCAGCCGCCACTGCAGCCGACCATTCAATCGCCACTTATCACTCCTTACATAATATAATATACCTACGCCTATATACGTCATTTACCGTTTTTGACATCGGATAAATGGGTTCGTCTTATATTCCACGATATATTCTATCTATAATGTACCGAATAAGTAGTGACCAAAACGAGCAAAAAATAAAACTCTAAATGCAATGAAGAGTGTATCAAGATGCACGGACCCCTCACAATAATACCTTATATTTTAGGTACCTGCAGTATATTTATATTTACAATTGTATGTATTCCTGAGAATTTTCAGAATTTTGACATTCTATAGAATACCTATACCTACCTACCCGGATATTATAACGTTGCAAGATTCTCAGCAAACATTGTTAGACACATTTTTATTTTTAGACCGTTACGATGTGTTTCAAGACAGTTAACAATAAGGTGTTGGATCAGTTTTATTCCAGGAAAACTAAAAATATAAAGGTGGACAAGTGGATAGGATACCGCTGTGTTGTATAGGTATTAGGTGTCATCGTGTGGGTCACTGCAATCATTACAGTATATATGAATAATGTACCGAGGTTGTCGGATTAGCTGTGTTAATGACGTTTGTACGGATACGAATTACCAGGGTTCTTTTCATGAAGATATTCTGTTCTTCAAACCACATCCTCGGCAACCGGAAGTGAAATGTTTTTCACTGCTTGATGCCTTTTTCATTAAAAACTCGATAACATGGGACAATTGCATTGACGTATGTGCACAGATGGCGCAAAAGCCATGGTGAGTCATTTTGACCGTTTATCGTTTGCGCATCGTCTGTCTACCTGCGCCAAAATATCGTACATCAAATGCCCATCAATATTCTGAACAATAGAAAAGTATAAAAAAAAAAATAATAATTATAATAATTGAAGATTTTTAAGTTTAAAAATAATAAAGATAAATACATTTACACTTTTACTAAAAAAAATAAAATAAAAAATTGTGTTACAGTAAGATTACAGTAAAAGTCAATAAAAAATTAATAAAAATCAATAAAAATATTATATTATAAATCAATGCTTGGTAATGTCCTATTATTATTATCATTATAATTTTATCTATTATTATTTTAATTTAGAGATGTGTACATTTTAAGACTAAAGTCAGACTTCGAACTTTTTACAAGAAAAAAAAATTAACAATAAATGTATCATTACTGTTAATTATAATTAAAGAACACCTGAATAATTGGCTTCAAAATTTGAAATCATACCTTCTGGAAGATGCTCATGAATCCATTCGAAAGAACTACGAATAGATTATATAGATCCATTTTCTGTGACGTTAAAACCAGTAGCTATTAATTTAGCCGAATACGAGGTTCTTATTGATATGGCATATCAGACAGCCACTATCAAGCATCATTTAAAAGCAATCAAATTTCTGAATTTCGGGGTCCTTTAGGGGAAGATCTTTCGATATTAAGTTAAAATGAGTTTAAAAGAGAAACTATTAACATATTAACTTATTTATATTTTCAAAAAACAAACATTTATTTAATATTTATTTATCGGTGTCTATTTTATATAACTACCTATAATATTATATATTAACAACAAAGTATATGAGCATATTAATATATTGTCATAATGTTTCGTTATATAAAGTGATAAATTTAACGAATTGTAATAATTATTATTTATAAGATACAACATAATAGATACATTTGAAGAGCAACTACGTTGTACTTATTTATCAATGACCAATGCAAACTGGTTATTAAATATTTGATCTACCGGAAGCCGGAAAATAGAGTTAAATAAATCGGTATGCCCATAATATGAGCGCGTCTTTACGACTTATATATTGTCATATTGAATTTGTGTAGTGTAATGAAATACCAAAACCATATTTTATTCAACTCCTTGTATACCTAAGTTACTTTACTTTAATTTAATTTCGGTAAAATACGACCATAAATCGCGTTTATTGCATTCTACATGTTTGACGTGGAAAATTAATTAAACGGCCCATAAAATATTTCGTTCTATACCGTCGCAATTTATGATTATGACTAAAACATAGGTACCTATAATATGTTATATATCTGTCTGCTAGGTATATATTCTAGTGGAGCTAGATCAACGATTTAATTTCCCTTTTTTTTATCAGACATCAAATTCTCGTAAAAATATATATTATACACCTATATAATACAATTGTATTTATTCATTATAGGTATAGGTACGAAGTCGTGATACGTCGTTTCTCAGGACTTATTCATATATTATTTGAAAATATTCCGATTAACATATAGGTATTATACTTAAATATTTTGACGTATACTGCAATATTATTATTAAACGCGTATATCGTATCGTATCGTATCGCTATTGACTTATCATCGTATAAACCTCCTCCCGGCCATGTATATCTTTCGAAGTCATCATCTCATGCATATGCATAACATCATGGGTGTCTATATAATGGGTCTCACAAATTACTCGTATATATATACGAGGCGGCCGCACACGATTTAATTTGCGCCGGGCAACAACATAAAAACCAATATTAATCACGGCCAGGTATATAATATACAATATAATATAATGAGACTCTGTCGGCGTATTCAAAGTGCACGGCGCAAAACCCGCGCAGACCGTCTCACTCTCTCTCTCTCTCTCTCTCCCTCCCCCCGTACGAAAACGTGTTAACTCGTGTTTTACAAATGTTAAAGGTCGGTTATGTAAGGCTGAACGTTTTTTTTTTTTTTTTACATAATTTTTTAATTGCTCGCACGAAGGACAAATGAACCGCCGAGGTTCAAACAGTGCCCTATGGGTATAATAATAATAATAATAATAATAATACTCGTACGCGTGTGATACCGGTCGGATTTAAACGGTAATATAATAATCCCCTATAGGTACACACGTGTTTAATAATATTGTTCAAGACGTTAAAAAAACCATCGCATTATATAATATATTCACAGCAGTTATTGAAATTCGGTGGTATATAAACGAAATGTATTTACAGCATAATATTATTATAACGATGCCTATGTGTAATTATGTTACTATATAAGAAAAAGATTTAATCGCCGCGGAATATCAAGGATTAGGAGGACAAGATTTACACTTGTAGTTTTGCACGTAGATTTTTTAAGTCGTGTATAATCGACGGACGACCTTTCGACAATTAAGACGTCACTTTAATCGTGTCTCCTCGTCGCACTTCACTCACTTATTATTATTGGTTATTAGTGGAGTCCGGGACTTATTGCACACAAATTGTAGGAAATATATATGCGCTTAAAACAACTGAAATATGCCGTTGATTTTTTTTAAATTTAAAAAATTGATTCCATCAAACATTTTCTTCGAACTCGGTAATATATATTGTTTAATACGCGTATATTGTTCGTTATTTTCGGCATCTTTAAAATTATGAGCGCCACAAGAAAAACTACGATATATAAAAGCCACGCGGGACACAAAACAAACCGAATACTTATTTTTCCTTTATTTTTCTATACTCAAAACGATTTACGATAAACGTTAGTATTAATTTACAGATAAACAGAGCTATACGCAGGAACAATATTATAGGTATTTCACTATAGTTGCCACGTCCAGCCAATAATGTTATTATCTCATATTTATTCTATATTCTATCTATACGATAGTATTAATTTACGAAATATAAACCGAGCTAATAACTTATAATAGTTATTGTTCGCTCAATGCAGACTGTGTGTGCTGTGATAAAAATTTTTAAAAAATTAAATGGTCCTTATAAGTGCGGCTATTAAATATGTAAATTTCTCCGCGCTCGACACGAAAATCAAGGATTGTTTAGGAAAAGAACGTATTTAAGTGTAAGACTAAACTTTCAGTACCAACCTAAATATAGCTGTTGGCGTAGATATGCAGCAGCAGTTTACTTTGCATATTAGGTATACACTATTCATAGCTTTATACTTAATATATGATATACTAGCTGTCCCTCACGGCGTTGCCCGTGCCAAATATCTGTTTATTTTATAATAATTCTACTTATCGTAATAGTAATATATAATAACATATGTAACCAATGGCAATCCATATTGTCAATCCAGAATTACCCGTCGTTGTCGGGTGTAAGTATACATTTATTCTTGGTTAAAATATACTAAGTAATATCGTTACAATACAATATTCAATTTAGTCCCACCCGGTATTGCCCGAGTCAAATATTCAGTTGATAATAGTTATAAACAAATAGTTCCATCGTAAAATTTAAAACCCCCGTGTGAGCACTTCCGGGGGTTGGACCTCTACGATATAAAATTAGCCTATGTCCTTTCTCAGCGTCTAAACTATCTATATGTATCAAATTTCATTTAAATCGGTTCAGTAGCTTCGGAACCTATTCAATACAAACAAATCTTTCCTCAAATCTTTCCTCTTTATAATATTAAGACGTATAGTCGTATAGATAGCTACGAGTTGGGAATGTGTGAATCGAACGGCTTAATATTTATTAGCATTTATGTTTCAAACAGCCCCCGGTAAAAACCTTTTCGGAAAAATTATTTGAGTCGTCGACTATATATAATATTGTAACCGCACTATTGGACATACACTTCGAATGCGCATTCCGAGCGCACGTCCACACGACACACACACACATATACTCAAATGTATATTATATTATATTTTATTATATTATGTATATAATATACGTTACGATGTATAGCCGAATAGCCAATATGTATATGTATAGTAGCCGCAGGAGCGCCATTTCCTGCCAAAGAACAACGGTACCCGCGCCGGGCCGTACGTGTGCGAATGCGTAATGTTTACCTCCACGAGAGACACGCGCATTTATAATGCCGCCGTGCATAATTTTTTCGATTATAATATTGTATTATAAAGTATATATGGTTTTATAATAACGTGTACCTGCGTATATCAGCGTTTGGGAGTTTGGACACCGTCTCATCAACGCATCTATATATATTTTTCGCTATATAAGCCAGCGATGCCACTGTATGGTAATTTTTTCTTTTTAAATATCATTACTATTGTCGCCGTCGCCTTACCTACATTTTATGCTTCGGACTGCGAATGCATAATCAAACAATATATAAATAACACAACGTGTGCCGAAATCGAATGACCGCATTATTGTTTTTTTTTTTTTTTTTATACACATAATAAAAATATAAAATACACACTATATACCACCTAATATACTATTACTGCATTGGTATTATAATACAATACCGTGCATAGAAATAGGTACATGACTGGTATATGATCAGCATTGCAGTATTGTATATGTACTGCAATTATAAATAACATTATAGCCGTATAGGTTTTAGGTACCTATATAGTTATTTAGTGTTAGAAAAGTCTCCGTTGTGTTTATTATTTCTTTTTCAATCAAATTCCCTAAACGTATAAGACTACCGATTAGCTATATAATTTAATAAAACTAATAAGTTGATCTATATAATATACTAGCTGTCCCACCCGGCGTTGCCCGAGTCAAAGACGAAATAAGTAAGTAATAGTGTCACACAATTCATCTTTTATTGTACGGAAAAATATATTGCCAGCTTTAAAATACCATAGTTAATAAAAGATTGGCTGCAGAGCACTGTTACGACTGAATAAATTCCTTCAATATTTCCTCGTATTTTCGCAGTTAAAAATCAAAACATAGTTTACGTTAATTTATAGGTTATACACATAACAAAACTATAAGACGGATAATTTTAAATTTAAATCATATGATTTGATCGATTCCATCCAAATCTATATCAGTACTAGCTGTCCCACCTGGCGTTGCCCGAGTCAAAGATGAAATAAGTAAGTGATATCAGAATATTAGGCACACGAAAAACATCGCAATGGTGGCCTGTGCCAAAGATTTATTTTTTTTTTATAAATTTATTTGTAAAAATATGTATAATATTATATTATATGCCATATTCCTACTAATTATAATAGTTTTAAGATATGTAACCATTGGCAACCCTATGAATAAACAGAGATTATTCATATTATATATCTCATCAAAAATAGCACTTTCAGTTTTTCCAGAATTTTTAGAGTATAATAATATGTACGTAGGAAAAACTGTTACTGTAACTGATAACTAATAATAATTATTGTAACCAATAGCAACCATTTATAAACAAAATACAAATTTTCGATTTTCGTCATGAATTTCAAAATCTTTGTGTGAGCATCTCTTTAAATTAAACTTAAATATATTTTTTTGCATTAGGAACCTTCTCCGTGATATAATCTTTTATTTAAAAAAATAATTAAGACAATCGGTTGAGTATAGTTTCCGAGAACATTAGCATCAAAGGTTTCAATTTTCGGTTTTATATATTATTAAGATAATATTACCATACATGAAGTAGTAATAGTCTATTTGTTTTATTTCCGTATAATTATTTATAAGTATGACTGTTTTTTTTATCTGCTATTTTACTAATGCCTATATAATTTATTATAGAATTATCATTTATCATTGATTATTTAGTAAATATTGTAAAAAATGTCATGAACAAGCACATTAATTAGCTCGCATTAATTGAAGGTGTAAAAATACATTTCTAAATTAAAAATTTAATACAAAATTGTACTTGCTTTTTTAAAAAAAAAAGAATATTGTGTAAATATCTTAACCATGGCCATATTATATTATTTTAAAGAATTGTATGCCTGATGAGTAATTTAACCCTGCGACTCTGCAGCTTATTATTATAGTTAAATATAGTAGTAAATTACATTTTATATACAGAATGACTTTGATATGTTAGAACGAAGAAGAGGCCTTAATATATGAAGTCTTGAATTGAGTTTCTTTGGCTCGTCTGTGAGACGAGGAGACCAGGTTAAGCGCCTGTCAAGTGGTAAGGCCCAAGTACTTGATTTCCGTTGAATGAGGAATGATGCAGTTGTTGATTGATAGCAGTTTTGAGGTCTGAGTGAAAAAATGACAAAAGAGGACTTGGATTCGATGATTTTCACCTTCCAGTTGGTGAACCAGAGTATTCAGGTGATTTTTCAGTTGGTGAGAATATGGTCGATGGTCGGAAGATGCTGACAATAAGGTGCAGGTATCAGCATACGTTCCAATTAAATTTTTTGTTTCTCCAAGTTATATAGAGCTTAAATTAATTTTCACCAAAAACATCACCTTGGTATACAATTATATTAAAATATTATATAATGTTATCAATTCTTAAATCAATATACCAACGTAGATTGGTATGAATAGACTCGTATGACCTTTATAGCAATAGGTACATCAAAGTTCAAAGGTAATGTTACTATGAGTAAACGAATTCGTTGAATGAGTGTAATATATTTGTTGCAGTATACCCGAGTGATAAATGAACAAAAAGAAAACCTAGTGCGAGAGTTACATTTTCTGCTGAAGTGTATTTACATTCTACGATTGACTGGAGATTCCATTTATGTAGATTTTTTTTTAGATTTGTACACAATAGAACGAAATCTATACATTTTTATTTCAAATATATGTCGTAGCGATGTCTCCAGAAGTGTTATAGAATATAATCTCATTGCTGTTGAAAGTCTTCCTTCGGGTCATACCGACATCAAAATCATTTAATAATTTTACTCAAATCAACGAATTTATGAACAAACGTTTAGATTGTAAATTCAATAAATGCTTTAACTTTAAAAAACTTAAAATACGATAGGTATTAGGTACCTATATATATTCATATTCAAAATTCGTTTGATTTTGATCTTATTAAATCTATTCTTCACCGAACATTGTATAACATATAGTTTGTACATGATTAAAAATTAAATTTCTTGTTTTATTTCAGCTAAGACGTTGATTGATAATATGTTTAGAGGATACGAGTTTCGCTGCACATATACACACTGAATGTTTTTTAAATAAACAATGTCGAGTTCACAGAAATCAAAACGTTGCGACTTTATACACGGACGACAAGTTCGATAAACTCGCGCCGTAGTCTCGCGTGTGACCATTAAACATCGTCGTGGTAATTAAGACGAGAATATAGGAAGATTGTCGAGTTCAAAGGTTGTAAAAAAAAAAAAGATTGTAAAACTCGCGCGCGGGGTAAGGAAAAAAAAATCGCCAGCGTGATAGTACACGGCGATTTCGCCATTAGACCGTGAGAGAGTACACCGTTGTTACAGTTTATAACAGCCATAAAGTCCGCGCCGTGCATAAATTAAATCGGTACGGCGAAATCCTACCTAGACTGGGGACTGGCAATATAGAGCCGCATATTATAGGAACGCAAAACTAAATTAGATAGAAACCCGCAAGAACGGATAGTCTTTTATATGCATAAATTACGTTGTTATTATATTATTGTTGTTGTGTTGTTCGTATGGGAGTAAACTGGTTTGGTCACGACTCCTGGACATTAAAATAAAATAAAATAATATGTTTTACAAGTTATAAAAATATAATACTCGTACATCCTCGGCCGCGATATAAGCGTACGCGCGCATATATGCGCTCATATTATTATAATATACTCTACTGAGTAAAATATCTCTCTTATAAGACGTCATTTAAGCCTCGTAATACACGATGAGCACCGTAATAATAATGTGTAACATGTGCCCCGTATACTTGTCGACGTTACATGCTAATACGGCCGTATGTGTGTTCGATAATGAGTATATTATTGAGATGTAAAACGAGACGGTATCACGTCTTGTCCGATTGAAATCGGCAACGACAATTACTGTGGTCGTGGTCGGGATTATAAGCCTCGGCGGCTGCTGCTGCTGGACGGGCACGATATGTATATTATATATTATGCACGCTGCATTATATAGACGCGTATATTACGCGTTTATGGGGGTACCTATATACCTAGATATTATTGTATACCTATACATTATACACTATATTATAACAAATTAGCCAAGGTCGCGTGAAAGCCGTAAGTCAAAGTCAATGTCGTCTGGAAAGATTCGCCGCCATAGTGTTTATACACAGTAGTGCGATCCGCGAATTGAGTACTTATATAATATGACAAATGATAATATTATTATCGTTATTGTATATTATTATTATCGTATAGATTAGAAACCGCTCAGTGTCCAATCCAATACTGCAAAGTTCTCCGTTCTCGCGTTGTAAATAATTTTTCAACTAAAATTTGTCAGCACCTGATGCGTGTATTATAAGATCTAGGAACGAGTAAATAGGATATTAGGAAAAAAAGTCCGGGGAAAAAAAGTCCGAAAAAAAATTATTTAAATCTTTTTAAAATAATATTTTTTAATCTCTCTGTATACTCAAATGTACTTACTCTAGATATAGAGACAGGTTATTATATACAATGATATCTCAATTAGGGGTATTTCCATATAAAACTAACAAGTAACATTAGAGATAGAACTGATATTGGGCTAACATCTAAAAGAAAACAAAGAACTTAGGAAGACTGTCATCGAACATATTATTATGCCAAAGATCTGCAGATAACGAACCAGTTGAATCGACATTACAAAATGTATCACATTGTTTGCGGAAAAGGAGTAGGGAGTAATAACAATAATAACTTAGTTTTAATAATAATAAATAATAAAATATTTTTTAATTCTAATTATGTGTATACCTAATAAATAATAATTTTTTTTTAAATAATTTTTTTCTCGGACATTTTTTCCATTTGTTCGGACTTTTTTCCCCGGACTTTTTTATCCGGACTTTTTTTCCTCGGACTTTTTTTCCCCGGACTTTTTTACCGTTTACCAGTAAATAGGTATACTGCACAGAGACTCGGAGCCTATAATAAAATAGACGTCTTACCACCTAACTATATAATATACACTAAAATAATCTTCTTTCACTTTAACATGTATAATATTATGCGTACTGCGATTTGTATGTCGATCACTCGTGTCACCTCGTTTACATCGTTAAAGTACATTAACATTTTTATTTTTTATCAAGCTTTTTTATTTCCCTGAAAGTTGTTACCGAAAAAAGCATTACCTATTACTATATGTATATTGTATATAATATAATATTGATATAGATTTGAATGGAATCCATCAAATCATATGATTTAAATTTAAAATTATCAGTCTTATAGTTTTGTCATGGATATAATCTATGAATTAACGTTAACTATATGTTTTGATTTTTAACTGCGAAAATACGAGGAAATATTGAAGGAATTTAATCAGTCGTATTTATTAACTATGATATTTTAAAGCTGACAATATATTTTTCAATAAAAGATGAATTGTGTGATATCTTTTAAATTGAACGAAATTAGGTACCTTGAAAAATGACAATTATTTTTAAATTCCAAAATATCAATTATAATATTTGATTATGACCGAAACGAATAAAAAAATGTAATACTAATTATTTTTCCAAGTATACAAATATAACATAATATGTTTAATGTTTATTTATTACTAGCCGACCCGTCACGGCTTCGCCCGTGATTGGTTATTTATTTTGCATTCGGAAGATGATTTGTAGAATTTTTTAAACAAATGTTATCGTTTAATGTGATCGGCAAGTAAATATATACAAAAAACGGTTAATGAAAACGTATTGAAATGTTTTTTTAGCGGTATTAATGATAAATATATTTTTATTAAAAATGAATACAGATACAAAATAAATGCTAATTAATCTGTTGACAAAAAAAAATTAAGAATCGGGTGATGTTGTGACATCCAAGAAAGTATTTGGTAAAACTCTGTGAAAAAAAATTGTAAAAAAGTTCAATATCTCCGTCAGAAAATTGAAATATTTAAATACAATACACCCCCTCCAGACAAAAAAAAATTAATAATCGAGCGTTATGGTGATACTCAGGAGGGTATTTGGAATAACTCTGTGAAAAAAAATTGGAAAAATGTTAAATAGTGTCGTCACAAAACGGTAACATACAAATAAAAACCCCGCTCTCCCGCCCCTCCATCAAAAAATTAAAAATAAGGCGATGTGGTGACATTGATGAAAGTATTTGGAGCAAATCTGTGAAAAAAATTATAATAAAGTTCAATAGCGTCGTCAGAAAATTGGAACATTTAAATACAATACACCCCCTCCCCATCCCCTCCAGACAAAAAAAATTAAAAATTGATCGAAGTGAAGACACTCGGGAAGATATTTGGAACATCTCAGTGAAAAAAAAAATGGAAAAAAGATAAATATTGTTGTCACAAAATGGGAACATAAAAAAGTTCTGTTCTTGCGGACATCGTAGTGAGGCCCCAAAAATGAGCTTTGTTTTTTAATTTTTCAAGAATTTTCAACTTATTTTTTACTATCAAAAGTGGTACTAAAACCTTCAGCAGACTGTCAGATATTAGTATATAACAGTAAAAATGTTCAGCCAAATCGGTTCAGTAGTTTTCTTGGTTAGCGTGGTCGTATAAAACTCCTTAAATTTTATATATTAGTATAGATATAGATAGATGGGTATACAATTTACACGTTTATTTTAATTAATAATAAGTTTTTTTATTAACTATCAGACTAAATTTATGCCAAAAACCTTCTCTGTGATGTCCTCTTTAACTGCACGACGCGCGACGATCCAATAAGTAGTTTCGGAGTTTATCCAGAACAAAAAAAATCGACTTCATTTTATATAGTAGTATAGGATATAGACATTTAGTAATAGACATAAACATAATAATATATTATTAATATATTATTATGTCTATGGTAATAGATATAGAATATAGATTAATACGAATATTTAGTATACATGTTGGTGTACGTGCGATAAAATTCTCAGAACAACACCGATATCAAACACAATGCAATTTGACGAATAAAAAGGTCAGGTTGCAGGTAGCTGGAAACCCGTGGGCCGCACAATATGTACAATAATATATATAGGTAAACAATTTACACGTTTATTTAAATTAATAATAACTAATTATTCATTAACTTAATCGGACTACATTTTTGCCTTAAACCTTCTCTGTGATGTCCTCTTTAATTTAAAAAAAATTGCACGACGATTGAATAAGTAGTTTCGGAGTTTACCCCGCACAAAAAAAAGCGACTTCAATTTATATAGTAGTATAGATTTGTACATACATTAAAGTATAAGTTACATTGAAATAATGTTATCCATGATAGTATGTAAATATAGTATAAATTAATGTGACGGATGTTCCTCTACACGACTTTTCGGTACGATAACCATTCGGTCACTATCAATTTTAATTTTAATCCATTTTCTTTCATCAAAAATGATTGAAGTTATATTATAGAAACAAAAGAATGATGCGATAACACTCGACCTTTATTCTAGAAATGCCATAATTTAATATACTCGACGGTTTTCAAATTTAGAGCCCTTACTGCCGCTTTTCATTAGCAACTGAAGTACCTATACAGGGTGTAACAGGTCTATTTGACTACCTAATGCAATAACTTTTTTTTTATTCAATATTTTTAAGTTTTTTTTTTTTAATGATTTGTAGAGCTCTGCGCTATAATTTGTACATCTTATATTTTATTTTATTTTTTTACAACAAAAATAAATAATTTAAATTTTGTATTTAATATTTTTCTAATAATCCAAGATAGCTATTTCATAAATAAGTATTTAAAAACCATTTTGGCGTTTAAACTTTTGATTTGGTTAAGTCGTCAATTTTTAAACAATTTTCAAAGTGTGTTAAAATTTAAGATTATTTCTTGCTAATCACTGTTACTGCTGTAAAAGTTATTGCATTAGTCAAATAGACCTGTTACACCCTGTATATACATTGTATTTTTTTCGATTAATTAGCTAACTATGATGAATTAAAATAAGTAACTTAATATTTTTCGTTAAATAAAGGAAAAAATAACTTAATAATATTGTAATAAATAATATTATTGCTACCGTAGAATTTTACCTAATCAAACATTACGTATAGGTATGTAAAAATTATTTCTGTAATTAAAACGTTGTGATTTTTTGTTGAATACCGTTGACAAATTAATCATTTATTAAAAACCGATTAACGTTATAGTACTAAAAATGAAAACGTATAAAACATATTACAGAAATTTGCGGAAACAATTTAGACAGCTTACATTTAGTAATAATAATTAGCAGTATTAAGACGGTACGCACCTATTATACACAGACAGATAACAATAATATGATGTGTCGATTTTCGATCAAACGGAAATTGTGAATTATAAAAAAATAAATTACTATTCATATCTGTGAAAATATTATTCGAAAAATACGTCCGGTGCGCATGCATGTTGAGCACGTAATGAGCAGTGTGACCTGTATAGTCTATGCCAACCAAATAGTTCTGCGTACTCGATTAATTATACCTATATAGTCAAAATACCTACCACCGATCCTTTCTAATCTGATCGGACGGCGGCGGTGCGTTTAAAATAATATGTACACCGTCCGACGGTCACGCGCACTATACCGCCTGCAGACCAAAATCGTATGTATACAATGATATATATTATTATTATTATATACTGCGATCCGGCGATGAATATTCATCGCCCTAGCGGACGACACAAGTATTTTGCATGCACTACCAAAATACAATAAATTAGGCATTATATTGTTGAACTCTGGCTCGATCACGAATAACGGCTCCTATATTATAATAAAATATAGTACCTATACCTAGTGTCGAGCCTGTATCGTCTGCCATCGCGAGTAGTTTACACGCTTAAACAATACATATTATATATTATTGTTTATTTTATGTGTTTTTTAACGCACAAGAACAATGTATAGATCGAAAGAAGCGGAATGAATAATTATAAGTTAAGTTTTGTATTGGCACCGCTAAGACGGCTGGTATATTATGTATATTATTATTTACGGAAAAATTACTGAAAACGATTATATATACTTAAATATTAAAACGTTACCGACGCTATTCGTACCGATATCGTTACTGTATCAACGGTACAATTGAGCTGAGGGTTTGGAACAAATAAGTAACTTTGGGGGTACGCGCTCGGGGCAGGTGGTCGAGCGATAAAACGAATTAAAATATTATTTTGACATTAAAAAATACAGTCACCGCAGCGGTAAATCACTCGGTGGGAGACGCATAAAACAGTCACATATACGGCGCGGCGGTGTTAAAAAATTCATTATGATAAAATACTGTTTATTTCAAGAGCGTATATAATATTTGTATGCAAACGTCGACTTATCCTTGCCGGTGCGGCGCATACTGCCTGCACTGGTCGAAAACGGTCTTAACTCGCGGAGTACAATCGACGGACGTGAAGAATACAGGGTGGTCCGGGAAATTATGTGACCGGTTGTGTTAATATAGTTATTACTCGCGATGGACGTACGTCATAGTCGGAGATCGAAACCTAATTGAAATTAAAATAATATACACTTTTAAAATAATAAGGAATAACATTCACTAGCTATAATTACATATTACTATTGTAATAAACGTGTTCGATTTTTTTTTTTGATTTTCGCGTAACAAATTATTCTATTTTGAGAAACGTTATTGGACGCCCTTCGAGACGATGTAAAACAATCCGTTCGACGTGCTTATAATATCGTACATCGATCTCGTCTGATATGCAGGGCCTGATTTACCAATTAGTGGGCCCTGAACAATTTGTAATTTTTGACCCCAAATTGTCCATCTCTATTTTCTTCAATGCTAAAATAAAAATGTACGCATAATATATTTTTAAACTAATGCTGTAGGTATCTAATTAGTATATGAGTAGTTGAAGTATAGAATAAAATTGTATTGTTAAAAATATGATTATTATTTTTAATATTTATTCAAGTAAAACAAGTAACATAATTATTATAATAAACACAAGCTTTTTTTTTAAATTTGTATTTCTTATAAGATAGGTATTACACTTACATTTATATTACATTTTAAATTATTAAAAATAATTCACAAATAACTAATAATTAATATACAATGGATACGATTGACGTAAATCGTAGAACTGAATGCACCACACAACTACGCAATACATCATCAATAGTATTATATTACGATTATTAGTAATATATTATTATATTATTATTATTATATAATATTACGAAGATAACGTCGATAATAACGTCAAATGTCAATGAGATTTTGACGATTTTGTTATCGTCAATGCTGATTAAAGCCGTCGTTTTCGAGAAATCCCCATTATACTTTTTACAGACTGTATAACCCAGCAAAATATCCAAGTAAAATTGTGTTTTCCCAAAATATTATGATAAAACGGTATATAATTAATTTTATATGACCGAAGTCGGTGGGCCCCTCTGACGAGTGGGCCCAGTGCAAATGTCCCATTTGTCCTTGCATAAATATGGCCCTGCTGATATGTAAACAAACGAAATTTTATAACTTTTGACTAGTGATAAGTTTTTCTATCTATAATATAGCGTAGCCGAGTATATTATATCGCGATAGGATTTGATGACTTTTATTAGCTAGTATTTTTTTTTCTGCGATACCTGGTTAGCGTATATTTAATACCACACGACTACTATTATATACTATATAGTGTCTATAGTCACAATAACGCAATAGCTATACGAATGTATTTTTGTTCCGTCGAGTATTTTATCAAACTACCACTGCAGTTTGCAAATTACAGTATCGGATAAAAGGGTTGGCGCTTTGTGCTGCGGGGTAAATAATATTATACGTTGTAGTGTATAATAATAATATGTATAATGTATATCGTAGGTACCTCTATACATATATATCGTGTGCGAGGCACGAGCGACAGATGTTCGACAAAACGTGTGTGCACAACCCTTTTTCTCCCCTGTTTTTCTTTTTGGCACACGTCGTAAACAGGTCGTCTCGGCGTCGGCGGCGTCGTTGTCATCGGTAGATACGACCGAATATTATTATACTGCCGAATGAACCTCCTCGGCGCACACGTCAACCGTAGTACCAATATATATATATATACCATAGCTATTATACCTACGCAAAAGGTTTATTATATTATATTATATTATATTATATGGTATACACCTATATAGTCGTTAGCCCGCGACCACCACGGTCACCGCGGGTAGATACCCATCTACATATAGGTACCGTGGTTCTTATTTGTACGTTCTTCTCGGATAGGTACTGCTCTAATGATAATATCGCATACCTACCCTCTTTCGAGTACATATACCCATCGTCGACAACGATTTTATAAAGCATCTATAAAATGTGGTGGTGGTGGTGGGGGTGGGGACATCACCCCCGCCGTATGGTCATTATATTATTAAAACGTATTAAAACGGAGACGACAAAAACAATGTATTTCGGGTGAGAATATTATACGAGCATTCATTCGAGTGGTTGGGGCACTCTTACGTTTTAAAATTGGGAGGAGGGTAGTATCGGTCTGTTTGGATTTTTGGGGGAATTTCCTGGGAAATTATGAATATCTGATCCTGGGGTCCACGGTTGTCGGTTCCTGCACACACACCACACGCATTGACGGTCTTTATACAGACTGCTGCAAATCACCGTTTCTACTAACTCTCTATTTCTCAGTGTAATAATAATACATATATTATGTACATAATACATATACTACCCATACTATGCAATATTATTATTGCTCGTAATTTTTTAATTGAATTACTTATCATAATGTTTTACTAAACTGTCTAGGCGTATAGCAATAGTTTTTAATAATCATAAAATATCCATCATATCAATAATTATGACTCATTATACACTCAAATTACATCATAACTATCAATTGTAATTTGTAACAGTACCTTATCCGCTAATTATTAATCAGAGAAATATTAACATTTACAGATTATTACTTGTATCTTATTTTTAAGAAAGTCCCTGACGAAAAAAAAAATGTATATAATATTTCTATTAGTGGACTGCTGCAATATATTCAGACAAAAAAAATTAGTACGTATTATTTTAGCATTATAATTATTTCCAATAATATACCTTATTAGTTATTGGTATAACAATATACTTTAGTGACTGCCTAGGTCAGTGCAGTAAAATATATAACAATAATTGACGATGGTCTTGTTTCGTTAAGTCACTTGTTTTGCTTACATTATTTGGTAGGTTGTGGGTATGTAATGTGTTATAAATCAAATTTGAAAACGTTTCGTCAATGAATTCTTAAATTGATTCTGGACAGAGTTGTTATTGCAGTTTATTTTGTTTTTCAATTTTCTCAAAGCCTACTGGGAATTTCGCAATTCTGACATACCCGAAGAACAATCTATACACAGTTTCAATAGAAAGTATATACAATATGTCTTATATTTGAAACTTCAGTAGCATTTATACTATATATACCTAAATCTAATCTAAAAAGTGCTCTAAAAAAAACATGACTTTATGAAGCCAATAGTTTTTTAGCTATGTCCAAAATAATATTATTAATAATACATAATTTCTAGCTATAACCATTACAAAATGTCAAGTCAGTGTTTTTATTTCCTTGGTTAAAATGATTCTTTTTGAATTATCTTACCATCAACTTGGGAATTCTTTTCTGTTGCATATTTTTGACCACTTTTGAAAACCCCTTTTGAAAATATATTTAGTAGTTTTTGAAGTCTTATCTTATATACTCGTTTCATACTTGAGTGAAATACTTGTATACTCTTGGAACTTACATTATTAATTATTCACAGTATTTATTTAAGTTTATTGATTTATTTAATTCTAAGTGATAAGTATAGGTATTTAACATTATAACCAATTTTTTTTTCTAAGTATCAATTTAGACTGAACTTGTAGTTAAGTATATATAATAATATACATACATACTTGATTTTTATATTGTATACATCTACAATGGTACATATTTAGTACATTTAAGAATTTAGTATAATCCGAATTCTAAAGTATAATATTATTGTATTGAGCTGCGCAAGAACATTTAATTTAAAATAATATTGTTAGCGAAATAAATGTCATGAAATTATTTCTACAAATATTATTATTAAATGTAGTAAATATCTCAGGGTAATTATGCTTTCAGAAATACGTCTAGACATGAAACTTAATAAGTATATACTATCAAATTATAATACAATTCAAAATATTCGGTTTTCAAATAAATTAAGCTAATGTCTATGTTTTAGACACTTAAAAGTCTAGACTTACAATAATTGTTCATCTAAATTGCTTTCATATTATTGTTACAAGCATATAATAACTGCGAATGGACATATTTTTATTATTAAAATGTATAAAAAATCAATCTGGATACATAATGAAAATCCTAACAAAACTACTAAAAAAGTATCAAAAAATGCATTATATTTAAAAAGTAAAACATTTTATAATTATTTTGTTTAAAATAAACCTACAAATATTATTTGAGAATTTATGAATTTTAAAACTTTTTGGTGTGGGTATTAAAGAAAAAAAAATTATAATTTGTTTCCTTCGTCAGTAAAAATGTAGTTTCATTTAAAATATAGAAGCCAGATATAAAATATAATGATACATAATATTTTGTTTGAACAAGACAAGTGTAATGGTTTCTTAGAATTATCATTCTTAATAAACAATTTTAATATTTTTATAACCGCTGTCTCATAATATGTTTTCATCAATATACTTATTAGTTATTACTTATATAGATAATATTATTAAAATCAGAATGTGTTTAATGTTAGAATTTAAATGTATGCGTCGTACGGATAAAAACAAAATCAGTCAACGTGATATATTTTTTTTTATGCGGAATATAAATGGCAATTACAATTATTTTTATACATTTTTCACGATAAAATACTGTAAAACAATATTAAAGTCAACAATATCATTTACTGGTCGAGCAGATTATGATTAGCAGACGTGGAATATTTTGTAGAATACTATATTCAATAATATAAAATAAAAATACATAATATTATTATCAAGTATTATCATACGTCATATATTTATACTGTAAAGTGTGCATATTAGAGGTAAAACGAATTTATAATAACGTCGATTATCGTCTAAACTCTAAAGCGCATAATAATATGTACAGCATAAAATTATTTTAGATATGCCATGTGGCCCACGAATGACGACTATGTTCAATGCTTTTTGTCTGTACCTATGCACATATTACTTATTATTATTATTATTATTATAAACGTAACAACAGAAATACAGTATCAAACTAGAAAACGCATTAGTGTAGAGTATAATCATTGTGGGATTACTCGCATTACTCATTAAATAGAGTAAAAATTCGTTTTTGTTAAGATTTTTTTAACCGCATATATGTTGCACGTATATTATATATATATAAGGTATAATACGAGTATATTATTATATTATATATTATAACAACAATTAAAAACACATTTATATAATTCTCGTCAAAAATATTTACTCACGGGTAATGTACAATCAATTATGATTCCATAAAATTGTATGTTTTTAATATTCGTTGTATTGTAATAATACTCTTACTCGAGTTGAGGTATGTATATTATCAAACAATCGCGTATCGTCTTTCATCTCGAAATTTTGTTTTATATTTGTTCTCCGCGGCGCAGTTTTATATTATTTTGTTTTATAATTATGTGAAGGTTGGATGCACACGAGTCTCCCGACTTGATTGAATACGCTATATAGTGCAGTGTTTCGTAAATTATGATTCTGTGAAGTCTCTGCATAAAAAATATGAATATAATGTTATGATTATCAATTACCATATATTATTCACTATAAATTACGGTAGATCGTTGTTAGACAAAAGTGATCTATTTATTATGCTCATTTTGTCTTTCAAATGAATACATATTATTAAAATATAATACATTTATGAAATGAATAAGACTTACATTCAGATACAAGTTTTTTGTAATGCGATAGATTTCCTACATCGAATAGCAAGGCCTACAATATTTTTCGGGTACATTTTATTTAGGCATGATAAAAATTAGTTTTGACCATGACAACTTAATCTTCATAAATACCTATATATTATATAGACACCTAATATATATTTTATTATACGTGCTTATGTATTTTTTATCGTATCATAATATGCAATATTATACTATATAGTATTGTATACATTACGACGGGCATTGGGTAACTGACATGGAATTTATTTTATTTTTGTTTCTGGGTAAATTTGACTCAATTGAAATATAGTATCATATTGATCGTTAATTAATAATAAATAGTAAAACAGAGATAAAAAAAAATGTTTGGAAATTTGATCAATCTCTCGGTGATTTCGATATAATACTTTGTGTACAGAAAAATTTATTTTTATGCAGTTAGAATGCTCTGCTCAAGAATACAATGGAAAATGCCTTTTCCGCTACTGTGCATGTAAACCCAACACTGTGGCCATTATAAAAACGGTAAATTTAAAATAAGTAGATAGATAATTTTTAAAAAGAACTATGATAACGTTATATTCTTATTTCTTAAATAAACTTATGTCTTAAAGTCGAACATAACGCGTGATAAAATATTATGTCTAGTCTGACTTCATTGGATCGTAAAACATAATATTATTGTACCTATATTGCAACAATCTCTAAGAGACATATTATATGTATACACAAAAGTCATAAAACCAAAACACATTCATTGTGGCTCGTAATGAACGTTTAGAAGTTTTTTTGTCATTATAAATTATTACACGAGTCATTCGTTTATTGTTAATTTATCTTATAGGCGTTATGCAGGTAGACATTAGAGGTTTTTTATGTCCATCGTAATCGTTTTGATCGCGTTAGAATTTAGCAATATATATATAGGTACATGACGTATAATACCTCCTTGTGGATATTAGTTGATTCGTAGAATTACAAATATTATTATTAAATGTTTATAATTTATTACCGTTGAACTGTTGTAGTAGGTAAGAAATATATAAAATGTTTAATATTGTGAATGGTTTTTTTTTATTTACTGGAGAAAACAAAGAACAATCTACAATTTATATATACATACAGTTACAATAAGTTATTATATGATATCAAAATACATTCGTAACTCGAATCACTCGATAGGGGAAGTCACCCCCGTAATATCTCGCGTATAATAGTTAAATATTATAAAGTTGGACGAGCATTCAAAATTCCTAAAATATAAATTACCTATAAGCATACAATTTGGGCCTTAAACATTATGGAAATATGGAATTATACAAAAATGTATTTAAACGTTGGAATTATTAATATCATTCATATCATATACATACAATAAGCCAAGTTGTCAAGACCACGACGAATAGTAAGATTATGAATTTTATTAGTCAAAAACTTGGTGAAGTAAAAAATTAGTTATTTGTACGTATGGTTTTGCCTTTAACCCAACTTCCGAGCACTGAGTAGACAATTTGTAAAGGTATAACATACAGATGAAAGATCAAAAGTTACCGATATAAAATTATTAAAAACTTAAATGGGATACAGTTTTAAATTAACTCGTGTTTATATTTAATCAACTTAATATTTATACACGATCGAACCGATATAAGTTAATAAAATAATAAAAGCTGCTCGTTAAATAAAACAATAAAAATGAACTCGAATCGTTGACTTACGTATCCATAGACAATCGGTCATATTAAATATTGTTTAGCTATTATAGCAGCACTATGTATACAGTCGCAACAAGACCAGTCTGTATAATAACAATATATATAGATTAATATAATAATAATAATATTATACTAACAATAATAATATAATATATAACGTCACTGTAATTATTATCTTGTACCTATATCTCTGCAGTATATTGACTGTTGTTCGTTTTTAGCATTACACAATAAAGATTTAAACGTGTGCTATATATATATATATATATATATACGTGTATTATGTACGTGGATAAAAATCGCAGCGGCGGCGACGGTGGCGGCGCGGACCAGAGAGGTCGTTCATCAATCACGGTAGCTGCCAAAACTACACCCTGTAATTTATCCCTCGGCGATAAGGCTCATCCCTGGGCCCGGGCGGCTCCTTTAAGCCGTTGCAAACAAATTACGTTTTACATTAGGGACCCGAAAAAAAGATGAAAAAAAAAACCAGAGACCGGTTATATAGTTTATGGAAATATATATAAGAAAGAGGGTGGTGGTGGTGTGGAAATAAAACACGAAGAAAGAAAGAGACCAACGTATATTATAATATGATATTTTGGAAGATTAATGAAACTCAGGTCATTTTTGAAGTGGCCGCCTTGACGCCACTGCAGTAATTATAGAAACGATTTCTGTTGATGACGTAGACGTATACACCTAAATCGTATTTTTTTTCCCTCCGAGATTCATATATATACACCTACGGCCAAGTCGGTCGCCAGTATAGTTTTATTTATTATATTATTATATAATATAATGTAGGTGGATATTATTATTATCATTATTATGTATTGTTGTTAAGAAATATCATTTCGATTTTCACGTATAGGTATCTTATAATATTACATGCGTCGTTCGTTAAATATATACGTCCATAACAAAACGCAGGTACAAAAACTATTAAAAATGGCATTTATGAATTTAGTTTCGACGGGATTTGGACATAATATATAATACGTTTAATAGTATTGTATATCATCTGTGGTTAATAAATGTCAATAAATGTTTGCATTCTCGATTTCGTTTGGATTTATCATATTATGCGGTACGCAAAGATATGTTAATATAGGCATTAAGTCTTAATTTTTTCAAATTAGTAAAGCGTAAAAATGGGTAGTAGGAATCTAATATTATGATAATTAAATTCACGAGCGGTTTTAATTATTTTACGCTTTAAACTCAACGATAGCAAATAACCCTCGGCGTGCGACGTCTATCATTTACAGCGGTCCATTATTATATATTACGGTCCAGATCAAAAATCGGTCGGTGTATAATCGAATTACGAAATCAGTTCGATATCGCGGTTCGCCTCGGCGTTCCATGTACACATATAATATTATATAATACGACGACGACTATCTACTACAATCGTAAATAAAATAATATGTATATATATATACATACGGCAATGGTTTTCTTTCCTATATATACGGACGAGCTCGAGCTCACACAAATATTTATTTTTTTATTGTTGCCATTCGCGTCGAACCCGTCTCGGTCATTGTTTTGCGCCTCTCGGATGCGGGGAAAAAACACACACAGCACTGCGCAGACACACGGCACAACCGCAATTCAAACAGGTGTGAGCGCGCACCTGTCAATTAAACCGGAGCTCAGATATGATCTGCACGCGATATTTTACAGCTTCGCCGGGTATAGGTATATACAGCAGCAGTATTTATAATACACATTGTCGCCTCATAACAGGCGCGGATATCGCGGCTGCGGGTCCTTATCGATTAGCTTATTAAAATGAGCTACACACGCGGTTGTCGTCGGAGGCCCCCAACGGATTATTATTAGTAGCTATGTGTAGAGACTAGAGGTATATAGATACTATATATAATATATATTATTATGGTATGCGGTAAACGACGTGAAACGATTCCCGTACACAGCGATAGGTATAGTCGATATCAAACACCAATATACACCTAGTAAGTGCGAGGTACCTATATATATATATAGGCTGCGGTATACTCGTATTATAGATATACTTTATACTCGTACTTTATAGGTATAAGATATTATAATATTATATCTGCGTGTTATTTAAATATGTACGTGTTCACGATTTACGTATCTATATACCTTTAAAAAAAAAAATTGTGTATAGGTACTGTATCGCAATTAGTTCTGATAAACATATGCTTTCAAACTACTGTGTTATACTCGATATAAACGAGTACCTATAAATTATAATTAATATGAAAGATAATAATATGTATGTTTAAGAATATGTAATCGCTTACACACGTAAACGTTCTATTTATTCATTTTTTTGACTTGTTAGGTATACCTATATATTATAATATATTAATTCGAAGCACCTCGGTCCTTACTGCTTTAGTATTGCTTTTCGATTCGAGGCTCTTGAACACGAATCGTATCCTGCATACCTAATATACCTTTACCTATATGGTAAGCAACATTTAGCAACTCGTGTATTTTAATACGGTGTTTTTAAATAATAACTATTATCATGTATTCATGTGTACCGCGTATGGCCAATACATCATAATAATTATCACTTGTGAGTTATACATGTATAATATTATAAGTATACAACGAATCAAAAAATTAAAAATGCGTAGCTTTATAGTATGATAAATCCAATCGTTACTCAATACTTATATGTAACTTAAATAATCTTTGATAAATTGTAAATGATTTTGACTTTCGCACACAAGTAGCACAACCTTTCGCATTACTATATTTTTCACTTTCATTACTTACAAAAATATAAAATCAAAGTTGTCGACCAACCACGTACAAAAGTCAAAACGACTGGATTAAGAACGAATGTTTAATTAAATACCAAACACGATATTATAGCAGTCGGTTATAATGATTATAGTTACCTTTTAGTTGTATTATTACTTATTACACTTTGTGGCATATTGGAATAAGATTGTTTATGACATTATGTAAACCCTAAACCATAATAATATAAGGTAATATATTTATTCGTTTAAAACGGCCAACTCCATAAGACGCCATATACATTTTTTTACGAATTAGAATTTCACTTAAATTTCTTGAATATGTCTGACCGACTGTCTGATATGTGATAAGACGCAATTCATCAAAGGTACATACACCTTTCTTTTAGAATACCTATACGTAACTCGCGTGATCTCAATATAATATTACTATATAATATAGGTATAGGTATTATTGTCATTTTTTATATCCACTGTCCTTGTATAATATGAACACTCTTTTATAGTCTCGACACATTTTCAAATATCATAATATTATTAATACCACGCATTGTAATACCGACATAATATAATAATATACGTATATGTACGTTATATACTTGTTTATGTATCGTGTATGCGATCAAACCGATTTTCAATTAATGGTCACATGTAAACACGTTTTCCGCACACATATAGGTAAATCGAAAAATCAGTAAATATAATTTCACGACGTATCGGGGTTAAGGAACTGCGGCTGCGATGTGATGAGAAAAATATGTATATAAAAGGGCAAATAGATTAAATGCAATTCTTTCATTGTAATTATATATATTTTTTTTTCAGTATAATTCGCGACGTGTATTTATGTATACACACCGGCAGGACTTATACCTATCAGTTTTTAATTACGATATCTAATAAATTAAAAACTATATATGTATAAAAAAAAAAATGAATTGCAGAATAATTCCGTTGTGCAGCGCATACGACGACGGTACACATAATACGCATGCACATTACCATTCCCCCTGGACATTCTTTGATATATATACAATAATAATTATAAACGTTTCCCCACGTCGTAGGTATAAATATATATACATACATATATGCCGTCTATATACTAGTTAACGCAAATGTCATCTGGCCCATAAAAAATAAGTAAACGAGGACATGTTTGAGAGGAAAAAAATTAAACCCGGTTTACTTCGACGTTCCACGAATCCGACATGATTGCTAATTAGCGTTTAATTAGCTACTGTGCATTCATTCCATTTATACATAAGAGAATATTATAGCAATAAATGTGTTTAGTATAATAATATGTGTTTATACATATTATCAGCGAAGAGGGGAAAAACGAGTATTGACGAATGACTATAGACCATTTCGTGACTGTGAACTCTTTTTTTTTTTTTAAATACATATTTTCTGTCCACATTAATAAAATATTAATAAATTGTTATTATTTTATACTATTGCGCATGCGTATGACTCGAATATCGTATAACAACATTTGTGTTATCAGTTGTATTGCTTTTATTCATTGCATATTTTCTCACAAAACGATTTTGTTGTACGACTAATGTTCACAGGTTGATATTTTTCTTATTTATATATATGTATATTATATTTAAAGACGGAAAACTCTCATAAAATACAATTGGGTTTGTGGTCGCTATAGACCATCCGAAAACTGTGTTATATGCGCGTATGCAATAGATGCATTATGTAAAGAAAATGTATAATTCATCTTTAAGTCCATTACATTTTGATTCTCATTTTTCATACCTACTCTAGATAATTCTATCATCGATTGTTAAAATTAGTATCAAATATCAAAAACTAGTAGTTACCTACTATAACTTGCGTTTTTCATCAATATAATTATGTTTATGACCATAATAATGTAACAGTAACAGGCAGTAGACAGTGTACAGTGTACATACTATTTAATGATTTCAAGTTTCAACAGATGTTAATAACTAGGTAGGTATGTTTTATTTAATTTATATTTTTATTGGTATAAAACTTATTTAGTAGGTATAAAACATTAGACACTCAAAATACTAGGTCATTAAACAGTAATTAATGATGAATAATGAATAATGATACATAAATGTAAGTATACTAAATTTAAAGTAGTTTTTAATATGTTTTAAAAAAAGTTATAACCATTATTTTAAAAATATTATTCTCAAGTCCAGAATAAAAAAAAACTTTTAAAACAAATAAATAAGTTCTAGTAGGTTATTTGGTTTTAGTTATTTAGTATAGGTTTTTAAATTATATTATTATAACACTTATTGTAAATATATTTACAGATTGTATATATTTTCTAATCAATTATGGTAAAAATATATTATAACCATGAATGTATTATTTTATGATGTGTTTTTATAGATGTATATAAAAGATATTTTTTTAAATTTTAAAATGCGCCGTTAATTATTTGGAGATCCAGCAAATAGGTAGCATAATTAAATTTTCATGCAGTGTGTCAAATATTTACGGTATATTATTATGAATTATTATTCCAATTAATCTTAGAATTCCGTACATATTAATAAAATATAGTATTCCAAATAATATACTTATAACAATCACAAAATGTAAATTAATAAATTACACTTTATAATCAGATTTAAATATATGCATTGTTCCATTCATAATCTAAAACAATATTATATTTACTATAGTATATGGTACATTCAATACATTCAGTTCATTTCAAACAATAATATTGTGTTTCAATTTTTTGAACTCTTAGATAGTTTCTTTAAATTTTGAATTAGTTTGTTGATTTTTATAAATTAACATTTTAAAGTATCATTGATGATTAACATTACAATTTACGCATTACGTTTAAAAGGTAGTTACAAGTCGGAAAATGAGATCGGTCTTAAATATAATTAAAATAATTATATGTCATTACTCGTTAAACTGCAACTCATGCATTCGCATGTGAACATAGTATTTTTCTTAATTTAATTTTAATACTACACAAGAGTAATAAATTATTCATTTTATTATGAGAATATATTTTATGTAATCAGAAACAAAGTCTAGTTGTAATTATTTTAATCAATAAACATCTGAGAAATTTGATATTAATTTTGTTTTAACTTAATAAGAATATCTTGAGCTATTATAGTTTATACTGGAAGCTATAAAAAATAAAACAATATATTTTTTAATTAAACCCTTAAATACACACATTAAGTAAATTATAATAGCTGATAATAACAAGAATAATAATTATAAAATTAGCATCTTAAAAATTGTTTGAAACTTCAACTCATCTAAATATATGCAAGACAAAATTATTATTTTATAAAATTTGTATACAACTATTAATTATATAAATATATAATACTTACCTATATAAATATATAATATATTATAGTATATGACACTATATTTTGTAAATATAATACATTTTAAAAAATCATTAAAAATATTTTTAAATGTTATTATAAACCAGATAACTATTATAATAATATTTATTATCGAAGACAAAAAAAATTAAAATAGTTCTAGTTTTATAATGACTTTATGTACATAAATAAATGTAAAGAAAATAATACATCTGTTACCAAAACAAAACAAATCGATATTTAATTTTGAAATTTTTCAAAATATATCATACTATAGGAAATAGGAGTACCTACGAGGATCACAAAAAAATTGAAAAACAATACTACGCTGTTAAAGATAACAAAGGAAAAATACTGAAAATGATTTTTTTCTAGTGCGTTCCAACAATATAATAATGTATTAAATTCTATTTGTTGGGGTAAAGTTTAAATGTTTTTTACCTTTACGGTTTGGTTATTTTCTTAATAATAATATTATGTCGGGTATTAAAAAAATTAGAATATAACATTGTTTATTATATGTAAATTCTTATAAAAAAAAAATACGTTTTCATTAAATACACTTCAATTTTGTACCTATATAATTGTACCGCGTTTGTATAATGATTATGATTAACAAACTAAAAGTATATACTTTGCGCTGTAAACGTTCGATGCTCCAAAAGATAAGTAATTTAACAAAACACAAGAGACGTTTTAATAATAATATGATAATATTAAATTGTACTCTGTATAATAAGGCATATTGCGCGTCTGTCGGTTATTGTATCTCATTGGTTATAGTTATATAATTATATAACCAGTTTTCAGTTCAGCAAACCAAAACTCATAACTGAATATTTTTCGTTGGCGGCCCCTAATAATAATATGCTTACAACTATATAATATTTTGAAATAGCAGTGCTGTATTGATGTGGTTGAATATTTGTATGTTTTCGTATCATATTATATATGAAAAATATAAAATATACAATTATTATAGTATAGGTATTTATAATCATGTTTTTTTAGTAACATGTTATTTGAATACGAAAATTATTGTCTTACAATTAATATACTGCAATTCTATTGCATTTTTATTACCTATAAGGTCATTTGACTTAATTTGGTGTATGATTTATTGGTGTATAGTGAAGATGGAATTTACCATGGTTTAATTTGTCTGCTGTTTTAAAACATATTGAACCTATGCCACCTATACCAAAAGGTATAATATGTTTCAAGTTATATTATATAGGTACAGATTATTTTTATTTTGCATTTTTATGAAAAACGTATTTTTTAAAATTAATATTTCAACTTTTAATATTGGGTGTTAGGGGTTTTATATATTTGGTGGTAGTAATCGTCACAAAAATACTATAATAGGTCTTGTCGTATCACGCGTTCGATATAATTTAAGTATTAAGTATGAAATCTCAAAAGTAAAACAGCCAAGTTTCTACTGCGTTTACAAATAAATAAATACAAAAATAATGTTATTTTAATGTTTTTAAATTATTTAAAATATGTTTTTTATAAACCATTTTTTGTTGTTTAATATTATATAAGAGACTGGGACATCGGTTGTTTACAACTTAACTCGTCTCAGATCTAGATTTAGAATTGAATACACCAACGCATTTAACATTTTTAACCAGTTACGGATAAATAAAATCAATAGTTAAGATAAAAAAAAGAACTTAAACAATTGTTTTTTGAAGTTTGTAGGATTTTATTCATGTTCTTATATATTATACTGAAAATAACACTTGAAAAAGGTACCGAGGTAGCCCTATCTGATTATATATAATATGTAATCAACACACTTATTTGGTAACTGAGTTTAAAAAGCAATGGTAAAATAATAGAACCTTTTGGAAAAAACATTTGAATGTATCTATTGGCTTACCATATTATATATAATATACATTATGCACTGAAAGAGTAAATGTTAAAGAATCATTATTCGATATACAATTTGAATAACGATTTTTGAGATTTTGCTATATCTCTAAAGCCACGTTTGTGATTAATTGTACAAAATCACTTTCGGGATTTCAGATCTTTGAAATTAATATTGCATATTTTACTAATAAAAACCAGGAAAAGTATTTCAAAATTTGAAATATTTGAGTAATAATTTATCGAAAACTAAATTTTGCCTATAAACTAGGCACTAAAATGTATGACTTATTTAAAAAGTTTATTTTCTTCACATTAAATTTTTGATATTTATAAAATTTACTTAAAACTCCCAAAACTCACTATATAAAAACGTATAGTAGGTAGGTAGTATAAGTATAATTCCAATCTAGAAAATATAGATATATGAATCTTTGATAGAACACGATTCTACCAAAAAAGTTTTTTTAGATGTATTATAAAAACGAACACGTTGTAAAACCAATAGTCTTTCACTCGACAAAATTAAACGTTTTATCAACTATTACATTTCGTTGAAATGTCGTACACTATAATGATTCATATTTGTTTTTTGGATCAGAATTGTATTGAGTATGCCACGAACAATATAATGAATGATATTCTATTAAAGTCCTTACCGTCGTATATAGATAATAAGTAATAACTAATACATAAACTAAGATGTATAACTATTATACTGTGTATCTATAATTTATATATTATTATATGTATTTGTAGCTAAAAAATTTAAAGTATGTATAAAGACAATTGATCTTTAAAACTGTATTAATTAATAGCTTAAAAATTAAAATTGTACATTTTTTACAGTAAAACTATTTCTACCTATATTCACCTTTGTATATTATTATAATATAATAATATAGTGATGGTTATATTGTTTATTATTCGTTTTATTAGAACATAAAGTTCATTTTTATTTGATTACTATTTAGACTATTTAGTTTAATATTAAAAAATAATTAGTGTTTAATCTCATACATGCAATAAAAATATATTAATTTATTACTATTTTTATATTTAATTTAAATAACATGGTACCAGTATACGTGTTATATATAATAATATTATATAGATTACAGTATTACACATAAATATATATATATATATAATTAAAATATATAGGTATAGTAAGATTTTTAATTTTTTAGAATGATTATAAAACACTATAATATAAGAACGTACTTATTATAAAACAATTTTAGTCACATTTTACGCATTAGGCACATACTATATATTTTTATATTTACTAAATAAAGTATTAAAGTGCATTAGATCAGATAATAGATGTATGTAATAATATCATCTGGTTTGGATTTACTAAATTGTTTGATCAATTATGTATTAATAATAATTGTTTTATACAAATATATGTTGAGTACATTTTGTCATTTTATAATAGACATTTGAGAACCATTACTCAAGTTAAAGTTTTAAAAATGTTTAGAAATGTCGTACAAAGTTTTTAATTTTCTTCATAGAAACTATTGCAATGTATTTTTGTTGTGATTAATATAACATTTTGATGGTAAAAGTCTTGCAAATAAATTCCTGTTCAGTTTTCTGTCCATTTATCTACACTTATCTAGTTCCAATTTTGTCTGTATAAAATACCTTTTATAATACTTATGTTTTTTTTTTTTTAATATCAATCTTAACTTATTTCTCTCAACAATACGTACATGTATATTTTTAAATTCATTTTTCTACTTATTGTTGAACTACATCTGCATATTATTTAATATAGAATATCATAGATATTAATAAATGTTATTCTTAATCTCCCTCATTATCTATATGTGAAGTTCTAGCACCATACCTGGAAACCTCTATATTCTTAACTTATCAAATTCCTCCATTCATCGTAATTATATTATGTATAATATTTAAAACAAAAATATTTTACTTTTACCAATTTCACTACCTATTTTATATCTCATTTAAATGTTGTATTTATATTTCCAGTCGGTCATCAATGACGAAAATGTTCGTGAACAATTTTCATACACTTTAATTGTGATGTTCCTACGATCGTTAGAAGACAAGAGTCAGAGGCAAGATATATCATTAAATTTGTTAGAAATAACGGTGATAAACAATAAGTACATGTTTTGGTTTTAAGTATTTTACTTCAAAGTGTTAATAGTAGTATTATATAGTTGTAGAAAAATGAGTGTTCAAAGAACATCAAAAAATATTTACTTTATTTATCTCTATTTTACCTACCGTTTTATATTTATAGTATATATATTGATGAATTAATAATTTATTATCACCTATTATTAACTAATTATTATTATTTACTATAATATTGAATTCTGACATACTGCGAATAAGAAATTATAAAGAAATCATTTATATATTATGTTTTTATAAAACTTATATAATATAATCCAACTGTATATTATATACGATTGCAAAGTATTGAGCATAGTTATTAGTTTTAAGAATTTTAAAGACATATACATGATTGTTTTTTGTGTATTTGTCTCTTTTTATGACCTATACAAATATTGTTAAACTTACAATATGCAATAGCGCATCATCGGACAATGGAAGAATTATAAAGTATACGCATCACTCTGCAGGTTTCTTATAAGCCATTTGCACGCTGTTACCTATACGTTCATATATAGAACAGAGTCTGCAGCTGAATATATATATATATATATATATGTGTGTGTTAAGACGAGGGTCGAAGTGGTCGGAGGGGTGGACGGGGGTGGGTGGGTTAAATGTGAGGCATAAAAATACCGAGACGCCTATCTAAGGTTCAAAGAGTGTGCCGTTTAAAATTTATGGCGATATTCATTTGGCGAATGCAAGAGGAATATTATAGGTAGGTATACCTACGTTTTATACATATATATATATTTTCACTTGAAATAAAACAAAACAAAGCAAAAAAAACCGCAATTTTTTCCCTACGCCCACGTTTATCTTTGTTATTATCATTATTATATATATTATACATTGTATTGTCGTCGTTATGTGTATTATATTTATAAATTATTATTGTGTATTATGTATTATTACTATTTTTTTTTTCATTTTTATATAATATCATTCGTTCTCATATAATAAAATATATTATTATAGGTAGGTACTTTTGCACACGAAGAATTCAATTAACATCGAAAAGTCCGGCGTTCACGGTTTCATATATATATATATGAAGGTACCTCTATATACATTGTAACGTGTGTACGTGTGTACTTATATATACAATATTTGCACACACACGAGTATAAATAGATATGTCAATATGTGTATATTTTATATATATATATATAATAATATCGTGTGCATAATATACCTTGGCCGGAGTCACGTGACGGCCGGTAGGCGTGCCCGCTCGCGCTCTCCGATTGGCCGGCGCGCTCGGAATACATTATAATATCGTTGTTATTACATATACGAAAAGAATTACGGCATAAAATAATTATTTATACATGTGCCGCCGCCGCCGCCTCTGCAGACGTTACGCGCACCGGGTAGGGGAAAAAAGTTGCTCGTCTGTGAATTTTTTTTTTTTTTGTGCCCCTTTGTCCGCAAGTATAGCGCGTATATATTTTTATACATAGTATAGGTATACCTATCTTATAAATTATATATATATAGTCATGATGCCCATCGTGAGTATGTGTGTGTTTTTTAACAGCACTCGATCGCGTATATATTGAATATTATTCCTATATGTGTGTGTGTGTGTATTCTGTAGGACTTGCAGCAGACGGTCATGAGTATGCATGAGTATATTATATCTCTCTCTCTCTGTATATATATTGCAAACCTATACTGATTTTATATACGACGGGCGAGGATAAATAATTGTTATTTTGGATCTTAACGGCAGATTATATACAATGTAACGATATAATATACGAGTCCTGCGTACAGTATTCGCTCGAGCCAATTACTATTTATGTATATAATATATATATGTATAAATAATAATAAATAATAAATGATATATATATATATATGTATTATTATAATATCATATACATTCAGTGACGCAACTACCGGCCGCCCGATGGACCTAAAATGTATCTACCGTCCTTGGTTTTTATGACACACGTTTCTTAAAAAAAATATAAGAATATATTTAACCACGAGGTTATAAAAAGTTGTGCGTACTTCAAAAGTAATTACTCACCAACGATTATTCCAACAACATATTTGCATCGTTCGAGTACAGTGATCTGATAAAAATCTGCAATTTCGTTATACGACAGAATATAATACTGCCCTTCACACCCGATGATGTTAGTCAATATACAAATACAAAACAGTTTTGACACAATTACACACGCGCGTCATACGCATAGCAGGTACCTACATTTTGGTTTGCCGACTCGTCGGTATAGTTATATTGGGTTTTAATAAAAAATAAAAAGCTTAAGGTTTCAAGGGAGGCGTTGATGTTGAAGTTAGCGCTATAACTACCTATTGTATATATATAATATAATATTTATAATTAAGTCTACAAAAAAATATTATATTATATAGTAGCTACTACCTATATATACTCGATTCAGTATTGAACGTTGGTTTCAAACGATGCTGTTCCGTCCGCAAAAACGGACGATAAGTCACGAATCTGCTGAAGTATAATAGGTATATTGCTCCGATCTACGCGAATGCTGCTAATTTTATATAATATAATTTATTATTTTAATATATTATGTACACACTCGTAGTGGTTCCTATATATATGTGGTTTTCCATTTCGGTCATTTATAATACACACATTTAATAATAACTATATGATCTGCAATTGTAAATATAATTGGTCGTTGGGAGTGTGATATTATACGCGTATAATATAATATGATGTGCGTGGTGCGTTTTACCTCGTTAAATCCTCTGGAAACGGGTATCGTGTTTCATCGGACCGGAAGCAATAATATAGAGTCACGAAAATATATACAAGCGAGTCGTTTCGCCAACTTTGCACTGCACAACACTTAAAAGTTTACCGTCGGCTTGTATACGCATCAACCGCGAAAGGTTTGATCGAGAATAGAACAGCACAACAAACGCAACGAAAAAGACGATAATAAGGCGAACCGTGATTTCCTTACAGCCATATTATATTGACGGCGATCGAGCCATCGAGGTAACCGTGGTACAAAGTGTGCCTTATCACATGCCCACATCTATAACATGGTATAAATTCGGCGAACGCGGTCCGCGTTGCGTTTAATATGATATGGACTTGGCATATATAGGCGTAGTTATACTTGTAAACAGTTAATCGCGATGATTTCCCGTCGTTGGAAAAACAAAACTTTAGCGTTAAGAAAACGCGGCCATTTATCTCCTGCTCGTCCGCCGTACTGCACAGACTACTGCTCGAAAACGCTCATAAATTCAGCATTTTTGCCGTCTCCCACCTTTTAAGTGTAAATATAATTGTATACATGATGTTACATGATTAAATCGGGAACAACGAACCAAAATAGATAGTTCTCTAAATTTATTAAATCTCAAGCATTGGTTTTATAACAAAGTAACAAACAGACAAGCATAATGGTATGTGAGTATTCGGTGGCTAAAACTATGTTTAATGATATGTGAGTTATCAAGAATAATTTCGTTGTATCAATGAACGAAATTCAATTAATATAATTTGTATTGCCTATTAAATGGGACATAGTCAATGCGTGTTGTTTCTGAAGTATCTCTGCAGTTATCTGCAGTAGGTACCTACCTGTAAAATATTATTGTTTTTTCTTTCGACCTGCCACGAGCCGTCACCAGAACAACAATATAATATTTTCAGTTTAGTTTCAATTGTTGGTTTATGTTTACGGTTGGGACAAGCCGAGCGGTGCGCTCACTGGCGACCACAAACGACGCTACAGCTCTTTCGTGCTGCAACCGTGGTAGCGGTTACCGTTTATACGGCATATCGACCGCTGTAATGAATTCGACAGTGCAACATTATAATATTTTAACGAAAGCCGAACCAACCTAACCAACAAATTATTGTTAGTAATAATTGTTGAAAAACTTTCAATATTTGAAGTTTGTCCCACGATTAAATATGCTTCACTGCCAAATTGACGCTGGCAGCTCAAATGCAGATCAAGTTGGCTGCTCGGGGAAACTATATATAGCGTGTACAACACATTTTGAGGTTGTAAATGTCTAACAAGTTATCAATATAAGTCTGTCGGATCGATGTTTGCTAATGTCGCGCTGCCGACTTCACCGAGGATAGCCACTTCGTGAAATCGTGATGGCGCTATTAATATGTTATTATTTCGATTAATGAACGGTTCGTCGTTTATGAAATCGACTTCGTGATGATATAGGAACACATTGGTTAAGCTCACGTGGACGCGCGTCAGTCATAGCAGCACGTATTTAGATATACACGAGCCACATCTCACCGGCCGCGGCGTCCAGTGGCGTCATTTCAATTTTTAATAGGAGGGGGCAAAAGTTTTGACCAGCTCATATACAGGGTGTCCCAGGTCTAGTTGACTAATGCAATAACTTTTACAGCAGTAACAGTGATTAGCAAGAAATAATTTTGAATTTTATCACACTTTGAAAATTGTTTAAAAATTAACGACTTAACCAAATTAAAAGTTTTAAACGCCAAAATGGTTTTTAAATACCTATTTATGAAATAGCTATCGTGGATTATTAGAAAAATATTAAATACAAAATTTAAATTATTTATTTTTGTTGTAAAAAAATAAAATAAAATATAAGATACATAAATTATAGCGCAGAGCTCTACAAATCATTATAAAAAAAAAAAAAAAACTTAAAAATATTGAATAGAAAAAAACCTGGGACACCCTACATCCTAACTGAACCGAGAAAAAAACAAAACGTATCTCTCACAATAGCAAACTTCCACTTATATTTTTATCTCGATACAATTTCCATCTTACATAACTATTTATACGCGTATATAAGGCAAAAATAGCCTCGTTTAATAGGTAGAAAAAAAGTCGCGGAGGAGCTAAATAATTATACGGTCGCACTATACCTCAGTGACGTAATTTTATATTTTTCTAGAGGTGTCGAACTTTGTAAATTACAACATGAAACACGATTGCTAAACATTATTGAAAAATCGAAAAAATTTATTCATATATAAGTACAAATAATAATAATGTATTCTTATTTTGCAGTTGGATCGCATGGTTCATTATTCAAATATCTAACTTTCATACAGCCTGAACAAATTAATTATCTTGAACAATGAAAATGATAATGGTTATTTTTATAATTTATAAATTTTCACTGCACAACAGTGGGATTTAGTCAATTGTTTAACTATTAATTTGAGTAATTTATTTAATTTATTGTTTATTGATCAAATTTGATTTTTTCAAGTGATAATCTATTCTTATTGTGGTTAATTTAGTTAAGTATATTATATATATACTTTTAGTAATGTATACTTACTGTTAAACAGAATTTAAACTAAAAGATGTTTAAATTTTAATCACTATTGAAATCATATTTTTTGGTTGATTTTTAATAATAGAATCCGATAGAGATAAAAATAAACTAATAAAGGGAACAAATTAAAAAGTGACTTAAAATTAACTTTATATGCTTCCTATAATGTATTTATATACATAAACTATAGTGGGTAACTAATATATATTATTATTTAAATAAATATTATTTTTTTAAAAATATCTAAGTATTTTAATGCACAACAACTTAACTATGTCTTAAAGGTCAATAATATTTAAATCCTTAAAACTTATAACATAAGGAAGAAAAAAATATATTAGTTAATAATTTATATTATTCAATTTTTAGAAAATATATATTGGATATGAAAATTATTAACTCAGGATAACTATATATATTATATACATTTGTTCTATATGTAGGTAAATAACTATAGATCATACGTACTTTAAAATATAAATCCATATAAACTATTATATTAGATTAAAGTAAAATAGTATTGTGTTATTACCTCTTATACCTACTTATGTAAGCTATATCTTATTACAATAATATATATTTGAAATTCTATGAATACATTTTTTATCGCATACTTACATTTTAACACAATTCAAATATCATTTGGTTATATGAATATGATTGTATTCGATTGATCAAATCAGTAACCTACGTATACAAAAAATAAAAACCGTCAAAAACTATATACTTGCAACGACCGCCTTGAAGTTGTTGAGAATTTTTTTTGGAAACGGACACATTCGATCTCTTTGAGTGCTGAATGTGACCATGAATAACACATGATGTAAAAAAAAAAAAAAACGGAATAAAATATTGCCGTTGGTTTTTATTTAGCAATGCACACGAAAACGTATGCTATCTCATTACGTCGAATTCGACAAGGACATAAAAAAAAATAAAAAAATCTTCAACGCGTCGGAATAAAAAAAACGTACACTTCAGCCAATCGTATAAGTGTGTAATACATATATTAATATATATATATAAAGTAGATACTATTATAGATACAATGTAAAGGCTGGACATAAAAAGTTTCGATCGATAGTCCAAATTTAAAAAACATATTGTAATATTATATGATATATATTATTACTAGAACTATATATCCTATATACACAGAGTTAATCCAACCAGATAATTGATCGAATTACCTCAAAATACACTCTAACCAGTATAAACATATTATAAATTTTCCGAACAAAAAATGAATTACATTTACTATAAACGAAGAAAATCAATAATAACTAATAAATGTATACTTGTGGTAATAATCTGCAACATCGCGAATATTAATTGATACGTGGTATTTCCAGTCAGTGATACGATGTCATGCTCGTATTTAGAATACAGAATGTTTTTCTATCCCAAACCGCAAACAATATCCCCTCATATATTCTGTATTTGTTTGACTTTTTATTTTTATACTATGTATACGTTTTACATTTTTTTATGGTTAAAATATATTTTTATTTCGAAAGCTGGATAACAAAATAAAATAACCACTTATTATAAGATTCTGTTTTGTGTTCAAAATAAAGAAACAACTTCCTGTTCGTATGAGTAATGTGTTTGTATAATATATTTTGGATAGTTGTACCTTAACTAAACTATTTATTATTGTATTGAATTAATATTTTCATAGTTTCATACAGTTATTTATGGTATATTTTTTAAATTTTACACTTGTAAAATATTATTTATTCTATTATTTCACTATTATTCTTAACAAATAGATATTTTATTTGTATTCTATCATAAACTCAAAACTAATAATTACGAGTAAAGGATTTTGTGAATAAATAAATTACGAAATTGTATAGATTATAAATAAGTTAGCTTACGGGATAAATTCTGTTTAGGATTTATTACATTTTTACAATATCGATAAAAAGTAATTATATATATTTTGTATCTTGATAATTTATTTGTAGTTATTTAAGAAAAATGTTGTCGTAAATTGTTACAACGATTAAATTATTATATACATTACAACGAGTTCTAGTTTAACGTTTGATAGCAACAGATAGCAGTTACAGATTTCATGAATTATTTAAGGTAGTTTTTTTTTTAGAAAAACATAATTTTTAATTTCACGCTATTGTCACTGCTTAATTATTATTATTCTATTATTTTACCTTTATAAAGAACAATTCTAAAATTAAAAAAAAAATCAACAAGTAAATTATTTAAAGAATACAGCGCCTGAGCTGCACGTGGAAGTAAAATGGTAATACCATTATTATTCAGTAATTTTTCAAACGAAAATAATGTGTGTTATTTATCTCTGTAAGTAAAAATGAATAAAATATTTTGTTTGAAAAACAAGTACATTACATATTAGTATAATTACATTAGGTTCAGTTGATGTAAAATTATATAGGTGGGTACCTGCTACTAATTGTTTAATTTATAAGATATAATGAATGCTCGAAAGTATAAAAAAGTATTGTTATCGTGGGTTTTGGTATCCAAAAAGGAGTTTTATATTTTGTAACTTTCGAACATTATTACTTCATGCTCGTATATATGACTATACATGTATTAGAAAGTCGACGACACTGTTTTGTCTGTTGAAAAGAATCCATTAAAATAATTCTGTAATAATCGACTAGTGGATAAAGTTCTCGAACGGTCTGTGTTAGTTATACTATTGTAAGGGAAGGATATTTCACGACATCAAAGGACCATTATCAATCGGAATTCTTGGAGATACTATTCACTTCACTTGTCAGCAAAGTCCGAATGGAATATAAGCAACATTGCAGTGACGAGTGATGATAATTCTGTTTGATCTTTTTGTAATGTTTTTAAACCATAATCGAATTCGTCAACCCCACGATTGTTTGGTGTATATGTGTTTTAATTTTTTCAGTTATTATATTGATTGTTACTAATCATTGTGTGTTCTTTAATTTATAAATTGGTAATCTCTGGACGCGTAGGTTTATAACTACATAGTCTAGTGACTAGACTCTAGTCTATAGTCCAATAATAATTAAACGATAATTTATTAAACGCACCAGTAGGTTGATTCTCAGATAATTTTATTAATACTTCCTTATCAAGGAATATTGTATTTTGTACCATTAATTTTTTAAGATTTGTCTTTTATCGGGAGACATTTTAATAATTATTTATAGGATAATGTTTATTGTATATACTGAAATATATGCTTAAAACCAACATCATATTGTTTTCTATGTATATGAAATGGTTTTCTTACGGTAGGTTTATAACTAAATAAATTATAATTATTAATTCAAAGCAATTTTTTATTTTATATAAATGCAATTTTTATGGTATATGTTATTTTATTTTAAAATATATTTATGTGACTTCTGAAAACAAACATTTTATTACATTCTATATTAACAGCTAGGTAATGTATATTGACATATTCTATTGTGCTGATGTTGAACTTCAATTTTTTTTTATGTTTATTTTTTATTTTAAAGAACAATAATTGGTCTTTATCAAATATCAAAACGATTCACAATTTTTGTAGATCTAAATCGAATAAATACAATATAAAAATGTATGTGTTTAGTTATGTTTCCCTTGAAATAACTTCTGTTTCTAATCTAACACTTTATAAAACTAATTCTTATGTATGAAATCAGACTTTTGAGTAATGAGTTGTTGTATAGAAGCTGAATGGCTACTGGATTGACTTGTTGTCCAGGGGGGTAACCGTGTACTACACCACTCCGCTTGCCTAAACTTTAAATACTTATAATTCATAAACTACTTGTTCTTAATTCGATTTTTATGTTTAGAAATCTAATAAAAATATTCTGCTTTTGTATATGAAATTAAAATAGTATGTTGTAAAATGTTGTCTTTCAAAAAATGAAAACACTTAAAAAATTATAAGGATGGAAAATATTAATACTTTTGGGAATGATGAGTGTCTTATGTTAAATGGACCAACCGGTATATAAATAGAGCGTCGTTTTTTTTAAACCAATATGTTGCGGCGTAGTATGATTCCCACATTGGACTTAAAAGGTGGAACTTCACATTTGAATACCGTAAATCCAAATCGATTTGTTAACAGCTACGTACAGAAGACGTTTGTTTTCTATAAGAGTATATATAGAGTATATTAAAGACAGTTCGGGATGACTTCCGACTAGCCAATACAGTTTGTGCTTTTTGTCTTTGATCTGTGATCTTTTTGATGGACCTTCATCAGATGTTGCCTCCAATGCAGGCTTGAGTCGAGATGGAGCATTTCCAGGTATCTTGCTGAATCAGGTTGTTGGATTATCTTTGACTCAGCTCCGCTGGGAGGAGTTCAATAAAATATTGTAATAACAAATAAATTTTAATTAAATAAAATTCCACCAAACATTACAGACCTTTTTATTCCAAACTACATTCCCGTACTAATACCCATTAGCATATCTCAAATCTCATCCAATACACAACCCATAAATCCCATCCATCAACTCAAGAGTAAATATTGCAGAGATTTACTAACCTAAAATAATATATCACGTTGGGTTCCATCACTGGTTGGCCTTCCTCCTCGTTTGATTTTACAGTTAAAATGTACATTAATTATCATAATATTTGCTTATATTGTGCTATTCTAACAAAGATTGTAAATATTATTTTATTAATAAATAAAATTTGACAATTTATATTACATTGGGGTTTTATGAGTTATGAATTTAATGTTATACAAGAAAGTAAATAGATATACTATAGGTAAGTATATGGACTTACTGTATAGTAAATTCGATCAAAAGAAATAGTTAAATAAAGTACACTTATATTAAATTATTTGTTTGGAAAAGTACGTCGTAATAATATATAATACAGTATCGCGTATTACATTTTTTGAATGTGTTTATACTAGTAAAAAAAGAACATCGAAATAAATGTTTCAATTTTTGAAAAGCTTTTATAATATTGGATCAAGAAATATTATCAATTTATATTTTGAATAGTCGTTGTACGTCAATGTCATATATTTTATATTGGTATTTTGCTGGATTTTTGTAGTATACAATTGATTTTAAATGAATCATATTAAAATGTAAAGTGTTTAAAGTTTCTAGTATAAATTAAATGGAAATATCGAAGCTAGGGGTTTTGAAAAAAATTCCATTATGTTCTCAATAATTATATGTAACAAACAACAGTTATATTATATTCGTTACCACAGAACTCAAAACCGCGGTCCAGTTTACATTACTCTATTGTAATTTTATTTATTTTTACCTCACATAACCTATACTCATACATAGTTATAATACTTATCAATTTTTCACGATATATTTAATTCACATATTATTTTAACTTTATAGATTCGTTACCTATGTAATATATTTTGATACACATCTAAAATATATGTAACGATCTAAATTTACTGTACTACCTAACTATAACTATATAAATTAAACATTTATAAATGGCACACAAATATAAATCTACAATTAATATATATGTATCCTAGATTCAATTCATTATTATTTTGTTTGACATGTGTCTATAATTTGAATTATGTTTGACGTTGGTTAAAATTTATAACATTTAAAACTGATTAGTTATCACTTATCATGATAAAATGTGTATAATTTGTTATAATATCTTATTATAATTTATATAGCCTGTATTTTGTTTCAAATAGAATCTATTTACATATTTATCTATAATTTTATAAAATCCTTATGTTTTGTAATGTAATTTTTTTGGATACGGTTACGGCTTCTGAAAGTCTGAAATATAGACAAAACAAATTGAAATTATCCAAAAACTTTCCAATATTTTACGGTGAACATTTCAATAGTAGCTATGCGGTTATTTATTTTTGAGTTAGGTACTAAAAAAAAAAAAACAAATCGATTTTGTCGGGAACTGGTTTTGCATAAAAATGTTTGTTTATTCTTAACTTTTATTTTGTTTTTCACGACGGTTTTAAAATTACTGGAATTTTTTTAATTTTGACCTCCAAGTACCAACTTGATTTAATTACCAGAAAATATGCTGTAGTAGTGTATCGAAGCATTTTTCACTGCCCGAAAATCTGACGACAGACAGAAAAAAATACACACACCATTATTGTAAAGACATAAAGTTATTAAATTGTAGGTTCTGTTAAAGTATGTAGGTATTATAGCCCTCGCTACAGGTATTTGGTATACTTACCGTGCAATAATAATAAAATAATAAATAGGATAATATTATTATTTTTATTGACCACCTGTAGAAATATGAACGGTTAATTTTTTTTAGATCAGTTATGCTTTAGATATAAATATATAACGCAGGTCCTAATATATTATTATTCCGAAGTAGGTAAGTACTTGGTAGTTATAATAGCCCAGCATGACGTCAAAAACGGGCTTTTGTTAGATCCAGCAGCGTTGTACGTCAGTAAGATAGGAATTTAGAAATTACCAACAATATTCGTAACAACGTTCCATTTTTTATTTGTGTGTGTCACAGATAATATATATAGGACAAAAGTACCGGATGGCTGATACATAATATAATATTATATTGTTTTATTTTATGAACGTCAATTTCGTATTTTAAAATGTATATTACTATGTAATAAATACGTATCAGAGGCGTATCAAAAATACTAATTGAGATGGGAACAGGGGACAATATAGTTTTTCAATACTGATTGATAAGTACATATTTTAAAATAATTTAATCGTAACACTTTTTGTATAGAATAATGTATTAATAGTATACAACAAAAATACATTTAAAATATTCATTATAGTACTAAAATCATAAATATTTTATAAAAAATGTTGTCATATTATTGTTAACAAGGTACAGAGGTCTTCTGGAGGTTGTGGAATGGCTAAACACCGTCGATTTCCTTCCGTAAATACGCATCTGCCACCAGGTATATTTACATTACGCAGTATATAATTTTAATAGATTCACATCGAAAGTCTAAGGAGCAGCACTTCATTAATAAAATGACTAAACGACGTACCTATATTAAAAATTAAAACAATATAAATATTGTAAGTAGCCAAATATTCAGCAGGTCGTTTTGATGTAAAATTGATGTGAGATTTGCAAGGCTCGTAATTCTTGCACTGTATATGTATACTTAAATGCGCCGAACCCTATGTTAAAGTCGGGCCTTGGCCCGACATCTTTTGAAAATTTATTGGGCCACTTTATGTCTTTACTATACCTTCCCCCGGTACGCCATTGCAGGGACCAATATTTAGGTATTGTGGGCTTTTTAAATATTTTTCGCCCTACTTAATGTTTAGGACTTATGCGCCACCGACTGTATTTAATTATATAGGTAATGTCTTAGAAAACGTGATGGTGCTGCCTAGTTGGTCACGCGGAGACTCGTCCAAGTGTAACGATAGTATATTGTTAACAACTAACGTTATATATTATCATTATGAATTTACGACTTATCAGGTGGTAAAAATAAACGAGAAATATTTTACTCCGAACCGGGTAGACATTAATACTATTTTAAGAACATAATATTGTACATGATATAGGCACTCATTTACGATTAATTTGGACAGCGTCCGTCTCAAGCCCCGAAATATATCATCACAATACCGATCTACCTACCTCTATATCCCATGTATTATCATTATCATTTAATAATAATATGGCATTATATATTATATTATTATGTGCGATGTACGCGTTCGTCGCTGTTTAACATCCACGTTCTCGGCAATAACAAAAGTCATAATTATAACAATATCAAATATATCAGATATCAATAAAACGAATTGTCGTTTACAAATCCACACCCGCACACACACCCACCCGCCGGCGCAATGAACAGCAGGCGCTCTATGGAGGTGCCGGCGGTGCAGGTCGCGACCGCGATAGGATTAACGAACCGAAATATTATCGACAATTTACACTGTCCCAAGGCTGCTGCTGCTGCGGCTGCTTTGGTGTAATAAATTAATTTAAAACTCGGCTGTAACGACACGACACGATATACTTATATAATATATAGTACACACGCGATCACGAGCACGTACACACATATCGACAGATCACGACTGCTGCTACAGCCATCGGTAATTCGGTAGTTTACGATCGGATCCGTTATAATTGAACGCCGTGGTCGCCGCATAGTCGCAATAATACGCTACCTAGACCTTAATTTTTAGGGGGTGCTAAAATTATGTATGGCTAGGTTTAAAATTTGAATTTTCATAAAACCATAAAATAAGAAATCTTACACAAAAAAAATACCTCTACTCTTTCACCTTATTTTTGGCTGAAGCACCCTCCCCCCCCCCGACTTATATTATTTAATATTATATTATTGTCGAATGAGTGAGGCTGCCTATTATAAAACGGACATATCGCTGCAGCGATTCCGTAATCGTTTAGGTGTAATGTAAATTTAAGCCGCGATGATGACAATGACATAATAACGCGTTGCATTAGACATTTTGCGTTGGGGGCGTAATTTCAGAATTTTTAGCTGAGTCGTTATACGCTCTCTGCAAGGTAGGCGGGAGGTACTTTACGTTTTAAACAATCGTCACTATAAATATAATTGCAGGTTAACAACATTACGACATTTTAATAACCATTTTTTTTTCAATACAAATGAAACTTTGCCGAATTACGTAACTAAAATTTGATTTTAAAAAATTAACTAAGACATTCATATTGTTTAGTATAATATTTACTATACACAGCTGATAATCGACTGTTTTCAAGGTTCGTCTAAAGCAAATTGACAGACTTTGGAAAAAAAATCCGAACAATTGTACAAAAAACGGAAATCAAAACAAAATGACATCTATTACGCGTAAGACCCGTAAATTATTTTGAAAAAATTATTAAAAATAATATATTTCTCTACTTGTATCGCGGGCCACACGAGTTCGATAGCGAATAAGAATTATTATTTATTTCGTATTAGTTTGAAAACAATAATATGCCTAATATTATTGTGTTCTTATTTTTTTTTCATACTTTTCCGGCTAAAAAAGTATACTCGAAAAGCTTCGTGCTCCACATTAGAACATCAGAAATCGTGTCTCGACGGTGAAATCGTGTTTTGATGATCCTGCTATACAGCCGTAGGAAAACATTGAAGAAATGTAAACCAAATTTGATTATAACTGCAGTGCTTCTGCAGCAACTAATACTTTGATTCGCCGAAACACGAACATTTTTCATTAAATGTGACAATATACACACCACTTGTACGGCACTATCCTTCGCCGAAACGGACGAGCGAGACGAGTGCACAATCACACGTTATATAATATACCCTTCGTGGTTTCTACATCCTATCCCGTCTCTTATGGATTATTATATAAACAACGCTCGCCCAGAGAACGACGTGTCTGCAGTTTGTATTTTACGATGACGTTTTTTCTTTTTACATTTCGTCTTTTTATCGTATTAGTCTGTGAATTCTCTTACGGATGTGCTTGGAAAATTGTACGTAGGTATATAAATATATAGAGAGAATCGAAAGACAACGGAAGACCAATATAATAATAATATATTTCCCCTTATATATTATGTGTATTTATTCTAGGTCTGCCGTAAATCATCAACGACGACGTGTGTGTGTGTACTATATGTACGTCGTGTTAACACTAATTGCGGGTCAGGGCCGTTTGCCGCCTAAAGTTGTTTTATTTTTATTTTATTTTTATTTTTACTTTAGATTCGTTTGGGGAATTGTTTTAAAATTTAAAATACCGACAAAATTAAAATCCGTTCTCCGATCCTGTTATATTTATATATGTAGGTACCTACCTACTTTATTCTCAAAGCTTCTCTCGTCCGCATACGATGTCTTTGTAAATAACTGCACTTTTTTTTTATCTGTGTCATAAGTCATGAAGTAGCCGAACTGTACAGTATTAAAGAGTCAGAAATCGTCTCCGGTGACGCAGCAGTACTATACACAATATAATAGTCCCTGCTGCGAACAAAAGCGATATCCTTTCTGACTGCGAAAGTTATTTCTTATTTTTTAACCATATTATTTTTTAGGTTTTCTACTTTTTTGAATTACAACGTACAGTTTTAGTTTTATAATCCAAAGCAGAATATTTTTCTGAGTATTTTGATATATAAATCGAATTTTGGACGAGTAGTTTATATGTGTTATAACTTATAACTTATAAGTATTTAAAGTTTAGACAAGAAGTGTTGGGTGGTATGCGGGTACCCCGCAAAATGTTGTTTCACCACTCAGCTCATCTAAACTTCAAATACTTATAAATCATAAATTACTAGTCCAAAACTCGATATTAATGTATGAAAATACTCAGAAAAATATTCTGCTTTGGATTATAAAATTAAAACTGTATGTTGTAATTCAAAAAAGTAAAAAACTTAAAAAATATATTTTTTTTTAAATGTTATTTTGTAACTACTTGATACCATGTAATAAAGATATTATCAAAAACGTAAATACTTTGTGAAATATTGAGTGTCTTACGTTAGATAGATCACACTGTATGTGCCTTTGTTATAAGTCTTGCATTCTAGGTGAAACATTATGCGTTTTGTCATGATTTTTTTAGCGCATCTATTATGGTTACAGTCAGATGCAAGAATCACCTGCAGCATACTGCAATAATTATAAGTCACACTCAATATATATATATATATATATATATATATATATATATTATTAATTCGTTATTGCTTGTATAATAATAATTATTGTAGCTGCGCCGCGGCCGTACGGACTTATAATGCACGCGGTAAGCGGTAATAATGCATTTTTCAAACGTTTCTTTGGAATTTTTTTTTTTTAAACTACACACGTGCACCGCTCAGCGCACACCTATATAATACCCATCGTCCTCGTCGTGCACGTTCGACAAAAGGACGGGTGTATTAATAATATTACATTATAACAGTGTGTACGCGTACTAATATCTGGTGTTCTTTACCATTAGTACGGGTTTATTAAGGAAATTACTATATGGGCGTCGGCGAGTGTTTAATAAAGAAAATAAGACGGTAGGTTAAGACTGTATACAACAGGTGCGCGTTTTTCAATAATAATGAACAGACGCCGCAACAAATTCTGTACAGCGTAATCTCAATTATTATTTGAATAAATTATATTATTATAACATAATATCGCGGTGCATTAATTTTCGAATGCATTGCAGTATTGCAAAATATGAACACACAAATAAATTATAAGGAACAGTTGCGAGGAATGAGAATAATGAATTTTCAATGTTTGTACATATAAAGTGTTAAAAACGAAGATAATAGTTACACACTATTACGCTATACCAAAATAATGTGTTATTGGTTTAAATTAATTATGAATAATTATTGAACCAACGTATAAATATATAATAATCGTATATTCAGTTCAACATCATTATATTTCTATATTATGTCTTTTGCAGTATACGATAAAAATATAATATAATGACTAAAAAGTTTATAACAAACTTAAAATATTATGTACGTTTATTGTTTTTAGTATGCTGCGAGACGCACGCATTTAAGACCTCACGCGCATTATACATATTTTGTAATAATTAATGAATGGGTAATAATGATATATGTATAATATACTGTAATCTGTATTATTATTTTCCCGACATTTCTCATAAAAATAACCATTCATAAATAATAATAGTATATATTTAAAAACGCGTTTAATTGCGTGGAAACGCGATCACTTCCCGTGCTTTTATATGGCTGTGTGAAAATAAATTTTTGAACTAATTTATCAACAGGTCTAACTCATCGTTATAATAATATTACGCACAATAACATAATATCTTCCGCGTTAGACATTCGGTAAAGCACGTTTTTAATTAATGAAAATGTTCATCTCGCAAGACGTATTCGCTATATATACTCGAACAGCAGTACTCGATAGATATTAATAATAATAATAATAATATGTATAGGCAAGCGTAGGTAATTATATTATAATATACTCGTCTGTAGAATAATTGTACTGCTCAGACCGATAGTTCCGTATGTCCTAGATAGTTGCTATTGCTGAATATACGTTTCGACTGATTTTCAAAACAATAGAATATTATATTGTTGTTATTTTTTATTTTCTACATTCATCGCCACATATAATATATATATATATATATATATATATACACGCGACAATGGAAAGTTATGCGATAGATATTGATTATTATATTTACTCGCTCCTCTCGTTGTGGGTCATATATATATATATATAATATTGTCATATCGATCGGTTTAGAAATTCTCGCAGATATATTAATAATATTACGCGGTGTATAGCAGAATATACATTTTTGAAATCGGAACGAGTCTGTTTGCACCGATTTCATATCGAATATTAGTATATTATATAGCGTGGCAACTCGGACGGGGAACAAAATATACTATACGAAGTAGGTACCTATACCTACCGCTGCCTACCTACTTATAATCAAACACGGCGATTATAAATAATAAACGAGTGAATAATAAATGCTAGATTCATATATAGGTTATATATACAAACATACGGCTCGGGTACCTGCGATGTCAGTATATTATATTGTGTTACGTGTACACGCAAGTATAAAATTAATTATGTATTATGTATATGTCTACCTCGATACGTGCGGGTTTGAAATATTATATATGATATTGTGTCGCGATCATGTTTTGTTTAATATAATATAATATATTATACGACTGGTGATGCAAATCGAACAATGCGCTAGAAATTCAATAAAAATAACATAAAATTCTTTATTAATTTTTTTTTAACTGAATATTTGGTCTTGTTCTTTATTTAAACGATGTGTATCGACATATATTTTATTTAAAGACACTATGACGTTTATTATTACATATTATTATAATAATATGTCTCGGCCCCTGAAATCGCGTGTAGAACAACACACTTTGTGTAGTACGAAAAGTGAAGTGTGCAGTACGCTTTATAATATCTAAGAGGTTAAAATATAATACAACATGTTAATAATATATTAGAGTAAATCAAATCGATTTTTTTTTTTTTTTGATTAAATTAATAATAATTTAATTTTGCTCACGGTAATGAAATGATATATATAACGCAATATATTGTTATTTCATTTATATATTATGTGTTATTGGTTGAAGAAGTCAATACGTACGACGATGGTGCTAGTTTTTAGAGCATTGATTTTTTTTTATTTATATTTTACTGATTTGGGACTGTATATTGCGTGTAGTACGAAAATTTGGATACTTTAGGGGCTTTGGTATATTATGTCTACATTTTGTGCAATATATTAAGCCGACGCTAAATACCTAAAACAAAAACAAACCTACTCCTGTACAGAAAAACGAATACCACGACATAATCTAACTCTCAGCAAATAAATTCCAGGCCGTTAAAGTAGGTATATATACATACAACACCTGCAAGGACATAATATTATATCGTTAAGTTATCGTTGGTCTCCTCGAGTAGGTACTGCGGCTTTGGCGACTTCGCTTAAATTATAATGTTGTGCAAGTTTTTAATTTTGTTTAAGGTCTGATTGTTTATTATATATTATGGCTTTCGTAAAACTATTTAGTATTATAATATTTGTTGAATAAAATTATATATATTAGACACGCTTAGAATATTACATTTGTATTTTCTATCATTAATATGTTTAATGTTAGCTTATAGATTTATATCACCAATACTTTGTCGGCAAGTTCAATAATTTTGCTTTGCTAATATTGAATTAATCGTTCGCGTTAAGTGACCCATTTGTTTTTCGTTCTTTTTTAATACTAATATTATAGTGGTTTATATTAAATTTAAATGATGCAATTTAATATAATTAGTAACAAACTACAAGCTTGTTAATTGTTATAAGAAAAATGAATTATCTTCAGCTGGATAATTAACATTTTGTAAAACCAATTTTTTTATTATTCATTTTGCCATAGAAATATGGTTGCACTTTTTTAAATAATATTTTATATTGTTTATGATTATGAGTTTAATTTGAAAATATATTTTATGCCATACATCTACTGTGTGAGTCGCTATATCATAACTGTACTATCGTGTTTTCATACTCACTTAAAAAAAGGTGGTTCTCAATTGAAAAGGAGAAGTTGGCGTCATCACAAGAGTATATATAAGAAACTCCTTAAATGGTATTAAAAATCTAAGTATTTGAAAATCTCGTCCTTAATAATTAATATGCATATTACATAACTACACGATGTGGAGAATAAACCAATCCTAATGTAAATTAATTCATTGTTTGAGGAAAAAATTAGGGGGAGCCTGTACCTATAATAATTATTTATCGATTTAAGGAAAGTCAAATTATTCTGTTAACGGGTCAACCCAGGATTGTTAATTATTTCGACGAGGCACCTTTGGTTTTTTTTTTACCTTTCTCCCTCGTACAATTCGGCGACACGTCGGCGTGTGAGATCTGTTCGTCACAACTGCAGGTGGTAAACACGAATATAAAACGAATATTTTACAACAGATGATGCATAATAATAATATTATGTAGAGGTGCACTATACATTAGGCTAGAATAAATGCGAGATTGAATCAAATCGTATTATTTTTTCCCGCGGTAACGAGCCGACAAGACATCGTATTATATATTATTATGTTGTTGTCGAATATAATATCGTCTGAGGTATAAGACAAAGCTGCGGCTGCAGAACAGAAAATCCGTCATTGAGTACGACGGTTTATTTATGAATTATAAAGTCGTATAACTACGGCTGTCGTGTTCTATTGTCCTCGCTGCAAGTGCGCGGTGTCCGCCCTTTTATAGCTGCTGCAGAAGTCCAACGCGCGGTGGTCGCGTTGTTTATTTGCTTTTCATTTTTGTTCTTTACGTGTATGATGCGTTTAAGTGAACACTTTAATAAAACAGTCACCGCCTCGGCTTGTTTTATACAATGTCCGTAATTACGAATCACGAAAACAGTGCCGTCGAGGGTACCTCTTTGCAGCGCCCGTCGCATATATATACAAATAATATTACACTCGCACATAATAATATTATCGTACTCGCAGGCTCGAGGCTTTTATGTTTGTCTTATTCGCCTTTCACCTCCACCGCCGACGCCGCCGCAGCCACCGCCACCACTGGCCGCGACGTAAAATATGATAAATATAAGTTCTCGTGATATAATATATTGTATATATAACGTGTGTCGATGAATAATTATATGCGTACCTCCCTCTACAGGAGATCGTGTGTGTGTGTTTTAGGGCGGCGCGTACACCTGGCCAACGCCGTATATGACAGTTATTTGATTTTTCAAAAAAATCGTGGAACGAAAAAAATATCAATAATTGACATATTATATTGTGTACACGTTAAATACACACACACACACACACACACACACACACACACACACACACACACACACACACACACACACACACACACACACACACACACACACATGCAACATACATACGAATAGCTGGTACCTACTTACAATGGTCAACTAGTCAACCTATCACGAGAACGCGGGGAAAAAAATAATAACAAAACACCTGTACGGGTCGACCGCAAAACGCAGGTTTTTTATTATTCAATTTTTAGCCGTTATTGCCGTCGAAAAAACCGCAGCTCGCTGTAATAATAATAATAATAATAATAATAATAATATAATACACACCGGCGAGTGGTACCTACGCACTACTCGTACACATTATACAATAACGATATTATATATATATATATATATATATAGGTACGTCGTAATAATATTATACACGCGATCGCGCGCGTCAAAAAAGGGGTGACTTTAATCAATTAGGCATAAACGCGGTTACATGCGCGTTTTAAAACCCTTTCATTATATTATATACCACGCGTGTGTGTGTGTGTGTGTGTGAGCAGCCCTTTAGAGCGATCACACGTGCATATATAATTAAGTATTATTATTATTAGTATTATTGTTATTATAGCGGCGGCGGCGGCGCCGCGGACGCTCTCATGCTGGCGCGCGCCCGCGCACAGGTGGAACGATTTTTTTTTTCCACCACACAAATATCATATTATATCGTAATAAAATAATATTATAATACGTATACGTAATATTAAATTATTGTCTGTTAATCGTCGGGCGTGCGTGTACAGGGCTGCTCGGTCGGGTCGCCGCCGTCGAGAGCAAAACGCGATAATTTGTATTATAAAATATAATTATTATGACGTGCATAATTATTGTGGGTGCTGCCCGGTATAAACATCAAATATTATTCTGTGCTCGAATAATTGGGAAATTGAGAGAAAGGCGACTCGCACATAGAAATTGAATAAACAGCGTTCCGACTGAATATTAATTTAACACTTTGCCCCCCACGCCGCGCCACCATAACTACAACCACGGTTAAACCAAATTAAATAATTCTTAATATGATATATTATACTTTTAACTAAATGTTAATAGTTTTACACTTTTCGTCATTTCAAACTTTCATTTGTTTTCATATTTGTATTGAAAAGAAAAAACTCGTTATTATATATAGTTCCTATTCAATTTAAAAACGTAATAGGTAACAAAATAAATAAATATAATATATTTTTAACACTAAATAAATAGTATAGTAACTACTAACTTCATATCAGTGTGTTAATTATACATTTTGACAACAAAAACCTTTATTAAAAATTTATAATTTTATAACTATTTGTTGTCATTTATTTAACAACAAGCAATTTTCATATTTTTAACAGAAACCTTTGATAATTTTATCCAAAAAAGCCAAATAACCTGTAAATTGATGTCGAAACCAGATTTAAATTAAAATTGATATCAAATTATTAACAATTTTGATTTTTGAAAAAAAAAAACAAAATGTTTCAGTTTAGAGTTAGGCAGTGGGCAACTGTTTAATATTTTATAAAATTGAATATATTATACAAAAAAACAAAACATTTCGTTAGCATTTAATATTTTAATACCACGTATCCATGCGTTCTTTTAGGAAAATGTAGTATGGGAACGCTAATTAAAAACTAAATGCTAGTTTAAGAGCTGAGTTTCTATGGGCCCCCCCCCCCACAATTCGAGCACTGATATTATTAAATATTATTTGTGACGCATAAAGGGCAGTGGAGGCGCCGGCAAACGGTCATAAGACATTAGAAATTAATTTTTTTTTTTTTTTAAATCAGCTTTAAAAGCGAGGTTATTAGTTCACTGATATAACGAAATACAACTATTTTGACGATCTACAATTTTTATTTGTCGTTGACTTCATATTATGGTTTTGAAAAAAGTCAACACATATTATAATGCTGGTTGTATTTTTTCTCTGAGTGCTTTTTCATTGATGGAAGTTTATGTCCTAATAATGTTATTATTATTATTATTAGAAAATATAAACACTATATTGAGTCAACGGACGTTTTATTTTTCGAACTTTAACAGTATTTTTTATATTTTGATTCTAAATAATATAATACATTTTAAAATACGGATGGTGAACTATTCCTACAATATTGTTTAAATGAAAATATTTAACAAACAAATTATTAAAAAGTGTACAATCCGTATATTATACCTATACTGTTATAATATTATGTATGTTATAATTCATTTTAATGTAACAGTAAGTAATGACAAGCAATAAATAATGATAAGCTCAATTTTTCATTTTTCATTTTTTACTTTGATGTTATACTTAATGGTACAATTAAAGTGTTAATATAGATGGAGACACGGGGTTGCTAACTTATGGTTGCTGACGATAATTGGACACTGTATGGGAAGTTTTTAATTTTTTGTATTTTATTAAATCAAAAATATTTGCACAAATTTCATATTAAATAAAATAAAACATTAAGTTGATTTACTTATCTCCTGTTAGCTTATGCTTGTGTTGGAGATAGTCAGTTGTACTGTGAGAAATTCTAATTAAAATTTCTAATAAAAATATAATATTAATAATATAAAAACATATTAATTTCAGGGTGGAAAAAAGAAAAATAACATATAAAATAAAGTACATATAGGTACAACAACTAGGTATAACATAATCATGAGAAAACATAAACCATAATTAACATTTATAATATTTTGATTTTTACGTCTTATAATAATAATAAGTAACCCTAGTGTTTTAAGGTTTCTCCATATTTGCAAACAGCCAATTCGTCATAAACGTATTCGCACATTTATGTGTTACACATATTATTTTTTTTAAATTTATTATTCATATAAGTGAAACAAGTAGGACCTATAGATAGTTCAGAAATCTTTGACCATAGGTACGAGGTATTTGTTAGACTACGGAGGCATATTATATGCTCTGTCTTTTCTCTTAGTTTCATTTGTGTTACTGTTAATACCAACAGCTTATATTTTTTACTACCCATAATATTTCAAATTTTCGGAAAATTAAATCAAATGATAACACACGTTTAAGTTTATTATAGTTTAGCACTGTTGATCCCACTACATTATTTTCACTCACTCAAACTCTTATTATTATTATTTTGTTTTTTTATTGATGAAATAAACCCGGCAGCTATGGCCATTAGTTACAATTTCATTTAGGTTAAAAGTATTTACAAGAAATTTTTTTTTTTTTTTAGTAATACAAAATTAAGAGATAAGTATGGTTACATTGTATATATCCTAGTGATTTGCATATTATTATTAGATTAAATTGTAGAGTCCTGCTGTTGATTTCAAAAATTGTAGCAACTTGGTATTCTCTTCGGTTTCGGGTCCTAGAATACCAAGTTGCTACAATTTTTGAAATCAACAGGTCTCTACAATTTAATCTAATAATAATATGCAAATCACTGTAACCATACTTATCTCTTAATTTTGTACTACTAAAAAAAAAAAAAATTTTCTTGTAAAATACTGTAAATGTATTTTATTTTGTTGCAACTGTAGTGGTTTGATTACATTTGCTGCAGTTGCGCCATCCCAAATTTTATACCATATTGAAAACTGTTCGATAAAATGATATAATATATTTACTCTTCTGATGAGGTATTTTGGTAAAATCGAATGGAGTTCATCAAAATGATTCACTGATATATGCAAACGTTTTATTAAATATTATTATGCAAATCCCATTTCAAATGTTCATCAAAGGTAACGCCTAAATAACTGATAGTTTGAACTCTTAAAATTTTTTTTACATGTATTTGTGATAAAAAATGTTTAAATGTTTTAATGTTTGCACATTTCATTATTTTCACAAAAGTGAATTGTTAATTCATTTATAGGAATATGCATATAATAATAATAAGAAAATTAAGTTTAGTAAAAATAATTATAAATGTATATATTTTGTTATGTCTACTTCTGTAACTTGTAATATAAAATAAATATTGTAATTTTGGTTATAATAACATGAGATGATTTGCAAAAAAAAGGTATTCGACAAAAAATCGGTAAGAAGTCCGCTATTTCTAAAAATCTTCATCGGGGGTCCGTGTTCTACAAAAGGTTAAGAACCACTGCCATAAACCTTAGTCATAAGTCGTTTTTTAAATAATATAAATGTCCGTGTTTCTATAATAAAATAAAATAATGTTAAAAAACGAATTTCCAAGCAAAATATAACTAAAACGTTGCAAGTATTCCTTTATTCTAACTCGTAAGTGCCATCACTAGCAATGTTTAATAACTATATATATAATGATCACGATGGGGTTGTCTCTTACGGGTATAACGGGTATAGTTGTTGGGCTTTTACTGTTTTCGGTATACGTATCTATATATAGTGACGTATATTCGTTTAACGAAATCTGGTTGAAAAAAATTCACATGCCACGGCGCGGCGTTTAAAGTAATTATTATTACTCACGAATTTTTAGCGATTCCGAGAGCAGCAGCTGTTGCCGCGGTGGCGCGGACACGTACACTGTAGTCTGTAATAATATAATATTATATATATATATATATATATACACGGTAGGTATTTAGGTATATATTGCGACGAGGGTGAAAAGCCGATTCGACAGACCGTAAACCGTTAATTGACGTGAAAAAACGCGGTTTATACCATACTTATTATATTATATTAGCCATATACGATATAACAAAAAAAAAAAAAAAAACCCTCGAAAATTGGTCGCTTTTTAATCCTTCCGTATAATTGACTTTAATATAATGTGGGCGTACCGGAAGCGTGAAAGGTATATCATATGCTCGCACCACGTCGTCGGAGTGCACACAATGTATAGTACCTACCTACACTATAATATTATTATCCATCATCGTCGAAATTATTGTTATTATAAACTGCAGCACACCCCGTGTACGTCCCGGTGCACCCTGTATACGCATTATATCGTTGACGATTTATCACCCTGTTTAAGTATATTACACACATTATACCTATATACTTATATATTATATACGAACATTTATCCAAAATCTCTTTGTTTTGCCGGGTGCGCAGCGTCGAGTCGATTATCCGCCCGCATCATATCTTATCGAACACTCGTCATATACCGGCTGCAATAATTATAAAACAATATTAAACTTTAAAAAAAAAAAAAATTATAATGTAAAACTTTACTTTTTTACATTGAAAGTGGTAGTTTCACAAAGCACTATAAAACGTAATACATATTAATTGTATTTTGTAACCATTTTATATTATTATGATCAAGAAAAACACTAATATAAGTATAAGCATTGCGGCATTCAGCAAAATTAGCCAAAACGTTAAATCGATTTTTTCATAAATGAGTGTTCAATTAATACGAAGTAATAGTTGTATTTGAATAAATTCTCAAAGATTAAAAAAATTGTATTAAATATAAAATATTCTCATTGAAATTTAAAATGTTACATAAAAAGTTGCATATTTGTATTATTTCAAAAATATATTAACTCGCGTAAGCTAAGAGACTGTACGAAACTAATTAAGAAAATAATTTAAAATTTTTTAAATAAATTAATTTGTAATAAAAAAAAAATGTATTTCACTTAAAAATACCCAAATCTTGCAATACTTGCAACCCACATTCATTTTATTAATGTTTAGGTATATGGAATAATATTTTCATGTATTGACCTCTGAATGTTATACTATTTTTTAGACATACATATAATAATTAGGATATACCAGCTATACTAGTATAGATAAAATAAAAATAAAATCATATAAGAATATCTACATGGCTATATAGGCACCTAATTATTATGTATAATATGGTAAATTGTCATCGGTGAGAGAAAGGGTTTGCATAATGGCGGCCGATCGTGAGTGTTTTTATTATTATTATTATTATTTTTTTTTTTTTGCATCTAATCACAAAACCTGTTGCCTCCATTGGTCCATTCCACAGCACGAGCCTGCGCCTTCGCCGTCGTTGGTGTTCTCCCGTCGTCCGTCGTCTCTCTCATTATACGCAACAACATCACGGTCAGCCAGATGATTTTCGTCTACGCGCACCGTCACGCATCCGCTGTAATATACAATTTATAGGTTAGGTTCGCCTATAATAATAATACATTTATATATTTTATATATTAATAATAATAATAATATCTCGTTGACTAACGGAAAAATGTCAAATTAGTTGATGATCGCGTTTATGATCCGTTTTGTTATAATACAATATTACTTTATTTTACATAATTTTGTGTAACTCAGAACTTATCGGATTTCCAATAAAACTGTATACTATGTTTATGTATATCATGATAATATATAGGTAGGTTGTAGCCGGTACACAATAATCTAAAGTAGGACCCTATTCGTATGGATTTTATTCAAATGAAATACGAACTCATACCGAAATATTAACGATACAATATTATTCAAATTTATAATAACCATATAATATGTCGAATATTGAGAACTTTCACTTCCGAGACCAGTGATTCAACTCTAGATCGTTCAACCCATGTTATAAATATGTAACTATACTATACCTAGTACCTACCTACTTTATTTCTAGTAAAAAGTAAGAAGATCTGAAGATGTCAGAACACGGTTTGTTTTCTCCATCCGGCCCATACACTACATAGATAAAACGCAATCACTTTTTTTGTTTTTTTTTTTTATTGTTTTCGAGTTATCTCAAGTAAAATCACTCGTCACAATAAAAATTGCATAATATAATATTTTGAATGACATATTATAACGTATACATTTGTCTAAATATAGTGTTTCAAAACAATTTAATATCCGTTCAAAGAAAATTGTTTTATTTAAGTCAAATAGTAATAAAATATAAACTGATTTATCAAACTCTCAAAAAAGTCGACAAGTGGGTACCGCTCTGCTGTACAAGTACATATGTCGAGTGGATCACTGTAATGGATGTGTTAAATCGGAATTCAATGAAGTAATGATGTAAAATCATTGTATATGAAAAACGATTCTCAACGAAGACGATCTGTCAGCCTACATTACCTATACATAGGTAACGTATAAGTACATTTTATGATATTATATTGCGTTGTTGAATTAATTCATTCTACCATTATAATAATACTGCAGTAGGTTGAATTATTTTTTGCAGAAAACGCTGAGTTTGAAAATGTCATTGTGTGTATAAAATATAATTATATAAGTACTTTATTAGTTTCACAAGTATCCACGAATAATATTTTTAAGCTACAACGAAATAACAAACAACATTGTTATTATTCGTTTAAGTATCTAATTGCATCCAAATTTGAACTTAAAATGTCTATAAAAAACAACCAGAAGAATATATTTTTTTGATTTTTTGGTTACACTATATAAATAACTTGCCTACGAGAAACCTTGTTTTAAATTTTCATTCCTTGGCTATAAAAATTCAACATTTAATACATTTTTGACAACAAAATAATAAATTTGCAAATGTTTGAGATTTTGATGATTTTCAATATAAAATATGCTTATAAAGTGTGCTTATGTATAATATTTTTCAACTGTTATTATAAAAACTTACGAGGAACCTTGTATACATTTTTGAAGCTATTTGACCCTACAAAAACATTTTTTTATTGATGTTTATAGAATAAACACTAAAAAAATCAAAAACTTCTTATGTCTACAATTTGCTCAAAAAGAGTCGAAATATTTTTAAAATTGAATAGTGTATAGAAAGTGATAATCTCAACGTTTATTTAAAATATAAAAACTATTGTAGATTTAAGCTCAACTTTTTTTAATTTTCACTTACAAAAAGTTATGAAAAACTTTGTATTGCATTTTCAAGTTTTTTGACAAGTTTAGACAATAATAAAAAAAAAACTAATAACTTCTATAATTTTTAATAAAAAGAGTCAAAATAAATTAAAAATGTTATGATGTACAGAAATAATAATAATATAAACATTAGGTGAAAATTGCATGTGCCTACGGTTATAATAAAAAATAATGTGTTACTCGATTTTGTCAAAATTTGGCTTAGCGTAAAAAATTCCGTTTTTCCTTAATTTCTTTTTTGTTTTTCCAACGCTTTTGAAAACTATTGGGAATTTTTTATTTTTGACCCTTAAAATAGGTATCAACTAGATTCACTTTCTTACTAGAAAAGACGCTGTTTACGAAAATCGAAGCATTTTTACTGTTTCGAAACGTGATGACAGACAACGACAAAAAAAACACACGACATATTATAAAATCAATACATTCTTCGCTCTGCTCAGAATCTAAAATATTAACCTTTATTCCTCTGTAATATATTTTAAAATAGGCGATTTTAATCTTAGATTACTTAAAAACCATAATCAATGCGATTTTACGTGAGTGGGTTTTATCTATGTTGCAGTTGCCCACGTGGGTCTGAGAGAGAAAACAAATGTTTTGCACTGACATCCTCTTAAATAACTGAGATTCGCAGTCCTAAATATTAATTTGTTCTTAATGTTCTTATACCTTGTACTGTACTTATGTCAACGTGATCACGATTTTGTAAGCCGACTGCAACGACGCAGTCGTCACGATAATGTAAACCGTGGCAAACAGAAAATGAATAATTATTATTATTATACGGAGGTAGGTAAAATATGTGTTTTGTTTTTTCTTACAGAAAGACGGGAAATGTCGGCGGCACGTCTATACATTGTGTCGATCGATACGTAGACGGCATAACAAATCTAAGTGTTAACGCATAAATAGAGAAAAAAAACTGTCATTCTTCTTCGTATTGTTAATGGGTATAGTAAAATATGCTTTAATTAAAAAAAAATTTCAAGTAAGCACACCTTCTTTGGAAAGTGGCGAGGCGGCAGGAATGCACATTTTGCATAAAACATTTTTTATATTATTGGGTTGACACATGTGCCAAATCCCTATAAGAAGTTTTTAAAATAAACAATAAACGCGAAAATTAGTGTATGTATAGAAGTCTCTCCAATAGTTAGGTTTGCAGTATACGGACGAATAATGTATCTATTCGTAAATAAATTATTGATAATATTAAAATACAAAACGGACAAATATATTCTTGGTACGCCACGGTTGAAATTAATTTCTTTTTAAATTAAAATCAACCTACCCACCCGATTCGTTTCGATATTATATGATATTATAATATTAGTAGGTACGGGTAAATGAAAACAACAAAATATACAAATAATGTCCCGAGTTTGACATTCACCAATAACGTTTCCGGTGTCCGAGTGTTGAAGATGTATATCACGCAAAACTATATAATATGTTCGGTAGTTTTTTAGTTTCTTGTCGAGCACCGCCATACGACAGCGGACTTCGCGGTAGTCGCAAAAGAATGTCATATGCGTCCATAAATAATATGAAATGCCAACACTGAAATCCCAAGAACATATACGAAGCATTTATATTACAATACTGTCCAGGTGTTCGTCTCGTAGGTTTGCCAGTGCGTAGGAGGACCTTGTTGCACATCGCACATATAATAATATATATTAAATAAAGCGTTATTATAATATAAAAAATAATATATGCCGTAAACAGTAGACCGTGCATATTTTTTTATAACATATTCGGTACATAAAAAGTGTTCAGTCATGCAAACTAGAGTTTTGTATAATACTATATTATATATTTTAACAATATATACAACAGATATATATATTATATATATATATTACCGTTCCATTTTTTTTTACCTATAGGCGAACATAATCAAATCACTGTGTAGGTATATAAATCACCGGCGTGTGTGGGTTTGGATATAGTTTTTTAAACAGCTGATTCTGTCGTCGTTGGTTTTTAAAGTAAATTCAAATCGTTATGTCTGTTTAAAATGTAAATAATAATATGTTGGTTCACTATACATTATATTGTCAAATAGTGTCAGTGCTTCGCGCACGAAATAATATAAAAAAACTTTAGTCGTACGATGGAATTGTATTTATTTATTTTGCAGTTTAGCGCTTTGAGAACGTCAAAATATTTTAATACCATATATTATGTAAAAACTGAAAACGGAATATCAATAATAACAATATCGTTATAGGAGAGACATATTATTCATTTCATTCGAAAAATACTTAAAATACGTTATTTAACGCGTGTCCATATGAGTTAATTGTGAACATATAAGTAGGTACGGTGTACCTACATATATTATTATACGTTCCGTTCGTTTAAAAATATTTCATAGTCATACACTTATACACAGCGTGATTCTTCGAGTCACTTTTCGTGCTTATAAAATTATATTAATTAGTAATGGTCTACTGGCTTTTCGGCCGAATATGTAGTTATAAAAATGACTGCAATGACTAGTATAATATATTATGTTTGTAAAAGAGTATGTTTACAAAAACACACACCCACAGACATTGCGACTTATTATATGAACTACAATAATATTATAGTTCACGTCGCGGTCCTGGCAAAATGGATGTTGACCAGTTGCATCCCACGGCTGTTATCGGAAATATAATATATTATACAAATAATATGGATAAAATGAAAATTTTATTAATAATAATAGCTTATACTTGGTGCAAAGCGAGGATTTTACCATAACGCGTAATTTTAGACTCGTATAAGTGGATAGTTGATGTATAACGAGTAACGACAACTACTGTCTTAGGCTTTATTCTAACAAAACATAATACATAATATAATATCTAATTTTTTTACTATTTTTTTTTTTTTTTTTGATAAACTATCACATTGATTGCCAAATAATTATAATATTTATTATTTTATTCACTATTGTATTCATATTATTTTGTTAGTAATTATTACAAAATACAATATTATACTGCATTTTATTTATTATTTGTATACTTATACCTCCCCTATTTTATGGGCTATATATTGTAATTGTGTATATATTAACATATGAGGACAACCGGTGCATTCGGTTGGGGACAACTTGTATTCATGTGGTTGAGGGCAACTGGTACATATTTTTCTATAGGTAGTTTGGGAGGAATTGGTATAAAAAAGGTACTTTTGAGGGCAACTGCGGTACACGCCCGGCAAAATATTATATATTAATCACAATCTCGTTGTTCACATTATTTCGTTACCGATGATGGACCCATCGTTTGTGGGTCGACCACTTCGGCTGTCCCGCGCCCGTTTGTCTATATATTAAACACGTGGCGGTTTCGCTGCACTTCCGCCGTTTAGCAATTGAAATTTTACCATCAGATTTGGCCGATAATATTTTAGGCTGCAGAGGTATCTGTTATTGCCGCATCGGCTTCGTCGTTGCTCTGGTTTACCGTTCGTCAGAAGAGACTATAGCGATAATAAATAATAATATACACGTCTTCGACAACGTGCTGCAGCTGACGGTGTCCGTGTTATACCGTTAAAATAACTACCAAGACGGGCACGTCGTATATTTATAATAGTATGTCAAAATATACGGACGACGAAAAGTTATGATTTGGTCGACGAATTCGCGATTAACGGCGACAACGGATCGTACTCCGATTCGTAGTCGTGTGTATTCGTACGATATAATGTCCACGGCAAAAAAATAATATAATATACGTGTGTATAGTAGATTTTGTTATTGTTATTTTTCCGAGCTTCTGGATATTACCGTGTCCGAAGACTGTGTATATATATAGTGTTATAATTATTATCATCCCCACTATCACTTCTACACAAACCATAATACGACTATATATAGTGAATAACGAGTCGGTATATAATATAGCAATATAATATAAATATATAAATCTCCCGTGCCGAACAGGACACTGATCCACATGTTAATTGCTGAGAAATAACACTAGCCGGTCCCTGTAGCGGTCAGGCCCTGCATATAAGGTCTAAGGACATAAGGTCATCATATTATGTTCTGTTTCCCTAACGATTGAAGCCTGCAAGGGAACAGAGCGATAATGGAATAAGGAGCTGTAGTCGATTTAGATATTGTACAACATAATTTAGTCTTTACAAATCAATCTTTCTCTCAAATATTTACACAAAGTCGTTGACTCTTTTTTTTTTTTAAGTGCCAACATTGTCAAATTGAGAGTGCTGCTACTACCAAATATGATCGAACAGTTTGCATTAAACGTTTTTCTAGTATTTAAGCCGTTACGTAACCCATTACGAGCTCATCCACTTTTCGTGACCTTTGTACAAATAAAAATAACTAATAGTCATATTTAACATAATTTTTACTATATAATCCAACAGAGTTATTTCAAAGAAAAGAGGATTTGAATTTTTAAATAATATAATAACATGATGTAATAATAATTAAATTATTTCATATATACCTATATATATGTTAGTATTAAACCATAATGTCTATAAGTTATAATAATATTGACAATTTATTGTTTTAATGTTTTTACTATAATCTCCACACGCAATACCTAAAAATTGAAAATAAGAATAAAATTAGTTCCATTGGCAAAAGTCCAACGGGAGTGGTAAAAGTTGGTGGATAATATAATAATAGATAATCTGCGGTTTAATATAATGTATAAACAAATCTAACGCAAATACGCGTGAGATTTCAGTTTTGTGCCAAAAGTTTCCGGCACAATTTGGACCATTGGTATTCATATTATAGTAGATTTATCGGTTCATATATTATTATGAACACAAACAAAATCTTATATTTTACTAAACCCACCTAACTAATGCTAATATTATGCAATATATTAGATACCTTAAATTACAGAATTGTTTTATTGTTACATTCAAGTTGTAATATGAGTATATTATATTTTGATATCGCAGGCGTGTAATGTTTATATTGTCAGTTTTGGCCTTTTGGGTTCTCAAAACTTGCTACAAATCAGTCTCTCTGGACTATCAGTATACTATACACTTGTCGATTATTTCATGGTATAGGTATGGATCACACCTTACACATATAACGTGACAGTCAGACAGTCGCACAAATCGCAAACACCTGCAGCGTATAATGGAGTGCCCGATGTCGCAATGATACCGGGAGGTCCGTTTGTAGCCGCTAGCTTATTTGTATAAGTATGTGTAAGTATGTGTATTTATATAAATATATATTTTTTTAAATTGTTTTCAATGTGTCTAATAGAAAAATAACTAAATGTCGGATGCGACACACGACGTTCGACTATGCATTACCCTTCGCCTCCACATTATACAAGTATTGCGTAGAGCAAAATTGAATCCAACACCCTGTAGTAGGACTGTAGTGAGGCGACGTGTGCCAAGACGACTTTTCACTCTCACAGATCTCCTGACACGGGAAAGTCGAACACATTGCTCCGTCGTGTGCCTTTGGGGCGTCCTCTCGGTTGAAAGCGTGACAACGTTTACAGTTGGATAATATATAAATATGGAACTAGTCAGATGAAACTGAAATATATCAATAATGGTTGAGGTAATTAAATAGTCAAGTCATAATAATAACAGTAAATTATATATGAATAATATTATACATATTTTAATTATTTATTAAGATTTTCCTGCGAATATAGATATAGGGGCGATGTTAATAATAACTATAGTTTGACTAGAATGAGATGAGATTATGTATAAATATTGTAATTATTAATATTATTATGTTTACGCGTTGTTAGATTTGGGTTAAGACTGAATACTATAATATAGAGTCTCGTCGATTTTGTGTCGAGACCGCATTAGGATTATTATACCTAACAATAACTATACTCGCCGCACTGCAGTATACTACGACGCATGTCCGGAGAAAATCTCGACGGGCCGCTCAAAATATGGGCCGGTTATGATAATGTTTGAATTTTATTTTTATACCGCGGTAATGAGAAATTATTATAGTATACAAACGTCGGTAGAAAATAAATCGAATCGAATATTATTAAACCGCACCGTAGTCGTAGACGGTATAGTTGCAGTATAATCAAATGTCGGGAATCAAAAGACTCGGTGGGCCAATTATGATACCTATAACCTTGCCTATAGGGCGCTGCTACGATGTTACAACAACAATATATTATATTGACGAGTGTGGGTTACCATAATATATAAATGTGTGTATCGATGGTCGCTGTGCGCCCTTCGATAATAATATAAAAGTCCGAGAAAAGTCCTTTCGCGGGTGGCAGTGGCCGGAGAGAACGGGTCGCGGCGGTGATGTTGTGTGGTGGTGAAGCGGTTCGGGGGGGGGGGGGAGAGTCGGCGTATAATAAATCGATGGAAGCGATTAAAAACAAAAAGGTGGTACCTATCGGTGTGCGGCGTTAGAAGCAATACATATATATATATATATATATATACAGGGAAGTTTATGCGGGAGTGTAGGTGCGATATATACGTATAATATAATATGTATATGCGCGTAGGTACATATGGCGAGGCGTCGGGCTAGTCTGTAATTCTTTATATACGTGTGTTCGTGTGTATATAGCTGTATATACAAACTGCGATACGTATATATACCTACGTGTGCGTGTGCGTATATATACGCTCATAAATGCACGCACGACGCACTCACACACGTTCGTATGTTGTATAATGTATACAGCGTGATCCATCTAACGTCCAAGACGCTCAATATTTCAAAAAGTAAGTGTTTACGTTTTTGATCATATTTATTTATTGCACGGTATCGAGTATAGTTTCAAAACAACAGTTTTTTAAGTATTTTTTAACCTTAATATTTTTTAAGTTTTTTACTGTTTTGAATTACAACATACAGTTTTGATTTTATAATCCATAGCAGAATATTCTTCCGAGTATTTTGATACATTATATTTGAACGAATAATTTTTGAGTTATAAGTATTTTAAGTTTAGATGAGCGGAGTAGTGGACCAACATTTGGCGGGGTACCTGCATACCACCGCACACTACTCGTCTAAAGTTTAAATACTTCTAACTCATAAACTACTTGTCCAAAATTTGATTTTTATGTATCAAAACACTCAGAAAAATATTCTGCTCTGGATTATAAAACTAAAACTGTATATGTTGTAATTCAAAGACGTAAACAACTTAAAATATAATAAAGGTTAGAAAATATTTAAAAAAATATTTTTTTTTTCGAAAAATGGTGTTTTGTAACGACTTCATACGTAAATACATTTTGAAATAATGATAGTGTCTTACGTTAAATGGATCATCCTGTATATACATATGTATTCGGAAAAACGTACCTCGCGCGTATATTATTTCGTGTATAATATGCATGTGTATATATATACGAGTTTAGGTATATATACTTTAATGTATATATTATACATATAATATATGAGAAATCGATAGTGGCTCGATGTAAATGGGCGGCATAGGTGCTTACCGCGTCGTATATATAATATGTATATAATATAAAGGAACGTCTCGACTATATATATATATATATATATATATATACTCGGAGGCGGAGGAGGACGGTGCGAGGGCGGGTAAAAGGAATGTATGTATATGTATATATGGATGTATATGTATATATTATGTGCGTGTGACGGGAGAGAAAGGGTTGCAAGACGGATTTTCAATAATATATATATATATATAAATTTCGCGGCGCTTGCGTGCATACATATATATATATATATATTATCGAACGGGTCGTCTGCGCGTGCGTGTCGCGAATGCGCGGGGGCTCCGGAGAGAGAGAGAGAGAGAGAGAGAAAGACGCGGAAACGGCGCGGGCGAGAGAGCGAGAAGATCGAATATTATATATTATTATTATTATATCGTATCGCCGACGGCGGCGCCGCCGAGTCCTGCGCACGGCGGTAGGGTTATACGCCGCCGCCGCCGCCGTATGGAAATCACTGGCAGCGGCCGAGGCAGGCCGATTTGAATAATCCTCGGCCGGGTGTAAGCGCCTCCCCCGCGAGGCACTACACTTGTATGTATATATGTATTTACGCATGTATTATGTATATATACTATGTATATAGTGTAATGTAGTGGTTTTTTTCCCCGTCGGCAGTACACGTATATACGTTTTCCTCGCTCCGGACGGGCGTGGCTTGGAGGAGGAAAAAAACGGATAAAAAACTCCTGTTCGTCTGTTCCGTCCGACGATATATAAATATATAATATAATATATATGCGCGTTGTGTATTTCAATACGCAGTCGAAGGCGTGTGAAAAAAAATGCATAAAATATGTTTTTTTGATACACATAAGTATAGATATTGTATATTACATTTTTTTTATAGTTACATAAAAACCACAGTTTTTTGTACGATTTATCCTCAAAAGCTTTGCCGGGGAGGGGTAAGGAGAATAATATTGTCTTCCCCCGTCGAGAGCCCTTGAATATTATATACATTATATTATTATTATTATTTATTAAGCAATATTATATACAATGATATGTTTTTACTCGTAAACACCGTGTACAATCGTAGAGCATTTTTTCCTCGTACTTTGTAGTCATTGCAATTTGCAAGTTTATGCCACGGATGGCTTCGGTTCGATCAAAAATTCAAAACGCAGTCTTAATCAATACCTACTTTACACTAAAAACCACAATATTACAACGGAAACATGAAAGGGAAGGAATACAAAAGAAACAACGTTTCTTCTTTAACGATTTATTTCAAATTCAATTTTATTTTAACAAAATACAAAATATAATACAAGACACGAGTTACGACACCGATGATAAATTATTGAAATGTAATAATATAGTGACTATATAGGTAGTGAGTGCAGTAACGATCGATATATTTTATGATTCGATGTAGGGCATTATGCGTCCACAATGTACGTTGTTAACAATATATAAAGATGTGTATTGTTTAGCATAAATTAAAAAATTGTGTAGGCATCATATAGACTTAGATTTTTTAAACGTTTTTTATGACTCGCACATTGCTTGCAGTTCGAAGTTACAATCCATTACACGTCGAAGATATATATTAGAATTCTGCAGATATTATATTATTAAAGTATATTATTATTATACCTCTCTACTCCTTTATATACGTCCCAGTACTGATATTATATTATACTGCCCACGACTATTGTCGATAGGTTGTTGTACTATTACATACACTGATACACACATCACATAACACATGTAATTATGATAATAATAATAATAATAATAATAATAATAGGCGAGGAATGCGTGTCGAAAACATCGCGCGTTACTCTATAATATATATTATCGTCGTACTTACACGTAGTTACGGTTACATTACAGTCTCCTATATAATATTTAGTAGTATGTTCTTGTCTCTAACGAGGCTTGGTCATAATTTTTTTTGTAAATTTGTGCAAATCGACACTGACGGATACGTGAGCGAGAAATTGCCGTGATAATAATATTATAACACACGCGTTAAACGCGTGCAGTGCAGATAATATCTCGTTATCATTATATTATATTTATATATATTATATAATATATTATTATACCCACTTTTGCCTCACACACACAATATGTTTATGTGTGTTATTCATTGTGTCGTTTATATAATAATAATAATACGTTATTATAATAAATTATTATTATTATTATTATTATTATTATATATAATACAAAGGTACCTCTATAAGTAGCCGATGTACGTAGGTGGCCGTCTCTCGTTCCGGTCGATCGTATATAATAAACACGAAATTATCGATTTGTATTCATTACGCACACCGATTTTGCGATCGTAGGGAAAAAATTCGAATTTTTCATTCAAATCGTATATTACCTATGATCGTTTGGAAATCAGATACCTGCTGACAATATCATTGGTATATAGGTATATACCGCGGGTGGTATACACTTGCAGCGATCGTCGTCACGCGGACACGTCGTTACGCATGTCCGCCGCCCGCAATATATAGTGCCCATTGGTTCGAAACGAAAATAATATAATATTATATAGCGACAGTTTATATTTTTCTCGATTCTTATAATATATACTATATAGCTATCCCACCCGGCGTTTCCCGAGTCAAAGATGAATATTAATAAGTAAGTATAAGTGATATCAGAATATTAGGCACACGAAAAAAAAGTTCGAGTGAAAAATAACCGCACTCGAATGTCTCGAATGAGGTTTAGTTCTTAATTATTCTTATATTGTTGGCATATTATTATAATAACATGTTTTAAGCATTTTATGTTTCTACATATTATTTTAATAATATTTACCTTGAATGCTTCGCATATGACATAATATTAGTTAAATAAATTTTTTATCATATTACCTTTCATTTCATTCAAAGTTAACCCACCGCATCAAAACCCACTTATTAATAGATTATATCTTTCAGAACAGTCCCTGATATCCCCCCAGATATCCCTGAGATATCCGTCTCGAAGAGTCATGGTCTAGATATTTACTATAATTTAATTTGTCCGGTGGCACGACTAAATGCTTTCCCAATATTCAATTATTCCAATAATTTTAACAAAGTCATATTATATACTATTAATAATAATTGCTTATTGTACTCTTTTTGTGTATAAATTGTAATTATTCATTTTTAATGAAAAAAAAATAATAACTTTAAGCTTGATAATATTGGACAGTTAACTTTAATACTAAAGCCAACAACACAAGATTCGTTCTGCTGAACACAAATGTGCTAAGTTGCGTGTTGGTTTAAGAGAGAAACCGAATATTTCGCTGGCACCCTATAATATATTATATACAATTACATTTCCCAAATAATAATAGTTATGCTAAAGATAATAATATTTTAATTTTATGAACTGTAACTAACTAACTTTGTATTATATTATACATTATATACATATATGAGCACGTCAACTGAACCTTATTTGACTAACACAAAAGAGAAATACTAAGTATTATTAATAATTGTTTATTTTAGCTATAGTACCTACAATTCACCGTGAAGCAAATTTAAAATGAGTAGGTACATCACTTATAATTTTCGCCTACGACGAGAAGAGCGGTAAAAATTTAATTTTAATCAAATTAGACGTAGCCCATAAATTATTAATAATTGATTATCATTATTATTTCCCTGCCTTTATTAGGCACGGGATAATTTAATATATATTATGGATATGACGTCGTCGCCAGCGACGGGAACAATAAGGATGTACAGGCGATTAATTTTAATATTCTCTGGAAGCTTTCGTCCACGTCTCATTTTCTGGGGATCGGCCAGATTATATCATACGCGCATGCATGTGTGTGCATAGTCTTAAATTTTAATTAAAAATAGTGAAATCTAATACGCACGAAAATTGGCCGTAGAATTTTTAAACGCATACGCGCCATTATACCTGCGCCGCCACCGCCACCGCCGCCGCCGCCGTATTCTAATTTGATCGTTAATATAATACCCACTTTAATAGTCACTCGGCTCGGACGAACAAACATCATTATAATACACACACACGTACCCACTACCTGTTGATGGTACCCGTTCGCTGTGTATATTATATTATTATGCGATAACGTCCGTGTAAGTATTTTTTTTTTTAGGGTGTTTAATGATCCCGAATAGATTGTATACTGGTGCCGGTAGGACCAAACTCACAGTACAACTTAATTTGTTTAATTATACTATATACGAAGGTCCGGCAGTATATTATAATTTATAATATGCAAACGTACCGGACAAGACGTTAATATTAATATACGGACCCGCTCGTATAATATATTATATTTAGGTACTGATGATATTAAAACATTATTTAATTGTCGTTTTATTCGACGCGCGCGCAAATAGTATACAATATAATATAATATCATATTATTATACTCCCGAAACGATCGAGTACGCCCTTTTCGAGTAAAAACCTATTGTTGTTTACGCTAAGTATACATAGCGACCATTAGTTATGGGTTGTTAATTTCTATACGAATATATGATTTGTATATAACGTATACTGCGACCGCACAGGTATAGCCGGTATATACCTGCTATTACCTGCAAACGAGATATACATATAATAAATATCATATCAAATACAAAACTCGTATTCGTCGAATCCGTCTATGCGCAGAGCTTATTGTCTGCTGCCATTCGCCTTCGGGTACAAAGTTTATGGCCACCTCCACAACAGTAGGTGTATACCACGCGGGACGCCCGAGTAGCACTAATGAGTAGGTACAAAAATTGATATTATTCATCGCATATATATATCTAATATTATTATATTGAAATGTGCAGAATCAGTGGTGGCTCGAAGGAGGTATATTTGAGGCACAAAAATATTGGCGGGTGTCCTATGTGGTCGGAAAATATAATTTGAACAATTTTTGAAGGTTGATAATTAACGTATAAATATGTATAATGTTTAGCCGTACACGTGTAATACTCTGCAGCACAAGTCGCGTACAATAGCAGAAAACTGTACCTTAATCTAAAGCGTATAGCAAAGAATTGGATAGAAATATTGAATTTATTAATTCTTCTGTCGATAACTTTATAATAGTAGGTTATTACGAAAATAATTGTTACTTATTGCTTGAGTGTTTGCTTCCGCGATTTACTGTGTACCTATACCAATATTATGAGAACCCATCGTTTTACCACTTAAGATCTAAGAATTCACTCCTTGGAGGGCAGTGAACATTTTTTTAGTGTGGGCGGTGCATATCAGTTTAAGAATATTAATCAATGTGATTCAAGGGGAAAAAGTTCAAACCGCCACTGTGCAGAGTGCTGCAGTGGATCAAATCGTTGTTGTAGACAGTGGTGCGAATGCAAAATTATTAGTTCTCGTCGTAAAATCTCTAGAAAACAAAGACAAGAAATTCCATTTTAAACAATAACACACTAAACAGTAAGCAAAATATATTACCATATACAATATATATTAAATTTATGAGGATTTGTGACATTATATTTATATATACTATATGTGCATAGTACCTATATTAATTTTCTAAAAATAATATTAAGTTTTAGTGGGCTATTTGCTGTTAATTATAATATTTATTATATTTAAGTATTATACAAAAATATACATTGATTATAAACACTGGGCAATACAAAATTTGTACATTTTTCTGAGTGAATCAAAATAAAATGTATATACTAAAAACACGTATTCAATCTAAAAACAACAAAAAACAAATTGCTTAGTTTTGAATTCAATTATTGAAAATTGAAACGGAATTTCAAGTATTCGAACTGGTTTCTAAAACTGCATTTAAAATCAAACACCCGAGTCACAATAAAGGATATACGAACATAGACTACACAAAAAAAAACCTCTACTGTATTACATTTTTCAAGAGCACAGCAGTAATTTAAAATTCATTATAGTTTTTATATAGGCTTTAATATATTATAGTGCTGTATTCAACATAAAGTAATAAATGCTTTTATGATCGAGTGATATTATATTTGTACATGTGATTTCATGTCTTTATTATATTTAGTCGAGTGTAAAGAAAAAACAATGAACAAATCGAAAAAACGGGAAAAAAGCAAGTGTTTTCAATAAAGTAAATTTGACATAAAATTAATTCGTAGGTAGTTCGACTATCGTTCCGTATAACTATATAGAGGAATCGATTTTTATATTTTCAATTCATTATATTATAATATGTAAGTATATCGGGTTAAAAAAAAAAAAACAATTTGTAAATTAAGACATAATAATAATATATATATTATGAGTCGCACATATTATATAGGTATAGACTATCGCGGGAACGTACTCACATTTACGGCTTAGTCACGGCCCGGAGCCGTTCTCAATGGCACCACATCATCTGTCCATAACGCGTTCTGCGCCATCATCGAATTATACCCGTAATCGCTGACGATTGTATTTCACTATCGCTCTGCTGTATTTATGTATATAACATTTTTTTTTTTTTTTTAGTGAATGGAGAAGAGTATACTGCAGGCAGGGGTACTACACGTCGGGTCCGTCCGTCTCCGGCCACCGACTCATCGTCCTCGATGTATATATAGGTAATATTGCCGCGTGCTGCTACGAAAGAATAAGAAGCCGGTTCTGCTCCGTCCATTCATGCCGTCGTGTATATATAATCGCCGTGCGGGTATACGCGCAGACTTGCTATATTTATAGGTTCATCCGTATATTTATGATCTGAGGACGCGTCGAATTGTGATTTAATAAACCCCATTTTCCCTCTTAAATGTTTGACTTTGGATTTGTATTGTCGTTCGCCAACGGAACTGTGCGGTAGGTATTGCTACATATATATATATACGTATACCTGCTATAATATAACGATATTATATTCTTCGTGATAAATCGATTTGGTCGACAGCGATTCCACGTGAAGTCTTAGGTCTAGGACGAAAAATAGAATATTACTGGTTTCAATAAATGGGTTTATTATAGGTAACTGCCCCGCGTTTTGGATCCCGAGATATCAAACTATATACTTCATCTCATCATAATAATATTAGGTATAAGTATATTTTATTATTTTAATAGTAATACTACATAATAATATAAAAATTATATGAAAAGGACAAAAGGACGGTAATATAGGCTTAATTTTTAAAACAGTATTTGAATGATATTATATTAGTTTGCCCAGTCCTGTCTCTTGAAGGGAGGTAGGTACCTATGTTATATTATGATCTGATAGATGGACGTGTGATTTTTTTTTTTTATATTTCGTTTTTTATCATTCGCACAAACCGATTAGAATATATTCGACTAAAAACATATATAGCTGATTACTTGCCAAAAGTATTTAATAGGTACATTTCAACCAATTTACTGCAGGTTGTAGCATTTAATATTTTCACAAAATGTTGTATACCTATACGAAAATGAAAAACTCACATTTTCCTTAAAAGTGGTCTAAAATATATTTGTCATTAAGTTTGAGATCTGATCCAAGCCTAAGATGTAAACGCTCTACGAAAAAATAAAAACGAAACGACATTTTAAAAATACTTACCTATAATGTATAGGTAACAACTAACAAAGTTTTCGTTTTTGCATTCTGCGGTGTTGGAGTATGAAAATAACTACGCGTGATTTAAAAACCGCGGTCTAGAGTGCCCCGAAGAAGTGCATATATTTTAATCTAGAAACTCACCCTGTTAATAACATAATATAATAATCATAAGCTTTCACTCGCATATAACGGTAAATGTGTAGCCGAAATCTTTTATAATAATATATAATTACGATCGCGCTGACTAATATTTTAATGCTAAGTGCCTTAGAGCATACAGGGCCGGATTTAAACATTAGGGGGCCCAGGGCAAAAATATTTTGGGGCCCTAAATGGTCCTTAACAAAAATTGCATACCTACCTAAACTTATACCATGCGTAAAATATATTTATAGTTACAACTAAAAATAACTATTTATGTTAAATAAATTGAACAAGTCATACAGTAATATATTATTTATTTTATTAATAAAAAAATATAATCCAAGGCTAAAATGTATTAAATTAATAAACTGTACCAAAAATTTGTATTTATATTTTTAATAAAGAAAATAGTCAATTAAAAATTAAGATTATTATTACAGTCATTAACCTATTATGTTTACATAGAAAATAGAATATTATAAATTGCATACTTTTCTTGATTTCTTTTCTGCAAAGTCATCTATAATATCATCAAATGACAGATTATCCAACACATCACTTTCAATGCTCATAACTGATAAAAAGTTCAAACGATCTTCATTCATTGTAGTTCATAATCTATTTTTTATAATTTTCAATCTTGAAAATGTGCGTTCTCTACTACAATTGGTGACCATAATTACTAAATACATGCGTAATGCGATTTCAACATTTGGAAAAGTTGATATTACGTCTTTTTCAATTAAAGTTTTGTACATAAAATGCTCATTACTCATTTCTGCTGGCTTGGATTAAAGTTTTAAAATAAAAAACCATGTCCCTTAATGAATTAAACGATAAATATAAACTAGACCTAACTAAACCTAACCTATAAATTATGATACATTTGTTATTACATTAAATATCATTATTTTGGAAGTTTTTAAATATAATTTAATTTTGTTTTTAGTTTTTAAACATTTATTTTGTACCTTATAGATAATGGCCATAGTTGCTGGGCTCAAGAACAAAAAAAGGGGGGTGGATTCAAGGCGTATTAGTGCCATTTTTTTTCAGTGTCTCCCCAACCAAAAACTTCAAGCCTCGCCACTGGACTGTAGTATACTGTAGTACAATTTAATTTATATTTTATACCTAATTAATTTTTATTTTCAAAACTATATTTTTTTTTAAAATATAGTTTGAGAACCCAAATTGCAATTTTTTTATATTTCTGATTCGAGTCTCGGGGGCCCCTAAAATTTGGGGGCCCGGGGCATATGCCCTTAATGCCCCCCGTCAAATCCGGCCCTGAGAGCATATACTCAATATTTAATATACCACTGGTCGGAAACCACTAAATTTTTGAAATAGTGCGCTACCGCCATCGTTGCACAATATTATATAGTATTATAGTAACAATAAAGTTTGCCACAACAACTACAGCCTGTTTGTATTCAAAATATGCAAGACCATACATCGGGTACGCTAATTTATTTTCTTTGGTCAGAGCAATTATGTTATTCAGGCCGGGGAAGAAAAAAAAATTTGGTAATTAAAAATAAGCTGTTACAAAACTGTAAAGTCTATCTGCTGCAGTATCCACAAAACCCGTGTTTTATAAGTTATAACTTAAAATACAGCTCTTGCATTTGGCAGTGATGACATTACGGTGTTTTGTCCGCCGAGTAGATATTATATTAAACTCGAAAAGTAGTGATTATGAATGGGTGTTTTTTTTAAAAAAAAAATTGTATTTTTGTGTCTGTTATCACATTTAAAAGCAGTAAAAATTCTTCAATTTTAAACTTTTAGGATAGTTTCTGGTCTTAGAAAATAATATCTAATTGGGGTAAAAATTATCACATATTTATTATCAAAAAAAAATCAATTCGAACAAATATAATCAAAAAAAAAAAATACATTGTATTAATTAGGTACTAATAGAAAAATAAATTACCTAATATAATAAATAGCAATATAAATTATAAGTCGATTATAATAAAATATCAAGGCTGCCAGACAGTCTCCGCTCTCTGTCGTTTTTCGTATGCAATTATTTATCATTGGATAAAAATGTAATCCGTTCATTACCTTCTCAATGACATTCGACACCTACTATACAGCAGAGCTAGTTCCCTGCTTTTTTGGTTTATGTTCCGTGTATGTTAAAAACATTTTTAGTTCCTTGGTTGTAAAGCTTGACAATTCAATATACAAGATCAAAAGTCCCTTATGATTTTTTTTACATCACATACAAACAAAAAATACAGATAATACGTCTTATGGTCACAATATTTTTACTCGCCATAAGTTTATTTTACAATAGAGAAAATGTATTAATAGTATAATATGAAAAATCAAAAGCAAACCAATTAAATTACTTAACAAAAACATTTATTTGTGATGATAATCAATACAATTTACATTGGCCGTTTTAGATATTATACATAATATATTACTATGACTAAACACATTTTATAATAGTAAAATATATATAATTTACATACCATACATCACACAATCTTCAACAATAATTTAAAATTGGTAAATTCTCTTGTTATTTTCGTCGGTCGTATAAGAATAAATTTAAATTTAAACGTAAAAAAAAACCGTGCCACAAGGAATGAAAAACCGGGTATAGGTTGTATAACTTAGATATTATATAATGTAGAAAGCAAATGGGTTAATTTATTTTAGATTATAAAGTGGATACCGCTCTGATGTGCAGTAGGTGTCGAGTTACTATAATGGATGTGATAAATTTGAATTCAAATAATTCAATGATATATATTATCATTGTGTACGAAAAACCATTCTGAGTAGAGACGGTCTGTCAGCCTTATCAAGTATATATACTATTAGCATGATATGTTTTTTGATATTGTTATTAAAGTAATTTATTTTACTATTAGTTTTAAGGTAGGTACCTAGGTTGATTTAATTGTTGCCGAAAACATCGCATTTATCATATTGTATTACACGCAGTCACGATTTTTTTCTGTAAGCATTTGAATTTAAAATGATGACAAAATTTGATAAGACTATGCACATTTAATATTAAATTTTTTGTTAAAAATGTATACAGTTTTCAAATTATATGTAGGCTTGAACATTTATCACTAGGTTTCGCATAAGTAGTTCATACCGAAACCAAAATATCTAAACAATATATAAACAAAATTTTATCATAGACAAGTCCAAATCAAGTATGTGCATAGTACATATAGTTCATAGCAACTTCACATTCGGATGGAATTAGATACTTAAATGATGAATGATGATTTTAGTCATTTAGTTTTGATTCAAAAACATTTTTCGTGGTGATTTGACACTTTTTGTATGACATTATGATACAATTATTATGTAGGTACTATTATAATAATTAAATATTCTATAGACGTTAATGCCTTATATATCTGACCGACTTATATTATATGTTTAAAAAAAAAATAATAATAATAATTACATATAAATAATATAATAAATGCAATATTTTTGGCAAAAATTAACTCAACTTACTGTATTACTAAAAGTAAAATAAATTACTATAATAGCTCAAATATACCTACCTACTTAATAAGTAATATAATATGGCTAACAGACCGTCTTCGCTGAGAATCGTTTTTCGTTTGCAATCGTATATTATTGAATTCGAATTGAACACTTATACCTATATTATGGTGACTTACTCAAAGACTATGTAGGTACAGGGAGTATACACTAGTACACTCGAATCCTGGCGTACAGCAAAACAGTTAACCACTTTCCACATTTTTTTTAAATTTCCAATTAATTTTATTTAGTTTAGTATACAGGACAAAACAGAAAATATAGTTTATAGCGTAAATCATAGTATATCCTTCGAATAGTTTCAAAATTGAAAATTCGAGGTATTTTCAATGGGAATTTATTGCTTTGCTGTCACCGAGCGCTGTATATTACCTACCTATTAGCATAGGGCTGTATATTATTTACCGAAAGCAGTCTAGCTAGCAGTCAAGCTTCGTCTCGTCGAGGTTCAAATATCGCTCGACATTCAACCGGTGCGTATAAGATTTTAATATAACTTTATATATATATAGGAGCGACGCACGACGATAGCTGACTTTTGTCTTTGAGTATATTATAGTATTTCAATAAAATATAAGATACGATTTATTGGCCAAAAAGATAGATAATACAAGAAATGATTAATTTTTCATTACAAAATCGTTTGGCCCAATTCACCACTGAGGTAGTACCTCGTATTGGTGATATTGGAGTTTCTAAATCATACATAATATAATACATAATACATTTAATTAAGAGTTGGTTTACAGGTTTATATGTTAGTTATTTAATGATTTTATCTAGAATAATATAGTCTAATGGTATTCAAAATATTAAAATATGCGTATTTTATAAATCAATTATATATTTACCGAGATCATGAGTAATTATTACTCAAACTTTTGATGTACCTATTATTGTTTATTTAGTATGATGGTATAAAATAAATAATGAAAGAATAAAAATTAATGAAGAGTAGAGGAATCAGACAAATAAACAAAATAGAACAAAACAGAGTAAAAATAAAATAAAAATATAGAGCAGTGTTTCTCAACCTTTTTTCACTCAACGCCCCTTTTAGATTTTTAAAAATCTCATACCGCCCCCCTCCTCCAATCAATTTTTTCAAAAGATTAACATTTTATTTTTTAATAAGCTATTTAATTAAAGAAAAAATATAATTTAACATTTCAATGCCACAATTTAGTTAAGACTAAGTTTCCGATAAGACAATAATAACGTCAATTATTGTCACCCACCTGCAAGTACCTAAAATCTATAGTTTGATAAGATAATTATTTAGAATTTAGGTGTTATTTAAGTGTCTATAAATATTATACCTACATAATTCTGTATATTACATTTGGTATTTTAAATTAGTTTTTATTTGCAATCAGTTATAAACAATAAAAACGTAAATGATAGATGAGCGCCCCCTTCAAAATAAAAAAGGCCCACAAGGGGGTGGTAGCGCCCGCGTTGGGATTCATTGACATAGAGGAATCATTTGTCGTAGGTACGTCTTATCAACCATATAAAATTATCAAGTTGCTTATATTTAGAGTAATTTTTGCAGTTTAGTATGAATTGTGGCATATTATTTAGTAAGTCAAGACTTACTTTAAAAAAGTGTCGACTTGTCTTTAGAGTTTTATAAGTTTGATCTATTATATTTTTTTCCTGACGTGTATTGAGATTTTTTTGCAATCAATGTTTAATAATATAATTATACTTACAATATCTATTATACACTCGATGCGCTATTATATAAAATATGAATCCTCCCCCCGGTGTGTGTGAGTGTGTGTTTATAAGTTTTTTTTTCCATCGGAATAAATCCATTGATAAAAATCGAGACGGTCCGGATTCATTCATGATCGCGCATGTTATACACACACACACACACACACACACACACACACACACACACCTATACCCTACCCATATAGGTATATTATTATTATTTCACTCGCGCGGGACGAGTGCCGTCGCCGCAGCAGTGGCCAGTGACCGCGCGTGCAGAGATTCGCTTCGTCGTCGTCTACTTTGCAAACTCGATCTCATTATTACAATCTCGCGAGGGTCTACGGAGGTTACGACTGCGTATAATAATAATAATAATAATATGTTTAAGCGGCGGCGGCGGAGAGGCATTTTTTATGCTCGTTTCTGATATAGGTATACACGCAACAGGTATATAATATAATATAGGTAACCATACTGCGGGTAAGTGTATGCTGTGATTTCCGGCGGGCGGATATGGTAAACGGTAAACTGGTTATACACTTATACGACGGTGTACCGGTATATATTATTATTATATATACGTATTATATACCTACGCGTTGAGACGACGACGACGGTAAAAATTCCTATTGTATCGTGACTTTTGAACGGGATTACCTAGCTACCGCATACACTATATTATGTTAATACGGCTGTACGATATTATTTCACTCGCATATGTGTAACGATAAGTCCAAAATTGCTCGCTTTATTGTGCATATAATAATGGTTGTTTGCGAGAATTTAATCGTTTATCGCGAGCATTAATTGTTGTTCGGTACGAACGATAATAAGATAACGCCGCGGTGTTAAAGTTGCAAGTGGTAACACGAGAAAACTCTGAAATCAGCAGTAGCGTATTTAGATTAGAAGAATGACGAGGGAGGGTGGCTTAAAATGCTTTATAACATAAAAGAAAAAAAGTACAGTGTAAACAAACTAAATTTAAGTTCATTAATTAAATGCACTTGAAAATAGTATATGTACGCATGCACGCATGGATAAAATACGCATTAGAAATATATAAAAATGAATTAATGCATTATGCATATAGGTAATAATAACATTACAAAATAACAACATACATAATACTAAATGTTTTATTGGATACTTATTGTCTTGTTTCAAAAAATAAAAATATCGTACTTATTGGAGAGTAATGCTTAATATGCCCATGGGATCATAGAAAACTGTACATTATACGTTAACTAAATAATAATAATAATTTGTACTCATCGCATTATTTCAGTATATCTTATCGGCAATTGTATTACATCAACATATCTTTTAGCATGAGTATTTTTCAGTGTCTCTATACATGGCCACTGGTTAAAACATTTTTTAAATTTAATTGGAAATTTAAAAACACGTTATGTATGCACGTCTAACATCAAAAACACTCAGTATAAAAGGGTATTACCTACTAGAAGAGTTGTGGCGTAAACAGGACTTATATCTATCTAATTATGATTTCAATTTAATCTGATATCTGATCAGTATTGAAAATACTTCAAATACCATTTGAATATAACCAATACAGATAATAACTGCAGCGAAAATGCGCGGTAATAGTGGATCGATTGCAGTACACACACCATTGTCGTTAGTCGGTGGAAATTATTAAAATTTGTTTTATTATTTCCAACAAAATATAAACGTTTTGAACAGTAAATTACGACTTAGTACAAACGTAAAAAAAAAAAACGTTTTTGTGTTCTTACCACGTCACTGCGCAGCTGCAGCAGCAGTAAGCTCGGCTATTAGAATACAAAAGGAATTTTTATAATGATGCCTTTTTCGGGGTACTTCACAATATATGTTATTATCGGCACTTACTACTCTACCTACGCGTGTAAGTCGTCGTCGTCGTCAAACATATTATAACCATTTCGGTGAGAGGAAACAAAAGTGTGTGTGTGTGTGTGTGTGTGTGTGTGTGTGTGTGTGTTATTATGCCGTACAGTACGACGCAGGTAATGCAACATTATAACCTCACATAATATAACTATATATATAATATAAAATCGTAGAACCTTTGGGCGGACGGGTACGCGCGCGATGGCTGCAGGCGAGGAAAGGGGTAAGACCGCATCAGTATAGTTATCAATGAAAACGTATAGTGCGTTCTGTTCTACGAGTAAAATATTGTTCCGTGTGCCCGAGTGTTGGAGGTGTGCGCGAGAGCGGAGGCGACGGGGGTTAATGAGTGCATCGCGTCAACGGCGGCGGCGGCGGCGGCGGCGGCGGAGGTATACAGCAATACGATAATATTATTATTATATAGGAAATAGCGCCGAAGAACAATGACCGGTGGCCGACAAAGCGGCGGCGGAGACCCATCTATATATACACGACATGTCGCGTCAAACAGGTATTATATATTATGTATATATATTATTGTGCGCGCTTTTTTTTCCTCGTAAAAAAACGGCCGAGCAAGTGTGTGTGCGCTGTGACAATATTCCATCCTTCGGCGGCGCGCGCACGCGCAGGCGCGGACCCCGCCGTGCCACCGGAATGCTGCGCACACATCGTCACCGGCGGAGGAGCATTAGAATTCATTTCGCATTGCTTTTGCATTTCGTTTTCGCCGTATGCCCATTACGCGGTAACAGCGTAACCGTGTGTGTGTGTGTGTGTGTGTGTGTGTGTGCGCGCGTATTGTATGGTTTTATTATTTCCCCCCCCCCCCCGAGTCGAAAATGCAAAACGGCAAATATTTGCCTGACAGCGTTCAATCAAAGCGCATTTATATGCAGCGGTCGGCCGCCGCCGCCGCCGCCTCGACACACAACCCGTTCGGGGCGAAATATTTTTCGTACACGATAGCACTATGCAATATTATGCAATACGCCGCCCGCTCTCGAGTCCGTCTCTCTCTCTCGCGCGATGTCGATTGTGTGTGTGCGCGCATTCTTATAATAATATATTATTCCTATTCCGTTTTTTTTTTTTTTTTTGCTCTTCTGTTCTTTCCGTTCTTTCGCAAACGAAATATTTATGTATATCATTTCGATATAATATTCAAAGTGGCCAGACGTTTCCTGTTTTGCCTAATTGATTCGGCGGCCGACGCATTGATCGTGGACGGACAAAAGAATATCTTGCGGCGGCGGCACGGTGTGGGAATACACTATTACCGGCATAGTATTATATATATATATATATATTGTTATTGTTATTGTTGGTTATTACCGCGCGCGGCCCTTATTTCGGCATGGTCAACAGCCACCGCCGCCGCCGCCGCCGCCGCTCGATAATGTATACATATTATTAATATTATTATTCCGCGCGTTCCTAAATTCATCAGATTGGTCAGCCGCTGGATTTGACTGTTCCTAAATACAGCAGATGGCCAGGTCCGTCGGAGGGGAGGTATAATTGTTATAATCAGGGCTCGTAAGTTCATCAGGCCCTAAGAATGCCTAAATAAGCGTGCATTTGTGCGTTCAAAATTGGCAAAATATGCCTTAAAAAGTTCAAAAATATGCATTTATACGCACTAAATATCTAAAACTATATGCGCTTTAAAAAAAAAAACCATAAACAATTTTCGAAAACTTTTCTATTTTTAATTTTTTATATATTATTTTTAGACTGAAACGCTGATATAAACCGAATGAAGTTAATTACTACCATATACCTATTTAATTTTAATCATTTTACGTTGCGACCGAATTCCCAATTATTTTATATAAATATTTAATATATTGATATTATAATAAAAAAATTATAAAGTAACGCGTTTTTTTTCGTCATATGTTGATTCTTTCATAAGATTTCCATAAAAAAATGCGTTTTGATATAATATAATATAAATAGGAAAATCAAAATCATGTATAATAATATGCCCGATAAAATAGAAATATGCATAAATATGCCAAATAGGCAAAAAACCTCTAAATATGGAAAAACACGTATAATAAGACTTGACATATTTAACCGCGGTACCTTGAAATGGATTTCTATGTCATCTATAGCATTGAATACAACTTAGCGGTCTTACCGCCGTCTCCGGTTTTTGAAGGGGTAAAAAACGCCATCCCTTTCCGTCATCGTCACAAAATCCTACACCCACTCCTCCCCAAAAAACCACCCGCTAGCGCTATCGTCTAGTGAATTTTTTTCGGAAATTATTCACGGCCGTCTGAACACGCGTGTATATTATAGTCCGCTCCGTTCGAACAAACGACGACGAAATGAAAAAAAAAAAAACAAAACAAAACATTTCCACCGTCGACCTCGATCCGCGACATTTTATTTTACTTTATACTTATTTTTTTTCTCCACCTTAAGCCCCGTCGTCGGCGTCGTCGTCGTCGTTCGAACGCATTCGCGTGTTGACGAATATTATTATGTAACCGTTGCACGGGACAGGTACCTCATCCCATATTATATTATATTATATTATATTATATTATATATTATGAATGATACGCGACGACGAGTTCAATACGTATATACACCGGGATGATGTCGCGTACGATTTTTTTTCGAAACCGTCAACGTTTTGTTCGAGGCATAATAATAATATATAATGGATCCTTTTTTTTATTTATTTTTTTCACTCGAGACGCGTACCTACGAGCGCGTTTATTATAGGTATGATATACGCACGCGGCTCGACGACTCGGAATTTGGATTATGTTTATATATTATGCTGCTGGGAAACGGCGGTCGTTCGGCTGCTGCTGCTGCTGCCGGCCGTATTTATTATATACATATATATATATTATTATTATTATTATTATTATTTATACTTTGCAGGTCTGATCCTAATTACCTACACGCCGAAGCCTATCGTCTCCACTCCCACAAAACGGAAAAAAAACCATATTTTCGCGTTTATGTACACCTACGTGAAAACACCGTATAATGGTAGCGCTGCAGGTACCTACTTCCGAACTGCTGCGGGTTTCGTAAGTATATATAATATGATATGATATGCTCGCCTTAAGCCCCAATCATTAAACGTTTATCGCGATAATATATTATATAGACGTATCGAATTATATAGTGGCCATAACCCGACGCCGTTTTTCCCACGTTTTTAACATATTATTTGATATAATATTTTCCTCTAATGTATACCGCAAGACCCGAGAACGATTCCTTAATCATTTAATAATGAATGCGTTTAAAAAGCGTACACTTCTACGATCTGTTAAAAATATTAAAACGTATATTATACATTTTATTATATTATTATCACGTGTACCCGTATTTGGCTAGTTATAATAATATTATTATTATTATTCTCGGAGAATGTGCGGTCACAGCATAATACGATACGACAATATCTTACGTTTCGACGATTTGCGGTCTGTGCCGTCGAATCTTGCGGATAAATGTCAGAGGTCGAAAATGCACGGTTTCATATCGACACCTGCAGTTTGATGCGATTATCGGCTTATATATAGGTACACTTATTTTTTATGTATGTCGTGTGAATTTTTACAACCCGTCAGTCAAGTGCGATATATTTGTCACAACAACTATATATACTGTACAGCCGATTCGCGATCACCTGACCTACGTTTGTTCAAGTCCAATGATACTGTCGTATGAAAAAAAAGAAACATCGCAGTGCTGGGGAAGAAGTTGCAAAAAAATCCATACAATCTAAAATATTCTAAATCTTAAAAATCAACAGTTAACTTGACATTCGAGCGTGCATTACGATTTACGAACGAATAAAGATTTTATAATATTCTGTGTTTAGTATCTATTATATTATTATGTATATTACACAGGTACCTAATAGTTGCTACCCTTACCTATCCGAGACTATTCCAAAAGGAAAATATTTATTAAGATAAAAAGTGCATACCATTTTTAAAACCGCTCGTCTCCTCGTCACACTTCGAGCGTTGTCCGTAAAAAAGAGATTTTCACAATACTGCAACAGTAGAAATAAAAATAAATGTATAAAAAAAGTAATAGCGATTACGACGATAACGTCAACGGTCGACACCACATCGTCGTTAGCCGGTGCTATTAGAAATTACAGAATTTTAAATAGAATTGTCCGAAAACCAATATAATTTTGACATAATATAACTAATATAGAAATATATGGAAAACAATATATGTAGGAAATAATTTGATATTTTTCTCGTTCAAATTTTGTTATTAGTAATAACTTATTACCCTGTTGATAATAATTTTTCGTGGTTTTTGTTTTGAGATTGGGGGGGTGGGATGGGGAATTGCTCCCCTAGTATCCGTGTCTGATTGAAATACGTAATACTTTACAGATACTCAAGGCTTAAATCCTGACCACCCAAGAACATTTTTAAATTGATTAATACTAACTATCAATATAATCAATAAACTCATCTACCTATATAGTATTTAATATCTATAACTTCAGAGTTAAGACTGCAGTTCTACTGTAAAATTGTAATATTATAATCTCACATTTCAGTAGGTACCTATCTTTACTTCTTAATAAGAACAATGTTATACCTTAGTGAACTTGTTTTCTTAAAACACTTTACACTAAAGCCACTTACGTATTTTATTTATCTATAATCCGTAAGCATCAAAAAAAAACATTGCGTTTTTATAAAATAGGTAACCTAAGAGAACCTTGCTGAGAATATTATTTTCTGGATTTAAATATTGGTTAGGTTAGTCGAGTCTTCTAGACTGTCTGAGTAACATCAACACACACACACATAGTGCCGGATTTAAAACAGGTGCCGACCTAGGCCCTTTTAAATACCTACCCACCCCAAAATGTAGTATATTTTACTACTAATAAATTTAATATTATATAATATCAATTTACGCAGATACATAAATGCATAAAATATTTGTATGATTTTTTTTTACAATTTCTTTCAAAATTTGCCGCCCTAGGCCCGAACCTCCTATAATAGGCATAAATCCGGCCCTGCACACACATATTGATATGTTAGTGCTGAAATCCTTGTTTCGCCTTTAGGCATCCGGCAATATTTCGTTCATTATTATTTCCGCAGGGTCCTATTACGCGGTGAACAAAGTGCGGTACATATTATTTTTCCGTGGACGTAAATCTACAAAAAAAAAAAAAACTCTAAGATTAAATGTATTATAGAATTCGTTGTCGGTAGAGAACGGGGGCGGCGGCGGCGGCGGCGGCATTTACCCGTCATTATAAATAATATAATATATAATATCGTATATTATATACAGCCGACGAGATGATATTATAACCTCCACCGACGTATCTATATTATAATATACCTATATAATATAATGTAGTAATATTCGACCGCGGGACGCAGCAAGTAGCTAAAAACATCGATTTCATTTATTAGGTCTATCGGGCACGTCGCGTATCATGATTTATCGGCTCGTAATTATTATGGTAGGTCCCACACCTGAAAATAATGTATAAATCTATATGGACACATACCTCTATACACTGCAGCGCAGACCGAGACTTGACGTGTTATTCCTATACATTCTCGTATACGTTTACCGAGCGAGGCGCCACGGAGCTATTTATTTTTTCCTCGGGATTTTTTTTTTCTTCGTTTTTAATGACGGGTTCTCATATCGTATTAGGTTTTTAGGATTTGTTTTTTTTTTTTTTTTTGCGGACCGATAATAATTTCGTTTTCATTACGGCAAAATATACGAGCCGGGTGCGCCTGACCTGACCCGCTATTGTATAATATATATATATATATATATAGACGCGTACTGCCGTTTCGCCCGCAGTAGTGAAATCGTGTTCCGCTGAACACGTGTACTGGCGAGATGGCCTATTATTATTATTATTACAGTGTATATACCCATTAGCAAATCGGCTTACTGTATGTATTAGACAAAAAATAGAGGCACGCATACCGGTACAATAATAATAATATAAATAGTCTTGTATATAATAGTATAATATGTTCAGCCGGTCCGCCGCACATCCGAAGTGTGCTTACACGACGACCACTGTATTAAGTAGACGCCGCCGCAAAGGAGCAACTATGGGGGTGCTCCTCGGGCACCTCCGACTTTAATTTTTAGCACCCTCTATTATAAAACATCAGAAATGATGTAAGAAAACAGCGGTTTCGTATTATTTTATTTAAGATTTTTTTTTTTTTATTTGACGTTTTAAAAATTATTCAAAAAGAGGATTGTCCTACGCCTTTAACGAGTTATTTCAAATCGCAGTTACATAATTCTAATAAGTTCTGCAACATGCGAGTGCAGTTTTCCAAGTATGCAACCTGTCAAACATTGGTTGAGGTATATTTGAAACACTAGAAATATTGCAAATAACGTAAAAACAGAATAAGTTGGTACAGTATGGGTACAAAAACAAAGAAAATAGTCTTAAAATTAGTTTAAATTATACATTTACACAGTTATACTTTTTATGACTTGTAAAATATAATAGTTATATATAAATATATCGTCATAATATGACAATTATTTAGGTTCTTTGTTGTAAACACGAGGGTTAGTGAAATAGGTTAGCACCCCCTAAAATGTAGGTCTAGTTGCGCCTACGGTAGGCGACATTATTTGCTGACGATCACAGTACTTAAAAGTATACCTATATGGCTGTATATTATGCAATCTGAGATGTGTGCGGAGTACCTATTTTTATTTATAGTGATTTATAATAATAATCTATTTTAATTCACTTTACTCGATTAGTCGATTACCTGTAATTTCTGTACATTTATATACGAGTATAGGTAGGTACCTACCACCATTATATCAACGTTTCTCGACCTTTGTGCACGGTATTTTATAATATTCCACCAATCAAAATATGTATAGGTATTCCCCTTTCCTGCAATATTTTATAAGCCAACACATCGCTTACGATTTGCCACATAAATTTATATATAGGTACGCGTATATTTTTAGTATAATTATAGAAGACAGCTATAACAGCAAGTATATCGTATAATTATTAGGGCGTTAATGACTTATGCATTTTTCCCTCCTATGCAATGTTGTTTTCTAAGCTAAAAACTCGTTTCATTTCTCCCTGGTTCAGAATATATAATTTTTGCTGCATAATAGTGTTTTCACCTGTATCGTATGATTAAAATACGCGTGTATAATATCGTTACCAAAAGTTCTGAATGTTTTTTGATTTGAGTTTGGAATTACAACGAGGGGCTTTATCGATGGATAGATCACTACCACGTGTCTCTTATTTGTATATGATTTGTATCTAGTGTACAGATTTTTCAATTATTTTAAATAAATTAAAAGAGTTTGGAATTTTATTTCAAGTCGCGTACGGTTAGTATACGTCGTATAGGTATATACAGTTATTTCCGTTTCGGGGTCTCGATATACCATTTTAATATTGCATATCTTTAACTATAATGCACCGCACAGTGATCCAGCCGCCGACGACATAATATTAAATCGCGGTCCCCTCGGATAACCAGAATATTATTAATATATTATCGTCGATGAAAATCCGTGAGAAATAAGCGGAAAACAATATGAAATATGTAGACAGTACCGGCGCGCACGGCCGTGCAACGAATCGACAATAATATTGTAAAGTATATTATTAAATGCATTGTTTGCATTGCGTTTTGGAAGCGGCTTCGTGTATCGATATCAAACGCATTAATGTCGGCTGTATGTAATTAAAATAGAAAGAAAAGAAATAGAAGAAAAAGTTAAAAAAAAAACCGGCGGAATTACATATATTACATATTATATTATATTGTTATTATTACTATTTTTTTTCCTTCCTCCGGCTGGAACACGTTAAAACGTATAAAACGTCTAAGCGCGCATATAAATCAACCGCGTTTATGTACACAACAATACTGTGGCGGCGGCGGCGGCGGCGGCGGCGTATATATAATATAATGTATAATAAAATAATAATATGACGATCATATTTATTTTTCAATCATCGATCGCCGACAAAACAATAGTCTGGGACCTCGATAACGGTAGACGTCGCGACTGTAATAATATAGGAGCCATTAACCCCGCGCGCGACAACCGACTTTATTATAAATCTCCAGCCGTTTGCGAGCGCAGCGAGTGTTTGAACTTTCTCATTATCGATCATCATTGCACTCTGCCGCGGACACGATATCGTTTACTTTATGCTCAATCGACAAATACGCGGCTATAATATCATATTTATTATGATATTGTGATATATTATAATATATTGTATCCTAGTAGGTACTGCGATCTCGTCTGCATCCGCATTGCGTGCCAAAAAAATAAAAACATAAATTGGAACGTCCGAATTGCATGCCACATCTTGTGCCCTTATGTGCACGACTTAAATTTGTTTTTAACTCTTCTATAATTTTTCATTATAATGACCAGGGCTCGTAAGTTCATGCTTTTGTATATCAATCTCGCTAAGTTGTATTTAATGCTAGATGACATAGAAATCCACTTCAAGGTACCATGATTAATTAATATGTGAAGTATTATTTTGCACGTTTTTGCATATTTAGAGGTTTTTTTGTCTATTTGCCATATTTATATTTTATCGGGCATATTATACATGATTTTGATTTTACTATTTATATTAATATGATATATATTATAATATTTATATTATTATTAAAAAACAATACTAAAATAAAACACAATCGTTTATAATTTTTCATTATAATATTAATATATTATATATTTATATAAAATGTTTGGGAATTCGGTCGCAACATAAAATGATTAAAATTAAATAGCTATGTAGTAGTAATAACTTCATTTAGGATATCAGTGTTTCAGTCTAAAAATAATATATATAAAATTAAAAATAGAAATTTTCAAAAATTGTTTATGATTTTTGAAGTATGCATTTTTGAAGTGCATCATTTTAGATATTTAGTGCATATAAATGCATATTTTTTAATTTTTAAGGCATATTTCAATGCATTTTTAATCAATTTGAGTGCATAAATGCATGCTTATTTAGTCATTTTTTAGGGCATGAACTTACGAGTCCTGATATTGACCCACTCGACTGTACAACAAAGCGGTAGGTAACCACTTGCTGGATTTTTCTAATTTTTCAAAAAACGAAAAATAAATCACTCAACGTTTTTATTTATTTATAAAAAATACATAAAGTTTAGTTCTTTATTTATTCATAATATCAACTACTTCTTAAATACGTTTTGTTACGTTTTTTTTAAATAAAATAATAATACAAAAATATTTCAATCCAAAACAAATCGGTTACAATAACCATAATATCGAACGTTTCTTATACAGGTAATAGATTGCGTTTTTTGAAAAAAAAGAAAATTCAAAAAAAAAAAAAATTAAATCGTGCACATGATAAATAAACCTGTACAGTGTACACTTCGTGCAATTCGGACAGACCTCTTTAAGAGATGGCATCATGCTATTCGGATGCAGCCGTCGTCGATACTTGTATAAAAATCCTAAAAATTGACAGTCGTTTGTATAATATATTTTATAGCTACATAGATTTCACGACTATTGATCAGTTTCCGATTTTAATTCAAATATTTGGTTGAAAATAATTTGTAATATTCAAGAAGTATAGTATTTGCTCAAACGTAAAGGCAATGGATTCAAGATCGTATAGGTTATATTAATATATTATGTTTCATAAAAATCGATATTTATTTCGGTTTTAATTAGCAGTGTTTCGCCAGAGACGCCGCCGATTCATTGTGAATATACGCGCAAAACTGATGGCGGCGATGTTGCCAAAATTGACTAATTTATTATATCGACACCTAATGGCCACCGCAGCCAGTATAATGGGGGTGAAGTCTTGGCAAACCGTCAAATTGGAAGATGCTCGAGACCCTAAAATCGGTCTTATCTCTCGAGCTATTTTCGGCGGTTCAATTGAATCTTTCGTCGCCGCAGCGTTCGTATTCCTACAATAATTGCTCTGATATTTGATTCGCAAGTATTTTATCAAGTCGGCGTACACACGCAATATACATATAGATATATGTATACTGGCAACAGCCAACAGCGTATATGGACGAAATTAATGAAAATAACGACGCCAAATATAAATCACAGAAACTCGACCGTAAACCTATTTGGACGCACGACTTTGCTTAAGGAAAACTGGTTTAAACGCAATGATATTGTCATTATATTATTTTAGTGAACCATTGTATATACTAGTATAAATAGGTATGAGTAGGTGTTTTGTGTTTTTATTTTATTTTATTCGAAATAAGTTAAAACTATAAGATTATTTGAATGTACCGCGGGATCTCAAACTATATTGTGGTAAGTTTATTATAATATATTAGGTATAAAACTATTTGTATATTGTAATATCGAAGTTCTTATTGGGCAAACTATATGATTGTTAATGGCCTCTCCAAACTGTACTACAAACGTTTTCATTCCAGATTAATCTTCCATAATATTATTAACCTTTTAATAAAAAAAATATGATTTTAATTTCTGTTGCAGATTATATTTATTCACATTCATTTTTACGATAAAAAAGAAATGTCCGCATTCGTCGTTAATGTTGTTGTTTATTTTCCATCACCTACCTATTTTAATTATTATCAATACATTATTTATATTGAACCATTGCAATATATGCGTTTAATTTAAATTATTTTACATAATTGATAAGTACCTCTTAGTTATTAGTATATTATTAAGTACCTATATTATTCATAATTTTAGAAATTTGAAACGGTGATTATATAATATTATATTATATTGATTACGGACCTATACCATTTCCGATCAGTGGTGTAACCGTGAAAGAAACAATATTATAAACATTACTATATAGCTTTTATCGGAGCCGAACGGAAACATATTCAAAAACTCAACCCCTCAACTCGCCTACCTGCTGATTAAGTCTGTTTGGACGGCGGACAACCGCTTTGGTGGCCGTCGCACAAACTCACGTGCGTACGCGCGCGCCTTGAACAAACATTTACAATTGGTAGATTTATTTGGGCAGCTATATAGAAGTTTAATTGAATCCTGGTTCGGTTAATATTTCAAAGTATAAAGAGAACTTAAACAGAAGAGGGTAAGCGTAAGCCTTTTCCCCCATTTTTTTTTTTTTTTTTTTAAAGAATTGAACCATGAAACGAACGAATACAGCGGGATTTGAATTGGGAATAAAAACTTAGTCCCGGGGGATTTGAGAGAAAAAAAAAACTGCTCGATAACTTTACGGTTTACCTCTCCGGTTGTTCACCCATTGTAAATTGGGTCATGGGTCGCGGGGGAGGTTAACATTTTAAAAATTCCTTCGGAGGGCGTTAACTGCGGATGCTGAGGTTTAAAAGACCCGCTTTATTGGATTGTGATGGAATAAAGAGGGACTTTTTTTTTATATTTTTAAAATATCATTTTCTCCACCCCTTGTTGTCAAAACTGTCCTTTGGGGTGTGTTCGCCCCCGGAATAACTAAAAAGAAATTATTCAACACCATAGGACGATATTTGTTGACCCGATAAAGTGTAAACATCCCCTGATTTTTGAAACAACTTTAAAACCCTATATACGGCTGGAAGCTTTAAAATCTACAGGAAACGTGTTCCAACGCGATAAATTGTTTTGAATTCACTTTGACAGAAAAAACAATGTGTTGTTTATCTGGAACACGCGCATTTTTTTTTTCATTTTACAAAAATACACTTCTTTAGCGATTGCGTAAGTAAGCAAAAAAAAAAAAAAATCGCGTGTTTGACAAGCGTGCAGTGATCTACGACGTACTATTATCGTCTCGCGGTCCCGCCAAACGCGCGTATTCGAACCTACAACAGTTGTCTATAGGCGGTAAAATTAAAAATATAAACTATGATATTATATTGTAATATTCGTACACGCGGAGTATGAAATCAATGTTTAAATTTTTTTTCCCGAATTCGGTATAATAATAATGGAGGGTGTATGTATTTTATTGGACCGCCGCGTGCGTTTACTGCAGCTCGTGTACAGACATTGTATAATAATCGTATATAATTATAATATAATATAACATCGTGTCGCAGTCCTTTCACTATATATGTATACGTATTATATAGTATCATCCTTCGTCTATGTAGGTATATATAGTCATATTATGCACATATTATCTCGTATACCTATATATATATAGGTACTCGTACGCGCGTTGCGACAGTATAGAGGTATATATCGACGTATATGTATATTGGTCGAGGTCGAATATTATACAAAATGGTTTACGATTTCCCTCGTTACGTCAATATAATATGTCATCAAATCGAACGGGAATGAAAAAAAAATAATAAACATTATTTATTTATAAATTATATTCGAACGTTCGGAGGTTACAACTCAAAAACACAACATATATAATAATTAATAATATATGACATATGTAGTTGTATTAGTTTAAGTTTAAATAATGCGTTCCTGCAGTTGCCTATATATATTATATCGGACCGAGATATTACGAGAGTACTTATATAGTTGCAGTCGTTTCAAATCAAGAATGTAAAATGTAAATAGTCATTAAGGTTTAAGCTTTAGAGCCCCGCAATTATTTAACTTTTCGACGACATTTTTCTTTTTTATCCGATTATTTGATTTGTTAACTATATAATACGCCAATATAAAAAATATACTTTGGTAGGTAATTCAAACGTTCCAAACATATTATTATATTATATTATTTTCTATTCAGTGGTGCAAATAAAAAACTTTGTCTAAGCTCCCTCAATGCTGCAATATAATAACTCCCCGGTATTATTGGAGACCTTACCTATATCCTCACATAAGCCATTAAATATTATATTAACATAAAAAGTATTCTATTTCATCTTTTGTTGTCAATAATATAATAATATAGTCGGAGGTATTAGCCGAAAAATGAAATCGAGGTTTTCTTTTTTTAAGTTTTGTTTCAAAACATCAGTTTGGCACATTGATTTCCATGTATTCGTTTATAAATATTATGAATACCAAATTGACAAAGTAATAATAATAATAATAACAATAAAGTTAGCAGTATAGATTATATAGAGACGAAGAGAAAAAATCAATTTGCATAATGGAATATGTCAACACAACGTCTATGTAGGTACTGTCGTGAATCGTGATATTTGAAGACGAAAAATACATAGGTATACGAATCAATGACTATATTGTACAATTTTTATTTATTAAATTTTTATAATTTACAGTGTACATACATTTACAACATTATGATTATCCATATCTTTTAAGCTGAACTTCCAATTATTTAGATATTTTGCTTTGCGACGAGGACATGATAATAATTATTATCGTCTCAGCGATAGACCAGTTTAGCGTTTAATTTCTACATCTATATTTCCAATACCTACTTATACACAATGCCTATATAATAATATTATGTCCAGGTATAATATTACCAAACCATTTAACCCGGTATATCGATTTTTTCAGCCAATGTGTGTGTTTCGGAAAATATAATGTTTGCAGTATATAGGTACTTTTCTTTAATACTATATTTTCCTATTTTAAATTTCATTCCTTTTTTTCTGCAATGTCGATGACTTGATGTATGCATTTCGAATATGAATCGAATATAGAGTAGGTATTAGTATAATAATTTAAGATGTTAATGAGTGTGCACCACGAAGTCTTGAAAATTGCACCCTCTCGTCTTGTCATTATAAATACCCGTAAATAAAATGTATCCATTATTGTTTCAACATTCGTTGTTTTTGCATTGACCTTTTTTGAAAAACGTTCTAAAAAATAATTTTAATAAAACAGTCGTATATAAGTATTTTTGATGTAAAAAAAAAAAACCTTTAAAAAAGTACCTACTGTCCTCGCAAATATAAAATATATTGCTATCAGTATGTTTAGGTACTCCGAACAAGGGCGATTGTGAACTCGGCCCGAATAAAAATGTACGTATAATTTTCTTATAATATTTTTCAGAATCACATAGCAGCATTACCCAGAGGACGCCACGATGAGGCGATTCTCGTTATCCTCCAAAAATTAATTTCAAATTATTATTCATAGCAAAAAATATGAGTAAAACGGATTTATGTAAAACCGTAAGTGTAAAAATATAAGTAAAACCGTAGTGTAGAAATGTACGTAAGACGTTACATTGGGCCGAGTTAACAACAGTCGACCTTTTTTGCTATCTTAAATTTCCGGGCCGATTTTACAATCTACCATTTTATTACCCAAAATTTCCGAGTTTACAACAAAAAATAGGTACCGGCGGGCCAAGTTTAAATCGCCGAGATCTTGAGAAAAAATTAGAGCGTATCACCGCGGATCGCCCTGTATATATATAGGCGTACCTACTGCTCACACGTGTGTGTGTGTGCATGGCACTTATATTCAGCGCGTGTGTGTGTGTAGATTTTTTCTCTCTTCTTACCTTCGGCTAATAATAATACGTAAATAAATATGCGTAACGACGCGCATAACCGAGTTGGCCTACGATAATATGTTAATGTGTCACTTGCGCATGTCCGTCACGTGTGTCGTGTGTCGATAATGTTATGCGCGCGGCGGCGGCGGCAAATCCTATATTATACATTATATTATACATATATATATATATATATATACCTCTATATAGTATATATATACGTATGCTGTATAGGTATACATCGCCGACGAGTCGGCCGAGACTGTTTTTTTTTTTATTATTATTATTTATTTATTTATTATTACCTTTTTTTTTTTTTTTACGGTCATACATGTGTAAGAAAATGTGGCATTCTAGACGGTGATTATCGTATATGTATTTTTTATTTTATATATATATATATATATATATATATATAAGGGGAAAAAATAATAATATCGATTCGCGCAGTCTGCAGCGGCGGCCCGCGTATAGCGGGTGAATGATTTTTAAATGTGTTTTCTCTTGCATTCCGCGTGTACATAATAATATAATCGAGTGCTTGTATATTATATATCCATATTATTTGTTATATTATTATATTATACAGGTTGTAATAATATTTTATTTGATTGATATTATATATTATTATTATTGTTCACTGCGGTAGTTGTAAACGCGAAAACGAGTTTTATTGCGCATTTGTGCGCACTATTAACACCGCGATAGGTCGTACCTCTTATAAGGCTGCAGCTGGATTTTTGCAATAATAATCACTATCAGTATCGTTGCGCTTATTTCGAAAACATCACACGGTATCAACGAGTGCAGTATATGACGATTATTCGAGCCGATAACGATTCGCTCCTGGGGTACGCGCTCGTATCACGATGCGGAGAAGATATCTTTTCTACGTCGTGGTACGTATAATATCGGTACAACGATAATAATAATGATAATAATAATAAAAATAATAATAATAATAATAATAATAGGTAGATAAACTGCGGCGATGAAAACGACGATATATTGATTGCCGCCGCATCACGTGAGTCTGCTCCCTCGCCTAGCCTTCTGTATAATAATAATAATTGCGATATTCTACACACGAAGTCTGCTAACGTATCGGTTTTTTCCGACGATTAAACATATTATTATTATTATTAAACATTTTTTTCATAACTTATCAGAGACGCACTATCGCACGGCCTACAGGCATCGTTTCGCTTATTACGTCCACCAATAATTTTGATATTTTATAATACGATTTGAAGTCATAAAACACGCTGCGGTTTCGAAACATAATAATATATATAATGGCTTTTGATATCTGGGATCTACGTAGGTATTTGTTTTTACAACGACGTGTGGTTTTTTTCTGTGCTCGTGTACTCGATTTACAGTAGAAAAAATGTTTCGATCTTCGACTTGGACTTTTGAGTGTTGTTTCTTTTAAATTAGATATATATTTGGTGCTCTTAAGAGATTAAAATTGTAAATTCTCAATACTTTTTAAATAGCCGCAAAAAAAAAATAGGAATAATAATGGAAACTTTACTATTCAAAACCACAAAATCGATTAAATTAAAAAAGAATAACCACAGCGACTTGACATTTTCACCAAATACTCATTATTCGCAGTTATTGAAAATAACAATGTTAATTTGGAAAAAAAATTATGTCAAGTAAAAATAAAGTTTATACATATACCTATAATAACTGTAGTTATAAAACATTAAATCAACAATTTTTTGACGAATAACGGTATACAATTGTTTACAAATAAATATTCATTGATTTATAAGTTTATTGAGACAAAAATAAGTGTTCGCTATAATATATATAGTATGTGTAGGTAATAATGCGAAATCGTGTATTACAAACAACTGCAGCTAGTGTGTGACAAAAACAAATAGCATGATGCATTTTTAACAATTTTTACTGAAAAAATTCGATAGTTGCACATCAATCAGTAATCACCATGATCACCTAGGTTGTAAATTGTAATTAAAAATCATTGCATACAACTTTTTTAAAACTGAGTTAAGTCAATATATTTTTCTTAGCATTAACTTTATACTTTTCGAGTAAAATGTAGGTCGATGTGTACCCAGGGCCGGAATGGGTAGTCTCGGCCCTTCGAGAAATATTTTTCTATTGGCCCGTAATTTTTTATAGTGGACCATATTGGCCAAATTTTAATACTGATAAATAAAAATGACCTTATCACATTATTGTTAACGAAATAAGAAATAAGGCATTATACCTTGTTTAATGTTATATTAACATAGAGTATTCGAGTCCTATACCAGGAAAACATTTTAGCGGACCTTCGAGATTATCTCGAATGCTCAACTCATTATTTTTATAAAATATATAGGTATATATTGTATATTTACATATTTTAGGATTTGAAATACTTACAAATCAAAGCCCTAATAATATTATGCATTAGGTATACCTTTGCACGAACACGAAATTGCAACTCATACGTTTGGTACACGAAATATATATATCGTATTTTAATAAGTTTCCAGTATTTTTTTAATATTTCTACTGTTTCGCACGATTCCGAGTCGTTATTCGTATTCTAGATAATATACCGATGGTCATCGCGAGACGGCCTTTATTGATATGGCGTATATAGTTGTAATTTATATTTTAGTATCGATATACCTATACTGTTCATATTTTAGAACTGCATATTATAATATGTCTATATCAATATACACGCAATGTCTTATGTGTATAGTGAAGTATCGTGCAATATATAACAGTCCACATGTATATATATTGTACGTATATTGCGTATACATTATATATATCTGGACACATTGAATGCAAAGATATAATGGTGGTAATATTTCTGCACGTTTCAGTAGTGTTATATATGTTTGTTTTGATATAGTAGCTATAAATATATGACAGTATATTAATACAAAAGGAATCACACCCTATACTATTATACTATCTTATAGTATAATAGTATATATATATATATATATATATGTCTATATTATATTCATATAGTATATTGGTGTACTATGTCTTAGTACTGCTGCAGTGCATTAGCGATGTCCTCGAAGTCGCCCCCCCCCCGACTTTGGCCGATCGATTCCAAAAACATGTCAATATTTTGCAAATCAATTGCGAATAATTGCAAATCGGTTTTTAGAATTTGCAAATCGATATTTTATTTTTGGCAAATTTTACCATTTTTTTCACCAGCCGATTTAATAAATTTAAAAATTATTAAAAGCTCTTAATCAATTTAATATAATCTATAGGGACTTATTTATTTATGTATAGGTAATTCTGTTTGGGGCATATGGAATCAGAATAATATTCTGAATATTAGAGAGAAAAAGTTTTAATTGATAAACGATCTGTTATATTATATACTATTAAAATTTTTCAACGATTCGATGGCCTAAGTTGTATAATTTATATTTAACTTTTGAGTCATTATAATTTGGTAAAATACGAAACTGCAGAGCCATCAGTAATATTATTTCTTAATGCACTTTAGTCTGATTTGGTCGTTTTCCATAATATCCATCACAGAATATTCGTGAATATGTATCAATTTATAAGTAGGTACCTATACCTGCATGTATATTATGTTTCATGTCAGATTAATAGCAATAGGTATATATATAATTATACGATGTCATATTTTCAAAATTAAGACGGAAAAATAAATAAAAATAATGACATAGGTAATTCATAGAATGTATACGATTTGTGGAAAAAATCTAAATCAGTAAATGTTTTTGGAATCGATCGGCCAAAGTCGGGGGGGGGGGGCAACTTCACAGACATTGCATTATAGCGTTCAAAATTAATTTTATTCGTCCGCATTGCGTTCTATGATATTAAAAATTAAATATTCGTGCTGCGTTTGTTTTTTCAGTGATCATTTTACTGATCTATAGATGTTGTACAGATTTCATCAATTTTACACGTCTTATCTCCATCACATTTTAAATAGTATCGTCCAACGTCGCAACGTAAAATAATATGTCATAAACTCATAACGATATATATCAAATTTTCGAAATAATGCAACTTGAAATGACTAAATTTAGCAAATTGTTTTTATTTATTTCTTATGATAAATAATAGATATCATAACTAATAACAGCATAAGTCCTTGGCTGCGAAGTAATAAGATATGCCTATATTGATTATTTTGAGCACAAACATTGATGTAAATAAAGAAGGTAAACAGCTAATAGTCACTGTAATTTAGTATAAACTATTTAGTACAACGACATAATTTTGTTTTGAGAGCAATAATATTGACGTTTTGCTACATAACCGGATTAATTTAGACAAATATCCACTGTACAAAATAATATGTATATAGTATGCCTACTGAATATAATATATTACCCGTACACTGCATATTGAAATATAGTAACACAGTAAAATTGTCCTATATATTATAGTTTCTAGAGTCTTTACAAATGGATATCGGTATGAGGAAGATATAAAAATGCATAAGTATCGTGTGAAGGTTGTACAACAGTTCAACAGTATAATATCAACGATTAAAATGTGTAATAATATAAAAGAGTCAAAAGAATAAACTATATTATTATACTCGGTTAGGTTAAACTAATTGTTGACAAAAAAAAAACATAGCATAAAATTATAATATTATATCATATTATCGTATATTATCGCTATTAACTTATAAGTCAATACCTATAGTACCGACGTAATTGTGGTTTTCAACAGTTGAAATTCAGAAAACCAAAAGCAGTAAATTTAAAACTCGTCGTATAATATAATGAACACGTCTGCGCTCGTTCACACCGATTAATTTGAATACACGTCGGATTCATCACGCCACCAACTTGTGTCCGTGTTAAAATAAGAAAATAATTATTTGTAGAAAAAATTTGGAAAAAAAATACTCTTTTGGGTCTGCAGCTTTCGTCACTGTCGTGTGCCCGCGTAAATTACATATTAATTTATGCAAATTACTAAATATTATCGTGACCATACACCAAAAATTAGATGATATGCGATGCTCATTCGTGATGGAATATTCAAGTTATTATCGCGTTTTACAGTTTATAGTAGCGCCCATGTAGCCAGCTCATTATATCATAATATCGTGTACGAGTACCTAGTACCTACCTATATAATATATATATAAATTATATATATCGTTATAATAGAATAAAAATCGTCGGCTGGTTCATTGCTCCAATCGTTTTTGGACGGTTTTACGAAAAAAAAATACGCGACTTATGATATTATTACTTAGACTTGTATAACATTAAATCATCACCGCGTGGACAACTTATATATAAGTGCCGCGAGATGCGACAGAGCTATAAATTGAGGTCAATCACTGTCCGATCGATATATTATATACATTGATCATAGATCTTATACTATCATATACATTAATATATATAGTCATATAGACGCCTACTTGAAAACTTATCTGAAGTCCTTGTGATGTAATATAGTTTTGGACGTGAAAATAAATAGTTCCTCGACTAGTATATTAGTATATATCGTTCGATATGCTATGCGCAATACGACGCGTATACCTCTGTATCGTATGTGTTTCGTTGTACGTATATACCTACTCAATGTACTGTGTGTATCTATGACCTCACACACCCACACGCTCACCCATACCCACACACACATTTATGGCGATAATGAAGAATACCCAACTATATATAATAGTAACTGAAACCCATATTGGTGAAACTGGTGCTTCAGACACTTCCAAGCTCACGTTAAGCACCCCCTGCTGCAGGTCCCCGTTATAAAACAAACAAAATAATCGTGATAAAGGAGTGTGGAAAAAAGAGGATTTTCCTAACTCAAACGAGTTGCAGTTACAATTCCAATGATCTCGCTGTAACGTGTGAACTTAGTTTTTCGAGTATGCGACAAATTAAAAATCGGTCGAGTGCATTATATAATTATGTTAGAGTTACAGTTTACTGACTTATTCGTTTCAAATATTGAGAGGCGTGTTGCAAATAACATACAAACAAAACGAGTGTGGGTTATCGAAATAGGTATACTCACTTTATTTTAGCAACCCCTAAAATGTAGGTCTAGTTACGCCTATGTAGTGAAACCTGAAACAGAAGAAGCTAATATAGTTAATGGTTAAAAAATCGTTTTTAATTTTTCTTCGTAAGAGTATAATAATATATGTTATATTATCTATTAATATATAAAACCGAAAATTGAAACTTTTGATGCTAATGTTCTCGGAAACCGATTGTCTTAATTTTTTTTTTTAAATGAAAGATTATACCACGGAGAAGGTTCCTATCGCAAAAAGTTTATTTAAGTATAATTTAAAGAGGTGCTCACACAAAGATTTTGAAATTCATGATGAAAATCGAAAATTTGTATCTTGTTTATAAACGGTTGCTATTGGTTACAATTATTAGCTATCAGTAGTTAAAGTAGCAGTTTTTCCTACGTACATATGATACGATAAAAATTCTGGAAAAATTGAAAGTGCTATTTTTGATGAGATAAATATATGAATAATCTCTGTTTATGTATGGGGTTGTCAATGCGGTTACACATCTTATAACTATTATAATTAGTAGAAATATGACATGTACAATATATTTTTACAAATAAATTTATAAAAAAAAACAAATCTTTGGAACGGGCCACCATTGCGATGTTTTTCGTGTGCCTAATATTCTGATATCACTTACTTATTTCGACTTGGATTCGGGTGGCAACGGCGGATGGGACAGCTAGTATATTATATTTACATAGTGCAAAGCTGGAAACCCACCACGGCGTCTAAAAAGAAACTGGTGCAGAGACCTTCTTCATGATTAACCAAAAAATAGAAAAAAAAAAATTATAATTAAGCAAAAGGAAGTGCGATCACTGGATGGCTTCTTCCCTCACCCTATTCATGTTAAATATATTATAGCACATATTCTTATTATGCCTTTGTGTATGGATTGTATATTTTCTAATAAAAATTAAAAAAAAAAAAAAACATAGGGCAAAGGTATAAGTAGTGTATACTTATACTATTTAATATGTTATACGCTATAATCCTATGTAGAACATTTCTATAAGTTTCTTATTCCTGTTCTTACCGCTATATCACGTCGTAGGTACAAATATATAATAAATCGCGGTACCTACCTAGAAAGTCGGATAGGAATGTAATATTATGTACACATGTTAAATTACACGTATAATATGCAATGTGCATTATATGAATATGCAGTTTAACGATAAAATAACATATGTATACTTTAAATAGTAAACTGCACGCGCATAAATATTATGCGTATACTATATAATAATATAGTCTTGTTTATTAACGTTATACACAGTTGAGGCGTTCCCCGGAATCGAGAACGGGCACGCGCACATTTTCAAATTAAAAATTGTATTTATTTTTACAATATTTGTTTTGCGTTTTAATTAAACGTTGTAGGTGTATCCTATCGTCTATATTATTAAAACGTCTGGCGAATATAATAATAATAATAATATATAATGCACACACACTCGGGTTCCACGGCGGCGGCGCGGTCGCTCGCCGAACCGATTCATATATTATATATTTTATATATTATAGAGCAAAAAAAAAAATATATATATATATATTATACAGCATACGCTCATATTTTGTAGGCTATATATACTATTAGTGGTGTTATATAGCAGTAAATATAACATATTATATTATATAGTAATTATCATTATTATTATTAATTTAACTGCTGAGTCTTGACATAATACATGACGTACAAGACGTATGCACCCCGACACTCGAGCAGGTGTGTACCGTTCGTTCGACATATGTTCTTCCCCCCCCCTTCACCCCCAACAAAGGTTAATTCCGACTTGGACATATTGCAAAAACGACATTTAGACGATTAGACATACATGATATATATTATATATTTATGTAAATCTCATAGTAGTGTCTGTTTTTTTTTTGTTGACGATTTAAAAATTTCTTTAGAGGACACACAGTTAGTTAGGTGAGTACCTATAAAGGCGATGGTCGGAATATATAACAAAAGAAATTAAAAACGCGAAATACTGGTGCTCTTAAAAATGTAATATCCAGGGGTCCTAAAATATTTAAAATGTTCGTATAATTTTTAAATAAATCGTCATTCGCGTCAAGCTTAATTTAAATAATATGTTTAAATAAAATAAATAAAAAATAATAATAGAAATCAATTGTTCTTTCAATCCAGGCGTTGTCGCTTCATCTTGTTACACTTACTTACTAACTAATCATTTACAGACAACTTTTGTTCTATTGCCAAAATGTTAAGTGATTTCGTGTAGGTACATTGCATAAATAGGTCAGGAAAATTATCGTGCTCTCTCTAGACTTATCTTTATTTTCGTTGAATTCAGTCCCTGTTGCGTAACCGATGGTCTTAGTATCGAAATCTCGAAATGACTCACAACTTACATAATATTATGGGTGTATTTTATTTTTATAAACTTTGGGAAACCCGGATTGTTCAGTATCGTACCAATATCAGTATCCGCGTGTATATAATGACTGTACCTACCAGTTTTCCGTTTACCCCTAAATAGGTACTTAAAGGTAAGATCATTTTCCGTGATGGTATTTTACGGTATTCTAATTTTTAAACGAATTAGAGTATTTTTGAATTCCATGTTCTTATATATACTTTTTATCTTAGAGTTAGACACTCGAACTATAACGTAAATACTACCTATATGTAGTGATTTCCACGATAGTTCAGCTTTAAAAATATTATATTATTCCTTAGTACGCTCCCATATTGACTATGCCTCTTTAATTTGGCACTCTGATAGCATTAATTGTCAAAACCAGAGTCTATCTGGAATACAAAATAATTTTTTGAGATATTTATCTTTTAAATGTCATTTTGAAAGACGTCATCATTCTGGGTATATTAATATTGGTATTTTTTTTAATATTGCTCCTTTAAATAGTAGATTTAAAATGTTAAATTTAAAATTTCTTTTTATACTATTACATAATTTAATTGATTGCCCAGAACTTTTAGAGCGTATTAATTTCAATGTAAATATAAAAAATACAAGAAAAAAAATTCCTTTTTATTTATCAATTATTAAAACTATAACTACATGTCATACTACCCTGCTATTATATTAATGTCATGTGGTAACTTTTTTAACAACTTGGACCTGTTCAATATGACTCTTAGCTCGTTGAATTCTTATTTTTAGATTATTACCTACTATTATATTTATTTTAATCGAATTGTTATATAATAAATTGTCTAAATTTTAATTTCTATATATATATTATATACATTATACATATTATATTTTTTTTTCTCTTTTTTCCTCTCGTTCTTATTACATTTGTTTTAATTTTTTAGTATAACACACACCTATGAAACTGTCATTATTTTTATTATTGTAAATTGGAATTTTATTCCGTAAATAAAATATTATTATTATTATTATATTTTATATTATTATATTATACAAATGCGTATTATATAAATGTACCTACGTCGTAAATTAGCGTAAATTACTCGAGTAAACGAGTTTGGTATTATTACTGTTTGCGTGTTTTTCACTAGTCTAATATTTTTATTCGTATATATACGAGTACCTATATTAACTCGAAAGTGCTTATTGATAATATTTGAAGAAATATATTATAGCCACATAGTATATATTATAATATATAATATATATTATTATATTAAACGGATATAATGGACGAGAAACACGAAAAGAAAAAGTGTTTTAACGGAATTGAGAGGCGACTGGCCAATTATATTATTATTGTGGCAATTGCGCATCGTAATAGCCGCGAGAGAATATAACAATCGAGCTTTTCAACGGCCGCAGTGCACTTTAAAACATTTCGCCGCGAGTACGCGTCTGAAAAATGTCATAAAAAAGTGGGCTAGAGAAAATAAAATCGCATCCCACGACCGCAACACCTAATCGTATTATAGGGAGTTACGTATAATATGGTTCATACCTTATACGTGGTATGTATTAGGTGGGACGCCGCCGCCCGAAGTACATCAACTGCGGCTGCAGACAGGGCTTGGAAAAAAAAAATTTCTCATTATATACGTTTACATAATGTTATCATTTACAATCTAAACGTTATAAAAATTTGGAGTTAATCGTTATTTAGAATATTTAAACGTTATAATGTACAAGTGGTACAACTCGCTGCAGTGTTTGTCGTCATATTATTTAGAATATTAAAATGTCATACGATACTTATTCGAGTCGAAAATAATATTATCTAATGCGGAAAATACGGGCCCGGAGACGGAGTATAGTAAATTATTTTTATATTGATTATTGCTAAGATAAAAAATAAATCGCGTAGAATAAATGTTTCCACGCAACCTGCAAATATATTATAACATTATATTTTATAAGTAAATGGATTTTAAATTATTTCATTTTGTTTGTGTTATTTTTCGTTCAATGCGGTATTCTATAAATTACGTTTTTCGTTATGTTTTGTTAATCGTTAAGTTTCGTTTTATGGTATCTATTTATTATTTTCATTTACCGATTTCCGTTTTAATTATGTTTACAAATTTCAATCGTTGTATGTCATATAGAAATATTATAATGTTATTATCATAACGCAGCTACATCATAACATTTGCAAGCCCTGGCCTCAGAAATTTTTTTTAGGCACCACTGGTCACTATATATGTCACCGCCGCAGAACTCAATTTCTATATTATGGAATATTCTAAAACAAAATAATAGAATATATAATAATATATTCTATATATTCCAAATATTGAATTATTACTTATATTTATTAGTTATTATTATTCATAAAAATTCAACCGATGGAAGTTTTACGTATACCTATACTGTAGAACGCAACATGGTTTAATATTGTCTGATAATGCTCTATCACCTCTACATTTTAAATATAACAATTATTCAGCAGCTCCTGTAAATTTAAATAAAAACAAAATCCAGGGCTCGACTTTTACAAACTATAAAATTCTAAAAAGTCGTTCCTACTAAAAAATGTAGTGCTGCTTCTAAAAAAAAAAAAGTATTTTCACCTGATCATTAATCAATGAACTAAAGTAATAGACTCATATAGTTTTAGTTTTTCATCCAGTTTCATCGATTTCAATAATTATTGGTTATAAATAAAATATAGTATGCATGTATATAAATCGTGCTTTACCGCAGGTTACGCTTGACGGAGTAAATTATTCAAAACGTGTTGTATATATAACATATATTATGTATATTTATTTATATTGTGATCAAAATAATGGAGCATATACTAAGTATGTAATATGCGTGGAGGTACCTATAGTTGGCTCTATTAGCTCTCTATATATTAGCGCCATCTCCGATATCAAACCTTAAATTAAAACGATATCAATCAACTCCGTCGACCAATTAAAACATGCCAGCTGCGTGTAATAATATATTATTAGGTATTACCATCTAAGCGACAAACCCACTTTTCGTCAGCTCAAACGTGGACGCCTCGTGATGTTATCGTACGATAATAATAAAAAAAAAAAAAAAAACATAAATAAATAAAAAACAAAACTCACCCTCATTGTTTGTAATATTTTACAATATATTACTGCTATTAGCACTACCATTAGTACTAATTAATGGTATTATAATTATTATACTTTACTATACCTACCCACTATATTATTGTCATTATATATTTATATGTAAATTGTTGATCGGCACTTTTACTATTAACTATATAATATCATGTATTGTTAACAAAGTTTTATTTACTTGTACTTGGCAACAAAAATATTGCAGTATTTTTTTTCATAATTTTTAAAAATGAATTTATACATTGTGTAGATGATGATCAAGTTAGGAAAACTTAATAATAATAGTATGTACGCGTAATTGTACATAATATTTAGGTATAATATACTGTATTAATTGAGGTACATAATAAGCATATTGACCATATTAAACACAACCTGCAGTATATGTAATTATACAAATAATCATTATAATTTTCCTTTTTTTATACTTTGGTAGGTATACGTACACTATACGATTTCAAAAAGGCCTTATACGTCCTACTGTGTCTTTGTTTTTTGTGAGTATTTTTTAAGTATAGATTTGTGATATTATAAGTTGGTATAATTATATTTTAACAAGTACCTATACCTGTAGGTATAGCATACAATTTTTTTAAATTGCATAACTGTTCACATATTATTTAATACGTAGTTGCAGGTAGTTAGTTATTTGTAAACTCAATCAATAGTAATGATTGGAACCCAATTTATTATAAGAATCGACTGTTATCATAATATTAATAGAAGCGATATTATAGGTTTTCTGTTCCAAAACCGCAATGAAATAATTTCAAAACAAATATTAAATACCTATGTTGGGAAGCCTTTACCTAACAATAATTAAATAAAAATATTTCTAAGTACGTATGCGTTTGGTTTATAAGTATAGGTAGTCGGCCGGAGGGGTAAATGTAAACTGGGCCCGGACATTTAAGATAGTAAAAAAGATCGATTGTATTAACTCGGCTCAATGACAATACATTTTGCATATATTTTTTGCACTGAATTATCAAATGAAATCCAATACTGAAACATTTTATACTTACATTTTACATTTATATAACAAACTGCATACTATGAATAATAATTTGAAAATATTTTTTGGAGGATAATGACCTTTTGAAAATTTTTTTTCCTCGGGCCGAGCTTACAATCGCCCATGCTTTTGGTTCATAAGTATAGGTATAGTCGGCCGGAGGAGACCGCTATTCCGTCACAAAATAGGCATTTACACAAAACATCGTTATGAAAATATAATATGATACAGCTTTTACGGCCTATCACGTCGATGACGTATTTTACGTATATATAGGTACATCTGTTTTTCAGTACTCGAGTGTATTAAAAACGTATACACCGGCATCACAATAATAAAATATACGCGTATTGTGTGTGTGTGTGTGTGCATAGTCCGGCGATATAATAATAATAATAATAATAATAATATATAAGCAACCCGACCGACCTGACTATATGTGTGTGTGTGCGCGCGCGAGACTGGTCTACATCGATAAATCTCCGGGCTAAACGCTCTGACGGAATACCAAAACCAGTAGTCTGGCGGCGGTAGAAATTCCGAGAATAAAAAATAAATAATATGGCGTATATACTTATGTATATATAAAAAAAAATAAAAAAAAAAAAAAAATAATAATAATGATAATGATAATAAAAACGCACGCAGCAGCGGCCTCCCATCCATCCGCCCGCCGCGACCCACCCCTCCCTCCCCCACCCAACTCTGTCCGTCATCCGCCGAGACCTTCCACCCCGCGCCCGATCGGCGGCGGTGGAGGCGGCGGTGGCGGCGGCGGCGTCGGAAACGGCTACCGGGCTTTGCCCCCTTCGACCGCCCCTCCACCCATCTACGCGCGCTCGCTCGCGTCAAAGGAGCCGACACAGACACATAAATTATGTAAATGTTTCACCGATGCTCATTTGACATTTGCTCGTCATCGTCGTCGTCGTCGTCGTCGTATTATTATCGTCGTCGTCGTCGCTCCGAGAACCCGTTGTCCTTTTCATGGACATGCACGTTACAAGGCGAATTTTTTTTTTCTCTTTTCGCATTTACATCGATTTTTTTTCAGCACGTTTCTTTTTATTATTATTTCTGTTTATTTATTTATTATTATTATTATTATTATTCTTATCGGTTTTTTTTTCTCCTCAAACCGCCGTCGTCTCGCCGACGCGCGACGCCGACCGACCGACCGACCGACCGACCACAGTATATTATTATTATAAATTATAATAATATATATAAAATATTATACGACGACGACGGCGACGGTGACGTAATATGCGTAAGGGATGAATGACAAAATAGTATCGTTATTCGTTCGTGACAAAGGTCCGGAACACCACCACAACGGTAAACATTAAATAAACGACCATATTATATGCGCCTCGGCGAAAAGTCGAAATCGTGAGTTTCCTCGGGTATAGCGCAGTAAAAGACATCATACTCAATGGATTTATCGTATATTAATGACGATTGTAGAGTGGGACGTCAGATCGATATTATTGCTAAGGATCGAGTAATTCGTCATCGCCTACGCGTTCTGGGGAGGCAGGGACAGCATATTTTTGCACGCCTTTTGTAGCTGATCTTTAGCTACATATACGTATCGAGGGTCTGTGACGAGATTTGAATTTTGCGCCAACCTCTACGCTCGCATATTAATATATTGATATTGATATTATTATATTGTTTTAATGTCCGATAATAGTGTTATGTAACGTACACTGACGTACAAGTCTCCGCGGAGTACGATGTTCGTATATTATACACCTGCAGCATCGCTCTACGTTCGAGGACACTATATATACGACTAGTAAACGCCGAAGTCCGTCGGCAAAGGTACGCCACATGTGGTATAGGGGTGAGCAATCGGTCTGCGGTGACGTGAAACGATTTTGAAGTGGTCTACACCGAGAAGAAAAGTACCATATTGTTTAATGTAAGTACATACATCGTCATAATATAATCGGTCAATACGCTCAGAATCTCGACAAGTCTCGGCCGAATGTGTTTTGGTGTATCGTTTTGACTACTACCTATGTATCGGTTAATGCGACCAGACTTCGTGCAGGTCATCCCTTACGTGTAGCATCGTGTATGACATTTTCACATGTACTCGGAATCGCGGAGCAGCCCACTTGCGCCCATCACATCTTTTTTTAAAAACTATCATTTGCACCCGAAATCATAACCCATTTGAACCCGGAATATTTTTAATAAAACCGTGCAACGCGTTGACTCTATGCTGGAATAATACGATTGCGGACTTGTTACATTTTATTCATTACGATTGAGCACTCGTGTAATATTATATTGTTAATAGCTGGTGTAAATATTGCCACTATCGATTTGGGCTGAAGCACCACGACGATCTACGAATTTAATTTTATTTAATAATAAAAAAAATTTAATTTGTAATTGTATTCACCGCATCTTTCAATATATTAATGTTATTGAAAGCTTAAAATTAATTCAAGTGGAAACGTATTTAAAAAAAAGGGAGGTATAAATAAAGGCAGGCAGTGAAACCTAGACGAAATTAAGAGAAGCTGCAATACGTATACAATTTGCATGACTGCCACGTCGTATGCGAAATGGGTATACATGTATGAGCTATAAATCGACAGGTAGTACCTTCTTATCTTCAGGGCGCATCTGTCCACATCCGTCGGGGCGCAAATGGGGCTACTCAGGGGTGCAAATGGCAGACACGTAGCCAGAAAATGTTTATTAGGGGGGCCAACAATTTTGGGCCCTTGTATCATTTTCCATAATTTGTTTCCTATGAAAAACTTGTAGTCCCTGTAGATGCGGGCTTCTATCTCCATTCTCCATTTTCTCATTCCCCCCCCCCCAGTCCGTTAGTCAGAATCCCATACCAATAATCTTAATAATATAAAATGTCGGGTGGTTAAAAAAAAAAAAAAAAAACTCACAATGAAATACTTACAACTCAAAAATAATTTTTAAGCAATGGTAAATTTATTTAAAAAAATACTTTTTTTATATAAGTATAATAACGTATTATTAATTAATAATAATACAATATTTTGTGTATAAGAATAACATGTTTTTGATGATTAGTAAAAATAATTTCAATATGAATTTGGGGGGGGGGCGGGGCGGCAAAGTAAATTTAAGGGGTGCTCGGCCCACTCAGGCCTCATCCTGGCTACGTGCCTGGCAAATGGGCTGTACCCCGGAATTGTTGTAGTGGTCGTCTTAAACCTCACGATGGCACCTCTCGCTGCAGTATGCCGGCATGAAGACTTAAACGGCGCCACCCGGTCACAAGTCGACAACAGGTATACATCACGATACCAGCAGCTATACCTATACGATATCATATTATACGATATTAATTTAGCCGTGCGCGTTTAGTCGCGACCTCCTTATCTGCAGCGACCGATCGAGCGGTGCAGCGCGGAAACGTGTTTTTTTTTCACTCGGCCCGCGGACCGGAACGAAACCCGCAGTGGGCCGCGAAAAAAATATGATGCCCTCTCACGCCGCCCACTATTACGCCACATCAAAGTCCCATTACTCACATCACATCGGACTCTTCGGACGTGCATAATATTCAAAACGCACAACAACAACGACGAAAAAACGGTTCCTAATGCGTTTTCGTTACACGCGCGTACCTATACATAATACATATATGTATATATATATATATTATAATATGTACTTCATCCGAATATATACGCGCACCGTATATGTACAAGAATTATGATGATGATATAGTAATAATAATAGTGCCCGGGTATATCATATAATCGGTCGAAATTATTCATAAGTCTGGGCGCACAACGGCGTAATTAATTCATTAATTCCCCGTTTCTTAAAACGTTTCGGAATCATTTAATTATAGCGTACCACGGTGCTCGTCGCAGAACAAACTTACAAGCTTATAACATTGCCATAAATAATAATTAGATGATTATAATAACACGACTTATAGATGTGGCGTGGGGTATACCTATATTATTAGGTATATTAGGCTGATATACAAATGTATGTATAATTGCATTTAATTAAAATCAACAACAATAAATTATTATGTAACGCTCCTCGGAACGTATGATTTTTATTAAAAATAGTCTTAATGTGCGTTTTACACGGTGGGAACGAATCTTGATATTAATACTTTGTAGACGAATAAAAAATATATACGAGTAATATATGATAATATTAGATTTTGCGTTGAGGTGATCTGACTTAAATTTGTTATCACCGAAGTGTCAATTTACTCAATATTGACGTGTCGTAATTTCGTTAATGAATGCTTATAAATTAATAATAATAGAAAGTTCTCAAATGTACAACTACGTTCTGGACTTCAAACAAATAATAAAAACAACACGACTGCAATCTCGATTAAACATCGCTTATTATTATGACTATTTTATTGTTGTTCGAGATTTTAAATTAATAACGAACATGCGGCCACTTTCCTTATACATATTCTGGTTTTATGGTGCATTATGATAAGATAACTAGTGTTGAAACTAAACTGCTTTGTGTTGAATAATATTGTAAAAACTGTATTTTTTATCGTCGAAACATTAATCATAATTATATATAGTGTGCCATCGGTTTGTTCAAAATCTATAAACATTTTTTTTTTTGTTTTTTCCAACGTTTTTGAAAACTGTTGATAATTTTCAAAAGTACCAACTAGTTTCACTTTTTCACCAAAAAAATATGGTGATGTAGAAAATCAACAGATGGCAGAAAAAAATAAACACACATCATTGAAAAATCAACGCATTTATCGCTCCGCTCAGGATCTAGAATCTTAATCTTAAATAGAAATAAAGCATTGTGTGTATGATTTGACTGGAAAATAACTTAAAACGATTCCATTTTTGAATATAAATAGTTATTTTTTAAAGTAGCATTATTGAATTATTATTTTTTTATATAATAATCTAACCATCAAATTATATATCTTCGAATTTAGACGAGCGGCAGACATCGGCTGATTTCTGTATTCTGTTCGTCGTTATAAATTTATAATCTATACGTTAAATAAAAATCGAAATTGTCTCGATGACCCTTCCTGGCAGGTCGAATATATTATAACGAAACGTCCTTACGCTGCAGCACTCATATACCGCCGGCAATTTATTAAATTACACGTGTTCGCATTTTTTTTTTTATACTTCTAATTATTACAAAACGTGGTGCATTTTTCAATTTATTTCCACCGTCCGACAAAGTAGGTACCTATAACCAAAGGTTATACCTATTTACCTCGATATTGTTCAGCTGATGGCGACGAAATGGCGTTAAGACAAGTGGGCGTTTTTCGATTATAATGGAGTACGTATTATTATATTATAGGTATCTCGGGTAAAAATCATTTTAGAATACGATATAGCTTCTTTTATATAATACCTACGTCGTGTACCATCAAATATATATATATATAGGAGGTGGGTGTATAGGTGTATATTATATATATATATTCGTGCGGTTCGTGTACCACACACATTAGAACTATATATATATTAAAATAACATCGTATTATATACTTAAAAATCAAAACCGAATATGAATAATGCCAAAGGAGGAAAAAAACCGAAAATACGATTTCACCCTTACGCAGCACGCACGGCATTTGACGGGCATTCGCGACGACGACGTGCGACGTATACGAGCCGCCGCCGCCGCCGTCAGTGTCAACCAACTCATTATAATTATTATTGCGACGTGTCAGAATTCTCTCCCGAAGTTTTTTTTTTTTTCATTATTACGGTTATTTTTTCATTTCACTATTATTATTTTTTTTCTTCTCGTTCCGCGTTTTGTGTATATGTGTGTGAACCCGATCGATTTTACTATAAAAATGTCATGAATCTCCGTACGACGCGCGTGTCATATATAAAAATAATATATACCTTTATATATAATATTATATAATATGCTATTATTATTATTATTTTTTTGTTATTGCAAAAAAAAAACAAAACTTTGCCACTGTGTGCAAGTCGGAGGCGGCGGCGACGGTGGTGTCCAATTACCGGAGAAAATTCCAAACTTGTATTATTTTATATATATATACGATAGCGCACGCTGTATATATAACCGTATCGTATCGAGGCAAAACGTAATTGGAGATTTTGAAAGGGATCGCCGCCGCCGTCCGTCCGTCCGTCCGTCCCCTAGCTGCGCAATATATATATATTATTATTATTATTATTATTATTATTTAGCCGGCAGCAGGTCCTATGTGTATATATATATATATGCGTGTGTGTGTGTGTAACATAGATACTATGATATCTAAAAGGGAACAAACATTAATAATAAACGCCCTACAGTTTTAATGGTATTTAGCCGGGAAACGCTGCCGCGCCGCCGCTGCTGTTGCCGCCGCCGCCGCCGTCGCCACTCCCGCGCCTCCGAAAACGCTGGAACGGTACCTATATGTTATATTATATTTTATATCGCACATACATCACGTGCACGAATCTGCCTGGAAAATCGTGAGCCGATTTGAGGACGACGGTTTTTCCGACCGGTTGTCGACTTTTCGCTCCTCCCGGCGCGGCGCGACCCTCTCGTCGCGAGCGCCACGTCCGCGCCGACCGACTCCCACGCTTTACCACGCCGCCCGCGTCGCATACTAAAATATAATATCATATATATACCTACCTATTAAAAATAGTGATTTTTTTTTGTCTTTTTACCACGAAAAATACAACGTCTGGCCCGACCGTTAATAACGATATACTTTATGGGTTTTGTTGCGAAAAATATTTTTTTAATTCATCAAATAAAATAATATCGAACGCTTTAATAATCCTTCAACTATAATACGAGTGCTTATATAGTGAGCAGGAGTGATACCTATAATATTATATCAATAGTGGTATCTCTCAAAGTGTATAAATATCACGATTGGCGGGTCTAGGAAATATAGACATTGGTATTTTTATTATTCATCAGTGCTCTGAAAAAATATCAATAACCTATTTGGTGATTTCATATGTTGCTCAAAAACCAGAATATAATATTCAAATGAATCTCAAATTCTACAAATCGTATTTTTTCCAAATAATTCAGGAAAAAGTTTATTATAATTTATTTCTTTGTAGCCCAATTATAGTGTCTTTCTTGAATTAGGACTAACCGATTTCTCATTTAAATTTGATTACTCGAAAGATGAAAGTATAGCTTACTAGGTTAGTTTTTTAAATAAAATATAGGGAAATACAATAAAATTACAAATGGATATTCTGAGACAGCGTTGTAGGATCGTAAAAAATATGTGTTCTGTATAAGTATAACTTTATATATTATTATATTAATAATCATAAAAATTCATCATAAGTTTCTATTACTGCAGAATAATTTAGAACTTAATGTAAATTCTCAATAACCAGCCACTAGATGAATTACTAAATGTAATTTACGTCCACTATAGGCGGTCTCTTCACGACTCAGTACTTTTTTTCATTACTGTATATATGTAATATCAAATTATTATCCATCAATTAAGCATATAATTATTGTTCAATGCGCATATAACAGATAGGCTAATGAAAAAATAACGTTGAAATGAAAAAACTTTAATTTTATTCCTGCAAGTCGGTGTGAGATAATTTAAAAAAGTAATGTAACGGAATAGTTGTGAAAATTGTCTTGTCTCTGCTTTAAATATTATATTGTCAACTATTGAAACTCGAAATCGTTAATTTCCCAACAAGGTACTGGCTTATATCGTTTTGTTCTCTTGAGCTTCTCATCCGTCAACGACTGTTTTTCTCCGACTGTTCGTCGACAGTTATATTTTGAAAGTTTGATCGGTTATTCATTGCTATAAGCTCATTGAATACATAACTGTTTTACTGCTGGGCGAGCGTGCGGTGTTTAAAGTCTGAAGTCGTTCGTATAGTGGAACAACTCGTCCCGTCGATTTGTGGCAGCAGGTGTTGTACAGCTGATTTTCCAGCTGTGTCTCATAATATCTCAAATTAATAAAGTAAATTAGAACCAGCGCCCGGGAAACTCCATCATATTATACGTCTTAAACTATATACATATATCAGGTAGATATCGTCTTGTATAGTTTTGGGGGCGATGGCCACCGTCTAGTTTCATCGGGACGTTTTCTGACTTCATCGCGGGATATACGGGCCGCAAGTAGAGTTTTTCGAGATAAATAATAATAATATTAAAATCGATTAGTTTAAGCTCGCCGACACCACGGCAGAGTACGTCTTACTAATACTTGCAGCACACTATTGGGCTGTGCGCGCGTTTTTCACGTCAACCTCGCAACAGAGTGCAATACACAATAATAATATAATATAATATATATTACTATTAAACACGTATATATGAAACAACAGGTGCGCTCGTTCCGATTTCGCTATGCTGTCGCGGCTCGACGTTAAACAACGCACGACGACTATCGCGGCGTGGCGCATTATAATAGATATTATATATTATAGACATTAATATTCACTGTTCGATCCAGCAGCAGCGGCGGCGGTATACCGTATTATATAGTCTAGTTTATACGAAACTATTATTCTTATTTTATTTATTTTTTTATTCATAAAAGGTATTGGACGCAATAAACTCGAATCGCTTATACATATATATATATGCTTCTGAGAAGCATACTCGTTTAGCGTTTACATATACATCATACACGAACGATATAATATAATTTATAAACATATATAATATAATATATGGCCAGTACCAGTTTTTTGTCAACGTGCGCTGCGACATGCGGCCTATCATACTAAACGCACGAATCTCGTACGCATATAATATATAATAATATAAAACATGCATTGCACACGATATTATATATAGATTCGCACTCGGCGTTTGGCCCATTAGACACGCGAGCAGCTCGTGATATTTATCGTATTTATATATATCATATAATATTATGTAGGCATATACACACACATATATATGTATGATATACGAGTCGTACGAGTCTGCGTAACTATATATATTATTATGAGAGTGTCCCGAGTGACTGATTCATATAATCGACGGAGAGCCGAACCTTCGAAGAGCTATATCGATTTTTAATTTTGACGGTAGATTAATATTACAATATTCCACAGTGCACTGCTGAGAAAGGATTTTCCAAAATTCAAATTTTAAAGAGGTGATGCTTCGCACGAGGGTTTTGATATTAGCGGTGAAAAATTGCCGTTGGTCAGGAACAATCAATTATTATTATTTTTTTTTTTATCACTTGCGGATATGCACATCCTCAGCGCCAACGAACGATCGTTACTTTATAGATCCATCGTTTGCCCGAGGTTTTTACTCGGACAGATTGCTATACAAACATATTATGTTGCTGAACGTATATGTATCTTATTATATTATGCAATATTTTAAATATACTTATTGATCTTATATAAGGGAAAATAATTAATCATTTCAAGTCGATCTTTGCATTAATCAAGCCTTTCTTACTTTGTTTTTAATACAAAATTGTGACACTAGTACATACATAGTTGTATATCATAATGTGGGTAAGTATTAAATACATTATATTATATTTGAAATTTTAATATATTATGTAGTGCGGTACATTTAATATATTATGTAGTACCCGGAAAAGCCATCGACATTTACAATTTATTAGTACCTGATTATTTTATTTTTAGTTTACAATCCAGATACATCTTTCGTATATGATAAGAACCTTACTCAATTCGAAATGAAAACCGGCACATACTCTGTAGGTAAGTATTGTATTGGACAGTTATAAATTCTCCGTTCAAAACGTATAACGAATTCGATCGAGTCAGTTCACCGAAACGGGAATAACAGAATAGTAGGTAGATATTATATATACATCATAATTTGTATTGTATTTTGTAGTCCAGAAGATTTTGGAGCTTTTAGTCCCAGGAGGTTTTTCGGAACGTCGGGAATATAATGGAAAGTTAAAAATATAATAATAATATATTATGTCGTCCGATGGCGTCATACGAAGGTTTTCCCTTTATACCCACAGCTTTAATCGCTCAATGGCTCCGATTACGGTGCAAACGAAAAATATTTTTTCACCGATTCGCCACCGGGTTACTTAAATTTTTACCAACAGAAATAATAATAATATTAAAAACAGTTTCAATTATGGTGTCTGATAAAAATTGAATTGTATTTAGCATAGTTTAGAACTTTTACTGAAAATACATTTATTATAACATAATTTTTGTCGTTATATACATTTTATACGTTGTTATTTATACCAATTGTTATTTTTATTTTGAATAAAAACACATAATAAAGTATTTACATAAACCTATAGGGACGTCTAAACGTCATCCTAATTGAGAAGGCCAGAAGAGCTGGAGGTGTCATTTGATCTTTTTGTTTTATTCTATTTTCATAAAATCATATAGTTACTGTATTTTGTCTCACAATATAAATAATATACTTATACGTTTGACGTACGATATTATATCGATTTTACTAACCCCTTTATAGACATTTTAACGACGATAACACTGCTGCATATTACACTTCAATAATTTGTATAGTTTAAAGATATTATAATATGGCATCAGAAATCAGAATGACTGTCGTGGCATTGTCGCAGTATATAAGTGCCACTGCAGACGCGTGTGAACGATAATAATAATTGAAGATCAGATAGAAAAACTACCAAGGACCAAAGTATATACCTATAATATGATATTATGTCGTAATGAATTATTTATTAAATTAGAACAGCGCGTATCATTGAGAGATTGTGTAAATAACAAATATGATTCGTCAGTCACAGAAATGCAAATTGAAAAATGGGTTAAAAGGCAATACAGGTTAGGATATTAGAAAATTAATACCTATCGTGTCGAAATATAGAAAGGGTAACGCTCGTGGAAACGAGTAAAACCGTTAAAGTGCAATAAACTATATATATCACTGCAGTGCTTAACACAGCTCAGAGGGCGTTAACAATATGCATAGTACACACAATAATAATAATATGTTATATATATATATATTGTTATATAATATATATGTTGATAATGACAACTAAATGTAATTCACATGAAAACTGCGGTTCGAAGGTGAGAGATTATAATTTTACTTATTTATACCATTTTGAAACGGCCCGTGACCTCCGCGAGCACGTTAATTATTATTATTTCGACAAATGTATTTTATATATTATTACGTAATACCGTACGACTTATATATTCTATTATGTTAACCGCAAACAATATACAGAATTGAAAAGTGTATAGGTAAATACCTAATAATATTTATTTTTTTACCTTAATATAACAATAATTAGGTATTGAATATTATGATTATTATAGATTATAATGAAATTACTAAATAAAAAACATTAATATAATTCACTTAGGTACCGTTATAATATTATATAATATTAAAACCGTTATACAACCGTTATAAACACAATTGAATTATTCATAATTTTCAAAAAAGATTCATTCAATGTATTAATTCCTATTAAATCATATATTAAAAAAAAATCGTGTACAAAGCAGATATACTTATATGTATCATTTAATTTTAATATTTTATGGTTATCAACGTCAGTTGATTCCCGTTCGCCATTACTTTTGGCACGCGGAGTAAAAATTTACCACTTTAATTTATACACTATTGTTATTATTATTTTTTTTTTACGAAGTTTCAAACACTTAACTACATTTATGTATCAGTAGGTACACTTAAAAACATAACATTAAACAAATAATACCTACATAGTTTAAAGCATATGCAAATGTGTTTAACTATTGAAAAGTCTTACAATTTTTTTCTTTATTTTATCACATATTATTATAATCAATAAAGGAGCGTGCGAGAGATAAGATACTACATATAGATAAACACCGAGGGTAATTTTTTTATACCTGCGCGCATGATCAAAAAATAAATTATTATTCTGAATTCAATGCACTTGTGGTCAATCAAATTGCTGCAATATGCAGTATTTTATACGCTTATTCTATAGTTTATTTAACATGTGTTTAATTTTAACTATTTATAATCAATAACCGACAAACAATAATAATATGTATCAAGAGAAAACAAATATTTAAAATGTATTTATTAATTTCGAATTGTCACCCGTCAATGGATATGACATCAAAAGTACAAGTTAAAAATCGTTTATATTGAGCTAATTAAAAAAAAAACAAAATATTAAAAATTGGACAAAGACTCTTCTGTAGCTTTCAGAGTACAGACGTGAGATTATTATATGTATTTATTTGCTTACAAAATATAACTTCTTATATTATAATGAATATCTTATACTATATTTATGTTTACTTTTGGAATTTTAACTGTGGCTTAGTGTCGTGTAATTCGTGAATGATAAGTCTAGAACAATACCGTTGGGAGATTTCTTTTGTGATTTTTCACTGTCGGTCGTTATTTTTCGACCCCTATTTTTTGTTGCAAGAATAAACTCGTATAAAGCTCGCAAGGGAAAATCATTTACATGTTATGCTGCAGTACGTGCTTGGGTATATAAATACGTATACGTACCTTTATAAAAATAAATAAAAAACGTACTTACTTACTTTTCACCCCAGGGTCAAGCTGGTCAAGTTAGGTTAACCCGCAACAACAACGTTGCACAAACAAATATTTTTTGAATGTCGTCAAACAAATAGTCAAACAGCAGCGTCACTATTACTGTACGATTCGATTTTTCGATCGATTAAAAAACGTACTCGACAAAATAATATTAATCTCAACAGAATACTCAAATAAACCTGCAGTAAAGCCGTGTAGGTATTATAATATATATAGTCGTATGTGGGTACATTATATAATTTATATATATATAACGTAATAGATATTTGCATGCATAACATACGCTACCACAAATCATAATATATAATATTTTAAAAATTATTTACATATATTATCAATATTACCAAAAAATACAACATTCGAATATAATAATATATTACTGTCGTCTTGTGTAGCTCTATATCAGTACAGCTGGTATACTGTAATAATAATATCATACCTAGTATATTATAATACAATGATATTCAATTATGAACACAACTATTTCGTTTTCTCTTTTACGCGTCCGACTTTCCAACTTCTATACAGGTACATAAAACTAAATTATAGATACGACTAAACACACACACACACACACATAAAATATTGTAAATAATTATGTATAGAGATACTGCTGCTGCAGTGTTGCGATTGTCCGATTTGTCCGTAAGTCGTCGTGTAATCGCGTCCATCGGCGAATAATATGTGATCGCGCAAACGGGTCGACGCGTCCAAAGCGTCACACAGCAGCACGCGGTAACACAACGATATCGGCAGCCCGTCCATTAATTTTTCCCGGTCGATATTTTCTTCGGAAAAGTGATTTATAATACTAATATGTTTTCCGTTTACTGCGGAGAAACACACACACATATATATATATATTATTATTGTTATCCCGATATGTAGTGTTTCCAGGCGCACACAGTACCTATATATATATATATATTTACGTATAGGTATCGGGCGGCTCGTTTTTAAAAACCGAAACGTTTTCCGGGCCGGTGATTTTTCCGGCGACCTTCGGGCCTCATAACGTCGGCGGCGGAGAGACGGCGGCGAGCGCGGTAGGCCACCGCCACCTGCACGGTTTTGGATCGTTTCCAGCGGCGCGTTACATATTATAAGAGTCACCGGGATAAATATTCCGCGAAGCGTCCGGCTGGCGTGTACGAGATAAGGAGAGCGAGAAAAGGCCCCGAACGGGCGTGCGGAGGAGAGAAAAGAGGAAAGGGAAGAAAAAAAAATGGACGAAAGAATTTCAGTGCGCGCGAGACGCATTATATTATATACGCGTATACATATACGAACAATGTACGAGCCCGCACGCACGGCCGCGCGGCGGTGTACGTATAATACACAGTTGACTAGGTGGTTTTGTGATTGACAGCTCGTGCGCCGTGGAGCAAAAAAAGGCAAAAAAAGGAAAAGAATTAGAAAAAAAAAAATCCGGTAGAACCGAAAATGATTTACGACTTTGAGTGACTCGACTTCTCCGCCGGCCGGACACGCCGCGCGCGGTGACCCGCTGCATCAGGGATGGGCGGTGGCGGAATAAAATGGCATTTTTTTCCCTTTTTTAAGACCTTATATTATATACTTGTGTATATAATATTATATGACGCGAGAGTGAGGGGGAGAGAAAGAGAGAGAGAGTGCGAGAGGAAATTAATAGTGTCGAAAAAATAATCGCGTGAATTAGACGGCGGCGTCGCGCAGAGTGAAAAAAATAAACGACTCGCGCTTTTCCGCGAGACGAGACTACGGCGGCGGCGACCGTTCGCAGGTAATAATAATACGATTTGTTTAATTACGATTTCCATCGTAAAGAGATTTCTATTTAACTCGCGCTGTGACTATGTAGCAGTATCACGATAATAACGTATAATAAAAAATCATATGCGAATATCCTTGAGAATTCAACCTCACTTATACGCTAGCAACCGTATATACGTGACTGATTTCACATTTTTTTTTTTTTTTTTTATCATACATTTGCAACCGGCCGAGATTAATATATTATTATTTTATTTTATTTTTCTCTACCGTTCTGCGTACGCGTTACGCCGTCGTTGCACTAAACGGTCTGTGCTGTCTAAATTTCCGAACTAATATTACTCGTCTGTACTGCAGACGCATAATATTATAAGTTTATGCGCAAAGACGATATTTTCTACACAGGCCTATATTGTATTATTGACGAACGAATACGCGAATTCGTTTCAGACTCTTAAAAAGGTAGGCTAGTTGTAATAAAATATAATAATAACTTTTGCTCAGATTTATTTATAAGCGCCAAAATATGGCCAAATATGCGGTAAAATACGGTGGTAACTACAACTATCTAGTAAGACTCATAGTAAAGAAAAAACGACGAATCACTTTTAAATAAATATCAAAAAGTTACAGCAATATTTATTCACATTTTATTCATTTATATTATTACATAATTATGATTCTTATTAAAATAGTATGAAAATTTAAACAAAAATGCAAAAAAGAAAATATTTTACACGGTAAAATAATGATTAGGGAATTATTAATTTATTGTACAGACGATGGACTTTGGATACTATATTGATTTTTTTTTCTTCTCCTGGACTAAAATCAACAGTCTTTATTAAAAAATTTATTTTTAATTTCTCTTAAATTGTATGTAAAGTTTTTACTCGATTTACGAAACAGTTCAATATGCCATAAAACCGGTAAAAAAATGTTGAGACACGTATAAATATGTTCATTTGTATTTTTAATCACATCTTCACGAAACATGTGTGCTTACTCTGCAGCATTCAGTATACGATTAACCGGTAAAAATATGAGAATGCTTACAAACTCGAGCTCTAATAATTAATAAAAAAAAAAAAAACTACGACCATCACTATTGCAGTTCAACCCGAAGCGTATAACATTGCCGCAGTGTTGTTTTACCTCCAATACCTACTAAGTGAATATTTATTTTATTTAAGTACACCGCCTGCTATATCACTATTTATATAGTATAGATATTGCGATATATATTTTTCGATTTTCTATTTTAAAACAACAACAATAATTACTAAACATACCGACGATACGCGGTGGAAAAGTGCGCGGACGTCATTGAACTCATTAATAATTGCAGTTATATAAAGTATTGCATTGAAGTCACTCGAAAACTCTACAGGTGAAACGGCACAAAAACAGTGTGATTTAGTCTGCACACGGAGGCTGTGACTTCCTGCACGGACTCGCGGTATTTGTTTTCAGTGCCAATATACAAATCAATTTGAGACCAATAATATAACCCATTCGCCTAAAATACTTATTCGTTTTAATTTTTAACTACCTCTCTGCGTATAACATAATAATATAATGATGCTCATAACACAAGTCAGAAATGCTATACATATTGATGCTTCGTACAAGATAAACGCGCGGTAGGCATATCTTATTTTCAGATGAACATTCGTATAACTAAAATGTGTATCTATTTGATGTCTACATGTATAAAATATGTGTTCTTATTCATTATTCAAATAGAACTGCGAGTAGCGACTACCTGTATGACGGTAACACCTGTTAACCGAATGCCTCCAGACGAAGCAGGACTCCGCGGGAGATAAACTGTCACTCCCCTTCAACCTATATGCGGAACACTTTCACCCGACCCAGAGACGACGTCGATCCTCCTTCGATTCCTCGAAGAGACAAACCTGTTCAAGAAATTATAAGGATGCTCACAATATTATTAGTTATCCTCTATTGTGTTTTGTATCAAAAAAAAAGTATCATAGTATGCAAAATAATAATGCATAATAATTAATATTGAATCTGTACTGTATAATAATTATGGAAACGCCAATAACCAAAACAAAAAAAAGAAAGAAGATGAGTGTAGTTGGAGATTGTTCGTGCACTGCAGGCTCGAACTATATATTATACAGTAAAAAGTAAACAATCGGTTGAGATGATGTACACGGAAAATGTGTAATCGATAAACTACAGCATTACTCCTAGTACTAAAGTGTACTTTCAGTAGCATTAATAGTTGAACGTACACCGTCGTAAAAAAATTTCAAAACTATATGATTTATAAATGTATGTAGGTTACTTCCTTTGAAAGGTTGACATTTTCTACTCTTTTAGCGGTAATAAACAAACATTTTTTGTATCTAATCAAAAATTGTCGAATGTAATACAGATGTCTTGTAATTTTGTCAACATATCATTTTTGACTCTGCTATATATTATACGTCTAGCTATCTCACCCTGCGTTGCTCGAGTCAAAGATGAAATAAGTAAGTAAGTGATATCAGAATATTAAGCACACGAAAAACATCGCAATGGTGGCCTATGCCAAAGATTTGTTTTTTTTTATAAATTTATTTGTAAAAATATGTATTTGTCATATTCCTACTAATTATAATAGTTATAAGATATGTAACCATTGACAACCCTATAAATAAACAAAGATTAAACATATATATCTCATCAAAAATAGCACATTCAGTTTTTCCAGAATTTTTAGCGTATATGTACGTAGGAAAAACTGTTACTGTAACTGGTAACTAATAATTGTAACCTGCAATAGCGACCATTTATAAACAAAATACAAATTTTCGATTTTCCTCGTGAATTTCAAAATCCTTGTGTGAGCACCTCTTTAAATTATACTTAAATATACTTTTTTGCGACAGGAACTTTCTCCGTGATATAATCTTTCATTAAAAAAAAAAAATTAAGACAATCGGTTGAGTAGTTTCCTAGATCAATAGCATCAAAGGTTTCAATTTTCGGTTTTATATATTGAGATAAACTCGTCGTCGACGATACTCGACAATATAATATAGTAATCGCTATTTAACAACATACGTTTTTTTTTTTATATACTGCAGTAAATGCACTCGCGAATTAAAATGTAAAAAATGTGTAACAGATACAAATATGGTATATTCAAGTTAAAAAAAAATGTTGTCGATGTACCTATCTGTAAACAATATTATATTGACGGAATTCGTGCGTCTTCTTAACATCTTAACATTTTTCGTATACGGCAGCAGTGCGAACGTGATTGTATTTGCCGTCCTTACTCCATAAAAAATATTATATGAAGCTGTAATCACAGTGTAGAAAACTTAAAACGTCAAGATTTCATAGATGACATATCTACCTAATTATAGTAAGTGTAGCCAGATTTTTTAGACTGCCGCTATAACCTTCAGTGATCGATTTCGTTTTTTCTGTCGCGAATAATACTTTTTAATAAATATTATTACGAAAATTAGTTAGTAATTTATTCGAAAGACTTTTTTAAATGTCTTCGTGCACAATCGACGAAAATAGGTTTAATACGTAATTATTGGGTAAATATTACTGGGAAATAACATTCGTAATACAAAATGTTTTAAACATCACTCAGCGCTCTCAGCAGCCGCCTATCCTCATTGATCGAAAATCTTTCGAATATTTTCCTTTTTTATCTATTTTTTTTTCTCGTTTTCGAGTTATTTTCGTATCATTTCACTCCAACAGTTGCGTATACAGCGCTACATCTAATTTTGTCAGACACTATTTTTTATGATTACGACATTGGAACATGCGCCTTTTGAGAACACGTTGCAAACCCCGCAGACACTAGAATAGAGTGAATATATACAGAGTGATTCACCAAGCGTTATGCACTCATTTTTTTTTATTTAATAATGAATTTATTCAAATTTTTTGATTTTTGAAATTCTTCAAGACATTTATTTTTTATTTTAAAATCGTTGATATATTTTCTATCATACTTACTTGTTATGGCGGTACAAACTTCTGTTTTTAAAATGAGAAACCATATTTTTTACTGTAATTAGTGGATATTTCTATTGAAAATTGATATGTACTTAGTACTTATCTCGATCAAAATTCAAACGATTAATGTTTCAGTTGATTTCACCATTTTCAGTAAAATTACCAGCTTAAAAATGTACAGTAGAAATGGGTTGTTTTTCAATTAAAAAATAAAAGTTAGTATTTACACATTACAGTCTTTAGTAGGTACAAAATATCTCGAGAATTTGAAAATACGGTCTTTAAGTTTATTTATAAATTCTGAAAATCAGGATAACTGTATGTTATCGAAGAAAAAAGAGACTGGGCATGTTTGGTGAATCGAATTGTACATAAATATATATATTTATTATATAGGTATAGTGCTTAAAAAAATAGGGTTATGCTTTGTGTTATATTATTAACTAATAATTATTGTACTTTAAATGTTGTTCAATTGTTGGTTTTTGTTAATTGTTACCCATTTTATCTCGCAGCCATATTGCAAAAATCCACCTTTCGCCTCCACACAGACTTTTGTAATATATTGTAATTTGTAATATTGCTTAATAATCTAATCGAGACGAAGATGTTTTTTTCTGCTTTAAATCAACAATATTGACATCGATTATAAATTATATATATGTACTGTATCAAGTCGGTCATTTTTTTACGAGACAAATCTTCGGCTTGATTCGCAATTATCGTAACTCTAAAATGACTACTTTTCAGAAAGAATAAAAAACATTTTATTAATTTAAAAACATTGTTAACAGATAACTGCTGTATTGTTTAAATGTATTACTTATGATATTACCAGCAGCCGATTCGTGGAAGAGAAATCGTCTAATCAGAGTGTGAATGGCTTTAAACGATGCGTTAATTTTTTTCTAAAAACAATAAATCATAATCTCGAAATCGTCGTTTTGGAGTTACGGTAATCGCGAATCAAGCCGCGGACGAAACGATATAATATTTTGTTATACTAAATTGTAATAATAATTATGTCGGCCATCCTTTTCTTTCCCCGTTACACGCAGGCGGCATATGAACGTGGATCCCGGAAACATTATCGCGAGAACGCTCTCGCAATGTATGTTTTTGAAACCCATCGTACAGTATAAAATATACACATCACTTGTACATATTGGCAGCCGGTCGATATAGAAACAGATAAGTATATGTGTTGTGTTTGTACTTTATATATGTATATACAATATTGTAAGACGCGCGTCGACTTCCATTCGTGTCGGTAATATAACTGCACAGTCGAAGGACTTTCGCGCAAACTCGACAAAATTATTTTATTTGTAAAAAAAAATATATATATATAAACGTGCAAGTGTGTAGGTATAACGTAGGTACGCGTATAATAATACGCATATAATATGTGTAATATAATTCATTTTCAAAGGTACATCTCATCCATACAGTAATAATATAAGGTCGTCGTGTGCAGTGTGTAATATATAATTGACATTGTTTATTTCTTATTATATTATATACTATGAGAAAACGCGTTATGTATAGATATACCTACCTCCATCACAAGTGTATATAGGTATAGTTTTTTCAATCGTGCGACTTCCTCGGTCGACGCGTACAACAGCAGTGCGCAGCTGCGCCGCCGCCGCCGCGTAGGTTTTTTATTTAAAAAATGCAGAGTACAATATATTATTGTAAAATATGATAAAAGTTAAGGGTGAATCGCGTGGACATATAGGTATTATAATACCTAGGCATATTATTATCGGGGCTCGTAAGTTGATGCCCTAAAACAAATGCCTATAATTAATAAGCATGCATTTATGCACTCAAAATTGGCAAAACATGCGCATTGAAATATGCCTTAAAGAGTTAAAAAATATGCATTTATTATGTACACACTAAATATCTAAGAGTATGCACTTCAAAAATGCTTACTTCAAAAAATTATGAAATTTTTTTACAAATTTCTATTTTTAATTTTATTTATATTATTTTTAGACTGTTACACTGCGATAAACAGAATGAAGTAATCGCCGTTACATAGCTATTTGATTTAAATCATTTTATGCTGCTACTGAATTCCCGAACAGCTTATATAAATATATAATAAATTAATATTTTAATGAAAAATTATAAACGATCGCGTTTTTTTTTTCGTCAAATGTTGATTCTTTCATAGTATTTCCATGAACAAATGCCCATTGATATAATAATATGAACAGGAATATCAGAATCGTGCACAATATGCCCGATAAAATAGAAATATGCCAAGTAGGCAAAAAACCTCTAAATATGCAAAAACATGCAAAACAAGACTTCACATTTTTAACGCCGTGGTATACCTTGAAGTGGATTTCTATATGTCATCTAGCATTAAATACAACTCGGCAAGATTGATATGCAAATTCATGAATTTACGAGCCCTGATTATTATACTCGCCGTTTTTGGATTAATCGACAATAATATTTATACATAACGAAAATTTAATGTCAAAAACCTATGTAGTGACATCAATATTTGGATGTCAATATGTCATATATTATTTCATCAGGCTTGATAGTTGTGAATGATTTGCACGACTTTCTGTTCTATTGCGTAGACCGACATTTCGATTTTGTTTCATATATATATATATTACATGATTTGTTTTTAAAAACACATTTAAATTTGGTGTTCCACATTTACGCGGACGTGTTTTCTATTTTAGCTTTTAAAAAACTGCCGAGCACCAGCCTATTGAACTTACGCAGAATCGCGATTCCAAACAGAAATGGCAATCGTATGTAATCTTATTATATAATATGCTCACAATTTTTTCCGTTTTTCATCAAAAGATATCAACGCATCGAAACGTCTATGTAGTTTACCCCCGACTCCCGACAATTTATGCGAAAAAAATGCCAATATTTAGCGCAAATCGACGTTATACTTGGTTTTTGAAAATACAAGTCGTTCAAATAATATTAACAGCTGTCTATAATTCACAGATAAAAAGACACATAGATTTTTGAATAATTCTTGAGTCCGATTGGAAATTAAATTGCGAAATATATAAGTTTATTTTTCTAATCGATCGGATAGAGTCGGAGACCGCGTGAATTGGCCCCCCGAAGTGGGCCGTAGCTTATGATAATATTTTAATTATTAGACGGTCATCGTATTTGCCCGCGTTATTTCCTACACCCCCCTTCCACCGCACGACGGTACGATTTGTGGGTAAACAGACAATTTTTTTTTTCGAAAACCGGACGGAATACGAATCGGTTCGTCATAGCAGCAGTAGTTGAGTATAATACGCCATAATATAATCAAACGATATTATATTAAACTGGCGCAGCTGCTCAACAATATAATATAATATTATACGATATATTTTATTATTGTTATAGTACCTACATACAATGCGCGCGCACTCGTTTTTATATTTTATCAAACTGTCGCAGCGGTACCTATATATATGCAGTGTAAGTATATAGTCGTACAAATTGGTAACCGGTCGGGTACCCATTAGATTTTATTACCATCGATTAAACATAATATTAATAAGGCGTTGTAATGGCGGAACGGGTTTCTTTAAAAATAAAAAACAAAAAACACGTTCGGGGGTTCGAGACGGGTAGTGTATATCATTTTATAATTATTATTGCCTTTTCGTTTGACTTTCCTAGGTTCGCACACTATACGACATATTATATTATTAATTAGTACGATGTACGCGTGGTATTATACAGCGTGTCCCAGAAGTCCGTATCGCCCGCATAGTATGTCCGCGGAAAATTATTATATATTTAAATGCGGTTTTCTTTACAGTATATAGAAATTCCAATTGAATGGCATAAATTTCAATTTTTTAAGAATAATAGTTATGTTGGCACGACACGAATCGTCTGCTTCAACCAATATAGATTAGAATAATGATTTTTTTATGACTTTTTCTTAGAAAACCAAAAACTTAATTTGCTTTAAATTGGTCAATTTTTGCTCAATTTTTATACGTTTTTTTTTTTGAACAGTTTTAAAAAATATTATTAAAAATATGGCTATCTCAAAAATTAGAAAAACTTTTTTTTTCTTCAATAATGCAGTTACCTATTTAAAATCTGATTTTTCGAATTTTTAAAATATATTGTTAAAGACCATCTTTTAAAATTCTTGAGATTTTTTGTATTATTTAAGGAGTGTCCTGTGTAGATACCAAATTCTGTTTTTCAAACGAGAACCACACCCTCCTTTTTTACTGAACAATTTTTAGTGGATAGTTTTTCTGAAAATGATGACGAATTAGAATCAAAAATTTGTACGAGAAGTTTTTGAGTTATTTTACTTTGTGTACTTAGGATAATGTATAGGCAGGTAGGTAGTTTAATAAGTCCACGGTAATGGTATAGAAAAATGCTAGTGATTAATATAAATCTATCAACATTAATAAATTATGAAAATGGGCAAAGTATAATAAATTCTAGATCCTATATTACATCTATTTTGTATTTTTTAAAACTATTTGAATCACACACAAATTTTCTATTGAAATATTCACTAAATAATTTACGGTACAAAATGGGGTTTCTCATTTGAAAAACAAAAGTTTGTTTAACCACTGGACATTATCCTTCAGTATTGTAGCGTTCCCAAGCGTACAACAACATTTGGATGATGAGTTAGGACTTGTTAAATAAATTCGTAAACTGGTAAAATTATTGTAGTGTTTTTTATTTGAAATGTGAGTCGAATTGTTAACTATTAAATTTATTACTGTACCCAACTATTTAGAATACAATATTCAAAAATTATTTGATTTCCTAAGTCTTTAGAATATTCTGAGTGTCAATCGAAAATATTCTAAGTCCAAATTCATTAAATTATTAAAAAAATATTCTAAATCCAAATAATTAAATTATTATACAAAAATATTCTAAGTCCAAACGATAATTCAGAGATTATACTGGCGTGAAGGTGCTCGCGGTTGCTCTGGTGGATCACGTCTGAAAATGGGCCGTTTCGGGCACCCTTATATATGGCATCCCCGTACTCTTCCAGTGTTTGTGCCAGGGTCTTTTGGTTCATCTCCCACGGTGTCGGCGACATCAAAGTGTGCACGTGTGGATGTTCTTGTCGTCGCGGTGTTGGCATCTATTATTTCATTTAATACAAAATCTTTCCCTCTATGGTTATTAATTTTACAGCGAGTTGGTAGTTGTTTTTTGGCAATTATATACATAATGATGGTGGTGGTGTATTCCAATAATAGTGTATGCCTATGGGAACATCTGGTTTTACTATTTCTCCAGTACTTTTATATTTTGTTGACATTATAGTTATACCTATATATTATAATTATGTTTTAAGCTTAATATATAATATGCAATGTGCATTGACGCTTACATAGTAGTAATATATGTTATGTACTACCGGTACATAGCACCTCCCTTCCAAAAAAAAGTATTATGACTTTTAAAGACAGAAATCTTTCAATTTTAGTTAAGTTTCAAAAGATAAGTTAAATATTTGTTTACAGTATCAGTTTTGCAGCATGTATGCAATCTTACATTTTCTTTTCACATTTCATTTTCTTTTACAGAATTTTTTTATATATATGCGTAATGCGTATAGCATTTACATTTTATTGACATAATTATAAGTGTTAGTAGTTACAAGTTTAATGCATACTTTGTTCATTTACAATAGTATATATGTTAGTATATTTTAATTATTCTTGTGTTATATGGTATTAGTAATAAATTACAATATTTATTTTTTTGTTTTTACATGATGATTATGGTTAGTAAGTATATATGATAATTAAATGTTAGTTTTTGAATAATAATATTCCTCTAATTTTTAATAATATTCATAAGTTATACAATAGTAATTCTATTATTTTATTAATATTTAAAATTAAATTCCCCGTGTATATATATATTAGTTTTTTATCATTATGTGGTTTTTTATCCATTCAAATCTATTGGTCACATATTATTCTGTCTATCATTTATTTTATTATTATTTCCATCATTATTATTATTATTACTTTGTTGACCATTATTATTATTTCCATTAAAATTTGGTCTATTATAATTACCGTCATTAATCATTATTGTTCCGATTAAAATTCTGTTTATTAAAATTATTATAATCATTTGGATTTCTCCCGTTGTAATTATTACTTCCATGATTAAAGTTTGGTCTTACATTACTGTAAATATTATTATTATTTTGTCTATTAGCATTATTTCTCTGATAATAATTTGTTTCGCGTTTCATATTTTTATTTTCGTTTTGATTACTAATATAAAGTCCCTTTATTTCTTTATTAGAGATATCCTCGAATCCTTCAGCTGGAGCACTTTTCATAGCTAACTCTAAGGTTGGTGGGTTTCTAGATTTTATTACCGTTTTTAATTCTGGTTTTAGTCCATTTATAAATACAGTTGGTATTTGTTCTTTTAATTGTTGGGTAATAATTTTAGCTACCTCCTTACTTTTGGTTCCTGTACTAGCATTACATAATTTATAATATAATCTTTCTACTCGATTAGAGTTATAAGATGCGACATCTTCGTTTTCCCTCATACGCGCTGAATTTAAAATTATTTGTAATGATTGTGCTGACAATTGTTGTTCAAAATGCTCCCTTTAAAATTTTCTTTATATCTTCCCATGTATTAATTTCCCATATACCTACAAGCTTCTAATGCTTTGTCGGCTAGCTTCGTATGTATTATTTTTATTAATATCGGAATATTATCTTTTTCTACCGTATCACACGCTATATCGCATGAATATATGAACATCGATACATCTTTTTCGCCTGTGCATACCGGAATCATACTAGCTGCTCTATCTAAATTTATTTTACTTCTGCCATTTTTATTTTAAGTTTACGAGTAGTTGGAGGTAATTCGACGTGTATTAAATTTTGTTTTGTACGCGTTCCAATTACTCTCTGTTCTCCTTCTACTGGTGAACCAGCTTTTATTAAAGTTGTATTTAATAAATCGTTATTTCTAAATGTTTTTAAATAATGTTCACTATCAAATTCTACAACAGAACTATTTCTGTTATATTTAAATCAATTAATGTCTCTCCGATATTATTTTTATTCTTGTTTTCCCCAATTTGGTCACTTTTATCTTTTGTTACTTCACTTGACGTATTTTCGTTTTCTTTATTTCCGTTATTATCTTCTGAATCTTTATTCATCAATTTATTTTTCTTAAAAATTATTTTCTTTATTTCTTTATTTTAATACACCTTTATTTATTCTCTATTATATACTTATTATCTATTTATTTAAAAATAAAGTGTTTATTCTTTTAAATAAAATTAAAATATTTTACGTAATAGTTTTTGTTAAAATGAATTACACAGTATTTTATGTAGTCCGACGCGCAACCTACTCTGTGTTTCGCGATGTTTTATTACTGGTGTAGTTATTATTATTAACTATTATTACTCGCTCGCTATAATATTTATTACTATTATTTAATACTCGCTAAGTATATTAAAATAATACTTATTACTAATTAATTTTTTTTTTTTTTATATATTTTTCTACTTATTATTATTTCTTATTCTAGGGCCCTTAAATTATTTAATTTCCACTTTATTATATCTCAATTTTTCTCATACAATTATATTTTATAATTCTTTTACGATTCTTCCGTAAATATTTTTAATTATCTCCGTGCGCACGCTTTTGATTATTTAATCATTTACTTCAATACTCTCAAAAATGTATTATATTCACTTTTTATTTATCTTAATATACAGGACTTATTTCTTGCCTAAAATTCACAACATATAAGGTTTTATTTCTACCTTCCCAAAAATTTAGTTCTCAATATAAGGACTTATTTACTGCCTTCCAAAAATTCACAAAATATAAGGTTTCATTTCTACCTTCTCAAAAACTATTTCTCAATATAAGGACTTATTTACTGCCTTCCAATAAAATATAAGTATTTTCTACCTTCTCAATTAATCTCTCCGTGTACACGCTTTTAATTTTAATTTTCATTATTTTACTTCAATTAATTCTTTATTTTTTTTTTTTTAAACTTTATATTTTATCGTCATAAAATATATATATACACCTTCATTCAAAATTTATACGATGGATATTATCCAAAGGAGACGTGAAAAGCTTAACCGCTACCCAAAAAATTTTCACAACATAAACAATATTTTTAACTCACAATAGAAGTTTTGCTGCTGCTTCACTTCTTCCGTTCATGTTGTCAATTGTTGTTGCTGGCTCAGTGTGTGAAGCTTGTAGATTCTGCTATGGAGTTATTGAAGGTGATCAATCTTCAACGGTGGTTCGTTGCTGAATTTCCTCTTTGTATTCCTTAAAGTCGAAATTTTCACAAAAAAAATTTTTTTTTTTTTCAAAATTTCCGAAATTTTTTTTTTTTGAAATTTGTGATTTAAAGGTTCTCGTGTAGCCTAATACCGACTGCGCCAAAATGTAGCTTTCCCAAGCGTAAAACAACTTTTGGATGATGAGTTAGGACTTGTTAAATAAATTCGTAAACTGGTAAAATTATTGAAGTGTTTTTTATTTGAAATGTGAGTCGAATTGTTAATTATTAAATGTATTACTGTAACTATTTAGAATAGAATATTCAAAAATGATTTAATTTCCTAAGTCTTTAGAATATTCTGAGTGCCAATCGATAATATTCTAAGTCCAAATTAATTAAATTATTAAAAAAATATTCTAAATCCAAACGATAATTCAGAGATTATACTGGCGTGAAGGTGCTCGCGGTTGCTCTGGTAGATCACGTCTGAAAATGGGCCGTTTCGGGCACCCTTATATATGGCATCCCCGTACTCTTCCAGTGTTTGTGCCAGGGTCTTTTGGTTCATCTCCCACGGTGTCGGCGACATAAAAGTGTGCACGTGTGGATGTTCTTGTCGTCGCGGTGTTGGCATCTTATATTATTTCATTTAATACAAAATCTTTCCCTCTATGGTTATTAATTGTACAGCGAGTTGGTAGTTGTTTGGCAATTATATACATAATGATGGTGGTGGTGATGTAGTATTCCAATAATAGTGTATGCCTATGGGAACATCTGGTTTTACTATTTCCCTAGTACTTTTATATTTTGTCGACATTATAGTTATATCTATATATTATAATTGTGTTTTAAGCTTAATATATAATATGCAATATGCATTGACGCTTACATAGTAGTAATATATTTTATGTACTACCGGTACATAACAGTATAATAAGTACATACAAATGCAATAAGAATTCGAAAAAAAAAATGGTCTCTGAGCATATTTTTAAATCTAAAAAATCAGAATTTGAATCAGCTGATTATAGCAATATATAAGGTAAAAATAAGGATTATCTTGCACGGTGATAATCGCCCTGTGGTAAACACGGAGAAATACGAAAAAACAGTCGGAATTAATAACTATGGGCGTATTGAAATATATTTTCAACGCGTCACACGTCGTCGAGTAGACGAATATTAATTACGCCTGGTTAGAGTCGTATCGGGTTCGAGACGTTTTCGAAAAATAAAAACGATCTACGAAATTCGTGTTACTGAGTGTCAGCGTCCCCAGAACTGAGTGTAATACTCTCTGGAGACCATCTCGATATTATGATTTGTGTAAGGTGGTATATTGCGAGATTCGATTTCTACGATCGCGTTTGTCGACGATTAATATATGGATCGTCTGCAGACGTGTTATCATTTATCAGAGACGTATTTAGGTATTCTGTGCCACCCGGGTAAGATAAAAAAACGCCCCCCCGCCAACTCCGACAACATCGTAAAAATATCTCTGGATTCGTGAAAAAAAAAAGAAACACATTATGTTGAAACCCGCAAGAATATTCTTCGCTGTATTAAAAAATCTAAAAACACATTAGGTACCTATTTATGTAAAAAATACATACACTTATCTCACACAAGTGTAATACATTTATTATGATGTAATAATTAAATTTGAATCAGGAAAAAAAATAATTGTTAGTGTTTACGCCAAGATTTTTTGTCGAAAAATGAATCAATATTATATTATATTATCATCGTACAATATAATTTCTTTGCTAAATTATTGATATATTATGATTAAAACAGCTAAAGAATAATTCGGCCTTTTATCAGAAATCCTTGTACGACGAACCATAAAAATAAATGTACATCTATAAGTTGAACTTCTGGTAAAATTAAAAATAAGCTTTTTTTCATAAGGTTCCGAGTAATGGCGCTTAGGTCATCCCTGCAGCTCCCACACACCGCCGACGTATAGCTAATGTTGGAGCCGTCACAATTATTACTTTATCTACAAATATAAAAATCCAAATTTATTGAATAAATTGCCGGGGGAAACTACATGGACATTGCGATGCGTTGATATCTTTTGATAAAAAAAGAAAAGAAATTGTGAGCTTATTGTATAATAATATTACATACGATTGCCATTTCTGTTTAGAATCACGATTCTGCGTAAATTCAATAGGCTGGTGCTCGGCAGTATTTAAAAGCTAAAATAGAAAACACGTGCGCGTAAATGTGGAAGCAAATCTAAATTTGTTTTTAAAAACAAATCATTATAATATATTGTATAAAACAAAATCGAAATGTTGGTCTACGCAATAGAACAGAAAATCGTGCTAATCTCATAACTATCAAGCCTGATGAAATAATATGACACCCAAATATTTAATTCACTACATAGGTTTTTGACATTAAATATTCGTTATGTATAAATTATTGTATCCAAAAACGGTGAGTATAATAATCAGGGCTCGTAAGTTGATGCATTTGCATATCAATCTTGCTGAGTTGTATTCAATGCTAGATGACATAGAAATCCACTTCAAGGTACCACGGCGTTAAAAATGTGAAATCTTATTTTGTATGTTTTTGCATATTTAGAGGATTTTTAAGAAAATTGTTTTTTTTATCGTATCTACGTCAATTAATATCCAAACCTAAAAACATAAATAACACAATAGGAATATATTATCTAATATTGGCTGACAACAAAATGTTTGATACAATCACTATGGGCATAACCAAATGTTGTTTATTATTTGTTATTTTGTTCATAATACAATTTTTTGTACCACTTGTGAATTTGTGACCTAAACTTCGTTTAGCGTATATAATTTACTATCGTCAGTATGTTCATTAAAATGTACTCGTTTATATTAAAAGTATGCGGGTTTAGCAGTGAGCCTAACAACGATCGTGAGAAACAGATCAAAAAGGATTTAGAGGTAAACAAAATATTATACATCTACAATAATATTATAATGTAAGATAGCTCGCCGTATTCTACTCGGCATATAGGATATATAGGAGCGATTAAATCTGTAATAAAATATAATTCAAAGTTTAAATAAAAATGTAATAGAACCTAATTATTCTATTGTTAGGACGACACGGATGAGACATTGTTCGAGGGTGGAAGTGACCACCGGCCGAGTATTGGTTTGAACGGGTCGACGAAACAACAGCTTAAAACGATAGAAGGTTAGTTTTTTACACGATTAAATTAGTTTTTCATCGAAAATATTCTCATATAATTCAATACTATGTCTAGAACTGTACAGAGAGGAGGTGATCAAACAAAAGTTTGAAGAATTACAAGTAATAAACAAAAACGTTTTCAACGATCGAACGGACAATAATCGCGTATATTGGTAGTATAATGAGTGGTTTTTATTTCATTTCCAGATGATCCGTTGCGATGGATGTAGGCTTTCCAGTTTAACGCGAATTGTACACGAAGACAATATTATCATGGGGGAATTGTTAGGTACAGTGAAACAGTTGCCAAAAAAAGTTGAGGACGGAAAACAGCAATTCGGCGACGTAAAAAAAGATCGCCAAGACCAAAAGGTTTTAAGCGCGTTGGAAGCTTTAACGAAAAACACGAACGACATCATTAATCAGATGTCGTCCGTAGAAAGTAATTATATAATATCTACCCATATTAATATTAAACATTTTTTTTTTAAACGTCTAACGTTCGTTTAGAAAATACCGAAAAACTGAACGCTAAATACGGAACGCTCAAAGCCCGGATTGGAAACCTTGAAAGTAAATAGGAAAATATAAAATAGGCGTATAATAACATATAGGTACTAATAATGTGTGTGTGGGTGTGTGTAGAAGAATCGATGGAAAACTCGATTAAAATTATTGGCATGGATTATTCTCATCGCGAACTGTTGTGGTCGAGGCGGAATTTCGACGAAAGGTCAGTCGTACGGTTGGCCGAAAACCGCTTCGACGGAAATCCGCGGCCAAGCGCACATTTCCCGCAACAACCCGTTAGGCCGACGACGCCAGAAGACTTTATGCCGACATGGTCGTCGCCGGCACTCAGTGTTCCGAGGCCGCCACCGCCACAGGTAACCTCGGCTTTTGGCTCACCGCCTCCACCTCCGTCGCCGCCACAGGTAACCTCGGCATTTGGCCCACCGATGACGGCACCGCGGAACGGGCCCCAGGCGACAGGTTCCTCTCCGGCGGCCGCTGCCGAAAAAACGTACGGCCGTATGTTGATAACTGAGGATTTGCTAAAGTCTGTCATTCTCAAGCCGCCCGGCCAGAGGAAGGCCAAAAAATAGCAGATAACTACGACGAGAATTGCTCGCAGCGCGGTATCCGCTATATTATGTTAAACTACAATACTTGTTGTTGATCGTTGAATAAATAATAATAATATTTTGATTTATACGATTATTTGGATTATTTGGATTTATTCAGAAATAAATTCTAGAGGTAGAAAATAGTTTTGATAATATATTAAATTGGCAGGCATGAATACAATTTTAAAAAAAATGTTGTCATATTGTGCAATATACTTGCCATTTTGTTGAATTTACATAATATTTCAGTGCTACAAATTGATTAATTTATGAACATATTTAAACATGGTACTTGTAAAACGTGCGCGAGCTCACCGTACGCTGTTAGTGACTTATATATAAGTTTTATTTATTTGGGATAGATAAATTATTTTTTATTTTTATTAACGAATTCAACGTAATCATTTAATATTTGTCATTAAATGTGTACGAAATCAAAGAACTGTTGTTTGTAAGTTGAGGTGATCAATTAATGTCGATAGTGTCAAGTGTCCACCAATAAAACTATGTGATATATTATTATAAAAAACTAACGTCCTTATTATCTTCTTTATCTAGTTCAAGCGATGATAACTTATATAGAAATTCCTTTATAATACGATACAGTAAGATATAATAATCATTATAAGTATAGTCGTTCAAAAATATAGATACAGTCTCTCAAATAATTAGAAACGGGTTATTTCGTTTTGTGTTTTTTTATTAAGTTATAAGCGTTTTAGCTTTGTCTTGCATTTTTTTAATGACTTTAAAAATATTCAATGATTTATAATTAATGTCAACAAATATGAAATTCAGAGAGAAACTTTATCTTTTAAAATAATTAGCCTGTGTACTTTCTCAGTGTCTAAACTATATTATATGTACTAAATTTCATTTGAATCGGTTCAGTATAGTTTCGGAGCCTATTTAATACAAACAATCAAATCTTTCCTCTTTATAATATTAGTATAGTTTAAGGAAGGGGCGTGAGCATATGCTCGGCGCGCATCACTCTGTATATTATATTATATACATGTATTAAATATGTACAATATTATTGAATGCGACGCGTTTTTCGTATGATATAATATATACTCCAAAGGAACGTAAATTCTTTAAAATGTACCTGGTACCTGGTATTAGGACCAAACGCGTGTTAACAAATCAATAATAATTCCATTATTGGCCACGGGTTGCAGCTATCGATTTTCCAACAGAAACCGCCAGGTATATATCCTTGACATATTAAATTAAATTGTTAAAACAAATGCGCGGGAAACGAATAACACGCGCGCGATATAATATTATTATTTTTATTATTGTCTACATCGCACTCAGTGAAATTCAGGTCGTGTCGTTCTATCGATTTTTCTAAAAAGTCATACGCACGTCGTATAGTATCGTAAATCGTAAATCTATAATATATTATATGTATATGTATTACAGCTGTCTAATTTTATTTAGTACCCGACTCTACGCACTGGTTTAAATCGATGAAACATGTGTGCACGTCCGTTTTGTTATTCGCGTTTAATTAGGTTATTGAGATGATAGATATTATTATTATAATCGCTCAGAGACGTAGAGACGTTGACATCTATCATATAATTTAGTCGGATCATAATAATATAAGCGTAGAAGTAGCCGGTCGACCACCGATCGACCGGTCTTGTGTTTAGAAAATAATATAAACTATATTATATCGACAGAGTGTACCTATTACAACTACCACACGATATTCTAGCGTGCAAACGGTAAAAACCAATAATTTTTTTTTTTTTTCAACACGGAATGTTTACACGCTACAGCGTTTTTTAACGGCTCACGACGGGCGTGTTGTTTCCCGATCAGACGTTCAGACATAATAATATATTATGATATAATTCGTTTTGCACACTCGTCTGTTTCGAGTATAAATATTGAATTATAGAGACAATAATAATATATATTTGTATTAAAATATTAAATGTGTCGTCAACTTAAACTAAAACAAACCACTTCACTATACAGTTGACGACGAATCCGCGTTTGAATAAAAGTATTTTCGCTGAAGCTCTTATATACTATACATATAGGCGTTATTGAACGGCAAAGATATTGTTTTAACGTTTTTTTATATAATATAATATTTTTTTTTTTTTAAATTGTATTCATTAACGACCGTAAACATTCTATGTTAATGACAATAAACTAATAACAAAGGCAGTATAATAGTGTTGGAGAGATAAATTATTGATTATTAATTTTACCAGCTTTGTTATTTCATCCATGGTATATACAGGGTGTCCCAGGTCTATTTGACTAATGCAATAAATTTTTTTCTATTCAATATTTTTAAGTTTTTTTTTTTGTAATGATTTGTAGAGTTCTGCGCTATAATTATTAATTTGTATATCTTATATTTTATTTTATTTTTTTACAACAAAAATAAATAATTTAAATTTTGTAACTAATATTTTTCTAATAATCCAAGATAGCTATTTCATAAATAAGTATTTAAAAACCATTTTGGTGTTTAAAACTTTTAATTTGATTAAGTCGTTAATTTTTAAACAATTTTCAAAGTGTGTTAAAATTCAAAATTATTTCTTGCTAATCACTGTTACTGTTTTAAAAAATATTGCATTAGTCAAATAGACCTGGGACACCCTGTATATACAAGAAATACTCAGAACATCAGAAATGAAAATATATAGTACAAAAACGAAGATTTTAGTCTGTGCCAAAGACCCGAAAGTAAAAGCTGATGTATACACAGGTAGTCAAAAAATGAAACAAGTAGAAGAAATGGTATACCTAGGAAGCGAAATCACATCGATGGCAAGATTGTCCACTAGCTAATACAACGCATAGCATTAGCAAAAAATGCCTTTAATAAAAAACATAAGTTTCTCATTTCAAAAAAGATACATCTCAATATCAAGAAGAGACTTATAAAAACATATGTATGGAGTGTTGCAATACTTATGGATGTGAAACTTGGGTAATAAATGATCCCGAAAAGGAAAAACTAGAAGCCTTCGAGGTGTGGAGTTGGAGGCGTATGGAAAGGATAAGCTGGACGGACCGGAAAACGAATGAAGAAGTACTTAGAAAAACGTACACTCGTGGATGCGATCAGAGGAAGGCGCTGGAAAATGGTTGAGACACCCAGCAGAATTGCATAATATAATATTAGATGGTATGATAGAAGGAAAGAAAACTGCAGGACGTCGACGGATTTCTTATATAGGACAAATTAAAAGTGCGATGCAAAAGTCAAAACCTTTAAGGAACCTAAAGAAAAGGCGAGTAATCGGTTACAATGGAGAATTGGAGTTGTAAACCAACCTTCAAGTTGAAAAAAAAATTATATATATACATACCTATTATAGGAGTTCTAGAAATAGTATTGAATAAGTATATGAGAATATTATCGATTAAAAAATAATTTAATCATGTAAAAAACTAACCTTCTATCTGATTTCGTACACATTTAATGACAAATATTAAATGATTACGTTGAATTCGTTAATAAAAATAAAAAATAATTTATCCATCCCAAATAAATAAAACTTATATATAAGTCACTAACAGCGTACGGTGAGCTCGCGCACGTTTTACAAGTACCATGTTTAAATATGTTCATAAATTAATCAATTTGTAGCACTGAAATATTATGTAAATTCAACAAAATGGCAAGTATATTGCACAATATGACAACATTTTTTTTAAAATTGTATTCATGCCTGCCAATTTAATATATTATCAAAACTATTTTCTACCTCTAGAATTTATTTCTGAATAAATCCAAATAATCCAAATAATCGTATAAATCAAAATATTATTATTATTTATTCAACGATCAACAACAAGTATTGTAGTTTAACATAATATAGCGGATACCGCGCTGCGAGCAATTCTCGTCGTAGTTATCTGCTATTTTTTGGCCTTCCTCTGGCCGGGCGGCTTGAGAATGACAGACTTTAGCAAATCCTCAGTTATCAACATACGGCCGTACGTTTTTTCGGCAGCGGCCGCCGGAGAGGAACCTGTCGCCTGGGGCCCGTTCCGCGGTGCCGTCATCGGTGGGCCAAATGCCGAGGTTACCTGTGGCGGCGACGGAGGTGGAGGCGGTGAGCCAAAAGCCGAGGTTACCTGTGGCGGTGGCGGCTTCGGAACACTGAGTGCCGGCGACGACCATGTCGGCATAAAGTCTTCTGGCGTCGTCGGCCTAACGGGTTGTTGCGGGAAATGTGCGCTTGGCCGCGGATTTCCGTCGAAGCGGTTTTCGGCCAACCGTACGACTGACCTTTCGTCGAAATTCCGCCTCGACCACAACAGTTCGCGATGAGAATAATCCATGCCAATAATTTTAATCGAGTTTTCCATCGATTCTTCTACACACACCCACACACACATTATTAGTACCTATATGTTATTATACGCCTATTTTATATTTTCCTATTTACTTTCAAGGTTTCCAATCCGGGCTTTGAGCGTTCCGTATTTAGCGTTCAGTTTTTCGGTATTTTCTAAACGAACGTTAGACGTTTAAAAAAAAAATGTTTAATATTAATATGGGTAGATATTATATAATTACTTTCTACGGACGACATCTGATTAATGATGTCGTTCGTGTTTTTCGTTAAAGCTTCCAACGCGCTTAAAACCTTTTGGTCTTGGCGATCTTTTTTTACGTCGCCGAATTGCTGTTTTCCGTCCTCAACTTTTTTTTGCAACTGTTTCACTGTACCTAACAATTCCCCCATGATAATATTGTCTTCGTGTACAATTCGCGTTAAACTGGAAAGCCTACATCCATCGCAACGGATCATCTGGAAATGAAATAAAAACCACTCATTATACTACCAATATACGATTATAAATTGTCCGTTCGATGGTTCAAAACGTTTTTGTTTATTACTTGTAATTTTTCAAACTTTTGTTTGATCACCTCCTCTCTGTACAGTTCTAGACATAGTATTGAATTATATGAGAATATTTTCGATGAAAAACTAATTTAATCGTGTAAAAAACTAACCTTCTATCGTTTTAAGCTGTTGTTTCGTCGACCCGTTCAAACCAATACTCGGCCGGTGGTCACTTCCACCCTCGAACAATGTCTCATCCGTGTCGTCCTAACAATAGAATAAATAGGTTCTATTACATTTTTATTTAAACTTTGAATTATATTTTATTACAGATTTAATCGCTCCTATATATCCTATATGCCGAGTAGAATACGGCGAGCTATCTTACATTATAATATTATTGTAGATGTATAATATTTTGTTTACCTCTAAATCCTTTTTGATCTGTTTCTCACGATCGTTGTTAGGCTCACTGCTAAACCCGCAGACTTTTAATATAAACGAGTACATTTTAATGAACATACTGACGATAGTAAATTATATACGCTAAACGAAGTTTAGGTGACAAATTCACAAGTGGTACAAAAAATTGTATTATGAACAAAATAACAAATAATAAACAACATTTGGTTATGCCCATAGTGATTGTATCAAACATTTTGTTGTCAGCCAATATTAGATAATATATTCCTATTGTGTTATATTTTTAGGTTTGGATATTAATTAACCTAGATACGATATAAAGAACAATAAAATGTTCGTTTAATTTATTAAGTCATCTATTTATATTAAGTATCATATTTTTTTATTGAACCACATGCTAAAAGTATTTTGTTATGAAAATCCTAATAAGTATAAATAATGTCAATATCTGATAAATATTTATTATCAAGTTTTATCGCTTAGATAATATAATTTTACGTGTAAAAATATCTCTAAAAAACTTACATAACGTAGAGACGGGGGGGGGGGGGTATACACTTTGAAAGTTGCAAGTACTCGCGAATAATATTATTAAATTATCATAGGCATAATCAATTTGTTGTTTTCTTTTATTATTGTTGATAAAAATGTTATCAACCCATGAAAATACTTGAAAATTGAATACTATGTTTTTCATAACTTGTTGTAAGTGAAAATTAAAAAAAGTTGAGCGTGATTCTGTAATAGATTTTTCACGTGTCTAAAGTCAAAATGTCGACAAAGTACGTAAAAATCACGAACATTTGCAATTTTTTTTTTATCAGGAAATTCATTAAAAAATTTCTATTTAAATCTAAAATTTGAAAATTCAACACAATATTTTCTATACATTTTTCTACCTAAGCAAAAGAAAAAATATTAGCAGAAAGTCAAACTAATTTTTATGAATAATCATAGACATTTAAAATGTTCATCAAATGTTGAAGTATAATTTTCTATACACCAACAATTTTTAAAAATATTTTTAATATTTTTGAGCAATTTGTAGGCTTACAAAATGTTTGGTTTTTAAATTTATTATTCTATAAATACCGATGAAAAGTTTTTGCTGGGACATGAAATGTAATAATGTATATACAATAATATTAAATAAATACATATGTATAAAAAATTATCTAGATAAATTGATAGAGATAACTGAAGTTTTCATAAAAGATAAAAAAATATGACCAGTAGATTTTAATCTAGATAAGATAATAGATAGTAAAATGTTCATCTAGATAAGTCCCAACACTGTACAAAATGTATAATATGCACACAAAAATAGTACAGATCTATACAATATGATAACAATTTGTCTGAATTTACACTTAATGTAAATATACTATTTACCTACAATCTATACTTAACCGTACAGTGTCTATAAATGTTGAGACAATTACTAGTTAATATTTAAGTGCTATCGATTTTGTTTTACCTTTATCATTCAATGTTATCCTTTTTGCGGACTTTTGATTCCTATAGACCACGCGATACTGTACGTAGTTTAGTTTGAGTTTATTCTGAAATCGATTATACTAAAAAAACTTAATTCTGTAAAGGACAAACCCTTAAGGAGAGTTGGTAATGACTAATGAGTGACATTTTAATATAGTACCTATTAAAACGCTATATATACATAATACTTATTATTTAAATTACACTCGGCTCTGCAATAAATTCTTGTCTTGAATATAACGATTTTATTATAGTCTTCATATGGAGCTTTCTCCATTTGCTATATCTTATCGTCCCGTTTAAAATATTTGAAACATTTCGAAAAAGAATTATTTTGTTGATATTAAGTTTTACTCAAACGTTTAAAACACATCTAAACGTTTTTTTTAAATAACAAAAAATAAATTAAAACATTTCTGACATTTTAGTGACAGTTTGGTTACATTATTGGCCGTCATAAAATCGTCTACAGCCGTACACAATTGGTTACTATAATAAGTCTAGGGCTAGGAGTTATATTCAATAAAAAATGGTAAAATATGCATTTGATTTATTAAAAGTATGTAAAAACGTGCAACAAAGAAAATATGTGATTAAATATGCAAACATAAAATACAAAAACTAAATATTTAAATTCTAAAATATTAAATTACTATAAACTATTGTACATGTTATTTAAAAGTATTACACGAAACAATGATCTTGTGTTTAAAATTTTCAAAAATAAAAGAGCTTCTTCCAGATATTAGTATGTTTTAATACCTATACTTGCTACGTTCAACATCACATATGGAGTAATTTTTGAGTTTTCAATTTTTCCATGGAGTTAGATTACTTCCATTTTAAACTTTACATACCTATACTATACCCGTATTAAATGCCGTAAATACCTGAGTATTTTTTTTTTTTTTTTTGGACTTATAATAATATTCTTTTTTCGTTTTTTACCAACCCCCGAGGCTAAAATATACCATAAAACATGCGTTTTAGGTGTTTGTTGTTAAAATATACAATAATATGCATTTTATTCAAAATATGCAAAAATATGCAAAATAAAATAACCACCATTTCGCTTCATTGTGACGTAATTCGTGGACGTTTCAAACAAAACTATAGTAAAGAGAAGTTGCAAAAAAAAAAAGGGCAATGCGTATAAATCCTAGCCCTACTAATAACTGCAGGGTTGCTCGGCGTATCGACCAACGATATATGGCTAGCGAATAACAAATTAGCAATTTTCCAAATCCACAAGCGTTATATTATATTATATTATATCATATTGTTTCCTTTTTTGCACAGCTCGGCCCTTTTGCAGCGGCGTGCCAACCGCCATATCGCTCTATGTCTATAAATCTTTAGACAATGCGAAATGTTAACGCGTGTACATTAATTAAACCCGCCGTGTAGGCACAAGTCAAACCGATTGTTATTTTATTTTCCAATCTATTTTCCTTTTTTTTTTTTACAAGGCACGAAACAATTTATCGAGAGCAGGGCTCTTACGCCAACAATCCACACTTATATATGTATACGTGTATAGGTTATACTTATACCGGCATTGTTAACCGCGGTGCTAAGCGTATCCTTCAAAATACTCCCGTTTTATATATGCCTACGGATAATAAGACAACGAATCCTTCGATTTCGGTTTGGACAAAAAATATCGAGCTCATAAAGTAATTGTAAAATTTAAATAATTTTTGACTTTTTTTCATTTTTATGAATAGAAAATTAAAGCTTTTAAATGAATCGTTTGAGGTAAATGAAGGGATTATTACCAGAAATGGAGTACATTTTTTTTACACATGCTCTCGCAGGTACCAAAGGTATCTACCGCCTAAATCCAACTTGTTTCAAAATACAATTGACCAATTACCAATTTGTTTATGCCTACCAACATCGGTATGCTTTTTAATCTAACTATTTTTACTTTAATCGTTAAACGTGTTAAACTGTGGTAAACTTCTAAGAAATTGTTAGGTAATGTTACGCGTTTGATGGGCAAAGACTATATATTAATAATAATAGTGTATAACACACTCCAAAATCCATTCCATCAACATCGATAATGTTTTCGTTGATTCACTATACTTTTCGTGACTAATCCTAACACGTATTATAGGCAAATAATATAAAAGGGCTCTCTTGTCGGGTATTTTATTATTTTTGTTGTTACCTGAAAATGTTAGGTCCCGTGTAAATGATTTTCCCGGGTGAAAGTTTTTTTTTTTTTCATTTTTTCCGGAGGATTTGAAAAATAATGGCACAGGATCAACAAAAACCTTTTGATGGCGCGGACTGTCGTTAACTTCTCATTCGATTATCTACAGTGAAAATGTGTACATAAGTCGCGATGGGTGTGCGTATTATTTCAAAGAAAAGAAATAACAGAGTGGATGGCTGTATTTTTTTATTTTATTTTTATTAAGATAAGCCTCGGCAACTGGTCCATTTTGACAATTTTTCACTTATACGCAAACAAACATTTTTTTTTTTGTATGTATCTAATGATATAGAAATATTAAACACTCTGTCGGTTTGAATACGATTCATATAACATGTATACATATATTATAATATGCTATTATAATTAATTATCTATACTGATTTCTTTTTAGGACTATATTCTGTTGGTCATTTCGTCTTGTCCCATAATAGTCCTGTTAGCCACTGAAAGAAGCTGAACTCAGCTGAGACGTTGTTTCGATTTCTGGAAGTTTCTGTTTCTATCGGCATTTGACGAAAGGTGCTCGAAGGTTGAATTATCGTAGACGACAAGCTGCACCGTATTAGCTGGTTGTTTACTTGTGTTTTCTTTGCATATAATATGAGGTAATCGTCCGCGATCGGGCGCGATCTTAAATAATTCATGGACACGTCAGCGTGACGTCTTGATTTCTATAGATATTTCCAAGTTTTGTCCGACTCGCCCATTTTACTTCGCTGAGTTTGGTTTCTTCTATTCTTCTATACGCACTCGCACAACCATCGTGTACCAATTTTTTTTTTTTTTTTTTTAATTCATAGTCTTTATGTTGCGTCTTTGTACGCAAAAACGTTTAAACTAATTTATTTCTCTTCGGTCGTTTTCGTCGACTGTGAATTATTTTTGCTATATTATTACAATAATTATTATTGAACGATGTGCGTAAGTGCATTCCGTCGACATTACTAAAATTAACACCTGCGAGGTGATCCACACATTAGCATATAGAGTGCCGAAAAAATAAAATTATAACTATGATTAAGTTTTTTTTCGGTATTAAAATCAATATTTATTTGGTTTGCATTCGTTAATCACGATAATACACTTTATTCGTAAGTTTTATTTGCAAAGTCGTGTGCCAGCTCCATATATACCGAAACTATACATTATCGTTATACTATATGATGCGTTATCTTTGATGAATTACGTTTTCTTTAAAGTCCCATTAATTTATATGATATTTTAATAAAGAATTTGTTGTACATAAAAGCATACAATGTGCTTCGTAAAAGTTGGAGACCTTAATTTTGCAGTTGAAAAATGTCAGAATCGTGTATTATAAAAGAAACTATATACCTAATACCCACAACACTTATTATCAATCTTTATAATCGTTGCACGTCCGCCTGCTAAAAATTGAGAGTTTCTGAAATGTCTAGACACTCTGCTGCAAGTTTTTACTCTGCGTCGACGGCATATTATATAGATACTTGTTTGTTGGAAACTTTGACGGGAACCGAACGACAGTCGTAGCTTTTAAGTTGCGATATCAGAAAGACGACTGACCGTCTTATTCCAATTCGTCGAGATTACGTATGTCAAAAATGTATATTGAATTCAGTGAGATATTAAAATGTAGCTCTCTTTTTCGTTACCCATAGCTCAGATTCAATTAAAAAACCAATAAAATGTCTAGGTTTTAATACGACGATGCTCTTATTCTTTGTCACTGTCAATTTGTTATGTTATATATTATCGAGGGTCTAGTATTGAAGGAACGTAACAACCAAAAATGCAATATTTTGATTATTAGCATAAAATATTCAGTTTTTAAAGTGTTTATTAATAGTAGAACGACGTATCTCCAATGATACTGGATTGACTTTTTTTTCATTAAACGTATCAACAATTATTAAAACGTATTAATATTAAACAAGGCTATTGTATCTTACGTCGTTTTAATGTTTAGATATTTTACTGTAATTACATACTGCTTAGAATTATATGAACGTAACGACACTTACGTTTATTTAATATTTATTTCTGGTTATTACGTTATGGCAGCACTGAGAATAATATTATCAACCATGATATTAATTATTTACCATTTTATAATATTAACCACGGTTGTAGATATATCTACAACCGTGGTATTAACATGGTTATTGCCAATGTTTACAAATCTATTTATAAATAATATATCCCAGATAACAATATCAACAATATTAAAACTATGATTTGATGCAGAGACGCAGTGTTTACTGTATAATATCATTACATATTAATTTAATAGACAGTGACATTGTTATTTTACCGTGTATTGTGTGTAATTAATAAAATAAATTTCGCACGTTATTAATCATGGCATCAATCGGATCTCGAGTCAAAAAAATACTTCAAATGGCTGAAAATATTGTGAATAATACAACTGATTCAAAATCAAGTAATTATTTATTATTATTATTGACTGGTAATGAAATTATTTAATTCATGATATTTTTTTTAAGAAACTACAGATATAAATCCTATAATTAATGATAGTGAACATGGTAATATTGGAAGTGTAACAAATTTGCAAAGAGTCACTAGACAAAACAATTTAAATTTGAAGACCAAATGTCCAGGTATAAAAATATTAAAATTATAGTATACTATGATAATATCATTATAATATTATATTATAATGTAAATTAATAGTAATTTAAGAGTTTTAACCTAACCATAATGTTTTAATATTTTTAGATTATTCTGGCATAAGCAGAGAGTCAGATGAAAATTCTGATTTCAATTATTATGATGATTCTGGTGAAGAATATTTACCAGAATTAAATAATGACTTAAATAGTTGTAGTGATAATGAAGAAAATGAAGTTTCTGCACCATCAACAAGTGGTTAGTATATTTCATTATTATAAATATTCAAAATGTAATAAGTAAGACAAGGTTCCTCATAAATTGATATACTTGGTATTTTAAAAAATAGTATAGTCTTAAGATAAAAGTTTATATTTCTATAAAACACAATCAATTATTTATACTTGAATTAAATTTATCAATAAATCCTAATTTCCTAATATACTCCACTTCCTATAATCTGACCTGTAACCTGTATATGCCCTTTTTTATATATTTAAATAATTATAAAATATATACAAAATGTTAATATTATTTTTAAGGTATTTAATATCTGTTTAGGTATGGTCCAAGTGAGTACTGTCTCAAATGAGCTGGTGGTTTTAAATGATATATCTGGAATTTGTGGTCCATTTGAAAGCATATCACAAGGTATGGGGTTTATCTTTCTTCCTCCTTTAGAAAATATTACTACAGAAGTTTCAAATAAAAGGAAAAGAGCTAGAAGAGGTAAACCAATTACAGATATGTGGAAGCAAAATTTGCGCAAAAGAAATAGACAGTTGGGTAAAGAATATGTATCTGTAGCAGGAAAAAATGTAAAAGCAAGGACTTGTATGTATAAAAATTGTAAGTTGTGTCCTAGAAAATGTAACCAACATTTCTCTAAAGAGGAGTGTGAACTATTATTTAATTCATTTTGGGATATTGGTGATGTACACAATCAACGACAGTATATATCCTCACTCATTAAAGTAGTTGAGATTGAAAGAACACGTTGTAAAACTTTGTCTAGAAGACAGTCAACTATGAAATATTACTTAGTTAAAAATAATATAGAAATTCAGGTGTGCAGAGAATTTTTTAGAAAAACATTTAATGTATCTGAAACATTTTTACGCACAGTTATTAGTAAGAAAGATTCCACAAATGTTATAGCAAAAGACAAAAGGGGATGTCAAACTCCAACCACTAAGAGACCAGATAGTTCAAAAGAGGCAGTAATGGCACACATATCTTCTTTTCCACGGGTACCTTCACATTACTGTCGGAAAGATACAGATAAAGAATATTTAGCAGCAGATTTGAACTTGGGAATCATGTATGAACTATATAAATCACAATGTGAGAATAATAATACAATAGCAGAAAAAAGTTGGTTCTATCGTCATGTGTTTAATTCTGAATTTAATATATGTTTTCACAAGCCACGTAAAGATCAGTGTGACACTTGTTTCAAGTTCCAGAATTATAATGAATCAGAAAAATCTTTACATGAGGAAAAACATAATATGCATATAGAGAGAAAAAATCTTGCTCGTCAAATAAAAAATGATTTGAAAGAAGAAGCAAAACTTGGGAATTGTCATTTATTAGAATTTGATTTAGAGGCTGTAAGATGTTGTCCTAAAAGTGGGAGCAAAGCAATATTTTACAAAAGGCGTTTAGCAGTTTATAACTTGACAATTTATAATGCTAGTACTTTAAGAGCAATTAATTACATGTGGCATGAAAGTATTGCCAAAAGAGGAAGTATTGAAATTGCATCATGTATGTATCTACATTTACAAAATATTGCAAACAATAAGCCTGTGTTTATGTTTTCTGATACATGTGGTGGCCAGAACCGCAATGTAAATTTTTGTGCTATGTTATTGTATGCTGTACACAAATTTGATATACCAGTGATCACACAACATTTTTTTGAGCCAGGTCATTCTGTTATGGAATGTGATTCTGTTCATGCACATATTGAAAATGCAGCTAAAAATGTGAACATTTACGATCCATCTGGATGGTATACAGTTGTTCAGCTAGCTTCAAAAAAAAGACGTTATGAGGTTAAGGAAATGAACCAGGGTGATTTTGTTGATTTTGTGGATTTGCGTAAATACATGATAAAAAATAAAAAAATTGATGATGAAAAAAATAACATTAATTGGCTCAGAGTTGTGTGTTTTCAATATAGAAAATCTGAACCCAACAAAGTTTTTTTCAAATATAATAACCATGATGAATATAAGTCATTTTCAATCACTAGACAAACAAGACAAATTACTAATATTATTAATTACCATCTGAAATTTGCATATAAAAATGGACCTTTACCACTGGATCCTGCCAAAGTAAAAGATTTGAAAAATTTGTGTGAATCTGGAATTATTCCAGAGCAATACCGGCAGTTTTATTTTAACTTGTTTGACTGTGGTACAGATAACCCTGAAGTTGATTCAGATGAAGATTAAAATAAATAAAATTTCTTGATTTTAATATTTTTCTTAATTAAATTTTTATATGTATTGTTTTTATATTATTTATTTGCTTTTTATTATAATTAAAGTTACAATAACTAAAGTTGTTCACAAGATATCTATTTTTTATTGACAGTCAGTCAGAGTAACAGTTATGTTTAATTTTTTAAGTTGATGTCAGTGTATTTTTCTTTATTACATTTTTATATTTATTGTTTTTATATTTATTTGTAAACATATTGTAATAAAAGTTATAATTACAACAGACTACAGTTTATATATTATACAGTCAGAGTACCTATGATGTTTTAATTTTCAGCTTGTTGATTTTTCTAGTTTTCTTTACCCATTACTTTTTTATAGGTATTGGTATGTTTTTATTGTAATAAAAGTTATAATTACAACAATTTTGTTCCTTTTTATAATAATAATAATATTTGAATTAAATTTGTTTATAATTGACATAGTATTATATCAATTATAAACAATAATATCATGTAAGTTGACAATATTCTGATTTAAAGAAATAATCAAGTTAGACATAGAAAATCATAAGTACCAAAATATTGTATTTGAATTAGGATCATAGAAACGTATCTCCGACATGTTCAAAGAAAAGTAGTTTAAATAAGTTCAAAAACACAAATTTGGTTGTTATTGGTAGAAATTTTGATAAAGTACAAGTTAACAATTAATAAGGACATACAAAAAGATCAAAACTTTAAATTATTTTTTCCGCATCTATCAAAATAGAAAATAAAAAATTTTTAATTGCTTTTCTGAAAATTAAGGAATTGGTTGATACGTTCCTTCAATACTAGACCCTCGATATTATATAGTTATTGAAAAATATACGTTCAGTTTCACATATTTATATTCAATAAATATAGTCGTTTGCTTATAATATACTCATATACTGCACGATAATTAAAAATTATTATTTGTAGAAATTATAAAAAAAAATTGAATTACCAAATTAGCATTACCATTTTGTATTTATAACAAAATTATTATGAATTTTAAAACAATATTTTTACCGTTTAATAAGAGAAATGAGGGTACTCGTCCGGACAAAATGTATTTTTATTGGCCCCAAAAAACTATTCCTCATTAGTTTGTTTATCCTGTCTGTGGCTTTTTCCACAAAAAATTTTTTTTCTTATTTTGCTTTCAACATAGTGACTTAGCTCTGTCTGTAGAACATTTATTTTAAGTGTATGTGGTCCATTCATTAGAATAAAATAATAACCATTAAGTAATTTATGAATACAATATTATATTAGTAAGTAAAATAAAATATTATTTGAAAAATTCAAGTCTTGATGGAATGAATTATGTTTGAAACGAATTCTTCTAGTATTTTTTTTTTGTCCAGTTGACTTGAATTTAACTGTACATATACAGAAAGTTGAAAACATTAAATTTGTAATGCCGGTAAATCCAGAGTTGTGCATTATCCAAATAAATAAATAATTATTTTTTATCTTATCTAGATCTAGATATTTAACAAAATCTGAAGAATTATCTTAAATAAATAATATTTATGTCGATGAACTAATTTTTCTACACTTCTTTCATAGATCACCATTGTACTTTTTCAAGACTTTCGAATTTTTAAGGTTTTTACCTTATTTTTTTGTTTGAATACCTAATCTTCCCCAAATTTGAACTTTAAAAGTCTATAAAAAAATTGTGTTTGTATATATTTTTTAAATTCTTGGCTCTAGTATGAACTACTTATGAGAAACCTATTTACTTAATTCTTATTTTGGTGTTCGCTGACAATCGCAGCGTAATGTACCTAGGTACATATTTTATATTATTGTGAAACATGCCGGTTACACAATATAATAATAATATGGTTACTTTTCTATAACACTTTTTACAGTAACTATATACAGTCCACAATAATATTAGCGTAAAATAATCAACCAGCTTTAATATATTTATAAATAATATAATGTCGTATAAAATAATCATCAAGAACAATACCGAATTAATTGAAAAATATGAACCAATACTATTTCAATTATCTACATAATATTGTTATGTAAACTTCAGACAATATAGTATAATATACACACTATATTATAGTACCTATAACTTTTTGAGGACTTGGCGTAACAATAAATTAATATCTCGAACAGCAATATATAGTTGTGTCAATATATTATAATGTATATTTAAACGTTTGTAATATTGCAGATTTAGTGTGATTTCTCACGGTCGAGAACTATCGTAATCTATTCTAAGTACAATAATAATATTACTATGGCCGCGTATAATAATCGCAAACGAAAACGTACTGTGGAAAACGAAACCGACCTACCAGCTGCCTGCCCGCAAATGTGCTGTGAACAAAATTTACCTAATGACATTTCAAAGAGCCGCTCGGTCACGACTGCCGATGGTTATCGTTCTTTTTCTCGAGCGTAACGTATATAATATTATAATACGAAAAACGCAGTTCGTATTATAATATATCACCTCCGCGCCACCTCCAAGCTCGCGGCTGTACGAAAACCGTAAATCACACGTCCCGTGCAGTGACCATTGTATAGTGAATATCTACGCACACGATTATAATATTATTTAGGTGCGCATATTATATCACGATAAGACGATAATATAATATTATAATATTATAATATACATTAATACGCATGCATAGTTTCTTACGACATATATTATACAGAGCGATTTGAATCGTCAACAGGCCAACACTATAATATGTTATTATTATATTCGGGCGTCGAACACGATTTTTAGACGATTAATTAGAGCTGAAAACCACTTGTAATATATTTTATGTTATAAATAATCATATAATAAGACGCGGAATAAAGATCTACTCGTACGGTTGACCGAGATATAATTCAAAACAAAAATAAACTTTAGGCATAAATAATACATCGTATTCACTTGATTTACAACTGATTAATCCCAATAGATATAGCGTATATAGTATTCGTCGTCCGTTTAATTCGTCAACACTAAAGAACTATGATAATTATTTTTTTTTTTTATTAAGACATTATAAAGGCTTCGACAATGGTGGTCATTAGCCAGCAAAATGAACATTCTACAAGTTATGAGAATTGTAGTTGCTTAGAAGTATTTATACATAGTTATATACAGTGAAACCTCTGAATAGCGGACACTCTCGATCACCAAAATTTTGTCCGTTATTCAGAGAGGATTCATTTTTGAACTTTATTTGTATAATAATGTACTATGGATGTACTATGTATATAATGTTATTACTTATTATAAATTATTACATTTTTATATTTTTACAAATTATTATTGATTATTATTATTTAAAGTATAATTTTACAATCAAAATCAAAATTATGTACATGTATTTTTAAATTATTTCCTGACCTTTTTGTTCTTCAAATTGTATTGTGTTTGATATCGGTGTTGTTCCGAGAATTTTATCGCACGTACACCAACAACATGTATACCTACTAAATATTCGTATTAATCCTTATCTATTACTATATTCTATACTACTATATAAAATGAAGTCGATTTTTTTTGTTCCGGATAAACAATAAACCCCGAAACTACTTATTGGATTGTCGTGCAGTTAAAGAGGACATCACAGAGAAGGTTTTTGGCATAAATTTAGTCTGATAGTTAATAAAAAAACTTATTATTAATTAAAATAAACGTGTAAATTGTACACCTATCTATCTATATCCATACTAATATATAAAATTTAAGGGATTTTTTACGACCACACTAACCAAGAAAACTACTGAACCGATTTGGCTGAACATTTTTACTGTTATATGATATCTGACAGTCTGCTGAAGATTTTAGTACCACTTTTAATAGTAAAAAATAAGTTGAAAATTCTTGAAAAATTAAAAAACAAAGCTAATTTTTGGGGCTTCACTACGATGTTTGCAAAAACAGAACTTATTTATGTTCCCATTTTGTGACAACAATATTTATCTTTTTTCCATTTTTTTTTTCACTGAGATGTTCCAAATATTTTCCCGAGTGTCATCACTTCGATCAATTTTTAATTTTTTTTGTCTGGAGGGGATGGGGAGGGGGTGTATGTATTTAAATGTTCCAATTTTCTGACGACGCTATTGAACGTTTTTACAATTTTTTTCACAGATTTGCTCCAAATACTTTCGTCAATGTCACCACATCGCCTGATTTTTAATTTTTTGATGGAGGGGTGGGAGAGCGGGGTTTTTATTTGTATGTTACCGTTTTGTGATGACACTATTTAACATTTTTCCAATTTTCTTTAACAGAGTTTTTCCAAATACCCTCCTGAGTATCACCACAACGCTCGATTTTTAATTTTTTTGTCTGGAAGGGGTGCGTATTGTATTTAAATATTCCAATTTTCTGACGACGCTATTGAACTTTTTACAACTTTTTTTCACAGAGTTTTACCAAATACTTTTTTGAATGTCACAACATCACCCGATTCTTAATTTTTTTTTGTCAACAGATCAGTGGCGTAATTAGGAATTTGTCTTAGGGAGGGGATAGACATTTTTTTACACACAAAATACTAAATTTTCAAGTACAGTGGTGGTCAACTCATCAATCATATCAGGATTTAGTACAATTGATTTATTATGATATAGGCTCTGGGGGGGGATTTATCCCCCTCATCCCCCCCCCTTAATTACGCCCCTGCAACAGATTAATTAGCATTTATTTTGTACCTGTATTAATTTTTAATAAAAATATATATATCATTAATACAGCTAAAAAAACATTTCAAAACGTTTTCATTAACCGTTTTTTGTATATATTTACTTGCCGATCACATTAAACGATAAAATTTGTATAAACTATTCTACATAATATCATCGTCCAAATGCAAAAGAAATAACCAATCACGGGCGAAGCCGTGACGGGTCGGCTAGTCATTTTATAAATGGAGTTTAGGTAACAGATACCGACTACCTGTTTTTTGCTATCGATATCGCGGTGGAGCTTAAATAGGTTTTACAGCAACCTGTAGAATTTACATGTGTCTGAAAAAATAACTCCGGACGCAGAGGAGCGTGCGTGGATATTTAATCCGTCCTGCAAGTCGACTTACGTCTGCGCCACGACGACCTACGAGTGGCGTCATTTCAGTTTTTAATAGGAGGGGGCAAAAGTTTTGACCAGCCCACGTCTGGGCAAAAATAGTCTCATTTTATGTTAAAAAAAGACTCGGAGAAGCTAAATAATTATAGTACCTACTTACCTCGGTAGTGTTATTTTATACTTTTCTAGAGCTGTCGAACAAATTAAATTACAATATAAGACTGCTAAAACGTAACCACTTCTGTTATAGAGGTTTTTTGAAATCATGGATCAATATTTATCAATATCATATTTCTTAGAAAATTAATTAGAAAATTTAAAGTTATGTTATTTTATCAAAAAATTGACTGCTTTTTCAACCAGACAGGGGCAAATACCCACCTTTCCCCGGAGCGTCTACCTATATATATAATATATGTGTGTGTGTATGCGTATACCTACGTATATTATTATAATACTTATTAAAGGTAAGCTTTAACATATAATTATTACAATATCATGTTAATATGTATTACTATATAATACTCGGTCAACGGTCGAGGCGACTTTTGAATAGGCGTTCGACCGTTATGGAGACCAATTAAAATTTCTACGGAGCAAAACAAAAATGTAATACATGATAAAAAAAAAATAAATGTACATATATATATATATATGTATACGAAAACAGTGGTACCGTTTTGTATTCGAATTAAAGTCGTTATATTTTATTGTAATTGGGTCGTTATTTCGTGTTTTAGAAATTCTGACCGAAGAGCCGACCGGATGGTTAGTCTAATGAGTAATGATTCGTATGTATACACTTGTACGGATTATTACTTGAAAAACGAAAATAACAATACACGCGCGGCGGTCTTGTCAATTGCACACAATCACAAATCCGTGACCGGAAACACGGGAAATATATCATATATACATTATATTATTATTATTATTATTATTATCATTGTATCATTACGAGTAGTACGCAAGGTTTCCAAGACTTAGTTTATTTAATTTTATTTTTTTAATTTTAAATTAGTATGATATCTAATTTAAACGAAATCATTTCACGGTACGATAGACAATCATTTACTAGATACGTCCTATAATGATATACCAATGAGTGCATAAAATAAGAGACGCGAAGACTGTCGACAAATTATTCACGCATATATGGGTACGAAAAGAATACTGACCAGAAGTCTTTCTTGTCACTTCTTACACTTTTGGCCGGGTAAGGACTACTTCATAGACTAAAACTATTTCTTCGGGCCCCTTACTATTTAATATTATTCAGAAAACGAAAACTTTACTTGCCACATTTGATGACGACACTGCAATTCTAGCATCAGCCAACGATCCTCACACAGCTGAGAACCTTGTCCAATCCCACTTAAATAAGATCGCACTCTGAGCTAAAAAGTGGAAAATAAAAATAAATTAAGAGAAATCAGTCCAGGTAAATTTCACTATTTAGGTCGAAATAAATACATCCAACTCTAGATCGATGAAAAACTAATCTCTATCCAACCCCTAACCAAATAATTAGGTTTAATTCTTGACAAGCTAATCACCTGGAGCCATCACACCAAATTTAAACATAAACAGGTCAATATCCGTCTCCGTCTCGTTAAAACACTCTTCAAATCAAAAATGCGTCTCACCAACAAACTCCTAATCTATGAAACTATTATAAGACCAGTCTAGTTCTATGGTATTAAAATTTGAGAGACCGCGAAGCCTTGCAATATACGTCCACTTCAGCAGTCTTTTCAGTGCATTAGTCTTAGGCTAATAACAGTAGCTCCTCGGTTTATAACAAACGAACAACTCCACAAAGATCTCCAAATACCCAGTCACCGAACTTACTTAGTCTCACTATAAACGTTTCCACGATGAACTGTCAAACCACCCGAACCCTCTCATCAAAAAAATGTCCACCTTTTCCCTCCCTGGAAATGTTCAAAGTGTCGTCGCAAACGCAACCGGTGGCCTAGAGATTTTCTCTGAATTTTAGTTAAAAAGAGCTTACTCAAAAAAATATATATGTATAAAAATCAGTTATCATATACACATCACACAAGCACATTGTATAGAATAAAATCACAATCATTTATCAATTATTATTAAAGAATATATTAAAACATCACAATAGTAACTTTTTTTTTGACATAATTTTTTTGGAAAAAAATAGATTTTTTTTTGTCTACTTTATATTTAACGTAGATTACATATTGTCTTACACTAAACATTGTACCTAAGTTATTAGAGAAAATAAATTAGGTGCTCTAGCAAAAATGTTAATATGATAAGACTATAAATGTATGATGTTATGAACACTATGAACAACTTTAGGTAACCAATAAATCAAACAAACCAGTAACCACTAACCGTGATATTAGCATATTACTTATCATTGCCATTTGCCATACCAACTCACTAGTTACTACCTGCAAGGCGTGTATATACTATATACATTATATTGATAATAGAGACATTTCTATCATGTCGATATCATTCTATACACGCCATTTTGAGATGTGCATGAAGTTGGCCCCAACTATACAAAGAAGATTATCATTATAATATTTTTATTTTTTATGTTCACTGTCTATTACTAAAGCTTAGAATAATTAAAAAAAATGTATTTTATGTTTAGTGATGTATTTTTATTTTTTTTAATATTCTAATGTATAGGGTACTATATTGTAAAAATATATCTAAATGTTGTGAAGCACATACAAAATCCCCACACAAAATCCCTGCATGCGCATCCCTATGCGTGTACCTTTCCAGGTACATACTCGTATGTATTACACGGTTATTGGTTAAGAGGACGCCACACCCGCATGTGTTGTCTCCGTCTTACAAACGTGTAACATAAGAAATTTACGCTCAGCAGTTCACGTGTTATGCCGCGGCCGTTAGCTTAAAAATTAGAGTGAATCGATCTATTATAAAAGTTGTTGGTAAGAACTTTATCTGTGTTTTGTTGGAAATCTTTTTACTATAATTCAGTTTTTAAGTGAGTTATGAGGATTTTTAATTTACATTTATTATACACACATAACTCACTTAAAAACTGAATTATAGTAAAAATATTTCCAACAAAACACAGATAAAGTTCTTACCATCAACTTTTATAATAGGTCGATTCACTCTAATTTTTAAGCTAACGGCATAACACGTGAACTGCTGAGCGTAAATTTGGTATGTTACACGTTTGTAAGACGGAGACAATACACATGCGGGTGTGGCGTCCTCTTAATGGTTATACGCATATATTATAGGTACAATCATCGCGCTGTGCGACTCTGCTGCAAAGTACCCAGCGGTATGCGTGTTTTGATATTGTTATTAAATCGGTATAAGCTGCGCAGTGCCGCAGTGGCATACAACAGGGAACTATTAACACTAGAAATGAGTGAAATCTTAGGTTAATTGTTAAACTATGCAAAATTATTACACGCATGGGCGATACGCTTATTTCTCGGAAAACGTGTTACACATAATAATATTATCATGTGAACATGACCCGATTTCAGTCGGTACTCGAACAACACGAGCAACACTCGGAGCAGAGCAGACGCACACCAGTACGCACCTGCACCCTTTTGTATTTTAGTAAAACGTATACAGTACGTTGCACTTACATTATTATTCGAAATAATTAGGCACTCGACAGCCCATTGACGTGCACGCCTCAAGTGCAGTATTTCCAATAGCGTTTTTGTCGGCACGGACACGTCAAAACCAAAAACGCGGTTTTCTCACCTGGACTTTGGTGTTGTGAATTATTTGTACTTAATACCTACATCATATACCTGCAGTAGTGTTCGACCGGTTGGTCGCGACTCGTTTTTGGGTCGCGTAAGCTCTAAAAAATTGGATCGCGATAAGTCTTCTTTTTAAAATAAAAATAAACAATTTTAGCTTTTTTTTTCTTTTTTTTTTTTACAAACCGCATGTGGGTCACGAAAAACGTAGGCCCAAAAAAGTGGGCCGTGAGTCTAAAAAAGGTCGTCGAAGAACACTTTAATATAGGTACATATTCAATAATTATAATAATTCTAATCACATTTGGAAGATCAGATTGTGTGATAAAGTCACTTCAGACGGAACGATCAAATAACAATAATATTATGCTCGAATTAATCAAGTATATATATTTTTTTATTATTAAATTAGGCCGTAAGGCTTGTGGTGCAGATCAGAAAGTTCGAGAAGCTCAATTGTTATTGTAGTAGAGTAGATAGTTATAATATGATGACGTGTAATATTATAATATTTAAGTCAACAAGAACAAAATATATGAAAATATTTAAACATAATATTACATAGGTACATACATAATGTAGATTACAACTCATAATACTATTCTTTGATGCTTCTACGACGGGGAAAATACTAAAATAAGTTATTTTATAGACTATAATATTATGACGGGTATATGTACAAGATCGCAACATAGATATTTAGATATGAGCAAACAATTTGGTTTATGAATTTGAACCCGCTTTATAGCTCACTCTTCAATTATTCGCAACAATTGCTTGAACTAAAAACAGTAAAAACAAACATAACAGGTAATTAGATTATTTTTTCAAACGATTAAACATATATATATATATATTAATTTTGAATTAACTCTCGACCAACCTGTGGGGCGTATTATAAATTTTTTTCACTATTATCGGTTATTTTTATATTTAACTTGACCTAGTTTTAATATTACAGTGCAATGGTCCAGCCTCGCATTAATAAACCTACGCTCGCATCGACTACACAATATGGATTTACATTTTGGGATCTGCATGAAGGTACCTACGTCTAGATGAGTTTATGACTGATACTCACGTCTGTCAAATTCCAAGTTCCTCCAAAAGTTGTAAATATATTATTATAAAGTTGTAACTTGAAATTAATTAATCTAAACAATAAGTTATATATAAGTATCGGCATCTGTTGTGGGTGTGCTGTCAATACTTGGAAAAAACTGCCAGATATCATTTTTCTAAAGGTCCTTACACATAAGGCGAACCTTATATAATATTACAACCTACCCACAAAATATTACGTATTAAGTGCCTATACATGTAAGATAGTAGGTCATGGGTATAGGTAGGTACGTCCATAACCCATTTGTTATTATGAAACGCTCATAATATAATTATTGAGAGAAAATACAATACACCTACGACTTACTCGAATTAGGGGGGGCCTCGTGGAAACTCAGCTCCTAAACTAGCATTTGTTTTTAATATTAGCGTTCCCATACTACATTTTCATAAAAGAGTGCACGCGGGTATATGTGGTATTACAATATTAAACGCCAACGAAATATTCCTTTTTTTGTATATTATATTCAATTTTATAAAATATTAAATAGGTACGTGGGCCGAACTCATAACTGAAAAATGTTGTTTCTTTTAATCAAAAATCAAAACTGTTGATAGTGTGATAACAAATCTAATTTAACATAATCGATTGTCTTACTTTTTGGATAAAATTATCAAAATTATTTGTTAAAAATATAAAAATTGCATGTTTATGTCATAAATGATAACAAATATTTATCTTTATATGTATATAACTCTACTGTACGTGCGTATGTCACCGAACTCCTCCTAAACGGTTGGACCGATTTGAATGAATTTTTTTGTATGCGTTTGGTTGACGCCTTGGATGGTTTAGATTCACGAGGTGGTGAGGTGAGGTGCTCACACAGGGATTTTGAGATTTACGATGGAAATATTTGTTTATAAGTGGTTGCTATTGGTAACCATAATGGTTGCCATGGTGTGTATATAACCACTGTTTATTTATAGGGTTGTCAATGATTACATATTTTATAACCGTTATAATCATAAATCAGTACTAGGAATATGGCATATACCTACACATTTTCGCAAATAAATTTATAGAAAAAAACAAATCTCTGGCACAAGCCACCGTTGAGAAGTTTTTCGCGTGCCCAATATTCTGATTTCTCTTATCATTAAGCTCCTCGCGGGGTCCTCACCGCAGTTGCGATAATATACTGCTCGCATGTTTTCCGCGATCTAATGCAGTTTATTGCCAGGTGGTTTAGATGCATATAATATTATGTATATCACTGGAGGTTATAATCTTAACTCAATATTGGGCTCAGGCCACGCCGGGTGGGACTAAATTCAATATTGTTGTAACGGTATTTATATACTTAGCCTATAATATTTTAACCGTTACAATATTATAAACTAAAACATATATTATTCATACATAGAGTTGGCATTATTATTATTATTTTTTTTAATGGGCAACGAAGTGCACGGGACCATCTAGTAGAATTATACATTTTTAATAAAGGTTTTTGTTATTAACATATAATATACTGATATATGCAGTTAGTAGTTACCAAAAATAAATGAAAGTTTGAAATGATGAAAAATGCAAAACGATCAGCATATTTTAGTTAAAAGTAATATATAATATTATGTTATACGAAAATTTGTTAAATGGTGGTAGTAATTAATGGGGTGTGAGGGGCATAGTCCCACACTGGTTATAGTGTCAGATTATAATGTTCATTTGGAACGCTGTTTATTCAATTTCTATCCGAGTTCCCTTTGTTTCGATTTCCCAGTTCGAGCACTGCAGTAAGTCACCCGTTGGTAATTAGATTGCAGTCACATATCCGAAGTGTGCGTCTCGCGTTACACGACTTCGCCAGCGATGACAGGTCATAGGTTTATCATAATATAATTAACGCGCGGACATATAATAAGACCTAACTGCACGTCGAGAGCAACGGTTTCGATCGTATATATTATTAAAATTGTATTTTATTCGCGTGTGTCGTAAAACGCGCAACAAGCGTACAGTGTGTAATAATTATATATTATAATAATAATTATTATATTATGCACATTACAACACACCGGAGGCAATAAAAATATACATTAATATTATTATAATACCGCAATGATGATGTGTACGGCTTATAAAGCCATCGGACGCGCGTGAGTTTTGCTTTGGGTTCCGAGAACTCCGGCAGTCCGGCGCGGAATAACAATCGTTATTGCTTTTGGCCCCGTCGTCGTTATGTATATTATGCGTTTTTTAACGGAGTGGCTACAATAAACTTATCATAATAATAATAAATTATACACATCTCATAACCTAGTATAATGTACAGGGTGATGATTTTGTTCGCATAGTATGAATCATATATAATAATATGGAACAAAACATGTTCTTTCGGCGAGAAAAATGCAAATATATACCTACAAAAGTAGACAAATTCATAAAATGCACTTAAATTGTTTGAACGTGACCTTGCAACCGAGAATTGCCGAATAAATGGAAAATACAATTTGTACTGTTGAGTTCTGGATGGCACAGGTCAGATTTCTATAAAGACGGGCCTCGAATACAAGCATTAGATAAAAAGATGCAAATGCATCAAGATCCGGGCCCTACGCATGGATATAATATTATTGCGTTTTGTGTTTATTTTATCCACCGCACGTATACTTACTATTTTATATATTTCTATTTATTCACATATATATAATATGCAGGTGGTAGTCTGGTAGAGGCGCCTACTGCAGATGGTTGTTGGAGATTCGTTAGAATTTATTATGGCGAGGTGACTCGTGGTTTTTTTTTTCAAAGTAAAGCTTACGTTTAAATTAAGAATACGAATACCAACACATTTTTGCCTGACAATATCACGATATGATCCTCCAGCTCCTCTATATGATATCATAATAATAATAAGTTTGTTCCATATTTTATTATTAACTAGCTGTCTCGCCCTCTGTTGCCCGTGCCGAAAATTGAGGGGTTAAGAATAACCTCAAGCAATTTACACGCAACTAAGCTTACTAAGTAGGAAAAAGGACTGCTTCGGATCGCGGAACAAATGCTAGCAGTTTGTTATCAGGTAAACGATCCACCTGTTGTGGATTGAGGACCCTGCGAGGTGCGCAAGTGAAATCAGAATATTAGGCGCATGAAAATCGTCGCAACGGTGGCCAATGCCAAGGATTTGTATTTTTAAGAATATGTATATGCCATATTCCTAATAATTATAATAGTTATAAAATGTGTAACCATTGTCAACCCTATAAATAAACAGATATTATACACACACATAATATCCCATCAAAAATAGCACTTCAGTTTTCACAGAATTTTTAGCGTATAATATAATATATGTAGGATAGGATGGTATAATACGCCAGAAACCTTCGCGGGAGTGTACTCAACAACTTCGAAAAGTTTCATGGCGATCGGAAGAAAAGTATAAAAGTGCACAAAGGACATACAGACAAACATTAATTTATATATGTACAGATGTATTTACTTTCATCGGCAATCTTACTTTGTTCGTAAAAAAATGACGTTGCTATTCAACTCTCATCATATTTATGATATAATTTATTATTTCGAGTCCGACGATTTGATGTACGCGTTTACCACATCTGCCCGATTAACCAATGGCTGCAATTGTATATTATACCTATACAAAATAAAATACTAATTTCTATAATTTATTTCTACTGTTACTATTATGTAAATAGAGTGTTGTAAAGACGAGACCTATAATATGAGTTATTATACATATTATTATGTAATTTCAGTTAAGGAATTCAAGCCTTTCGTATTTTGTTGTGTTTAAATTAGATCTTAGTCAAAGCATTCGTTTGAAAATGTCGATGCACAAATAAATCGAATATTTCATGAATATATTATTCATTTATATTATAAGCATTATTTTAAACTTAGGTAAAAGTAGCAAAATTGTAGTACATTAACCCTCAGATGCGTGTGGTACATTACTCGTATTAATTATTTATAAAAATCGTGCGTTTAAATTAAAAATAATATTTATAACATTTTAAGAGTATTATATTTAAATGTAGCAGTATTATACATCCATGTTTGATGACATTTTTGATATAAGCGCGATAAAAAATTTTTAGATTATTATTGTAAAAAAAAGGGTGAACTATAGTCCATATTTATTCTGCATGTGTAATTACATCTAAACATTTTTACTTCAGAATCACAAAAATTGAAGGGCGATTGTAAACTCGGCCCGAGGAAAAAAAATGTTCAAAAGGTCTATTGTACACTCCGCCCGTGTTTTTTTACAGGTAAAAATGATTAAGGTGTAAACTCGGCCCGAATAAAAATGTACATATAATTTTCTTATAATATTTTTGAGAACCATTTAGCATTACCCAGAGGACACCATGAGGAGGCAATTCTCACTATCCTCAAAAAATTATTTTCAAATTATTATTCATAGTATGAAGTTTGTTATATAAATTCAAAATGTAAGTAAAATGTTTCAGTAATGGCGATTTCATTTGATAATTCAGTGCAAAAAATATAAGTAAAATATATTTATGTAAAATTGTAAATGTAAAAAAGTGTAAAAATATAATTAAAACTGTGGTGTAAAATTGTATTTACATTGGGCCGAGGTAACAATCGACCTTGTTTACTATCTTAAATTTCCGTGCCGAGTTTACAATCTACCTATTTTATTACCTAAAATTTCCGGGCCGAGCTTACAACAAAAAAGGTAACCGCGGGCCCAGTTTACATTTGCCCAAATTGAAGTACCGAAAAAATTGCAGTGACGTAGTGGATCAATCAAATGGATCACCCTCTATATGAATTATATAAAACAAATAATTGTTGCACAGAACCGTTATTGGGGACATTGCGCAGTGGAGGGAGAACTGCTGTAAAAGTAATAATAATTGTATAAATCACGCGAGTTTACGAACGACGTTACCTGCAGCAGAGTGGTACAAGCGCTGTTTACAGGACGTAATAAAATAATAAATTTAACTATTATAAAATCTATCCGGTAGAACGAGGAAAAAAACAGCCCTGCCGCACGTTTTCGATGTTTTTACATGTGATATTTTTGTTGTGTTCTCATTTAAATGCTCATAAAACAATTAACGTAATTACACAATACTTTTTCGACTCGAATTCTTAATTATTTTACATGTAAGCGTATACTATACATATATATCATATCGCCGGGTACGCATATATATATATATATGTACATATGTATATACGTGCCATATAATATAATAATGATATAGTGCTAATTCATGTAAATCCTCTCTGCGTTTTCGTGAGCCGGGATCAATGATTTCCGTTGACTAATTAATATCAAATTATATTCCACGTGTTCATTATATAACGACAGAGATAATTAAAATAATAATATTTAATAAAGTAAAAAAAGAATTTAACAAGCAACTTTACTTCGGTTATATATACTATATTATATATGGGTAGCACTGTATGCATAACACACGCATATACAATTATTATTCCCGACGACTACCGGCTATATATATTTTACTTTGAGAATATTATTCGTCCAAAATCTAGTCTTGAAATATGATTAATTGTGCACTAACTGCACAATCCAGCTGAACGTTTTCGTTCACTTCTTCTCAGTCGACGACCCCGCGGAGATATTATAGGAAACCGCAGGTGCATATTATACGATATCACTTCCGTCCGACTTATATATTTCTGAATTTCGAACCGAACCGAATACCACGAATATTGTATATTTAATATTGTTATTATCGTCTATAAAAAACTCGAGTTTATTAACCACATCTATAAGCGTCTGTTCGCGTATTCCTTTAGCGTATTATTGCAGAGTATCGTTAACTCGGCCTGGCTGCGTATCCCAAGTAGCGTATCGAATATATTATATTATATACAAACCATAACGAAACAATTGTAATGTTTTAATTCCTATCGAATCTATATTATATGTAAACGAGAGTGTCCCGAGTGACTGATTCATATAATCAACGGAGAGCCGAACCTTCGAAGAGCTATCGATTTGAAATGTTGATGGTAGATTAATATTATGTAATTTCACCGTGCACTAAGAAAGGATTTGCAAAATTCGCATATTAAAAAGGTTGGTTACAACTTACAGATTATAATAGTAATAGTAGAAATAAATTATAGAAATTTGTATTTTATTTTGTATATATTATATGATATACAATTGTCATTGGTTAATCGGGCAGATGTGGTAAACGCGTGCATCAAATCGTCGGACTCGAAGTAATAAATTATATCATATGAGAGTTGAATAATAACGTCGTTTTTTTTACGAACAAAATAAGATTTCCATTGATTAGAGTTAATATAATATATAAAAATTAATATTTGTCTGTATGTCCTTTATGCACTCCTGCACTATTCTTCCGATCGCCATAAAACTTTTGGAAGTTGCAGTTGAGTACACTCCCGCGAATTTTTCTGGCATATTATAACATCCTATTCTACTTATATAATATAAGCTCAAAATTCCGTGAAGACTGAAAGTGCTATTTTTGATGAGATATATATATATATATATGAATAATCTCTGTCCATTTATAGGGTTGTCAATGGTTACATATTTTATAACTATTATAATTAGTAGGAATATGGCATATACATATTATATATTTACAAATAAATGTATAATTAAAAAAATAGGTCACCATTATTACGATGTTTTTCATGTGCCTACTATTCTGATTTCACTTACTTACACACACCTCGCGTGGTACTCAATCCTCAGGTCCATTGTCTGCCTGATAACATGCTGTTCGCATATATATTCCGAGATCCGAAGCAGTCGTATTATAATAATATACTATGATGCTACATGATGTATTATTGTATATGTCATTTTATGATATACCTAATATACATATACAAAATAACAATTAATATTATTAATATATAAATAAATATATATTTATTATTTTATTATTGTATATATAACAGCCACTGCCAACATTTGAAACCGATTTGCCACCATTTTTGTATTTTTAATTAATCACAATATATATTGTAATACCTAATTGATATTAATAATAACAATAAAGTGACCTTATTATATGTATATCTTAAAATATAACATCATAGTTAACTCTCTATAATGTTGTCTGAGTTTCCTTGTTCTGTCGAAGTCTTAATAACTATATAATATATGATCGATGATGTGCTAAGTGGTATCATATAATATAGTCTGAGCAGAGAGGGCACCTCTCGTCAATCATATTGTGCTGTGACATAAAATAGGCAACACAACGATTAAAAACGTTTAATAAAATAATAATATAATATGCCGTCCTTAATAAAACGTTCCAGGAGTCACGATGAAACAGATTCACAGATGAAAATTTTACAAATTATAATATATAATTATAATTTGTTATTTATTATAATATAAATATTATTTCGATATAAAAATGTGTGCACAGAGTGCGTATTTTTTTACGTATAATATTGACGATCCAAATAGGTAGTTTTTGCTTAATCTCAATAGCTGTTACATCTTGTTGGTCTCTCTCTTTTCCTGTACAAGCCACCAATCTGCAGTGCTCGAATTTGATGAAGGACTGGGTATGAGAACTCTGCTCCTAAACTATCATTTGATTTAACGTACGTAGAGTTTCCCCATAATCTTACCAGTTATCCGACTTTTTTGGATAAATTTATCGAATTTATTTGTTAAAAATACAAAAAATTGCATGTTGTTATAAATGATAACAAATATTTATAAGATCATAAATTGTTAATAAATGTTTTTGTTGTTAACGTGTAATTAACATACCTACTTATATGAAGTTAAAAGTTACTATACTATTTATATTTAGTGTTAAAAATGTATTGCATTTTGTATTTAGTTTTTAAATAAGTTTTTTCTTTTTAGTACAACTAGGGAAAAAAATGAAAGTTTGAAATGGTGAAAAGTGTAAAATTATCAAAATTTAGTCAAAAGTAACATATTGTTATACCAAGAAATTGTTTAATCGAATTGAATAGTGATAGTAATTAGGGCGCCGGGGGGCATAGCCCCCCGCGGGTTAGTGTTAAATTAACGTTCAGTCGGAACGCTGCTGTTTATTCGATTTCTATTTAAGTTCCCTTTCTTTCCGATTCTTTACGATTATTATTCTCATATATTGCCGTTTATGGATGGGCAGGGTGATTTTTCGGCCGTCTCCGATAGGTTTGGACATATTTTTTCCCAACAGGACGCGCGGGACACGACGGGATCGACGACGACGACGACGACGACGACGACACCATTTCGCCGGACACACACGTGAAAATAATAATAAGCGAACGGACGAGAGCCGCGACCGCACTCTGCTGCGTCGGCCTGTACCGCGTCATTTATTATTATTTTTATTATTATATTATTTTTTGTCATTCTGTAAAATTACTTGTTACGACGACGACGACGACGACAGACGCGCACGGAAACGGCGTATCTATAATAAAGACCTGCTAAAAAAAAAAAAAATATATATATATACATTTTCTACAATATATTATTATACTTACGCGTCTTGCCATATATTTTGTAAGACGGGACGTTACGATGCGTATACACACGACGCGATGACAGTCGCACGTTCGGCGCAATTAATTCGCCAAAACAGATTCCACGAATCGCCGTTTGTATTCCTATACATATATATTATATTATATTATTAGATATTATTATTATTTTTTATATAGAAGATACATGCGATATACCTATACGCTCCGTTGACATTATATCTTACGGTGTGCGATTTTTACCTGTGCCGCAGAACAGCCACGAATCGGTTTAAAATAATTTATTTCGATTGATGTGTGCTTGTATTTTTTTTGCTTTTAAACAAGCCGTTGAATTGAGTGGTGACTAAACCGAAAACCGTTTATTTTTCATTATCGGCTGAAACGATCGAAATATTAATGTTCGATTGAAAAACAATTTCGATATAATATTATGTACGTTATAATCTGAAAAACTGCGAAGATGCTCCGAAATTGTTATTAGTTTTGTAGTTACCTACTTTATAATATGTCGTCATGTCATGGCAAATACGAGAAAATGTAAACGGCTTTTTCATGAAATGATCAATTTTATAATGTTGACAGTGCCTTTGACATAATATAAATAAATAGACTTCAATTATAAAGTACAAAACCAAAATAATTAAGGGAAAATAGAAATTGTTATGCAAAACCGGGTTTTGAAGAAATCAAAGATGAATTTCTGTAAAAACTAAAAACCTGAATTTTTCACAAAATTATAAATTTAAAAAAGTTTGGGATGTGGGTACCGCATTGCTGGTACAGTAGGTCACTGTAATGGACGTGTTAAATTTGAATTAAAATCATTGTATACGAAAAACAATTCTGAGCGAAGACGACCTATCAGCCTACATATTTTCTAAGTATATTTTATGATATTATTGCTGTTAAAGTAATTCATTTTACTATTAATAATACAGTAGGTTAAATTAATTTTTGCCGAAAACATTGCATTTGAAAATGTCATTGAGTGTATAAAACATAATAATATACCTATACTTTTAAAGTTTCAAAATATTATTTAATTACAGCGAAGTAACTAACATTGTTATTGTTCATTTTAAATATCTAATTACGTCCGAGTTTGAATTTAAAATGTTTATTAAAAACAACAAGGTGAATAGATTTTATTGATTTTTTGGTTACACTATTAACTACTAACAAAAAACCTTGTTTAAATTTTTCAATTCTAATATATAAAAATTGAACATTTTGTACATTTTTAACTACCTACAAAACAATTTTCAAATTTTCGATAATTTGATGAATTTTAAACTTTAAATAAGCTTATAAAAAAAAAAGGTGTACGAGATGTAGATCGTACACGCGTATCTTAAATTATTTTTCAACTGCTACTGTAAAAACGTGCAAGGAACCTTGAATTAAATTTTCAAACATATTGGTACTTATAGAGACACAATATTAAATTTGGTACTTTAACCACTATGACGTCTACTGATATAAAAGATGCTAAGCGAGGACATATTATTACTTTTTAACAAAATAGGTTTGTCAAGCGTAACAAGAGCCAAAACTGTTTTGCATATTATACAGAGACATATAAACCACACGAAAATCAGTTCAAGAGACCGTCACATCGATTTAAATGTCTGTCGCCTGGAAAACTCAATTATCATACAAAACTACAAAAGCTCTTAGAAATAAATCGCCCTGCAGTTCTGTTGAACGCGTTTAACCCTAATAATAGTCCATTTCAGTAAAAAAATGTTCTCTTATTTGTTCGTCATCGATGAACATTAAAAATGTATTCGATACAAGACTAAACAATAACGCGGTATACAGTCCCTAAAATAACCAAATTTTCGTACTACACACAGTCTCAAATCAGTCAAATCTAAATAAAAAATATAAACTATTACCGATGCTTATAGTCTTCTTCAACCAATAACACATAATATAAATTAAATAAAAATATGTATAATTAATATATGAATTCATTACTGTGAACAAAATTAAATTATTATTAATTAATTTATAAATAAATTTACTCTAGTATCATCAACGTATTATTATTATAGGTATATTATATTTTGACCTTTTAGTTATAAAGCGTCATTTTCAACTTTACGCCGAATAAAAACATACCTAAGGTCAACAATATCTAAAGAGAGATTAAACTCACTTGCTATATTAAATATTGAATCAGAATTAATAACAAAACAAATTAAATATGAAGATATTATAGATCATTTTGCTGATATTCAATCAAGAAAAAAATTGTAAAATAAACAATAAATATTATTATATTACTATATTATAGTACATATTATTAATTGTATATCATTCATTATTATTTGAATCATGGAAGATTCTAGGTAGATAGTACCTAAGTTATAAATTAGTTACTTATGTTTTTTTTTTGTATGGTTTAGGTACCTACTATTAAAAATATAATATTGGAATGCATAGGTAGGTACCTAGTTAAAATTGCTAAAAATTAACTGCAAATTAAATTGCCAATGAGAAAGAGGAAACATAAAAAATTAATTAATTTATGCCCCCCCCCCAAAAAAAAAAATTTAGCCGAAAGGGGTGCCATAAATATTGTGCCCGGGGGCGAAAAATCCCTAAATACAGCCCTGTCTATAATGTATTAGTGTGTGGTGTGTCTGGCTACTGGTTACCTATATTAGTAAAATAGGTATTGAGTTTAATAATGATACTATCAGCGACGGCTATTGCAGTGTTGCATGCGGGTTATTTCTAGATAAACATTACTAAGCTAATAAAAATAAAAATAGCTACTCTCAATAACAATAAATAATAACAACTATAATGAGTATAAAAGAAGTAACAACACAAAATATTGTTTACTGTGTGTCTGTGTAAAATGTACCTATATAATAATTAAAATATGGTTTGTCAAAAAACCATTAAATTATTTTTAAAAATGTGAAGCTATAAAATTGTATAAAATATTATTATAGAGGTTTAATTTGAACACACTTTTAAAATTCGTACTACACACTGCACTTTTCGTACTACACAAAGTGTGTCGTACTACACACAATTTTAGGGACTGGCGGTATATACTGCCGACATCAGTTCAATATTATGTAAAATATGTCTTTTTACAACCGTTTTGTTTTAAATTTTTTAGAAACGCGGATTCGCTTATCTAATCATCGAAAACTATAATATACGCATACATATACGCATGTATAGATAATAGTAAGTTTCAGTCAATAACGTCTCAAACTCGAGGAGTTTCGATGATTGACAGAAAAAACAATTGCGATAACGACGAGATGGAATTTGATATTAAATTTTGTAATTTCCAAAATAATATTATACACTCGTACATTGTGTATGGTAATATAGTGTTACCGCGTACGGCGTTGAACAAAACGCGTAGTTATATTTATACCGATTTCATACATCATATTATTATAATTTATAACAATTATTATGATTGTAAACCAGGGTCATCGTGAGTAGTGTAAAGAGTATCTTAATATGTATAGAATAATAAAATTCAATATTTTTAAATTTAAGAGAATAAAATTCATGTTTTGTTTTCATTAGAAACAATTCCATAAAAATCGTATAATTAATTTATCTGTGGCCATTATGCGTTATAATGTTTGTTTATCAGGAAGGAGATCTGCCTCGAGTCTATAATTATTTCAATTAAAAAGTCTACGTGAATCAAATATCATGGAACTACCGTGCACTCGGTGTTTAATCCGATTCGTATATACTTATATATATAGTACCTACTTCTGCAATATAATATAATAATATGTGTTCTCGACGCGAATGCCTAATCGAATAAAAAATAAAAATATATTATTTATTTATTTGCTAACGGGCTGGGCCCTATTCAACAGTTTAACATAATACAATAATACATAATTTAAAATAATTAATACAATGACATAATTAAATTTATATAAGATAATAATTACAGAATAATAAGTATAATAATGATAATAAAACAAATATAAAAATATATAATAATAAATGTATCAGTTTTGATGAACGGTGCTCTCATTGGCCAGCCGCATCATGCGGTCTAACGGATTATTTCTGCCATAAGATACTAATATTATTATTAGTATTTAAAGTCCAGATGAGTGGAGTAGAAGACCAACATTATGCGGTATACGCGTCTTGCAGTATATCACTCCACCAAATATACCAACAGGTACGTTATTCATTATAGGTATGCGAAAAGTAAAAAATTTAAAACAAAACGATACCTAATAGTAAAAATATCATGTTTTTTTCAAACTATTTATTATTTATAACTTTTAATTATTATAAAAAATATTTCTATACCGGTAAAAGACCACAAATGTCGTAAGTTAATTTATACACACAAATAATCAACAAAGGTCTCGCTGATATAATATACCGAATGTCTGGACGGTCGGCTGGATAGGATATTTTATAAAATTTATACTTGCATATAATACCTAATTATGCTTATTCAAGAAAATAATATATTGCACACGCGGCATTTTCGCTAAGGATAAAAAAATTTGTCACTATTATACCGCGCCTTTGATTCGGCTAAGGAGGGCAGAATTATACGCTTATACGTACCTATCGCGTAAACGCCATATTATATTTATGAGACCTTGATCTAAAATTTTTATTTTTATTTTTGGAACAGCAATTAATCATTTCTCAGCTCACTGCAAAGCCTGCAAGTGAACAGCTATATAGTCATTAATTATAACACTATATATAGTATATACATATATATACACGCGGAAATTAACGCACACTGCCTATAATATGTATATAAATGTAGACATGATATTATATTATCTACGTATACGTACGGCTTAACCGCGTATGGTGGTAGTACAACACAAAAAAAAAAACAATTAGAATATAATACATAATTAAACACGTCTAGTGTTTTAAATAATTAATGCTACGATAGTCTGCGGCTCGTACAATAATGGCAAAAGATGTGACGTGTGTACTCGTATATACAGTGTGTCCTAGAAGTCCACCCATATATAGCGTATCTCCGCGGAAAATCAATATATTTAAATGCGGTTTTTTTTCTTTACAGTAATGAGCAGGGCTCGGGACTTATAGCACTTAAAATCATTAAAATAAGCGCTTAAAAAAGCACTTAAAAACATCATTATAAGCACTCAAATAAGCATTTAAAAAACTTAAATTTAAGCAAAAATATTTATTAAAAAAAAAAAACAATAAAATAAAAAATAAATCTTATCTTAATATTATTTACCGATAAATTAGTGATAGACTGATAAAGTGATAAACATGAACTCAATTATATTAATTTGTTCCTCGAAATCTAATTCTATTTTGAGCGTTGGAATATTTTTGTTAACCCTGCAACGATGCCGCGGACGGCGACGGACTACGCGACAACGTAGATAAGATAAGAATTATTTTTAATTTCAATTCAATCAAAAACAACTTTGCAGGAGAAAATCATAAATAAGTATAAAAATTGGTCAAAAAAAAGCAATAATTATCAGAAAAACTTGAAATAAGCATTTTTTTGAAAAATCACTGAAAAAAGCAAAAAAAAGCACTCTCAAATTTCAAAATCGAACGTGTTGTAACATGACATACACTTCTATAGCACTCCGCTACATTTTAAGTCAGTCCATAAAAATAAGCAAATGCTTTAAGTCCCGAGCCCTGGTAATGAGTATAGAAATTCAGATTAAATAGCGGCATAACATTCTAATTTTTTTTCAAAAAATATTTTTTATACAGTTAATTTTTTTAAATTTTTGAGATATCCATTTTTTTAATCATATTTTTTAAAACTGTTCAAAAGAAAAACGTATTAAAATCGAGCAAAAATCGACCGAGTTAAGGCAAATTAAGTTTTTGGTTTTTTAAGAATAATATAGTTGTGTTAGCACAACACGCATCGTACGCGCTTTCGAATCAATATCGATTTGAACAATACTATTTTTTTATGACTTATTCTTAGAAAACGAAAAACTCGATTTGCTTTAACTTGGTCAATTATTTTCGCTCAATGTTTGAAAACCGCATTTAAATATAATGATTTTCCACGGATACGCGCGTGTACCTGCCGTACAATTAATGAACTGCAAGACGCCGCAAAATCAACATTATATTATTATTATTATTATTATTATAATAATTGTTCGTAAACTCAGTATCTCTGTGGCTCGTGTATCGTTCGCACGTAATATTATTTTAAATTTTAATAAACGCACACATGAACATACGCTTTTAGGACAGCCATAGTAATAATAATAATAATATTATTATCATCATTATTATTATTACTCCTTAGCCCGCGCGTCCGAAACACGATCCGCACACCACCACAATCGTACACGCGCATAATTTATCACAGGACGTATAGATAATAATATTGTATATAGCTGTTATGGGTACGTGCTATTTCCGGAGGAAAAAAAATAACGGCGTGCCGTACCGCCGGAAAGGAGAACTATTCGGATATTTTTTTTTTAAACAGCGGACGTGCGTCATCCCAAAAATAATTATGAAAAAAAGTGGACAAGTGGGTCTGCTGTATATATACGGTAGGTATAGCCGTATAGGTGTCACGGATGTGTTACGTTTGAATTTTATTCAATGATATATGAAATCATATATATCAGCATAGGCGAGAATAGTGGGGGGCTGGGAGGGCTTAGGCCCCTCAAGATTTCCTATAGCCACCCCCCTCTCAAAACTGTAGTAGGTTGACGTCATACGTCATGACTATACGTCTATACGTGGTCATCGGCCTCGGAGGACTACGCGTATCCAAACGGATTCTGATCGAGTGCATCCTTCACATTAGGTTAATTTTAAATGTTGAATTCATAACTTTTTTCACAGAATAATTTTAATAAAAATGCTTTTAATATTAATAATATCATAATAATAAATGTTTCGTTTTAATAAAAATAATTTTATACATGAATGAGTACGTGTTTCTATTGCTTTCATCCAAAAAGCTCATTAAAAATGTATGTTAAAACTCAGAAATAGGATATGGGCATATGGCATATTATATACATATAATAATAAATTTTAATATTTGTTTTTCAAATGCATAATAGATGGTGAGTTACACATAACGCATTGCACATATTATACAGGCGATTGCTCACGGGTAAAGATCAGTGGCGGCTCGTGGTATGGTGTATCTATTTTATTTAGTTATTATTGATGGGTTCAACTTTTTTGTCTTTATATATTATGAGATAATATTAAAGGACCCCCTCCCCCCAGAAAAAAATCAAAAAACCGCCACTGCTACCGGCTGTGCCAATCGTATATCGTTATTACTGCTGTGATGTACATCAAATGAGAGTTCTGGTCGTTTTTTTACCTCTCCTTTTGCGCTACTAATTTTCTTTTCTTAATATTATGTATTATGCACACGACGTATTCAGTATTGTAGGTGCATGTATATATTATATTATACTCACGTTCTCCCCGTTGTCCCGACAAACGAATGCTTACACATATCCTATATATATGCTAGCTAATATTTATATTTTATATACATGATGGTGCATTGCAGTGCTATAATTTAAACCGATGCACTAAACTCAATACTCGTTAATAATAGTATGCTATATTGTGAATTTTGCATTTTTTTTTTAAACAATTTTTTTAATTTTTTTCAACCGTATTACAATATGTTTTTCAACTTTCAGTTATTTACACAATCTATTGCAAGACATATAGACAAAATAATAATAATCAATAAATAAAAAAAAAAAATTACCATATAGTAACAGATTTAAAACACTTCCCTGTAAAGCTATAGCTGGTTTATAATAGTACTTTAATTAAGTAAAATTATACAAAACTGGTTTTTTTTATTGCATACTGGGTATATGCGGTATAAACAAACGCCAATAAATGAGTTGATGCATTTATACTTTATACCACGCGGTTTCCCTTTGAGCAATGTATATGCACTTATGCGCTAACAAAATTGTTAAAATAAGCATATTAAAAAGTAAACTAAAAATCCAAAATATTTAAAAACATTTACTTAAAATTGAAAAAAACCAAACAGTTGAGTACCAAAGTCATGTTAAGATTACACGTTTTTATTCGTTTACTATTTGAATATTATAATAATGTCCCAAATATTGGAATACACACACACGCTCAAAACAATTATTATTTTAAATCGTATCGCGATGGGGCACCTCATGAGCTCGACCACCTGCGAGAGTACTGTGTATAATATACAGGTGTCTGTATACTATAGAGCCGTACAGGTATAATAATATTCACTGTGGCCGCAGTGACATTAATATATAATTAGGATTAGAAGCTCATCCGTCATTAGCTCGGTATTATAGGTATAGTCGGACGATTAATATTTTGGAATAAACCGATTGATATTGTTATGCGAAATCGTTAAACTCGCCGCAGTCGTATAACAAATGAAAACTGCAGTATGCGAACGACTAAGTGTAAAACGACGACAACGACGACGATGATAATAATGTAAAACGATGACCGCAGCAGCTGACGAGAGCCTGCTGATGACGACCGTGCCGACCACGCCCGGGCAGGGTCATCGTGTGTCGTATAGCTGCCGCCGCGGTCCGCAGACGCTTATTATTTAGTATACGCTCTCGCGATCGCATATAATATCCATATATAAAAATAAAAATAAACGATGTAGGCAGGTATACCTCTCCCGTGCGATGTCTGTGCGTATAATAATATAATATAGCATACCGATATATGGAAACGAGTTTCATTCATGTTTTCGCGGCCGTAAACCTCTGGCCGACGACGACGACGTCTGGACCGTGAGCGATACAGACGCGCCAAAATCGGTCGATATTTATTTTATTTTATTCGATATTCCTATATATTATGCGATCACGACGACGACGTAGTAGTACGTATTGTTATTATTATATAGTCGTAGGTGCGTGATGTCAATATGTAATAGCAGTGTGCCGCGACGATATAATATTGCCAACTACTAAACGAAGACACGAAATAGAAAACACGAGAAAAGATTTTCCCGCTGTAATTCTGTACAAGGTTTTCCGGAGTTTTAATCGTTTCGACGGCGTGCGGAAGACCTGCGCGGCTATTCGCCCAACGATTACATTATTATCACCAGGGCTCGTAAGTTCGTGCCCTACAAAATGCCTAAATAAGCGTGCATTTATGCACTCAAAATTGGCAAAACATGCATTGAAATATCCCTTAAGTGACCATCGACTTTTACGCACTGAATTAAATTTAGAAGGAAATAAACGAAACAAAAAATATATGAAATCGGACGAGAGAATCAAACGAGTTCTTCAAAACTTTTTATAAAATCATGATTTAGACGATTGCCTCACAAAATTGGCCATAATCTTAAAATTAGATTGGTTATGTTATATATTTTACATTGAATATTTATTACCTATTATATTTAATATATTCAACTTTTAAAATATTAAACTATTACAATGATATTTTACATTTTGCATATATAAAATTAAAAGTAGAAATTTTCAAAAATTGTTTATGACTTTTTTAGGTAAGCATTTTTTAAGTGCATAATTTTAGATATTTAGCGCATATAAATGCATATTTTTTAACTTTTTAATACTACGTCACTGGGCGTAGTACCTACGTATTATAATATTATAGTCGTAGGTGCGTGATGTCAACATATTGTAAATAGTGTGCCGACGATATAATTATAATATTCAGAACTACTAAACGAAGACGAAATAGAAAACGCGAGACACGATTTCCCTGTAATTCTGTAAGGTTTTCCGGAGTTTTAATCGCTTCGACCGCGCGCGGAAGACCTGCGCGGCTATTCGACCGACGATTATATTATTATTACCATCATCATCCCTGCAGCTATTGTAAGACTCACTCTGGCCACGCGTTTTACGATCACGTCGCGGGACGGTAATTTTTAACCGACTCGGACAAAATAAATCGCCGCGGCGGACCGCGGCCCCCAGCGGGAGGTGCGCCCGGTTTGCAGAAACGGCCGTGTGCGGTGCGGCACGACTTTTTCGACTTAATGTGCGTCTATATTCTTTATGAACGCCTAACGATTAACAGACGGCGGCGGTCGAAATGCGGTGGTATTGTTTAATGAGCCCGCAAGCCAACGACCCAAATCGAAATTCGCGATAAGCATGTGTGGTTATTATTTTAAACGAATCGACGAGAAAACGTATATTATCATGTACATAGAAAACCGCAGAGATTAATATCAACAGCTCAAATCCAATAAACTATATAGAACAAAATAAAAACATTTTGTCAAAGAATTTCAATCGTTTGACGATCGAAGTTTGCACGACAGTCGCGAATATTTAAATTGACACGAGAAAATAAATATTTAATAGGTATAAATCATAAACTCTGTACCTTTTTACTAATACCCAAATAGTAATTAATTTTTAGCCGATCTAGCGAGCTTCGACTATAAAATGGTTTATAACTTTTTAAACAAAATATACAAGATATATTTTGATTATTTACATCTATTTTTGATGACAAATTTTGTAGGTTCTGAGTGGAACGATGAATGTATTTGCTTTACAACGATGTGTGTTTTTATTTTGTTTTTTTGTGTTTGTCATCACATTTTGGGGTAGAAAGAATGCTTTGATTTTCAACTTCAGTTTCTTTTTTAGTGGGAAAGTGAATCTAGCTGGTACTTTTGAGATCAAAGTCAAAAACTCTGAGTAGCTTTCAAAAGCGTCGGAAAAATGGGAATTTTAAAAAAATTCAATTTTCTTTTTTTGTATTATCTCAAAAACAAATAACCGTAGTTCCATACAATTTTCACCAAGTTTTTTTATAAGTATTTTCTGCATAATATGATACAATTTTCACAATATTTTGAGCTATTTATAGCCTAATATAAACCTAAATAGCCTTAATAAGCCTATAAACATAATAAGACATTTTTGATTTTTATTAGTTTATATAATTATTATCGATAAAAAATTGAATACAATGCTCCGCGTGAGTTGTTATTAGAGTAATTTAAATAAAAAAGTTGAACTTAAGATCGCAGTTATTTCATATGAGCGTTTAAAGTTAGAATTACGAAAACAATTCGTCAAAATGACGAGTGTTTGCAAATTATTTTGAGTTAGAAATTCATAAACATTTTTTTTTGTAAATTAACGATTTCTCACGGTACGATTTTCTTATTTTGTTGTATGCCATATTTCTACTATAATTATAATAGTAATAAGATATAATATGTTACCATTGACAACCCTATAAATAAACAGAGATTATTGATACAGAATACCCTATGTAAAATAGCACTTTCAGTTTTTCCAGAATTTTTAGCGTATAATATGTAGGTAGAACCTTCTCCGTGGTGTAATCTTTCATTTAAAAAAAAAATTAAGACAATCGGTTATGAGTAGTTTCCGAGAACGTATTAGCATCAAAGGTTTCAATTTTTGACATAATACATGTCACGGAATTTTCTACTTGAATTTTAAATCAATTTTATAGATATATATATAAGTATAGAATAAATTCATATTTTGACGAGTTTATAATGAGGGATTGAACATAAATGTTTAAAGTCACTACTAAATAGTGACTCTTTGGTATTATTATAAGTTTTTATTTAATCTTGTTTTTGAAAATATAAACTTAATAAATAACGATTACATTTTGAACTCGAGACGAATAGGTTAAATTGGATGATAGGCTATGACTTTTACTCATTGTACAGACATTTCCAACAAAAATGTGTCCCTTGGTCATCACTGCCTACTATAGGAGGATTATAGTTTATTATCACATATATAAATAAATAAAAAATGCTGCTCCGTTGTAAGTTTAATTTTTTTTCGATTACTTTTAATTGAACTAAATTATCTCCTTCGATATTTTTTTTATTGACTCGTTTAATATATTTTTTAAATTTATTCATTAACATGCCCATTCTTGCTATTTTATTATCATTTGTCAAACACACTATGCAATTATGATAAATATGAGACGCGCAGTAATTCGAATTTATGGTGCACATCAGAAACACGCTATATACATACTTACGAGTTATGAGTGTTAATAAATAATAATAACTATGTTTACCAAGCTGCAGCAGTTGTGGCATGTTTTGAAAAAAATATATAATTAAATGTATAATATTTAACGTATCTCTCGTTCTAGTCCACCAAAATCGTAAGTATTATTATTATTATTATTCGTTTCCAAATTATACTCGAGTTAAAACTTAGTAGGCGTTTCTTAATATTTTGTAGACTTGATGGAACTATGCGATTGTTCGAACACCTAAACATAACATGGGCCAAAGCTAGTCAAATCCAAGTATATAGAAACATCTACGTTTACGATGTAAAACAACGTTAAAGCATACATAATAACCAGTGGCGTAATTTGGGCACGATGTCAGAGATTGCAAAAATAACTCAGGATATGAACCGAGCTTTGCCCCCACGCTCCAGCATTATTACAACAAATAATGTTTTGTGTTCATATTCTTATGCATTTAAATTATTTATTACTAAATTAGCTACAAACATTACTTTTATTTATATCGCGTGTACCTTCCTATGACCTATCTAATCTTTTATAATTAGAATACGAAATGTAGACTTTCAAAACTGATACTGTCTCGTTATTGTTCTCTATTTCAATGTGTTTATACTGTTTATAGTTATGACTAATGAATTTATTGGTTTAATTAAAGGGTTTGCAAATTCATACTTTTGAAATCCCAGCATTATGTTTGGGGTCGTAAGTGCAACCCCTCGCGACCCCCCAATTACGCCACTGATAATAACCATAATAATACTGCACTCAGCAGAATATTTTCGGTCTAGAAATGTTTTATGACAATGTCACGAGTACCTATATACGCGTTACATATTAGGTACTACCAGGTATATAGATCAGAGAGATTGGAGAGATGACATTTTTGAAGACAATAATTAATAATAATATTATAATGTATGTTCGGACTTGCCTTCGTCAAATGCATGTACATATATTATGCGAGTATCAAATGTGGGCATTAACTACCTAGTTAAAAAGGTGAAGTTAAGCTAAAAAGTTAATTTTGTTTTAACTTTTTAACTTAACTAGTCAGTTAATTTCCTAATCAACTCACGAACTTCACTAGTTTAATTGATGACAGTTGAAACAATTAAGCTATTTTCAGTTGATTTAAAAATATCCATAAAGTTTGAAAATTATGACATTTTTTGTTTTTTGTGGTTTTATGTGTAAAAAATGTATATAAAAATAATCCAATACGATAATAATTATAATAGTACAAACATTTATATTATTTTATTTAAATTATAAATTACAAATTGTATTCTTTTAATATTATATATGACCTTAAATTGCTGTTTGATATAAAAATTAATATTTGTCAAATTATTAATTTAGATGTGTATAGTTTAAATATGTAATAATCAAATAAAGTTAAATACACTGTACATTATGATACAATTGTTTATTATTATTAAGGAAATTGAAAATAATGCCATCACAGTGTAACTCATCCGCGAACTAATTAAAAAAATTAGATTAACTTTCTTCAAACTGAGTTAAGTAAACATTTTTTTCCATATTAACTTTTAACTTATCGAGTTAAATTTATGATTTTTTAACTGTTGACTTCTAGTTTATCGATCTTGTGTTTTCTCAATTCAACTCGAGTCAATTATTTTAATTAACTTGCCCACCTTTGGTGAGTATACCAATGATCAGGGCTCGTAAGTTAATGAATTTGCATATCAATCTTGCTAAGTTGTACCTATTTGATGCTAGATGACATAGAAATCCGTTTCAAGGTACCACGGTTAAATATGTGAAGTCCTTATTTTGCATGTTTTTGCCTATTTGGCATATTTATGCATATTTCTATTTTATCGGTCATATTATACATGATTTTGATATTCCTATTCATATTATATTATATCAATATGAATTAATTTTATGGAAAAACTCAAAGAAAGATAATTTCAGATATTTAGTGCATATAAATACATATGCATATTTTGCCAATTTTGAGTGCATAAATGCATGCATATTTAGTCATTTTTTAGGGCACGAACTTACGAGTCCTGCCAATGAGTATGCTTCTGGTGAGTATAGTCAATAATAATTAGAAATTTGTTTGTATGACATTACATTATTATCATTATAGAGGGTGTAACAGGTCTATTTGACTAATGCAATAACTTTATTTCTATTCAATATTTTTAATTTTTTTTTTTTTTTTGTATTGATTTGTATAGAGCTCTGCGCTATAATTTGTATATCTTATATTTTATTTTTTTTTTTTACAACAAAAATTTTTTATTTAAATTTTTTATTTAATATTTTTCTAATAATCCAAGATAGCTCTTTCATAAATAAGTATTTAAAACCCATTTTGGCGTTTAAAACTTTTAATTTGGTTAAGTCATTAAAAATTTTTAAACAATTTTCAAAGTGTGTTAAAATTCAAAATTATTTCTTGCTTATCACTGTTACTGCTGTAAAAGTTATTGCATTGGTCAAATAGACCTGTTACACCCTGTATATATGGCATATAATATGGAGATAAAATATGTCAATTGCAGCCGAGACACCGATCATCGCGTCGCATCGGACTGCTGCAACCGCGCGCATAAATACATAATAATATCAATAAAATAATATAATTTAATATTATTATTATGCGCGTGCAGCGCTCGTCTTACGAAACGAATCGCAACGAAGCGGTTTTGATTAATTAATTTTTATTTTCTATTTGGTTTGCTAATAAAATTCGTTTCTCGTTGTGGCGGCGGCACACCCACCGCGGCGGCCTTTACATCGTCGTCGTCGTCGTCGTCGTCGTACATTTATAACACACCGAAAGACGAGAGACGGCACCGCGCTCGTCGGCATATATTACATGTCATTATTTTAATACCTATATCGGTCGTATTGGATCGGATCGATCGGTTCGATTAGATAATAAATCGGTTTAATATTCACATTGCGGGCTGTCGTGTCTGCTGCGGGTCTGCGGTCGTCAGAACCATATTATCTCTGGGTAATCGCCAGCCCGAAAAAAAAATTAAATAAATACCTCCAGCTCTTTCCTATATAGTATATATTATATTATTCTCCCGATCGCATTATAATAATATTATTATACGCTGTCTAGCCGGCATTGCGTCAATAATATTATACCTATATAATATAATGCGTGCGATCGGTCGAAACGCACAAATTATTGTGGGATTTTTATTACCACGTCGTCGAGACGTTTTAGATATTATAATATATTATATGGGTTTATCGTGTGCGCATACGACACCTTATAATAATATATGATATACTTTTTATAATGACTATTTAATTATACCTTTTTTATACGGTATGAATCGACGTGTGCATGGTAAAACTATAAAATACTTCGTTCGAAAACGGTATTGGTATATAATTGTGTGACTTCTATAATATTATATTACTACACGGACTGTATAGCCGCTATATATTATATCCTAAAATATATATCCTAAAAACTCATTAAAAACATCACCTTTACTATTTTTTGCTGGACTTCCCGCGTCGTTTTCAAAAAGTAAAAATCTAACTGCAAAATACTTCAGTATGTTTGGATCTACTTGTGTGTGTGTGTGTGTGTGTGTGAACAGACCTTTTCTCACACGAAAAAAATTAAAAACCCATACCGATCACGTTCAACTGATGACCATCTCCACCGTGTTCTTATAGAGCGGACACGAGTAATTTTTAATGTGGAAATTGAATAAATAATAAACAATATCCAACAACAAAAATCACATTAGACATTTATTACAAAACTGCAGTTGTAATTTCCATACTTTTATATTTTAATTAAATTAATAACTGTAATATATTTTATTTTAAACATTTTATTATTTTAAGCTTTAGACAGTAATTATTTTCGTATAGTAAATAATTTAAGAATAAAATATTTTTATTTTTGTCCGGTCCGCGAACTCTTTTTAATTTGTAAATATGGCCCTAGAGCAGAAAAAGGTTGCTGACCACTGATATAGCGTGACAACAAAATTATAAATATTTCTAATACGTCTTAAGTATATTGTGTGTATAATATACTTTGCATATGAACCTACATTATCGTATAATGACTATACATACGTAATACTCAGTAAGTCTCTATTGTTTCCCGACTATATGGTGCTCATATTATAATAATATTATATTATGCTTTGACATTGTCGTCGAAAGTTTTTGAGAAAAGCACACGCGACATATTTTAATGGGCGATTGTAAACTCGGCCCGAAGAAAAAAAATGTTCAAAAGGTCTATTGCAGTGGCGCAACCGGGAGGAGGGTCCCCGGGTCCGGACCCCCCCCCCCTTGAACCGTGTGCCGTATCTTTCTAAAACAATAAAAATGAATAATTGATTCGATTCAGTACTGAGCTTCTGTGATATTATGATAATAAAAACGCATGATAGGTAGTTATAAGATATTGATACATCGAGTAAAGCTAATCAACTGCTTTTGGCAATGCAATCTTCTGAATTTAATGTAGCCCTTGGTATTCTCAATTACATTTTTCAATATACACAGTCTCTTTGTAAATATTTACAAAATAAAAATATTGATTTGGTGGAAGCTGCTGTTGAACATATTAATCTAGTAAAAAATCAATTGGGTTTTATTAGGGTAAACGCCACTACCGAATTTAACAAACTATTTGTTGAGATCAATAAAAGATTAAATGATTTTGAACTTTCTATTGAAATGCCTAGAATAGCTAAGCGTCAAAAAAACCGAGCTAATATTCCAACAAAAAATCCCGAAGAATATTTTAGAATCACTTTGTTTCTACCATTTCTTGATTTGTTTGTACAACAATTAAATTATCGTTTTGTTTATCATCAAAATATAATATGTGGATTTCAAATGTTACTTAAAAGTTCGGCATTTGATTGTAAAGGCGTTAATTGTAAGTGTAAAAATATATGTAAAATGTATTTACATTGGACCGAATTAACAATCGATCTTTTTTGCTATCTTAAATTTCCCGGGCCGAGTTTACAACACAAAAGGTAACCACGGGCCCAGTTTACATTTGCCCAATTTAATATATAATATAGTATTATGTTTAAAGAATAATTATTGCCATTCCTCGATGAGTGCATTATTATTTCTACAAAATCCAATGACTTTAACAGCGAAAAGGACACATAATATAACAACAACAAAAAACGAGTTTTAAACAAGTAAAAAAAAGGTCGGCAAGTAGGTATCACTCTGCTGTACAGTGGGTCTCAAGTGGGTCGTCGTAACGGATGTGTTGAATTTGAATTCAATTGTAGAAAATCATTCTATACACGAAAAACGATTCTGAGCTAAGACGGCCTGTCAGCCTACATTGCTAAGTATATTGTATGATATTATAGCTTATTATAGTAATTATTATTCAATTCACTATCTATTGAAAATATACAGTATGGTTGAATTAATTTTTGACGAAATATAGTATTTGAAAATGTGTGTATGAAATATAATAATATACTTTAAAAGTTTCAAACACCGTCGAAAAATATTTTTAAATAACAACGAAATAACTATAATATCGTTATTCTTCGTTTAAATATTATCTAATTTCTTCCGAATTTGAACTTATAATGTCTATAAAAAACAACCATGTATATATATTTTTTGATTTTTAGGTTTCACTATAAACTATTTACGAAAAACCTTGTCATACATTTTCAATCCTTGGCTATAAAAATTGAACATTTTATACATTTTTAACTACAAAATAATTTGCAAATGTTCAATATTTTGATGAATTTTGGTCAAAATTTGAACTTTAATGCTTATAAAAAAAAGAAGTGTGCTAATGTATATTTAATAATTCTTAACTGCTGTCTGCTATTATAAAAACTTATACTTTCTACCTTGTATTAAATTGTCAAGCTTTTTGACCCAACAAACATTTTTTTCTAAGTTAAATCTTTAACAATTCTAGAATTTCATAAATAAACTTTACGATTTCTTCAAATGCAAAATGCCTTTTCTGTCTAAATTGTGTAATAAATTTACAAAATACCGCGATTCAAATGATTCAACAACAACCCGTTACAAACGTGTATAAATTAAGACAATATATAAAAACTTTAAACAGTTTGGGGGTGGAGGGAGAGCAACGGACAAACAATGTAACTAAATTTAATTTAGTTAATTTATTTAAAATAAACATATTAAAGGTATATAATTATTGTAGAGCTATAATAGTTTATATACTAGAAGCTAAATAAAAAAAAAAGGTATATAATATATATAGTATACAGGAAGGTACGTATATTATAACTCGCTCCACTTGCCAACATTCCTTCAATATATTGTTTTTGAAAACTGAGAGCTTATATAAGAAATCTGAACGAAAATAATACAAACACAATAAATTATTAACATTTTATTGTAATACATTTTATTATAATAGATATATGCCTCTTAAAATACAATATTTTCAATTGATTTCTCTTTAAATTTTCACTCAATCCTCGCCTACCCCCCCCCCCCCCTGATTGTTTTGATATTGTTCTTTTTTTTGTACTCGTATCTGAAACCTCTTTCTATTCATCTTAAAATTCGCAAAAGAACTAATATTGGTGGCCGTAGTAATTTTTAGACGAAACAATTTTCAAAACTTTTTTGAACAAAATAAACTTTTAAGTACAATTTTAACGAAACGTATGAGAATTTAACCAACTATACAAACAACTACAGACGAAATGTGAAGAAATATATTTCTTTTATAGGATAGATTAATATAATATTTAAATCAAACACTTGAATACTAGGTATACTGATTAATTTTAATTTAAATTTAAAAAAAAATGGTTTTTGAAGATCATTTAATAATTAAAATAATATCAATTTATAGACATAATATTATATTATTATATTATAATAAATACATTTCAAAAAATCAAAAAAAATACGTATTACCTTGTCATATAGGGTACTGGCTATCTATAATTCATAAATAATAATTAGTTATAAGCGCAATAACGAAAACTTTTATAATATTTTATTTCCATTGTACTACAATGCGATATCTCAAAGTTTAATCAGATTTTTAACTCTTCTGAATAGAAATTAAAAATTAAATATTACGTGTATACGCATATTGCATACTGTATTCAACAGAGATTTTACATAAATATCAAATTATTCGAAACACATCGCAGCGTGAAACTAGTTGCATACTTAACGAATGTTTTATACAATTTGAGTGCCCACCTACATATTTAACAATTATCTTTACTAATTTTCGTCGGTATCATTTTTCGGCAACGAAATAAATTAATTTGTGAACGCTCGCAAAGATGAAAATTAATTTCTCGGAGTTGTTCTTTTCCGCTACGGAGGAATAAATTTGAATTTAAATCTGGGCTGAAACTAGCTCGCAGGAGGTTATCATTGTTGTTTGATAATTGATGGAATTAATGAGAATTTCTATTTTTTTAGTCCTTGTAATCATAGAAAAAAATATAATACAAGACAAATGTGAAGTAAACACATACGGATTTAGTTATGAATTTTGTAATTACATTTCTAGAAAACAATAGAAACTATATTCATTTTTACTGTAAGAAAAAATATAAATACAAAAATGTAATTTATCTATATTAAGTAATAATAATTTTCTTATAATATTCACTAATAATTGCAAATAACAAATCTGTACAATGCACGTATATCATTTGTATATTACTGGGAATTCGTAAACGTCAGTCCATTCTTTGTCTCGAAAATAATTTGTTTACAGATATGTATTTCTTAACAATAGCACTGCTTGTATAGTATTGTAATAGCAATAAGTTATTCTTCAGAATCTTAATTGATAAAATATTACAAAAACCGTATGTATGAATTGCAAAACTAAACGTCGAAGGTACTACTTTACAATAAAAATAATAATAATTTTGTATGTTTCACCGAAAAAAATAATTATTGTTGCACAATGTACCAATGCATTATACACGCACGAGGTCACGTTTAAAAGTAAAGTACCTTTATTAATATCATGATATTCATTACTATTCTTGACTAATGGATTTATGTTAATACATCAGAATCAGATCAAGGGTTTTAATTGTATATAATATCTGAATTATTTTTTTTTTATTATGTATAATGTATATACTATGGCTAAAAATATATATTCTACGAATTCGTGGAAGAACAGAATATGGTCATTAAAGTTGTTAAATTTTGTTCATAATATTTTGTCGATTATATTTTAATTGGAGTTTACGTAAAATTGACGTAGGTATTAAATCAATAACGAAAATTATTCGATAGGGAGCTCGGGAGACACTACCGCTCACGTCACTACAATAGACATCACCATATTTAAATATATGGACAATAGCACCGAGAACAATAAAGTAACTATAGAATAGGAATTAATTGTGGAAGATCCAAAAACCTATTAGCACCAAACAGACGAAGATTTACAGTGGAACATTTAAAACAAACTCTGATTATTCAATACAACTCTTTTTAATTTTTTTTTATATTTAATTTAATTTTTTTCAGTTTTTTCAATTTGTCTATAATATGCGGTTTATTGCATTTTTTATCCAATAATTTCTTTATTTTTTAATGCATATTTTTCAAATTTTCCATGCATATCTAGCTGGTTTTTAGTGCATTATAAGTGCATACGTTATATATTCATACATTTTTTAGTGCATAAATATATCCTAACCCTAATCATCGGTATATAGTGCAGATGATATATTACAATATTATTTGTAAATTTAGTGAATTTATTCACGCGCGTTTAATGCGAGAATGCATGATATTACATGTAGGTACAGTTATTCTGTCCAGAGTGTGTGTTTTATAAGATTCAATTCGAGACTGCACGCTATATAATATATTAATAATACGAACACCTTGTTAGGAGGTATACCGCTCGAATGGGACGAAAACGAGACACCGCATTTAGTTCTGCCCCACCCTCACCCATGGCCCACCCATCACGCCGTAACGCGGAGTGCAACAATTATTTATAAGTACGCTTCGGCGGCTTAATAGCCGGCAGAGCAATAAAAATTACTTTCACAACTTTGTCAGGACGTTTTGACCGTCTATATAATATATTTCCCGGCCATACTATATTCGCGACGGTGGACATTTTTAATGGTGACCATATTATAATGGCAATTTTTCCCGTATATATTATGCTAGGCCGTGGGTACTCCTCGCCGATCACTTTCGACACTTATACCACCCCCCCCCCCACACACAGTTATTTTACAATACAGCTGATACGGCGTGGAGATGAGAAAAAGCTCATATAATCAGAGGAATCTCATCAGTAGTTCCTTCGCGTGTGGACGCAAAAACTACACAAAATTATTAGTGAAAATCGGAACCGGCATTTTTTACAAAATAATCTTTCCTCTTCGTGAACCTGCGTTTTGACCTGTTTGTAAATGATATACACAGAATCGTCTGTGTAGGCTCAGGAGTGACCAACAGTATTGCAAGCATAGTTAAAAATGCTATTTTTTTAACAATTTCCTAAATTTCGTGTATTTTATTGTTTTAGTAGAAATTATTTTTTTTTTTAGATTTTTCTGTCAAACTTTGATACCATTATAATTATTAATATATTATTGCGTGGTGGGGGGGGGCTTAGATACTTTATCCCCACCTATATAATGTGCCTATTAAAAAAGAAGAGAATGTGTAAAAAATGTAAACTGTGCAGCTGTAATTTGTAATTTGGTCCAAACGGGTTATGTTTTAATCGGTCGAACTTAATTGATTGGTCCAAACACTCCTCTAACGTTCTTTCCTACACAAAATATTTTTATTTGGTATAAACTAAAATAAATGATCGATTGGCATTATATAATTGATAAGTGAAAACATTAAACCATAATATTAAACAATATATACAAATATGTAAATAACTAATTAAAACGTATTAATATTTATCGCATAAATTTAAAATTGTATCAATGACTTTTAAGACAATTTTTTTAAAAGTTTTAATCTCCATATAATATATATGTACATTGTATAAATGTTCACCGATAATAATAACAATAATAAATATTAATACTATACTAAATATGGGCAATATTAATCTTGTTATGTATATATATTTCTCTAAAGGACATCATCATTTTTTTTTTATAATGTATTCAACGGTTTATTTTCCATTAGAATATAGGCATTAGACGAGCTTAAAATTAGGGTGAGGTCACTTCTTGCCCGAAAAGGAATTGGTTTACTTAAGTAGGCAGATGGACTCGTGTACATACTCCATGTTAACGTATATAATCTACACTGTAGATACTAGATTCTACAGGGTCCAAAAACGAATAAATGCCATCAATAATATTGTGTGTAATATATTAGAGTACTAGATAAAATCAGGTGTATTTAATTTTTAATAATAATATTGACGATTCTAAAGAAATATATTATGTCATTTTAATCGTACCCATTCTTGGATAGAAAACAAAAAAAATTGCATATATATTATATTTCATTATCTTTTTAATAACAAAATATACAAATCTTATGGATCAGATAAGTGCGCTATTCAAGCATATTGTTGACAAAAGTCATTTTAGGTTCACTCAAGAAAATATATCAGAAGGGAAAATTGGTGCTAAATCCCGCTAAAGGGGGCTCGTATATGTTATATTTCAAAATATATTCTTTCTTTTTAATATTAATTAATTTACGAAAATTTGAAATAATATAATTTATGGCCTCTAACTAACAATACTTTATACTATATGTTGATGGTATATCACATTGTAAAGTTACGGTTACTTAATTTATATTTAAATATGCACAGTTTGATTCGCTGAACCCATATTCTTTTTTAGTGGTTAATTTTCAATATTTTTTCCTCTATTTAATACTTATCTAGTTGATTGACAACTATACTTCACTCTTTTTTGTATAAAGTTTATTTTTTTGTGAGGTCGTAAACGTAATAGCAAAATAATATTCTAGATATTATGTTAAAGAATGTATATCATCATTTGTACTTATAATAATAAATAGTCATTTTTTTTAGCAGCGATGGAAATGTACATATAATTAAATTTGTACTGTTTTAACAAAAGTGGAAAAATATTGCCATTGACCTAGTGAGACTGTTTTTATCAGCTATATTCTTTAAATATTTCATACTTAAAATAATTTTAAACATTTTGCCGTTGTCATATATTATATTATATTACACTTGTAGAAACTTGAAATTACACGTTCAGTGGTATAAATTATAAAATTATAAAATCGATCGTATAAAAGCCGATGTCAAAATAGGTATATACAATAAAGTCATTACTAGTACTGAAACCGGAGAAAAAAACAATTAATATAATTATAACTGTTGCCTGGCCATTAGGAGCAAAAACAAAAATTGGTTGGTCATCGGTCAACGTTCAAGTTTTTACTAAAAAGTATTTTTATTTTCATTTAGGTACTCATTAATAGCGCCGCGGAAGTAATGCGAAAGCAGTCCCCGCGGCGCCGTCGATTCAAAACTGAAAAAAAAAAAAAAAAAAAAGGTACTCATTAATTATACGTATTAACACGGCCAAAAAGAAGAAACATATCGAATTAAAAAAAAAATATATTTTTTAAATATTCCTATTTGCAAAGGGAAAAAATATTTTTGAAAACCCGGGGCCCAGCTTGTACAACTTAGATAGGTGCGTAATATGTACCGTGTAATATTCAACCACTCGTTCCCTGGATCCATTTGTAATTATTAATTAATAACAAATCAGTTGCAACTACGTATAAAAAGATTCGTCTGGTAAACTTCATTAATTTGTTTTGCCTCTTTATAAATTATGATATACAAACTAGTAAATGTTTTCTCTTAAAACAGATCTGTTTATACTTAAGAGTAAACGTCATTAAATTAAAGTACGAATTAAATATTAACAAATGTGTATATATATATATAATATGTTCCATTATATATAAAGCTAATTTATTAATTAATAAAACAATTATTATCGACAGAAGCAATTAATTAAAAATCAACAAAACAATGTCCGAAAAAATCTACTCGGAGGTATACTAGAAATAAAATAATAAAATGTGGTATTGACCACATTGTAAAACTTTTTCCTTTAATTAAACGAAGTCTCGGTAATTGGATTTAATACAGTTGCAAAGTTATAGTTTAAAAAACGTAAGTTGCATGCAACGCCGGATAGGCAAGGTATCGGCCCACCGAGTTTCTAACATTTGACTACAGCTACTGTACGGTTAAAAAATCCGATTTTCAATTTTAATTTTCTACTGACTTCTCATTTATGATATAAACAAAAAAATTACAGTCATATAACCACTCATAACCAGCCCATATTTTGAGGGCCGTAACACGTTTGGGTACAGTAGACCCTAAACGCAATACGTTTGGGTACAAATGAATACACCTTTTGGGTACACCATATCTCTAGAAAAATAACACGTTTGGGTACATAGGTTAGATGGTTTGGATCCGGTGCAGATGCGTACGTCTCATTTGCGTACAGCCTATTTTTAGTTACAAATTTTCTCACTTGCACACATAAAAACAAATAAAATCACATAAAATCCATTCAAATATACATGTATTTTATACATTTGAAGAAAATATTTTGGTGCATACAAAAAAGTTCCATCAGCAAAAACATGCTTTGAACTATTTAAAAGAAACATGTTAGTAGCGTATTTTGTAAAAATAGGTACACTACTCTCCGAATCCATGAAACAAAATGGTTCATTATTTGAAACTAAATCTTTTTTATTTTGAAAAATTATAGCCTTTGCTTCGAATAAAGATTTTGGTATTTTAGGAAATATTTTACCTATTGGCAATTAGCGTATGTACCCAAACGTGCTATGTGTTTGTGTACCCAAACGTGTTCTACATTTACAGGTAAAAATAATGTAATGTATACCCAAACATGCTTCGCCCATTTTGAGCACCCCACAACAATTTTCTCAGTAGCTCGCACCGGGGCCCAATCCGGGCCTGGTTGCATGTTTTTAAAAGCAATATTAATTAGATATTAAAATGTATTGCTTATTCATTATTAATATAATAATTTATAGGTATGTTTAAATTATTATACGACAATGTGATTAATTGTTTTGTTGATAATTCAAATGAATTATTAAACATTTTTTTTGAATAAAATGTTTAATTCGCATTAAATACATTTAAAAAAAAAAGGTTTTTTTTCGTTTATAAATAATTTAAAACAATTATGCAAACCTTGACCTTACATTTTTGTAGTACGACTTACACAACACAATAATAATATGTTAGGTATATGTATTTTTTTAATTGCTAATCGTATCAATTTGTAATTATAAACACAATGTAATATTGTAATTTTTAATTTATTATATACCTACTATAAATATATTAGTTGCGAAAAAGACCTAATGCTAATTCGTATATGTCTGTTAATATTGATAACTACATAACATCGGTCAACCGTGCGGAGAATTTTAATTTTAGTGGAATACTAAACAATACAAAGTGAATATTAAACCGTTCGTCCCTCAGATTTTTAATAAAATAAAAAAAAAAACATTTTTTCAATGAAATAAATTATGTTTGTGCATAGCACGGGGTAGTCAAAATAGGCTGCCATAGTAATTTTTTTTAATGCATACTTTAATATCATAAAAGATGCACAGCCTAATATTTTGATTGAAAGAAAATATGAACAAAAATACATGCCCTGAGATAAATGTCAACTATTGTATACAACCATAATATTATGTGCACTTTAATGGTACAACAAAGGTAATTTATTATAGATAATAATAATTAATATTCTGTGGTTTTTATATCGTAAAATAAAATAGGGATAACCCAAGCTGACTTTACTAGTGATAAGGGGTCCGAGAAAGTTGTCGGGATAAAATTTGTGTATAAATCATAAATAAATAAAAATGTGACTGCCAAACGATGTCTGCCCACGCCTATCATAAGGTAGATTATGATCATGCATTTAACATTTTTATACCTTAGCGTTCTCGAGGTTTTATAGTGAAATTATGTTGACATTTTTCAAACTTTAACGGCGACACAAAAAATATAATATAATATATTATAAGGCATAAATTTCATTAAAAATACAAATAAAAATTCTCCGACCAGAATTTTTTGAACGAATAAAATTTAATATTTATTTGGATTTTGTTAATAGCTCTCTAGACCCGGAGGCCCGGGGAGAGCTGAGCGAATTTTATCGTTTCGACCGCAATCAAATAATAAAAAATAAAACCATACATCCACTGGCTGTTATTATTGTTTCTTTTTTTTCGTTTTGACAAAACGTCGTATTCCGTGTCTCGTTAAGTTATTAAAAAAGCTTTAAGACCCCCCCGTTATGAGAAACCGTACGAGTTATGTCACATAAGTGCCACTAAAGTTCGGGTACATTTATTATATATTATTATTATATTTCGTTATTCTAGAACCGTAAAGTCAAAGCGAAGACGTATTATTATTATTATTATCTGTCAGCCGTCTTCGGGGCCCGCGCATGTGCGTGCGGGGCGAAAGTTATATAGAAATCGAATAATTGCGTTTCGTCGGAGGAGAGTATTTTATTTGTTTTTTACCGCGAAAAAAACCGCAAGTCTGTTTTCCTCGTTTTTTTGCTAATAATAAAGTACGATTTTATGATTTTAAACACATATAACGACGACGATTTTCGGTTGTCGTTCATTAAATGTGTAACGGCTGTAATGGGCATTAATTCGGTGGTCGTAAGTCACTACATTATACAGGGTGATTCAAAATTGATGTTACGGCCACTTATTGTGGATTCGAAACAGAGAAAAATGTATAGTACGAACGTTTTTATCGTTAATTAAATATTATTATTTGTTCGAGCACTACTATGTATTTAAAAAAAATGTCCTCATATTATGATTGCGAAAGAAGTAGGTATAGGTTCCCGTTTGAGTTTCTAAAGTCGACCACCTAAAACCCCCCTAATGTATTGTAAACAATTATAAAACGAACAAATCGTTTTAGATGTTTTTAAATAGAAAAACTTGAGTTTCATACATTTTTCTGTATTTTGAATATATATATATATATATGTGAGGATAAAATAGCTGTAACATCAATTTTGAACCACCCTGTATACTGCAAGTGATATAGCGCTGTCGGTACGTAATAAAAAAAAAAAATAATAATCATACTTCGCTATATTTGTGCAAAAATAAGGGAGGCCCTTTAAAGTCAATACTCTTCCTTCGTTTTAGTTAGACATAATATATTATAGTATATCTATTACAGTCCTCGCGGTTATGGAAAAAGAAATCTCAAGAAAAAACTGTACGCCTAATATTATAAATTATAATATACTGGCTGTCCCGCCCGGCTTTGTCCGAGTCAAAGACGAAATAAGTAAGTAAGCGATATCAAAATATTAGGCACACGAAAAACATCGCAATGGTGGCCTGTGCCGAAGATTTGTTTTTTTTTATAAATTTATTTGTAAAAATATGTATATGCCATATATTCCTACTAATTATAATAGTTATAAGTAGGGCCCGGAAGTTCATGCACTTAAAACTATCAAAATATGCAAGCGAATTTGCGCTTAAAAATTACTAAATTATGCATTTAATTTTTTTTTTACAATAAGTTTTTTTTTGTTTTTGGTAAGAATAATAATTAAAAGATGGAGAAAAATATGAAAAATTGTATTAATATGGTGTATGTTGTATTTACTTCAAGAATTACAATTTACATAAAGATAATTTCAATAAAGAAATTGGCGCATACTTGAAATGTATGAAGTCATTCATTTAAAGATCTTCTGGAAGGTCGCCTGTTATTGTTTTTTCTCCTGACATGATTTTTGAACAAATAAATTTGTAGCTCATCATCTAGCAACTTTTTGATACACTCAGTAAAAACATGCAAATGCATGAACTTCCGGGCCCTAGTTATAAGATATGTGACCATTGACAACCCAACCATTGACAACCCTATAAATAATCAGGGATTATTCATATATATCTCATCAAAAATATCACTTTCAGTTTTTCCAGAATTTTCAGCGTATAATGTAATATGTACGTAGGAAAAACTGTTACTGTAACTGATAACTAATAACTGTAACCAATAGCAACCATTTATAAACAAAATACAAATTGTCGATTTACATCATGAATTTCAAAATCCTCGTGTTAGCACCTCTTTAAATTATACTTGACACGTTCAATGCCACACGGTCGACACGTAGTCGACAACTTCTGTCACACGGTCTCAGGGACCGCGGTGTCGACAAACGTATGTCTTATTATGCATAATATCTTACGCACATCTCTCTGGCCGTACTATTTGATCGGTTATGGACGCACCGTTTCGATATTTATAATAATATTATGTGGTCATTCGGTAGGATCTCGTGATTTCGATGGTATATTTGGATTTTCCGTATCTATTTTTAGCGAGTTTTAATTATTTTTCCCCGAACGACGACGCACGCCGACGCGCGACGGCGCCTTCGATTACGCGGCTGTGCCATTTCCGATAGTAATTTCGTTGTTACCATAATATTATAATGATATCGTTCCGACGAAACAGTATTAGTATTTTTTTAAATTATGTACAGAGTGTATCGTCTTGCTCGGGTGTATAATAACAATATTGAGTGTATATTTATGTTCGCAGACGTACACTCTATATGCATATTTTTACACCCTGTATGTTACATATATTATTTATTTCGACCCATTTGTCTACGACAAAATTATTATTTCTTGGTACTACCGATTTTATTAGTAAAACGCGTCATCGATGTTCCAAGAACGTGAGTTCCGTGTACGGCAATTGATAATATTATTTTAATAATAATATTTAAATAACAATTTCACGGAAACGGTGGCGACACGCAGTCGCGGCTCAGTTTTGGCGCGGATACATACTATAATAATATGCGCATCATAAAATACATACACTGTGGCACTCAACGTGTTAAATATACTTTTTTGCAAAATAGGAACCTTCTCCGTGATAATATAATCTTTCATTTAAAAAAAAAAATAAGACAATCCGCTGAGTAGTTTCCGAGAACTATATTATTAGCATCAAAGGTTTCAATTTTCGGTTTTATTTATTAAGATGGTGTCGAGAAAAACGTATTTTAATTACATTTTTTTTACCAACACCAGTCGTGCGTACTGCGTGTTATATTAAGCCAGTGATGTTAATTCAGTATTTTGTTACGATGCAAAACAGTTTTTTTTTAATTTTTCTTATTTATTTTTCTTTATGATGAATTAGAAATATTTTTAGAAACTGCAAACGATCGAAAAAAGTAGCGAGTGTGACGTGTAGTTTCAAATTTAAGACCTCTAAAATGGAAAACCGTAATGTTATCGATACCTATTACAGTGGCGTCATTTGAGGGGGGGGGGCAAGGTGGGCATTTGTCCCTGTCTGATTTTAAAAGCACATGATTATTTTTATAATATTTTAAGAAAATATTTAAAATAATATTATAATAATAAAAAAATAATAACCTATCGAGTATCGGCACTCTTATTTATCATTGATTTCAGACTTCAGTAGTTCAATGAACTTATGACAGTCGTGTACGGTGTAATATTATTATTATTCTCTATTGTGTAATGTGTTGAATTTAGTTTAGAACATTATAAATTATAATTAAATTTTTTCGGCGAGATGGGAATGGAAATGGTAATTTGATAAAAATGTAAGTAGATATCTGTAGATACTAGATATTATGTAGTAGTCTGTAGTAGATACTGTGTTAATGTGTTGACGAGTGTTTTTTTTTAAGTTACCCATCTGGGCTGGTCAAAACTTTTGCCCCCCTCTATTGAAAACTGAAATGCCGAAATCAAGTGATCCTTAAAAGTAGTGCTCTTGTCCCGCTGAAAAGTGTCACTGCAAATTTCGCGAGTACCACTTGCCAATCAATGACTTTAATAACGTTTGATTTTCGAATCCTATCAATATTGTCGTACGTATTTAATATTTATACGGCGCGATTCGCCGCGAGCATGCAACTCACGCCCGTTTTATCCTTCGATAATGAATTTATGCAAATTATAATTTTGTAATTTTTAATTATATAGGTGCCTGCTGATCGATTAAAGTACTCAGATTTTATATAATATACCATTTAAAGAAAGCCGTGTGGCGATACGATCTTCCTTTTTTCAAATCAACACCTTTTTTACTGTAAATCGTCGAGCAGATGGTATTTTTAAATATTTTGATGATCTAAATCAAAATTCGTACTAGTAGTTTTTTGAGTTATTAAAATGTATAGGTATACTAAGAATAATAGCCTTTAAATCTGGTTTTACAAATATTTTAATATGCAACTAGTACCTACTTATGACACTCTAATTTGACACACTTATTTGTAGGTAATTAATATGATGTTGAAAACATCATGGACCTCAAATATTTTAGTTTTTACACCTATTATCATGGACGGTTATGCTTTGGGCACAAAGTTAAATAATTTAAAAACTACTTGTTCGAATTTAGAAATCAACATTTCCGAAAAAACCATCCTCGATTTACAGATAAAAGGGTGGTTATTATTTGAAATTATTTGAATCTAAGTATTTAATATCGTTAAGTATATGTGCTAAAAAACTAAAAAAATCAGAATTCGAATAAATTCATTTTTGAAGAAAAAAAATTGTGATAAGCTGATCGTGTATGAATGTTGTGAGCTTGTGATTTTACAATATTATAATTATAATAAGTCACGACTAAAAATTTTACGTAAGTACAATTTCTTTCGTAACGTTGAGATTTAGGCATCTTACCGTACACAAAAAAAAATGTACCCAATTTTTATATTCACTGATTTCAAGTAATTTATCAATTTTCCTACAGCCTCGTTGCATAACTTCAATTATACTACTCTAATGTTATAACATGTGGAATAAATAATAAATAATAATCGTTAAAAAAGTTGATACAGCCGACGGAAACCGTTCTTGCCTATAAATGCCTACAATAATAATCAGAGCTCGTAAGTTCATGCCCTAAAAAATGCCTAAATAAGCATGCATTTATGCACTCAAAATTATGCATTTATATGCACTAAATATTGAAAATTATGCACTTGAAAAATGCTTACTTAAAAATATCATAAGCAATTTTTGAAAATTTCTACAGTTAATTTTATGTATATTACTGTTATAGACTCAAACACTGATAAACTGAATAAAATAATTACTACTATTTAATTTTAATCATTTTATGTTGAGACTGAATTCCCAAACATTTTATATAATATATTATAATATTATAATGAAAAATTTTAAATGGTCGCTTTTATTTTCGTCAAAATATGTTGATTCTTTTATTGAATTTTTCCATAAAAAAATGCAGCATATTGATATAATGATATGAATAGGAATATCAAAAACATGTATAATATGGCCGATAGAATAGACATATGCATCAATATGCCAAATAGGCAAAAAACCTCTAAATATGCAAAATAAGACTTCTCATATTTAACCGCATGGTACCTTGAAATGGATTTCTATGTCATCTAGCATTAAATACAACTTAGCAAGATTGATATGCAAATGCATAAACTTACGAGCCCTGATAATAATAATAATAATTTATAGTTATTATTAAATACAAATTTTGTACTGTCAATTTGGTGTGGCCTAAAACGTATCACATTAAGCTTGCGAATAGCAATTGTTTATAAATTATAGGTCAATTTATTAACATAACGGATGGGTACGGATTATGACGTTTAGTATTCTCGCGTTTGTCTAATAAAACGTAATTTAATAATGACGTAGGTCTCATGCGTACCTACTAGCTAGCGATAGTAATATTATGAATGTTCTGTTTCAAACGAATCACCACCAGCTCGTACGCATTTTTACGAAATTAAACTCATCGATTGCCGGCCAAAAAGCGCCCGTGCTTATGCCTCCCAGTACATATAATTATTACTAAAATACAATCGTCGTAATTAAATCGTTGTTATTATATTTTATTGAAATTGTTCGTGTTGGCGCTCCGCACCGCTGATTTGCTGTTCTCACACACTTTGCTCGTCGACCGAAACGCGCAATACGTATATATAATATTATATTTATTTCATTACGGGTAGGCGGAATAGCTCTTCTAGACAAAACCTATCATTTAGTGATTTTTTTTTTTTTTATTTTTTTTTTGACATTATCTTACGCCCCGTCGTGTTTCGATGTGAAACGGCATCGAACTATATATTCCTATAAGACATAGTCGTCTAAACGCGACGGATTTGAACAATCGCGTTGTTTTTAATTGACTCTTTTCGATTTTCTGATTTGACTATTCGGGGTTCTTTTCGATTTCTTCATTCCGAGGACGACGCTATATTATATTGTACACGGCGACGATGACTCCGCGGGGATTCAGAAACGATATTTTAATTGATAAGGTGCGTCTCTTGTGTTCTAAACGTCCCGCGAAATTCCCCACGTTTCGCGCGAAACCAAAGTCTAGACACGTATATCGACGGGAAACGTCTCGCATAAGGGCTATAAAACTAAATCGTTTTGTCGAAAACCCCGAACAGAGTCGTCTGCTGCGCGTTACGATCGTTTCGCTAATTATGCCAATCATCGGTGCGCCGTATAAAAGTGCAGTGTACGCCTGCCTCGAATGTAGTCGTGTTTAAATCAGTATTAAAATTGATCGCGAGTCGTCGTGACGTCAAAAAGTACAAACGACTGAACGACGCGAGTATTTCGTCCGCTCAGAAACAGACGAGCACAAATAATAATTGGTCAAAACCGAACACACTGATCTAAACTAACTATTCAATCTTCGGAGTTGTTATATTATAAAGAGTATGCGTTTTTATTCTAATTGATAACGGTTGCTCGACAGAAACGGTCGATTATGGTGCACCTATAAAATATATTTAATATCATATTAGGACGTATATATGGTTAAAGTTTCAAATGGTCCTGAATCTCAATCGGTAACCGCGGTTAGGGTTTTTTCTCGGACTGTGGACTCCGGAACCGTGGACTCTGGCGTGTGTGTTAGCCGTTAGGCGAGTTATGTATTAAACTATTAAAAGACTAGGAGAACCAATGTACCACGTCGGTACAAACGTTAATGTGACGACGATTAAGGTATAGTTGGGTATACGCGTTTATCACATTTGTCAAGTATACGCACATAACATATACAAGCCAAAAGGCCCGTGCATAATATATATTACGTGTATCGTACATAAATATCTAGAGCGTGTGTAGTATCCCTCTCCGTCGGTTGTTCGCTCGTACCTATATTATTATTGGGTGCAGGCGGGTGCCGAGAAAAAGGACTTACGGAAATTTACCGAGGAAAACGGGCAAAGGTCGTACACCCCACGTGCGTATATAAGCGCTCGCGCACGCACGTCACCGCCGCCGCAGGCACCGTATATACGATATACATATATATACAATACATATATATATATATATACACACGACGACGTGCACCACCGAGTCCGTTGCCGGCTGGCTAATCGTCGGCCGAATCCTTCGAGACGAGGCGGTCAGGAGGAGGAGAGCGCGGTGGAGGTGAATTCGAAACGAGGGCCCTACACACATTCGTATATACCGCTCGCGTACACCGTCGTTTGCAGTGTGTGTGTGTCGGCTCATACATATGTGTATATATACATATATATATATGTGTGTGTGTATGTATAATTATTGATTATTGCCTACGATTTCGCGAAAAAGGGTGCTTTCGGGTCGCTTTCGGGAGTGGAAGGCGCGCGTTTGTTCGCGACGCGGATAGGTGCAGAGCGCGGGGTGGTGCGATCCGGACCGCCGCCGCCGCGGAGAGCGGACACGACTGCGCTTGCACGCGACCGCCCGCCCGCCCTCCAGCCCTCCCGCGCACCCTTCGACGGCCGGTGTGGGGTGAGAGCGGCATTATTTTTACCGCAATGAAAGTCGGTTGTATTAAAATCCCACGGCGGCGGCCAGTGACGGGCGGGGGGCACGAGATATATCGGCGGGGGGAAACGATATCGGATGCTGCAGAGCGGGGACCGTTGCCGTTGGTAACCGTTCGGACGCAATCATGTGTAAAGCTCGCGCATTTACAATCCGCGCCCGAGTGTGTGTGTGTATATATATACGCGCGGAGTGGTGGCGGTCGCGGTGGTGGAGGTGGAGGTGGCGGCGGCGGCGGCGGTGGTGACGGTGGTCGTATACATTATTTTGCGTCCGGGACGAAATCTCGGGATGGAAAACGGTCCTTTATCCTTTCCTTATATTCTTTCTGTTTTCTCCCCACCTAACGCCCATACTTTCTTTCTCCTTTTTTCGTTTTTAGTTTTTTTTCCCTATCCACCCCGCCCGGGAATAAAGAGGAGTTTCCTTTTTATCGGACGGCAATATAACCTCCACCGCCCCGTCCCTCAGCGCCCGACGGCCAATATATATACACACGTTTTCTTTTGCCGCCGAAGACGGGATTGCTTTTCGATTGGCCCGCCGTAGCCGACTTTTTTTTATTTTTAAGTTTTTGCAACGTGGCTCTCCTCCCACACGACACCTAACTGACTAACCCCATCACCGCATAATATTATACATTATATCGTCGTATATTATTATACACGCGATTCTCTTCCATTCGTATCATAACACGACTGTATTCGGGTGTTTGTGTGTGAGTATTATATTATATTATTCGGGCCGAGTTGTTATAAGTTATAAAACGATCGCAAAAAACAGTGGTTCTATTTACTATCGCTTTTTGTTTTACCAGTACAATACAATATTACTATATATCATATATGTTATATTACGTCTATTCGGTCAGATTCGTTTTATATCGAACTTAATAAAATAACTTATCCGTTTAACTACAAAACACTATTATGTAATCATATTTTACTCGGCTATGATAGGTGCTCGTCATAACAACTATACACATCAAAAGTTCTGAATTTTAAACTTATATATCTACATGTCAAAGTCGTTTTTTCCCTTGACTGTATGCGTGGCTGCTGTTCTAAATCTGAAAAAAACTAATCAGCAATATATTTTTAAAATTTTAAATAACAGTAGGTAGGTATAGTAAAACTATAGTAAAAGTTTATTCACATAACTTGGCTTATAGTTTCATTTGAATAAGAATGAGTGCATCTTCATAGCTGAACTTCAAATCAATGTACAAAAGTGCTGAAAAAATAACTCATATCATCAAAAGTGTTTAAAATGTTAACAGCCAAACAGATCGTTTTTTGAACAAACACTATGAAGTCAATATTCAATGTATTGCCGTCTTAATCTGATGATCATAATATGTAAATATCCAAAAAGCTCAATGTGATTTCTAATGTTTAACGTTCCCAATCAACCTGTAAAAAACACAAACATAATTTTATAACCAATGAAGTATATAGATTACATTTTTCCATAAAATTATAATTTTTTTAAAGCTTTTATTATAGGTAGCAAAGGAATTATTCATAAAATTCGTTAAGTGTTTATGAAAGTATATATAGAACAGAATAGTTTTCAAAAGGTCCATACAAAGAAACAATTTGAACGAATCCTACATGGGTGACCCATATTATTAATGACTAGTTACATAAAATAAGACTAAATAAAAAATGCGTGAATACATTACGACGGAGTTACATAATAATAATTGTAACGGTAATTATTTCTTAGAATATAATTAAGTATAGAGAATGTGTTTCGACTTTTAAAAAATATGAAATATGCATAATATGAGTGTAAAGTCAATGTAATATGCTCTTTTTTTTAGCTAAAATCGACAAAATATGCATTTTCAATTTTCAATTTTTTAACTCGCCATCGTATAGTTCAGATTTCTAAATCGGTCTGCTATAAACTGAAAGCATACAGAACAATATGCAATTCCTACAACTTCCGAGCCCTAATAATAAGTAATAACGAACACCTATCACAACGGACAAAACGGTTAAGTCCCGGCAAAAAGATAGGTACCTATTCCAATGTATTTCGACCTGTCTACAATGGACTCTTTCTATTACGGACACTAATATTTCTGCCTTTCATAACGGACAACAATCTTAGCTCAAACTCATATTAATAATTGCATCCATATGTACAATTATACTACTCGACAGGTCACCGATAACGTTAATTGCGTATATTTATAATTGTATAATATGTATAGTATATTTTTTAACCGACTATATTAATTAATACCTATGCGTTTATATTTAATATCTGTTTTTTTTCCATAAAATGTAATATTTTTATTAGATACCTACGCGTATGTGGGTTTGACTAAAATTATACTAAAGCCTGCTGTTTATAACAGACACTTTTAAAGGTCTCGCGACTGCCCGTTATAATAATATTATACAGATTTCACTGTAATATAATTTATGATCACTGCATTGTATATCATTTTGTGAATTAACGATTCGGTTCATAGTAAATGGAATTGTACATGGGTACCAGTATTTAAATTAATTAAACATTTAGAAAATATTGAAGTGTTTCAAAATAATCTATAGTTCATAATATTATTACTTTTATTTACTTATAATATTTATATTATATAGTAAATACAAAATTTGAGCACTGAGTGTTCGTATAAATTATTATTAAACCTTGAGTTTAAATACATTTTTTGAATAATTTAGTTAGAGTAATTCAAACATTAAAATACGACCTCTTAGCAAAGTTATACAAGTATTAGGTATATATTATGTAATAAATTATTATTATTATAATTATTAAATTATTATTAATAATCCAGGCATCAAACAAATATATAAGTAGATATTATAACGTTTTTGTTTTGTTTTTTCTTATATTTATTTTAGACTATGCCACAATATACCTAAATAGTAGTACATGAAAAAGTTGACATATTTAAAATGCGTAGTTAATGCTTTTTAATGTTACACTTTCTCTGGTGAACCTATTGCAGGTGTGTAGCTATACCAAGTGACTATAGTTCCTTCAGGGGAACAGGATCTAGAGTAGATACTGCAGATGCAGATGCGAATTGTAGAGGCATGTTCGGCGTTTTTCTATACATAAAAAAATGTAATCAAATTAACCGCTAATTGTGTATGTCTAGTTATCAGTCAGGGCCCAGAGTGCTACTCGCGATGTGACGGGCAAACAGGTGAGACAATATATTCAAATGAAATATAATACCTGCTCATATGTAAACAAACCCACGAAAATACACCAGACGTACTTAGATAATTACATTTAGAATTTATTATAATTACATTTTGAAGTTCTAATTAGAACTTCATTTTTAAAAAAAAATAAACTAATTAATTCCGTTAAAGATACAATCAAATATATATTATTCGTTCTCTAATCAAATGTAACATCACGCAATACACAGTGGAAATTAATTAACGAATGATATTCAAAATCAAAGAGATAATTCAAAAGCGTTGAGGTTTGTAAAAAACTTCTCTTGTTCGACGATCCAACAGCAGCAGCAATCATTTCAGATATCAGAAATTCCATATAGGTATACCAAATATTCTTATATTATATTATGCTATATATTATGCCTTACTGCATAAGAAAACAAAAATAGTTTTAAGGAAAGCGTATTGAGACCAATACGTTTCAGGTAATTTATGAAATCAATAATGTTACTACCTATTATTATTTAGTTTTTTTTTTTATCTATTTAGTGATATCATTTTGAAATCGCCGTACGTGATTCAAAACCCAAACCAGGGATGGTTTGCATACAACCTGCAGATTCCGAAAATAAAAATCAAAAAAATAGATACGGGAATTCAACACGAGCATATATTAATATATTATAGAGAGAGAGGTGGAAATTAAACATCACCATGTGGCGGGCATCGATAGCGTTTTCGGCGGCAACAGATATGACACTTGTACCTAATAATATTATGATAAAATATAATGATAATAATATATTGTTATTATATTGTACTTATCGTAGACAAACGCTTAGACGATATAATAATGATAAAATATATAATATGAATATAGTGTGTCGTGAACGTGTGCGATTGGACACGGGCGCGCGGACGGTAAAAATTTGCATTCCCACGACTGTCAACGGCGACGGGCGATAAAAAAATCGCACACACGACGTGTATAATAATAATATAATATATCTATATGTAGTTATGACTCGTAATGATAAATAGCAATAATAATAATAATGATGACCAGCAGACGCTAACCATGGGCGTTGCGACGTCGGTGGACTGGCGATTTTTTTTCCGCAGCCTCGTCCGCCCGGTCGCCGCCGCCGTTACGCACCGGTGGGTGGTCCGTCACGTTTCGTTCCGGCACACGGAAATTAACCCGAACAGATCCGATTCGTCATTATCATTACCGTCATCACACCCTGTTTATTATTATTATTATTATTAAATTATATTATATCGACACACACACACACACACAGACACACACAGATTGTGTTCGATTGCTACGCGAGATATTTTATTTTTTCTCGTTATTATTATTATTATTTTTTTCTATCGTCCCTCCTTTACCTCACGCGTTTCGGCCGTACACCGTATAATATATAATATAATATAATGTAATAATAATATTATATATCGTATTGTGTGTCGTCGCGACCGCGGTCGCCTTCGGTATCCGTTCACTCCGTATCCGTTCGTCACAACTATATTCGTATAGGTTATAAATGATTACTATATAATGCCTGTATATATATAACTCGCCCCTTGTTCGGGCTATATTGCTGCAGTTGTTGTTATTACTATACCTAAATTATATATATATATATATATATATATATATATATATATATATATATATATATATAAAGTATAAAGTGCTCTATAATACGTGTACGTATATAACCAGCTGACCTGCAGTAACGACCATTTCTATTTCCTATCCGGGCGCTTCTATAGAGGAAATCAAAAAACTGTATAAACATATACACTATATGCCTACCTATATATATTATACGATATACGAGCTAGCTTCATACAGCCATATTATATAGCTATACAGGGTTTACGAATTACCAAACAATTAACGTAATTACACAATACTTTTCGATACTTAAATTCTTAATTGTTTTACTTGTACGCGTATAATATACATATACAGTGTGATACATCTAACGTAATACACTCATTATTTCAAAAATTATTTAAGGTTTGGAAATATTTTTGTTACATGGTATGAAGTCATAATAAAACGACATTTTTCAAAAAAAAAATATTTTTTTTTAATATTTTTTTATGTTTTTGAATTACAATATACAGTTTTAATTTTGTAATCCAAATCAGATTATTTTTCTGAGTATTTTGATACATAAAAATCGAATTTTGGAGGAGTAGTTTATGAGTTAAAATATTGATGAGTAGTGTGGGGTGGTATGCGGTTTCCCCGCAAAATGTTGGTCCACTACTAATTATTAAAAAATAATTTTTTTGAAAAATTGTTGTTTTGTAAAGGTTTGATACCATGTAATAAAAAAATGATCAACAACGTAAATACTTTTTGAAATGTTGAGTGTCTTACGTTAAATGGATCACACTGTATATTGATATACAGTTTATGTGCCGTATGTGTTCCAATGTAAATATTGTTAGACCAAATCTATCTACGTGCTAATTTCTATAAATAGTAATTTATATCATAGTCGTACTTAGGCTATATGAATACTATAATAAAGCTGATGTATATAGCTGTTCATAATATTATGTTAACTAATGATAGCCAATATAAGCCAATCAATAGCGTTCTTGCCCCATATGTGGTACCTATAACTGTTCAACGTAAGTAGAAAAAAGTTAAATATTAAAATAACTATTTCCACATTGTGCATCATAACTAAATATTATAGGTACATATATTACACATATAAGAATGGTTTGACTTAATCACAACAAACGTAATGAAAGAAAACTTTTTCAATCAATTTTTTTCACAATTTAGATGAACAAAGTGTCTTTCAGAGGATAAATTAAATAATTCTTTACAAAATACAGAAACTTGGTGTCAGTCACTAGTATCGCTTTAGCTAAATATATAATGATTAATGGTGTATTAAGATTATCGTGCATTTAAACTTTAAAACAATAATAAAGTGAAAAACGATTATAAGTGGTTAAATGCTTTCTTTTGACGATAGTTGTGATATTTTATCTACGCTATAAGAGAAAATCAAATATTATTTCTTTCGAGTCAAATAAGCACGCGATTTCAAACCAAACAATAATCCACTGGAAAAGAAAAGAAAATATAGAAACACGCGTCTCACTTTACACAAGATCTAAAATTAAATGTAATTATAATATGTACAATATAATAATATGTAATACGAATGTACTTCTTAACCCCCCCCCCTCCCCCCACCAATCAACCAACTGGATGTCATCTATTATAATCAGGGCTCGTATAAGTTTATGCCCTAAAAAATGCCTAAATAAGCATGCATTTATGCACTCAAATTTGGCAAAATATGCCTTAAAAAGTTAAAAAATATGTATTTATATGCACTAAATATCTAAAATTATGCACTTAAAAAAATCATAAACAATTTTTGAAAATTTCTATTTTTAATTTTATATCTATTATTTTAAGACTGAATGAAGTAATTAAGTAATTACTATTATATAGCTATTCAATTTTAATCATTTTATGTTACAACCGAATCCCCAAGTATTTTATATAAATATATAATACAAATATAATAAAATAAAATATAATATATTAATTTTATAATGAAAAATTATAAACAATTGAATTTTTTTTTCGTCGAATGTAAATTCTTTCATAGTATTTTCATAAAAAAATGCATATTGATATGATAATATGAACAGGAATATCAAAATCATGTATAATATGCCCGATAAAATAGAAATATGGATAAATAGGCAAAAAACCTTTAAATTGGCAAAAACATGCAAAATAAGACTTTACATATTTAACCGTGGTACCTACCTCGAAATGGATTTCTTTGTCATCTAGCATTAAATACAACTTAGCAAGATTGATAATATGCTAATGCATGAACTTACGAGCCCTAATTAAAATCATATAGTCGTATACATCTTATAAGCTAAGTATATATATATTACTCGTGGAATGGATGGTGGTAGCGGGTAGTAACTCATCTATTAAATCATTAATTAAAATCATATAAAATTCCTGGCAATAATTCCAATTAGTTATTTTAAACGTCGAATCCATATATTAATTATCGTGATTTTTATCGAACGAATATCGTGATCCGACGCGCGTAATAAGATATTATATTATTATTAATTATCGAACGAGCCGCGATGAAACTATAATAATATGTGCCGGACGTCACATTCGGGACCGCGAGAGAATGTTTTCCATCACACCTCGTCCGTTTGTATATTCTAAAATATACCAGACGGGCAGATTCTCGTGTGACTGCGCACGACGCGATACGTCATATTATAATAAATATTACGATTATCTGTTCTATAATAATAATAATAATAATAATAATACGACAACACTATCACACATTCACACATCATATTATGCGGCAGCCCTCCGCGCGCGCGCCGCCGCCGCCGCCGCCGCTGCGTCGCTTGAGTATAGGTGTAGAGTATACCAGCTATACGTATGGTCACAATCACTAGAGTTAACCAACCTTGACAATCACACCGTGCACGTACTACCCTTTTCAAATTAAGTCACATACCGTGTATAACCTCATTAAAAATTATGACAGGTAAATCAGGTGGTCGGGATAGGTTATCACACGCCGGCGGTGGCCAACACACGCACACACACGCATGTGGTGTTCTCTGATAACAATGGACACCGAATAAGAGACGTGTATTATAATAATAATAATATTATTATTTTATATGTATGTGAACGAGCTATTTGTCATTATTACGACAACGCTAAGACGTCTGTCTCGTCGTTCTCTCTCTCTCTCTCTCTCTCTCCGACCCACACTCTCCCCCGTGTTTCGTTTGTTCCGACAAACATCATAATATAATAATAATAATAATAATAATAATAATAATCGTATTGTGTATAATAATATCATAGTATCTACTGGCCGTCATTGTTGAACAATATAATGATATGTATACACACATATTATTATTATTCCATCACATATTATTATTTTATATTATATTATTATTATTATTATTATTGTTATTGGGAATGCTACTTTTTAACGGCCGTAACGCGTCTGGCCCCGGAGAGGGTACGCACACTATACATTTTTTACTATATAAACGCACCCGACCGACGCGACGACGGATGGTAATAAAGTGTGCGTGGAAAACGGTCAGCACCGCACTGCACTGAAGATACGTCGTCGTCGCCACTATCGGATTGAGTGTTTTATCCCTCTATCACCCCCCCCCCCTACCACCCGTCCTCAAAGACGAAAAAAAAGCATATCGAAACGGCATAATCGTAATATAATAATAATAATAATATATAAAGACGATGATAACCTCATTCCGACGGAATTGGAAACGTTTTTATCAATCATATATAGTTTTCCCGCACACACAAAAAATGAACGATAGGAGGAACGACGACGACGACGACGACGACGACGACGACGACGACGACGACGACGACGACGACGGAGATGAGAGATGGAAGCGAAAAGAGGAAGACCATATTAAATTATCGTCTATTTCGATTTTCTCCTTTATTCAGTCATTATTATTATTATTATTATTATTATTATTATCGTTATTTATTAGTACTGGCGTGTACCAGCGTGGTATTGTTATTTATATGTTTTCAACGGTCACGATTAGGAAACGCGAAAGAATCCAAACGAAAGCATTATAATACGATACGTTATTATTAGACACGTGTAATAAATCGGATGGGCAAAAGAAAGAAAAAATGCACTTAAATGTAGATCACGTCCGTTGTATCCGTCCGTGCGTCCATTTTACCGATATTTTTCATCAGGCAATTATCGCTGGGCACACCACCAGTCCGGGTTGTCGGCCTGGGTGACCGATCAGCGTCCTTAGCCCAGGATTTCTGTGGATCGAAAATTACTATAGTTGTAGGTACCGCGCAATATATTTTTAAAAACTCGACAATGAAATTTAATGGCTACTTCTGTTCCCTCGACAATCCGCAATCTCGAGGGTATGCGAATCAATGTCCTCGATTCAAATCTTAGTTACGGGTCAATTAATAAATTATTATTCAATGTATAAAACTATAATCAATATAAACGATAAGGCCCTTTTTTTGGCATTATTTTCAATAAATTGTATGCGCATATAATAGGTAACTACTGACATGTAATCATTAACTTAATTGGGTAAGTAAAAGAAGAAATATTTCATTTCCTATGAAATCATGTGTATTTCTATACAGAATACACAAATAGAATTAAATACATAATAATATTACAATAACGTAAACAAATTATTTTTAATATAATTAGTAATTTATATTAGAGTTTTAAGAGTCATTCTGTTTGGGAATATAAACTAAATTATCCAATTACCTATTACTTGGTAATTATTAGGTATATGTACCTATTTCATCAAAGTCACTTAAGTACAAATATATATATATATATATATATATATATATATATTATATACGTAATATAACATACATACGGTACTTTGATCCTTATTCTAGCATCATCATCATTTTCTTCCTTAAAATCGCCAAATCGAGAAAGCCCAACGAGTAAACGGAAATCCGATACGGATCCACAGTAACGAGTTAAGCAGTAATGGCTCCCGTTATATTTGAACGCCAAAAGTTTATAAGGGGCTAAAGTTTAAAGCTTAAATGTTTCAATGGGTACTTTATTGCTTTGATAAAAATCAAAATATTAGAAAATAAACAGCAGCAAAGTAATACGATACTAGGTATAATACAACTACTCGCGTGCCATGACCCATTTACAGTTTTGTTGTTTATGACAAAAAAATGTACAAATGTTAAAAATCAGTCTATCAGGCATTATGCGTCAACTAAAACATATGCATTTTTAACGCGTTTTATTATACATTAAATAAGTAATCCTAAATGTTAATAAAATCTGTTTTCCTCGTGAAAACAAAATGTAGGCATCATTTGCATAAAATATTACTTACCTAAAGTTTAATTTATATTTCATCTTAAAATCCCGGCAAAGCCTTTGAAATACAATTAATTTTAGAATTTATTGATATTCTATAGTTAGTATAGAACTCATTGGTAATATTATTTAATAGTAAGAAAAGTTTCTTATCGATCAACGCTCCAACGACACAATAACCAAATTTTTCAGAAGTTTTTTTTTTTATTATACAACAGTCAAATAAAATTTATATGAAATATTTCAATTAAAGTATAAATTGTGTAACGAGATTTGACGAGAGCATAATATTATATATACCTAGTAATAGATTACACGTAAAGGAAACGCATATATACTACACGTAGGTATTCGAATTCGTGATGAGGCAAGGACGAACATATTGAATTACGAATGTCGAGCATACCCCTGATAGGTAGTTGCGCATGTATATAATATATTTATATATATATATAGAGAGAGACTTAAAGCTATATATATATATATATATATAAACAACCTTCATTACGTCGTGATAGCATTCGACACATCCGGTCGCCTGCAGTAGTTTTTGCTAATCGGGACCCGCCAAAAAGCTCGTCGCTCGGCACGTTCCCTCGTTTCGAAAAAGATTCCTTCCGGACTACCCCCCCCCCCCCCCACCACACACACATCCACACACGCGCACACGCACACCCTTAACCTCGCCCGTACGGCCGTATGTCCGACTATATATCCACCCCGTCTGGTCCGCACCCTGCAGCCGATAGCAGTCTTCCTCCCCGGACTATTACCAATCCCAGGGTCAGTTATAATTGGAATGATATCTCCGGCCGGACAGTACATAAGCATCTCTTTCCCTAACACGAAGCCAATCAGAGCGGTAAGACTTTTTTTCTTTTCATATTGTACGTACACGCACGCACGCACTCGCACACACACCCTGAGTCGTCTTTATACCCGCGCGTATCTCGTCCGCCTGAACGCATTTCCACTGTCCTCTCATTCAAGAAGTTGTAATAACTGTACACACTCACGGAGACGAATATTGACGAGCTGGGGTTTCTAAAAACGAGATAAATGTAATAAAATACTAAATCTCGTAGGAGGAAGAGAAATTAGGAAAAAAACACTCTAGAAAAAGTACGCACTACTATAGGCACATAGTACATATTATATGCTAATACTTCCTGGTTTCTAAAATTGAATGTAACGTTTTCAAAATCATTGACATTACTATATGCAAAACGGTCAAAAAACACGTTTAATCTGCTATACGTATACGGATGATGAAAAATATATTGCTAACGAATTTGATATAAATAGTAAGTTATTAATGCGTTACAGAGTATAATATTATACTATATCAACAGTATAATAGACGCGAGCCGAAGATCAAAAATATCGAAAAAATAATATTTTTTAAAAATCAACAGTTGTTTTGTTATTGTAGGAGGCATCGTATAATATTATCACATAGTTTTACGGAATCCAAATTCACGGCAGACTGCCACAGCAGTATATTATTATTAATTCAGGGCTCGTAAGTTCATGCCCTGAAAAATGCCTAAATAAGCATGCATTTATGCACTCAAAATTGTAAAATTATGCATTGAAATATTCCTTGAGAAATTAAAAAATATACATTTATACACACTAACTATCTAAAATTATGCACTTAAAAAATGCTCACTTAAAAAAATCATAAACAATTTTTGAAAATTTCTGTTTTTAATTTTATATATATTATTTTTAGACTGAAACACTGATAAACTGAATGAAGTAATTAAAACTATATACCTAGCTATTGAATTTTAATCATTTTATGTTGCGACTGAATTCCCAAACATTTTATATAAATATAGAATATATTATAATATTATAATGAAAAATTATAACCGATCGCGTTTTTTTTTCGTCAAATGTTGATTCTTTCATAGCTGTATTTCTATAAAAAAAAAAAATGCATATCGATATAATAATATGAATAGGAATATAAAAATCACGCATAATATGCCCGATAAAATAGAAATATGCCAAATAGGCACAAAACCTTTAAATATGCAAAAACATGCAAAATAAGACTTCGCATATTTAACCGTGGTAATGGATTTCTATGTCGTCTAGCATTAAATACAACTTAGCAAGATCGATGCAAATGCATGAACTTACGAGCCCCGAGTATAAGTCTAACCTAACCGCTTACTGGCCAACAGAAACCAAGTGCCGGTTTAGGTTTTGACGCGATTCGAGCGCCAGAACACGTGAACGGTTATGCCGATTGAAAAATAAAAAAACGAAATATCACGGGCGCCGCGTACGTCATATTAATAATATATATATTTTTATTCGCGTTGACAGAACTCGTGTATAACGTGTCACACACACACACACACACACACACACACACACGTATATACACGAGTACTTGTATGCGTCATGTGTATGTATATATATATATATATATGTATGCTGTATATGCACATTTATACATTTATACGCGAAAAATCCTCGGGGAGTGGCGGACCGACGAAAGGAGTGGCTTTTGCAGCACAAAAGGGATTTGCGCCCGGCCGAGGGGAACGAGCGATGCTTTATTCATGCGGCGTATCTGGCCGGGACCTTTGAACTTTTTGCAACGACGACGATCTGAGAATAAATACATATTGAGCGTAAAGAAATTTGTCGGAGTGCGGACGGATAACGGCGCGGGCGACTGCACCCCCCCCCCCTTCGGCTGCGAATATATATATATATATATAAGCGGCGCAGCTATACGGCGACAGCGGCAATATAGAACTTTTCTTTTATTCATGTTTCCCGCCGACACAAACCCCTTCCCGCTAGCACCCCGCCACTTATACGCGTTGATCGATTTTTTTTTTTGTTTTTTTTTTTTTTTTACTCATCAGATTTGTCAACCAAGCAGACTCGGAATATTGTGTCACTTTAACAAGTACCCGACACCCAACAGTCATCTGCACACGATCGACCGACAATAATATTCTCGATCACCGTGGCCGCGGATCCATCTGTAGGATATACGTTCAAGTTAAATACATCACGAGTCGCTAATACTACAACAACAATTCAATATGGTTAATATATACTATGTATCTATATATTTATTAAGTCATATTTACTGCAATATCTACGCAATGTAGATTGCTTGTCCAATTTTTACAATATAGCGATACATATATACCTAGTCACTATTCTCTTTTTATCAATTAATTTTTTTTTTATTTGAGTATGAATAATATTAAGTAGGTGCCTAATAAACGATAAGCATCATTATAAATGGTGACTCACTTTAGCGCAATAAAGAAATAATAGTACACTATTGGACTCGTCAGAAAAAATATAAATATATTCATACATTCATAATAATTGGTGTAAAAGTAGACACCCATATAACATACAATATTTTAAATAAAAACAAATGTTATCTAATGATAGAAAAAAAATACTAAAAAGTAATTATTTGAAAAGTTAGTATCAGAAACTGAGTTTTGAACATTCGTTCCGTTTCTCACACTTTGATGCTGGCCAATATTTTATTACAAGTGTAGGTTTAAAAATTAAAAGCAAAGATAAACCATTAAACATTCAAAATATGTATCTAAATGGAGCGTTGTTCTACCAGAAAATAGTTTAAAAATTCTTACATCAGATTGTATTTTATTTATTAGCAGCTTTTAGAAAAATGTCATTTCTAAATAGTACTATTTATGTAACAAAATAATAATATGTCCATTAGATTTATTTAGTACATGCACAATTATTTTGACCACTTTTTTAGTACCTAAAATCGTATGAACTTGTTCAACATATACACAATTATTAACTTGCAATATTTATTATTTTTTTATTTAAAGTATTAAGTATTTAAATGTTATTACATCTCTACGCGAATAATAATTCATTGATTGTAAAAATTGTCGTCCGTCTATATATTAATGAAGTCTTGTCTTACCAAATCATTGCTTGTGTAAGTTAAACATAAAGGCAATACATGGTAAGTGTTCTGAGGTGTCCGTGTATGCGATCAAACGGCATTTATTCCCTCTCTCGCCCAAGGAAAAAACCTATATCCTTTTCCACTCGTAAACGTTCGAAATAAACCGAAAGGGCGATTATCCCTTATGTATAAAGCTCCCCGGGCTTTTAAACGCTTTGGTATTCCGATCGGTCTTGGTCCGGCTGACAGACCCCAAAAACCGACACGTCATCATATACACATGGACACTGGGTGGGGTCCAGACATTCAAATCCTCTTATTTGGACGTCTCCCTGTTCTTTTCTACATTTCCCTTTCTTCTATGCGTCTTCACTCTCATATACATGCACATTTCTCCTCGTGACCCTTGGCAGCGGCTAGGGAGCAATTGTTACTGGCCTTGAGGGGTCATCTATTCTGAAAGTTGCAATCCCTAAAGGCTATGTCAATTCGTTTTTTCTCATACATTTTTTTCTTTTTTTTGTTTGCTTCTGCCGAGCCCCTCTGTATCCTTAGGCACCTTTGTCCTCCCAGCTTTATATGGCTCCCAATATTATTATCATGACTATACTATTATTATTATTATTATTGTTTCCAGCGAAAAGATTACACCTTCTGGATTTTCCCTTTGTTTTACAAGGCCGAGACAGTTTTCCACCCGACGTGAATCGAATCCTAAAATTCCATTTGTACAACACTGCAGCAGTCAGCCAAATGCATGGCACTATCGAGAAAATAATAATCGAATATACGACCGTCAGTTAATTCCCACTATTGTGTAAGACCATCAAACGATCCAAATGGGTCCTTTGAGGGGTTACAAAAAACACATTGCTTTTGAAAAACACATCATATATTGTGCGCCTACGATTTGCGTTTGAAATAATTAAAGGTTATTTGGTTTCATCATTTTAACATATACGAGATTGTAAATATGTGCCGAATAAAAAAATAAACGCCTATACTTATTTTTTTTATTTATTTATTTATGTTAAAAATTAAAACACTACACTTAGAATTATTTAATTAATACTAAGTAGACGTCATAATATGTGTTGACTAAGCTTACCAAATTTTTGTTCTGTAAAACCAATTCTGTGTAAGCTTTCATATTATAGTGAATGGACTTATTATAAGCCTTAAAGGGAAGACTCTGTATTTGAACGTCAAGTTTCTTAGATGATTTTAAACAAGTTATGAGCATTTTTAAATTTAAATATTTTACACGTTAATAACTCAATTAATATTTTAAATATTGTAAAACCTGTAAACACGGTAATACGTCAAATTCACTTTTATATTAAAACTACAACACACAATTTGTTATTGTAATACATCTTTTCAAATTATAATTTAAATACGTGATTGTGATATTATAATAATCTTTAATTTCGTAATAGAATAATAATTTTACTTATTTGATTTGAATTATTTAAAAGACATGTTTAGATAATATTTATAGTTAAAATGATACTAATAAGTATAATACTGGTCAAACGTGTACCGCGTGTGGTTGGTTACTTTGAATAAAAAGTTTTCATTGGTTAATGTAAAACACAAATAGCTAATCTGCGACGCTAAGAATTTTAAATTAAATATCAAATTGTATTAATCGTGGTATTATTATTGTTGTCGTTGAAAATGTTAAAAAAAAAACCGAGATGAAATACTTTATGGGTGGTTAAAATATAATAATTCGTTGACTAATATAGTATAATATCGCGTATTCAAGTTTATACGGTGACAAATAAAAACGACATATTTTCCATTATACTTCTCTTTTTGAGCGAGTGTGGCTAACGAAGCGATTAGTTGCCGACAAAAAAAAAAAAAAGACACCACAAATTGAAATCTAAAAATCCACTTGTCCGTAATAGATATACCTATTCCCCGTCCTCACACAGTTTCGCTTAAATTGGTCGTGAAATATCGGCACACTCATATACACATAACAATCGCAAAAAATCATATATATATATATATACAACAGTAATATAATAAGAGCGAAAAAAATACAAAATATAATAATGGAACAACACGCGTTTTATTCCTATCAATCAGATGCCATTATACACGGATGTAGTGAAGTCTAATTGAATATAACTGTAACTGTCCACATTATATTCTGGGTTGGACGCGGTTTAAAATATCGGAATACATTTTTTTTTTTTTAATAATAATATAATATGTTTTTGTCATATCCCCTCCGATAGTTAAGACGCTTATAACTTATATATTTGGATGTATATCGTACATAAAGTAATTTTGTCTACCAATACAAAATGTATATAGGCGGTATACAAGAAGCTACTCGTTATAACTTATAAGTCTATAGAGCGCGGATTTTTATGCAGTAAAAAAAATGAAAATATGCAAAAAATATGCAATAATTTAGTTCTTATTTATTTAAAATTTACAAGTTAAACAACTTATAATATAATTAATTACTTAAATACACAAATAAAAAAAAAAAAATTAGAGAATTTTCTGAACAACTTAATGTATTCTTAAAATGTTATTTATTATTAAAATGAATAATCATATGCATTTTGAGTTTTTCTTCAGTGAAGCTATGACGTTTATCGGTTAACATATTTTTAAAGACTGAGAACGAAGGTTCGACGTCAACCAATAAGTTGTCGGGGCATATTTGAAGCAACTTACTATTATCGGGTCTTGATAAATATCTTCGAGCTGAACGTTTTTGCCTAATAGTACTCATCTTATCTTTATTTCAATTATTATTTAATGCCCACAAAATTATTTTTAATATTTCTATTCGACAAAATATTATTTTATACATTTTTTTCTTTTAATTTTCGGTTTAATATGCAATACATTTCAAATTTTGTAAAAATATGCAAAAATATATTCAATAACCATTAAATATGCAAAACAAAATTTCACCGGTAGATCTTCTAGCTATTATGATTTATAAAGATTATTGACAAAAATCCAAAAATGTGAAAAGGAAAAAATATGCAATTGCATAGAAATCCGCGCTCTACTTATAACCATATATTTTTTATTATCTACCTTATATTATATATTATTCTTAATTTTAAAATCAGCCAATAAAACAATTTAGAGTTAAAATATTTTTATCTCAACATGCATTGAGCAGATACAATTACACCAGTAGAGTAGATGTTAACAGACCATCTACAAAAAAGTCCATGGATTGTGGGAGGAAAATCACACTTTTTAAAGAATACTAAAAAGATAAAGTTAATTTAATTTTTTGTTTAATATTTTAGTAATTATATTACTTGTATTAGTATTTAATACTATAGTTTATTTTCTTCTTTGGATACAAGTATACCTGTATACTGCTATAATAATATTATTATATCAAAATCTAAAATGTATTATTATTAGTTATTACTTTTTTTAAATAATAAATAATAAATAAATAATGAATTATTTGTACCTAACGACTCCATTTATATGGTTTATCCACAAAGCAACCATCTGGTTACTGATTCGACTTATACCTCCATTGCAAATTTACTCTTATCGTTTCGAATTCCCTGCATGTGAGATAATAATTAAATAAATAATATTATTTTTAGTTTCAAAATGGCAATTATATCATATTCAATAAACCATTTGACGAAAGCACGTTGAAATACGATTTCAGATTTAACGAAAGTGTACTATTTTTCTCAATTAACTCAATATCTATGATGTGACATTTTTGTGAATTTACCTGTACTCAATTTCTAATAAGCACGCCATTCTCTTTTCATTTCTATCCCGAGTTCTATACTTATTATGAGTTATGATCTACAAAGTACCTATATTATAACTCAGCCACTGATGACATGTGCCTACTATATATTTTAACTACCTATTATAGATTCAAAATAATTAAAATTAATATTTATAAAATATAATTAATAACTGATTGGTTAATTTTAACAATATCTATTATAATTTGTTGAAAGGATGTGAAGTATATGCATAGACATGTTTGGAATTTAATTACAACAATACAGTTAATAAATGAATTAATCAACTACAAAATTAAAACCGTTCGTTAATTGAATTGTTTAAATTGTTAACAAGCTTTTAAGTTTTAAAATATATTAAAAAATAATTGCATTCAACTGTGCGAAATAATCTATATTATTATAATTAATTTAGAAGAATACAATATTTCAAAAGTCTTACAGTAACAATAATTAAACAATAATGTTCATTATTTAAAACTCTTTTAAAAATGTATTTTTATTTTGAAAATCTGTTACACAAAATGTTAACAATAAGTGAATGTGAATATAATAGAATCATACATAATGGGATTGAAATATTCTCCAAGCAGAGGAACTTGAGCATTTATACATTTTATAAAAATATATTTAATGAAATTGAAAATAATTATTTTTATCGGCTTACGGTTTTAGTAATAAATAACAACGTTTTTTACTACTGGTTGATTAAAAAAATATAGTAAGGAAATACTAAAATATTCAAAATAAATAGGCTATAGAGAAACAATAAATTAATTATGACGTACAGTAATTTAATTAAATAAAAGAAGTGTTATAACGAATGACACAGTTGGATATTTTCTTTTCTCATTATTTATGTATTTTTAGTTGCCATACAATGATAAAAATGGTATAAAATAAATGAAAGAGAAATTATTAATTAACTAATGAGTTTCCCTATTATATGCATTTGCATTACATGTGCGTTCCCTTGTAAACCACTGAGATTTTTCTTAACGTCTGTTATAAAATAATAATAGGTTATATTATTTTTACAACGTATTCGATAAATATTATATTATTTTCAACGAAACGTTTTTAATGTGCAACTCCGATGACATATTTTTATTTTGTGGAAATTTACCGATGAATTCTTTCTCGGTTGTCGACTATCCGGCCTAGGGCGTCAAACACAGAGATAAAAAAAAAAAAAAACTTACTTACTACAGATGTAGACACACAAACATCAAACAGGAGATAACCCTGTTTGGCGACGAAGAAAACTCCGTCCCTCGGAGGATTGTTTATCACATTGTGGGGAATGTAACTAAATTCTTCTTCTTTTACCCCCCCCCCCACGGACAAAGCTCATTCTTTTGTGTAATAAAATCGAGACGGAAAAGCAATTTCTTTACGGAAAAATCTGAGTCGTTTGAGTATGTGTTTTTTAACGAACTCGTATGGTTTTTCCTTCTTTATACTTCGACAAACAGTTGTCTAACGAACAGACTTGTTTGTCTTTTGATATATACCCTAGTCTTCTAACAGACTAGTAAAAAAAAGGAACGGTTACGGTTTAATTAAGCCTAAGTTTTACTTTGGGGACGAGTCACTCGCTTGACGGAATTTCGAAAGCGTATAGCAGAGGAAAAAGTTTTTGACATTTCCGTCTTATCGTTTAATTATTTCCAATGTGCTATTGACTAAAACATATATATATTTATATATAGAGAAACAAAATGGAGTATCTTATGTGAGCGAATCACTGTAACCACTAACAAAAGCATTCTCGCGTTTAGAAAACATCTAAGATACTTTTAAATAAAGACCGATAAAAGTGATTTTAAAAATTAAAAGTTTCAAGTTGCCTTTTGTATCAAATGTTTAAATTTTCAACAAAAATTTCACAACACTTAATTTATCAGTTTTTTTAAGTGATAATTATTTAAATTGCATATACAATTAACCCACGCACTTTTAATACAAATAAACGTGATGTGTTGTAAGTTCTAATAACACTAATCATTTTAATGAAACAAGCGCTGGATATAATTAAATAAGAAGTCATCTCTGCAGTTCATTTTCCTCAGTAGAATAATTAAGATTTAAGACTGTCTGTCAGCATTTAATTATCATTATAATATTATTTAATTAGAAATTTATTATTTATCATTATATTCAAAATGATTCTGAAAGGATCTCGGTTTACTATATAGTTTTTATAAGTACTTTTTTAAATTTTAAGTAGCCTTAAATAATCGTTATGTCAACATTTCCGAGACAATAACAAATAATAATATATACTCAGTAAAAATTTGATAATATTAATCTAATTCTGATGTTCTTGTCATACAAAACCATTAAATCCCAAAATGACATATTTCATCAAAATAGTTATAAAGCAATGTATTAAAAATATCATAGTACTTACATTTTGAAATTAATAAATTTAAGTATTTTTAACAGAAAAAAAACTTTACTTATTATAGAAAATTAAATGTAATTAAGCTTGTATTACATTTTCTGGTTTTAATTACCTTTATGGTAAATTTTATTTTTTTCTGAACTACAGTAATATAAGAAGATTTCTATTTTTAATTAAATGTAATTATAGCCGTTTTTCAATAACTATGATAACATTTTCTATGTTATTACTAGAATACTGAATATCTTTTAAAAATCATCAACTTACTTGAAAAAATCAATGATCAATAAAAATTTATATTTTTTAAAGGTTCCCCGCACAAAATAAGTATTTTTATAGTATTATAAATAAATGTTGAATTCACTCCTGCAGTATTAGGTAGGTATATTGCATTCATACAATATTGTGAAAAGTGAACCAAACAAGTCATACTTGAAATGAAACTGACACAAGTACCTACATTTTAATGTCTGTGTTTATTATTTGTATATCTATTAAAATCAATAAAGAATCATTAATTCGTCAAACTGTAGGTACTCATATTATAATGAACGAACAAGTGGCTCGGGATCCTCCTCGAAGATCGCGACTTAACGGACGGTCCCTGGAACGTCGGAGTTAACTACCGCAGTTAATTCCGCCAACCGATCCTATTCTAAGACATTGCCGCCGGACTGCAGCGCGAGAGGAAAAATTACGAACGAATTTATACGGGTAATAATTTATAACGAATTTAAATATGTTAATGTTGTTCGACAAAATTTCAAAAATAAACGACTAGAGAATATCACAAGACCGTTTTCATTTCTATTTATTCGACAACGTACCTCACCCGTACGTCCCACCCGCTATTCATATCGACCGTAATAATTATTAATGGAGGAAGCGTCTTTTTTCGGCCAATCAAAATTACCGATTCGAATACGGAGATATTTTGATCGTTGAAAGTCGATATTATTATGATATTATATATATATTATATTGTGTGTGTGTCAGTCCCTAAAATAACCAAATTTTCGTACTACACACAGTCTCAAATCAGTCAAATCTAAATAAAAAATATAAACTATTACCGATGCTTATAGTCTTCTTCAACCAATAACACATAATATAAATTAAATAAAAATATGTATAATTAATATATGAATTCATTACTGTGAACAAAATTAAATTATTATTAATTAATTTATAAATAAATTTACTCTAGTATCATCAACGTATTATTATTATAGATATATTATATTTTGACCTTTTAGTTATAAAGCGTCATTTTCAACTTTACGCCGAATAAAAACATACCTAAGGTCAACAATATCTAAAGAGAGATTAAACTCACTTGCTATATTAAATATTGAATCAGAATTAATAACAAAACAAATTAAATATGAAGATATTATAGATCATTTTGCTGATATTCAATCAAGAAAAAAATTGTAAAATAAACAATAAATATTATTATATTACTATATTATAGTACATATTATTAATTGTATTTCATTCATTATTATTTGAATCATGGAAGATTCTAGGTAGATAGTACCTAAGTTATAAATTAGTTACTTATGTTTTTTTTTGTATGGTTTACCTACTATTAAAAATATAATATTGGAATGCATAGGTACCTAGTTAAAATTGCTAAAAATTAACTGCAAATTAAATTTCCAATGAGAAAGGGAAACATAAAAAATTAATTAATTTATGCCCCCCCCAAAAAAAAAAAAAAAATTTAGCCGAAAGGGGTGCCATAAATATTGTGCCCGGGGGCGAAAAATCCCTAAATACAGCCCTGTCTATAATGTATTAGTGTGTGGTGTGTCTGGTTACTGGTTATATTAGTAAAATAGGTATTGAGTTTAATAATGATACTATCAGCGACGGCTATTGCAGTGTTGCATGCGGGTTATTTCTAGATAAACATTACTAAGCTAATAAAAATAAAAATAGCTACTCTCAATAACAATAAATAATAACAACTATAATGAGTATAAAAGAAGTAACAACACAAAATATTGTTTACTGTGTGTCTGTGTAAAATGTACCTATATAATAATTAAAATATGGTTTGTCAAAAAACCATTAAATTATTTAAAAAAATGTGAAGCTATAAAATTGTATAAAATATTATTATAGAGGTTTAATTTGAACACACTTTTAAAATTCGTACTACACACTGCACTTTTTGTACTACACAAAGTGTGTCGTACTACACACAATTTTAGGGACTGGTGTGTGTGTGGGCGAACTCGTAATTCAACACCTGTATATGTACAATATATTATAATGCCTATATAACGGTATTACGCGCGGCGCGTAAAACGCAAACCGGAGGGAAAGTCGATAAAGAATTATAAAGCCCGGGCGGCCGGCTGATGGAAATCAGGAAGCGCGATCGTTTTGGCCGGTTGCCAAGCGACCGGCCCAGCTAACGGCCAATTTGCGATTAGCGCGCGCTAGTACAATCGTTTTGCACACTTTATCCCCGACCACCACCCCGACGACCGCGACGCGGTGTGTGCAGTGTGCACGTCATCCGTCGTCGTTTAACTCTCCCGCGAACGACCAATAATTTATCGCGCGAACCGGCGAGACGGATTTCCCTGTTGCACTCGACGATTTTTATTAGTACACAATAACAATATTATTAAATCGCATAATATCATATATTATACACTATGCGACTATTGCGCTGCTAATCGGTCGTCGTCGTCGACGACAATTGATCGACAATTGATGTCGTCGCGCGATTATCGATATCCGGGTCCTTGAAATGTGTATATAGTATATATATATATATATTATTAGGGCCCGGAATTTGATGACCTAAAAATCTTTAAAAAATGCACATAAAAAAAGTGTTAAAATGACTTATAAACATCAAAAAATGACTAAAAAATGACTCCAAAAATAACAAAAATAACTATAATGACTATAAAAAATAATGTCAATACGTAAATAATTAAAGGACTCAGCTATACAATATATGGCAGTTTTTTTAAATATTTAATTTTATCAATATAATAAGGAACAAAACATGTTTTTTCAGCAAGAAAAATGCAAATATACTTACAAAAATAGAAAAATGCACTAACATGTTTAAAAAATGACCTTACAACCGAGAATTACCAAAAAAATGCAAAAAATGTAAAATAAAATTTGTACCATTACATTTTACATGGTACAAGTCAAATTTCTATAAAGATGGGCCTCGAATGCAAGCATTAGATAAAAAGATGCAAATGCATCAAGTTCCGGGCCCTATGTATTATATATTATGGTTAGCGGCAATGTGTATAATATTGGTATTTTATAAAATGCCTAGAAATTCTATATAATCCCAAATACAGCCGGCAATCTTTAAAAAATTTTAAATTACCTACGAATTATATAAAAATTCCAAACAATGTATAGGTAATGTATCAAACGCATCTTATCGGTTTTATTATTTGACAATGTTCCTTCGCCTAATATAAATCCATTAGTAATCTGTAATATCGATAATAAGTACATCGGAGAGTACAGTCTCAACTTACTGTCGAGAGATAATGCAATAATTATTTCGTCACAATCGTCATAGATATATGGTATACCGCTACCTAGTCTTTTCATATTTCATCGTTTGACAAAATGTCGGTTTTGAAGCAACAATGTGATTCAAACAATTAAAGTTGTTGATAGTGCTAAATCAAAAAACAAAAAAAAAACCACGTACCTATTGGATGCTTAACAAATATGATGTTTTTTGATAATTAATAACTGTGTACTATCATACAAATTAATATTTTTTGTTTCATTTTTATGAATGCATTATATTCTGTAATATTTAATAGGTACTTTGTAATAAATATTTTCTTATGCAATAATACAATTAATTGTCTTTGGTAGGCAATAGTAGGTATTATGATAGAAGGAAACGGATTTCCTTAGTGATTACTGATTTCCCTATTCTGCATATTGCCAATGTGTTGTTTGTCATTTTATGAAATGCCTGGTTATTATACAAAATACTTAGAAAATGTATGTAAAAAAAAAAAAAGATTATGAACCTTTTTTTAAAAATCACCAGGTATTATATTATAGAATTCCTGGGCATTTTATAAAATACCAATATTATACATATAATATTGCCGCTAACATATACACACTATCGTAAATTTTAACTCGACGAGATTATACGAGAATATAATAGTTTTGAGATTCTGATCCTTTTTTTGGTTTTACACTCGAGCGGCATTGCTATTAACATCACCTATATATAGATTATAATGAGCTCTCCAAAGATTGCGAGGACCACCTACACCGCTTTTAAATGTTATCGCACTTTATCAGTAGTTGTTATATATATATATATATATTATACACCCTAAGCGTTAAGAACGTCCTACCGACCATTGCCAGCCGCGTGCTAAGAACGCACTGCAATACTGCAGAAATCTGCTAAATCGGGTTTCTTTTAACTCCGCTTGAAATCGTTTTTCGAATATCACGATCATCACAATTTTCGAATTTGTAACGATTACACCGTTATTGTCCTACGCCGAGACGAGCGAAATTATAAGAGTGTTTTCGAGTAAATGCATTTAAATAAAAAACTACTATCGCACGGCGTTTTTAATAGGCTTTTTAGGTACACCACTGTCGAGAGTTGGTTTTCTCGGTATTGTATATAAGTATGTGGTTTTACGTTATCATACAGTATAATATGATATAGGTATATAGACGTGTTGAGTAAGTTAAAATCGTTATAGTACAGTGTATAAAGTTTGAATGCGATTTTAGCCTTTCCGCGAGAACCGCGAGAAAAACAAAATGAAGAAAAATCGTTTTTATTTATCGCGCGGACAAGTTCGTAGTTGTAATATTTTAAAATGTATAAACAAATTATTATTTATGAAACAGTCTTGTGAAAATCTATGCAGTGCCTTAACCGTTGACCGTACGCAGTCCGCTGTTATTTGATAATCAGTGGCTATACATCAAACCTATCGAACCTATTTTCGACACGATTCATTCGCTGCCACTCGACAAGTATATCCAGGGTTGGGCAGTATCAAAGATACATGCATCAAAGATACAATTGTATCTTGTATCTTGTATCATGATACATAATTTTAATGTATCAAGTATCATGTATCATGATACATTTTATACTAGTATCATGTATCTTTTTTTGCCAAAAGATACTAGATACTATTATTGTAAAAATTTGTACTGAATAGTACCAAAACATTCGATTTTCGATATTAGATCATTTCGTCGCGGATTGTATTTTTACGAAAAATATTGTCCAGCTACAATCCAGCCGAAATATTAACGATAACGAAAAAATGCACCACACAATCTCATAAATTTAAGATAATCTGATAAACATAAAATTAAATTGAGGTGCCCGTATGGCCGTAGCCCGTAGCCCAAACGCAGTCAATACTCATACAGAAAAGCACTAAATCGAAATTTTCGTTCTCATAAAATATGAATCCGCTGCCTAGATATGAGTGTAACCGTGTAGGTATTTCCACATAAAATAGAAAATAAAATCAGAAGTAAAGGTAAGCAATTACAGCATACTATTCACGTTGGTGTACCATACTATTCGTTCTGTCGTCTGTGGATTCCATATTACATTAGGTGATCACCAGTATGCACTTTATGCATTTGCATCTTTCTCGGGAAGCTGCATATTTCAAATCTGATTCGATACAAATTCGTTTCATAAACCATACAGTTGAAATACAAAAATTTATGTTGCATATTTTTGCATATTTCACTAAATTTATATGATTATGCATATTTAAAGATTTTGAGTATATAAATGCATTTTATGGTAAAAATTTATAAGAAATCAACAACAAACAAGTTTTTGATAATTGAATATTGTAAATTAAATAATTTAAAAATAAATATCTGCCGCACACAGTTTCCTAGTCTATATTTTGAATTATACTATACCGAGTAATAGCCTTATTTAATTAAAATGTTTATTTTTACCAATAGCTGTCACTATTGCCGTCGGCGACGCTCGCCTGTATGGTTTATAGTGTTTTTACTAAGAAATTGGTAATAAAAGAATTGGCCGTTACTCTTACCGGCCAGGTTTTTAATTTATATTGAAGTCGCTCGTTAGATAAAATTAAACAAAATATCCATATACCGATGGCCGATGGGCAATGATATTGACATATTGTTTGATCGAAAACATATTCGATAACGGTGGTCTGTTACAAACATGATTTAATAATCGCTGTATTTGATAAATTCAGGATTTTGAATTTAGGACTCTGGGAATAGATTCAGTATAACAGCTTCAATATTATCAAAAGAAAAATATAAATAAAATATTTATGATTCAAAAATAATTTTTTTTTTTTTATAAATATGCTTTTAAATACATCTTTTATAAAATAATAAATGCATATTATACCGCATATTTTGGTTTTTTTAGTGCATACGTATGCACATATTTCATTGTTTTTTAGCGCATAAAGTTCCGAGCCCTGGTGATCACTAAAAAATAATAAAACCGAATTTGTGTATAAATGCTACAGAACAAATTATTAATGATTGTAGTAACCATGAATCTAGTAGAGATTCTGATTCATATTATAAGTATAAATTAAGATGTAATTGTTATGTACTTTCTTAATTTTGGTGTATTTATATTATACATGTGATGTATATTAGTTATAAATGTATAATGTGTACCTATATTGCCTTATTCTATTATTTGATATAATTATGACTTTATAAATATTTATAAATACTATTGTTATGTAGGTATAATAATAATATTATGTATTTATTATGTATAGACAGTATAGTGAATTGTGTATAGACGTTTTACGTTTAATAATTAATAAAATTCGATTGGAAATATAAAAGTATCATGTATCTTGTATCTTGTATCTTTTCTACATTCACAATGTATCTTGTATCTTGTATCTTGATACACTAATTGTATGTATCATGTACCATGTATCATGATACTTTTTTTAAAGTATTTTGCCCAACCCTGAGTATATCGATAGTCCGAACGAATGTCCGATAGACCACCCGTACAAGCCACCTCATCATAAATAAATATAAATATGTACACCCGAAGCTATAAGCGCATCCTAACCAATATAGGCGCCGGAGCTATATTTATACATAACGTTATACTTATTAAAATTCAAGTTAATAAATAAATAGGTAGGTAAGTTATTTTTTTATTATTCGTATAGCGGTGGGGAGGATGGTGGTATCCTGCTCGTGGCCCTCACTGCATGCGATAAGAATCCACAACAGACAGCTTAAAAGCAAGAAGTCCTCCTTTTTACGCAACTAATACCACCACCAAGGCGCTGTTACCCAGCCTACACAGTGACACGCAAAAAGGTTAGGTTATCAGGACCATATGACGCCGAGAGTAGGTCCTTAGGATCTGCCACTTCAACATCGAAGGAATATCAAATGCTAAGAGCGAACTGTTATTAGGAAGTGTCTGCAGACAAAAGGCTATTGATGTAATTGCTATACTATACAAGAAACACGCACAGTTGATGACGCTGATCTCTGCAGGAGAGGGTACATATATAGCCGGTTATGAACTTATTGGATCTATTCGCCATATAATCAGTACGGTGTAGCGACATTTGTGAGAGACGACATTTACAGTGCAAGGATGCGATAGTCGGCGAATGCAGTGGGAACATCGAAGTCTTGGCGATAGAAGTGTGTGGAACAACCGTTATAAAATTAATATACTTATAAACCACCAAATGTAGCATGGAGTAACCCCCCTATCAAATAGGTAAGTATTATTATATATGAGTATAGTCGTCATTCCTACAGAGGTATATGCGGATAGCCAATCTATCCAGTAAATATTATTGATAAACAAAATATTTTCGAAATACTCACAGGCTATATAATTGGCATTTTATTACTCTCATCACATTATACAATAGCACAGCATACCACGACGTGTTAAAACATCCTTACACTGCAGATGTTTAAAATATACACTTCAAATTAAATAGAATGCCTTTAACGAGTATCCATACACTACACGATTCCAATGAATGGATCTAAGACGTAAACGGTGTTTCGACTATCATTTTCACATCAACACCGTATTATATTATTGTTGGTAATAATTTATAAGTAGATATAATATTTTTACATACATTTAAAATTATTATTTAAAATGACAAATGCGTATATATTTATAAATGTAATGATGGATTGTTTGTTCTTAATATTATAAATTATAATATTTAATAATTTTTTTTTAACTTTATAATACATAGTTTAAAAAAATATATTTATTATAATTATTCAGTTATAATTTTAAATTACGACTTACCATAAATATTAAACCGCAATCAAATCTGTTGATATTAATTTTTTTATTTGTCCACAGCTCAACTGGATATTTGCGGCAAACTAAAAATACATTGTTAAAACGTTCAATTAATTTGTTTGATTACAAAATGTATTTCATTGATATAAAAAAAAATAGATGAAATTTGATTATTAGGTCTAATAAGATATAATTTGTATTACATTTGTAATTTTGTCCTATTATATAATTTGTTGTTTCTATCTATTAGGTAATTTAAACAAACAACTAATAATAATATACCTAGTAGGTAACGCATATTGATATATCGGTTTTCAGTAATGTTCCTGTTGAACAGATAAACTTTATTTTATTTATATTTTAATTTAACGTTATTGTAGTAAAAATGAACGTTTATTGCACAATATTATAAATTATTATAAAAAAATTACAGTTAGTAAAAGTCACCACCTATATATATTACACTCGAGATTATATAAAATGTGTTTGCTGTGGACCTGTGCTACGTTTAAAAAATGTGTAAATTAAAAACTAATTTTTTAGCGCATATATTTACTATGTCTGATCAGTACATAAGACGTTAATCTATTCGTATTTCTATAGCCATTTACCATTAATAATAGATTTCGTTGCTTGCCCATTTCAGTATGGTTGACTTCTTATATGGGTTATATCGAGATGTGTTATATGCGTGCAATGTGCAGCTGACATGCTTGAACTATAATTAGGACAAATTGCCGATGTTGGCCATAAATTCATTTATATTCATTTTGATTTCATGATCCCGAGTTAACAAAATAATAATTTGTACTGGTACAAAACCGAAATGAATAGATATTTTAGAGGTTATATAATAATATAAAGCAGACTTGCAACAAGCAATTGAAGGGTCCAATGCAACAACCAGTCAACTCCATTTTCATTAATTTTTCAGGAGAGCATGTAAACTGTTTTAATGAACAAATTAATTTTATAGAATAATTTTGTTTATACTATTTATTTATAAATTACTTGTTGTATCATATGACAATAACCTTTATGCAAGTTCCATTAGGCTCAATAATTATTGGAAGATAAACAAGACCAGGAGTTGTCTGGTTGTTGCCCAAAATATATCATGTTTTTTGAAAATTTATAAGTTCAATAATCAATTAAAAATAGGGATTGAAAAATACTAAGCTTATTTAGTTAGAATATCCTTGTATAGTATGTAATGAATGTAACAAAATGATGAAAAACTTTGTAAACCTTTTTATTAGCATCAAAATAAAAAATATATTCCAAATTGAATAAATTAGGACTTCTTGTCATTATTCTGAAACGAAAATGATTTGGAATAAATAAATGAATGTTTTAAACTATTTAAACATAACATGATATATTACCTTTCTTTATGTATTAAAAAAAATATTGAAAATATTGAATAAATTATGACTATGTATGAATTCGGTATTTAATGATTTTAATGTAACAACCAGACAACTCCGGAGTTATCTATTTGTTGCGCTTAAATTCACAATCAAACAACTCCATTTTTACTCATATTTAATTAATTAATTGACGGAGAAGTATGTTTGTTGCACCCATTTGTGAATAATTTTATTCTTTATCATATCAATGAATAAAACGATTTCGCTCAAAAATGGAGTTGACTGGTTGTTGCATTGGACCCTTCAGTTTCAGTATACCTTATTACCCTAGTCTTATACAAAGTTAAAAAGTATATCTATATAATTACCCAGGCGTGTTCAAATCGTCGATCACATTATCTTAGTGCATGCCTATTGTAATATTTTATAACCGCGTAAAAATAGTCCAATTAAAATTCCTCAGATAAATAGTTTTTTGTTATAGCTTCCAATAACAATGTCATAACTCATAATCGGCCGTACATTATATTATTATAGTCTTTCGGCTCTACATATTATTATATTCAACAGAATGTTCCATAATTTTCGGATTATATTATTTCTATTACTATGCCCGCATTAGTGATGCATGGTTGAAAAATCTTTGCGAATTTGTTTCCCTATATCATAAAGCATTGGTCGGCTGACGGGTAGGGCGGTGGGAGGGGGGCACATTATAGTATATGGCCCATTTATCATCACAGCAGGTGTATATTGCTGCGTGTTCGTGCTCTCATTTAAGATTCCGCTCATAACTTTTATTATTATACTTTTTCGGAATTAATACGATTTTTCATCTTATATTACTTCATTGTAACCAGAACCGTACATCTTTCCATCTCTGTTTCCGGGACCGCTGCCTCGGCTTTTCATCCATCCCACACACACACACACATGTACATATATATATTAAAAGCCCGTAGAGCTTTGGACGTTAATAAAAGCTTCGGCTCGCTGTACAATGCTGGAATTAAAACCGTCTTCATTGTTATTCTCGAAATGATTCCGGGCGGGAGACCTGTGAACCAAACAAAAAAGAAAAAGAGAATAAATAAATACGAGAGAAGAAAAACCGAGGAAAGACGTATGTTATTAAAGGCAATGGCGGTGGAGTTTGATAAAAAGAAAAAAAGGTCGGGACGTATGAGAAATGAGCTTGGACTACCCACCATTTATTTTTATTTTTTTCAGTCGTATATACGTAATATGAAATACGAGGGAAATGTTCTTGCCTAGATTAATTAAACTCTCGGGAAAACCACAATATGTCACGTGCATCTTTCATGCCTTTTCGCTACAATACTAAATTCTACATATAAAAATTTAAAAAAATTAAATTTCTTTTTTTCTTTTTAAGTTAAATTTACACGACATTTAAAAGATAAATTAAATTTTTATTGTTAAATAAATAAGTAAATTAATGTGCTAAATATTAAATATAATAAATTGTATAGATGCAATAAGATCGAATAAAATAGTATGGGTTTTATTTAAATAAATAATTTGCTAATGGGTACCTACAATAATCCGAACTATGCAAATACAAACTACAACAAACTAGTCATTTTAACTATTTGATTTCATACATGATACGTAGCTTCTAATACAATTTATAAACAATTAGAAATAAATCTCCAAGAAAAAAAATATTTAAATACCTATTAAACATTTGAAACTATATTATACAATATTGAAATATTGAAATATTGAAAAATAATATGGTAGATTTCTTGACAAAGTACTTATTATAATATTGCAAAACTAAAATATGACTGAAATTTCCAAACAGGAGTTGGCAACGACATTCGTTTAGTTAACATATCAAAAATCAAAATATAAATATATTAAAAGTTTTTCTTAAAATAACTTGGTGGTAAATTCATATTACATTTTTTTTGATTTTAAAAATTACTTGGACTTAAGTATTTGTTTAAAATTAAATTTAATAATGATTTTTCCAAAAATTAATATTAATTAATTTTGTGATGGTTAAATTACATCCGATGGCATGACGAATTGTATGCTGCTTAAATGGTAGACTATATAGACGATTATTATTTTGCCTGGCATTTACAAATTCAACTCGTGTAAAAATTAAAAATGTTAAGGGCGATTTATATGTACCTACGTCCAAAGCGTGATCAAATTGCAATTTACTCAGGCCAGTTCGCGAAAACAATTATTTGTTTTGCAGTCTTTAATATAAAATACATTTTGTGAATTGGTTCAAAATATGTTCCTCGTAAAAATGTTTACTTCAGTCGTTATCGTAACTCAATTTCGCCACAAAAAAAGAACTTGGTCCACACGCCAATTCTTATTGCTCGTGTACTTGATATCTTTCACCGAAAAGTACATTTATACCCTTGTCTACCTATCCTAGTCGGTCTCAGAAACACTTGCGTTACATTTTCAAAACTTTTTTGCATAAAAAGATGTATTTTTCCTTTAATTAATGTATTCAACACAAAAATTAACTTAATTCGAATTATTTGTAACAGTCACGTACGATTAATTACGCAAGTATTACTGTTATAGTTTTAATATTATTATCGACTATAAAATACACTAACGCGTAGGTATTCTAATAATATTCACATAGAAAAATCTATTGCAATGAGCTTTACTCTGTCTCTACAATGTTCCAAGAGACGACTTTCCCTATGTTATTTTTCAGGCGCAGATCCACAGGAGAGCGTTATTGGCGATCACCCTCCCACTATATGGTGTTTTGAAAATATAATACCATAATACCGTACATTATTTATGTATGTATAAATAATTAATAATATATACATAAATGATTTTGTGTGGGGTGTGTGTGTGTGTGTGTGACATAATATAATACACTGCGAGTACCCCGTGTATATAATATAATTATTCTATTTTTATTTACATGTATTTAGGTATCTTGAACAAAAAAAACAAATTACTACGAGTTACAATATAAACATACAATATATTATATTATTATATCATGCGATTTTTCATTGTGTGTGACAAAAACATTTATATCGATCTATCAACCATTTTCTAGAGTTAAACGCGACCTTAGGTCCAGCTACATGCAGTGTCTCAAGTGTTTCAAGTTTTTCCACTATCTTTCTAACTTGGTATAGTCCGTTTTAAATGAAGAATTATTGTAACAACAAGAGATGTTATAGAAAATGTTAAAATTTTGCTTATCGCACATCGTCTAGAGTTGATTATTGTAATTAAATGCAAATTATATGTAATTATGAAAAGTTTAATTTCTATTTGACGAATTCCATATGAGAACAATAAGTAGTATTTAAGTATAAAAAGTTGGGTTTCAGAAAATTCATAAAGTATATACCTAATCAATTATTTATACCAAATACATATTCGAAGGAAAAAATGTTAGAAATTCTTAATTCCAGCAACGTAGGTAGTTAAACAGATATTTATTATATGTCATGATATGTTAAAAGGTTCAGTTAGTACCTAACGACAATATTATAAAAAATAATTTTTCAAACATAATATACCATTGACTTTTGTAATAAATTATTAGGTCTATTAAGAAACACTAACACGATCAATTTTACTAAAATTTCACTTAAATTAAACGTTTGTATTGCGTTGTATTTTCTGTCTTATAGTAATTTGTTATCAAAGTATTAGACATACTGTTAGACTTACTGTGGTTAGGACCGCCCTTTAAACACACCCTTTATTTTCAGCAATAAAAAGAATAGGTGTTTTTCTTATTGTTCACGTTTGAAAACAAGATCATCATCAGGTGGTTTAACGAAAACATAAAATGAAGTATCTATCTTTAAAATACTAAAATATATCGGGAAAAAAAGAAATCCAATAAAAGCGTATATACCGAGCGATTGTGGTTAGAATAAAATAATTCTAAATAAAAATAAAGGATTCAAATAAGTAATAATACCATAATAAATTAATCTCGTAACATATTTTAGTCTCGTGTTCTAACATAAAAAGGCACGTATTGGTAAGCAGGATAATACTATAAAACAACAATGTATTAATTTCCAAATTTTCACTTTCAAAAAATCAATAAACGCATACAGCAGAGACAAATTATTGGCCGTACGGGAGAAATCGGTAAGATCCCAACAGACTCGACGAATTTCAGACGGATGTTATCCGATTTATGACTTCGGAAAACGGCTCACTCTATATAAGTTTTTCGATTTCGAAACGATTTAATTTATATACGTTTCGAACCGGTGCGTATCGATTGCATTCTGTATACCTATACGCCTTAAAAACCATCATGCAACAGCAGTCCGGGAGGTTGTTAAAAACGTTTCTTGCACCTTTCTAGCAGTATAATATAAATTAACATTATAAATATTATGACGTGCAAGCCCGGACAAATATGGATCGTTATGCACAATTTACATTTGTAGGCGTGCGCACGGGGTGAGCCGATAAAGCCTAGCCTAGCTCGACCGGAGATTTTTTAGGGGCATGGTAAAATGTACGTATTATACGTCTAAATAATATTATTATAATGCATATACATATTATACCTATTGTATAACAGTGGAGATCGTGGACATTTTATTTGTCCTGACAGTGTGATAAAATTAAAAACATTTGAATGCACCCCTACACCAAATAAACTAACGAAAACGTCGTGAACAATAACCATGGTTATTTTAATATATTTTATTGTAAATTGTCTAATATATATTTTAAATGTATGTAATGAGAATTTAAAGAATTTAAAATTCAATTTTTAATTTCATAAACGTGTGTCTACAAATACAGCACATTAATGTTGTATGTGTAGATACAAACAAAATATATAATGCCGTTTCAATTTTTCTAATTTTCGATTAGAATATACTTTGATGTTTTTAAAAAAGTGTAGGGGCACAATTTCTTCCAGGCTCGACCGGAAGTTTAAGTCTGCGCACGCCTACGGACAAAAGTGTTATAATACCATAATATTTTATACATTATTATTACTGTATTATCGTATCGACAATAACAATAATAATAATAGTGAAATCACTGGACGAGGGCGAAAGCGTTTTTCCGGGAGTGCAGTTATCGGTACCTATACGCGTATAATAGTGGTCAGCAGCAACGGTACTTAGTATTGATCCCCGGTCCGAGCGCGCTCGGGACGTCGTGCGGGTCACCGGCGTGGAGGAGCGTGGAGGGGCGTGGAGGGCTGCGGAGGGCCGAGAGAGGGTGAGCGTTGGCGGACGCAGTGTGGGCGTGCGGGTGGGTAGCAAAGCGGTGCGGGCGAGGGTCAGTGGCGGTGGCGGCGGCAGCGGTCGGTGATGATGCTGCGCTCTCGGTATTTACGCAATTAGCGACGGCTACGGGCGACGGCGGCGGCGCTACCCCGACGCGCGGAGAGGAGTGCGAGTGGTGGCGCACGCGCGTTACCGATCACCTGAAACTCGGTGGCGGCGGCGGCGGAGGGTGCTTCGTATAATATTTTATTATTATTATAAAAACGCGAAGGGGGGGGGGGGGAGGAAAAGCGAAGGCGCATAGATTGCGATCGACGACGGTCGGGAATCGCGAGCTCGTATCACACGGCCGCTCGCTCGCCTGTGGTATACACGGCTGCTGTTGCTGATGTTGCCGCTGCCGCTGCTGAGGTCGGTACCGCCGGTCGTTTATCATTTTCCGGTTATACTCGGGACTTAACGCGCATATAATATTTGATATTATATATATACGTGTGTGTGTATACAAAGTCCTCCGGGCCGGAAAAACATATACATTAACGATATTAAAACCATCACGGATGCGTGCGCGCATTATATATTATGTGGTTCGCGGACGGGCGCGCAAGAGTAGTGTGTGTGTGTGTGTGCGAGAAAAAATGTACTCCGAGAGAAAATAATATCATATATAGGAGAACGAAAATTAATCAAATTACGGAGGCGTGTGTGTGTGTGTGTGTGTGTGCGGTTTTTGACGAAATGGAGCGGAAATATTGGCCGGCAGTATACGCGGCGGTTGACGACGTCATTAATTCTTGTCCGGTTTTGTTTCTACTCTGCACCACGCTGCGGCGCACTTCCGCGGACCCACCGGCCTACGAGGCGGCGGCGGCGGCGGCGGCGGTATACGGTTCACGTGTCAGAAATTAATAAATCCGCCGCCACTGCGACCGGGAGCGCTTTTTCATTTTGATAATGGATTTGCCTCGGCGAGCTGTGTGTACATACGTATATTATATAGGTGTGGGCGGGTGCAGTACGGCCGCATAGTTGTTATGTAATAATAATATTATATATAATATCTACTCTCCCGTCAAAATATAATATTAAACGGGGAGACGGGCGCTCCACGTGTTCTCTCCGTTTTCAAAAAAATATGTCCCCGGAAATCGCGTGGTGATACGGGCACAGATGGGCGCAGCTGATGCTCCTGTAACGCCACGTCCGCAGACGCCGGCCCGCAAACGCGCGCGTGCCGTGTCGCACCTGCACCGATCGTGGCACGCGAAGAGTTACGCGCGGCCACCCACTCGGACGCGTCACGCGGTTCACACGTGCCGATAAGTGTCATGACATACAGCGCAGCAGCAGACAGAGGATGTCGATGGCTTTTGCGTTGTTTTTCCTTTGATCCCATAAAAATGCCGTCTTGTATTCGTTTCGTGCTGCTTCCCCGATTCGGAATATATTATACAAATTATATTTTGCATTTTTTTTATATTTTTACATAACTGTTTCATACAATAGGACATTTTTTGTAGTTTTGTACAATGTGGGGTGATTCAAAGAAAATTTAAATATTCAAAAAAATAATTTTGTTATTATTGAGGAGTTTATGTGTTTTTTTGTTTTTATCGCGTACCGATGCGGGTTTACCTTATATTATATTGTTTCATTTATTTTCAGGGATTTTCATTCAGACAAACAATGAAAAATTCGAATAATTTTTGTATATTTTTTATCATTTCGCTTTTATTTTTAATAGTTTCATATATTTTTTTTTACTAAAAATTGAAATGTTTACTATTGTCTATTATTTTATAATTCATATATTTTAAATTACTCTGACACTTATTATCACAACCATATCTCTAATAATAATTATTATTTTTAAATTACATTTTTCCATTTATTAAAGTAGATTTTTTTGCTCATTTTTTAAGTTAACTTTTTAAACATTCTAGCGCATTTTTGCATTTTTTTTTGGGGGGGAATTCGTGTGTTATGTTATCAACACCCTATCTCTAGTCTTGACGAACACAATATTATAATAATGAGTGGGATACGAACAATCTTGTGTCATGATATTTTAAGCGTTTGGAAATCTTAACTTCTATTGGATCATCTTTAATTTATTTAGAAAACTGGGTGTACGAATACTGCAACCCTTCATCCTCGTCTCTCGGTGAATGACCGTTATCAGATATATACGCGTATATGCGATTAATGGTGATTGATGACTTGCGTATTAAATTGAGATCGGAATTACAAAACTACTGTATGTTTTACGAATAAATGTACCTTTATAAAGGATTAAAAAATAAATAAACTTGCGTTTCATCTTTCGTTTCACGACGAATAAAAAATAAATATATATATATATTCCCTGTTTAACGATTTTCTATCAATACTTTGCACAGTAGTTGTATAAAATTCACATAAACCTACCTATATAATATGATCGAAAACCAAAAAAATATTAAGGCAACGCCCGCCCACGCAAATTCGTCAATACAAATGTTGTTTTTTTTCTCGAAAACATTATGTATAGTTTTCGATAACGAAATTAATGTTGTTTTCTCGACAGGCACTTTGTATACAAACAAATCGATAAAGTTCCCATTGCTCACGATTGCTCTTATATATTCGGACAAAGGACAACCCCCGCTAATGGACATTGGCTATTCGATTTTCGGGAATAAAAAAAAAAAAAACGCCTGGAAGCGAATTTCCAATTTTTCAAAACGTGAAAACTATTTACTTACTATGAGATATATGTATTGCTTAAAAACTGAAAAGTAAATAATTTGATTTGATTCTACAGTTTTAAACTCTTCATATAGGTAATCGAATAAAATAAATAGTGTAATTTTAAGTGTAAATTAAACGATACGTTACGCTCTTTATAGCATTTATATAGTTATTAATTAGGTATACCTGACCTGTATCTAGTGATTAATTTATTGAACAATTTACATATTAAAATGTATTACTTTTCTAATTGGATAAATTTAAAATTTTATTTTTATAATTTTATTATTGGCAAAATTATATATATAAAATAACACTTCCAGTATTAGCATATAAAGGCCACCGTACTTAACTTAAATTACATTTTTCAATGTCGTGCTAAAACATAGCAAATCCAATATTATTCAATAAGGTTTGCTATACAAATTATGTACCTATAATTTATGTCCAGATTGATTCACCTAGCATACTCGCTCCCATTTTTTCATTTAATAATCGATTTTTTAAAATTTTGAGTTTTGGAAGTTTTAAATATGTTTGAAGACCATATTTTTAAATTCTTGAGATTTTTCTTACTATTTAAGAAGTGTCCTGTGTAGATACAAACCTCTGTTTTTTAAATGAGAACCCCCCCTTTCACCTGTAAATTATTAAGCGGATATTTTTTCTGAAAACGTTGACGTATCAAAATCAAAATTTGAACAAATAGATTTTGAGTTATTTAACTTTGTGTACTAAGGGTAATAAGAATAGGTTCATGAAAATGGGTTTGGAAGATATAGGAGCTACAGAAATATGAAAATGTAGTAATTAATATTAATATACCAATATGAAAATTTATAAAAATGGTCTAAGTATAATAAAATATAAATACTAAATCCAATATTACAGATATTTTAAATTTTTGTAATACTATTTTTAAGGACTATTATCCTTAGTATAAACATTTTAATAATTGAAAAACTACTCGTTCGAAGTTTAAATTAAATACATCAAACATTTCAAAAAAATTATACACTGAATAATTTATAGTAAAAAATGTGGTTAATATTTGAAAAACATAAGTTTGTATATCCACAAGACACTCCTTAAGTAGTACCTATGAAAAATCTCAAGAATCTGAAAATATGGTCTTCAAGTGTATTTAAAAATTCTGAAAATCATAATTTGAATTATTAAATGAATAAATGGGGATGAGTATGCTTGATGAATCACCCTGTATAGACGTATAGTTACAATACTAAACCAAACTATATAACGTTAGCGTATTTATTTTAATACATTATAATATTTATGTTTTCAGTCATAAAACGTGTGTTTAAAATTCAAATTTTAATTCTTATCTCATAAGAAAATACGACTGAATAAAATGCGCACACAAATTGAATTACATGGCTATATATAGTATATACACATGTAGTAGGTACTTTGTTGTTTCTGTTGTTTCAAACTATAAGGTTGATGCAATTTCTGCGCACTTGGTAGTTGGTACTTGGTAGACTCTAGTACTCTACCAAAGTATACCCTAGCTACTATACTACTTAATTTTGAAAAACACTTTAAGTAGGTTTGTGCTTCAAACATTTTTATGATAAAATAAAGAAATATTGATTTAGTTACATATAATCTGATAAAAATCGTAAAATAAAATTGAATATAAATAATAAATATTATGAGACAATAACAAGATATTCAAAATATTTCGAAATTTAAAAAAATTAACTATACATTTTATTTTAATATTATTATAATAAGTATTAAAAATTGAAAATGCTTATAAATATTTAGAAAGTATATAGATATAGATTTAAACGTTTGATATTATAAAAATATTATGTAGCAGTCGATTGATATAAATATTTTATAAAATAGAATACCTAATTTATATTTAGTAAGTTCCTATTATTGATTATACCAGGTACTTTTTTGTAATACAAATCCAATAAACTATAATATAATACCTACGTACAAACTTTAGTAAACGTACAACATAAGTTATAACTGTACAAGATCGCGGTATTATTGTTGAAAATATAATACCTAACACTGAAATGAAACAAGTTTCGCACAACGATCGTTTTTAGATTTTAGATTCTCAAAAAAAAAAAAACAACAAAGATTTCTCTCAAAGTCATGCAACACGCATTGCTCTATAGGTATACTGATAATATTGCAGGCAGCACCGACATCCGTCGTGTATATTATTATTGTTATGTGCAATACCAATCAGTGTTTGTATTATCCCGTACGTGCTGCGCAGCGTGACGACGGACGCACATAAGACTGCTTTCGTGGACAATAGATGCGAACAAAAATGACCATGTCCCTTGTACAACACTGCCCCGGTATAATATATTATTATGTGCGCGCCCGTTCGATTCCGGACGACCGATAATGAGGACGCGAGGCTTACTATAATTGTGATTTTCCTACGACGAACGAAAATAGGAAAAATGCCCTTTGCAGCGCGTCGAATATTATTAAGGTGTATACGTATAGACTTATAAACAAACCGGCCGTTGAGACGACATCGTGCACACCAAAATGTCCTTGTATAGAAAGAATCCCGTTTCAAGATTTAAAAAACGTTCTTCGCCTAACCTATAGGTACGTTTAAAAAATGTCGTATTTTAACGAGATTATGAATGTCGAAATTGGAGGTTAGCGCTTAAATCATTATTATTTATGACTACGGCGGCGTACGGTCGTCTAATAATAAGATATTGTATAATAATACACATGACACTAAAAAAAATATAACTAATTTATCTGAATTATCTCTGCAAAATAAGAATGCAAAATCTAGCGGATTTTATTTTTTGGACACAACAAACCGGACTTCCGGAAAAACGTCGTTATTTTTATAGGGAAACAAACGCACATATTTCCATCGATTATACCTATAGTGCGTGCGATAACGTGTGCGTATATTATTATTATGTCTTTCTCTCCTCTCCGGCACGCTCGCGAAGACCCCTATGCAATCCTACACTGCTGCAGCGTACACGGCGGCGTATTATTATTTTTCTCTTTCTATTCGGAAACTTTTTTCGCCTGCCCGCCCGAACGTCCCGCTACGGCGCGGGACGGCAATAACAATAATAACGCGCTCGGCGGCGGCGGCGGCGGACTCGGTGATTTTATGGCATGGAAAAAAAAAAAAAAAAGGGATACGGTCAGTCCGCGGAATTGATGGCGCACGGTTTCCTCTCTCGCCCGACGGTTTTTATTTTTAATGCATAATGTAATGGCGTGTAGGGCACCCCACACTATACTGGTATGTATAAGGGACGGGGACGGGGAAAAAACAACGTACGAGAGAAAATTTCCTTTTTTTTTTTTTTTTTTCTCCTTTCTTGCTTTTCCTTTTCGGCGAAAATAACAAATCGTAAAACAAACACAAACTCGGATATTATTCACCCGTGGCCACACCGCGTTGGGAGTACTGCGAGGGGGTCATAAATTATGTAACAGGCCCCACACGAATATTTCCACATGACAGATACAAACCCTTAAGGAGAGTCGGCGGGGGATTTATTTTGATTATAATATCGTATTATTATTCGGCCGCATTAAAGATGTCTGTGCGGTAAGAAATCTAGAACAAAAATGGGATGAGGGTAAAATAATATTTTGCACTGTGAAAAACAATGGGTAAACGAAAGGGTGCATTTATAACTTGAGTTGTACAGGGCGATTGAAAACAAAATACCGCAATATGAAGCGAAAAAAAATTCGAACGATTTTAATTTTCTTAAGGTACCTACCATAAAATACCATATCAATAGCTGATATCGCAGTATACCCAGTGTCGTATTTGAGCGAACGATAGCCGATAGGGATTAGTTTTCCCTTTTTACATTATCATATTTTACTTTTTTTTGTGATAATAATTCATTATATTTAACTATAGGTACTAAATAAAAGTCTAACTTTTGTTTTGGTAAATAAAGTGATAAAAAAAAACTTCCATACAAAATATAGTAACAAACAGACGATATTTTTTTGATTATTCCATTATACCATCACATATTTAAAAATCCAACAAGCACTATCTACTGAACTTCCCAGTACATATAAAAAAACCAAGCCATAAAACTGCACCATAAAATAACTGAAGGCATATAAATAAAACAGACGAACACATTCATGAAATGTAAAGCCGTAAACTTTTCGGTTATTGCCATTTCATTCCAATGTGTATGTTTTATAAACAGCCACGGACCTGCCTATTTTTTCCATTTTTTTTTTACTTTTTACAATCCCCTAAACGACCGTTAAGTCGCATAAGGGCAAAGGCCATTTAAAAAAAAAAACGCTCTCACCCTCCGAGGGTAGATTATACGTATTCATTTTAAAGTAAAAAAAAAAAACCTTGGCCATATAAATATATTATGTTTGGTCCACCAAATACGTAGAGGGTTCACTATCCAAAAGTGGAGTTTAATATTTAATAGAGTTAAACGTGTTTATGTACACAAAAAAACATCTAAAAAATAGTATATTACACTAACTCGGTTTTAGGCAATTGATTGCCAAAACACTTAAAATATTTATTTATTATTCCCTTTTAAAATTTACTTAATACTCAATAGAGGTAAAAACATTTTAACTCTACTTTACTTGGCTTTACGTTTCATTCCTAAAACCGATCTTAAAACGATTAAAAAAATATAACTTTTTTGTATTATAATAGGTACATATTATTATTCAATCATAAATACATCACGTATGATGGTTGAAATTTAAAAATATAATGTTATAAGTTATTATAACTGCAACTCTTTTTATTTGTATTCAATAAACGAGTGTATAAGTATATACTACAGCAGTAATATATAAAATCAGTAAAACATAATTGAGTTAAGTTAAAATGGAACCAACCGACGTCTATAATTGGTTTATTATTTGAATTTTACTCCAATCTCATTATATGTACATTATTCGTTATAGGTATGTATACTATAATAGTTATCAAAAAATATAATATTATATTATGTCCACTATTCTGCACCAAGAATAACTTGGCACTAAAATCTCAGACAAAATATTTTTATTATTTTAAAATTTTAAATATTTGACAGTTTGCACAGAATTGATAACACTTAGTGTATTATAATACACGAGTACATATAAGTAGCTACTATATACTTATGCGTATAGGTACATATTTTATTAAACATAGTAACCTTTGTATAAATAATTTCATACAATAAACTTATAAGAGTTTAAATTTTAATGTGTACGTATAATATATTATAAGTCCAACATTTTCTACATTATGAAATTTAGTTAGATATATTTCTCCCGCGGGACTAAAAGAGGGATGATATACAACCAAATCTATTGGGACTAGTAACGTTTTTTGATTGCCGATTTTCAATAGGAATATCTACCCGGAGGATTATTTTATTTCTTTCATTTTAAATGTATTGGTTTCCTATTTATCGACATCAAACGTACTCGATTTAGTTTGTACTTTAATAATAAAATGGACGATTGTGTTAAAAATGTATTATTATCGTGATGACTGATGACATACGGTTATTATTCTAATGATTCTATAAGCGACACAAAATGCTGATACACTAAAATAAATATTAATCGTAAAATAATATCTATATAATGTAAAATATTTTTATTGAACAAAAATAAGAAATATGTTTAGTAATATCGAAATTGATAATCATAATTTAAGATCTTTTATAATTATTATTAATTAAGTTTCGATTAAAATTCAAAAAACAAATGTTTATCCGAGAAAATGTATAAACTACCGTACTACACCGAGATTCGACTATCAATAAAACTATAAAATTAAAACACTTTAATATATTGATATTTTTTATGTAAATTCTAGCCGAATAAACCAAGTTTACCCGGGAAATAAATGAACAATCATAAAATATACGGCACTATATCGGTGTACCTCGCTTTGTAAACTATAATTAGACCGAGATGGGTAATCTGCTTCTAGTAGTCTAGTGGATTGGATATAATAGCAGTTTTTATATTTTTTAACGTGGTTAAAACTACTGAATAACAAACAATTAAATAAATAATATTTTCTTTTATTAAAACAAAAATACCACAGCAACCCATCGAGGGTCGGCTAGTCTAAACCAATTTTTTTTCCAATTGTATTACCAATGACAACCCTATTTATAAACAAAAACATTATTCAATTTTCATGAGCCAAAACGAAATTCATGTGTGAGCCACTTTTTAGCAACATATAGGGGTTGAAAAATGAAACAAAAAATCACTCCCCGAGTCTCAAAGAACAATGTGTGTAAAATTTTACGCCAATTGGTTCAGTATTTTCCAAGTTTATGAGTCTATATTATACAAAACGTACATTCATTTATATATAAAAAGTACCTACACATATTCAACTTCTCTCATAGGAATCTAAATTTTTATACTTATAGGTAATAAAAAACTATTATATAATTAACAAATTAATATCCTTTTTAATTTATTAATTAATTAATTAACGAAAAAGATATTTATTTTTATTTTATATTAGGTTTTATGAACCTCCAAAGTTCAGGATCTCAGATTCAAATACGATGATTGTAATGAAATAAACTAATATCAGTACATTTGCAAGGTTTGACGACTTTTACATTTTTCGATCGCACCTAAGTCGTATTATTTTGTTATATAACTACTACAACTACGTGAATACCCAAAGCTACAAAAACAAAACAAATTTTGGGGAATAATAATTCGTTTTAACTAACCGACGATTCCCAGGAGGTAGATTTGCTAGGAAATGAGTCTAAAACTAAAGCTTTTTCATGTTCTCTCTTTCCTAAAAAATTAAGTATACATTTACCACAAAAGAAAGTGAATGAATCTTTTTAGAGAGATTAACTATGAACCAGTGAGCTTATACCACCGCACAAAGGCCACCCCTCAACACGAGCGTCTGTCAATCGCCGATATTATCGACTTATCTCCGTGCACCATACGCCGACAAAAAAAAAAAAAAAACAAATTAATTTTCGCAACAAGCAATAGGCGTTGTTGTGGCAGCCGTGGCAGCTGATTGTGAATTAAAGAACGTGCTTGCACGCATAGGGTGTGTAGTTACGTTATGTGAGTATAGAGCGTTGGTGATGAAAATCCACTCTCTTCCATAACTTTTCTCTCCACGCGCGCGCAGGTCATTAGGACGGCCGGACTTTGCAGGAGGGACCTCCGCCCCTGGCACCCCAATTTAATTTATGCGGCATCACACGCGGCCGACCCTCGATTTTTCGAGCACCCGAGACACGATCGTGATCTGATTCCAAAAACAACCGCCTCATTTTTTTTTATACTCTTTAACCACTCCTCCCTCCAACCACCGCCCCAGCACCAAACCCTAATCTTGCTCCAATCATTACCACCGTCGACGGGTTGTTTTTCCTGTATCAACACCCTTCCGCTCTACCCTTTGGTTTTTATTTTTTATTCCTTATATTGTAAATGGGTTTATTAATTCGGACGCCATTTTCTTCCGAGGCAGCAATGTTGGATGAGAAATTATCACCGTCTTTTTACCACGTGTACTCTCACACACGCACACACACACACACACACACACACACACACACACACACAGAGTATGTATACGTACGTTTCCTTCTATTTCTCTACGCATCTCTGGTATATTTCAGAATTTGTCGGAGAAAAAAAACAACAACTTTTCCGGACGCACAAGGGGTTGCTGTTGCCGCCGCACGAGCGTAGGAATAAGCTTAAAGGAAGCCTTAATGCCGTTTCAGCGTAGTTTCGCCCTCTGAATAATCAAAATTTATGAGTTTCCTACGAACCCTGCGAAATGACGGTATTCTATCCCGACACCCTTCCCTGTCCATATCCCTTCAAACACCCCTTGGCCGCAATTCACGTGATCACAATATTATATGTAGCCAGGGACGACCGCCACCGCCACCGTCGCCGGCAGTGCGTGTACGGACCCCACACGTATTGGTCATGTGTTATACGCTGCTGGACAACAGCATTTTGCCATTTACAATACAAAAAACAACATTAACTAGCATAATATAATAAATAATACAAATTTGTCAAATATATATTATATAGACTATAGTAATAACTCCAACAAATTTATAAATAGGTACTTTTAGTTTCAAAATATGCTATTTGTAGTGCTACCTAATAATTTTCTATAAAAACAATAGTATAGAGTCCTGAAAAATAGTTTATTTAAAGATAATAAAATATATTACTTTTGAAATTATAAACAAAATATTTTAAGTTTATGAGTTGATAACATTTTAAACAGCTAATAGAAGTAGATATAATACGTTGTACTTTTAAAATTTCATAATTTTAGTTTGTTCCTATTAAATCTAACTTGCTTACTTACATGCCAAAGCTAATAGTTCTTAGAAACAATTTTAATGTATAGGTATTTCGATTTTATTTGTTGTTTAAACATAAGTACTTTTCCTTTATGTATCTTGGGAACGTTTATAATAATTTGAGATACGTTGAATAATTTTTATTTTACTACCAATGTAATGTTTAGATTCTTTTATGTAGGTATGTAATTTGTAATTTTCAATTTTTATAGTTTATATTTTAATACAATATTAGTTTAACACTAATATCAGAGTCATTTATAAACTTTATAATAACAGAATTAATTTAATACATTTCTACTTTGAAAACTTCATACTATTTTAAAACAATAATTTTAAAACGTCAAGATATTGAGAAATTCCAATCATTAATATTCGATAAAATAGTTAAATATGGTTAAATATCCGTTAAAAAATGTACGAGAGCATTCATTTTTAACTACTATTGTTTATTCTTTACCTAATTTTGAACACAAATACCTGCAGTTAGCATAATAATATGAGTGCAGTAATATAAATATGATATATTTATAATAAATTGCTTTCAAATATAATAACACCATCCAACTCTATACCATCAGCACTTGTTAAAATATATTTTTATTAATTATTCGATTACCAACTTCTATGACGGTGATAAATTATTATCCTATATATTAACTAATTAAAGTTGTAAAAATTTAATTGCAAAGTTGATCCTCAAATTTACTTTTTAATGCAATGTAATATTATATTAACATTAAAATATATATATTTAAATGTTTTTGAATAACAGGTCCGATTTCAACATGCTGATATTTAAATGCTCGAATTCAACGATTATTTGCAACGAGATTTTAAGGATGAATTATTATAGTATACAGTATGCACTCTCCCCGACAATTCCCTCGTCCGAAAGCACACACACACATAGGGGACAGTGGGGTTGGTGTGTGAATAGACACTGAAAACGGAAGTTTAATGGGCCTCGTCGACACAAGAACAAGGCGGATGCAAAGGCTTTTTTTCTACACGTCCCTAAGACAATTTTTCTAGCTAGGTTTCCCCTCCGCCTCTTTATTTTCCTTTCCTCGCGCTGGTATTCTTCCTTTTTACCGGAGGCCCCGGCGTCGATTTATTTTGATCCCGTTTTGTAACGTGTCCCCGGGGACGGGCTGAAAATCGTTTCTTGGACAAAAACTAAAGGGACTTAAAGCTCGGAGGAATGATTCAACACTGTCGTACGTGCATTATCATTTTCCCTTTTTCCCACCCCATACTAGCCCAGCACGCACAAAAGCATACCATTCCATTTCACCAGTGTGTCTGACGCTGAACCACGAACGCTATTATATATTGTTTACGCTCTGTTGTCGACTCTACCTTTTTTATGATACCATACCAACGAGGTTTCGGCTTTCCTATAGTATACGAATATTTTTTATGTATCTACAGCATGATAATATTTTAAAACGATTAAATAATAATAAAAAAAAAAATATATAAAATATTATTCATTCAAATTATTGACTTTAAATGATAATCCATTGAGTATAATGTATATAGATGTATAGTAAAATAGAATACAATAAATATATGATGGACAATATCACATAAGTACATAATATACCACATTAAAACCAATGTTACAATAATTGCTATGAATTGGAATTTAAACTATACCTATGTAAGAATACAAAATATTCACATACGTAATAAAGTCAAACATAATATTATATTTAGTTATATTTTTCTCACATATTTAGTTGGTGTCAATGTATTACGTCTAGGTCTCATAAATATATTATATACTATTATAATTTATAATATGTTAATATCCTTATAATACACCTTATATGCTTACATCATAAGAAAATACCGAATAAAAAACAGTTATTCGCCCTCATAACAACTATAGTACCTATACTATTAAATATTAACAGTGTGTGTAAAATAAAATTAACCAATACCTTGACTTGCAAAATAAATTATCTAATAACTTTAGATTTCTTAAAAGTTAATTATTTAAAAAAACCGTATTTAGTTTTAATGATTTTAAAAAATCGTATTTAGTTTTAATGATTTTATTTCGCGTATACGGTAATTTACTTATTCATATTATAAATATTAAATTATATACGTTGTAATTTTATTGAATATTGTTTTTAAATTATAGATTTGCAATAATTTGCAATAATTAGCTATTCGACTACAATAACGTTATTGTTCGATTCATATCATATTACATAATATGGTATATAGACATACTCGTTTGTACCGTTTTATAGCAAACAAAACGAATAAACTTAGACGGTTAACCCGAGTTGAATGCAAACTCGGCTGTTCAACGTGCTCGGAGATAAATCAACATGATTGATTCGACTTCAGGAGCAAACATTAGCCATATAATATACGCGTATGTATATACGTACTGCGTGTGTGTACAACAGTGGCGGACAGCAGTCGTAGCGGAGGGGAAAATTTCAATTATCTTTAATAGACGGTAATTCTATACTTCCCCTTCGCCCGATCCCCTCCTCCGCGGTCAGCTCTGCAGGGATGTTATTATATACGGCGCACAACAACATAATGCTCGAGTGAAACGTTAAACGGCACCCTGAATCCAACAGTAATTGCGTTTATATAAAATGGGCGTTTAGCTGACGGAAATAGTCCAAAAAGATATTGCAGCAGGAGTGGGCACGGGGAAACCATGGCGGCGGCGGCGGCGGCGGCGGCGGCGGCGTCGGCGACGGTACAGTTAGTTGGCGGACTATTATTTCTGGAATTCGGTTCGTTGGGAAATTAACCGATTTTACCCGATTACACGCATCTGCAAATCGGTGGAACTGCAGCTGATAAAATGCTACAAGTATAATATTATATAATATCATGGGAAATCGTCTCGGAACGCCTTCGTTTGACGGCGGCGGTTGTTGGCAAAATTCCTAGTCGAATGTGATTAAAAATACTGCGGGTCCGACGAGGCTACGGAAAGCGGAAAACGATAAGCTAATAAATTATTTCGACTTGACTAGGGTTTATTATTATTCTCTTTACACGATATCGACGATAAATTATAATATTAATGATTAATGGTACGAATAATTAAGACTATTTATCATAAACAAGTAATATTAAATATATTATAGTATAGCGTATATGATATTATAATACACATTAAAATTGTATAATGTAATTCGTAAAATAATATCAAAAATCATACGCATAATAAAATTCGCAATAAGTACCTCTTAACTAATGTTTTTGAAATTGTTTCTGAGCACAACATATTAAATAAATCGCTTTTCAACCAAAGAAGTAACTTTTAGACTTTAACTGCATTGTTTATTTATAAGAGCATTAGGACATATTCATAATTTTTCAATATTTATAGCTAATTAATTTTTTTTATGGGAGATAAGTGTTAATTATTGTTATTGCTTAAAATTATGAGAGATACGTGTTGTTTCCATTAAATTATCTTAAATAAGTGTGATTATACTAAAATATTAATGAAAAAAATAATTATAAAAAAATATTATCAATGTGATTTCATTAATAATTTTAAGTATTGTTATAAAATGTGGTTTAAAAAGAAAAAATCAAAGGTATTCACTGCCTGTTTTAATATACGATATTTAGATTATTGTATAAAGGTATACATAATATAAAGTCTTAATGACCTATATGTATTATGGCGTTGACTAAATACAATCATTGATCATTATTATACATTATATTTTATTAGTAATTAGTTTATTACATATATTTCTACATAATATTTTAAATTATAAAAAAAATCTACTGAAAACGGGATTTCTCGTAAAACGGCTACATATATTATGTATGGATTTTTGTTTTTTGTGGTGAACATCGGTAAGGGGTAACGCTGGGATAAACGATTTAAACAATTTCTCAGTTCACTGAAGACGTTCGGCGCGGTGAGCATTTATAATAATAATAACATGCCCGCGAAAACGTCAGTTGCACATTATTCTACCGCCGCGGCCGCCGCCTTTTCCCCCGTTTGCATCACATGCGCACCGTCGACTGTATATATATACGTACTTACTATACTTACATATTATACATGTATATACAGTCATCCGGACTATATATATGTATATAGATTTTATATATATGTATTTACGCGGTGCGCTTGCGCCTGCCGACAATTATGTTTATTCACGCTCTGTGCGCCCGCTCGCCCGCTCGCCCACCGTCTTCGACGCCCGTGAACCCCCGCAAAAAAGTCTGCTAGTATATATATATATTATATACATATATAAATGCGTGTGTGTGTGCGCCCGTGTGCGTAAGTGTGTACGCCAAGTCGGTCGTGTCATTCCTTTCTTTCTCCGACCTTTTACGTCTTTCTCCCTCTTTCGCTCTCTCTCTTGTTCTCCACCCCGCCCACGTCTACCCATAACTTTCTTCCTTATCCGTTCGGCCTTTTTTCTTCTCCCACTGGATTCGCCCTCTCAATCTACCCCCTTTCATATCTCTCTCACTCTCTCTCTCTCTCTCTCTCTCTCCCTCTCTCTCTCTCTCTCTTTGTCTCTCTCTCACCCACCCTATCTACGTCTATTCCTCGTATTTTGTTTCTCTTTCTTGTATTCTCTCTCCCCGTTGACAGCCGTCATTCTCCCGGACACCGCGCCGCTATACACACACACACACAGCAGCAGCAATAGTCCCTCTCGCGATCAATACCCACACACCGCTGCCCGCTCTTCCCACACGTGTATTGTTGTGTATATAAAGCCACTGTGTCATTGTTATTCAGTGCGTATAATATATATATATATATATATATCTCATAATATAATATGTATTGTGCGCATACACAAAATATGTAATATTAAACCCGTGTATGCATAATGATTGCATAAATCAGTGCTCAGACAGCACCGGTCACATTTAGGCACCTGCATCCACCCCCGACCGCCTTAAAAGTCCATACTGCAAACGGCGTGCAAAGTCATTGTGTATTGTACGGACAACCACGATGAGCAATAAATTGTACCAATATAATTTTTAATCTCAACAAACACTCGACCGACCTTAACCCTATATAGTTAAGATGTCGTAATACCGATACAGATACACAGTGCGTGTTAGTGCAAACATTTTCAACACACTTAAATACAGAGTGAAGTAGATACCGGATTTATCGCTCAATTATGTATTATTTAAATCAGGTAAAACACGCCCTGTACATATCATAATTAACCTATTAGCTATGATGACCTTTTGTCTACTTAGGTATCGAACATAGTCACTAGAGGGTTGTCACATTTGATCGAACGTGACAAACTCACTTGTTATGACATAACGTTTTGGGATGTATGCCTACGTCTATATTTATTGCCGTCAATTAGCATGCATAACCAATAATCATCTCGGTATCATCCAAATAATATATCACATATACAATAACTTATTACTTATTATAGTAAATTTCTATGTCACTAAGCTATGTTTTAAATGCATATAAAAAAACATGCACATTTCAATAAGTAACTTGTCCATAGCCCTATTTAATAAATACGATGAAAGTAATAACATAATGCTAATAAAAGTATAATTGCATCACATATGTTTTGACGTCTGGCATGCGTACTGTTCAAATATCTTCTAAGTTGTTATGTATATGTATAGTAATTTTCGTCATCACTCATTTCTTATCTTCATAAAAAATATGTTTGTCTAATAGAATTTCATAAGCATGAATAATCTAATTTGTGGTAGGTAAATTAAGGTTGGTAACTTTCGAACTTCTAGCACAAATGTGACACCGTCGGTTTATCTTTTTTGAAGACCTGTAGCTTGAATTTGTCACCAAATACTTTGAGACAAATTAAAAAGGGGGAAAGTAGGTTTAACCACTCTGTTGTATAGTAGGTATCAAGTGTACTTCGTCCTGAGTCACTGTAATGTATATGTGTTAAATTCAATGCTGGACATTAAATAGTTAAAAAGTTAAGTTACATAACGAATTACTTTTTTTTTAGAATAACTTCTAACTTAACGAGTTAAATTTTTCCATGTTATGCAGTAACTTATGAGTTATGAGTTAATTAATTTTATTGTCATGTTACGTTAATTTTTTCCAAAACCAAAGATTTAAAATATATTCTATTTAGTAAAAATTAATTTTATAAAAAAATTATAATTGGAAATATAAAATATTATTCAAAAATAGAATATTTTATAAAAAATAATTTATAATAATGGATATAATATTGCGTATTCATCACAGAATATATTATAAACAGATAAGTAAAGTTATACTGGTAACCACGTCACTGAGAAAAGCAAAATAAAACTATTTACTCAGTTTCCCATACACATTTGTATTCTTATTTTTCATTATTCATTAATAGTTATTACTTTTTTTTTATTAATTTGTAGAATTACAGCTTAATTTAATAATATTTGATATTATAATAGGTGTAGGTAATTAATTAGATTTTATTCTAATAATGAAGTTAAATAAGTTATAATTTAGTTAAGCTGTGTTCTAGAAGTAAACAAATACTTAAAAACAATTTAATTATTTTGTTAGATTTTAATATTTATTTAAGTATCAAAGTATATAATATACTTACAGCAATTTGTTTTAATACATACATTAATTTAAAATTGTGTAATAGACTTTTATTAAATTACTATGTTATTCGTTTGCTTTTAAAAAAGGTATAATTATTAATTTTATGTAAAAAATAGTAACTGATTTTTAATTAAGTTAAGTTACTTTTATTTTCTATTAGTTAACTTGTAACTTATAAAAGTTTAAAAAAAAGAAAAGTAACTTTAAACTTTAAACTTTAAACTTAACTTGCATTTGTCTGTATCGACTTAATTTAATGAATTTAAAAAAATTGTTAACTTGCCCACCCTTGATTAAATTAGAATTGAATAATAAATCATTTAATCATGTATGTACTGATAACTTTCCTAAGCGAAGACGGTCCACTTATATAATTACTAAATATATTTATTGATGTAAGTATTTATATTGGTATTTGCTTTTAAGAGTGGTGAAACTCCAAATGATCAATAAGTATCAACAATATATGTTATTATTAGTCCTGGTGTTGTATTTTTATAAGTTTTTTTTTTAAAATTATTTATTTATTAATTATTCATATTATATGGCCGTAACAAAAATTAGAGGTTATTTTGTAATTTTGTAATTTTTATAATTTTGTTTATTTGATTTTGCAAAAATGTAGAGCTATTAATTTTTTTAATTTTTCTCAGGCTCAGTTTACATGCCGTGTGATTTTGTGTTAACCTGTACTTTAGACGCAGTTTACAACCACCGATAAAAATCAATAGAAAAAAACTCGGTAAAAAAGTCGACAATTTTGAATGTTTATATGGTTATTTTCTTTTAGTTCAACAAAATAAGAAAATCGTTTGATAAAGAATTGTTATTTTACAAGTGAATATCCAATGTCGTTAAAATTTAAGCTTTATACTCCCATAAAAACAAAATTTGAAATAACGCTCAATTGATTTTTTTTAATTTCAATAATAACAACTTACAATCAACCTTGAACCAATTAAATTTTTAAGTTTTTTGACCTAGCGAAAAATTATTTATATGTTTAATACAATCGTTAATTTAATATCATAGACACATTGTAAAAAGAGATGTCCATCAGTGGTTTTGTCATTTCGTCAGTTAAATTAAAATGATTGGATCGTTCGGTAGATTACGTTATTGTTTACGTAGGTACACGTTGTACACGCTTTACTGCAGCTTGAATCAGTGGATTCTATATGGATTTGTGAAAGTGCTGTACCTACTACTGTATTAGCTATACATTTACCTACTACTATTTCTTGAAGTTTATTAAGTGTTTTTTTAACATCAGCGCCTGTTGAATTCAAAACGTAGATGTTCTCGGGATGTTTTTATATTATTCCGTCTACAACGAGCTCGTTCACGTTTGTTTTTCTTAGTACCTATTGGTTACATTTTCATACATATTTAACGCCGCAGTCTTTTCTTTTAGAAAAAGATGGGCACATGAAAAAAAAATTGTAAGCATAAAATATATCAGGAGTGGCCAACATGAATATGTCTCTAGCCACATGGATAGATAAAACGATATATAAAACGTTTATAATATGTTTAAAATATAATATAATATGTTTAATTCATAATAATAATAAGTAAATTTTGGTTTTCATTACTAAGACACGAGCTGCAAGTTGGCCACCCCAGACCCCTCGTTTTATTTCTCAGTCTTCAACATTTGAATAACTCTAACATGGTATTATTTTGTTTATTAAAAGAAAAATCATGACTTATTAGTTATAAGATAATATTTTTTATCTGTGTCTTAATGTATAAGATCCAGGGTAGTTCCTGAAGTGTGAATATAAAGACCAAAAGTCAAAACAAATATTTTAAGTAAAAAAACAGATAGAACGAGAGAAGATTGGATGACAGCGGCCTCTTGGATAACGACCGTTTGAAGACAAATAAAACAGTATAAAACCTACACAGCATACACTCGATAGTGAAAATAAAAAAAAAAATGAGAAAAAGAATACAACAGGAAATATACTATTTCTTGTGGAGAGGACGGAAACCCGAAATTAAATTCTTCGTTGAATTCTTGCTTATTCCGGGGGGGTGAACAACACACAAAATCCGCGGCAAATAGGCCAAATTATTCTTCTGTATTGGTATCGAAGAGAATTGTATGTCTTAGAATAACGACTAATTGAATTTCGCTCAACACGTGAAGAGATCCAGCCACATCATATATATTGCAAACTTCGGGGTAAGACACAATGTGTAGTACTAAGGGGAAAATAAGCGTGAATCAAAATATAATTAATGGATGACGATGGAAACTTAATCGTAAACGACCGTAGTTGTGCAGAAAAATGCCACAATAACAGATATACCCGGAGCAATAGTTATTTTCGTTTTGAACATAATATATCAAATATAATATATATCATACATTTATATTAAGTCATTAGTCTCACTTTAGACTATTATACGCGTCTATATTAGTAGTATTATAGTAAGTACCTATACTACTATTATACTAGACAGACTAAACAATTTATCAATTCTGTTGTAAAATTACTATAATCCATTCGCTATTTTCACAAAAAGTAAAAAATAAAATATTTTGTGGTGGAAATTAGTAATTTACCATACCAGTTATATTAGTAAAGCAGTAGAAAAACATACCAAAATTAATATAACATGACACATCCGCACTATCGATTACCTCCATAGATTAATAAGGGTGTAAATACTAAGTACCGTTTCCTTAGAATAAAATATTTTGGTTACACAATTTTATGAAATTGTACACAAAATACTTTTTACTTTAACGTATTTAGTAATATTATACTACTTAATTATATTTGTTATTGATTTATTTTTTATTAAGTTTAAACAGCCCGGAATTAAGCTAATACTATTAAATCATTGCATTCCATCACTTAGACGAATTAACTACGTTTAAGTAGAATTAATTAACTTAATTAAGTTTCCCAAATAAACAATATATCTATATAATATACTAAAATTAAATAATCTACTACAAAATATGATAATATTAGTTTATCTTAAAAAAATAATTTTTTCCTCTCTTTTCGTGAACGTTTATTTATTTATTTTCCTATTTATGAAAACCATTTATCTTATGAAAAAAAAAACTACCCCGAGCGTAACAGAAAATCGTTCTCGGATCATACACTCGAAAACTGTGGCTTTTGACAGATTATCATACACGTGGAAATCGTTGACAATAGTGCCCCGGTAAAAAGGGAGGGTTAAACTTGAATGGATAATTTTGTGGAATAATCGAAAGCTAAAGAACTCGTATGGAGGTGCAGAGGAGAAAGCACGGCTTACTTAACCTCTGTGACCACTATGTACGCCGAGGGAGAAGTTTCTATTGATAAAAAAAACCAACCCCGACTGGTGGCTGAACGAGAAGGGATCGCCCATTCTAATTCGTATTTTTTTTTTATACGTGTATAAAAATAACCGAATAGGGGGCATCATTTTTTCGAGGGGCTGAATCCCGATAACTGCGGAGAGAAACAACTGGAGGGACAAGCCCGTCCCGACAATATATTTTTTATCAGCTATTGTTGTTTTGTTGCCTTGGAGGAGCCATCCAAACCATTAGGCCGAATTGAGAAAATATTTATATATATATATATATATATATTTATTATACGCTTTTCTACGTTCTTATTTTTTTCTTGTTTTTGCCCTCGTTTTTATATCGCTGACCGTATCTACCATGTAATTGAATTATATTCGGCAACTGTAGTGTTGCCCCTTGTCAAAGGGTGGGTTGTTGTCTTTATTTTTCTTTGCTTTTGAAATTCGGTAATATTAAATCAATCATAATATTATTACCGTTTTCTCCTTATCTCGTTCATAAGTGTATTGGACGGCGATCTGTATAGGCAACATGCCCAATATTGTATATCATGAAAATAACCGTCCACTGCAACGTACTCAATATACTCGTACTTATTACGAAAAACAGAAAAACAATTGTATGTATTTGAGCCCTGTGAAATAAAAACACATGTCGATATAAAATTCATCGTACACTATACATTCAACAAAAATTGCTACTTTTTAAATAATTAATTTTTATAATAAATTTATTACGCGTTTTATTGAACAATAATGTTATAACAATTAATAGTTTTTATTTTATTAGAAAAATAATCAATTATATAAGTATTTGTAAGTGATGACCTAACAACAGTATAAAACCTAACTTAATCTCCGTAAAAACTTTAAAATGTCCAATCAATGAATTATTACGACAAGGTCATTACAATATTCATCATAATCAGTGGCTATTTATCCCCCTCCGGGTCTCCCACTAGTAAGTAATGTTTATTAAATGTTTTTTTCAATGATTTATTCAAGTTTTTTTTAATAAATACCGAATTCTTTGTTCTCTAAAATTGTGGGGCTACAATATCACATTTATCCGAATGTGACATAATATTAATACGACGGTTAATTCGGCATTAGTTTTAAAAGAATTGCTTTTTTATTAACACCTCATTAAATTCAAGTATATTTCTTGATAAATAGAAATTTTCTAATGTAATTCCAACGTTTAAAAAAAGTAATAAATCCCATATACTAGTCATAGTCCCATATTATCTAAAATATCTATACTCTATTAAGATTTTCGAAATTGTAGTCACTAAAGACATATTATCGTTCATTTGAGAATGTATACTCTTCAATGATTAACATACCAAATAGTTCATCAACAGTCACTAGGTAAATTAAATATTTTTAAACAATGTATTATACAGAATTCTTATTTTGATTTATTGATTGAATGAAAATGTTGACGTAATATATATGGATTTTGAAAATGCTATTAATAGAGTCAATCATTTACTTTTAATTTCTAAACAGAAATCATATGGTTTGAAGTAATCCACTTTTATCATGGTAAAATTCTTATTTAACACATCACTTTTAAACTGTAATATTTGAGATCAAATTATCTGATATTTTTAATGTTTACTTGCGTTCCAAAAAGCGACCATTTATCACTATTAGAATTTTCTATTTTTATTTATGATGTAATTAGTATTAAAATTATAAAAAATATTCTAATTGTTTGGCATTGACAGATGATACTTTATAAAAACAATTAAATGTTTGTATGATGTTGAGCAACTCAAGAAGATCTAAATAATTTGTATAAGTGATAATAATGATTTAACATTTTTACATATTATGATTAAATATACCACTATTTCATTTTCTTTAAAGAAACATACATTATTTTACTGCCTGTCTCAAAAATAAAACTAACAATTTAGAAATTACTTTTGACTCTAAATTTTCTTTTAAATATAATATTATAATATTGATAGTAAAATAAATCTTACATGAAATTTTGTTTATTTAGACCATGTGCATGGATTTTGAAGACGAATCGGCTTTAAAAGTTTTTTATTTTATTCTATAGTTCAATCTTTGATCTAAATTTGAATATTACGCTTCTTTAGTCAACCCTCGGATATTTTTCTATTATTCTATAATAAGTTTGGGAACCACTGTTCTATATCAATGTTTATTTTCTGATCAAAACATTTTTTATGATACTTTTACTATAAATGCTGTTTTTAAATGCTTCCTCGTTTCTCGTCAAGCAATTTTTTTTAATATTATTTCAATTATTTAAATTCAATTTTTCTTAAAATTATTTCATAATAATATTGATTTTTTTTTTATTGATCTTAAAAAACAATCCGGCATCTGTGGCCATTAGTTACAGCTATGGTGGGCAAAAAAGTTAATTACAATAGGGGTTCATTATGCTATCGTATTCTAAATTCTAATAACTAAAAAAAATAAAAAATAAAAATAAATAAAAAAATATGGGAAAAAGAGCATAATATTTAAATTGAGTTATATAAGTTAGTTGATTTTAGGAAGTTTATCTTGTTGTTGTCCTCGGATTCTGGTCCCAGAGCGGTGCCGAGTGACGCGTCGATTCCGATCCTTTGTCTGTCTTGTTCGTACTTGAAGCATTCCGTTAAGATGTGTTTCACGGACAGTCTTAAACCGCAAGCATCACATAAAGGAGTTACTTCCTTGGCCATTAAGTCTAGTATGGGTTAGTCTAGTATGTCCGATACGCAAGCGGTTTAATATTATTTCTTCTTTCCTTTTTAAAGAGCTGTTAATCCATCGGTTGGTGGAACTTTTAATTGTGTTTAGTTTGGTAGTTTGTTGCTTCCATAACCGAAGCCATTTGTCGTTGGACATCTTACTAATATGGGAATTTAAGTCATCGTATGTTAGCCCTGGTATTACTGTTACTCCCGAGTTCAAGGTGGCAATTTTAGCCTGTTGGTCTGCTAATATTGATTGTCCTGAACTTATTGAATGTTTAAATTTTAAAAATGAGTTCATTCAATTCTAGGATTTATTCTATCATGGTTTGCTTCTAATAGGTACAATGATTGTTACAATTTAAATGTTCATTATAAACTACCTAAACTCTAAAGGCTGTAAGAATGTTGTATGTTTGGAACTTTTAGATTATTTTATTTTGATTTGTACCTAACTATAGGTACATTGTATATATTAGTTTTTGTTGTATAAATTGAAACGTAGGTACATCGATTTAAAATCGACATTGACCTATATATAAATCTACTTTTTTACTTGAAACTGTCACATAGTAGGTAAGTAGTATGTATGAGATAAGGAATCCGCCTGTATATCATATACAATACAGTAAATGATCTAAGATATGTGTATTGTAAATTGCAGGTAGGTATATTATTTCCGTAATAAAGATTATTATTAACTTATGCCATCCACTAAAGCATACCATAAAAACTACTTCGTCATTGGTTGTGTAAATAAGTTCATTAGTAAAAATTGAAAACAACTTATAAGTAATATCAACAGTTCGTGTTATATGAATATCAAATAGCTTAAAATCAGTCTAAATATTTTGAAAAATGCATTGGGTTTAGAAAATAATTAATAAATACCTAATATTTATGCCTAATAAATTACACCTATGTATTTTAAATAATACAAATAAATGTCAAACGTTTTGACAATGGAAAAATTCAAAAATATCACAATATTACCAATTTTAACTTTTTCTGTGGCGGAACTGCTGAAGTGTAACTTTAAATTTGATGTATTAAATGTATACATAATGTTTCATGTAATGTGTTTTATAAATAGTGTTAACAGATTTGTGGGTTCCAAACCCTTATTTAGGAATAGTAAAAAAAATTCGAGGTTTAAGCATAAATTGTTAAATGCATTTAATTGGGTAGCTTACTTCGAAATCTATATCTAATGAGGTGCGTCTTATAAGCAATATGTGCTTTTTGCAAACGCAGGTGGAGAGTGGAATCAACTTTTAAAACAACGGGTGGAGAAAGTGGATTTAAATTTATTTGACAGAACTCAATTGAAAATATTATAATATCAAAACATTTTATGATAGCCATAGCAATATTAATAATTTTAATATATTTTAAAATGTCTAAATGATTTAGTAAAAGTTCCAATATTTTCTAGTGTTGATCGAAAACATAAAAAAAAATGATTTGTTATGTTTGTAAATTTATCAGTTTAGTAAAAAACTAAAAAACAAAATATAAATTGCACTGCATAAAATTAAAGTGATGAAAATAGAATCCAAAATATTATTATGTTACAATAATTCTTATGGAATTTTTCAAAATTCTAAAACTGAAATAAAACAATTATTTAAACACAAAAATTAGGGAAAATATGCAAATTTTTTAGATTAAAAACATAACATTAAAATGTGTATTAGAGAGTTGTTTTATTAGATGTTGAAAAGATTTAGGATTTGGGGCTGTTCATTATAAAGCAGATTGTTTAAAAAAAACTGCAAAAAGGGGATTGCCTCCAGAGAGAATTGAACTCTCGACCCCTGGTTTACAAGACCAGTGCTCTAACCACTGAGCTATGGAGGCTCATTAACGTCCGAGTACAAATAGTAGTATTTAAGGCAATAGTATTCTTATTTAAGCAATATTTTATAAAATAAAAATGTACAATAGTACAAAGGTATTATTAATTATTACTGGTTATCCGTACACAGTCACAACTCCCAAGACACGACTTTTAATATACCAACAATACCGACAAACAACACTCATACAGTCATACTTAAAACACCTACTGGCTACTAATAAGTAGTAGTCTACTAAATAGTAGTCATAACTTATCGATCATAAACATATAAAAATATCTTTATAAATTTAAGAGTATACCTACTGTATACATAACCAGCCTTACCAGCTAATACCTACCTATTATTTATATTCCAATTAACATTTACAATAATGAACAATATAATTTCAGGAACAATTGAATCATTCAGGTACCTACTATGTTTTATTTTTTAATTTTATGGTTTAAATTTAATAAAGCATTACTTGCTTTAACAATAAATACTTGTTTTAAAACAAAACTTTATTTCTATTTTGTTTTTTTTATTAACATACATTTTAAACAACACTGACCTAACTAGGGATTGATTTCAAAAAAATCATTTAAATTAATAATAATTATACCTACATGGCTACATCCTTGTTCTGCGCTGAAGCTAGTAACTACACTTTTCCATGTGTTATCTTATCCTGTCCAATTTTATTTTAATTATGTTGTACCTATAGCAAATTAACAATTATGATATACCTATATTGATTTTTAATATTCTGTTAGGATGTGCTTACAAAACTGAAATGTGAGGTATGATCCCTCAGGGATCTGGTTATATGTATTCTTATTTCAGTACCTACGCACCTCCCAGATAACCTAAATAGGTAACTCTACTTACAATTCTAAAAACATTGCTCAATATGCAGAGTACCAATTTAATAATATATAAAACACATATTTTACATATTATAGGTTTTATAAGGACAAATATAGTATGGAGTAGGTATATAATATTTAGTTGACTTTTTCATATTTAAATAATTGTAATGTGGCTTTACCATTTGTATAATAACCAATAGTCTATATACATTATACATATAGAAAAATTTAACAAATACCTATATAATACCTATTATATTCATAAAGTAATTTTAAGCCTACAACCATTATATCTATGTTATATACAATAAACAAACAAGAAGCTGCATTAGTTTGTTTGATAAAATGTCTTGAACATATTTTTAATAGGCACCATAGGTATTTACCAACTACTCTTAGTGTCAAATAACTAATCTTGACATAATATTCTTTTCATATTTCCTATAAAATTGCAATGCTTATAAATTATAATTTATCTCTATCTATTTATAGAAAATAATGTTTTACTAATAGACATAGCAATTACCAAATTACATTTAAATTTACCTATTATACATAGTAATATTTAATAGGTACCTAGGTACTCAATTATAATTAATTGACCTTAATTATTTGCAAAATAATTCTTAATTCTTATTACTGATGTTTTTAACTATAAGTCCTGTCACTGTGATATTTGTTGGTTTAATGTATGATACTTCTTATTTCACAATTTAACTTGATATACTACTATAGAAGGTATGTATGGGAATACTTAATACGCTCTTTAAATACATTGTTATGAACAATAATTTTGGTTCCACTAAGTCTCTTAGTGGCACTTGGAGACAAAACCGGAGCCACATTTTGGGAGACTGTCACATATGAATGTATTATATATTTTGGCTATCAACATTGCACACAGTACAAAGATAAAACCTCTAACCATTTATACAGAAATTCAAGCATATTAAATTAAAACAATAATTTAAACATATTGTTTGCAATATAAGAACATACATAAAATAACTAGTAAAATATTTTAACTGTTTAAACAAATCAATTAATCATTAGGTAATTTATAATTTCAAGTTGAGTTAAAACAAATAAAATATATTTTTTTTAATAGATTGTCAGACAAATAATTATTATTACTTATTAGTTTTAACATACATCAAACACATTTACACTGTTTTAGAGTAAAATGAAATCATCATTTTTTTTCATTATATTGAATTAAGTACGTTAATTGAAAAACTTTTGATTCTTTGAAAAATTAAAATATAAATAAATACATGAGATACAATAAATATTTAAAATTCTAATCTAAAATAAAATAATTTTATTTATTTTAACAAACTATTTTTATTTTAATATAATTATTAAATTAATTTAATTGGCTCATAATATTATAGCGTAAATAGATAAACATTTTTAAAATAAAATTAAAAGAACATAATATCATACAAATAAAAATATCAATACTTTAAATGCCTTTAAAAGTTTAATTAAAATTGTAAACTTAATACAAATAATTAACTTCTATGATTAAGAGTTTTTATTTAAAACTAATTATTATAATTTTTGTGCGATAACAAAAGATGCTATTCTTTAACGAGAATTATTTTATTCACAAATTATTATTATAAATATATTGATTTACCTAGTAAAATAATTTGACTTCAATATTGTTATACAGTGTAAAATTCTAAATTATTTTTATTCAATAAAATAGAAAAAAAGATCTTAAATTGTTTTATTTATATTTAAGAAGCAAAAAGAAAATGTAATGGATAACATTGAAAATAAAAATAAAAATATAGTAATATATGATTTCAATTATATACTTTTAAACATACCATTACAGTCCAGGTTTTATACATATTCTTAGTAATTAATCCTTTTTGCTGGCTATTTTATAAAAAAAAAATATATGCACTTATATAAATTGTAATAAATTAAAAACACACACTTTTCTAAAAAAAAAATAAGATATTAAACTGAAACCACAACAAGTGCGTTTGTCGAACACTCGAGCACAACTGTAGCGTTACTATCGGTATTGTACGACTACAGCGGACGGCAGGAACCCTTTGGACTCTTTTGCATGAAGCACTGTGGTTGGCTAAAAAATAAAAGGCTATTTACCCTTTTTTTTCTTTACTGCACACTGTAAGTCTCTACTCCCCAATGATATGCGATTCAGTCTGATGGTGCGCACTCGCTAACATATGCCCTGCCTGCACAGATATACCAACACTATGCATAAAAAAAATATAAAAAACCATTTATACTATATAATATAGAGGAAGGGTTAACTGACCCCTTTTTTGTGTATAGGAGCCATTTTGATTTTTTGCACCCTTTTTAGTACCTATAAGCAGCTGGTTTAAAGGGTTGCAACCCTTTTAAATGTGAATCAATGCATAACCCCATAGGTGTTCCTACAAATAAATACCTATTACAATAAATTATGCTGTTAAAACAAATATTATTGTATTGTCATTTTTTTTTTTACTGATTATTGATGAACTTTAACTAACATAAAGGTTCTTACGTAAGTATAGTTAGAAATATGATTTAACCATTGTAATTATTCATATTATCTTAACTTTATTATATTTGTTTTTATAGGTATTGTAATAGATACATTTCAAAAATAGTATTAGATATAGTAGAAATTTGATCTAATTATACTTGTTGTAATAGTAGGTAAGTAGGTATAATAACAATTCAATATTTATAAAATAAAACCATAATTTTTTAAAAACTACATTATAAAAAGTGATTATTATTTCTTATAATGAATTAAATATAAATTAGGTAATTCATATAAATATAAAGGCATCATGAGTAGGCCAGTGACTAATTTTTAATTAAAATAATAAAAATATATACATAAAAAATATTGTATTATTTCCAAGGGAGGAAGGGAGTTTAAGCATTCAGTTGACGGAGTTTATATTTTATTTTGTAATAGGTAACCTCTAATTTTAGGATTGAACATTTTATTAAACAAAAAAAATTGCAATATTCTCAGGTCTCAGCTGCAGAGTAAGTTAAAGCAACTTATTTGTTTAGTTGTTTTTTTAGTGCTTTAAGACTTACTACCATTGGCACAACTAGCCTAAATTTTTTGAGAGGACTCAAGCCTCCCCCCCCTTTCCTATGCATGCTAAGTACCAAAAAATATAACAATTAGTACTAAATGCTAGCTTTTGAACTGGGTGGACTTAACCAATATTTGAGGAGACTAGGTCATCCCCTAAGCACCACTCCTATTTGCACCAAAGTTTATAATGTTATTCTCACATATTGCTGATTTAAAAGACTGAGAGTACCTACTAACATAATGTGTTTTAAATAAACCACAATAATCAGAGAATAGATTTTTTTTTATTTATAAATAATAAAAATCGAGCATATCCATAGCATATTTTATGTGTGCATTAAATTATGCCTCGCTGTCTGTCCACTGGTATTGAACAACTCCACTAACTGTGTCAAGCTGTAAAGCATATTATTTTTTCTTTCTTCCTCATTTCATACACTGACCGTTAACTACATGGACTAACAACAATGTATATATGTGAACATGTACATAATGTATTTTAAATAATTTTGTACTGCTGTACAAAATATAGTGAGTATTCAAATTAAGACCATAAAATTATTAAATATTTTTTTAATTTTCTAGATGTAGGTACAGTTAATAGTATTATTAACATTATTTTTTTAATTAGTTAATTATATATTATATCGAACAAATAGCATGATAATAATATTATACGAGTTTAGACCATAAGAAAATAATTGACTAATAATAATTAAAATTTTAAATTTAATACCTATTCCTAATAATTTAGAATTTTAAAAAATCTTTGTTTGCCAGAACTATAAAATACTTATTTAAATACAGTTTATATTTTTACATACAGTACCTACCTACCTATTCGATTGATAATCAAAAAAATAACAATAAACACGTAATAAAAAAAACTATTATTATTTTGTGTTCAAACTTGTGAGATTGGTAATTAAATTCCTAGAAACTAGTTAATATCTTAATTAAATTAATCTACAGATATACTACTCAATACAGGTTACTATTAATATTTTGTGTTCAAACTTGTGAGTTGATTACTTAAATTCCTAGAAACGAGTTGATATCTGAATTTAATTGATCCATACAGGCATACAGCTATACTACTCAACAAGTTATTATATCATTCAGTTACACTTATATATATATAGTTATTTTATGTTCAATAATTTTAATTTATATAATATATAGTAGATACATAAATACCATAAATGGTAAATAAAATGTACTCAGTCGTCTCAGTCATTTAAAGAAGGCCCTGTCTGATTTTAAAACAAAGCCAATTTTGGTAGTTAAAAAAGAACTATTTTTATATTTTCGACGAAATTAAATACTGTGTATGTACTAGGAAATTATTGTGAGGAAAATAATTAATATTTATAGTTTTAAAGTTCAAATATATAGACACGTGGACGTGTATACAAGATGTGGTGTAAGGTAGTGGAGTGTCGGTGTGTGTGTGTGTGTGTGTTGTGAAGAAACATAATATTACAATAACATAATATTACAATATACCTACCTGTATTTAGTATTATGTTTTTAAATATTTTTAAGTGCGAACTATTATTGTTTATTCTTTTTTTGTCGCTAGCCCTGGTCGAAACTTTTCCCCATACCTATTAAAAATGTAAATGACGCCACTGAATATACTTAAATGTAATCTGCTAATATTAGCCTAATAATATAAATATCAATAATTACCTATCAATCGACAGCCATGAGCCAATATACAAAACCGAGTAAGGTAACAGTAATAGGAAAAAGAAGCCACGCCACCACGGTGAGCGGTGAGACTGAACATATTTTATATAACTTTTAACCTTAGACAGAAGATGCAAGAGAACTTTCTTAGCATAATTCCAACAAATTTAATAAATTCAATAAAAATAATATAATATTTTTAAATTAACAACATGCCGTCAACATATCATTTTGAAATTTGATATCAATTGAATTTGTCTGTGTGATTTTTATTTAAACATCAAAAATAGTTAAATAACTCACTATTTTAAAAACTATTTACATTTTTTAAAATGCTTAAGTCAAAGTTTAAGTGTTTTGCGTATGCAAAGTAAGTCTTAGAAGACGTTAGGCTATAATATACAGGCTGCCTATCATATTCGAACATAATATATGTAACACTTTTTTTAGTCATTCACTGCCTATAAGCGCTATAGTATTTTTCATACATAATAATTTTTGGGTTGCAAAAAAAAATCTTTTATACAAGATTATAATATTTGACTTAATTATTATAGAATTAATATTATTAGTTATAAATAAATAAGTTGTTGTTTTCTAGATTCTTACAAGACATAGCAACTCGCCTTGCACTAATTAAATTATATTTAGGTATACAGTAATTTGTCACAATTCGGGGCAGGTGCAGGGCAGTTGTAAGGAGTCACACAAGATAATCATATGCCGAAAATACAGATTAGTCAATATAGCCACAGAGACAGTAGAAATTAAGTAAGTCTTTTTCCAGATAATATTTGACTCGAGTACTTAACAATATTTATCATTCTAAATCACGACCACAGACGTATATTGGTATATACCATATTATTATACGTCTGTGTTTTGGATGATACAAGAGTACTAGATTGGAGTAAGTAAATACTAAATAGCTGTGTAGTCTATAAGATACTCTAGATCTAGAGTATTACCATAATACCATGTGGTATATTATTGTATTACTCAGTTACTCTATGGTTAATCTTTCCACGAGGGGCTCAGTATTATCAATAGCCTGCACTATAAATAGTCACTAAGTAGTAAGTACTAAGTAGACGATAAAAATTCATTGAATCACTATATAATAAGAATAAATTTAGACATGTGACCTATAAATAAAAAACTTCTTTTTATAGGTCGATTTTAATTAATCAGAAATAATCCTTTAGGCAGTCATTATGATATCTCAATATTGACTATAATTTAATTATACCAAAATTTAATTTAATTAAATGCACAACAGTATTAGGTACCTAAATATAAATTACTTTAAAATCAATCAAATGTTATTACTTTTATAATTTATAATTGTTATTAGGTACTTATTTAGTTATTTGTTATCAACGTTATCGTTTTATGTCATAAATAAATCATAATAAAATAATTATTATATATTTGAATATAATATGTATAATACTATAATTACGGTACATTACGTTATCAAATTTTCAGTTCAGTGGAAAATAAAAATTATCTCGATAATTTATTTCAGTCATTAAATATTTATTACTTACTAGTTAATAGTAGGTACTTAACAAGTTAAACATTTTTAATAGTCCGTTACAGTAAGGTATCCGTACAATGGGTCCACTGTCAGCAAGTGGTTTCTCAAAATCAATCAAAAAAAGTTTTAAAAAATCTACGTGCTTACTTTAAAGTTTAAATGTAAATTGTTAGTCAATATTAAAATATTAAATTATGTAGTTTATAAATTTACATAATAAACAAATAAATAATTCATAATATACTTAATACTTATAATAACAATATACATTTAAACCATATATAATGTGAACTATTTTATGTTATCACTCTATCCACAAAACTAATTGAAATATAGATTTTCAATTTTTATTTCAATAAACATGTCATAATTATAGTTTTCAGCACATATTGCTTATTAGTTATTACTTATTAGTAGGGTTAGGATGTTTATGACTTTTGCATATTTTTTCTTCTAGTCGTGCAAATTGCAGACCAAGTTATAAATTCATTTTGTGTGACATAGAATCAGATACATTCAATTGTATTTTGCATATTTTTGCATATTTAAGGATTTTTATGAATAAATGCATATTTTGAAAAAAATTGTAAATAAATGCATATTTGGCCAAAAAAATAGTAAATAAATGCATATTTTGTCAAAAAATAACTTAAATACAATATAAACCTCAATAAAAATATTAAAAACCCATAGGTAGGTACAGTCGGTTTTACATTTAATGAAAATGAGAAAATATGAAACTCGTAGTATATAATTAACTTATCTTTATTACGTACTTATCTTAACTTTAACTCTATGTTTATTAATCATGTTTACGACCGATGATTGCAATAGTGTGTCGATAGGACAAAATAACTTACATTATAAAATCTTTAGTTTAGTGTATGGTGTGCCACAGGTCGTTACTGTGTAGACTGTTAAAAGATTGTAAATTAATTTAAAATACATTTTGGATTAGAAATACAATTTTAAAATAACATGTTTAATTTTTTTTAAGGGCATATTTTGATATTTAGTCTGCATATTTGCATGCATTTTTTAGTGTTTTTAAGGTCATAAACATCCTCTAACCCTAGTTATTAGGTATTCTGTTTCAATTTTTTTGTAGCAAATTGTATTTAATATTTAAATATTATACTATAATCTAATTATTTAGTTAAATTATATATATTATTATTATAATTCTGGTTAAATAATTAATTATTTTTAATTTAATACACATTTTACAATAAATTACAAATGTTTGTATTATATATCTAAATGTTATTGGTGTTTTTACAAACCAAAACATGGTCTTACATTGTGCAGTATACTGTTTTAAATTACAAACCTAATTCCAAAGTTACATACTGTTAATAGTTAAAGTTACTAAAATGGTATTAGTGTAATAATGTATAGTATTATAGTATTGTACATTTGTACTATTGTATACTAATTAGATATACCTAGTGATTATTAAATTACATACTAAATTCTTATTTGAATAGTGAAAATTTAATTATTTTTTTTACCTACCTACCATTCCAAATGGTAAATCCATTTATAATATTCATATAAATCTACTTCAGACTTTAGAAATAACCTAATCAGTAGATATATTATTATGTCATTGTACACCATAGTCATAGTGGTAATTGCCTATTTCATATCTTTCACCAAGATGACCTGTTATACATTAAAATAATACGTTTTGAAAGATATACAAATTAACCACATAAATAAATGCAATTCGTATTTTGTTATCAGTGAAAGCTGAGGCTTTTAAACCAGCATATATGTATAATTGTATAAATGTATAATGTATATTATATTATATAGTTGGTCATCATATTATTTTATATTAAATTCCAAGGTCAGAAATAGTTGTTTCGAAAACATAAAAATGTCAATACTCAGTTGTAGTTAATATGAAGGTAAGACATAAATAACATTCAAGGGCATAAATATTTTACAGCTAAAGATGGTAAATAATATAATATAGTAGATAGAATAATACATAGGTAATAAAGGCTAGTCTAAAAATGTCCCGATTAAAGAGTACTGTGCCACTGTATGATTATGCCATACTTCAACTAATATGGGAATAATTAATAAATAATAATTATTTATGAAATAAAATATTAATAGATATGAACTAACAAATTCGTCCAATTTAATTAAATGTCTCAACATACTTAAATAAATAAAAAACTAATTACTATTAACAATTAAATTACTACCTATATGGTTCCTACTGTTTTTGAAATTATTATAAATAATAATTTGTATTCTGTTCATGGTAACTATTCTGGATAAGTACCTGTGAACATTGAGTATGCTAGTATGCATATCAAATATAGAAGATACAGTTTCTTCGGCTATTTTATTCTTGACTACCATAATGTTTTTCTTAAATTCACAAGATCAGTATTATATTACTAGTTCATGTTTCTTTTTCGTCTCATGTGGTATGTACCTAAAAAAATACATAATTGTGTCTAATGAGTTTGATTACATTTTCAATATTTAGCCTACTATACATACCAATTTAATATTACTTTCCATCTATATTACACAATACCAATACATCTAAAAAGTAAATTGATAATTAAATGAAACATTAAACTATTAACACGTTATCCATTCTTTAGATCCTACTTATTGTGTTGGTGAAATGCAATCAAATATTTAATAGGCCACAGAATAAATAGTTATATTATATTCACATTGTCCGGTAAGAATTCTATTCAAAGAAAAATAAATGTTATTATATTTAAACAAAATGATATGATGATAAAAAAAGTACAAGAGTTCAATGCTCTTATCTATCATTATGTTTGCACAATAATAAACTTTTTCAAAAAACATCAGGTCTAAACTCTAAAGTTTACTAATATAGTCATACAGTTGAATAACTCAATCAGTCCAACTTGTAAAAACATAATATAATTTATAAGGATGATTGTGTAAATTTAAATTAAAAAAAAAATACATTTATAAGTGTAAAATGTTCTATAAATATTTGTTTATTGGTTGGTTATAATAAAAAAAATATTTGACAATATATTATACAATACAATATTTCTTTCATAATTATTTTACTTGGTAGCCATGGGAACGTAAATTGGTATAAAAAGCTATACGTTTATTATTGCTCATAGATATTTTAAAAAATAATTAATAAGTATAAATAAAGATACCACACAGCCAATTAAATATTAAATAAATTACAAAACACTTAACTGTTAGGTACGTACTATTTTTTTTGTTCAAGTCATGGATTTTTGTATAAATATCTAACTAGGTACTGTTTCTAAATGAAACAGTGGAAAGTGCAAATCATAACAAGTTTAAAGCAAAAACATTAAAAATAAAGAAAATATGATTTTCTTTTTAATTAAATTTGTATATAATAGTAGAAAAATATAAACATGAATCAAGGGTGTTTTAAAAAGAAACTGATGATAGTTAAATTAAATCATACACTTGACTATCAGCAATAGCCAATAATCAAATTGTAATTTATAGACAATATTCAATAGATTCACTAAGTTTGTATAACAATTTTAAGGTTATGAGAATAATTTAATTAGGTAGAAATAATAATATCTGAGACTTGTATACAACAATAATAATGTTAAACAAATCTATAGTTCCCAAGCAGCGGATCAAAATCTTATCAGAAATAAAATATAATAAAAGATAATGAAATAGTTGTTTGGTATTCCATTAAAAAATAAATAAAAAATAAAATAAAATATATACCTAATATATTTCTCCCAAAATTATAAACATTTATTGTATTGGGTGTAATTGAGATTTGGTTATTTTAATGTAATATATTAAATGCCATATCAAATAGTTTTTAGTTGTTCTTGATAATCTGAATTTTGAATATTTTTCTTCCATTTTTGAAGCACATAAATTAATTGTTTTTGCAATTCATGTTCAGTATCCATGGGCAACCAAATGATCGCCAAGCTTTTCGACAACAGAGGCAGCTTGTTGCGGTTGAATGGGGTCTTCGTATAATGAAACAACAACGGCCTGTTGGGTCTTCACACAGTGTGCCCCCACTTTACCCAGCTTTGCTCTAATGACTTTATCAGTACCAGACAAATAAATATACCTACTGCCAGCTAACGTTACACCTGAAGCAGCCAAAACATTTTGGTTTTCAAAACCAGCAATTAGTCTGCTAAGTTCTTCCTTGGTAACATTAAATCCATCTGAAGTGGCCCATACTGTGCCATCATGACCTGAGATGGCAGCTTTGGTAACACATCGAGATGCTATAAGGTGTTTGTCAACATAATCTTGCCAAGAAGACATATTTGATATTGTGTTTAGTGTGTGTTAAAATTAAGTCTTGAAAAATAGTAGGTATAACCTAGTACATTAAACCAAGTTGATGACGTGATATAATTTTCTTTGTACCAAATTTCTTTAGGATGCTTGGAATATCTGTAAAAATAAAAATCATATATAGTTTTGACATCTTATTTACAATAGAAACTTGTGCTTAGTAAATGATAACATAATTTGGGTTTTAAATAATATAGAAAATAATAATAATACAATCCAATCAACAGTTTTTAACCACTTTGATTCAACTTTTAAGACAATGTTACATTCGCATGTATTGTCTTTGTCTTACAAACTTACAACATAGCAAATTTGCATTCAATAGCTCTGATTGTGTGTAGTTAGCTTTAATATTGGAGTAAATTGACCTATTATCAAACTTAAAAATAAAAACATTATCTGTGTTTTTCACAATATTTTAGTTTTGAAGCGAGTTGTTGACATTTTCATATTTTAGTATTTTACATATCTGTAGTTGGTTAGAAAATTGAAACATCGTAAAACGAGAGAACACAGAAATTATTTTTAACTTTAAGTTTGATAATAGGTCAGTTCAACTAATATTAAAGCTAACTAAGCACAATCGGTTCTACTGAAAGTAAATATGCTATGTTGTACGTTTGTAAGATGGAGACAATACATACGGGTGTAGCATCCTCTTAGGTCTTCAAAATTACTTTAAAATAAAGACAATATAAAATTTAGTTTTTAAGACAATAGTATTTTACTTACTAATTTAAAATAAATTTTAACGCAAAACAATCAAAAATTAGTTCAACATCTACAGGTTGTCTACAAATATTTCATGTTTTAAATTATTTTAATGTTTTAGTAAAAAAGTTAAAAAATATTTTTTTTTTCTCAAAACTAAAAAAAAATATTAAAAATCAGGAGATTAATTAAAATAAAATGTTGGAATGTCAACGTTTTCAGAAAAACTAACTCTACAAAATAGCCATCTTCAATTTTTTTGGGTAAATCCTAACGGGACATCCTGTTTATTGTTAATAATTAATTAATTTAAATGAACTACAGTGTAATTTGTAACAATAAATACTAAATAGTCTATTACCTTTAAGCTATAATATAATAATAATAAATATTTATTTAACTAACACAGTTCTAGTTGGGCTTTAAACAATATTTAATTGCTTTAAATTGTACTGATTAAAATCTCATATATTTCAGTCACTTATCAAAAATGATGATAAAAAATACCATATTTCATATACATTAGGTACCTATACTAAATTAATACAATATACATTGAACAAAATCAAATTTAAAACTAAATTAAAAAAATTAAAAAGTTTTATTATATTGGTGGCATTGTTTCTAATCAGGTAAATATGTTCCCAGTTTAGTAAACGAGAGATCCTGAGAGGTCTCTTTATGTATTTTTAGGGCACTTTCCTGTTATACGAGACTACTTGTTTTTGTAGGTTCTTTGAGGTAGTCTTGGATGGAAATAGCCGTATTCTCGTTTAATAGGAAAGTACCTTTTTTTAGTTCCTATAGTAATGCATACTCGGAACAGTTTAAATCAAAAACCTCTCTTGACTTGTTATACAAAACTTCTTCAGATAGGTCACGGGATAAAAACAAATAAACCCAGTAGGACTGAAGACATGTCGGAGAAAAAATGTGGGTGGCAATCGGCAGATAACAGAAAGTATCCAAATACTGATACTTAATCAAATTCTGTTTCAAAAATATTTATAAACTTCCTGTATAACATATTATCTACATTTCAGTACTAGCAAATAATAAATGATTATAAATTATAAATTATAAAAATACTATAATCAACAGATTACACAACTAGTTTGAATACATAAACATATTATAATTACAAATGTTTTATCTCAGAGACTAAATTTAAATTAATCAAAATTCTATTAAGTTAGATTTAAAAGGAGGTAGAAGGTACAAAAAATAGTAGAAGCAAATATCCGAGAAGTTTGGACAGGATTAGTTGAAGTAGCAAAAGGCCTATACAATAGTAACTTCTACTCCAGGGCAATCCAAAATATTGAGTCTATCTTTATTTATTTTAAATTCATAACAGTGTACTAATAGATTTAACTATTTAGGTACCTTAAGAACTCTTCAACAATAAAATAAACATATTTAATGTATTATTAAAATTATATTTTTACTTAAGCAAATAAAAATATAATTCCTCCTTGAATTAAAAATTAAAAAAATTGTATAAAGAAAATACAAATTATATTGCATAGTATATTATCACATTAATCAAGCCTCTAGCCTCAATTCTTGGAACCTGGAGATAAGTTAAAAATTAATGGTTGACCAGTAAAACCTGTTTTTTGTTTTTATGAATTACCTATTATAGTTAATTTAACAGAGGTATAAAAAAGATAATATGATGTACATGTAATATTAAGTTTGTATTTTTGGTATATATTGTGGTTTTAAGAAATACATGTAAAATGTTTGAATAGAAATACCAAATAAGTTTACTTTGAAAATGCATTAAAATATATTATCTTAGTCATTATTGTTTCTATCTAGCCAGTGGTGGTCAAATGATTTTGTCATAGGGAGGGGGGGAGTGGGAGAGGGATGTAGCTGATTTTTTAACATATACTATTTGATAATTTAAAATATAATTTATAATTACCGTTTTATACTTATGTATAAGTTATTATAAATATTGAAAATGGGTTATGTGGGATTTATCCCCCTTTGTTTAACCACCACTATATTTGGCCAATGTTTAATAATTTTTGAGAAACCGTTATTAATATTGTCTTCATTGAAAAAAATATTTGTTTCATGTTATATAGTGGATAAAAAAATAAAAATGTATCCAGGACCTACCTATTGAAGTTAGTTTGAAATATCTTAAATTGAAAGCAGTTATAAAATAAATATTTTATACTTTTACAGTTAAATTTTAAGATCTAATATATTTTTAAATGGAAAAAATGTCTCCTTAGGAATTTACTTATATTCATTAAAATAACAATTCAACTATTAAAGATTAACACATGTAAACATTTATTTAATTTTATCAGAACGAAATTCATTTACATTTGCTTTCAGTAAGTAATAATAATAATCAAGTCAATCCAGGTATAAAGCAAATTTAACATTTAAAGAGTATCAAAATAAACTACCAAGACATATACTATATACATATTTATACATGCATACATATTATATACATTAATGAAAATTATAAATTCAAAAAAACTTTCCTAATTTAAAATTATGAATGAATTGTATATTAATTTTATAAATTAGGAAATATCTTAAATTTGATCTCAATCAGAATCAGTAGTAACATTAAAATAATTACCTTGATAATTACTTAATTAATATTTTCAAAAATGTATTTATGACACGAATGGTTATTCAAAATAAATTTTAGTTCACAAATTACAGTATAAAAACATTGTAAAACAATAACTATAATGTTTATTATTTAGATGATGTCTCATAGTCATTCAACTAATCACTACGAAGGGCAAAAGGAATTTAGCATGACCAGATGCTTACAGCGTGACTTGGGGGAATATGACATCATAGATGAGGTCATTGGATTGGAAAAAACACTACACAGATAAATAGTTTGTATCAAAGTATTACGTATTTTAGGCAAATCGATGAAAACAAAAATATAGGCTGTCTTATGACAATATTTATAAAACATTTAAAACGTTGTATGTTATGAAATGAAACACTAATTAAGAGTCGCTACTATGCAATGCAATCCTAATTATACTGAAAACTAATTTTATGAAAAAGTAGGTACATACCAGGATACTAGGATGTGACAAATGCTGGTTGGAGTAGGCAGAGCTGTTGTAAACAAAATATGTTTTCTTTTGTCCTGAAATAAAAATGCATTTTTTGATCAAATGTAAGCAGATATATGAATTTATTTACTTTTATACTATTTTATTAAATACCCTTCTGATGGTAAAAAATAAAAATGTATAAAATAAGAAATTAATGCAAAATCTTTTTTTTGAATTTAAGTAAAATGTTGTTTTAAAATATTATACATTGATATTAAGTAGATTATAAACAACAATAACTAATATTCAATAAATTAAGAAAATAATTAACTGATAAGCCAAGAACTCAACCAAGAGGTTTAAAACTATATGTGACAAATCTGTAAGGAATTTAATAGCTAAGATATTGCCAATTATCTCAACAGCAATAACTAATAATAGTGAATGTTTAATAATTAATGAAAATTATAAATAGGTGTTTAAAACAAATTAGATAACTTAATTAAAAATATCGGGAGATTGAAAAGGCCCAGTATCGATATAAAATATACAACAATTTCAATATTTTAAAAACTTGGAACTTGTAGACCTACCTAAAATTACACTTTATGAATCATTAGGAATGATAAATATTTAACTTCACAATTTATAACACAAAAATATTATAAAAATAAAAATTAGGAATACCTAATACATTCCTGAATAATTAGAATTAGGTCAATAACATTTTAAAATACTAACAAATGGTGTTTTGTTACTTTGCCAAAAATAAAAGGAAACAGTAGACTCACGAGTATACACGGTTTTGGTAAAACCTATTATATCGGTAGGTGCCAAAAATGTCAATGTTTTAGACATGGAGGTATTTATTGTGAGTAAGATTTGAAGAATTTGTAAGAGAACATAGATGGATTACGATGAAAAAAAAAAGTCGAATAGAGAAAAACTATAGTGTTGTTCTGATCGAAGAAAAATCAAAATGTCAGGGGTGAATCGATTATCGATGTAAAAATCTGAGCAATGTGAAAGTCATAGAGTCATAATTAGTTGGCGTCATAAAAACTCGAAACGCACACAAATTTGTAGATAATTGTTGTTAAATTGTTGTAGGCACTTCGCGAAGAGATCGGTTCCGATGGTGTTCTATATATATATATGTATATATGAAGAGTGTAGCTCTGCTCTAATGACACACACACACGGTGACACCGGTGGTAGGAAATTTCTAACGGGGAAATCGCGACATCGAAATTCGAATCGGAGACGGACGCGCTCGCCAAACGCCGGGAAACGAATTCACCGGCCTTATATGGGTACACAACAACGGTCGGTATAAGTAGTCTGGTCGAGCGTATTATTATTATTATTATACCGGTTGACCTGAATCTAAACAAATACTACGGCGGTGGTGGCGGTGGCGGTATTTCTGACGTCTGCGTGTGGCGAGACGAAAAGGGAATATTCCCGGCTCCCCGAGGGCGGGGGTAATAGACGACGACCGACGATATATTCTAATAATAGTAAGGAAAAAAAATTAAAAAAAACAGACAAATGACGAATTACGTCACGGATTGAGAGATATTATGCATTACAACTGCTACGATAATAATAAAAATAATGTGAAAACGCGGTAGTGCACACGATAACGAGGAGGAAAACGTGAAAAATCAAAAACCCATCCGAAGGAAAATCATTATCGGTTTACCAGTGGTGTCGTCTTTAGATGCCCCGGTGCGTGCGGCGATTTTCGGTCTGTCCTCCTCCGCCGTGTACAGTACAGAAGCGATTGCCGTCGTCCGTGAGCGCGCACGATCGATTCCGCGGTATCTGCTCGGTACTGCCGCTGCCGCTGTTGCCCGGGGTGAGTAATAAACGCTGCGCTGCTGCTGTTGCGACGACGAGTGACGACGGCGGCGGCGGCGGCGGCGGCGGCGGCGGCGGCGACGGCGACGACGACGACGACGATTGCGACGGCAAACCGCGGTGTTACTGCTCCACGGCACATGGCACGGCGAGGCGGTGGGAGGAGAGCAGCTGCTCGCAGCGGTAGTGGTAGCCGGTAATCTAGTGGTATTATTATCATCGTTACATATTATAGTGGTACATCAATATGGTATCGGTATGCATTATTATTCCAACTCGTATCACGTCGTCGGTGTCGCCTGCTCGGGCTTTTGCGCGGCTTTACTCGCTTCGCAGACCGCGATTCGTCGGAAAGATAATACGATTTGTGGGGCCGGATGATATTTGAAAACCGATATCATATCGTTAATTGTTATTATACCGTGTACCTAATACCTATTGGAAACGAGGAGACGGGAATATCAAGTGACGATTGCCCAATAATGGCGTGACCGCGCCAGACGATAGTAATAATAATATTATTATTAATAATAATATCGTCGGCGTGTGCAGTGCGCGGCTCGGTGGCCACCGGCCAGTGCTCACGTCTGCTCATGCGCTCAGCGGCACGGACAAGTGTGCTCCGTGGCTCCGTCGCGAGTGCAGCTCACAACTCGACGTGTTGGTTTTCGTTCGACGTTCCCGACTCGGCGGAAGTTGTAGTATGTTGGCAACGGTGGCCACCGCGCGGTTTGATAACCCCTGGCACCGGCTTTGCGGGCGGCAGCTGCTGTCTTTCTGACCCCCGTCGCGCCTCGTCGGCCGCCCGCGGACTGCCACTGAACACCGATGACTCGGCGCCGAGTGCAAAAAGCGCATCACAATTATTATTCAAGATTATTTAATAATATATATTTATCTGATTTTTTATTCGTGCCTTAGGCCATAACACTTACGACGACCTACGACGTCGCTATATGGCGGAGGCTGCCCACTACTTACGTAATTCTCCATTTATCTTTTTAATTTTTATCCATTAAAATAATAATAATAATAATAATATAACAATTTATTATGCGATTCGGGGAGACAGTTCTCCGGTCAGTCGTCAGCCCCCCGCGGCCCTGCTCCCTCGGGCCTTTGCTAAAAACCGAGTCCTCGAAAAAAAAAAAATTACTGGCATGTTCAATGCGCATAAATGTATAATAATAATTATAATATTATGGTAGGTACTTGTGTTTGTGTAGTAGGTATATATGCTACCTAACCGAAAAAACAGCACGCGTGTAGTGTGTTACCTACTAAAAAACTATACGCGTATTATAGCATGTCATCTACATTCTATGCCCACATATTATACCTGTCGGTTGTCACGCTCTTATAATATATTATTATGTTATATTTTTATTTCATTACTGTAAAGTACCTGCGACTTGAGTCATGAAGATAACAACATGCCTAATATTATAACGGTCGTACAATAATACTATTTCGGAAGTGGAGCGACGGTTTAATAATAATATTATGATCTCATTGAAATCTAAACGTAATAATTTTATTGACGCATACCCAAACCTATTTACTAATTTGTTTATAAACTTTTGAATGGTTTTACCGACCGTCCTGAATTATTGCAAAATATTTCGTCGTAACGTACCTACCTCAAAATATTGCCACTCTTAATTTTCACAATTTCTATACTGAAACACAAGTAATACATTTTGTTCACAAGAAGCATCGTATACATCGAATGTTAAATTTCTGTAACGAGTTAAAGAATGTTGACTTTTTATTGATGATAAGGCAAAATTAAAACGTTATGCTTTAAATGTAGTATCTTAGATTATAGTTGATTAATTATGTATTCTTTATAATATTATATTGTAATTTGTATTGATATATGTTTAAAACTATATGTTAACTGTAGTCTGTACTCTGTATAGGTACTCTTGTCTCTTGTCATTTGCAGGCGACAACTATTTTAGTTAATGAAACAACAAAATAATAAAACTAAAAGCAATAATGCATTAAACAAAAAACCGAAGAAATCACTCTGTTGTAGTGTATGGTATTTCGTCATTGAGATAAGTTAATTTTGAATTCAATGATAAATAATTACATAGAAAAAAAGATTCTGATCGGATATCTGCAGTCACATACAGTATCTAAGAATATTTATTATGTTATTAATAATTTATTTTTCTTTTATCTAGGAATACAGTATAGGTTGAACTAATTCTTGCCAAAAACAAATTGCATAAGATAAGTGTCGTATCAAGAGAATTATATTTTATATAAAACCTTAAATTGTCCAAGTGTGGCTGGATCACATGACAATTCAACAAAAGAATCAGCTAAATAAACTTGGGTCAATACCTTGATTACCGCTTGAATTGAAAACACCATGTCCATCTGAGAAGATTGCAAATAAAAGAAGATATGCGTGTCAGTTGTACTGGCTAGTCGGACATTCCATATAAGATCTGGCAAACAAACGTATCCTATCCGTATAGCTATTATCAAACCGATTTGGGCTTATGGCGTACAATTGATAATGTTGTAAATTGTAATGTTGTGCCACTGTGCCAGCAAATCCAACATCGAAGTCAATCAACATTGCCAAAACATTGCCCTTCTTATCATTGTTGCAGCATACCGGTTTGACAGGAATGAAGTTATCCATCGTGATCTGAAGATATCCGTCTAGGCTAGGTGGAAATCCGTTGAAATTTCATGGGGGGGGGCTAACATTTTTAATATTGATGTGAGTGGTAGAGCTTCGATCACACACAAATGAAAAGCTGTCGGTTTTTGGGTGGGGGGCATATATGATATTTGGGGGGGGGGCACCGGCCAAGCCCCCCCCTCACGATTTCCGCCTATGCGTCCAGGATGAAATCATAAAGATTGTCAACAAACATGTGATTATAAACTAGAGCTGCACACTAATGCAAATGCTAAACAATTCCTTGAAAACTCGTAAGACATTAAATTCGTAAAATGCCTAAAGCCGTACTTACGACTTAGTTTAATTGTCTTAGACTAAGGGAAAGGCTACCTCATTGGATATATAACCTCAAACATGTCTATGTTTATTGTTTACATATTACATATATTTGCAGTGACGTGGTGAAAGAGGTTCAATGATGAATAGGCGTCATATTGTGGTGGACATTATAGTATCTATCAATGTGTTTATTTTTACCTATAAATAGGTACCTACCTAGCTATAAATTGTCATTTAGGTTAAATAAAAAGTGAATTTCAACATAAAAGAGGGAAAATCCTATTAAAGTTTGCTAATCCTATGTTTGAGTTGGTAAAATATTAATAGGTAGGTAATCCAATCGTTAATAGTTTTAAGTTTCCTTTATTTTATGTTTTTGAAAAAATATCAAGGATGGTGTGTTTGAGAAAGAGGGGGTGGGTAGGTACTGAAATAAATGTTATACATGTGGTTTATAAATGTTCATCATGCAACTGTATATTTGTTTATTTATACATACTTATATATTATTTTTATTGTATATGTATTAAGAATTAAGATTAGGTATGTTTACACCTATAACCTATTATGTATTGTATTTATAAAGACTTCTAGTCATTTAATTAAACTTACTTAGAGTAGTTATAAAAAAAATTAATATTTAATAGGTCTAACTGACTACGCACCTAAATTATTGTTAAAATTCTATGTTCAGTGCCCACAACTATTGCTGGCTGGTATTTTTATACTCCATACGAGGCCTCAGATTTCATCATACCAACACATCTAAAAAAATACACAATAAAAACATAAGAATATTTAAATATAACGTTCTATGAAAATTGTTTACATATTTTAACAATGAATATAGTTCCCAAAAATTCATGTAAAATAATTATTGAATATTATGACTAATATAGGTACCTAAGTAATTTATGAATGTATACACCTATTATATTATGAAATTATGTGAGTAACAAGTATATTATGTTTAGCTTTAGGAATTCGATAAAAATCGATTTTTTTAGAAATTTATTATAAAAGAAACGCGCATAGTTCTTAGTACTCATTACCACCCGATACCCATGACTTTGTCAATACAACATGACGAAAACAAAAAAGTTTTGACAGTTATTGTACAATATATATTTTGGTATGTTTATAAATGCAGTTATATTATGCAGCCCATCGCCATCAGAAATGTGGATTACGGAGTTTCTAATATTCTATACGAAACCTAAAATGTCAAACGATGCTTTAATGTTACCTCCGCGGGCAGCCGGCTTCCGTTCGTGTAATATGCAATAAAAATTCTGAACGATATTATACAGTACGTCAATACCGCCTACCTGATAAGTGACTCATAGGTACTGAACGACGAATTCAAAATGCTGTGCCGTCTCAAAATTCGGCCGTCAGAGTGTACAGTAATCCTCGTTATTATTATTTACTGCTATTGTAGGACTTCAAGGGCATAGCTGAATAACATTCAGTAAAGAAAAGGGGGTGCTGTACTGCTGTATAGGATGAAAAAGTTGATAAAGTAACTTTAGTAACTAGTAAAAGTAAAGTGTTTATTAAATATTATTGTTTTAAAATTTTAATATTACGTCGATGACGGTATGGGAGAGCGGCGTTGGTAATCGGAAAAAAAGTCCCACGCTAGGGAAAAAAAATTTAGTGAAAAATGTACCGATACACTTACTCTTGTTCAGTTCTAAAGCTGTGTTTAGTATTTACCATTTTAGTATGTAGTGCAGTGATTCCCAACGTGGGCGCTACCGCCCCCTTGTGGGCATTTTTTATTTTGAAGGGGGCGTTTTTCTGAGGAGGGCGCTCATCTATCATTTACTTTTTTATTTTGAAATGAAATTAGGTATAAAATTCATATTATTAGTAGGTATTTAAATATAAAATAAACTAAATTGTAGCATTAAAATGTTAAATTATATTTTTCTTTAATTAAATAGCTTATTAAAAAATACAATGTTAATCTTTTGAAAAAAATGATTTGGGGGGGGGGGGTGGGATTTTTAAAATCTAAAAGGAGCGTTGAGTAAAAAAAGGTTGGGAAACACTGATGTAGTGTATAAAATGCTTATACATATATATTTGTTATCAACCATAACAACTATCATGACCTATAAGAAAAAGGTGCACCTAGCTTTTGGATAACAGAGAACCATATTAGTTTGTGGCTATATTTTAAAAAGATAATTGGAATTATTATAATAACTATATAGGTACTATAATAATTGTATTTATAATTGTATTAAATTGCAATATTTTAGACATTTTAAATTAATTTTTTAGACTATTTTATAGTGTAGGACCATTTTTATCCGGACTTTTTTTTCCTAGCGTGGGACTTTTTTTCCGCGATTCAGCGAGGTTAGTTGTTACAATAGAGATATTTTATACATACAATTTATTATAGTAGTATAGTTACCTTAACATTTTGGAAACCAAAAAAACTGATTCCATTATCATTATCTCCATACATGCTTTGTGATGATACCTAGTATAATTTAACGGTATTAAGAATAATCAACAATTTTCTGTTTTTTCTTATCAAAAGTAAATTTTTTCAGAGATTTTCTTTTTTAATTTCAACCAACCGGAGGAAGGTAAGATTATTTTGATACTTTATACTTGTTTATTATATAATACTAGTCAAATTCTAGTAATATCATTCAATGGTATTCATTAGCTATTTTCCAATAAATAAATCATGTTGGTTAAATTAAATGGATTTTCGTCCGGTTAAGCGCATCACTCACCACTTATCCGGTGATCATTCACGATGCGTAAAAAGTGATTGTTCCTTGCTGGAATAGAGTATAGGTACTATTATTGTTGATTTTGTTTTTTAAATAATATTAATTCATAATATATAGCCACATATATATAGGTATTGTTACAATGTGTCCCTGGGATGTAACAATTTCCCCCTCAAGTCGTTATAGTTTGACTGGATGACTAAAACATATTTATTTTAGTATCAAAAATTACTTTTTGCTAACAACTACTATTTTTGTACCTATATTGAATGTGAGTGAAACAATCAAGTTTTTTTTTTTATCGGCCCCTTTAAAATATATTTCTGTAAAAACTACCTATTCAGTCCTGTATGGACTATAGGTACATACCTACCACATATTGTATTCTTACATAGTTCTTATATAGCTTGTTACACAATATGTGTATAACTTAAAAAACGTAATAATTATTAAATTTCAAATTTATCAATACGAATGTTATATAATAAGCAACTAAATGCATTTATTAATTATTAATTTTAATTATAATTATATTATCAATAAGGATATGTAATGATGGTGTATGTGAAGTGACTATCTATAATCTATATAATATAATATAAGTTGTATTAATAATGTTTATAATAATTGTCTATAACAGACAACAGTGTAATAGATTACTCGCATAATATAAATAATATTAATATAATGAGTAGAGGCATCTTAATACAGTTTTTAGTTTCTTATCTGTATAATATACTACAAAGTATTATACTGCTGACATTTTAAAATGTTGTCTCTCTCTCTACGCATTACTATTTTTTTTTTTATAAAATTATATATTATAACTACAGTGAAAAGATCAATAAATAATGACTCATGAGTCACGATGAGTAATTTGTTTCGAAAAATGTTGTTATCTACTATATAGTCAACTGTTAGTGTGCTCGTCATATTATACTATAAATATATATGCGTTTTACGTTTTTTACTATTTAAATACATTATGGAATTTACAAACATTAATATTATATGTTATAACTTATAAGTAACAATAATGTAATATCCGATATTAATTCAATGTAAAATGCTATCTTACCTACCCATAAAGTATTTAAGTATAAGTGTATACTTTTGTAATTATTGAGAAAAACTATGTAAGTAATAAAAATAAAAATAAATGGTTTATTCTGACGTAAGTATAGGTACTCCGCAGCATATATTATTATTTCGTGTGTTCGACGATAAAAGTAACACGAAATATTTCTAACGCATGACCTTGAATTTGATTCGTGTTCTTTTTACTGCGTAAAGGACTTATTATAACACTAATTTTGAACATTTTTTCGCAAATCAAAATGTTTTTGTAACCCTTGTTGGGTTTGAATAGTTTCTTTTAAACAACTATGACTCATAACAATTTTTTTATCTTAAAAATTGTTTAATTGCAATTTGAAACTGAGCACATATTTATCGAATTTTTAACAGTACTTGCTGCCTGCTGTGCTTACTAGTTACTACCTACTTAAACCTTCTACTACCTACAAAGTTGAAAACTGAAGCATTTTTACAGCTCAAAAGCCGATGATATAGTCAAAAATTAGGATCGTGTACTAGTTGGTAGGTACTTTACGTAAGTGGGTTAAAACTGAAAAGAAAAAGTACTTCAAAATAATCGAGAAAAACAAAACAAATTACGGAACAACGAGGAAGTTATATTAATTTATTTCAAGCACAAATTTTGTCAAACTTGGTTATTTAAACGATGAGACATAACAATTTTATAGTTGTTTTGTAGCAATTCAAAAAATTTTGTTCGTATTGCCTTGAAACTTTCCGTGACTATGTATATTATTATTAACTATACACGCATAATGACATTTTCAAAATATTTAGATTCATTTTAATTTTTAAGCTATATACTATGAACTTATTTACACTTAGGTGCGTCGGTATTGACTTAACAGCTATCTAATTAAAATACCAACCTATTAATAGGTATATCATATGAAATATAATATTATAATAGTATATGCGATTTTTTTTGGCAAAACTTAGGTCAACCCACCATCTTAGTATCTTACCAATATTAAAATATATTACTAATAACAATATTAATATATAATAAAATATCCTTGGAAATAAAAGCTACCCGACGGTCTATATATTATTATATAGGTACGCTCAGAAAAGTTTTTCGTATGTACAATGATTTTTCATTGAATTAAAATGTAAAACTTCCATGACATCTACTATAACTATAGAGTGTGATTCTGGTATGTTCACTCCTATTTTTACATTGTATAAAACATTTATTCAAAATCTGATTTTTGGAATGTTTAAAAATACCCAATATTAGATAATATTTTCAAATTCTTGAATTTTGTTGTACTTCTTAGTTCTTAAGGAGTTCTGTCGTGATATTATAAACTTCTGTTTTTCAAATAATAATCCCATTTTTAACCAGAAAATCGTTAAGTAAATCATTATTTGAAAATTTTGATTGGCCTATAATAATTCAATTACCGAACGAATAATTTTTCAGTTTTTAAAATGTTTATATTATGGATAATAATAGTACTTAAAAATATAAATATTTATAGGTATTTATAAATAAATTACTATAGGTCCCGGACCTTCTGAACCCATAACCATGGACCTAAAGTCCTTAGTACACAAAGTTAAAGAACTCAAAAACTAATTTTGAATTTTGATTTTGATACGTTAACATTTTCAAAAAAAATTATTTCTTAAATAATTTACTGTGTTTTTACTCCGTTTCTGGAGTGTTGTCATATTGAAAAGCAGAATTATGTAAACACACTACCACTACTTAGATAGTAAAAAAAAAAATTTTTAAGTTTGTAAATATTCTAATATTTAATATATTATTTAAAAATTTAAAAAATCAGTTTTGAATAACTTCATTATTGAAGAAAAAAGGGGTGAGCATGCTTGGGGTGAATCACTCTCTATAGAAACATCAGAGTGACTTCCTCGGTATTTTTATTATTTTGTTGATAACTTAATAAATATTTATACAATATCATTATTTTAGGGTAACTATAATTATAAATAGGTAGGTACATAACAAGACAAGGCACAATACTCTCAGATCCACTCTTTGCTTTCAGCCTTTCCTCTATGTACGAGTGTGTAACTTACTTACTATAGTACTGGTGGGGAACGTGGATAAATAAACAATAGAGTTACTCAGTGACGTATTTAGGATTTTTTTAAGGGGGGAGATATGACTAAAAATATGTTCTCCCTCCACTTGAAATACATAGGTAGTAGATACAATCAATGTTTAATAACTATAATATAATATAATATAAGTATGTATTATAAATATTATAAGTATATCTACATTGTACATAAACCTTTAATCTTCATAAATGTATAACCGATATGGAATTAAACAATGAATCATTCACAAAACAAATTCTAGTCGCTTAGGTTTTTTGGAAAATATGTCGTGGATTATTTCTTCGACATTCAATTGAATGTTGTTATTGATGGATATCATTAATATAGCAAGTCCATTCAACCTGCTCTAAAATTAAAACATTTTATTACTTATTTATTTTTATTATCTACCTATAATTAAAGATAAAATGATGAATGAAAAAAACACAACTATAACCATATGCATATAATATTATGTTAAGAAAAAATATCAAGGGGGGAGATATATCTCCTTAATATCCCCCCCCCCAAATACGTCACTGGAGTATTACTAATAGTCAATATTGAACTCTTAGTCCGTAGATAAATTTTGTAGTTTTCATTGATACTCTGTACATTTTTTTTATATAGATACCTAAGTGTATTATGATATTCTATACAATACAAGTATTGAGTAAAAAAGGACATTGTAAATAAACATTCAATTATAGACGTTTACTCGTATGGGTTACCTACTTCGTACTTACTACCTAATATGGATCAATATGTAATAAAACGGTATTCTATGCTTGTATAATGTATACAACCTATGCCACCTGTTGTACCTAAACAATTTTGCTCTCAGAGGTAATTTAACCTATTCAATTTTTACCGGACTACCCGCAATAAGTGCAACACGTGGTATCTATAAGTACCGGCCATAAAACATTTTATAATTATTAATTATATTGCCGAATGGATAATAACTAGATACAAATGATTTTGTTTTACTGCCGAATTCTGAAATAATTAAATTTATCAATTATTAGTAATAATTATGTGTATATTACTTTAAAATGTGAGTACCTGATACCTAAGCCTATATATTTACTATTTATTACTATAGCCTAATCATTTCTGTATAATACGATATAATATTCAATACTTAAGTTATTTATGTCCGTTGTCCAAGGTAGCCGGTATAGCTGGTATTAACCGCACTATAATCTAATATAATAATATAATAATAATAATATATTAATCATAATAATCATAATTAATTAATCATAATAATATAATAATATATTCAATATATCTCCTGACTATACCGACTGACAATACTGCTCTAACTTGAAATGTCAAATATTTTATAAGTAATTACCTAATGAGTTATGAGTAGTGACTATAGTGAGGACTGGGTAATATAATTATATTGAGTTTAAGTAGCTATCTATTGACTGCAGGGTAGATAATAGTTTATTAATTTGTTGACACAAGTTTATGTAATTTATTTTAGCTTATACAATTATTTAGAACTTTTACACTTGAACATGATATATTATTATTGCATTGAACAAATTTAAAAATGTATTTATTTGTATTTTTTTTACAATTTAGTTAGAATAACTTTCAACAAAAACACATATTATGTAAATTTAATCAAAATAAAATATCTAAATATATTATAGTGAATTATAATGAATACCTATTTTATTTATAATATATTATCCCAACTCAAAAGATGTATTTATTTCAGGTGTCTAGAAAAATTGGTGCAATCGAAAAACACCGTGCAATTTGACTAAGTGCAATATTCAACCTTGCCCATGTATCTTAATTCATGGCAGGTCGCAGGTACCTACGTCACATTATTGCATATTAAGCGCATACCAAATTACATATTAATATATATACTATATAAAGCCCGATATAGAGCTATAGCCGTATAATAGGCTAAAGCCTTTAACTGCTGAAGTAATGAAAGAAAACAATTTTGAATACATTTCGAAATGTAAAATTTAGGTATCGCTACCTAGTCAAAGTTACTGGCTTCCTGGATATCTACATAATATAAACTGGCCTGTACAAAGCCTATACGAGCCTAAGGATTACGGACAATGTCACAACGGCATCATCCGTGTATGTGCAGTTGTCTCACATTTTAATTTTTAATCGAGTGATAATTATTATAGTAAGCAGGTACGATTTGTTCATAACTCGCTTAAAAATCAAAATATTTTAAAACACCAATGTATATACAATATAGGTGCAAACACAAATAATAATGTTCTCGCCTTTAAGTTTGATAACATATTAACATATTATATAGGTCAATGATTCACTCCAATATTAAAGCTAACAACATAAAATTGGTTATGGCGAACACGAATTTTGTATTGTTGTAAGACGCTGCAGATGCGTCTCTATGCTAATAAATACCTGTATAATCTATTGTATCCATATGCAGTATATTAGCATAGTTTAATATTGCTAGGCCTACCTATAGTATATTATGTACATCACGAATTATTTCGTATAAAGGAACGTTAAAACATTATAATATCTTCGGTAGGTAACAGTTTTTAAGACGGGGAAAGTAGGTAACCGCTCTGCTATATGCCTATATAGGTACAGTAGATTGTAGATGTCAAGTGTTGAAGTGTATAGGAACCTTGTCATTGAGATTGTCACTGTAATGTATGTTTTAAATTTAAATTCAATGATAAATCATTGAACATTGAACAGAAAACCGATTCTCGCGTCGGAGACAGCGTCTGTCAGCCTATATTAGGTAGTATTATATAGGTACTAAGTTTATTTTATGATGTAGGTACCTATCTATATCGCTATATATTATAGTATAGATATTTTATTTTACTAATTACGGCAAGTTGAATTCATTTTTGCCGAAAACATTGCATTTATTATATAATATTATTAATATTTAATTATTATAATATAGTACCTATCTATAAATATATTTATATCATAAAATATCATTGTCAGGTATTAACTATTGAGTCGATACACCATTAAATACTAACTTACAGCAGCTGAACGTGTGGATATATTCGTGGTATGAATAGGAAATAACATAAAATGAATCTATATATATTATATGTTTTGAAAATGTCACCGTGACATTGTGCCTATGTATAAAATATAATAATATATGCCAGTTTTTAAATCCCCACGAAAATATTTTTGAATTTTATCAAAATATCTCAAATTGGTGATCTTTATAAGTATTTAATTTTGTACGAAATCAAACTTAAAACGTCTATAAAAAAAATTCTGTTATATATTTTAGACTTTTTGATTCTTTATAGTATGAAACTACTATACTACGATATTATGTCTTTTGGTTTTTATACCTATTATTACTATATTTAACCGTGTATTTTTAACCATCAATAATTGTATAACATAATGTCTGAAAGATATACTGTGTCACTATAATAGGCAACCTGTAAGACGGGCGGTCTGCTTTTGATTTTTTAAATAAAAGTCGTTATTTCTCTCACGATAAGGAACCTTGGATTCAATTTTCTAGCATTAGCTATAAAAATTGAACATTATATAAATTTGTTGCTACTAACTATACATTTCAAATTTATTATCGTGATATCGACAAAATTTGCTCTTGACTATATGTAATGAAATATATAACTATATAATTTTAAAATTGTACTATAAAAAACGTTATGATAAATATAATATGAACTTAAATGTTATAAAAAACTAAAATATAGATACAACGGTATTATAAGCATGTAAAAATAATTTGTTATTAATTTTTGGTTTTTGGTTTTGGCCGTTTACTGATAAAAACTTCTAATTTGCTTATTTGCCTATGGCTCTTCGAATATACTCGTAGAACTATAGAAGTCTCATCGCCTTTGACAGATTCAAGTCGCCTAACGGTTTGTAACGATGACATTGCTTGGTTCGCCGTAATCATATTATTTAAAGTTCTTCGCGGCTCGTCATTTTCATCTGTTTCGGAATCACTATTTTGATATATTTATACCTACCCGCGATTTCGTTATCAGTTAACAGTTCACTGACCACCACCCATCGAGATAAAGAATATACTCTAGTGTATTCTTTATCTCGATGCCACCACCACGGCTATAGATACTATACTCATATCTCTATTTTCTCTATAGCCGTGCTGACCACGACATATATATTATCGTCATCGACAGAAATTTAGTCTGTCGGTCTATATTAAGTTTATCTGCTACGATTTGCCAATCATATCCACCGTGGCACCATCGCATCATCGTTTTCTAAACATATATCACCATCACACTGCTCTCTATTAAAATAGAATTAGCTAGACATATAGGTACTAACCAGTAAATACTTGTCGTTGTGAGTGCGCTAAGCCGCTAATAATCAGTTTCTATCTACTCGTTTATTAGCTTAAAGATAAATGTTCTAATTTTTTCATAATATTATGTTTACGAAAATACCCAAATATAACAGATATAATAATAATATAGGTACTTCGGTCTTCGACTTAGGTATTTATCACGATTTTATATTCTAGTTCACAAGACTATTATACATTGAGTCTCACAACTTTATAAGAATTTCCAGGGGAATAAAATAAAAATCGAGTTGTCAAGTTTTTCGAGTTGTCGAGGTTCAAGTTATCGCGACTCGACTGTATTGTAAACTTTTACTGTCAATAATAATTATTGGAAAAAAAAAATTAAAATTGTAGGTACACGTCTGTAAAAAGCTAAAAGAGAGTCAAAATATTTTGATAATTATAACATGTATATAAAATGCTAATGTAAACATTTGGGGAAAAGTTCTAATATCAACAGTTATTTATTTTCGAATTACAATGAAATAAGAAAATCAATTTTGCTTACCTATTAATTTCTGCTTTTCTTTCATTTTTTTATTCTTCTCAATTTTTTTGATTAGCACTGGTTTTTTTTAAATTTTGATTTTACAAAGAGGACAAAAGTAACAACCAAATCCAATTTGTTAACAAAAATTCCCGCTCAAATTTTAATTTCTAAGCATATTTTTTTCTACTATAATATCGATTTTGTTGGGTTAAAATGCTTGAAAATGTAATAAAAGATTCCTCACAAGTTGTTATAATAGCAGATCAAAAATATTAAAAATACAATGGCACAATTTTTTTATAAGCATTTAAAATTCAAATGTTGTCTAAAATTCACCTCAACCTCGTCGACCAAATGCGTCTCTTCTGTGACAAGTTTTCCACTTGCCAAGCGCGACTAAAACGGTATACCGTGGTCGTGGTACAAAACTCCTGCTACAAGGCTCCGGATATTGTGGACTAAGCGACGCAAAAACACTGATATCGTATCACTATTTTCGATGCAGTTTTTGTATGGTTATTATTCGTTGTACGCAACAACTATACAAAACAATTTATATTCACTTTATAAAACAGAATAAAACTTACCTTTATATATTATAATAATCCTTGAGTTTTTTTTTATTTGGGTTTAAAAGTGGAATAGGAAAACAGACATATTATAGAATAGGTACATAATATAATATTAGACCTAATAATTTTTGTTTTTCCTTCGATTTTTTTAACGATCAGTGGTTTTTTAAATTTTGACCTCACAAAAAGACCAAAAGTATCAACCCTTGTCGAGTTTGCTACAGAAAATCCCTCTCAAATTTAAATTTCTGACGATTTTTTCTACTTTAAAGTGTCTTAAGGCACAAAAATAAAAAAAAACACACATCGTTGTACAATAAATTAATTCATCACTCGAAATATATAGGTACCTACCTATATAGTTACTCGATATTTTAGTCACGTTTATGAATGCAGTACCTATATTATATTGTATTTTAACAAACACGTATAATTTCCCAAAACGTATTTACCAATTTAATTTAAACATTTGTATGCATAAATGTCTGTTGGTCAAACAGCTATAAATTATTCGAAGATATTTTACAATATTATATTCATCAGCGTCGACTCAAGAGTCAAGGCCGACATATACTATGATGTAATATTTGGAATAATATATAAAATATAATAGGTATCAGACTTATTTATTCCTAGTAAGTATTTCTCTAAGACCTAAGTGTATATTACACATAATCATCACTAAATATTAATAAGTAATGAATATAATCGCTTATTGTCAGTTTATTTATTTTGAATTCCTGAGTGGGAATAGCTAATTGGATGTTGGAACCACATTGCTTCTCATCTGACATAATAATCATTAGGATTTAAAATAGGTACTTACCTACCGGGGCTATCCATAGGCGGAAATTTGGTGAAATAACTGGGGGGGCGGGCTGAGCATTATATTTCTCATTGCACTTATATATAGGCACTAATGTACTAGAGTCGCTCACAATTATTTATTTCAACAAGACAATTTACAAAGTTTGACATACTAAACAATTTAACCATAATACAGTAGGTACAAAAACAATATAGTGCCTTACTTTGAGCATTTATTTCTAAACAGAGACAACCACCGAGGGTGTTATTACTTGTTAGTTATTATTAATATTACATTAATTACGATCTTTCCAAGTTATGATGATTGACAATAAGTTTGTAAAATCTTACGAATTTAATTTAATTTTCATCATAGAATATTTTTTTATAATTTATTTTGTAATCCAGATTTTAAAAATGCATTTTTCAATTATACTAATTATTGTATATTTAGTCACATTAAATTCGTGATGGCCAGGGGGGGCTAAGACCTGTACTTTAAACTTCTGGGGGGGACTTAGTCCCCTCTAGCCCCCCTCCCGATTTCCGCCTATGCGGCTGCCTAACCATAGACAATAGACTACCTATAATATAAGGTCTATAAAAGTTGCTGTCGGCTAAAGCATTAACATTTACGGCTTTTATATCTTATACTTCATATCATATAATTAGGAATTGTTTATAAAAACAAAAACAAATAAACAGTAACTATAGGTACCTATAAATATCAAGTGTTATTTTCTAATTACCTAAGCTAAAGATTCGTAAAAATAAAAAATTCACTGAAGAAATTAATATAGATAATTTACTGTAACAAAAAATATAACCTGTAAGGCTGTAACAAAACCTTAACTATAATTAATATCATATTATTATTACAAGGAAAAAAAATTATTGTCAGCCAACTGTCAAGGTTTATTTTTAATAAAAAAAATGAGTAACTTGTAATGAAACTTAATTTAATGTTTTTTTGTTAGTGTCTAGTTTTAAATATTTTAATATTTAAAATAATATTACAGTTCTGGATTTTTGTTGTGCATCCTAATATCCTATAGTAATATACTCTACAGTAGGGGTGGTCAAACTTTTTTTGATTAAGATATACGGAGAATATATTGTTCCTCTGAAGATCAACAAACATAAAAAAAAATATAATTTTTAAGTCTTTATCACTAATATTTATAAAATATATAAATAATACAATTTAAGTATAAAGTTATCTAAAAGTTAGTGTTTCACATTAAATTTCTAAATAATTTCAAAATAAATTAATATTTTACTGTTGGCGTAGAAGCGTGTCATTGCATATCGTTGGCCGGTTAATTATAATCTGGGGAATAGTCGCTTACTGCTAAACAAAGACGCTGTACATAATGATCATCAAAAATTGTAGCTCAGTATTCAGCTTATATACCTTTCATGAAAGAAAATGCTATTCCACACAAACAGGCTAATCCAAAATTATATGTAACTTAAATGTCAAAATATATAATAATAAGTTCTGGGATAGACTTTGAAATCCTACCGTTGTTTGGCTGCTCATGCTAAATAGGATATATAAATATGTAATAAGATTGAGAACTTTAGTATAGTAAATAATTAATAAATACAACTGTAATTTTAAGCAACTAAATTTCGAACTTTTTTACTTTTATTAATTGTAAACTAACAGTAATCTTATTTTGTCACTATAGATGAAACATATTACTTGCAGTTATTTTTCTATTAAAAGTGTAAAAAAATAATTGCAACAAAATAAAGCAACAACCTTCAAAATAAAAAAATAATAAATTGTGCGGTTATGCTTGAAGTTTAATATAATTACATTTTTATATTAGTAATAATTTAAATTCATAAAGGTATGTTATATAAATTACTTAACATTTTTAAACAAACTAAACAAAAATTAACAACTTTAGTTAATATGAACTTAGTCTACAAATACAGAAAATTTAAAAATTTGATATTTTATCAAATTGTACAATATTCATACGCATACATTTAGATAGTATATTTGTTTACAATACAATATTAAATTATTTAATATGACCAGTTTATAGTTATGATAAATTTATTTTATACAAATTATTATTAAATATTATTTATTAATTGACAATCTTGTTATCCAATAGGAATAAGTTCAGATTGCTCACACCTAAGTGGTTGTATAACTTCTACAACCATTGTTCCACACAAGACATCATATGCACATCTGTTTTGATTAGCTGCTGCTGTAATAAAAGGTAGCGGAAACAAGAAAGCAAAAAATAAATTTTTGGTGATTGAACGAAGTGCTGCCCGTTTCCAACCAATATCACCGCCAGGAGTTAATGCAATGACATCAGCTGGCTGACCTCTTATATTAAATAGTTTATCAGCTCGAACAACTGTGAGATCTAGTAGAGTTTTACCAACTGTTGCTCCTCCTTGAAAAAGTGTACTACCTTGTAGACAATATATCTAAAAATCAAAGTAGTTAATTATGATATTATGATTTAAATATTCAATAATTGGATGTTAATTAATACTAAAGTATTAATTAAAGCTATTTTAATAGTAATTTAAATTTTAAAATTACCTCATATACACAAACTATTACTCGATGTGTTACTTCTATCAAAAATAGTTCCGATGTCATTTCTACTGCTGTAGTATAATCAACATTATACTCATCTCGTGTAAAAATGCTGTTATATTTAGTAAGATCACTAAAAAAAAGAAGATAACTTGTTTAATGTATAAAATAAATCATGGCTATTCTACCTTATGTATGGGAGTACAATGTTTTATTTAATTTAAGTTATAAATTTATTTCAATTATACTTTTATTAATTGATATCTTGGCTTTACATTAAAATAATAAAAATAATAGTTGTTGGCTGGGTTTCAAGAAAAATCACTTAACATTTAATAAATCAATAATGAGCTAATGGCTCCTTAAACATAATTAAGTGATTGGTCACGATTGGTCCATTAAATTGCATTGATTCAATAAATCAATCAATTTTTCATGCAATCTGGCATAAGACTTTCAGTTAAGGGCACTTAGAAAATTCTGTATTTAATTATTGTTTTTTGATATTTGATTATATTATTTTTTGTATTTTGGAATTGTACATTAAATTAATAGAATTTTTAACTTTTGTTAGAATATGATTCGGGATTTTAAAACTAGGTTTTACTTTTAAACTCGACCCAAACACCTAAAGTTCAGTTTGATTTTTCGAACTTTGAACAGTTCAACCCATCTCTATTATATTATAGTAAATTTATTTTACATTTTATTATTATAATGTTATAAAATATTTTTATTTATGAATGGTTTTTTAGTTTTGTGAATAAAGTCAGGATAATAAGCAGTTATAAAATACAAAATTCTTGATATTATTCAGCATATTATATAAATAAAATACAGACATACTAATTTTGTAGTATTTATTTAGGTACACTAATAACAACCATCAAACAATTTTGAAGAAATTTCAGTAAGCGAAGTTTCTTTTGGTGACTAAATTAATATTACTGTTTACAAATTGAATACTAGAAGATACCACTAGTGCTGAGGTGAGCAGTGAGATAAGGGACCCAGTTTTTGTACCCTATCTATATTTTTTTTAATTAGATTTCAGAATGTTGATTTTATATCAATAATAATTTATTTTAACTACCATTAACTAAAATGAGCCCGTCAGATGTCAGAATGATAGGGGTGTTAAGTACTATTAATTTTGAAAAATATACTTATTCTTTTAAATTTAAAAACGGATAACATTGTTTTAAATAGTAAAATGTTAAATTATACTTACATGTCAAGAATTGAATCTACTATAAAGTAAGCAATTAAGAATTTTACAAGGCTTAATAGTAAAAAGTCAATGAGTTCAGCTCCAAAACGCTTCCATAAAGTCGGTATCTGGCATCGTATCCCTAAATAAACAACATTACAGAATTAAACAATTTTTCATCCGATATAGTATGAGAATAAAACATACCGACAAATTGATTACGTTCAACAGTTGGTGTTTCACGTGCAACATTAGGTACAACTTTAGGAACTTCATTTGAATTTTTCAAAACTTTTTGGTAGTTTTTTTGAAAAGACTCTTGTTGAAATTTATTGTAGAAGCACTGATAACTGTTTACAGTATTCAACCATGAACGCAGTTGGTTAAAGTATTCTTCTCTAATTTCTTTACTTGTCAATTTGGAGTTGTTAGTGTCTTTTGATGTGTTCAATAAATCATTCTTTGATGCTGATTTATTAGATGGACCTGCCATGATGCTTTAGAATGTGTAGATATCTACTAATATTCAATTTAAAACTCTTGATACTTCAATAAAATTACTTATAGTGGGCTAAAATATTAAAAAGGAATTTTTTTTTTTAAATTAACTTTTTAATTATTTACTCTTATACTAATATAATATTAAGAACTATGTTTACTTAAGCCAGTATTCACTATTCAGTTTAATTTAATTTAAACATATTTTTGGTAATAGCATTAATTATAAATAGTATAATATTAAATATACTTTGTTCATTATTGTATAATCAAATAGTTATCTTTACAGTATTTTTGTTATTATCACATGATTTGATAACAATTCATGTATGATAAGAAAATAATATTACGTATATAAAAATTATTATAAAATTTAATATTTTCAAAATGATAAATAAGAGCGAAGTTTAGTTGTAGGTAGGTGATATACTACTGGCTACTTTACTCGTATTGCATAGACATATTGTTATTATTGATAATATTATAACATGGACTGCGTGTCCCCCGGCCTGCCTGTCCAGCCACAGGTTGCCTAGTGACCACGAGTTGAGATAGTGGATAGTACCATAGATTAAATATACTAGGCTAGTATATTTAATCTATGATAGTACCTACAATTGTACGAATATCGTATATTATAAAATGAATAACACGACCACAGAATAGACTAAATAGATGTTAAATCTATTCTGATGCACGACAACTGTTGATCGCAAATGAACTAATAAAATAAACTAAATTAACGTTTATTTAGTCATCACGACGAATAGTACAAATAGCCAACAATCCAACATTGCTAGAAACTAGAAAGAGATAGACAATAATATACTTGTGCGTAATATTATGAATAGGTACGCGATAGGAGTATAGGACGTGGATAGGACTGATAGGGCCAAATCGTATGCTATCTTTTTCTAAAAATGTTGTTATCTTTGTTGTTGAAATAGAGAGAGAACTCTATACTGCCGTGCTAAGCGAAAACAGAATAACTCCATTTTTCGTAAAAATGAGATTTTTGCTCCTATAGATGAAATTAGTGGTTTTACGCCTATTTTTGGTGTAAAAATGGCGTATTTCCTATTAAAAACCATCTTAATAGGCAATTTAAAATAAGAAAATATGCGGTAAGTCCAATATATTAGATGTTTTCTAAGTGAAAACACGGTAAATCCAAATACTAAGCAAAAACACGGTATATCACATTAAAATAATGGAGTTACCATGTTTTGGCTTATGTTCATACGTTGAAAAAAAAGGCTATTGACGTATTTTAAACTTTAGTCACATTTTATAAATTAAAAATAATGATTATTTGCTATTATAATATTATTTTGTAATTTACTAAACTGATAATATAATATCAGTAACAATAATTGTTAATAAATAATAATATTGATGAATATTGTCAGAATGCTCCATATATAAACTAAACAAACAGGCTACACGCCCAATGTTGAATAGTATAGATCATATAAGAGCAGAAAGAGGTCTAAAATACTTATTGTATTCATGTACATATGACGAATATACTCCATACAGAATGCTTGATTTCTTAAAACCTTCATATTTAAAAACAAATTTTGAAAAACCACAGCAAAAAAAAAGAATTAAGGGGCATTCAACCGGAAAAAAAACAAAGTATTATAAAAACACTAGTACCACTTATGCCTAAAAGCAGGCAGCAATTTTGGTTGGATTTTCCTATTTCAGATACAGTAAACGATTTATACGAAGAACCTGAAAATTAGAAACTGCTAATATTGATATTGTGATAGGAACTAATATTATGTTACCATAAATTTAAATTTTGTTTTATTTTATTTTTTAAGGTTTATACTAATTATTATTTTATTATTTAAGATTTCATTTATTTTAAACAGCTTATAAAACAAGCTAATAAAGGTATGCACATTATTTTATTTTGTTTTTTAAATATTTAACTAGATAATTAAATAAAGGCTTATTATTTTGTAACAATTTTTTAACAATAAAAGGAATTTATAATTATTTGTTTGATAAAACTGGAGTTCCACGTTTTTTACATAATGTAAATAATGTTGTATGATCAATGATCATATATTAAAACAAGGTATGTCCAAAAAAGTCTAAGCAATAATCCGGTAAGTCCATTATTATGGAGTTATCAATTTTTCGCTTAGTACTCTGATATTTGATTTTATGATAAGTCCATTTTCTCCTCAAAATATTCAAAAAAGTTAAAATAAAAATTGTTTAACCAATTCTAGATGTAAAATTAGATATATCAGCACATGTTTTGATACATTTATTGTATAAACGCTATTTTTATGCTTGATTTACTATTAAAAACGTTATTTGCTGTTTCTCAATAGTCATGTTGACTGGAGTTATCCTATTTTCGCTTAGCACGGCAGTATAGTAGCTAGGTATCTGCAACGTGGATTTATAAAGTTTTACGAATCCACCTTGTTGTCATTGTGCTTACTTCAATTGTTCACCGTTCAGTCCATATATGAGTCAATATGGGGTAAAGGTTCTCACCGCGAACTAAAATTAATCATAGTTCATGGTTCACACTATCTCAAAATCCAGTTGGTAATTTATTATTCTTTCGAGTGTTTGTTTGGACTTTTCTCATGACTTGATTAGGTTATATATTATATAGGGAAAATAAAATATGAAAAAAATCGTTTACGTTAAGGGTGATACGTTTCCTTGTTGTTTCACCCTTATATTTGTCTCTAAAACCTCTTATCAATCAAACATTTTTGAATTTTAAGCAGAAACCTATATATTTACCTGTCTTAGTCTCTTAGAGGCGTAATTCCAATGAAAAACACGGTGTGCAATGTGTGCTTAAGCCCCCTATTTTTATAATTAGTCTTTTCTTTGTAACATGGACTATAAATGAGCAACTCTATCCACTACCCACTCTCCTCCTACAACTGGTGCTAATTTCAAAAATGGTGGTACCTAATAAGCTCTCCCCTGCAAATAGCGTCTAAGTCTGAAATGTATACTGTAACCGGTTATACCTAGGCATCAAATATCAATAATATATCTTAACGATATTATATTATTATGAAAAATATTGAACTAATAATAAGTAAAATAGTTTTCTAAATAATTAAAATTATATAGATTATAGCCTGCAGTGCTCTGTAATTTTTTATCGGCACTTAAGCACCCCTAGCAGTTAGCACCCTTAATACCTATTCATAAATGACTTTCGCCTATATATCTATTGTAGTCAGTGCTCTTAGAAACGTATAGGTACCTACATAACAAGATTAATTAATATAATACATTTTTAACACTAAATAAATAGTATAGTAATTTTTAACTTCATATCAGTATGTTAATTACCTCTAACAACAAAAACCTTTATTAAAAATTTATAATTTTATAAATATTTGTTATCATTTACATAACAACATGCAATTTTTATATTTTTAACAAATAACTTTGATAATTTTATCCAACAAAGTCAGGCAACTCGTAAGATTATGTCGAAACCAGATTTAAATTAAATTTGTTATCAAATTATTGACAAATTTGATTTTGAAAAAAAAAACATTTTTTAGTTACGAATTAGGCAGTGGGTAAATTGAATATATACAAAAAAAGAAATATTTCGTTGGCATTTAATATTTTAATATTTTTATTACCTTTTACGGGATTTTGTCGGTCTTATTGTTTGTTTTTAATCGATAATTTTCTTGTCAAAGTTCAAAGTTGTGATAGTGGAAAATGAGCAAAATATTTGTGCCCCAATTTCAATTAACCCCCTCGAGCCGCCACTGAGTATAAGTACTGCGTATTACTCTTGCAGGCTCTTTGGAGGACGACGTGTACCCGAGCAGTATAACATTAGGTACCTATATAATGATTAAAATATATAATTAATAAATAATTAATAATTGTATGTTTTTCGAAAAGTTCACCGGCGCGGGCGACCGGCAGCGCCATCTGACTACAATACCGTGGTGGCCGTCTAGACCTGCCTTAACATCGATTCGAAAAACGGGCGCTTTGAAAAGCGTTTAAAAAGCCACGACAGAGATATACGTAACAGAGCAATGACGATAGTAATAATAATAATATTGAGCAAAGTCGTGTGTCGCGCACGCGTTGCTGCATTAGTGTGCGCGTAACGCCCTGGCCGCGCGTCGTTGCGTTAGTGTTCGCAACGCTCTGGCCGCGCATCGTTCCACCACCTCCGACCTCCACCACGTAAGCCGGTCAGGTCCACGCTTTCTACGGACTCTGGAAAAACTCACTATACACTTTCTGACTTTCGTATCCATTCGATCTTACGGCACCGAACACTGCACAATGATAACTCTCACCACTAAGAAGGTGTCCGCCGTCCGCAACACCCTGCAGGTAAACTAATAAATACATAATACAATATCGTTCCAAACGCGGTTAAAAACATAATAATTTCAATACAGATAACTCATATTATTTTATAATCGGTTTAATGGTGTCATACGGTTTCGAAAGAGGTATATATAGTAATATATAATAGAACGCGCCTAAGTGTAGAATAGGTACCAACTTGTAAACAAATAGGAGGTAGGTTGGGAAATCGTGTGCGCAATACTTTGCAAGTGTGCCATTTCGATTTTCGACAGAAAACCCGTTTTTACCATCTGTAACATCATGTTTTATACATAGGTATGCCTCTATTATAGTTCGTTTACAGAGTATAGTTTTTACGGACGTACGAAGGAATTGGATTCAGGTGGGGCTGCAGAACCGCCAATCACCGTGTTACCCTAAGCTTAAGGGAAGAGGGCTAGAATTATATATAGGCCACACAGAACTCTGTAAGTGCTTTGCAACTGCAACTCTTTCAAATAAAAAAAATTATATTTCAAAATACCTACATGGACTCTAGTTTGTTTTTATTACACATTGGAGATAAGGACAACTTTGATTAAAACTCGAGAAAGACATTTTTTAACACTCGAAAAGTGATCAATTATGTGGGCCAGTAGTCGTTGCCAGTGGAACTCTTATTTATTTACGTCACTTCTCAGATTCAAGCTTTTTAAGTGTTAACAACAAATGATAACAATTTTAATACTTGGTTTTAATTTTTTTTGCATTAAAAAGATAAGTTTTTAAAACAAAATTGTATAGCTCAAGTGGAATAGAAATCAACATTATATATAATCTATTGAGATTTCCATATTATGTAAATATTGAGAGTTTTTCTGTCTGATATATTGTATAACAGTAAATGACATTTTTCTTTTTTTTGGAGGTGAGGCTATGAACATTTTTGGTGATTCCCTCTATATAATTTCGTCTATGAGTAATTATTTTAATTATACATGATAATATGGGCCACTGATCAACTCATTTCGGTTCAGGTTCATGTCACAGGTGCAACATTTGCTGCATATATGCTGCCCCGTGCAACACGTATATATATATTATCTTACACAGTTTTACTATGTTGTCTTTGAGGTAGGTCAGTAGGAGTGTGGCCTATTAGGTGGTTGTAGCCTCGATGGGACGGTTGTCAGAAACATGTGGGCTAATTTTAACGAGGATTTAAAAGCGAAATCGTAACCTCTGACATTTCATAACAGCTGTGTAATCTATCCACGACAGACCCAGACATAACATATAACTGTATTATATTCTATATATGGTTTATTTTTTGGAGAGTGAGCCTGATAAAATATATGCGTACCGGTAAACAGGCCAGCAAAAATATGGATTTACTCCCTGCTCGAATGATACGCACTACTATAGACTGGTACATTCCGAACGCGACACAAACGTACCTACACAGAGGGTAAATTGATGCGCGCGTTGAATAACAAACGTCGTCGGTGGAGCGCGCAGCGTTTATTTTAGTATACGGGCGCGAAGCCAAACGTTTGATTATTTTATCAGCGGGCTGCAAGTGTTGTGTATAGTGTACGATATTGTACCTGTGTCATAAACGGTAACACGCGGTGAGTACCTACTTGCGTCGGGTGCTCGCGAATCGATAACTATTATTACCTATAGTTTGCGAATTAATGACGTGCCGAAAGTTCAAATATCTACTACGTAATATTGTGTAGTAATATTGTATATATTATGTATATGATGTACCTGTATAGGTGCTATATTGGGCGAGAACTACATACAATTCAACAGCAAACAGACAATTTATATTTTCGATGTCTCTTGATAATAACCGAGTATATATATAGGTATAGGTCATTATATTTATACGCAGTTTACATTGCTGTACTAAGAAATTCTATAATAAGACATCTACTGGACACAATATAATGAAACAGTATTAATTTTTGTTGACTTTCAAACATGAATGTATCATGCCAATCAAAGCGTATTTAAAAAAAAAAAAGAACAATGCATTTAGAATAATGCAGTTTATGATAAATTGGCACATAATATTAAAACAATCATGTATTGCAAACCGTTTTAAAATATTCAAACATAATTAAATTATTATAAAATTAAAATAGGTACTACATAGTGCCTATTAATTCTTGCTATGAATTTAAAACGATATTTTACTGTTTATTGGTTGTAGAAATATTACCAAAGTACATAATATATTTATTTTTCTTACCAGATAAATACATATTATTATGTCGTGTTATTTAACTACTAAATAATAAACTATTTACTAATTAATAATGCTATATAATGCTAAATAATGTACAGTATACCGACCTTAAAGAAGGTACTCATAAAAATATTGAACAAAATATTTTCAGTGTGTTAATGACTTTATTTAAATTTTGTTTTTACAGAAGTTAACATCGACATGGCAATGTAGAAACCTTGCAACTGAAGCCACATTTGATATAAAAGTTTGTTACATTTTAAATAAAATTAGTAAACCTATGTGAAAATGTTGTACATTCAATTTTAAAATAAGCACTCATAACTATTATATTCTCGTCACGAATATTCTTACAAAAAATTACCCAAGATGTCGAGATGGGCGATTTCCACTCGAATATACATGATATATTTTATTAATTTATTGAAGTGTATAGTAATAAAAATAGCATATTCCTATAATAGTAACAATTTTTACAGGCGTTCAAACTTCACAAATTAGAATCTGGGCCCAGCACTACAGTGACCGTGAGCAAAGAGGACGCCATACATTACTACAAGCAGATGCAGTACATCAGACGCATAGAGACGGCAGCCGGTAACTTGTACAAGGAGAAAATCGTCAGGGGATTCTGTCACTTATACTCCGGACAGGTCGGTGTTCATAATAATATGTATATATCGTTCGTACAACGTCCGTCGATTTTATTTGACGCCGTCGACGTCATTAATTTAATCGGGTGTGCGTGCAGGAAGCTTGCGCGGTGGGTATGAAATCGGCATTCCGCGACCAGGACTCGGTGATATCGGCGTACCGCGTGCACGGCTGGACATACTTGATGGGCGCAACACCCGTGCAGGTGCTGTGCGAACTCACCGGTCGAATCAGCGGAGTGGTTCGCGGCAAAGGCGGTTCTATGCACATGTACGGTAAAAACTTTTACGGCGGAAACGGCATCGTCGGCGCTCAGGTTAGTAGTATGATATTTTCTTATATAGTACGCAGTATAAAGTCTCGCAAAATATGGAATCGTGTAATAAAAAACTATTACTTTCCTATAATAGGTATACATAATATCTTTACACTTCAAAAGTTCGAACTCTAATCAATTCGTGTATTTAAATTTTAAGTTTATACGTCATAAATGTATAATATACACAAGTATAGATATTATTATATATTATTCTAATCCCAAATTACAAAAAAAAAAAAAACGTTTGACCTTTGCATCAGGGCCGTAGCAAGAACCAGTAGCACCCCTGGTAACAAACCAAATTTGCGCCCCTCTCATCCAATTTTATTTTCAACTATACTCTGCTCATTATTTAAAAAAAAAAACGTTCTGTTGGTTTTAGTACAAGTACATATTTATTTTATTATACAAATATTTTTAATTATTATAAAAATGTCTTTATTATTTATTATAATTAAATAATAATAACAGACTAAAAAAAAATTATTTTATTTTATTAAATATAAAAATAATTACCTTATACTTTATTATTAATTAACAAAAATTTTTTAAAATTTAATTTTTCTTGCCTTTATTGCTGAAAAGTCATCTAACATCATCAAATGGTGTTTGGTCAACCAAACTTTTTTCGACCAACTAACAATATGCGATTGCACGATGAGAAACGTGTTGCAATTACGCTAAAAATAAACGACAGATTTTTATTTTTGTAAATTGTCATATTTGAATTAAGGATTGCAACTCGATGAAATTGCGCCCCTGGCAAATGCCCTCTTGCCAATGTCCAGCTACGGCTACGGCCCTGCTTTGCACACACCTTTCCCATATTATACCCTACTAGGTATACCTACAGAAAATATCGTCACCCATTACCTCGAATAAGTAAAAGTAAAAAAATTATAAAGTTTAATAGGTATACTAGTTACATGCTATATATTTGATATTTATTATTTAAATCGTTTTGTTCTTGTTTAGGTTCCTTTAGGAGCGGGCATCGCGTTGGCTGCGAAATACTTGGGCACGGGAGGAGTGTGCTTCGCTCTGTACGGAGACGGCGCTTCAAATCAAGGCCAAGTGTTCGAATCGTACAATATGGCTAAACTATGGAACCTGCCGTGCGTCTTTGTCTGCGAGAACAACGGCTATGCAATGGGAACGAGTTCGGAACGGTCGGCGTCGAATATGTCTTACTACACCAGGGGCGATTACATACCCGGCATTTGGGTAAAAATAGTGTGACATCCGACCCTAGCTTTCGTTGAAATTTACAGGTTCCGTTTGATTATTTTTTCTCGAATAATGCTTGATAACTATTATTGATTACGGATTTGAATGATTGTTTTCCATTTCCTGTGCGTATATAATCAACGTTATATTGTTCAAAAGAAATAGGCGGGAACTTTAATTCATCCTAGCATATTTCTATAGTACTTATCTATAAGTCCTGCATGGCTATAATATCTACAAAAGCCTTTTACAGACATGTTTAGGTTTATTGTAGGTTTTAGATGCATAATATTACTGTTTTTTAGACAAATTTGCAAATTTTCATTTAAATAACAGTCAGTTCTTATACCATTTGGTTATTTGATAGCCTCCACGCACTGTCGCAGTGGCTGCTGGTCGATTGAGTATTTGAGTGTATACTCGGAATAGGATACCGACTAGGTCTTGTCCGTGTCTTCTTTAATTTCGTTTTTATTTTGATGCTACATATTTAATTAATTAACTTAATTAAGGCGCTAGAAAAAAAAAATGTTAGTGCATGTTTTAAGAGTTTTAAGTGTATAAGTGCTAGTATATCTTGCGATTTTTTAAGGCTATATTATTTCCACTGCCCTAATAATTACTTAAGATTTTCATTATTATTATTATCTTAACATATCAGTTAAAAAACTAGCAACTGGCAATATACCTGCAAATACAACTATCTATTTGTTATTCAAATTTAATTTAGGTAGATGGCATGGACGTATTGGCTGTCAGGGAAGCATCAAAGTTTGCGGTGGATCACTGTGTTAATGGGAATGGTCCGATAGTTTTAGAAACCGTTACCTATAGGTATTCCGGTCATTCAATGTCTGATCCTGGCACATCATACAGAACTCGAGCTGAAATTCAAGCCGTCAGGATGACGAGAGACCCAATTACATCGTTTAAAGAAAAAATTCTCTCTACCAATTTAGCAACCGTTGACGATCTCAAAGTAATAATTTTAATACATAATATTTTTAAATGTGGATATGTATACTTATTAGTGTATTTCATTCTAAATAATTATGTTTTATTTAGAAAATTGATAGTGAAATAAAATTAGAAATTGATCAAGCGGTTATAAAATCAAAGGAAGATGAAGAAATATCACTAGAAGAGTTGGCCGCTGATATATATTCCAAACCATTGGAAAACGAACATCGCGGGGTAGTACCCTGGCAAAAGTTAAAACATGTTAGAATTGGACCAGCTGTTAATATTGTGTAAGATTTAAAGTAAATGTTGCCAGGGTAAATGCAATTTGTAAATGTTGTACATTTTGATGTGATGGAGTCGAACCACACTCGACAGGGTAATTGTTTTTTGAATACAAAATATGTTTATTATTGTTGTTAATTTTTTGTCATATAAAATATTTTTCATTAAATGTTGTTTGTCTTTAAACTCATCACTATTTTTTTACATAAATTGTTTGTTCCAGTTATCTCAAAAAAGTTTAATAAAATAAACAACTCAGATTATTATTACTTTTACTTTATAGTCATATCGTATTTATATTAACTCATGTATAATGAAAATAGTGTTGGTATTATACAAAACAAGTAATAAGTGATTGGCAACTAATAATTATAAATTGATAAAATCGAAGTATCTAAGGTATTGGAAATATCTTAAAAACAGTAGGTATGTAAGTACTTAATATTATATTAGAAGGATTAATTTTGTCCAACTTTGTTGAATAAATATTGTTGTGGATTGGTGTTGTACCTACACTTTTACTACTGTGTAAGGCTATATTAAACTGCTATATAAGGCCATAATGAATCTTTAAAGTTTTTATGAAAATGAGTGTATCATATAATCTGTATTTATATGGCTGTATAAGTATTATCCTAAATGATGTTTTTGTAATTAGTAAGGCTCGTACGAGGCCGATGTAATGTCGATTGAATATTTAAATGTATTAATTTATGAACAATGATAGTACATTATTTTTTTATACAAGATAAGATAAGAATTGTTAATTGTTGCCTGTTGGTACCTATATAGGCTATAGGTATTTTTTTTGTTAATTTGTATTGTACCATCTATACATATATTATATAATTGTTGGACATTAATTTGATTTACAAAGATAATATATGCATCAAAACAATTGCCTGTATATGTTGTGTTTATCTATTTATTAAGTTTAGGAGTTAGTTCCATCAGTTCCTAAAAACCTAAAGAAACGATGAAACCGAAGATTATATTTTATAATTATATATTTTGATTTATAATAAATAATACGCTATTAATAGTTATTATTTTAAATAGTTTACTTAATTTGTATTGTTTGAATTATAAATTTAAATGAAGTCGTTAGAGTATCATAATATCAACCATCATCAAGTATAAGTACGATATCATAAGAAATGTGTTCAAGTGATTTCCTTTATTTATTATACATGCACGTGCACAATAATAAATTAAAACCGATACCGCCATATAGGTATTGGTGACAAAAAGTGGTGAACTGAATATTTTGGGAATCCACCTGCAAGTATCGGTAAGAACTTTTTAGGAACTTGCCCTTCCTTTTTTCGTTATTTAACTAGTACCTATTAAAAAAGATGTCATGGAGTGACCAAACTTTATTTGATTAAGATCTACTGAGAAGAAATTTCTTCTTTGGAGATCGACTAACGTAAAAAAATTATTTTGAAAGTGTAAAGTTATCTTAAAATTAGCGTTTCACATTAAATTACTAAATAAATTAACATTATATTGTTGACGCCGTAGAAGCGTGTCATTATAGTATATCATTGGCCTGTTAATAACAATCTGAGGAACAAACGATTGTATTAGGTACTGCTAAATATGCTAAACGAAGACGCTACTCTAAATTATCATCGAAAATTGTAGCTCACTATTCAGCTTTTATAGCTTTCATGTGAAAAAATGCCATTTCACGCAAACAAGTTAATCCGAAATATGTATGTTACTGTAACTATACTAAATATGTAATAATGTTGTCTTACAAGGGGGGGGGTCGACTTTGAAATCGACTGTTTTCCTGCCCCTGCTATATATGTATGTACAATATGACATACCTATCTTTAAGGCATATAACTACCTAGTATTTAGTTGCCATTGCATCCCTCATGCCGTTCCTCCTTCTTCACAACCTATAATATTAACAGATAAAGTTCATAGGTACACAAAAAGTTGACCAACCACAAATATCATCTGAAAACTCGCAACTAAAAAAAAAAAAACAAATACAATTATAAAATAATTACCAGCATGTTAATACTTATACTTGTCTACTTACTAATAAGTAGTAAATATTAGTAAGTGGCCGTTTTTGGGCGGCTTTTTGCCGAAGCTTTAAGAAAAACATAAAATAATAACTACAGACTACCTATAACAATAATACTACCTAAGTATCTACTAATATTATTTTATTCGCCTAATGTACATTATTATAAATGTAAGCTAATGACCTTGTTGATGGCTCGAAACTCAAAAAAAGATTAGGTTAGGTTCGGTTCTAAAAAAAGGTATATATAGTTAAAATTGATATTACTATTATTAGTTATTATGAACACAGAATAGATATTATAGTACCTACCTATATATATATATATATATATACAGAATATAGCGTAGTATTTAAAAAACCGCATAGATGTGTTGTGTATTTTTTATTTTTTTAAGGGACCCATCTGTTTGTACTGTTTGTAGTATCCTAATTCCCGGGTGTATTCGACCACCCAATGCCATCATAAAGTGCCATCAATGCGACAATGCATAGATCCTTGAATTTCTTCATTCGACATTTCAGACTACGTATTACTTTAATATTATCACTGGTGCTTAATGTATGAGCTGATAGTATATGAGGTTCGGACGAATTGGCTGATAAAAATAAGCCACCCAATGGTAACACTTTTTTGTTTGATATTAGTACTAAAGATTTTAATTGATCGTGCTTTTTGTAAAATAATAATTATACCTATACAATACAATTTGAAAAATGTTAAATGCTTTTATGAGAATAATATAATAAATACCAAGTGTTTGTTTTTTTTAGATAGAGCTTACAAGTGGTTTAACAACGAGAATCATTATTTTGATTTTTCCTTTACTGTTTTTTTGTTGAAGTGTTGTAACTATAGATGTTTAGACGGGAAACGTATCTTTTTTAATGTTTATTATTTTTTTTGTTATTTCCTCGTGAAATAAGATACAATTGCTCGTTTCTGTTTACTTTGTGATCGTCCATTATTTTTATTGGTGTTATGGAGTCTATGGCCGTTTTAATATTTTATCGAGTGTAATAATAATACTTTTCTGGCTAATTGGCGTGGTTCCGTTACCTATAGTATATTGACCAAAGGCGAATGAGAATATTAGGTTGACAGATAAAATGTCCATGCACTTTTGCCGGTTTTTTATAGGAGCCAGCCGAGCTGAAGAGGTACTACTTTCGATTCCCGTCGTAATGAAAAATAATGTTCCAATTTATGTCACTCAAAATATTTTCCTAACCACTCCCATATCAAATGACGGATCTGGCCGATGTAGACATTTTATTAATAATTACTCCTGAGTGCTTTATGTATTTAATTAATTTAGTTATAAGTCATATCAGTGTAATGTGATATATGTGTGTGTGTATGTATATGTATGTATGTAACAAAATACAAATATAGTTATATTAATATGATCGTGCCCCTGTCTTAATGTGCAATACACGGTAGTTCTCTACGGACACTATTCAGGTGAACTCCGTGTAGCTACGAGACAGGCCGCATAGCTGTAAGTACATACTTCGTTCGTTAATATTTTATCTAATAATATAATTTTAATATACCTGATGACTAGCAATTATTGAAGTTCTTATTTACGATCTAGTATCTATATCTACCCCGTGCTACGGTTATTATATCTATAGAGTCCAACGACTCTCCCTGGATATCGTATATTTAACTGGTCACCCCCTGGCCACGTTACATCGGTATTATATTATTATGTTTATTTTTGTATAGTATAATAATTTCCTACCCCTGTGTTTTAATTATGTTGGATTGGCCTGTTCACAGTTGTCTCTCTGTTCCTAAATCAATGATAATATCATAAATTATAGCTATATCATTTTGTGAAGTTACTGGTAAGTCAGGAATTTCAACATTGATTATTTATGGTCTGGAATTTGAATATGGAACATATATTTTAGATTCCGAGTGGTGCAAAGAATGTATGATTTTAAAATGTTCTGTGCATTTTTTAATTTTATTTTTGTGTCCGTCAATTGTCTTCAACAGCATCTTTTCTGGTAGAAAAATTGAATCTAGTTAGTATACTTTGAGGAGTCACATGTAAAAAGCTTCCAATAGTTTTCAAACGCGTCAGGAAAAACAAAAAAAAATGAATAAAACCGGGAATTTTTACGAAATCGATTTTGTTTTTTGGTTAAACACCAAAAATAATAACAGCATAGATACATACAATTTTCACAAAATGTTTATATTAGAATTTTTAATACACTATAAAATGTTCAATATATTTTGACTATTTTTGAGCTATTCATAGGCATAAGCAATGTTCAGTCATTGTTTTTCTTATTGTCGATAACAATTGTTTTGCTGTCGAAAAACTTCAAAATTAAATACAAGGTTTTTCTAGCTTACAGCAAGTGAAAATGAAAAAAAGTTTAGTGTAAACCTACAATAGTTGTTTAGAAACGTCTTAAGTTAGAATTTCGACAAAATACGTAAAATCACAAAAATTTGCAATTTAACTTTATTATAATTTGTGAAAATGTTTAAAACATAGGTCACAAATAACAGAATGTGTATGTGCTTTTGATTTGCGTTCACATAACATACCTATGTCCTATATGAAGTCAAAGATACCCACCTACATAATAAAGTTAACAATTTAACATAAATTGTAAAAATTCTATATAAACTCATGACGGTTAAATAATTTTTTTTTATAGAAATTATTGACTATGCGCAGTATACTTAAACGCAGTGGATACTATAATACTACGCGACAGTCTGCTGTCTAAAATGCTTACGGTTTTGAATTTTTTATTATGATAATGTAAAAAAAAATATTATACGTACTCGAGTGGTGTACCGTGTGTTTGACTCGGTACGCGTAGGTACCTATGTAGACTATTGTGTATTTTAAAGTCAAAGTATTCAATTGTGTTTAGATTGATATAGTGAGTCATAAGCATAACCATAATATGGACGTACACTAATAATAGTTAATTGGCAATTACCTTTTTGTATACAGCTAGTTAAATCATTTTATACAAGAACGATACAAATCATAAAAATATTATTCACGACAGTATTATGTCTGGCAAACATGTGTGAACGGACTAAACGGTGAATTGGCTCATATAATATATGTTCCTACAAAAGTGCCTACCTACTGTTGATTCGACTTTCTACTATATATATTCGAAATTAATTGAGTTTTAAGTCAGTTTATTGCTTTTCACTTTGTAGATTATTGATTATAAATGTATAATATAATATTATTATGTTAATACTACTATACTATATTACTATATATTATACTAATAACGTACGTATATAGTATCTAGAAAAAATGAAATCCAATGTAAATATTTGAAAACATATAATGATTAATTTTATTAAAAAACAGGTGGTTTACGTGTTTGAATTTTTGACGAATACAAACCTTTAACATTTAGGTTAAGTTATTTATAATTTATGTACACATTTGAAAAACTATTACTAATATTTTATAATATTTAACAAGAAATTAAAAATGTGTAAGTGTGTATGTAATTAGTGAGTTCTTCGTTAAGTACCTACATCAAAACCTTGAAATGTCGATTGTCAATAACTAATAAGAAAAAAGTCCATTTTTATTACAGAAAAAAAATGTATAGTTTGTAATATTTAGTGTCCTTAACCTTAAGGGATTGAATTAATCAATTTGAATTTGTAACTAATATGGAAATAACAGGATTAAAATAGAACAAAAATTGTAGTTTTTTAAAATGTTATTCTTACTCATATAAATTTTCACATATACCTAATTACAAATTGGTTGTTAATTAGGAATAAGATTTTTAACGTAAAAATAAAACAAATTATATAAATAGCTGATGATTAGAATATTACTTAAATCATTTAGGTTTTAGGCGTACCTATATTACTTATATTATATATAGAATTGATTTGTGGCGGTGTGGCATAAATGCATGACGAGAAATCAAGTTCATATAAACAATAATCTCACTATAACTGATTAATATATATTTTATTAGCATTGATATTACTTTTGATTTTATAATTCAAACAATTATTATTTAAATAAACAAAACAATTTTTTTATAAATTATAATATTATTAATTGGTATTAAAACTCAATAAGAATTATTTTTTTATTTATGATTTATTTAAAATCATTTTATTTTGCAATGATTGCATAATATATAGGTTTTCGTCGATGATAATTATTGTGATACCCCGTAGCATACGTACAGGCAGTGACGTGGTTTAATTTTGTATCCATTTTAATAACTATTATTTATTACCTAAACTTACGAATTATTATCGTCTTTAAATTAAAAAAAAATATTAATCATATCTTGTATTTTAGTCTATAATAGTAGTTCTAGTACCTATTTATATTATTATTATGCCATTGTTTTCCTTTATTAGCTGTGTTAAGATATATTACGTACTTGGTCAAATATCTTGTTTATAAAACGGCCTCATTGTAAAGGCATTTAATATACCGTAGGTATAAATAATTACATTAAAATTCTGATCTAGTCATTGGGTAATTATTTTTGTATTTAACTTTTGTCCTTGTACCCCAAATACTATTATATTATTGTTCAAATTTTATAACCGACTCTGCTGGTGTTGTTTATAACTTATTCCATAAGTTGTACACATCAGTATATTGTATAGCACATTGTATATACAGCCATAAACTTTTATAATCATTATTTAGAAAAACCTATAGTCACAAAAGATTTGTTTCTTATTCGCCGATTCGTGTAACCTTGAATAATTAGAAATTGTTAACATTTCAACCAAACTATCAATCAATAGAAAACGTTGTTGGAAATATTGATGATTAAAAAAATATATCAATTTATGCTGTCTTCATTTTTTAGACATCAACAATATTGTTATCAATATATCATTATTGTTTCGACTTTAACCTTTCCGATAGCTATACCAATTTGCTACATATCCTCATGAATGTTTTGTTATATAAACAGAATCTTATAATATAATCACACTGCCCTACACCGAGTTTCTAACTTTAATAAAGTCTCCTTACCTATCTAGTATTCCACTGGATTCGGGTGCCTTTGGACACCTACACAAATGTCAAAGACACAATAGTCACATCACATAATATGCACTGATTTTTTCACAGACCATCGTAGATACCCATATCTATAATATTTTAGAAGCGACTGCTGTTCAAGGCTCAAGATATTACTTAAACCGTAAACTTTTTAGATTTCTAAGTTGATTATGATTTTTGAAGAAGTATATGTGCTCTAAACTCTAATTTAACAAATAACAATTTTTATTCTATATCCTGCAAATAACAAACATTACTTAATCCAAAGTTCTAGCGAATTTGAAAGTATAAAATTTGAAAATTATTATAATGACTATTTCTTAATAATTTTAGATTTTGAGTGGAGCAAAGTGTGTATTGATTATACAATATTGTGTTTTTTTTTGTATTAGTCATCAAGTTTTGGAGCAGTAAAAGTGCTTTGATTTTCTTCATCAGCATATTTTCTGGGAAGTGATAGGAAAGTGAATCTAGATTGAAGAAACTAGGAAAAACGGAAATTTGTGTGCAAAGCCAATTTTTGACGAAATCGAATTTTTTTGGTGTAGGAACAAAAAAAAAATAATAATAAAATAAATAAATTAAAAAAATAAATAAATTAAAAATAAATAACTGTAGATACATGAACTTTTCACTGAATGTTTATATTAGCATTTTCTATACATAATACAATCTCCAGTGGCTTGGCGAGTTAATTTTTTTTGTGGAGCCATTGATTTTTGGGGGTCGACCATCGATTTGTTAAATATATCGTTTATATATTGTGTGGAAACTAGGAAGTACCTATACACACGTTAATTTTATAATCTATGGGCTCATTATCTAGAATTTTAACATATAAGATGTTGAAATATTGTTATAAATTATATTTAATTTAAATGTTTATTGTTTACTCTTTTCTTTGTAGTTTTAATTATACTGTATGTCTGTATAGTTGTTATTCGATTTAAAAGTTAAACGTTTCTAAATGTGTAGTATTAAATAGATATGTATACATCATTACAAATTTAGATAAAACTAAATTTATATAAATAGTATTATAGTACTTTTTTGTAGACAAACAAATCTCTACCCAAGAAAAATTTATTTTGTACCCAATTTGTAACTTTCATAATAATATATGGTACATATTTGTTGCGAGTGAAGCGAACGATTTTGGTATAAATCCTATTGTTAAAGGTTGGGTGGGTCGTGGGTATATGTGGATAGATAAAATATATTTTGCTCCTTTCATTAAAATTTATCGCCATGCCACTTATAGGTACTTATTTTGTATATGATTTTTTAAATCTTACCTAACGTTTATGTCGTTTTATAGGATTTATTTAAATTGAATTCATATAGCATTATTATTAGATAGGTTAAAACTTGACATTTAAATACAAGCGGTTACCCTTGTATTAATTTAATAAACTTAAATTATATAATCAATAAATATTTAAAACGTTTATTTTTTTTTTGATACCTTCAAAATAATGAAATTGTCTCCATATACAAACAGCAGAAACTACTTAAATTTTGAACATGGTTCCGATAACTGACCAGAATCGTTCATTCGCACGCGCAATTTACTCGAAGTCTGTATACCCTTCATGGTTGAGTGTTCAGTTTCATACTTTTAATACTTTTATACACACACACACACACACACACACACAGGGTGATTTATTTATGTGACTACATCTCTAAGAATATTATTCGGAGTATTTCAATCTATAAAGATCAAATTTTAGTTAGAGTAGTTCGCATTAGTTACATGTATTTAAAGTTTAGATTAGCGGAGTAGTGGACAACGTTTTTCGGGGTATACCATTATTGTTGTACTATGCTCATTCAAAATTTAAATGTTTATAACTCGTGAAATACTTGTCCGAAATTTGATCTTTATAGATTGAAATACTTCAAATAATATTCTTCTTTGGAATATGAAATATAAAATGTTTGGTGTAATAATCATACAAAAAAGTATAAGCTTAAAGCATTATAACGTTAAAAAAATAGTAAAAAGTATTAATTTTTTCAGAAACGTTGTTTTGAAATGACATCAAATTATCGAAAAAATATATTAACAAAAAAGTTTAAACTTTTCAAAATAATTGTTGTTGACAATTAAATGGATCACCCTGTATCATACAAACACATCAATCCAATCAGTTTAGCAGCTTTACTACTGTCTCGTGTCTACTACGGCGTAGGTACAATTTACCAGCGCAGACCTCTCTGGCGATTGTTGTGCAGGCCGAGGGCAGCAGAATATTGTCCAGCCCGACTCCCAGTCGTATGCCTTTAAATTTCATCAGGCATTCATTGCCTAATTTAATATTATGATAACATTAACTCGCGCGTTCATTCAAATTCAATCAATTCACACAAATTTGTCACGCGCCGGAGCTGCTGCGCATATGGAAAAAAAACGGTATTTCGCATTCCGAACTCCCCTACCGTTAACTCGTTAATTAGGTACCTCAGGCTAATAACCAATAGGCTATATTATTGTGTACTTAGTGTTCTATTATATGTGGCATCGTTTTCGAACCACCAGCTTGTCAAACTAGCTCTATATGCAGATCGGTCTCGCAAACGAATGACGAATATTATATAATATAGTCAAATAGACCAGTGTCCCTTTCGTCGACGAAAACAGATTAATTTCAATTTTACATCGAGAAAACGGTTTTTTCTTTGTCGAATAATATTGTATTAATAATAACAAAGCGCGTATAGGTCCTATATTATAGCGTGTGAGTCATGTGCGGCGGCGCGATGTTGCGAAAACCCCGCTGGCGGCGGTGGGAGACGACGGTGGTCGGGCACACGCGAGCGTTGCCGCCGCAGCCGCCCCACTACCGACATCAACCCCCCACCAAGGGTCCCGCTGGTTCGACTCGTTCCGCGCTCAAAGAAACGATTCACCGATTCCGAAATCATTATCCACACAATCCACTGTCCAGCCACCAGTTGTCGTGAGTCCCTGTGCGGTGTAGCTTGGTCGTGGTCGCTAACGTCAACAACTGCGGCAGCAGCACTTAGGTGCAAACGTTTTGTTTACGAATTTATCTTCAAAAAAAGGGGTATAAGTCGTGCGAGTGCGAATACCGATCTTTTACTCGAACCGGTCCACATCGATTCGATATTTTCATCATCGCTCGAGCCGTCAAACCGTTTTTTATTGGGGTAAGTCTATTTACATACGCACTCACGACGTTTACTTTAATATTTTAATTATATTTATATAATATGTATTTACCGATTGCCTCTATATTATATAACAAATGATCGATTTCTCATGTGTCACCTTTATCGGCATCGAAATTCCAAATACCTATTCCTATTGGATAGGTTACTTATACTTGCTTTCGTTTTCAACCCGAAATAACCGCGCAGGTGTGCTTCGGCGTCGCTGGTTTAAGTCCGTTCCCGCGGCATCGCGATAAACGGCCCCACCGGACAGGAAAACAAATAATCGATACGACATTTCAAAAGCCCTTGACACTTCTACGCACTCCCCGTCGAGTCTTAACCTAATCGGCGGGCGCCGAGGTTAGCGTTTTTTGAATTCGGTCGGTCTCTTCTTCGGCTGTTGCTAAATTTCACCTATATATATACACACACACACACACACACACATTATATTATATACGAGGCACGAGTATACGACCATTATAGTATTTAGGACTGGCATTAACGAGTCTGGCGCATGTGACGATTATTTAAGACGATTATCGTATATACATCGACCTCATAATGACGACGATGATAATAATAATTATGTTCGCGTACAGCGCGTGTGATGTCCAGCTCACGGGGGTAACGTAAATAATATTTGTACGTGTGTTGCGAGCGTATATATATATTGTGCGTTATAATAATATAATATTATTATAATAAAATATTTTATGCGCTGCTGACGGAGCACACCCACCGCACGAGAAAGGTCAACCGCGTCGCGGGGCGAACGAACTAAAATCCAATAGTGTATAATAATAATAATAATAATAATAATAATAATGTACAATACGTTAATACTCGTAGGTATGAGGAACAACACCCGAATGGGTTTCGGTTTGTTTCTCGTTTTCGTTACGCGCGTCTTCCACGACGACGACGACGAACGTAGCTGGTATTTACACCGTGTACGACAAACATAATAATATTATTTTACGAGTTTATATAATGTTTTGCCAATCGCACGCGCCGTCCCCGTCGTCGTGTACACACGAATACCTCCGCATCAAAACATTATTATTTCGCTGTGAACCTACTTACTACCTATATAAACACATATAATATAATAGCAGTATATTATGTACGATCGCAATGCACGTCGCTGCCGGTGGTGGTGGTGGTGGCGATGGAGCGGCGGCAGCGACCTCGTCCGATTTAATTAGCCATAAAACAAAAATAATAAATATAAATGAAAACTAAAAAAAAAAACAATTGTGAGCGTGCGTACGTGCCACGGCGATCTACGTGAAATCGAAAATGTTTTTATGCACGCTGGTTTTCGGAATTCGCGTACCCGCCTATATAATATATTATTATTATATTACGCTCCGTGTACCTACCTATCTTACCACCACGGCGAGGCTGACGTAACCCGCCGCCGCCATCACCTGCTGAACGCCGTCGCGCCGCTCATGTCGTCGTACCTATAACATACGACATAATATTATTATTACGTCCTGTAGGTATATATAGATAATAATATTATTATTATTATTATTAACATAGCTGCAGTGACGGTCGCGATTATTTTTTTTTCCGCAGAAAAAAATTAAACATCGCGATATGCTCGACACGCACACACACACAAAGTCGTGTGTCGGGAAATTTATTCGCGAGCTAGAAAATTTTTTTTTTTTAATATATACGCGATACGCCGATACGCTTATATAGGTTTTATTGTATATATATACGTGTGCGTGCTTGTGTGTGTGTGTGCACATATATATTACATATATATACGTATGTATTAGGTACTTGTTGCGCGAGTTTTTTTATTATTATTATTATTATTATTTCAAACGGATGTAATTTAATTTCGCCAAGGTCCACGAGATCAGACTACAATAACAAGTTTAAAAAATGTGTAGATATATTTACGGCCCGTGGACTTGTAGGATGCGTTTTTCTATAATACGTACGCATATTATATACATACAAACGACTATAGGAGACTATTTTATTACAGTAAATGATAAAAATACTATCGTAGGTACGATATACCTGCAGATTTTTGGCATGGTATGTTATAATATACTGATATAGTCATGTTTCATGTATAATATTCTATTAGTATTCAAATTCATACTTAAAATCTGTTCCTATAACTATTCGGGAGGGATTAACATTTTTAACCATCTCTTAAACCATAAAACATAATATCGCACTGCAGCGATATCACATAATATAAATTAATATTTAGTATTATTTACATATATTTTACAATATTATAATATGATACTACAACTTACGAGTAAATATAGTAGTCAGTAGTCACTATAATCGCCCACCCATTTCTATACAAAGGTTTAAAATATTATAATTTATAACTGGCTGGTATATTAATTTTTTTAAATTAAACTTTAATATAGTAGACACTAGATATAAGTAATAAGTATATTATCTTGTATGCCTATATAAAAAATGTTCACATAATCAATAATCACAGTCTGTTGCCATGTGCGCATGTTTGTGATGATCGCATCAGAAACGAATCGCGTGTTAATCCGTAATCGACTTGAAACCAATGCGACGGAGATGAAAATATTAATTATGATATTTTATACTTATTACGCGTGTAATAATTTCGTAGGAGTGTATATTTTTGATTTAGGAATACTACAATTAATAAAAGCTCGGAAAACTCCTTAAACCTGAAATTCGTATAAAAATATTGTACTTTATTATAATACTTGCAATACCTATCGTCGTAATTGATTTTGTATGTATTCAACGCACGTCTTATTGACTATTGTCTATTGACAGTAGACGAATGCACGCACGTCGAATTGTATAAGAATATTAAAACGAACTAATTAATGCGTGCGTAAATAAATTGTAACTTTATAAATGTTTTGGCGTATATAACTTTGGTTTGAAATTGTTGTTCAGTCTTATGTTCTAATTATTAAATACATGGTATTTATTTTGTATTTGATCTAAATCACACGTAAACTAACTAAATTTATGGTTATTCAGTAAAAATAGTTCAATGTTTTATCTTAATTAAAATTAGATTAGGTACAATTATCTCGAGTTTGGGCAAAAATATTGTATTTATTAGTGTGTTACGTGTTTATGACAAAGATCCAAGAATAAAGAACGTAGCTATATATAGACAAGGCGCAGTGCATGTTTAAAAATTATAACTATTGCTAACGATTTTGACTGTATGATATTTTCTGTGCATTATAATTTAGTAAAATTCTTTGCCGAAATTCATTTAGATAGCATTGAAATATATCTTTTTAATACGTTGGTCATGATATTGCATTATGATTTTATTTTAGTTGTTTTGTCTTTAAAATTTGTTGAATAATTTTCTGAATGTCAATAAGTTACGACAACGCTTATTATAATATTATGTACGATGACACGATATACCCATAAAAGGATAGTTTGCAACAATTTTTAACACTTTGTTTTTCTTTATGAATAGTTTTTGAATGGTTTTAGACCTGATCATAGGCTAAGATTTTATAGGACTATAGAATGGGTTCGCACCCCTTAATATATTATAACCATAAATATTAGGCATTAATAAAACAAACACGAATAATAGTTTATATAGAGTTTAAATATTATAATACACAATATTTTTTAAAATATAAAATATACATTTTTAAATGAAAATATTTTTATAATTATTTTAAGATAAATTTTTAAATCTTTTTCTTAATCACTTGATTCATACAAATATTTTAATGCTGCAGTGGTATCATATTATAAAACCACCACGAGATTAACTTTACAGCGTTATTCTAATGTCTACTATGGGAAAATATCCAACTCAATGAATAAAACTTGTATGATTGGGTTTATTATTCAAAACTTGAAACAAATAATTAAAATTATCATTCATACAAAAAAATTTTTTGTTGTGCTTCGAAATCTTGGTAATTAATGTAAATTAAGTATTTTTTACTACGTTAATGCACAGTATTCAATAATTTTGTGGAGCCCTAAGCGGCCTAAGCTTTCCAAAGCAGCACCCTATCTCACCATCTATGTTTAAGATATTTACTTTGTGCTAGTGCGTATCAAAGTAATTATGTCATTTATCATTAGCAATCATTTTTAACATAATATTATTCTAAAATACGGAGCTGTCGAATAGGTATTGACATTATAAGTACGTAAAATGTAAATCATTTTTAATATGTTAAGTGCTTTTTAAGTGCATATTTTTGAGAACTTAATTTAATTTGATTGTACCTATAGGTTATTGTTAAAGGTTATTACAATTTACAACCCTATACTGTCCCTACTATAAACATTTATTGATAAATAAAGGTGCAAATAAAAAAGTATTAGGCTACGCCGCTCTATACAAATACATAATATAGTCATCCACAAATTGTAATTATTATATAATACGAGAAAAGTTATTAATTTATTTTTCATTTCAGTTTCATTTAAAATGAATTGACCTCACCATCCCAAAGATTTATAAATCCTATTTGCACTTTTGCTGTTGAGTTATTTATGTCGGAACTCTATTTTATGTATAATAATGTAATTAAGTACTATACTGAGTAACAGAGTAGGTACTGAGTACTGATGGTAAAATTTAAATTTGGCAAGACGTTATAATATGTTTTAAATGGTTTCTATCGATTATCTGTCAGGGTTTATATTACTTTCACTTCACTACTTCAGTGGCAATTGTCTTATTCGATTATAATTCATAGGTTTATTTTAATTTCTCTTGTAAATCATGCAATTTACTGTTGTACTCATGTCGTTAATAATTAATCAATTAGAAACGTGAGATGGAAAGGGGTACATCAAGGACGTTAAAGTGACTGTTATAATATGTGGACTCTCGCGTTCACATATAGGTATTAAATAGACGTCCATAGCATGTTACATCGATGTCAATGTTTCATCAAAATTCAAAATAATATCAATCAGTTTTAGCCTTTAATACAAGCAAAATTAATATATATCATTCAGTATTTCGATCCGGTCCGTTAAATAGTATTTCGATTACTATTTTACATTTAATAAGTAAAATTAAATTATAACTTGGAAGGTTATCATTTTTTACCATTTCTAGTGATGATACACAATTCTAAGTAATTTAATATTATTGTCTTGGATGACCAGATAGTGACAGCAATAATAATAACACTTAAAGATCTGTATATTTACGAGCTAGTTCATTATTTCACAAGCCCTATTTTAAAACCTATAAATAATATTTATTGTCATATTTTTATATTGTTATTAAACAACATAAATGTATTTTTTTATTATAAATTATAATTTTTAACAAGACATTAATAAAATCATAATCGTGTGGTGATTATGATTTCGATATAGGAATAGTATGAACATAATTTTCGTTATAGTAGAGATTAGAGACTAAATTTATGTTTCATACATATCAATCTAAACCATATTATAATTATATGTATCTAAGGATTTTAGAACTTAAATTTTAAATTCAGATAGTGTTAGACGACTATTCCGTGTTCACACGGGGCGTGCCAGACTTAATTAAATCAATACTAATATTGTCGTTCGTATGACAGGGCGTGCCTATAGGGCCATTCAATTGTTAATAGAACGATGTTCTGCGAATATTTGGAGAGTGCTATATGAATGATGATTTTTTACTAGTTTTGAGACTTGTGCCAAGTCCTTGATAATGCCTTGACACCAAACGAAAACGTTTGACGAATCGATAACACCATACCAGAACAATTTTTCACAATTTGATATGGTTGTTCTTGTTTTATAATTAACTTAACAAAGTTTACTAGATTAGAATTTCTAACTGTTTATAACTATACATATAAACATTTGGCTTGCACTTGACTAAGTATTTCAATTTCAACTTTTTAATATAAATTATTCATTTTTCAGAGTTTGAATTGAGAAATCCGCCACGACATGGCGACACGTATATCCATTATAGTGTTTGCAACACTATTGGCTTACGTATGCAACACAAGTGCCATTCTTTCTGAACAGCTTGACTGTCCAGAAGATTGCGATTGCCATTTCTTCAGAATTAACTGGGTGACAGACTGTTCAGAGAGTAACTTGACATCCATACCAAATGAAGGACTCGACCCCAATGTCTACGTACTTAATATGAACGGAAATCATCTAAGAGAACTCGAACCGTTCCCGGCCGATATCAAACTTAGGACATTACAGTTGTCCGACAACTCTTTAACAAAAATTCATAAAACAACGTTTGCTGGCCTCCATTACATGCTGGATGTAGATTTGTCGATTAACTTGATTAATTATGTTGATCCTGAAGCATTTGTGTAAGTTTATTTAGATACCTAGCCACCTAGTAGATCTATAGGTATAGTGGTATTACTTTATTAGGTATTTCGTATGTATATTATGTTTCTACAAAGGATATTTTAATATTTAGCTTATGAAAGGACACTAGCTCTTACTTCGGCGTTTAACTTCAATCGTATTTAAATTAAACAAATTGAGTCACAGTTTCCATGTTTGCTTATTCAAGGTCGATTCCATTGTTGGGTGACGTACCAACATACATTACATTTTAAACGGCTACACTAAACAGAATAATATCACTATAAATATTTTAATTATCTACTTTAATCTATCTAATCTTAAAATTAAATATTAAAACATTTAAAATATGTTTTATAATTTTATTCTTAATTTCATACTGCCTTTTAAGTTTATAACTTTTTATTTGTTTAAACAAAAAGGGAAACTTTTATTATTACTAGTTATACGAATACTGCTGGTTAATTTAGTAATGTGTCAAAATACATATTTAATATTATAAATTTAAAATTTATTCGACATTTGTTATATTTGTTACAGGGATAGCGCTGGATTAATTACGTTAGAATTACAAGGAAATCCATTGGAACAAGTCGAAGGTCCATTCTTATACTCAAAGTCTTTGCTGTACCTCTACCTAGCAAATAGTCGTCTAACAAAATTATCACCACAGTTTTTCGCCAATATCAGTGGTCTAGACAAACTTGATATTTCTGGAAACCCTCTTCATATCATTGAACCAGGCATATTTGATCCTCTTACTAGTTTAAAACATCTAATTCTTAACAACTGCAATCTTACACACATATCGAGCGTAGCATTTAGTAGTCTTGGGCATCTTACTATATTGGAATTAGCTGGAAATAGTCTCAAAAGTCATGTTGACTGGACTTTAATACTGGGTAATTTAGGCAGATTAGAACATCTTGATTTAAGGCAATCAGGTGTATCAAATTTACCAGAAAATGTTTTTTTCAATAATACTTGGTTAAGAGGTTTGGTGTTGGCTGAAAACGAATTATCTGATCTTGATGTGGCTACTACTTTAGGTCACAATTTAGTCCATTTAGATTTTCTTGACCTCAGTTACTGTCATTTAAAAGGACCTTTATCTGAAGATGCATTCGCTAATGCTACAAAATTGCGTACCCTCATATTATCTGGAAACCATTTATCTGCAGCAGACTTAGCAGTTGCCTTATCGCCTTTATTAAAACTAGTGAAACTTTCATTAAGAGACTGTGGATTGACACGATTGCCTGCTAATACATTCCATAAATTTACTAGTTTACAAGAGTTGGACATATCAAGAAATCCTTTGAACAATGCCTTTACAGCACTTTTATCTCCATTGGAATCGTTGGAACATTTAGATATGGGTTATAGCAACTTACAAAGAATATCCAGAACTACTTTCTTAAAAATGTCTGCTTTAAAAACGCTTATTTTGTCTGGAAATAAACTTATAAACCTTGAATCAGGTTTATTCCAAAATCTTACGCGTTTAGAAGTATTAGAGTTAAATAACTGTGGACTTAGTCGTCTAAATGATACAGTGTTCTATGATAACTTTACATATCCAGACTTGGAAGAGTTAAGACTTTCAGGAAATCCTCTTCAAGTTCCCGAAGAAGGACCAATACTACCACCTCAATTATCTGGCTTAAAGAATTTGGACATGAGTAAATGTAATTTGAGTTATTTACCTGTTGATGCTTTCACAACAACGCCCAACATTAGTCAGTTGTTGTTGAACGATAATAAATTAAAGAGTGACGAAGAAGGGTCTATGAAGTTTTTAGAATCACTAACTGGGTTGGAACAGTTGGACTTGAGTTTCAATAATATAACGGCAATTAAACCTGATAAATTTGGATATAACCATCAACTTATGTCATTAAAATTGGTCGGAAACCCTTGGAAATGTGACTGTTATGTTGTGGATATGTGGGAATGGGCTGCATCATCTAAAGGAAATATAGGCGTGTTGGTTGGTTCTACAAAATCTATTGCTTCCAATGTAAACAACAAGAAGACCAAAGGATTGGTGTGCAATTTCGATCCTAAGAGCACGCCTATTAAGGAAGCTAAACTAAGAAGACCCGGAAGAGAACTCACATCTAGTGTGCAACGCACTTGGGCCAGGTATGTTCGCGAGGCAAATTGTCCACACAGCCCCGTGGCAGCAAGACCAGCCAGAATCGTTACTAGAGAAGTCCACGAGTATCAGCCAATGTTGTCAGAAATTGAAAACGAAACAGAAAATAAATGGTTTCCTCTTATAAGCTTTTGTGCTATATTGTTGTTGGTTTCATTAGTGATGATGAGTGTTTTAATAAAGCGTAAAGAAAATCCAATAAAGAAAGATAAAGACATTTCGTGTGATTATTCACAAGAAGACAATGATGTGGTGCAAGTTAAAGGAACTAAAAATGTATCCCGTAGAACTGTTAAATGACAAACTTATACTAGATAAACTCAATTCCAGTTATTACAGTTTGTAAGTCTCAAGCAAATATTTTCATTATTATTATAATTTTTTTTTTTTTTTAGTAACCAAGCACGTTTTACCACGTTCTACTACCAAACAAAACATTATAAAAATTAATAAATGTATACTTGGAATTTTGGAACTTTATCATTCTTTGTATTATGTTTAGATTATTATCCAATATTTGTTTTCCTAGCAGAAAAGTTCCTAATGGTAGTTGGTTGTCAGTGGTGTTGGATACAGTCAATCAAAAGCAATGTTTCTCACTTTTATATTTTCATTTCTAATGCAAGGTCATTCAGTGCAGGGTAATAGTAAACTTGCACATTTTTAAATGAACAATAGACTAGGTACTAATCCAGTTTCACTGTTTATTTTATTTTAATTATTATTCGGATTGACTGATCAAATATATATTGTATATTCTAGTTATTAAGCTTTTAATGTATTATTTATGCACGCTCTCTGTAAAGCAATGTCAGACCATAGATTGTGATTTTAGTCTTCGACCGTATATTATTATAATCACGGCTTATGATTATACGCATTATTACTATTTATAAAATATAATAATTATATTATAGATTATAGATTACCAACCTAATATAATTGGCTAAGATTATTTAGATGTAGAAAAATAAATATTCATTATTCTTGTTATGACAAATGTATCTATTAAATGAAATGTATATCTTATTATAGTATAATAATTTTTAACTATATTTCATACCATGTTATTTGTCTTATTGTGATTCTCCTAATGATCTTTATCATTTTATTAGAACAAACAAACATTTAAATTTAAAACAGTTTAACATTTAAAATTTAATTACTATGTACTATTATTATTTACAATATTTGATGATTATTAACCATACAACGTGAATGTGCATTAGTTTTTAAAACATATGATTTAATTTTAATGATAAAATATTTTTTTAACTATCACTATTTTAAAGGGAAAGAATTTTATTGACATATGCTACAATAAGTCATTACATGCTTTTTTTTAGTGGCATTTTACATCCGACTAAAATAAATAAGATACCAAACACGTATTTGGTTGCCCATTAGATGTTATGCACTCAAGGCTCATGAATCTAAACAAAAGGAAAAATAAATTGTTCTTATGAAATATTAAACTGTATAATGGAAATGATAAGGAATCAAATTGTGTCAGATAGGTAATCATTATATTGAATCAAAATATAAATCAACACAACATATATTTTTCTACAGTAATTAATATAAGTACAAAACTGTTATACTATTAAATTACATTCATATGGTTTTGAAATGTTGTTTTATCTCTTCCACTTTATTCATATTAAATTTTTCATTAACTAAGTTATTTAAACTTACATTACAGGTTGTCGCAACATTTTCAATAATACCATTTTTTACTGATAAAACAACAGACTGTTCATTACATTTAACAGTTATATTAAACTTTGGCGTTCGTCCATATCTCCATTCCCAGCTCTCCATTTCATTTTTTATTTCATTGAAACCTGTTTAAAAATTAAAATGTTTTCAATAAATTGATTCAACATAATATTCTTGAATATTATTTATATTATTTGTTAGAAACATACACAGTTTATATAATAAACTTTTATGTATTAATCTCTAATCAGTATAATATTAAAAAAAAAATTACCAGGGAATGTTTGTTCATTTGGTGTTATATAATTAAATCCTTGATTTGATGTTGTTGTATTGCTTACTGTTTTCAGATATTGTAACCCAACAGCAGTCATTAATCTATTGATACACACTTTGTTATTAATTTGTGTCAAATTCAATACGTCTGATGTTACACTAACTGTGGCATTGGTTTCAATATTTTTCTAAAAAACAGAACAGTGTTAGGAGAGTTATGCTATATTTTAATTATTTTTTATTGTGCAATTTACTTCACGTTTTCTCAATAAATTTGACATCAATTCTCGATTGCAATTAACTAATAACGTACAATGGTGGTATGCATTAGGTCTTCCCAACTTGGAAGCTGTGCCAGATATCTATTTATAAATTACATTTCTAAATACATTAAAGATGTAAAATAATATTTTTATTATGAGGAAATCAAAATAATTTTAATCCTTAACTTTGAACATATTTTCTATTACAATATCTTCTCGTTTATTAATTTCTGACACAACATTCCATTCATTTTTTAATGTTTCCACGATAAGTTCTAAATTTTGTTTCCTGTTATAAATGTCTCTGTTTGTAAAAAATGTCATATTGAGATTTTCATTATCATGAAATACTGTTCCACCACCACTATTCCTTCTTGCTATCCGTATATCAATAGCTGGATCAAAATTTACTTCTAACCAAGGATTTTGATGTCGGCCAATTACAACGCAATTACTGTTTACCCACAATAGCAACATAGATTTATTAGTCAAGTCAGAATGTCTGTAGAACCAGTGTTCCAAGGCAAGGTTTTCAAATACATCTGTTGATCTTGATATCATAACAGTTTTTTCAATAACTGATGAATAAAATCTTCGAACAATAAAGGCCATAACAATTTTGAGACTGAAAGTAAATATGAGATTAAAGTTGTTGGTTATTGCATTTAAAAAATTCATAAACCATTAAATTTTTGTATTGGTTGGTTTTAAGTTATTTAATTAGTAACCAAATAACATGTTATTTGGGCATGATTAAATAATGACAAAATACATTTTTAGGATAACAAATTTTTGGTAGATAAGTAGATATTAATTATTTATAGTTTTTAAATACTACATGTTTTTTTGCAATGTCTCATGGGTTAGCTATTCTGCAGCCAGAAAATTAACAAATAAGTAGAATTTGAGATAATTTTTAATTTTAAACATACTGTTTAAAGATTACATTTGATTCAATACCATATTTTTATTGGTAGGTAATATTTAAAATGTGGAGAATTTTAATTTTGATACCAAATTAAGTGCTATTTTTATATTAAAATTAATATAATCAAATAATAAAGCATACCTATACTGAATTTATACATTTTTTTTTTCTATCCAATACTAATGGTAAACCAATAATAAACTATAAAATATATATACCACCTAATAATACATTATTCATAATATTTAGTAATAATGATAAATAATTCCATACATTTGTATTACTTGTTAAGTAGAAATTCTACTATTTCATGGTTTATATGAATTTTAACTACTTGGTACAAATTGGATGAAAAAATAATAAAATGAATACAAGGTAATTAAAAATATAGATAGGTAACAATAACATTATAATAATTGTTAGTGCAAATTTCAAGGATAGAACAGTGTTTATAAAAAACATGATATGAAAAAAGCAAAACAAAAACTTATCAATCGGCTGATGAATATTGAATTTAGCAATTAGATATTTTATATGATCTATAAATCCTAAAAAAAATAAATCAAAAAACTTGAAATATAAAAAAATAAGCAAAACATAATTTTGTAGGTAATGTATTTAATTATGGTACCTATCTAACTATATTGACTAGCATTAAATTTGACTCATCAAGTTTGATATGAAAATGTTCAAATGATTGACTAAATAAATGATAATAATGATTACCAAATACCAGCTATACGCCTATACTTAATCAATGCTGTATGTGATCAGCTACAAAAATTCCAAAAAAAAAAAACTTTATTTATGTGTATAAAAATACATTTGGAGTTATTTAATAAAAAAAGAATAGGTAATTGTTAGATAAATTTAATTTAAAATTTTAATACCTAAGTAGGCATAACAACATAAATTATTTTTGTCATGTAAGTAGGTACTTACTATGTAAGAACATGAACCTGTTTTAATCAGAAATGTTGAATGATTTGCAGAATAAAAATGTATTTTTACAGTCAATGTACAAAACACAGTCAATATAAAGTCTTTCATTTTGACATCAATATTTTACAGTTAACTATTATAAATGATTCAAATAAGAGTTACCAATACCCATGCCAATACCCTATATCTTAGCAATAGTGAAAATCTGAAATTTTATTGCGCTTCTCGAACCTAGTTTACAGATATTGTGTGGATAATAAATTATAAATTATTCAATGTATTTGACATTTTTACTGAACAGAGAACATATAAAATATGCCTAGTAAAATAATAACTAAAACAAAAAATATATGAAAATCTATTTACCTGAAATGACAAGTCGTTGCAAAATTAAAAATAATAAAAATGTTATGGTGACATGATTGTACAGACATTTTGTGGAGCAATAACACTACGCGCTACTGGCCGTAGATAATATTTATTTATTATCTATTTTAATTAATATGATTATCTATTATAGCTGTACATTAAATTAAATTGTCATTTATCATTTAAATTAAATGTATGTGTTATAATCATACGTCTTGAAAGTGAAAATAAAAAAAACAAAGAAAACTCAAGTACTGGCCCACCAAGTTTTAAAACTTTTACTAGCCCAAGACCTGTTAAAATGGTTTAGAAAGAAAAATCAAGTTCAATACTAAATCTACTAAAATAAAGTCCGGTCAACTGAGTTCAACTCGGTAACTCGCTGGTTCTATCAGAGCCCGTCCTTGGTTTAGCCCCAGTTATAGATCAATACAATATAAAATTAAAATAAAACATTTTTCAAAATATACCTATTAAACGATGTGCATTACAAATGTAGGTAAATAAATTATCCACAGATCAGCTTTGACCGTGTTCTTATGAAAACAATAAGGGGGGACAACACATATAGATAATTAACATACCGTGTCCAGCGTGCAGTTAAATTGAAAGATAAGTATCGACACTTCTACTACAGATCAAACCATAAGATTTGGTTCTATCGCAGATTAAATAAAACTCTATTAAATTTGTGGTTCTATGACTGTAAACCGGATTTACCTCAGACACTACGTACGTTTTCAAAACAATTTTATCTGTACTCACTACTTTTACGTATTTGCACGGTGCAATGTCGATTTTCTGATAACTAAAAATCACATTAAAATACAATTTCTGTCCACAGAATAGAATATTTCTTTAATCTGTGCTATATATATAGAGACAAGCAATTTAATCATAGTATTTTTTAAAACCAAGTGGGGTTGATATCAATCCACCTTGTTTAAAACAGATTATTTTTATTTTCAAAATGCTAATGTTATAATTTAGTTATTATCCGTAACATTAGTTACAGATTAAATGAAAATATAATTTGCGTTTTCCACCATAACCATAGATAATAATACAGATTTCATATGTACACGGCCGCAGAATATGGTACCTGGTATCTACCAAGATCTATAATCACAGAATAATAATAATAATATTCCACGCCGGTGCGAGCAGTGATAAACTGATAACTGATAAAATGATAACATAACACATGACAAATTAGATAAAAGTACACAACATTGAACATTACACAATTTATAATTTAAACGCGACGACGGATGAATTAATAATTTATTTATTTATTTTTCATAATAATATATTTAATTTGTATATAATATTATAATAATTATTAATGATGTATAAATTTCTGTTTGAATGTTGAGAACATCAATTATAAATTGTTGAGATTCTATTGAATTATCGGCTCTACGGTAAGTGAAACGATTTACTCATCAAATTTATAGTCATGAATTTTCATGACTTTTGCCTAAACTATTATTTTTTCTGATAGTCATGTGGACCGTTCGAATTACCAAGCGTAATGTTCCCAATGTATTCAGTCGATCGTTCGCCTCTGCGTACGTTTGTCGTCAAGAGAGCCGCGCACAGTACCCACCTATTTTAGACGTTAAATCTGAGCCATCATCGTTACGTCAGGAACTGAGCAACCATGAAAAAATTCGTAACCTCAATACCGTCGAAGAAAAATCTATCGCCATAAACATGCCCAGGTTTGATTGATTGATTGAACATAACAATATTTTTTATTGTTTAACATATAACATATCTTTTATTTAGATATTATGGTTGGCAGTCATTAGTGGTAAAAGACAAAATAATCCCCTATGATTTCTTGCCGTTTGCTCAGACAGTAACAAAGACTAAAATATACGAAGTAGACACTCTCCCCAATCGACTTTCAAATGAAGATTGTCAACAATTCATCGACCGTATAAAACCGCAGCTAGAGGATAGTTTGGTATTTGAATACAATAGAAATAGGTTAGTAATAATAAACACCATAAATAATCATTTAGATTTGATTATTTAAAAATGTATTAAATCACTTTTTAGAAGCAGAGGTAAAGCAATAAAATCTACTAAAAATATTGTTGAATCCGGATCAACAAATGAATTGGCTAAAAGTATAGCAGAACAAGTAAATCGTATATTCTTAGCCAATTTGGCTGCTGATTATCCACATTTATTTGAAGCTCAAGTATGATTTTTTTTTTATCAATTTAATTTATAAAATATCAAATAATTATTATATGTTGATTAATTGTTAATTTTAAATAGATTGATTATGAACCTCGAGTGGAAGGATTCTGGAATGTACATGGATTTGCAGCCACTAAAGAAGATGAAGAAATGAGAAAGAAAAAAAATGTACCCAAAGAGAATTTGAAAAAACCTGTTGATAGATGGATACATTATTTTGGTCAACCTACAATCCAAGTGCGTCATAATTTACCTCTGCCCTCAGTTCCCTTAGATAAATGGACGCTAACTACTGCTCAGTCTTCCACTTCTGATATTCCAAAGACTGCATTCAAAGAATTTAGTATTCCTAATTATGATTATGATCCTACAATTTATCATAAATTACCTTATGAAAGAAGACATGGCATCAGCATACCAGGTTTGTGTTACTGCTCACTAATTATACAATGAAAAAGATACACATCTTAAATACCCACAGAAAAAAAATCTAACGCTTAAAAACCCCACAAAAATAGAAATCCATACAAGTGCATATATAATTATTGTATTATTTTAAAACATTTTGTTGGTTATACCAGCGATTCCCAATGTATGTTCCGCTGAACCTAAGGGTTGTGGGACAATCTCATGGGTTCCGCCAGATGTATGTAAATATTGAGAAACTTATTCTATAGAACTTGAAAAAAAGAATTCACGAAAAATTGGAGTTGAGTTTGAGTTAGAGACATCGGTGTTCCACAAAACTCAAACTATTTCCGAAGGGTGCCTTGGTCGTAAAAGTTTGGGAACTGCTGGGTTATTCTGTAACATAGAATGAATCACAAAAGATTATAATGAATGCAGGAAAAAAACTACGAACTTCAGATTTACTGTAGAGTGTAGGTACTACCTCAATGACAAGACTACACTAATGTCTAATGAACACTACATATTTTTGAGTACTGAAATACCCATTTGAATGGATATAGGTACAATGTAGATACCTTTTAATAAATTGCATTTTTACTACCCAACTATTGATAAATATTTTGACATATTGACTGGTATAAGCATAAAGCAAAGTATATTTTACTCAATTTATTAATTAAATAAAATGTACTTTGCTCAAACTAGTCAAAATGTTTATCAATAAAAGGTTAGTATCAATTGGGTAATAAAAATGCAGTTTATTGAAAGGTATTTTGTGCATCCATCCCCCTTGTATCTAAACTATTACATAAGATTAAACTTGAACGAAAACAAAAGAAATGTAAAGCTCATATAATTTATAGGTTAGATTTTTAAATTGTTTTCAGTGAATTTGCTTTCACAATTTGATAAAATACTTAAAATATCAAAAATGATTTCAGGTTTTTGGCCAAATGATCAACAAAAATTTGGTTTGTTGTCCATACATACTAATGAGTACTTAGAAGATAGACCTCCAAATTTTGGTAAATCTGAACACCAAGAAGCTGTTCATGCCCAAGCAATACTAGCATCATTTGCTTGGTTGATAGGTCAAGCCTCTTATCAAGGTAAAAATTGTTTATTTTATTTTTGATAGTTCTATAATAGTATAGAACTTGATTCATCCTCTCATTTGGAATTTTAAATGATTAAAATTGGTGAAAGGTTTGGATTGTGGTAAAATCTCAAACTATCATATATTCCAAATTTAGAATTAATTCATGCTGTTTCTTTTATTTAATCAACAATGTTTTAATTGCTTGTGTATAAAATAAAATTGTATGCAGGTTTTACAATTTGTAATGAAATCACATATCCTCTTGTTAATCAATCAATCATTACAAATGGCAAGACTTGGTCATTTTACATGTATCAATTAAATACCATGCGGTTCTTTAAAAGTCAAGATGACATCAACAGTCCAGTTGCTCCCAATAACATTTGTTGGGGAACAAGACATGCAGAACTATTTCACGATATCACAGATAGCCGCATTGTTGGTAGGTAATCAATAGTTAAATGCCATAAAACAACTATTACATGCTGTAAATGTATCGCATACAGGTTGGAATGATGATGTGCTAAAAGATCTTTTAAGCTGTTATGTGAATATCCCAAAATCACGAGATCACGAAATGTGTCCATATCTTGGTGAAGAACAAGTAGTGGCAAACATAGACGATGTTACAAAAAGGTAAATTAAAATACATATTGATTAATTTCCCTAGCTTAAAATAATAATAACATGTTGTGTTCATAGTAAACTCATAAATTGTAATACATATATTTTTTCATAGGGTATGGTTACATAATAGATACAAAGTTTTAACATCTCATAGACCTAGACATCGTCTCGTACCAGAAGTTTATGACTGGGAGCGTATTTATAAGATCCAATTTGAAACCAGACATTTTGAGGCCAAGAGACGGTTCTTTGAACTTGAACAAGATCCACTGAACGATAGAAGACTTGATGACCACTATGGGCCTTACATACAACGCAAGGATAGAGATAAGGGCAGAAGAATTAGGAAAAAGCGATTTGCAGACATGTATTATCCCGATGTTTAGTTTGCTATTTTTTTTTATTGCTTTAAATTACTTTTGAAGGTATTTGTTAGAAGAAATATTAAATATATGAAATATAAAAATATAATATATTTGAGCTATTGTTCATCATTTTTGTACCTTGAAGAATTTAAAAATTTTAAATTTGTAATCCCTCATTCTATGCATTTGTAAATTAAGTAAATCTTGAAAAATAAGATATTAACAACCAAGAGAACATAAAAAAAAAAAATGAAATTAAGAGAAATGTTGAGAAGATGTTGTCTTGATGAAGATAAATATAACTGATCTAAAAGTTATCTAGATAAGATAAAATATATACAATTTTTATCTAGATATTCCCAACACTGATTATAAATAATTTCAAGTAAGTAATTGTAACAAATGTTGATTCAAAAATTGTGTTTTTGTAATACAGGCATTATTACACTTATAAGTAATAATACTTTTGGATTCTTTATTTAATTTAAAATATATTTTATGGAATTATAGAAACAGGGTTTTTTAAAAGATAAAACAAGTTACTATAATTATTAGTATATACTTTATTATCACATGAATACATTTTATCACTGAACAATAAATATAATTATTTTTCATATTCATTAGCAAACCTACAAACTATGTTAGTTATTTTATTGACAGTCTATGTTAAAAATAAAATATTAAATTTAGTAATAAATAGAATTTTTAAGTGAACACAAAATCATAATATATAATAGTCTTCTTGTTTATCTTAAATATTACTTAATAAAGATGAACCATTTTTATTTCAAGTTACTCAATATCATCATTGTTTTCATCATCACTTATACATGATAAAATATCAACAACAAATTCTATTGCTTGCTTATCCTGGAATCAAATAATGATTATATACAAACTATTTGAAACATATCAATAAATTTAAATATAATACTAACATTGCACATAGTTTGGCTTTTTTTTCGAACAAGCACTTTTTTGGGATTGATCAACTTAATTTTTTTTTGTTCTTGTATGTCTAGACATTCATACCTTGAAGTTTGAAGTTTATAATACCCGTCATCATCTTCAATGTACCTGCATACCAATAAACAAAATAAATTGAATACAATTAAAAAATAAATATACACCAAAAGTAAATTAAGAACCTGAAACGTTTTAAGCCGGCTGGTTTATGGAAGTTATGATCAGTTTTTAAATGTTTGGTGAGAAATGAACCCCGTAGGAACAAATCACCACATATATGACAATAATATTTATACAGTTCTTCTGCATTGTAATGTTCTACTCCTATATGCTTTCGCATTGTGTACTCGCTTCGACATGAAAAATCACAGCCGTCCTTTGAACATTTGAATAGCGGGCCTGACGCATGTTTGCGTAAGTGTGTAGTAAGATCTACTTTGCGTACAAACCTAGAAATTAAAAACTTAGCACATTGTAAAAAAATGATGTCATGTTATACTTGCTTGGATTCACATAAATGACATTCAAAGGGTTTTATGTCTAAGTGACGGTAACGTATATGAGTGGATAGTTGTATTGCTCTAGAAAACGATGCATCACACTGATGACATTTGTAATAATTTATATGAAGACGAACATGCTGTTTTAGAAGTCGTTCACATGAAAATGTTTTTTTACAAAATTTACACTGATTGCTTTTATCTGGAAAATAAGAATTTCTTAAATTATAATTTGTTTATTACATTTTATTTTTAAGTTTACCTTTATTTGATTGTCTACAGTGATCTTTCAGTTTAGTGTAAGTGGCGAACATAATACCACAGTTAGGACAAGCACATGATTTTTCTTGAGTGTGACTTTTTAAGTGGTCAACTAATCGGTAACGCGCAGTAAATTGTAAAGTACAATCTGAAAAAAATAAATGTTTAAGTTTAAAGTGATTAAAACTATTTAAGTCAGAATAGATGATACTGATATAAATAATTCAAAGATACATTTTTCATTTACAAACCTGTCCATGGGCAGATGAATTTAGAATTTTTGAATTCCGAAAAATCTAAATGCTGAGCCACATGATATGCATAGTATTGCATACATTCAAAACGGTCATTACAATTTTTCCAATTACATTCAAACTCACTGGGTAAATCTGGTAAGATGTTAGCACCATCACCATTCAACTTACATCCCTTTAAATAACATAAAATATAGAGTAGTAATTAAATAAATTAAAATTGTTAATGTACAGGTTTGTATACATACAGGTATTTCACAAAGATTTAAAACAGCCAAGCCGACACATTTAAGCCGTGTATGATATGCATGAAAATTTACATGAGTTGTAGACTTCACCTCGCAGTTTGATTGGAACTTACAATTATTCCATAGACAAATAAACCATTCTGAAGATAATACTCAGTTTTTAAAATTGTTAAAGTAAAAGTTAGGTAAAAGATTAAGTAAAAGACTAAAAAAAAATGTTAGACCAACATACTTTCTTTATTACTTTGCCATTCTTCGGTCCATAAATGATCAACATGTGTGGCAACATGTTGTAGATAATCTTTTATAGAAGATGATTCTTCATAATTGCACTCTCCCCATCTACAACAGTAATTCATTTTTACCCGATCCAAATCCAGTTTCTTTTTTCTAGGTTGTTGCATCTTGCGCTCTTTTAAGTTATTTAAATCCAAGCTAGACTTATACGACTCCGTGTCATCTGAATTATTTGTAACAACACCTATTTCAAGTAAATAATGTATATGGTTAATAGGTATGATAATTTTTTTGAGTGAAAAACCAAAAGAAATGGAATCAAGTACTATTTTGTTTTATGATTTATTCAAAATTATTAAAACATTTTAGATATTATAATTTATTCACATTATCATTGTTTATAACCTTATAATTCCATAATAACTTAATAGTTACATTGTCATATAAATTTGCTTTTTGTTTAGGTATAATAAATAATAATACCAAATACCAAATATTAGAGACAATTACATTTTTTAGCGACGTATTTTTTTTCTTCGGGAACATTGCCTTCGCGATGAGCCAGGACCCATTGCTCACACCAGTATTGTTTGTCTTCCATCATGGACATTGAACCACAGTCAGTTTTCTGATCAACCGATAAATATGTCTGCGCCGCAAACATTGAGTCTAAACATAGTATATATGAGTTATTTTATCAATAGAAAATGCAATAATTGACCTTATAGTTTCCAACACACTATTGACAGGAACAATTATGGCACAGTGTCATAATAAGGTTATAAACTGAATTTAGGTATGATTTTCAGTCAACTGTTTGAGTAGATGTACTAAATTATTTTTTATGATTTATAATCCAAAACGTACAATTACCAAAATACTGATTTTTCAGGAGAAGCGATTTTCTCTATATTCTTTTTGATAACCGATGTCAGTTAACTGAAGCTTATTAAATGTAATGTATGATGAGTTAATGTGATTAAAAACCTAATTTTTTATGTATGAACCATATTTATTGGACAATAGTATGTTTTAGCGCAAAACTGGAAAAAGTACATTTGGATTATCTAAACACCATTTTTGTGTACAGAATAAGTTTGTTTTGGATTAACCAGTCATTTTTAAAAGGGTATTTGAACGAGAAAAAGTACGTTTTGATCTATTTTGAAGACACCAATCGATTTCTTAATGTTTTTCCAATAAAAATCGATATCTAACTCAATTTTGTCATTTAGTCATTTTTGGCAATAGTACATTTTTGGATTTCCACCTCTAAAGTATGAACATTGAAATCATTATAAGTAAATACTCAAATAATTGTGTTTAGTTGTTTTTTATTTATTATATTTCTCTATACAGAAGTATCGCGGCCCGTGCACTTTGGGCATTGAAGTAAGTATACTTATTTTAGGGATAGTCATTAGTATAGTTTATCAATTTCAGGCTTCCAGCTGCTACTAGTTGCTACTCTCGACGTATCGTCCATTTAAATGTTAAATATTTTTGTAATTTAAGTCTGTACGTTTAAGTATATTATGTATTTTATTATCGATAACCAAAACCTACGTTTCTTCACTGATATCAAACTGAAATTCTCCAAATGCAAAAAAATCTGACAACGAATTCATAATCAGTGCATTTGAATATTATAAAAATGCACCTCAACATTTTTTACTCCGGGAAGAACACATCGGTTCGATCAAATACGATAGGTTTCGCCTATCATAATGTCGTCAACATTAGACTTACCATCGTTGGACTTGCACTCGTCGGTCCGCCGTGGCTTCCTCCTCAGGTAATATGTGTCCTTGTTGCTCTCTTCGTTCATTGTGCACGGTTATAAATCGCGATACCTGATCACAAGAAGTGACTTTAACAATATTATAATAATGCGATGGCAAAAGAGAAAATAATAATATGACAAATACCTACTTTCAAGTAGATACTTACACAAATCACAAAAAAATTAACAAAACCGCCGTCAACAAAAGGCGGGAGCGATGCGCGAGTAACGCAACAGCAGAGAGTGCCATATTGTTATGCTAAATTATTGTTTTGTTATGTCGTGACGGATGATAACGACCGACTCTGCCGGACTGCGAGTTATCAGGCAAACAAGACAATTTGTGATTTGTGTTTGGAACACATTACGGTGCGCGTTTCTATACCATGAACATCGAGAATTCGAAATATATAATATATTATAGAATCATAGAACAGTGTTGTGACTTGTAAATGTCACCAATGATACTTACCGTCGGGCAAGGTTAATATAGACGTACAACTCTGTAAGCTATTTATAACTATTGTCTATAAACCTTGCCAAAGAGTGAAGAGAATGCCACTGCATTTTTAAGGTTTATTAGACACTGTCGAAGAAACATCGCCATGTCATAAGTGTGGTTCTGAAATGGTTAATGCTAGAAAACGAGATCGAGCCATCGAGGAGTTGACTTTCGTCAGACCACGCGTAGTATGCGACAGGGAAACACATTTTTTCATTACGAGGACTTGAACAATATATAGGTCTAATAGTAATTTCAAACTTATACCGACATTTTAGAATAAGTTTTTTTTTCGTATCAGATATTTCTTTGACAACAACGGCCACTTTAACAGGAAGAGGACAAGGGACAGTAATAATAGTTACTGACTGGTTTATTATGTGTCGTGAGGTATGTTCAAATGTTGTTCACAAACGGCCAAAGATGGTGGGAACTGAGATTGATCCAATACAGATTGACGAGGCTAGATCTGCCGGAAAGAGAAAATATAATCGAGGTCGGTTACTCAATGGTGATCAACCCCCTTCATCGGAAGACAGTGACGTTGAAGTCCAGAACGGTAAAAAACCACGGACAAAGGTCAAAGAGTAGGGTACTTTGGGTATTTGGTCTAAAAAAAGGTTCTGACTGCCGATATTTTTATGTACTTCGAAGAGACAAAAATACATTACTATACTCATACAAATCGTATGACAATCGTATGACACTTAAAAAAAATATTAATAAGATAAGTTGTTAATATAAAATATACAGGGTGTCCCAGGTCTATTTGACTAATGCAATAATTTTTACAGCAGTAACAGTGATTAGCAAGAAATAATTTTGAATTTTAACACACTTTGAAAATTGTTTAAAAATTAACGACTTGGCCAAATTAAAAGTTTTAAACGCCAAAATGGTTTTTAAATACTTATTTATAAAATAGCTATCTTGGATTATTAGAAAAATATTAAATAATTTATTTTTGTTGTAAAAAAATAAAAATAAAATATAAGATATACAAATTATAGCGCAGAGCTCTACAAATCATTACAAAAAAAAAAAAAACTTAAAAATATTGAATAGAAAAAAAGTTATTGCATTAGTCAAATAAACCTGGGACACCCTGTATACTAGGTAGTACCATGTAGTAATGTGGACTTATGTGGTAGTAGTGTACTCCTGGTAGTCGTGGAGTAGCATTTCAAAATTTAGGAAGTAAACATGACAAAATAACATGGAAAACGTTAGACAAGCAATTTAGATTAGAATTCGAACCGGTAGCTCATAAAGAATTGCTAAGAACACTTATAGATAAAAAAAAAACAATTGAAGAAGATGAGAGTTTATCGATCATCTGAATTAAATGAAGTGGAATCATTATGTAGGCGATTAGACAAAAATATGTCATAAAATTAATTTGTACACAATTTAACATAATTTTGAATTTTATTACCTATTAAAAAAAAAAACCATTAATTATTAACCATGTATTTACTCGTTATAAACTTTTAGAGAATATATAAATAGGTACATAATAAAAATACCGTATTATTTTCTTCTTATGAAGTACAATTATTGTCATTGTTTATTAAAATATAATAGATAGATGGACTCATACAATAATCTTTTACATTTTATTAATACAACCATATTAATATTAAATATTTCACAATTTAAATAGGTATCTACCATGTTAATCATAATCGATACAATAATGCGGATAAGAATAGGTACCTAAATGAAAAGCATACTTTGACATTTTAGAAATGAGCCAGCTGTGGATGCTAAAATTTAATGAGGAGTTGCTGTGATAAAATAGGAAGATGGTAAACTGCGGCAAAATTTACCTTTTTTTAAAAGTCGATATGTAAACTGCGGCAAGAAAAAAATTAAGATTATACAATCTGCGGCAATTTATTTTATATACCTACTATATATACATATAGTTACGATAACCTATATACACGTTTATCGTTTAATTAGGTATAACACATGATATGACAGCTATTTATCTAGAGGCTATTAGAGTATTAGGCGTAAAAATAAAGAAAAACCAATTTTTAAAATTGAAAAATATTATTATTATTAATAAAAATTATTTTAAAATATAGTAGGAATCTTATAATCAAAAAAAAATTGTAATTTAAAAAATAAAATAATAATAAAATAGAGACCTAATTAACATAATATATGATTATGATTTAGGTAGTATGATATGATATATATATAGAAGGTATATCAAATAAATTGCCGCAGTTTGTATAATGTATCTTATCGGTTTTGTCGCAGATTGTATAATCTTAATTTTTTTGTTGCCGGAGTTTACATATCGACTTTTAGAAAAAGGTAAATTTTGCCGCAGTTTACATACAGCCATAAAATATACCTAATTACAGTTTAACATATTATTATGGACGGTACACCCTATGTCCCTATTACATCTAAACAATGTCTTAAGGTATGTCTATGTCTATGATTATATAATATATGAACAGATGTTTGAGCATTCTAAGTATACATTGGCACTTAGCTAATAAAAAGACTAGATATTATGCTGTACAGACCTTTTATTATTTAATTAAATTGATCGTCGGAATCAGTATATAATCAGGTATTCAGGTATAGACTAAAGTTGTACAATAATTATTGTATACACTATACACGATGTCAAAATCTGACAAGGGATTTTCTTTGAGTATTTATTATATTATACTTTATAATATTCATATTTTGTTATTTATTTTCCAATAAATGTTTAACTATTAAAACGTTGATAGGTCTCACATATGGGCTGGAAGCAAATCCCATGTGACTGAATTTCTTCACCATAGTGACGTTTTTTACGTTCGGCAATCTTTGTATTAACCATTTTATGTCCTGAAATAATTACAAAAAATAATTAAGGTATAGGTAGGAAATAAACAATATTGAATAGTATTTACATTTTAAAAATTATTTTTATCTGGTATTAATTATGTTGTATAACATATAAAAAAAAATATATATTATATTAGGTATTGTAAATATTGTTTTTGTTATTTCTGTTAAAATGCCTAAAATGTAAATAAAGAAATCTGCCTAAAAATATTAAAATAAAATAGTAAGTGAAGTGTGGTCGGCGGTCTGTGGGTGGCTTTTTCAACAAAACACTATTCAAATTTCAAAATTATGTTATTAGTTTATTACTTAATTAATTATTATACCTAATTTATAAAATGTATTACTATACGTCATATTGTTTATACCAAATAAAATAATTATAAATGTGTTCACAATTAATATTATACCTATAGTTTATTAGTTATATCCTATAATATTATATTATTTATCAAAACCATATAATAGGTAACCTAAATAATAATCGAGATTCACTTTTTTTAGTTCAATTTCTATCTTTGTGAGCATAGAAATTAGAAGATTTTATTATTCTAAATTTTAATGATTTATTTCACTTGTTCTAATATTTTTAAAATGCTATAAGAATAATTAAATTTTTTCATTAACTATTTAAAATGTAATATTGAAATATGTTAAATCTGTAATATTTATATTGCATGAAGGTATTCTGTTTCTTCGATCTCGCCAATACTCATTTTATACACAATATTATACATTCTCTAAACAGCTATCCTGATTATTGGTCTCTTCTTTCATCTTTGGTATAGTTGGTACGTACTTATATATTACAACTACATATAGAATTTCCACGACCACCGTAATAATTTATAATGTTTTGTTTTGCAATATAGTTTACAGTTTTTCGGTAATTTATTCTAGTGGTCTCAACTCTGAACTCTGGCATTATCAGGTACCGGACATTGGTAAATCTACATTCTATAGCAATATCTGCCCTCTGCAAGCGTTTACGATGGTATAATAGGTACTTGTTTTCTACAATTTATTTTGGCAAAATCGCTATTAATTTTAATAATATAACAGACAATCCTCAATATCAATATATTACAATATATACACTGCATAGGTAGCTATAGGTAGTAAGTATAGGTAGTACCTATACTAGCTACTTTCCACGTATTTACTGTTTAAAAATTAATTTACTACTTATACATCTCAAATCTCAATTTGTTTCTTACCTTTGGTGGAGCTATAACGTCGTATTTTGAATGATAAATATACGTAGCTGCTGTTACTAGAGATAAATCATAACTTGGTGGGGTATTAGATTTGTAATGTTTGATATTCCCGATTTTCCCGTAATCATATTTTCGGAAATAATCTGAAAAAAAAATTGTTCAAAAAATAACTGTCAATGACGTCATATTTATTTTATTGCTGTCCGCAATAACTATTACGATATATTTTTGAATGGTGTGTTGTATATATATTCTCCATACGTCGTATTCGATATTATTTAGGTCGAGTAAATTGATTATTTGTTTGAAAGTTATGACGTAACTAACAAACAATTGTTATGCTTACCAGCAAGTATAAGTTGGTGATAATGTGTCAATACTTTGACCGACGTTGGCTGAGGGTATGTTTTCAGGATATCTATGGTTGACTAAAAAATTATAAAACCATCCACAATTAAATCTACAGAAAATTATTCATTGGCTCTTATATATGAAATATTAAAATATATAAATATGAACACCAGAAGCACAGAATGGTTTATCTATAACATACGGATACGACTAAGGATATGCCTAAAATTGTAGTCTAGACATTTATGAATAATTTAGCTAATTTTAAGCATCATAATATAGTCAAAAGTATTATAAATTAAAGCCCTAAAAGTTATTTTTAACTTTCATAGATGCTTAGTGACTAGTGAGGGGTGGAAATCCAAAACGCACTATTGCCAAAATACTGGTTTTTCAGGAGAAGCGATTTTCTTTATCTCCTTTTCTATTAAGTAAACATGACAAAATTACACTGAAAACAGTAGACAAACAATTTAGATTAGAATTAGAACCGGTAGCTCATAAAGAATTGCTAAGAACACGTCTTATCGACAAAAAAAACCAATTAGAATATGCGAGAGTATATCATCTTATTTCAATGGAGTGGACTCATTATGTAGGCGATTATAAAATATGTCAAAATATGTCTTTATAACGTTTCTGCACATCTAAGTACAAAATACTCATACTTTTCTCTTACATAAAGGAATCTGCACTTGTCATCAAGGATTAAATGAAAATTCTAATATAATATAATTCATAAGTTATATTAATACGAATGTTATAATACTCTGCGTTAATCAGGTACCAATGTCATTAACAGACATAAGCTAAATTGGTTTTTTTTATTAGTAAGTGTGTGGACAAGGCCTTTAAAAAAATGTATGTTGTCATAGGTGTCTATGTCATCAGTGCCTGGCGCCTATGATGATTCTTGTTTATAAATTGAAACTATTTACATCGATAAAGCCACCTGTTGTCTGAAATTATAACGGACAATATAGGTATATTCGATGTAATAATATAATATAATGCCATAAAGTAATAAATTAATGGCAATTGATTAAAGCTGTAATACATTTTATGAAAATATAAATTTATTATTTTTTAATAGATAAATTATTACACAATAATAATAAAATGTTTTACGTACATAATCTATCGACAAAAAATTGCCTTGTAATATGTCCATTGCAAAAATACAAAAGAATTTCAAGTATTTTTTATTTTTACATTGGTGTCCAAGCCATTGTTCGTCTGGATTTTTCATCTTAGGTATGAATTGTTTTCCTCGCAAAGGTCTCTTAAAAATAATAAAACATTTACTTTAATGCACTATGCAGTTACTTACATTAACTTTTTCTAACTATATTATGATGGCTATGTGTAATGTATATCCTATATATATGCACATACATAGGATACGTATAAACGCATATTATTATTGATTTAGGTTCTTACGTGGAATAAATAAGGAAATATCTTTAAAATTATCAGCCTTCGGTCGTAGTACTTCATTCTGGCCGTTGGCACTATCAATACTAATTTGTCAATTTTTTTGTTATATTCTGGTCTTTCGGCTAGTGCAATCAGGCATATAGTAGCTCCGAAAGAATAACCACCCATGTGCAATGTAGAATATCCAGTTTTGTTTAAGATAAAATCAATGCCAGCTGTTGTATCATAAATTCCCAATTCGTCGAAGCTTGAATATTCAATCATTAATTTGGTTTGATCATTATTTTATACGTAATAAAGTTTAAAAAATAATTGTAGGTATTGTAATTTTGGTAAAATACCGTAATCTGGAATAAATCAAGTGCAAGGCCGAAGCTAGCAAAATATTTTTTTTTTTTTTTGGGGGGGGGTTTAGAGTTTAAATATGTTTTTTGATTAGCATAATTTAAAACGTTAATAAGCCCGGGAAAAAATTTGGAGGGGGGGGGTCTGAACCCTAACCCCCAGTCCTAGATCAAGTGTCTATATCTACTTTTCTTCTATTACTAATAATTATTGTTATCAAGGTTATAAATTATGCACTTAAAATAATCAGATAGGGATGTTGTGTTTTTGTGTATAACCAATTATTTTCTTTGTCTATGTGTATAACATTCTAGAATATTGTAAACATAAAGAGAGACACATACAACCTGCAGGCGTCTTACCTGAAATCCCATGAGCTATTTCTCCATGGAGTAACCACGAGAGTTTTTGGATTTTTTATGTATTTAGATATTCCCGATAGACGAAAATTGAGCAGCCAAACGTCAAAACCAGCATCGGATAACACGAAACCTATGTCCGATTAATATAATAGTTAAACAATGTAATAATTAATAGAATTACTTTTTACAAAAGATAAAGGCGGGTGTTCCACAAGGATTGGTCCTAGGACCATCGTTATTTAACATCTACTGCTATGATATACCAACTAACCAACTCCTCGAGCCAATTGCCAATTGGCAATGTTCGCAGACGACACAGCCATAATAACTCAAAACCAAGTTCTTGAATCTTCAATAAAAGACCTACAAATATCTCTAAGCGAGTTATCCCGATGGTTCTTAAAATGGAAACTAACTCTAAATCCAACTAAAAGATAAGCAAAAATATTTACCCTAAGAAAAAGCATAAATCCAACTTTAATACAAATCAACAACCAGGAAATTCAATGGAACAACAAAGACGACTCAGTGAAATACCCGGGGCTTCACCTCGATGAAAAACAAAGCCTGAAGACCATATTTTGTAAAATATAAGTTTGTATCACCATCACAAGACACTCCTTACGTAGTACACAAAAATCAGGAGTTTTAACATGTATATGGTCTCTAGGTACACTCAAAATCAGAATTTGAATTAATGTACTATTGAAGAGGAAAATGAGGGTGAGCATGCTTAAAAAATCACTCTGAAGATGGATTCGAATTATAAATGTTATTTCAAAATTAAATTTAGACTTGTGGCCTTTAAAATATTATATTAGGACTTGCAATAAAAATGTTTATTTTTTCCTTATTTTTTTTTAACTTTCAGCATATTTTTGTATTGAGGATTAAAATAATCTTCAAATTAAAAGTCTCGACATGACTGGTTTTAGATATGACTGGTTAGGATAGACGCATTGCGTTTGAACATTATTAACTTAACACTTAATTCTTGACACATTTGATGTATTCTAACCGCTATAATCACTATAGCGCAATCTAACCAATTTGTAGGTTTATATATAATTTATATTATATTAGACGAATGACTTGATATGTTATATTGTTATACACAATAATAGTTTGTTTTAATCTGCCAATTAAGGTGAAATTAAACTCTATAATATACCAGTAAACCAATTTTCTATTAGATAGTATACCAAATAATATAATACATAATAATATTATAATGGAAAATAAGTCAAAAATGACTGCAAGGCCGCGACACCGAAAAAAATATAAGTGACATTTGGGAAGTGAAAAATCTTCATAAACGTTCGAATTATTCGTTTGATTTAACGCTGAAATTGTTTTAAAGGAACTAGTAAGAACCTATAGTATAGGCATTCACGGCCTCATCTAAAAATGTCATCCAAAACATTTGCGCTACTGATAGATACTCTGCAGTGAGCTTAAAATGAAAAGGCCAACGAGAATCCTAGTCAATAACATGTCCGTTTTGGACGAATTTCCGTGTTTAATTCGTTATGTACAATATACTATTATACGCTTTATCTAATCGCTTTAAGATTTTACAACACATTTACTTACTGAGAGATTTATTGGATAGCGTATAGAACATTGAAGTCCCGTACAATCCGTGTAAGAGAATAATAGGTTTACCGATTGTTTTATTCCCGTTTTTACTGTACGGTATCCGTTCCAAACCTACCATGTAATGGTCTTCGGTTTCTACTTCATACGTTTCTACCGGATATCCATTGCTAATTATTTGATCGGCCTTAAATGAAAATAAAATAAAAATATTAATTCATCTACATCTAAAATATGCAATATTATAAATAAATGTTAAATTTGTAAATCGATTTTGATATTGTATTAACATATTTCTCTAATATACAATATTTTAAATAGCGTTGCAAATAGTACAAAAATATATCCATACAATAAACTAAGTTTATTTATTTATATTAAGTACAATAATTGTGGTAACTGTGAAGTACAATATTATTATTATTACTAAGTAGGTATACAATGAAGTTAATAACATAAATTCATATAGAAGATAATGTTAGCTAAATAAAAAAAAATTGATTTTTAGATTTAAATTTATAATATTAGAGATTATTTTTAAATATAGATAGGTACATAGTAAATGTAATAGTTTATAAAATACTTACAGTCGAGAAAGTAGAAACTAAACGTAGCTGTGAGTATATTAAAAATACAGTACAAGCTAATATATAAGGTATTTTATGTGTACACATTGTATATCTAATAAATCATATACAAATCTGGAAGTATGGAGTCTGTCATTTGTTTCTATAACCAGTTTTAATATTTGCTAGATTAAAGGTAACATTTATAGTCGTTCGCAATAAACGAAAGATATTACTATCTAAATATTCACGATAAATCGAGTTGCACTAAACTGTTGTAAATATATAAAGGTGTATTGGACCTGATGCAGTAAAATTAATTTTCTGACGTTATTAAAATATGAAACAGTAAAATAAATAATTATAGTACTTACCTATAATATAGTAACGATTTTTAATCCATTCATTAACAAATTTTAATTGTACACGCTGTCATCACAACAACTCAAGGTGATCGTTTCTTAATTTAACGATTGTTAAAATATGAGATAAAATTATCAAATAAAAACTGTTAAAATTAACAAACTATTTAACTGCTGCTGCTGTGTCAAACAAAATATGAAAACACACATTGTTTTATTTGATGATTCAATTAGTTGGATATTAAAGTTAAAATTAAATGGCGATGTCGGTTCATATTGAAGGTGATTCTTCGATGAAAAGTGGATAATCGTTATCATTTTATCAATAATTTTCAAACATATTAGTATACTCATAGAAAGTCACGATCAAATAATTTATTTAGGTTGTTATATACTAATTATTATACAAAGTTCTAGATAGATATATTAAGCTTGGATAAATTCAATAAAATCAAAAATAATCAGAATCATATTTAAATCATAATTTAAAAGCTTTTTTAGAACAGAAAAAAGTACATTGGACTCATCGGAGAGTTTTTACCTAGTTTTTATTTTTCCTGCTATTTTTATAACTATGAAAAACTAACAAACAACCGTGGAAAATAAAAATATTTACGAAATACCAGTCTATATAATATTATAGTACCTAAATCATGTATGAATATCGTTTAATTTGTCTTGCGCGTACAAATTGGTAAGGTAAATCCAAATGTATTTTTAAGTTTGAACAAAACATAAAAGACAAAGAAGACAGAATGTTAATTGGGTTAATTTTTAAATTAAAATTTTTTTTTGATTAAACCATCACTACGATTTTTTAAAATAATTTTTAATAGTAATAATATTTTTCAGTTTTAAAAATTGGTTTTTCTTTATTTTTACGCCTAATACTCTAAGAGTCTCTAGACTGCTGTCTATACACGTATTATACCTAAACGATAAACGTGTATAATATAGTATATATATAGAAGGTATATAAAATAAATGCCGCAGTTTGTATAATGTATCTTATCGGTTTTGTCGCAGATTGTATAATCTTAATTTTTTTTTGCCTCAGTTTACATATCGACTTTTAGAAAAAGGTTAATTTTGCAGCAGTTTACCATCTTCCGGATTTATCCGAAGAGTTGTGCATCCACGAGCTGGAACGGGCCTGGTCATCTAATTATTAAATTAACACGATGTGCGACGATCCGTCATTGTCATAGTCCATACTCCATATAAACCACATGTCTATAGATTTAATATGTACTGTTTTTGTTAGATGAAAATCGGTGTATACTGGTATATATACATAAATATATTTAATTTTATTACACTATGAAGAGTATTCAAAAATTTTAAAATTTTAAAATTTAAAATTCCCACGATATCCTCGAACATAATATTATTTTAATACGATACATTATAATAATAATAAATACTTCATCAAGTTAAATTTTATCATACAAAAATTCCGGTCCATTAAACATTTATGTATATAATATAGTATATTGTATCGGTTTGGCTTATAGAAGTCGTAGCCCATAACAAAAATTAAAGTGTTGATAAAAATTGCAATTTTTTTTTTCGTTTTTTGATTCATGAATGTTTCTAGTATTATTTATGAGTTAACTATAAAAAAAAAAAAATATTCAAAATTTTACAAGTCGGCAATACAGTTGGTAATGACGTTATAATAATATAATAAGGGTCAAATGTATGACAATTAGATTATTGACCAGCTTCGAGGTCCTGTTTCAACACAAAATGATGATGATCAATGATATTGTCTTCAAAAAATAATAATCAAACAATATAGTCCATAACACTAAATATTAAAAAATTTACCTTCACAGCCCTAATTTCACCGATATTCATATTTTACAACAATTTTTGGTTTATTTTAAACTATTCCAAAAATATCTTAGTTATTTAAATTTGCTTAAATATTTGAATAGCTTATACAATTTTTGTAAAATTGAATAATTAAATAAAAATAACAAATTAAAACGATTTTAGTTATTAAGTTGTACTTTTGTAATTCAATAAATATTAATCATAGACTATTTTAAGCTATTTATACAACAGACACACAATCCTGATGTATGTTGGTAATGATTTTTAAATTATATGCAATATTTTTGGCAAAAATTAGTTGAATAATCTACTAAGCTTAAGAAAATAATGTTAATAATAATAATATAATTATATAAATATAATATAGCATAAACTATTCTTAAAAACAGACAGTGGTGTATATCACATTTTTAATTTGTTTCAGTATTAATAATAATGAATTTAAATTTAACATTTCTATTACAGTTACTTACTGAATGACGAAGTACACTTAAAACCTTCTATAAAGCAAAACAAATCTCTAGTTTATATTTTTTCTAATTTTAGGAATATTAAAATATTAGGTATTCCTAGTAATTTTTACGTTATTTAAAATTATTTATTTTCGATTTTAAATCGTGAAACACTCAGCAAATTGTTACACAGTATAATAAATCTTCACTACAGTTCTTAAATTTCTACTGAAAGTGTAAACGGTTCAAAGATGATATATCGATGAACATGGTAGGTATAATAATAATATATTATTATACACAAAATCATAAGATATCTCTAATATTTTATGATTTTTGACAAGTAAAACCTGCAAAGCGCTTTGATGGATCGTCTTGAATATAATATATATATTTCTATAGTTTCTACTTCAATAATAAGAAAATATAAAATGTAAAGTTTCCGATGTTATAAGGCAAGAAAAATTAACATAATAAATAATTATTATCAGATTGTTTCTTACTTTAAACTGATATTTATAAAATAACATTATGGCACATTGTCACTATGACAGAAGATTAGTGAAGTATTGTTCTTATTATTGAAAAATTCTTACTATTCAAGTAAAAGTAGGTAAAATAAAAATATATTTCTTATTCAATGAAATTTAGGCACCTATGTCATTTACACATAAATACATTTACGTTTTAAACCATTTATATTAACCATTGATTAATATTATAACAATTAAATTGATATTTGATTATAATTTACAATGTTTCATTATGATGGAATAATAAATTATAATTAACGATAAAATTATCATCTGAATTATCACACCAAACAAATGTTTTTCAACGTTAGTGTGTTTATTAGATTTTCAATGTATTAATTTAATAATATTTATCTACACAATAAAAATATATAACATATTTCGATGAATTGATTTATTGAAAACAAGCAAATCCAATACATTTTTTTAATAGGTGGTCATTTGAATTTCTTTTTACAATGCACTGACATTGACATTTTGCAGATAACTTATAATATTTAATAATATTACATTCATATATTAGTATAAATTATTCCTTATACAAATAGAGTTGAATACAGCTCCACGATGAATACATTTTTCGTTGAAATCATTATATTTCCTTTTTTTTTGTTTTTTTAGGAATTATGTTATGATGATAATTGTTTCACTATGTACGGACCAATAACTAAATGTGATTTTTTATCCATCGCAAAAGACTGATGGCTGAATGGTATTTTATCGATGAAAAGCGTGCTCTTGACATTAGGTAAATTGCTCAGTAACCATTTAATGTCCTGAAATAAAATCAACATAGTACATATTATACGATACAATATTATTACTTATTCTCATACAATTTTATGCAGTACACAGTTCATCGTGTAGGCAACTGTAACGGTAACTGTAACGGTAACGGTAATATTATTTTTATATTATCGCGGCATTAAGCATTTTTTTTTTTTATTCAATAATACAATCATTAATAGAATTCAATACGAGGTTTTTTTAATTATTCTCGAACGAGAGATCCCCCTTACTCGTAAATGTTGATAAAAAATAAGTAAAAAACATGACTTTTTATGTTATTTTATGATTATATATTAATTGTTTACCTCAGGAGTCACAAGGTGGTCCCGTTTCGAGTACAAGACGATGGCTGGAGCTGTAATTTTTCTTACGTCATACTCTGGAACTTGTTCAGAATGGTAATGCTTCATGTTTCCGATTTTTCCATAATCATAATTAGTAAATCGACCTATGGGAATAATAATAATAATAATACAATATATTATTGTTAGTCTTGACTTGATGTAAATTATATTATTTTATGCATCACAAGTGAACATTTATGTAAATAAATAAGATTTTTGATCACTATATTAATTATACCTGATAACAATAATTGAAAATAGTGTTTAACCGATTTCACTGACGTGGGCTGCGGATAAGTTGTAAATACGTCTACGACCGGTTCCTAAACCAAGAGAAACATTTATATTTTTAGGTCGGTTATTTATTACGGGAATAAAAAGGAGATTTTTTTTTTAAATATAGAAGCTTGTAAAAATGTGTAGGTTTATTTTTCTTATATGTATAATACGTACTATATGAAGGGGATTATACAGTCCCTGTATGATGTTCATCGATTGAACGCAAAGGAATCCAACCATTTTAGTTCTACACAACTCTCCAAATGGAATGTTATCCGGATCTGGATTAAGTGATATGTAACTAGATTTGAAATGGGTGTTCTAAAAAAAAAAAAACAATTATCACAGTACGCGGCGTACAATGTATAATATTTATGTTTAGGTATTATTTTTGCCCAAGTCCAGAGGTATAAAAACAGTGAGTCGTGGCTCTAAAGAGGCGGGTAGAAAGCGAGTATTTTTCAGGGGAGCCGTTGCACAAAAAAAGGGAAAACAATTATAATTATAATGACGATTAATATATTATGGTTTTATTCTTAATGTATAACGACGTTTAATTTCAGTTCTTTATGCATAGTTATCATTAGATTTGTTGTCATTCTTGATATAATCGGTGTATTTATTTTATATATTATTATTAATAGTCAAACATTAAAACATTTTCTTTCTATGTGCTTAATGATTTAAGAGCCACCAAAATGTTGTAAAAGAGACGACGGAGCAGTGGAATAAAAATGACTTTGCAGTTTAGCTTATCGATAACAATAAAAAAAATATCATATTTTAATTTTTATGTTGTGTTGTATTGGATATTTTTTTAACCATATTTAGATTAGTAATTGAATTCCGGTGTCAGGAAATGTTAAAAAAAAGCGAAATAATAAAATCCATTAAAAAAATTCTCTTATTAGTGTAGATCTCAGAATTCATGTAATTGGACTTAATATAATTGCATTTATGAAATGATTGTTATTGCTCAGTAATGTGAATAATATTTTGTAGGGTTTTTAACGGGATAATGTGCTGATTAAAAAAATAAAACACTCGTAGATAAAGAAAAAGAAAAATTTAATTGTTCATGAAATAATTACTAAGAGTTTCCGAATGAATGCTCTGACAAAGTAGTAATTTGCGCCCTTGTATGAATGTGACATTCTACTAGCTGGCGCCATCAGGATTAAATTTCTGACTTTTCTATTGTACTCTGGTCTCTCAGACAGTGTTATCAGAGGTATGGTTCCTCCGAGAGAAACACCTCCAACGTCAACTTTAGAATGCCCAGTCACAGATATTACAAAGTCAATGGCGGCCGGTAAATCGTAAATCGCTAATTCGTGAAAGCTGAAACCAACAAAACAATTACCTAATATAATACGTATTTTAAATCAGTGTCCACTGGTGGCGCGGATATGTGAGTTAAATGGCTTAATATTTTCCGCTAAAACCAAAACCAATCGAGATCACGACTATTGTATAAAACAAAATAGAAATAATAATTTATTATGTAATAAAGTCGGAGAGTATATAGAAATATATCATTTCTGTGAATTCGGTTAGAAATAAATTAAATATCACTCCCAGGTAAAAATTGTATCTACGCCACTGGATTTAATTAATAACAATAAATATATGTTTAATGTTTGTATAATAATATAATATTTGCAATTGATCGAAATTATGAATATTGTAGTTGGTAAACAAAAATTAATAACGATCTATAAATCACACACTAAATACTATTTACTTAGTGTGTAACTTTAACCATCGGTTTATTTTATAACCAACGACTAATTAATAAATAATATTTATTTAGATTTCCAGTATTATAGCAGTAGACAAATTATGAAACTTAAATTATTATAATATAAACTAACCATATAGACTTTTAATATAGACTTTTTTCGAATTACTGTTTTACTTAAAGATGGAAATATACGGTTAATAGTTCAGCCTATCAACCTAAGTGTTAAACATATTAATTACAATTTGAACATTTTAAAACGATTTACATTTTAACTGTGTCAAACAAAATGTCTATGATGTGCGATGAATTAAAATTATAATCTAAGCCTTAGATTCTAAGGCATACAAATATACAATTTAATATTAAACGTTGTTATCACCTGTAATCCCAATTTATATCACTTAATCTAGGAACCATTCCTGTGCTCGGATCCTTAATTTTTTTGGACATACCCGTAACTCGGTAATTGAAAAGCCAAACGTCAAATCCTGCGTCTGATAGCAGGTAACCTAAATGATAAACGTCATTCATAAATACAAAGTTTAAAATTTGTAATTTAAACCTAAACACAATTTGATGGCAAAATGAATATTATATGTTGAAATAATTTTAAGTTTAAGTTTTAAACCTTTGAAATTAATGTGTTACTATATAATGCTTTAACATTTATGTTAGTATACATTGTCATTGGTTAATATAGTTTGTACAATAATGTTTTACTGTGAAAAGAAAATATCTTAACCGATAAGGATTTCATATTTAAGATTCTGAACGGAGCGATGAATGTATTGATTTTACAAGGATGTGTCTTTCATCACTTTTTGAGGCAGTAAAAATGCATCGATTTTCTTTACCGGCATATTTTCTGGTAGAAAATTTGAATCTAGTTGGTACTTTAAAAGGTCGATATTAAAAAATACTCAATAGTTTTCAAGGGAAGAACAAAAAAAAAAATTAAGAAAAAACAGGAATATTTGCGGAAAACCAATTTTTAACAAAATTGTTAAATGTTTTGTGGTGTAACAGAAAAATAATAATCTTACATACATGACATTTTAACTGATTGTGTATATTAGTTTTTAAGCATTTTATATTCGCTACTACAATACTTTAAACATTTTGAATAAATGTTGGCGTTTTTAAGCGTTTTATAGGCATAAGAAATTAAACATTTTTTTATTATTTTTTTTTAATGTAGATAAAAAAAAAAGAAGCTTTAATCCGCAATATTTTTTTATGAACGTCTGAGGTTATAATTTGACAACATTCGTCAAAATAACGAACATTTGCAAATAATTTATAAAGAAAAATCTTGATTTTTGTCGTAAAATTAAAAATATTTGAATACAAAATTGTAATTCATTAATTCTCGGGAGGCGCGATTATTTATTTTCATTCCGAAAATTCATTCAATCTAAAATTAAAATACATTTTATCATCATGTTTTATGGACAAGGACGATACTGCAGTACACCGTAGGCGAGGAAACCATAATAATAATATTATAAAAAAAGATTACTTACCGAGTGATTTGTTATGTGATACATAAATAATTGACGAGGCGAACATACCAGATAACAAGATCACGGGCTTACCGATTGTTCTGTTGCCGTATTTACTATATGGTATTCGTTCCATACCTAACATGAAATGGTCTGCAGTTTGGTATTCATACATCTTAAGTGGGTATCCACTAGCTTTGATTTTTTCCCACTTTGAACATAAAAATAACTATGTTAGTTAAGTTTTATTTAATAGTTATACTATAAAAATATTTTATGCTATATACAATGTTTTAAAGTTTAGCTAACTTTTCGGGATCTGCGTGTGTACTATACTCATCACATTTTCGTACCGAAGTGGTTTTAAAAGAGATTATAAATGTATTAGGTCCAAAAACTACTTTACTTATCGGCTATTGTCTATTACGCATTAAATAATATATTAGGTATTAGCTATAATGAAAATGTACTTACGGTTTCTTTCGATGAAACAAAATATTGTGTACTATATAGAATCGTCACCCAAAAAAATATCTTATAAACATCCATATTTGAATATTAATTCACAAATTCTTAAAAAATAATTAGTATAAAATAAGTGTTACACTTATTTCAGCACATATTTTTATTTGTATATTAAAAGTAGTTAATTCTATATATGATGTCGTGTGATGTGATGTTTAAAGTTTGTATGAAAGCATATTAAAATTGACTATTGGAAGAATAAAATACAATTGTTACTCTTAAGTATAATCTCTAAGCAGGACTTCCAAGGGCGTTAGTATAGTAGTTAGATATTTAATTACAAATTATAAGCACCGATAAGTAATAAAAAACATTTGTTTTTTATTAAAGATTTTTTTTTAATATTACAGACTTAACGAGTTTATTTTATTATATATTATACTAGACATTTTTAAAATATCTAAAAAAAAATACAGACTTCAAAAATAGTTGGTAGTCTTTTAAATGTAACTTTAACGTAACAATTAAACACTCTCAAGCTGAAAAAAAAATAGTGAACATTTTGAAAACTTTAGTTTTATGAAAACTAACTAATTATTTCATTATAATTAACTTGTCAAATGGTTAATCTGTTAAATTTGATTTATATCCATGTCAGATGTTAAAATAATGTTTTTTACATTGGTAAATTGTTATTGATAGAGGTATTAATTTAATGTTTTTAATGTTGAAATCTGGTATAAAATAATTAAAATCAATATTGTAAAAAATATTAATTATGATCATAATATGAACAGTTATGATTGAAAATCTTTACAGAAATACCAAAAGTGAACTATTTACAAAGGTTAACAAAATTATGGCTGGCATTTGAACAAAGTAATGTTTTATTTTCTTAGAAAATTACAGATTGCTTAAACTTCAAGCCGCTCCCCGACTTTGCAAATCAATATTCTATTTTTAGCAAATTTTACAAGTTTTTTCGCCAGATCCTCTACTTTTGTCCTATCCCTTCAAACTCTTTAAACTACAATACTTAATTGATTTCACAACTATTTAGTAGGTAGTAGTACTTATAGTTATGTACGATTAAGTCATTTTGAAAAGCTTTTAATCAATTTAAATTAATAGGTACTTATTTATTTATGTATAATTCTGATTGAGGTATATGGAATCAGAATAATATTCTGAATATTAAAGCAAAAGAGTTTAAATTGATATAGATGATTTGTTATTATATACCGTTCAAATTAATTAATGATTCGATGGCTAGTTGTATAATTAAGGTATTTTAACTTTTGAGTCATTATAATTTGGTAAAATATGAAACTGAGCCATCGGTAATTAATTCTTAATGCACTTTAGCCTGATTTGGTCGTTTTCCATAATATCAACAGAATATTCGAGAAAATTTATCAATTTGTAAGTAGGTACCTACATGTACTCGTATGTTTCATAAGTACATTTAAGATTAATATTTTGATGTTAAAGTTGAAAGTTTATACTCAAAATTAAACCATAAAAATAAATAAAAATAATGACATCATTAATAGAATGTATACGATTTGTGGGAGAAATCAAAACCAGTAAAAGTTTTTGGAATCGATCAACTGAAGTCTGGAGGGGCTGGCAAAAAAACTTGTAAAATTCGCCAAAAATAAACTATTGATTTGCAAATTCTAAAAACCAATTTGCAAAATATTGACATGATTTTGGAATCTATCGGCCAAAGTCGGGGGGCCAACTTCATAGATATCATAATAGCAGTTAAAAAATACTAAAAATACATAGGCACAATTTTTTTTTTAGCAGCATTTAAAATTCAAATTTTGACTGAAATTCAACAAAATATTGAACATTTACATATTATTTTGTAGTTAGATCTGTTCTTTCAGTATCGTTATAACTTATAATTTATAAGTATGAAGATAACATTGTGTCGTTAAAATAATGTTTGAAAATGTATTTCAATGATACAATATCATGAATTGAATTAGGTATATTATATACCATTAGAATCTTGGTTCTATATTGTGTTTCCGGTAAGTAAAACTTTTTATTTTTTTGTTAAAATTGTAATTTCTAATTATGTTTGTAATTTTGATTAAAGTATAATTATTTAGTCTTATTTGGAAAATATGTAGAACGCGGGGTTCGACTTTTTCTAAAAATTTGTAATTATGCACAATGAAGGTTAATATTTTGTTATCTTTTTGTCGATTTTAGTAGCCTATCATTACTTGAAAGTTGAAACAATACATAGGTAGGTACTTGACGTAAATATGTGCCACAAGAAAGATATGTCTAGGGCATCATCAAAATAACTTAAGCCCCGAAAAATGTTGATCATATTTCTTCCCAATTTTCTATGTTATAACTTTTAATAAATAATAGCTGCTCAATAAAATTAATTCTCTTAATAATTGTTATTTATTTTAAGTTATTTTTCAAATATATAAAATAAAAAATTATTTTGGTTTTTGGTGAATTCTGGTGTTTTGGAAAATAATAATCCAGTGAAAGTTCTAAAATAAATTGAAATGCAAGTACCTATGTAAAAATTGCTTTTTTTATGATTTGATTATTGTTATATTGTAGCGTAAGGAAAATACGAGACATCTTGAAATCTTCTTTTTTATTTACAACCCACAGTATGATAATTATTGCAAATGACACTTAATATGCCACATTTCATCAACTTTTCCGAGTTAGTAAGGATGCTATTCAAACTCAAAAAATTATTTTCTACTCATAACATGTTTTACAGAACATAAAATCAAACTTAAATCATTACCTACGTATTATAATCGGCCTTAAACTAATGCCACAGCATTATAATACAATATTTCTATAACCATTGACCTTCACCACTGGTTACTATTTATATCTGTCTACATATTTTATTTCACGCATTGTAACATTACCTACTTTGTATATTATATATAATAATTGTTGAGCTATCACATAGTATCGTCCTGGAAACTATAAACAAATAAAAAAAAAAAATTCAAACTTGAATCCACACTCTCCAATAGGTAGTTTGGGAAAGTGACATCCGGTAAAATACGATTGAGGACGGTACGATTGAGAACGGCACTTTTAGCAATACGATTGAGGACGCTCGAATTGTTTTTTCCTTGCAACGTTGCCAAATTTAATAATTTTTATCGAACGATAATTTCTTGATATTTATCGGACTTTCATCGGATTCACGGATATTATTAGAATCTTAAGTAAAATGAACACTATTATCGAAGTATCGAACTTAGATGAGTACGAGAGAATGTCGCCTGTAAATATTGTTACAGAGCTCATTATTATGACGATGGATATTAATTCCAAATTTATGTCAAACTAGTTTTTACAACAAACCTATTTGTTTTTTTTATTAGATTATGTATATGACTTTTTTTTATTTGTTTATTTTATTTATATACATTTATTATTATAAGGCAATTATTTTAACAATATAATATATTATTATTATAAATATTTTTCACTAGACTTTGACTTATATTTTCATTTGAAAAAAAATAAAAAATAATATGGTAACGTTGCAGGTAAATTCGTTCTCAATCGTATTGGTTTTTTGAGTAATCGGTAAGTCCTTTGTTAATTTTAAGTACTCAAAAAGTGCACTACCAAAAAGGTATAGCGTTCTCAATCATTCGATAGCCGTGACATCGCTGTGTAAATAATTTACAGAGCGATGTCACGATAAAGATAATAATTATCTCGTAGACATCCCAATAACTAATAATAATTGTAATAATAACACCAAATTGGTAGGTACCTACGCTGAGTAAATTACTCCAAACTTATCTTAATGCTATGCGTATCTCAATCGCGTTCAAAACATAGAAAATTAAAAAATCAACTCACGTAACCTTCGTCGTCTGACCAAGAGACTGTCCAGTAATAAAATATAGCCACACGACTATTCCCCGTCAGTCCCCGCTCAGCCAAAGTCAAATATCTAGGTTTTCTATTTAATAAATAGTACTTTTGTGAGACCCCCTCCTCAAAAACAAACGTGAGCGACCGCAATTACTTACACATGAGCCTTTTTCAATCTAATTTAAATACGCCAAACCTCCTATTTCTACACAAATGCCTTCTCTGGTCTTGCGCAGGTATTGCCCATTGACGTTATGCCAGATTCTTGAACATCATAAAACAATCTGATTCTATATTGTAACCCATCGACGGCGGGTTCACAGGTTACGTCTTGTTTAGCTTAATAAAATTAGAATATCGAATCATACGTCATAGTAGTATATTTTTACTCTTTAGGTAATACAAATTATAATGTAATATTTTGTATGTACTATTACAATAGTTTGTCAGACAAAAATAAAAAAACTGAAATTGTATTCACATACTGAAATTTTGTTTTTATCATAACAGCATAGGATAAGCATATTATAATTATGCTCGCTGTGTGCACTGTGCACCTAACGATATTAATAATTATAGACTTATAGTGTGTTATGAATTCAATAACATAATATTCATACGATTACAAACGAAATTTTATTTGTGTGAGCTGCAGCGTATGTGTGCCAACGACGGATCGAGTATGTCTTCCAGAGGCGTGACCAGCGGGTAGGACTGGTAGGACGGGTGGGCTTACTCTGATTTTGAACATTTAAATATAACCAAAACATATTATTTTGTATAACGTACAAATTAATTTTATAACCAGGCCTGTCCTAAATTTTGATCCCGAACACGCCTCTGATGTCTTCCTATGGTCGGTAAAGCTTCTCGGTTTGTTACCAACAGCTATTATTACACGAAGATCTCAAAGTTAAATCCATGCTGGTTGTTCAACACATACGAAATTGTAACGGTTTAGACATCTGTACAAACTATTCTATTTAGCTAATAATGAAATAAAGAGTCACCGTATGAATATTGATACAAAATGTAATGATATATATATTTTTTTATAAAACATTTTAAATTTTAAATACATTTAATTACTGTTTTCCAATAAATGTTTAGCAATTAAACGGTTAACAGATTCAGCAAATGGGCTTATAGCGAATCCCATGTGACTGAATTTCTTCACCATTGTGATGTTCTTGATATTGGGTAGTCGGTCTACTAACCATTTCATGTCCTGAAATTGTATACATATAAATAAAAACATTTTTATAATAATAATTAATATTCATACAATTTTAGTTTTATTTCATAAAGTTTATCCGAATAAATTGTATTATTTTCTTCGCCCGCATTTTCAACAGTGTACAGTTTTTATACTTAGGAAATATGTTAATAATGGGAGTGATTTAATAGAAAATTTCTTAAACACGTTTGGCCCTGTGTTTAGTATCTATACTAAATTTGAAATGAGTTTTTTTTACTAACGGCAAATCTCCGAAACTTTTGAACCGTTTTCAATATAAATTATATCAATAGATTTCTCGAGACTCTGGGGGTGTTTTAGCTTTATTCCAACTCGAAACAGCGCGAAGTGTCGACTGGTTAAACGGGTGAATTTTACTCTCCGGGGAAATGTACTGGGTCGTAAATAATACGATGGGTCGAATGCCGGGTCGACAATATTATTACACACATTATGGACATAGTGCTCGAAAAGGAGAGGAGAAAAAAAAGACCCAACAAAACGATTTGAACTGGAAAACCTATGTGCAGTGGCAAGGGTAAGCGGCCGAGGTGGTGACTGATGGTTATGTGTCAGACGAATTGCATTAATAATGGCAAAATCGGCATTGAGTTGCGATAACGATGTGTTGGACATGGACTGCAAGTTTGGTGGTTCACCGAATTTAAGCCGAATTATACTTAAGGTGTGTACATATTTTGTTGTTGGACTTGGCAAGTCCTGAAATTGTTCAACGCAACAGCGAAACCCGGGAACTATCATTCTGCTGTACAGTTGGTTTCGAGTGTACCTCTACGGCTCGATGTCGAGTATAATATAATGTCACTGCAATAGATGTGTTAAACTTGAATTCATATCGAACAAGTAATTTTTTCAAACAAGTAATTGGTATATTATATGTCTAATGCCTACATATTATAGGGTTTTGAACATTCAATATTCAAAGTATTATGCTTTTTCAGAACTATTAACTTTAGACTAGAATGTCCTAGCATTCCCTTCGCACCAAAAAATGTCGTGAGCTGAGAAAACAAAATGCATTTTGGGTAATTTAGTAATTTGAGTTATTGGCACTTCGTTTAAAAATAAAATTAAAAATTACGAAAAATGTCCATTTCTTTATTTTTTATGAGGAATTTTCTCCCAGCTCGCTGACCATGTATCACCCCCTAACGCGTGAATGTGAACAATTATGTGAACACGACAACGTGTGTAAGTGTGATTTATTTAAAGTTACAAAATGTTTGATAAAAAAAAAGACATACTACCTAAATTATATTTAGTCTAGTGTGTACGTCGTGTACAAGGGATATTACAGTTTAAAATTATTTAAACATTAACATACCTTAGGTGGAGCAATGATATCATGTTTTGATTGATACACGTATGTCGCTGCTGTCACTTTAGATAAATTATAATCAGGCGGAGTACTGGAGTTATAGTGCTGCATATTTCCAATTTTACCATAATCATACTTTCGGAAGTAATCTGAAAAGTTTATGATAATTAAACGAGATATTAGATATTAGGTATAAAGTACAGAAAAACCTTCTTATAACGGAATCGCTCGGTACCAACTGCTTTTTCCGTCACAAAGAAGTTTCCGTTATAGGAAGGCAAAAAATATACAGGATATAAGTTATACGGGACCGTTGTTATTTTCTGTTGTAAGGAGAATTTTGCATTATTGGGCGTCCATTATAATGATGTTTTATTGCATCTGTAACTATTTTATCATTTACGATTAAATATCTTACAAATTAGTATTTTTGGATAACCACTTATCCATATAGAACTCTTTTATGATGTAGGTAGTTACCACACATAATGAATAGTGAGCACACTTTAATTGGACATACTTGGTTGTTTTAAAGGATTTTTTTAATTTTTTAATTCCTAAGTGTTTTTTTAGGAAAAGGAAGAAAAATATTTTACAATTTCATTAGTAGTAGATAACCTATTCATGGTAAACTAATTTTGAACTAGTTTTGGTTCTTTGTAATCCAAAAAAGAATTTTTACTAACTCGATATTTTTATCGAAGCAAATTGCATAATAGATTTAAATGTTCACTCTTTAAATTAAAATATAACTATACAAAGGATTTTGACATTTTACAAAGTGGGTTGTTTTACTTTGAACTTTACCAAATATTTTTTGAAAGTAAACCGATTTTTTATATTACTTGATGTAACAAACAATTTATTGTGCTTACCCTGAAGTATTAGTTGGTAATAGTGAGTCATAACTTTGACAGATGTTGGCTGAGGATATGTTCTCAGGATTTCAATGGTATTCTAAGAAAAACAAATATTTTTATTATAATTAAGGGTTAGTTGTAACGTATTTTTAACATATTTTTTTGATGATTCACATTAATTTAAGTATGCTGGGACATTTTATTTATCCCAAAAAAACTGGTATAGAAAGTTACAAGTAAATAGTAAGTATACCTAATATAATTATTGCACATAATATGAATAAAATATATTTATATAGTTAGGCACAAGTAAATATAATTTATTATTATAGTTTGAGTGATAAGACTTATCGTCTCAACTCCGTTTTCTTTTTTTATAAATTTTAAAAACGTATGAGCTACGTACGTAATTTATTGGAAGGAAATTGCCTTGTACTTGAGTCATTATATAAATACAAAATATTCTCATGTATTTCTTTTCTTTACACTGGCGTCCTATCCATTGATCGTCTGGGTGTTTCATCTTGGGTATGTAGGATACACCTCTCAAAGGTCTCTTAAAATTTATAAATAACAGAATATGATTAAAATACGAATAGTTTTCGAATTGAATTAATATTTGCATATTACATAATTTTAAAAGTATAAACTATAAATTTAAAAGTAAAGTAAACAAAAAATTAAATGATTTCGATGATTACAGAGTATGAAAAATGTACGAATATATTTGTAAAAGGTACATTTTTAAAATATTATTATTTGAATACTTCAGCCTTCATCGGAAAATTTATTTTCGATTTGGAAACATTTAAACATAAATTATTTTTATCAAATACGTTTAACCTAACGGTACTTACATAGAATAAATAGGGGAATATCTTTAGAAGGATAAGCCTCCGGTCGTAGTACTTCATTCTGGCCGTCGGTACAATCAAAATTAATTTGTCAATTTTTTTGTTATACTCTGGTCTTTCGGCTAGTGCAATCAGGCATATAGTAGCTCCGAAAGAATAACCACCCATGTGTAGTTTAGAATGTCCAGTTTTGTTTAAGATAAAATCAATGCCAGCTGTCGTATCATATATTCCCAATTCGTCAAAGCTTGAATATTCAATTATTAATTTTGGTTTATCATTATGTTCAGTAAAGTAAATACATTACATATAAAACTATTCTATTTATATCTCTTATGTGTACTGAAATGGATGATAAAAGTAAAACTTTTTTATTGGACACGAATCAAGTCCTGTCGAAAAATGCCACCTACTAGTGATCTACAGTGTTTTATTACATTTTCCTTCTTCTCGTGCTTCTGTTTTTTAAACAAGGGAGATTCCATTTTTTTTTTATCTTAATAATTATTAATTTGTAGATACTCAATAATGTGTATTATTGAAACATAATGTGTTTACTTAAAGTTCTATCATAAAATGAATAACTATGTATACTGCGCTGCTATTTAGATATTATATTATATGTTTATTATACATTTTAGAAACTGTATATGCAATGTAAATTATTTCAGAAAGAATAACACAGTTGATCATCTTACCTGAAATCCCATGAAATATTTCTCAATGGAGTAACCACGTGAGTTTTTGGATTTTTGATATATTTAGACATGCCAGCAAGACGAAAATTGAGAAGCCAAACGTCAAAACCAGCGTCAGATAATATAAAACCTTTTTCCGACAAACGATACAATATTAGTATAAATTATAGCATATACCTACTGTTATTTTATAATATTTGTTAGTAGGTATGTTTAATATTTTGTCTTTTCTTTGTAATGATATTTAGGTTAAAAAAAGACATCGCTCTCCCTTAAAAATGTATTTATTTCTATAACTATTTTAAAAATTATCATTTTATTCAATATTATATAAATCGAACATTTTCAAACTCTGATTGAAATTTTCAGCCCACTAGTGATGCGTTTCAAGTACAATTACTTTAAATTTACGAAATCGTATGTATTTTAATAATTATTTATATACATAAACGGTTTCATAAATGTATATACATGAACACTATTCTACACGAATTTAAATGCAACGTCGCTATAATATGTTTACTCCCTCTTTATGATATAGGTACGTCATACAGTTTTGGGTACTATATACCTGTTATAATTTAAAAGTAAAAATAACTTTCAAGACAACGTTTGATTATTGATGTTTACTGACGAGCTGATCGACTTATGGTGCACGCAGTAAAGACGTATCAAGCCTAAATAATATTTTTGCTTATAGGCGGATTTGTATGACGTAGATAATATAATATTGACATTCGATGTTCTGTTTCACAACACTGTCTAAGGGCACGGCAACGTTGCATTTAAAATACCTCGGAAGTATATTATAATATGCGATTTGCGGAAACGTATACTGACTTACTGTAGTATATAAATGGCCTAAAAAATTTACCAGATTTTACACATTTTAAGGAATCGTTCTCTCTGCTGTAGGCCTCGCGAGTACACGATGTCATCTCACAAAATTCGGAATCACACCAAAACGGTTATTGTTATTAATTATAACAGATTGATCGGCTATTCGAATTTTAGAACAATAATCAGCAGTTTTTAATGTTGTTGAAATTTATTTGATATTTTATCGATTTGTCTAGATATGACAACTATAACTTCTAAATGTTTATGGATTTATTTATGACCAATGTCGTCTAACTCTCCAACTACGGAATAATAAAATGTAGGTATAGTGGCGAATCGTTTATTAATTTCGTTTTCCTGCTGGTCGTGACATTTTCGCTTAAAATTATGAATTTGTTTGATTTAAAATTGTATCCAAGTGAAAATACATGTTTTTCAATTGATTTTAATTTGTCTTATGATTAGCCAATTAGGTTATAGGTTGTGTTAGGCTTTTAAGCCATCATACATTAATTTTCATACCAATCGATACGTCATTAACAATATAATATACGGTGTTTCTGATGACAATATGTCTTGTTGTACTAGTTGTATAATAAAATATTATTTATGAAACAAAAATGTTATTAAAATATACTCACTGAGAGAGATATTGTTAAGTGTATAATACATCGACGTGCCGTACAAGCCGTGCAACAGAATTATGGGTTTGCCGATCGTTTTATTTCCATTTTTACTGTACGGTATTCGTTCCAAACCCACCATGTAATGGTCTTTGGTTTCCACTTCATAAGTTTCTACTGGATATCCGTTACTAATTATTTGATCTGCCTTTAAGTTAAACATAAAATATATTATATTATATAGGTACACTGCATTGATGATAAAAAAAACAAAACTGAAAAACTGACAATATTTTCAGTTTTCATAGAGTTCTAAATTGAGATTCAATCACATATAATATGGGCGAAATACATTTCGGCGAACGGACGTATCAGCGAATGAATACATTGGCTAAACAATTTATCGGTGTAGATGAGTTTGCAGTGATCAAAGTAAAAAATTAAAATTGTAATCGTATTTAATTATTTTGAAAATTCGAAAGAATATCGGTCCAATTTTAAAAAAAATATTATTTTTACTATTATCACTGCAATAGTCATAAAACAATAAATTGTTTCTCCGAAAAGTCTTTCGCCTAGATAATATCCTAAAACCACAACTACCGTTAAAATGTTTATTTTTTTTGTGTTACACTTTAACCTGTAGTCACTCAAAATAAAAAAAATGTTGTAAACTGATAATTTATAAAAAATAAATCATTGTATAAAAGATACGTTTTAAAAAATATATAATATACTTACGGTCGTGAAACCAGAAACAGAATGTTGCTGTATACATATTAAGACACTCAAAGCAAAAGCTTGTACATATAATATTTTAAGTATGTGCATTGTCGACGCAATGGACACAAATACAGCTTTAGAAGTGCGGATGACTGAAATTTGTGCGGATTAAATTGTTCGATCAAACTGTTATAAGAACCATTTTGAGTTGTAAATCATTTAACGAGCGATATGAAAATATATTTACGTCCACTCGGAATAAGTGAGTAATCGTTGAATTGTTGAATGTGTAATCTTAAATGACAATTTGTCGTAGATCGCAAAGAAATAAAATTCATAAGAGTAACGATTAAATGGTGGGTTTTTATACGCCGCAATCTCGAAAATTCAAGGTAGCAATGAATAATATATTTGATTTAACCGATAGTTAAAATAATAATTGTCAAGCAATAAATTTGAGCTGACAAACCATCTGTTGCTGTGTACACAAATATAATATCAAACATCATAATCGTCTGTTCGTTCAGTGTTCAATTATGTATTACCCGAACCCTCGTATTTTATATGTATTCAGGAAAGGCTGTATATGCGTTTTTAAATCAACAGGTTTGACTGTTTGAGTACTTTCGAGTACCTGGAAATAGGTATATTTTATTACAATAATATAATAATCGATCGAATCAGTTAAACGATTATTAATTATCGATGACCTCTCTAGAGATTAATATTTCTGTAATTTTTTTGCTCAGGCGCATATAATATACGAGCATAAACAGTAAACAGCCATTTAATTAATTTTAATATTAAGACAATAATAGATGTCTAACTCATATCTTAACATTGTTTGTAAACGAAATTGATTTACAAATATTGACAGTAAAAATACATTTTTAACTCAATGGCATTTACTTAGTATTCATATTATAATATTATATGGTCATATAATATTATATTGTGAAATAATATAAGCGCGTTGCACATACGACCAATGACTATACAGTAATTATAGTAGTTTATAGTTGGATAGGTAATTATGATGAGACCGATATAAGGAAGTACTTTTTTTTTTTTTTAAATTTAAAAATTAATACTTACAATCTGTAATAATATATAGAACGAGTAAAAACGCTGATGTTTAAATAAGACTGGACGACGTGAGACGGAAATATACTTAAAGATAAAACACCTTGTGATTGAGCCCCACGGAGTATAAACGAAAAATATGCCAATTGAGCCCGAGGATTATTTTGAATGAAAAATAAAATCAACCTGCATAATGTGCCTACGCGAGGAGACGATGACTGTACAATATCAGTGCATATTGCAATTGTTATGACATTCGTCAGATGATAATATTATATAACAACATAATAATTATTATAATATATTATAATAGGATGGGAATTTCGTATTTTATTGAGATTTATTTTAAAAATCGTAGAACAAATGCAGCTGTTTCAATCGAAGAAAATAACACGATTTTAATACATACATTTTTGCCGCTATAAAAAATTAAATTTCAATTCATCACCTGTATTAATTGATTAATACACGAGTGACATGTAAATTATACATATACTAGCTATACTAGCACTTCGTTGCACATTAAATAAAAAATTAATAATGCATTCCAATATGCGAGCAGTAAATTATCAGGTTGGTAATCCATTTGAGGTGGCTACCGGACCCCATGATTTGCGTGAGTATATATTATATAAGATTTAGGTACATGATAAACATTTCGACCTTCGCCTAAAATGTATTTTAGAATTAAAATTAATAGATAGATTGCGTCCCTGGCAAGATATAGGAATAGGATATTAATATTTCCCAATTTTCTTGATTTTTTTTTACATAAGAACCTTTTTATGGCCATTACGAACGACTGAACGAGTGAAAAAAATTTGAGCAAAATCGGCCCAGCCGTTCTCGATTAATGACATTACATACATTTTTCTGCTAGTTTTTGTCAGTTTTGGAATGGTTGGGATTAACAATATTATACTTAGATAATAATTAATACAAACATAATAATTTATAATAAGCGATGCGGGCTGTACAGTCCATACGGGATAAAACACAATTGTGCTTATAAATATAATCATAATATTATATTTCGTTAAATGAATAAAACTAATATTCATGATTTATAATAGAAAGATGTATTGTTAAAAATTTAAAACTATTTTTCTGGTTCAAAAAAAGTATTTTTTAATGAATAAAAGAATACAAATAAAAGTATTCAGAATACGTATTTGAATACTTTTTTAAAAATGTATTTAAAATAGTATTCGAATACAAAAAAAGTATTCGAATAGTTTTATTTGAATACATTTATTCGAATACTTTACAAGACTGCTCCCATCTTATTGTAAGGCACAAAACATTTTTACAAATACATTTGATTTTTTCACTTTTATTTCATTTCGGCTCTTCCATATTATATATTAATATATTGGGCGGCTCGCGAGTCTCTTCTCGCTATAGCCACCCCTGTACTATATTATATTTCACCCCCAAATTATCGACATTTCGACGTACTATCTGTTATTATTGTCAGTGGGCGATAGATGTGTTAACTCGAGTCTCCACAAATAATCGTACCAAATCTGTTTGGGTGCTCACATATCGTCAGTCTTCGTGTTCGGAAAACACTTTAGTGCGAGAATAGTATATTATTTTGAGACGGCGAACTCGACTGAACTCGAGCAATACTGCAGTCGTCACCGGTCTTGGACGTCGGTGAAGTGAAATATATATTTCGAAAAGTATTTCGCAGGATATGATGTGTATAGTCATTATAGCCCGGGAGGGGCTGCTGCAGAGCTCGTCATTACGCGGAAATTAGCAATTTCCGGAATCGAAAACAGTTTTGATAAGTTCGGCACGGATGACTTTCCGACTTACTTCTCGAGACCACCCCAACTTTGCCACGAATATAATATATGTGCGTGAATATTATCGCTACCCCTCTTCCCGCGATATATATATCGAATAGGGGAGCAACTACGATATGGAGGCACGACCATCGGTTGGTAAATTCATAAACGCATCATCCGTTTTATCGCTCATCGACGATGCCACTATATTATATTATGTTTCCCTCCGAAAACGGTCGGAAAGACGTTCGTTTATTGTTTTATTTTAAATTTGGTACGAAGCGAGAGACCCATTCGTGCGCGGTTGGCTCACAATTATTATGTGGTTTTTTCCACAGCAAATACGGTAAAAATGTACTAAAATCTTTGTATAGAATTTATTCGAATTTTGTAAATCAAACATATATAATTACACAATACACGACGAACAAAATGTAGGTAACAATATTTTAGGTTTCGACAACTATTTGTGCATTTCTTTGTAAATCGACCACCGTTCACAATTTTCTTTTTCGAATGCAATGATTTATTTTTTTAAAATTTTTGTGCAACTTTTATCGCGCTGTACAGCTCATAATATGTACGAATTATTCTATAGTTTTGTATTTTGAAGCAAACAGTTTGTTACATTTTTAAGTTTGACTTTGTTTAATCGTAAAAGTTTAACCGACACAAAATCCAAGTATAAATGGGTACCACTATTATAATTTTAATATGTATTTATGAAGATCAATTAGTATAATTATCATATACATTCCTTTTTTTTTCTAAAACATTATGTGATACAACGTTGTTTAAACAATATGTAAGGCAATATTATCGGGTACTGTTAAAATAAATTTAAACAATCATAATAATTAAACGTACATTTTATCAAATAAAACACATTGGCTATTCTTAAAAAACTAAACAAATACATACATAATATAGGGCAATGTCGCCCTCGTGCCTAAAGTGACCAAGTGTTTTTTTTCTAGTTTTGAGTGATTTCACTTTTAAAGTTGAGCACTTATTTAAAAATCGAGAATTTAACCATTGTCCATGAACTTGATACCAATACAACTGCAATATTATACTTAACACTGCAGTATTACTAGTTTTACTCAATAATTATATCTATGATTACTAAATTATAAATTACTAACTTATTTTTATGGTAAAAAGTGACCAAGTGAAAAAGGGTTTTACTTGGTCATTTAAAAAGTGACCAAGTCACAAGTATAATACACTTGGTCATTAGTTTTTTATTATATTTTAAATGAGAATAAATGCATTAATATTACAATTATTATACATCAAAATTAATATCAAAATTATTGTACACCTGGTTAGGTTATGGGTATTATATTGTACCTGGTATACAATAATTTTGAAAAAAATGAATTATTAAAAAATAATTTTATTGTGCGCGACAATAATTAATGAACAGTTTATAATCGAACATAAACAATGTTTTTTGCAATCGATTATCCGATCATGTGTAATGTATGCGAACAATTTTATACACCTTGTTAGATCTTAACTTTCTATTCATGGAATGATTACTAAATAAGTTTATTTACACGAACCAATATAATTATTTTACTATAATTAATCAGAAAAAATACATACAGATAAATCGTATTTTTTTTAATTAATCGTGTAAACATATTATGTTAATAAGAATATACATTGTTATATAATATTTAACATGCAACATTTACGACAGTAACATTTATATAAATTATGAATGCAAAATGCATTTTTGAGTTAGGTACATAATAACTATTATAACAACCTTATAAATAGCTTATAAATAGTGTATAATATATGTAACTCATATAATTTGTAAATAATGTAAAACTATATAATATGTAAAACTCTCTGTATGCCAATGGCCATCATAGACGCCGAGGCTTAAATAAATAAAAAATAAATAAATAAATAATAAATATAGTCATGAATATATTATGTATTATTCGTGCATTGGAAACAATATCGTTTAAGAATGTAACGAAATCAAAAATAGTTAAATAGTTAAAAACAATTTTATAACAAAAAGTGTAATGTTATGTTTTGTGAAATAATTATATTCTCATTTCTAATTATTGAACGCATTTGTCAACAACGCTGTCTTTATTTTACTATTTACGAGTTGATCGATGTTTTCGTCCATCACGAAGCTCAGATGCCCGAATTTTATATTGCTGATGTAGTAGACGTCTTTCACGTTCGGCAGTTTGCTTATCAACCAATTTACGTCCTACAAATAATATTCGAACAAATACAAAAATGATTAGTCGGCGCAAAAAATAAAGCGGTTAAATATAAATAACAGTTGATAATAATAATAATGAAACTGTCCATTCGATCATTTGAGTTTTGATGTTTATTATTTCATATATTGTAGTAATAATCGGCTTTATTTTTGAACCCAATTTCATATATAAGAGGAAAAATATCAACGGAATCATAATAAATATTTGACGAGAAATGAGATTGTTCAGGGTTGATTAGGTAGTTTGACCAGAAATTGCATTGTTTTTTGAATAAGTTTTTGAATTTTTATCGCGCTCTAAAAGTTTAAAGTTCTGTATTACCTACTTAGATATCGGGTAAATTTTAAGTTTTATCGGTTAATTTATATCGTAAATTCCTAAAATAAATTGTCATTCATTATATTCAGCTATGGTTTCTCATATAAATGATCATACATACAAATTTAAAAGCATATATAAAATATTTTTTGAAGGCCATTTGTATTTAATTAAAAATATATTCATGCAAAGTATTGGTCTATAATATTAGATAGTACGGTTTTATAGTCAAAGTCTATGCTCTATATACAATTATACAGGGTATATACTGAATCCCACGAAGCTTTGTTATTTTAAAGTGGTACAAAAGTAATAATAATTCCATTTCTATTGCCATTGTGCAAGAGCACACAAATTAGAAAATTCTCGAGGGTTATACTGTAAATAATAAATATATTTCAAAATGTATAGTTTTATTCGTCCACGGTCCTCGTCCAATGTTTTGTATTCTCTAATATAATTTATTAAAATTTAATATGATAATCCTTTCATTTTAAATCTTAATACGTTTGAAATGGGTTAATTATTTTTTTTTTTTAGTGTTTATACGCTTAAACTGAAGTCAACTTATCATGTTTAATCAATATTTTAGTAGCAATGGGGCAAGACAAATAAAAATTAATATTTAATAATTATTATTAAAATAATAGAATAATATGAAATGACTGAATGATTTTTGATTGATTAATCTAATTTGTTAATATAATGAAAATTAAAGAGTTCAGGTAGAATTTGGTTACTCCCAAATAAAATGATTTATACAATATGATACGATACAAATATATCATTATGATTTAAACGGATAAAACAGATTAATAAATACCTTTTTTGCAGATAAATTATCATTTTTTGAGTGTAAAATGTAAACCGGGGTAGTAACTTTGGACAAATTATAATCCGGTGGTGATTTCATGTTGTATTTTTGCATATTTCCGTTCACTCCATAGTCATATTTACAAAATCTTCCTAAAATTATAAAAAATAACTAAGGTCTATAAATACATTGTACAGGGTTACAACATAATAATATTTTATTGTGTAGTTATATACATTTATATCAATGAATTTCATGTTTTATTTAATGTATTTTCCAATTTAAAGAAAGAGTAAATTATTTTTAAAACATTATATTGTAAAAAGTTATGTTAGGTTTTTTTTTATCGTTAATTGGCCGTGAAAGTAATATATTTTAAATTTATAATTACGAAAATACTGATTTTAGCTGTACAAATAGATTAATGTTGTTAAAATTATTTTTTTGTTATTATTCTAATATTAATCTTATACAATTTGAACTTACCCGATGACATTAATTGAAGAAAATGAAATAACGTTTTTTTAGATACCGGTTGTGGGAAATCTGTTAGAGTACTGGTCACCATATCCTAAAGTTTAGATAACAAGTTTATTATGATGTAATTATATAATATTTTGGTAAACACTGTAAAAAGTTCAAATATAATATATAATAAATATAAATAGGAGCTGTTAACTACAGGAACAGAGTAAAAAAAGTATGGTTTCTTCATTTCTCGTAACCACAGTTTAACTATACCTACTATTATTCATACACTGATATTCAGCAATATAATTCGTAGTTGGAATAATTTTTAAACAACACACATAACCAGGGATCGTACCCTAAAAAATGCCTAAATAAGCATGCATTTATGCACTCAAAATTGGCAAAATATGCATTTATATGCACTAAATATCTAAAATTATGCACTTAAAAAATCATACACAATTTATAGCTATTTAATTTTAATTATTTTATGTAAATATATAATATATTAATATTATAAAGACAAATTATAAACAAATAGCGTTTTTTTTGTCGTCAAATTCTTTTATAGTATTTCTATAAAAAAAAATGCATATTTATATAATAATATCAATAGGAATATCAGAATCACGTATAATATGCCCGATAAAATAGAAATATGCATAAAATATATATACCAAATAGGCAAAAAACCTCTAAATAATATGCAAAAACATGCAAAATAAGAATTCACGTCATATTTAACCGTGGTACCTTGGAATGGATTTCTATGTCATCTAGCATTAAATACAACTATTAGCAAGATTGATATGATGGAAATTCATGAACTCACGAGCCCTGCACATAATATTGTACGTCATTCACTGATGAATACGATTATCATAAATAATTTTTTTTCCAATCTGGTTCTATAAGACGTGTTTATAATATTATTATATAATATATTATATAACTTACTCTATTGTAACTAATTCTAGAGCCTTGTGCGATGTCTATGTACAACGAACAAGACGGATAGAAAATTCTATATGTACACAACCATCTCAAATACCGATGTGCAGCATCCGGATCTTGAGCTGCTGGGAAAAAGTTCTGTTTCTTCATTGTGTACTTGACGAACGAACAAAAAAAAAATATTTATATATATACATTTATGTGACTCGTTGATTATAAAATATATTATTATTGTTTTTTTCTTTCTAAGTATATTTACTCCGAGGCAGAAATTATTAATTATTAAGGAGTAAAATTTGTAATGTTATAGCCATCCTGTGATTTCGAGCTATACTGTTGTTACACTTGTTACACGTTCGATGACAATTTTAGATAACTAAACAGACGTATATGTACATAGTACGTACGTCTAATTGACCGACGAATACTATTTCAATTTCGTGGTATTCGAATTTTTAGCACACGGCCGAGTGCCGACTAATGCCGTCTGCAATAGTGTAGACCAGTGGTGGCCAAACTACGGCCCACCATCATTTAATATCTGGCCCGCGAAAGAATTATAATATTTTACATTTACGAAAAAAAAATTTAAAATACAGTATACATTCCTCATATTTAATCCCGTATCGCCATATCGTAGTGTTTTTGTACTTACAATGTCATTTAATAATATAAATAGCATTATCGTATCTTATCTTATTTTAAGTATTAAAAGTAAAAAAAAATTTTATGGCCCGCGGTAAAATTTTTTTTTTCTGGCCCGAGGTAAAAAAAGTTTGGCCACCACTGGTGTAGACTAATAATTATCTAGTCTACCATATTATAGGAACCAGCGGAAAGAATGGAAGTATATAATATACATATAATTAAAATCCAATGCCAATCCGATTTAAGGAAATAATTTATTCCGACTCTCCTATACACGTGTACCAGGTACCTATATATAAGTCATCGCACCGAGGCGTAACCGACGGTGATTTTTTAACAACAAACTCTTCCTCCTTCTATTCCTTGAAGTATTTCTTTTCCAGTGGTCGGTGCGCTTGTCCCAACTGTTCATACTTCATATAGGTAGATTAAACGTTTATAGTTTATAAATTTAATTTTACTATTTTTACGGGACTTATAGTAATTATATGGGTATACCTATACTATATCGGTGAAATACGATTGAGAACGATTCGGTTGAGAATGGCATTTTTAGTAATACAATTGAGAATTGAAATTTTTTTTTTTTTTGCAACGTTGAAAAATTTATTCATTTTTGATAATTATTATTGTTAGATAATCTTAAGATTTATTGGGCTTTCACGGATATTATTAGAAACTTAGTACTTGTTGCTTTTGCATTCCTATTCGCCTCATAGTGGAAAATAATGACATTACAATATTATACTTTCCGAACGAGGTGAAGGCCTAGTGCTATATACTTGGTACATATAGGCAGGTTGGTAACTAATTACAATAATGTATTACATTTTTTATACATAACTTTTTAATCTTTTAATAATAAATTACAACGATAGCTATTGGTTACAAATTTATTTCAAACTTATATTTACAAACCGATTTTTTGTTCATAAGGCATGTGCCCATAATATTTTATTAGATTATAATAATTCCTTTTTTCTAGAATATTTTTATTTGTTTATTTTATTCATATACATTTTTTTATTATAAGAATTTTTTTCAACAATATTATATTTCACTTTTAAACTTATATTTTCATTTCAATAAATTCAAATAAAAATATCTTTTTTAAACTAAAAATCAATCGTCAGAACAAAAGATCAAAAATGGTATAGCAACTTTGCACCTAAATTCGTTCTCAATCGTATTGGTTTTTTGGGTTAGTTTTTTGTTAATTTTAAGTGTTTTCAATCGCTCGCCCGAAAAGGTATGGCGTTGTCTGCAATCATTCGATAGTCCACTATATTTCCACTTAGAAGAATTATATTCAATCCTCTCTGCGAGGACGTGGATTGGCGGTTGCCAATATGAAATATTGTTTGGATTAAAATAATATCATAGTAATAATAGTAGTGTGTCCCAGAAGTCCCGTATGACCCATAGTATCTCCGGGGAAAATCAATATATTTAAATGCTGTTTTTTTTTACAGTAATAAGTATAGAAATTACAACTGAATGGCATAAATTACAATTTTAAAAATTCAAACATTTAAAAAAATTATTAAAATTGAGCGAAAATTGATCAAGTTAAAGCAAATTAAGTTTTTGGTTTTTTTAAGAATAGGTATTACCTATAGTTATTCTAGCACAACACGACTCGTATGCTTTAATCAATATCGATTAGGACAATGATTTTTTTATGACTTATATTCTTGGAAAACCAAAAACTTAATTTGCTTTAACTTAGTCAATTTTCGCTCAATTTAATTAGGTAATTTTTTTTTGGACGGTTTTAAAAAATACGAATAAAAAAATTGCCACCTCAAAATTTAAAAAAAAAAACTTAACCGTATAAAAAATATTTTTTTAAAATATTTGAATTTTTGAAAAAAAAAATTCAAATTTATGCCATTCAGTTGGAATTTCTTTACTCAGTACTGTAAAAAACCAGCATTTAAATTTATCGATTTTCCACGGCGATGCGGGACTTTTGGGACACACTGCGCGTCAAATAGACTTTATATGTACTTTGAACAACGAGGAACCGCCGTGAAACGCGTTGACCGGAAACCCGTACGACGCCATCCTGGCCGTCGGCGCCATCAGCAGCAGTCTGTCGATCTTGCCGTTGTACGCGGGCCTCTCGGACAGCCCGACGAGGGCGACGGTCGCGCCCAACGAGTAGGCCACCACGTCCAGTTTGGCGCGCCCGGTTTTGTTCAGGACAAAGTCGACGGCGGCCGGAAAGTCGTAGACGCCCAACTCGTGAAAACTGAAATCGCACGCGAATCCCGCGATAAACGGCCGTATGAGGTATATGATATAAAGTCACGTGATAAGTGGGTGCCCCTAGCCGGCCATAGAACAAACCGGTTAGGTTTACAGGCACAGTATTATAGACCCTAAACGCAACACGTTTGGGTACAACGACGAATACACCGTTTGGGTACACCATATCACTAGAAAAATAACGCGTTTGGGTACATATTATATAGGTGAACGATTAATCATTATTATATTGGAATAATGGGCGAATGTAAGTTGCCACACGAGACCAGCAGGTAGAAAAAAATACGTACATGTTAGTTCCTATACATGCTAGAAAAAGGTGCATATTATATGTAAGTTCCTACGCGGCAAGACACTGCAGGTACATATATGTTAGTTCCTATAAGGTAGAAAAAAGATTCGTGTGGAATTTCCTATACTCAGTAAAAAACAGCCGCGTATGTGAGTTCCTATACACGGTGGGAAATTATATCTGTAAGTTCCTAAAAGTTCAAATGTCAGTATAAGTGTATACGTCTTAATACCTATATTATAAATTAGGCGACAAAATAATAAAAATAGGTACATTTTCCTAAACAAATATAATAAAAATCGCATAATATGCACTGATAATAGCTAATATAAAAAAAAATCGAATAATTCGATAAATTATATATTATGTAAGTTTCTAGGTAGGCATCACACATATAGCGATTTAAACAAGAACAAGTTTAATATATTAATACGTCCGATCCATACTATAATATTGTATTGCAATAATCACAGAGTAATTTTTCTTATTTATTCTGCCGTGTAGGATCTATAGTTACTTTTTTGCCGTGAAGGAACTTACGCATGTACCTGCGTGTTTTTGTGTGTAGGAACTTACACGTCCCGTTTTCATATTCGTGTAGGGATTAACACATCACATTTGTAGTAACTAACGTATGCGATCGCCTACCTGCTAGGTCTCGTGTAGCAACTTACTATTCCCCGGAATAATAATTTGTTTTATTCGTTTTAAATTTTTAGAGCCCATTAGCGTTATCCAGGAGACACCGTGAGGAGGTTGGCTCTTTTTAGTCTCCCAAAAATATTTTGGCCGCCATATAGTACATGCGGTCTACCGGCCGCTGTAGGATGCGGTCTACCTGTGGTTTTTACATATAGGCCTAAGTTTATTTTCGATAGATGCACTTTAATATTTTTCTTCAGTCAACACTCTATCTTTATTGCCTTATATACGCACAGATAACAATACTTTGACATTTTGTAAAAGTATGGGCTCAATAGCTCAGTACGTCATTTATTGCGCACAATTTATATTTTATACTATTATAGGTAAAATTATTATAAGTTATGTATAATAAATTTAACGTAATACGTATGATACAATGATACATATTATTGCAGGTATCTCGCGGAAACACGGAAGTTTTTGTATAACATATTACATTATATTTATTTTTATTAATTGACAAACAAATTTTTACTAGGTATTACTACTACAATAATAAGTTATACTATAATATTATGATATAATTTTTAATTTATTTATTTGCGGTAGACCGCATATACTATATTTGTAAATCGTCGGTAGACCGCATATACTATACTCGTAAATTCACCGGTAGACCGCATACTATATGACAGCCAATATTTTAGTATAGTGGATATAGCTTCAAATAATTATTCATATCATGATTATGTCCTCCATTCATTGAAATCACCGTTTTTAAATTGCCAGTTGATTTCACAGTGACAGTGCCCTACGATTTGTGCAACGAAAGACTTTAGTTGTATCTTTGTTTTCTGTAATTTCACTAAATTTGTAACTGTTAATCGCAACGCACTTTTTCCCACGTCGTCGGGTTTCAAAAACATCGGAAATGTTCGAGTCCATAATTACAAAAAATAAAATAATCTTATAAAGATAATATTGTCGATTGTGAATCCGAATCGGAACGGAATGTTGCAGAAACGTTCAAACGTGGTAGTTAGTTTCATAGACCATATACGCCTTACAAACATAGTTAATCGTTTCTGTTTTATCGCTACCTCTATACTGGCAATTTTGGCGTACGCACCCAAACGCGTTATGTGTTTATGTACCCAAATGAGTTCTACATTTGCAGGTAAAAAGAACGCCATGTAGCCAAACGTGCAACGCGGTGATTCGAACAATGACCAGCACGACAATAATAATAATTATGGCACTATACGCGGTGTCACCGCCGTCGCGAGGACCGTTTGTGACGACTGTATTAATTCCGGTTTCGAGCCGTTTCGGTTTCGTACGAGGAAAAAAATGATTCTACATTATGACGTGTTATTGAAAACCTCGTCGCGCGTAATATTATGGTTTTGTAATGTGGGAAAACAGAAAAAAATTGGAATTTAAAATTCGTTTAATCGGAGCCAATTAATAATAATATGGTGCTATAACGTTGACTTTGAAATCATAATATTATAATATGGTTTTGAATCGCACCGCGATTTTGAGCGGAAGCAATCGTTAAAAAAATTATAAATTACGACAATTTGATTTCGTCTGGATATCGTGAAACTTGGTTACGAAACGGGTCGGAGAACCGACTTCCTGCACAAGTCATCCGGATAGAAAAAAAAAAGTCAAAAAAATATATATAAAAATAATTTATCCTACGCAATTATTATCGTTATCTGCAAAACCTTTGAATTCTATGGATCACAAAGGTTCCATCCTAAAACCGCACACTTTTGATTATGACCCTAAAAAGGTCGATGGACAAAAACCGCACACCTTATTGGTTATTGTATAACAAAATACCGCACACTTTTAGTGGGCTACAACCGCACACTATTTTTAGTGGACGGACTACAGAGATCGTACGAAGTTTTTAAAGAACATCAGTAGTCGGTTTCAGCCAATCAAACTTTGAAAGTTTTACATTTTTTTTAAATTAATAGTTTACATTTTTGAATGTATAAATTGTTTTGATGAAATATGAGAATAATGAGAATAGATTATACATATACCTACATTATAAAGTAAACGTTTTTTGTTTATCCACCTTTTTGGGGTCGAAATCATAAGTGTGCGGTTTTGTCCTGTATTTTATCAATAGTGTGCGGTTTTTGGATGCAACGATCACGAATAACCCGTACCAATAATGACGTGTAAACAATCTCTTATAAGACCACCATACCTAAAGTCCCACGACATCTTGTCCATCCTCGGCGCCGTGCCGGCCTTTGAGTAAATACTGTACGTCCTGGACAAGCCCGTCCCTCTGGCATTGAACAGCCACACGTCGTATCCGGCCTCCGACAGCGAATAGCCTGCGTGTTCATATTTTCGTGTATATTATATCATACATTATTGGATATAACTTACGACAATTATTGTTATTAAGTCATTACCGCGTACATTTTGTAGTACGTGTTAGCATTGGAATTAATATCAAAAATCGCAATGTTTTAAATGTATATATGTGTCGAGAAAGATCACGCACGACGCGTGTTAAGCGTATACGTTTAAATAAATATATAGGTGACCCGCACTAATAATTATTACTATTTAAAAAATGATAATTGGGCTACTAATTATTGGAAACACATACATAATGACATCCTACATTCCTATACTCTGCTGGTCACAGTGGCGCCCAACCCTATGACTAGGTGTAGCAGTCGTTACACCTTGAAAATAAGGGAATAACAATATTCAAAGAAAAATATTTGATAACAGAAAGTTCTTGGAAAAATACTCATATATGTCACTTTTTGGTCACTTTTATGATTGAATTCAGTCATCTAATCGTTTTCTTATAAATAGCTCAAACCACTTCCAACTCTGATGATACCTATTCCTTGGTAAATTAATATTAACAGTTAATGTAAACAAAAATAGACCATTCAATTTTGAGTTTTGGAAGGGGTGGGTGGGTAAAATTAATTCTTGCTACACCTGAAAAATATGTCTTGGGCGCCACTGCTGCTGGAAGTCGTGATACGAGCAATGTAAATTTTATAAATGTAAACCGTTTAACTGTACGCAGGAGTTTAACGTTTTTAATAATTTTAATAAACGATAAAATATATTTTACGAATGTTATACATAATATTTCGTTTTTGTAAATGGAATAATTCGTAGTCGAGCGACACTTGTAAGAACGATGTTCACCTTTTTAAACAAGATAGCGTATAGTTTTATAGGGCAATTTATAATGACAGGTACTTTTGTATTTTCCATGATTTCTTATTTGAGACCATTTTTTATGACAATTAATCTATAATGTACCCATATACAAATAATGCATATAATATTAAAATATATTATGTATAGGTACTTTGAAGTTGTTTAGGAAACAGTAAATCTATTTGCACAGGTGAAATTTGAGAAACTGAAATGTAAAATTCCTATGCATTTTTGAAGTTTAATTTAAAGTGTTTATTTTAATCAAGTCCAAATCATTAAAATTTAAAAGTCTTTAAATTACTGAAAGTTAAAAAACGTGATATCAGGCATAATAATAGACCTAAGGCAGAGATATATTATGATTATTATTACAAACTACGAAATTTATAGTATTATTATTTAATATGTTAACTAAATTTTAGTAAGCAGTTCTACTCACTCGTACTTGTACATTTTTCGAGATAGGACTTTGTGAATTTTGATTTTTCATCGTAAAATATATTTTAATATTATACTAATATCGTGTACGTATCGTAAGACCGTGAACAAATATTGGCCCACACACCCTACATTTACCCACATACAATACTATATAATAATATGACTTACTCAACGACTTATTGGTATTCGAGAATACGAAGGAACTCTGGAACAGACCGTGCATCAACAGGACAGGCTTGCCAATGGTCCGATGATCGCCGTTTTTGCTGTGAGGTATCCGTTCCAAGCCCAACGTAAATTTATCCTGGGTTTGGAGCTTATATGTTTCCAGCGGAAAGCCCATTTGCTTGATCGATTCTTCCTGACGATATAATATTATAATCGTCGATTGAAATCGGTTAACATTAAAAAAAAAAAAAAACGGAATATCAACAAAAATTAATAACTTTTAATATTGTTATATGTTATATTATGCGCAGAAATTCGGTATATATATTATATGTACGCAGGGCCGGTGAGAGGGGGGCAGTAGGGGTCAGAGCCCCGGGCTCCGGAGGGGCCCGTTGTCAGAGGCGTATTTAGGCACAGCCACGCAGGCCCCGTAGGCCCGTGCCTAGAGTGATGACCAGGGCTCGGGACTCTAGCACTTAAAATCATTAAAATAAGCGCTTAAAAAAGCACTTAAAAACATCATTATAAGCACTCAAATAAGCATTTAAAAACTTTTAAGCAAAAATATTTATTAAAAAAAAAAACAATAAAATAAAAAATAAATCTTATCTTAATACTATTTACCGATAAATAAGTGATAGACTGATAAAGTGATAAACATGAATATATTAATTTGTTTCCTCGAAATCCAATTCTATTTTGAGCGTTGGAATATTTTTGTTAACCCTGCAACGATGCCGCGGACGGCGACGGACTACGCGACAACGTAGATAAGATAAGAATTATTTTTAATTTTAATTCAATCAAAAACAACTTTGCAGGAGAAAATCATAAAAAGTATAAAAACTGGTCAAAAAAGCAATAATTATCAGAAAAACTTGAAATAAGCATTTTTTGAAAAATCACTGAAAAAAGCAAAAAAAAAGCACTCTCAAATTTTAAAATCGAACGTGTTGTAACACGACATACACTTCTATAGCAGTATAGCACTCTGCTACATTTTAAGTCAATACATAAAAATAAGCAAATGCTTTAAGTCCCGAGCCCTGGTGATGACATTTGGAGGAGGACAAATTTTCTAATTTGTTGAGTAGAAAAATCACTTTTATACAAATTTTATATTAATTATATATTATATAATTTAGAATATTATTGAAAGTTAAAGCGTAAACATTATAAGTGCTATACGGCTTTATAAATCTCAGTAAAATAAGTGTATATAAGTGAACGGGCCCGGAAATAATCAGCCATAGGGCCCACCAAAGCTCTCGACGGCCCTGCGTGTACGTATATAGGTACTATATACTTACGGTATTCAACGACGCAACGTTGCAATTCGTGTGACCTACGAGCGTGGTAAATATTAACAAAAGTGTACATAATATATTATAAAACAAACGAAGCATGATGGTTATTTTTGTTATTATTATTTAAATAAGTTGTAAACGAAATGAAAAAAACCAATTCAAACGAAATATGTTGATGTTATGAGTACTCATACGAGAAGAACACTCGTTTAATACCTAAAATGAGTAAAGTATTTATATATACGACGAGCACGTGTATGTTAGTCGATCCGGAAATCATACATCGAAAATATTTAGGTATAAATCGGAAACCGTTAATTTTTATTATGTAGGAACTCATCAATGCTCTCAAGGGCAAACATTTTTATCGAGCGTGCCGTTGTGAAGATTGAAATGCTGTCTATCGGTCATTATAGGTATAATGGTCACCGAGAATATTTTTTAAGTATTATATTCAAAGTGGGTGCGTTTATAAATTATATTTTATTGCCGTCGCGGCTCAGCTTTTTTGTGTTAGAGGATAAAAACATTTTATAAATACATCTAGTGCCTATATATGTATTGTATTTATATTTAATGTATAATAAATCAAAAAGAGCATATTATTAACATTTCATAAAACTATAAAGTGATGGAAAATCTATATAATTTAGAAGGTTCTTTCACCCATAACCGTTAATTACGCTAACGAATGACTTTAATATACTTATCAAATTTAATATAAGAATCTTAAATTACGAGTATGAATAGGTAATCTATTTTATTTTTAGTTTATATCCCGCGTTACATATTATTTTGGAATATCGACTATCTAATAATATACGATTAATATAAGAGAACCCGACATAAATAGACCACCAACACGTTGGAGTATTTAGGAAATTTTTCATAGGACGGGGGGCGGGTCCACATAATTTTACCAATACTAAGATATGGTGGCTGCGCCTCCCCTCCCCGACTACACGCTGTTATACGAATTAAATTTATTAAAATATATAAAAAAAACAACAAGTTATTGTTTTACAATTTTTTTTTTTGAGATTTATTGTTTTTGTCATCTTAAGATCTTTTTATAATCTCGGTATTTCTACTAACAGTCAACAGACCCAGATGAACAAGTGACGAGGTTGAGTTTGTCGTCGTAAATAATGTTGTTTTAGGTTTTAAGTTCGTTTTAAAGCCCAATGGGGGGGGGGGGTCCATGGAAATTCGCCACTGCACCAACATAACAATACTATTTTTAAAAAAACCAAAATTTAACAAATTAATATTTATACAGTTAAAATAACTATTATAATTATTGTAAATAATTATGTAAATAATCAATAGATATTGTATATAGGTAGCTACAAACCAGATTTTTCAAAACTCTAGCTTGATTAAAAATAATAAAGCAACATTCTACACTTTTTTAAGAAAAAAAACCATGAGCCAGTATAATAGTAAATACTCACGGAGATTTTGTCTTTATGTGTAAACATCTAAATGCATTTCGGGCGGCATGGAATAAAATATGTGGTGTATACAATTATTGTCAATGTGATGAAGTGATTCAAGTGTTCGTATTGATGTATAATTAAATGCTAACTGGAAACTGGTATGAATCCAAAACATTTTAACAGAGGGTGCTCAAAAAAAAATAATTATACCTTAAATAACATAAATTGCTCAATTTTGAATACAATTTTTTTTTATCGATGGCTTGAACGACAGGTGGTACCGGAGAACCCATACCCCCCCCCCCCTGAATCCGTGCCTGATATATACTACGAATAGGATTGGATTCTACTCTCTGGTATAAGAAATATACTACATGGTAACATTATAGCGTATACCGCTTACTGACCGCTAGATTTAGCCAATCACAGCGCAGAATTTGTTTTCCCGAAATCACGTAGTTCACGGTGAAGTCTTCTTAAATCCGCGATAGTGCACAGATTATATAGTTAAACAACTCAACTACGGTTCTGGTTATTGGAATTAGACAGACCCAACGCTGGTTCATGTCGTTTACTATAGGTTAGGTTACTATAATATATTAATATGGTTTCTTTACTGTACACGAAACTACAACTTACTGTAAGTTACACGACGATAATTTTGAAGGCTGTATACGGTAATTTCGTTTTTAAACTACTGCTAACGCTGTAAATAACACGTTTTTGTGATGGCAGCTGACGTTTGTAGTTTGTACGGAATTAATAATTTTGTTTTAAAAACATCGATGTTTTTTGCCCATCTCTAGGAATAACTATATTTTAAAAGGAAGCCGGAAGCACGTTTGCACGTGAGCACGTTTACACATCGAAAAATTGCATATTAGGAAGTGATAAAAAAAAATGTCAAATGTTGATAGGTATAGGTTCTTATACTTATAATATTTATTTAATTAATAAACAATATTTATTATTTAGTTATAGTGTTTAGAATTTAAATATTCAACAATTCAGTGAGACGAATTGATATTAAATTTCACACTAACACTACAATCACAAGTTAATTTACAACTATAATAATTAATTGTTAGAATATCTAAAATTATAGGCATAAGCTCTAAGATTTTAAATGTCTAGCTTAATATTAAGATGTCATTTTCATGATCACAAACGCAGTTTTATTTATTTCATTTTAATTTTTAAAATTCTAAACAATATGCACTTTTAATATTTAAGTTGTAAAAAATGTTTACAATTGTCGATTCAAATAAATTATTTACAAAATGAAAACAAATTTGTGTATGATAATTAATATAATTGACGATAGTTATATTACACAATCATAGTAATTTATCATATTCATTACTCAAGTAATAAGTAGAAATCATCAATGCCAAATAATAATTAAGTTCACCATTATGTTATTTTTTAACGACGTAATAATAATATAATATACAATCAATTCCAAAGGTATTAACTATATGACTTATTAAAAGTTATAACATCTTTAATTTTATGCAAATTATAGTAATAGTGGTATTAAATCTATATAATTAAAATATACATTCGTTGATGACATGTAACACGAGATGATAACATCAATCAATCAATGAAAATAATAAATTTGCAATTTTATGCAAATCCAAAAAAAAAAATAGAATTACAATCTTAAATTCTAGGTAGGTAATTTGTTTACAACAATACGCTTACTTTAAACATTTATTTTTTTTATTTAAGGTATCAAAAACTAGTTTATATTAGCCTATAATAGCTTAAGGTTTTATACAACTGGTACATATTGAACATTTTCTAATTACCTCGTTACAATGAATATGGTTATCGAACAATAAGACGTGGTATGCTATCTGTGAGATCGGCTGTCTTGATATATTTAAAACAATTTTTGTTTCTCGTCCGGGACCGAACGCTTTTTTCGGAGTGAGGGGGTGTCGATTTTGGATTCTGATCGAGCGTGCTGGCAGACGGGGCATTCTAAAAATATGTGTTTCGCCGACAGTGAGGCGCGTTCCGAAAATGGGTTCTGGTTCCTTACACGCATTAGGCGCAGTGTTAGGAACAGATGACAAAAAAATTATCTGGATAAAAATAAAGATAACAACACTACATTTTATCTAAGATACAGATAAAAGATAAACAAATTGAATTCATCTAACGAAAAGATAAAAGATAAAAATATTTTACCTAGATAAATAACAGATAATTATATAAATTAAAATTAAAATAACTAATTTAAAAAAATATATATACTGTCACGTGTGTACATGCCTGTATAATATGTTAATTTTTTTCTTAATTTATAACATGTTGTGTATTACCAAACATTAACTTCAACACAACATAACTCATAAGAAAGGTAATCACAAACAAATATAGCCAATTTTCACAAAAAAATGTATCTTTTAAATTTATCTAAATAAGTGACATTTTTATCTAAAATAAATACTTAGATAACTTATATTTATTTATCTAGATAAGATAAAAGAATAATTATCTAAATAATTTATCTAGATAAGTCCTAACACTGATTAGGCGTGAACGTGTGTAAGGCTTGTGTGTCCAACGTCCACTCTGGCGGTGACCTTGACCTCCCCGTGTCGTAAGATTGATCGAGGCGTCTTTGATCTGGCCATTTTTTAGTCCATATGGTTTTATTTGATTGAGTTTGTTGTTTGTTTGTTTGTTTTTCCCCGTCAATTTTACCCCACGGAACGACGTTTGATTTTAAGGGTTGATTTTTATACATTATTATATTTGATTTGATTTTCGTTTGTCTAATAGTTATTATCTAATAATTTATTTGTAATGTACATATTCACGACTTCCTTCATGATCGGACTCAGTGAAAAACTTAAATGTCCAAATGGTATTTTGTCAATGTAGTTTACATCCTTAATATTTGGTAACTGAGTTATGAGCCATTTCACGTCCTGAAATATGATAGTTATTATATGTTAGAAACATCGCGTAATTAATAATTATCTACATATTTTATTATTTCAATATTATAATACACATATATTTACAAAATGTAATATTTTTTTCCTTTCGTTGGGTAAATAATAGTGATTATAATATAGTTTTTAAGCAATAATTATGTGAAATTTTGAATTTTTGTATTCGAAAATTCGAAATATTTAAAACGAGCCATTTCTTATTGTCCTACTATATTTTTCCTAATCCTTAATTGTCTGTAAAGAAATTAAAAAATTTGTTACAAAATCAATTTCAAATACTGGTTAAAACAGCTAAATACCGATATCAACATGAAAATCCTTAGAAAGCCAAAACCATTAAAAAAACATTGTTGACAAACTCGTACAAATTTAGATTGCAGATAATCAAAATTAATTCTAGTTAAAAATATACCTGAATAGATATGAAAGATCCGGGGAAATAATCAAAAATTAAAATTCTCTTCTAAAATGAATATCCGAATTCAACTAAACCATTGTTAAATACAATATTAACAACACAATTGACTTGCAAAAATCTTGCTGTTATTTACCGTTTTTGATTTCTTGTAAAAATGTAAAATAATTATAAAAGCATAATTACCACCGGAGGGACTAGGGTGTCCAATTTGGAGTGTATAATATATGTAGGAGCAGTGATCTTGGACAGATCGTAGTCCGGTGACGTTTTCGTTCCGTAGTGTAACATGTTTCCAGAAGGTCCATAATCGTAATGGCTAAATCGTCCTGAATGTCAAATAAAACAATTGAATTAAAGCAAGAAATCGCATATTTGCGTGAGTATGTTTCTGTCAAATGTGAAAAACAATTTGTCTTATACATCGCCCGATTTTTGAACAATATATATAGTTTGAGAAGCGTAGCTATTATAATATTATGATATGGATTTTAACAATTTTGACCATAATACCTACAACCAAGATATTGATGTAGGTACTGCAAATAAATATTATTATTTTCTTCGTAAATAACATAATATCTATAGTGGTTATATATGTACAAGGAATAAAACGAAAAGAGCTCCGAGTTGTCATAAAGTATTGTTAATAAATCGTCTTCAAAGTGTACAATATTATAATATGCTAGTCGTACAGGTATACTAATGACGATGATATTAGATATTATCATAAGCTCGTATAACACGATAATGACGATGATTATGTAGGTATTCAAATTATGCATTCTTAGGTGCAATCAAACGGTGGTGTGCAATTATCATATAGTTTTTATACTTACCAGACGACAATAACTGCAACATGTGTTTTAATGTCTTGGCGGCCATCGGCTGTGGAAATTCAGAAACGATGTCTAAAATTGTGTCCTGTACAAACAAGACATTGTTTATTATAGTATGTAATTATTTTTAAATGATCTCAAAACTACTTTAAAGACGGAGGAAATCTCATAAATTCGATCTCAATTCTACAATTTCTACACACTATACATATTATGTACAAAGTACAAGGTTTTTTTTCAAGACATCCATTGTCATAATTTAATTGAAAAAAAACAACTATTACATACTTAATTTTAAGTGCCTACCACAATAACAATACATTTTTGGAAAATATAAATACATACTATAATATTATTTATACTGTTTTCATAATAATTAGACGGAATACGTTTAAGAACTTTTATATTTGAAAACAGCAACTCATACGCTACAGCAAACTGTATATTATAAAGCAGTGTGTTTTTTGAAAATGTTTATGCATAAGAAATGAGAATCAATTCAACTGATTTCATATCCTACTGGCTACTATTAGTATTTTGAGTTTAAATAGTATAATTGAAGAGTAGAACAGAAAATGTTGATGTATAGATTACTATTGCTCATAATCGTCTCAAATGCTTATTAATAAGAAAAGGTAATTAATATCTAAAATGAGTTGCCATATAAAACAATAATTGTAAGAATTATCTAATTTTTCAAAAATGTTGTCTTGTAGACTGTCTGACTGTATATAGTCTGTTAATCGTATTGTATTTAACGTTTATTTTAATTTTCTCGACCACAGCGAATGACTCGTGAATATAATAATGATTGTTTTGCATTAAAGAAATAACCTTGTACAAAATAAAAAAGTAAACCTACCTACCAATATATACCAATTAACGAAATGTAACCATCTATTTCGGGTTTTCTACATTGCGAAGCGGATTATAATAATATACATTATAAACACTTTTTGGATACGACTATCAGCATGATTTATGATATTATAATAACTTCTATTGAGAAGTCGAGCGTAGTACGCGTATTATATACGTTTTGTACCTTATAATATTGCTATATATGGATATACTTAATAAAATATAAATAAGAACAATTAACAAAAACATATAGTATTATTATCTATGTATAACTTGTTATTCGTTATATATTTTATAGTATTATGTGTATACTCGATACTAAAATCATATACATAATATTAGATGTTTTTGAACATGATTTCATAAAACGTTCATATTTTGTTGATCGATAATTATTCAGTCATTGACGTCTCGAGATAAAAACGTTAATGTTATATCTTTACGGAATTCTAAACCTAATGAATATGAACAACTGTACTCGTTTTCGTTTCGGTATCGCTTACATTGTTTATCGGTAAATTGATTCCGTGAGCGAAATCGATAAATCGTCTGCAATATTTAAAGGCGCTTTTGTTCGTGCACAGACGTCTAATCAATCGGTACGTGGTGTCGGGATCATTGGTGTACGGGAAGAATTTAAACCCGTCCAGAAAAATCTAAAAAGCACAAATTAAATCAATATACATAATATTAATAAGTTAATTTTGTAAACGCGGCATATTTCCTCTGTGCAAGGATATCCTTGAATCCGTGGAAATAATTATTGTATCGGCAAAACGTAAGGAATAATAATATTACTTTTAAGTAACTGGAAAACTGTCTCAAGATGTTGAGCGGCATGCCCGACGACTTGAGCCTGGACGTCGGAGCCATGAGGACGAGTTTGTTGATCTTAGAATTATATTCTGGTCTGTCGGATAGGCATACCAGCGATATGGTTGTACCGAGAGAGTAGCCCACCACGTCCAGTTTGGAATATCCGGTAGTTTTTAGGACGAAATCTATAGCAGTGGTCATGTCGTACACACCCATTTCTTGAAAACTAAAAAAAAAAAACAAGAAAAAATAATGTAATGACATCGTAGCGGGGGGAGGGGAGGAAAAAATTTCGGGGAGGGTTTTGAAATTTTTTTTCAAATGTATTTATTAGGAATACATTAATTGTAGGTCAGTCAGGTCAGATAATTTATTTATTGTTCTTCCTTATATTTTGGGGGGGGGGGGGGTTAACCTCCCCCCCCTGCGTTTGCAACTGTCATTGTGACAACTGTACTTATTGATTTTAGTATGAGATGGGGAAAATCACTTATGTCTTACACACGATACAAACATGTATACATATTACAGTGTCTTGCACACTAATCTACCTTTAATTATAGTTATTAATTCTTGGAAATGACTAATCATTTTTTTTTCTCTCATTATATATGTACATGCATAATTATTAATTCGATTCTGGGCAAAAAAAGTGAGTTTTTATTTATTTATTTTTATTCTATTTGTAAAGGTTACCGGAAACGAATTTACAAAACTGAATGTGTAATAGTATTCAAATTTTCCTTAATTAAGTTATGATAATGTTCCATCAAGGTCTCTAATTGCACAGCCACGGAAATCGACACAAAGTGATTTTTCAGATAAAACTACTTTTAAGTAAATCGTTTTAACCAAAAAGTAATTAAAATCTCTCGCGTTATATTATTATACAATATTTCGACGATTGTTATTCGAGCTTTTTTTTTTTTTAGTAAAACGTACTACAGTTACGTCTATTGGTAGTATTCTATTTTGACATTTCAACTTTTGGGCATGAACGTTAGACAGTTTTAGCATATTTTTTTTTTTTAATTTTCTTGAACATTTTGAAAATTACTGGGAATAACGCGTCTAAAAATGATCTACAGTACCGACTAGATCCAATATTCTGCCAGAGACCACTCTAAAAGTTGAAGACTGAAGTATTTTTACTGTGCCTAAAAGTGACGTTTGGCAAAAAAAAAAACACACAAACATTGTAAAACCAATCATACGTCATATTTTATCACTAGTTTCAGAATCTAAAATCAAAACGATAATTACGCCTTTTCATAGGTTTATTCTAGAAAAAAATATAATATATTTAAATGGTATATAGTGTAACATATTATGCTTGAGTAAAATTTGTCTAAATATCTTGGCTATATTTTAAATGATTGATATAATCATCGACAACGTTTTTTTATTTAGGTATTAAAATTAATATAATATCAATATAATATTATGTATTAATGGTCTGAGATACCTGAAATCCCATGATATGCTATTCATTTTTGGCGACGATCCGGGCTTCTTATAAATACTGAGTTTTCTCGAAAGACCAACACCTCGGGCGTTGAACAGCCAAACGTCAAAACCAGCATCCGACAGGACGAAACCTTAAATCAAATAATGCGTTATTTTGTGACGTGCTCAGCTTTTTTGAAAGAAGGGGGGGGGTATGAAATGTTTGACTTTTCTCAGACAGATATAGTAGATGAATATACTTTTGTTGATATAAATATATATTTTAAAATAAGCCAAAGGGGAAGGGGGGGGGGGGATAGACACGATATTATTCCCCCGCGAGCTCGCTTCTGTAGAGCCTGTTCTATACGCGTTAGTGAAACGACAAATGGAATATTCGAATTGTATCTGGTAATGGTGTGATATTATTTTCATGTGAATCGAGTTAGGTTAGGTTAGGTTTACCTATTTTTATATATTAACTACCTATATATTTGACGAATTGTTTTGTCAAACAGTTGGAGGTTTTGTATTTACACGATGTAATTGTATATGTAGGCAGTGCTGCAGTTGCAGTGCATAGGCCATAGACTATTTTTTAGGTTTCAATAAAGATACAATATGATTTTTCCAGAGTAAAATCGTGTAGATGAAGATTAACTATTATGACCTCCGGGTAGATGTTTACTTAAATAAAAAAAAAAATTTCTTTTAAGTTTATCGCGGTTAATATGATAATGCATAATGCATCAAATAGAAAACCTACAATCCGTATATGGATTAAAAAATTGTCAACTTTAATATGTAACTAGAATTTACTTTTAAACCATAGTTGAATATGGGGCAGCATACGCGTAAGGGCATGCAATAACATATTATGTACGTTACCATGAAATAGATGTGTTAAATTTGACTTCAATAAAAAAATCTTTGTATATAAAAACGATTCTGAGAGGAGACTGTGTTTCTAAGGATATTTTACAATGAATCTTGAATCTGCAAAACTATTATAGTTACAGGTCGGTTGAATTGATTTTTGCCAAAATAATCACACAAATAAGCTTATTTTAAGTAAATATTAAAGTATTGTAGAATGGCGTGCATACAGATTTGTAATAAACAGCTGAAAATTAGTTATAATAATTATTTAAAAATTGAATTGAATTTATGAATCAATAATCTACAAAAAAAAGAAAAGTTACAAGTCTCTACTATAGACATTTTTTTAATAACAACCAAATGACTAAAATCTTTTGATGGAAAATCATTATATTTCGTTTTAATATACAAATTTTCAAAATCTGGAATTGTATAGAGGTACACATCTTTTTTTTAAAAAAATAATTTGTTTAAAGTTAGTTACAGGCTATATACTAGTGTGTACGATAAGTTAATTACCTATAAGGTAAAAATACATTGAAGATGGGACGGTGCAGGAAATATGTGAACGATGCGTTTCACATTAGAAACGCCTGGAAATGTTATAGTTATAAATTTTAATATTTTATATACGCTTGTAAACAAAATTGCGACTACACAGTGTTTTTGATTTTTTTTTTTGAATAAAAATACCCGAGCAACCTTGTATTAAAGTTTCAAGGTCTTAAACCGAGAGACAAAAATTGTATGATCATAAACCGGAAAAATAACAAAAAAATGTAGGCAAGTGGCAAGTACCTCTTTGCTGTACAGTGGGTGTCGAGTGGGGTTCACTGTAATAGATGTGTTAAATTTGAACTTAATGATATAAAATTATTGTGTACGAAAAACGATTCCGATCGAAGACCGTCTGCCAGCCTCCATAACTAAGTGTATTTTATGATATTATTGATATTGAAATAATTAATTTTACTATTAATAATATACAGTAGAATGAATAATTTTCGATAAAACATTGCGTTCGAATAATTTCATTGAGCGTATAAAATATAATAATACACTTTAAAAGTTTCAAGTTTTTAATATTAAATTGTCGAGTTTTTGAACGATTGAAAATTTTTTTATCGATGATAATAAAAAATAATAATAATAATAATAAATATCTTGAAAAAGTCAAAATATATTCAACATTTTCTTTTTTTTAACTCCCAAAGTAGAAAATAGATGCCGGAAAAGATTCCGATGAAGCAAATCAAAGCAATTTTACTGCCCCAAAACCCGATGATAGACCCAAAAAAATAAAAATTCATTAATCATATACAACACTGTAAAATCAATATATTCATCGCTCCGCTCAGAATCTAAAAGTCAAAACAGTTATAGGCAAAATATTATGAAAAATGTATTATGTCTAGAAATTGCTATAAAATAAAATAGTTTTTACAATTTTCAGGTCTTTCCAATCATTTGTTTTTGAATTATAGCAAAAAAAAAAACATGATATAATTGGTCGAAATTAATTATGTCGAGTTAATATTTTTCTATAATTTTTTGTTCGTTTTTCCAAAGTTTTGTGAAAATAATACTGGCGATTTCTTACGTTTTGAGCTGCTTGATAAAAATTAGATCTAGTTTCTATCAGAAATCTCTTCTACCAAATGTACTGCTCCAAGACGTATACAGACAAAAAAAAAACACTTTAAGTATTATACATGCAAATTTCTCAAGTACATAAATAAAGTAATATTATATTACATTTGTAAATTGTATATTTCAAACATTTCCTGACAAAGATATTTTTTAATATTTGAAAAACACAACCGATTTAAAATATGCTAGAAATATTAATTGATTAATGGTTTTAATATACTGATGCACCTACCTATTGATTCTAATATTATTTTATGTTGTTTACTTATTATTCATCGAATATTTCGACATAAATTAACTCAATACAATTTTAAATTATACATTTTAAACAGACTGATTTATTAAGGAAATGTTCCGTGTGTAATCTTCTTATTCAAATATTTTACCACGATTTAAGTCATATTGAATTTTAATTATTATGAATTTAATCAGCTGAGAGTACCTAATATTATTGTAATATGAATATTATGATTTTTCTACAGTGGCGTAATCTGGTCATATTTGTAGAGGCGGATAAAATGTTTGTACATTTTGACTATTACCCCCCCCCCCCCCCCCAAAAAAAAAAAAAAAAATAATTGATTTGATATCATAATATATGCACTTTTTAATACAACTATTGATGCTATACATTAAAATAAACAATTATATAATATTTAAATATTCACATTTACGATTAAGTAGGTACCTATTATACTTAAACTCGATTGGCATTTGGCACCTATAGATATATACCTACAGTTTCATTTTCATCACGAATCACAATAAAAGAAGAAAAGCTTTAAGGCCTGATGCTTTGGTCCTAACTCGTTGAGTACTTCTTCAGGGTTAGGTTATTTTTAGGGTGTATAATATCGTTAGATAATTATTTATAATATGGTAATTTCAAACATATTATACGTAATTTTATTTTCCGTTGGCGCGTGGCTGATCGTCGTCACTCCGCAATAAAATAATATTCGAACGCTCAGTAGTTTATATTTTTGTACCACAATACAATATATAATGATATTATGGTGTATTTCAACACATTTATGCAATAGTGATTATTGATTAGTGTTTATCACGAAGTAATGGCCAATATTATTATCTTAGTTATGCAGTAAAGCTATACCATAGGGTGATTCGGATTTTTTTCTATTATTTCTATAAAATATGTATACTGTAATTATTATATAGCGTACACCTATAAATAACAATTATTATAGATAAATAACGACATAAATATGGTTTGCCAGTTTAAGACATTTAATTGGGGGGGGAGGGGGGAAGGTTACCCCCGTAATTACGCCAATGTTTTATTATCTGGTAATTGTATCGGAACATAATATCAATTAACTAATAAATTAACATAATAAAAATAATAATTGTAAAGTATTTATGTTATACAATAGGTCAGATAAATAATTTTAAATCGTTAAATACAAAAAAAGAACAGGCCTTTTTATGTTCCAATTTTCTAACGACACTATTGAACTTTTTTGAAATTTTTTTTCACAGAGTTGTTCCAAATACTTTCCTGAGTGGCACCACGTCTTTCGATTTATTGGCTAGGCTTTAAATAGTTTAATATTATAATAAAAAAAGACAATGTCATCTATACGAATCGATTATATTTTAACACACGAGCATACATTAAATATGAATAAATAATAAATAAATTTACTTGTAAAAGATAAGGCGAAAAAAGTTGGGAAAATTTATTGTCTATGGTATTTAAAACCCGTTCACAGTTCGTATTGGCACTAAGTTGCGACCGATCAGATTTAAAAAATAAAAAAAACAGTAGTCCGAAAAATAGTAACAGTTGCCAAATACGAACTGGATTGGTTTTATCTACACGCACACACGACGAGAAGCAAAATATAATATTATTTGTATGACGCGCACAGCATAATGTATGACGCGTACAGCCTCTATACAGGGTGTCCCACGGAGATCTGACAAATGAAATAACTTTTGTTCTAATCAATATTTTTTAAATATAATTCATAGAAACTTGCGCTACATTTTTTATTTTTTGAATTTTATCACTGAAAATGAAAAACTTAAAAATTGATAACATTTTTTTTCGAAATATTCAGTATAGCCAATTTGTAAATCTGATTTTCAGAAAAATGTATATGGTAAAAACACTTATTTGAGTAAAATGGCTGTTTTTTAAAATATCAATATTTTTGATAAGTAAATTACGATCTAGTTTATGTTAGAAACATTATAATTTCAAAAAATATTTTATATGAACATTATGATAATACAATAAAAAAAATAATTCGATTTTAACATGCACCTGCAGTTTAAAAATGTTCTTATAAAATATTTTTAAAAAACTTTATATTATTTGAAAATACTATAATGTTGCTAACGCATAAACTAGATCGTTATTATTATTACTTAACGAAAATATTGATATTTAAAAAAATTGTAAAAAATCAGCCATTTGACTTAATTAATTACCATATACATTTTTCTGAAAATCCGATTTACAAATTGGATTGTATTGAAAAAAATTGTTATCGATTTTCAAGTTTTTTATTGTCAGTATTAAAAAATAAAAAATGTTTTGATATTGTCATCAATTAAACCCTTAGCTCGGGGCACTCGTCGTCTGTTACAGCTGGTGTAATAATATATCGTGCAGGACTTACTGAGCGACGAGTTGTTTATCGTGAATATTGCCGACGACAAGTACAGACCGTGCAACAGCAGGACTGGTTTGCCGGCGGCGGTCGCGTTACCGCGTTGCTTGCTGTACGGTATCCGTTCCAAGCCCAAGTGATATTTGTCAACGGTCCAGAGTTGATACGTCATCAGCGGATAGCCGAATTCCTTGATCCTGTTCGCCTGTATGGCAATAATAATAATATATAATAATATAAAATGTTGTTACATTACCGAACGACTTCAAAACGACCTTTTATGCGATTACCGAGAATAACGGCATATTATGACGTGGGCGCATCGGTTGGATGATATTAGGATAATTAGGCACGCCTAAACGTGGTGCAGTCGTTTTTTATGAAATATATAGCTGCCATATTATGCGGAATATATTATATTTTTTTCCCGGACGAGATTAATAATATACATAATATATGTATTATTAAAAACAAGAAAACATGTCGATGCATTTATAGTTTTATTGTTACGAATAGTCTTTGTGATAATAGTCTACGCGTGAAATTATCGAATTATTACGAACAAATTTCTCGAAACAAGGTAAGTACTCGAAACAAAACACAAAACGATAAAAACTTTTACAAAAATTATTAATTCTGGTAGCGAAATATTCAAAATCATATATTGTTTCGTTATAATTATTATTCATGAACTAGTACGATACCTATATGATATGGGCACCTGTTTTGGGTCATAGCATTCAAACGTACCTATACACATGTGGACTTTGAATAAAATAACATAATATGTTAATCAAAACTGTGTTCATAACTGCAGATTTAGTAGATATAAAGTTTATAATATATTTTAGTTAAATAATACGACTCGACGGTTACGTTTATAGTTGGGTTGGAAACTAGCACACGTAAATGGAGTGTTGCATTATGAAAACAAACGGAATCAGCATAATGGTCTTACCGATACACTATAGAATAAGCGATGTATAGGCGTGATAAAAATACATATTACGACCATATTTTGGACGTCACGACGGAAAAAATGAACGCGCTTTATAGGAGAAGTCTGTCGTCATCGCACTGCATTAGCTGATGTGGTATATTGTATTCCTGTTACGGTGTCATTTATACGAATATTATTGTTTTATTTTAATTTTATATTATATAACTTTTACCGGTAAGGCTATTGTTAGATGTATTTTGAATTATAACAAATTGGCGCCCGACATGGGCCCGGCACCCCCGGAATTCCCGAAAACCGAGATTAAGAGGCGATCTTTTGAAGAACCTTGCAATTGCATTTTAAAGCTTTAGCTATACAAATTTAAAACCGTACGTTTTTAATTATTTTCTAATTTTCAAACTGTGGTGATTTTGACACATTTTGCCGAGATCGAGTTCTCGTGTTCTTAAGTCGGATATTTGTATTAAAGATTTAAATTTTTGTTTTCTCACAAAATTCAAATCATTGATCTCGTTTGATAAATAAACTTCTGTAATTTTATTAAATGATGCATGATTCGATTTTGCTGAGAAATCATTCAGATTAATCATTTCCTAAACAATCAAACAATAATAATTCTATATAATCATCGTCACTGGAAAAAAACCAAAACCCGCTGGGCGCCACTTTGTTATTATAATTCAATTTACTTTTATATTTACCAAACGTTTTTAACCTAAGAGTGATAAAAAAAATAAAAAAATAATGCATACATAATATATCAAAATGCAATAACAATAAAATGTTTTTCTTAACATTTAACAGAGCATTAATTGTTAACTGTATAGATGTCTCGTAAGTCGCGATGATTCGATGTATGCAGAGTTTTGTCGTGCATCAAGTTGGAAAATGATTGCGAAAATACAATAGAAAAAAGAAGAAAGAAAAAAATAATCATCATAATACACTATATAACTATATATTATGATATTTATGTTGTTTTTTTTTTAAGAAAAAAATTGGATTATAAATGTGTTCCTGTATCGTATCGAATAATTTCTACTAACAAATATCGATTTGTACATTAAGTATTCATTATATTTTAGGTAAAACGAATTACACATTCAAAATTAGAGTGTTAAAATATACGGTCATTGGTCGTCATCTATATGTTTTTTTTCTATAAAAACAATAATTTTTTTTTATCGATTTACGGAGCGCGTATAATATAATTTAATATTCAAACATGGCAAATTATATTATGCACAATGGATGTATTTTGAGGTGACATTTGACATCGAAAAAAAAAACAGTAAAACAGTCTTTTTAACAAAAAAAAAAATGTACATATTATAATTATACTCACGGATTCCAAGCCAGCCGCATAATCGCACGTGGTAAAAACAATAGTCGCCAGGGAGATGACGGTTAGCAGACATTTTTCCGTTTTGAACGACTGCGGCATGGTCGAAAACTAAATAAAATCAATTCGGATTCAATAGTATCACTGCTGTCGTTCAGCCTAACACTTTATACACCTACCTAACGCTTTACCCGTGGAATTATATTATTATATTTTAATTGCGCGCGTAAAATATATTTTTATCCGCCTCGAAAACGTCTCACCCCAACACTGCGAAATTCAGCACGACTGCCACTCTGCTTTATACTGGTTTTTTCGCTGTATATTTACTAAATTGCCGTACCGTTCACTTTGCTCGTACGCCGATAGCTGACGCAAAATCGCACGCACACGACCACGGTATAACTCGGCTGCGGGATAATGTATAATATGTATAGGTAGGTATACCATTCTTTAATTTTTGCACTTGTCATCTCTCGAGTCCAAGACCGCGGCGGTCACTTCCCGGGTATATGATGATTAATAATTTCGTATTTGCGGCTTAATGACATTTCCACAGCCATAATACCTATATTACGCCGTCTTTAGTTTTTTAAATATTGAAACGCGCGCGTGCACGTTAATAATAAATACGACGCATCATCGGACGAGTGCTCCGAAGTCAGTCCGCGTATGGCGTGTGTGTGTGCTCGCATCTCGTCCATTAATAAGACACGACGACGACGACGACGAAAAAACAATGCAAAACAATGGAAATCAAGGACGCCGCGAAGACCGCAGACCGAAAATATAATATATAATATTTAATTAATTATACGCGGGCGAATGTCCTCGTTTAATTATTATCGTAGTCGATATTGTCATCGCGCGGGAAACCGAAATAACAGAAACCGTCGTTCTATGACCTGCAGTATAGTATTATTGATTTGATCGAATCGCTGATTTTTCGTCTATTTGTACGATTCCCCTCAAATACGATATAGTAGAAAAACGTTACGAGTCGGATCGGTTCCAGAATAAACGGTCGATTTGATGACATCCAACCGCCGATCGCAGTGCACATTTTTTTTTTTAAATATTCGATTGTTTGTAAGATTTGATTATTTTGTACTCAGTTGATGAATTAAAATTCAAAACGTGAGTTTGATTTGCCAACAACCGATTTTAAATATACTCGCATAAAGTACCTACATATTTACAGTTTATTTTTCTAATGACATATGTACATTCCTTCTTTAGATAGTGGAAAACCATCATAAGTAAATAATATATTATACAATTCAATAAATGTCTTTAATTTAAAATTAAATTTTTTTATTAAATTTTTATAGGTTTAAAGATTACGCGGTGAAATATCTGCTGCATCTGTGTTGCAAAAAAGACAACTTCTTGTTTATTTTCATACATTTTTTAAATTGTAAAAAAAAATCAAATTGATTTCAACAATTTTGTATTCAATTATTGCAGTCACACACAAGCATTTTAATTGTTGATGTTTCCAAAACCTAAATATATTTAAATATCCTATTTTGGATCCAGAGCAGAGCGATGAATATATTGGTTTTACAGTGATATTATGTATTTTTTTGTTTTTTAATTTTAAGTATTTATAAATATATGTTGATATGAGCTAAGTATTTAAAAGTCATTGGTATCTTACAGAGGTTTATTAATGGTAATGAAATATTGAAATGCTTATGTATATAATATGACATGTTTATTACAAAATTCAGGAAAATCACAAAAATGTCCAAATATTATTATGTAGTTAAGAATTTATAAAATTTTTAACTTTAACATCTAAGATTTCAAAATATAATGAAAGGTTTTCTTTGAATTTTTTTTGTATTATAAAATAAAATACAAGTATAGATTAGCGGACAGAGTAGTGGGCAGCATTTTGTGTTGTACTACAATTGTTCCACTCTACACCGCTCATCTAAATTTTAAATAGTAATAAGTTATAATTAATGTGAACTACTTTACCGATATTTGGTCTTTATAAATTGAAATACTCCGAATAATATTCTGCTTCGGAATGTGAAAAGATTAATACACAGACACAAATAACTTGAAATTTATAAAGGTCAATGATAAACTTTTTTAAAAAAATGTACATACTTTCTTAATCATTTTTATTCTTCTCACTTATTTTTTAAAAAAATTTTGGATATCAACCTACATTCAGTTCTCTATGTTTTTGATCTAATTCAGGTAATTATTATAAATTAATAAACTTATTTATGTTCCTCTTTTATTCCATTTAAATACTCTCATTTTTTGTGATTTCGGAAAATGTTAGTATTTTTTCCCACAGACGTTTTTAATGTTGGATAATTTCACAGCTGACATTCTTGATAATTTTATCGTGGATATTTTGTCCCCGGACATTACATTTAGACAACCCTCCAAAAAAGTTAAAAATTAAAAAATTTGCACAAATTGTGTATTCTAGTACTTCTTTGATTCATCCAAAAACTAGTTTCAATACAAGGTCGTCTACCGAAATGTTTAGTGTTACCTAAAATTGTGATCATACTTACTGTATATAAGCTATTAAACTAATTATATTTATAATATAACGAATGCGATGTTTTTGGTAAAAACTAATTTATCCTACCGTATTACTAATTAAATAAAGAGTAAAATAAATTACTATAATAGGTAGCAAGATAAATATATATAATAAAATATACTTAATAACTAATAATGCGTAGACTGACGAAGCACACTATCGGCACGACGGCACCTACTACACAGCAGAGCACATACTTTGTTTATTTCCTGATTATATTTTTGAAAGTACTATGGGAAGGGTAGACAAGGTTAGAATTTGACATAAAGTACCGATGAAATCCGATTGGCAATTAGCTACCAAAAGCTATACCCTCAAAGTCAAAAATCTGAACGAACAAAAAAAAAACCACACATCATTGTAATATCAACTGTCAATACGATCATTGCTCTTTGTAAAAAATTTAAATGTACGTTTGTATATTACACATTTAATACAATGATCAATTAATCATGGCCAGAGTTTGAATATCGTAAATAATTGCTTTAATATTCTTCTACTTCAAAACAAATCTCTATCTGTCACAAGCATGTTTTTTTTTTTTAAAAAAACGGTTATATTAATATTAATCATTAATAAACAAAATATACAGTGGGCTACGGTTTTTACTGGCATTCCCTTATTTTTTTTTTAACTTTATGGTAAAGTTTGTGTGAAAAATACGCGGACAGTCCGCTCTGCATTGTCTGATTAAGCTATTAAGGACAAATATTTTTAATTTTTTATACATTATAGCTGGCTGAAAATGTTTTCTGTATCTCACAAATTATATTCTCTTTTATATAAAGAATATTATGTATATTATATTAATTGCAGTTTATTTAACTGGGGGGGGGGGGGGGTGCAAGGGGTGCTAAAATTATGTTTTTTTATGTATCTATATATGTACAATTGTATAGTATAATATGTCCTATCTCAATAACCAGTACTGATTTTGTTTTTATGATATTTGCAACACGTCTTTCAATATTTAAAATGAACGAGTCAGTGAACCGTTGTTTTAACGTATCTACTATTTATTTATTTATTTATTGATTGAAAAACGGGACGTGCCCAATTACATAGAATAGTAAACATAATACTAGGAGAAAGTTACATAAATTACAAAACTATAAATAAAAAATATTAGATATAGAGCGAACAGACATAATAACATAATAACTAAGAAAAATGTTACATAAAATACAAGTATTAATATTAAAATATAGAGCGAACAGACAATAATTAATGCCAAGCACTCAGGAATAGTGGGTCCTCATTGGCTATTGTACTCTCCCAATTTTTATTTTGTTTCATACTTGAAAAACTGCTTTCAGATGTCGCAGAACTTATTGGAATTGTTACTGCAATTTGTTTAAGTCGAGAAAAGCCTCATTTTGAATTTTCTCTTTTCATAAAAGTATAAAATAAAAAAAAAGATACCTCTACTTTTTCACATTATTTTTGGTGTTTTATAACAGGGAGTGAGGGGTGCTTGATTAGAGCCTGGGAGTGCTGAATCAACCCCAAGCTCCCCCCCTAGTGTCGCCTATACCTCGATGTGTCTAACAGCTAAAAACTACAATTTGATTATAATATTATTATATTTTGTTTAATAAATTATAACTTTGGCAAATTACATTTATCCACGGCGCTTTATATAGGCAATTTAGGTACACTAATATAACTGGTTTATTTTCTTGGTGTTTTATGATACAATATTTTAATTAAAAATAAATATTTTAAATAATTTAAATGTATTAGTATACTGTTAACGCTATATTATAATAATTAATAATGATAAAAAAAAAAAAAAATCAAATACCTAGTTATAGTTTATAATTAGCGATAGTCGACAATTCATTTTAAAGAGTCAACTTAATATTATATTGACAAGTTTACCATGTTTAGAAAATGCTAGCTTAAATATTTGGTATCATCAGGTTTCTACGGTGATCATTTTTGAATTACAACGAAATAAGAAAATGAATTTGTTAAAAATTGATTTTGCATAAAAACGTACAAGTATTTACTTGGCAATTTTTACTTTTAATCACCCAAAATATCAACTATATACACTTTTCTATCAAAAAGTATATTGAAGAAACAAATTGAAGTATTTAAAAAAAAAAACATGTTTTTAGACACAAATAAGATGTTGTTTTTAAACAATACATTTAATCACTCTGTTCAGAATATAAAATATAATACATCGTTTTTTGATTTCAATATTGAAAAATATTGGCGTTTTCCTAGAAGTCAATTTAAAGTAGTTACATGCATGTACCTTATCAAATTTGTTTTTTTAAGTTGTTAAGACTATACAATTTTTTTCTTGTCAAAAATTTTTATTTTATTCAAAAAAACTCTTGGCTAACTTATCCTGATAATTTTAAGTTATTTGGTATCTTTTGGATACATTTAGTTTTAAGTTCGGCATGGCTCTAAAATGTATGTTTATGTACTATTTTTGATTTAACCAAGCCAACGATAATCATTTGTTATCAGTATATGGTAGGTAGTAGATACCTTCAGATGCATATAGTATTGTGATTTAAAGATTAGTTCTAGAGTGAATGTGTAAAACCCCACCACCCCTTTTAGCTGTGAGACAATTGTCTCACAAAAACCGTCTCGCGCCGCCACTGCATCACGATATTATAAATATGTCCAATTCTGTTGCATATCGTATACTTAACACCCAAGTCATACTATTGTAGTGTCGTGAATAAATTATTATGTTGTATATAATATATAGTTGGGTACAAAACGATTTTTCGGATCAAAAAAGGAAAAAGAGCTCAATTCGATAATCAAATTGATTCAATCGTATATAATCTAAGATACAATAACACTATATTTACGATGAACATCACAATATTATTATATAGATTTCTTATATTATTATTGTTCCTTAATAATTAAAACACATCACATCGACATAACAAAACGCATTCTGTTAGATCATAAACTCTCATCTAATAATTTAGTTGCTGTATACGAGTTAATCATTTCTTTTATATTTGGACTTATTACAAAGCTGAGATGACCCCATTGTACTTGATCAATATAACGTACTTCTTTGATATTTGGCAACACGTCTATCAGCCATTTTACGTCCTGAAAACAAATCATATTTTATTTTTAAATGTTTAAATCATGTAATGCGTGTATCACAAATATAAATTTTGATCATAATATTTTTTTGAGTGGAGCGAGGGATGTATTAGATTTAATTGTAATGTAATGTAATGTATTTGTTTTTTTTTTGGTATTATGTCTGTCTATCATCGCCTTTAAGGGTAGTAGTAAAATCGCTTCATCATCAACTTTGACGGCAGTGTCTAATAGAAAATAAGAACACATTGAGCGTTCGAAAAATACACAGTGTATTATTTAAAATAATCGATGAAAACAAAATAAATAGTTAGGAAAAATCTGAATATTTACGCAAAAACCGGTATTTGACGAAATCGAGTTTTTTATGGTGCTTAGAGCTGTGACTAAAATGGAAAATTCGGGTTAACAGCGCGTATACTTATAAGTGTATTGTCTTAGAGTAACGTTTGTCTTTGTCTAAAAGGTTGTTTTTGTTAAAAAATGTTGAACATCACATATTATTTTAATATCGTTATAAAAATGCTGTAAAATAATAATTATTAACAATTTACCGTTGGTGTAGATATATAATCATTTTTTGAGTGTATAATAATTGTCGGTACTGTAACTTTGGACAAATCGTAATCCGGTGGTATTGTTCTACTGTAACGAACCAAATTGCCAGAAGTCCCGTAGTCGTAATAACTCAAGTTTCCTAAAAAAAAACAAAAAACAATTATTAGAACTGCGATTTGGGTACGATATACTGTTGTATGAGCTCAACCAAGTGTCAATGATTATATTGTGAAGCGTGTCGATTATGGAAAGTGTAAATTGGTTAAATTTATAAATAGTAAGTATATGATATTATATGACATGCAGTTTTTGTTAGCTTCGGAAATTAAACTTTTTATGACCGTGGTTATCTTATTTCATACTTGCCTTTCATTAGTACTTGCATGTAATGTTTCAACAATTTAGATGACATTGGTTGTGGAAATACAGAAGCGATGTCTAAGACAGTGTTCTAAACAAAAAACGTGTTTATTAACACAATCATTTTTAAGATTATCTCTCACTATAGACAAGCAGAGGCCAATATTAAAGTCGATTTTAGACATTTTTCTGCATTGTATATATATAGATTACGTTATTATTGAAATAATTTAAGTTGAACATTTGAAGTTCCAAGTTATTTTTCAATATTTTATTTATTAAATCCTACCATACTTTAAAATGTGATCCAATCATACACCTTGTGGTAATAGAGTTAGTTGTCTAGAGAGTAAAAAGTTTTGCCAAAACGATTGAAGTAAAAATGGCTCTCAAGTGATATACCTTATTCCGGACGCACTCGGCACATTAAAAAAAGGTCATTTCGGGACGCACTCGGGGAACTCCCGTAAAAATACCCTACACTGTGCGTGGTGTTATTTTGAGGTACGGCACAAGAAATTAAAAGATTTTTTGAAATTTTGAACAAACAATATTTGTGCTAAACACATAAGAACGATATAGCTTTATTTTGGTATTAAATACACATATTTTGATTTAGTTCAAGTGAACGTATATTTTTTGGAACTCGAACATTTTCAACATTTTACAGTTTGGACATTTGCTTTAAATTAGCTCGGCAATTATTTGCCGGTATTCCCAGCAGCACTTTAAGCATTTATCTTATAAAGTGTTACATACTTTGTTGATTGGTAAGTCGACTCCGTCGATTACATTGATAAGTCTCTTACAACTCTCAAGTACGCTTTCCTTCGCACACGTGTTTCTTAATTGACTAAGCGTTGCGTCTGGATCCACGGTAAACGGGAAAAAGCTTAATCCGTTCAACATCATCTTAAAAATTAAAATTAAAATGTTTAAGCTCATGATATTAATTCAGTAGTTATTAATTTATTATACATTTAGTTGAATTTAATTTGGTAATCATATTTTTGAATGTCCTTATTATTTTTGATTGTACAAATACAATATAATATGATGTTGTGTGTTCTTCATTTTAAAAATGCATATTTAATTCCAATGGCATTATAAACCCTCAGGTTTGCAATATATATTGTGTAGAGTATAATATTATATTAACGAATAAAAATGTGTCCGATAACATTCTTAAGCTCTTTGAATGTCAATAAACATAGACACTCCAATAGTAACAGCGATAAATATGTTGCAGGTGGTTTTTCGAGTATAAATTTAATGTTCTACGTCGCTTTGAACTGTTTTATAACAAAATATTATATATTGTGAAATTACCGATAAAATGTTTGAATATTCCTTTACAACAGTAGTGACGGGCGATGCTTTGAAATTAGTCGCCGGTGCTATGAGTACAAGTTTGTTGATCTTAGCGTTGTATTCTGGCTTATCGGACAAGCAAACAAAGGATATGGTCGCCCCCAAGGAGTACCCGACAACGTCCAGTCTAGAATATTCCGATTTTTTCAGAACGAAATCTATAACTGCAGTCAAATCGAATACACCCATTTCGTGAAAACTACAACATAACAAAACGAGGAAAACACATTTTCAATCAAAGTTGGATTTATATCCGTGCATTATAAGACGTATTATAGCATAAGGTAGAATGTCATTATATGTTCGAAAACTATGAGCAGAATAGAAATTATATTTATTGTATTACCTATATTTAGCCTCTTTCCAAACCGAGTGTAAATACATTTTTTTATTTTTGTTTATTATAAATTTGAAAATCTAACAGTATGGTTACCGATTAGCAAGGCTGTGTATTTAATGCATTTGCTGGTTTTTTTTTTGCTACACGCCGTATGACAAAATGGATTCTGCCAAAATTTGTTTTGACTTATTTATAGCTCAAATACTAAATCTTATTTTGCATATTTTTACATATTTCATGGGTTAGGGCATATAAATGTTTTTTTTCGGTCAATTCGTTCTAAATTGACATTATTGAAATAATTTTGATTTCATAGAATTAATCAAAAACAAATAAGCAAAATCAATCACCATAATAATAATTATAGTGTTCAATAATATACAGGTAATCGGTTACCTGAAATTCCACGATATTCTATTCATGTTTGGTAGTGATCCAGGTCCCTTATAAATGCTGAGTGTTCTCGAAAGACCCACACCTCTGATATTGTACAGCCAGACGTCAAAACCGGCATCCGACAGTACGAAACCTGAAGTCAGACAATTCACATTGTTTTAATATTCTATACTATGATGATAATAATAATAATAGGCGAATAGCGTGACAAATTATTATTACTGAAGTGTCGTACAAACGCGTTGACGAGTAGACTAAGGAACCCGTAAAGTCCGTCAGCTCTCAATGTATTGTTACTATTATTATACAAGTAAATATATATTATATTAGTGAATTAATTGTTTGCCGAATTATAAGTCGGAGGAGGCTTCCGAGCTGTATCAAATATTTTTTTGGTGGGCAAATATTGTATACGCCGTGTATAAAACACGTGTAGGCACACACTGTCTATTGCTTAGACAGAAATCATAGATGCAACCATATTATGCTCACTTTTTTTTAAATTTCTGTTCGAAGATTTTATGTCCGGGAGTGGGCCCGAAGTCTTTGTTTGGCAGAATCTCTATTTAAACACCATCAGGTTTGTGTCTTATCCTGTTCGTGTGCCACCCCCGCTATATTTTGTACCGAGGTAGTGTGCAGGATAACCGAAGAATGTAATTCACAAAGATCAAGTAAAATATGTCAAAGAAATCAATTTTTAAATAATTACATATCGAAACACTGATTAAAAATAACTATGGGAAGACTATTACTTCTATACCCCAATAGTGTGTGTGTGTGTACTATACCATATAGTTCTACTTTAACGTGAAATATCTAAGATATTTCAAATTTTAATGTTCTAACTCAACTAATAAATATGTTTATTGTATTTATACAACCGAATTATGCACAGAAATATGTGCTAAAAACCTCAAAATATTAAACACGATAATTGTCACTAATATGATTTGTTTATTAAGAGCGGGCACTACATTGAAAAATTCTATTAAAATACGGTTCGTCACATTATCTTGGAAATTATAAAATAAATACAGATTTATACAACCAATAATACACTATACAATAATGATTGCATTTTAAAATGTACGTTTCAGGCTGAAACTGAAACTTTCAGCCGATTAAAATAAGTTATCTTTAAAGAATTTGGCAAGTATAATCCCAATATTATGTCTTCATTGTGATAATTTTTATTTTTGGGAAACGTGTAAGAACATAAGTAAAAGTAACGTGTGAAACACATTAATATTATCAATCGCCTAAACTAATTTCTTAATTAGCAGTGAAAATATGTCTTCATACATATTTATATAAATCGGGATCCTAAATATTCCTATAAATTAATTTTACTCTCTAAAGGATTACAGGAAGACAGCGTTGTTATAGATGATTTTTTTTGTTTATAATAATTATTAACAAAACATATTTTAAAAGAACATATTGCGACAACAAATCACGCCAACAATAAAAAAAAAACGATCAGAAATCAAGTTACACTTACCGAGTGACGACTTGTCCGCTGCGAATATAACTGAATCGGAAAAAAGTCCGTGTATTAAAATAACGGGTCTTCCGACGACTTTGTTGCCATTGTGCGGTATTCGTTCTAAGCCCAAATGAGCCCTGTCGTCGGTCCACACCTCGTGCGTCTCCAACGGATATCCGAATTCTTTGATTTTTTGTGACTTTAAAACGATAACTGCTATTATTAAATCATCGCAAGACGATTAAAACTATTTGGATACAAATAATATTATTGTAACACGTTATTATGATTCCACAACTAAACGTGTATAATATGTACATATTATATTATGGGCAAAATAATATAGTACCGATCGTTTCAAAAGTGGTTAAATTCTATATAACTATCGATTATTTTATAAACTCGTATCACGATAGATACGCATCGAATTTATCATATTATTATGCTCCGAGTCTACGATTGTTGGACGCTAGCGAGTGAAATGTGGGAAAAACAAACCCGTTTGACATGAAACCATCATTATGATGAAGTCTTATTATGATGAAGTCTTTTTACCACAATCCGATTGTGAATCCTGCGTCCCCCCCCCACCCTCAATGCGTTAAACCGCACTGCTGAGACTTATTTATATATAAATCTTTTCATTTAAATCGGATATAACATATTATTTAAATACGTTCGCTTCGTTCTAATTTATTTATTCATTAATGTGTTAATTATTATTGAAACGTGATATTTATAATATATAGCTTAATCGGTTATGTAATATATAATATATTATAATATTATATTTTCCTGGAAATAATAATATTTTATTGTGCAACAATATATTGTGTATTTTTTAATTTCTGTCGTCGTTTTGAAATATTGTACTACCTATCTATATAGTTATTTCAAACATAGGAAATCCTTCAGATCATAATATGTCCGCGTGTCGATAATTAAGAAAACACGTCGTGTTTCTATCATACATAGAATTATTCATATTATACAGGTATATATATAATTGTATATTAATTGCAATCGGTAACACAGCATTTATTGCCATCATCTGGGAGAAATATTTTATTCTCTGATAACCGCCGTTCGCGAATTTTAATTTTACGCGAAGTAACAATTTTTACACTGCATTGATGTTATTTCCAACGGTGTATTTATAAAATGATTTTCGTAGCGTCAGACAAGTCGTGATGCCAGAATTATGGGGGACAGGTATGAAATAGAGTTTTCTTCTCCGTTTTGATTTCAATTGAAAACGTGCCGGTCCAATGTGTTTAAAAACAATGTGCTGAGCTAAAACTCATACACTAATACACGCGGAATCCAGCGGAATTCGTTAATATCTGATCCGCCCACAGCCTGAACAAGGAAGTCGTCGTGACTCATTCGCGATATTGTGATGCAGATAAAGTCAGATTATTGAGCCACGTACACCGGGATAATAATATATTGTTTATAAATAAAATAGTAGATAATCGATATGCTGTACAGTAAGTTTCGAGTGTGCCTCGCTCTTCGAGTAGGTACCTAACACACTGTAATGTATATAATAATGTTAAATTTGAATTCGACGATAAATCATTGAATACGAAAAACGAGCGAAGACCGCGGTTACTGTATAGCGTAGGTACCTATCATTTTATGATGTATGATTTATATTGTTATCAAAGTAATATAATATTTTACTATATTGGTAGTTCGGCAGGTTAAATTATTTTTTTCCCTAAATTATCATTGCATTTGAAAATGTCATTGGGATGTGCGTATAAAATATAATACACGTTGAAAATTAACTGTTCCCACGAATAATATTTTTGAATATCAACAAAATAACTTAAATCGTTATTCTTTGATTAAAGATCAAATTTAAATTTCAAATGTCGAGGAAAAAATGTTTGTATAATTTTTAGAATTGTTGATTTCATCGTGAATTTCTGATGAGCTCTGAAAATTATACATTTTCGTCAAAATGTGTACAGTCATTTATAACTCTCATAAAACCTATTATGAATTTAATATCATTTTTTTTTTTAAATCCTTTTATATAACAACTTATGAAGAAACTAGTAATACATTTCAAGTTTTTTGACCGTGTAAAAATGTATAATAGAAAACATTGAAAATGTCTATAAATAGTTTAAAAAGACTATAAATATTTTTAAAATGCTATAGGTAGTATAAACATTTGGCGAACATATCAAGTATTTACAGTTACCTATTCGTTTTTCAGCTACACAGTAAAAAACAAAAACGATTTTGCATAAAAACGATCGAAATAACGTGTTGCGCACGGCCGAGAAGCGAATAACGCAAAAGCAAAAGAATGATCTTTCCTGTTCTCGTGTAAAAAAATAACGTAAATATTAAGTAATAAAAAGAAAACAAAGGTAGATATAGATACGCTGTACATTATACTAGCAATTTTAACACGGTAAAAATGGTTTTCACTGAAAACTTAGAACACTCCGTTGTAAGACAATTTCGCAATTTTTTAGAATTTTCTTTAATAGCCTTTTTATGCTATCGGACCTGTGGATAGTATAGTAACGAAATATTAAATTGTTAATGTCGAACACATGTTCGGTTGATGAAATCATAATTATCGTGAAAAATAATTACACCGATTAATTAATATCACTCGATTTAAACCAAATTCGAAAACATTTTATTATTGTAATATATACCTATATATTGTTATGCGTCATAATTCAGTACGCCGCAATACGAGTTTAAACTCGACATGCAAACACGAAACGTTAATCTTTACTTACAGCGTCCAGACAAGTGACAGGATCACACGTTTTAAAAAATATTATGTATGCCAACGATATGAAGACGAATTGAAAATCGTCCAAGTTCAATAATAACTGCATGATCGCGTTCGATAACTCGTCTTGAGATTAAAAAAAAACGAAATAAATGTATAACTCAAAAATATTTCACTCGCCGCGATTACCTATATACTGTTTCGATTTACGTTATTATATTATTATAATTAAATACGTAATAGACAAAACCGCATTCGAAACATTTAACAGTGAATGCGACGACTTACCTACTAGAACATAATATTGTTATTAACGTGCACCTATATTTATACTGTTTTTTTTTTTTTGTTTAATGTTAACTATCCTTGAAGTTTATGTAAAAACAAGAAAATGTACCGGAAATTAATATTTATTATGTTGTCATCTCCCGACTTGGAAATCGTTGCCAGTTAATATAGCCAGTTATTGAACTCAACACTGCATACACCTATTCAGTATAATAATTATTATTGAAGTATTATAATATATATATAAGAACTGCGCACCTTCTTGCGGTACTGTACCAATAGGTTCTTGCTCAATCTCGACGAAGTTGTCAACAAGTCTTAAAGAGATCAAATTTAACACTTTTATTGTTTCAAACACTTTAAGTAAAATATGCGTTATATCTCTAAAATTACAATAAATATGGGTTTATTAATAACGAGTATCATTTGAATGATTTTTCGAGGTATTGTTGGTTCATCGGGTACGTTCTACGGTACGTCGATGTTGACTTAAGTCAATCATAATAATATACGATATAATATATTATATGCCACGTTTTTGGCAAAACTAGTCCAATTTACTGCCCTAATAAAGTCAGCAGCACCACTTTAACAGACGCAGCATATGAAACACATCCAATACATTTGTTAGTAACTTGTTGAAAATTGTTGGATGACTTTCAAACTTTGTTGGACTTTAATTTCGCAGGTAGGGCTTTAGGCACTTTTGTGCTGCCAACTATATACTCCAACAGCACAACTTTATGTCAGCAAAATTTGACCCCTATAAAAAATGTCAAGCTTGACTTGTTGGACATTGTTGGGCCATTCCGGAATTTCGTTGGATTTTAATTTCTCCGGTAGACCTTTAGAAACAGCAAAACTTTAAAAAAGCTCTACCGGTAAAAATAAAGTCCGACAAAATGTCGGAGTGGGCCAAACAACAAGTTCCAACAAGTTGAGCTAGACATTTTTTTTTATAGAGATAACATTTTGCTAACATCAAGTTTGGCAGCACAAAAGTGTCTAAGCCTCTACCGGCAAAATTAAAGTCCAACAAAGTCTGAAAGTTATCCAATAATTTCCAACGAGTTACCAACAAATTTGTTGGATGTGTTTCATATTATGTGTTTGTTAAAGTTGTGCTGCTAACTTTATGAGGGTAAATTTGCTTAATAAAGTAAAGTAATAAATATAAGTGATAACTGATAACTTATCTATAGAAAATTGAATTTTTTTTAAGTAATATAAATATAAATTATAAAATATCAGAGTCTCTGTTAAAATTAATTTTTCGTACACCACATGATTTATCATTGAATTAAAATTTGTCACATCCATTAAATAGTATCCTATACTCAATGCCGAGGTCCACTCGAAATAAGTAAAGTATAATATTAAATAAATAATATTATACTTTACACCGCGGGCTTATTAAATTTAAACTTATATAATCGGTAGTTCAATTAACTACAATCATTTTCGCTATTGAGTTATTCACCTTAGTTTATTTTATATCGTTTCTTAAGTACTAACGTCTATGAAATGTAAAAAAAAAAAATCATCAAGTAGATAACCGCTTTATTGTAGGTGCAGTATAATAATATAGGTGTCGAGTCTACCTTGTCATTTAGTAGGTCACTGTAGATGTGCTGGATTTGTGATAAACAAAAAAAAAAATGGTAACTCATCGAATGAAATTCATTAGAACACGATAAATTGATAAATGTTGAAAAACGATTCTGAGCAAAGTTAACCGCTCGATTACCAAACAGTTTCATTTAATGTAAGTATTTTCTATTCTCTATTATTGCGAATTCCTGATTATTTTGAAAAGCTTGAATTCATTACTTTTGACTGCCCGAGTACCAATACTAGAAGAAATTTGCTACCAGAAATCACCCTCATAGTTGAACATTGAATAATTTTGTCCACTTTTAAAAGTGTCTTCAGACACAAGATTCGCTTCATTCAGAAGATAAAAGATTAGAAATCCATATACAGATACCTAAGCTTTCGACGGACATTTTTGAAATATAATATTACATATTCACTATCGTATGTTTACATACCACAATATAGCCTATAATGCATTTAGTATTTTCTATTTACTATTATTATTGACATCTAGAAATATTTTCTGTATTTTGTAACTCGTATTTTTATTCGATAAAAAACGACGTGTTTAAATACGAATTTAAAAGTATTTTACCCGACCCCGCACAGGAAGGTACTTACGATCGATTTATCGCTGGCAAAAAGTCCAGTCACATACAGGTACTGTTGACGTTTTTTCCCCATCACTAATCGACATTTTAGTTCAAAATAAAGTATATTTTATATAGTGTAAAAAACGTCGCGACCTGCAGTATTGCAGTCGGTAAACGAAAATATATATTATATGCAACAGGGATAATGTAGCTGCATATTATGTCGGTTTGCAATTGCATTTGTGAATTTGTTCGGTAAAAAAGTTTTTCGTTACAATATTATTAAACGTCGATATAATAATATACGAAGTGAAAAAAAAAGCACGATTTGTACCTACTCTTTTAATTAAAAGATAAAATTATTAAAACGGTACCGTATACGCAAATGTACACGCATGTACTGCAATATGCTTTTGCGGCAAACGGGATATAGGTACCCCGTTGAATTCTTTTTTTTTTTTTATACCCGAGTAGATTTGAAGAACTGCATATTGTTTTAATATTTTCGTCGAATAGTTTACTTCAAACGAGCGGTTTGTAGACGACTGCTATTGTAGTAGGAATATAATATTATTATAACGCCGTTGAAATGACATACTTTTCGACTTCTGTGCATATATATAGGTACCGACGGATAAAAAATAATATGTGGCAAACCATACTCCGATTCGTGTTTCGCAATCGTCTATTATTATTTGATTCTGAGCGGAGCGATGTATTCATATGAGGGTGACCGGTCAAAATATCATCGAAATAATATAATATCTTCGGTCAAAATATATATTATGGCAAAATATCTTATTGCAAAAATGTCTTAGGTCAAAATATTTTTTAATTTATATTAAATGTATAGTTAATTTAACTCTATATAATCAAATATACGTCAAATATAATATTATTTCGGTATTGCTTTCGGTTGGCGCTATCGCTGTGTGAACCATTCCATTACATAGGTATTATTATCATTAAATTATCGACATTTTATATCTTTATAGCTGCTAGTCTACTTATTGCGAAAACTGGCAGGTGATCTCCGTCAAAGCGTTATACTATTATAGACTATAGGTATTGTCTACGTATATATATTATGCCACTAAGATAAAAATTGCAGGTTCGATTGGAAAAACGTTTATCGGGATTAATTTTTTAACTATGATTTTTTCTGTATTTTTTTTTACAATAATATTTTGCTAAGGATCATACTTTAATTACTAACATTTTATTATTAAACAATTATTATACATTTTGTTCCAAATATTATATTTAAAATAGATAAATTATATGAATAAACATTTTTAAAAAAATCAGTTTAAAAGATATTTTAACCAAAGACATTTTTGGTGTCTGGTGTCTGCAAATAACCGCTTAGAGAGCAGTGAAAACGATTAGATTTTCGAAATTCAATATCTTCTCTGATATAGAAGTACTTTGGGAGTGTCAAAAGTAAACAATTTGGTTTAACAGTGACTACTTTTATTCACATTCGGGGGAAAAAAATATAAAAATAAGGGATACGGAAATAATGTCCACACAAAACCTGCAGTTTTTAACAAAATTGAATTTTTTTTGTATTGTATTGTAATTCAATAACCATAATTATATTTATTTATTATATATATAATATTTAATATTATATGTATTATGTATACGCCCCGTCGGACTCAGTACAGTACAAATAATGATGCAACCGTAGTTCCTTGAAATATTTGCCAAATGCTAATATGATCGTTTTCTATTCATGGAATAATTGTAAAAATATTTTGAGCTATCTATAATATAGGTATAAACAATTTTTTTTCCTATAAATGTCGATCAAAAATTGTATGGTGTGTCAAAACGCTTGACAATTTTATAATAGGTTGCACATATTGTATATTTTTAAAGAAAATTAAGAGTAAATCTATGAGAGTCTGATGTTTAAATTTTGACAAGCGTTAATAAATGATTTTACTTCAAATAATTTTAGTTTTTTTTGTTGTCATCCAAAAGTATTATAGTCACTGGGATTTGATACGTCATGTACATCATTATAGTTGTAGAGTGTACCTGGTCATATAGAGTAGGCAGGGCTGTATTTAGGGGGGGGGGGGCACGGGTAGGCACATGCACGGGGGCGGCATGTCTCAGGGGCTGCATAATATTTTAGTGAAATTAATTTTTTAACGTTTCTAAGGTCAAATATATCCACTATATATTGCTACTATGGTACTTTTTTTTACTATTAATAATACGGTAGTTTGAATTGATTTTTGCGAAAACATCGAGTTAGTTTTATTATACATTTTTATAATCTTAATACCTATATAAAACCGAAAATTGAAACCTTTGATGCTAATAATGTTCTCGGAAACTACTGATTGTCTTAATTTTTTTTTCAAATGAAAGTTTATATCACGGAAAAGGTTCCTATCGCCAAAAAGTATATTTAAGTATAATTTAAAGAGGTGCTCACACGAGGATTTTGAAATTCGTGATGAACATCGAAAATTTGTATATTGTTCATAAATGCGGTTGCTAATGGTTACAATTATTAGTTATCAGTTACAGTAACAGTTTTTCCTACGTACATATAATACGCTAAAAATTCTGGAAAAACTGAAAGTGCTATTTTTGATGAGATATAAATTATATGAATAATGTCTGTTTATTTATAGAGGGTTGTCAATGGTTACATATCTTATAACTATTATAATTGGCATGTACATATTTTTACAAATAAATTTATAAAAAAAAAAAACAAATCTCTGGCACAGGCCACCATTGCGATGTTTTTCGTGCGCCTAATATTCTGATATGAATTACTATTATTTCATCTTTGACTCGGGCGAGACGGCTACTCTAATATATATTATTGTTTTTTTTTATTTTTGAGTTAATATCGAATTAACGATGTGAATAGGTTCGTAGTATGAATTTAATATAGGCAATAGCATAAAATTAAACTAAATATTTTGAAAATGTCGTTGCTTATAGTAAAGTATAATCCTGTGTGCAAAATATAATCTCTGAGACGTTACATAGTCCTCTCATTAAGCAGTGGGATATACAAGTTTGGAGCCTAGAGATGTCTCTGCAGAGACTCTTATATGACGCTTAATGTCCAGACACGCGAAGTCACTGCATGCGATGTCACAAAACAATGATCCATGTGTGGTCACATTAACTTCCATAGGTCATCTGGTTGAGATACATGGAACTACTTATTTTCATCGCATCGACTTCACATGATTAATGTTCCACGAAAACAAAAAAGGGACGGCTCTCATCGCTTCAAATAGCGGATGAATTTACTTTGCCCGCAAACGGGTTTGAACCCTATACCCCTATATACTACTGACTCCTACGCCTAACCTACCGGGACAACCTAATTCGATGTTCAATATAAGAATTACGGTGTATTTAAAATCAGTTAATAATTATTCGTTCTTTGGTCTGTACACGGTAGGTACCTAAACATTAGAATATTTACGTGATTTTTCGCATTGCCGCCTTATATAAATAAATAAATTGTTTAATTTAATATTATTCATATTAATTGTTAACTATACTAATTAATAATTAATATTCAATCAATATTTTAAAAATAAAACCGTAAATTAGGTACACATTTTAATAAAAATATTCATTCTACTTCAATGAGTACCTATTGAGTAATAACTGTTGAATATAAATTATAATACAACTGACATAGAGTCATTTTAAAAGTGAGTTAATAATTGTTTTCAAAATATAATTGTTAAGTAAATAGGTACCTATGACCTATTTATAATAATAGGTATATAATATAATATTATAACCATTTTAATATATATTATAAATTATAAAAGTGCCTAACCTATCTAGGTAAATAAATAAAATAAAAACAAGTAATGGCAGCAATTTCATAAAAACATATTTTTATAATTTCTATTTATAGTTTTATATAGATAATATTTGCATACATCCCTGCGATATCTCAGAGACCTCACATTGTACCATTTTAAAATTATAATATTGTTACATCTATAAGTAATCACATAGAACAACTATACCAGTAACTGCATGGTAATAATTTCTATGTAATATTACAAATGACAGTCGCATAGAACTTTATTTGTGACGTCGCTAAGTTTAAACAATATGATTTATATTTTTAAATTGTCTCTTAAACATATCATAGAAGTATAATTGTGATATCACACTTGAGATTACTAAAATACAATCGCATAGAAGTCAAAATCACATTATTGCACACAGGTATATATATATATATATACTGTTGTACACCAGTGAGATTACCCATACTTGCCCACTCTTTTAAATATATAAAAGTGCGCTTGATTAATCTAAAATACCTAGTAAAGTAGGTCTGTATATATACAGATGTATCAAACACACATTTAAGTGAGAATACATTATTGAAGATTAAGCTCCTATTATAGGTATGATAATGTTACAACTCATAATAACAGTTAACAAATAATTTCAGTATATTAAAAGCGGCCAGGTAAATAAAATAGCGGTTACCAACTCGACCGCTGTTTTTTTTTTTTTATTGAACTGGAAATGTGAAAAACAATAAAGGTAATCAGTCAAAATACAACGGAAACAAATAATATTAATATACGTTTATATTGAAATTACTTAAATTGTTTTCTGCTCGTTTCGTTTACAAGCACTACTATTTGCAGATAGCCAAACACATTCCTAAAAAGTGAGTACAGAGTCGACACGTGGCAGTTGCATAATAAAACGATGTGGGTAGGACTGCCCAAGTTACAAAATATGTTGTATGTAAAAATAGATAATATTAAGATTTTCAAAAATAAAAATTCGGTCGTTACCGACTCGTATATATATAAGGTCCGAGTCCAATACGGGTCGGTACGTTTCGCCGGTATATCGCATATTATTTCTACTTCTCGAAAGCTCAATTTTGAACCAATACGTGTCGATAAAGTCAAAGTTCTTTCTTGAAAATCTTGTCCGTATACTATATTATGTTTTTGGGAATTTGAATGGCATTTTTTTATTTAGTATAGAGGAAGCAGGCGATAGACGTCCAATTTTCGTTCTATTCGAATGCACATAATTATATTATAATGTTTACATTATGACATAATAATAATAGTAATATACAATGTTTTTTTTTATACATTTTTTTGTTTATTTATTTTTTTATTATTATTAAATTAATATTTAACTAAAATACATCGAAATAATCAATTAACGCCCACGCCGTCCAAATAATAATACATTTTAATCGGGAAGTATCACACGACATAGATGATGGTGTTTATTTGAACATTGTCGGCAAGCGTTCCATTCATATATTTACATACAAAAAAAAAAAAAAACATTTAACGACATTTCGTGAACCAAAAAAAAACAATAAATAAAAATAATAAGAAAAAAAAATATACACGCTTTAAAATTGAAATTTACATAGGTACTGAAAAATATAATATATTTATATATATATATATACGACAGCTTTTGACTCTAATCAGATACTGGTCTAATGCGGAGTATTGAGAAGACGACGGTTTTATTGTTGCATATAGAACCGTCACATAAAAAAAAAACGATAAACAGCGTCATGTTTGTAGTAATAATAAAAATAATAATAATAATAATAATAATTAATAGTAGTAATAATAATAATAATAATAATAATAAAAAAAATTACGAACAAACAATAATAATTAACTTTGCGAATATCACAACTGTTAAAACTAACGTCTACGCGTAAACAAACAAAATTCAGATCGAGAAATTAATATAATAATCAAAACAAATCTTAAGTCTAACCTGTCCAGGGGTCAATCGCTTTCGGCCTTGTTGTCCGATGGTTAATTATTCGTTAGCTATATCACTCTATACCTATAGTTTATAGGAACATGCTAAAAGTGCGTAATAATCAACTTTTTTTTAAAAACTTTTTTTTTTTTCTTTACACTCGTCAAAAGGCAAGACTCGAATGGTTTTTTATTACTAAAATATAATATATCATATATTATAATAATATTGTCCGGAACATTCGACGCGCCCTCGTATCGAGACGACGATATGCGCACGAGGACAATAATATTTTTTTAGACGTTCGCATTCCCCTTAGGCGGTTGTGGAATGACCGCGCCTGAGCACCAGCGGCCAGTGCACCAGACTATATAATAATATTATGTACACGAATAGTATAACACTATATGCATATACCTGCACACGACCCACGGTGATTATTTCAGTGGTATATGGTAATCGTGTGAACGGCATACATATATACACCAATATAATATGTACACGCTATATATAACGTCTCGTCACCTATCTGCACATTAATCAAAATATTATTATTATTTATATTTCATACTTTTGCCGTGGTTTTCAATGTGTTATATTATTACGATAAATAAAATACTAACGCGTGTTTGTGTTTTAAAATAATTTCGAGAGAGAGAGAGAGAGAGAGAGAGAGAGAAACGAAGGAGTTGACTAGATGAAGCTTAAGAGATAATTTCAGTGTGCAAAAATAATATCAAGTATAACGCATATCAAGAACATTCAAATTTAACGCTACACAATATTATATCGATTAGTTTTGTATGTTTGACGGTGAATGGATAACAGCTATGCATTATCGATCACACAGAATATCATATATATATAATATATATTAAAAAAAAAAAAAAAACATTTGGTCTTTGGAATCTTCAGTTGGTTTTTTTTTCATCGCTGAGAAGAAAACACTTTTCTTCTTGAGATCATAAAGTCTGCATGCCAACTAATGGTGATAGGGGTGGTGGAGGATTCGTGGTGTGTGGGTTGGAGAGGATGGGGGGGGGGAGTATGGGGGCGGTTGTTTGGCGGGGAGAAGGGGGAAAGCGTAGGAGGTTAGATAAAAATATCACATTGCACTATCGTTAACGATCGATGTTTAAAATCACTTTTTGGTAGCTATGCCCCGCTGAGTGAGCCCCTCGAACCGCTTAAACGTGTAGTTGATGAACACCCAGTCTTTGTAGATCACTTCGCCGTCTTGCGATATCGGTGCCGACGCTGGAAGAGAACACGGAAAAGAAATGGATTAGTAAAACGATACTACGGCGGACATTCGACACGGCATCGGTCGTCGTCGTCGGATAGGTATACTCACGTATTTCGAGCTTGACGTCCGGGAAGTCGTCGAAGTTGGACGTGTCGTCGATGGACTTGACCTGCACGGGTATGGCGGCAGGCCGTTCTCTGATGTGCTCCCAGTCGACGCCGCGGAAGAACGCTATCGTTGACCGGAGGTCGTCGATACCGCGACCGCTGTAGCCAAGGCGGCGGTCTGGTTCGCAACAGAACCGGGTGATGGCGTCGCGAGCCTCCTCGCTGATGGGAACCTCGGCCGGGAAGCTCAGCGTCTCCCGCCAGTTCATAACCTTCCTGTAGGTCTCCTGCGGATTTTCGCTGCAAAACGGCGGGTACCCTGCAAACGAACGACACAGATTAGCAACGGTATAAGGAGAATGTATTTTACTATTATACAACTATATATTATAATAATAAAGGCTGTTGCTATATATTTTGTGTCTTTGTAAGCTTATTAAAATCTCTATATAAATTATGTGTAATTTTAATACTCCATAATCCATCAACTGCTGCTGCTGTTTGGAATTGAAAACCTCTCTAGTTAATAACAATGTCTAGAGTTCTATCATAAAAAAATCAAGTTGCACTTTTAAATTGGTTTAAAAAGGTATTTGATACATACCAGTGGTTCTCAACCTTTGTGTGTTGGAGACCGATGATATTTACTAAATTTTTCACGAGACCTTTATGAAAATAATGTTCAAAACCTACCCACACTAGATTTTTTTAATTACCAAGATCAAAAGAAACCATTACTCTTCATTTATTTATTTATTATCACTCATATTACTTATAATATTAATAAGTCATAATATTAGTTACATTTATTTTATTTTATTACATATCAACGTTTTACATTTTTGGTGACCCATTCAAAATTATTCACGACCCTACAGTTGGTTGAGAAACGCTGATATATACGGCGATATATTTTAAGTATTGATCACGTTTTACATTCACGCAAACATCTTCTTAAACAAACGTGAAACGTGATTACAATAAAGGAACTCTGCACTGCGCATTAATAATTATAATCGCAGTCAGTAATTGTTTCAAGTGTGAGTTTTGTTTCATTGTGGTTGTTGATGAACACACACGTTTGCAACTACCTACCATATACAATTATGGAGGTGTAAGTCTTAAGTGGATGGCAATATATTAAATAATGTGTGCACAATAGAGAAGAGTTAGCTTAATGAATAGAACCTAAAGTCACGGTTTTGTAAGAAAATAAAAATATTAATCAAAGATGTGAGATATTATACACTGCAGTTTCAATAATATTTTTTGAGTGATGCTTTTATGGTACCGAATTTGTTTGTTTTGAAAGTAATAAAATATTTTGTTGACTAATTGAATGCAAAATAGGTGAAAATATTAATGTCATAAATCTTATACGACGATCGGTATAAAACACGATTAAAAAAGAAAATTAATGACTTCAACAAACAAGATTCAATAACAACTTAAAAACGTGATCATTTTGGAATTCATTATAAAATATAAACATTAAAACAAGATTTTCACACAAAAACCTCAAATTAATTATGTCGTAAGACTTTACGGTGCAGCTATACTAATAATAGCTTATTCAAAAAAAAAAAAACTGCTATAAAGAGCGTCTAAAATCGTTACAGTGTTATATAGGTTAAAGACAAAAACACGAACGTTTTCGGGATGAAATGGAAAACCATACAAGTAAATAACATATAATATAGTAAAATATTATAGTCTTAATACAAAAACTTTATGCGTCTATGTCAGGTGCGGATACAAGGGGGGGGAGGCATAAGAGCGATGCCCCCCCCAAATGTTACGAAACAAAAAAAAAATATTATATTGCAACTGAAAAAAACTCAACTGTTTAGGCTGTTATTTTTTTAGTTTTTATGTACATCACAAATAATAATAAATCACTACATTGTTTTGCAGATCGTTGAATCGTTCTATTTATAATTCGGTAATTTCTAATCGCGCCGATTTTTAATTTAATTTCATATTTCATATTTTTTTTTTTGTTCTCAAATAAAGAGTTTTCTTTTCAATGTCCCTACCTATTTTTTTAAATTCGTAGTTAAAAGTTTATTCCTTTACAGAGTTAAGAACTATTTGTGGTAAATGGTACCTATAAACATTATATAATATTATAGAATTATCGAATTTTATTTATTAATGAAAACCGCAAATGCACACGAATTCCTCACCGATTAGCATTTCGTACATGATGACACCGACACTCCACCAATCGCAGGCCGGACCGTAACCGGTCTGGAGGAATACTTCGGGCGCTATGTAATCCGGCGTGCCGACGGTGCTGTAGGCCAGCGCCCGGCGATTTCTCTTCCAGCTCTCCGCGCGCCGTTTGCTGTCCATCGGACTCGACGCCGGCGAACAAAAAAAACCTAAAAACACGAGTCCGTTTAGCGCGCCTATAGTTCGAATTTTCCGCAATATAATATATCATCGATATACACTCACTGAAATCCGACGGTTTGGCCTGGCTCAGGTCTCTGTAGAAATCCGTCCGGTGCGACTTTTTCAGGCCGGTGCACAGTCCGAAATCGGACAGCTTTATGTGGCCCCTGGCGTCCAGTAGTAGATTGTCGGGTTTTATATCCCTGCGAGGGTAAACGATATTAGCATACACACACACACACACACACGCAAACGTACAAATATATATTATGTATATAAGATAAGAATGTCACGCAGTCTTGTAAAGTTTAAAAAAACATTATGAATCGATTCCAAAATTAAAAAGAAAACTTTTATTGGGATATTCTTAATAAAATATATTGCTTTAAAGGTTATAATATAGGTATAATATATTTGATGAAAGCGTTTTTGTTTAATTTTTTCCATCGAACCTGTGTATAAATCCGAGTTTGTGTATGGAATCGATAGCCAACGCTGTTTCGGCGATGTAAAACTGCGTACACTCCTCGCTGAGTGTGTCTTTTTTCATGAGAAGCGTCATCATGTCACCGCCGGGCAGGAACTCCATTATAAGGTAAAGGTTTATTGGATCCTGGTAAAAGTCAAGGGGCAGAGTTTTATTGTAAGTATATTTTCTGAAAAGGTCCTTTTGTACATATATTTTTTTTTTGTATACCACGGTCGATATACACGTGGTGGTCACCACACCAAAGCGGTTAGGTCCGGTGCGTACGATTAATTATTCATTCGCAAACACATCGGGCACGAGGTATGATAGTTACCTGAAAACTGTAGTACATTTTGACGACCCACTGGTGATCAGCTTCGACGAGGACGTCCCTTTCTGCGCGGACGTGCGCCACTTGTTCTTTTTCGAGCATGTCGGCTTTGCGTAGGATTTTCATGGCGTATATGTGACCAGTGTCTTTCTTTTGAACCAGTCTCACCTAGAAACGAGAAAGCAATATTATAATAAATATCATCAAATCGTATTTAAAAACACTTAAAACGTATATTATAAAATATATAACTCTTAATTATAATATCTACAAAATAAACTACCTATATATAAATCGTACTATTAAAGTTTTGTTAACATTATCATACATAAGTCGGTAGTAAAAATGTACACTTTTTCCGGTGCCCTTTAACACCGATATTTCGAATCGTTGAAAAATGCAATATATACATTTTGTTTAAATAAGTTTTATAGATCTTATGAACTCGAGATGCACTAGCGTTCGAATATATTTCACTCCAGCATAATATTGGACGGAAAAGATAAAAAACTTCTGATATTGAAGACGAACTTTTCTTTTTTTTTAAATTCATATCATTTAATATTCTATTTATAAGAGCATATGAGTTATATGTTGTACCTATAGTATTTATGTGTAGGTGCCTACACTTAGACAATTCAAATATATGTTGTCGAAGTAAACGAAAATGTACTATCATTCTATATAGATTGTTGGCATTTGACTCGATTCTGCGAGTTTGCATATACCGAATAAGGCAAATATTAAACATTAACCATTGTGTTTTCATAAAAAAATACAAATAACATAAAATACATATAGTATAACATGTCTAAGGAAATCTTTGTTGGCGATTGCTAAATTTATTTTTTATGTCAGCTGGCCGCAATATATCACATAATAGAAGACAAAAATGTTTTTCCCATGTTTTTACAACTAATGTATTCTATACCAATTTTAACAAACGAAAAATTAGACAAAGGATAGCACGTGTAACCTTTCAATAACACAATAATGTGCAAGTATTTCTGAATTGAATATTTAAAAAACCTTTTAGAAGCTAGAAATACAAAAAAATATTTATTGTATTGTCTTTTCAAAGAAATTACAAATCAAATCTTATACTTAGGACCTATCAAGGTAAAAAAATAATTTTAATAATTTAATTGACACGTATTTAAATATACAATTTAATACTTTTCTAGACGAAATAACTGCATTTATTCATTATGCGACAATGGTAAGTAAAAAATGAGAAGTTAAGTTTTAATTTTTTCTTATCTTAAGCATGTTTTGGAGTAAAAAAAATGGAATGGAGTTAACATATCAAGTTAGTAAATTGTTACTGTTTGGTGTATAAGCGTTTACACATTTCATTATTTCTTTTACAAATATTGCACAACTTTTTTAAATTACCGATATTAATAACATGCCAGGTTTTTCAAATGGTTTTCAACAGAAACTACCTATTTAGTTCATGTTGATTATGTGCCATTACATAAAAAAAACAAATCTCATAAAGTAACTTAATAACTTTAAAAACTATAATGACATTTTATAGCTTTGTAATATTATCTATAATAAGCTAGATCTGGTTGAAAAAATGTATTTAAGACATGGAAAATCTGTGGGAAATATGTGAAATATCTGTAAAGTGTTCACTAATATATATTAATATGCTCTCAAAGATTTACTACGAAAATATGTACCTACGTTCGACGACAGTATATACCTACTGGGACGTAAAAATTACTTCAGTTGATCGCTGGATTTAATATTATACATCGGTTACTAAACCTAACTAATTAAACTAATGAACTGCAATACAGTCAATTTCAATGATTTGTGTATATATTCGTTTATTTTATTTTCATAGAATAATGTGCCCCACATCTACAATAGAATAAAAGTAAAAACAATACAACTTAGCCAAAATGGTTATAATATTTAGTTCTTATTGATTGAAAACGAAAACGTAATAGTATGATTATAGATATATCCTTGGTTTAAAAAAAACCTATTAAATACAAATATAAAAAATATAATTCAAATCACATGGCCTTCTATAATTATTGTACTATATAATATGATATAGGTACACCGATTATTATGTATGCCATATATATATACAATACATAAATAAAATTAAATATGTAATGACGGCAAACGGTTTCTACAATAAGTATCCAACTCCATATTGATCAATATACCGTCGAAAAACTTGAAAACCGTATATATAATACAATAGATAATTTATAACAATCGGCCTCATATTTCATACTTTATTTTCAACTACTATATATACTATATAGGCCGAGTAAACTGTTTGTAGTAAAATCGTCGATCAAAATATCAAACACATTTTTGTTTAATACTGCATTATAATTTAAATATGATGTGTATAAACGATGTCTAAATATAGCGTATAATAGTTGGTTTTTTAAAAACGGTTTGTACATTTTACCATAATATATTATATGTATATTCAGGAGGAGCCGGTACAAAAATAATGTAACACCCATTTCTATACATTTACCTAGTCAAGTATATTATATTGAATGGAGCGAAGAAACCGCGCGAATCGAAGGTAATATTATGAAAAAAAAAAATATATATATCTATTGATAAAAAATCTTGTCGGACGGAAAACCTAGTTAAAATAATAGTATTATATACGTAAGTAAAACGTAATACGAATTTGGGTTAAAATCGAACGGAACCAATTCATCGATTCGAATAGCTAATGGTGCGGTGGCTCGATGTACCGTGACTGGTGTACCTACTGTATATATATATATATTACGTAATATATCGTTAACTACACAACTTCCGAATAAAAATACAAAAGAAAAAAAAAGGAAATAAAACACATAAAAGACGACTTACCTCTCCGAAAGCACCGCGGCCAATGACCTTTAACGGTTCGAAATCCTCTACCCCGAGCCTGGATCTCTTGAGCCTGAGAAATTCCGATTCTTTTTGCGCATGTTGTTGGCGTTTTTCTTGTTTCTGTTGCTCCGACAGGCTTTCGTCCTTTAAAGTTTCCTCGAGTTTTGCCAACCTGTAAACACGATTTAAAGGACTCCGTATAATTATAAATGTATATCAATATAGACTATGTAAACCGAAGTGAAAATGTCATCGTTACCGCTGAAATAATAGTAATAATAACGCGAGTTCCTTATTATATCATTTATATATGCCCAGTTCGTATAGATAGGGTGTCCCAGGTCTATTTGACTAATGCAATAACTTTTTTTCTACTCAATATGTTTAAGTTTTTTTTTTTTTTTGTATGATTTGTAGAGCTCTGCGCTATAATTTGTATATCTTATATTTTATTTTATTTTTTTACAACAAAAATAAATAATTTAAATTTTGTATTTAATATTTTTCTAGTAATCCAAGATAGCTATTTCATAAATAAGTATTTAAAAACCATTTTGGCGTTTAAAACTTTTAATTTGGTTAAGTCGTACATTTTTAAACAATTTTCAAAGTGTGTTAAAATTCAAAATTATTTTTTGCTAATCACTGTTACTGCTGTAAAAGTTATTGCATTACAGTCAAATAGACCTGGGACACTCTGTATATAATATGACGTCGACCGAGAAATATTAACTGCAGCTCTATATGCATTATTGTACATATTTGAATATGTTTTTAATTATATTTTTTTCTTTAGACAATATTACATACGACGCGTATATGTATGGGATTATTTTTTCATTCAGAAAGACTATATACAAGCCATACACGAGCTATATATTATAAATACAAACATATTTTTCGTCGAGGTGGAATAAGATAGCGATTCCTATTCGAACGAAGAGTAGGTATACGCACGCTGATGAGTTTTCTTTTTTTACGAATAACAATATAACATTTTATATTACACATATATACACACGGAATATATAAGAGTGAAAAATCAAATTGGAAGTCTCGATTTATAGCGTGTGTATAATATACATCAAGACGGCACGAAAACGGTCTGCGGGAGCAATGTTTAACGGACCGTTACACTATACACGCTGCAAGGTTTATCACTTATAAATAATAAGGTCGTTCGCTATAAAATCACTTAAAAGTCAAAGGCAAATTTATTTTTATTCAAACACGAAACGGAAAAATCTGGCAGGAAATTAAACGGCTAAGCTCGAGATGAGGTACAAATACAATCAAAACAAAACATAAATATAGGTAACCCACCACACTGAATTAGTGGCGTTTTACCAACGTTTTTTTTTTTTTGTTTTGAGTGGTGAGGGACACAATTACAATAATTGTGCTAAGGTTGCCGATTATAGATTGAACTAAATACATTATATATTTATATGTACTGAGGTACATTTGAGGTTACAACTATTTTCATATTTTTTTATACTTTTTAAACTGGACACACCATTAAAATACGTTTTAAGTGATTTAATCTCAAAACCCCTGCAAATACAGTTAATTTATTGATGGTTATATTTAAATGTTTCATGATAATACTTTTTTAAAAACAACAACAACACAGGTTATATCTACCTATTTGATTAATATTATAAAAGGGAACACAATCAGCTAACAGAATTATATAGGTAAAGGCTTATCGAAAATGCTTGATTTATAGGAATGGGGGAGATTTCAGAAGAATCATATCAACATAATATAATGTAGAGATTCTCCGCCATTTAGGTAGTACGAAATACGGATCCCTAAAATGTGTACGTTTGTGTTGTCTTCTGATAACACATAAATTATAAAAAAATATGTTATTTAAATTTACCAATAGGTAGTAAATAAAAAAAAATGAATCTGTCCTTTACATTCATCTAATTAATACGCAGCACCACGGGTAAATCCGTAAATCAACTATCAAGAAATGTCAATATACATAAATACCAAATTGACTAACACGTTGAATTAATTTTTTAATACAACATTTACAATCAAAAATCTAGTATATATTTATAGTCGCGAATTTGAAATTTGTTGTCGTAAAACATAATATATTTTAACGTGTGTTTTTCAACCAAGAAATAAACGTGTCTTTCTGTATCGAAACGAATGAATCTTGATTTATTGTGTTAAAATTTTAAAATAAATATGTATATTAGATGAATATATATATAATATCTAAACAAGAAATAAATTGAATAACCGCCAAAACGTAAGTCACTCGACGCATAAAAAAATATTGCTGTACGCGCGTGAAACGAATTATTATCTAAAAACTTTATGTTATTGATCAAATTCATCAAACTGGTATACTTAATAAATGTACCTATATATTTTCGAGTGTTAAAAATATTTCTATTAGATGCACGAGTTGTGATCTTAAGAAAGTGAAATGTTTAATAATAATAAAACAAATTTTAAAAGGAAATATAAATGATCTTTTCAATTAAATACCTACATGAAAATAGAAAACAAAAACTATTTATAATAAATGTATAATGATCACAATCAACACGCTTTGTCGTTAATTAACATAAAATCCAATTACGCTGATTTGATTAGATATCATATTTACCGAAGTACGCATATTGTTGTACATAACGACAAGAAATGTAATTATATACCATACATTATATAAGTATACTATTATTACATAATACATATGTTTACATATCAAATTTGAAACACTTGCGCTAACATTTGGACATTAAAAGGTAGGTAAGTAATTTAAACGTAAAATATAAACATACGTGCGTATATCGATTTTAAGCAATATTATGCAATAAACTAATAACGATAAGCTAATCGCTATGATGATAAATAATTCGAATATTCAATAATTTTAATTTGGCGAATTTCGTTTGCCAACAATATATAATATAATAACGGTACAATCGATTTATTACAGTCGGAAAACGGCGGCGATACAACAGAACGAGTACGACTATCGACCAAAAAAAAAAAAAAAAATATTAGAATATAATAATAATATACGATAACACTGACATAGATTAATAATGACGTGTAAAACAAAATGAAAGAAATTTGACCTCCAACAAGAAAAATTAATATCATCGAGTCGTTTGGTATACATAATATATACATATAAATATATATATAGTCCGCAGTGCCTACTATATACCTTAGTTATGACCCTATTATTTTTACTACCTCTGTACAGAAAACGGCTTTAGATGCGAATTCTCGAGGGATAAATTGATAAAAATCAACTCGGTAAGTGTGATTGATTCCGGAGTTCTAAAAAAACGAAGGTCGACGGCACTGCGGCATCGGTGAAAATGGAAGACTATTCACAACATGTGCCTGTAAAAGAGAGGTCCCTTTTGATAACAGATAATAAATAAAAGTAAGAAATCAACTCGTTTTCCGGAGGGATTCCGGTCCGGGGCCCGTCTGAAATCGCTTAGAAATGAATAATATAATATATTTGTAACATATTAGGTATATCAATGACATATCTCATAGACGAAATATAGATATAGGTATAGCACATATTATTATATGCGAAAAAATAATAGACTGTATATAGCTATACAATATTTGTAGGACTGTATATAGGAATATTATAATGATGCATTTTTAGACAAAGTACAAAGCAATTAAATTAAAAACGAAAAATGTTAACTTATATATAGCAGCAGCACGAGCATCAACCAAAAAAAAAAAAATCATTTAATCAGCATAAAAGTTATTAAATTTTTTTCCAAACTAATCAGCAATATCAAAAACAGTTTTTTCGGAAAGTATTCGGATTGTACGAGTACGTTGAGTTTTTTTACCATGACATATTTTACTTATCTAATTAAAATTAATGTCAAATTTTGATGTTTGTTTTTCTTCTATATTATTATCGTAGACTACGCAGCAACTACGCGAGTATTGATGAGAAAAACTTTGGGAAGAAGTCGCAGAAAAACGTCGTTTGACGTCTGACCGAATGAAAATCAAATAATAAAAAAATGAAAGCCGATTTTTCGACCAGAAAAATACTGCGGGTGACACGCAATACACAATTAGTTAAAAGAAATCTTATCGATTTCGGCTGACGGCAAAAATGTACGTGCTTTCGTGATTGAAAATTCACGTCACTGCAGAAATGGTTGTGGTAATAACCGCGGCCATTACCGTTTTGGTTCCACGAATTTCTCGTTGCCCTTTTGAGGATATCAAAATGCGCATAAATTACACCGCACGTATACACAAGTGCCGAGGAATTTTCAACGTACCTATATATACTATATCTAAATATAAATGCATTAAATATTTTGTGCACAAAGTGTTATCCCGTTTCCGGCGGCATATTAAGGGGTTTCAAATCAAAATCAAATCAAAACTATACGCTGTAGCAGGTACGAACCCACGGTAATATATTCTGCAGTGAACCCGGTAAGTGTGTCGCTGACAATGACCGCGATCATCGCAGTTGCGTGATGGTTGAGAGAAAAAATATAAAGAAACGAAAAAAAAATAAAAACTCGGAGGTTATATAATATGCGCGTTGTTTGCAATTATTATAATTATTTTTACGAATGGAAAATAGAAGAAAAAAACGTACGGGTTTGTTGTCCCAAACGTTATTAATTATCCGGAAAACGTCTATAATATTCACAAGAACGATTTATTCGTATAGGACATCCGTAAACCATCATCGGCTATACATACAAACAACAAGTCTCTAGAACAAATAATTGATTATTTTTTTTTTAGACACTTTATCGCTTATCGCAAAGCTCCTCAGCCCCTGCTAGCGGCAGTATAATAACGAATTAACATGTATGAAAAATAATCACGAGCACGACGAGGTATCGTCGCCACACGCATATTCGCACGCTGAGTATATGTAAAAATAATAATTAACATGCAAAGTGCAACGTCGCAATAAGGTGAAAAAATTGACGTTTTCGTGTCTATATTTTGTCCGTTTACACACATTTTTTGGCGTTTAAACTCGCGCGGACATTTCACGGTTGTGAGTACTACAACAAAAACTATTATTTACGCGCGGGAACAAAACAAAAATTAGGTAGGACGACGAGTTCCTCCCGCTGCGACCAATCGTACAAAGGGCAACAGGCTATTTTTTTTTTGCGTATCGATTGTTTGGGGGCATTATATTGTGCAGGTACGGTTTGCTGTATACACGGTTCATGCATAATATTATGTACAATATAATATATATTATACTGAACAGCAAACTGCACATAGGTATACGTATTAATAGTTACGCACGTGACAAAAAAAAAGTGCTCGTGTTTGCTGTAAATTGCGAAGCCTAGGACCGGAATCGTGAGCGTATATACTATAATTTATAGTCACTTTTTCTGAAGGTGTCATTTCTATCCGCCGTCTTGCAGAGAGACATACTATATTGGAATGATTGCAGATAACTGTGATAACTTTTTAACGTTGAGCCCGGCCAGAAAAATAAATCAGAAACTGTACAAAAATGAAAATTATCTTACACGCTGCGTCTAAAATTGTTCACCCAGACGACGTAATCTTGTATTCAATTCGTTTAATACGATAACACATATTTTATCCCGCGACATGGACCAATAATTAGTTAGACCAGCGGTTCCCAAACTTTTTCCCATCGCGGCACATTATTATTAGTTACTATAAGTCACGGCACACTTTGGATAAATATTATCTACTTATCGAATAATAGGTGTATAATGATGTCGGGTATTATTATCGTTAATAGGTAATAATATTATTATCTCTCTATAGCTGTACTGTATATATATATATATCACAGAACTGTTCTGTGTATCATACATTTACGAACCATACGAATAATATGATTGGGCGCGCAATCCTTTTTCTGTAAGAAATGCGAGTTTGTTTATCGTCGATCCCTCCTAGAATTGAACTATTATGCAAACAACATCAAGCACACGTTTCACACTAAAATTTATAATTATATCTTTTTTTTGAAATTTTAAAGTTAATTTTTGTATTAATTATTTTTATTTGTATTTTATATTTAAATACATAAATTTTATTAAATTTTATGATTTTTTATAAAAAAAAGTTCAAGTTGTCGCGGCACACCTTTCAAATTTCACGGCACACTAGTGTGCCGCGGCACACCCTTTGGGAAACACTGAGTTAGACCATTAGTTTTCATATTATTATGCTTTGTCCAGAAACATATATAAGGGGTGACCGCGAGTGAGGGCTATGTGAGTTCGATACTACTTCACAGTTACCTTCCACGTTTATGAGTTGATTTATAAAAAATATGTAATGTTTTTTTTTATACGTCATATATAGTCTTTATCAGTGGCCAGTGTCCAACATGTTGTTGTTGTCGTCGTGTGTTTATCACTTATATTAAAACTTAGATAGTAAATACACCCTGCCACAGGTCTATTTGACTAATGCAATAACTTTTTTTCTATTCAATATTTTTAAGTTTTTTTTTTTTGTAATGATTTGTAGAGCTCTGCGCTATAATTTGTATATCTTATATTTTATTTTATTTTTTTACAACAAAAATAAATAATTTAAATTTTGTATTTAATATTTTTCTAATAATCATATATTATATTAATATCATATTTCATAAATAAGTATTTAAAAACCATTTTGAAGTTTAAAACTTTTAATATGGTTAAGTCGTTAATTTTTAAACAATTTTCAAAGTGTGTTAAAATTCAAAATTATTTTTTGCTAATCACTGTTACTGCTGTAAAAGTTATTGCATTAGTCAAATAGACCTGGGACACCCTGTATACTAACAATTACTTATCCATACGCTGATTATAGGTGCATATATATTTACATTTTAGCTCCCCGCCCTCGTTTCATTCATAAATCCTCATCTGGTTATGGGGGAAAAAAAGAAATTAAAGAGCGAGGATATGCCGCAGGGTCGTGAGAGACGAAGCGTAGTTAACAATTTTTACAAAATTTTATTGCGCGCGTTTAGTATAACAATATAATATACCTATAACTATACGAGTATATAAATTGTTAACGTCACACGCCGCACCGGGTGCGCGAGTAATAATAATGATACCAACATTTAATAACCACAAGCAACCACCACCTATCTGCAGCAGTTCATTCGGCTAGAGCAATAAACTTATGCCGACGCAATAATTTTGAAGGAACCTTAATATATATATATGTATATATATATATACCTATACGTAAACATTAAGCACACACAGTCCGGAGAAAATCATTATTACGGGACACGGCGGGTATGTGACTGTATAGAAGTATATAATATATTGTACACACATATATACGTAATATATATGATACAAAGTTTCAAAAATCGTTTAAAATCGACAATTACATATATTATATACTTGTGAAGACGACAAATTGTTTACGCATATATATACGTATTATATACACGCTCGTCAGTTTCGATGTATAATAGTAAACGTGTTTTTGAGTAGTTTACAAAAAAAAAAGAATTATATAGGTACCTCCTATATACGCGTATACGCTCTAACAACTTTACAAACTTCAAGAGTATGTATTATATATATATATATATATGTAATACTGGTATTTTTTACGATACTTCACAGCATTTTCGTGATTTTTTAGGGTAACAAAAAAAAAATCATTATAAGTTCTTTCTTGGAGTTCTGAAAAATTACTTTTATACCCTTTGACGTTCGAATGTTTAAATTTTATCGACTGTATATATTTTAATAAACGAGGTACGAATAGTAGAAAATTTGATTACAACGCGCGGGCGATTTGTTGTTATTTTTTTTTTTTACACATTTTTGACGTTATATAATTAAACTCGATGGCAAAAAAATGGTTGTGCGAATTTCCTTCGCATTAAGCCGGCTAAATGAAAAAAAGTTATATGGTATACGTCGTATATATATAGTAAGTTAATGGCGTTATTTGAAATTAGAAAAAAAACAGCGCCGTTTCGTCCATTAACATACCAGCTATTTATCTTTCATAATATTATATACAACAAAAACGCACTGCATAAAAAACTTTCATAGAATTCAATTCCTGAAAGTTGTCATATCATAACAATGCGAGTCTTATATAAGTATAAGATTAGGCGGTAAGTCACGGACCACAGTCCCTCCACTGCAGCACAGCCTATTCTCTAGTATTCCGTTGCAGTTATACAGCGGTATACTCGGGCCCGTATTTACAAAAATTACCGCCAGGGACAACATACAATTTGCCACCTCCCCTCCAAAAAAATATTTAAAAAATATTTTGCTTTATTGATATTACACAATTTTAGTAGTAAATAGTTACATCGATATAAAATAAAGCTCAGTAAAAGTGTACATTATGTATGGCATATATTGAGCAAGTCTATATGTGCACTGGACCGAATGACGATCGTCGTAGTCTTATTCCACGACGTTATTGTTTTCAAGATTTTTCGCTCTACGGCGAGAATCCTATTATAATGTAATATATTTCGTACGATAGTTGTTAAGCGTATAATATTTCAACAGACGCGGGTCTTTTTTAACCACACGTGTTTTTTAAGCCAAAAGCTCAAGTTGTACGCACAACGTCAGCGTTCAAAACCACAGATCTCTGGTGAGTTATTACTCACTCGTAATATAAACCGCTAAATAATACAATATTATACATGTATATTGTATATACTATATAGTATATATATTACTAGTACGACGACAATGTGAACCTATTTATAAATAGAACGTTCCAGCAGTGACGTTAAGCTTGCTTTTTTTTTTAATGCGGTACGCGATTGACCACAAACCGTTTTTAATAGTAACCGAAAAATAAAAATAACAATGATATTAAATAATAAATTCCTATAATAAAAAAGTTACAAAAAATATACGCGACGTGTGCGCTCGTATTGTTTCATAACACACGTATTAATATTATATTAGATTATAAATAGCGTTTCTACATTAAATAGGTATACCTCTAATATGTAGCAAGAAATCGTGTAGTTCAATCTTTTGAGGATTAACTCTGACGATTGAAGTCATATTATATATATTATTCTTACGACATAGGTATAATATAGTGATCGAGTCTTAGTAATATTATTTTATCGTATACATATATACATAATACGAGCTCGTATAGGTAACTGCTAAATGTATTATACATATTATACATTATTCGAACTATATACAACACGAATTTATACAATTTCCGGTTCGATGGTTTACTACATTAACCTTACATCGTCGTTTTGGGGATTTCAGACGATTTTCGATTTAGCGCTACAGGTGTGTGTGTATATATATATATATATACAGATCATCATCTCCCCGGCACGTTTGCAAAGCGGATGTGACGACGACGACGGCGGCGGCGATGGGTACCTATGTATAATAATTTAATACGTACATCCCATCATGTATTACACGCCACATAACGTTATACGATGTTATGTGTACAATAATATAACTATATACGCGAACGATGTACATACTATTATAATATATATATAGGTACTATAAAATAATATATATGTACCTGAACGTGACGGATAGCTGCATTTATATGCGCCGATCGGAAGGGTGTGCGGTGGGGGGTATACGGTGTGAGGGGGCGGGGAAGGCCCCAGAATTCACTCGAGTTCTTGCAAAGTCCGTTTCGAGTGTGTTTTCATTCTTCTATACTATACGTGATATTATATAATATTGTTTTTTTCTCTCGTTCGATAGCCATTTTTTATTTTGTTTTAACAGTGCTTTATATATATATATACCTATATTATAACATCCTTTTTGGATTCAGAGCGGAACAAGTAATGATGTATACTATTGGTTCAATATACAGAGCGATAGGTGTGTTTTTTCAGATCGGTGAAGATGAACTCCAAAAGTTTCATGCGAAGCTGTTTTTCTAGGAAGGTGTAATAGAAATTGAACACGAACAGGGTACGTTGAACGAGCAGTTTTTGAAACTTTCTGATCGTTTTCCAGAAAATCGTAAAAAAAAATCTAACTCAATTCGGAAAAACTAATAAGCTCGATATTATGGTGGACGACAAACACGTTTTTAATTTAAAAATTATATTTTGTTCGTTTTAATGACAATATAAAATACTGGATATTTTCGGGATGTCCTGGATTGCCAACATAAGTATTTCTAAGTCGTTAGAAATATTGATTACTATTATATAAATGCTTTGAATACACATGTGATGATATAACATGTGTCATATGCACATGGACAAGCGTCGAGTATACATAGTTTTTGTATACTTTAGAAATGAGTTATTTGCAAATAACGTTTTTACAACCAAAAGTTTCAAGAGAATAATTGAACAGCAATTATAGGAGTTTCACTTGGTAAATGGTATTGAAAGAAACAAATTCTTCTGACAACAATATATATAGCTATATACTGACGACTGCGAGGTTAAACTTTGGCTACGTTTCAGCAAAAAGCATACAACAGTTTCACGTGAGGACAAAAAAAATTGTAAATACATTATTTTAAGAACGAGTACACAAAAAACAATTGGCAAGCAATGAAAGATAATAGTTTTGTGGTCGTTAAGAACTTTAGTGGTTGTTGTTTGTTTTCATCATATTATATAAGGAAAATATTATTTTTATCTTTTATTTTAAATATCACATAATTATATTGTAGAAACGTAATAAGAAATAATTTATAAAACTGCTGCAGTATGATCCAAAATATTAGTAAATCAGCGTATATACTGCAGGCGGTGATTCAACAAACACGAGCGGTTACAAAATTGTAAAGAACATGGTTTTTTTGAAAACGTCGATGGATCTAAATAGAAATGTGAAGTTCGTTATTACATTTTTTTTTATGTATTTTGGATAATAATCTTTAATTGTAGTGTTATCACATTTCTAAAATGGTTGTAATATTCAGTATACTTAATTTTATACTCGAACAATTTTTACAATCATAAAATGCTAAAATATTAATACTAATTATAGTAATTACTATATAATTTTTAAATCATTATAGCTAGGTATATACATTTTTAAACCTATTTCTATGGAGTACGTCACTATATCCTTAGTGGGTACTTAGAGTTTAATAATTTTAGATTTATAAACATCAACATAAAAAAAAAAATTATCTGCTTTCATTTAAAAGACGCAATTTGTGCCGACACAGAATAATCCTTAAGTTAAATAATAAACATCTCAGAACTAGAAAATGTGATTTTTATGTAAGTGTATGTATACTTATACATTTTAAAAATTAGAACTTTCATAAATTCATTAATAAAGGACTAAATGAGGGTATATAATATTATTATACACTCACTCTGTATAATATATTATATGCGTTTATATTATTACTATTGTTATTATTATTATTATCATCATCATAACAAAAAAAAAACTGTCTCCGTGGATGGGTATAGTAATTCTTTATTAAATATTTTTCGTTGTTGCGTTATCTCTCGTGAAGATGACGTTATTGCTTTAGCAGATATTATGCTTTTATGTTCGACTTACAGCTTCATAAAGAGATCCGGCGGATTTGATTTTACCGTACCTCCACACTGACGTTATCGCTGTGTGTTTCACTGTTATTGAATTATTTGAGTCCTGCTTTGTTAGTGTTATTTTTTGTTTACAATGATGATTACATCTTTAATGGTGATCTGCAAGAAGCATATACTGTTGCGAGATGATTTATAATATGTCAACTTCAATCGCGATCGTTTTTTTTTTTTACAACTTAAGTACTTTATGGGTAGTGGTATTAAAGAAATAAATATTTTATTTATTCATTATAAATTCCAGAATATATTCGTTACTCAAATCGATTAAAAATATATTTTTGTTCGTACAAATAACGTGACAACAGTATTTCCATTACAGAATACTTAAAAATATCCCCTTTAACTTTCTATATATGTAAGTACAATTATTGTTTCAACAACTAATATTTTTAAATTTCATTAATTTTATAATATTTTATGTAAATTTAAAGTTGTACTTCAAATTCTGTAGATTATACATTTTTACATGACGTCTCTATAAACAGTATATTAGAGCGCTTATCAGACCAACCATTAACGTTTGACCTTATCATATACGTTTATGTTTTCATAATTCGTGATGCAACTTGGTCAACTATTGGAACGTGTATTAATTCACGTATTCAAGATAATATACTAAAATATTGTTAATATAGTGATATACATCTATCAAACATTGTCCACTGATAGGTAAGAACTACATTTTATAATGTTTTAGTCGTTAAACTAACTTGAAACTATAGTTATATTCCATGTAGTTCACACAAATAAACTAAAAAACATTGCACTAATACTAACTTATATTTTATTAAAATAGGTCTAGACGTTATTATAAATACAGAGTAAATACCAAGTTAAAGAATTGTTATTGTATGATATTCATAATTAATATAAAATCTTTATTATTGTTACGTAACAATAATGTAATATATTATGTATACAAATTGAAAAATTGAGATAAAGTTCAAAGATATCAAATTGTAATGATTGGCAAAAATAAATTTTTTTAGTTTTCAACAATTTATTACTTTATAGTATTCTCAAAATATTTATTATTCTAAATGTTATTCAATCTTAAAAAAAAAAAATACCTTCACGGATTTTGACGTTGGTGGTCAGTATAATATTTATTTATTTAAAGCTTGGACCAAAGAATAATGTTCTATTATAAAATATTATAAAAACACTTTTTTATGAACTTTATGTGATTAAAATAAATTACTCTTCATTAGTTAAAAAAAATGTATAAGTACTTGGTTGTTAAGCTTAATTTTCTTTGTTAGTTTCAGACACATTATATTTGATAGTCATAACATTTAAAAGTATTTTAAGTTTAGATAAATTGAGATTTGACCTTTCGATTTCTATAAGTCATGCTTATCAACCAATTTAGTATAAACCGATTGTGCGGTTTAAATTGTTATATTTATATTAGTGAATAGTAAATAGTATGTTAATGTTAGTATAATACAGTAGTAACATCTTTTATTTATTTTATAATGCGTTACTAATAATTGAGTTTCTAACATTAAAATTAAACAATATAGAACATTCAGAAAAATATAACCTAACGACTTATTGTTATAATATTGTTGGCACTTAAATGTTTCAAAAGATTTAATTTGTATAAATAATATAATATGTATTGTATTTTCTATTAAAATTGGTATTTTTTTGAAAGTTTGGGGGCAGGAACTAAACAGGACACTACAGATGTGTATATAATGTGTGTTATTCACATTTCATTTGCAAGACATATTGGAATCGAACGATCGACGTAATGTCATTGCAATACTCCAAAAACGCAATTATACAATTGTTATGAAAAAAAGTCGCAGTCACGTCATTATTCCTCGAGCAATTCATGCAAGGGGCAGGATGAAAGGACAGCCGAAGCCGAAAGAAGAATTAATATGTAGTAATATTAGGCGCCGAGTATGTTTGTATAATTAGTGTTTAAACATCATATTATAATAAACGATGGCAGCAGAGGAGCAGTGTTGTCCACACAGATCCTCATCCTCTGCAGCTGTCGGTTCAAATGATAGAGAAAAAAAAGCAATTTTAATTCAATGTAGGTGGTTTAAGTACCTATATATATAGGTAATATAGTTTTGAACTTGTTATTTTAGTTCGGATCAATATATAAAAATAATAAAACGGAATATTCTAAGCTACGCCGCGAGAGCCGGAAATATATAATAACGCATAAAATAATAGTCGTTGTCATCGGAATATACAGAATATATATTCCGGCCATATATATAAGCTGATCTATACAAACATAATAATATAATATAATATCGTGTGCGTATATAAAACGCGTAAAAAAAGAAATCGATGAAAACACGCGCAATATATATATAGAGCTGTGTGTACTTTACCTCTGTTTCCGTTCGATGTGCTGAGCGATCAGATTGCTGTAGTAATTCTCAAGGGTGACTTTGGCCTTGGTCGCCTTGTCTAGAGTATGTCCGCTCAACCGGATACCACTCTCGGTCGCAGCGCTCATCTCCAATACACCTGTAAAACATAAAAAAAAAAAATCCGACTGTAAGTATATATAATATATAATAGAATAGAACAAACCGCATGTCATGTTATATATATATAGGTACGCGATGCAATTATTCTTCGTTATTATTATATACATCGTTGCGATATACTATTTTTTTTTTTTGAATAATATATAATATATTTGCGGGCACAAGTATTATTTACCACCCCGTTATTGTTTCGTCTATATATATATACGCGGAACGCCGGGAAGAAGCTTTATTGGATTTCCTGAGGATCCGATTACTCGAACGACGAATACGCATAATATAATATAACAAGGGTGAAGGACAAAAATAACCTATATATACACACGTTTTATTATATATTATTATATGTATATACAGCTGATGTATAATAATATTCTCTAATCCGGATCAAACCGACTAGTATAATATGTGTGTGCGGCGATCGTGTCGATGATTAGCATATATAAATCTAATAAATACACGGTGAAACTATTTACGGGAGACTTATATATATACAAGGTAATTGAAAAAAAAAAAAAAACGTTGGTACAAAATAATTTTTTTTGCTCTGCCGGATTTCAAAACGAAATTGAATTTATATCGTATACGTATTATAGATTTGTGTAATATTTTGTACGATTTCAATATATTATTTAAGACAAAGAACGTTCGACGACGACGACGACGACGACGACGACGACGACGACGACACTCGTGACCCAGTTATCATAATTATTTTAAGAAACGACCGTTTTTTTTTTCTTCGGAATTATTATAGTTTTTCGATTTAATAACACGGCAGTTTCTTCGCCGTGTACTATATCGAACAACAAATATTTGATTAAAATGATAATATATTAAACGAAAATATACGAACGTAGGTAGAACTCTCGCAGTAGAACACGGAGACGCACCGTCTCGATACGCGAGTCGGGGCGATCTCGACGGGGAGGTCGTGTGCCGCGGTGGCATATAGTTGAAGTGCTATATATATTATGGTACGCATGAAAAATGGATTGACTATAAATATAACTATAGGCACTCGCAGGTTTATTATACGAGCATATTATAATATTATACAGTACGGAGTTTTGTTTTTCGCCATTTGAACCGTTCGTTCGTTCTAAAATTATTTCAGAAGCTAAATTAATAATATTAATATTAATTAATTATAATATTAAAACGCGTACTTCCCGACCGGACCACGATTTTTATATTGCGTTATACATTATATAATAGCGGTGTTTGTATCCGTTCGGGAATAAAAAGTGCACGATACGCGGCTGCGCAGCTATATATGAATGATGTTGTGCCTATATATTATAGTATATAGCTACCTCCTAGGCGTATCATCAGAATTTAAAAAAAACCTTCAAAACCTTTTTTTCTTTTTTTACACTGCTGCAGTATACGATTTGACGATGCCGACAACGCTGTGTGCAGTTTACAAAAGAAAAAAAAAATCATGATTCTCTATATTATTATAACGACGACGGACGCGTCGGGATTTTGTTCGGCCGATTAAACATATCGAACGACGGAACGCTGTGTAAACCTGTCTTACGCGTATGCATTTAATTTGTCACACGTTGCACGTTCGCGTGCATTATGCGCCTACTGATGCGTAATACGCAATTACATAAATATATTATAATATGATGCAGTACGCCTAGTCCAGCCAAATCGTTTCGACGAACTGAGAAGTTGCATTACATATAGACTATATTGGCAGCTATATACTAACTAGCCATATTGTTATATATATATCAATGCAGCTGTAGCACGCGCAGCTACAGTAGTAGGATTGAAACGAAATTTATAACGAATCGATCAGACATTAAACCAAAAAATAAAAAGACTTACTCGGACTACATTCGTATTAGGCCTACCGGAGTATATATAACCTCCTGCACTCGAGAGGACTGCCTTATATTATATTATGATATAATATTGCATCCGTCTTACAAACGCACAACATAAAAATTTATTATTCTGAACGCACAATTTATTACCACGCGTTAAGCTGTAAATACGGAGACAACACAATATGTAGTTGTAAAGAGTCCTATAGATCAATGCATATTATATTACGACACGACAAGAAATTAAATTTGTACGTTTTCAATACGATAATATAATATATAGAGACCAAACATATTTTTGAACGCTACCTGCTATATATATTATATTATGTAAACGGTCCAGGTGTCGGTCAGGTCTTTTTCCGGGGCAAATTATTCTCTGCATTTTATTCGACTATTACCGTAGTAATATATATAGGAACATATTATATATTTTTCAAACAAAATTCTTCAGGAATTACGAATTCGAGCAATGCGTAGTATAATAATTCCGCGTTCGGTAGGTCGGAGGCGGTAGGACGGATAATAATATTATAATATTGATGATTAGAGAGATAAAAAAGAATCCCAACAAGAAAGGGGTTGAGAAATAAAACGTTTCGGACGTACAGCAGTGTAATGGAGTGCGGTTGCCCGTGAAACACGCGGCCGCGTCTGTTATTGATTTCGAAAACCGCCAGCGGCTGCGGGGACCTGTTGAGCGACAACTGGGCGCCCAGTCAGCACCATTTTTTTTTTACGACGACCACGATTCTCGTTTTGTCTACCGCCGACCACGACGCCGATTATAATTTGCCGATCCAGGACGACTGTACTATAATTTTTAGACATATGTAATATTGTATATTCTATTTTATTAGATATATTATATTATAATATATAAGTACGCGCGTTTCCTACAAGTGGCGCAGAAATTATTGTAATTCAATGGATATAATAATAATAATAATAATATGGTATTAGCCTAAATAATAAATTGATACATATTATATTATGGTATTATATACGATACCCTACAGTTGAATCGATATAGTACAAACGGTAAAATAGTTCACGGACGGTAAATGTCGATCTTTGTCATGTCGTCGTGAAATATAAATGTGCACCTAACTGCAGTTTAATATGTACTCTGAGCGTATACATATTATCTATGAGAAGCGTATGGGGTGGCGTGTAATTTGAACATTTGACGATTTTACAGATTGAAATGGCATTTTATCAAGTCAAACCTCATCTGTGATACAATATCCTGGGCATATGACTAATGACTATACGTGCCACTATTGTATATAATATATGATATAGATAATGTAAATATTACTATATTAGCCACTGAACCGATGGGCAATTTTTATTTTTAAAATGTCCGTGCTGTGTAGGTACTTGCGAGTTGCAGTTGCCATATTATTAATACGCCGCGGTTAATACGGTGGCAGAAAATACAGTTTTTTGATTTATTTGATTATTATAATTATATAACATATAACGGAATGCATCAGATAATATCATATAAAATAGCTAATGTTAATACGCATTATAATCCAAGATTTTAACAATATTCATGGCGGCGAATATGAATATTTGACTGATAGTATATAATATATGACTTGTGAATAATAACTGTACCTAATCGTCAGACAAATTGTAACGCAATATTTGGATGGCCTTGTATATTTTATTCAACTCCGAGGGAAATGTATACGCAGAAGTTTCATAGAATAACAAATTTCAATTTTCTAAATTGTTTTATTGTTTGCGTACACAAGTCTAGCGTTTTACATGTCATATTGTCATAGAAAATATCAAAAATTAAAAAATGTATGATATATAACGTATATTATATTGTGTTGTGTAACTTATACGATATTATCATCATCAATAATTGATAATGGTTTGTAAACATCACCCGAATTGTATATTATATATAGGTTAGGAAGCTATATAGGTTTCTTGATTATTTATTTTTTGTCATATAAACGAGAATGGATGAGGTACCTATGGTTAAGTATATTTAGGGTCATCATTGTTTTTCGTAACTAATTTGCTGGTAAAAACTAAGAGATGCTATAAGAATTCACTATACGATTTTTCCAATTTCAATAACTATTATATTGTATCATGAACATCAACGATGATTTGGAAAAAAATCGTGCAGATAATCATTGCGCAACGTACTCAGTGACGTGGGAGGGGGGGGATACCTCGGTCACCCACGCCGTAGGCTATTATAGCACCTGATAATATAGTTATATGTTCTCTTTGTCATCGTAATAATAATAATAATGTATATAACATATATTATCATAAAAAAAAAAAAATGTTTTAAAGTAACACGAAACCCTGGCTGTCGGCGGATCGTCGAGCGCGTGTTACGTTGCCGCCGGAAGCACTTCCCGCGAGACAAAGTCTGCATTCGACGCGCGTACTGCAACACGAAGAACAGCCGCAAACTCAATATATATATATAGGGGCGAAGGGTTGCGGTGACGTCAAACCCCGAACCGTCACTCAAAATTACAAGCTCACTTATAGGGGAAGATTTAGTTGCGGTGTCTAATTTAATGCGTGTGTTTTGGTCTTTAATCGCGTAAAACCCTCAACCGAAAGGGATATATACTTATTATTTCGTATAATATAGGTATACGCGCTATTCGTATTTCTTCATCTATATCGATCAGAATAGATATCGACGCGCATATATATGTATATATAATATCACGACTCATATACCTAAACAAATCACGTAAGTACACAGTACACACACATATATATATATATATATAGATAAATTTAAGTCCAATATAATACTACGGCGATAAAGTCAATATTATAACGACAACGAATCGCACCCCAGCAGCGCCCCACAGTTTTCACCGAATTTTCGAAATTCTTTCCTCGTAAATCCATAATACGCACGCAACGTTATATTATTATATATCTAATATATAATATTTTCTGTATCTGGCGGTTTGCAGATGAGCGCATCGTCGGCGGGGAAATATTATTATTCTTTTATTATCGACACGTTAATTTCGACTGAGAGAACATAATATTTTAATATAAATAGCGGTATTACAATATAATACGTATAATGATGACAATAAATTTATCGACGGAAGTACTATTGTGCAGTTTTGGGTGCGAAACCGCAAAAACAACGGCGACTGCGGCGGTGCCGATGGACTTTTGCGATGGTACCGACCAAATAAAAACGTTTATCAAAGCACAGCAGACGACAATAATTTCATTGCGATACGCATAATATTTGTATTATCGATGACGACGACGATACATATTTCGTGTCAAACATTTCATATAAAAAAAATGTATAATTATATTACACAGTGTCGTGTATATAATAGCCGGGGACGCCTGTGCAGGTGACTTCAGTGCAAAATTGATATTTTCGCAAATTTAAATCGTACATATAAATATAATAATACCCGTACGAAATGGTTTATATTCTGCAGTGGACTTTGATAACTGCAGGTATTGTTGTTTTGACAACATGCTTAAGTACCGGCCTATAGGCAAAAAATTGCACGGTTTAAGATAAAATCTTATTGAATTAAACAGATGTAATAATAACATGGAAAATTATATAATTCGTATGCGCATCGATACAAAACGTACCTAATAAATGATTATAAAAACTGCTGTTATATTGTATACGGCACAACTACGCATAATATGAGTTGTTGAAAATGACGATTGAAAAATTCGATCGACTTTCCGGAAAAATGTAAGTGTCTATATACCCGCAACGTAGTCGATATGCCACACTCGTATATATAGTCATATATATTTATGAAAGAATTCGAGACCCTCGTAAATTATATTATATTTTATACGGGCGTCACAAGAGAGTTCATTTTGAAGTAGCAACAATTTTTTCACCACTATATATTATTATAAAGTGGCCCTCTAAAAAGAAAACCACCTACACCTCCGACGCGTTTTATAAAAAGTCGCAAAATGTTTAAGCTCCGAGGGAGTGGGGGGGGGAGGAAATTAAAAAATATATATTTTAAATTCGAGCATTAATTTGATGTCTTGGTGCGAGAAATTTTAAGACTTTCAACTAATTTTTTGTTTTTAAATATTCGATTTTTAATGGGTACCTCTCAGTGACGTTTGTGCTGCATATAATATATATTATAGGTAGATGGTATAATATATATTTGCAAATGTAAAAAGATTTTAATACGTCATAACGTATATATAGTCAGATGAATTCGTACACAAGACACCGGCGGATTCACGTGGAAATATATAATAATTATACGGGATGATAATAAAATATAATTATGTCATACAAAAAGGCTTAGTTTTAAATTTTATTGAAAATACGTAGCTCATATGCAGCTAGCTATATCACCATACCTCAGCTGCCGCACGTCCGTTTCTAGGTATACCAGGCTACGTTATAATATCCACCCGCGTCATACTATGTATATTATAATATTATACCGCGGTTCACGTCGCGTACATACCGCGGGCGTGTGGTGGTCGGGGGGGGGGGTCGGTGGCAATCGACGGCCCCCGAAATCCTTTTGACTACGCCGAACACGATTTCGAGAACACTGCGCGTGACACGACTGCCGCGCGTCGTGCAATAATTTGAGATTCCGCGTACGTTGTGTATGGCTGATGGCTATGGTATATATAGGTACTCCACGCGTATAGGAATTTGTCGGCGAAGAAAATAATATTATACAAGTAGAGCAGAATTTCGAAAACGAGACGACGAAAAATACCTTCGTGCGTCGTTAGAACAGCTGATAATATATATTGCAGGTAGGTAGTGAATATAATATTATTATATTATTATATAAAAACATAGTAATAAATATAGCTATGAACCCGCGGCAGAGCTGTACAGATATATTATATTATATATATTACTATAGAGTTAGGATGTTGATGACTTTTGCATTTTTTTCCCTTTGATTCTATACAATGCAATCCTAGCTAAAAAATTAATTCATGCTCTCTTGATGATAATATTCTAATTTTATTTTGCATTTTTCAACATTTTTTCATCTTTTATGTCATTTTTTGTAGTTTTTGTACAATGTGGGGCAATTTTAGATTTTAGAGCAAGTATGTTAAACCCAAGTTTGGAAACAAATTAAATCTATTTAATATAATAACTTTGGATTTGGACAAGTAGTAAAAAAATTATTTTAGTATTATTATTGTTGGGTTTTTGTTGTGATTAAATTTATCGCGTTCGTTAAAAATTATTATTTATAAATACATTTTTTTCACTTACTTAATTAGTTTTTTAGATAATTTTTAAGATAATTTTTTGAAGTTTTTAGCGCATTTTTGTACTTTTTTTTATGGCATTTTTGCATATTTTTTTTAAGGCTTTTATATGTGTGTTTTTTAGGTTATCAACATCCTAACTCTATATATTACTACCACCTATACGATTTCGTGACACATATATTATTATTATTATTATTATTATTATTATCGGGACGCGTGCGTCACAATACTATGTAAAAATTATAGGTATATATATATATAGGTACGCATTATTATTATATACGCGGGGGCGATGGCTGCGAGGTATCCGACAACAATGCGATGCAGCTATATAGCAGCTGTATATATAGTGATATCGGCCGTCGTCGTCGTCGTCGTCGCGTCTATATTATATATACGTACGTACGATAATAATAAAACGGGTTAATGGTGTGTGTGTGTGTGTGTGTGTGTGTACCTATATAGGTAACGGCGGGGGCGACCGACGGTGTTTTACCCGGTGTCGTCGTCGGCGGCGGCGGCGGTGGAGGGGTCAACGACTCGGCAAGTAAATATATATTATAAAAAGTACACAGTGTGTCCTGTATAAGTGTGCATGTATATATATATATACGAGAACGACCAACCTGCCAAACTCCGTCGTGCCGGCGACGATACCAAGAAAAAAATATAACAAGCACATATATTTATATATACACATCGCACATATATATAAATGATATATATACTACGCCGCCGCCGCCGCCGCAAACCGTAACGCACCGCAGAGACGGAACGTTTTCGACCGGGCAGGCCGCAGTGCCGCGTTATATTGTGTAGGCCTGGGACATTTGTTCTCTAATGATCAATATCATTCTTATTGGAGACGGCCTATAGGATTTCGGTTATTCTCATCGACGCCGTTTATTGATAGCAGGAAATCGATATTCGTTGAACAGTCATTGTTGTCCATCAGCCGATTATATAATATAGACTAACCGACACAAAAATTGGTATATCTATTATAATCCATTTGGTTCATTTTAAGTTTTATCTTTTACCGTGCGTTTTTGCTACGGAAATATAATATAATATATATTATTGTTATTACACATTATTATACAACCGCTGTCCGCGCGCAGAGCACATAATATAATATAATAACCGAATGACCTTTTATCTATGAATGTTATCAAATTTAGAGACTTTATAAAAATCCATTCTTCGTGGCAACGGAGTGGGAGTGTTTATAAGCTCCTAGAGCCCCCCCGGCTACACGAATGGTTCTGAAAATATATTATATATGTACACCGCATATAATATCACTGTGCGTTACATGGCTGATATAAAACATAATATTATAATATATTATTCAATTATACGTCGTAGAATCTGTTCTCTGTTCGGCCGCCGTTTCGTTTTCTATGCACTTGTATAATATACCTACCTACCTACTTATATATTATATTATGTACAAAACGAAACGTGATCGTAAATACGGGATAATACGGCTGTTGAAGTATATATATTGTAAAAGATTTACCCGGAACTCGACGGTCGCACACACATAATGTCTTATAGTATATAATATAATACATATTATTATAATCGTGGCGGGTGCGTGACGAATTTCGCGCAGCTGTTGTACAAAACCTGCAGCAAGTATTTTTTTGCATCCGTCGTTATTCGATAGGGATATATATATATATGAATAAGCGGGTTACAAAACATTTTTTTTTTTAACTCAAGACACTCGCAGTCCTATTACATAATGTGTCTGAGAAAAATTGCATTTTATATATAGGTAAGTGCTACTATATGACACTATATGTATATCATGTACATTCATGCGAAAGAACAAAACGAAAATTCCCGATTTTTGTTGCAGTAATTTTTATCGGTAATCATACTTTTCGTGTAATATAATATCGAATAACAAACCGATTTCATTGTATAAGTGGCTATATATATATATATATATATATATATAGTTAGTCCCACTCGTCTAGCGTTTTTAAAAACATCGGTTAAATTTCTGATAAAACAAAAAAATATGAAAGTATACACGTTTATTTAAAGTTTTAAAACTGAAACTTACATATTATCTAAGAACCTATATATTATATATAATATAGGTATGGTATAAAACAAAAATGTACACGGCATAACCGCGGCGGGGGTCAATAAATATAACTACTTATAAAAACATAATTATAATAATACTATATATTAACCTGGGTATTTTTTTATGTTTATTATTCGCGTGCGTGCCCGTGTTGTTATTTAACGGCGACACGAATGCGCCATCACAACAATATTATACACTTATAATATTATACGTATATATCAGTATAGAACAGCACTTGTACGCACGAATCGCCGATTGTCCAAGATATACTGCGGTTTTTTTGCAAAAGCCGCGTTTTATATACAATTTGCATATTATTATTTGGACATATCGCAGGATATTGTTCGGTAGGAATGCAGACGGTTGCTATTTCGCGATAAAATAAAGCTATAAACTATATATTATATATAGATATTAAAGTTATAATCTATTTTTCAAATCTATTATCTATCAGCGTTGTAGAAATTATTTTTATTGTATAATATATTATCGCTGATCACGAATTACTTTAATATGCGAGTTGATTTTTTCTCTAAATAATTTACAGTAAAAAATGGGGGTTCTCGTTTGAAAAATAGAAGTTTGTATCATCACAGGACATACTACTCCTCCTTAAGTATACAACAGTACAAAGAATCAGGAATTTGAAAATATATAGTCTTAAGATATTATATACTTAAAACTTCTAAAAATCGGAATTTAAATTTACCATCAAAAGGATTAGATAGTAGAACCAATGGTTCTGAGTCGGTCATATATAAATAATAAATGAATAAAATAAGTACAATAAATCGTATACGCACGCAGCCGAACAGTGCAATAACATCGAAACCATCTCGACCACCGACGCACGAGGAAATCATAACGGTGCACGATCCTTGTCCTTTTTATTTTCCCCACAAACTAGTTTACGGTTAATTTTGTTTTTTTATATACGACGTTTTTATTATTTTAATAACGCGTCACCGCGTGCACTAATGATCTCGTGGTTTTCACGACTGAACAAAAAAAAAAAAAATAATAATATTATATAAAGAGATAAAAATATTTTGTAGTTAGCTATACGATATAGTATATTCGACTCTGCAGCGTCGGTGGGTGGTTTACACGACGACGGGATGATTATAGAATATAGTGCCATCTAAAAGACATCAAAGTCAGAAAAACAATAGTATATTTGCTGTGTATAACACAACACCGATATAAAAATACTTAATATGCACTGTGACGACGGAAATATTATGCAATAATAGTGATTCTATTTTTACGGAATAACGCACGAGTCGTTAAACGATGATAATGAAGATGACATTATACGACAGTTTCTAATTAATTTTTTTTTTTTAATGACCACCACGGCCCGTCTCTGAGTTATTAATTTTTGTTTTTGAGCGATGAAACTCGGTTTTTACTATGGGCAGACAGTATATTACTGCAGTGATGACATTATAATAATATAATATAGTATATTATATTACTGCAGTACACGATGTACAATACAAGACAAAATATGTACGTTTCACCGTGCAGTTGCCCGTCGGCCATATTATATCTATTCGACCGCAGCAAGAATATCGGTTCTTTAAATAGTGGTAGTATTTTAGAAAATCAAAAAAAAATAATAAACTCGACTTCGCAAGTGTATAGCAATGCCATTATTCAAAAACACCTGTAGTAGCAATACGCTATACAGTGTACATAGCGTATGACTACCTATTCTGAACACGGTCACTCCTAATAATAATTTTCCCACTTATAATGCATACATTTTTTAATTTTTATTACTATTTTACGCAATATAAATATAACTATAGGAATATAATCAATGGAAATGAATAATTATTTATTATTATCCATTCAAAATATGCACACATATAGATTGGCACTATGAATATAGGCTATTTTCTGATTTTAAAGTAATAGCAGTATTATACTCGTGTATGAACACTGCGCTACGGAGCGTTTATTTTTAGAAAAGTCATTGCTGGGGACGACGAGCACTGTGATATTGACCCTTTACACGACGCCTTATTTGGCCGTATATATATAATGTGATTCGCTTCGGGTATATAAAACTATACGTCATTATCATAATTACACATGATACCGACGTGTCAGCTACACAATAATATTACATACGCACATACGACGACATAAAATTTAGAGCACTGCGAACTAGAAGCCATATTATTTGGACCGAGTCCGCGATGTGTCTATAGAAAATTCGTACGAACTCGACGGTGACAAGAACATATTGTGTGTAAATATTTTTTTTTAATAATTATTGTTCAAACTCGACGACGTGGAAGTAATGATAATAATCATCGCCGCTGTGCGCTATAAAAACATTAACGGGCTGCGGCCGTAAAAGGCGGCGCCTAAGTTTCAAGCTCATATATTATATTATACGGGTATGGAATATTACGTATTATTCGAGAGCACGAGACGCAGTGTATAGTGAGTATTGTATAATATAATATTAAATGTTTAGTACAGCGAGTGATGAATTTACAATTTGCACGCAGGTGTATACCAATTATCTAAGTCGATTATTGTTTTATATAAATAAATATATTTTTGCCGCCATATTGAAACTTCTCCGGGTAGATAGATACGTACGCCCCAATCGCATAATATGTATAAAATTATAAAACGCATAGCCGACCCTTCTCTATACACTTGCTCGTTTTTACAAGGCGCGGGCGTCATATGAGACGAGCGATGAAACGAATAAGAAATTCGTTATTTTATATACGTCAGCTGACCATCGCATCGACGACCCAGCTGTGTTTTTTCGCAATATTAATATATTTAACGATCGGCAGGACAGGTGCACATTTTAATAATAAATACGATTAATATATAGGCGCTCAAAGACCCACGTATACGGCCTACATTGAGTCCCGAGTGCACGACATGCACATGTCACGATGGGTAGGTATACATTTTCGACAAAGGTCTCGCCGGACCATTTTTTTGTTTTTGTTTTAGTTCTACAAGCGTATAAATCAGTTTTGCTCTGACCCCTCGACATATATATAGCAAGAGACGCCGCTCTACTGCGGGAAAGTTCACCGGGAAGAGAGATAAAACGTCAATCGCTGCAACACTAATACACTATACGCGTAAACTTAAACATGAGAGCGTGTTGCGATGTGCAGTGCATGTACATCATACAATGTTATGCGAGTGTTGAAGACTCCCGCCGCCGAGTTCTGTACAGTACAAAGTGTATTGCTGCATATCATATTATACACTATACAGAGTGTAACGGAATCAACTATACATAACGACTAAAAATAGAATATTGAGATAAAAGTTAAGCGTACGAAAAAATCTATGAAAATTATATGGATAATAAATCCGAGTAAGCTTATTTATACTCGTGTCGGAAAATTCCCAAAAAAGTTATTACAGTTTAAAAAAAAATTTACTCCGCAAAAAATATTGATATTTAAAAATTTTTTATATATAAAAACCACTTAACCAAAAACTTTAAATTGCTTACATTTAAAATTTTCGATTTCGAATTTAAAAAAAAAAACGTTAAGATATTGATTAGAACAAAAGTTATTTCATTAGTTCTCTCTGTATAATATTATAAACACGTATCATTTATGCGATACACACTGCACCTATAAAAATATTATTATGACGACGCCTAGAGCAAACGGAACGAAAAAATTCAAGGGCAAACCTCGTCGCAAACAAATTATATACATATAGGTATATAGATACTGTCGTCGTCGTCGTCGTCGTTATAAAGTCGGTCGTCGTTCGAGATCGCCGCGGTGTGTACGACGGCGTAGGCGGAAAAAGTGTTTGTTTACACCCGCGAGAAAGTTTCAAGACGCAAAAACTGCGAGAAACGATTTACGGCCAGGCCCCGAGCGAGCTGCGCGACGGGTGGTGCCGTGTAATTCGCGAATGATTTATTTTTTTATTAAAACCAAAGAGTTGTAGCGCGTGTATACAAAAGTCGCGTTCAAAAGTCGAGAAAAGGGGAATATTACTCTCGCGCGTCTGTTATCCCTCGCGGAGGTTTGGCGCATATCTCGTCATCACGTCATAGACGGCTCGTCAATTTCCACGCCACTCGCGTGCATAAACCGCGCCGCCGCGCTGGGTATTTTTTTTATTTTCGTATGTTGGTCGTACAGGGTGGGGCGGGGGGGGGGGGGTTGAAAGGTCGCGCAAACGGAAAACAAACAATTTCGCCAACCGCGAATGTTTACGCGAACGGTTGTGATTTATTACTGCGTTGTCTATACGTGCGTGTGATTTTTTTTTTTTGTTGTTTAGAAATGAAATTTCAAATCGGATATAGCATATTATTACGACGATAATTATTATAATAATAAACACTCTGTGCAGGCGCGCGCCAAACGAACGCTTTTAAATCTATTAAACGCAGACGAATAATAATTATATACGCCTACTGCAACGTCGTATTTTTTTTTTTTTTTTTAATTTCGTTTGTCAGTCCGACTCGGAAATACGATAAACCTCGTTCGGGGTCTCAGCCGCAGTGGTGCGCGCGGAAAACAATACGCGACAGACAGCTAATGGTAATATAATATACTTTGGCGACGGTTAATGTCATTAACGATTGTTATATTTTTTTTTTTTATACATACGTTGTACGTTTATACACACACACACAATGTACACAACGTACATTGTGTGTGTGTGTGATTAACGAAAGCGTTTCGTACACTGGCCGTGGGGTCAATCGAAGATTTGTAGAGCTCACGAAATCGACGAGAGATAGGTATATTATTATAACGCACACGCGACCGTTTTAGGACACGATACACGACCGAGTGCGTTAAACTTTTATCGGATGCTTCTATACATATAATGAGAGTACCTATCATTTTGTTCTTCACAAACGCACATCATCACATTTTTTAACGTTACGAATAAAAACACGATTTTCAGAGAGACGCAGATCCGAACTTGTATATTGTACGGACAATGCGCTGTACGATGAATCATCGTGAATATAATTTTTGTCGTATCGGTTCAACGTGTTATCTACCAAATTTTTTTTGTTCTCATATGACATAATATAATATGATATGCTTCTATTTATCCGTTTTATACAATTATATTAAATTTGAAGGAAACAAATAATTACTCATAGCATACGCGATTGCGGTGTGATATAATATTTAAATTTATATTACTTAAATATAACGAATATAACAAAAAAATCCAATATTTAACTATAGTTAGATGGTATCAACAAGACTGATATTTACGTAGATGACATATACACAATGAGCTGTTGTCCCGCAAAAATCGAGTTAAGTAAAAACGTTTTGGTTCATCATGGTACCGCACTGCCGCAATCCATAATATAAGTCAACTGTAGTTTAGTTTTATAACGATCTTTTTTATTCGATTCCTAAGTAAAGATTTTGAATTGTTTATATGATTATGAATATTCGCACCGTATTTATAGATCAAAGTTAAGTACTATAAGGATCCTTGATGATATCAAGGTTATGCGTAATAGTAGCATAGATCTTGATCACACTCCGTTCCGGATATTATAACTGCAATAAGAATAGCGCACTATTATCTTTTTTACATCAACTATATGACTATAAAATATTTTACTGTTATACGAATATTTAATATCGAAGATATAAAACATTACAAATATTACAACGTGAGCTAAAATCCACGGTCGCCGTTTTATACGACCACCGGCTGGACAGAGAATATAATATAACGATTAAAAACGCATAAATGCTGCAGACTGCAGTTTATTATAAAACGTCATCAAATGTGTATACTCGGTGCAGATATATATGGAATTTAAGAAAGTAAAATATATGCGACTGATAGTCTGTACCATCATATTATAACATTTATGTGAAACCGATTCACTCATTACAATCGATTTCCTAAATCCGTGGCGGAAAAACAAAAATTGCAAATCTTGCAAGCTTGCAAATCAATTGTTATAATATTTATTGATTATGTTTTTATTTTTTTACTAATTCTTTGATTTTTGGTGACGATATAATAATATATAGTGTACCCCGTCCATCCACTTTTCAAAAAAATGTATAATAACGAGTACGATTTAACAACAACAAAAAAAATCTCTCTATCGATGGAATAATATTTTCTAACTAAGAAATGTATTGTTATTTGCTTAATTTTTGCAGGGATTTAGTAAATCGAGGTGCACGGCGATGTGACGATGAGCCGAGTTCATTATATATAACACGCATTGATAAATCGATCAGACTTTAATAATTTAGTATTAAGAACACAATATACCTACCTACCTACTATTATTATACTATGCAAAACACAAAGGAAGATAAAAATACAAATACAAACACGCCATATCGCAGTTATACATTTTACGTGGAAATCGTACGATATGCCAGCTAATACATTGCTGCTATAGCAGGCGATAGTTATAAGTATAATATATATAATATATTATAATATACAAAATATAGATTGACTATTGCAGATAAAAGAACGAGAGCGTGAGCGATGGGAACCCAAGATATTATAACGACGACCGCGCCGCGTATTTCGCACCTATTAAAACATCGTGTCAAACCGCCGCCGCCGCACACAAATAATAATTATTTAACTAAAAAGCGATACACACATTATAATATACATATATATCATATTATATTATTGCAGTACACACGGCACATCGAGTGAGAAAATATTATGCGCACGTCGTGTTTGCGTTTACCGTGTATATACATGTGTATACATATACGCTCATAAATATTGATCTGTTTACGTTCGTATTATATACTATATGTGTGTACCTATATATATATATATATATAATATACGACTGAACGGAATTCGAACAGAACCGATTTTAGAAAACATTTCGTATGCATATTATATGTACGCGACGATACTTAAAGAAAATACGGTGTGAATAACATGGCGCGTTATAGTGTTTTCGACAATCACACATATAAAATATGTATACTTACTATATATATATATATATATTATGTGTAACTGTATATTATTATAATATAGCTACATATTATACCTAATATATACGCTGAACCACCGTCGAAAATTATTATTGTTATCATTATTTTTGTCATAGAAACATTTTATACAATATTATTCTATGGTCTGATGTTATGCGTGTTTTTATTCTGTTCGGAAAACGTATATCGCTGTTCATTTCGTTTTGACGACGAATATTATAATTGTTTCCGATCGATTTATCATTTTCTCGAATTAAGAAACGTTTTTTTCCCTCGAGAAAATTACCGCCAAAGAGAAATCAAATTAATCCCGCGCCGGTAATGATCCCACGTAAATCCTCGGGATTATAATATTTTCCGAGCAGCCGATCAATTTTTTTTCAATTAGAAAAAGCCATATAGTTTGGATTTTTTCCTTTACGATCGACTTTAACGAGTATTTAAAATACCAAGCTATTATGCAAGGGCGGGGGAAGGGGCATTATATTTGAAAACAAATTAACTCTGTATATAAGAGGTACCTATAATCATTATTCAAAATAATAAAACACGGTTATATGTATATCTGATAATGACAGAAAACCGCAGTTCCCACGGCTACATAGAATAAATTGATTACGTTTTGTTATTTAAAATTCTTATTTTGATATAAACGCGTATATATACATCAGTGCATTAATCCTAACCGAAATAAATCGGAGTGGAACTGTAAAATCTATTAGATTAATTGCCTCCGGTTCCTGTGTAGAACCTCTCTTAATCCTTTCGGGTGAAATGGAGTATACCTACCTATTCGTTTTTATTTTTGTAGAAGGTTGAAGATGTGCGTCTACATAATATAACTATACGATAATCCTATCCAATTCATTACGCGTGAAACTCGCCTATCAGGCAGAAAAGCATTTTGAAAATTGTTTTTACCAAAAAGTTTTCTGTTGAAATATTCAAATATATACTCGAGTGCAGTATAATATACGAATTTATGCCGAAAATTCGCAGTATATTATTCCACGCACGTCATTATCGCATAAAATAAGGTTCAATTTTAATTTCCCACTCGCGGACGTCAAATCAATCGCGGATAATAAAGTTAACGATACCTACATATAATTTATAGACTATTATTATGATATACTCAATTTTATGTAGCTTTTACCCCGCGGTTTATATACCGATCTGGTATATATTATTGACGGTTGCTATATGTATATACATATACCTAACGCTGCAATAACGTTTTAGCGGTTCGATTCACACACGATTTTCATAAATAATTTTCGACGGTAATGAAATTCGAACTCGGGCGGCCGCGACGGCGGCGACAGCTTATATACAAATGGACAGCCGCGGCGGCGGCGGTTCGTGTGACACGGTCGGAGGCGGCGGCGGCAAAATCGACTTTTATATCGTGTAATTACGTATGACGTCCGTTCGTGATATATATATATATATTGTGTTCCGCGTGACAGTGGCGCCGAACCCGAAACGGCCGACGGGATTTTAAATCTTCCGTGCCGCCGCGTGTTTTTCTCCAAATGCGAAATAATAATATAATCGATTGACCGCGGCGGCGGCGATAACCGAGTACAATGAAAATTGGATTTCATATTCTCTGAGAGGATCCATTAAATTAGAAAAAAAAATAAGAAGAAGAAAAGAAACGCCTCTCGGAAATTAGGTTCGCTTACCGTGCGTTTTTAGTACGGACGATTTTTGGAATTACGTACCGGAGGAGCAGCAGCGTGTAGCAGCGGTAGAAGTATACGACTGCACACGCCGTCAGATATTATAATAATAAAATAACGATTTACGCACTTAATAATATATTATATTATATTATATAGAAAAGGGGAGAGACGATGCATTAGTAAAACGCGAGTGAGAAGATTCATTTTTTTGGTCAGTCGTCGGGTAAATTCTCGAAATCTCATACTTAGGCGTTCTTGCTGTATACGCTAAATTTCCTATATAATAGCTACGAAGCCACTCGACTCGTAAACGAACGAGCCGGCAAATAATTATACCCTTATGAAATAATACATATTAGTCAACTTCGACGAATCGTTTTGGATGTTTTTATATAGCATAGGACCTTTTTTTTCCTTCTAGCAACGCGCCTATATTATCTGTAAATATTTTACAGTACCTATGTATAATAGTCAATCGAAATAAATGTATATTCCTACTATTGCGGTCTTTCTATATTATATTATATTATCGACTCAAACGAGGAAAAAAGCACACAAATGGTCGGATCGATCCTATAAATATTATTTTAGTTACATCGTCATATTTATATATCTACACGTGTACATTCGCTGTATATACGTGCACATATATTTATTGTATTGTAATATATATTTTTCGATCCCTCCCCCCAATCCGTCCGATTACGTGGGAAAATTGACGATAAACAAAACGATAATAATATATAATATATATTAAACATACCTATTTTTTTTAGACAATAATGCACTACATATTATGCGCTAGTGTACAGTATATATGAATACTCGCACGCAGCTCTACAACAACTAACCGACTTTTATATAATATTATTATATTATATGACATATACGGTAACATAGATAATAACTATTATAACGTATCTATAGCGTGTTTTAAAAAAAAATTATAACTCGCACTAAACGTACGGCGATATTATTATTATAAACATATATAGGTAAATTACAGGCTACATTATTATTTATATTGCATAGGTATACATGTGCGATTTCAATGAAAGACATAGCAAAACAATAACATTTTGTCATTATTTTCGAACGTCAAACAATGCCTATTTCCGCGTTATATACACACATATTATACGTCATATACAGGGCGATTCAAAATGTATGTTTCGGCAAATTTATTGATTCGAAATATATACCTAACATTACGACGAAAATTTTTTATAAACCGACGAACGATGACGGACTGCGTACAACGTTTTTATAAATTTAATTTAACAGGTCATTATAAAAGTGAATCGTCTTTATATCGCCGCGTCCGGTTCACGGTAGGTATATATACTTCGGGAGTTCGGAAATGTTAATCGGCTGAAACTGCATCTCGCGCGCCCTTTTACAACGGACACTCGTCGGACGAAAAAACCCGGCGGCAAGTATCTCTACCTACAGAGTATATAATATACACTCTCCGATGTCATTATATAAAATATATACGGTACAACAAGACGTATAGAGAGGTTTATACCGCGAGACCACGCCGACTTGTCTCGACTCGAAGACGACACTTAATATACATATATTCATAAGCCCGACCAACGCACCATAAGTATAATATAATTATTATTATTAGACGAATCGCCTGCGCATATAGCACTCGCCCCGAACGAACAATACTATATAGTTCCTATGTATAGTTATACGCGCGTGGTTTTCGCACCGTGCAGACGACGTCCCAGAAATATATACGATATAGTCAGATAATATGATATGATATTAATATACGGCGGTACTTTATATTTATATAATGTACCTTCCTATGTGCAGTATATTATTATATTGTATCAAACGACGACAAAAGTGTAATCTCGGCAGCATTCGAGCGAATGTCCGCCAGACCGAAAACACTGCGACTGTGTTCTTGGGCGTAAAATTAACGAGCACTATTATTATTAAGAGGATATAGATAAACTTTCGTGTTATTAATATACGAGCCCGTGAGACAAGCAAAATATAATGCATGTATATGTGTGTATAATATATATATACAATATATATATATACATTAGATATATACCTAAAGGTAGGTACATAAAAGTACACGTGTTGGAGTACTACATAATTATTTTTGATAAATTATTTTACAAAACATCATATTAAGTTATATAAGTTTATCTATATAGTTTGATTCAATTTTTCGTCGTTAATAAGACGCGCGTGTTATATATATACTAGTGAGATTTATAATTGTATCTAACAAACGATGGAAAACATAAGACATTCGACATTTTAAAATTGTCTACTACTGTGCGCATTGCTGAGTGTGGGTGTTGATCGAATCGAAAATTCTTTCAAGTCGGTATAACATTCAGCCAAATTGGGTCACAAGAATATATCAGGACATATAAAACCTCGCCAAATATATGTTCGGTCATAACCTCTTGTACCTATTCGTGTTTATTTGTAATGTGTATCTACTATGAAAAAAAAAATCCGTCAATTTCGAACATATATAAATTTTCATTTGTTCAACGAAGGTATATTGCATTTTTTTTCTGGTGATTATGGAATAATATTTTATACCTCCACCTATAAGATTGTCTGACTATTATGTTATGTTAAATTAATATTATATTTTACTCCAAATAATTCATATTCGGCATTTTTTTATATTAATATGATATCATAAAAGTGTATAGGTATTTTCGTAAACATTTCCGATTTTCACCACTATAATTTTAACTGTATATTTTAGAGCATATCATTTGTTAATTTGAATTGCATATTTCGAACATTATTAATGTAATAATAAGTCTATAGTCTATACTCTATATAAGGTCTAACCAGAACCATACAGTATTGTTGTATTATCTCTCTGTGTAATCTATTTATCGTATCTTACACACCATGAGATTATGAGAAGATCATGATAATCATAATAATAATTATTAATCATTGGAAAATAATTAAACAATAGGCACGCAATACCAGGGGGGATTGAGTGGGCTGTTTGCCCAAAATTGTATTGCTAAACAGAAAAACAACAGAAAATATTCCTGCTTATTTTATAAGCCACTATACAATATAAAGTTAATTTTAAATAACGAAATATTTTTATCGATGTTTCAGTTCAAATATTTATAAAAATATTAAAGCTGTTAAACGTTAAAAAATTTAACAAGAACTTATAAGCTTTTTAGGGAACAAGTTTTCAAAATTATTTTAATTTAGGGGAAATTAATAATAAATCTCAGTTTGACCGTCCTGAAATAATGGGACGAATGACCAATAAAAAATGCATACATGCACCAATTTATCTTGTAAAACAAAACATCTTTCATTCCCAAAAATATCTATACAATTAATTAATTATCTATTAGATTGTTATTCATATTATATAGTTAGTAACTACATATATCGTATTTTCTCTGTGTATAGAATTAAACCACGAAAAACAAAACATTCTAGAGAAGAAATCGATCGAGGACTTAAGTTCAAGGCTATCCATACACTGGTAATAAACTATATTTCGTTGTATTTAACTCTTTATAAATTACCAAAACAGCTATATGTATATAGCTTTCAGAATTGTTTTCGTGGATCCTTATATATGATATATTATTGTTAATCTAAAAACTACAATTTATCATCAGGAAATAACATAAAATTGACATGTTTGTCTCTTTTCAAATTGTCATTGTTCTGCGGATATACTTAATATACAATATCGTCCAAAAGTTTGTAACGTACATTTTATTTCGGCAAAAATTATTACTGGTAACTTGGCGAATTCTGCTTTTATTAAATTGTATTCAAAACATAAGCACCCACAGACAAAAGCAATTTATGCTCAAACTATTCCACATTATAACCAAAAGAAATTATTTTCGAATAACGATTGCATGTGTACGTAGTAATATTCGTTTATTATTATGTTTTAATAGCTGCTATATGATTCAATAACTGAAAAGTTAAAAGGCATTAAAGAAAAAGGTTAAAAACGATTACACCTCTAGTACCTGTATAGGCAGATAACCCATTTCAACATAACCCAATAACATGTTTTAATTAAAAATCGCTAACCGAGTAACGTATGCCTATATACTTAAAACCATTTAGATTGCAATATTCAAAAACATAAAATCGGTACCGCGGTTATACGTCGATTATTAAAACGTAACTATTAGTTCTCATCGAGTTCGTCGAAGTATACATAATATATAATAATGCAACTTCGACGAAATGCTCAAAATCCGTTCTGGTTTACTCGGGGATTACCAGTTAAATGTTATATAATATAATGTGTTAAAATGAATAAAAAAAAAAATACATAAATATAGTTAAAATATTGTATATTGCGAGTACCTACGCGATTGCGTTTTATATACACAATAACACGACGAATAATATATAATAATAACAGAAAATCGAAATCAATCAATATATATTATATTCGTAAGTCGCGAGTCAAATATTTTTTTATTATTATTATACGCCAGTTATATATATATATATATATATAATATGTAGGTACACGATATTATCGTATTACGTGCACACACATCCGCGTACACACGTATTAATTAAAACTGTATCCGTGTCAAACGATTTGCATATTATAACACACACACACACGCACACACATGTAGGTATAATGCGTATAATTTATATGTGTCTGTGCGTGTGCTGCAGGTGTAGGCGCGAACTCAGTCTAACCGCAGAAACTATACCGACGATGTACTATATGTGAAAACACGATGTAAATAAGAGCGGATATGCGATTTCCAATTGAAAAACTGGTCGATTTTCCTGCACTAAATGCTGCACGCGTGCGTATATTATTCGCGAGTATACTGAATATGATAATAATATTATGTATAACGACGACTCGCATAACGTTTTATATATATATCGCCAAGACAATTATATATATATATTACGCATATCCTGTTTCGGTCTCGCAAAACAAACGCCAAGCTATTTTATTATTATACATAGCAGTACACTATATATATATATATATATATAGGTATCATATATATACTGCTGCTGCGTCGTTTAATAACTCCATTACGGGTTTCATTACCGCGCGGCCTACTGCCCGGGAACGACGCGGTTTCTTTTACAACTGCAGCGGCAAAACGTTTAGAATAATAATATATATACAGCGTTGAGATGAACAGCGAGTTTCAAAGAATCGTTATTTTTGAATCATATATATATTATATTATTATATGTGTAATGAAATCAACTTTTTTTCCTTTTATCTCACAGCTGCGTATATAATATATATAATATACTCTGTCGTATACTTCGGGTTCGTATTGCAGGTATGCATACCCGCGGTACCTATATATCACCTATATTATAATATGTGATATATATCATATATAATCCGAGATGATGCTGCGCGTGACCCATCTCCGCATCGTATATAATATATATATGATTATAATACAGAGTGCGCATTTCGAGAGGTTGTTTCGGGAATTATATAGACCGCACGAACAAATCGTTTAGAACGACCTATATAAATATGATATCAAAAAATCAGCTACATATTTTTGTGATCGAATAACTATATATATATACGTATATAAGACGATACTCAGGCTTGTTATCGCGGTATGGTAGAATATATGATAACAGTACGTTAAAGTTAAATTTATAATATTCACCTCGGTATTGGTCACCGCATCGTTTTGATCACAACATATAATTATATGTATAATATGCGCAGAGCCTCACATACTTGTATTTGGAATAGCTGATATATCATATAATATATAATATATCTTTCCAATAATCCATTCCTTTATAATAATGAGAAAACAACGACCCGAAAAATATGAGACTTTATTATGAACGATCACACTTAACGTTTAGCGAGTCGATACACAAGCGTAGGTATACGTGCGCATCGGTCGCGGTCGAATGGCATACAATTTTTCCGAGGAAGGGCGAAAAAAGGTCGCGCACGAACATCCGCGGCGGCGATATAGAATAGCAAATGAATTGCGCTTGAATTAATCGATTTCGAACCAGTCTCGCTCCAGCGACAATGGCTGGCTGCGATTTGTGTAGTTTTTAAATTATACATAAGACGATGTCATTTTTACGAAAACGTATTTAATACAAAATTACTGCAACTATTATAATAATATATGAACATTACGAGTATTTATAACAAACGTACCTATACTGCTGGGTAAAATACGATATTTAATATTATATGTAAAACGTTTGTTAACAAATAGTTTGATTAAGCGCGGTAAATAAATAAACTATAGGTATATACAATATATAGGTTGGTACCTACTATATATATACGTCATATAATAAAGCCGCATCACATATATATATAAAAAAAAAATATCGGTATATTATTTGAATGTGCTGTGATAATAATTTTAAAAAATGTCTATATACGTCCCACGAGAATCAGTTGTTATTATAAAAACAATGGGTGTCGGAAATCGTTTTTAGTATATTTCGTACACAACGTATAATATATAAGTACCTATTACGCGTACAACAGAGTTAAAAAAAATACCTATATAATATCATGTTTTTAATATATTATTTTAAGCCTTTTTTCGCGTTTAACGCAGTTTGCTGCGCTGTATGCGTGCTGTAAAAACAGTAAACATTTTTACACAAACCACGCTGATAAGCTACAACTTCACATATACATAAATATATATATACTTGCTTAGGTATGTATATATATAATTGTACGACTATATTATTGCGTATATTATCGTGTACCGCGCTTTTTATATATTATTTATACCTATATCCTTAGTCCTTACAAACATATTATTTTTCGCGCGTTCGGAACACGACATTCCGCCGAGACGTTATATGACATTGACGTTTTTATTACATCATACAATAATGCGACAAAACCGTAAAGGTTATATATATATATATATATATATAAATCGAACATAAATCGATTGAGCGTATTTTTTTATTCTCTCACGCCGAAAATGCGCAAACACCGCATCATATACACATGTAATATATTGTTATACGCACTTTTACGGTGTGTAGAGTGGCCTGCAATATATATTTACGGCGACACTGTACGAGGACACTTCCCGTTCATATATAATTTATGACATGTATGTATATAATATGTGGGTACATATATACGACGACGACGACGACGACGATGATGATAATAATGCAATAATAAGTCAATATTCACGCATATTATACGCATATATAGGTAGTACGACCTACTCGGCTAGTTCAGCGTATGCGAGCTGCAATGACGAATATATATATATATATATATATATATAGAGAGAGAGAGAGAACCCAATAACCAGGTGTTTGTTCGCGTGTTCGGTGAAAAAAAAGTTGGCGTTTGGTATATATATATATATAACTATACACACCCACACATGGCGGCAGAGGAGGAAATCAATATTTAGGGACTAACCGCGGCGATCGAGAAGTAAGAAAATTTTTTTTTTTTAAATATATATAACCATACACGAGTATAATAATATTATATATAGAACTGATAACAAAGTGTGTGCGTGCGCGAGGACGTCATGGAGATATACAATATAATATATACCCATTATATATCATAATTTATAATATTATATTATATAGGATCACTTTTACCGAAGCTGCTGCGGGCGCTGCTATATAAAATATCATCGGCCTACGATGATCTCTGACCCGACGGCCGGGCAGCACCTGCAACGCACGCCGCCGCGAGTTTTCGATTTTTTTCCATCATATTTTACGCAACGTCTACGTCAGTAGAAAGAGTCTGAAACGGTTTTTTATTCGTTTCAGACTATGTATAGTGTTATATCACATTTGAAATGAAACAAAAGCGATTGATATTGGGAGGCCGCCGATTTTCCCAAGACCGAGAACCCGTTATCGGGTGAGATATTATACTATAAATGATGTATAGATGATGTTTTGGAGCGTGCGTATGTGTTCGATATGATTAGTGATTAAATATTGTTATTATATAGATATTATTACGATTTATATTATAACCAGCGGGGAGCCTGCTGGCATTGTTTCCAAGAGTAACGATTCTATAAACGTTTCGTGTTAGGAACTATATATATAATATATTATTATTTATTGCTACAATAATACGAGTACGTGAAAACATGAAACGTATATTTTTTGATAAATATAAAGAGAAAAATTATATTATAATGTAGTTAAAGAGAAAAACATCAAATCACGAATAAAAAAAATACCTACATTCTAAGTAATGTATATATATAGTTGAATATATAGGTACGACCGATTCCGGACGATTTAACTTCTTGTGTATAGAGACCCAATTCCACAAATTGCCCGATTACAAACGACATGTTGTCCCCTTAAATTAACACGACTCGGCAATAAGAGAATCACAGTAGGTATAACGTTTCAGACTGTCAATTCGTCAATTCTATATTATTGCTGCATTATCGTTATGCGCGGCTCACAAATCACTCGGTAACAATATAATTTATTAAAGCTAAACGAACAATATATAATATACAAATCAATAAACGCAAAAACATCGATTACAAAAAATATAATATGTTCACAGTCATTATATCGCTTCCCCTCGATACTATTTCAACGAAAAAGTCGAGCAAAAGAAATCGAATTCCGTCGATTACTATACATACAGCTACCTATAGTTGGAATAATAACAGACTTTATGCGCAGGTACTGCAGTATACTGCAACTCCGCACTGCCGACAATTTCGATGCAGATCGAATCGAGATGTATCACAATAGTGTTGCAGATTAAACACCGCTCTGATATACACTGCTGTGTGTGTATTGAGTTAGAAACTTTGCAGGATCGCGTACCGCGGCCTATGTTAGTAGAGTTGAATTATGCACCGAATAAATTGTAATCGGAATTATATGGAGGCTGAAACGCGTCACATATATTCGTTTTATTGCGGAGTCGTGTGCGTGTGTGTACTGTGTAGTCGCGATAGCGATCATGCGCGGTATCCCGAATTACTCATTTTTGACAAAATTGTATTCTTCGAGTCTACGCTATAAGGATATTCAATAATCATTTTTTAAATCACTCGACGTTTATCTATATAAGCACAAATTAAGATATCGCAGTCCGCCCATATGGCGTATATGGCTATATATATATACGGCGGCGTGGATACTTATAAAAGTCGACCCTGAGTCGTAGGAGTTATATTTTTATTTAAAAAAATACAATACATGTAAGCGCTCTGTATATGTACACTGCTGCAGGGTCTGAAATATCATGCGAGAACGAAGTAAAAATTAATAACAAATAACCAAGTTCGGTCAACCGGAATAATTGAGTTTTGTTAATAATTTCGCGAACGAGCAATTACGTGCGCATAAAACACAACGAGAACCCTTAAAACAATACTTTTCGCAAAAAAAAATAATAAAAAAATAATAACAAGATCCACTACGCGTACTCTGCACGTCGTTTTCGTTGCATTCAAAGTACCTATATATATATATATACAAACGTGCGGTATACTTAAAATATTACGCAAATGGTTTATTTGCGCGGTACGATGTTATTATAACGATGAGAAACAAATTTATCGCAATTGACACCGTCAATGAATTGTTTCCGTGTGGGATACTATATAAAGTTGTTCATTAGTTTGGATCAGTTGAGTGTATATATAGATGCGATATGTTTAACCCAATACAAAAGGCTGCAGGTCCCAATTAAGGATGTCGAATTATATATAGGCCCTACACTGCCTATATTATATAGCAGTGTCAAATAATTTGTAAATTACACGTTTATTTCCAAATCAAATAATTAAATAAGTTCTAACCACGTTATTTTTCAATATAGCCGTAGGCGTATATATTATATACCTCTTATTATTTTATCATTGAAATGTAGATAATATCCAACCATAATATATATTGATGTCCAAAACTTGTGAACAACACAAGTTTTCAATTTGAGCCAGATCACTATAAGTATACTAGTATAATTTAAATATTTACTTGATTGTTTACTTCCGACATTAATTAATGGCTTATAGAAAATAGTTATTAATATTTAATATTACAATTTCATTTGAATAGCTATAAATAAAATATGTCAAAACGAAAAAAAACTATTATTAATCGTACAGATTTAAGAAAAATATATTATATATGGATAATCCATAGAGAGTGTTTATCGAACACCGTTCAAAATATTATGATTATTGGAGTAAGTAGGTAAATGTACCACAGTTTGATAGGTCATTAACCTAGAATGTAAAAAAACCAAGAAACCTTGAATTTTATATAATTGTTTATGTACCTACCTAATTATATAATTGATGTTAATTTGTTGCGACGCCTTAATATATGCATTAGGAATATTACGCAAACCATCGCTTGGTTTTTAAGTTTGCATAATTGATAATAAATGCTGAGATATCAATAAGTTTATATTTAAAATGAAGATTTGGCAGATTAATAACTTATTAAAATAAATGCCCAATTATTTTATCCGCGACTTTTTTTATCCTTCTTGTTTAAAACAATAATAATTATTGTACTATCCACTTTGTATACAATACTGCTACGATATAACTGATAACAATAATTTGGTACCTACATTGCAAAAAATTATTTTTAATTCATCTGTAACTGTCGAATGTCGATGTCATAATATGTATTGCCGACATAGCTGCACATAGTAAAATATGTGTAAGCGATCATATTATATTTCTAGGAGGACGAGGGAAGTCACGTGTTACATACGGGTCATATGCGCAGCATACAAAGAGAAAAATTAAAAAACAACAATAGCCGCCACATTGTTCGTATTCACAATAATTACCCTCTATATCTGCAGAGAACATCTCAAAAATAGTTACGGAAGACAAATGTATATAATTGCAGTCATCTACGCGATGAAAAAAATTCGATCGGATGCGCATTTGAGAGAGAAAAAAAACTACGACCGAACAAAATATAGATCCGGATGAAATCGATTTTTCGACGTGCTGGTACCCTAATTTTGTTGTTCCTATTATTTTTATAAGGCGAATTCGACGACGTTAAAACCGCTACTGTCACACGACTTGGGAATTGAGAAAAAAAACGATTCGCACGAACGGGTTTGAGGTGGCAAATTATGTGCATACCTTTGCATTTTATTCAAAAACTTATTGCACCACGACCCTGCAGCCAGTAGCTACGGTAGCAGGTATGACAAAAACTATCCAAGTATAAAAGTAATTAAAAATTGAAAATTATTTTTCCGTGAAATAATTAAATTTATTAATAAATTTATAACGGAAAGTCAATCTCTAGATCGTAATTAAAAACCTAATGAAAAAAAAAATGATTAAGCACGCGAATGTATTAAAAGAATAAGTATTATATAACAAATGTTCAAAAAAAAAGGAACCTATTTGAAGTTTATAATTTATAAACCATAAATAATTTGGAAATTATCTCGTTTTATATACATAGCTATTAAATTACAATTATGAGAGAATTATGAAGCGACGTGTCGAAAATATTGAAATAAATAAAATCTATTTTATAATTTGCTTAACTAGTACTTAAGTAAAAGGTATTATCATTGAGTATAAATATTGATATACTGTTATAAACTGAATGGTAATATGCGCACATACAACATATAATATATATTTGTATATATAAAATCGATTATAAGTTAATAGTTATTAGTTTTAACTATATATAATATAGATTATATGTAGTATACGCAAGTAGTATTTATTAAAATATTAGATAATAGCTTTAAAATGTCAGAAATTGTGTAATCTACCATTTTTAATGGGTTTTAATATTTAAATCAGTGGTTAGTATAATATATAAATTAAGTACTTGGTAGTTTGGTACTAAACAATAAAAAATAAGTTCACACATATTAATAATAAATGGATCGGGAAATTAACTAAAGATTTTTTCTTACTAATGAATACTGCATGTAATAATCCAGATTTAAAAAAAAATACTTTCGAAGGCATTTTTCAGCCTTTTTCGAAATGCTTATTTATAAAAACAATGTTATCTCGGATAAGCTTAAAAAAAATGTACTCAAAAAAATGTAATATTCAGTATTTGTGCGCAATACCTAACATAAAAATATGACAATAAAAAAAAAAAAAATAGATGTTAAACAACAATATGCTATTGATTACATTGCTTTTTCTATTTTTGTAATAGTTCTTTATTGCTCTTTAGCCTTAAGTCGCTAGCCAATCATTTACAACTAATATGTTTGAACTATCCATGAGATAATCATTATAATTATTATATAACAAACCGATAGGTAATTGATATTCAATTACGTGGTTGTGGAGGTGTGAGGAGGGTGGAGGACGGTTAAGATGGCTTTCGAGGACAATGATTTTTCTCGTATTACAATACCGGACCCGACCGAAATAATTAATATATATCATCATATCGCCATTAATTAATAACGTTTTAACTAGATACGCGGTGTTTGCATACATCACGAGAAACGTTTGGTTTTCATCATAACAAGGGCCTGTGGTGAAAAACACTGGACTGCATAAAATATTCGTTACACAATTGAAAAACCCAAAACGGCGCCACTGCAGTTGGCACTGTTGTCACTTATTTTTTTAAACAACACGACATAATATCATAGTTGTTTATGTCACATAGCGATTATTTTATAGACACGTTTTAACGACGCGTAGGTATAATAATATGGTATTCAAGAAGTATAAAAAGATTCCTCGACAAAAAAACGAAGTATTTAATTATTATTTTTTTCAAATTCAACTCACAGTTCTCGGAACAGCAAAAATATAAACGCTTAAGATTTATAAACTTCTATTATCAATTTTTGCCAAACACTTAATATAATATATAATACACGTAATAATATTCATTGTTGTAGGCATACTATACATCATTGTACATTGTATATAATTTGATCGATTTCAATCTACTCGCATTCAAAAGCGGCGCATAATATATACGACGATATAAGTTTCTAAGATTGTGTTGTTACACGCGTTGCTCGTAGTTACAAGAAACCAATACATCCATTTCGAAATAGGACTTTGCAGCGCTTTTAAAGATATCGTCTACTGACTGTATACTACTGCTGTTGTTTCATTATACAATATTATATACCTACCTCGGTTCGACGTGCGTATTAAATATATGTAAATGGGCCGAAACCAATGTTTATTGCAATACCCTGCTGGAAACGGAAAATATTCAGCGAATGATATAAAATAACATCCGAGAAAAAAAATGCACGTAGGTAAATAAATGATAAATAACGTGCACAGTAAAATGCACTGCTTTGCAGGTATCGTGATGGAGCTAACGAAAAGTCGTTTGAATATATTTTTTCATTTCCCCTTCGCTCTCGATCGCGGAGGCGAACAAGTGAATTCCACGTGTATTACGCGTTTGATCAACGCAAACAAAAATAATATTATTTATATAAACAATGAGCAGTGCACCGCACGAATCGCCTGTAATGCGAACATTCGCAGAAACATTATTGCGTATCAATGTCATGCGTGTTCCGGTTAACAAGCGGTTCTTAAAATTCGAGTTATTTTCAAAAGGCATATTTTTTTTATTTTTTTTTTTGTACACTGCTACAGCAGCCACACGACGTTATAATAATATTATATTATATTATATTATGAACACTGTTTCATCGAATTCTGCATAATAGTGCGTACGCATGATTCGCACGATTGCGGTACGTAATCATTTGTTATATGAACGACTCGAGCGGAGCGCGACATATTATTATATATTATAATTATAATACGTGTACCTAGAATCATAGACGACTTTTTTGTTTGTGAGGGGGGGGGGCACATGGGGGTACAATGGCTTCGTGTTATTATCATCGAGTGGGCAAAACAAGATGAGTTTTGCCCCTCCCAACACGTCAGAAAACAGAGTGTGAGGTGGCAAGAGAAAAACTACTAATGGTTCACGAGCCCCTATATAATACCTATATTATAATATTCCAATGCGATTTTGTTTTGAGGACGCCCGCAGTTTTTTCAATTTCCTATTTTAAAAAATTGCAGTTTAATGTCTGCACCCGCTGCCCCCCATGGAATGTTTGCTTTGACTATACCTAGAACACGGAACGAGTACACGTCATATAATCTGTCAATGTCATGGCACACAGGTACCTACGTTTGAACGTTTGATTGGCATAAAATATTATACAGTGTACGCATTCAAACACACACATACACACACACACGTTTTAAAATTCGACAAACACGTTCAAAATCGATAAAAAAAAAACGGTTATAATAGTATATATATGTATAGCGCATCGATCATAAAATAATAGTAATATCGCAATGATTATATATAATACCTAATAATAATAATATGGCTTATTGCGTTCGCACAGAAACGCGAACCAAACACACACACACACACACTCGCGATCGCATTGAATATATTATATTGTATAGAATTAGAGAAATGGAGTACACGTAGGTACGTACCTAGTATATAATATACACGTACGTGTAATATCGTAGAACATGACAGCGACGACGGAAAGGTGGCGGTCGGTGGGGGTACGAGTTTCCATTTTCACATCACAAAATGGTAATCGGTATACGCATAATAATAACAATAATAATATATTATTATGTGTCACGTGAACTCGCACTCTTCGCATACCTGTATATACCAATAATAATAATAATAATAATAATAATTCAACACTGCGACAGTGTTCGTTATATTATGGAGATTAATGCGCCTATATTTTTTAATCGCGATTAGGGTTTGAAAAATCGGTACTCGGAGGTAGCCTTCGTCTGCCGCGCGGTGGGCACTGATCTTACTATTAGTTGTAGTATCATGCCGGTACCTATAAAGTGATGGTTACTATATACTATAATAGTAACTATATTATACTAATATATCGTGTTGTAGAAGGGTGAACCCTTATATCGTGGAACCGGTTTCGTACAGTTGTCTTCGAGAACAACAGAAACAATGGGAAAATAATTTTATTAAAATATAATATGGCGTCACGTATTATATCGAGTAGTATATAGGGAAATACTATTGGAGATGGAGTCTGTTGCGAACGCATACAAACAATTATAAAACGCCGAACGGTCGACGACACGTGTGTGTGTGCGCGAGTGAGTAGGTAACACTTGGAAACGAGATTTTGAAATTTGAATAACGCATCGGAGGACGGCCTGTGGTATCGATTTGAACGAAAAAAAAAAAGAAACATTCCGCTAGTTTTGAGATCTGGGTGTCGTTCGGGCGATGATAACTTATATTATAAAATATATTATAACATCAATAAAATAATATATTATACGTCATCGGAACGTCGTGTGTGTGTGTGTGTGTTTAACCGACGGTCTGATAATCGATGTCGGAAAACAAAAACAAAACGTGATAAACTTCATCGATAACGTGTTTTCGAACGAAAAAGAAAAACCAGTACTCACGTGTTTCTCTCGTGGATTTACGACGACGGGAAATCGGCGGTATTGCGGCGGCAAAGAGAAGAAGACTGCGTGTTTCGATGATCCCTCCGACGACGACGAATTCGGTAACGCATAAAAGACGCGGCGCCCCAGTGCTGCGGACCACGACGGCGGCGACGACGACGACGACCGTGAAACGCGCGACCAAAACCGCTTCGCCGACGAACACTACTAAAGGGCCGGTTAGACGCACGGAAATTATACGCCGCCGATCCGCCACCGCTCCCCACCACCGCCGTCAGATCTTACCCACCGCTCGGGACGCCGCCGCCGCCGCCGCGCGTACACAACAATCGGTGGGGTACACAACACTCGCGGCGGCGGCGGGCTGGCGAGCGGGCGGGCGGGGCGGGGAGATGAACGCCGGACGGGCGAGGGGCGGCGAGGGCAACGTCTGGATGTTCAAACTGCAGCGGCTGAATCGACCACGTGCATACGACCGATCAGCTGTTCTCTCCGTTCCTTCTCACTCTCTCACGCTAGTTCTCTCCCCTCCCACTCACTCGTTCTCTCTCCATCGCCGGTATTGTGTGGTGTGTTCGCGTGACCGGGCGCCCCGCGTAGTATTTACGTGTGCGTGTGCCTCGGCGGCGGCGGCGGCGGTGCGTGGATTTTAAACTGGCACGTCCACTGACCTAGTGTGTGCGTTCCGCGTGCACTGAGTTTTTGTGCAGTGTTGTTCGGCCGCGCCGCACCGGTGTTCGGTGTACACCCGATTTGCGTGCGTACACGGAACGCGTCGCTGGAGCGGCGGCGATGTGACTCTCCGGCGAGGCTACTCGAGCGGGGGCAATTTTGAGAGAGACGAATGCGCGCGAAAAAGCGAAATATACATTTTTCGTCGTTACACGCGATATTACAATGAGATTAATTGACGAAAAAAAGTTTTCCAACGATATAAATAAGAATTATTCGGAAGATATATGCAAATGTTATGAAAAAAAAAAAAAATAACGATTGAAAATCGAAACGACGGTTTACAAGCGATTTGTGAAATAAATAAATCTGAAGAACTGGGAGTTACACATACACACGGAGGAGATAGACGACTGATGCGCGTCTAACCTTGACCTCGGTTTGTAATCCTCGTGAGACGCGCGACGCTTTTCGTCAGGCTGGAAGTGAAGAGACTGCTGGCAAATATATGTATGCAAGGACCGTTTCACGGTATATTGTCGCACTGCACAACGCTATATTTGCACACTTGCAAACGGTAACGCTAAGAAGTTTAGATCGAGACTTGGGAGGACGCGGAAAAACAGACACCGTTTTTCACAAGTCAGACGGAAAATATGACAGTTAAGCTACAGTATCCACGCTACACCGTGTCTCGCATAGTGATCCGTATATATAATCCATTACTGCGCAGGAAACAAAATGTTGGTACAAGGGACGGTTTCCAAGCTGCGACTAGCTGTTGCGGCCAGCCAGCTGCAATCTATATGCCTACCCCTTTTTACGGACCAGCACAGCCGTCGACCTCAAGGCCGTCTAACCATAAGGCTCTGCCATACCAACATTTTGACCTAACACGTTAGACCAATGTGTTCATGTGACACGTCGACCACGGTAGATAATACATCAATTCGGAGACCATGGTCCACATACTCTAGAGGCTAGCAGGTAGTGATATTATTTTTTGTCTTCGATCGGTCAGCCTTTTAGGAAAACGCGATTCTAGAAGACCTTTTCTTCCGCGTTCCCTGTATACAATTCTTGATCAAACCATTTTCGCCACCCGTGGCACGCGAGTACTTAATAATAACTTGTATATTAATTGCAAGTCCCGTAATTATTGTCGGTCTGCAGTGAAAAATTGTCGCCCATTTCCCTAGGATTACGAGCCAAGACTACAGCGGACATCATGTCACATACTCACATTATATAATATTATTATTTATAATTGATAATACATTTTAATACCTCAATAATCCTATAAAGGAGGAACCTTAAAACCTCTCGTTGTAGAGATATAAAATGTTCATACGCGCTCTAAGACAATAATAGAAGTTTTTTAGTGGTACTAAAAATTGTAATCTTTACATAATATACCTATTATAATTATAATATTTATAAACGATATGATTATATCAAAGACTCGACATTTGTATGATAATATTAATTTGCGGGTTTTCGTTTCGACAACGGTGCAAATATCTTTTATAACGACGACGTCTCTGTGGACGTTTCGCGGAAATCGCGACACCGTTCGTCGATAACCTCGATTCGCAAAATATCAAAGTGTTAAAAAGTGACGCATATCTCTGTCTGTCTGTCTCTCTCTCTCTCTCTCTGTCTCTGTCTCTATCCAGTATGTGAAACCCAGAACGACAGACTATATTATGTAAAAAAACAAACGCGAGAGACACGGACGACAGCAGCGCGGAGTCCTCAGTCCTCTCGGATTATTCGATTAAAAACGTCGGCCGAGGATTTTAGGTGCGACACGAACTTATGCAAATATCCGCGTTTCGAATGCGACGATAACGCAAACGCGTATTATATCGCCTACACAGATATGTAAATTTTTTTTGCGACAAGTGCTAAAAAAATAAGATCACATTTCCGCGGGGAAAAGTTCGAACACAGGCACGACGTGAATTGCGCGAAACACGTACGCTTACGTAACATATATACGCCACGGTCGTCTGTATATATACTTGAATAATATAATAATTAATAAATAATACAATGCATCACACGACCGGATGTGTTTTTTCTGTCGTCCGATTTCGTTCGAATGGCAATCGTTAATTTCGTATATACACTGCACGGTGTCATTTTACGATTTTTCATTAATTATCAGTCATTAGTCATAAGTTCATAATATAATAAACGCGCACGCACCTAAGCGCGATAATAATAATATATTATCATGTATACCTATACCACACTGCAGAGCCGAGGTCAGCACATTTTTATGTATTGAAGCAATAATTTCAGGGCGTAGTGCCATACACGAATAGACTTGCTTTACAGTAGGCCATAGGTAGGTAGGTATAGGTATCGAATATTATGTTATTAAAATGTACAATATTGCCTAATTGTCGAGATTCTGAATGTGACTTTTGCCTGTAGTCAAATCATAGAAATAATAACATTTCATAGAGCAATTGAATTTCGCGCCATTAAAACCGAATGGCAATTTATTTTAGTGCTCGACCGAAAAATCTGAAATTAACTGCCAAAAGCTGAGTTTGTCTATAAAGATTGACGGACCTATCATAAATTGTTTAAAAATATAAATTCGTTATAACTTATGATGTGTATGGGATGTTCTGTCAGCTGTCATTCACTCTTTTCTAAACGTTCTATCCTATTTTAATAGTACCTATATATATATATCTTCCAGCAATTCATTTATCGGCATTGAAATTATTTCCGTTTATCTACCGTTGTATGCCCTCATAATTAATTAAATTATTAACGCTGCCTTCTCAACTTCACCTCTTTTTACTGTAAATAATTAACTGTCATTTGTCGACCAGCGTCCTACTTAAACAGAAAAAAAAATTGTATAATAATAATAACGTATCTAAATCTACCAATCAATGATGAGTGATTATTATATTATATAAGAAATGGACAAAAATTATTTTCAATATGATACATTTAGGTTGTTAATATAATATAAGACATTTGTTATAGTTTATATAAAAAATAAATAAAATATAATGAGAAACGACATATTATACAGTGGGTATACCTTTATAATGTGTATCAAAATTGTAATTGTAAACCGTAGTACAAAAACAGTAAAAATAAAATAAACATAATTATAAAATACCTAAAATTCAACGTCTAAATTTGCATTCATATATTTCGTACTTTTACATAAAAAATCTCTCATTTTCATAAAAATTATTAATCACAGATAAAAAATAATTATGTGCAGTTGTTAATATAGTTAATATAGATTATTCTTTTTTTTATAACAATTACGTTCACTAAACCAAATGAAAATAGAAAAATGTATTCAAAACCAAACGAAAATATATATTGAAATTATAATTTTGATGACCGAATTGCAACTACCAAATATATATAAATACAATGACAGGTTTGCAATATATATGCGGTAGGTATATATTATTATTTTACTTCAGTTATTATTTATAAAATGGAATGATCCCAATGATTAGGTATTATATTTTGTATATAGAAATTTATCATTTTTTTTATTTTTTTAAAAACAATAAAGCAACAAAAACTTTTTATTCTGATATAAAATCATCTTATACATTTTAATCAAGTTATAGTATATACCTGTATCATAATGGTACTTACTCTTATTCTAACAAAAACTTATTTTCATTACGAAAGTGGAACTTAAAGATTTCTGAAGTTTTATACTTTTATAGTAATATAGTTTTTTTCTATTAAATTCGTCACACGAACCAAAAACATATATTTTTAATAAATCACACAATCCAAATGCTAATAGCGTATTGATTAGTTACGTATCACCAGGCACCAGCTAATACCACCATAATGAAAATCTGCATTACGTTAAAATAAATACAAATACTTTTTTATCGAATAATAAAAAGGACTAAAAAGTTTTTTAAAATTTAATATGATTTATACTGTGAAGAATATCTAACTTAAAGTTATATAAGATTATATGTTAAGTTATAAAAAATAATACCTACTTACCTAAATACTACTAAAACATACTATTAACAGTTGTATTTGTTTATAGACTATTATAAGTTATAACAATTTAATGATTTCATCACAAATAAATAAATATTTAAAGAAAAATTAAAGTGTATTTCAAAGGATTTGAACATTTTTTCTACAGCAGTACTCTTATTATATTCAATATTTACCAATTACCGCAGTTCACTCGCACAGACTTTTACTTCGGCCTGTCATTTATAATATATTACTCATATAAATATACTCAGTTGTGTAAGTAGTGTTAGGTTCAGAGGAGTCAGGACTGTTGAAGAACCGATTTGAGATTTGCATTTATCCGTATCTAGGACACTGTTTAATTTCCAGATGTAAACGGTGAGAAGGATAATCAAAATAATGGTTATTTGAACAAAACATAAGCATAGTACAATATATAATAGAAATACGGTTGAAGAAATAAAAGTCGATAAATGTGAGCGACGCGCGATGGCACGATTATTTGAACTATTAGAAGTATAACGGTTATTCAAATAAGTATTGAAGTTATAATAAATATAAAAAAAAACATAAAATGTATAAGCCTACTTGTGCATATTATAAGCTATAAACACTTATAATTTAGTTAGGTATATATATAAGTTATAGAATAGTGTGCCAATAAAAAAGTTAAAAATTATAAAATGTTTATATTCGATTACGAGACGGAAGATAAGCTTGCAAACAGCTGTTGGTTGTTTAATTTCTAAGGAAATGTAAAATAAAACCCGTTTTTCGACATAACATTTGAGGTCAACCGTCGTAGCACAACAAATAATTTCTATACTCCGATAAAAATCTAAAATGTCAATTTCGTCAACTATATAATATCAATATAAAATAATATAATATTATATGATATAAAAAAACGAAACTGTTCTTCGCGGTACAATGCGCAAAATCCCGAAGTGAATAAACGCGCGGCTATATATATATAATATGAAAAATACGAAATAACACTTAACAGAAAAATGATTACCTATATCGTAGCTCGGATTTCAGCGACGCAATGGCAATAATATGTTTCAAAAATACTTGACCCGTAGGAAAATAATACAAACATATGAGCTATACTTAAATTGATATAGGTATATATATTGAACTATTGAAGCACAAAGGTTTCATATTATTCAATATACAGAATAAATACATCAGCGGCAGTATATAGGTATACGTATACGTATTTATTGAGTAATTCTTTTAACGTCTTGTATGAACAAACACTATAGTGTTTTCAAAATGTTAATTTTGAAATAAAAATAGGATAGGCGAACCTACGTGCAATTTCTAAGACGTATATTTCTTTTTTCAACCATTTTAAGTTTGAACTGGTGAACTCCTATTATATCGACTTTTGATTTCTAAATGTCAATACGTATGTTTTTATTTGATCTGAAGAAGAACACTTTATTGTTGATAAGCATTTAAAGTTAAGGTGTAAGAGGAGTTAAATGGAAAATGGTACTTCGCAACAATTGAGATTTACGAGTCAGTTCATCTAAAATTTAAATGTTACTAACAAAATACAAGACCTATATTATACTCGTTCAACATTCAATTATTATTGTATATAGGTACCTTTATATTTTTTTTCTAAAAAGGCGCCCGATTCGGATAACAAAAATTAAATATAAGTTAACTTATACAAATTTTTTAACGATAATTATCAAAATCTACAGTTAATAACAGTTTTTCACTAACAAACATATAACTAATGATAGAGAAATGAATAATGTTAGAATAGCATGCGCCTAACATTTTTGAAAAAACTGTATCTATACAAATACAAATACAGAGCAGGATTTTGGATTAGGTAGCCACCGCTATATAATGTCGTATTTGGTATATAATATGATATATTCCTACGGAAAACAGTAGAACATTTTTTTTTTTGAGGTAGACATTAAAATGCTTTTAAACAAAACGTTTTTTTTTTTTATTATTGGCATACAGACTAAAATATGAAGTGAGCTTTTTTAATAATCTATGGACTATATAGTTACATTTTTATCCATGCACTATATGAGGGCGCTTTAAGGGTAAATCCGATCGTGTGCATTATATATGTATATTATAAACGCTTGTCACTAATTTGATATATATACGCTAAGATATTCGAGAGAAAAAAAAATCAATTCTCACACCGATCAATCCTTTTTATATATTATAATATTATGTTTAATTTAGAAATCGAAAAATGTTCATTAATTATTATTATATTATCAGTCTCCACTGGCGTATATTATTTCAGCGTCGTTATATATTTAAATAAGCTGTTTTTAAGTAATTGTCGTTTATATACCTATCGCTACCATACGCATATCGTCGTGCATTTACATCACGCATATTATAATCAACGCGTCTGTCTCGAATTTTTTTTTTTTTTTATTTACACATTGCATGCACCCTTTTATCATTTACTCCCGGGTCATCACGGTGTATACATTTTGCATGCACATCATCGTCGCGAATGCATTCATACTGCAGTTTCTGCACTTAGTATATATCTATATACTTGTGTATAGGTACGGCGGGTAGCTGCAGACTTTAATGCGTATATGGTACATATACACATCGGATGGTTCTGACCTCTTAGATAGTAGATATATACATAATATTATAGGGTTTTTTTTTATTCAGAGCGAGATAGTATATTATTATAACACCTCGGCGCCAACTAACAGAGATCTTTTTTATATTGATTCAATACTCACCCCCCCCCCATTTTCCGATTGTCAACATTTTAATTTCTCATAAAAAACAACCCACCACTGTTTCAATAATGGTCGAAATATATTTTATACGTGACATTAATTTCCAGAAAAATACGCTGAATTCGAATAGCAGTCTACAGATTTCGCATTAGCTGGCATACGATCAGATTATATATTATTATATCTACTACGCATATAATGGTCAAAAAGACTCTCGCCTGTCGTTTGACGTCTGCGGCGAACATCCTTACAATACCTTATACCGAAATAAAATAACATCGGGATTAGATGAAACATTGACCTTATCACCAGTATCGCCGAATCTCTTCACTAGAATTCAAATTGTATTAAATGCAATTGATGTCTACTCTTTACAAAAACAGTCAAAAAGAAAAATCTAAAACCTATAGGTAGTAAGATTATCGAGGATGTCTTTTTTTTTCTTGATTTGTTACTACAAGCGAAATAAGATCCAATTTTCTGTGAATTGTTTGTAACCGAACGCATAACCCCGCGTTGGCTTTTATATTGTCGCCGAGATGAATATATCAGCAATTTAATGATAACAAAAAAAGAATAAAAAATAAATATTCTGATTTGGGATGTGAAGTACAAACGAGCGGTTTTCGATTTATAAAAAGTAAAAAAAATCTTACGCGTTATTATACTATACTAACATAGTATAGTAGTTCGAATTACATAATATATGAAAAACATTTTTCCAACGATAGAAAAAGACTGGGAAAATATATTTTTGCTTTAAAAGAAATCACTTTGGGGCAATATATAAATATAATTATTGTAACAATGTAGTCTATATAGTTTATAATATACTGGCCGTTCTACATAAAATGTGTATCTTTTCCTTGATTTTATAATGAAACAAGCCAGCAGCTTATAGACCACAATTATCTATAACATGTGTTACCGCACCAAAATAAAAAAATGTCTAGTTCGGGCTTAAGAAATGTTATATTAATTCAGTAGAATATATTGCAGTTGACGGAAACCGCAAATTCCTTTGCAGCTCCAGAATTCTGGTGTTATTAATGATCCCGAGATTGATATATAATAAATATATGGAAATGTTTTACATATGATGTATATGTACTTTTTTTTTGATTGTGGAACACGTTTGTTTGAACAAGCGATATTGTCCTCTCGGATCAATGCTGACGAAATGTATTTTACATATTTTTGCATAATAACTTGCTTCTATAGTACGTACCTACCTCTACATAGGTACTTGCGCGTCTATATCCAAAATTGTCAAAAGGTCTATAACTTGCACTTATGACACCACGGCGTATATACATAATATTTTATATAATATATGTGATATGTCGCTTCTGCTCAAACATCGACGTCATTAATACACTGTCCAAACAAAACCGCGGCCCTTCGTAATCAATTTTGAAAGAATGTTTACAGACTCGATATTTGCATTCCAAATTTCAACCAGTCGTTTCCACACGACCCACATAATATATACGCATTATCTACTAGACAATGTGTGACCGATAAAATTCGTAGTACATATTATTATACTTTGAATCCTACACATATATTATACATTTATGTGTACTAGAGTATACAAAACATTATTTTATGACTATTATTTGATTTATGGTAAGCAGTCCACGATGCCAATTATTCTGATGCAAAATCTATAATTATTGTGGCGGCATTTAATTAAACAATATTACGCAACACCACAGGAACTTATTTAACTTGTGTTATACTGGTGTCACAAGTCACACCTACGATTTTCATAAAAATATAAGCAGATAAACAAGTAAACAACTTCAGATATATAGAGTAGTTACGGACATAAAGTTTACTAAGCCTATAAAGCACAGTTGTCGCATTTAATGATATTTTCGAGACAACACGAGAGTGGCCTGTGCAATATTAACCTTGAATTAATAATGCAATTAGCGTTTAGACGCTGCAGAACAAGGTAAAATACTTAAGTCCTGCGAAGGGAACTATACTGCTGTTTACAGTCATAAATTATAATAAGAGAAGGAAAAATTAATAATAAAAATGAAAAACGCAGACGTAGCAGGCACGATTTATAGTAATAAATACATCGCGTATATTAGTATGTGCATTATATAGTTCGATGTGATTTATAGAAAATAGCTAACAACTATAGATAAACAAATAGAGTATTATTTTTGTTAATTTTTATAGTATTTTCACACATAATCATCAAATGCCGACGAATTATAGATTTATATAGTTAAGGTACTTAGATCAATAAATAGTGCATGTTATTATATAAAGTATGTACAAGCACGAACGTAAGTCAAGTAATACTCGAACTTCGCATGCCCGTCTTACTTGGTTTATGCGCACACATTTCATTAGTTATATATAATATATTAGTTTGAAGTTTCTGCCACTGTACAGAGCCTATACCTCCTCATACCAATCGTCTTGTAAATTATTCTCCGTGAGTTATTGCACTTACACGGATTTTAAATTTTAATAAAAAATAAATTTGATTAATGTTCAGTTGTAAATAAAACAGTAATGGCAGTAGTTTAACTTTTCGACTTAATATGCTGCACAAAATATGTAAACTGAATATCAATGGGGATATATTTTTCACATGAAAACCAGTCAATTTCTAATGATTTAATGCTTTACATGCATTTTAAATTCCAAACCTTATAGGTTGATAAATGTCATCCTTTCAAAAACGGTAAATTAATAAATCCTGGGATTGTACATTTTCACGACAGGGTGTCGGTATGTCACGAATCAGTCATTTCAAAAAGGACCTAAATCTACATATTACTGAAACTCGCACATTAATCATTATAAATTAGTTGTGCTATATAGATATCTCCTTTAATATTTATCGTCCTAACATTATTATTTCGGTCGAAAAGACGAGTTTTCCAAAAAAGTCTATCTATATTATAAATCCTTTATGGAAACAAATAAAAATCCAGAACAATTTTTTAATTATGTGCTAATATAATACATTATAGGTGTATATAAATCATTTTAAAATTGATCTTTTTTTTTGTTTTTAATAATCTCAAAAATTTTATAAAAAAATATGTCATTATGCTAAAGATAATAATTTGTAGGTGGTTTAGGACTTTTCCGTGTTTTTTTTTGTTAAGCCATAGACATTTCAAACCAGCTAGTATAAAATTTGTTACGTATATTATACAGACGTTGTTATACTAAATTTTAATTAGCACATTTTTGCAGTTGTAAGAGTCGGAATGAACGCATAATTAAAAAAAAAGCGATTGGAACATAATTATATAGATAAAAATTAATTTTACAATAAAATTGATAAATAAATTCATATTAATTTATAATAAATAGGTACAATACATAGCTATATATCAACTGAAGAAATATGAATTATTATTCATTGACGCAAAAACGAAAATCAGTTCAGTTGTGACTGCAGTACTGACGCGCATTATATAGGTATGCGTTATCGCGGTTGTTTATGAATAAACGTGAACAATTTCATGTTACAACAATAATAATATGTTATCAGTCATCTTACGCAAAATTCCTGTTGAAGAATTTCAAAAAAAAAATCCTATTGTTCAAATCAGTTCGGAGAGTAAGTCGCAAATACATCATGAAAAATTGTATTTAAAATTATTTAACTACATTTTAATTTTTTTTGTTTTTCGGAATTGAAGCACAGCTGAAACAGATACAGGGGACACCACTGTGGAGGCAGTGTGTCGCAATAGTGGCTAATAATAATATATTTATAATATATATTTAATCCTACAGATTTTTATTATAGGTAGGTACCTAAGTAAAAAATGTATTATCAAGAACTAACTTATTTTTGTCTTTTTTACTGTATTATAGGTATACTTCCGCTCCGACTTAATCATTCCATTAAACAGTCGAATTTGTATAACACTACACAACATCATTGGATATAATATCCTGAAATTGCCTATAGGTACATAATATAGTTTAACTTTTGTTTAGAATAAATATTTTAGATGTACAATGTGATAAGTTCTTGAATATTAAATTAATAAAATTATATTATTTAAAATTAAACATCTATTATTAGTTCTAATAATCTTACTGGGACGTAAATCTTAGTGTATTCTTTTTTTTTTATTAAAAGTAAATATTATACACCAGGAATACGTGTATTTAATTATAGTCCTATAAAGTTGATCCCGGAGCTAAATCTTCGTATATATACAGATAAATAATGTTGGTCTGATAATGAACATATTATGTGCATTTAAATGAATAATATAAATAATTATAGTATAATAATTACAATGAATCAATATTGTTAAAAAATAGTAATTTGACTTTTCACATTCACTTTATTATTTTTTCCTATCGATTTGTATACTTAACTTCATAATATAGTATAAAAAATGTTCTTATGTTTATATTTATTTTATAGGTTACCTTTTCACATTTGTATTTTATTATTTTAAATTATAGGCGTGATGACACGTCCATGTGATCATGCGAATAAACCATTCAATGCTAAATAATAAATACCTGCATATTATAATATATGAATATACCGAGTTAAATGGTACTTAATATTTTTAAACCTTGTTTTTCCCTCTACGTTTTATCTCATTAGGTAGTTAAGTCAGTGGTTTTTATTTGTTCGTTCTACTTTATTTAATTCGGTTTTCATTTCTTCGCAGTGTTATTTTTTTCCATAGCAAATATAATATTATATTGATTTCTTAAATTTCCTTTGTTGTACACTAATAGCATTTTATAAGATCACTCAAAATACTTTCATTATTCTTATTTCAAGCTCAAAAAATAAGTTGCCCACAAATGTTTTCATGCCTAACATCAATGCAAGTTATTATTATTATAATTACTATAGAAAGAAACAATCCTCCTCACAATGACACAATATTTTATATTAGTTTTCTTTAATTTTAACCGGACTACGTTTGAAATAATTATTTTAATCTCAATTCTTCTTCGATACAATGTCAACAAATAGATTATTTAAATTTATAATAATACGGTAGGTACTAGGTAGGTATATATAGTTAATAACAAGTCATCTGTATTGGAATTTAAAATTCCTCGTATAGAAAAATCAATATACTTGTAAAGTACCTATACACCTACGTCGTACACATATAGTCGGATCCTTTTTTTAAACAATTTTAAAATAGTACCGTTAGGTAATCGAATAAGTTATATTTCATAAGTATTCCAAACAAATCGTTAAAAATAATAATAAAACTTTTCAAAATAAATATGATCTTAAAAATACAAAATAACATCGTAGGACTAAAAAACCGATTGTAGTTTCATAAAATATGATTTTAAGTACAGTTTAACACGCGGTATCTTCCGTATAAACTTGTTTTATACACATTCAAACTAATGTATTCTATAGAAACTTTTATCATATAGTTTGTATAATTTAAAATTATTCTAACTTAAGGGTTACATATATATAATACATGCGTAGTTATTATATCTCTTGTTTTATTAGGTGCTTTCCATATACCTACTCGATATCTACATACAGGTATAGTTTGAGATTAATTCGCTAAGACTTCAAACCACAATGTGTACTGATATACTTCAATAAAAAAAAAACACAGCATAATATTTTAGCTCTATATTTTTTTGTTATATGTGAAATAAAAATGTGTTGAATAATTAATAGCTAAAGAAGTGTTTCGTCAACGCTACGACGGCACACCATATATAGTATATTAGTATATACGCATAGGTAGTAAATAGGTACTGCAGAATATCTTTTGAAAACGTTTTGTATTCAAAAATTGTTCACGCGATGCAGTTATAGGTGCATAGTGCAATAATATACAAACATATATTACACTATATTTTATGTATAATATATATAGCGTTAATAATATGTAAAATCAATATATTTATATACGTACCCATTGGACAACCGATCGATTATATATTGACTAACAGAGGTGTATATATACAACGCACGTATACATAATATATGTGTATGACAAACGATAAAACGACGACTCACCTGAAACAAAACAAAACGCAGACATTGTAATAACACAGCACGACAATAATATTGTATATATATATATATAGGTACATTGTGGAGGATAAAATATTTGAGTATATACAATGTATAATATGTTTATTATATATATAACGCTGTGCACAGAAAGCTGCGCAGCTGTACATAATATATATGGCGAGATAACCACCGCGACGCGGAAGAAAAATCAAAACGCCAAATAAAACTTCTTTTACCGCGGTTATAGCTGTGTGTATATTGCGTTCCTCGCTGACCTTTAGATTTTCGTAGAAACCGAACACCCGAATCCCGTGTAATATATCGTATAATATATACGTTTATGCAATTTAAACCAAAACGAAACGAACCGTATAAACTATATAAGCAGCCTGCAGGATTTATTTTTTTGATGTGGAAAGGATTGGTCCATATTTATTCCCATCACATTTTTTTTTTTTTTTGTCCGCATAACTCGATGCGTTCAAATATTATCATATACGTAATGATATAATCTATGATAATGCACGATTATTAATTATCATTCATTGCCCGTATGTTTATACAGACGATTTTAATTACATTTTTTTTATCGTATCGTAGCGGGTAGGCAGGTACTATATATTATATGCACCAGAACCCGATCCGGAGTCCACCCCCTTCTGCGTATGCTGCGTATACTATATCGTACGCAGTATAATATTTATTAAAAGGATATATACACGCGATGAAAACTAGGAAAAAAATACCGACTCGTATATTATGATATTGGCAGTATTTAGACGATATTTTTCCGACCTGTTACATATTATTGTTAAACTGTTTGGAGTCGGCGTCATAAATTAAGATTAAAAACCGTATATACAAATAATATGGTCGTAAACAGTATAATATATACAATATATAATATTGTAACAAGCAAGCGTTTAACCCTAACATACGTTTCAAACAATATGCAAATTCAAGTGTTACTGCCCTAATGCACCTACCTGATATGTACGTATAGGTATTGAATATTATACACCACAGCAATAAATTATATTCGGATAATTTTAAGTACAATAGGGTACGACGCATCAATTATTATTATTATTATAAAGCCCATCCGAGTGTTCGAAAATAAGTAAGTATACGCCGAGACGAATATAATACTACACGTAAAGACATGAGTAGGTATATAGGTACTATATATTTACATAAATGTAACCAGAAACCTCGCAAGTTTAACAATAACGCACTTATAGGTACGTATAATAAAAAAATTACAAAGATATATTATATACATCATGTCGTCGTTATGATGTTATTAATTTATTTTAATGATGAGTTTAAAAATAACAATCGTACCTACTATATATAATATCATTCAGGGATACAATAATTAATGTATAATAAAAATAAAAAAACTATTTATTATAAATAAAAATAATAATAATGAATTTGTCGCATAATATATTGGTTTATGACACATATATACTATAAAATATTCGTACCTATATTATGCGTTTGTTTTAAGTATACCTATAATCCATCATATATTATTGTTGCTGTTTTTGACCATTTGTTAAACCGATATTATCATTATTGTCATTATATAATCATTATCGTTTTCATATATACGTCGTTTATCTATTATAATCCAATGCAATATAAAAAAGCACCTAATTAAAACGTTTGGCCAATATTGAATTGAGGCGGCAATACAGTATATAGAGTCCGCTGAAATTTAAAACATATACCGACGGGCTTAATGTGCATTTTAGACAGAAGTGTACCGAAGATTAAAAAATAAATAAATATAAGTACTGCGAATAATAAAATAAAACTGCGAGGTCGGTTTAGAGCGAGCACCGCGAGGGAAAAACCAAACGTATTTTTCAAATCTTTCAGGCTCTACAATAATTTTAATAATAATATAGTAGGTAATGAATTCGTCGCATATTGGTAAATGACGCATATCTATTATATATACTATATTATGTATATAAAATATTCGTACCTATTATGCGTTTGTTTTAAGTACTTATCCATAATATTCATTGCCGTTTTTGACCATTTGTTAAACCCCGATATTCATTATTGTCATTATATAATCATTATCGTTTTCATATACGTCGTTTATCTATTAAAATTCAATACAATATAAAAAAAGCACCTAATTAAAACGTTTGGCAAATATTGAATAGAGGCAATACATAGAGTCCGTTAAAATTTAAAAAGCACCGACGGGCTTAAATATGCATTTTAGACGTCCCCGAAGTCTATACCGACTGGGCCGCATTTAAAAATTAGGCACCCCGGGCATATAATTTATGCCGCCCCTCCTCCCCACCACCCCCAAAAAATTAACAACATTAGTATAGTATTAATATTACACTAATTATGATCAAGAATATTTAATATTAAAAATCTAACTTATCAATAAATAAATGAAAATCGTTTAATAGTTAAAAGAAATTAAAATCTTTTTTTAATTAACAAATTATAACATATAATAAAACATACACTTTTCTTTTGTTTAATGTAATTTTTTCCTTGCTTGGTTATATTAGCGAAATCTTCAATTATATCGCTATAATTAATTTGATTAGTCAATTGAGACTCAATATTTAAAATTGCCAGTGAATTTAGTCTGTCTGTGGATATATTTGACCTTAGATACGTTAGAAAATTAATTTCGCTAAAATATTTTGCAGCCCCCGAGACATGCCGCCCCCGGGCATGTGCCTACCCGTGCCCCCCCCCCTAAATACGGCCTTACTGTCTACCGAAGATTAAAAAAAATGAATATAAGTAACAGTTATACTGCGCGTATAATAAAATAACTGCGAGGTCGGTTTAGAACGAGCACCGCGAGGGAAAAACAAACGTATTTTTCAAATACTGCAGGCTCTACATTAATAATAATAATAATAAATGGAAACTATTAAACTACACATATTATATAATATATCATTACATACTCGCGTCACTCGACGGGATTTCGAACACACATAATCTCATCGTCGTCGAGTAGAATTGGCTAATTAAATCCAATAACGCGCGTCTTATATATAATGTGTGACTCGATAATATTCAATGGCTGCACGCCCGATTGAAATGCGAGGATTATTATTATTACTATTATAACGGATATTCGCTGTTACTTACAACTCTCGGATACAATACTACAATATATATATATATATATGTCTATTATATTATATATATAATCGCAGTAATATCGATAATGGATACGAATTTCACGGCCGACGTATATATAATTATACATAATCGCCGTCCATTATACACATATATATATTATACGTAATATTTGACGTCTTATATATATATAATATATATATATATGTATTATTTCTATAGATACTCGTCTTAATTACGGTCGTAGGCAGACAGAGAGCAGATTAACAACAGGATACGTTTCATCGGACGTCAGCTACAGTGTGGATATAATAATAATCGTATACCAATATTGAATATACCGTATATGTGCTTGTATTTAATTTTCTCGATTGCTTTGATAGTCTTACAAATCGGCATTAAAAAAAAAAAAAAACAAAAAGTCGGAACAAATCTACACAGAACTCTGCATAATCTGCAGTATACGAATTTCGCGTCGTTAGCTGTTAATATATACGTCGTCCGTTGCCATCGGGTTTTTATACATTTAAAAACGGTCCGGAACGTAATATGATTTAGGTGTACTTACATTTGATTCTGTGCTGCAAAATGTTTGAGTACCCAACATGTGTAAAGGTTACGACAAGACGTAGTGATTTTCAAGATTAGGACAACCACGTGAAACCTTCGTCCATAATGGGTATACCGTATAAATAACAGTAGGCATTTAAATGCACAGATTTAATTTTTGAAAACTATACATTTTTCAAACAAAAACATTACAATAATAAACAATAATGCGCATTAACCATCATTAAAATAAGTGTAAGTACAACATTTTTATATTATATAGAAACGTGCTAAAAATTTTCATTTCACTCGGAATCTGAAATATTAACCCAAATCGTGCATTTTTACTGCCAACAAATACATGGTAACCGAATAAAATTGTTAGTATTCTTGACATAATTTTGATAATGGATATACCTACAATATTAATCAAAAATCATTGCAAATAATTTTTCCTTGCAGGTACTATACTAAATAGAAAATCTTTTCTCTAAATGAAATATTTTAATCTGCATATCAGAGAAATAATAATTTTGGTCGAAGTACAACGAAACTGAAATTATAAAACTCGAAATTTATTTTAAACTTTTATAAATATTATTTATGATTAAATGTTATACTACTTTATGAAATTAATTAAATTATTTATAAGCTAATTACGTATGTATTACATAACCCTAAATTTGTTTTAACAACATTTCTTCTTGTTTATGAATATTATTAATGTAACACAGTGCAAGAACTTTTAAAGTTTTAAAAGAAAATTTTCATTCAACAATTTTAATGTTTTTTTCTTGTACAGGTATGAATGTTATTTGATACAGATATCTTAGTAATTGATGGTAATGTATTATTAAATTTAAAAAGTGTACTTCAATTTATTTGTTTGCAAAAAAATTTGAAATGTCTTTAAATTCAAATAGGTACCTAACTAAAGCAAGAAGCCGGAGAGAGAGGTAGTGAATATCAAAAATATAACGGTAAATGATAATAAAAGTATTCTATAGTAGGCATGCTACTAATAAACACAATTAAAAATTATTTATCCTTTTGAGTACCTGCGTATTTTCAGAACTTATTTAAAATTTTGAAATACAGACTAGCTGGGTTTACCCTTACGACATGTTTAATAGTTATAATACTTAAAAATTATATAAAATGATAATATTATTTAATTTTTGTAATAAATATTTTACATAATATTTACAAATAGGCAAATAATTCAATAAACCCGACTTAGTCACCTGCAGTAATCATCTTTAGATGATTTTAATAAAAAATAATTATTAATAACAACACATTGTTATAAGACATTTTCCGTATGTAAAAAATATTTTAAAAGATGTGAGTATTATTAACTGCAACTTCTTCTAAATAAATCGAATTCTATTATTTCATAATATACACATAAAGGGTACCTAACATATATTATGTTGGCAAGAACAAAATTATTTTGACAAAATACATATTATATAGGTTGGTCGTTTTACAGTGCAACATCATGATATATATTATATATTATACACTGCAACATTTTAGATAAACAATTATTAGTTATTGCGCTGCACATATATATATTATGCACTTATAATAGTGAAGTGTCCAGCAGATTATTAATATCCATTATTAAGTGCTCATTAGACGATATATATATATATCAGCAGTAAATATACATAGTTATATAAACCACGTCTGTAATATACGACCATCGTAGATATAAATATGTTCAATAGTATATTATACAGATGATTCGACAAACTCGACAATAACTGTATACTGAAGATGTGATCGAAATTGAATCTTCCACGGCGGCGATAGTGTCGATTTTTGAGAACCCCCCAGTGACCGGAATCGTCAAAAAACGACTTTAACAAGGTATCATAATAATATGTACCTATATTATATCATACAATTTCGTATTAAACGAAATTCGACTAAAAGTTATTTCGTTCAAACTAAAATCGAAAATCATTTATTTGTTATAGAAATACGCGCCTTATTACTAAGAACCAACAATACATTATATACTGACGATGACGTGTTGGATACGTTTTAATCGACGTCTTTAGAGAAATCGCTTTAGACGCTTTCCGCTGCAGACATATTTTATAATAAACGTTTGAAAATATATTTAACCAAACAATTAGGTATAGGCACCTCTCTTATATTATATACAATAATTAATAATATTATATATAGGTACTTATAGCGTATAGCGTTGTTGAATTTTAAATTACCTAAACAACCACAATATCGATATATTATGTAGGTATTATATTATTATATGTTTAGGTACCTATATACGCCTAATATACGATCGTAATTTACGAAATAAACGTTATCATATAATGGACCGCGGAATCGATTACGGCGCACGTATGACACATTGAACGGTGAAAACATAATAATATGTGTACGTATTATTCATAAATAACAATCGACAAGTTTTCGCTACTTTCGAGTGCGGTACAAAAAAAAAAATCTGCATAACAAAACACACAATGCGCACGGCGTTATTTATAGATCGATATAATATAATATATTGTTCTGCTCATTATTATTAATAAATTTTAAAAAAAAAAGCTAATAAAAAAAAGTAAATACCGATGCCATACAAACGCTGCACTGTGAAGACAAGAGAGGCTTTCGAAATTTAATTCGAACGCATACGCCGCGGACAATATAATATTGGCATTAATCACGGTTTCCTAATCCGTAAACGGTCCGCGGACAATGGATTTTCTCGAATCAACGGCCAAGACATCATTTGTATATATACCTTTAAACGACTGCCATCGAAATAAGACATATATTACAAAAATCGCGGAGTTTGAAAAATATACACGACACGCGGTATTTCCGGGGCAATTAGAACGGCTAAAATGGTCTTACTGGCGTATAATACTGAAGGCGTTATTTTCAACCTGTATATTTATAATATACAGGGTGTCCCAGAAGTCCCGTTTCACTCATAGTATCTCCGTGGAAAATAAATATATTTAAATGCGGCGGTTTTTTTTTACAGTAATAAGTACAGAAATTCCAAGTGAATGGCATACATTTCAATTTTTTTTCACACATTTTTTTTTATACAGTTAAGTTTTTTAAATTTTTGAGATATCCATTTCTTTAATCACAATTTTTAAAACAGTTTAAAAAAAAAATATTGGAATTGAGCAAAAATCGAACAAGTTAAAGCAAATTAAGTTTTTGGTTTTTTTAAGAATAATAGTTATGTTAGCACACTAACGACACAATATCGATTAGAACAATGATTTTTTTATGACTTATACTCTTGGAAAATCAAAAACTTAATATGCTTTAACATGGTCAATTTTCGCTGAATTTTAATATTTTTTTTTTTTTTTTGAAGAGTTTTAAAAAAAATTGAAATTTATGCCATTCAGTTGGAATTCCTATACTTATTACTGTAAAAAAAAAACCGCATTTAAATATATTGATATTCCACGGAGATACTATGGGTGATACGGGACTTTTAGGACACACTGTATAATATATTAGAGGGATGTGTGTGTGTGTGAGCGTGCGTGTGTGTGTGCATACTTATATATATATATATATATATATATATCGCACACAAATCGCAACCTTTTACGACGAACAATGAGGGACTTTTTTATTTTTAATCGGTCGATAAATTATTGTTAGACTACCGCCGCCGCCCACGATCGCCAAAGGTGATTCGAACGCGATTCAAATGCCAAAAACAATATTACTATATATACATTCTCGGGGGAGCACTCGATCCGGAACCGCGGTGACAAAGACGAGCGTATCATTAGGGCGAACCTATATACCGCCGCGGTATAAGATAGGCACACATATAGATATATAATATATATCGATAGATTCCGTCCGAGTTGCGTCACGTGGCGAAATACCCACACGCTCCCCAATTATTATTATTCGAGTGTGTGTTTGACACGCTCATTCGTTGGGATCCGTCTCGTCGTCGTCATCGTCCCACGTGCGACTTGTTGCGACGAACAGCGATCCTACGGTATAACCTATATAGACATATATTATATACACACGTAGATAACAGTGTCTAAATGTGTTAAAATTTACAGTGAATCGGCAGACACTCATTAAACACCAAATCAATGTGTAAAAAAAGATGATTTTACATGGGGAATAATAACCCACATAATTAAAAAGCAGAGGAAATTAAATCAAAGAATCACAATACTCAACTATATAAACAACTTATAATGTAGAAAAACATGATATTATGTTAAATTGAATATTTCAATTTCAAAAAAACTAACGACCAATAATAGGTAGGTAATAGTAAAGACCAGAGACTAGACATTTCGAAGACTTAAACAAATAGTAAAGAGTGTTATATAAATACTTGAAATTATAGAAAAATATTTTCTATCAAAAAAGAAAACCGACCGCCTATATGGTATATGTAATATAATAAGTGTATTCCGTGCTGAGAAAACAAACAAATATATATGTACGTACGTCTATTAAAACGTAAGCTATATTATAATCATATACTGCTATAGTATCACGGGGTTACACAACGGCGACTGTGGAAAATAAAAACAATATAATATTAAGTCTATGACGTGCGTTCTTTTTCCGAAGATCCTCGGATTTATTTGGGTTACGGTGGCACGCAGCTACGATGATTCCCACGCAAACGGTGCACGTGAAATTTCGCACTGATTATATTATGTACGATGAGAACACGCTGGACGTGCGCTGCAAACAATACAATATTATTGTGTTATAGTTCTCCGAAAGCCCAAGGATACACTAGTTATACGAGCGACGGGCGTGTGTGTATAATATATCCTATACTACAATAATAATAATAACAAAAATAATATAATAATAATGCGTATGTCATGTCGTCGACGTTGTAGTGCGGTCGTCATCCTACCGAGACGGCGGCGGCGGCGGGATTTCCTGCTTTTTACTGGAAGACGTAAATAATAATAATAATGTGTGATGGTGGTTAGGGATCGTTTTCGCAATGAAAATGTGTCGTGCGCTCTCGAAAATTGCATCGCCGCCGTCGTCGTCGTCGTCGCCGCCGCCGAGAAGAGACTTTGATACCCGGCAAACGCGTAGACACCGGCTCGCATAACACTATAACTACATATTCGCTGCTCTCCGCGCGTTCGGGTGCACGCGAGATGTGCGCTCTTGTACATTATATAATATAAATAATACTTTCAAAACGATATACGTTCGTCGTTTCGAGGGTGTAACTTTACGCGGCTCCTCGACTGTGTAATATAACATATCGCAACAACGCCCGCGGGGGCAGCTGTGGGAAGGAAAACGACCGAGGAAAAGCGAACGCTTCGTCGTACGTATATATATATATATATATATCGCATGTACTGGCGTACTGCACATTGCACACACACACACACACACACACCTAAATACGATCATGCCGACATTCTGGTTTCCGCATGGTTGGAGCACGTCGTCATTTATATAAAATACGAGTCTAAAATGAAAATAAATCAATATTATAGTATTGGTTATTACGGTAGTGCGTATATATATCGTCTCATCGATTACGCTCAAATTTACAATATTATTATTATAACGATAAACACGTGTAGTATATGTAGTATGTAGAACGAGTAACACGAGACGCGATCAATATGAACAGACTTTATACTGCAGTTAAGAAAAACAACATATAAAACAGAACGATTATACACGAAAAACGCGGTGGATGAAGTTGCGGAGCAGCGTACAAATATATAGGTACCTACTGAGAACTCATTTCGATATAGGTGAAACAAGTTCGAAATTTAATTAATTTAATGTCACTATAGTCACTATATATACAAACATATATTGAAAACGAAATGATATGCGCGAGTCTAATATAATATACTGCAGGGACTAACCTAACCTAACCTAACCTAACCCGCATGCATGGCTCAGTAGCGGACTGGTCCGATGTGCCACTTTATTCTATAGCACAGTGGGCCGGTACTAGTCTATAAGTTTTGGGCCGCTAGCAAAGATATCTGTAATATTTTTATATGATTTGGTATATTTGTACTTTGTTTTCGTATAATGTAATATAAGGCAGTTGTCGCCCGTTACCATATAGGCACAAATCCACTAAGTACTCAGGGGGTGCCTCAGGTCCCACCAAGTATTTTAAGTATTAAAAACGATATAAATATATAATATAACATATTAACATATACATTAATTTTAATATGGGGGTGCTAAGCACCTTTAGCACCCCCGGGATTTGCGCTTATGCCCGTTACCGACTATACCATAGACATCACATAGTACATAAATATATAATTATTTATATGGACATCAAAATAATTAAAAAATATTTGCTAAAAAATTACTTTCCAAATCGTTAAATACTTTTTTATATCAATGAGTAGTTTTACTCATTTAAATAATCGCCCAGTATATTGTATATACATCAAAACCTCGTCTAACGGACACCATTTCAGTGACCGAGAGTGTCCGGTATTTATAGTTATTTTCATTGTATGAGTTTTGGAGCATAATGGGCAAAAAACCATATCGTCGATAGGTAAACGATGCACTTAATGAACATCGTGTGCGATATGTGTTAATGTTAATTTTGTAAACAGCAAAACCGTTCACCATATATTTTTAATATGAAAATGCGTGTAATAATTATTCAAACAATTTTAATTTCAAATTATATTTAAAAAACAACTTAACTTCTTTTTGTAAACAAAACACGGTAAAATTAAACGAAAATGATAAATTGCCCTCAACACGTCATGTATCGGCTTAAGCATCGCACGGTATTTTTCAAAATTATATTTTGCTTACCTCCTGCCGCGGTAACCTTGGTAACGAATGTCGCGCGGTAGCGTTAAAACATAGCTGTAATACACGCAGTTTAACTATATACCATCGATATACCTATACATTATTTAATATATATATATTAAACAGAGGTAGGTACACCGTACGATGTCGTTCAATAAAAAAAAAATAAATAATAAACGCGATGCCGCCTGCAGCACGTAACTAGCGGCGAACGAACACACACAGAAACGGCGGTAAACCGCTATAAAAAAAAAATAATAATAATATATTTTATAATAAGTGTAAAACCGCGGACATGGCGTAAACTGCTTCATTATTGCTCAGTTTCGCGGACGCTGTGTCAACTATATACGTTTTCTCATATATATATTATATAGAAAATGGTTCTATATAGTATAACAGTTATTTTCTATTTGCGCGGCGTTTATATGTGTGATGTGTCTCGGAAAAAAGAAATATTTTTTTACTATTTTCATGGTTATAATTTTGTTTACGTCTTGATAAACGACGACATGTACATTTTTAATTTAATTTCCAGAACAAAACATTATTCAGAGAATCTTTATAGATAAAAATCGAATATCGAACCTTCAGTTGCCGGTGCAGTAGTAAACTAGTATTATAACTTACTGCAGTGGTATGAATATATTTAAATTTTCGAGAATACACGGAGATGGCACGGAGATGCCCTGCAAAATGATGGTGAACTATATATAGGTACTCATCTCAAATATATATATAAAAAAGGAAAACGAAACACTCATAAGTTATAGAATTAACAAGTTTATATAATATGTATACGAAGTACCTCATCGATGTTTGCTATATACTTTTGACGAACTGTTCGTTATAATAATGAAAGGCATATTATAACGTGGTTTGATCGCGAGCGACCGCGACTCCGGCACCGACTCTTTCCCATATATATTATATGCCCTGACAAACGTTCTTCGATGTGCACGTCAATAGTGTATATAGGTAGGCACCTAACCGAAGCTCGACACTATCGATACGAGGAGAGAACTTCTCGACTTCTTGAATTTTTTTTTATTTCAACGATATCGATTGACAATCGTATTATTTATTATTAACCCATATAATATTATAGTCCTACTCTACCGAGGGGACGGGCGGCGATCGACCCATCGCTGGTAACCTGCAGGTATTAACCGTACAACTATATGCGTGTGGCCATCACCAACGGCCGTTTGGCGTTCGTCGCGTGCAGATTTCATATTATTCGAGTGACGACAACTAAACAGTCGTAGGTAATACCTATTCCGGAACGAATACCTACTACATACATAATATACAGGGCTCGTAAGTTCACACTCAAAATTAGCAGTATATGCATTGATGAAATATGCCTTAAAAAGTAAAAAATTATGCATTTATATGCACTAAACATCTATGATTATGCACTTGGAAAAATCATAAACAATTTTTGAAATAACATGAATTATCCATTCATTTTTTTATAATTATATTTTATTTTTTTATGTCACAATTAAAAAAAGTAGATTTTAAATACTATTCTTGAGCCCTTGTGAACTGCGTACTATAATGTACGAATGACCGAATTTCCAAACATTTTATATAAATATATAATAATATATATTAATATTATAATGAAAAATTATAAACGATCGAGTTGAAATGTCGATTCTTTCGTAGTATTTCCATAAAAAAATCTGGATGTGCTGGATGTGCCTGGGCACCCCTTGACAACTCGTAATTGGGGCCCTAACATTTAATTTCCAGAACATAGGGATGAGGCCCATATTTTAAACGATGTTACTAGAGTAAAATGCGATTTTTCCTAAAATAGGTGGTAAAAAATAAATCACGTTTCATGATAAACAAAATAATAAAACGGAAAATATTTTAAAACTTATTATGATTATAATATCAGTCATATGTTATTGACTACAAAAGTACAAGTACAAATAATAAATCGACATTGCAATTATCTTAGAAATAGATATATAATAGATCCAAGGAAATATCGTATGACTCGGTACTAATAATAATATTATATAGGTACCACTGATTGATGTAGCGGTGTACACGGCTTATTAAGAGAGGGCCAAAAATATTGTCGGCACCCCCCCCCCCCGAAACTCAGATCTGCGCACTCCTATATATATATATATATATATATACAATAATATTATGACACGTACGATATACTGACTATACATATATATATACGCCGTTCGTTCGGTGGGAGAGGAAGTTTATTATTATATTATTATAGATGAACCTACAGCGGGTACGCGCAGTCGATGATGCAGTGGAACTCGTTCGCGGACCGTGAAAATATCGAATACTATATAGTCATGTCAACGGCCTGGAAACAACGGCGGCGGCGACCTCCCACCAGCAGAGTCAGCGCCGGTATAATGTTATATGTATGTATATATAATATGTGTATTTATATTATTATATTTGCTATTCTGACTGCTGTTGTTGCAGCCACTTCTAGCATGACGGTCGGCCGACTAACGGAGACTGTATATTATATAGGTACTATATTATATAGTATATATGTACGCTCCTCTCAAATTGGCTTTTATTATTATTATTATTATTCGTTTCCTAGCCAAATCGAATGCAAAATCGTTCCCCGTGACTATTTTATCGCGATATTCTTCCCCGGGGGCTAGAACAGGTATAATATAGCTAATAGCAGCACCGGCGTTATAGTTTTTGAGAGTAGTCCTCGAGAGAAATACATCCCACATAATAAAAGGCAAAAATACAAAAATTATAATCTCAGAATTTCTGGTGACCCCCTCCCCCCCAATTCCCAGGAATAAAAAAAGGTTTATGTTTTTTCATTATATTTATGAGTTATTATACACATAGACGTTATATATTTTTTACACGTTTAGCATATATAAAAGCAAATCAACATAGGTACTAGCAGGCGATGCGGCGACGAGTAACTTTTGAAATGTAATAAAATAACTTTAATCTTATATAAGAAATACCTGTATGAGTATACCTACAACTTAATTTAATAAATTTTAATATCTTAATATATAAAATTGAAATCTTTGATGCTAATGTTCTCGGAAACTAATCAACACGGAGAAGGTTTCTAAAAAGTATATTTAAGTATAATTTAAAGAAGTGCTCACACGTAGATTTAAAAATTCATGATGACAATCGAAAATTTGTATTTTGTTTATAAATGGTTGCTATTGATTACAGTTATTAATTATCAGTTATAGTCACAGTGTTTCCTACGTAAATACACGCTAAAAATTCTGGAAAAACTGAAAGTGCTATTTTTGATGAGATATAGGTATTATATTAGGGTCTTATAACTAATTAGTAGAAGGAATATGGCATATTATACATATTTTTACAAATAAATTCATAAAAAAAAAACAAATCACAGGCACAGGCACCATTGAGATGTTTTTCGTGTGCCTAATATTCTGATATCACTAGGTACTTACTTATTTCATCTTTGACTCGGGCAACGCTGGGTGGGACACCTATAGTATTATGTATAAAACTTAAATAACTAATACATTTTAAACTTATCGTGAGCCAATAATCCGTGATTATGATGGGTTTAAAAGTAATAATAATAAAGACATATATATATTTACTCTCTTTTTAATAACATTGACATATAAGGCGTGAGGCCTTATATATAGGCCCGTTGGTCGTATAGTTTATATATATACACTATGTGCAGAGTACTTCACGCTCGTACGCAGATTTTATGTACGCTTTGATCTACGACAATTTATAAATGTGTTAAGGGTTTTACGGGTGATATATCTGGGCGACTAAATTAGGTCAAAATGTCCTATATACTGATTTTTTTATTTTTTATTTATTAAACCAAGTCCGCGGCAACTGAGGCCACTGGACTGACAATACATAATTACTTTACATTAATATATACATTATAATATAAGACATTTTGTGAAGGCATATTACAATTTTTAAATTTTGTTGATAAGCTTATAGTGTTATAAATAAATGTTAATATGCTTTTTATGTTGCGTGGTTCTGGGTTAAGTGACTCGGAGAGGTGTTCTGGTAGTCCAGAATTTCTCCTATCCTTATCCTAACCATCCGGCATTCCGTTAGGATGTGTTTTGTGGTGAGGTGAGTACCACAACAGGTGCATATATACTGATATTTTGTATATCACTAATACGATATATGCGATAACCGCGTGATATAAATACACCTCGGTGGTCGGGCTAGTCGCGTCGGTATCGCAAAATAGCCTCACTGTTCAATAATATAATATAATAGTCCAATAAAACCTCTAAAAACTGAATCGTCGATGATCCTGAAAGTTAAGGAATCAAAATGTTTCGACAAAATATTAAGAAATACGTATAAAACCTTTGACCACCGTACAAAGTTATAATACATAGTAATCTACGGTCTATACCTAAACAACGTTGGTTTTGTTATGCAGCCGAGAAATTGAAAAAATTGTAAGTGTATACTAGCTAATACATGTCTAATACACTACATGTGTATACATGCTAACCAACTATAAGCTATATATACCTATATACTAGTATGTATAATATGTTACATTATAATTTATATTTTATCGTATATATAGTATATATATAGTTTACGAGTCGGATAAAAATGGTTTCTATGAAATATATATTTTCAGTAAGAATTCGGTAGAATACAACGACCTAGTAAAGACGACTTCGCAACTAAACAATAGTGTATAGAAATATAATTCAATATATTTTAAAGTTTATAGTTCGTTTAAACTTTTGGGCTTTGGCAGTCCATTTATGGACGCGAATAACTTTTCATCATTTCATACGACAGCCGCCGTAAAAGACGAAAATAATATATAAATTTCAAAAGAAAATATATATAGAGCTCTCTAACTGCGTATAATCATTTTGGCAAAAATATATATATCTTTTTAATTCCGAAAAATGTTAACAGATTGTTAATACACAATGTAGTAGGTACACGCGTATAGTATTTAATTACCCTATAGTATATATATATATTATAATATATCGTATGTGTATGCGTGTACGTCGCATGTGTGTATATATGAATAATTAAACGGTTAATGTTTATATAATTTACTAAAAGTATACAATTGTAACGGAGAAGAGAAAAAATGAATTTAAAACTAAAGACTGCGAGTTATAAAATGTAATAAAAACCTATACAAAAATATTCTACGAAAAAAATAATTACTAAATTAATATTTTTTTGTAAAATGTTGTAAGAACAACTTTACTATTTTAATAAACAAGCGAAACGATTAAAAAAATATGAAATTATTACGAGAAGAGAAGCAGTAAGTTAAATATAAAATATGCTAAAATATGCAATTTATTGTACAATATAAAAATTCCAATACAAACAAACAATTTAATATTCATATTATATAAATACGATTTAAATAAAAACTAGATATATTTAATTTTATACGATGATTAAAATTTGCAATCATTTTATTTGATAGGTGATCAGTCAATAACTACCTAATCGCATAAAACCACAATATTATGTGCTTTTAAATTTTCAAATTTAGAGTGGGTCGCAGATCGTAAGAACGTTTTTATATTTATACTGAAACATATAATTTTACGTGACACAACGTGAGCGACGTCAAATATAGTTTAAATCCTCGTCCACGATATTAAAATATTAAATTAAATATTACGAATAACGAATTATAAAAAATCTAAAGTGTCTCTGATCATCTAGATAAAATGCACTTATCATTTAAAATATTAAGTCAGAATATGCAATAACATGCGTAAACAAGATCACAAAAATTACATCATAATATTATTATTTTATAACTACCTATGCAAATCGTAAACAAAAATTATAATTAATATTGGAGGTTGTAAATAAGACATAATAAGATGCGTGTAAACTTTTGATTTAATTGTATTTTTTTTTATGGTCAATATCATCTTTTATACATTCGGCACTGATATTTTTTGTACTATTTATAGAGTGTCTTGTGGCGATACAAACCTCCGTTTTTCAAATAAGAGCCCCTCTCCCTTTTTTTACTGTAAATTATTCAGTGCATTTTTTTTTTTGAAAATTACGATGTACATAGTTCAATATTTTAACGAGTAGTTTCTCAGATAATAAAATGTTTGTATACTAAAGATCTCAGAAATGGTTTGTAAAAATGTAAAATATACATGTATTATTAGATCTAGTGTTTATTATATACTTGGACCATTTTCAAAAATTATAAATGTTGATATTGATACCTACTAACATTTTCAAATCACCATAGCCCCTTTATCTTCCAAGCCCATTATGGATCTATCATCCTTAGTACATAAAGGCAAATAACTCAAAAACTACTATAAGAATTCGAAATTATGGGGATTATAGGTATTTTTAAAAACTCCAAAAATCAGATTTTGAATAGCCGCATTATTGCAGAAGAGAATTAGAGTGAGCAGTGAGCACGATGCTAGGCGAATCGCCTAGTATATGTTATGAATATTATTAAAAATGCAAATGAACGCGTGGTTTTGAATGTATACGACAGGACGCATCTCGTCGTGTCCCATACCCATCGTGTCAACATCGCGTAAACGTTTGCGATCGACGAAACAAAATAATAATCGCGTGTACACATTTTAAGAAGCCATCAAACGATAATATATACTGCTGTCTCATGACTCGCAATCACTGCGAACAAAACGTTTAATAATAAACGGCGTATACATTATCGCTATGAGAACGCATCAACAAAATTCGTGCATTTCGTCAGATCAAATCGACAGAGCATCGAGGGGGACCTGAGTTCGTCAAAGTGCACCGTGGACCGCCGGTGTATCGCAACAATAACGACAGTGAGTTTAGTGTATAATATAATATAATTATTTTAGGTACAGATCTCGATATTATATAGCAGGAGTATATTATGCCCCTCATATTATCGTATTTTCGGTGCTATATATTATATAAGTCGAAGCGGGTTTTCGTCTCAACCCGAATTTCGTCGGAAATTCGAAGCGAAAGATCAAAAGTTCAAATTGTACAATTCGATATTTACATTATATACAATAAACGTGGATATATAATAAGGTCGTGTTACATATTTTAATAGAACAGTCATTATATGTTATTACAGTTCGGGAGAAGCGGCGATCGAGGCGGACCGCGGTTAACGATATATTTTATAAGAGTTGTGTAATAATAATAATAATAATATAGATACACCGTAATATATTATCGCCGTTATTTAATTATTATATAACGTCACTGGAGCTATATGCAAAACACGACGTTGTTGCACAAAAAAATAAAAGCTTGTCGTCGGGAAAAGATCTAGGAAACTGTACACATAAAATTATATACTTATAATAGGTGCATACCCTTTTATATATATACGTATATCGTGGGCGGTCACGAGACGCTGCTCGTTTCGGGTAGAACAATATATATTGCATCGACATATACCTAAACCAGAACAAATATTATTATTATAATCGTATACCATATATTATATTATTATAATATACCATCAGCTGTATATATATACATAGGATCTTGCGGATATATATACACTTCCGCCGAACGATTTAATGCAATTCGGAGTGAATTCATTAGCATATACGATACATATACATATGTATAATGTACATATATGTTCCCATATAGTGCAAAGTACATATTACCTATTACCTATATATATATAATATGTTTATAAAATATAACACAAGTGCGTACACGCGGCATTCGACGTATCGGAAAAACAGGGGGAGGAGGGTAGGGAAGAGGGTCAAAAAAATAGGGCACCGTATTTTATTTATGAGTATAATAGTATATAAGTGTACATGTTATATTTCAAAAATAGCACCATCATAATATTATACTTATCGCGATAATTTCTTTCGGACCCAAAATATACGTCGAGAACACGCTCGTGCTATAATATACTTACTCGAGTGTGTGTGTGAGTAATCCGTCGATTTTCATATATATACATTTTTTTAGTTTTTTTAACAGGCGTAGCGCATATAATTAGGTACATACACCGTTAGGTCACATGTATATGTGTGTGCGTGGTAGTTATGATTCAAAAGAATGAAATAATAATGATGACTGTGTAGTACTGGCGTACGCACCGAGTACGTATTGTGTATTTATACAGAGCGATCCGCTAAACACTGCTCGTTTTCAGTCAACCGTTTTGTTTTTTAAATACCAAATTTTTATTGTATATTTTTTTTTTTTTTGCGATACCTTACCTAAGAATATAAGAAGTAAACTTCGCAGAACTTGTGGTTCATTATACTACTCCTCTCGAAAATAATTTTGCTCCTGTTTGTGAAAAAATAAAAATACATGGGTAAGTTGTCGATAAAAAAAAAACCGCTTCAAAAGCCACGTTACGATAGAAAAAATAGAAAAATAGATTTTTTTTTGTTAAAATGAATTATAATATATAGTGTCATAAGTACTTCAAACTAAACGAGAACAACATTTTCAAGAGCACAACAACATTGTTGACTTGGAAAATCAATGTAGCCATCCGTGTAAATGGATCGAGGTGATCGAAGAATAATATGGGGTAAGTATAGGTATTTGGGTACTTATTCGCACTATTAATATACATTATACATATTGTCTTGTATAGGTTAGGTGGTGGGCGGCACGTCGTTTATTATATATATATATAAATTATAATATATACACATAGTGTAAGCGTACGACGAATCGTAATGGTAATTGGCTGCAACTATTTGCGATCGTCATAGGTATCATTCGCCGTTGAAAAAATATCCGATTTCATGTTATTATTACCGTGACTATATATCATATCTCGTTTGTATATTATATTGTTCGTTATTTTCTGCATCGAGACAACGAGAGCGCCGATGATGATGTTTTCCAATTAAATTTTCGAGTATATTTTAAGTACAGGTATATATATATAGAAGATGTACGCGTTACACACCACTTATTATTATGATACTCGCGTCGAGGTTTCGTTTCTCCGTATAATATACGGAAACCGTCGTCGTTACATATATAAAATACTCACACAGATTCGGATAAGGTAACAGCAGTGACATGACGGATTATTAGCGACAGCGGAGCGAGTCGTCGAGTATATTAAAAACGGCAGACATATTTGAAACGGTATACATATATATATAGAGTGGCAAAGTTTATTCAAATCCGAGAACGCGCATTCCTTCTGCAACTTTAATCGTAATTTGAAGTCACACGCGTGGTGTGAAACCAGACGCGCAAAAATTTCAATTTTTCGTTGTTTCTCGTTAGTTTTTTTGAATTCACTTCGCGTCGCTGCGGAGGAAATAATATTGTTTTCCATAATATTTTCCTCTGCCGTATCAAAGTACAAATGTTTACCCGCCGAAATAACACCGATAATCGCGTGCCTCATCGCTTTAAAGTAACTACGCCGCAGTACATACCGCACTTTATGATAACTATATACATATGCACAGGAGGTAGTCATCTATTTACAGCGACCGTATTCGATGCCCGGCTCGCTGCTGCGGCGTTTCAAACCGTTGCGTAACTATTTGGAAATACAGATAAACAGCGGTGATTTTTAAGTCTAAAAATGTATAGGCATACATCGCGTTACATCACGACAATAATCTCATACAATCCAATCGAATTACACGCAGCGTATAGTCTATCGATGACGCCATATATCGATTGGTCGACAGCGGCTCGTTTAAAAATTACTATAACCCGCGGGTACCTATAGGTAAGTACGCTAATAAATGCGCGTTGGACATAATGTCAACCGGTTAAGCGTGCGCAGGCCAGATGTTTCTTTCTTTCTTTTGCTCAATGCCCAAACACGGTTTAAGGAGACCTAACCGTTTTTCCTCGGGGCATTTTGCAAGACGAGCAATTTCGTGAACAAAAATGGAATGGATTAGAATAGTGTCATAATATTTACGTATATACATATTTCGTTAAATGGCATATATTCATTGATGTTATCTAAGTACTAAAATTAATAGATACTCTAAATGTTCGTTCGAAATAATATATAATGTCCAAACATATAATAATAGATACATATTATACAAATACCTAAATATAATATATATATATACTTCCGAGCTATATATGCGTCGTACACGAAGTATCCTATATACCTACTGAAAACCAAACGATAAATAAAGCGTAACGATTTGACGCGCACAAATGCATTTTTGTTTTTTAAACGAATCGCTTTTATTTACGCCATTTATTACGGCCAACAATACGCTTAGAGTACACACAGGCACACACACACACACACACATATACTATCTGAACCTCGAGCTCGGTGGATCGCCGAGCCGGACCGCGGACCAAATTCGAGATAATATAATATATAATGACGGATAATGCGCGTGGTGAAAACGGCGGTCCACTCGCTATCGGCTCACATGCCCTAACCCGATATAGTGCGCGTATGACGCTGCAGTACAGATGAGTATCGACAAGATAAAATAATACATATAGCTGCAATATACCACAGTAAGTTTGAACGATTTTTAACAAAAACTATAATATATGATTGTGTTTGTTAGTTTTCTGTTTCATAGTAGCGATCGACACCTGCACATAATATTACTCGACATAATAATAATATGTAAAACTTTTTTTTTTTTAGAGTTATGGAAATTAAAAAAGTAATAATATAATAGACGGTTTTAAAAACGTATATACATAATAGATATAATTTTAAGACTGACTACAGAAACAATAGTTATAGTATCCTTAATTATGCGGGTATATTATCACCTTAAACTTAAAACACGCATTAAAAAAATCACGAGACAAAGACGACGTAGAAAAAATTAAATTATTTGTTATTACACTGCTATACCTACACGACCAGTTTCCATAATCATCGACCAGATTTTTTTTTTTTTTACGCAACAGTTTAATTGTTATAGGCCGTGCTGCAGTCAGTATACGTATATACTCTGTACGCGTGTGCGTATATTGGAACTACAATGCGGTCGTAAACGTCGAAACACGTTTGACCAAAGAGTTAACCATATAGGTATATAATATGTATAATATAATATAATGTAGGTTGCTATTATTCGACCGCGTGCTATACAATATTATAGCTTTGTATAATGTTGTTTTAAATCTTATATATATATATATATACGCATATACCGCGGCGGTTGGACCGCCACACGATTTCCTATTTAACAGTAGCAGTGTGTTCACTAAATGAAAAACTGCAGGACAACACGACAGATCATCATGATGTACGCACTTCGACATACGCATAATAATAATATGTACATGTATAATGTATGTATACCTATATATATAGGTATGTGCGTGTTTTAAATGAAAACGTAGTTTTTATTTATCTAACAAAATAAATTAAAAAGAATTTGGTTATTAAGCTGAATATGCATAATCACTCCGGCATAAAGATTGAAATCTCGAATTTTTAACAAACAAAAACTGTCTAGTTAGAAAACTAACAGTTAACCGACCGTCATATTACGCGTTATTATGGCGTAAAACTATATTTTAGGCTGAAAAAATGCTTTATCTCACTAAAATAAAAAAAACCAAACGAGTTAAATGTCAATAGTAAATTCCATTTTTTGAAAAAACTATAAGGTTAGGTTAATTTTTTTTGCACGTGATTCTATGTCTACTCGACACGCGGGAGACAACATTATCAGGGGCGTCGACTTAAATGACTATGACGAGGCACACTAAAAAATAATCTAAGATTTAATCCAAATTGTATAGGAACTAGTTATTAAAAAATGAATAAGTGTATAAAATTAAGTTACAAAAATACATTACACGAATATAATATTTGTCAAAAATAAATAACTCTAGAAACACGCCCGTACTTTGATTTATTTTAAAATAAGATTTAAAATTATTTTGCACACGACCAGTATTGCGTGCTTCGTGTTGTACATTACCGAGAACAATATAATATTATTATCGCGTTAGAATGAATTAAAATCTGGTATTGATTACGATTTTACTGTTGAAATAAAAACAGAACATTTGAAGTTTATAAGGTGTATTCGAAATGTTTTTTGTTTTATATTATGTGAAGGTGATTAATGTTAAACATCACTAAATGTATTAAATTAGAGACATCAATCAATACATTTTAATATTTTATAAAGGGTATAAATATTTAAGCTTTAGATTCTTGCGTCCCCGTATGGTCACCAAAGCGCCACGGTACGTCACTAACTTTCCCCTACACGAAAACCTCAAAGTTACTATACCATCAAAAAAACTGCTTCCATTTTCTATCGCAGCTGGCTTCACTCCAAAATGCAATGTCATTACAACCAGCTCGTTACCCAACTTCACTCAAAAACACTCGCTGACAAACCAAAAAGACGCCTCAATCGAAACTGGTCAAGAGATATTCTCGACGACTTATAAGTTATAAATTTATAATGTATTATTTTATATTCATGTACAGCTCTACTATATGAGTTTCTTCTTCACCACCCTGTCACTGTAAATTCTTCTCTCGAATTTACTTATTGTATACACACTCAGTATGTAGATTGGAAATATTTAATAAACGTCATTTTTAAAAAAAAAAAGTTTTAGATTCTGAGTGAAGAAAAAAATTTAGATTTACTTTTACAATGGCTGACATTTTTTTTTCTGTTAACCGTTTTTTGAGTAGTGTAAAAGCTCTAAAAGCTCATGTAGTGGGTCTGTAGAAATTGCAAAAAATACTACGAAAAGTAAGCCAGTCCGGTTCGACAAAATCGATATATTATTTGTGGTAATTCAGAAAATAATGGGCACTTAAAATATTAAAAAAGTCTTATGAACACTATATAGTGTAAACAGAGCTACGCTCGGAATCGTTTTTCGAATTCGACGATTTATCACTGCGCTAGAATGTATAATAATAATTAAACTCTATCCCGTGTCGAGACAATATTATACCCACAATCCCTGTACCCAGCAGAGCAGCTTTTTTTAACTATTCGCTTCTTCAATCACTATGTACATATAAATCGTGTTGCTGGTAATATGCTTAAATATAACGTACAAAATATAACACAGTTTGATATGAACATAAAATAAAAAATAAATTTTGCAAGTGTTCCAAATATTATTTTATATAAGACGTGACTATCAACAGAATAAGATCTATGCTATTCAGTTTTTATCTACATATGCGTCATTATCTAATTAATCTAACGTTAAATTACTCGACCAAACAGAAAGCTTTGTGTAACATCATAACTTGGTTAAAAAAAAAAAAAAAAATGAGAGCTAACGACTCGAACGAAAAAACGAAATCGAGAAAAAACTAAACATACATTTATAAAATCGAGTAAGGAATAATGAAAGAAAAAACCGTGTAAATGATTTTTGTCATTAAGTATTGTTTCTCGGAGAACGACTATGCTGCGTATATAATATATTATATATGTATCGTATCGTGTATACATATAGGTACTATACTGGTACTTAGTACAGAACATGAATTGTTCTACTTTTTAGAGTCAACGATCAACATTTACAATGATATAAAAGCCATATAGCCATATTCATAGTACATGGACGTAGCGATGAACACTTCTGAAAATAATCGAAGTATAAGTAGGTAAAGGCTGCATACTAAACTATTTTATTCTCGAATTCATATTATTACTTTTACTCTAAAGTGAAAATTTTTTAGAAAAAAAAAACAGGATTCATAAACCGTTTTCGTCTAAAATAAATACGCGATCACTGTTATCTTAATTACATAACAACTTTAATGATGATATAATATTAATAATTCGAAAAATAGCGCAATTCTGTGCACGATATTATAAATGCAAATTTCGTATAAGATATACAAAGACTGATAATCTGATGATCTCGCTTGGTTAGGTAAGCACCTATAGGCGCAAACTAGAGCTGCAGTGTTGTGTTATTATAAATCTAAAAATTATACGAATTGATCATTATAAACAATCATGCCACTCGAAAAACAATTTTGAGTTTCACTCTATTTAATGTATAGTAACAAATAGTGTAAAAATAAATTAAATATTTTCAAACTTTAAACGTTCGTTTTATTTTTGTATTTTTTAAACATACGACTAGAAGAATATAGGAATGGGCATTACGATAAACTTATAAATTTAAGTTAAGCCGTAGGATATTAATTTGAAAATTATATTAAACGAAATCAGGGTGAAGAAAAGAAAAGATAATTAAAATGCTCAAAACTCAATGCAAGCACATTTTTTAAAAACTATATACAGTCAAGTCTCAATCGGAATTCTTATTTTTTAGCACAAGGCAACATGAAAAATTAGTCTAAATCTATGGCTTCGAGGTGAATATAATACAACTTCAAATGTTGAAATAACCTTTGTCAAATTCCTCCTGTGCTCGATTTCTTATGTATATTTATAGATGGCTATCTAATGTACAGCTTTTGAAAAAAAGGTATTCTAAAATGATTCATACGCATATCAAAGAGAACGATAACATTGACATTTTCATAGCTAAACTAAAAATACATAAAAAATATATACTTGTACTGCCAAACAGTAATGATCGTAGACAATTTTTATAAAAAATACTTTTAAACATTTTTTAAACAAAAAAGTTTTTTTTTTTTATTCACAACGTATGTTACGTACATTTGTCCTTTTTATCAAACGGTTATAATAATATATAAAACATATACTAACTATTATTTATTTTGTTTTTACTTGCCTACTGTAGTAAAACCATGAATTATATATTAAATCGCCTGGAACCAATTTCTTTTTTTATTATTATTGAGCGAATACCTATAGTTTCTCTTTCAAAGACATGCTTGAAACTTATTTATCTGACAACGGCAGAATAATCAAACCAATACGTAATACTGAAATTTAATTCAATGGCAGAACTAAAGATTTAATGTTATACGTGCCCTTCAAATCACAATATTTTTAATTTAAGAATCTATAAAGTAATAAATCTGAATAATGCGATTTAGTAAATTACACGAGGACTTAATAAATAGTCTCTTAACGTTACGGCCTGTTGAGGTATAGTCTGCGTTCTTATTAAAGCATTTCAATACTTGCAACTGCATGCGTTTAGTTTATAAATTCTTATAAAAATATTATTATTTTTGGATATATGGAACAATTTTGGAAAAATATTAACCTTGGTGGTATACCTATCATACATTTTTTTTATTATTTTAATTAAAAAACCTATTCAATTCATTCAACGAGCACAATAAGTTTATGGGAGGTAGGAGATAAGAACATTATTGGAGTCGTGTGAAATAAGAGCCATCCATTAAACTATATATTAGTGACATTCAAAATGTAGATTTGAATGGAATTGTAAATTAGCCGAGACAATCATTATTGTGTATTGATAATATAACTTAGTCATCGACATATTCAGCAACAAGAACATTAGAATAGTAATTATACATTTATACTTCAATAAGTTTTTATAGGATTATTCAGAAAACTGCATAATAGTATGCATATTAGATATATTCTAACGTACTAAACTATAAAAACTACAAAGTATAACTACAAAATATTATATTTTAACAAACCACTATTATAAAATACAATCGCATGAAACAGTTACTCGTGAAAAAAAATGAGACTTCAAAGACATTTTTTTCAACTTAAGAATTGAACTACCTATGGGCTTGCACGCAAACATGTCTAAGGACCACAATTAGTTAGAATTTTACATAGTCTTGTGTTTTTGTTTTGGCATGAATTACAAGACGGATTTTGAAGAGTCTTAGCACTACTGAATTTTTAATAGCAGACTCGGTCATAAACTTTATAGATGATCATTCTTTTACGCTCTCTTTTTTTTTTTTTCATTTCTTTATTCAGGCGGGTTGTTCAAGAGGACCGGCGGGTTTTATTTCGTCGTGCAGCACACACCCATGATGTGTGTGTACGTCGAACAATGAATCTTATTGAAATCAAAACGCGCTAGACACAATAAATCGAGGACGGTTTTGTGCGTCTGTTGCAGTGATATAGCGAGAGAGAGAAAACGGCCAACTCGAACGAATGTAAAGAAAAACAAGAAATTAAATTAAAACGTTGAAAAATGTATCAGAAAACAATTAAACGAATGCACATACATATAAATGTATATTGAATTACAACGCTAGATATAAATCTCGAATCGGAGGAAACGACGTTAAAAGTTCTCGGTACATAATATATGACGGTTTGATCAATTTCGTTCTGTTCTGCAAAAATTCTTTAGCGCCGCACAGTTCATCCACGCGCTGACGACATTAATTGAGTAACCGAATACCGATTAAATGCGTAATTATGATATTATTATTATATTGTATTCATTGGAAACGCGCGTATATTATATCGCATGAAACTTGACGTTTTCGAGATGCGTCGTTACTAAAAAAAAAAAAAAATATAAAAAATAAACAACGATGCGTAAACATATAATGGTTCGAATATTAAAACCGCGTACGCCTGGTATTATTTAAATGTGCTGCACGTTCCCATAAATATTATAATTCGCATCATCATTACCTATATATTACGCAAAGTAACGCATATACCTATGTACACACAAAAATTATAATATCGAAATTCAGTAATATTATAATATTCTCACGGGTATAATATTAATTGTTTATTTTTTTTTATTCAATTTTAGTTCGCACGACGTTCGGACATAGGTAGGTACCTACTATTCTAGGTACGTGTGTACACTTTGTGCAGCTACGATAATAATGAGTACGCGCAGTACGAGTGAAGAGATATGGTTATAATATTATGTTCTAAACGTCAACACATAAACCATCATCGTCTGCAGCGACCTGTAGACTGGCAGCCAACCCGACCACAGTTATAATAGTATACATATTATATATGCGCACACTTGATAAAAAACAAAAACCATACACATGTATTATGTATATAATTATACACTAATGATATAAACAGAAAACAAATTACTAATATTTTATTAATGTCTTGTGCGAAAAAAAACATTCAGAGTCCGATGTATTTAACGTTGCTGCTGATGCCCATTCTTTTTTTCCGTCGACGAGCAACTATATATATATATATATATATTGATGTCGATACCACAAAAACCGTTCGACCTCTGCAGACCGCCGTGCGAATTAAATTATTTAAAAAAATATACTATGCCAACGGTTTGTTGTGCATAAATTATTAAAAAAAAAAAAGATACAATATCGCATCGTTTGCGACTTTTATAACAAACACTGATTGTTTTTTAAACGCTTTTACAAACGACGAAACTCAGCGAATTACGCGCTGTATGGATATAATATATAGCTGGGTAAGTATTCATATTATAAAGTATATCCGTAATTAACGCATGCACAGTCGATCGCATTCCAAAACGCATTTCTTTCCAGCGGCCTTTTATAAAAAGTGTATGGGTATACGTAGGTACCCCGACAGTGACAACGCCAACCGACCGTACAAAATTTTTTGTTATCAAGGCGATCGAATATTTCAGTAAAATACGTATATATGCGTGTGCGTGTACAATAGGTACCTCGTACCTCCTGACAATATTTAAATTGATAAGCTACAATCGGTGTTGGTATATCCACGCAATCGTTGTCAACTCGCCGATGTATTGTAGGCAATAGATCCTATAACACAATAATAGTCAATTCCTAAAAACGGAAAAGAATATATTTTAGCCGCAGTCGACCAAATTAAGCGGTACCTACTGGCCGGTTGAAAGATCAAAAACACGGTTTTTTTTAGACAAAATTAATTTTTTATAGTCCGCAGTCGTTTGTATGATTGTATTTTATATATAATATAATATGTTATAATGCCACGGAAGTATAAAGTAACACATATTATTAGTCTATAAGACGTAAAACTGCAGTATATACTTCATAATTACTACTGATGATGTAGTATACATTATAACACAATATTAACCGTTGACGACAATGATGTCAAAACCGTTAACTTTGCACTAATTTGCACAAAATTAACAAAAAAAAAGAAAAGGTGAAAATGAAATTTTATCATATAACAGATACTATCAAAGTCAAAGGTAATCCACCTATTTCACCTAATCAATTGCGTAATTTAGATAAACACGTATTTATTTTGCATATTTTTAAATTACATTTAGTATTGCAATAATTTGTTGTTTTCATACATTTTTCTTTCGGAGAAATATAATATATGAGTGATAAAATCGTGTTATTGCTTATTTTATGAGTGTATTTCTAAAACGCTTTTCAATGAAACGAGTATATAATATATGGAAAAATATATATCAACACGACAATTTGTTATAATTATTAAAATCATGCGTCATACAAACATAATATTATACTATACAGGTAAAGTAGGTTTATGAACTGTTGTCACGGATGATATTTCTTATCTCCAAATTGGTCAACAGTATAAATCGTAAATTGAATGGTATACACAAAGCTCCACCTATATAGGTACACTCCGAAGGTCTCGCGGTATAGCGTCGTAACAAAAGAACAATTTCAGAAATGTATAAAATATAGCCCGACGGTAATCCGACTATATAGTTTATAATACGAGTTGACAAGAGTTCCGAAGTCTTGGAGGTTTTTTCGATTTTGTGATAAAAAAAAAATGTAAAAACGTAAAAAGGAAGAAAACGTTTGTCATCTACTGACGGGCAAAACCGTCAACCGGAAACGTGCGGGATTACTTATTTTTGCTAATAGCCAGCGCATCCGGAACGGAATGAGTCGTCTCCATTCGTTGTGCAATAGTATAATAAGTAAAAAAAAAAAATCGGTCAGCGTTTTACGGCGGCGGAGGGCATTTAATATTATATGTTTTTATTTATTATTACACCTATGTTGGCAACTATATATACGTATATGTCCTATTCTCTGAGCATGCGTACACACCGCACGCACCATCGTACTATCCGATATCGGTCTGGAGAACGGAGTCAAGGCCAAAACGTTTTGTTCCGGGTGCGCCCTGTATATACATTATACATAATATATATATTATGAGTTACAATATATTTTATATTATGTTCGACGCGCGTCGTACACGCGGTAGGTACACGACGACCTCCAAATGTCTTGCCACAGCGAGACAAAATAAAATCAACAATATAATGAAATTGAAATGGGATTATTTTAATCCATCAGTAGGAAAAAAAACCGACAGACTGCTATTCTACAAATATGCGTATATACCTACGCGCACATTTTAAGGTATAGACAACAACAAAATGGTAGTGGCGACCATCGCTAATGGGTTTACGCTATTCCATTCAACGCCGTCTAGAGTTCTCGACCTTGGCTGAAAAATAATAATATAATCAAAAGGCCTATCGAAAAGCCGTATTTCGTTTATTATATTTTTGCTTCAGGCCGAAATTTATTGTCGAATAAAGCAGTTAACACGCGTCATATTGTTAAATAGAGTACCTATATAGGTACCTCTATATAGTGTCACTTAAAATGTGGTATACTAAAGGATTTTGGAAGTAGGCCAAACGACTGTACATGCCCGCGTGTGAGTGTATGTGCAATGCGTGTGTGTGTGTAAATGCGAAATTTTTGTCGGTTGTAGAAAGACGTGCTCGCAATGAAAATAGCGAACCAATACGCCAAGCGCGTATGAGGAAGAGAGCCAAAAAAAAGTTCGCCACTATAATACGGCTTCGTACGAGACATTGAATTTTCACCGTTCCTATTTTTAATGCGCGTACAGTGAAACACACGAGGTGTTTGACTAATCTATAAACACCTCGGGAAACCTGGTTTGAAGAAAATATTCTTCGCACTGCGCTATGATACTGAAGGACGAAATAACCGCAGAATAAATCGATGTGCGTCGCATACCAACACAAATATACAATTTTAAAAAACCTCCTAAATTTAAAAAAAAGTCCTTTTTAATTTATTATCCAGTAAATTAAGCGTAACGTTGAATACATCATTATACTATATACTATGTAAGAACTATTATGCACACAATTTGTTTTGCCAAGCGTAACGCACCACCAAACTTTTCGATGAAACAAAAAAAAAATTAATAGGTAGCTCATAATTTTTATTTTACAAATACAATCTACTAGTAAACAAATTTTTTTTTCTAGAATCAAAACGTAATCCTTAGATTTCTATAAAATAAAAATTAAAAAAATTATATCGTATGATTATATACGACGCGTATATATGCCCACGTTAAAGAGAATAAAATATAGGCACACAAACACCGAAGCGACGTTAGAAAAAAACAAAGACTGCAATTTTATTTTTTTTCAACGTCTCTCGTCAACAATAATATGTATAAATATATTAGAGTCGCATGCGCACCCATTTCTGTATAATATGAATATAATGGTATATAATATTATATAGTGTAAGCTCCGGGAACAAATAAACGCACTTAAATCGAATAAATAAACAGTAATAGTACTTATATATCACAATATTATAACGACCACGAGTTGTTATTGCGTCTCGGGGTGATGATTTTGTTTTTATTTCCACAATACTACACAACGGTTTATAATATTTTATACACCGCTGCAGTTTCCCTTATCTAAGGGCGACGGAAAAAAATGCCAACAATACACGCACGTATTATATAGGCACCGTCTAAATGAGTCGTTACACACATCGCACGCACGTTCATGTGCGGTAAACATCCACTTCTCAGAAAAAAAAATGTTTTAACAGTTTATCAAGGTCGGGAATTCACATGGTCATCTGCGACGACGTTCGTATTTTACGCGCCTGATGAATAGGCATCGGTTGAATTGGAAAAAACAGGTAGTCGAGAGATGTAAAAAAAAAAGTACAAACAATTTTCGTTATTCCCGGAAACTATTATAGGACCAACACATGCAGCAGTATGACATATCTTAGAAAACTGCGAACGAGGTACCGTAAAATATATTTTTTTTAAATAATCGAAATACTCCGTCCTCTATCCACGTCCCACAGCCATCCAGCAAGCTATGTACGGTTAGTCTTCTGGTATACTAAATGTATGCCTAATAGATATACTGCAGAGTTTAATGTGAGATAAAATCTCATAAAAACAAGGAACACATTTCACTTTTTAAAAATACGTTTAATACTGCTCATGACACACACGTTTTGCTTTCTATTTTTTAATTTTGATTCATCTTAAGGTACCAAATAATAGTACCTATTATTAAAAAAAATATTTTTTGTTTTTTACGAATAAGTTTTCTTAGTCTACTGAAAAAAAAAATGAAATTTGGCAATGGGCCCTTGTTCTTACGGGTTTCTCAATAATTTCTATATTGTATAATACGGTTATTAAAATGATAACAGAGGAGGAATGATGCAAATTACCCAAACTTCAGAACTATACGCACGCTGTTCCCTTTGTAATCGGTTTAGGTACCTATACGGATGTCCTATACGTTATACTATTTATTATATCTACGGGCCTGCACCTGGGGTAGGTAATATAATACTCGTAGGCTCGTCGTTCAGCATCCGAGCAATCACACTGCAGACAAGCAACCGCGGTTGAATCGGATTCGGCGGAAATATTACTGATACGGTGCAATTATACTATTATACATATTATATTATATTATTATTTCGTTGGTCGCGAACAAGTTGCTGTCGGAGTTGCGTGTGATATACGAACCCTATGTATACATGTGCGGCAGCTGATGGCCATTCAACAGCGCAGATTCTTCCTATATATACATGATATAATATTATTATACTTACACGCACCACGTCGCATTATGCTGTTTAATCGAAACGGACATAATAGAGCAAACACGATCGTAATACACGTGTATAAAGTATATGGTATAGGTATACCTATTTATACATAATAATAGGTAGGCACTATTATACTACGAACGCATTACTATATAATATACCTATATATATCAGATACGACGTCTCTCTATACCTCGTTGTGTTGTGATTTCGTAATGATAAAAGATCGACTCGTCCATATTATATACATGCGATAGGTATATACCTGCAAGGTATATCGTCTCTCTCGACCGCACATATTTACCTCGTCTCGCGTACTCTGATTATTATTATGTTCGTGTATAACTTTTTTTTTTTGTTTTGTTTTCTCTATACCTACCGACTGTCTGGCGGAAAAGTTTCGCGGCGACACTATACTATACTAGTATGTACACACGCACGCGCATAATATACATGTCGTCCATTGTACCCATTGTTTTTGTACGAGTATATAAGCCCGAAATCATTTGAACAAATCGTAGTATATTCGGTGCCGAACAAACGAAACGCGCATACAATGTAGGTATACGACTGCAGGTTAGTTGGTGCAGCGGTCCAATACAAAGAAGCGCATCGCTCGAAGAAAAGCCATTTTCGCTTTTTATTATACGATCATCATTATCGCCACGGATTCTAAAATCCAAATTGAATACAATATCTTTTAATAAGATTTGCGTTAGATCAAACTAACTGTATCACGATATGATTTGATCCGCACGCCTAGCTCGTGTTTTTTTATGTCACTCACTCACGTTTGAAATCGGAACAATAAAATATACAATCGATCGACTAGCACCCCGTCCTTTACTCGAACAACCCGTCGGAAATAGAATAACCACAGGGCTGGACAATTATGTAAGACGATTGGTTTAATGTGAAAACTGGAGACACGATACGTATTTGCGGAACATTGATCGGAAAGAATAATAAATAAATATTACAAAAAAATGAAAAACATGCCAAAATAACGTGCTGGCGTCTATCGTACAAAGTACACCTACCAGTTAAAGTGTTCGTAACAAATATTATTCACGACGATGGAATAAACATGTTTTTTTGTTTTATTATTTGCAAAGCACAATGGTAAATTGTGTGAATTAAGCTAATTATCAAATTAGAAAAATTAAAAATACATTTTATTCACGAGTAAAAAAATTGAATGACCTACAGTTAATAATAATAAACTATTAAAATACATTTCCTCTTCATAATAATTATAGTCTTTTATTTCTAAATTATATAAAAAAATTTAATCACTTTAGAATTTAATATAGGTACCTATAACTGTGTTAGCTAAAATAAATTGTACACATTTAAATATTTAATAATAGTATAATACATAAGACAAATCAATTGTGTAGGACAGTAATAAGATAATTGTTTGTTATATAAACTACTATTACCAATCGGAAATTGATGGTTCCTTCCTATTGATAAAATTAGAATGTACAATTTTGAGTTTATTGTGATTTTATCGAAAAAAACGATGATATCCGTTATGTAGTTATAGTTTGTCGAGGCATTACTCATTACTTTTATACCTCGCATAATAGCTAGGCGTATTTTCGGCTGCTCCAAATTTAATATCTCCAACGGGAAATGAAAACAACTGTTTTTCTCTGCCAACGTTGTTTACGAGCCAATGACCACATAATACAACACAATACATTTACTGAGCAATAACAAAAAAAAAAAAAAAATTAACGCAACACACGATTGACGTCAATAATATTATATTCACAACAAACATACTGTATTTAGATACCTACACTGAGTGCTGAGCAGTATAAAGGTTAAAACACTTAACTGTATTGTACCATATTTAATACGCCACACAGACACAGTCTATCTCAACACTTTTCCTTAATTGAAAAACAAAACCGTTTACCTACGAATGCCCATAGGTAACTAATTTAATTTGTTTAAAAGATAATAAATAACCAATGCTATTCGAAAATTAATTTCTGATAACTGAATAAGCTACTATTTCTTCATTTTAACATATAATTAAGCACGACAGTATGACAGTAAATGTATGATATGCAGCTGCAGCCTGCAAAACATATGTAATTATTACAATGGTATAGGTACGTGATAACGTACAAAATGTTCATAGAACTTAGAAATAATTGTAATAAATAATAATATAAATGTTTATTAAATGGAAGTAAAAAAATAAGAACCAAAGATCGTGGTATACGAAGCTAAGTAAAATATGAAAACTATCAGTGATAAAAATCAAATACTTTTTTAACGTATAGTAGGCCATTATTTTGTGTAGGTCATTTAAACGTATAATATGTGTTATAGGTGCAGTGTTGCAGTTAATTTAAACTTGATATATCTGTGAGTCATCGGAAACACCCGAACTAATTTTCTACAGAGTTCATCATAATAATATGTTGGTCACAAAAGTAACATTTTTTAATAGAAACTTTAAAGACAAATACAAATGAAATGTGATTAGTGATAGTTAAAAGATTTGTAACTGCAGACTGACTTCATTTGAAAATCGTCTTTGAAAATAAATCAATGGGACTCAATAGTGACTAAGATTTTATATGCAGAACTGTATTATATTTATAAAATACTTAAATACACATCAAGCCAATATTTTAATTTGATAGAATCGAAGCACGTGTTATATATTATTATGTCATGCAAGCTGCTAATTACTGTAAGAACTTATAAGCAATCTAAAAAGTAGGTACAGACTACAGAGCACAATGGTAATAGTAATATCAAGTTTTCGGATTTTTATTTTATATGGTAATTACAAAAGTTTAGATAGAAATGTTCAACCTTTAAGATTTTCCTGAAATTTTATGAGATCATTAAGATTTGGTCGACCAAACCATTCCACCAAAAAAATCAAGGGAGAATTGTGAAAGTTTGACCAGCAATATTGTTGCTCTACAGTAAAACGACGAATTATGATGTATTATGATACAGTAAAAAATACGTTTAAATGCGGTTATGTATTAGAATCTATTGTAGGATGATGTAGCAGCTATATAGTCATCAATGGTGATTCACTCTTACCACAGTAAAACGAATCGGGTTGCCGAAAGTTAGATAAAATATGTGGCGACCCGACCAACTAACTAAGTTTAAAATTACCATACATTTTTTTTACTGAATTGCAAATTTAAATATTTTAATTTTTAATTTGCTCATTATTGTATAATATACGAGATATTTTTGTTATTTTATTTTGTAAAATTAATTTATACGGATCCACGAGTTTTAAATTCACGAGGAATTACTTAGTTGTTGAAATTTGACACGCCGTTTACTGCTCATTATTACGACCGGAGTAGAACTTCCAAGTCGATTTCCAACGACTGATGCATATATATGCGCATGAGTGATCTACATGTTCGATTTCAACGCGTTCCACCAGCAGCAGCTGATTACCTTAAGTCACAATCTATAAACCGATTAACCGATGACTGCGTTAACAACTTAACAGTAAATCTATGGTAATTACCGCAGATGCTGCAGTACGGTATAGGCTGTTTACGGTCTTATAGTGGTAGGTAAGTTTCATACCGCGAATAACTGCGTTAAGCGTAATATCCGCTCGTCTATAATTATGGTGGTCAGAATAATCGCGTGGCGTGACGTTTTAGGCAATAAGACAAATTAAAAAGCAGCGCCAATTTATTATTATGGTATAGTACCTACGCAGCCGTTATTTTAGCGCGCGCAACATCTAGAAGGATGTTAGTTACAACGGCGGCGGCGGCGGCGGCGGCGGCGGCGGCGGCGGCGGCGGCGGCGGCGGCGGTCTTCACAGTTTAGGAACTCTACATGAAAAGCATTAGCGGAACAAAAAAATACGTTTCATCGTAAATCCTATATAATATGCTTCTGCTGAACACGAAACTATGAAAGTAATAAAAGTATTTAACACTAGGTACAAGTATATAATTTCACTTACAAGTATATACGTTTTAAAAGTATATTTTTTGATATAATACCCGATTAATGATAAAAATAAATATTATAATCTTGTAGAATACGTAAACAAAGTACCGTCGATTAAACATAAAAATATATACACATTATATTATATAATATATATATATATATATATTCAGAAACCGATGGAACTAAAATAAACTAAATTTAAAAGATTTAAATGTTGTTATTAATATTACAGATGAGATTTATAATTTAATGACTTCCTAAATTATTTATTTTTATTTAATTGGTCCTAATTGACCTACATTAGTGACTTTCTAAATGGAGGTTATGTCATTTAAAGTCATGGTTTATTCTAGCTGATATACTCGAGTGTCGGTCATTGTACTGAACAAATTTATTAACCGTTATGTTAACCTTTAATTTTGGCATAAAACACTTACTTCTTTCTTTTATTTAACAATAATTGTTAAACAATTATTTTATTACTTGATCAATAAAACATAATTGCATTTTTCATTGTGCAAGTGTAAAATAATTCAACAAAGTACTTCATGAAACGTTTAATAGCTATTTATCGATTGAAATTTAACAGATGATCTTAAGATATATAAATAAATTCAAGTGGTAGCAATTAAGTACTTAAATAATGTTGATTAATCAGTCAAATTTCATATTAAAATTATTATAAATAGCTAAATATTACAACTATATTACAGAGACAAACTCTTTTGAAATGAATTAATGTTAATATGTATTTATTTATTTGATGTATACCACTATATGCTTGAGTGTTTTAACTAGCCAAATAGTTTGATAAAAATTATGTTAGAAAATTTAAAAAACACATTTTAATTATGTTCACTATAGGTATCATATTATGTTTACAATTTGCGAGCTTTAAAATGATAATCTTATAGAATTTACTTGTATTCTCAAAAAATCCACGAGGATAAAAAAAACACAATTTTGAAATCGTTTTACAATTAGTTAAAATTAATAAAGCTATAATACCGTTCTTAAAATGTGTTAATCACGATAGCTTAAACAAAAAAATAGTATGTGCTTTTAATTAGAATTATATAACTATACTAGACTTGAGAGCCACTTCAGATAGTATAAGATTTACCTTATATTATAATATAGTATTGATTTAATTATTTCTTTTGTATAATCGAATCATAATCAAAAGATGAATGCACCAAACACACAAAAAAACAATGGTTATTACAACCTTGGATTAGGCAGGAAAAATGAATACAAACGACACACACACTTTGAAACATAAACACAACAACCCATAAAATAATATTACGGGAATATCATAGGTATAATATAGCGTCGACAGGATATTGTTTTATCTATATTTCGATTTGGCTATACGTTTTTGTTCGTAAAAAAACGTACATTAAAGTCAATATATATATATATATATATGTACGAGTAGATCGTACAAATAAACACCCAGATATTATTCGTTTCGAATGCACTTACGGATAAATGACGAAAAATAGTGCTGTTTAAACCGACATCTGTTGATGATAAAAAAAAATGTAATTATACATGGTTGATGATAACATTTAACGATATTCGCCATAACAAAAAAATAACGTTAAATTTGAAACCATGAATATTATTGTTCACAGGCGACATTGAAATCGTATCGTGTTTGATAACGACACAACAAATACCTACGCCTCGCTATCAGGCGATACCTACTCATAAAGTTATTATTTTCATTGTCATTTATTATACATAGATACATAAACTTTTTTATAGAACATATATAATACGTATACGTACCTATGTGATTAATGACTAGGTACATATATGATTATACTAATAAGCTAGTCAAACGACTTAAAAGTCACCACGTGATGTACACATATATTCGCTAATTTACATACATGTATATTGTATATATATATATATATATACAATATATTATACATATAATACATACAGTTAGTCCGAAAATTAAGACAAATAAAAATTGAACAATATGCATACATAGTGATCATTTTATCGTAAACCAGGCAATATCATACAGAATACAAAGACTTTTTAATTTAAAGTACCTACTATAGGTACTTATAATCAAATAAAATAATTTGTAATTCTTAACATATCGTTAGAGGTCTACGGTAAAATAGAATCATCTTGTATACATATACATTATTCTTATTAAAATAATTATTGACTGTATTTAACGAACGATTTTCATACGTTGCATATTAGTAAACACATCAACGTATAAAATAATAATAGAATAATATGATATTTTGTACCCGAATAATTTATTATAATTCAGTATAACATTTATATATTACTTATATAAATTCTAACACAATAAAGTGTTTATTTCTCATTATTTTAGAATTTATAATTAATTAATTTTTTAAAGAAATAGTTAACTACATACCGAAAAAAAAGGATTTTTTAAATAATCGTATATACCATGACTTTCATGATAGGTATAAATTTATTGATTATTAAATATTATGATCGATCAAAGGATATAAGAGCGACAACACTATTAACAACGCTATACAAGTAATTTGGGGTACGTGAAGGAGTCCGTGAGGTGAGGGGATAGGTACAATCAGACAAAAACTTTAATTAATCAAACAAATCTATTATGGAGTGAGATTACATCAAAACACATTTTTAAAAAAGGAATCTATATACATAAAGACAACGATTATACACGCGATTGTGTACATATTATATTATATTATGATGTATACGAATTTGACGTACCTTTTTTGACCAACGGCTTCTGGCCGAATCGGGCGAGCCACCAGCGCAACAGACGGCGGAGCAACGAGAACCCATTGGTATATCCGGCGGCGGGTTTTCCGGACTCCGAGTACTTGTGGTGATAAAACGGCGGTCCACCGGCAGCTGCTGCTGCGGCGGCGGCGTCATCTTTCTTGTTGCCGCCAAACTCTTCGATCACCGGCGACACCGCCGAAACGGGCGCGACGACCGCCGTGTGGTGTTCCCTGCTGTACGGCGACATGTGCGCTTGTATATATATATATAACAATGCTCCTCCCGTGCTCCAGTATTCACATTATATCCTCCGTCACAGCACCAGTCTGTGTGTACACATTTTTTTTTTCTTTATGAAAACGGCCGATTTTAAAAACGCGAATACGCCACACGCAGGACCGGATCAAACCATTCAAAGACACTACAATACGAGCACCGCTTGGATATATTTTAGAGGGTCAGGCCCGGGGCCAGATTTAAGTCTAGGCCCGGGCCGAGGGCGGAAAATTTTGTAAGAAAATGAAAAAAAAATCATATAAATATTTTATTTCTTCTATAATACTGCCTCTGTATGGTTATAACCCGGCCCTCCACACACGTCCACCACGACAGCCGATTCTGTATAAAACGGGTACAATATATATATTATATTATAAGGTAAAGCCGTATAAGAATCGCGAATTCTGATCGATCGATCGTCTAGCGAATATAATTTCGAACGAACGCGCGATAGAATAATATTTATTCGAGACGCGACGAGAATATTATGTTTAGTATATAGGTATAGGTAATGACAGATAACACGTACAATATACCTATACTCTTCGCCGGGTCCGCCGCAGACAATGAAACAATAGATGCGAGCCGGAAAGATTGCGGCACCGACGTGATGCCGACAGTCCAGCAGATTTCGAAAAGCGGGGGCGTGATCGACATTCTATACGTCTTTGCAGCGACGAAGAGCAACCGATTTTGGTGCAAAATTATCGGCGGTAGTGGTTGATGGTGGTGGTGGTGGCAATATTCGGCAATAAGACTCGATAACATTATAAAAATCCGATGAAACCTTTTGCTACTTTCATTACCAATATCCGTGATGTTAACAAACTTTTTCCTAATTTTTTTTTTTCGTTTTATGTAATTTCCTCTAAAATAACATTATTTTTTTAATATAAAAATTACCTTCGGTGGTTATAGGTATAGTTAATAAAAACATTAAAATAATCAAATACTATTAAACGCACGCAATACCAGCTATACATTATAAGGTTTTCACTGAGTATAGTGAGCAAATTATTTTCGTTACAAGTAATTATGAATAATATAAATATTATATTTAATACCATCTATATCATATAGAATAGTATATAATTTTTAAATTTTTTAGTCATAAATGCAATAATATTTTGTACAAAATACCAAATCATCGTTTGAAATTCAATACGGTACATATTAAATATTTTTTTATTTCAAAGTTATTTTTAAAAGTAGAAATATATGCAAATGCCAAATTATGAGGCAATCGCTTTTTAAAACGTATATATAATAATATCACGTACATAAAAGTTTTGTATTTTAAAATAACATTACATTTTTGCCACAAATGATTATTTTGATTTCTGTCACGTCAAAATCATATTTTGACCAGTATTAGGTACGTCTTGAAACAAGAACTGTAGATAAAACAATAATTAAGACTTTCAGATCTTAAATTAATTATTCTCAAAATCTATAATACTGTTTTCGATGTGCTCCATTAATAAAATTAGTCACCATAGTTACTATAATAGTGATTCGAGTGTGAAATTTCGAATAAATGTGTAATAGGAAAATACAATTAACATTTAACAATAAAAGGTTATTTACATATTATTCTGTTGTTGAAGTGTTAATTTATCATAATATAAGAAAACATTGCTATTCAATAACTAGAATGGATTTCTTCAATTATTACAAGAATGAAATAAGCAATTCAATAACCTAGAGTTACGTCAATGACTTTTCGCGGTCATTACCGTTATTCCGGTTATGGTTGTGACTGTGGCAACCGGATTGGTACCATTTTTCCCTCTGTCAACGCAACAAACAACGGGCAATTACCAATAGTGTTATGAAGGTTTTATCTTAAAAGAGGAAGACACATGTATCCTCTTCAGGAAAATTACACTCATATAACGACTTATCAGTAACTACTGATAGGTCATTAACCGTTTAACGGGCGTTTACCCTAATATAACAAAGATAAAGAAACACACCTTATTAAAATATTTGGTTAACATGATATTTTAGTATTGAATTATTAAATATATTCGTAGTTGACTGTGATATCGTTAATATTTTACCTATAGTCTGGCGTGCAGGTAACCAACATACTTTTTCAGGAAAGTAAAGGGACGATTATTTATTATTTATAGTTCATATTTATATTCTTATTCAATAAACAATATATTATAATATTATTATGGTTTCAACTTTCAATAGAACAAATTGGAAAATTGAGGTTAAATCCACGCCCAACACTTATGAAAATGGACACTTGGATACGACGAAAGAAAATGATCAATAATATTGGCCAAATATGCCTGCACGTCATAATTGTATGCCAAATAATATAAAACGAATATATATTTTTCGATGAAAATGTCAGGGTCCTTTCCAATACCTTCGCCAACGTACAGGGTGGGCGTTTCACCTATGAGTAAATTATTAGGTCTTGTAGTCAACAATAGTGACAAAACTCTGAAAGAAAGTGCAATGACAACAAAATAATCGGAAGAGGAGTGTTATTTAATGACAAATTGTAAATAAACATTAAAAAAAAATAATCACTAATTTCAAAGGTGGCCTTGGAATACACCATTTGTCATTTTTTATTTTATTTTTCATAGACATTGTCTATTGACAAGCATTTAACGAAGGACAAAATTAAAATAAATCGAATAACCCAATTTTATAATTTATTATAATAATATTGAATTGGTTTATACCCAACGTACAAAAATGTTGAATCACCCTAACAATTTGTTTTTTTTATAGACATTTTTGATATAATACTCGTACATTAATATAATATATGTATAGGGATTCTTTAACATTTATACATTGATAATATATTAATATAGAAATATAATAAATAAAATATCTTAAATATGACCCTAATTTGACAGTTTTACTAAATCGACTCAATTCAATAAAAAAAGTATGTTGAGAACAAATGTAAATGTTTCAAAAATGTGAGAACACACTCTTATGGTATAATATACTAGGTATCGGTCATACCCAAACGAAACCCTCGCCATATACATAAATATACTTAAAATGTCAAATGTCAAGGGCAAATATGGGGTAATACCATGAAAACCTTTCATTTTTATAATCGCTAACTACTTAAAACCATCAACGGCAGACAGTAAATTTGTATATTTTGTGGTTAGTATAGGTTACAATATCAAGCAGAGAGAAAATGATAAGAAATAAAACAGGAAAACGGATGTGCGGGGTGCCTCGCCGTTCTTTTTTACCTATATACAATAATATCACGCGAGAAAAACGTAACAAAGCGTGCATAACTTATTCTTACGATTGCTGGAAAACGATTTGAATGGGAGAAAGCCACATGTATAATATATACGTATGAAAAAGATCGTGAACAGCGAACGCCGCCGGGGACGTGATATAGCCTTGCTGCCGGCAAACAGCAACGATCAACGGAGGTGGTGAGACGACAATGTGATTTTTCGATATACTTTCGTCATTGAACTCTATACATTTGCGTAGCCTATTCAACGCGAGCACAGTCGGTTCTGTTCAACAAAGCGTTTTTGGTGGTGCAGAAAACCATCAAGTCACCAGGTGGAATCTTATATATTATTATACGTCATAGCGATGTATGGAGTGTATACATTTTTCGGTATATACGATGAAGAAATAAAAAAAACACGTGGGCGAACCACCGGCCGCATAAAGAACTGTGTATACATTGAAATTTCAAATTATGTACATCGTAGTCATTCATTGTCATTCATTTTTTTTTTTCGAGGTTGTATCTTATTTACATTTCATCGTTTAAATACGGTTCAAAACACTGATGTTAACGGTTATAATATATAAATTAACTAAATGTCTCGAGTCATGATAATAAAATATTTTCAGTTGATAAGGACGATATGAAAACTACATCGTTTCCCTACTAAATTCATACTTATGTAAATAGAATGTAAAATATAGAATAATTTTAAAATATATATACAATTTTATTATATCCTACTATGTAATACGTGAATCATTATTTTCTTAATAGTACATTTTGAAATAATAATATTTCGTTTAAATAATTTTGTACGCGATTCATGACATCATTTTGGTTCCTAAGGCAAGTTCGACTATAGTATAAGCAAACAAGAATAATATATAATCTAAATAATTTTTAGCATTCACTCATTCAAGATGTAGATACTTAATATGTTTTGTTTTTTTATGAAGCTTTTCTCGACATCAAAATTTAAAAAAAATCAATCATGTTGGGTATATTTTGTAATCTAATTTAAAACATTAGAATCGATGACCATCCTAGTCTCAATAATTTCAACTATACGAATTAAATGTACTATTTTATACAGATTTCATCTGTCAATTATTTTATTTCTTCATCTAACATATTAATCTTTGTTCTTATAAATACACATAAAACGTAATACTGACTTTGGGCTAGATATGAATTTGATAATGCAGAGACTTAAAGAAATAAGACCGGGCCGGAAAGAAAAACGGTTTTGACAGTTTTGTCTTAACTAGGTTTAGAGAAACGATCAGAGTTTATTTTAACGTTTCACATTTGTCATGCCGACTGTATAAAACAGGAAAATAATTTTTAATACATTTTTTTTTTAACAACTTGTGAATAAATAAAAAAATATAGTTTGCCAAATACTAAACAATAAGTAATCAATATCATGAAACCTATATGATTTTATAGGTAGGTACTAAATACATAAATATACGATGATATATTAATCTTCTATACGTTATAATATACAATTAGGAATACAATTTAATTCGGTAAGTAGTGCTATTTTAAATTAATCAAATAACAACCATATAAATGTAAATGTATTATATACGCATTATATTACGCAGTTATATAAAACCAAATTAATATTTAAAGTTAATAGGAGGTACCTACCTACTTACTTAGTTTGTTTGCACAATTTTTATGACAGTTTAGAAGTAGAAATATTGTTAATTTATATGTATAATACTACATTATATATAGTATTACTACTATACATATATTTAATAAGCAAAAAATGTTTTCAGTCCATATAGTGTATAGTTAATATCTACCTATTAAACTTATATTTGAATCGATTGTTAAAATTTAAAAAAGAAAATTAATTATTAAATTATTAAATTATTATTATTTAAAATGTTAAATTAATTACCTGAATAAACCACCCCATTTCATTAAATTAATAAAAATCCATTTACACATTATATATATATTTGATATATTTACTTTAAAAACCCATAAAAAATGTTTGAGTAAAATAAAAACTTTTAAGAAATTATATGTTTTAAAATAATAAGATAGTAAGTAATCACTATAATCAATAATAACTAAAAAAGTTCAATATTAGACATACGTTTTGTAACATTGTTTATTACCTATTTTAAAGTAAACTGGTATGAATAGATAAGTAATCATACGTCATGTATGTATTAAATACATTTTTCATAAGAACGTGTTTTTTTATCAACCATCGGCATTTAATTTTTTTCAGATATTGTCGATATGTAGTTTAAAATCAAACACTTACTATCTATACTACTATCTTACTAACTAGTTGAAAATTAAAAATATTATGTTTCATTTATTAGTCCTAAAAACTATAAAGCTTATACTATTGGCGAGGTTTGTTATACATATTACCTACTCATTACATTTAAAATGTACATTTTACATCTATATAAGGTTTCCACTTTCCAATCATCACTCGAACCCTCGGAAGTAATCAATTGAATGTTAACATTAGACAGCGCTTGGTGTTTGCAAAAGACTTCATCGGACTTATAACATAATCATAAAATTCATAATATTAATAATTATCCAACATGTATAAATACCATCTAGCTGTTTGTTTCGTCCTTAAAATATAATGTCTTTAGACCTTTTGAATTATTAAAAGAAATAAAAACGACAAATTCGTAGGCTATTAAATATAACTAATTAAGTAGCCGCGCACACCTATTATGATATAATAATATCAGCTATTGTAATTTAAAATTTAACACTATAAAATAGATCAAAAACGAAAAACATACGAAAAACTAATAAAACGGCACTTTTGCGGCACACTGTAAATATACGACGATATCAAAAAAAAAACACAATTTTAACGAGAGAAAAGAATCATCACGTGTGTATTAAAAATATCACCAACAATAATAGGTATATTGTTTTATTATTATTATTATATTATGGTTACCTACAGGACACGGCCGCAGGTTGGATCACGAGCAAAGACGGCGACAATGCACGCGGACGCACGGATCGGCGGGAACAACAACACTGCGGCGACGGATGGGGAAAAGACGGAGACGCGGCAGCAATAGTTCCCTCGGCGGCGGCGGGCGCTCGTGAGTTTTTGAATTCCGCCAACTGACGGTTACAAACATGACGTCGACGCGCATGCGCAAAGACGTAGGTCAAGGCGCGCACACTTTCCATTACCCAACCCTTCCCCTCTGTCGCACCAACAAATACCCGCCCCTCCTTAAACCACCTCGTTCGTCGTTTGGCGGTGTTCACGTTTTTACCTGGTCCATCGCACCCACGCTGTGTCCGTGTTGTACACACACTACACTCTTACAAGTTTTACATTTTTTAAGCTTCTATAATCTGTTTTTTATAATTATTAAAAGTTTTTGAATTCGGTTTTAATCCATAGTCTTGTACATCATTGCGTGGATTTGCCTCAAATACAAGATAATCCGATACATCGAAAAATTATAATATTAATAATATACTTAGTACACGTGGTGTGTAAAATAAAACTCCTTCGTATAGTATTAAACTATTTTAAAATACAAGCAACAAGTAGACCATTAGCGTGATAACTGCGTATATCTGCCTGGTGACTAGAGACGTTATCTGCCACGTTAAAGATATGTAGGCATACGGATATACGTTTTAGGAGCTATCTAGTATCTATGTTTGTACATTATATAATAGAGTTTTAACAAAACGTGTTTTGTTGCCCCCAAACACTATACGAAAGATTAAACGTATAATGATACACTTGACGTGTACATTTAATAATATTATATACTAAACTGCAGCCGTCGGTTGAAACGATTTGGACGAACTTAACGAAAAACGAACTGCATCGGATCTTTATCGTTCGAACGAGATTACGAGTACAGTCATAGAACATATACAATATATGACATGTACATTGTACACACTAACATAAACATAATAGTATATAGGTACCGCAGTTCCCCGGGAATATTATAACTAATATAATATGAAATGGTGCGCGGTAATGGAATTCATATCACAATATAATATACCGCGGTAGTAGCTATAAGTAAACCGCCGCGCAATTATAATGGAGTATAATAGTATATTATTAAAAAGAGTGTATAGGCATATAAATCCCTGCAGACTAAAGAGGTACCCCGTGTATTACGACGGCCACGGCGCCGGTTTAAATTAATAATTCTGCTTTTATTCGTCGTCAAATTGAATCAAACAAAGACACGGATTAATAAAATACGTAAAACCACGTTTCTTGTTATTTTTGTACACAAATATACACACAAAAGTCCTGTTACAGATCTTATAACAATATTATCATACGCGTTTTTGAATATATATATATATATATATGCTGTAGCATATAACGTTCAACGGAAACATAATACCTATTATAGGTAACGATAGATCAACATAAACATAAATGTTTTTCGTGTTTTCAATGACATATAATTTTAAAAAATATTTAGCCATTTGAGGCCAAGTAAGAACAATAAAAAATATAAAACTATAACTATAATGGAATCATTTTTCGAAACAAAGATAATATATATTTTATATTTGGTGTATATTTATAATGAACAGATTCCATTTGGTAGATAAAACAAGTTTTCGAGTATGTTCAACATATTATTCAAACGTGAAAACGAATCATTATAATATGATAACATGTATACATTTAAAATTTTTACACTTACAGTTATTATGGAAACATTCAAAACTGAATAGTATATTTTTTTTAATCAAAAACTCATTCAACAATCTTAATTTAAAGAAAATTCAGTATAATAATATTTAATATAAATTCAAAAATAAAAATTAATTTGAAGTCGTGGAAATATAGACAATTATAACAATTTCCACCTAATGAATTGTATACACATTTAATTGGATATTGACATATTGAATAACCTCTAATTGTGTTATTAATATTTATTAAAACATCATAATATATTTAGATCAATCACTGTCGTATAATTCTTTCGATTAATTGTGTAGGTAACATTTAAATGAGTTTATTTAAACATAATTTATTCATAAATGAAAAGTATATAAAATACGTTTAGTTCCGTCGTTTTTACAATGTAGGTTACGGGAATTAATTATTTCCCTAATCGTAGTCTAACTATTCAAAATGTAATTGAAATATAATATGTTGCGAATTGTAACATCGTTATTTTTTACGATAATATATTATTCATACTATCAAAATGGGGTCAACCGCTGTCCGCTATTGCCTACATAAGTTTGATTTGGCAAATAAGTACACTTAATTCATTGAATAAATATATAATATATTAATATGTAATATGTTACAATATTACAATATAGACGAATGAAATCCATCTTAGTTCGTGATGTGTACGTCATATTAAACGACGAATAGACAATAGTTGTAAATTGCAATACATAAGATTCGAATATGAAAATATTATGAACTAAATAACAAATTTTGCTTAGTTTATAAAATATATTAACTGCGTCAATATTTCATAATCCATTCACTAAGTACCTACCCATATTAGACATTTTAATTATAAACAACATTCAAAACAGTTACCCAACTTAACCTAACCTAAATCGTAGAAATATTTTTTAAATAATAATCCATTTTTTTAATTTAATTAGTTTAGCAAACATACGTGAATGCGAGTACTTTTCTGTTTTTATACCTATTCAATTGCACTACCTCTCAAATACAAAATCTTACGAACGAAATGATTAAGCCTTATATTTGTGACGTTAGGTTGGACAATATTTGCATGTGACATATAGTATATGGCATATGCAGTGCAGTCCGGAAATATTATATAGGTACAGACACAATACGCCGGCTACGGTTGTTCAATTAAATTCGACACAATTCATCAGTTAAAACAATTTTCAACAAAACATATAATGCAAAATGAAAAAATAGAACAAATCAAAGTTGGCCAATAATTCACCTTTCACATTTCCCACCATGTGTAATGTGTATAGGTACTACAGTATATAGGCACTATGTCTATATTATACCATCGAGTGGAGCCAAGTTGCAGATATATATTGCTTAACTAACTAACTGCCCATTTCCCAACCTAACCAATTAACTAACGGTCGTCTGCAAAACACAATTGAACTTCACACGATATTCTTTGGTGTAGGTAGGAGGGTGTTCCTCGGCTGGGACTTTCGATAACCTACTGTTCTCAATGCATCAATTAACAATTAAATCATCAGCTGATACACGAACACGGCACACACATCTCAATCTCTCGTTGTGTTGAGATTATAATAATATGTAGGTTTATATTTTATTCATATATTATAATATACGGTACAAGTAACTATTATATTATAGTAACCGATGCCAATCTGCTGCTGCCATAACAAATTTTATAATTGTTTTTACCGGTTAATATCGATCATATAGTTAAGTGTAAGTATATTTTCATAATGATGCATACAGTACCTATACCAATATTCATACATGGTCTGTATAATATGATTAATGGGCGTAGTGCCAAATAGTGTAATAATAATTGTAACAAAATTACATTTTGTTTTACCTGTTGCAGCCGAGCTTGTCAAACAGGGCCATATACAACTAACCTGAAACAAAAATTTAAATGTTCAAATAAATAACAAATTTATAAAAAAAAACAATTTTATGTAAACATTAAAACAAACTTTAAAAAGTGATTAAAAATAGCTTAATGACATTTTCACTACAATTATTCAATAACCGTTTAAAGCTATTTGAAATCCACAATCATAAACATATTAGTAAGAAGTAACACTAAAGTACTAAGTTAATATAATTGTAATGCTGTATTATGTTCTACTAATGTTAAACGCTTGTATTATCCAAACGTACCTAACATTCATTAAAATTTAAAAGTAAAATAATTAATTCGTAATACAGTGGCGCGTGCTGCTTAGCTTTTTTGAAAGGGGGAATATGAATTTTTGACTATTCTCTAACTGCGTTAAATATACTTTCATTGCTTTATCATATATTTTATGTGACAAAAATAAGCTAAAGGAGGGGGTGATACCTTCATCCCCCCACCATGAGCACGTCCCTGTCGTAATATATTATATTAAATGATGAATTTTAAATTACAGAAATACTAAATCCATTTTTATTTTATTGTTATGATACTTAGGTACAGTATTTTTATATACACAATGTAAAAGAGATAATTTGTATAAAAGTTTATTTAACTTGTACTTAAAAGTATTAGGCCTTAAAAATACTTAGAATACTTTTTATAACCATTTATTTAAATTTACTAATAGGTATAGTTGCGTATGCAGTCATTATGAGATGATATAAATATATAGTACAACGCATGACGTACTTAATTATCAAAATACTTAACTTGAAGAAGGTATCGATTTAATGGAATAAGAATCTGTCACGAATTGTAAAAAAAATGGAATATGATAAACCGATAATATCCTAACCAATAGAACCAAAAAAACTATTATAATATAACAATGGAGGAGAATGGATAATGTCAATAGAATTTAATGGATCCCGATAATGGAATGAAAAAAATGGTAAGCGTCTTTAATAAGAAACATACATGCGTGCCTATAATGATTACTAAGACTCTAAGTAATCCCGAGAAAAAAATAATATTTTATTTCGTTTCAAGTACAATAGTTAATAGTATCTAAACATATAAATAATATTATAATATTATAACATATAGGTACCTACTCTCGAGAAAGATAATATTATGCTTTACTAATTAATATGAATTTTAACTAGACAAACTTTATAACAACATGTTATAGACTAATTTGCATATTTCCTGCGGTAACAGCCGACAATAATTAACTTCTTAAGTTATTAATTTTATTATGAATCATTAACTATAAGACGTATATTAAAGTGCATAAAATATTGTTTTGTTTAAAAAAACACTGATAGAAAAAAAAATAGAAGAAAAATCAATACAACATAATAATATATAGTTCAACATTTATCATACTGTACAAAATTTGTTATCGATTTAACAATTAAACTTCAAAACTAAAAAAAAATACGATAGTGTTAAGATATTATGTAGAAGTTGATAGATAAAGACACGCCACATTATAATTTCCAAATAATCATTTATTTATAAAAACAAAATTGACGCCTTAATATTATGTTGTTAAAATATGTATATAATATATTATGTAATATGTTTGTTATAACACGTAAACATGGAAAAAATTATTTTTCGTACGTAGGACAAAAACTACGGACTCTTCATATAATATGAAGTAGCATTAAGTTTTTTTCAATATTCAATATAAAAGTGACGTGTTTAAAATAAACAACAAAACAGAATATATTGTTATACACCGCGTTTCAAATGCAAATGCGAGTATAAAACAAAAATATTAACATTCAAAAGTTCAACGTTAAATAATCGTGCTGGAGTACATCACAAAAATGCTCACATTATTAGATTTTAAGCGATGTAAGAAATACCTATTGGTATACAATGATAAGTGTTTTTGATGTTTTACCGCTTTTTTCCATGGAAGGAGTTTCAAATATCCCTTTTATAGATTGGTATTTTGATGTAGATTGTACTTTGGAAATGTAATTTTAGATTCTGCAGACCAAAGTAATGAATGTATTGGTCTTTTAATGAAATGTTTTTTTTAACTTTGAGGGTGCTTTCTGGGAGCAAATCAAATCTAGTTGATAATTTGGGTTTAAAAGAAAAAATTCCCAAAACTATTTAAAATAATTGAGGAAAACAAAAATTAATTAAGAAACTCAAAACCAGTTTTTGCCAAAATCAATTTTGCTGTAATTCAAAAATAAATAACTATGAAAACTTAAATTTCGGTGGGCGATTTCCGAGTATTCGTGTAGATTTCGTTCCAAAAACTTCTGAGTTTCTGACTTCCCTGCAACAGGTTTTGTCGAAAACGATTTTAAGACCGGCGACGGTATTCGAATATGGTATAATAATTACAAAATATAAATCGGCCGCAATGCCGGCGGACGGCTATTATATTATTATTGTCTACAATATTAGGGTCTGCTGCACGTACAGGGCATCCATAGGCATATTATAAATAATAATATTCAAAACGGCCAACATCAAACTTTGAAATATTATAATTAGAGCGCGGATTTATATGCATTAAAAATCAATCAAATTTGCGCTAAAAAATCTTAAATATGCATAAATATATGCACTAAAATGTTAAAATATGCAGCATGGAAAATAAAAAAATATTCATAAAAAAATTTATTTTTGAAACTTTTAATATTAATACAATATATTATAAAAAAAAAATAGTGAAATAATGTCAATGGTCAATCATGGTCGTAATCGATATTTTCTTATCTTGGTACCTATACGTATTTTATTTCCCCGATTATAAATAAACCGTGTTGTCTACAAGTATACCTATTAATTTACGATATTTTGATATTAATCAAAACAATCAAAACTATAAAAATATAATATTTTTTTCTCCTATATTATAATTTAAAATAGTATAAATTTAAAAAATTTCCAAAAAAAAAACAAAAAAAAACATAGAAATATGCACTAAAAGATGAAATATGCAATTAAAATTGTAAAATAAGCCCTTAAAATAGAAAAATGACGAAATATGCAAAAATATGCACTAACAAAGTTTCATTTTTTAAATCGTTATGTCATGAAACAAATTTTGTGCTCACTTAGCATATCATACGATCAATCAGAATAAATATGCAAATGCATACAAATCCTCGCTCTAATTATAATATACAAAACACCACAATAATATAATATAGTCAATAATCCCAAATTAAGAGTAGACTTAATTTCAAATTGCATTTTTTTTTCGGAATGTCCCAAAACAATAATGTTTTAAGCACCAATCAAAATTGCAATTTGCATTTTTTAAAACTTTTTTTATTTTAAGTGAATTTTTTTATTCTTAGTACTTATTATCTACATTTTTTGTATATTTGATAAGAATGGATAAATTTATTCATTTGATAACAATTTAACATAAACTGTCACTAAAAATAAAATAATTAAAGTTATTTATTTTGACTTGTTTTATTATTTTTATTACCTACTTATGCCCCAGACAAAAGTGGTGGTGGCTGCACAATGGTTTTTGACAATCAAAATGTTCGTAAGATGCATCCAGATATAACCTCGTAATCTGCACAGTAACGCACCAACACCAAATTGCGTTAATTTAAACGATATAAATATATTGTTGTTAAATCATTTTTAGGACTCTTTTTTTATTTCATTTGTAATATTATTAGTGCATTTAACCCGTTGAGTCTTAGTGGTATATTATTGAAACCACATTTTTATATTTTTTTTGCCCTTTTCGTAGTGGTGGTATTCTATTAAATATAGTTAAATTATAGTAAATAATAATAATCTAACAATATTTTACAATTTTGTAAAAATTGTCTGAATATAATATAAGTATAATAAGATCCTGCAAAATCTATTTTATGTTTTAGTAAGATCATTTTTAAGGACTACTATCCTTGATATGTATCGCCCCATCCTTTACCCACCTTTTATTGTCTCAGAAATTGCTCGTTCGAATTTTGACTTAGATAAATAGATTAAAATTTTCAATGTATGTAAATTCTAAGACACTAGGCACCTAGACGGCACATAGGAGATATTTCATAAACTTTTTATTACGATTTATTTTAGGTACCACATAGGAGAATTAATTAATTACTTTTCATTAATTCTACGACGCGGATACCACATAGGAGATGTTATCAATAAATAGCTTATTTTTTTCTGAATGCAAGGATACCAAAACCTCAAAATCATAAACTTGCACATGGGCGGCTTATTCGCGGAAACGACGATATTATGTAATACGATATTGAAAAGCATAAAAAAATTGATTTTCTCATCGAAGTATGTGCAATTGTTATCAACAAATACGTCGAGATGTAACAAAAAAAAACTGACAAATGAAAAATAAAAAAAGGTTGGCAAGTGGAAACCGCTTTGCTGTACAGTATAGGTGTCGAGTGGGTCACTGTAATGGTTATAAGATTCACTGAAATATACATAGGTTCACTGGAATTTTCAATAGATTTAGATTAATTTTATGGTGTCAAAAGTACATCGGTACTGACTAAATAACGTATTACTCAATATTCAATAATAATAACACCTACCTTATTACTAATAGATAAATAAATTACTTATAGCAATATTGGTAAATAATAAAATATGCTTAGAAATACATGCTGACAGGCGGTCTCGGCTCAAAATCGTTATTCATCGTATATTCGTGCATCTACACTATAATTTATCATTGAATTGAATTAAAATTTAACATGTCTGTTGTTACAATGACCTACTCAACCGTCGATGAGGTACACTCAACGCATACTATACATATACAGCAGAGCTATAGTTCCCCAGTTTTTTAGAACTGAACAATTCTTTTTGTTTTTATTTTTTTTGTACGTCTGACATCAAGTTTATGAGCAGTAAATAGACAAGAACAAAGTTTGCTTCGATCGTCAACATTGAGTGCAGGGATAGAGATAAGTTTACAGATTTATTTTAATTTAATAAATATACGTTTTATTAGAGTGTTGTTATTTATTTTAACAATAAAGTGTACAAAACAAGGCGGTTAAAAATCTATTTTCAGCTTTTAACATTTAGCTTATAAAGAACAGAAAAACACTATTCAAAACATTAATCTTCTCTGAACAACACGATTTGGCACAAAATGTTTTAGGTGAAGGTTGAGAATTTCTAATGAAATATATCACTCGTCACTATAGTGAAGTGTAGACAATTACTTCTCCTGCATCGGTGTACACTATAGATGGTATCCATAAAAACGTTTATCGTGTGCTCGTTTATCGTTATCTCAGTGCTAATTTATTTAATTAGTCATTTTGATCTTTTGAATACATATTTTATCATTCATCGAATTTTTTTTTTATAATCTTACTTTCCAAAAGATACATATAGCAACACAAAAATGCCAAACTACCAATAACAGTTCTTGATGATTTAAATTGATGTTTTTTTTTTATATTATATAAAACGTAATAGTTATTATAAATAAAACATTTACATTTATCTCATGCTACATTATTCAATAACAAATATCAGTCATAAATTTATTTTAGAATTATTAATTTGTCATCTTCAAAATATTCTTACAAATGTAAGTAAACGTCCTAGTAAACGTCCTAGTAAACGTCCTAGTAAACGTCCTAGACAATAGATTAAAATATTAATAAATATGTTTAATATATTTTACTTATTAAATAAAAATAGTTAATAAATAAAAACACGGATAGAATGCGAAGTAAAATACATATATTATATATATAATGAAACTAAAGTACCTACCTAATACCTATATTTTATTTAAATATTGTACAATGTTTATTTAATTAATTACGGACTTGTTGATAAAACGATTGCTCTAAAAACGCATTACACATACTGCAGTTTAGATAAAATAAATGTATTGAATACATACCACGCATGTAGGTATAATATATAGTTTAAAGAATTTTCGTAATGAAGAATGACGAGAATAGTATTTAACGGATGATTTCCCTATATCAATAACATATATAATAAACAAGAAATTAAAGTAGATATAAAACTACTGTGCCTACTCGAATAACGACAATGAAACAAATACTTTGTTGAAATGTACGTCAAATATGTAGCAGCAGACAATTAACTCGCATGTATAGAGTAAAATTACAACCACCTGATATAAAAAATACCGCATATATAAGCTCATGTCGTATACATTTACATACTGAAATGTCGAAATGTATAAACCTTTAAGGTTATTTTTTTACGTTAAAATGAATTGACAAAGCTGTTTTTAAATGCTTTTTTCCGATAATACCGCGGATAACAAAAACTATGTTATATTATGTTAGTCATATACGCAAATATTCGGAGATGGAATATCCTTATAAAAATATTTGCCTAGAGATTATTCTATTTTGTCTTATAATCCTAATTCCTAATGGATAATGTTAACCACGGTACCACCACGGTGGTCATTTAATGAATCATTCCTCGTATTTCTCAGTAAAGAAACACTTAAGCGATTTATACTTTCAACTTGCGGGAGTGATATTGAAAAAACAGTGAGCAATTTCAATTTGCAACTGAGCTTACTCGCCCGCCCGAAATCGCTTTACAAACACAACGATGACGTATGATTACAGGTTTCAGCAGATGAAACAATATAATATAATTTAACCACAGATATATAAAACAACGTTGTTTTATATTATATCTGTGAATAAAACATGGTAACAATTGAGATTAATGATAAACAGTGTAGGTGTGATACTGTGATAGGAACCGAATATTTTTGATAATTCCAATGAATACAAATTATTAAAATTGGTCGTCGAAACTCAAAACTATAAATAGATTTATCAGTATATTAACTTAACAACTGATATCTATCAATAATATAATACAATATAATTTTCTGGTTGTCAAACAAGTGATCATATTGTAACACTTAAAATCGCATTTTTTTTTAATGTACCTACCTATAAATTGTACTCGTAATTATAAAATGTTTAGATTTTCTTGAACATGATTGAGTGTTTCTTGATACAATACTCGCACAATATACTAGGAGTTATGTTATGTTACTATGTTGTGTATTGGCAGGATTATTTTGTGAGATGGGGATAGGTATAGCAATCTGTTTTTTGCCCTGAATTAATTACAGCTTTAAAATCCTAAACACTCTACATGGATACACCACCATACATATTGTATATATATAAGTTCAAGCAATATATTAAAGTATTAAACGAAGTTGTTGAACGATATAGTTAGTAATTCGATTTATTACGCGCGCCGCGAGTAAATTAATTTTAACTGCAACTGTGCAGGCGACGCATTGCGTTTACGAACGGTATAAAACTCGATAACCGCAGCACCCGAAGTGTGCGTAACGATATGTAAGTATATACGTTCGAACGGTTTCGAAGTACGTAAAAAAAAGTAAAAATAAATAAATAAAATAAAAATAACTAAAAAGGAGTAAAAATAAAAAAAAATCGGCGAAGTCGCTCTGGTGTAAAGTAGTTTTCGAGTGTACGTCGTCGTCGAGTAGGTCACTGTGAGATGTGTTAAATGTAAATGCAATGATAAATTTTATTATTTTACACGAAACACGATTCTGAGCGGAGACTGGCTATAGAGCCAGGCTATATTTCTAAGGATATTTTATTATATAATATATATACTGCTATAAGTAATTTATTTTTCTATAAATAATATACGCGGTACAGGATGCCGGTAGGTATTTAAATTTTTGCCAAAACAAATAACATATACATATGGATGGTATGATATAGTCATAGACTTAATGAAATAGACGAAACATTTGCCCCGAGGACTGGAAGGGGTGGTGGTGCTAAAAGGATTAAGAGAGATAGCTTGGGTCTTATCATAAGAATGAGAGAAATGGAGGAACTGTTCCGAGGACAGCCAATTAGAGTGTTAGTTCAATTTCTCAATTTCTTTCAATTTTCTAAATGATACGCTCGATCCTATTGTAACAAGCTCCACCTACATGAAGGAGTTATCATACCTTATGTTCCGTCTATTTCTCTAAGTCTATATGCGGTTATAGTACCTACCTAAATATTATAATATTATTTCATATAATATTAGGTACTATGTATAGGCACTAGCTGTTGTAAATCAATAATGACGCACCATTATAGAAAGGTGTGAAGTGTGAATAGACTCGTGGTTTAAATAGCACACAATTAATCATAATTGTATTTTGAACATTTCATTGTGTGTAGTAAATCTAGGTAATATGCGTAGTAATGAAAAGCTTTCAGTCCTTACCATATTATATATTAAAGAATGGATAGGCGATGGGACATTTGTGCTTATCATACGGGAACGAACATGCAAATATTTTAAGGTTATATAGAGGTCTTAACACAAATAGATAACAGTATTAGCAGTATTATAATTTAAAATAAGACCTCAGTCAGGATGAGAGGCATTGATAAAAACAGTATATTCTCTCTTCCCCATTCCGGCAAACTTCCCTCTATTGTTAATATATAGCCATGACCTATCCATTCTATCTATGGTCCTTGCTAATATTATTTTTTGAATTAAAACAAAATACAAATATTGTTGTTTTTTTTGTTTGAATAGAAACTAAAAAAGCCCGACGACGCGACATCGAAAAAGAAAATGTAATATACATGCGGCACACGTACGTTCAGCCGTCATATCACGCGTGCGCCTTAACAACCATTGTCCACAAGTAAACTCTCATTGTTTTAGACCATTTTATACGTTTACAATATATATAAGTTACATAATATATCTATTAAATTAAATGATAATATTATAAATACTAAACCGCACATAACGCCGATCCTGACGGCAGTGGCGGCGCTAGAGGGTTTTTGTGAGGCAATTGTCTCACAGCTAAAAGGGGTGGTGGGTCTGTAAGTGCCTATAGTGGCTAGTCAGTACACAAAAGTGTATTGTACAGTAGTCAGTGACACAAAATGACACCAAAATGATACGCAAATTAAATAGGTGGGTCTTATGTACTGCAACTAACATATTCTTGCCTCACTGTCGAAAAAGTTCGCGCCGCCACTGCCTGGCGGTATATCGACCTTAGCCAATGGGCAGTAAGGTCTTCAGACTGGCTACCGACGAGGATAACGGTTTTACGGTATTATTATATTAAACTAAACACCCATTTCATAATATATATATAAATGGGTTGATCCATTTAACGCAAAACACTCATTATTTCAGAAATCACTAAATTTTGAAAAAATGTTTAAGCTTTTTACTTTTTTAAATTACAACGCAGTTACATTTTTAATTTCATATTCCTAAATATAATAAAATTATAAGAATATTATTTAATATTAAAATTAAAATTTCGGACAAGCATGCAGTTTATTGCAGTTTATTTTATTAGTTATAACTTTATAAGTATTTATAGTTTTTGACGAGCGGAGTAGTGGACCAACATATTGCGAGGTACCCCTGTACGGTTCAACGGCTGTCTACCACTTCAATCCGCTAAACTAAAACAAATACTTATAAATCATAAGCTACTTGTTCAAAATTCGTTTTTTATTTACCAAAGTAACTACTTAAAAAAATATTTTGCTTTGGAAAAAGGAATTAAAAATACATGTTGTTATTAAAAAAAATAATAACGATACAAAATATTATTTTTTTCGAAAAGTTTAGTTTTTAACAACTTGAGATAATGATAAAAAAATATTTTCAAAAACGATAATAGTTTTTGAAATAATGAGTGTCTTACGTTAAGTGAATCAACCGGTATTATGTGTACAATATAAGGTACAAGCACAAGCAGGGGACACCAGCGTAACGGCCTCTGTTGTGCGACTTTCCACCGTGTTTGTGATACACACTTTATGGTTTACTAATATTACCACGCGTGATTATGGAAATGTTCAAATGTACACTATTTTTTTATAGGTTCCACACACCGGGCACAGAACACATTATAAATTACACTAGTAAATTACCTACATAGAACTTTGATAGAGACGTCGGACATAATATTATACTGTGGCGGGTTCAATCATAAATAGGTATTCATATTTTAAAATGTATACATATATTTATTATATTTATATAGGGCGGTTCGCCGAGCCCATTGCTCGCCTCCATTTTATCCTTTCATTTTGCATTTGTTGAAATTCTTATTTATAGTCCACTTTTTTAAATACTTATTATGTTGTACGAAATTTAAGAAGTGGCGATATAAATAATTCTTTTTTTAAATATAAGAACCATTCTTTTTTCTATAAATCGTCGATCTGATGACTTTTTTTTAAATGTTGATGTATACTTTTATAAATCAGAATTTGAACGAGTGTTTTCCGAGTAATTACACTATTATTCAACACTATACAGTTATTTGCACTCACAAATATTAAGAATAAGACTCAAAGAGTCTGTGAGTCACGGACTGCAACAATAGGCCTATAAAATATGAGGGCTATGTTGATGTAGTTAAAAATTAGAGTAATAAATTTAAAAAATATTAATCTATTAGCATTTTATCATAATTAGAAATAAAAATTGTCCGGGTAAAAACGAGTATAGTTTACTAAGTATTATAAAGTCTATTGTTTTATACTATAACCCCTATATCTTCTAAACCTTGTATCTTGGGTACATTAAGTTAAATGGGTATAACACAAGGTTCAATACAACTACAATAATTAAAAAATATGTTTGTTGAAAAGTCAGTTCATTTTGTGGTAGATAAGCGTATTCCAGTCGATTTTATAGAACATGTATAATAATATGTAAGTACCTAATAAGGAATAGTAATAAAAATCGATTACGATTACCGCAAATACTTGTAATCAAAATTGATTATATTACTTTTGGTTTTATGGTTTTAGAATGCTGATAACAGTAATAGTTATTATTATTACAATAATTATTTGTCAAATATTATTAAAAATAAAAAAGTTTTACTATACCTTGGTATACATTAATTCGTGAGTTATTTCAATTCTAAACAACTATGAGAAATGGGACATAAATAAAATTATCTCATATGACGTACAGAATTATTACCGTAAAATTATTTTAAATTCTAAACCCTGCTGTTATGTGTGTGATAAACAGAGAATAAAAACGGGTGTATTGACTGTTGAGTGAGTGACTGCAACAATTAATAAATAAAATATAATAGAAATAACGTGTAGATTTTGTATCTCTTTTCTATGGTTACACCTGCCTACTAATTTGTAGTAGTTACTAGTTAGTAGTATATTCAATTTATAAATTAAAAAAATAAATATTACATGATATGTATAATAATATAAATGTTACGACTGGAAAGTATAGGAAATTCGAGAAATTCGAGTATTGTATACAGTGCCAGAATATTTTTGGTAATTTCAAAAATCATTTAAACTTAAAATTCCAATATTTCCAACATTTTTCAGACATTTCCGTACTATGAGAGCGCAAACGAAGGATTCTTAGCCTAAAATCTTACAGGTAATGTCAAATTATCAAAGTATAGTCTTCAGGGTGACTTTGCAACTCAAGATATCACAACTCATAATCGTGGTTTGCGTAAGAACAAATAATATTTTTAAATAAGAAAATACATAAAAACTGATAATAAATAATAATTAACAACTCTGTAATATGTTACAGTATTTTGTTCTGTTTTTTTTTTTAAATTTAATAATGTTTTATTAAATAAAAATTTTTAATTTGCTTATTAAAATAACGATAATTAAAATTAATAATATTTGAATATATCTTGTAAAAATAATTTGCATTTTGCTTACACAATAATCATTTTTAAATATTATGTTTGATTCTATTTTTGAAATTTAAAATAATTATGTGTATTTTTTTTGATTAAAATATTCTAATACTTATTTATATAATAATCAATTAAGTCATGTTTAAATTAAGATATATTTAATTATAATTAATAAGATGTAAATTACCTATTTTTAATTTTTTTTAATTAAATAAAACTTGTTCACAAATTTACAATAACCGTGTTTAGTTATTATTATTTTTTTTTTTAAATTAATCTTTTATTTATATAACTTACGTGATAAAAACGTATGTAAAATTTAAAATTGTAATAACTTTTCTCGAGAAAACTATGAATCCTATAAAAAAAAAACTAAATTTACTGACATACATAATAATAAAATGTATAACGTAGACTATCGTGAGAGACGTTTCAAATAGTTCAAGCATAACGGTTTCGTAATAGTCCAGCAATAGTTTCAAGTTCCAACAAACAGCCGCTAACTCGTGCATCATTATGTTTAATAAAATATATATCATCACGTTTAATTTTATATCGTTTATATCGTTTTATAACTATATTATTTAATCATTAAAAAAAACGCAATAGATTCCACTGAGGGTTAAAAAAAACTATTATTAAGTATTCAAAATGATTATTATGTCTATGATTGATTGATAAAATTACTTTGCGTCACCGTTATTTAAAAAATATATAAAAATGTATGTAATAGTTTATTTTATCAAACAAACATTTTTAGCCCAACTACCAGGTCTGTTAAAAAATTGATTTTTTTTTTAACTTCATACTTTTTATTTCCTTGAAAAACAGTGATATTTCAACATTTAATTTGAATTTTAACATGGTTTATATTTATGAATATTTAGGTACTTCAAATATTAAAATGTATAATAATTATTACAGCGTAAAATGCCGCTGGTATTACATGCATGAATAACCTGACCATTTTAAAATTCACGTCACATTTTTTGTCAAAACGTATATAAAATATATAAAACAAAAATTGTATAAATAAATAAAATGAAAACAATCAATAGTTTTGTAACATTTAAAATTTAAATACTATTATAGGCTACTATTATTATAGCTTTACTAGCTAGATGATCTCGTACAGATATGAATAAACTAATTAGGTTGGAATATCACCGAAATATCAAAATGTATTGTGCTAGATGAAATAACTAATAAGTTAAATTTGAAAAACAGAAAGTGTTATAGATGTTAATATGACTAAATGACTTTTGGGTATGTATAAATAATATACCTAATAAAGTAATATCTAATAGCAATTGAGTATAAATTTAAAACTATATAGGTATACTTACTAAATAAATATATACTCAATGCCCAATGGTAAAAATAGATATTATATATTTTGTTTTAGCAAAACATATTTATCAGATAACGGGTTATATACAGGTAATATAATATAATGTTCAGAACATATTTTATTGTATCTAATTAATAAAAAAATTTAATGCAGCTTTTGGGGTGAGTTTTGGATAAATACATATCCCCCCCCCACATAAGACAAAATCCTAAATACACCACTGTCTCGACCGGCATACAGTCTACATATTTAAAGTACTAGTTGAATTCCTGGTCAGATATAGATTCTCTTTCTAAAGTTAGGTAAGGATTGAACATTTCAACTTTATTTTAATTGATACTGACTTCGAAATTAATACCTATCTTGATCTCCATTCAATGTTTTAAATTCATTCGAAGTTTGTATTGTATATGACAGGGACAGATATTGTCATATTGATAATATTAATAAATCATGTTATACTTCAAATTAAGAAAAATAACAATCATCTTAATTATATTAATATAAAACTATACGTATATAATGTAATGAATACAGGTAACTAGATAAAAAATATAAAATTTATCATCAAATTTAAATATGACAATTTTTTAACCGTCCTTCAGTATTATTGTTTTCTACAATAGAATATCGAAAAGTAATATTGCAATTTGTGATATAATTATATAGCTCTAACCCATACAACCATAAACTATACAACTAATAATTACATATTGTTACATACATATTATGTTGAATATTATTTGGTAATAGTTACCCAAGTTCTGATAGCTGATGAAAAAATTAATATTCAACTGTCCTTGGATACACTTGCTTCCATTTTTGGTCAAAGATAATCATCTTAATATCTTATCTACTATAACTGGTACATGACTTTATGACTAGGTCATACCACAGAATCGGTGCAAACCTTAATTTATACCATGAATCCTTATTAGAGGTTTACTATTGGATACGAGCATTAAACAGTATATACATATGAATGAGCCTATACAAAAACTAAAAAAAAATTGTTACTTTTGTCACTGGGTCAAGGGATCTAATAACTATCTAATAAGATAATATCACTGAGAGCTTATAAGAAGTTAAGTACCTAGTTATCTAATAATTTTATATGATATATTATGATTATACACGTTTATTAAAAAATAAAACAATTAAATATGCTTCTACTAATTTGAAATATATCTCTCGTCTTTAGTTTAGTCATTGTTTAGATGTACATAGGTATCTTCAGTTTAAAAATAGATTTTCAATACTTTGAATATAATTTATAGGTTAGGTATAACATTACACATACACTTAAGTGTACATTATATTTTTATACCGCACAATTTCATAATACTATGCGTATAATAAAATCCAAAAATAATTATGAAAAAATGAGATACAGACTTTGGGTTTGTGTTTTCATCGTCACATTTATCAAATCTATTCTTATCTATTCTAATAGATTTTGATTGATTTACACAATAACTTGAACATGTAGTATGCATGCTAAATTTTTCATCGTAAGTTTATTGGGTATACCTGGGTAATATTTTAATATAATATTATGACGAACAAATGAACGATGGGGACATAAATTGCAATAAAACGTGTAAATGTTGTGCAAGTTAATTCACTAATTTCAAAAAACTTAATTTTAATTTAATTATTAATTTTGCAATGAAAATTACATTATGCAAAAATACCGTTTGGAGATTGGATATTTTAATTTTGATAGGAAATGACAAGATGCTTCCATAATTGCATCAAATTGCAAGATGATGAAATCATTAAAATATGCTGTATTTTCAAAAATTAAAATCTAATATTATTAATTTTATACATATAGGGGTGTACAAACGTCATATTAAATACATGTATAAAATAACTAACATAATTAATTAATATAATATGTATATAACTAACTTAACCAGGGAAATTATATACTTTTAATAATTACATTTATTACAAGATTCACCAATTTTTATGCAGTTACATTTTAATTCTTACGGATAGATTCTCCCAATGGTGAAATAAGAATTTTAAAAACAGAATTGTATTGTAAGTACCAGAGTTTATTTCAGATTCCGAGAGGAGCAATTGATGTATTAGTTTTACAATGACAATATGTGTTTTCTTTTTGTGCCCGGCTTTAGGAATTAGGAGCAGTAAAAATGCTTCAATCTTTAACTTAGAGGGTGATTTCTAACAGTATATTGGACCTAATTGATACTTATAGGGATATATCCAAAATGTACAGTACTTTTTAAAATAATCGATTAAAAAGAAAAAAATTTAGGGGAAACGTGAAATCGTACGCAAAACCAGTTTTTGACAAAATTATCAATCATTGTTTTTTTGTTGTAATTTAGAAATGAATAACTATAGAAACTTGAATTTTTCGGTGGAAACTCGTTTGGGGACATTAATATATTTTTATATTTAACGGCAACTTGTTTGAGCACAAAATTGTGAACTATTAGAACCCACGTGTAGGTACAGTTTTGGGTGTACATGGTATATCACTAAGATGAGTCGTAAATCATAACAATATTTTCACTCGTGGTTTCACAAGAGTTAAAAATTACTGATGTTGCTGTCCCAGTGTTGCGCAAAGATAACTAAATATTTATCTAGATACAGATAAAAGATGATTAATACCTTAGTTATCTAGATAAAGATAAAAGATAAACATTATTTATCTAAATAAAAAAAAAGATAAAAATTTTAATAACTGAACTACCCTTGTTATCAAAACTACAATTTATTTTTCAATTATAATTATTCTTTAGAAATATAGAATATTATATAAAATACCTATATTGTTTCATTCAAATTTTAAGATTAAATTTTATTGTTATAATTAATTCATAATTATTTTTATTTTTATCTAAAAAATAGACGATAGATGGGTATTATTTATTAATAATTGCGCATGTCGTTACTCGTTAGGTACCCGTACCCATATCGTTTCGGGAAATCAGTAAAATCATAAATATCTATTTATGTTATTTTTATTTAGAACTTAACGGATAATTCTGAGAGGCCGATTAAAATATCATTGAGTGTGTGTGTGTGAATGTTACAACACAACATCATTAGTCGCAAAATATTTCGACTGTATGTCTGTTATATTAATTATTAATTACCCGTATCCGATCGTATAGAATTATTATTAGAAATGACGTAAATAAGCAATACGAACAATTATTATTATTTTAAATTCAATGGTTTATTTATCGAAATAAAAATTTACCATACCTTCGTTTTTGAGGCTCTAATTAAAAAAAAAAAATTTACCCATAATTTATTTATCTAGATGATTTGGGTTAGATAACATAATTATTCATCTAAGATAATTCATCAGATAATTAATTTTTTTATTATCTAGATAAGATAAAAGATAATTAATTATTTATCTAGATAATTTATTTAGATAATTTATCTAGATAATGCACAACACTGTACTTGCTGAGAACATGGAACCCGGTGATTTAAAACTGTTCCATCATTCAATATATTATGTACGAAAAAAATATTTTTCCACTCTACCATCAAACTTTGACGAGTTTTTAATGAAACTTTTCAAAATTAAATTAACATTGTTGCATAAATTTTGTGTTCCAAGCGACGATAACTCTGTTATTTTATTTACCTGCAGAAAGGATAACTTGGAAGTGCTTTGTGTTTAAAATCATAAGCCTTATAAAGGGTGAAGGGAAATGCTGTATGAGTATAATAATTTTTCATCATCGATAATTACTAATTCGAAAATGTGGAGATAAGCTGCAGGTTATATTATGTATACAATATACATATGTGTGTATGTATATAATATAGTATATACTATATACACCTTATACGAGGTCAAATTTCGTTGAAAAAAGTTTCTATTGTTCGAAAGTTATACGCAAATGAGTTGTAGCTTATTTTTCACCAAATATTTGAACTATAATTTTCTAGCAATAATATAATTTACAAAATATTTCGGCTTTTTTATGCAAAATAATATATAGACATTTAGAATTGTCGAATTTTTTTTATATATTATGCATGGTTAAATTTTATATTTGTTAATAAAAACACTAGAAAATGTAATTTCAAAGTTGGACATAAGTTTTTCGTATACCATTTAAAAATATTGATACTTAATGCATAGTTACCGTTTTTTTATTATAAGCATTTAAGTTTAAAATGTTAACGAAATGTGTCAAAATCGTGAAACTATGCAAATTATTTTGTAATTAAACAAAAACAATTTTCGTTTTAACACCTAAGGCTCAAAATGTAATACAACATTTTACTAGTTTTAGATTTTAAGCGGAAAAAAGAATGTATTGATTTTAAAATTATGTGTTTTTTTGGTCTGTCATCGCTATCACTATCATGACCTTTTGGAGCAGTAAAAATACTTCAATTTTCTTCATCAGCATCTTTTCTGGTAGGAAAGTGAATCTAGTTGGTATTTTGAGGTCAAAAGAAAAAAATTCCCAATAGATTTTTTAAGCGTCGTGAAAAATTTAAAAAAATTTAAAAAAGAAAATTCACTATTAAAATGTTCAATTTTTTTTTTTATAAATATTTGCCATTGGTTACAAATTATAATACTAATAGTAGTTATTAGAAATAAAAAAATTGAAATTTTCATCCTGAATCTCATTTTTCCTTAATTTTACTTATAAAACTTAACTAAGTATAAGCTACAGATCGACATCTTTAGAAAAAGTATGGAACTAACCTTCCAGTATAATCGTTTTTAAGATAATATGTAAATGCAGTATTTTTGGCCAAAATGAATTCAAACTCCCTAGTATTACAAAAACGATAATATTGTTATAAAGTATGCTAGGCTGACACACCATGCGTAATCGATGATTTATCATTGAATTCAAATTTAACACATCCATTACAATGTCACATTCGATAACAACCTACTGAACAGCAAAGCGGTAACCCACTTGCCCACTTTTTTTTTTAATTTAAAAATAAGTTTAACCTAGTTCAAATTTTGAAAATATTTAAACGTAGTTAGGTACCTATATCTAATATTTAATAACGATTTATCCTCAAACAATTGTTGTTGTTGTGTTATTATTCAGAAAATAAATATCGAAGAAAATTGAAACATAGTGCCAGTGTGCTTCCGAGTATCCGACAAAATTGCAGAACGATATTATTTTTAAAAAAAAAAATCATGCATTTATGCAATGATAAATTTTTTTTTTAAAGAAATTTGAAATTTAAATTTAAGGAGGTGAAATTAACGATTTTTTTAACTCCAATTTTGTGAAAAAATTAATCGTTTTTATATTTCTAATTCAATAATTACATTGTATTAATACCTACTAAAACGGGTTAGTATAGTAGTCATATATTTATTATCTAATATTTAAAAAGGATCATAAAAATAATAGACAGCAAAATTGTTCAAAATCTAAAACTACAATTTTTTTTGAATAAATCTAAAAACTAGTGAAAATAATCAATTTTTTATAATTTAACTTTATTTACCCCTTTTATTCTTAGGTGGATACTTAAACAATCACTATATTATATATGGTAGCCTATTTACAGATTAAAGGGGCAATAAAGTAGAAATATGCAGATTCCAAACATTTTTTGGGGCAAATAATAGTTAACTAAAAGAATATTTATCCAACATTGATCCTAAATTTTTGTTAATATAAAATAATAAAAACTATCGTTTTTAATTTGCAACAAAAACCACTCTGCTGTTCGAAGGTGTAATGTATGTGATAATTTTTAATTCTATGCTAAATCATTGCATACGGAAAACGATTCTGAGCGAAGACGGCCTTTATATTGTTAAGTATATTTTATATTGATATTATAGTTAATTTATTTTACTATTAGTAATACGGAAGGTTGAATTAATTTTTGCCAAAACCATTACATTTATTATATTATTAATATTAGAGTAGATAAAAAGTATCAAATAGTAAGAAAAATGTTAGATATATATTTTTTGGATATTTTAGTTCTAAAATGAAATACTTATGAGCAGGGTTCGGGACTTATAGCATTTCCATACTTTTATTATTTATTGTAAAATATAGCAGTGTGCAAAATAAAGTCATTTCTCGATGCCATGATATCAAATCTAAAATTTGAAAGTGCATAAATTTTGCATATTTCGTAGATTTTGAAAAAAAAGTTTTATTTTTTTTAATATTTTGACAAATACTTCAAATTTTGAATAAAAACTAGGTATATACCTACCTAAATATTTCAACCGATCAGTAAAATTAAACGAAGCTCCGAATCAAAAAATATATATTTATGCAATCGTATGTTTTTGAGGTTCTTTTAGTCTAACAAAACTCTCTTATGTGATACCTAATCGAAAAGCATTTACGTTCGAAAACAAAGATTTATACAAAATTCAAAGTAACTTCATTATGTTATTTTTTACATTTTTTATGTGAACTAGTATACTGTAACTATAACTAGTATATTGTTTAAATAATAAATATTTAAAATATTTTTGATTTTTTATGGTTTTTTAGTGCATATTTTAGAGAATATTTGTATGTTTTTAAGTGCTATAAGTCCTAAACCCTGCTCATGAGGGATTTCGTATTAAATTGTCAAGTCATAGCTATACAAATTGAACATTTTATAAATTCTTAAACTACAAAATAGTTTGCAAATTGTAGTGATATTGACATAGCCAACATTTGAACTTCAAATGCATACAAAAAAAATCGTGATTATGTATCTTTAATATTTTTAAGTAGTTAGAATTACAAATAATGAGGTACCTTTTATTAAGTATTACATTTTCAATCTTTTTTTATCGTGAAAAAAAACGTTTTATCGATATTTATAGAAATTTTTTTAGTAAATTGATAATGTCAAATGATTATAAATAGCTCAAATAGAGTCAAAATATTTGTTGAACATTTCAAGTATCTATAAATATTCGTTTTTAAATTACAACAAAATAAGAAAATTGATTTTGTCAGAAACTATAATTTTGCGTAAAAGTTTCAGTTTTCCTCCATTGTTTTTAAAAATATTGAGAATTTTTAATCCTTCCCTCCCAAAATTATCAACTATAAAGCGAATTTTTTCCTACCACAAAAAAATATTAAAGTTGAGAATCAAACATTTTTTTCTTTAAACGTTTACATACAAAAAAAACACATCATTGTAAGATCAATCCATATACATCCCTCCGCTCAGCGCGCTCAGAATTTACAACATCGTGTAAAATAAATATGAATAGGTATATAAACAATATAGGTACATACGACATACTCACATACCGTCTACATATTAAATAAAATTATGAAAGTGTACCCACAATAAATTAAAAACATATAAAAGAAATCATTTGTTCTTATAAAATAATAATTTTACAAGATAATTAAAAGAACTTACCGCCAAAAATTGCATATAAATTGTTTATTAGTACAATGTATTGAACACGACTCGCGAGTTAAACTCACACGTTTGTTAATATCAACTAACGAATAGTGGATAAAATGACTGAATGACTCTAACTCTAAGTGAACAAAACAGCCGCGTAGGTATACAATATTTGTTCAACTGCTATAGCAAGCAAACACGCTTAATGACTATTACTACACTGTTATTGTTTTTAATATTTTTTCCATAGTACTTTTAACGGGTAAAACAACGCCAGCAGTCAAAATATATATTCGAGTAGAAAAAAAACAGAAAAGGTAAGAATTTAAAATAATGATAATTGACAACTATTAAATTGTTAATTGTTTCATTGAACTATTAAATGTCTAAGTACATCTGTGTACTAATATTTAGATTTTAGATAACTGTCATCTGTCCGCTGTCAGTAGTTGAAATGGAAGAGGGGTATAATCACCATACATTATTTTAGTTGAGATATTTCACTCCTCCCCCTCCACTACTTTATAGGTATATACTATATAGTATATTAAATATACTATATTCATATGTTTAAATTTTAAAGATGAAACATATGAATATTTACAAGATTTTAATTTTTAACACCAACTCCTCACAACTTATTTTGAGCCATTGATAATAGTAATATTTATACGTTACTAGCTCTAGTTGACCGGGGATAAATGAATCCGAGATCAGTTCCTGCGGCAGATAGTAATAAACTAATAAGTAACTTTTTGAACAAATTGAACCAATTGAAAGGAGAAATAAAAGAACATTTGAGGTTATTATTTTACTATTATTAATAGCGTGTAAGCACCCTAAAATAACTGGTTCGATCAATTATCTAAACCTTTCTTGAATCGTTAAAATCGGCTGAGTATTTTTTGATTCTATATAAACCTTAGCCCTACTTTTACACTTTGAATTTTATGTATAATAGCTATTTCATTATCTATTTTAATACTCTGGTGAGCTATAAGTCGGTCCAGGATCCTAAGTAATATGTTCAAAATGTGGGATCAATTGGTGAAAAACTGTAGATTTTCATGAGTGTCATTTGAATATAACCCGATTAATAATATCTATATATTAGCAGACCATATATTATAATCTATCTATTGTTTCCGTTTTGCTTCAGTTGAAAAATTCTAGATTGTTTTTTTATCAAAATCAATTGAGTATTTTTTTATTACAAACCTCAACCTACACTTTGCCTCTAATATATAAGAGCTGTTAGGTACCTACTCAATTTTACATTACTACAGAATAGCTTTATTAGCCTTAAAGAAAAATATAATACACTACAGTCTACAGAAAATTATATTGAATCATAATAACTATTTAATTATCTGTCACCAATGGCAACCCTATATATGTATAAGTAAAAAAATAAATGACATCCTCATCCCACCAGTGAGCACTCTACTGATAGGTTCGGCACCACCGCCAACACTCATATATTATATTATAATAAATATTAGATTTAAGGTATTGGAAACCCAAAATAAAACACTTTTATTTCAAGAACGGCCATCTTAAAGATCAATATTGACAAAATACCTAATTTCCATTATTTTCAAATTTATTACTTAAATACTATCTAGCTTAACTTTTAATTTTTTATCAAATAAACTTTTATGCATATTTTGGTTTAAATGATGTATTAATACATTTTTTGTTGGTATGATTTAAAAAATAAAAGTATTAAGATTATTATGTAGGCTCTAGTCACTCTAGATTTATCTATTACCAGGGTTAAGAGATATATTTAAGAGATTTATATGCTGCAAATTAATAAACAATTATTTTCTTGTTTCAAACTTAGAGCACAGTAGAAAATAACATTTAATTATCAAACAATGTTGAGATTATAATAAATATTAAAATAACTACTACTAAAGTACCTACATTTGATAATCTGTGGGTTTAATAAAAAAATGTTATCAACATTTTAGAGCCAAATTATTTACTCATTAGGAATCCATCATTGTTAAAAGAGATCTATTCTTCCAACTAATATTACAATAGGAGATGAGTATACCATCAACATCAACAACTAATTTGTTTTTTTTTTATATAAAAATTTTGTTTTATTAATTCATTTAAAATCTATCGTACATTGTACCATTAGCAAATATAGTAAATTAGTTATTTAAATTATTATTTTTGTATTTTATTTGGAGTTTAAATGTTTAATATTATTTATAAGCCTATAATTTTAAAATTTTTGTATTAGATAGGTACTCCATTTTAGCTTATATATACTATCCATTACAACTAACCTAAATATATATATTTTATATCTTGTTACAACTTATTATATTTTAGAAAATCAATGTTAAATTTACTCACCCCTAGCCTAAATTTAAAATAAAGATTTAAGTTTATCTGAAAGTTAAATTGGTTACTATATTCTGTACACACATATATTACCATATATATATATATAAATATATATATGTGTGTTTTTGTAAATAATAATATAATTTATTACGATCACTGAATCACCCGCAAGCGACAAGTACTACAATTATTTAATTTATTGTTGTTTTAACGGCCTAAATGTACTGTTAGATAATATTTTATAGTCACAAAATAAACAAGTGCAAAACTCAGACCACAATACAAGACACGTTAATTTGTTATAATGTCATTACTCATTAATCTATAACAAACCTTTGACAATAAGAATAAAAGATATTAAGATATTAGATAAGTGGTAATAAATTTCTAAACTATAAGTCAACATCCCTAATATTCCTGTATTTACATTCTACAAATAAATAAAATATGTATACAAATAACATGGCAAAATTGATAAGATTTATATGGATTTTATTTTACTGATAAGCTATCATCAAGATAATGATGCATATTATTAAAATTTTAGCCAAATTATTTTCACTCTAATGAACATATTTTAATGTTCAACCAAAACAGTTACTACAAGTATACTACCTAACATAAATTCGAATTATTAAAATATAAAGTACCTTAACTGTGAAATACAGCGGATCAAGAATCCTCAAACAAAAACATTTACAAGGTATTAATTCACTAACTACCTGGGCGCTTGTACACTATTAAAAGTACCTGATTGATCCGAAGTAACATGATCTGGAGAGGTCGGAGCAGTCCCCTCCAAATCTGACTTGTCTTCCAATGCTCCTGCCAGCTTAATGGTCTCGTTTCTTTACAAACAAAATGTCAGTCGACCTGTTCATGAAAATAATTATTGCTATTGCTAAACAAAAGAAAACTGTACAGCCAGAGATTGAAGAAATAAAATAAAAATAAACATTTGAAAATAACTTTGACTGTGTAATGATATTGTTGTATAAAAATGTACCAGAAATTGATCTTGACGTACTAGGAAAAACGTCCGGTACAATGTAAATAAGTAGTGTTTACCATCAGCTCAATAAAGTGCGCGAACTGAACATGGCTGATAGACGAACTGCCAATTTAAACGGCATGCGGCACGAACAAACGTTGAAAATTTAAAAATTTTAAGTAAACAACAAACTAAACTACAACGAAAAATCTTCAATGATAAAAAGCGAGAAGATTTTTCCCCTTTTGTTTACATATCTATTGATTGGTTTTTATTTCCACTGTTTTTATCTCATTCGGAGGCTGCAAAACGCATTCCTCAGGTATCAGGTTAGCCAACACCGGTGCTCCTGTCGCTGATAAGTGATAACGAATAAACGAGTTTAATGAGACAAGAAAACCGCGATTTGGAATTTCGGACATTTTCATCGAATTGATTTCATACATTTTAAGGAATTAAAATAGGTTAATGTCAATCTATTCATAAATCTGTGGTAGGTATTACTCGTAGATTAATAAAATAATAATATACTCATAACGACTTGAAAATATAATATGAACAATTAATTAGAAAATAGAGATGTTTGATTCTATAGACTAACAAATTCTACATGCCTAATTATAGAAAATGTATAACATATTACATAGAGAAAATAGTAGGTTTACATCATGTTTGAAATAATATTTTTTATTATATTATATTATATTATAAGAATGTTATTACTGTAATATCCATAATCCATACAATTTTTTGGATAAAGAATCAATATTCCTTATATTTTATTTTTATTACTATACATAGTATAGAGATTATTTTACCATACAGACTAATATTATGTAAAATGTATATAATAATATACATTGGTATGTAATAACTAATAAGTAATAACCAATAACGTATTCATATGAATTGTTACAATATACATTTTTGTTTTAATTTTTATAAGTACAACTGCTGCAGTTATCAATCATATTATATTTAATGATACTAATTTGTTTATTAATAAAATAATACCTTCAGCCAAAAAAATTATATTTTTTTTTTAGAAAAAATGCTCCCTGTAAAAGAATAATGATTATTGATTATTGAAAACCTTGAATATATTTGTGCACTTTAAATAGTAGCAATATACAGTATGTTAGTATACATTTTTTTTTAAATACTACTAACTGGTTTTTTTAAGACTTCATTTATATGTATTTTTAGAAATATAATTTAAATTTACTTTTGACATAGTACAAATGATTTATTATTTTAAATGAATACAGGATAACAATCTAGTTTAAAAATATACTTTTTTTTATTTTAATCTCAATTTTTACCTATTAGATCTTTTAAAGAATGAAGCTACAAATACAAAATAAAATGTAACAAACATTGTTAAATTATTAATTCTGTTTTTAATAATAAAACTATCAAAAAAAAAAAAAATTACACGGTTTTAATGAATCTAAATATAAGTAAGACGACGAATATTTGAATGACTTTCATTCTTGTATAAATTGCACATAAACCTGTAAAATAGTAACATGAAAATGACTTAAGTAAATACATTGTTTAAATAAATTATAAAAGTCAAATTTAATTTAAAACTTCATATTTGATACTAATTGTATTAGAATATAAATGACTACACATTTATTTAAATTTAAAGATTAAGCTAAACTATAATTTACTAATTTAAGTAAGAATAGCAATTTATTGTACCTCAATTGTATGAACTCTGGTATATTTATTATTATAAGTTCTAAATATTAATCGAAAAAAATTTCTACTATATAAATAATGACATAAATATGTAATTTGTCTCATACTGTGTAATAAGCTCATATTTACAGTTTCTCCGAAATAACTATTAAGATATTTATTAACTTAAACGTTAAAATATATACTCAATGCCTTTTAACATTTTAATTAGAGATTAAAGTTTAATGTTTTAAAGATTATTCTATAATATACTACAATGATCTTAATAGAAAGACAACACAATCAATTTCTACATTTATTTTTAAAAATCGATTCTATCACCTACAAATGCTAGATTTGAAGTTTTAAGTGTGGAGTAAACAATTACAATTATTGTCTAGCATTGTACCAACCATTCGAAGTAGGGTAAAAAGATTATAAAAACAATACAAACATTTATTCAAGCGACAATAGGCAGCTTTAAAGTCTTGAATGAAGTAAACATCAAAGTTTAGGAATCCAATACCAAATCTCTAGATTTATTTTATAATCCTACATAGCATAATATTTTCTTACATATCGATTCTTTAAATCAGAATTATAAAAAGTGAAAACACTAAATTCCAACTTTTATTTGCTTAACTTAATTTAAGAATTTATTTTAGTTTTAATGTGTTAATATTAAGCTACATATTATACAAACTTAATTTAAAGATTAAAATACATTTCATACCTATTAAAAAGTCTTTTGGCATGAATAAATAAATACAACTTTTAAGATATTAATAAAATACTTACATGTTTATAGATATTTGTGCCAGTATACTCGGTCAAACAACACTTTATCGGGAGCATGCACATAGTACTCATTTAAGCCAGGTTCAATGAGTTCCTTTTTATCAACTGTCTTGTATACAGGCTCACCATATAAAGTACCCGTTTTCCATCCTTTAACATTTTTCATCAATTTTTCTTCGGTTTCACGATTTTTTCTTAATTGTTTCAGATATCTGTAATAACATATAATATATAAATTATTATTATCAGTGTCAAAAAAATAAAAATCTCTGGTACTTACTCTCTATCAGCTTCAGCATCTAAAAGTGGTGTTATAGCAATAAGTGAACTACGTGATTCGACTTGATATCTATCAACTAGTCGATCATTTAACAGATATAAGTACCAGCCAACCCCGGTGCAAACTATATATGTACCAACCATTGCTCTACCTAAATTAAAAATAAATAAATCATCAAAAACTAACGTTTTAAATATTTATTAAAAGTGGAACAACAAGTGATATCAAATCAAATCAACTTTTGAATTCCATTCTATTATTCTCAAAATCAAGATATTTTTGCAATTCAATATTTTAAATCTAAAACGGTAATGATTCCTTTTTAGTTAGGAATCTGAATATAGCCAATATAGTTTCCTATACCTTAGATTTTTTTGATACACCCTGTGATACTTTTAGATTTAAGTTAAGCATATTAATAAAGAATTATTATAATACAGAAAGACCATTGTAAACTATCATCTTCTTTAACATAATAGTATGAGTAATTTATCTATTATTTAATCTTTATTATTATAATTATTTGTACATGTTATTTAAAATTATATACTGTGTAATTATAAATTAAGTTAACTTTGTATACCACACTTAACTGTAAAAGAGCTAGTCCTGTTAAATTATAAATAAATAAATACGGGCTCTGATCTTCCCAGAAGAAATTATATTATATTAAATAAACTCCGTACAGGACACAGAAGAACAGAACATATGCTCCTCAAATGGATATTGAAACCTTTGCCGGAATCCAATTGTAGGTGTGAAAAGCATACTGCAATAAACATCGAAGAATGATCAAATCAGCTTCTACAAGGCGGTATGAAAGAACTACACAGAACTACAATAGACTCAGTGCATTGGTTAAACCACTCAGACCTAAAAAATTTAAGAAGTCCTACAGAGGAAACCCTTTTCTGTTCACCACACAGTACACATTCTGAGCTAGTCAACATATTATAATTTGTATTGAATAAATTATTTAACATAAGTATCACAAATTAAATGCTTATGTTGGTGGGAATGTAGCATATAGACATACTAAATATAAAAAACAGTACATTCAGTATTATGTTTGGTTTCAACTCATAAACATTTTAAGAATAAAAAATATTTAAATCAAAAATGAATGGCAGGGAATTTCATCTGTTGTGTTAACAGTTTAACACCTAACAAAAAATTGGAATTTTTAACATTGATTATGTTATAACTTATAGCTTATAAATAAATTGATAGAAATGCCACTAAAGTTTGCAATAGTAACAATTATATATACTTACTACTGGCAAATGGTTTAGGAAACACTCGAGCAATATTAATCTTCCGATAGCCACCTTTTGGAGGCATATCTTGTTTTACATGCTCTGCAGTTGCCATAATAACTTCCAAGTTATTTCAAAATGCTAGTAGAGAAAACACGCAAAGAAAATATTGTATGGTTATTACTTATTAGTTACGAAATCTTACATTTAAAATAAAAATTACTTCTACCAGCAACGCAGAGACTGTAGACGACAGTAGAGACAATATAAACTATACACTAAATAGTCAAATATAATTTATGAATATTATGATAGTATTTTTTTACCTGCGAGCCTATGAAGTATGAAGGACGAGAGTGTCTGGTAGACGATCAAAGCAATATGTTTTATGAGAATTTATTATAAAAAAAAAAGTGATACCAATTTTGATAAGAAAACCTAATTTTTCTGTGATAATACCTTACTATAAACAGTAAACACTCAACACTGTTGGGATTTTTCAACATTTCAAATTATTAACTTTCGTAAATTCATATTCATTGTATTGTATACATTTATGCTATTATTTGTACCTTCCAAAGTTCTGTGAAACTTCCGAAATTTGTTCGATTTTTGTTTCCTAGTTTATATGACCTGGGAATCGGTCGGGGTAATAATACCGACGTCTCGGCCAACAAAAAATATCTGCGTTTCGTGAAAATCGTTAGCGAACGTCGAAGGTACTAAAATGAAGAAAAAGGTGTTGTTGATGGGCAAGAGCGGCTCCGGGAAAACGAGCATGAGATCGATAATTTTCGCCAACTACATAGCCAAAGACACCAGTCGTTTGGGTGCGACGATTGACGTTGAACATTCCCATGTTAGATTTCTTGGGAACCTAGTGCTTAACTTATGGGATTGTGGAGGACAAGAAGCATTTATGGAAAACTACTTCGTCAGTCAACGAGAAAACATTTTTCGCAATGTAGAAGTGCTTATTTACGTATTTGATGTGGAGAGTCGAGATGAGGAACTGAAAAGAGATTTAAGGTACTATGAGACTTGTCTTAGTGCAATTTATGAAAATTCCCCGTCTGCTAAGGTATTTTGTCTTATACATAAGATGGATTTGCTGCAAGAAGATCAACGAGACAAGATATTTTCAGACCGGGAAAATGAAATAATCAACATGTCCAAACCGGTAGACTGTTCTTGTTTCAAGACATCAATTTGGGATGAAACATTATACAGAGCTTGGTCTTCAATTGTGTATAAATTGATACCAAATGTTAAAGAACTTGAACAAAGCTTGACATTATTTGCTGATCTAATGGACGGCGATGAAGTATTGTTGTTTGAACGTGCAACTTTTCTTGTTATTTCCCATTGTCAACGAAATCTACAACGTGATATTCATCGATTTGAAAAAGTCTCTAACATCATAAAACAATTTAAACTTAGTTGTAGCAAAGTAGCAGCTCAATTCCAAAGCATGGAAGTAAGAAATTCTAATTTTGCAGCTTTCATAGATTTATTTACAACAAATACATATATCATGGTTATCATGTCTGATCCACATATTCCTTCAGCTGCCACATTATTGAACATAAAAAACGCTCGGAAACATTTTGAAAAATTAGAACGTTCAAGTCAATCTCAACATAACAAATAACTACAATTAAATAAGCATAATTAGAAGACAATTAAGTCTTTTAGCTTAACAAGAATATCAATTTGTGTATGTTTATTGTTTAGTGCAGTATAGTGTACCTAGTGTTTGTGTACTATCGTACACATCCAATGAAATCACTATTTTTAAGTTATGTATATTATTACAACTTATTTGAATCTAGGATTTTTATGAACTTGTAAATTTTCCTTCATAGACTATAGTTATTATTGAATAATGGTCGTATTATCATAAATTTATTTTTATTGAAACAGATTAAAAAAAAAACTAAAAAAACAAATAAATTCTCACATTGTGTCATTTTTTCAAACCTTCCTTCTCTAGTTATAATATGTTATACAACACTGGTACAAAAATATAGATTGACCGTTTTTCAGATATTTTAATATTTGAAAACTGCAACAATTTACAAACATTATAATATGGATAAATTATATCACAAATCTATACAGTATTTAGGAGGATAACATTTAAATTTATGGAAATTATTCCTTTATAAAACTTATAAAGTAAGTCAGTAGTTTCTAATTGTTTTATTCAAATTATAATGAATAGATTTTGAAAAATAACAAGTTAAAATATTTGTGTTCATCAATAAACTGTTTCATGCATGCAGACTGACGCCTGAAATTCTAGTAGGTATATGTTAACTAGGTTCCATTTTGGTCAGGACACTGTTTACTTCACTTTTGCTGTGGTGGTCAAATAATTTTGTCACTGTATTGGATGATTCATTTTGAATAACCCTGTATTATTATAATTTGTTTTGTGCTTTATAAAACACATTATGGATAAGTAAATATTAAATAAGCGATTCCTCGGTTACAATATTAATATTTCAACTAAATGAAAATAAAAAGGATGGAATAAAATCTGGATTCCTTTTACAATGTATTGAGATTATACAGAATCAAGTAAATCAATTTATTCTTAGACCTTGCAAAAAAACACAAGTTATGCTATTTATTTATCAATTACTTAATTAGTAACAGTTTTAATTGTTCAATAATATAATACATTTTTTTTCAAAGACCTCACAATCAATTCTTTATAATTCATCCTCGTAAGTTATGTTTGAAAAATATTGATCAAAATTTTCTTCAATAAACCTGAAAACAAAAATAGTTGACAAAATATAACAATAAATTATTTCAAAATATTGCCTAGGCCGGACTGGATCTAATGAATGTCACCAATAAATAGTAACCTGAATAATATTTGTATAAACATTGACTATTAAGTATTATTTCTTAAAAATATTATTTTTCCCTAAAGTAACATATAAGTAAATGTAAAAATTGCTTTGTGACAAAATATTTATTTTGAAATAAAATCTTGATTGACTAAACAACTCAAATACTAAAATATAATTATTTATTCTTATAAGGAGATGTTTTTAAATTTATCATAATTGTAAACTAATACTTACTTCATAAAAAGTTCAAACTTTACAATAAGTTTAAGTACATCTTCCTCCAAATAAATAAAGGAATACGCAATTTCAGGTAATATGACTGAAAAGCAAAATAAATAATTACATAATTTACAACATTTACAAAGTTAAGTACAAAATATGATAAAACCCATCTAGTATTTATAGTAGCAATCCTTAATATATGTTTTATTTATTATTTGTAGTGATATTTTTTATTATGGTTACTACATTATGAAACCGTTATTGAAATATTATTCAGGATGAAAAAATGTACGTATATTATTATAAATACAAAATAATACTATACCCAAAGTCCAAAATCATAAAGAGCGTGGTGGTATATTAAAAGAATGTAAAAGAATAAAATGTAGACCAAGGTTTTAAAACTACTTATTTTTTAAATGTTTGAATGCCTATGCAAAATTCTGTTTCAAAGTTTATTTTTTTTCAATCTGTAGATTGGATGAATGATGAAATAATTCAATCTTCTCTATCCAAAGCGACTTCCTTCAATTCCCTATATGATTTTTTTTCTACATCCAAATTAATATGTTTTATATAGCCAGTCTAGATCTTCCTCTTCTTAGCTTCCCTTCGATTTTTCCTTCAATTATATTTGTAATACAATGTCTACTTCATTCTTCTCAACATAATTGTTGCCCATATATACCTTTTTTATCCTCTGATACACATTTCATTGATTACTCATTTTCTTCACAACATTTTTTAAACTCTTCGCCAGCACCGTGTTTCAAAAGCTTCTATTTTCCATCTGCCCACTTTCATTATGATTCCACTCTGACGTGACAATGCCACACTTCATACAATTGTTTTTCTAATATTTATATTTATCGCATTTATGGTTAGTAGTTTCATCTTTTTAAAAACACTTGCATAGCTTTTGCTATTCCACAATTATTGTCTGGCACTTTTCCCATCACTTAAGACTTTGCTTCCAAGGTATGTATAATTATTTCCATTTTCCAATTTTATACTGTCCATGTATGTTGGTGATTATTTGCTGTCTTTTACAGTGGTGTACTCAGCTTATTGGAAAGAGTGGGGGTATGCATTTTAGACTATTCTCAGACTGCAGTCAATTTACATCCATTACTTTATCATATATATTATACAACAAAAATAAGCCAAAGGAAGGGATAAGACACTTTTGTTGTTTTATGACGACTTGATACCATGTAATAAAATTATAATCAAAAACGTAAATACTTATTGAAATATTGAGTGTCTTACGTTAGATGGATCATACTGTATAAATTAAATAATATGGGTAATAAATTACACTCTTGTATTGCCCTTTTTTGTACTTTAACCTCTAAATATGTCATTTTCATCTTTTACTATAGCTTTTTCATTAAGAAGATGTCAAAGCACTGTTTGTTTTCTCTTTCTGACTCATGCTCAACATAGAAAATTTACGTTCAACAGAACCAATTTCATGTAGTTACTTTTAGTATTAAAATAAATTTACCTATTAACAAACTAAAATAAATAAGAACAGTACCTGTGTCACAATGATTTTTGTCAATATTTTAATTTTAATACAATTTATAAGCAATTTTAAATTGTAATATCTTATACGCTCATAACTTACGTTTACAAATTACTAAAAACCTGTTAGTAATTTTTAGTATCTATTATTTTATGTAAAAATATTTTTTATGATTTTGAGAGTAAAGCTAATAATATCATATTTTTATACAAACCAAATAATCGTAGTAGATAGGTAGGTCCATACACCAAATGCCATAATTTTCGAGGATATATCAATTTATCACATTTGTAAACGTCACCTTGATGTAGATTGGCTTTCAAACATTTCAATGCCTATGACATAAACATAAGTATAATAATTATTGAGATATTTATATATATATACAGGTATTTCCAACCAATATTATTCTGAGGTTTTTTTTGTTATGTGTATTGTTAATAATATATTTATTTGATACTCATGTTTCACAACATCAACCAATTGTATAGGTATTTTAAAGTAATAATTCATGTTAAATACAAAAAATAAACATTTGTAGTAAAAATAAATATGAAATTGATACAAACTCATGAACACATAAAATGTATTATAATTTATTTTTTACCAATAATTTGGAACAAATAATTTCATAATTAAAGGGGGAGAAAGTATGTAACCACTAATTTGTACAATAGGTGTTAAGTGTACCTTGTCATTGAGTAAGTTACTGTAGTTTTTTTTTATTCAATTTGAGTTCAACGATAATACCTTGCAAGGTAAAATGCTAATATAAACATTTGGTGAAAATGTCAGGTATAAAATCAAATGTGGTACACTATTATTATAAAATAACAGCTGGGATTACATAAATTAATTATGTAATATTAGAAAGTAGATTGAGTTTTAAATGATAAAGAAATTACTATCACAAATACATGAGAACACATAGCATTTTAGGAGGAGCTAAAATCAATCAACTATACCTAATATAGTATGTATGTATATAAAATATATTCTGAAATAATAAAAAATGTTCTTTTTTAATACATTAATCATTCATTCTAGTATACTAGTATATCTAACATTTAGCCCTTTTATTTTAATGACACACTTATTATAATATTTCATACCTTGCAACATACAATAAAATGTGAAAACCAAAAAGAATTTTTAAAATTTAGTTCAACATTTTTTTAACTTCCCTGCAATACTCTAGTATGTTATGACATGGTTTTTGAGAAACACTACTGTACACAAATATTATGGAAATTTTAAATTAGTATTTATTTACATTTCAATTACTTTTTTACGCATGTTAATTTTTTTCTCTGGTGGATATAATAATCGACTATGTACGAGAACATCAAAATATTGTATAAGTGTTAGACCAACATTTTCTGCATTTCTAAAACAATAGCAATTAATAATTATATTATATTTCAAAAATGTAAAGAAATAATTGTATAGTTACTCAGATGATGGTGAATTATTAAAATCTTTAACCAAATTTTCGATAGTGAGTGTTTTTGAAAATTGTAAAACCTAAAAACAAGCCAACGGTCAAACAACATTATTAATTTTAATTTAAATAAACTGTAACATACTTTATTGCCGCGCACAACCATACAATAATCATAAGCAATTCTTCGTCTTATGATATCTGGTACCTTGATTACTGGTATTTTTTTTATTACTGGTGCTGGAACAGTAAATGTACCATCTGCTTCTTCAGCTTTTTTAGCTTCTTTAGCTGCTAATATTTTTAAATAGTTTTCCTTAAACTGTCTAAACATTTCATTAGATTCTTCATCACCTGAAGAATCTTCATCTGTTTCAGTTTCTTCTTCTCCATCAGTTTCTTCAAATTCTTCAGTTTCATCATATGCATCAACTTCTTCAGCTTCATATTCTTCAGCATCATATTCTTCATTTGATTCACACTCTTCAATATTTTCAGTTTCAGTTTCAGTTTCCTCAATGTCATAAGTTGTTTCAAAAGTTTCAGATCCATCAACTTCTTCAATTGTTTCAGTTCCTTCAATGTCTTTAGTTTCCTCACATGGTTTAACAGCTATAGTTTCTTCAAGTTCTTCAGTAGCCTTTTCAACTTCTCCATGTGCTTTAAGTTCTTCATCAACTATTTTAGTTGTTTCTTCCTCTTCTTTAGTTCCTTCAATTACTTTAGTAGCTTCAATATCTTTGTTTGCATCCACTGTTTCAGTAGCAAAAACTTCTTCAGTTGTTACAATTTCTTCATTGATTGTTTTAGTTACTCCAATCTTTTTAGGAGTGTCTTTTTTTTGGGGAGTGTCTTCTTTTTTAGGAGTGTTTTCTTTTTTAGTAATGTCTTCCTTTTTAGGAGTGACATCTTTGTTAAGAGTGTCTTCTTTTTTAGGAGTATCTTCTTTTTTAGGAGTGTCTTCTTTTTTAAGAGTATCTTCTTTTTTAGGAGTGTCGTCTTTTTTAGGAGCGTCGTCTTTTTTCGGAGTGTCCTCTTTTTTAGGAGTGTCCTCTTTTTTAGGAGTGTCTTCTTTATTAGGAGTGTCATCTTTTTTAGGAGTGACTTCTTTTTTAGGAGTGTCTTCTTTTTTAGGAGTGCCTTCTTTTTTAGGAGTGTCATCTTTTTTAGTAGTGTCATCTTTTTTAGGAGTGTCATCTTTTTTAGGAGTGTCCTCTTTTTTAGGAGTGACTTCTTTTTTAGCAGAATTAATTTTTTTAGCATTGTCATCTATTAAAATGGTGTCTTGTTTTTTAGCAGTGTCTTCATCTTTAGCATTGCTTACTTCTTTAGCAGTGCTTACTTCTTTAATTGCTTTATCAATCACTTTTTTTTCTTCAGTTGATTCAGCTGATTCTGTTACTACAGCTGTTTCGGTTTTTAAAGTTGTATCAACTGATTTTATTCCTTCAGTTTCTTCAATTTTAGGAGTAATAAATTTAGGAGGACGGCCTTATAAGAAAAAAAAATTCACATAAAAGCTAAGAACAGAGTAACTATTTAATTAAAAATAAATTACCTCGTTTTTTTGGTTTTGATTCGGTTGGTGATGGAACATTTACTATTTGATTTAATTCAGATGAAATTTCTGAATATTTCCGTTTTTTTCCTTTTGTGGGAGGTGTTACAACATTGCGTATTGATTCTTCTTTAACTATAGTGGTAGAACGTTTTGATCCACTCTTTTTTGTATTTGAGCTATGTATTAAACAAGCAAAAATTGGAATTTTTAATAACTTATAGTAATAAATAATTAATTTCTTACTGTATTTCTTTTAATGATGCCATTTTGTTCATATTGCCAGTATTGACAGCCAATACTCGATTGTCGTCCACCCATTCTTCCCATTTACTGTTCCAGCCTTTGTAATGAATAAAATATTGTGCTTTACCATCATTTGCCTTCTTCCTTTTTAAACATTTTGCTTCATATAACATTGGTCCATGATAACATAGTAAACTGTCACCTATTAAAAAAATTAATATTTACTTAAATTAAACGACTAAAACAACTTTTTTGGTTATAACTACACAGTACATCGTATTTCATACCTTGCAACACAACATACAAAATGATGACCACTAAAAAAACTTTGAGTCAATAAACTGACCAAAATAATGATGGTAATACAATAAAAATCACATTACAAAAAATATAATATCTACCTAGGTAGATTTTTGATATATGCCCATATAATATGAAATAAATAATAATTATTACATTGGTCCCATCAATTTTATATTTAAGATTTAACATGTTCACTGTGTATCATATTTAAGTATACTAGTCGTGACCTTAAAAAAGTTCATAAAATATCAATGTACGACTTGCACTTACTTATGACAATGTTAATAACTTATTGGAGATTAAGTTTTGCTAACAAAAAAAAAATAGTTTAATTGTAAAGCTGACAAAATTGTAGTCTATTTAAGAGGATGTTAAAGCCCTATTTGTTTTCTCTCTCTAATTTATATGTAAGTTATGAGAGTGTAAGATATTATAATTTAAAATTGATTATAAATCGCATTTAAATTAAAATATTTAAAAAAAAGCCAACACAACAACACAGGAAATGTTTTTAACTTGAAGTTTGATAATTGGTAAATTCGTTCTAATACTAAAACAACATGAAATTGGTTCTTATGAACGTAAATTTTCTATGTTGCGCATGGGTCAGAGAAAGAAAACAATTAGTGCTTTGACATCCTCTTAACAACAAGGTACATATTATCACCAATTGAATTATTAAACTGTAATTGGTGTCATTCAGTACATGCGAATGACGTTAAATAACGCCAATTGAAGTCATTCACAGTGAACATGTTAACAATGTTAACAGATCAGTAGCAAAATTTGAATCCTCTATCAATGATGCTAGACATAGAAATTACACTTTTAAATTTAAATAACTAATATTTACATCCACCTAAACAATTATAATATGTAATATAGCCCCTCTGAAGTGCAATACAATATAAACAGTTTAAAAAAAAAACTTGTAATCATTTCTTTTACTTGAAATGCTATAAATTACTATAAATTCATGTTTTCGACAACTTACCTTCCGCGAATCGATAGTTATCTGCTGCCATTATTTGCTAAACTAACAAGTAGCAAATAAGTATAACTGTATAAGGTTATAATTACAAAATAAAAAATGTAAAACGATATAGATAATAGAACTATAGAATATATAGTTGCAGTAAACACAGACTAAGTATTTTTTTACTTAGTATTCTAATTTTTAAGTATTCTTAGTACTTATGATGTACTTATTATCATCAGAATTCGGCAGTAATTCAGCATCATAATATATATGAGTGATAACACTGATAACTAATAAACACGATGAAATCCTAATATTATCTATAGCCGTGGAGTACATCCATAGACATATTAATAAATTTATTATAAACTATAATATAATTAATATTAATTATATTTAAATATGTCTACGAGTACATCATAGAGATTCTCTATGCCATGAACAAAGATAATATCATAGACCACGGATAGTATCATAGATAAGTAGATAGATAGGATAGTATGGACCACGATTATAAAGAACTTATGTAATTCTTTATAATTCTTTATATAGTTCTTTAAAATCGTGGTATGGACTGGACACGAACTTACTGGTGGGCGGGTGACCGGGAGCAGGGCCGCTTATGGAGTGGAATAGGTCTGTGCCGAGAGGGAAATGCGGCAAGTGCGGATATAGCGCTACCACGGACTAGGATGGAACTATTACTATTATTTAATATTTGTATATTATATTGTATTTATGTACCTATTTACAATTTTTGAATTCTTCTTTTTGTTTGCATTATTATTTTTTTGATCGTTGTTTAAAACGTTTGTATATTGACACTGACACATCCTCATCTTTATGTAATATGATATTATAAAAGTCAGTACTTCAATTTTATGTATACTACATGGAAAAGTGTTGATTAGTTTCAATTTTTATTTTTTTGTTAAAGAAATCATTAACTGTCTGTTGAAAAACCTCATAATTGTTTCAACATTTTTGAAATGATTCCTCTACGTTCATCAACAAATTGAATAGTAACATGTTTAGATGAATTAAGCTGGAATTTGTTTTTTTTATTACTTAATATATTATTAAACAAACGACGACGAATGGGGGTAAGTGTAACACCAATTCGTTTTGAAGTTCTCGACATTAAATTTTTCTGGTATTTTTTAAATACTGGAAATAAAGAGTCACATTTTGGGCATCTTTTTTTTTTTATTGATACTAAAACAGAACACTTCTCATGACGTCATAATCCATTATTAAGTTCAGCTGTTGCACAATAGATATTCCTAGATAAACAAAATTTCAGCCAAAGCCAATAATAGTATGTATCGAAATTTAAAAATTAAATATTTAATCTATACTACTATATAAATTGAAGTCGCTTTTTTTTGTGCGGGGTAAACTCCAAAACTACTTATTCAATCGTCGTGCAATTTTTTTTGAATTAAAGAGGACATCACAGAGAAGGTTTTTGGCATAAATTTAGTCCGATAGTAAATAAAAAAACTTATTATTAATTAAAATAAACGTGTAAATTGTATACCTATCTGTCTATATCTATACTAATATATAAAATTTAAGGAGTTTTCTACGATCACGCTAACCAAGAAAACTACTGAACCGATTTGGCTGAACATTTGTACTGTTATATACTAATATCTGACAGTCTGCTGAAGGTTTTAGTACCACTTTTGATAATAAAAAATAAGTTGAAAATTCTTGAAAAATTAAAAAACAAAGCTAATTTTTGGGGCCTCACTACGATGTCCGCAAGAACAGAACTTTTTTATGTTCCCATTTTGTGACAACAATATTTATCTTTTTTCCATTTTTTTTTTCACTGAGTTATTCCAAATACCCCCCTGAGTATCACCACAACGCTCGATTTTTAATTTTTTTTTGTCTGGAGGGGGTGTATTGTATTTAAATATTTCAATTTTCTAACGGAGCTATTGAACTTTTTTACAATTTTTTTTCACAGAGTTTTACCAAATACTTTCTTGGATGTCATAACATCACCCGATTCTTAATTTTTTTTTGTCAACAGATTAATTAGCATTTATTTTCTATCTGTATTCATTTTTAATAAAAATATATTTATCATTAATACCGCTAAAAAAACATTTCAATACGTTTTCATTAACCGTTTTTTGTATATATTTACTTGCCGATCACATTAAACGATAAAATTTGTATAAAAAATTCTACATATCTTCCGAATGCAAAATAAATAACCAATCACGGGCGAAGCCGTGACGGGTCGGCTAGTGTTCTAATAAAATAGAAAACATATAACAATGCATTTATTACCGGGAAAATGTATTGCCATACCTTGGCATACTTGTTTGTAATTAAATGAAGTAATTACTTCAGATATATTTGAAATATTTATAGAATTAGACGGCTGAATCAATCCTACACTCGAGGGCTCTATTATTTCATTATTTACAAAACAAATTATATTTTTGTCATCAGTGACAACTAATTGACTAAAATAGCCTACCACAACGAGGGTGCGTGATATTGTGATAACTTCAAGCGTTCGGCGTACGATACGCGTGGCTGTGAATTGGGATTTTTGTCGGGTCCATACTTGGTGAAAAATTAAATAAAACACAAGTGTAACTTTCAAAACACAGACAGGTGTTAAAAAAGAACTACACCAAATATTAAGGACTCATCTGATTTAAATATTACCAAAAGTGTTGAGACTGAATTAAAGAAAAAAATTGAGTCGCTCCCCCCCCCCCCTAGAGTCTATGGGCACTGAATTCATTCAACAAAATATTGTCTGACTCACATAATATTATTATTCGATTATGTTATTGAAACGATGAAAGTGCACGAGAAAGTAACAGCTTAACGTTCTGAAAAAGCGTCAACGACACCATTGGATGCTGCGTTTCGATGAGGGTTTGACGGCACAGCTATCTATCAACGGTTTTCGCCATAATTATCGCCAATACCGACAGTACCGCTGGGCAGTACCCAGGGGCGGACTGGCTAAGGCGGCGAGTGGGCGATCCCCGCCTCGGACCGGTAAAATTTTGGGCCGATAAAATTAAAACTGAATAAACGTAAAAATTGTATACGTAGACAAAGAAATAATAATATTAGTTTAAAACACTTTCGGTGACACAAGTAGCTTGTGAAAGAAGCTTTTCTAAGTTAAAAATAATAAAATCTAGAATTCGTAATTCATTATAAGTCAAGATCATCTTCAAGCATTTATGCTCATGGCTATCGAAAAAAAAACTCTTATAGAAGTCGGAAATGAAGAAGTGAAAGATTCAAAGATATACTTGCTAAGAGCAGCTCCTTAATGTCTAAACTATTATTACATTAACGGTTCATTTAATAAAATCATATTTTATTTTAAAAAAAATATCTCATAATTTTATAATTTTATATATATTTATACATACATACGAGTATTTAATATTATATAATATATTATATATTTATATGTATATGTATTTTTTCTCTTGACAATTAGTTTTCATAACTATAATTCTTATTATGAAAAATGTATCTTTAGTTAAGTATTTATAGTTTTTCAAAAGCAATGTGTACATTTGACTTATCATTTGCATTTCTTTACTGAATAAATAAATAATAATAAAATAGTATTTTTTTTAATTTTGGGCCAAATTTTTCGCTTCCCCGGGGCCGATTTTTATTCCCAGTCCGCCCCTGGGCCAGTACCAGCTTTATATAATATTATTATATATATTTCATGTATTATTCTGTGGTACCAGTACGATTGTCTATCGTGTATTCGTGTGTACCACGGCTAATTATTATTATCTATCATCTATAGCCGTGAGTCCGTGCGAGCCATATCACCACTGTATTTACATTTATTATGAAAATAAAAAAATAAATCATAAATAATATTATATAACACCCAATAGTCTTATAATATTAAATATTTAAGTTGTGGTCAGTTATCACTAAATTTTGCAGTTTTTTTTTTTGATTAGTAAATTCAAAAAAAAATTTTTATTCAAATCTAAGATTTGAAAATTCCGCAGAAGGATCTCTATAAGTTTTTCTAAATTCAAAAAAAATTTACCGGAAAGTCCAACTTTTTTCTTCTATGAGCGTTTGAAATTATTAACAATTGCAATAAAAATATAATATAAAATATCCTAGGCTGACGGAAGGTCTCCGCTCAGAATCGTTTTTCGTATACAATGATATTCTATCGCATCGAATTCAAATTTAATATCATCCGTGACCCACTCGACAAATACTGTACAGCAAAGCGATACCCAACTGCAGACCTTTTTCTATCTTTTTCTGCAAATGGGTTAAGAATATCATCATTTTTAATTGTGTAATTTTTTTTCCGTACTTAAATGTAAAAATATAATATTATATTTTTAATTTGTACATTTTTCCAATAATGTCCTGCTGGCTTATAGCTGTATTATTTGCTTATTTTAAATCGTTATGGTCACAGCATGTTTATAAACATTTCGATTAACTATCAAAAATTGTCGTTTATTGTACCTACCAATAATTTTTCCTGATCAGAAAACTATTTATCGATTCAATTTGTTTCGTTATAATTCAGTTAAAGCAATTTAACAGTTTACACGATGGCTACAAACAGAAAATATCAAAATATAAGTGAGTGTAATTTAAAATCTAATACGGTTGAGTAGAGACTTATATTTACACATATTAAAATTGTATGACTGTAAACATTTTTAAAAAAAAACGGTTTAATTTATTAAAATAGCAAACCTATTTACCATTTTATCAGCCTATTAAATATTTTAGTTATATATAAAATTATTTTTATTAATATTATTTTCAATATAATATAGCAGTGAGTATTACCTATATATATATGTATTTCCTTATTCATTTCTTCAGGTATTCAGCCGTCGAAAATTCCGCGGACATCTAAATCATTATTTCAGGTACGCATCAAACTATTAACTTTATTTTGTTGTATATATCTAGGTAGTTAAATCTCGGACCAGAATAATGCCTACCTGGCGCGTTATACCTAAATATATATTTATTGAAATAATATGTTACAATAAGGCGACACGCGTGACAAGCCAAAAATCCTAACTTCTCGTAAAAAAATCACGAATGTCATAGTTATATTATTGTTTTTCATTGGTGTTTGAATATAATATAATACTTTGTACACCGTAGATGCCACAGAATAATTTGTCCGAAGCCGAAATCATAGCGAAATCGACTTCGGACACAAACAAACGCCGTGTGGCCCACGTGGCTAGGTTTAATCGGCCTGTCATGACCAGGCCAATTACGCCACCTATGGCGGTTGCACAACGGAAAAAACAGCATGTATTGATATGATTATTGTTTTTATTGGCGTTTAAATATATAACATAATACTATGTACATCGTAGTTGCCCAAGTATACCGTAAATGGAGTTCAGCGCGGTGGAATTTCCAGCAGAAAGGTTCCTGAAGTCAACAGGCCGATCGCGCCGCGGCCCGTGAAACTGGTCAAACAGACGAAACTGGAAACACAGAATGTATTAATATTATTATCTCCTCTGTTACCTCCGTATGCATGACACTAAAATAATTTTAACAGTCGTAATGTTCGTATGTATGTTGACATGTTGTCAAATAGCGACCAATAGGTACTTTATAAAAGCCAATATAAAATAATAATATGTAGTTTAATGCGTATTAGATTAAAAAAAAAAAAATGAGAAGTGACCAATGGATAATAATAAACTATACCTATATAATAATATATAGTTTTCACAGAAAAATAAAGTATTTATTTTTCATTTTTAGTGTTTTGCACATCCAATAAAGCGTTGCGATGAAAAACAAATTAAAGAAACAGTTGCTTTGGATCCAAGAGCCCAACTTTGCAAGCCCTCAACTTCTGGTATAAAAGTAGCAATAATAAGTATATTTAATTAAATAATGATAACAATATTAAAGCCACCACGATGGTCTTATTGGTTCAATATTGTGCACATCAATAGTGTGAAACAATTTTTGCACAAACATGACTATTTTATTAAAACAATTTAAATGTTATCTCCCTTCCCTCAAAAACAATTTTCACAATTTTCATAATGTACTAGTAATTTATTATTTATTATCTACAGTAAGTTAGGCCGTTGAGATATTTTATAAAAATGTTTCAAACTTTGCGACTTACATTTTCCAGGTGTTCAGCGTTTTGTAGATAAAAGAAAATGTGGTGAGTTTGGATATCCCGAAGATATCAAAACAAAAAAACATAAAAAAAATATAGCATGGGAAAAAGCCCTAGCGTATTTGAAGGTATACATTCTAAATTTTGTTCCAGAAATATCCGTTTTCGACCAGTACCTACCACTAAAACTATAAACAATTAATAAATATTCTGATTTTTTTTTTTTTTATCGATAATATATAATGTAACTTTATAATTTTTTATTTTTTACTTAACTCAATATGTGATTTTAAAATAATAATAAAAATAATAGTCATAATATTTCAAGTTGGTGGCCAAAATAGTGTACTGGTCAAAAACGGACAATCCAGAATGGCCGAAAGGTGAACTGGCTGATAAGAGAATGATTAATTTTAGCCGAAAACGATTCCGTCCAATAATATATTATCTAAAATGTATTTAAAATATTTATGGAATTGTAAAAATGTTCGTATGTATGTTGTCACATAGCGATCTTTTTGTTCAAACCAACCGCTAAGGTTATGAACTTGTATAAATAATCACGATTATCAATCACTTTTATATAGTACGAAGGTACTTTATAAAAGCCAACATCTAATAATAAATAATTTAATGCTTATTAGATAAAAAAAAAATGAGAAGTAACCAATATATAATAATCAACTAAACCTATATAATATTAAGAAAAATAAAGTATTTATTTTTCATTTTAGTGTTTTGCACATCCAATAAACAGTTGCAATAAAAAACAAATTAAAGAAACAGTTGATTTGGATCCAAGAGCCCAACTTTGCAAGCCCTCAACTTCTGGTATAAAAGTAACATTAATAAATATATTTAATTAAATATGATAACAACACACCTATTAAAGAAACCACGATGGTCTTATTGGTTTAATATTGTGCACATCATTACCCTGCCTGCAAAAACAATATTTGCACAAACATGACTATTTTATTCCAGAAATTTAAGTGTTATCTCCCTTCCCGCAAATACAATTTTCACCACACGCAAGTGTTATCCATTAAAAGTTAGGAATATCTGAATTAATCAAACGTGGGAAAAACATAATTTTGTATTTAGAATGGTAGGTACCTAATGTCTTGAATCAAGTTCGTATCTCACTTACTATCAATACTGAGGTGAAATTCATTCAATTATCTACTGTACTGAATAATGTACTAGTAACTTATTATTTATTATCTACAGTAAGTTAGGCCGTTGAGATATTTTATAAAAATGTTTCAAACTTTGCGACTTACATTTTCTAGGTGTACAGCGTTTTGTAGATAAAAGAAAATGTATTGAGTTGGGATGTGCCGAAGATAACAAAACAAAAAAACATAAAAGAAATGATGATAACTTAATTGAAAAAAAAAATAAAGCATGGCAAAAAAATCTAGCGTATTTGAAGGTATACATTCTAAATTTTGTTCCAAAAATTTGCACTTTATTATCCTGCCTGCAAAAAAATTTTTTATCTCGATCATATTGTGTTGTCCACTAAATTTGAAACTTCAAATTATATTTCTATACAAATTGTAAATATATTATGCTAATTATAAGCGTACACTATTTGAGATTATACGTTTATAGAATCATGCTTCAAAACATCTGCAGGCTGGGTTAAAAATGTTAAATTTTTACAAACCCAGGCAAGGAATATCTTGTAAAAAGTTTGACTAATTTTAATAATATGGGCTGGACACTTTTAGACCATTCTGGAATGTCCGTTTTCGACCAGTACCACTAAAACTATAAAGAATTATGTAAATATTCCGAATTTTTTTTTTTTTTTTTATCGATAATATAATGTAACATTATAATTTTTTATTTTTTACTTAACTCAATATGTGATTTTAAAATAATAATAGTAATAATATTTCAAGTTGGTGACCAAAATAGTGTACTGGTCAAAAACGGACATTCCAGAATGGCCGAAAAGTGAACTGGCCGGTAAGGGAATGATTAATTTTGGTCGAAAACGATTCCGTCCAATAATATATAATCTAAAATATATTTTAAATATTTATGCAATTGTTAGTAGCTATTTTTATTACCCATATAAGTGTATTATATATATTATTCTTTTCGGTTTAGCATAATGTGGACACACGAGGAAATTGGTCGTCCGAATTGTGTCATCAATCCGAAGGTAATGGATTGAAAATGATATTCCGTCGGATATGAGTTTGAATTTATTATTATAAATAAATACCTGTTTGTGAAAATAAAGTGTTAATTGTTAATTAATTAATTATTATGAGTTGTATATTTGTACCTATAATTATATTCTGTTAAGTACATTCAGATATAAATAAAAAAAAATAAAAAAAATTGTAAATGAGCATTAGAAAATAAATACTAATGTCTTAATGTCTACTACCTTTGTATTATCGATACAAATTATTTTCTTTGCGTTAAGCAATATAATAAATAACATTTCTCTCATATTTTTAAGAACCTGAATAGAATAAAAATTCAAAAACCTTTTTAAATTGTAATTTATTTTGTATAAAAGGTAGGTAGGTATAATACATACGTCCTACATATTTCTATAGTCTATACGACTACACCCAAATACCCAATAGGATACTATAGTATATAGTCGTATGGGTGTTCTATAGCAGTATACTTAGTAATCGGAGTGTCCGAATTGGTTCCCGGGTTGTTTCAAAGGGTATATCAGAATTGGTTCCCGAGTTGTTAAAAATTTTGGCTTAATAATAATGATAATAATAAACAGTAAAAAAGTATAACATTTTTTAAAAATTCAAATCTTAATTTAAAAATAAAAATACAAAATAAATAATAATAAACATATAGATATATCGTTTTTTTTTTTAATTCGTACATTTTTTTTTATGGGTAAAAACTTATAACAAACATTTTTTAAAAATTCAAATCTACTGATCTCGTTATTTTTATACTTGTCTATTTCTGTTTTTATAAATATTTCCTTATTTTTAGACTTTAGGTTTTGTAGTTTGTGTTTGTTCGTACTTCGTAATTTTATGTAAGTTTCAATTTGAACTACTTTTACTACATCAATTCGGCGGCGCATCCCAAACGGCTCCTGTCCATTGTTTGCTTCTTCCCAAACGGCTCCCGTTGAAAAAGGTTTTCTGCAGAATTGATGAACAGGTCAATTCCCAAACGGCTCCCGTAGGAAAAAAACGGCTGACTGTAATACCAATATACCGAAGAGCTCATTGAAAACATTATTCAAGAACTTTCATCGAATTTAATAACAACCATCGATTATATAAAAAAAACTGTGCGTCAAAAATTTACCTATTGTATAATTTTTTAATTTTTTTACATATATTCACATACATTTTTTTATAATTTTTCTATTTTTTAACATTTATTTTACAAGATATAATTTTTATAATTTAACTAAAAACAACAACACATTTTTAACTACACCTCTTTTGCGACAGTCCTAAGTCTGTATGAAGTGGGAAGGATTTTGTGTTGTAAAAAACCGGAGCCGTTTGTGAATTGGCCCTTTCGTTAAACGAGAGCCGAATGGGCTACGTCCCAATTCGGACGTGTGCCGCCTACCTATAGAATACCGGGAACCAATTTGGACGTGTGTTGCCTGGAATGTCGGGAACCAATTCGGATGTTAATTTTCAGGTATGGGAACCAATAAATTCGGATGCAGCCTTAGTAATGACAATAGCTGGGTCCGCTGGCCGGCTGAGCGGGTATTCCCCTGCGCTTCATCCTGCAAACGTGTTCCTCGAGCCTGTACTTGGCTTCAGTCTCGTTGAGCTCGTGCGACCAGAGCACTTCGGCCACGGCGCTGGCCCTGGGCCACGACACCGGCAACAAGTTCGTCTCGTCCACGAACTCGCCCCACATGCAAGCCTCGCCGCCCAAAAACAAACGGTTATCTCCGACGACGCCGGTCAAGTTGCACCTGTAAAAGTTCGGCCAGTCCGTTCCGTATTTTATGTAATTCAAGTACCAGCAACTGGAAAACACCACCGGATGTCCGTGTTTCATTACCTTCAGTGGGAAATCCAAAAAATAGTTGTATAATATATTGTCATAAAATATTTTCTACGCGCGAAAATGTATAAATAAATAATATAATGTTATCGTGATCGATAACTGTATAAGTCGTAATATTATACTGAATATTCGTTTACATTGAAGATGAGAGCAAGCGCGAGAGATGTGCAGAAAGTGCAGCCGCAAACTGCACAGTCCCTCGCGTCACTATTATTGCGAGTTGCGACGACAAAGGGCATCTCGGTTTTTTTATTGGGCCTCGATTTTATAAATTGCACAGGACCCTGCAAATCATAGCGATTTTTCGGCGTCCGCTGATTTTGAACGAAACACTATCTCTAATATATAAAAAATCTCGTGTCACAACGGAAAATGTTTGTTAACAAACTCCTCCGAAACGTCTTGACCGATTTTCATGAAATTTTGTGTGTATATTAAGTAGGTCTCAGAGAGTGATGCAAATTATTTTTCATACCCCTAGGTTGCGCAGAAATTTGAAAAATTTGAATATCCTATGTTATTGGTAGCGCCATCTATTATAAATTCTAATCTCTGTTTATTTATAGGATTGCCATATTAGTTATATATTTTATTTTATTAAAATATTAAACAATAAATTCAATAAAGTTTTAATCATATAAAAGGTGCCATTTTTTATGCGCAACAAACACTTCTCAAAAATTTCAAAAAACTAAAAAATTGGACGTGTTTTTGGTTCATATAAATTATAAATTGATATTGTTAAATTTATTGATTCTACGGGATCGGCTAGAAGAATTTAATATGCGAGCGGTGTTACAAAATGACAACTCTGTAATGTTTTTCACCTACCTAATTCTGTTTTCATTCAATTACGCACCTCGTGGGGTCCGCAATCCACCTGTGGTGGATTGCCTACCTGTTAATATACTGCTCGCATATTGTCCGTGATATAATGCAATGGATGCCCACCAAGGTGGTTTAGATGCATGTAAATCACTTGAAGTTAATCTTAACTTGATATTTGGCTCAGTCAACGCAGTGCGGGACAGCTAGTATTAATATAATATAAACTATATAGTATACTAATGGCGACGGGATGTAGGACTATTTGGGGCAATTGCTTCTTGTCGGTAATGAGTGGGTGGCCGGGCCCGGGTGTGTGTGTGTTATCGAAAGACCTCAAGTCCTCGACAACTCGACAAAGTATCATAGCAAGTGTTATAATATTCGTGTACCTGTGTGACCTAGTTTAGAGTTAGCTATCTGCGACTCACCTTGGTGTAATCAATGTGGTGGTGGTAAAAATATTTAAAATATACAATTTGCTTCAAAGACACAAAAAGTTCACGCCACCACTAATGTCTATAGTACCCTATGAATACTTGCCTTCGACACGGTCGAATTTATATCACCCATCCACACTTGCACCACGACGTTGGGGTCGAGGTGGATATTCTCGTCAAATACTTCTTCCCACACCATGGGCACGGATCTTAAATTTCGCGTCATGTTGAATATGTGTGCGAAGTAGTAGTTTTTTAATTCGATGACGTCGCTTATGTTATTGAGAAGCATGAATGTTTGTATCCTTTTGTTCGTGGACCTGCAGTCGATAAAAACCAATAAATTATACCTATAATACTTACTAATATCTTGTAATTTGGCGTAGAATTTGTTTGGGAAATCATTGAAACAGATTGGATTTATGTAGGAATTAAAAACTTTTAAAATTTTACGTTTTTGTTTATGATATTATTATTTTTTTTAAATAATAAGGCTTCCGTTTAACGTTCTATGACGTTATTTCATCAAATTCATTATTGCGTTTTAAAAACGATTTAATTTTTAATTTTTAGAAAACGTTTTTTTATAACGTTTTAATAATATATTAAATATTTAAATCATTGACATTTTTTGCTCTTATATAAGGTACTGCAGATTACACTGTACTATTAAAATTTCTCTTACAGTACCATATATAAGTATATAATCTATGTCAACGGAATCATGTTATAGTAGCTGTATAGAAGAACTATGGTACCATTTTCAATGTTGTCTACGTTTCTGTTGAAACTTGCATGTAATTGTTATTTTGTGTACACAAAACTCTAACAAAACTAAATTTATATAATTAGTAATTATAATGTAAAACTTATGTCTTATACGTAAAACAAAATACTGACATTTATTATATAGGTACTTCGTTAGTATACCTATAACCTATATATACATTAATGTTATATTTAAATTTGTTTGATACATTTAATTCAAGTTTTTTCCTTATAATATACATTTACAATCACTTCAACGTCACCTACATATTCGTTTCAAAATGTTTACAAAAAAACAAAATTATATTAATATTTCGTTTTTTCTAAAGTTAACAGTTTAGTCAAATATTACGTTTTTCTTTTATAATTTCGTTTTATGTTACTGGGTATAGTTTTTACTATCGTATAATTAAGTTTCTGTTATGTTTAACGTTTTTAATTCCTGGATTTAAGTTTACCTATTGTATAATAAGGGCCAGCTAGGATTGCTCTATAATGATCAGTCCTGTACAAAATGTATGGTTCTAAATTAAAATGTGCAGTACATAAAAATATTAATAGTTATGAATAATGATGGTTCATATGTTTTCCGTAATATATTAGGAATCGTGATTACAAAGTGATTTTTATTTGTCATGCATATTGATAATATTGACTATTGTTATCATTATTCAATGCGTGGGTGTTGGTTATATAGGTATATAATAATGGCTTACAATATTTTAATTCGCGTATATACAACCCAAGGTTTGTCGTTCATAGGTATAAATATTATATATTTACGAACCATATGTAGAACCAGGCGTATGATTGGTTAATGATGATATGTAGCGTGAATTTGACTGCCAAATCATAAAATACAGAAACTAAAATACTGATACATTTTTCTTACTAATATTATCACTAGGGCTGAGGACTTCTAGTACTTACTTACATAAAAATCTAATAATATGCATGCACTTAAAAATCAAGAAATATGCATTTAAAATATGCTCTAAAAAATTATTTTATTTTATCTTATTAGTTATTATAATATTTATTTTAAAAAAATTAGTAAAAATTACAGTGTAGTTTGATTTGGAATTTCTTTCGAAGTATATATTTTTCCAAAAATGACTTAAAATTATGATTATATTAATTTATTTAATGGAATGTTAGCCGATAACAAAGCATAACATAAATCTTTATTAAAAGAAGACTTTTTTGTGTTACTTAAAAGTTGTTGTTGAGTTTTTTGTAAAACAAATTTATTTTTACTTTGTTTTCGTTTAATAGCTGCCTTATGTTTATCTGTGCCAATGTGTTGTTTTACGTTGAATTTTCTATCACTTCCAACTTTTGAATCGCACAGTTTACAATACAATATTTTGCCGTCAGTTGTAAATACTAGACCACTACATTCACTAAATTCCGACACATAACTATTTAAACGAAAAGCCAATGATTGTTTTTCCTTTGGCATATTTGATATGCCAAATATGTTCTTAATCTTTCTAATATACTCAAATATGCATTTATATGCAATAATGACAAAATATGCAAAAATATGCAAAATAAAATTTTTAATTTGATCTCCTGGTGTTATGAAACACATTTGTTATTCACTAGCATTTTTCTACGATCTTTCTAAAAAAATATGAAAAAACTAGAAGTCCTCAGCCCTAATTATCACGATCAATTACCGAGTATTTTTTAGAATCGCTACACACTTTTAGTTATAGTAATATTTATATTTACATCGCTGCATTATAATTTACGTTTAAAAGTTCGATTACCGATACAATTTAAAAAAACAATGTTAAATTGAATATAAAATATTATTATTTGTGTTTATTTTTTTATTAATAAGCTACTATTTAAACATTTTATTTGATCGACTATTCTGGTAAATCTGAAAAATCTAATATATCTAGATCTAGGATCTAGGTAATCAGTACATATTAAAACAAAATGTCAGTTGTTAAATTTTAATTGTGGCAATACGGATATTAGCGAACAAAGCAACCTATAATTTTTTCAGTTGTCCAAGGATGTGAGTTCTAAAATTTCTTTAGCGCAGGTTCTATTGTAAACGCGCGGTGATTGTACTGCCAGACCACATAAACAGAGAATAACAATCTTATATATTATAAAATACAAATATTTGGTAGTATAATATTAATTTGAAATTTGAATGTACCCCCCTTTCCACCATTAAGCACTAGCCTGACTTAAACATATTTAAATATTGTACACAAAAACAATAAAAATTGTCATTACCAACACGATGTATTTACTTCGTCGCCGCCGAGGTGTAAATACTTGTCTTGGAATAATTCGTTGACTTCGGACAATAGCGTCCTGACAAAATCGTAGTTTTCCGCGACCGTTGGGTCGATAGGCCCAAAATGATTCGGGTCAGAATCTGAACACTGAGTTAATAGTCCCGGAATGCCACCGAGTCCCCAAGATAACGCATGTCCTATATAAAAATAATATGATGCCCGTACAAAATATATTATGTTAATAACACGTGAAACCGTCTGTCCAGCGTTCTTATAAACAAATATTGAAATGTAAGTACAACTTGCATTAGGTTGTCTGTATATTACGTCTTGTTCTATGTAGTCTGTTCTTACCCGGGGTGTCGATTTCTGGTATAACGCGAATGCCTCGACGTTTTGCGTATTTGATTATAAACTTGACGTCATTTTTCGTATAAATCGCTGACCGTCCGAAAGCTCCTCTTTCGCTACATTTAAAGATAAAAATAATTTCAAACGAGGCAGTAACTGCAGCTTTGGCTGTCGTCGATATATTTTTAAATTGGTTTTAAAAAACCATTACCCAATACACTACAAATAGTTTGTAGTGCAGTGTCGTCATTTGAGGGGGCAAGGTGGGCATTTGCCCCTGTCTGATTGTAAAATCAGTCCAATTGTTGGGCCAGTTGTTAATGAAATAACAGAACCATAATTTTTCTAATATTGAGGAAATAATATAATATTGTGTAATAGCATTGGAAAACTGTAGTCGCGATAGTAATTAATATTTCTAGTTTTCTAGTCGGACGCTGATACTATAGAAATTATAAAAGAACCACTCTTAAATTTATCCATGATCAAAAAACCTCTATAATAGAAGGTACTTATTTTAAATTGTTCGATTTTTCAATTACGTTTTAACAGTTTCATAATATGGTCATTTAATTTGTTTGACCCTCTAGAAAAATATGAAATTATGTCACTGAGGTATAAGTACCATAATTATATTTTAGCTCCTTTTTACCATACAATGAGACTAATTTTGCCTCAGGCACGTATAAAGTTAGTAAGACGGGAATCGTATCGAGATAGAAATGTAAGTGGAAATTAGCTTGCGAGCGAAGTGATTTGTTTATTTGTTCAGTTAGGTATACGGGCTGGTAAAACCGTTTGCCCCTTCCTATTAAAAACTGAAATGACGTCACTGTTGTAGTGTAATAATAATTTGTATAATTATTGATTAGGTCAGGCGAAATGTCAAACCTCAGGTTTGGAAAAGAGCTGCTCTGAAACGGGAAGCTGTTGTCGTCTACCATGTGCCAGTGAAAAACGTTCATTTTTGAATACGACATGGCGTCTAAAGTTTTCGTGATTATTTCGACGGGGAAATAATGACGAGACGTATCTAATAAAAATCCTCTATGCCTGAATTTTGGATAGTCCACTATTGACGTACATCGAATTACAAACTGAATAATATGATTAAATTGTACATTATAGATTCACCACATTCGCGCGAGTTAAGACAAAATGTTTAAAATTACCGTCGAACCATCTGTTTCCAAATGAACCAACTGAGAAAAAGTCTCTAGACCTCTGAAAATACCCCAAATAGACGATGCCAATAAAAGTCCACTGGAATTTTTTATGTCGATTTCATCTGTATAAAAAAAAATATATATATTACAGAAAAATTATAACTGTATTCTTGTTCTTATTACAATAATTAATGAGGTATTAAAAAATATAAAAAATACTCTACATTTTTCATCCATATTTAACGAAGGATAATTATTTCCACACGGGTTTGTCATCTGTACATTCAGCACTCCCAGCTTACCGGTGGTAAAGTTTGTAGATAAACTTCCATATTGCTTAAAAGTTCTTTTAGCTTTTAAAAATAACAAATCAGTATACCTTTTAAATGCATCCTGAAGGTCGTCACAACTATAACCCGTAATCTAAAAAGAAATATTTTGTTCTCACTGATGATGTTAAATTTAATACTATTTAATACTGTTTATTTAATATAAGTATAAACTTACGAGCAGTTATTAAAATATATGCAGAATAATACATTACATTATTGATAATATAATTTATATTTTAAAAGATTGGTTAAAAATTCAAAATATTTTAGTTATTTATGTTTTTGACCTTACATTAAAATGAAAATTTTCCGGTTCAAATGTTAAGTATTCATCATAGTTGTGTTGAAGCACGGGTTTCGGCCACACTTGGCCATTGGTCATTTTTAAAAGTGGCCCCACATTTTGGTTGAACGATTGCGGCACAAAGAGCAGAAGAATTGAGCAAATAATGATTGCTTTCATAGACAAATCATTAGTATACATTGTTTAATTGCAAATTACAAAAAAAAAGTAGGTATACGTGAGTTGAATTGAATATTAAGATTTACACTTTAGAGTATTGAGTATGGAACAGTTATAACTTATAAGTTGATATATACTAAACGTGCACTGGCCACTGAGGCTATTGAGCCAATGGGCCACTTAAACTTGACAACAATAAACTAATAATAATAGTATAATATTGTTATTGTTATTATTATTATTATTATTATTATTATTAACAGTCAGTCGTCCAGCTATTACTACCACGTGACACGATTTAAGATACAATACCGCGGGTTACTCATCACCGCTCGATCTACGAAGCGACTAAATTAACAGCTGTAAGGATTGTAAGAAATAACGACCAGCGACCTCATGTAAACATTTAGAACTAATAATATTGTAAACTATTTTTTTATCAGAATTGAATAATCTACTAATATATATATATATAGTAATATAATATACCTATACAACCCAGCAACCGTGTATGGTTTATCGTGATTCGCAATACTAACGTTTGGAGCGCTACGGATTATTTTTCGATAGTCGCTTTATATAGGTCGACAGATATCGGAAGCCGATGACCGATAGGTACATAACCATAATAATATATGCACTACTGCAGTGGTTTATCTTAATCAATCGTAATTATACTACTATAATGTACTACATATACCTGCTCAAGCAGCAACAAACAATTAACTAAATAATAGTATGTATTACCGCATTGATTATAAACACTATAGTATTTGGACCATAAATATAAAGAAAAACGATTCTGAGCGAAGACGGTCTACATGACTAAGTGTATTTGATGATAATATTGCTATTAAAATAATTCATTTTAATATTAATAATACAGTAGGTTGATTTAGCTTTTGCAGAAAACATTGCATTTGAAAATGTCATTGAGTTTATAAAATTTAATAATATAATTTAAAAGTTTCAAGCACCCATATAATAAGTATTTTTTTTAATTACAACGAAATAACTGATATCGTTTTTCTTTATTTAAAGATCTAATTTCGTTCAAATTTGAACTCAAAATATTTATAAAAATCAACCATGTAAGTATATGTTTTTTGTTTTTTTGGTTACACCATTAAATACTTACGAAAACTTTGTTATACATTTAAACAGCAAAATTTTTATTAATTTCTAAATCAAAAAAACTGCAATTTTTCGTAATTTTTACGTTTTTGTTTAAATTTAAATTTTTAATATTCATATGAAACAATTTTCGACTTACGCTCAACTCTTTTATTAATTTTCACTTATAACAAGTTATGAGAAACCACGCATTTAAATTTAAAGTTTTTTTAACAAGCAAGACAATTTTCATCGACAATAAAAAAAAACCAAACATTTTTTAGCTATTTAGCTCAAAAAGTGTCAAAATATATTGAAAATATTATGGAGTATAGAAAATGCTAATATAAACATTTGGTGAAAATAACTCGACGTCCCAGTTGAATATTGTAACAAACAATCATTTTTTCAGTTACAACGTTTTAAAAATATATGAAGTTCTTGAGATGTATTTAATTGTAAAATTGGGATAGAATGACCAAATTTGGTATGCGTCATTAACTTCTTGTTCTGTATTTAATGCTACCTTGTTTTTTTTTATTTTATATTAATAAACGAAAAAAAATTAAGTACATATTGCAGCTTTGAATTGAAATATCGCAAACATTTACTCAATAACTAGACTTATTTCGTTTATATTAAACTGAAATATTAAAAACAAATATGCAATAAATATATCATAATAATATTATTATTTTTATTAATGAACTGAAGAACATAAAAAATGTATTAATAACGAATTTCAATATTTATTATTAATTATTAAAAAAACAAATCATAGTATATTAAATCAAATATTCCATTGTTAATTAATATATTAAACCATTCTTCTATAACTTAATTAAACCGTTTAGTTAATTATTTTCATCATCAGCTTCAGAATTTTTTTCTTATACTCATCAAAGAAAACGAAGAAAAATACTTTTGCTCCAGCTACGCTTTTGGACACCAATTTGATGCAAACCGTGACAAAAGAGAAAGAAAATGTAGTTATACTTCATACGAATCGATGAATTATAATGCACTTATACATATGAAATAGGAACAATTGTAGTATACCTACAAGCTACAAGTCCACGACGAATTTGTACAAAACAAATGAGTATGATTATAATATTAATTATTAAAATATGCTATTATACTGTAATAACAATTTATTTTGTTGCTCGTAGGCCGAAACTGCACGATACAAATTAATTGATTTTAAGTAGGCCGTAGATCGTTTAATTTCCTTTTCATGTATTCTTCAAGTTGTGAGTAATCGACTAATGTATTTTGTATGAGTTCTTTGAGCACAATAGGCCATTCCTGTTCTAATAAAATCAGCTTTGCCATTGCTAGACACGTGGTGTTGATCAACGCATTGAAATGGACTAGTCCTTTGTGTCTCCAAATGCATTCGTCCTGAAAATACATATTATTTTATTTTCCGTGTTAAATTTAATATTAGATAAAAGTGTTGTGTGTAGTTAAAAAAAATGTTAGGTGAAAAGCTATATTGACTTTCATTAATGATGAGTACTAATGGATGATCGCAAGGTAGATACACTGCAGAGGTTGATTTTTTGCGTACATAGGTTATTCTAGTTTTTATTCTTTGGCGATCTTTAAATTGATTAATAAATTAGTATAATTAAAAATTAATCATTTTCACAATGGAAACCAAGTCCCAGTGGTTCCACTCAGAAACGTTTTTCAAATACTACGATTTAAATTAAAAATAATAATTAAACGGCACCGTCGCACCGATGTGAACAAACTAATACGAGTGGGCTTTACATTATAATATGATGTGTATCGCGATACCTGATCAGTTATAAACAAGACTTATGCAATAACTAAGCAATACGAAATTAAACTACCTGCGCATTTCCGTTTTTACGCCATTGCAATGCTTCTTTGCAAACAACATTGCGTAAAGCTGGGTCAGACGACTTTAACCATTTACAAGCGCTTTCTTCTGCACTATAATCTAGTTGCAATTTATTGAGCAAGGGTGTCAACAACGATTCTGGTAGTGAGTATAAAACCAAATTACTTAGTCCCTTAAATGTATCCATTGATTTGGCTATTTGAGGTTCATCCACCTGAAGAAAATAAGTTTTATCAAAAGTTAAAACACTTAAATTAATTATCTGTATTGTATAGTTTTTATACTACCTCTTTATCGTTAACAAATTTTAATCCCCAGTGGGATAACCTATAAATTGCATACGAATGCCATTCTTTTCGCGTAATAGGGTTTCCGTCTTCGTGTATGTACAAAGAAATTAATCCTTGTAAATCAGCCAGAGCATTCAACTGACCAAGACAATAAATATTCGTGTCACGAAAAAAATAGTTTTCCGCGTTAGGAAAACGATTTTTTATCTTAGAAAAAACTGGTACGAGAGAATTGAAACTAACATAATTGAATTTAATTGTTGAAACATCATTTGATTTTGATTGACTCCAAGGTTTGTCTATATACCGTAAACTGCCCTGCCCGTATACGTTTAAGAACTTTCCCGTTATTTCGACTAAATAATCACCACCTGTAAATCACAAAATCATATTATTTTATTCATATTTATGACCAAACTTTGATATAAAAATCAATATAAATATTTACATTACTTTTTTAAGTTGAATATTATTATTATATTATCACATTTCATATTATAAACTATAATTATATAAAAAAATGTATTTTTTTAATTAGTTTAATGGAACTTAGAAATTCATAATATTACAGGTTTAATTCGAGTAAATTTTAAAAGAAATAGTATTAATTTGCAAGAATTTTAACCAAATTATCTACGTATTAATATAGTGTACAAAGCACACGGTCATACCTTGCTCTTTATTTTTATCTTTTAGGTTGGAACCATTTCCTTTTGGTTTTGGTCTAGATGTCGATGGTCTAAAACTATTTTCTTGCTGATCACTTATTATAGGAGCTGACATTCTAGGATTAGCACTTTTTATCGGCCGAGTATTGATAACTGGTTCTTTAGAGATTTTTTCTTCTGAAGATGACTCACAACTGCTACTGGTGTCATCGCTACTTGAAGCGTCCACATTGCCTAAGCTAGAAACACTCCTTTTACTCTGTACGCTCTGGTCAGACGGATACATTTCTAAACTACTGCTATCATTTTGTCTAAATTCCGATTTTCTTTTGGAAGTCGGACTTTGGTTAAGATACTGGTTCAATATTGGTGGTAGTCTAGTCACAGGTACTGTGTCACTTTTGTCTGTTGTTGGACGACGACAAAGCTTCTTTTCGACAAATGTTCGATTCTTGTATAAAAAGTACATTTTCTTTTTCCGTTGTTCTGCTGTTGCCGTTTCCTGATTATCTTCCAACGAATTTTTACATAATGCAGAATCACTTTTAGTACCTATAAAATCGTAATAGCTTATGTTTAACACAAATTATAAATGCACCTGCACTTCCCATTAGGTATATACCTGACCTATAATCTAATAATATTTGTATTGTTACTGAATTATACGAATTTAGTACATATATTTTTTCTACCGTTAAATGTATAAAAAATGATTAGTTATTTGAAAATGTAAATATTATTGTTTAAAATATCATAACTTCTTAGAAATCAGATATATTTAAACAAATACCTATATTATGTCAATATTAAAGTTAAACATATGTTAAACATATTATGTTTATTAAAAATGTAAAATACAAAGTACGAGATGGTACGCGCATGATTAATTTTAATAGTTCAGTAACTAGGTTGTATAACAAAAACTGTTTAAATAAAATTATGTATAACCAATTATTACAACAGAAGCTCGTATTATTATTAAATAATAATTGGTATTATTTTTCATTTAATCTATAATATAGCCATATAGGTACTTAACTGTTTTAATACGGAATTGTAGGTACGTAACGATAAACATTTAAATTATAATATATAACTGGTATTACGAAATATCAAAATTATTTAGGTAGGTATATCATTATATTATACGTTTATTACTGACAAAGCCACAGAGTTGGTTAGTGTATATTATGCTCATTGCTTTTTAATAGATTCTTAAATTATGTTAGTTCGATTACATAATATATTATAATAAACAACTGTTTATGGTTATTAATTATTATTGATACCTATTTTGTTATCTAGTAAATTTTAGAATAAAGCCCAATTTCAAAACTACAATATGTTATTTTATAACTATTATAAACTGCTCACCGTCCTCTGTTTCCGTTGAGCTTCTTAGGTCCTTTAGTGAGGTCGCTAAATTGGGATACACACAGTGCTGAGAACGCATTTGTTCCCAATTAGATTTAGCGTTATATATTATGTTATCGCGACCTTTTTTTCCCGGTTCTTGCATAGAATTTGCCGCTACACATTTAAGACTTTCTCGAGTTTCTTTCCAAATCACAGCAGTACGTCTCATCTGATCGGTCACCTGAGTACGATTCAGTGCTTGAAGCTGAGACAGATGTGATACCAAGAACGATACACATTCGTCTACAGCCGACACAGGATTATTATCAATTGCTAATTCTTGGAGCTTATTTAAATGCACCAAACTCGGCATATCGTCAATACTAAAAATTATATAGATACAATTGGAACGTTATAGATTAGGGTTTTAATATTAAACAAATCAAACGTTCAAGCTTACGTGTTAATTTCATTGTTACTTAGGAAAAGTTTCGTTAATTGTTGAGTTTCCGAGAATCCTAAAAGACATTTTAAACGATTTCTTCGAAGATTAAGTTCTCGTAACGATCTCAGGCCAGTGAGGTCCAACGAACCCAATACTTTGATTTGATTACCAGCCAAATTCAAAACTTTTAATTCGCCTTGACTTTGCAGTCCACCTACTTGAGTTAATTGGTTACCATGCAAGTCTAGGACTTCTAATCGATGTAACGTTTTCAAACCCTCGATGCGTTTAATTCTATTTAATCAAAGGAATATACGATAACATATTTTTTAAAAACGTTATTAAAATAATAACGAAAATTACATACCGATTTTTTCCTAACAAAAGAACCCGTAGATTGTTCAAACTCTCGAGGCCTGTAATTCTCTCCAGTTGATTACCATAAACGTCCAAGAAAACTAGTCTAGACAAACCTGCTCCAGAAATGCCATCTAATTTTGTTAGTAAATTGTGTTGCATTGATAACAGTCGAAGCCGAGCTTCGCCAGTAATCACAGGAACGCTCATCAAACCTCGTCTTATGTAAGATAAAATATAAAAATTATAAATGTATACCTATGTATTATTAAAATTTCAAATTAATAAATACCTATCTAAACTCATTCGTTCTGGATTACGACTCTTGACACATTGAGACCTAGTAGCTTGAATTTTTCCATCTGTCAATGTTTGTAATGACACCAAATTTGTGTTGCTCATGTTTTCATTTAGATTATTAGTGTTGCTTTAAAAATAACAAATTAATTACTAACCACGTTTTTACTATGCGAATCGTATTTGAAAGTAATTATAATTTATATTACTTAACTACAGATGATCGTTTCTGATGAAGTCGAGGCTGCAAAGCTGCCGGTAGCAATGGAACGTTGGTGCATGTTTGTCTCCGCTGTGGATTTAAACTGCCATCGGTGAGTTCTGTATTATTTATTCCAAAAATGGCAAAATCGGGGTTCTCGTGTTTTGAACATTAAACAAAAACACAAACACTAATAATTTAAATATTCGAAACTAAATATTATAGGAAGTTAGGAGTATAATATTACGTACATTGTATATACTCGTTTATTTAATGTATTTATTTTATTATTTATTATGTAAATAATTGAATAACATAATAATAAAATATTATTATTATTATTATTATTATTATTTTATACTATATTATGCACAGGCATAATATATGTATATTAATAAAATCGTACTTACGTTCAAAATTCCGTTGTTCGGCGACATAAAATCAGCCATTTGTGTATTAGTCGCCATAGCAAAGTAGCGTGTGTGTAGTCATTTCGATTTGTATAAAAGGGTTCTTGCACGGCACCATGTCATGATTGTTGTGCCAGTCCCCTTCTACTTATAATAAAACTTAGTCGATTTTTATTTACATACAACAGAGGTCGGCGACATCCCTACCATGCCAAAAATTACATAATTTATTATACAAAAAATACATAATATACATTATACGTATATCATATATATTTAATAAATAGTTTTGTTTAAATTTAAATTTATTAGTATACTACGTATAATGATATTATGGCACATCAAATCAATTTTCAAAACAATCTTTATACCATAGTAGACGTCTCAATCATTAGCATAGATGGACGTTTGAATACCTACTAATTTTAATAATTGTATCTAAATTATACTAAATAACAATAAATTAACTATCCTTCCTTTCGCCCCCTACTCTTGCCAAAATCAATGTTCTAGTCCCACACACAATCACACACTTTCTACATTTCAGACACCCCAGTACTAACAATAATTAGCTCAAAAAAATAATTCTCCAAAATATTACATGGGTTTTATCAATAGCTACAATGCACACCATTTATTAATTTGTATACCACTATATGTGTTTATGTACCATTAGTTATCAACTTGTAACGATTAATATATTCATACTAAATAATATTTCAAATACGTTCTATAAATCTAAAGAACATTGATATTGTTCCAAATCGTATAATAATTATTTGCTTATTAGTTCGATTTATATCGAACTATTCAACTATAGAAGTATAATTTTTATTATTTACGTATTTTTTTATTAAATATTAATTTATATGTGTACATAATAATAATAATAATTAGACAATTAATTAACTACCACAAATATATTATAGTGTTTAACATTTTAACATTGATCAAAAATCGGAATATAACGGTGTATGTTGTATTGTTGTGTGACACAAAATGGCATATTACCTATATTATTATAACAAAACCCCTTTATTTGTTCCGTGAAACAAAGGCTAAGTAAAAAAAAGATATGAGTCCTACATAATTTCTAACATTTATTAAAAAAAAAACTAATTTCATTAATTTATATTATTTTAGCTTTTAGCACCCTATAAAGTGTTATCATATTGTATTGTGCTACTAAGTAAACCGAAAATATTAAGGTAGGTAGTCAATACAGTAACAGTATAATTATTTATTTGGCGAGAACATTAATTTTACAGATATATAGAACTGTAATGTACCTAAATACCTAACAGCTTGTAATAAGAAATTGTTAAACTTATTTTATATTTTTGTGTTACTAAATCTATGGTAAATCTAAACTTAATTATAATTGTATATAAATAAGTATATTATACCCGCTTGATAAAAGTTAGGTTATTTTAGCCTTTTTGGATTATATACCTACTTATACAATATTATTATTATAAATAAAAAAGGTCGGCAGGTGGGTACCGCTCTGCTGTACAGTGGGTGTCGAGTGGGGTCAATGTTATGAACTTGTTACATTTTAATTCAATGATTTAAAATCGTCGTATGCGAAAAACGATTCTGGGCGAAGACGGTCTTTCAGCCTACATAACTAAGTGTATTTTATGATAGGTTCGATACCGATCGTTTTTAAGGAGTTAAATATAGGCAATTTCAATAGTGCTTGCGTGCTTGGCGTGAATATTTGTATGTGTATTGTGTAGTAAACGATGACTATTATAATATAGTGTCAGTGGATTTGATGAAACGGAACATTGTCCGCACGCGCAGGCCTAAGTCAATAACTCACCGTCTCGCGCTTGACGAACATGATTTATTATTTTTATTTTGTCTAAATGTATCAATATTTTGCCAATTGTACAGACTGTTTCACTAATGGGATACAAATTTCAAAAACATATTTGAATTCTTCATGAAGTTGACTTGAATACGATTTTCTTACATTTTTAAATTATTTTTTTAGTTTAATATTAATAACATTTTAAAATTCAAAATTTTTATTTAAATTTTTTCAAATGATCAATTTCTAAAAAGTGGAAAAGTCGTTTTTAAGTAAGCTTCGTGACAAATTCAAATATGTTTTTGAAATTTGTATCCAATTACTGAAACAGTCGGTACAGTTGGCAAAAGATACGTCTATTTCAGTCGAAAAAACAGCCGGGTCGAATTCTCTTAAGATTAATCTCAAGTGACTAACATGCATCTAAACCACCTAGGTAGGCAATCCACTGATGCATTGGATCGCGGACAATATGCAAACAGTAAAATATCAGGTAGACAATCCACCCGCGGTGGATCGCGGACCCCATGAGGTGCGTAATAAAGTTAAATCAGAATAAGATACGCAGAGTTAAAAAAAAAGAGTTAGTAAACAACAGATACCTCCTATCTTGATGTTGATACAGATTTTTACTCCAAACCAAGAACCAATATCAGACATCTCAAAAATAAGATGTTCCATTGTATGTATAAAAATTAAATTATGTAAGCATTATGAATGTTTTTGAAACACGTTTAGAACGAACTTTTACTAACAAAAATACAAAATAATATATATAACATCTAAATATTCAGGTAGGTGGACCCCATAATAGATGCGAAATTGAGGGAAATCAGAATTAGGTAGGTAAGGTACACGGAAATCATTGTGGTAGTAGCCCTTGCCAAAGATTTGTTTTTTTTTCCATATTTCTACAAATTATAATAGTAACACAATTTGCAACTTACAGCAACCCTATAACTAAACAGATTACCTATACATAAAATTAATGATAAATTCCAACGCAAAAAACATTTTCAATTTTTCCAAAATTAAAATTAATAGATATGTAGATGGCGCCGCGCCACTGGTAAGACATGAGATATTCAAATTTTCCAATTTTCTGTGCAATTTTCTTAGTTTTTTTTCCGTAACCTTCTACTGGCAATTACGAACAACTGAAAACAAATTTGAGCCATATCGGCCCAGCCGTTCTCAATTGATGAATTACTATACATTTTTCACACCATTTTTATATTTATAGATAATAATACACCCACGAAAAATATTTTTTTAATTACAACAAAATAAATAAATATTATTAAACTGGTCAGCGCGCACTGCTTGAAATATTATAACGTATTAGAAATTGATTTACCATAGGAAAGGTATTAAAATAGATTATATGTTATCTATGGTATTAAACTTTATGACCGCGATCATGGCCGGTTATGTGATAATGAAAATTGTGATAACTGATAAGTGAACTGTTCCGAGGTGCCGTCTCTAGACCAATAAATGACAATAGTGCATAGAGTATTGCTATAGACGCTCTTAACTCGTGTCTCGTAACTCGTAAGTCATAATCAGCATTATTAAGCAATTTCAAATTGTGAAATCCAACTTCCAAGTACCTATCCAATTATCCAAATCACGATTATTAATTTAATTATTTTTGACAAATAATAATATTGGGCTATATAAAAACATTATAATGTTTAAGCTAATTAAATTAAATTTTGTTCGTAGTTGTGTTCAAATACCAAATAATTCATATGCATCACCTAGTGGTAAGTTATATTAAACATATAAACTGTATTAAACCAGAAATTTGTTGGTCCTAGCCAATGTAAAAGTATCACAAACCCCGATAATAAATCATGACAATGATAATATATTGATATTGTTCAAACATCCCAGAGCAATTTTTTTCACACCGGTTCGAGCTAATGAATTTCTACAGTATATTGATAGTTACAATAAGCACCCATGTTATTACCTTTACACTTATAGTTATTAGTCATCAGTGGTATCAAACTACACCATAATCACTATTGCAAATTTGTATAGCCACCTACCCCCACAGCTTCGTTGTATCAAATACTTTCATATTATTTACAAATGGGTTATGGGTACCGAGCTATATGACACCCACCCACCTACCCACCAAATACCTAGTTCACTATGGCAGTTGCCTTACTTAGGATTAAAGCAGTGGTGTAGCTGAGGGTACATGCCCCTCCTTGGAATTTTTTTACTGGTTATGTTTTAATCATGGTTATAGCCTATATAGGTAATAAAATAATATAGTATATATACCAGTAATATTTATTTATTATTTGGTATTTTAAATTTTTATCAGAGTTACCAAAAAGTATTGATAATGATATTGGCCAATTCTTGTAATAGATATTAAAACCTGTCTGTCTTTAAAGATTGAAATACATTAATAAATGGTTAAAAATAATAATTGGAAAAAGTTGAATTCCTCACAATAATTTGAGGTATGTTACAATTTTTAAATAGCCCCCCCCCTATATTGAGCTCCAGTTACACTACAGGATTAAGGATTGGCCACTATTAGTTATTACATAATATTTACATTATATTAACATTTAATACCTATTACCTACTAATATTATGTTTCAGGAATTATTTCATTGGGAAAGTCTAAAAAAAAACTGGGCAAAGGAGGACCAGTTTTAGAAAAATCTGAAATTCCTGTTGAAACGGATGCCAAAAAATTAGTTAATTTTGTGTGCGGGAGCAATACATTAAAAGAAGGGCAAGATATAGAATTAAAACCTGACTCAGAATACCCAGAATGGCTTTGGAATTTGAATATAGGTAATATTATTAATAATAGTGGTGAGGTAAATTTAAATCCCAATTTTGTATCACTTGGTTAAATATTATTTGCTGTCAACTATTTGAAATAGCTAAAAAATATTCTGGTATAATTTTATAAAGTTATAATATAAGTTAAAATATTTCTATCACAAATATTTTATAATTAAACAGTTAAAATATTTTTAACTTAATTATAGGTAAAAATAATTATAAATCGTTCTTAATATTAATTTATTCTAATAAATGTATTTACTATTATATCGTAAATCATCCAATATTACACATGTCAGATATGTATAATATATTTGGTAAATGGGCAGAACATTTTTATCCGTTAAATTTAAAAATAGTTTCTTGTCTTTGCAAACATTTCTATTATAAATTATTATAATTTGACTTTTATTTAAAAACTAAGCAAATAATTAACTATATCTACTCCACGTTCTACCCAGGTTGCTCTCTTATTGGTTGGATCGCTAAAGTAGATGATATTATTGTAGAAAACTAATAGTTTTGATTTCTGAGCACTCATATTTTCCCGGTAACCAGGCACAGATCTGGTGGGGCACTACAATTTTTTTATAGTATTTTTTATCAATGGCAGTATTTAATAGTAGGCACTTATATTATGTCCTAGTGGGGGTGGGTGGGCTATGCTCGTCCCTGCTAACTAAAAATACTTATCGTGGTAAATACATGGACAAATTTTATTAAGTAAAATAAATAGTATCTTTATACAATTATTGTTATTTACAATAATCATGATATATATGATCCAAATGCACTTTAGCTATAGTAATTATCTTAGCAACGGTTAAAAATAATGTTTACATTCAATTTGGTTTTAGATGGACCAGTACCATTACAAGAATTGGATCCTAATTCAAAACAATATTGGCTCAGAGTACGAAAATTATCAATGAGAAGAAACAACTTGTTAAATAAATTAAAAAGGTTTTAGGTGTATTTATATGATAGATATTTAGGTATTATACAAAGATAGTTATTGAATTGCATTAGCCATTGTTTATTTTTAAATTTAAATTTAAAATTAATATTTTATTGTTTAATAAAAAAAAGTTGAATTTCTTGATTTGTGAACATTGGCACAAATATAAATTATAACATATAAATGACATACTGAAATATTGTTCATTTAAAAACAACAACACTACTGTTCAGTGCTGATGCAATACATTTGGACCAATTATCTTCACTCCGGTCGGCTGTGTTTAGGGTCCTTCCAATAATAGTCTAATGTAAAATGTTCATAATAAAATTCTAGTTTTGTGTGAAAATAATAATGTAATAAATAAACTTAAATTGTATAATCTATGATACTCCACTTTAAGGACATGGTGTGTCAATGTAAAAGACAAACTGTCCGTCCGTGCTATTACCTTCTTTTTTATTTAAAATTGTTTATTCAAATCATTTACAATACAATATTATATGCTATATAATGAATAAATTTGATGATACAATATATAATGGATGATGAAAAAAAGGGAAAGCATTTCACATTCGACAGAAACGCCTGAACACAAGTGATTTAATTAAAATATGCGAATTATGTATTGTGAAGATCTCTAGGCCTTTCACGTTTTAGGCGTCCGACTGGGTTGCCTGGATGTTCATTGGAACGAGGCTGTTGGCATGATGTTCCATTTTAGAATGAGTATGTGGAAGATATTTATCAGACGACAGAGATTCTTAGATCATTATGCAGTTGTATATTGGTAACATACCAAGGGGAATATTGGTGATAATGCGTAGGCAGACAGCTTGAATGGAGCCGAGCACATATAAATTGCACCGACTGTCACCGTTTAAACCTTTTTTCATGTAAATTCCACCGGTACGTTTTTTAAAACCTGAAAAAAAAATGTAAACTCCACAACTATTTTACTGTCTAATTATCCAAACGACAAATATCACATCGTTCACGATACGAACGCGTTCGACAAAATATTATACATTAGGCGCGTTTAAGTTCATCCGATGATTTCAAGATGAATGAAATAATCAGCGAACGTGGTAAAGTTTTGCTATGTTTGAATAGTTTTAAATATTATAAACAATCGGTTTTAAAGTCCGGTGAAGAAAAGTGGCGGTGTGAGAATAAAAAGTGTTCCGCAGTTTTAAAAACAATTAATTCTGGAAATAATAGAACAATTACATTCCAGCGAAGACAGCATAATCACGATGCAATAACGGAAAATATACTTCAACGGCAAGTCTTAAGTACTGGAGCAAAAAGAAAGGCAACAGAAAATAATTGTGAAGCGCCAAGCAAAATTATTAAGCTTACGTTAGATGAAAATGGATTGAATGGGAACAACAGCAAAATGCAGGTTAGAGATGTCAATTACGCCAAAAGAAATTTGTATAATGCTAGGAGAAAGACAATGCCAAAAATACCTAAATGTTCTTTTGACGTTCATAAGTTTTTAAATGAACCTGAATGGACGACAAGTAGAAACGAAAATTTTGTTCAATATAATAATGTGGAAAAAGGTATTATTATATTATCTTGTAAAGTAAATTTGAAAGCCATGTGTGAAGCAGAACGAGTGTACATGGACGGAACATTTACGTATTGCTTAAAACATTTTTTGCAGCTTTTCACCATACATGGGTACATTGATGGCCATTACGTTCCTTTGTGTTTTTGCGTGTTAAAAGATAAACATGTATCCACTTATATTGAATGTTTTAAAATTATTAACGAAATATGTTCATCGCATGGTTTTATTTTTCAACCAAAAAATATTGTTATTGATTTTTAAAAAGCAACGCGTGTATTTTAATCTGGTCAAATGCGAAATCGATGAGTTGTAGGTTTCGTGTTACTCAAAGTAGGCGGAGAGCAATACAAAGATTTGGTCTAACGGAAGATTATAAAAAAAGAACGGAAATAGATGATTGGCTTAGAGTTTGCTTTGGATTAGTATTTTTAGACTCTGAAGATGTTTCTAATTTTTTTGATATTGAATTAATGTCCACAAAACCAGAAACTCACACTATTTGTCGATTATATATTAGACACTATTGACATATTATTATATTAGACTTTATATTTTTTTAAATCAGTGTAAAAATATATAATAATAACTATAATATGTCTATAATCTATATATATATGTGTGTGTGTATATAAATAATTGTACTTAAATAAAATTTATTTATTTATAAAATTAAATCGGTGGAGCTTATATTTTTTTTCAGGTAAAAAAAAAGTATACCGTTGGAATTTACGTGTATAATAAATTTAAGCCGAAAACCGGTGGAATTCACAATCACCCGTTTAGCCGAACCTACCCCAAAAGTCAATTTCATAGTACCTGCAAATTGGGTGTGTAATAGGGTTTTGTTCAATAAAAGACGGTTGGAGATGGTCAATGGTCATAAGTGATTTCATGAGAGGCCGTAAAGGCGTAGAATATAAAATATTATGTAGCCTACTAATTAGCTGTCTGCGTTTGAGATGAGGACCCCAGGTGAGTCTTCCGTCAAACAGTACCAGACCAGGCGGCCACCAAGGTACTTGACTTCTTTTGTATATTATTGTATAATAATTAATAATCAGCGATTTATCCGTGCTCATGATCTGGGAAAAATTCATTAATAGATAATAATCAAATAACTCGCCAATAGATAGCGCTTTAGATATCATTTCAAATTATCGTGTTCTTTATAATAATATTAATAATATTACGTTTATGAAAATAATAAAGTGCATTGTTTCTTCCTTGAAAAGTTATAACGACAATAAAACATAATATTTTTCAAATATTATAGATTTTAAACAGCTTCGTGGAATGTATTGATTTTACAATGATGTGTGTTTGTTTTTTGTGCACTTTTTGGGTCAGTAAAAACTAAAAGTGCTTTGATTTTCTTCATCAGCTTTTTTTCTGGTAGAAGAGTGAATGCAATTGATAGGTACTTAGAGGGTCAAAATATCGAACAGTTACAAATTAAGTTGTTCTTAAAATTTTATAAAATGTTCAAAATATACGAAATTAAATATTTAATTAAAGAATGACAATGTTAGTTATTTCGTTGTAATTTAAAAATATTTTTCGTGGGTGCTTGAAACTTTCAAAGTATGTTATTATATTTTAAACACTTGACAATATTTTCAAATGCAATGTTTTCAGCAAAAATTAATTTAACCTACTGCATTATTAATAGTAAAACAAATTATTTTAGTAATAGTAATAATATCTTAAAATACACTTAGACTGACACAGACCGTCTTCCCTCAGGATCGTTTTTCTTATAGGTAGGTACAATGATTTTACATCAATGAATTCAAATTTAACATCCATGAAAATGACCCACTTGACACCCACTGTACAGTAGAGTGGTACCCACTTTCCGACCTTTTTTTAAATTGTATACGTCAATTGAATCTATGACAGTGGGGTACACACAGGGGGGGTGTTCAACCCCCCCCCCCCCCCGGTATATACCTGTATAGTAGGTATATACAGTGACGTATTTACGGGGGGGGGGGGGATCAAGCCGACCAAGGGGATCGATCTCCCCCGCAGGAGTGTATATAATATGCATCATTTTTTGGAGTCCTAATTTTAGACCTCTAACTTAATAAAGCTATATCCCCCCTCCCACCAAGAAAAAACCTAAATACGCCACTGAGACACTGAGTAATGGGTATATACTTGAAATGTACATGCCGACAGCCGATTTGATAGCCGATATAATATCATTAATCAGTAATCAGTGTAACCACCACAAAACCAACAAAAAAATGTATTGTTATTATAATCAAATAATTATCATTTGATTTAGTTATTATCATTTATCAATAATTTAAATTTTAAAATGCCAAATAATAAAAAAAGTTTAATTTTTGAAATAGTTTTAAAATAAGGTACATACGGGACAATAGTATTATTTTTTAACTTTTGCCGGGACACCGGGACGCTTCATTTAAATACGGGACAATCCCGTAAAATACGGGACGTATGGGATCCCTAATGTTGTCGGTGTACCGTAGTACACATTTAACTCCTGAAGAGGTCATTGACGAGTTGGCAAAAAAACCAAGAAAACTAGATCTTGTACTGTAAACAATTAAATAATCGTTTTGATAAATATATATATATAATATTATGTATGTATGTATAATTTTTAATATAACCCCCCCCCCCACCATTGAAAATATCTGTGTACGCCACTGATCTATGATGACGTATTAATGCGTAAATTATATTATTAGTTAGGCACTTTATAATTATTTAAACGTTTTAAACGACAATAAATTAACAACGTCACTAATGATTTTCGATTAATATAATAACATATTATCGAGAGTACTAATAATTAGTGTTATAATGAGATAATAATAATATTATCAATATTGTAATTTTTGATTATCCCTTAAATTCGACTTATGCTAAATTCAATATTGCCATAATATTTAGGCTTATGACGTTAATATAGATTGCAATGACTTCAAAATTTATAAGAAATCATTGAACCATATTTAGATGTAATAGCCAATAGGCAGTAAAAATTAGTAATTACTGCATTATTCATACAGACAAACAGTGATTGTAATTTGTAGTACCTATTGTGTTAAATATATCTGTAACCTATAATAATAAAATTGTCAAATTAGCAATAAAGAATAAACTAAATGTAAAATGATGGGTATCAATAAGAATTGTAATAAACAATTTTAACACCCTTCCCGGGTTAAAATAGTTAATTAGCATAGGCGCAACTAGACCTCTAAAACGTGGGGTGCTAAACTGTGAATGCATCACAAATCCGCGGGGGGCTTTGCCCCCCACACCCCCTACACATACACCTACATCAATCAATCACTACACAAAAATAAAAAAAATACAAAATTTATAATACTCTTTTTTTAATACAATATCAGTGACATATTGGAACATTTTAAATCAACATAATTTTTCTGGGTTTCATGCAATATTTATTCAAAATAGTTTCAGTGATTATCTGATTGAATAAATCTTTTTCAATATTCAACAAAGATAAATTGTTAAACCTTTGCTGAAGCATGCTTGATCTTAGCCAGTTTTTTATCCACCGAATACTAACTACGTTTGTAGTTTTTTTAAATAAACAGAACATTTTAAAGTAATAATCAATGTTGAAAATTAAACGTGTTAACGAAATAACACAACAGACATACACTTCAATGAGTACATGACGTCTTGACAGTTGACGGTCAACAAGATTTGATATTAATCATTAATGTATAAAGATTAAAGATTATGAATTAAAGATTTACGCAATAAAATGTTATTTATAAAACTCATGTAGGTTTACAAGTAATATTGCAGTCCACTGTAGTGTATACACTATACGTAATATAAATATATAATATATATAGTATATACTATATAGAGCTTTTGATAATATCTATTGGCTAAAAATCGCTCGTAAGCAATATATTTCTCCATAATATATTATACCTTATCGTTAATCGGCTAACAATTATAGGAATATTGGAATATGGATTGAATTATAACGAATTATATTAAACGACCAAATAGTTATACATTTTTTCAGGAAATGTTCATCATTTTAAAACATAAATTTATATTATTTCACTAAAATAGTTAGATATAAAAAACAGGGGGTGCTAAAGATCTTTTTGCACCCCTCTAGTTGCGCCACTGTTAATTAGTATAAAAATACTCGAGTATATATTATTAGGTAGTCGAGTAAATCTATTATATTATTATGACTTATGTTGACGGATTTTATATTCCATCTTCCAGGAATACTATATCATTAGTATCGCAACATCAAGTTTATAATAAATAAAATATTTTATGGTTACATTCAAGTTTTGTCTATTGAATGTAAAAGTGGCATTGAGTGTACCTTGACCTAGGAAGAAAATAGATTTTTCATTATAATCCAATTTAAAAAGGCATGAACGAAGAACGAGTTATTCTGTATAAGCCATATATAAAAAAAAATACTCTTCTTTACCTCACATACATATATTTTAGTATAAAAAGAACGAACTCTATAAAAAATTAATAATTGTGCTTCATAATATAAAATTATCTTTTTAAACTTAATTGAATCATTAGCTATTATTCATTAATGTATAATCGTCAGATCGTCCCTGCAGATACTACAGCTATAATATGTAAATAAGCACAATGATTTTATTTAGTTGTGACTTATGAGTTTAGAGAATAATTATATTATTAAAGTAAAAGAAAATTAGACAAATACAACTTTTCATTTTCAACTTTGATTTATTGAAATAGATTTTCGAAAATTTGATAACATTCAACCTGTTATACCCGCATGAAGTGAATTTTGCCAATTACTGCAACGGCGGTGTTAATAAAATATTGTTTTAAATGTTCTTGAATAGGTACCCACTTCTGCACTTAAATTTTAAACAACTCTATAGTTTCGATAACTCTATTCAGAATACCTATTTAATAAATGACTATATGTGGCTATGCAGGCTATACATCAGCTATGCATGTTAATTTAAAGTTTATGTAAGTACCTACCTTAAAGTTGTTTAAAAATTAAAAAGTTTATGTAAGTAGTAAGTACCTTATATATAAATGAGGTACCTTGTATGACTTCACGTATTTTGAATATTTATCTAATCACGCTGTGTTTTTGTACATTTACATTTTCAGATCCATTATACATTTATATTGCAAATGGAAGTTCAAAAATGTTATAATATTCATCTTTGATGTTTTATTTTAGTGTTTTGAATACAAGCACACTCTATAACTGTAAAAAGTTTGTGTCAGGTGTGACATATTATTATTTACTATTTAGTCGTACATTACACTTGTACCTCTATGTGTAAACATGAACACCGGCTAGGTATACCTATGGGTATAATTTAAAATATCCTGTTTTAATTTTAGGAACATCTCGTGTCTTTGTGACGTATATAATCTTAACAATTCCACTACGAATTATTCTTGTTTTTGATCTGTATAATTATCATGTACTTGAACTTGACGTACGAAAATATATTGTATCATGGGATAGTTGGCAAATTGAGATTTTATAGCGGCATCGGCGTCAGCGATTCGTAAGTATATTCAAAACTAGTTTTCATTCTGAAGTTAATTCGTCATAAAAATTGTCTTCGGTACGAATATTATTACATATAGATGTGGGTACCTTATATTAAATAGCTCCAGATAATGATTTTGCGCGTGCAAAAATTGTTTTCATACTCCATCATTAAAAACGAAATGTGTTCTCATATCGATGACCGATGAGTTATATCTCATTCTCACACGTTTGCGATTTAATTGCACACGCACGAAAACCTCTTCACAATATTGCCTCTTGCAAGTAGAATATTAATGTACAACCGCATACAGTTATATTTTATATACAGAAATGACGGAGATATAATTATAATTGTTATAAAATAAGTGAATTGAAATAATTGTAGTTCAAATAAATATATATTAAATTGATTATTCTTTAAGAATATGTTATTGTGAGATTATTGTATTATTATATTATTCTGAAAATTGTTATAGCCTATAAGTACTGATAACATAGAACCTATACTTGTCTACGTAATATCATATTGGGTATATAGATTATATAGTATACTATATTATATACTCAATAGTAATAGCCAATAGGTATTAACTATATACTATAAGTAGGTATATACTAACACATTTGATATTATTGCTGGTGGAAGGTAGGTATAGTTGATTTTCATTCGTGGTAAAAAAATGTATACAATTATAAAGAAACCAATTTTCACATTCCAACAATCGATATATTACTTAAATGTATTAAACGAATTTAAATATTCGTGTTAACGTTGATCTTGATAACAATGGACGTCGCATTTTAGCTTATTCTAATGCTAATTCGTCAAATGTTAATTAAATTTTAGTTTTTACTCGAAAAAAATAATGTGTTTACTGCATAGAATTTTACACCTACGAGTATATTAATGGAGAACTAACGGAAAATTGTTTTCTAACGGGAATTAATTATCCGTGTGTTTACCACTAAACACGTAGTTAATCTACACAGATGGTTATGTGGTTTTTTTTCAATTTTAGCTCCGTAAAGTTTTATAAATAGGGTCTTCAAACAATTTTTTTACTTAAGTCTCACTTATATTGTGTACCTGCTGAGGGATTAATCACGCACGTTTCATTGAATAAAAACATGTCTGAGAAGTTTTCTTTTCTTTTTGTTCATTAAAAGATTTTTTATAAAGAAGTCTTGAAGAATTTTCTCCTTTATTCTCGGGTTAGGTTAGGTTATAGGTGTATTAAATAACTGTCATAAGTCCACTGTCGTCAATGAATACTTACGTTTTTGACTGTTCTTTTTTCATAATCTTATTGTATCATTATCATCACCTTAATCTTTATGAGTATAATATATTTTTTTTAAAAGAAAGTGTATAAACCCAAAGTTTCAACACTATATATGGTTAATTTAATTTGTAGAAAACGAAAAAACCGCTACCTGTACAAAAGTAATGAATTTATATTTCAAATTTACTTAAAGTTTAGTTCTTATCCGCATCCGAAAAATTTTAATTCAAACAAATTATTAACATAGAAGAATTAAAATGTAATACCATGGTAAATGGTAATGAGTCGAAATCGAACAGATTAATATAATAAAACGTCTTTAATTAAATTATATTTTTTATGTAAAAATATAACTGTTGAAGTTGCAACCAGTTTATTATACAACCAGTTCAAAATGTAAAATGCATTCCATAGATTCGTATATATTATCATCTTCACGAAATAATTATATATCTTATAGGAAGAAGTATATATTATACAAATTATTGTAAATACGCTGCGAGATATACAGTTAGGTATGGGGTTACATATTCAAATTCCATGTTATGAGAAGAACTGGTTTTTATTAAATTAGCAAATATATTCCTTAAAATAGTAGTTATTAACAACACTGTCGAATTCAATCATTTTAATATTATTTATATATTTGTGAATGTATATGCGAATAGTAGGTATATATTCGTAGTTTTGTGAATGCATGCAAGTGGTTAGGTAACTTGAAAGACTTGCCTGGATCGTATAGAATATGTAGGTAAGATTGCTCTTAAAATAATGAGTAATAATTTGAACTTTAAAATCACGCCGAGTATGTATAACTTAAATAATATGTAGGTAGGTGCCTGCAGTATAGGTGTAATGCAAAAGTACAGTTAACCACAGTAAGAAATAAGGTTAGGTTAGTTTTGAATGAGATAAATTATTAATGTACATGACGTGTTCATTATCTATTAAATTTATAACACGTAATATAATATATACCTATGATAATAGTGTATGATATATTAAGATTCATTATTAGTATTATTTTATGCATTCAAACGATAATAACAATCAGCAATTTAACACGGCATCCCTCCTCCCACAAATCATTAATTGTTTTCATCAATAACACAAACAGTAAATACTATAATAAATTATATTAAAAAAAATAACGTCAAACAAAATGTCGTAAAAATTAGGTATTAGATTAAAAAAAAAAAAAATCTCCCAACAATTTTCAATATGCTATAGGTAAACTATTAGTTTTGGTTTTTAGAATATATTGAGTAACCGCAGTTACTATAAAAATATATGTCTTATATTTTCAACCTATGCAATAGCTAATAGGTAATCGAATTAAACAATTTATCTTATGAATTTATGACTAAACATTTTTCGTTACAAATACTGTCGGTTGCAAATTAAATTAATCTAGGTCTTTGTAGACTGCATGATGACGCGCGGTAATAGTATTCAGGGTGGGGTTTCGAAGAATGTTAAATCATTTCCGGCAGCCTCCTGGGGTTGACATAATGAGAGGAGAAGTCTACTGACACCAATCTTAGCGTTGCCTTCAGCACTAGGACATCTCATCTCGTGGAGTGTCTCATATTATTCTATCGACTGCACATCTCGCGGCGTAGATTCGACTTAAAGGCGATCTGTTATCTTATCTAAATACAACCTACCCATAACTGCTATTTATCAGTAATATATGAGTTAAATGTCTTGGTTTGTTTTACTATTAAAAATTTAATTTTGAATCTTGATTCGAATGCAGTATATCCATCGTCATAAGTGCGCGAATATAATTTTTTATAATATTTTAATAATTACTATAACTAAAATAATAAACACCTTATTATTGATTGATTTAAGTAAATTTTCTAAGTGGACACTTTTTAGAACTTTATTTCCTAAAAGAGAAATTTGTAATTGAAAATTAGTTTTATATGTTCTCGTGTAATCTTGAAGTTATTTATTAAATGGGTCTAGAGTTTTTTTTAAAAGCAGGTCCCCATTGTTGATGATACCTATATATGATACCACTATTATACTTAGTATTTATATTTTTATTGTATTTATTTTTTAACTTAAATTTTTTATTAATTTGTTTCACATTAGTACAGAGTACCAACGTCCTACAGACGTTACAATGAAAGTTTTTTTTATTATTTTATTGTAAAATCTACAATCTATACATATTCTTTGTACAATGAGTATAGGTTTGATAAGTGACAAACAAAAACGTTTATTGACATGAATCATAGGGTTATAGAGGATAGGTACACCCGTACACCAGTGGTAACACCCTAATCCCTATACAATAATGAAAGTTAAATATTAAAACTAGTAAGATTAAAATAAAAATGAAAAAATATTGTATAATTCATTTGTTTAGCTTTTATTTTATACTTGTACTATTTTTAATGATTAATGTTTATAGTTAAAAATTTATATATATATTATTATTTTACTTTTCATTTTACCTAGGTACAATTTAACTAAGGTTTGACGGTTATTTAATCATATTAGAAAATAATGTACATCATAAAATCGTCATTATTTTTCAAATTAAATGTACTTCATATTAGTTTTAAACTTTTAATATAGAAGTTTCATTTTTACAATGAAAGTTGAGGTAAATCAAAGAATTAGGTACGCTGTATAGAATCTAGCGTAAAGGTATCTCAAGCATTTTGAAGTTTAAACGTTCTTTAAGAATGCAGTTAAAGAACACTTTCAAATAGATAGTTATAAAATCGATTACTTATCGACTCGTCTAGCTGTTAAGTGTTAACTGTACTTTATTTGTAGTCTGTATAGGCAGATAGTTTCTACGAGGTAGGTTATAGCATAAAAATAATAGTTCTACAAGAAACTATTTCGTTTTGTGATGAAATAAATTGAAAAAATTCCGTCGAGTAAATATAAATATATACCAATTACTAATAATTATGTTGGTAAGATATACAAATAACTACGTCATCATTGAGCTAGGTTTATTAATAAAACAAATCTTGACCTCTATTACGCACGATATCTGTATAATATCATATTATTTTATGCGTAGCTATTCGAGCATACATTTATGACTAAAAACCAAAGAAAACAATAGAAAGTCAGAAATTTGAAAACAAAAACCGGAAACATAATCAAACTATCCCGTGAACATGATTTTCATAAATTAAAAATTATGTGAGACATTCTTGTATCGATGACCCTCAAGGCTTCTTAACGGTACACGGTAACGTGTGACCTATACACCATACATTCCATATCCAATCATACGTGGTAGCACACAAAATCGAGACGATTATTATTTTTTTTTTTCTTTTCGTTTGTTTTTTTTTTCGGACGCAACACAACAAAACGTAAGAGTTCTCATGATATTATTATTATTATTATCGCACATTGTGCGCATATCATATATTTGTGCAGGTATAATCGCGTATTGTGCTGCGACGAGGTATCCCATTGCACACGATATTATTACGTTTAAGTAAAATAACAATTTTATTTTATTGTGCGCAACAAAAATATTTTATCTTGAATAGTCGAATCTCGATATGATAGACGTGACACGTATCGTATATACCTATATATATACTCGCGCGTCGCTATGTATTAATAATAAACTGATTAGATATGGTGGACCTATCGTGCCGAGTCTCTTTTTTTGTTGTTTAACGTATTTAACGGTGCTTTTTCTACCTCTTATATCCTTTATTGTACAGTTAGATATTCGTCACATCCACAACACGCTCTTCCCGCCGACCGTCCAGTGTCCTCTTAGTGACTATACCTTCAGGTATATACCTAATAAAATACTATGAATTTTAATTTTGTCAAACAGTAAACGCAGGTCATTACAAATAAACGGATAAGAACTCAATAATATTATTATATTATTATATGATGTACATGCTTTTTAGTTTCTACTGTTCCGTTTCTGTGTGATGTGGGTACAATAATAATATTTTTCAAACGATAAGGGTGTAGAAAATCGTAGGAACGTAAAGTGATACTTATTATGTATATAGAGTCGAGCCACAGTCGAGGTATCTTGGTAAACTCGTGATGCTGGTAAATATTTATGTTTTTTTTCACTTATACACCTGCAGCGGCAACTCGTCAAGTTTGCCTGTACAAAACGAGGTCTTAACGTCTGTGTGTACCTATGGGGCCAAAAGGTTTGTAGTCGACCTTGAAGCCCACACCACATTCCAGACACATATATAATACAAACAGTGCACGCGGGAACCACTTTTCAAGAAGAAAAAAAAACAAAGTATAGGATATAATAATTTCAAACCCACCCTTTAATCCAATGTATGTCTGCAATACTTGTTATTACCGCCGCACCCTCCGACAAGAAAATAATCAACAAAAAGTAATAAAACCACCCCTGCACTTAGTAACATTCCGTAAACGGCAGTGTCATCTTTCGATGAAAATAAGTCGAAACCTGATATGTTTTTTTTTATTTTTTTTTTATCATGATGGAGGCTGTTTCAAATCAAATAGTCGTCAGACCGACAGCGACGACTATATGTTTATAATAGGAAGTGAAAATCAATACCGGATTACTCAGTCTCGACAAAAAGAAGGTGGAGAAAAAATACAGGCCTCCACGTTCGTCATAGAAGCATTTTTTTTTTGCATCTGGTGAAAGTCAATGTACACCGTCTTTGCAGGCCAGCGTCATGCTGATTTCCCCACCTACTCCACCCCCAATTCCATCTCGATTAGTCACTATACTGTCAAGGACATACAAATGTTTGGGTGGCTTTAAACCCTCATTTTTACATTGTCCAATTTCGAACTACCGTGTCGAATGATGATTATGACTTGCAGTTAAGTTGGTTATTTTTTTTTTGGAAATAATAAGCACAAAGATAATATTTTAATATTGTAGTGATATTTTTACCACACGGTTATAACTTTAATATTATTATGGAATCATGACAAGTAAAATATAGCGAGGATCATTGAAAAGGTAGCTCAAAAATTCAAATCGATTTGGTAAAAGAACGAGATTTTGAATTTGTGACTATTTCTCGGATAACGAGAGAGAGGATTTGCAAGGAGTTCTTATAAGTCAAAAAAACAATTAACATGTAACCTCATTTATGTTAATTGATTGTGTATTGATTAATATTTAATAATTACTGTATGATAAAATAATTTGACCCGACTCGCAAACAGGATGTAACGATAATAATACCAAACACTAATCGTTTTAAAAGTAAAAGATGTCGTTGAATAGTTGCAGAACAATCAACAATTAATAATTATTGAAATGTAAATGTTTATCAAACCCTAAAAACAAATTATACCTAGGTAATATATAAGCTAATACAGTGAGTGTATTCATTCATGAGTAAGTCATATTTTATTTCAGATCGCATAACCCATAATTTATCAGCAAGTAGGATGTAAAAAAATGTATGAGTAATCTATTAAAAATAAATTCACCCAAATGAAAGCGGGAACATAAATACATTGTTCTTAAGTATTCTAAGAATCCGCGACGTGTGATAAATCTGAATAACACTACAATCGAGAATCAATGTGATAAACATTATTTGTCAAATCTTAGTCATGCTAATTTTTACATGATTTGTTATAAAAAAAAATATACTATCTTAACTTTTTAATTTATAAATAGTGTTTAAAATCTAAACATTAACATTGTATACGATTTTTAAAAATCTGAGAAACACCTTATATTGATTATAGTATATAATACATATATAATATAAATAAGTTTACCAAATACCCAATGTATTTATGTCTTATTACCGCGGTGTATGCTAAACTTAGTTTTATATATATAATATAATTACTATTTATAAGCACGTTATAGGTAGATGATACTTATAAGTTAAAACACAAAATCATAGAATACAATAGTTGCAACTAATAAAAACAAAATATTTTTTTTGTACCTACTACCTACAAATGAATTAAAACTATGAACTATGAATATATTATGTGAAATATCAATTATATGACTTAAATCTTGATAACGCAAATAACCATAGTTGTCCATATGAGTCCTGAAAGAATACTGTGGTAGTGTGGTTAGTTCATTCAACTGCAGGATGCCGTATATGGCTGTAACGTCATGAATCATGATCTAAAACAAAAATACATGCAATCATTGAGAATTATAACTTTAACGAGCATAGAAATACAACATTTTCAAAGCTTATACTATTCAAAATAATAAGTGTTAATCCGTTAAAAGATACAGATTACACTGTAAATTTGTTTTATCAATTTGTCTTATCAATTGTTTGTGTTTCATTTTGTAGATATATTATTATTTTTACACTTTTAAAACATGTTACGAATAATACAGACAGGTACTTACGTGGGATAATTAAAATTTGATGAGTCATGTCTAAGTTTTTAAAACATTTTTATGAAACTTAAGAATACATAAAAATACATTTACAAATAATTTTAGCAAATTCTTTTTAATTAATATGTGCCTACCATTTTAATAACTACCTATACTACATCCTAAATAATAAATTACTATTCTAAATCAAAGAAAAATAAATGTAAATAAATTTGAATATTACAGTTATGTTCATATTACTGAATAAGTTAATTATATATAAGTATAATATATACCTACTTATACTTATCCTTATTAGTTATTACTAGGGCTCGGATTTAAATGCCCTAAAAATATCAAAAAAATGCCCTTTAAAAAAATGCATTTATGACCTAAAAACTCCAAAAATTGCCTTAAAAATATCAAAGAATAACCTTTCAAAAAATGCATTATTTATTAAATAAATTAAAATTAAATTATTATTAAAAAATGAGGAACAAATAAAATTATATTTCATTACAATGTACAAAAAAAAAATTAAAATTAAAAATTAAATTTCATTTGCATTACATTGTACAATAAGAATTTCTTTAATGTTTTGGAATTGAAATGATCGACGGTTGTCTGCCAATAAGTTTTTATATATTAAAAATGACCTCTCTATATCAACTGAAGTGATAGGAGCAAACGCGACCACCGATATAATATTATCGCTCGATAAGAAAATACTCCGATAAAAGTTTAGTTGTGCAATAAAATCGGTTAATTGGATGGTGTGACATAAAGATTGTAAAAACCGAAAAACCTCATGTTAAATTAGTTAAAATAGTTCAAAATGAAAATAATTTATATTACGTAGTACTATACTACTATGTAGTACTTATATTTCAATGAGCTAAATTTTTTTAGTCATAAATGGGTTAAAAATGTCCTAAAAAATTAAAAAATGCATTCAAACCGTCAAAAAATGCCCTAAAAAATTATTGCGGTTACATCGCGAAGTACTTGAAACATATTTGTAGCTTGGAAAGCATCGCGTAATATATGATATCTCCCCAAAAAAATGCAAATGCATTGAAATCCGAGCCCTAGTTTTTACTTATTACTCATTATTAATTAATTATTGTTAAATATGTATTATATTTTTTTCAATCTCAAAATAATATATTTTATTGCCATTTATAAGGTATACATTTATTTATTTTACATAATATAAAAACTTTGATTCAATTTTGTCATTAAACATAATTTAGAGTTAATTTGTTATTAATAGTTATAACTTATTAGTTTCTGTAATAAAAATTCTGTAGGTTATTTATAGTTTAAACGGTATAGTATAAAAAAAAAAATAATCTGACGACTTATTCGAAACCCTCGGGCTTGATAATATGATTATGGGCTATGGAAATCTATATGTTCAATTCCTTAGGAATCTCGGGATTGAAGAGATTAATTTAAGGATGCTCTTTTCGTTAATTAATTGTTATTACTTCTAGTATTTTATTGTATTAAATAATTAAACATAATAAATAATAATAAATTAAATATAATTTGTGATATCATCTTATATTAAAGTTAAAGTTTTAAGTGTTTAAATTAAACATTTTATGAATTTTTAACTACAAAATAACTTCCATATTTTTACGAGTTTGACGAATTTTGTTAAAATTTTTATTTTTAACGATGATAAAAAAATTAATTATTTTTATATTTTTTAATCGCGATAAGAGAAACTAATGAGAAACCTTGTATTACATTTTCAAGCGTTTTTACACACAAACAAAAATTGTATCATACGTAAATCAAAAAATTTGAAGGTCTTTAAATAGCACAAAAAGAACCATAATATTTTTAAAATGGGCTTTTAGAAAGAATTGAGTCTCGTGAAATGTTAAGTATAATACTAGTTGAGTTCATGTTTTAATACTAACTGAGTCCCGTCAAACTTAAAAAAAAAACATTTTACTTCCCCTTTTTACATACTAAAGACTGTCGGTAACAAAAAAAATATATATAGGTATGATGGTTTGTAAAATGTTTTTTATGCTATTTTTGAAATCTTATTTAATATAATGATGTATGGGTATAATATATGTATAATTTACATGTTACTTGTGTATAAATTAATTAATACAGATGATAATTAATTTTGAATTTTTTACATCGGCAAAAATGTATGTGATGAACATTAAATACACAATAATATAATGGTAATAGGTACGTACTAGGTAGTACATGAGGTTATTCAGAATATTCTTATTAAAATAAATCAAAAACAAATCAATAAAAACTTATTGTGTGTACTACCGCAGTTAAAACTTTGTAAACTTTTGTTTCCTTCTTTAAATTCTAAACAGAGATCTTTTAGTATATTTTTTGTGTTTTTTCACAATGTGGTAATTTTTTTTTATTACTTAATGTCTAAGCTAAAATCTCTCAACAATTAGATGATGTATACACAGGATGATTTCTTTTTTTAATGTTTAATAGAAATAACTGACCATTATTTTTAATTCTATAGGTAAGCATTTATTAAAAAAATAAAGTAAACATCTTAAGCTTTTTTGGTCATTTACTACTAATAGTATTTTTCATTAGTAGTTATTTCATATATACCTTTTATTCTGTGTTTCAAAAATAAAATACTATAGAATACTATTACTGTTACACAATAGAATTAATAATAAAACTGTCTAAACTTAATATGATTATTTTTTATAGGTAAATAAAAGAGTTAGTTTTTGTTCCTGGTTAATTTTTCAATGACTTTTTTTTCCTACATTCAGACTAAACAGTTATTATGTTATTAGAATAGTTGATTCTATAGTAGTGATAATTGATAAATAAGTTTTTAATATTTTTATGCGCGTAAAATTTACGTTTAAGTTTTAAACACAAATATATAGGTACATTATACGAGTTCATCTATACCTACATAGTTTATACAATATATTAATACGTATGTATGTATTATACTAATATAATAATATGCTATATATGAAATGTGTATATTATGCACATATTATGTTTTAATTATGTTGTTTATTGATTTGTTCAAAATGTTGGATTCTATAGAGTCTAGAGGATGTATCGCAGTATTAACTATTTGTGATTCATTTAATTTATTATTGTATAGTAAAGGATAAAACTGATAAGAAAAGTAATATAAAATCAAAAGGTTTACACAATATATAAAATGTATATTATATTATATATATATGTACGTCCTATAATATTCAATTCATCATAGATAAATCAGAGTGATCAATGATCTTTAAAGTAGTAAAAAAAAAAATCACAAATTTATTTACAAAACCGATATCTTTAGTATTTTACGTATAATCATTATTTTATAACGATGTGTATCGTTATTATTATTACTATTATATTATTATCAACATGATTTTCATTATTTAGGAAGGAACACTCGCCACAATTTGTCCGTTTTACCTGCGCGCCACGATAGCAGTGGTAGGGGCGCACCTGCCTGTCTTGGCCAACAGGTTTCTTCTTTCTAGGTAGTTAAGTACAATAACCCGTGTCGGTTGGACGGCTCCGAGTAAAGGTGTCGCAATACCGGTATCGTTTATACTAACCATTACCTAAACACATTTTTATCATTGCATTTTTACTATTTGCCAGTGCTTATTTAGTATTTTTCAGTTTTTAAAGTTTTGTGAAATATTCTAGTTAAGTGTGCGGTCGGTCTGGTGAAAGTGTTAATATTTTCGTGCAGGATTATGGTGTTTTGATGGATTAAAAAGTCACTTAAGAAGAACGAAGGTAAGAAAAAATATTTTTTTAAAAAGAACTAAGAATTATTTGTAATTTATATCGAGAAAACGCTAGAAAAAATACTCAAACCAAAATAAAAAATACGTAATATTATATTCTTCTGATATTCGATAAATTATATCTATACACGTATTGTTTGTTGATTTTGGTATCTTCTATTTAATAACGTTAGCATATAGTGCCTTTCAATATAGTTATTTTATGTTCGGATTTTTATTAGTATCCAATGTGTACATCCTAGTAAACATTACATAGGGATCGATCTGTATATGTATCTACATTTGATAATCTGTATGTGGTTTTAAAAATCTTAGGACACGGTTAGTATTAATATCTTTATATAGTTTCATAGAATTGTAATATTTCATTGTGTACATCTGAAGTCAATCTAACCGTGGATAATAGTCTTTTGTGCTTAAATGTAGGTCAACGGCACCAAAGTTATGATATCTAATTACACGGTACATTATATGTGTATATGGTAATATTATATTTGTGTTTATCGTAATTTTTCTCGAAAAATATCGTCAGTGTTCTTTTAGTTAAAAATCAAAGACGAATATAAATATTAAGTACATTTTTAGGGTTTGTATTTGTTGTTGGAATAATATCATCTGAAGTCACTGTTCAAATAAATATTTCTATTCAGAGAAAAAAAAATATTGCTTTCAATTCTTATAAACACCTGTACATTTCAGTTTTTATATTTTTCTCAGAGAAATGTCCCCTCTTATTCAGAGATTTAAAAAAAACTATTGTGTTGAGTCTAACACATGTCTCGCCCAACCCTCAGGCTAAAATATGTTTTATTTAGCCGTGGGATCCAAACGACTGCCCAGCCAGAGGCCAAGAGTCATTATTTTTAAAATGTCACATGTACCTATACTACTTTAATAATAATAATATAATATTACGCGTAGTATAAAAATACATTTTGTAGGTATTTATTATTATTTATTTTACATCATAAAATAAGAAATTCAATTTTTTTTAACAAACATCCTATGTTGAGGACAAAAAAACGTTATATACTTTCGATTTTATAATATATTCTCATATTTTTACTTATCATTGATTTATAATAACTTAATGGTTCGTGGATTGTGAAAGTGACATTTTTCAAAACTAATAATATTTTTTTCAAAATACTATATACTAATAATAAGATAAAATATGCAACATCACTTCTATGTTATGAAAATTAATTATAAGTTGTTTAAAAAGTTATTTTTCTTATAAATACTGTGTTGACGTAATAAAACATCATCAACGTAATTATGTAGATACCGTTTTTATAAAATTGTCTACAACCGGATGTTCTCGCATGCATGACTTTAATATTAATTGATATTGTTCAAGACGTTACTGTTATTGATAATTTACATTTGAAGGTACAGAGATAATACGACTAACGAAATACGTATCGTTTCATTGAATCGTAATTTCTTCATATTTCATAAATCAATCACTAATAAGATAAATTACAAATTGCAAAACACAACTATACAATATTTTTGCAAAAAATAACATATAATTCTCAAACGGTACATAATTATCTATACTCTGTAATGAACACTTCAAAGTAAAACGTTTTAATGATACGTGTCCTATTTTATTTCAATTCTCAAAAAATATTATTCAAAACTTCTATGATGAGAAGGGACAACAATTTATACTGAAACCTCATTAAGTTTACCATAAAAATTACTATTTAAAAAAATAACTCTTTTTCTGCGGGTTGGATAAAATTTGTCCATCATGGGCGCCACCACTATGACCTCTGTTCTTTGATAAAAAAATAATTTCTAGTATAAATTGTCATGTTAATAAAGATATTAATGGACATTGATATCCTAGAGGGTCCGTCATAACCTTTATATAATATACTGACTGAGTATGAAACAATTTAGAAATGTTTATTATAGTTTTAAATAATTACAACTGCTATTTAAACAAATTAAATTGTTTAACATATTTATGTAATAAATACAAATAAGATATCGATTATAAGTGTATAACTATAATATAAAGTCATAGTTTTATTTATTTTATGTTGGTTGGTAAAAAAAATGTCGCTGTAGCCGTTCACGGCTTTGTACTTTCTTATAATAGTGAAATCATTTTCCTGAAGAGTAGGTATGCCCGTAATTGTCTACTGCCTATTATAGAAATATCTAAGTTTATACACGAGTAATTTATACTCTGTAGTACACTATACAATATATTTTTATCTAATTATTTTTAAAAAAGTCAGAATTTATAGTTTTAAAACGTTAATGTTTTATTAAAATTAAATATTTAATTGAGTTAAATAAATTTATTTAGCTATCATTTTTAGTTAACTGCAGTATACAGAATGCTACAGTATAATATTAAAGTTATTTATTTTTCAACATCTAACAAACAATAATTGTGTAATATGTTTTTACGATACTTAAAAATGTATAGATATGGACATGGATGTACTTTAATACTACTCGATGAATATTTGAATTAACTGCTAATTATTCATACGCGCGATAACGATAATACCTATAACAAAATATAATGTAGGTACCTGTGGATTAATTAATAAGATTTTCGTGTATTTTATAAGAATGCGTGCAATTATGTGATAGAGGATTGTTAATTTGGACGATCATTAATTATGTACGTACCTATACCTATGTATTAGGTATACCTATGTATTGATAGTGGCCAGTGGGTATAATAAAAACAAATTGTAGTTGAAAAATATATATGATATTGGTTTTATAATTTATACTATTGATAGATTGCAGGAGGTAACCCCTAATCATTAGGTCCTAACTTCGAATATATATATGTATCCATAAGCTATAAAGCCGAATTCTTCAACACGGGCGGTGTGCGCTTGATGATTTAATGAACTTGACCTGTTGGCAAGATGTGTTTTGCTATTATATGGCTATAAAGAGAAAATAAATGTTAGAAAGATAATTATACATAATATATGATATACCTATAGTCTATACATTAGGTGGTATTGCTTTGAAGTATATTAATGCATATACATATATACAGTACACGAGTATCTGTGTGAATATGTGGTGATACCCATACCTATATGAGCACGGATAGTATACTACACAGTCATATACGGACACGCCAAAAAATCATAACGGCGAATGGAAAATATAATATGCGATTCGTCTGACGCGGAGACTTTAACAGCCGACATGAATGAAACATAATTAACGCGTTAAACGTTTTGGATAATATATGTTTTATAACCGTTTATATATTTCTATATCCAGGCGGTCGTATCGATGTAAATCACTGCACTCAACCCGCGCGCTGCGGCAAACGATTTATTTTGGAACTACCTGCTACTATAATGTACAATGTTAATATAATATACGACATTTACGACTGTACGCCATACGCGCCTGTCAAAAAACACATTGTTCAGTAAAATATAATCGTGCACAGCATTGGATCGATGATAATTATTATGAGAAAAAAATCTAGTGCATATAGGTAGAACGATAAATGATTTCTTGCAGGTGGGTCGTCGTCATGTCTTATGATAGAATTACACATAATATACAGACATACAGTTGATCGTATCGTTTGACGACATTGTGTTGTACACAAAACGAGCTGTTGCCCGTTACGTATTTGTATTACGCTTATAATATTATCTTAATAATTATTATTATCGTCGAGTACCGCCGCCGTGTCCCGCGGTCAGTCTTACAAAAAAAATACGTGTTCACTGATTCGACTCTGTTTCGCCTTTCGCGGCATCATCGCCATGTCATATTATACTATGGTCGATATTTCATATGTATATATATAACGATCGTTAAGTCATTGTCCGCGGCTTATAATCGCACACACACGCGCGCGCTATGATCGCGATTTTCGACAGTCATCGCAATGGCGTATTGTCCGCTGCAGTGCAGCGACTGGCAAGACGACGATTTTCACGGTCGTCTAAAATAAATATTACCTACGTCCTACATATTATGGGTATGCCGCGATAAAGCAAGCGTATATTATAATATGTATTTTATAGTTATTTGCAGTCCGACTGGCTTAGATATTGGTCGCGCTACAGGAGCAGTTTAATAATATTATACGGAAAGCATATAGACCTCGGGCCGAAAATTATATCATGTACAGAATACAGATACGAAGAGGCGAGGGATACCCGACGATAGAAACGTATAACTCCAAGAAGGTGTATATAACATAACACTACACCCACACTGTATTATTATCATATTATATTGTGCACATGGATATAGGTATTATATTGTATATAGGTACATTGTACTCGCCTAATCCGCAACGGCTACCTGATTATATTCTATTATTATAGTTTAGGTTTATATACTTTGTGTTTCTCGCGCTGTGTGCTATCGATCGGTATATTGTTGCGGTGGCGCATACGATTCGGTGGCAAATTTAATTAATACGATTAATTGATAACGGATTAAACCGAGTATACCGTGGTGAATAATGGAGCGCTCGCTCGCCGCCGCGGGACGCCCGTGCAAAAGCGGATCGTCGATATATATATAGGCATGTAGCCTGCGCATAAACACGCGCGTAGACGTATATATAATATACCTAATAAACAGCCACACACACACACACATAATAATATACAATATTGAAAATCAGAATATTACGAGTAGGTATATATCCGGTATATAGAGGTACCTAGTATCTGCCGCCTACCTACATGCAGCTACAACAGTGTGCTGCATCGTTATATTCCCGTCGGATCTTCTATATACAACGACTGCGCTGCGCACACGAGATTATATTATTATTATTATTATTGTACTTCGGGTCGAATCACGAACCGTGTACACGATTTAAAAGCCCACGGATATGCTCCATTTATAATATCATAGTATTATTTCCAAGCCCACCGCCGCCGCCGTTGTACGCGTATATAATGGACCTTTTACACGCCGACGACGACGACGACGATGCACAGTCGGGACTCGTGCGTTACGTATACTTGCATATAGTCGGTCGTAACAGTCGTATAATACTCACAGCACCGTACTCGAGTGTATACGAAACATATTATATTATACGACTATAGTTTGGCGGATTATTACAGGCAATATTAGTACGCTGCTGTGTACATTAAATCGTACGATATAGTATTAAAATATTGCATTCGCGCATAATATTATATATTTATATACCATCATCATCGACACCGTACGCGTTTCATCGGTGACCGCGACCAACCGACGCGAATCGCAAACGATTTTTGGCCTGTTTTTTTTAAACGCCGCTTTGTATTATTATTGGTACGCGATGATGATAAAAAATAATAATACGCCTCACATCGACTTTAAATCGTTCGCCGCCCCGCCGTTACTCGAACCGTGAAATGTGGTGCTCGTATTATAATATGTCTTCAGTATTCCGTTTATTATTTTTGTTTCTCTGTGGTCTAAACGAATCGCGGAATAACTTTACGTTGAAGTATTATTTTATCTGTATAAATGAGAACGAAGAAATAAACAGCACACAGGACTTGGACAATTCATAAAATATTTAATAAGCTTTGAAGTTGATGAGTTGTGTCGAGTTGTTAACCAACGAAACCGCCTCGAAATCAAGAATATATTTGTTGTTTATATAATACAGATATTTAGTGCATATTTATGCAGTTGTAAAACTGCATGTTTTTAGGTGATTGGGAAACTTGGATTTAGATTTGGGTCGTAAAACTGAGCGTTTTCTTTTGTACAATTAATGATGATGTTTTGAAGAAGATAAACGTATGACATAGACTATGAGGTATTAGCTTAAATTTATACTTCCAAAGTTACTGTCTTCTATGTCTTCTATCTTTCTGTGTTAAAGAATTGTGCCTAAATAAACCTAGTATGCTAGTTAATATAACTATAATCACAATAATTTGTGCCCATCTATAAACAATAATAATTTTTTCAATAAATGTCATTATCAATACATTTATATTTATTCATTTTCACAATGTATTTTTCTTGGTTTTTTTATAGCATTTCACTACATAATACACAATGTATGCTATTGTTAAAAATATAATATTGGGTAGAACTCGAACCACAAGACGAATATGGTCTCCCTGGAGTATACCTATATAAGCAGTATATAAGTGAGCGTGACGTACCTTTTCGAGCAAACGATCATTTTTTACGACCGTAGACACTCTGGAATTCTGGTCTTTGGCACGTCTGCACACGATATCAAGATCCTAAGAATTCTGACGCCGTCAAAAGTCTAGAGACCTCGGGTCGTAAAATATTAAAATTATTTAACCGAAAATCCACAACAATGACGAACGAACATTTATCACTATATATAGCACTCAGATACGCCCCTGCAGCTCGAATCAAGACGGTTATTACATTACCCATACGTCTATATATATGTATATAATATCATATATAATATATACCCGAACAGGTATGAGAATGCACCTAAACCATTCTTCTTGACGTGGTATTTCGGGGGTGCGTTTCATAATAATAATAATAAATAAGAATATAACAACAAATTCCCGGTTGAAATTGATTTCGAAAAGTGGTTTTTCTACGTTGCCTACCTAACCTAGGTATATACTTTAAAAACGGGTAAGTGTGGTAACGACCCACCCTCTCTCCCGGATAACCATCCTCATTTTATCCATTAATATTTATGTGTGTGTGTGTGTGTGTGTGTGTGTGTGTGTGCGCGCGCATCTGTAGCCTGTCACTATAATAATAATTTATATACGGCCCCTGGAGCCAGCGACGCACAGGTAGAATCCCCAACGCGTTTGAGAAACGAGATTTCGGGTATAATAACATAATATACGTCTATACGGTGATTATATTTATACACATATGAGTACATACATACACGACGGGTAATAATATAATATACCTACACGATACTATTATATATATATTATATCGAATCGTCGTCGGCGCAGTCCCGACAATCCCGTTACGCGCCCGACGGTTTTTTTTTTATAAATAAGAAAATAATAATATAATATTATACGAAACGCGCGTTCGGGTGCCTAACGTAAACTCCTCCGTAACGAGATTTTAAGGTGTTGCCGCGCGTTGCGCAATATCACAAAATATTATTATTGAATTATCGATCGGAGTGCAAAAACCCCGACGATTATCATTCGCTGCGCCGTGCGGCGGCCACACGCCACTCGGACGGTTCGATCGCCGCCAACGATTATTATTAATATATAAATACCGACACGCCGGGTACCTACTGCACACGCACGCGTATACAATATTGAATATATTATTATTGTTAAAATACAACATAATGTATACGTACCTACGCGTATATTTTCATTATATATTATTATTATCATCATCGCCGAGTGTGCGGAAAAACGGCGGCGGCGGCGGCGTTCGTTACCTACATTTTAATTACGCGAGTCCGTCCGTCGTCGGGGCAGTGCCGGGTAATTCGATAGGCACGTCGCGTCGTTGGCCGGCAAAAAAAAAAAAGCACACGTAGGAGCCGGGCGCGCGCGTAAACCGGTTGTTGGCCCAGTGACGTATAATGACGACGACGACGATAATATTATATATACGTACGTACGTATGGCGAACGAGCGCGGCGGTAGAGGAAGTCTCTCTCATCGGGAGCATCGAACTCCTCCCGGGCCACCGATGCCGCCGCCGCCGCCGAGCTGATGAGCTGGCACCGTCGTCCGTGGTCAAAACGACGACGACGCGATGCCGCCGCCGGCTCTCGCAAGTCGTAATAATAATAGTACGCTTTGACCAACAGCATAATATAATATATTACTGTATATTATAATAATGCTTGTACGAACTATAGCCGAATCCGATTCCGTCCTTTAACACACGCCGCGCGGTGTCCGCTGCTCTAATCGTCGTCGTCGTCGTCGTGATGAATCGTTTTTCGACCTATATATATATGTATATATATATATATGTATAGAGATGATAATATAATAATAATTTATTAGATAGGTACTATGTATAATATGTGCATTTTAGAGACGGGATTCTTAGGTTTTAACGGTTTAGAATATGGCCGAAATATGCTAATCGTTTGATAAGTACCCGTGATGATAAATTAAAAGTAAAAACGATAAAATATAATATTCTAATCGTTCGAGTCATATAATGCCCATATATATATAGTCGTGTACTCGTGTCGATGTCTGCAGATTCGTTTCAAAACCCGATGATATAGATATATAGGTACGGTCTGTATAATAATATAATATTGTGGTTGAAAATGCAATCACGACTAACTAGGGTACGGCGAGTTGATCGACGAGTTTATACGCAATAGTAGCAATATATAATATAGTCGAATCTTTTGCATAATTTTTTTCGACGTTATAAAAGGCGTCTGAATTCGGAATTCGTTATTTAAACAGCCGCACACTCACGAAAATTGTGGTACACGCGAATACAATATGATGATATTCTTATATTTTTCGAACGTTCTTCGCCTGATCACGTAGGTATACACATATATGGACGTGGCACGAATTATTATACAACGATAATTTTATATTGTACTAAAATATATTAATATCGTATTATACTATAAACGTATATAGCAGTCCGTATATTATATATATACAACGATATAATACCGTATACTGCAGATTTGCACTGCGCTCCCACACGAAGAAAACTGCGTGACGGAGCGAAAAATGTTCCGGAAATCATTTTACAACGATTATTATTATTATTGTATTATTATTACCATTTTTTTTTTTTATTTTGTATGGAAGTCAAAACGGTTTTTTAATTAACAATATAACGATGCGCGCGAGATTCCCTGGTGAATAACTGCAGCGAGCGCAGACCCACCACCTCATCTCCCGTCAATTAAAATCCTATCGCTGTTACCCGCCGGTACATATACAATTATTAATTGTTGCGTCGTAATTACGACAAAAAATAGAAATACCGACTTGTTGGACCAGTTATTATATATTATGTTATACATCTGCAGAATTCGGTAGGTACGTGTAAATTGATTGTTTGTAGTCTTCGGTGTTAATAATATATATATATGTAATGATGTGATGTGTACCTATTCCGTTTTGGATGTTGCGCTAAATCCGACTTACTTCGGTCCCGCATAGTTATATAGGTATATGTTGTACATCGCAAGAGTTTTATTGCCCCGTGGCGTTTTCTTCTTGTACAGAACCAGCAGTCCGGTTATCGCGTATACCTATAGGTATATATTATTATATATAATATAATATACAGTCGACGAATTTATAGCCAACAGGAATGCGCCGCAGTCGATATAATATAGAGCCGACCGAGTAGATATAATTATTATTATATTGTGACCGGGCATATAGCGATGAAGTCTCCGGTCTCGCGTGTATATGGACGCGTGCGTATTAAAAGGATAAAAAAATAACTCTGAAACTGCAGCATTAAACGCGCTCTTTCTTTATATAAAAGCAAAAACCTATGCAGGTATAATACGCGTATATACGATTATGACGGTGACCGTTTCACGCAGACGTCGCGTATGTATTTATATCATATATACGTTATATTATATACCTATATCGTATATTACAAAAAACAGCTGCAATTCAAATATCTAATTAAAATTTGAACGCACGTATCAATATGGTATCTATTATGGGCAATAGCTGCTTGGGTATAATATACTATATAATAATCCGACGAGATTTATAAATATAGTGCCTCCCGCCCACGCTATTGTTAACGATATTCGAAATCCACCACAATACCGCGACGAAAAAATAAATCAAAACAAAACAGAAAACCGACATTATCCAAACACTTTTACTTATTGATTATCGAGCTCAGTATCTCTATATTATTATGCCACTTTTAATCGTGTTTTCTTTTCGTGTCGAACAATAGGGAAATTCAAACGAAAATTATATTATATATTATATTGACTGTACGCACTCTGCAGTGGCGTGAATAGGAATTTGTCCAAATATCAAAAGCTGGGGAGGGGGGGTTATCCTCCTCATCACCTCCTTAATTACTACGCCCCTGTGTACACTGTAGACTACTGCAGTTAATTGGGAAAATATTACACAGCACCGAAAACACATTTACGGTTTACTGAAATATTATATTATAGAGTTATGATGTATATATATAGATGAGCGTTATGGTTCACCGTTCTCGTGTAGGTCCAAAAGCCATACAAGAGTTGGCGCAACAGCCGGTAACGCGTTACGGGCAGGTGTTTGACACTGCTGCAGGTACCCATAAGTGTATCATACATACATATACAATATATATGCGCATTGTACACATATTATATATATTGGCCGTGGTTCAACGGATTCCATACACGTGTGCACGTTATTCTTATTATTATATCGCGTACCTATTCAGCTGTGCAGTATAGTGTATAGACGTTTCGAGGGTTGGTCCGAATCGCGAAAAAAAACAACGCTCGGTGGGCGTGCGAGCGGCGAAAGACGCAGAGGTATTTCGTCCCCAACGAGCATATTATTACGTCATATTGCGTGCACCTACGACCGCGGTAACAATAATAATATTATTATTATCATAATATAAACACTTGGCGTGCGATCATTGTTTTGAACCCGAACGAGACGGATATAATATACGGAATAATAATATAATTGTCGTCGTCACCGGCGAGCGTGCGTTGCCCGCGCGTGCACACACTATATAGCAGGCAGCAGCAGGTACCGGTGAAAATTATAAAATCACGGCCGGTGAACCCATTCGGGGGGGGGGGGGTGGACGGAAACGCAAGCGTTTATGATATTATATTATTAGTATGTTTAAAAATTATCCACACGCGCGCGCGCGCCCCCTCGGAGGAGGATTTAATATTCAAGACGAACCGCGTTTGACATAATATAATATGACGGACGATATAGGCGTGACAGAAATAATATTACCATCGATTCGCCACGACGGAGGATGGCATATACGTACACGGCATAATATTACGCTGTGATTGGGTTTTTGACCCGCGACGGTTTGCCGATGAGCGTTTTTTTTTCCACGTCTCCTGTGCGACGCGTAACGTTCGACAGTGTTGTACTGCACGCGCGTTTAGTATTCGGACGGCGGCGCAGTCAAGCCCGCTGCATAAATTAGACGATAATGAAAAAAAAAAAAATCACAGCTCCTGCGGCCGTAGTCGAGTCTCGGGCCCCGTCATCCGGTCGTGTTTTTTCGGTGTTCGCTATACGAGTTCAACACTCGGCCGAGCCGCAAGTGAGTTTCGTTCAGTGATCTCGAGCTCGAGCGTCGTCGATAGCGAATTATAATTAATTATATGTACCGTGCCTATATACAGTTTAACGGGTCGAGAGCAAACAGACATATTATTATATCGGTACCTATACAGTTGCCATTATAGCCTAGTAATATTTAAAAATCCCTCGGAATCGGTTCATCGCAGTCGCAGTCGCGCACGGATTTCGTCCGATGTGACGAAACGTTCCGCGAAATTAACCTAGATCTGTGTCTGGGTACATAATATTATGTGTATGTCTATTAGTATTGGCCGGCGCGTGGAAATGCGAATTACACTAATATATACGTACCCTACGTATTATAATATACACGAGTTGTTATTGTTATAAAAATATTATTGCATTATTACGGTTTTTGTGTATTTACGTATATACTCGCGCTGTATAATATATATTATACTATTCGCCGGGTAATTTCGTGAGAAAGTGGTCATGGGTCGCTTTGTGTCGCCTGCGCGTTAAATAATTGGTCTTAATAACCGTCGTGGGTAATATTATAATAATAATAATAATAACTTAGGTGCGGGGGCGGCGGAGGGCTGGGGTGTTGTGCAAAGCCGTGAACATTCTCGTCGCGTACCTCTATATACTCGACGCAGGTCTGGACTGCCGCGATAAATTATCAAATTTATATGTCTCGGGGACGCCGCCTGTTTCGACGTCTGAGGAAAACTCATTGTATTATTATTATATTTCGTATAACGCGTAAACCGCGTCTATTGTGTACGAACGGACGAATTGAAAAAAGGACCTGCAGTAGCGGCCGACGACGACGACGTATGAGCCCGACCGGCCAGCCGCGTATATGTATAGGCATTATATTATATTATTATATATATAAAATATATGCTTTTTTCAATGGTGAAATATGTGTGTTTTGTTGTCTGATAACAAGGCTTTACATCTCGTACAATACACGCTCGATGTTGTGCACGTAGTGTGCACTACCAAACGACGACGACGATGGTAGGTAGTTTTGTCGTGTTCAAACAAGTATATAATAATAATAATAATATAATATACCAATACGGCTATAATAATAATACCATTGGTATAATAATAATATGTAGTGTGCAGCACGCCGTGCATTGTACTACCTGTGTCGATACGAGAGAAGAGAAAAATCTAGAGACTGAGATTATTATTAATTTCGTACGATATAATAGCAATATATAGAGGTAATCGAATTGATGCAAATCGCCGTTGCCCAATAATATTGTAGATTTGTTTAACAATCGTCACATATATATAGATATAATCTAATTTTAATTACCGCGTGTCCACGAATACGGCGGTAGTATTTTTTTTTACAATTTTCCAGTATTTTTCAAATGTGATTTAATTTAGACTTCGTGTATAATATAATGGACACAAAAAATTGTGAAACGTGTAAATTTATTTGTTTTCATTAAAACGGTATATTATTTATCACTTATCATATAACTATATATATAAGTATTGAAGCATATTACATACTGATAGTCTGGTAGTTTTACAGATACAGAACGGAAAATTGAAATTCCAAAAAACTCGTTATGGAGTCGTGTATCTAATAAGATACGAGATTTTATTTTTGAAACCAGTTTTAATTCATCGGCCGGAGTTCGAAGACTGCTCATTTTTCTAAAATGTTGTATCTAAAGCAATCTATAATGTTATGTTTATCAAAATAGTATGATCGAATCTAGAATGATGAATTCAAAAAACTGGTTTTGACACTCAGTTATAGGTATGGGACTAGAATTAGAATTATCTCTCTTTTTCCAAATCGTTCGTTTAGTATAGGTAACGACGTGACGTTCAATTGTATGTTTACATAAATAGCTATATACATCTGACAGAGTAGGTCTCCGTTGACCGTTTATCTGCAAGAAAAGTCAACAAGTCCAGTCGTTTGCCTTCGATTTTCTTAGTTCGAGTGATTTTCAACAATTTCTTCGATAAAACTGTCAACAACCTATACCCGTTTGTACGAACTACGGGAAAACAATATTGTGGTCCGCGTAGGTCCCGTGAGTGCTTTTATGTAATTTAATGAACGTTGTTTTTCTCTGTACCTAATGGCCAATGAAATGGCCCTAAGTACAGGTAGACACTTGACTATATTATCGCACGTAGCGCACTGCACAACAACGAAAACATCGACGGCCAAACGATATCAATAATTATGACATTACAAGGGTAACCCATTAAAACGTGGGTATATTATATTATAGTATATAAATAAATACAGCTGCAGGTGGTTGCGTCATCGCGATACAGTCGAACTCGGGCTGCTGCTATATATATACATACATGCGCCGTGCGCGAGTTTTCGGATTGAAGTTCAAGTGCGTAAAAACTAGTCACGTTATTGTGTCAATGACAAGACTGCTGCAGTAATATGCCTCATATTTCCTTTCGTTTTTCACATGATTGTTTTGCGTATATACATGTATACGATATGCTCGTTCTCTTGGGATTAATACACGTTGTTATCCGCCGCGGCGACGTGTAAGACCTTTCTCTTTTAAAATCGCGTGAAGACACGACGACCGGTCTATAAAATCGTTCGCCGAGTGGCTCTTCAATAGTCTGCCATCGAATTTTCCCGGACGGAAAAATACATCGAATTCCTATACCTATATGTACCTACTCATAATATAAGTTGCGAGTATATTAAATAGGCGTACTGCCCGGAAATTAGTGTGTGCGGCGGAAAATCGTATACGGGCGATGGGGGGGGGGGAGACGTGGAAATCGTGAGTAAGGTTAGGTATACTTTGTTGTCGCTTGAAATCGTAAAGACCCAGCTGAAATCTGAGGTATTATAACCACGCATTATGTATAGCATCTACCTATATGACCTATGACAATTTTTAGTCTGTCCACCCGCCGCCGCCGTATGGGTGTATACCTACTGTATATAGTTATAATATGTGGGTATGTGTGTGCACGTGATGGGCGGCGTGCACGGAATTCTAGTTTCCGCGTATGCGACTCGATTAATTTCCATGTGTTTAAAAAATGTATTTTAAAAAAGAAACCCAACCCGGTTTCGGAATGTTGTTATTAAGTCGCCGTGGCCAGGCACCGTTGTTCGTCCTACATTCTTTCGCCCATCTTTCATGCGACGACCACGCTATGCATTTTATTATATATTAGATATACCATATACTATATACCTACACCGGACAAGCGAACATAATATTATATATACATTATATAGATACATTTTCGTCCCTCCCCCCTCCTTTTCTGTCGTCGTCAAGTCTACCTTGTCTAATATAATATATATTATTTATAATTTATATTATACACTGCGCGATTGAGCCGATCGATCGTCGTCGGCCGCATATCGACGACAGCGGGACAATTTTTTTTCCTATTCAACGAGGACAATATAATTTCCCGACGTACAATAATTATTATTATATTATATATATAGGTATATACGTTTTCGTTACATATTTTGTGGTGTACACGGCACACCGGACGTACTAAATGCTTGATTTTTTTTTTCGGGAATAACTACGTCTATATAACGTATATTTTACGTGTGGGCTCTTTGGACTGGCTTCTTTTCGTGTACAATATATTTTAAACAATATATACTTAATACATATAGACACATGTCATCATTATATACATTTAGGTACTCTCACTGGGATAAATACTACTATTATAACTTCATATATACCCAAGTCCTAACTATATAAAAATGAAGTATAATAACAAGTAATTAAGTAGGTATATTATGTCGTAGTTCCCGATACCTATATATTTTAGTTTAACTATTTTATTTTCAACTCGTTTTTGTTCCATAGCCTCTTTATAACTGTATTTTATTTATTTATTTCATATTATTTTGAATTTGATAAGAAAATATAACTTTTACGCCTTGCGTTACAATACTCATGTTGGTTATATAACTTATAACTTATAAGTATATTTATTTAATAATATTCACGAGCTATACAAGTATACAACATTATTTTTAAAATGTTGAATACAAATTAATCTTCACTAAAGTCTGTGAGTTAACAAAATATTCTTCTTAAAAATTATATAAAAAAAAATAAATAAAGAGTTCAATAACGTATAATGTGGGTATCAATTAAAATATCTCACATTTTAAAATAACCGCTGTAAAGAGAACCGAGAGGTCGTCGTTCATTATACTTACATTTTTGTTCAACATATTAATAATAGTTAAAACTTATCGGTGAGTCCTTATGCTTGTTGATTGTATATATTTTGGAATCTTATACCATGAAGTATATAAAAATAATAATTTTACATAGGCCTCGTTTATGACCTTCTAATATTTTCATCTAATTACTAAAATTAATACATTGAACCTTGGCAACATTCGTTCGTTATTGTATTCATACTCGAGTAATTCTCACCGGATTGAGAAAATATGTACCTATTATGTTTAGTTTTATTTAAAACCACTACTGCTCGAGGTAAATATCTACGTCGTATTGACGATTGTCTGCCGTTACAAAATTCTAAGTGAAAATCTTCCACTGCGGGCGATTACACGCGGCAAGTCGCAATATAGTTACCCACTCGTCTTTACACACCGCAGTATAATGTAGTGTGTATTATGGTCAACTTTTCGTTACTTTTAAGTATACTTACGACATATTTAAACCGGTTTTCAAATATTATTATATTAATATGCATTTATATAACGGTAGGATTTTTGAATCTGACCTAACCTAAAGTGATTTGATTATAATTCTTAATTTATAAAGTATATTTTATTTTTAATGAATACGTTTTTAATGTTTTTATTATCACTTTTTGAATTGTAATTTTAATATTTTAATTTTTTTCTACAAACCAATTATGCAAACCTTGCTATAGGACAGTAAATATTATATTACATACCGACTGCAGTCTGCGAGCCAGTTTGCAATTCAACTCGTTTTGCAATACTCGGGCGGAAAATACAAGAATTTATCATACAGTACCCACCTAGGTATATAATATTAAATATGTATGTAGGTATCACCTACTACCACTCGGTCAATAAGTTGATTTATTAATATACATGCACTGTGTTCAGCTATTGCGTGTATTATTAATATATTATATTAATCAATCATAAATCTAATTTTCCTCGATTGTTTCATCTCTTAACTTTAGTGTAGTTCCAGTTTACGGGGGGAAGGGAAACATATATTTTAGAAACTTTCACGCAGTTCCCCAATTTCAGCGATGCCATAAAAAAAAAAGGCCGAAAAACACATATGACATACACTAACTAGTAACTGGAGCTGGAATATATTTACTATAGTAAGCCCATTACTAGCGTAGGTATGTCAAACAAAATGTATGACTTATAGTCGTAACAATATGTATTATATATTTATATTATAATTTTTAGTAATTAATATAGGCACTTCCCGGGAACTCAAAACAACGATTGATGTATAAATGTAATTATATGGTTTATACTTTTACGTGTTATATAAAGTAGAAGCATAACGAATTTAAGGCCCCAAGTCCTACATCATATTATATGGTGCACTCTATGTAGGTAGGTACTGTACTTACTATAGGTAATATAGGTATTAGGTATACCTAGGTACCCCTGCAGTTGTGCGGACAATATCTGCAATTATTTCGTAACACAGATGTCGTATATTAAGCAATATTGTTTTTTAGACGAGTGAAAATGTCACACCCTAGTGACCTTTAAGTAGTTATATATGAGTTATAGTGTATCATTCAATGGGTTAGGTCTATAGGCGGGTCTTATACAAACATATATTATTATGATAAATGTATTTCAGATAAATAGATTATCAATACAAATATTGATGACATTTAAGTATTAAGTAATAAGTTGTACCTACGTGTTTTTAGTTATTCTAATATGTATTAAATATTAATCTTATTATCCTGCAATATCATTTGTACCGCTTTTAGTAAAATAAAATATAGCAACCCTATTATACTAAAATAATATAATATAACTATAAAGATACCGAACATATTTACTATACATATAGTATTTGACATTAGTATAAGTAGATTGAAAATACACAGACCGTGTAAAACATTAGTTCTGGCAACTATATTTCAAAAAATCAATTACCAACCATTTCGGGAAAAAGATTTTAAAATGTCGAAATAAGTAAATTATAATTTGCTAGTTGATGGTATTGTGTAATAGCAGTTATACTACTAGAAGGTGTGTCTGATTACTGAAAATGAGCTCATAAAATATCAGCTATACCTAGGTAGTCTGCGGTAGATATATTATATACATAGTTAAATTGTAAGTGTCAGTTATTACTTCACTTCTTCAATCATAAAATTCCAAAAAAGATGTTTAGGTGTAGTTGTGCGGTGTATATTGATTATAATGGGATTTCTGAAAAGTTTTTTATTAATATTCATTTTTTTTTTTACAGATTCATCCAGCTGGCATGAGGATTAAAATATATGCGGCCATTTTGCTGGTCGTCACTCTTCCATACGTGTTGTCTCAGGTACATTAACTTCATAGTTATATACTCATCAATCATTATTATATATTTATCATAATGACTACGTTTTATCTTTTGGAGACAAAATTATTTGTGTTATTACGTCAACGGCCTATTGTTCCAGTTACCTAAGGATATAATATAATAATAATTCCATTGACAATATCATTATTCTGCAGCCTATTCGATATAATAATCTGCCGCCGCAGAGACTGTGGTTCGCGGTTACGTTAAGACGTTCACTTCAAATTAAGCGAAGTGATGTAACGTTTTTGTATAGGTACTCTTTATTCAAACATTTTATATTATTATAAGACCAGAAATGGAATGGACCAAAATATTCTAGGGGAAAGTGCGTTAGCATACTTAACGAATTATTATGTTCTAATAAAGAAAATATTAAAATATACATATAATTTGGACCCCTGCTGCCTATATATAGTAATCGAATTAACTAGATTGAACAAAAACGTATTTTACTCAGAACTTTAAGTCTTAAATAATCGACAAATCAATAATTTAGACTCCATATAGTTCCATGAACCGTTAGGCATAATTAATAAAAATTACAAGTGCGTTTATCGAATGGCGACGTATATAAAACCTTAAAGGAATGCTGTTTAATCTATTCATTGTTATAGAAAGGTTTCGACGTATATATTATTATATCGACTATCTGCAGATACTATTGTATATAGTAGGTGCAAAATAATATGTTTGTTGTGGACGCACACGTGTTCTCCGCCGCCGTTAACCTTGTAAATTAATCGTGTCCGAAATAGTTCGCCCCTGATGTCGTTGTAATTTCGAAAACCTTTACCTCAAGTCGGTATGTACGCCTGCTATGTACAACGATATCATTTCATGTCATATATATCTACAATCCTTAACCCAAAAAAAAGATCAATATTTCGGCCGATATAAAAGTTCACGCGTTTACCGGCTACGCCGTAAAATATTATTAGCTATATACGCGTTTATTATATCGTCACAAGAATATTATTATTTTATTTATCCTCGCGTACGGGATATAATATATAGGTGTGCGAACAACACGCGCCGCACATTTCCGTATATTATACTATATTAATCGGCGGCGGCTCCACTCGTTCCACGTGTGCAACAGGTATATAATATATATGCCCTGCACCACTGTGAAAGTGGCACGGCTACATCACGACAGAATATAATATTATTATATTATATCTACGAGAACTACACCTCTGTGCACAATAATATATGTTTCTCGACGGAATTAACTGTTGTGTGCTCTAACAGCGCCGCGTATTATAATGTTATTATTATATATTATGCGCCCTCCGGCCATCTGCAGCATAATCGATAACCGCGCGGCGATGTACGCATAACATATTATACGCGGCGGTGTAGGTATAAAATAGGTATACCTACACGCGATTCAATGCGACTTTTTTCCCTCGGTCTTCTCGCCGAGATACCTTCCCCACACGACACGATAATATAATAATAGCGTACTATGCAACACGCGTTACGTCATCGTTGTATACATTAGACCGTTTAAGCTTTTAAAGCGTCTATATACCAATATTATATATATATGTAGTACCCGTGTTCGGCATTTATAATTATTATTGTACACAACATAATTATATCAGCTATATAATGTACAATATAACAATATATATCGATGTATAATAATAATATACTTCTCTATAAATCACAGTGCCTAATCATACTACACGCCCTGCTGTATGAATATGAAACACATTATTGCGATACGATTTAATGAGTGATAAGACCTTTATTTTTCATAGTACGCCTTCCCCCCCCCCCCCACACACACACACACAATCCTACGATTATTGGCACTGACTACTCCGCTGTCTCATATATACAAAGTCATGTATTGTATAGCATAATAATATATGGTAATATATTAATTGTAGGTACCCGTTTTTATTTTAGATAGTTATAAACTTATAACCGTATAAATATCATGATCAACCTAATATTTTAAATCGACTTGAACAATATTACTTGTCGTCTATAAAGAAGAAAATGCGTTTATTTACTAACCGCATGCTAGAAGTACCTATATGAATTATATTATAATATACAATAGTTATAATAAACATATTGAAATAAATAAACTATAGCAGTATGCGTGTTTATAATCTCGGTGTAGTAGGTATAATATGTTGTATTTTATTTTAGGTAGGTATATTTGTGAATGATTAACCTCAGGATGATACTACTATAGTATAATTCAAACTGGCAGGCATTTGTAATAACTTTCTCTAAGTTTAATGACATTATTAGCGTGACTTAATTTTGTTTGAAATATAAATTAAAAAATATTTTGCAACCGTCTGCAGATATCAGAAATTGGTTTTACGAGATGAAAAATTATTATTATGCAAAACTTCCATCAGTAAGATATTGTTATTATTTTTCTATTATAGTATGATCGTGAGTTGGTTTTTAATTGAATTTGTTTTGTAAATCTCTACCTTTTGGTTTCTTATAATAAATGTAATGTTTGTTAAAAAAATCTATCAATAAACTACAAATAACTTCCATCATAACATATTTTACTGACAATGGGTACAATTTATTAATTATAATATGGACGCTCGTCGAATTTTTCATGTTAACTCTATTAAAATAAATTGATATCAGTTATTGACAGTCTGCAGTACAATAGATGTATGCAACAGCATAACAAATAGTTACGAATAAAATATAATAATCATTTTTTTTTTATAATTCAGACATGTAGTCATTAACCATTGTAGATATTAACGATGATGTTATGAATAAAAATACAAAATATAATGAATTTCATATAAGCTATTTAAATTATAAGTAACTTAGACAATTGAGACTTCCCAAGTCTTGTTCATGTAGACTCCCATAGCTATAATTTTGCAACATATTAACAATAGTATAATATTACTTACACGGACAACCTCATTGTCCTTGACTCTTTGACCAGGTCAGCGAATGTAATGCAACTTGACTGTTTTAATAGTTTTATCGTGATTTTTGGATTTTTAAATATCTAACGTATATAACATTATGTATGAAATTGTCAACGAAACGTAATTGGTAGTTGACTTAATTTTTTTAAAGTTCTTATAAAATAATTATTAAATATGCACCCATAACTTATATATTGCACTGAAGTAAGTACAACTCATACGTACTATTTCAGTTTTATTTAATTTTTAATCTATTCAAAATGAGTCCTATAAACCTACATTAAATGTAATAAAATATGTCCTTCAATTTATTAAAGAATGGAAATTATTTAAATTAAATATATAATTTTTATATTTTATGGAATTAAAAATCTTGTTTTTATTGAGGTATTATGTGTATTATTTCCTATGAGAATAGCATTTAAAATTATAAGACCTATTTCAGATGATAAAATATGATTAAAAAAATGTAATGCTCCATGTTTTTCACTGTATTATAGGCACACTATAAGCACGTGTATATAACTAACCATTTTTTTGTATAAGTATAATATTTGTCGTTTCAGAATTTGACATTTCATAAAAAAAAATATTTTATTCATAACAACAAAATGTTCTCGATCATACAAATTTTTGGTTTAACAATAATTGCGTTGAATTAATTTTTTTTCTATGTTTGCGCACAGAATGTATAATAATTGTATGTTTCCGCAACACCGTATTTGGCGCGTGAATTTCCAAGTTTCTAATGGCCTTAATGATTTTATAAAAAAAAGCACAAGGCAGACAAATTTAATAGATCTACAATTTCTTACAATTAAAAAAAAAACACAAATAAATATATGTATGGTGCGTATTTTATTACAACTGCCAACTGGCATGAATACAATTGTTTTTATAGATACTTTAATATGTTGTCCGAATTTTTTTTTTTTGTATCAAATTAGTTCAAGGTTTTTACTGTTAGTATCTCATTTTAGGTACATAATATTATGTTATATATATATTTATGATAATTTCAAATCGAATTCTAATGTTTCATGCTAAATTATATCAGAGCAAATTGAATTTTTATTTGAGAAAAACCACATTATTATATACGTTTTCATATATAACTAAAAATATATTTCTAAAAATGATCGTCTTCAAAGACAAATAACTTTTGGTTCTAAAATTTAAAATCATCTATAATCTCGCTCGTTTAGAAATATTTATATTTAATCATAGCTACCAATAGTTAATAAATCATTTTTTCTTTAAAGTAATAATATGTATACCATTTACAGGTACCTATACTTCTGTTTTTTTTTTATTATTGCCTAGATTTCTTTTCTTATTCATTTGTTATTAGGTACATTTGTTAATTATATTTTATTTATTATGCATACATTTATAATTTATTTTGTTTTCTCGTGTCATTTATTTTTAAAGCGATTACAATCAATTATTAAAATTATTTATTTATTTCGACTATGCGAATCATTCCATATTAGTTACAGTCCATCCACGTATACCCGTAAATAATAATAATAATAATAATAATACTATAATAATATGTACCATTACTGGCTATAGTATATACCAACCTACCTAATATTTCCACGTTAATTCCATTGATAATATTGTGTACGTACTATTTAGGCCACCACCAATCTCATGTGGTCGTAAAGCGGTCAGTTATATGGAGAATTAAAGAGTTTCATAAAACATCCTCGCCGTAGAACACGCAGTTTAACCTACTTAACGTATTTCGAAGACTGTTGATAGCACGTTAAAAAAATAAATAAAATACTACTTTTTACTATGTAATAGTATAACATATTATATAGATGGAAATGTTTTTAGTTTTTGGCGTATTCTGAATCTGCCAAGTGAAAATATGTCGTCTACTGCAGAATAAGACGTGTTACTGACCGCTAAACTATAATGTATAACAACCCGTAGCAATAAAACTTGGCCAAATCGGAAATAAAACGCATAAGCAGCTTATATAAATATATACATTAAATATCTACCTGCAGGTATAACTCTATAAGTACCTGTATAATATATAGTCTAAAAGTCCCTCAGATAGCCGAATATAAAGTACACGTTCTCTCCATAGCCATTGATATTTTCGATATAATTGAAAAGAAACTTATAAAGAAACAATCATAACTCACAATATTGCCACCTGTTAATATTATTTAAAAAACACACAATAATCTCAAAAAAAATTATCCCTGCTTTGTCATTTTCTCACCTACTATACATACGACATGTCGACGTACATAATATTATGTTGTAATTTTTAAAATATTAGAATGCATTATAACAATCATGTATTTATTATTTTTATTTTTTAGCCTATTACCTACCCGAAACTATTATTCCTGGCTGACTGTAGTTCGTTAGGAAACAATCACCTGATTCCTATTTAATAATTTTATAATTGCTTTTTTTTTTTTTTAACAAACCTAATATGTATACCGTTCACATATTATGGCAGGCTGACCTATAGGTTCCCACCTACTTCGTTTTTTAATCAATCATACATACGATTGAGGATCATCCCAAAAATATAACACCGAACCAGCTGGAGACAAGATTAATTACATAAAAGGGGTTTTATTCAAACGACTTATAACTATAAAATAGACAATAGTAATTAAGAATTGTTACTTACGTATTGTGCCCTCAGGACGATCCCGAACAGCAACATAATCAAATATACAATTTACAATGGTCGATTATCCTGATATAATTATAAGTGATAAATGTTTTTATAATAGATATACATCATATACATATTACATATATCTACTACTTATTTAAAATGCAACTCACTACACAAGTATCGTTTAAAATCAGTGATAAATCATATGTGACTACGTTAACCAATTACCTTAGATAATTAAGTAGGTAAGAATTTATAGTTCATAATCATATTAAATATTTAAGGTAGAGAATTAGTAGACGTATGTTTATTAGGTTTGGGACGCTAGGGACTAGGGTTATAACTTATAAACAATTGACTCTTCTTTAGTTCTTTGTCGTCTAAATAAATATTAAGGACATATTCATAAATATCACAGCACTCAATTTAATTATTTGTTTGGCTTTATCGAATATATTATATAACTGTATTTATTGGCTATAATGCTATATTATTATAATAGTAGGGTAATTAGTGTAAGTATCTCCAACTATAAAAAAATGTTGCAATTTAATCAATGTATCATGTATGTATGATAATATTTATAGATTACCAACTGGCTAGTGTAGTCTATTATTATTTATTAGTAATTTAAAATTACCTACACTGCTACACTATTATTTTATTTATATAGATAGAGGTACCTACTACTTATCTATTTTAATGTTGATACAAAATAAATCGATACATACACATTATTATATACCTAATATTTGTTATTAAAATTTACAAATTTTTTTAACCATATTACAAAAATTTTAAACTACATTACGGTATAGTTACAATTTAAATTTTGTTAAATTTTCTTATTTGCACATGAGTCCGGTATGGTCTAGTGGCTAGGATACCTGGCTTTCACCCAGGAGGCTCGGGTTCGATTCCCGGTACCGGAATAAATTTTTGCACACTACGACACATAGTTTTTTTTATCATGGTTGTAGTTTTAATAATATTTTGTATTTTGTTGTTTACAGATTCAGACCCCTGGGACCGGACTGTTTTCTTGTCCATCGGGTAAGTCATACCTTATACATAATTATTAATTAGTACATAAATTACATTTTTTTACTATCCTATCGTGCATCATCGAGTTTCTTACGATAATTATTACAGATTGTATGATCCCTAAAACCTAATGGCTAATGATGACAATATTATTATGAAATTTAGTTGTTATTACGTACTTCCCGATTTTTTCATAATATCTTGCCAAAAAAAAAAAAATAATAATAATAATAAACTAAAATCAGTTTTAAATTTCATCCTTTCACGTCTGGATCTGTATATTAATGCAGTAACAGTATAACTATTATTATTATTTCTGTATTTGACGTATAACACGTTTTCAATTGAAATTATTATACACGCAATGACTTCAATGGCCGTATTCGAAACTTTTCACCCGCATACATAATATTATATCATTATTATACCTATACATATATAGCCCATATACATAGGCTGCACACAACTCGTATACTATTATAATATTATGTACACATTACCTATCGTGCGTTTTTTTTACTCATTTTTCTTTGGATAGAAAATTGAAATTGTCAATTACCACGATGAACGGAACACAGATTGTGTAGGTACCAATTCAATTTCTAAAACCGCGCCGTGTCGTATTATTATTAATATATTACCGACAGTAATGTATTTTAATATTAGCCTCTAGCGTCGGTTATTGTTTTCTAACGATTACACGTGTAATAACTAATATATTACGGCCGCCGGGTAAAAAATCTCACACCGCAAGTGCCGTGTCTTATATAACATAATATATATGATGGGTTTTGATAAGCCGTTGTCGAGTTCGTTTTATTTCTTTCAAACGGCGGTCGTCCGGAGATTCGTAGAAAAATGTGCATTTTTAAAATTTTAACTCGTTCTATTTTAATACGAGTATATATAATTACCGTAAACGGTTTGAAATAATATCGAATAGGTATCGGTTGTTTACCTCGGCGATGGCGCGTATAGTACACTATAGTATTATAGTGTATTATATCATTATTACCGAATGTAATCTATATTAAAATAATAATATTATGGTTAATGGAATGGAACTATATTTAACGCTGGTGGAGCGGTTCATATGTATAATAATAATGATAATAAAAATATTGGTCATCTAACAAATGGGTGGGGTGGTGGTTAATAGGTAGTGCGTCGAAGACGACGACGGCGGACAGCGCGCGCCATCGGCCGATCGATAACAATGCGTTTTAAAGTAATAACTTCGGTAAGCGGCTGGGCGAGGGCGAGGAAACCGAATTATTAAATTCGTGACGGACGAGACCGAGCGCGGGCCGTGGTCGCCGACGTGTTCATTGTCGTGTTTTGTACACGGCGGTAACAATATAATAATATGATATTATTAATAACAATAAATATATAATAATGACGACGACGACGGGACAAACGTCCGGGAAAACAAGCGAACGATGCGACGAAAATATAATATAAGGGCCGTGTATACGATAGATAGTATTATTATATCGGCTGTGGTAAAATAGCATAATATTGTATTGTCGAGTCTCGGACGGCGGTGGCGAAGGTCGCTGCGGCTGTTCAAAGCGAAACGCGCGTCGTCGTCTTCTTCTGCTGCTGCTTGCGCGACCAAACAAACACACAGACCGCACAATGACCGGATACCGGTGGGTACTCACGTGAACGGCGGCGGCGGCGGCGGCCCGACACAATGAAACAATGACGCGTTGTCCGTAAACCATACCCATGTGTGTAGCCGTGTGTAGGGTTAGGTACCTCGTCGACGGTCGACAGATAAATAATATTATAAATATTATATACTCGCGCGTCGCACGCAGAATACACTGCCGATCGGCCGTCATTGCCGAGTCCCTCGCCCGCCGTGTATGATGATAATAATAATAATAATATAATATTATGTTGTGCACACTGCGATCGTATGGTCCAACGATATTGTTATACGCTCTGCACGACTACAACACTATCGACGACGAGGAACGTGAATATTTTTCGTATTCGTTCTGCGGTACACACGCGATATACCAAATGACGTACCGAAGGTTAGTACCAATATACCTGCAGCAGCCCTGATAATAAAAGAATAATGGACGTGCCGGGACACAAAGAACTTACTGTACGTCGCGCGGCCATTCTTATTATTACCCGACGGGGGGGGGGGGGGGGCGGCGCTCCCTCGATGTCTGCCGGGCGCATTCGCCCCGAAGATGAGCTCTCTGCAGCCGCCGTCTTCTTGCGGTCTTACCTGCGCGGCCAAACGACCGATTCAAATCTCGAAACGACCGACACTATATTATTATTATTATTATATGACGTGTATATAGCTATATACCTACATAATATTTATAATATTATTATACTGCTGCAGCAGCACGGTATACCACGACCACGATGATGAACCCGCGAGAGCTGCAAATACGCGATGACGACGTTTGGTCGGGAAAAAAACTCCGTATCTATATAAAATCATGTATATACCACGTATACCTATAGGTTTAGCGTTATTGGAACGCAATTGTAAATATTTTTTTTTTTCGTTTTGTTTTTTTTGCGCTCGAACGTGACCGACTCGTCGCCATTATAAATCGTTATTGCAGTGTGGTATATATACGTATATAACATAAACACCACTCGCAGTTACCGTTTTTTCACTCGTTTTTCGCTAATCGCACTGTTTACGCACGTCAATCCCGAAAAACCGCAGACCGCGGGTTGGTAGTATAATATATTATATATATGTATAAGACGTGTGCAGTGTGCATATATTAAACTGATACAATATATATATAAGTATATAGGTACGCGGATTCACGGTTTTGTTTTTAATAAACCTACGATAATATCTTGCACACGAGTATATTACATACAATAATAATATTATGATGTAGGCATATTATACACGACTGCGTAACTCGTATGTGCGGATGTGCGAATATACAACGGATATATCACGCATTCGGGGACTGGAATTTTGAGGGAGGGAATCGCACTCACTCGTGTTGAATATATTACACATTATAAACATAAGACGCATGAGCGTAACTAGACTTTGCCCCCCCCCCCCCAGTCACAAGGATCTCTACGCCGCCAAACTTGAACAAACAATTTTTATCTGTCATTAAAATATACAATTTGTCGGTAGGTCGCATCAACTCATAAACTCAACCTAACTTTTAACAAACAAATATACTTACACTTATTAAAGTTCTAGTCGCTTTATTACCAGCACAAAGGGCCTTGAACTCATCTATAACTTTTTCAAATTTCATTATCTATTTCTAAAGCCATATTGCGTTTTGAAAACGAAATTTGAAATTAATTTATAGGTACCTACTGTGTTTTTAAGAAAATAAGGCCATATTTAAGGGGATATTAATGGGCTCATTATTGTGGTAATTTACTCATAATATACTAATTATATCATTGATTATATAGATAATAGTATAATAAACTATGTGTATAATCAATGATAATATATGGCCCATTCTGCAGTATATATATAACAGCAGTGTATAACCATGTAGTCCTCCGAGATAAACAGTGTGCAGATTTTCACGAGTTTCCAAATAGTATCATAATTCACAATATATAGGCACATTTATAGGTATATCGAAACTCGTCCGGCGTTCATCTATATATAATAATAATATGTAGGCAACACACTGTTCGCGGCGGGCGTATCGATCTCGCGGTGTACATCTTAATATCGTATTAGATACATCGCTGCAATAACTATATACATGCCAAATGCTTGTGCGAATATTACAACGTGACTGACTGCGTCTGTCGGCAGCTATATTATAATATGGTTTTTTAATATACCTCACGGAGCAATTATAATGTATCGCTCACGAATCGATTTCGCCGAATAGACTCGAGGTGTACCACACAGCTATTATATATTTTATGTACCCATATTGTATATATACCTATATAACACGTGACGTGTACTCTGTAATATCATTATTATTTATATTATTATAATTCGATCCGCATTAAACAATATATAATATCGACTGTTAATCGTCATTCGTTACGTATATATAATAATATATATATTATTATCATATTATAACTGGTTTAGTTCTACACCATATACTTACCTATATATATAATCAGTGGCGTCCTATATATCGATGATAGGTACTGCATCAGGTGACTTACTGGCTATATTAACGCGTTACACCTCGAAAAAACGAACGAAGCGTTTCGTCGGACCACAAAATTGACATTGGTCAGAAATACCAATGTATCTGTTCTGTTATCGTTTAACCGAAATGTCGTGTCTTTTCACGACACCATTCACTTTATAATATACAGTCGTGCACTCATATACAGATGGCCCCGGTGACTAGCACTCTGTCTATAATACTTAGGTATCTTATACATAGGTATCTACAATCTACATGTAAAACAAAAATAATAATGTAATATTATAATATGTTTTATATTGATATATAAGCATATAATATTATTTAAATTAGATCTATAATTCATATTATATACCTATATAATATATTCTATATGAAAATGTAAAACTAAAAAACCTGCGGTCATTTTATTGCATTATTGCAGGCATATATACGAGTATCCGAGTACCATTATAGTATTATTGTTAATAAATGATTATCGATTACTGATTATATAATTGTGTACATCTTACTATTTGTTCGATAAATGTTATACTTGTGCAGTTGTGCTATAAACGTACTATGCATTGTAATTAATAATACAATGGTTTATTACCATTATATATAATAAGTGTATCCTAATGTCATTTTTTTAAGAGGCCCCAACATTTTCTTTTGCACTGGAACACTCGGAGTTCATGATCTGGCAATGTGTATGGTTAAATATACAGGTATACAGGTTTATATACAGTTATAAAACCCTAATAATTAGTATTTGTGCATAAATTTCTACTCAATTGTTAATCACATATTCGTTAAAACATAAAAAAAAAGACTTACAGTAACGCTTTCTACTACGTTTTGTTAATTCGCCAAGCACGTAATACATTTCTACGGGATCCGTCGTTTGTCTATACTGCACGATGCATTCTGGGTTAGAGACAATTTTCAAAATAAGCATTACATTTGAATATCAAACGCTAAACATACAAATTATATGTATACACATTACACATGTACACAACTAAATATGTTGTTTGAGAAAGAGAGAAGAGTACGTGTGTAAGCAAATTGTTGACACTATTTAAAATTTTTAAAATTTAACATGGCTAATAAATAATTTTATATGGCCAATGGCCATATATATACCATATAGATGTGCATTGTCTGCGGGAGACAAACAACATTATAATATATGAGTACCTTGTACTCACTATAAGTTTATTTTGAACACGAAAAATAGCCCGAAGAAAATGTGAGACCAATAAACGTTATTGTTACTCGTACCCGTTGCCTACTTAGATAGGTATCTATATCGCAATCATTTAGCGTGTCACAAACGATAGGTAACAGAAAATATTAATCGATGGATGTTTGATATGATTTATATTTATAATATGTAATGTACGTAAAGTACCTATAATGTATAGGTAACTGTTAGTTATTACCACCTCTGTCCTACTTATTACTTATAATATAATATATGATCTTTATTTATAATACTTTTAAAATTAAAATTGGACGTTTTAAAAACGTGTAATAAATAATTGTTCACGTATATATGTTTTTATTTTTACAACTAATAACATTTAATGACTTCAAATTAAAATTTAACTGTTGAATTGAATAAATGTATACATCATTAAGGATAACGGTATTCATCTCTAAAAACTGTATTCATTGAACACAACATATTATATTATTATAAAAAAAAAATAGTATAGTCGTAAGAAATTACATTCGTATTAATTACAACGCTATAAATGTGTTTTTCAACTGTATCAATCATTTTTTTTTTTATTTTGTATTCATCACAATCGTAACGGTGTGTATAATATAATTTACATTATGTACGCCGTAACGTACGCACGGTAAACGTGTCGTGCCGTGTTTAATGTTTGCCCCGTAAATTATAGTAAACGTTTATACCAACATAGGTACAATCAAATACTGAAATACCTAAAAAAAAAAAATCTGTATTTAATCGTAACCGCGTTGTTATGCCTGTTTGTATACTCGCCTAAATCTACAAACCGCGGGTTACTTAAATGCAGTTTTCGGCAGCGGCGGGTGTTTGGAAAAAATATAATAATATGTGTATATAATTACTATAATATTATTACGGCATAGATATTTTCTCGTGCATATAGTTCGAACGTTCTTTATAGTATTTAGAATCTATACCGTAGCGGGTGTTTCTAATAGATATATGTTATTGTTTTATTAGCGAATAAAACCAATCAATAATAATTAATAATAAGTATGAACATCACTAATTATTATCGATTAAGCTGCTTATCGATGGTGCACCGTAATACGCGCAGCGACCAAAACGGCATGCGCGTGTCCGATATACGATGAACGAAAAACTGGACGGTGTGTTCGAATTAAGTCGTTATAGTATATAATAATAATTATAATAATATAGTGTTCTCGACGTTACACTAGTATATAATAATAATAATAATAATAATAATTATACGATACAGTTATTATGTATAAAAATACGCGAGTAAAGAGCTACCATAAGTGTAAACATCCATACAGGTTCCTATAAATTAATATAACGTCTGCGCGCATACGGTATGTCTGTACATAATATTATAGTAGGTTTAAATTAGGTTAATAAAACGCTTCAAACCGCTATTATAAACGCGTTTCGCGCGTCCGCAGCTATATGGAGCAAAAAACTTCAAAAAAATATATAATATAAATGTACGGTAAATTCAAAATATATTTATATATAAATGTACGGTAAAATCACTCGGAAACCCTAACACTCACGGGCTATCGAATTATATACATTTTCGAATCACACACACGTAATATTATAGTGTTATTCTACACTCGCGGCGTAATCGTTGTCTATAGGATATAAAACATATTATGATTAATCGGTTTTATTGCTCGAAAGTAAACACGGAATAATATCGATATCGATATATTATGTATTAGCATATCTAGTCTGCGGTAGTATTAGTGTCGGCGAATTACGAATATCGCAATAACGTAATATGTAAATATTGTGAGAATGTGACTATGTGAGTGTATAATAATATAATATATGACCAGGCGTCTGCACCGTAACCGGATTCGCGTTCACATCGCACTCCGCCACCATCCCTTCGCCGGGGGGAAACCGTATCCATATTATATTGGTTGTACGTATATCATACTATCGCGGGCAACCGCAACCCGGGTGCTGGTTAATATTCTGTCTTGTTCAACGACGGCTACTTACCTAATTCAAGGGCGATTCCAGAGTCTACCCATTTACCGATATCGTCGGCTTAATTCGCAATTATCGTAACTCCAAAATGAGTATTGTTTAAATTTATCATTTGTGATTTTATTGATCTTTTTTGAATAATTTATACATTTATGGAGATACGACAATTTCCCTTGGTTGGAGGCTATTTGGAGTTGAGATAATTTCGTCGGAACTTTAACAGCTGATCATAGAGGAGAAATTGTCTAATCTGCAGAGTGAGAATAGTTTTAAACGATGCGTTAATTTTTTCTAAAAATAATAAAACCATAATCTCAAAATCGTCATTTTGGAGTTACGATAACTGCGAATTAAGCCGACGATATAATAATAATAATAATATGTACCGTACCTACATATATTATTATTATCGTAATAAAGATTCGGAGTTCGAGAGTCGCGCGTTTGCGTACCTATAATAAAACGCGGAGTCGCCGATTGTCGTTTTTTCTCGTCGTCGTCGTCGTCGTCGTCGTCGTCGTCGTACATGCAATAGTTAGATAAACCGACTTTCGAATCGGCAATCGCGTTTGGCACTCGTAAAGTCTCGACCAGACGAAAAGCGCAAAAAGCAGTCGTACGTTTAACAAGCGTTCGCCCATCTTCGTTTCCGCGGGTCCGTTATTGCGCAACTACGTCGGACGGCGTTCGCGTGTTATTATTAATTATACGTTATTCTTCCATCGGCGGAGATGCGCGTCGCGGATCGTGACGCTCCGCCGCCGCCGCCGCCGCCGACGTGGGGTCTCGGCCTCGGCTATTATCGATGTTTATCCGCTGCACCGCCGCCAAAACCATTTCGCAGGAGAGAAAGCCGCGAGTGTAATATAATAATAATAATATTATCGTAGCGCCCGTATGGGTACATTTTGCACTCAACAAGTGGTGGTGCCCCTACGGCCGCCGTCGATTGTACGTAACATATTATAATATTATAATATATTATGCGTATATCATAATAATATATTATTGTATTTATCGCGAGAGATATAAATATTATTGTTACTGTACAGTGTACACGCAAGACAAAATATAATGTAATACATATTTTAAGAATCGCAAGAGTGAGATAAGAGATGCGAAGAGAGGGACTCGAGGGAGTGAAAATAATATGAAATGAGCTCCGAAAAATGTGTCTAAGGTGGTGGTTTGTTGGCAAATCGCGTCACCGGGTCATCGATTTATCGCATACACATACATTCCCCCGCAAGTGTTAATACTATAAAATCAACGATATAACAAAAATAAAATATCATTAAATAATTGGGAATCATAAGAGTTATTAATAATTTTCAAAAATATGCATTTGATATAATAATTTATGTAGGTAATGAGTTTATGATCAAAACTGTATTGGTATCGCCCATCTCTAAATTATATTAAATATATTGTAACCAGTATATGGTGTGCAACCGTGGTCGTGGTGTTACCTTATCGTTGGGTATTGCAACAATACAAGTATATTATATTATTATGATATATTTTAAGCGAAGGTATTTTTTTTATTTTACTCTACGATTACCTATTACGACACCCTTTTCTTCGGTGGATATAATATTATACTATACGCAGACATTAGACATACATTGGTTCATGGTTGTGAATGAAAGTCTGTCAGACAATTATGTTTCTAGCTGTTAACCAATTAATGCGATTTTAGAGAAATTACAATATTATGGATTTAACTTTTACTAATTGATTATAGAACCGAACAACATTACTGCCACTGTCGATCGTTAGATGTTCTCATTAATTCTTCGTATAATTCCATATTTTATTATTATTTTTTGAAACGCTTACCAGTTATCGGTATAGTAAGTTTATAACTAAAAACCGATTTTTGGATGTATATGATAAATTATAATTAACTGGTTATAATAATTTATAATTGCCTGATTATCGATAAAATTGTACGCTCATACGTGAAAGTTAATATTTTGTTTTTTTTTCGTTGTTTTGATTTCCGGTTTTAAACTTGTATAATATAACAAATAACAATACATCGTAATATACTAAAATAAACAATAATTATTGTACTACGTTCGTTCATCACGATCGTGTCATGTGTGCAAAACGCAAATGAAAATTACTAGGATCATCGATAAGGCAATATCTATATTGTAGCTTTAAGCTTGCAAAATACATGCTTTTAGCTTGCAAAATAGGTACCTCAAACCCTGGGTGTAGTAGAACTGTAGAAGATCTGCAGCTATGTTCGTTCGGCGTTCAAAATACAAGTAAAGAGTCAAAATTAAAACTATGTAGTTATCGATCCCTGTAACCAAGTATATTGTTTCGTTTTGTCTAATTTGGAGTCATTATTACTTTCTAAAAACCTTTCAAATTTTTGCTTAATACGTGGTACGAGAGCGCGGCGCGCACGTGTCCGTGTGTGGGCCTATATTCTATTTATACGATTGTCTCGCTTTAGTAACATACAATATTATAATATTATGCGCAGTAAATATAATAATACCTAATGCGTATTACATATTATTACCATTCCGATTGTTTTCCGATTTGGGCGGGTACGGTGCAGTGTACTATTACTGCGACTATTGTCATCGTTTTCGGTATTTCTCCGCCGGTCGTCGGCTGCAAGTATAAAATAGTGGCGCACGCGGTATTAAACGGAACACGGACTGTACAGAGGTACGTTTTGAAAAACGTCAACGAGGATCTGACCTAAAACCAAGTATCGCGCGTATGCCCGACGACTAGTTTCAATTTCTATTGAAAACGCGCACGTGATTCATAAAGTTTCACCGAATGAAAACGAACAATGTATATAACAATATAATATATATATATTGCAAAAAAGAAAAAATTGCTATGAAAAAAATAATAAATGGAAAGGAATACTCGGCCATTCCTGTTTTGTGGAAGTGCGCCGTTTTATATATATATATACGTATACTATATACAGGTATTAGTCGTCACTATAGTCCTACATACGTGCCACGCCGCTGCAAGTCTTTCACGACGAATGTGTGTCACATTGAATATCAATCGCGTTCCGTCATGATGATGGAAACTGTATCGTTTTTCGACTCTGTTCAGAGCCGCGGGGTTTCGGTTTCAATAGACTGGCACAGATACATCGAAAAACCACAGGCATCGTTGCCTGCGATACCCATACCTATTAGTTTCGCGTTCGAAACCCGTCTATCTCACGTCTCAATGGTTTTGGAACCGATATAATAGGTGCTGCAGATAAAATTCTATTAAAGAGGTTGTACGCAATATCGTAATACGGCAGTCTCGGGCATTCGAATACTGCCCGAGTATTCGTTCATTATTATATACAGTGAATAGAATTAGAATATATTTATTACCACGATATCGTTGACTCGGCTCTTATGAAAATGTGACGATATTTGATGATATTTGTCTTAAATATTTTATTAACTATGTACGTTTTAATACGCAGATTATTTACAATTTATGTTATTGATTTGTTATAGGATGGGAGCTCAAAGGACTTCATTGTTACAAGTTTTTCAGCATAAAGCATTCATGGGAAAACGCAGCCCAACTGTGCAACAGGTATTTTTGACTAAACTAGAATGTTACGTTTGGATAATTCTTTAACGGCATACAAATTTGTATCCTGTTGTATAGGTATGGCAGTGACTTAGTACTAATTGAGTCATACACGGAAAATAACTACACTGCGTCATTGGCGAGGAGAAGTCTGGGGCCAGTAGATAGAAACAACCAGAAATATTGGTTGGGATTGGCTTCGTTAGACGATCTTCGAACAAATACTTTAGAATACGCCGGTGGAGTTTTAGTGTCACAATATTCCGGTAAATTGCAGAAACCAAACATCACTAGTTAAAATTAAGGAACGATTTTTAAAAAATGTCTTTTTGTTTTAGGATTTTGGTCGTTGTCTCAACCCGATCCATCTTCTGGAGAATGTGTTGACGTTACTGTAACTGATGAACAACAGTCGTGGGAGTTGCAAACGTGCGAATCTCTACTGCCATTTTTGTGCAGAGCTAATGCTTGTCCAACAGGTAAGATTTTTGAACAGTTTAATCCTAAAGTAATTTTATTTTCACGCAATTGCAATTTATTATTTAGGCTCGTTTCACTGCTCAAATGGGCGTTGCATCAATTCAGCATTTAAATGTGACAAGCAGAATGATTGTGGTGACTGGTCAGATGAACTGGATTGCTCTTCAAACTGCCACTATTATATGGCCAACAGCGGTGACGTAGTTGAATCTCCCAATTACCCACACAAATATGAAGCCCTGTCTAATTGTAAATGGACATTGGAAGGCCCACAAGGCCACAATATTTTATTACAGGTTTGGAAACAATAAAATAAAATAAATTAATTAATATTTATACATTTATTTTAAATATATTTTTATTATTAGTTCCAAGAATTTGAAACGGAGAAGTCGTTTGACACTGTTCAAATTCTTGTTGGTGGTCGTACTGAAGACAAAGCTGTCAATTTGGCAACACTTTCTGGGAAAATGGACCTAAGTAACAAAATGTTTGTGTCGGCTTCTAATTTCATGATAGTTAAATTTAGCTCAGATGCTTCAGTAGAACGTAAAGGTTTCAGGTAAACATTGAAATTGTATAAACATAATTTATAAAAGAAATATAATAAATCAACATTTCTTTTAAAGAGCTTCGTGGAAAACAGAACCACAAATATGTGGTGGTAATTTAAGAGCAACAACACAACCACAACCTTTGACTTCACCCGGATTTCCTAATAATTATCCTGGTGGTTTGGAATGCTTGTACACCATCACTGCTCAAGCTGGAAGAATCATTACTCTCGAGGTATTTATTTATTTTTTGTTAAAATAATTTTTAATTTTTAATTATATAAAATATCCAATTTTAGATTGAAGATTTAGAATTACAACAAAACAGAGACTTTGTATTGATTAGAGATGGAGATTCGCCAAAAAGTCAACCGATTGGACGTTTAACAGGATCGTTGGAAAACAATCCTAGGTTATTAATGTCTACCGGAAACCAAATGTACTTATACTTTAAAACAGGTTTGGGTGACAGCAAAAAAGGTTTCAAAATTAAGTACTCACAAGGTTGTAAAGCCACAATAACCGCTGCTAATGGAACAATTGCTTCACCTACTTTTGGTTTATCAAATTACCCAAGCAATTTAGAATGTCTCATTAAAATCAAGAACCCAACTATGAGTCCATTATCATTGAAATTTGATGCTTTTGTCTTACATCAATCTGATTACGTACAAGTTTACGATGGAGCAAGTACTAGTGGACTAAGACTTCATCCAAATAATGGCTTTACTGGAAGTACTCCTCCTAAGATTACACTTACAGCTGCCAGCGGAGAGATGTTAGTACGATTTGTAACAGACGCATTACACAATCAAAAAGGATGGCATGCAACGTTCTCAGCTGGTAAGAATTAATTAAAAATTTTAAGTATAACATTTATTATTAACTTAATTCTTAGATTGTCCAACATTGAGGCCTGGTGAAGGAGCATTAGAATCCAACAGAGATACTGCTTTTGGAACAACAGTTACTTTCTCGTGTCCTGTAGGACAAGAGTTTGCAACAGGAAAGTCGAAAATTACGACTGAATGCTTAATAAGTGGTAATTGGTCAGTTTCCTACATCCCAAAATGTCAAGGTAAGTCAAATATTATCAAATAAAATGTTTATACTTACTAATATTATTTTTTATAATATAGAGGTGTATTGCGGTCCCGTTCCACAAATTGACAACGGATTTTCAACTGGTTCAACCAATGTAACTTATCGTGGTCAAGCAATGTATCAGTGTTATGCAGGATTTGCCTTCCCATCCAATGAGCCAATCGAAAAAGTATCGTGCCTTGCAGATGGACGATGGGAAAGATTGCCAACATGTCTGGGTAAGTGAATAAGTTTTAATTTTGTAAACGAAAGCAATTTTTTTAATCGGTTGTTTTATAAAATATGTTAAGCTTCTCAATGTCCACCACTTCCGGAAACACCACATGCCAATTTTACGGTTTTAAACGGCGGCGGACGAAGCTATGGAACCATTGTGCGGTTCCAGTGCGAGTCAGGATATGTTCGGTCAGGACATCCTGTAGTACTTTGTATGAGCAATGGAACTTGGTCTAGTGGAGTTCCAGTCTGTTCCCGTTAGTATTTTTATACATTTATACTTGAACAAGTAACGGGGATTTGAGAGTTTTATTTTATAACGTTATAGGTGCTGAGTGTCTTGTACTACCTGAAATCAATAATGGATTCGTTATTGATCAAACTCGTAAATACTTTTATGGAGATGAAGCTCGTGTTCAATGTCATCGGGGATTCAAACTTACTGGAGGACCATCGATAATAAAATGTGGAGCTAACCAAACTTTTTCTAATGTACCAAAATGTGAAGGTAAATTTTTCATTTTTTTGTTGTTTTCACGCGATCCATGCATTATTATTACCTTAATAATTACATATATTGTATTTTGTTAATTAGATGTAAACGAGTGTGCTGCTAGTCAGTGTGATTTGTCTTCGACAGAATGTATCAATAGCTTAGGCGGTTTCCATTGCCGTTGCAAAACTGGATTTGCACCCACTATGGAATGCAGACCAGTTGGAGATCTTGGTTTGATTAGTGGAGGAATTTCAGACGATTCTATCACTGTATCTGGATCTGAACCGTCATTTACTAAAGAGGTAGATCTTGTATATTTTTTGTTAAAATAATGTGTACATATAAACAAATAATATACAAATGTAATAATAAACATTTGCCATATGTGTTTAGATGATGCGATTAAATACGATGCGCGGATGGTGTGGCACGAATGTTGAACCTGGCGACAACTGGGTTTTGATTGATTTAAAAGCACCAACAGTAATCAGAGGCTTTAGATCACAAGGAGTAATGAGAGGATCTAACAAAATCGCATTCTCCTCTGCCATAAGAATTCAATATTCAAATAATTTGACGGACGTGTTCAGGGATTACACTAATCCCGATGGCACACCAGTGGAATTCCGTATTTTAGAACCTAGTTTATCAGTGCTCAATTTCCCAATGCCCATTGAAGCTCAATATATTAAACTAAAAATACAAGACTACGTCGTTGCTCCTTGTTTAAAACTTGAGTTAGTTGGTTGTACTAGATTAGATTGTGCTGACATAAACGAATGTTCAGTTAACAATGGCGGATGCCAGCAAAAATGTATTAACAGTCCTGGAAGTTATGCATGTTCCTGTAATATTGGATATGAACTGTATGTGAAGAACGGAACTGCTGGATTTGTAATAAATGAATTTGAATCTGGAGAAAGAGATGGGGACGTGTACCAAAGAAATAAGACCTGTGTTCCAGTTATGTGTCCCAATTTACAAGCACCTGAATATGGTGTGGTTCTTTCTACAAAAGAATCTTATCATTTTGGAGATTTAGTTAATTTCCAGTGCAAATTCGGATATGTGATGGCTGGATCAGCATCTCTTTTATGTACATCCACTGGAGCATGGAATGGAACAGTACCTCAATGTCAATGTAATAAAACTTAACATTGATATTTTTTTTTTATCTACATAACATAACTGTATGTAAAATGCATATGAATTTTTACAGTTGCAAAATGTGTATCTCTTCCCGATGATAAGATTGAAGGTCTTAAAGTAAGTCGATTTGAAAAAGATGCAGTACTCGTGCCGTTCAAAGAAAATGTTACGTTAAAATGTGAAAACCCAGGACGAACCCTTCGAGGAACCGCCACTTCTAGCTTTAGACAATGTGTTTATGATCCAAAACCGGTAAGTCAAAATTAAATATTTTATAATTACAATTGTATTTTATTTTAAAATCTTTAAAGGGTTTCCCTGAGTATTGGTTATCTGGAGCAACTCCGTCGTGTCCAAGAGTAGATTGTGGTGTACCAATGCCTACAGCTGGGGCTGAGTATGGAAATTTCAAAGATACGAGATATCAATCATCTTTCTTCTTTGGTTGTCAAGATACATTTAAACTTGCTGGGCAGACCGATAAGAACGATAATGTAGTGCGTTGTCAAGCAAATGGTGTTTGGGATTTCGGAGATTTAAGATGTGAAGGTCCCGTGTGTCAAGACCCTGGAAGACCTACAGATGGTTATCAAGTAGCCACAAGCTATGAACAAGGCTCTGAAGTACAATTTGGTTGTAATAAACCAGGCTACATATTAATTAATCCAAGGCCTATTACATGTATCCGTGAGCCCGAATGTAAGGTTATCAAACCATTAGGTTTGACTTCCGGTAGAATTCCAGATTCAGCTATTAATGCAACATCAGAAAGGTAAATTTTTTTCTTAATTTTTTTTAAAATAAAAACTAATCAAAATTTATTTTCAGGCCAAATTATGAAGCTCGTAACATTCGTCTAAATTCTGTTACTGGTTGGTGTGGTAAGCAAGAAGCATTTACATATGTTAGCGTAGACTTGGGACAAGTATACAGAGTCAAGGTATAAATATTTTAAGTTTATCAATGAATAATTATAGACATTAATATAAAAACTTTATTTCAGGCCATCCTTGTGAAAGGTGTAGTTACTAATGATATCGTAGGACGTCCAACTGAAATTCGCTTCTTTTACAAACAAGAAGAAAAAGAAAATTTCGTTGTATACTTCCCTAATTTCAATTTAACAATGAGAGATCCTGGAAACTTTGGTGAACTGGCTATGATTACTTTACCAAAATATGTGCAAGCACGATTTGTCATTTTAGGTATGTTTAACATATAACTGATTAATAATTTTATATCAAATGTTGATACATCAAAAATATAAATTGTATGTACAATTTTAGGAATTGTTAGCTATATGGATAATGCCTGTTTGAAATTTGAATTAATGGGTTGTGAAGAACCAAAAGTTGAACCTTTATTAGGTTTTGACTATGGTCATTCGCCGTGTGTTGGTGAGTTTAATAAACATAACCTATTTAAAATTAAAGCAAAAATGCTAAAATACTAAAATATTTTAGATAACGAACCTCCAGTATTCCAAAATTGTCCAACACAACCGATTATAGTACGTCGGGGACCTAATGGAATAGAACCAGTTAATATGACAGAACCAGTTCCAGTTGACAACAGTGGTAGCATTGCAAGACTTGAAGTAAAACCACAAAGTTTTAAATTACCATTCTATACATTCCAAGATACAGCAGTAAAATACGTTGCGTTTGATTTTGACGGAAATGTAGCAATCTGCGAAATAAACATCACAGTTACAGGTAGAACTCAATGACACTTAAAGTAAAATTACCGTATTATAACGTTTTATACTTATTCTTAGATGAAACCCCACCACAATTGAGCTGTCCTCAGAGTTACGTCATTGAATTAGTGAACAAACAAGATAATTATGTGGTAAACTTTAATGAGACTCGTAGACGAATTAATGTATCAGACGCTTCTGGCGAAGTCACGCTTACATTTAATCCAGATCGAGCTTCAATTGCTATTGGAGACTTTGAAAATGTAACAGTTACGGCGGCTGATAAATTTGGAAACAAGGCTACTTGTTATTTCCAGGTAATAATCCTAATATTATTTATTTGAAACAAAAAAAAAACAAATTTGTACAAATGCATCTTATTTAAATCCCTTATTTATTATTATGATGTATGAATTGTAGGTTTCAGTACAAGCAACTCCTTGTGTTGATTGGGATCTTAAACCACCATCAAATGGAGCATTAAATTGTTTGCCATCTGACGACAATGGTTTGGAGTGTATAGCTACTTGCAAAGCTGGATTTAGGTTTACCGACGGACAACCAACAAAATCATTTACTTGTGAACAAAGAAGTCTATGGTCTCCATCTTCAGTTGTACCAGATTGTGTATCCGAAGATACACATCAAGCTGATTACCATGTAGTACCATCTGTAACTTATCGTGCTAATGGAGCAGTCCCATCTTTATGTTTAAGACAATACGCTGATATTTTAAGCCAACATTATGGACCTCTTAATGATATTTTGACAGAAAGATGTTCTGCTGTTAAAGTCAACATGAATGTATCATTCATCGATACTAAACCACAACTATTAGATGAAAACTTAGTGCAGGTATATTAGATAATCTAATTAATGTATTTATCTGTATGAACTTGTAAATTATTCGTATAAAAATAAAAATTATACTTAATTTTTAATATATTTGTTTTGTTTTTAGATTGATTTTGTATTGGGGGTTTTGCCAGAAGTTAGACAGCCTCAATTATATGATTTCTGTGGATCAACTTTGAATTTAGTTTTCGATCTTAGTGTTTCATATGCTAGTGCTGCTATAGAACCACTATTGAATATATCAGCAGTAGCTAATCAATGTCCTCCGTTGAAGGCTCTCAGATCATCTGTATCAAAAGGATTCACTTGTAATATTGGCGAAGTACTTAATATGGACACTAATCAAGTGCCTCGATGCTGTGAGAAATAAATGTTAATTATATTATGATATGCATTAAGCTAATATCACTTTTGTCATTTTAGTGCATTGCCCGGCTGGAACTTTTGCTGGAATCAAACAAACATCGTGTATGCCATGTGCTCGTGGGTATTACCAAGATACAGCTAGACAAGGCGCTTGTATGAAATGCCCTAATGGAACATACACTAAAGAATTGGGATCAAAAAGTCTGAAAGACTGTATTCCTGTGTGTGGATTTGGAACTTATTCACCGACAGGTCTCGTTCCTTGTCTCGAATGTTCTAGAAATAGTTATACATCAGAACCGCCTACTTCTGGTTTCAAGGAATGTGTATCATGTCCACCTAATATGTTTACATACCAACCTTCTGCTCCAAACAAAGATTTTTGCAGAGGTATTATTTTTTTGTCATAATCCATATGTGTTCACATCATAATTATTTAAACGTTACAGCTAAATGTCCTCCTGGCCAGTATTCAGAAACTGGTTTAGCACCCTGCTCACCATGTCCTCCAAACCACTATCAAGCGGGAAGTGGACAAACTGTGTGTTTGGGATGTCCTACAAATACAAAAACTAAAGGCGCTGGAGCAGCAGGACGAGATGAATGTCAATCCATCGTATGCACCGAGAGCTCGTGTTTACACGGTGGACTTTGTGTACCTCTCGGCCATGGAATACAATGCTTCTGTCCAGCTGGATTTTCAGGAAAGCGTTGTGAAATCGACATAGACGAATGTGCTTCTCAACCATGTTTCAACGGTGGTTCATGTATAGACCTTCCTCAAGGTTACCGTTGTCAGTGCAAAAACGGATTTAGTGGAATTAATTGCCAAGAAGAGAAATCTGACTGTAGGAACGATACATGTCCCGAGAGAGCAATGTGTAAAGATGAACCTGGGTTAAGCAACTTTACATGTCTTTGTCGTAGTGGGTACACAGGACAAAATTGTGATATGACAGTAAGTGATGAAAAAATAAATAAAATTATAACTTAATAAAACTTATTAAATACTATATTGTTAATTATTCATAGATTGACCCATGCATGGAAACAATAAACCCATGTAAAAACTCAGCTACTTGCACAGCATTGAAACAAGGCAGATACAAATGCGAATGTAAGCCCGGTTGGGAAGGTGAACATTGTGATGTAAACATCGATGACTGCGCAGAACGACCATGCCTTCTAGGAGCTGCTTGTACAGATCTTATTAATGATTTCAAGTGCGCGTGCCCACCAGGTTTTACTGGAAAACGTTGTGAAACAAAAATTGAAATATGCGCGGCTAACCCATGTCAGAATGGTGTGTGCGTTGATAGATTGTTCAGTCATCAATGTGTATGTCATCCAGGATGGACTGGTGCTGCTTGTGAAATCAATATTGACGATTGTGCAAGTAGCCCATGTGGAAACGATGGAGAATGTACAGACATGGTGAATGGTTATTCCTGTACTTGTGACGTTGGTTATACCGGTAAAAGGTGTCAACATTTGATTGATGATTGTGCTTCGGGACCATGTCAAAATGGAGGATCATGTGTTGACATGTTGGACGGGTTTATGTGCCGTTGTAGACCTGGTTATTTAGGTCTGCAGTGTGAAGCTGGAATTGACGAATGTTTAAGTGATCCCTGCAGTCCCGAAGGCACTGAACAATGTTTAGATTTGGACAACAATTACAAGTGTGTATGCCACGCCGGATACGCTGGAAATATGTGTGAAAAGAACATTGACGATTGCGCTTCTTCGCCGTGCATGAACAACGGTAAATGTTACGATGGTGTCAACACGTTCTCTTGCCAATGTCCACCTGGCTGGACCGGAAAACGATGCGAAATCGATTTAAGCTCGTGCCAGAGTAAACCATGTTATAACGATGCGACGTGTATTAACTTGTTCCAAGACTATTTCTGCGTGTAAGCATACGTATTTCAGTATAAAAATAAAAATATATTTAAAATTGTACTACGGGATTGTTACATATTTTACCTTATTTTTTTAGATGTCCATCAGGAACTGACGGTAAGCAATGCGAGACAGCACCAGAACGTTGTATTGGTAATCCATGTATGCACGGAGGTAGATGTCAAGATTTTGGATCTGGATTAAATTGTACGTGTCCAAGTGATTACGATGGAATCGGTTGCCAATATGAGTTTGATGCTTGTCAAGCTAACACATGTAAAAATGGAGCGACATGTATTGATAATGGACCGGGGTACAAGTGCATCTGTCCACCTGGATTTATGGGCAAAAATTGTGATGAAGATATAGTTGACTGCAAAGAAAACTCATGTCCGCCTACAGCTACTTGTATCGACCTTACTAATAAGTTCTATTGCCAATGTCCGTTTAATTTGACGGGAGATGATTGCAGAAAAAGTAAATTCCAAAATACGCTTAGGAAATGTTTAAAGATTTTAATTGTCAAATTTATATTTTAGCTATCCAAGTTGATTACGATTTTAGTTTCCCAGAAGAGACATTAAGTAGTGCAGCATTAACAGTTCCGTTCCAATTTACGGGGGCTAGAGATAGTTTCACTATTGCCATGTGGGTTCAATATGCACAAAAAGACGAGCCAGGAATATTCTTCACGCTTTACAGTGTCACGTTAGTTTAATTAAACAATAATCAATAATGTGTATTTATGAAAAATATAATTAATTTGAAATTGTATTTAGGTCTCCTCACGTTGTACAGGGTCAACGAGTACTTATACAAGCTCACTCTAGTGGTGTTGAGGTATCAATTTTCCCAGAACTTCAAGATGTATTTTTGGCTTTCCACGAATACACTACTATTAACGATGGACAGTGGCATCACATCGCTATCGTGTGGAATCAAGGTACGCTAACATTGATCACCGAAGGATTAATCGCTAGTAAAATGGAAGGTTATGGAACGGGAAGAAAGTTACCGGAATTGTGAGTTAATTTGTATATTGATCTATGATGAATATATTTTATAAAACTTTTTTCCATTACAGCGGTTGGGCTGTGTTAGGAAAGCCAAGGATGGACAGAAAGACATTTACTGAGGCTGGTTTTAAGGGTCAGCTGAACAAAGTACAAATTTGGGGACGGGCTCTTGATGTCACTAATGAAGTGCAGAAACAAGTGCGTGATTGTAGAACCGAACCAGTACTCTACCAAGGATTAGTTCTCACATGGGCAGGTTTTGACGATATCCAAGGGGGCGTTGAAAGAATCGTTCCTTCGAAATGCAGTCAACACTCTTGTCCAGCTGGATACACCGGACCGAACTGTGAACAGCTTCAAGTCGATAAAAAACCACCTCAAGTTGAATATTGTCCAGGTGATCTCTGGGTAATTGCGAAAAATGGATCGGCAGTTGTAAATTGGGATGAACCGAGATTCACTGATAACGTTGGAGTTGTAAGAGTTGAAGAAAAGAACGGTCATAAACCCGGCCAAACACTTCTATGGGGAACTTACCGTATCGCATATGTAGGATTTGACGAAGTCGGTAACGCAGCAGTATGCTCTTTCAGAGTGTACGTCCTGTGTAAGTAAAGTTTTAAATATCGTTTTCTAAAAAGCTTTGACACATAATACACAAATAACGCTTAATGTATTTTATTTGGTTACAGCTGAATTTTGTCCAACGTTGGCAGATCCAATTGGTGGAAAGCAACAATGCAAAGATTGGGGTTCCGGTGGACAATTCAAAGTGTGCGAAATCAGTTGTAATCCGGGATTAAGGTTCTCGCAAGAAGTTCCGAAGTTCTACACGTGTGGCGCTGAAGGTTTTTGGAGACCCACCATAGATCCGGCTTACCCGACAATCTATCCTGCATGTTCAGCATCTAAACCAGCTCAACGAGTGTTCAAGGTTGACATGAAATTCCCTACGTCAGTGCTATGTAACGAAGCAGGACAAGGAGTGCTGAGACAAAAAGTTCGAAATGCAATAAATACGTTGAACAGAGAATGGAATCTCTGTTCGTATTCTATTAAAGGAACACGTGAGTGCAAAGATTTGAACATTGACGTAAAATGCGATCATCGATCTTCCAGGCCATCGAGAAATGTAGAAAACGATGAAAATGATTCTGCTGTAGCAGTAAGGTTAGTATAAATACTGTTTATATTACAAATTATAATATACCTATATACAGGCTACTATATGGAGATTTTTTTCACATCAATCACTCGTTAACTAAATGATGGTTGTGTTTAACATTTTAGAGATAAAAGGCAAGCCAGTGACACATACTCAGTACAGATTTCGTTCCCAGCCATCAAGTAAGTAGTATTCATCGGTCTAGCCGGTGGTGTATATGACGAGTATCGTAAATTGAGTACTAACACTTTGTTGTTTGTAGTGATCCAGTGGTTAACGGTAACTCGAACCAAAGGGCAAATATTCAAAGGTTATTGGAAAAACTCATATTGGAAGAAGATCAATTTGACGTGCACGACATACTACCGAACACCGTCCCGGACCCAGCTTCTCTGAACTTGGAATCCGATTATGCATGTCCCATTGGTGAAGTGGTTATGGCGCCCGACTGCGGTAAGACACTGTCATGGACATAATATACTGTTGTTGTTATTGATTCAATTATATGACAACCTTCTCGTTTGCGTTTTGTTTTACAGTCCCATGTTCCGTGGGAAGTTACTTTGAAAAGGAAACGAAAAAATGCGTGCCGTGCGTGGTGGGTTCGTACCAAAGCGAATCCGGGCAGTTACAGTGTTCAGTGTGCCCAGCTATTGCGGGAAGGCAAGGTGTGACTGTGTCGACAGGTGCTAGGTCGGCGTCCCACTGCAAAGAAAGGTGTCCGGCAGGCAAGTACTACGACGACGAGGCCGGTTTGTGCAGGAGTTGCGGTTACGGATTTTACCAACCGTCGGAAGGCAGTTTCAAATGCCTTCTTTGCGGCCTCGGCAAGACTACGCGTACCACGGAGGCAGTGTCCCGAGAGGTTAGTCAAGCGATCATAATAATATAATACGTATACAAGATTGCGCGTTTTGTCATGTTGTCTGATTGGCGTTTTGTTGCAGGAATGTCGAGACGAATGTGCCGATGGCATGCACTTGGGCATGGAAGGGGAATGCGAACCGTGTCCTAGAGGCACTTACCGAACTCAAGGTGTCGAACCGGCATGTCAACAATGTCCGGCCGGTAGGACAACCAAGCAATCTGGAGCTTCCAGCATTGAAGAATGCTCGTTGCCAGTCTGCGTTCCAGGTAATTAAATGTCTTCTACTCAATAATCGTATAATATCAGCGTGATATAGACCCCATCTGACCGCGAGTGATAACGTTGTTGCAGGCACGTACTTGAACTCGACCCAGAACAGTTGTATTTCGTGCAAGAAGGGCACTTACCAACCAGCCACGCAGCAGACCATTTGTTTGCCGTGTCCACCGAACATGAGCACCAAGACCATGGCTGCTGTAAGTATATTATATTCGAAACGAAAACAGCCATCGCCGCAAGTGTTGTATCTGTCATGATAAATAATAATCACTTCGTTTGAACAGACGAGCAAGTCCGAATGCTGGAACCCGTGCGAGGCGAACGTGGCGGGCAAGCACTGCGATGCTAACGCTGACTGTCTGCTGATACCGGAGACGTCCGACTTCAAGTGCGAATGCCGTCCAGGGTTCAACGGAACCGGTAAGGTGTGCAAAGATGTCTGCGACGGTTACTGCGAGAATAAGGGCACGTGCGTCAAGGACCTTCGCGGTCAACCATCGTGCCGTTGCGTCGGATCATTCATCGGCCCCCACTGCGAGGACAAGTCCGACTTCGCGTACATCGCTGGCGGTATCGCAGCCACCGTCGTGTTCCTCATCGTCATCGCGCTGTTTGTGTGGATGATCTGCGCTCGATCTGAGCGAGTCAAAGAGCCTAAGAAGCTGATGGCCCAGACCAACGACCAGACTGGGTCCCAGGTCAACTTCTACTATGGCGCAGCCCCATACGCCGAGTCCATAGCGCCGTCTCACCACTCCACGTACGCACATTACTACGACGACGAGGAGGACGGCTGGGAGATGCCCAACTTCTACAACGAGACGTACATGAAAGGTAAAGATGTACAGAGTAAAAAATATCTAGAATATCTGTAATTTTTTGATTACGGTTTTTAACTGCGATGGTGTATAATACTATACTGTATTTGTTACGAAATCTCGGCGGTTAGATTAGTGTTATTTTAAACGATGTTTGTGTGTTCGCAGAGGGTCTGCACAATGGCAAGATGAACAGCTTGGCCAGATCAAACGCCAGTATTTACGGTAACAAAGAAGACTTATACGACAGACTCAAGAGGCACGCTTACAACGGCAAGAAAGGTTAGTAGTTTGGTATTTTATTACCATTTATTATGCTCTGTAGTACGATATTTAATAGCCTATTCTGTGTCCACAACGCCTCGTGACCATAAGTTATTATTTCTTAAATGTTGGCATTATATTTGCACAGATTTCTTGATCGACGGGTCGTGTTAATACAATTCATATAATAACTATTACTTCAAATTTTTTTTGGTTTCGGTTCCCTTGATCAGGGTTGTACTTTACAGTTTTTTGTCAGGTTAGTCGGCGGAGTGCGAATGCGTCTGATGAGTCCAGAGGTACACATGTCGCTGTACCTGTAGCCTAGAACAGAATTAGTGTATACCCAATCCGAGGTGTTAGGAGTTAGAATTGAATACAAATTAACAATTGTGAATTTCGTTTGACCTGTCTTTTATACATGTTTACAGATAAAAGCGATACCGAAAGCGAATGCCAGTAAATAGACTACAAAAAATAATAAGTTGCTCAAAAGTAAAAAAAAAAAAAATATAAATATAATATATTATATTACAACAATTTGTACGAGTCGGGCGAACGTGGTCCGGGGTCAAAAAATCAAAACCAAACGGAGTGCGTGTCCTAATTGTCCACTTGCATCGGTCAAACTCTAGGAATGACTATTTGGCCTACACCCGACTTTTCCTCAAGACAATACAAACCTAATTATTTATAATTTAATATAGAAATTTAGTGTCATAATATTATGTACGCGATGGTTTTGTATGTATTGTGTAAATAGATATAAATATAATTGTTATTATTTTTAACAAATCCTAATGCATCCAAACATTAGCGTATAGGAATAAGAGACTATTGGCTCATAAACCAAATTTGTACAGTTTAGACGATTTTTATTATTTACAATTTTTAAGTGTCATTATTCAATCATTTTTTATCGTAGCTTGTAAGACAAAAATAAATAATTTATTTGTTTTAAATATATATATTTTTTTTTTTTACCATCAAATAAACAACAAAATAAAGTATAAATATAATTAATATGCATATTTCAGTATATTATATTATTTTCAAATTTCATAGTAACATTTAATATTATTTTTATTAATAGGCAATAAAGATAAATATTTCCGGACTATTATTATAAAAAATAAACAATCCACAAAAAGGAACTTAAAATAATTGAACATTCTCATCAGATAAAATAGGTAAGTATTAAAAAAAAAACACATATTTCACAAAAATAAATAAAAATTGTTCCTACTCAAAAACAATTCAGCACCTTCTAAAAATCAAACAGAGGCATAATAAATCTTTACAAACTGAAATGCTATAACTTGTAAGTACTTTATATCAATATGTTAAACATTCCACGACTCGAGTAAAATCAACTCTGCAGTGTACATTTTCAAACACATGATTGTGCCCACAGGAGTAGCACATGACATATAATACATTTAAATTACTTTGATAATACAGCTGTTAGAATTAAAATAATATAACACTAGTTTATGTACATTTTTGCTAGGCAAATATAAATTAAAAATACTCATAAAAAAATATACGTTAAAAAAACATATTGAGGTAATTAGAATGTACATTATAGTAATGATATAAGTAAATGTGATTCTGAATGTTTATTAAATAACATAATGTACCTAATAATAATTTCTTAAAAATATTTTTTTGCATTACCTGCCATCACGGTTAGATACTAATCTCATGGCATCATAGCAGACATCGCATATTAGATTAAGTATATTACTGTAAGTACAACAAAATAGTAACATTTTGTACATTAATTTTAAGAGTAGTAAGCATAATATCATAAGAACTAAGTACGTACATATTTACGTACAACCTAAGTTATTATATTCCTCAGACATTTTATACGTATATTGATCTCGTCAAATAATGAATTAGTTAAATATTTTAAAAAGTCATACTTTTTACACATAAACATCATCATTAGTTCACAGTTTGATATTCTAATATTAAGAAAGACATTTCTTATGTTATGCAATGTAAAATAAGAATGTTAAAATTACTATAATATTATATTTTTTGAATAATCAGTAGATCAACTAGGTGTTATTTATATAATATTAAAATGTAGACTGTAGAAGCATTATTATTAAAATTTTAATTTATGTATTAATATTAAGTGAATATAATACACGACATAATATAAGCTACACAAATTTTGATTATTTTGACATTTTATGTGTAATAGTGATAACTGATAATAAATAATAATACATATAGTTAAACATCAAAAATGTTATTCAATTTCAGTATACTATACTCTTAATTACATCTATAGCTGAATAGGTGATAAAAAATAATAACAAAATAAATTATAATATATAATTTTAATAATATTTTTGTACTTTAAATATCTACAATACACATTATAGAAATTGACTAAAACCAAATATCAAAGATTTTACAAGTTAATCGTTAATTCAACCTATGATAATGTTGATTACTCAAAGGGAGATTATTTCACAGAAACAGAAATAAAGCTTAGTTAAGTTTGTATTGACAGTATTAAATAATTAAATAATTTCCAAAGCGAACGAATATAATATTAATATTTAACTTGAAATTTATATTGCAAATTAGTATTTGAAATAATGAAATATTTATTTGATAAAGATACCAATGGTTTTTCTAAACATAGATTTTTTTTTTTTAATTGTAAACATTTGAGAATAACAAGAAAAAAATGAGTTTAAGGGACTAATTCCTTAAGACAAATTAAACAGGTTAAGTATAATATCATTATACATTTTATGAGATATAAAACTTACAAATTAAATTCATTGCAGTAAATTGTTAAAAAATAAAATATATAGCTATCACACACTTATTTTTCAATAATAATATTTAGATAGTCTAATTAAACTTAATATACCTTAAGATAAACTCCTGCTGCTCTTTAGTTATATTGGCAGTATATTACGAAGAAAACCCATTACATTGTTTTCATCCACCGCATCTATTCGGTTTCTTAGGATAGTGATCATATTATCTTCATCTCTAATTTCAAGTAAAGGTGGATCTAGATAATTTTAAGTAAAATTGTTATTACCTGGGGTTTAAGTTATTTATAATGTTGCAAAAATACTCACTCATATTACCAACTTGCTTAGACCAGACTTCATGAGATAAACACCTCACTTGACGGGCCATAGGGACGTTGAAAAAACCCATAGACGCCTGGCGCAGTACATTGGCCTCAAAACGAGCTGGATTCCAACTCGTTCGACTCGGATCTTCCGTAACTACTTCCAGTTGCAAGTAAGCCTCTAGGTAACAAGTATCAGTCTCGGGGTTCCACAGAATCACACACTTTGTCTCAAAACCCCTAAGTCAACATGTACAGTATATTGAAATGAGTTGTGTACATATAGGCACCTACATTATAATAAGTACTAAGCACCTAACACAAAGTACCTGCTATTCAGCGGTTGACAAAGGGGTGTAGGTCTCTTCTCCTCTTCTGTGTTCAGTCTTATGCACAATACAATTAAAATGTCACCATTTAATGGACAAATCTATTAAGACACATTTGAATATGTTTTAGTTAAAATATAATATCATTAAATTGCAAACTGAATAAAATAAACACATATTTACATCAACGATAGAAGAGTCATAGTCATTATAGCACCAAAATTTGTGACCTTCTAGATTGCAAATAATCTCGGCCACTTTATAACTAACATGTTCAAAATCTAAACTTGCCTGTTTTATAACGCAAACATTTTTTTCCTAAAGAAAAATATAACTAGATTAATAAATTAATATAATATATGCTAATGAAAATGTTTTAATATAAATACTACTCAGAGATATTAAAAAATGATTGACAGCATTTTTATTTTTTAACTTTAAGCAAACATAATAATAATTGTATAAGGAAACATTTCAAAATAAGTAGGTAATACAAATTATTTCTAAGAAATGTCAAATACTAAACTCCTACTACTTATTTAAGATGTTTACTAAAATATAATTATTATCAATATTAATAATATAATTTTTTTAGATTAGGGAAAATACCGGTTTTCCAATTTTAGCAGTATTGATCATTTGCATTTGAGCAGACGCAGACCCGTGCACAGATAATGGAAGTGCGCATAAAGACCCTGTTATACCATCATCTTCTGCAATTAAAAAAAAAAAAGTTATAAAAATGACTATATACATATGTATTAAATTTAGTATTATAAATTATAAATCATTACAATCTAAAGATTGATGTAATAATGTGATACATTTATATAACAATTATTAGTTAGTATTAGTAAATGGTTATCCATACTCTAGTAAAGAGAATTTCCTACACATCCATGTCCTATAACCCAAAAACCCTAAATCCATAACCTAAATTATTTCATACAACTCAAGTTATGGAATTCACCTTTTTTTTCTTTTTGAACTGACAGTAGAGGAGGCTCTGTGTGAACAATGCTTCTCCTCTGCTGCCATCGTTTATTAATGTTAACAATGGAATTCCACTTACTATTTTTGGAATAATTTTGTAACATAAAATAATTTATTTTTAATATAATTTCTAAATAGTAAATGTATTGTTGTCAATCAAAATTGTAATGTAAAGGAAAAACAATTATAATTTATGAACATTAAAAATCAATATTTTTTTCATTTTTGGTCATGAAAAAAATGAATAATAATAAAACTACCATCTAAATCTGTAGTGACTGAGACAATTTCTTCATCTACTTCTATGTACTGTCTTTCCAATTTCACTGAACATCCTTGTAATGGTACGGATCGGAATGAACTACTTGATTGATTTCCTAATTTATCAATATCAAGTTGTATAAAATATGAAAAAAAATTGTATCTTTTATAGTAAAAAGTGTGTTTTAAACTATGTTTATAAATATGTTTACCTTGAATATTATCAGGAACGATCATAACACTGATTTTCTTATCACAGGGACTTTTGGAATTTTTAAACAATGGAGTTTTATTTCTTGGCTTGAGCACATTGGTAATCTTCCTGTTGGTACTATCAGGACTCTTAATGTCTCTATCTTCAGAGGTAACTGAACGTGGTGATGATAAACAATCCCAGTCGGCAATGATTGCATTTAATTCTTGAGCAAATAACAATTTTCTATCACAGTCATTTAATATATCATCTTCATAGTCTGTTTGTATATATAATGGTGTTTGATCAACCGCTGAAGGTCCAGGCGATTCACGGCGTTGAAAGAGACTTTTTTTAGATGATGGATGAACATTTTCCATATCTTCTTCTTCCGAACAAAATTCATACATTTTATCTGCTATTCTTCTTCGCCTGAACCATTTAAATTTAAGCAAACAACTATCATCATTTTCATCAAAATCATAAACCTATTGGGTAAACAATTAAAACATCAGATTAATAGCTAAAAATAAAAATAATTGATTGCAACTTTGTTTACCTTTTCAGCATCTTTCATCCTTAAAAGACGATGGTTGTTATAATTAGGCATGGCGTTTAGAGCAGCCATTGTCATATCTTGTTCTTTATCAAACTGCAATCAATAAAAAATAAAACATTAAAATACCAGGTGATTCTTTTATCAAACAACAGTAACAACACTCATTATTTCAAAAATTGTAAATATTTTTGAAAATATTTTTTTACCTATTTTCAAGTAATTTACAAAACAACTTTTTTACTAAAAAATTATATTTTTAAATATTTTTTTTAAGTTTCTTACTTTTTTGAATGACAATATGTAATTTTAATTTGATATTCCCAAATTTCATATTTTTCTAAGAGTTTTGATCCATAAAAATCGAATTTAGGACGATTAGTTTATGAGTTATAAGTATTCAAAGTTTAGATGAGCGGAGTAGTTGACAAACATTTGGCAGGGTAATCTCAAGCCACTCCACTCTGCTCATCTAAACTTTAAATACTTATAACTCATAAACTAATCGTCCTAAATTCTATTTTTGTGTATCAAAATTCTTGGAAAATAATGAAGTTTTGGAATATCAAATTAAAACTACATGTTGTCAATATAATTATTTAATAAAAAAGTTGTTTTGTAAATTACTTGAAACTATGAAAAAAAATATTTTCAAAAATATTTACACTTTTTGAAATAATGAGTGTTGTTTGATAAAATAATCACTCTGTATATTAAATTTATCATTTTGGTTAACATACAAAACATCTTGTATCAATATGTCTTCTTTTGACACCTCTTTCTTGATTATCACTTTTAGTTGCCATTTTATAACCAAATTCAGTCAAATCATTACTAAGCCTGTAAATTAAAATGAATCACTTAATATGAGTTCAGCGACTAATTTATGTTTAAGGCATATACTTGTGAGCTAATGGAACATTTATGTTTTCTGATTTATCAGATTTAGTAATTTGATTTTTATCTAAATCAATATTTAAAACGTGAATAAAATTACACGTATTGAGCACAATATGATCATCATATTTCAACGACACAGAAGGCTCTAGTCGAGGATACGGATGCGACACTGTGAATGACGTGTGTACAGTAAGGCCATGAACAAGACATGTGTTTCCCAAATAATACTTGGAAAGATCTATACACAAATTAGTTGTAATAAAGTAAATTGAAAAAAAAAAAATCATGAACAATCTTTACATACCTTCATCTCTATGTTCATAGGCTACTGATTGACAATCTTTACAGTTATTTAAAGATGGTAATGTGGTAACTGTAATGTTAATTTTGTGCATGTCACAATCATCATCTTCAGATGCCACACTATATATAGAAATAGAAGAATACTTAATAACAATATTATTTATTTCAATAGAACTATTTACCTTTCACCAAAAACTACGATTCTGTCGGACCGGTTTGGCCATTGAACAATATAAATATTTAAAAAATCACTAAACTCAGCGTTTTCAAATAATGAAATTTCTGAAACCCTAAAAGCTGATTGGCCCGGCCGAAAAGCCCAAAAATGCAGTTTATATTTCATGTTTAATGAAGACATAAGAGGACCATCAACAATAACTATATTCTCTGTGTCTACTATTGTGTAAGTCAATAGAAATCGACCACATCGAGTTAAACCCATAAATACATGACTAAAAGAACAAAAAATATATAAAAAAAATACATTAAATTAAATATATAATAGTTTAAAGGAACAAATAAAATTTGATTTACTAACTCAGAAATGTCTTCTATAATATCTGGCAAGAAAAATTTACCATAATCTGGATTGTCTTTAAATAAATATCTTGTATTGTTTTGAGGTTTATGCTTGTATTTAAAAGTACCGTGTACCTAGAAACATGGCAGAATAATACAAATTATTAATTATTACTTTTTTGTAGACTATTAATCAACACATACGTTTATGTGAACCTAAAAGCCACTCATACAATATGTTGAAAAATTAAATTGGATATGAATATTTGTATGAGTTTAGGAGTTCTTAATGATCAAATTAACTTATTTCATACAAATTAGGAAAAAAATATTATAATCAATAAAATTTACATAGTAAATATATAAATATTAAGTAATTGTGATTAGTTGTATTATTTAAATAAAAGTACAAGCTAGTTTTAATATTCTTTACTATAATTATGTATTATTATATAGTTTAACGAGATAAATGTAATTCAAATAGGTACTTGTAATGAAATAGCTAGAAAATTAACAATAATTTGATGTAATTACACATTCACTGATAAAAATTGAATTAATTCGATACGTTTCAAAGTTAACATTAAAATAGTAATTAGGTAGGTATGAAAAAAAAAATCAGTAGAATAAATGATAAATTGGTTTAACCACAATCCCGGTGGTGACTTAAAAAGAATTTATGGGTTCCACTTTTAATTTCACAAAATTGCTTAGGTTAGGTATATGTAATTAATTTGATTATAAACATGAATACCAACGAGGTGTTTAAGCCGACTATTTCACGTACCAGTCGTATAGAATTCAAACTTATTAAGGTGACAACTGTTCAATTTGGGATTTTTAAATACCATACACGAACAGTTTGGTATTAAGTAGGTACATCAGAATAATAATTTAAAAAAAAAAAAAAAAAACAATTATTTACCTGGCGGTTAAACAGTTTGTGAATTATGTTGTCTGACGATATAGACATTTTCATATATTATTATGATTCATATAAAACGACACTACAGGTATTGACGATGTCCTGTACTGATTTTTTGTCTCGGAATTCCGTCCACTCGGTGTCGCTTTCCGCACACGAACCGCTCCTCTCAACACGATTGGACGAGTTTTTGAAAACGGTCGACAAACGACGATGACGATAATAATAATAATTGCAATAGTCTTATTCTCATCTCCCCGAAAGCGAGAATGTCTTGACTACGGTGGCCCGGCGGATGGATCGGAGCGTCGGAGCAGACTGCGCAAACGACGAGACATGTTATTATTATTATTATTTTATCGACAGCATTTTAAATAATAAAAAGAAATAAAGTGAAAAAAGATGGACCATAGACGGTAGAGAATATTTTAACTACATAATGAGTATTGAACTATTGAGTAGTAGTAGTAGTTGTAATATTGTTGTTGTTGTAGTAGTAGTAGTAGTAGGTATGGTGTATTCATGGTAGTGCATATTATGATGTGCGATAATAAACAAAACGTTATAGTGATTATTATTATTACGTGATAACGTATCAATTTATTTTCCATGATGATTACCAATCAGACACACGGACGCGAGCCGATATCTTTGACGAAAGAAGAAAACGTGAGCGAGCGAGTGATGTAGGTTAAAAAAAAAATTTCGAGGTTCGACGAAAACTTAGTACTTACATCTATTTGAAATTCGGATTGTGTTTCACGTCCGAACGCCGAGTTCGACCCACGGTCCATGATACTGAAGATGTGAATGTTTTTCTGATTGGGAAATTACGACTATACCGAATTGTCGTCCTAATCCAACCAACATAAAATTGTTTTGCCGATCACCGAGTACGAGCACGGCTATAGATAATAGCGAATAGCCTATCTAATAAAAACCATCTTTAATCGCGAGTACGAGTGAGTAAACGTTTTAGTTAATATATATATATATCATTTAAGTATTTTACGCCTTGACGTTTCATCTTTTAGATCTTAGTAGCAATGGGAAATACGGTATCCGGAGCTCAAAAACTTGTGGTGCAGGCGTTCGTTCATCAGGACGAAACAAACAACAACGATGTACCTAAAAATCCACACGGCCTTACCAACACGGCTGGCGTGAACCCACCTCCGGAATGTCCGATGCATGTCAAATCAGACGACAAGAAAGCTGCTGGATGTGCTGTGGCAGGAAACGCAGACGACATTAATCCGCTAAATATGGTAAACTTAGTGTACGACACAGTGTAGTGTGCTGAATTTGGATAAATATAATAAAATGGGTAACCCATTGTATCCACAAACCCATGTATAAGTACATATTATTTATGTTATGGGTTATGTGATACATACCCTGGTCTAGGTATGTATTCTTCGTCTGATACTATTGGGCATTGTACATTCAAATACAATTTTCCCGGCAGGATTTCTCATAATAAATTGAGCGTTGTTACTTAACTATAAATTATAACACAACATTTCTATTTATTAAGTTTTATTTCTAAATTTGAAACCCTAATTAGAACATTTTGGTAATAATATATTTTAAAATAAAAATAATTTAAATTTATTATAGGTTTTCAGATTTAATTATATAAAATAACGAATGTGGTTTACATTGTCCAAGCTAGACAGGCAATTTTATATATCCTGGGCAATGTATTTTTCCTGCATTGCCCAATAGTCAACTTTGCCCATAAAATAAATACCTACCTAAAAAAAAAAAATAACTGGGTAACTATTATTTTGTGTTTGTTTTATAGTTTAATTTTTCTTTTATGTTCTATTTGTATATAGACTTATAGGTTATGCTAGGTTAAGATATTATAAAGGAAATAATTTTTTAATCACTATTAGTTCATTTGTTAGCTATTTTAAACTATTACTTCAATAGTACTCTCAGTTCTGGTCAGTGGCGCCGAGTTCACTAAAAATAGGTGGTTCAATTCTCAACAAAGCCTACCCACCCACCCACAACACTGAATGACACAAAACCGCTTACTACCTAGTGTCCTAACTCCTAGTACCTCTTTATACTTACTATTGTAAGTAATAGTATTAACTATCTTAGGTAAATATGTTTACTTACCCACCCACCCACAATTTTAGGTGGTTCAAATGCACCACCTTAAGTGCGTACTCGGCGCCACTGGTTCTGGTGACTTGTCAAACCCTAATCTAAAATGTTGACTATGATTAAATTAATATTCTGATATATCCATTAATCATCATTATACCTAATAACTCAATACCAATCATTGAATATTTATACATGTGTATATTCATAGATGCCACCTCCAAATCAAAAACCAGCACCGGATCAACCATTTCTACTACCAACAGAAAGAGAAGTATCTACTATACCAAAGTCAGAAGGAGAAGGTGACTTTTGGGTTTATCCATCAGCTCAAGTAAAACAAAATTTACAAATATATATAATACATACAAAACTTTTTTGCTAAAAACTTTTTAAAAATTGTTTAGATGTTTTGGAATGCAATGTTACGGAAAGGGTGGCGTTGGAAAGATGATGATTTATCACCAAAAGATATGGATGTTATAATTAAAATACACAACATCAACAATGAGCTTGCTTGGCGAGAGGTACTAAAATGGGAAGCATTCCACGCAAATGAATGTATGAATCCAAAGTTGAAAAGCTTTGGGGGTAAAGCTAAACATTTTTCTCCAAGAGCAAGAATACGCAATTGGATGGGATATGAACTACCTTTTGATAGACATGATTGGATAGTAGATCGTTGTGGTAAAGAAGTACGATATGTTATTGATTATTACAGTACAGATAATTCACCAAATAAATATCAAGTGGCTATTTTGGATGTAAGGCCAGCCTTAGATTCACTTGATGCATTTTGGGATCGTTCGAAAGTAAATAAAATTTTTTTTTAATAACAATTTAAACAAAAATATCATCTTACCTAAATAATTTAACTTTAACACTCTAATTTTAGGCAGCTTATTGGAGATGGCGATATGAAGCTGAAATGGAAAGAAATATTGCCAATAAAATGGATGAAATAAGAAAAGATGATAAAGTGTGAATATAAATTATACATTTTTTTTTTATTATTGTATAGTGTATAGTATTAGTAGGTTCCTAAAGTAAAAATAAACTATTTAAATCCCTAAAAGATTTCAAGATAAGAAACAAAGCTATAAGTATAGTATTTTTTCAGCACTACAGATACATCATTTTTTAGATATTTTGTTATATTATATATATAATTTTCCAATTTAATGATTTTAATGTCTTACAGTGTTAACTCTTTTACGTAATTCCATTGATTATAGATAGTATGTATGTTACTATGTATAATCTATGGTAATATTCAGCATAATAATAAACTATAATATTCAGTTTTAAATTGCATTAATTGTATTGTTTTTATGTATATAATTTTGTATTGTGACAATGAGTTAAAAAATATAGTAAAATAGTTGACATTTATATTCTATAAATTCAACTTCTCTCCGTGCACTCTTTTTCAGTTGTTTTCTGAATATAACTTATATAATTTTATAAATAAAACAAAATAGTTTGAGTTAGAAACACTAATATGTAACATATAACTATTATATTTATTTATTTTGAAATTTTTGAGACAATCCAAGTATCATTACATTAACTTACTAAAAAATTAAAAATTACATTTCAAATTGGTACATATAATCAAACCTTTTGTATAATTTTTAATTATTGCTTAACAATGAGTTACGATGTATTAGCTGTATATGCATTTTATATTTATACAATATTTATAAATATAAGATGGATACATATTAATTTGTTACAATAAAATACTCGTTTAAATAATGAAAACAATTTGAAATAACTTTATTCTTATAATCAACAACAGTGTTGTCATAATATTGTTTGGGAAATTGATCTTTTGTTTCCAGAGGTAGAACAACACTAGACTTTACAGGTGTTTTCTTAAAGAAAGCATTCCTGAGAGGGCTTGGTACATGATGTTTTCTGTTTCTTTTACCTAGGGCAGGGGTGGGCAACTGGCGGCCCGCGCTACATTTTCAAATTGCATTAGGTATAGGTATACAATTTTAAACTTTATCGTCTATACTCTATAATCTATAATGTCTAGTATAGTGTATACTCTATCTTATCGATATAATAATTGTTAACTGGTATTGAACATTGTTAAATGTATAAATGTCACAATATAGTTATAGTAGGTATATACACACGTATGGATATGTATAGATTTTAACCATAGCTGTTTGTACCGATCTATTTAATTATATCAGTTTCTTTGTGTCGTGCTGTCGTTGAATTTATTGTTTTCGTTTTTTGTAGTGCCTAATAATGTCCGCAAAAAAGCGTAAAATTGATGATGAAAATAAAACTTTTAATACCTCATGGGAGAATGAATATTTATTTATTATTAACAAACAAAAAAAACCTTAATGTTTAGTTTGTTTAAGCGTTATTGCGGTCTTAAAAGAATATAATTTAAAAAGACATTACATGACAAATCATTTGTCCAAATATGAAAAATACAATGGTGATGCAAGAGAGAGTGTTGTAATTGATCTCAAAAGAAAACTTCAATCACAACAAAATGTGATGACAAAAGCAACAACTTCACAACAATCAAGTTTATTGGCTTCATATATAATTTCTAACGAAATAGCAAAATCTAAAAAATCGTTGAGTGATGGTGAATTTGTTAAAAACTGTGCGATAAAAATAGCTAAATCAATTAACGAAAACAAAATTGCCAGTGAATTTGAAAAAATATCACTTTCAAGACGCACAGTGACACGACGTATAGCTGACACTGATAGTGCCATTCGTAAGACATTGCAAACTATTATGACGGATTGTGCATATTTTTCGATTGCACTGGACGAAAGCACAGATGTTTCAGATGTAAGTCAACTTTTGATATTTGTTAGTTATATCTCCACAGTTTGAAGTGTATGAAGAGCTATTAGAATTATGTTCCTTGCATGGAACTACCAAAGGAAGTGATATATTTAATGCAGTAAAAAATGCGATTGAACCATTTGGTGGATTCAAAAAAATGTCATTGATTGTGACAGATGGTGCCAAAGCTATTGTTGGCAAAAATATTGGTTTTGTTGGTTTATTACGCAAATCTAACGTTAATGTTCCTGCTATACATTGTATCAATGTATCATTCATCAGGAAGCGTTGTGTGGAAAAATAATGAAGCTTGACGGAGTTATGAATACTGTATTTAAAATTACTAATCTTATTAGAGGAGGCAACCGTAGTTTAAACCACCGTAATTTTATTACACATTTGGAGGAACTTGATTGCGATTATGGGGATTTACTATTACACACAGATGTACGCTGGTTAAGTCGTGGAAAGTGTCTCGAATGTTTTTTTGTTTTGAGAAAAGAAATACTTGAGTTTCTTACAACGAATATTAAAACTGACACTACGTATTTGGAAAACCAAATGGTTGATAAACAATTTCTATGATCATTGGCATTTATAACTGATATTTCTCAACATTTAAATAAATTAAATTTACAACTTCAAGGTAAGAAACAAACAATTTCTCAAATTATTGGATTTTTAGATGGATTTAGAAAAAAGTTGGTAGTTTTTAAAAATTTAGTCGTTGAAAAAAAACTAATACATTTTCTGTGTTGTGAAGTAATAAAAATAGAATTTAACAATGAGTTTAATTTTGAACAATGCATTACCCACTTGGATGAATTAACTGTAGAATTCGAAAGACGATTTGAAGAAGTTGATCTTATGCGCCCTCAAATAAATTTGTTTAATAATCCAATGGTAGTTGAAATTGAAAAGCAAGATGCTGAACTTCAATTAGAATTGTGTGAGTTGCAAACAGATCCATCATTATTAACTACAAAAGAGATTGACATAAGCTTTTGGAAAAAATTAACTACTCTAAAATATCCACTTTTACGAGAGTTCGCATTAAAAATGTTATCCATGTTTGGAACTATTTACATTTGTGAATGTACATTTTCAAACATGAAACATATTAAATCAAAACATAGAAATCGACTTACAGATGAAACATTAAGTCACCTACTTCGTGTTTGTTCGTCCGAAATAGAAGTCGATTTTGCCGCGTTGTCATTAGAAGCCACACATCCTCAAAACTCTCACTAAACTGCAAATAACTATTTATATTTAAATATTTAATTAAATTATTTTTAATAACGCTTTTTTGTATTACCTATGTCCTATTTCATTATAAACAAAATAAATGCTATTTAAAATATATATTTTGAATGACCTTTTTTTTTTTTGCTTTTTATGCTCTGGCCCACTATATTTTAAATTTCTAAAAATTGGCCCTATAGTAACTTTGAGTTGCCCATCCCTGACCTAGGGTAATAAAAACAGATTCATCAGTTATGTTTTGTTAGAATTGGAGTACTACTGGGTATTAGTGGATCTCTTTTAGTCCGAATGAAATCAATTTCAGGCAATGAATTTGTATATTCAAATAAAACATTGTCGTTTTGCAGATGTCCAGACTCTGTCTGCACAGAATAAGAAACACAATTTTCAAAAATATTGTTATCATTGCCAGAATTTTCATTAAAACAAAAACTATATGAATCTATGTTGTCTGTGTCATCCATCGGTAGACACGATGACAGATTGAAGTACTTTTTACATTCTTAGTACACTTTATTTCTATTAGCATCATTTATACTGACTTTAATGTGTCTACATATGTCAGTAAGAGTTTTGTGATTGTAATTTATAAAATTGTTAGACATGTAATTACAATGTTCAATACATTTTATTATTTTACTATTATTTATTTCTGATGTATTAGCTACATCATCACAGTTCATAGTTTCAATACACTTAGAAGAGATGAATTCTTTCTTTTAATAGCATTTACTATTGATTTTCTCAAGTTGTGATCAGTATCTTTCTTAAATATGATATTGCAAATGTTAATTATACAACTGTCAGACACCGAGACATTCTCAAAATTTAATTCTGAATATTCGGTTATTCGGGTGTTCGAAATCTTTACTTTGGCGGCTGGAGACTTGCCTGCGGCGGCAGTGGCTCGACGTCATAATTGGCGACTAAAAAAAAAAAAACATAAGAAACAGTACTGAAATTCGTATAAAAAACAACTCAAACACTCACCATGACACCGGCGGGCCACGTGACCGTGCCTTCCACAATTGTAACACCCTGCAAACAATCGTATACTTTAGGAGTTTTTCGTAATAATAAAAAAAAATTATACAGTCACGCATATTCGTAGGGCTGTGAAATTACAACGAAAAAAAGTTAAGCCGTAAGGAAAACAAAAAAAAAGTCATTGCGGTACGTCGGACGAGCCGGCGGCGCACGTCGACACTATCTTACGCGTCGGCCTATTTCGATTTCTTTATAATATATATAAATGTATTTTTAATTTTCTTTTAGTGTTAAAAACCGATCGGAAACAAACTAAAACAAATTGAGAATTTCCTCATGGCGGTTTTGAGGTACAAAAGGTTTCGTACCGCCATGTGCGCCCGCCCCTTACGAATAAAACGAAAAACACGCGCTTCGAAATAAAATTATAGTAAAGCTGGGTTCGATGTAACCTAACAGCCCTAACCTGTGCGGGTAAATCTATATCTATCTACTTACGGCGTCGTTCGGCCCGCCGCTGGTTGCCGAAACCTGAGAGGGTGTACAATACACCCTCACGTTTCTGCTGTTGATAATAAATTTTTGATATTCATTCATTTTGCTAAAACAAATTAAGTTTTTATTACTTCTACTGATTGAAAAACAACGAGATTTGAATAATTAAAAAAAAAAAAACTTTTAGAAAAAACCGCGTGACACGTGGTTACGTGAACCCGGGGTGGCCGAAATAGTGCATTACAAAAATCGTCTGTAATCGTCTACAGTGTAAGTTTACACAGAGTACACGGAGTTCCGCACACTGTAAATCGCTAATAAAAATCTACAGCCGAATTACGTATTTGACGTTACGGTGCGCGATTTGAATAGATTCAGATGCGCGCGTGTCGAGTGAAGACGGGATACACATCGATTCGTACAAAAACGTCTTTGACGTGTTGCGCGGGGCAGTACATTGCTGGGGGTTTGTAAATATTGTTTTCGCCTACACGATTTGGAAATGAAAATTGAAAAAAAAAAACCTCGAAACACGATGCCACTATACACGGGTACCTCGACTTGAGATTTACTCGTAGCAAAATAAAAAACTTATTACTTACTGGGCTGTTGATGTCCGGATCGAAAATGAAATGAACGCGGCCCGGTCAGACGGCCGGTGTGCAAAATTCGTGTACGTCATCTCCCACTCTGCCACCCGTAAATGTCGCCGATTACGCGAACATGAAAACTTCGTGTGAGAGAGATCGTCAGTGGGCACGGCAGCCGGGCGGACAGAGACGGCGACGTGCCGCTCGACGGCCGAAGATACCCGTCGACTTTGTACCCCACGATTAGATAGTAATGTTCAATAATTTATAATTCTCATTTCGCTTATTAGGCGTACACGCTGGACATTGTGGCAGATGTATATTATGCGGTTTTTTTCCTCTTCAGTGTGTGTGTATACATACAGTGTGTTCAAGCTAAGAGGTACCACTAAATATTTCAGTTCGATGACAGTTCATTGTATTGAAATGGGGTTTTCACCGAATGACAGATAGTACTTAAATACACATTTTTAGATAAATTTCAAATTTTTAACAGTTTCGATACGCGCATGCGCGATACAAATTACTTTTTTTAAATGGTAACACCAATTTTTTTTTTACATATTCGGATAAAGTATTTTTTTTTATACAATTTTTGTAAAAAAAATTTTTTCTAATTACAAAACTGGCATATGAAATTCAACGTTGAAATTTAATACTTACGAGTAATTTTTTTTTGAAAAAATGCAAAATAAATTCAACTTTTAGAAAATTACGATAACAAAGTGTTTATTTATATCTTATCTGTATACAAACAGGTATTTAACAATATTGGATACTAGTAAGTAATAAGTAACAATAAGTTGAAATTATTAGTGTATCTTACGTATATCTTAGTCCGTGCCCTAAATACTAAATAGTAAATAATTACATATAATCAATATGGCAATATTCAAGCATCCAATAACAATCTTTATTTTTATGATTGTTATTATTTAAATAACGGCGGGAATTATTATCAATCTTTAGGAGTAAACAATGATAAATACAAGAAGGAAACTGGAAATGTAATATTATCTCGCGAGTATGTCGTTCTCACACAACGTAATATTTAGACTTCTAAGTTTCGTAATTTATAAATAATTATGTATAGTTGATAGTTATGGATCTCGTCATTTTTTCATTATAATACTGTTTTGTAACAAGAATATAAAACAATTGTTATTATTATTATAAATGTATAAAGGTATTACAAATTACAATGAGGGTTATTTCTATCACCGTTTTGGTTTTGTGTTTATCTAGTGAGTATACCATAAAATGTTCAGAAGAAGAATATGTCGATCCGTTGGATATGCTCAACTACGATAGGTTTTCGAAATCAATGAAAATTCCTACACCAAAATCAATAGCTGATGAGCCTGTTCAAAATGACCGTTGTATAGTCTTCCTTTCAAGATTTATCAACATACTGTTAACAAGCACTGGACTGTCTGTAAGCATATATATTTATTTTTTATTTGTGCATATTATACTTTACACTTTTAAAGACTCGCAGGAAAAGTCTTTTATTTTGTGGCTATTTTTTAGAACATTGATCACGTGCCAAATGATGGTAAAAACGAAGAGCTGAAGTTGTACACATCAGTGACCCTCAGTGTTCAAGACTTACTGTTGTTAAAAAACATGGCCAACAAAAGGGATATAGATTATATAGAAATTGATCGCATTTTAAACGGCCTATTTACTCCTGTGAAAATGAATTCCACCGGATTTCAAGGAATAAACAGCTATTTAAAATTATATGACCAGGTAACTAATTGTCATTTGTATTTATTTAATTTGTTACTTAAAATTTGAATATTTTGTAGATAATTAGGTATTAAATATAATAAAGTAATTAGTGAGTAATTAGCTTAATGGTGTTATAAGTACCTTTTAATAAGTATAGACAATATTAATTATGTGATTAGTGATTACTGATTACTGATTAGAAATCAAGTAGTTCGTCGTATTTTGGAAAATTGTTTATTGGAATATAGTATGGTCAAGAAAATATTTGTTTATGATTATTTTAATTTAAAATTCTGATGCAGCAAAATCATAAATGCTCAATATTTTGTCCTCAATTTAACCCTTCAAAAATACTTAAGCATTAAATCAATCCGTGGATAAAGCTGCACTATTTTACTATTTTTTTTTCTATAGGTACTAGATTACCACCACATATTTAACTTTCTCAGTTCTCACTAATGGGATACTTGTCATTCATATAACTTCCATTTATGTTTTTTTCTTCCTCCTTTATCAGACAGCTCCCCCCCTCTTAATTGTGCATAAAGTATATGTATATATATATTATATTCTCATAAAATAATAAAATATATTCAAAAAAAATGTGTAGATTGTTATATTATTTGGTAGTTGCTTGTATTTCTACCTTTATGGAGTAGTATAAATCATTAAATATCATTAAACAAGAATTATTTTAAACAGTTAAATTATGTTTGGTAATACTTTACTGAAAATTAAACTATAATCGTTGTTTCAGATTAAGCAAGACATACCGTATTGGATTTCAATTGTTGCTATTTCAATTGTTGTACTGTACATTATTTTAAAAAAAATTCATTATGTTTTCAGTCTAACATTTGTTTTATTTATTATATTTGCACTTGCATTTGCTTCAACCTGGTACACCATGTACACGGTAAGAAAACCATACTTTTTATTTATTTTAAATGTTTTTTGTTGTGTTCATGGTTCAATTACAAACAACATAATAATTAAAATTATGATTTATGAATACATTCAATTTCTTAAATGAAGATTGACTGTGTTAAATATATAGTAGACCTCAAAAAAATTCTTCTTTCAATAAATAAATAATAGTTAGTATATTAAAATATCAATGATCATTGCAACAAATTTATCAATGATTGTATAGTTTAGAGTGTTTATATATTGCTATGTAATTATAGAAAGCTGAAATAAATCGTAATGTTCATTTGGAATACATGCCTGCTCAGTGTCGTGCAAAAACAACCTGGTCTACTTTTTCTTGGTTTCAAAACAACAATTTAGGTAGTATCTCTTATTTAAAATGTTTTTCTAACTAAATTGTACTTTTACATATATTTCTCTAGATGAGTGCAAAAAGTATAAAGAAGCAATTTTTTTGGATCCTAAATATTCTATTGCTTTAACTGACATATTTGCTGAAATGCTCAGTAAAATGATGATGAAACCAATTGAAGCCTTGGGAGCATCTATTTATGTGTTCAACAAAACAGTTTTAAGTAAGAAAATTGTATTTAAGAAATAAATATTTTTTATTTATATTTTATTCTTTTCAAGAGAACTGGAATCTTCATAAAGTTTTTCTGATTTTATATTTATATATATTATATTATGTTAATTAAATTATTATACCTATTATTTTTTAGAGGATATACCATATTGGGCTCAAATAATTTTGATTCCTATCGTTATTGTTATAATTATTAAAACAATATTTTTATCGTGCGCTTTGTTGGTTGGTCGAAGTTTAAGCATGAAATACTTATTTGGATATGGTGGTTCAACAATTGGTTCAGAACCAACCAGAAATGACAAATATAAGACAAATGAAAGAATTAACAACAGTTTTCATCCAATGACATCAGCACAACATAGGACTACTCATATTCCTGAATTACCAAAAGTTAATTTTAATATCAATTTATTTCATCCAAGTCCAACTGAAAATACTCGATTCTCAATTGATGATAAATTCAAAATAAACTATGCAAAAGAAAGCAATTTAATAGAAATGCTAAAGAATAAAGAGATAGACAGCGTTGATAGTACAGGTTGCAATGACCTTATTAAAAAAGTACCTAGACATAGAACATTGTCTATTTGATCTCCCATTTTCAATGCACTATTGATATTTGCCTATTTTATAATTCATAATTATTTTCTGTTTTAAATTATAATGATGTATTTTAAATAGAAGTTAATTTTTGTATATATTCATACCTACATGGTGTTCTATGGTATACCTATATTATATATCTTATGTAGTAGAATAATGGAGCGTCCATAAAAATACTATGTTAAAGTTGTTTTCACATAATGGACCATCATATCATTTTTATACTATGTATACATTCTAATTTCTAATACTGTATTATACAAGTTTTATATTAAAAATTATTTTATTTTAAATTGCTGTTTTGAGTACCTTAATAATAAAATATAGTTGTCATCAGATGTATTGCACTACGAGAGGATATATTTTTGTAGCTAAAATTAGTTTGTATGATTTGATTATTGTTAACTAGTTACTTAAGTCATATTTAAAAACATGTTTTGTTTAAATAATGCATTGTTTTTTTGAACACTAGACTAGTTACAAAAGTAGTCAGTGTGTATATAGGTAAACTGTAGTTGTCACTTATTGAAATCACGGTTTTATACTGTAATAGGTATAATTATGTTTAAGTGACTAAAATTCTTATTACCTACCGCGTCTGCATAATGGTACTAAGTCACCCTGTATGGCTGTGCCTATACAATATAATGCAGTGTAGGTACTATTGTTATTGTACTAAGTATAATTATTATTATATACTTAAAATTTATAGTTGTCGACATACCTACTGGCTACTACCTACGTAATGCGATGGACTTTTTTTTATAGGGGTTTAATTATCATGATATCCAATTATACTGTTCTAATATATAATATGTCACCATTCCTGAGTGGTACTACAGCTGTCTGTACAACTAAAAAGCTGTCCGTTTTGAGGGGATTATATGATATTTGGGGGGGGCTAAGCTATCCCCCCCCGATTTCCGCCTATGGGTTGTACATTATTATATTATACTTAAGAGTTCAGTGGTGAAATACCTAACCTAAACGTATATCATTGAATGGTTTTTGATATTTTTGTCGATATATCCGAATTCCATACTAAAAAGATAACTTAATTTGAAGTGTCTTAATTGTATGTCATGTACAATTTAAATAATTATTGACATATTTTGTATAAAAAATACGATTCTGAGCGGAGACGCAGTGTTAACCACTTAGCCTAGTAATTTATTTTTATTATTTAAGTAGGTACCTATACTTAGAACGGTAGGTTGAACTCATTTTTTCATAAAACGAATACCGTATATTATATATAATAAGTTATTATATAACTATTATCTATAATTCCTTTTAGTTTAACTTGCCGTTATTAATATGTACATCAATCCTGACGTACCGTGAACTGTGAATATATATTCATGGTAAAAATATAACTTAAAATGAATCATTAAATAAATAAATATTTTTGGAATTTGGTACTTCCAAATAACTAAAAACTTCTAATGAAAAATTGTTATCTTTCTTATAATTAATATCCAATTGCATTAAAATTGAATATTCAAATGCTCATACAAATTAATGTGGCTTTACGCAAAATTTTTTTTTAAGATATAAAAAATGAATGTACCTACCTATGTTTGTATAGGGATTATATAGACTTAGAAACTACTGCCAATTGGCTTAACATTTTGCACACATTTTTTGAGACTCGAGGAGAGTTATTTGCTTCGCTTTTCAACCCTTATGGGTTGCTAGTTGCTCAGAGTGAGCTTCACACATGAATTTCTTTTTTTCTCCCATAAACCAAATCATTTTTTTGCTTGTTTAATATAGAGTTGATATTGATTACAGAAATACAATTTAAATAGAAATTGGTTTGGACTACCTGCTATTGAATTTTTTTTTAAATAAAATAAAATAATATTTAATCAATTATGTTTGTTAATCAACAAAAAGCAATATCTTTATGTTTGTAGCTTATGGACTCAAAAACACTCGACTAATTTTTGACAAAAGTTTCAGAGATTTTTCTTAGAAATACCTGCAGAAAAGCTTAGATAGTAGTAGTTGGAACCACGGACTAAGATACACCTAGCACTATAATATCCAATCCACCATAAGCGATGACTTGCCCACCTCCGTCGAATTTTAGTTCACAAAGCGAATAGTAGGTACCTCCATCGGCTCTTCTACATCAATCACTCAAGACATCGATGCCGATTTGCCAATTGCCAGTGGACTTACCTCGTACAGTCGTACCTACATTGAAAGTTTAAAACCGAGATTGGTACACCGATATGGCGCCCGTAATTATTTAGGTTTGTTAATTTTTTCCCGGTGAAGTTGGGTTATACAGCTTGTACGTTTAATAAAAACTTATTAGGAACTTTGTATTAAATTTCCCAAAAATTGAAATCAAAACACTTCCAAATAAAAACGGTGACTATGGATTTCTAATTTTTTTTTCGACTACCTACTACAAGAACAACTCATTGTGAATTTTGTATTCGATTTTCAAGATTGAAGACTGCAATTTTATCAACGTAAATTAAAAAAAAAAAAAGTAAAATTGTACACGGCATGCACACTGGATAGACTCCTCTGAGAGATGGCATGCAATTCGGATTCTTGTCTTGACGTGCAATTATAGTATTTTAGGTATGTTCTCACACCAAGGTTAGATATAGCTAGAAAGACAATTTAGATATAATATGTAGATATCTATTACTGAATACAAATTTATTATAAATGTAATACCTACCTATATAATCATTATGATTTTGGCACGATTGTATGAACGGGGTTTTTTTAATACTTGGTATATCACATATTTAAATTAAAACATCGAGCTCGGTACAGAATAATTGATTATAGATAGGGATTGATTATAGATCTACTTGCTTGCCTGCTGCAACACATAAATCCATGGCAATCTACAAAAAACTTCAACTTACCAACTGCAATTATTTTAATATTATTAATACTTGAGGAGGAGGAGAGAAGAAGAAGGATAATCGAAAGGTATATTAACTTCGTCAACTGGATAGGTTAGTGGTTACTACTGTTACCTATTAGGTAAGTAGTAGCATTGGTTATAAACACTAGTATTTATAATCAATGGTAGTAGGCATATTATATGTTTGGGAAGGTTGTGTTATATTATTATAAGACTGTAGAAAATCGTTACCTGTGCCAACTTTCATTTTTTCTAAACAATAATAGGTATATTTTAATATTATGAAGTACTGATGTATGACCTAAAATGTACGAAAAAAAATTAAAATAATACATATCTATGTAGGTACTAAAGTATATAGCTACAGAGAGACGCATAGCCGACTAACCGAGCAATTATTATACAGTGTAATCGCGCGTGCCTATTAATAATATTGAAGTGCACTTCTCAGCAATGACAAAACGTAAAAGCAAATATATAATTTCACCTATATGCAGGCACGTTATTTTTCCACAAAGGGGCAAACATTTTTAGCCCCTTTCTGCTTTTTGTACACCTCATTATATTACCCCTCTCCTTATTACACAAAATCTATAAAAAAAAATTGAGATGCGAAGTAACGATGTATTGTCTGTACTGGTTTAATAGTTTTATATTTTTTTAATTTTTATAAAATACTAATATAGGAAATTGGTAAGAAACTAATAAAAAAGTTACTCTATTATTATAATTAGTAAATATAAAATGTAGGTAAATAAGACTTGGGTAGATAAAATTTATCTGAAATATGTATAATTATCATGCTTAACTCTCTAAATTTTCAAGTTTTTTGGACGATTAAAATAACTTATTATACTTGTCTTCCATTATTGTTGTTGTCTGTGAGCTGCTCCGCGATTCCGTGAATAATGAATATTCAAATTCTACAGATTATATTGTTATTTGTTAGGTATGATTTTTTTATTTTACTGGTTACTGATCCCTATCACTAGGTAGTAATAATATAACTATACTGCTGTAGTGCTATCTATAGATGGGCTTATCAAAAAATAAACTTTGAAACCCGTACTTAGTTTGGTGTTTTCCAGTTTTCAATCTATATTATTAGACACATTATGTTCTCAAATTGGTGAGAAAAATATTTATAAAATACAATCTTAGAATTTAATTTTTGTTATACGTTTGTTAATTTATTATACAGAGTACATAATATAATATACATTCGGGATTCGGGACAACTAAACGCTATAATATTTGAAATATCTAAAAATTAAAGTGACTAAATTGAGGGGACCAGTTTGGGACCAATGATTTTTTTTACTGGGCCGGGCCCCCTAAGGCCTCCCCCCTTGGTGACATGCCTGCCTATATGGTTATATAGGTAGTTGTGTATGTTATTGTTATACTCGTTATAAATGTAGCACTATAGCAGTTATTATAATATATTAGGTACATAGAATTAATGGATCTATGGTAGGCAATAGGACATAGTACACTAACACGTCAAAGTCTGAACAAAATATTTATTTTCATTTTTTTGTGTGGTAAAAATCTTTTCTGATTTAATTTTTTTTTTCCAGGTACATTGTAATCAGGGCTACAATAACCGTAGGCGAAGGCTCTTTTCGTGCTATCTACTGATATTCGATTTTGAGAGGAGAGATGAATGTATTAATTATATAGGTAAATATACCTTAGTTTATGTGATGACATAATGTTGTTTTTTTCTGTTTAATGTAAGTTATGCTATTTTAGAATAAAAACACTAGAAATATATTAAGATTTAAAATAATAATTTTGATCTTGCACCGGGTGGGATTTTATCCTGCGGGCGCCCTTGGTTAGAATTTTAACAAAATTGCCAAAATTTGATATTGCAAGGAAATAACGATATTTGTTACCTACTTCATTATTATTATTAAAAAAATATCAATCGTATGAATTTGAAATATTCTTTTATACACCATGATATTTTCAGCATATATATACTTATGCCTATTATAATTTTAAGCTGTTTATGGATATTTGGAATTTTGGAATTTTTTTAAATTTTTAAAGTATTTAGAATAATTTTAAGTTATTTATGCCACTAATCAATTCACACCTTTCTACGATATGACAGTATATTGATTTATTAGTTAATAACTTATTAACCCCTTAGGTATCTACCAAGTAATTTTATATGAAATCTAACTATGATAATTATTCCTCTACAATATTTTATGCGATTTGTTTTTAGCGAAAATTAGTTCAACCAACCGTATTACTATAATAGAAAAATGAATAACTTATTGCAATATAAATAAATAGTAAAATATCCTTAGAAGTATATGTATATTGCTGATACACCGACTCCGTTTAGAATCCTTTTCATCGTATGCATTGATTTAAATTTAACACATCATCTATAATTAATGTGACCTATAATACGACGAAGTAAATTTTGTACCTACTATACGTCTAGACCGCGTCTTCCTCCGGTTTTTTTTGGCAATTTACAATATAGTTTTCTCAATATTCCAAAAACTATCTCGCAACTCATACTTGTGATTCGACAGTGTGTGAAACAACATTCTAATCTTTCTACATCCAAAACAAAAAAACATTACGTCGTTGTGCCCTTACTTTTTTTATGTACATAATATTATAGTGACATAGTTGCTTTGAAACGTCTATACGCCAGACTGCCAGAGTGGAGGTATAATAAATGTATAAATGTATAATGATGTATGAACATCAAACAAACTGCGGTTGAGGTGACTGACAGCTCAAGTGATGTAATTGCGATTAGTGTATACCGTATAGCTAGGCCCTAAGTAGTATATTGTATGATCTTCAGCACACTTCATCAATTCAGTGCGTTACCAAAGCTAGACGTATAATTGAATATAACTATTAAATAACTAGGGTATTTATTATATTTGCAAATGAATAATTCATCAATCGGTGTCTGCTGATTATTATTATATGTTTATATATTTAGGATTTATTTATAGACCAGAATTATATTGACGTCAGTCGTCATGCGATGTTGATTAATTAATAATTATTGTAATAATATAAAGCCACTTAAATATACATATAGATATATATTTTAGAATTTTTTTTATTGAAGTACGAGTACCTATTTATATCTGTATCAGGGGCGTGCCCAGGATTTCTTTTTGGGGATGGTTTAGTTTAACCTTAAAGTTTTAAAATTAAACTTCAATACTTAGAACAATATAATTCAAATAAATTTAAGTATATACTGTATTAATAAAAAAAGTAAATTTCAAAATAATAAAACGTAAGAGTACAACAGATCACAAGATTACAAATATTTATGATTTGCTTTCGTTGTAATAAAATTATTATTATGTCATCAATAAGACCCATACGGCAACGTGAAAACTGATTTCATTCAATTTCAAGCCGTGTACCCACTTGCAACATTGGTGCGTAACACAACGCCGTAACGTAACATCTTTTGATGCTATCGACATTTACCGACAACTCTTGGAACGCGCGAATGTTGCAAGTGTGTACCCGGCTTAACGTAAAACCCCAAAAACAGCGATAAGAACCTGCCGTTGTAACACGAATATAAAATACGCAGAAATGTACTAAACGGAATAAAAACCAAAGATCGTCAAATATTGTATTATTTTTATATTAATTATTATATTATCGGATTTCCCTATAATATTATGTTAATGTTATTTTTTATTTTGTAAATATCATGAAGTTGAAAAAAATAAGCCAGTCAATTTGGGGGTGGTTTGAACCCCCAAAACCACCTCCTCGGCACGCCCCTGATCTGTTTTACTTATTTACTAATTATCTATCAATACTGCGTTATCTAATTCAAATAAGTTTTTGAAACTTAGATATTTTCTTCTAGATTTAAAACCATTTTTTTTTGTATCCAACTTGTCAATATATTCAAGATTATTTTTTAAGCTAATTGGTCCTTAATTTAAATGGCTCGTTAATATTTTTAGTTATCATGATACTAAAAAGTATATAATAAGTAGGTATGTTATTGTCCTTTAGAAGTTAATAATAATTCAGTTTATGCATTTAAATATATGTATAGAATTTTGGTCGGTAGGTAATAATGAATTACACGATCAATCAACAATTATTAGATTTCTTTGTTTTCGCATACATAAAATTTTTTGAAAAATGACTTCTAACCATTTGCGAATAATTGTACTCTATTATATTATATGAAAACTCTCGCATGGATGTATAAGATACGTTTCATCATTAATAAACTTTACTAATTGTAAAATATCATCGCGTATAGAGACTAAAGCAACTGCAGAACCATCCGATAATAATCTTAAACCATGAATAAGCATATTGTTCAAAATACAAAGTACTTATAAGCATTCATTATTCACGTACGTTAAGGTTTTAATATACTCACATACTACATATACTTACACTATAGAGCAGTGGTTCCCAAACTTTCCCCCATTATTATCAGCCATCAGGTATTTTAAGTCGGGGCACACTTTGGATAAACATTGTCTATTTTCCAAAAATAATAATTAAGTACTTTTTAGGTGTCAAATAATCTTTTTATCATCTAGTAATTGTATAGGTATGAAAATAATATTTTTCTTTCAATATCGAACCATGTTTTATTATATTATATGAAGCAGTAATACGTCCAAACCAGTCTCGACTGCAGTGTAAAATACTTTGTTAAAATAAAAAATTTCAAGATTTCACAGCACACACCCATTGGGAAACACTGCTACAGACTATATCATAGTTGTATTTTATTTTTGAATGACTATCTAAGTAATATTATTATTAATTATCATTTTGTTACCGCGCAGCAACAAACGTCAGACGTCAGGTGCGAGTTGCGAGTGCCTAATACGCCTAACCTATACCTTTCGATAGTACAATAGTAATCTGCAGCTCAAATAGGTTTAAACATTAAGTCGACGTATAAGATGTATATATAAGTATAGGTTTAAGTGGTATAACACTCGTGTTACGAATATTACACGATTACACAAGTTATACGGTTTCAAATCATTAAAAAATACTTTTATTTATATTTTGAAAAAATTATCTCTATAAATATTACATGCTTACAAATTATACATACATAAATCGGTCATTCCTATTTCCCTATATATTATTATATCGTATACAATTGAATATAAATTATAATAGATAATAATGCATAATAATATATCACTCGATAGTCGATTCAAGTCGTCAAATCGTGTATAACGCGTACGTACATTATTATTAGGACAAAAATGCATATTATAAACATAGATTTCATTATTATTTTACAGTAAAGTTATATCGTAAAGTTTAAGTATATATCACAAATGCTGTTTGGTATTTACTATTTTAACAGCTCATATGAGTCGCGGACACCATAATCATCCTGTACACGCACTGTCGCGCTGTGTCTCATACGCGAAGCCACAAAGTTCTATTATGTACACACTATATATATATGAGAGAGAGAGAGAGAGAGAGATATTGAGTGTTGTCAGCGAGGAATGTTAAAGTAGGCCTTGATGAAGCGGCCGACGAAACCGAGCTTGAGCAGCAGCGACGGTTTGGTGCTGAGCCTGTGCCGGAGCATCACGTACGACGCGACCTTGAACGCCAAGAACATGCCGCACAGGGCGCTCATCGAACTCCAGTACGTCACGTCGGACATGCCGACCGTCTTGAACAGGGCCGACGGGTCCCGGAGATCGCAGTAGTCCTCGTTGGGCGGGCACTCCAGCCGGCCGCGGCCGTTGCCGTACACGGCCATGACGAGCGCCTCGACGCCGTGCCGCAGGTAGCTGAAGTTCATGCCCAGCCGGATGATGCCGGGGATCTCGTTCTCTTCGTAGCCCAGCCCGAACGACGCCAGCAGCATCATCGGGCACGCCACGCACGGTCCGAAGAACACGCTGTTCTGTAAGCACGCGGATAAAGAGTACAACATTATTATCAATATTATAATATGTACCTAAGTATATTCTCGAAGTCCAGTATCGTGCGCACTTGTAACACGACCACCAGCTATTATGTGTATAATATTATTATATCGTGTGACCGCAATTTAATATGAGGGGCGACTACACGCACTTGCGGGGACGGGCGGGACACTTTTCGGCCAGTACACTATTTTGGTCACCAATGACGCCAATGATATATTCTTTTAGCGTTTTTTTCGGTTAAACTACCATTTTATATAATAAATTAAGTAAAAAATATGAAAAAATAAAGTTACATTATATTATCAATTTACCCAATATATATAAAATTATAGAGATACTTATTTTATTTTTATTTAAAATAAAAATATTATGGAGAATCCAACATCAATAGGCTAACGGTAGATAAAACGAATAGCTACTAACTAGGATGAATATACGATATATTTCATCGTTATCTTCGTTCGTCGCCAAGATAAAAACTAAATCAATATTACGAACTATGAGAGAGGAGAAATAACACGAATAGAATTCATTAAACGTATGTGTTATAACTATAAAAAAAATTAAAAATCCACATAATTTTTTATTTATTGTGTAAATTAATAATATAATATAACTTTTATTTTTTATACTTTTTCACTTAATTCAATATATTATAAATTATAAATTAATAACTGACAATTGTCAATTGTTATTATTATTTTATATAGTCCATTCAAAAAAGTAGTTTTTTGGTAGTTTAACAAAAATAAAACGCGAAACGAATATTTCATTAGTGATCAAAATAGTGTACTGCCCGAAAACGGTCATTTCAGAATGGCCGAAAAGTGAACTGGCCAAAAAGGGAAAGGTTCATTTTGGCCGAAAAAGGTGCCGCCCGCGGGGACACCCACCCAGAGTTATAAAAAAGAGTATCTCCCCCGCGAGTTTATGTGAATACATCATCGGACAACTATATCGACCAATATATTGGTTTTATGGAAAAAAGTTGATAAAAGTTGATGAAAGAATATTGTTGAAAAATGTCGGGTTCATGACGTCATGGTAAAGCTCTTGGTGTCACACAAATGTATAGAATGACCCCAGCCATAAGACATATACATGTCAATATGAAAGTGTGGATGATGCGACCTCACCCCCACGCTCCTTTTAATCACCATAAGTTGAACAGTCATAAATTTCAAAAATGTAAATACGTATTAAATAGCTAGTACAAGGTTCTTAATAAGTCGTGATTGTAGATAATATTAATAATATTACAGATACATAGGCACAACTTTTTATTTATAAGCATTTGAATTTCCAATTTTTACAAAAATAGCAAAATTCACGAAAATGTACAAGCGATTTTGTAGTCAAAAATTAATAAAATTAATTGATTAGTTAAATTGATAAATTACAAACATATCAAGTATTTAATCTTTTTTAAAATTATTTTTCTTGTTTGGTGATGACAATAATTGACGTTTGTTGTTTCCTCATTCCCACACGAAATTGTTGTTATGACTCGTTCCGATAATATTGCATTTATTTACGTTTTCACTATAAACTATGTCTGGTATTTTGTGGTATTCGAAAAAATAAGATGTTAAAACTGGTGTTTGAGTGCTTTTAAATTAACTATATGACTGTACCTATGGGCTATGATGCATATTGCATATTATTATAACTCGTGGACTATGTGATAAAAAAAAAAAAACATTTGATAAATTCACTCGTGTCGACTGGAATGATATAAGGAAAAAAAGTCCGGGGAAAAAGTTCGAGAAAGAGAGACCGGATAAACTGCTGTTACAATTGAAATGAATAATAATGCTGTTTCTCGCAGCCGTTGTGATGTAAAATATCTACTATCTAATAATAATAATAGTAATAATTGAATAATGAGTGATAGTAGGTAATAATGGGCGCGTTCTAACATTTAATACAGTAATACCTACCATATAATATTCGAGCCAAAGCAATAGGTTATAACTTATAAGTAATAATTATAACTAATTATAGGGTCGGATCAAAGGCGGCATATAAAAAACAGTATTTCATCAGCAGAGAAAATTTACTCGGCATGTGCGAAGGCGAATGCGAAGAGGGGTCCTGACGTCCTGTACATAATATACCTACATGACACTTGGAAGTTCATAAAACGACGCATTTAACATTCCAGTTGCAAAACTGTCGTAGAACGAGATTCGCAGTTGTATAATAAAACTTACAAAAGAATGTTTATACTAACAATGTAAGCTACAATAGCTACATAATGCCATGTGATCGGTTGGAAGGGGGGGGGGGGTAGACGAACTATCCTATTTCATTAAAAAGTAAATATTTTATCATATCTATGACAACTACTAACGAGAAATCTTGTTTTAAATATTCAATCTTTAGCTTTAAAAACTGAACATTTTATAAACTTTTTTTAATTACAAAATAATTTTCAAATGTTCGATATTTTGATGAATTTTAATGCTTTTAAAAAAAAACTGAGCACATATATTTTTAATATTTTTTAACTGCTATTATAACTTATGAAGAACCTTTTATTACATTTTCCAGCTTTCTGAACCAACAACAATGTTTTTATTTATATTTATAGAAAAAAAATTTAAAAACCAAAAACTTCTTAGGCTTACATTTAGCTCAAAAAGTGTCAAAATATTTTTAAAGTTGTATGGTGCACAGAGACTATAAATCTCAACATTCAGTCAAAATTTCAAATTTTTACAGTTATTCGTTTTTGAATTAAAATAATATAAGAAAATCGTTCCCTGAGGAATCGGTATAGTTTACGGTTGAATATCCAATGCCTAATTTTAAGTGCTCATAAAAAATTAGTTTGACTTTCCGATAAACTTGTTTTTTTGTGAAAGGTAGAAAAACCTATGGAGAATCTTGTGTTGAATTTTCAAATCATAGATTTATACAGGAAAAGTTTTATGAATTTCTAAATAAAAAAAAACTGCAAATTATTGTGATTTTTACGTTTTTGTAGATAATTTTTCATGCCTATGAATTGCTCAAAAAGATTCAAAATGTTTTGAAAGTTATATGATCTATAGAGAATGTTGATATAAACTTTTGGTGAAAATGTCATGAATTCAAGGTTATTATTTTTTGTGTGACACCAAAAAACAAAATCTATTTTATTAAAGATTGGCTTCACGTAAAAGTTCCCGTTTTTCCCTCAAAGGTTGGTATAATGCATTTTGGTTTCCAGATTTTCGTTCTACCATAATTAAACATATGTGATTCATTTTTTTCGTATACCTAAACAATATATTGTTAAAAATCAAAATATTGTTTAAATTTACAGATTTCATCGTTTATCGTTGAAGAACTTAATGTGTAAATTGCACAATGTATACATTTTTAAAACTGTTTGTAGTAATGTTTTACGTGCTCAATGATGTAAGTAGACGCAGTCTGCAGAAAAAATTGCTGCTTGAAACTGGTTTTTTTTTTATATATATTATATACGTTATCGGCATTCCATTTTGACGGAAACGCGTAACTAAACGGAAAAAATAATGATGGAATTTTAGTCGTACAAAATATGTACAATGTATTGAATAGTTTGAATAGCTTTGATTTAAATTTTAAAGGGCTTGATATTTAATAATGAGTATAAGAACCTTATAACTCATTTCTCGATGAGGCCCATCTATGAAGTGAATTAGTGCGACTGCGTACTGATAGTTAAACTATACGTAATATTTCCTGCCCTCACAACACCACTGTATAAATACCGAGACACTGTTTCCGAAGGACGAGTAAAGTCTTGTTACTAGGAAAATAAGTCTTGTTTTAAACATTTGTTGAACAGGTTATTATATAATGTCGGGTAATTAAAATAAGACAATGTTAATATTTTATAAATTTGGTTTGCCGTATTGTAATACCAACTTCATCCAACCAGATTGATGATTGGATATTAATTATTTAAATAGTATTCTCGGTTATGTTCCTATAGAAAATGGTATTGGATTTTATTATGATGTCTACTCTAGACGCCAATAATCAATATTGAATTTAAAATATAGATAACATACGTAAATAAAATAAGATGTATATAATATACCATAGATATAATAACAAGTATACAATCGTATAATCAAAATTACCATGTCAGTATAAGTATTTTTAATAAAATGTAATATGTAATCATTAATCACAACTGGAACAGAAAATTAACTTCAACTTTCTACTTTGAGTGTGGTTACTGGTTTCTGGTAACAAATTTGATTTAATACTTTGGATAGTCGAAAATAACTTTTCTTAATAATGGGAATAACTAACAAAACACAGCGGCAGAACCAAAATATTTATACAACAACTCTAGTTTTTGACAAATTTGATTTTGTTATTACTTATTTTGTTGTAATTCAGAAATATTATCGTAGAAACTTGAAACTTTTCGCTATTACGAATTTATTTTAAAAATGTTGACAAAATTGAATATTTAAATGAAAATAAAAATGACTTTATTTATTATTTTGTAATTCAAAAAAATATTATTCTTAGGTCTTGGAGACTTGAAATTGTTCGTTACTGCGTAGGTAGGTACATCATTATTTTTTTGTACATAATGCAATTTTTCAAAATATTTAAGCTACTTTTACAACACTAACCTATTTACATCATTCTGCGGTTCATCGCTATTGATTTATAAGTCATACATTTATATTTTATATGCGATGTGTTTGGAAGAAGTCAGTTCAACGTAACGCATTAAGAAAATACTAATAATAATAATAATATAAATGTGATAAACATAAACTTTTTTTCGATATGTATGCTAAACCCGTTCGTCTCCTTCCCTCAGAATCGTTTTTCGCGAACATTAATATTTATCACTGAGTTGAAATTTAACACATCCATTACAGTGACCAGCTTGTAGCTACTACCAAATTCCTATCTACACTTGAAAGTAGAAACCTGTACCTATTATTAAACATTGTAGTAATTCCCCCGGTCTTTCTACTTTGTAATTGCTGGCCTAACCTAATCCTTTTGACGTCGACCTCCGATATTTTATTTTATATTTTTGCGACCTTCTATAACGTTTATTTTCACGCCATTTATATTATATTTTAAATTAGAATTTTCCATTTGGTTATAGTAATAGAAAATGACTCAGTGTACCGAAATGCACCGTAAAATTCGAAGAACTTACCGTAACGTTGAATTGTGAGGAAATTGCGTACGCCAAACTCTCTGACGATAAAGACACCATCAAGCACACGACGGAAAATTTAATTCCTCGTTCCCATTCTAACGGTTGATTAGTTAAGAAGTAAGTTATCGCTATGTAGATTGATGATAGGATAATCTATAAGGTAAATTATATGATTTTGAAAATATTATTAAAAAGTAAAATTATATATTATTTGTATAATATGTTAGTTATACTATTCATGGTTCTTTTTTTACCTGCATTGGGAGTTGCGAACACGTGAGCGCACAAAAATAAGCATTCAGTCCGTACCATCGGTTAAAGTATTCTCGTTTTAATAGCTGAACTTCCTTTGGAACTGAAAATAGGTATACGTTCTTTGTGTAAATCAAATAATTTGTATAATAAATCACGAATCTTAATAATACTTACATTTTAACAATACTGGCATAAGTGGTGTATACATAAAAACGATTATGGTAATAAATATGAACCCATAATTGAAAATAGTCATAGAAGCATCATTTCCAAATTGAAAAAACATACCACCAACTACTAGGCCGATAAACGTGTACATGAATAGTTTGAACAATAAATATGTCTGAAATTATATCATAAAACATTTTAAGCGTTTTCTAAGAGCATAGTCTTTTGGTTTTTCAAAAATTCTTACGTAGTCTCTTTTATGTTGCAACATCATTCGCCTAAGAAGTACGTTAAATTGAGACCACCCCGTACTGGAAAAATCGTACAGATGGTTGGAGACCTTGTCGTACTGAGACGCCCGGCGTACAATTGGCGTTCTTGTTTCAGAATTATCTTTAAACCACCTCAAACATTTACCGTTGTCTACGGCCGTTGACATTTTTTCTGAAAAATCGCCATACTCCCTACTACAAACTTCGATCACTGGAAACACAATAAATTAAATTTTTAGAATTTTTTAAACCAATTGATTTCAAAGCATTAACATTTATCATTCATTAATGCTTACTGAAGTCCGCTGGGTTATAGTGTTTAGGGCAATTGAGTCCTACGGTAGATAGGTACGGGACCATATCCTGGCCAACTCCAGCAAACATACATTGTCCTTCAGCCACTATATATATATGATCAAACATTGCAAATAATTTTGCACTGGGTGTGTGTATAGAACATATGATTGTTCTACCGCCATAGGCAAGATCTTTAAGTAATGACACGCATTGTGAACTGGATAAGTCATCTAAACCACTATACAAAAAAAAAAGGAATATTACACTATACTTTATAGCCATGCTTGTTCAGTAACCATTTATCAGCTTTTATAAAATACGTCGGTACCTATATATTATGTAGCCACTCGAGTAGAATGAACATCAATATTACTTTTGGTACAGTCTTCAAATATTTTATTTATGACTTACAAATATTAACTTTTATCTATACACTATTAACTGTTTTTAAGTATATTTATATGAATAAAAATCTCTATGTAACAATATTGGACCTACAGCATTAATACTTTTTTTGCTTACTGAAATATAATAGTAGGTCGTTTAAATGTATTTAGTATAACTATATAAGGGAATATCGCCTAAAGTATCTGTACCTATAGAAAATGTATTCCAATGAATTTTAATATTCATGTGTCATATACAAAGTCTTATTAATTAATCTTTATATTTTGTAATACAAAATTCATGCAAATATAATGAATGCCTTTGGTATCTTAAAGTTTATTTTGTATGAATCAATCCTTGAAATAAAAATGAAAAGTGTTACGCCTTATGGGGCTATGCGTAATATTATATTGAACTATTATGATGGAGTTATGGTTATGGTTAACCAAGACTTAAAAGACTTTAATGTTTTTATAGAATGATTGATATTTGATGTAACGCTTTAATAGTAATAATAGTTAGAGTAATAAAAACATTTACGTTGTAGGTTCATCCAAAAATATAACAGGGGGATTGTTAACAAGCTCTAAAGCGATGGACAATCGTTTTCTTTCTCCGCCAGATAAATTCTCCATGAGTGTGTGTTTCGCTTTAGTAAGTCGAAGCATTTGAAGAATATCTTCGATCTAAAAAACATTGATTATCATTGTAAAATATGATGTTTGGTCAATCGTAATTGCGTTATTTTTACGGAGTCAAGTTTGTTTTCTTTAGAAATCGTATAACCGAGCTTTAAATCAGATGCTATTTCCATGGACTCTAATACTGTAAGTGCTGGTTGCAAAAGGTCTTCTTGCATTATGTAACGGCACATTTTTCGAAATGATTTCATTTCTCTTGGTCGGCTATTTACCATGATGGATCCGCGGGCATCACCACATCTAACAAACCGGAATAAGTGATGAAAACAGTTAAAATGGTAAAATAATAGATATTTGTGGACAAATTAATACCTATAACCAGCTAATACATTTATCAATGTGCTTTTCCCAGCGCCAGACGGTCCGAGTATCGCCGTCAGTTCACCAGATCTGAACAAACCGCTTACACTTCTAAGAATAATTTTTGATCCTGTTAAAGGAAGAACACATATAATATTCAGGTATTTAAATTATACAATATACATTTCATAATATATGTAAAAATATGTAATTTATATTATTTTAGTAGTTGATATCAGATATTTTCTAGCCTTGTGTACCATAATTTATTCACTTTTTTTTTATCATTTATCTATAAAATAACTGCATTAAAAAAAATAATAATAATATTTAGGTATTATAAGTAAATATGTTTCTGAATATAGGTAAATAATACTGGTTGAAATATACATGAATAAATCGATCTTAACTATAACTATAAATATTTGTTTAGTTTAGTTATTACTTTAAAAGAAAAAATATTGTAGAGGTATAATATATAATATAGTATATACTAGTAGGTATGTATATATGTTATAGAATTATAAAACTATGCGACAAATTGAACAATAACATATCATTTATTAATCACTATTAAATTCTTATTATTTTTAAAACATTTTTCAGGATATCTTCTAGTATTGACATTATACAACCAAATATAATCAATTGGCCTTCATCATAAAATAAACTTTGAGTTTCCTGTCTGATAATATGTATAAACATATCATGTGTTACAATTTTGCATGTTTCCTAGATTATATTCACTGCACTTAGAATTTGGAGAGAATTTTCGGATGTTATATTTGTAATTTATAATCGAACACATACAAAATCTCGTGTCGTGCAGTGTAAATCAGAATATTATCATAATAGTATACCCATTGGCCATTGTTATATAATACAGAATATTCGTTAATCTTTAAAAAAAAAATAACATTATTTGCCATTTTTATCTTAAATAATTAAAATAATTTCATATTAGTATAATATAATAATACATTTTAAGTCAATAACTATATTCATTTGGCATATTAAATTTAAATTAAACAAAATATAATTTTTTTAATTTATGTTGGCTCTTATAGATTAGGTGTACCTATAGTATATTTTTTTATAAGTTTCTATTAAAAAAAAAATATATATATTTAAATTAATGAAACATAAAAAACACAAATATGTAAGTATATTATGATCATAATTTACAGTATAATTAATTCATTCAAATTGGTTGGATCTGACCTTTGTATCCGGCAAATCACCTTTTCAATGACCGAAAAAAAAATGATCCAAGAATAATTAAATTGGAAATGTAAACATTATACATAGGTGCTTTTGCTATTGTTCTAATATTACTTCGGTTGCTATAGTCATTACTCATTAGTTAAGATATTTATGTTACAAATTTGAGTTATACATGTTAATAGTTTTTAGAAAAAAAAATACGTAAAAATCCCTATAAGCTCATTACATTTTAATAATTATAAATATGTTAGTATATTGAATTAATAAAAATGACTTATGCCCTATAGTAGCCAGTAGGTAGGTATACTCCAGATCTAGTACAAAGATGCACAACCCGGAGGATCGAGGTCCCTTAGGAGGTCGTCAAGTAATAATTATTTAGAGTCGATAACTTATTATGATATAACCTATGCGTATATATTATGTAGGTACATTGTACAGGCGAAAAATATAACAATTTTTTTTCTTATAAATGTCTCGAAAAAATGTAATACTTAATGTGAATGCCGTCACTTTAAAACGCTGAAAACTAACTCAATAACACAAATAACTAATTTCTAAACACAATTACACTTTAAATAATTGAGGTACATAATATTTTGAGACATCGTATTACCTACTTAAAATAATTCGTTTCTTATATAATTTACGAGTTAAATACTTAGCACGAGAATATTATTATTATTTAATGACTTTTACATTTAAAAAAATAAATTAACCATAGGTGTTCGTTTAAACACGAGGAATAGGTTTAATATTCACGCTGTATATAAGATTTAGCAACGTATAACTAGTTTCGTTAAAGAGGTCAGTGTCCTTAAGCACAACCATAACTGCGTTCGCCATTTTTTAAGCCCCGGGAATCTGCAGAGCAAGTTACGTTTACTTAAAACTGTTTATCTCTAACCGTCATTATTTTTAATCATCTGACATCTACAGCTATTATATAAGATAATATACACAATTTTTTTAGAAAACACACGTGAAAAAAACATACTGATTTCGTTCGTCAAAACTAAAATCAAAAGATGAAGCAATTATGACTTGCTAGCATTTTTTCTAGCACCAGCTTACAAATGAATTACAAGAAGAACGTGTGACTATTAAGTAGATAAATACCCATTAAGGTTATTAAATTAAAATCTCAATAATTCGCATCTTAAATGTATTTCTTTAAATAGAAATTTGACGCTTGAACTTTATAATACGATTAATATAATATCATAAATATTAATTTACAAGAACTACTTTAATTCTTTATCATTGTATATAAAAATAATCTTTAAATGATTTATTGATTTATAACTTATAAAATAGGTATAACGTCTTATAATTAGTAAATAGGTTACAAAACACATACATTATATTTTTGAATTATTATTATTTTTGTTTCATAAGTATATGTCAAAATATACTGAATTTTTCTTTGTAATTTGTCTATGTAAAAGAGAAAGGAGTACGCAATTCGTATTAGTAAATTAATAGTGTTTAATTTATAATGTATCGTTAATTTGATTGTTTAAGTGGACGACAATAGTGTTGTCTTCGTCTTTTAAACGAACAACATAGCGAATTTGTGGTCAATAGAACCAATTTCCTGTTGTGTTTTTTTATATTAGAATATTGACGTATTATGAAACTCAAAGGTAAGAACAATCTGTGTTTATAACAATTTATTATCAGTAGGTTTTTTACTATTATTACAATTTTAAGTGAGTTGAAATTGCAATATTTTACATAACCTACTCATAGGTAAGTCTAAACTTGCTTGAAAATTGAAAAATCGCAAAAACCTGACGTACAAACATGGTAACCTAACCTTTAAGTTTAATAATAAGTAAATTCACTCTATTATTAAAAGCCCCTAACAATACAAAATTAGTTTTATTAAATGTAAATTTGCTTTGTAAGACGTCTTATTACTTACTGTGTTATAAACTTATAAACTATAGATAATCTTGTGGATATTTTTAAGTTTTAATTATCCACAATTCGTGAACGAAAAAAAAAATAGTAATTTTTTGGTACTCAGACTCAATTGTGAACAATTTCGAATTTTTGAACGATTGTTGTTTACTATAACGCTTTTAAATTTACATACTATAAATACTAAGGCAATACACTATTATTTTGTGCTGGGATGAGTAAACATAGAAGAGTGCCCAAAAATATGGCCACCATATTGAATAATATTTAATTCATTAAATAAAAAACTATTATCAAATGTCATCATGGGTAGGTCACCAACAATAAATTATTTTAATTTCACGATATCATTTCGTCGACAATTATATTTATCCGATGAGTACTAATCATAATTAGTAATAACTAATCGTATATTTAAATTACTATTATTAATGATCTACGTCTATATTTATTATTTGTTTTGGTTATATTTTTATCAAAATAGTAATAATATAATAAAATAATTAATTGTTTATTTATCGTTAAATAATATTTCTCTTAATTGACCGATACAAGGACTGCTAAGCAAAAACCGAATGACAACAATTTAGTGTCAATTTGAAAATATTTTTATCATCATATTATATAAACACAATATGCATACAATTTTAAAATGATATGTTTAATGTTTAAATTTGATTAATTATCTTACTGTATAATAGTCTTAAGTAGGTATTTTTTAATATATTGTTATGCAACGAAAACAATACTTTTTGATAAGGTCATACATTTTAAAAATAATTACCGTAAAAAGGTCATTATGTATATATTTTTTTAATTTTTACCATTTCGTCCTTGTGGTACACTGTAAGTCAAGTCTGAAAATTCGATATCTACAGGTGGTCTTTTAAGCAGGTGATGATGGGGTTCACAATTTTCAACATCGTCAAGTGGATCCATTTTTTAAAATAAATCTGAAAAATAGAATTGTGTATTTGTAGTTAAAAATATTTAAATACAATGAATAAGTATAAAAATATTAACATCTTTAACCATCGAGCATATTATATATTATATATTTCGTATAAATATTTAATAACTATTAATTATTATACGATTTTTTATCTGACACTCTTTAGAACATATCGTGGTAGCTCGATTTAAAATAAATAAATAAAATAAACCAATAGAACAAATACATTTTAAACTTTAAAAATTATTATTGTAGTAAGTATTCAAATTTCGGATATATCGATTAAGTTTTTCATCAATCAATCAAATTTCTTAAAACGCAATTTCAAAAAATTATCTTTGTTTTCAAGTAACAAAATCAACTATTAATATATTATATGTATAATATATTATCACGATGACACTGTAGAATGTTAATATTATTAATAATAATTGAAAATGACGTCCTTGTCATAACAAAAAAAATATTGATTCAATGTATATTTATATTTAGGAATTATATAATATACCTACTACCTATAGGCTATAATATTAACATACAGCAATTTAGGCAACTTGTGCCGACAAATAATTGTAGTTATTATAAGAGATAATGTAGTTAATAGAAATATACACGACAGTTGAATAACAATGTTTAAGAATATTTTGTTTTCAATAAGCCAAGACATTTTTTAATTGTAGGTTTAAGGTTACCCACTGTTTTAATTTCTCTGGCTAAAATAGTGAAACCGAACTATTAAATATTGACGGATAATTTACATCTATATATATCCTCTTCGTTTATGTTGTATTGATTTCAATTAATATTAATAGTTTCATTTACATATTTTACATTGGTTGAAATCGGTGGGTAATTGTAAATTGTTGTAAATACCTATATTTAATTTTTTTTTTTTGATTTTTTAGTTCTCACAATTATACATTTAAATCTACACTCAACAAGAAAAGTAATGACTCGTAAATGTATGACTTATAAGTGTCTATAATCTGTATACTTAATTTAACTTTTTTGTTTGTGCTTTGACTATAATATAACTATATAAGTACTCGCTACCTAGTTTGCAACGCCACAACGGCACAGGTGAAGTTCAACTGTTTGAATTAAGTTTTATTACTTAAAGTATACCTAACGACTTCTCCTCAAACAATATATTTTATTGTAATTCAAAAGATATTAACTGTAGAGACTTGGAACTATTCGCCATTACGTATAATACCAAATATTTTGCCGAATAACATTTTCAAAATATTTAAACTTATTATCTATTTATAAGTTTAAGCACGAACCTTATACACACCGTTCTACCGTATTGAATTATGAGTTCATAATATTAATAAATAATGAAATAAATATACAGTATTGTAATAATTTTATAAAATATATGCGATGTTTTTGGCCACAATTAGTTAAGCCTGCTGTATTACTATTTAATAATAATAAAATATACTACCTAGCTACTAATATAGTATTGTATATAGTTTATAAGATATCCATAAGAATAGTGGCCAGCCCTGTTGGTTTCTTTTTTAGGTATGTTATTGAATTTTGGTTTTGTTAATTTTATATATTATGTTGAGATCAACTGTAAACTGACTGAAATCTCTCACTACCTACTTATATGTTTAACCAGTACTCTACGGCAGGGGTCGGAAACCCGCGACTCTTGTAGCAATTTTATGTCCCGGAGTAAAATTTATAATTAGTTTAAAAACCACGAACTAAGACGGTATGGACTTGGAAACGGTAGATTATAAGAGTTTATAACGTTGTTTTTTTTGTAAGGTATATTCAAATTGTGGCCCGTGAAAATGTTTTATTTATTTTTTTGGCCCTTGACATCAAAAAGGTTGCCTGATCTTATACACGTTTCACATATTGGTGGATCTCCTTTAGCCATTATAAAACCGTGTCCGAGTGTTATTCTAGTATTCCCGGTTCTTAGTATATTTATTGTTTAGTACCTATTGTTTTGTCTTTTATTTTTAATTTAGGACTTTGTCATACGCATAAACACGCGCTTTTGGTTTCCCTGAGTTTAGATTTATTTTATTGCCTATGGGCTATGTGTTTTAATTATGTCTTTAACTTGATTTTTATGTGTCTGCATAAGCATCCCACTTTGGTCACAAATTTAACTACCTTATATAAGTTATTTTATTTTAAATAATTAAATAACTTAAATTAATATACGTTTACACTATTAGTAGTATAACACGACGTATACCTATTATGTATTATTAATAATTATATATAATACCTCTTTTAAAATATATTTAAGTTCACCCCTCTTGTTTTTACTGCCTTTAATACTTCTCGTATTTCTAGTTCAAATTTAAATTGAAGGTAAACAAGAGGTGTGTAACAATAAGGTTAACCAATAAGATATAACACGATACGTCTGTACTTACTTTCAGATTCAGGAAATATGAAAAATCTTAATCAAGACCTTGTATATGGTATATACTTTACTTAGTGATACCAAATAAACAGATATCGGTTTGATTAACTTAAATTACCATTTTTTTATTACACGGTATTTAAATATCAGCTGTTGTATCAAAATATTTAAGCAAGTTAGTAATTTTCGGTATAGGACGTATAATTAACCGCGTTGGCTTTAGAATTTAGATTATTGTTTAAATTCCATGACCTACGAATCAACTAGACATTAAAACAACACTGAAAATTCGTAATACAATAAAGGTAATACATTTAAATTAGCTATGGGTACCTAATATGTTTTACTTCGTGTTTAAGGTACTGACAGGGTGTATACTGTTTATCTTAAATGGTCTAAATTACAACTATGTAACAAATTAATAGTCTGGTTATTGCGCGCTCGTTTTTATTCTCTTGCCCTTGGACAAGCAAGTGTTATTATATTTAATTTGATAAGTTTTTGATAAATCACGAACTTCGTGAATAGATTCTGAGATGAGCTTGGGTTTATATATTATCTAGTTGTGGGCAATGGGCATGATATAAAACATTTTTTTTATAATGTAATGCACTTATGAAATAAATCAATTAAGATTTTTCAATTTGAGTATAAAAGCATGATGTAACATATACATATATATATATATGATAAAGTAATTTAAAATACAATTCCAAAAACCACAAATTCTATTAAAATAAATGGAAAAATATATTTCTTAGTTGACCCAGAATTGTAGAATTCTATTTGATATTTATTACCGTATTGATAATTTGATGTCAATTAATATGAAAATATTATTATGAAAAATCATCGCAGTTTTCAAAAATTGTGACCTAAGATAATATTATAATGTATGAAAACTAAAACGTATAGACGTAAAGTTGTATTTAAAAAGTGTCATCCTATTTCTAATATTTTTACCAGCTTTTATTTCCTGTAGACTCATAGAACTTTTTTTATTAATATACAAACTATAGTAAGTCAATAATTAGTTTAGTTTTATACCCAATTATTCTTTTTTAAATATTTAACTTTGGTGCTTAACAATCCCGCTGTTCACAAGGTTTTTTTACATGCTCTATTATGCTACTGGAAAAAAGTTTTAATCAGGTGAGAACCATTGTAGATTTTTCAAAAAATCAATAAATGTGCTCCATCAATGGCCAGTCATAATATTTTTTAGTATTCTATACATTTATTAATAAACAATATAATAGGTGCTTTTAAATATTCCAAATAGTGTAATCATTTAAATTTTCTATTTTACATTCGTTACTTTCTTTGATATGTTATTTGAAATGTCATAAGTAACAGGTTTTTATCTTATGCTGAGTACTCGTATCTGCCCTCACAAAATCTATTATTTTGTATTGTTATGTTAAAAGTAAATCAAAAAACTCGTTTTTGATAAAAAAAAAAAAAAAAAATGTAGAACTGGTATTTTATCATATATTTTTAATTTTTATTTATATCTTAAGCATCTACATTTAATCGTTTACACTATTCACAGAGCGCATGACGTGAACTCCTGAGACATGATATTTTTTCAATGCATAATATTTAATTTGCAAAAGAACCATCAACGTTTCACTATTAAATTATGTATTTAAATGTTCTAAACATATTAAATAAATAATATTCGAATTATTAGAATTGTTAGATATTATATTTTTTCAAAATTACGCAAGCTTTTATCATTTTTTATAATATATCTGCTTACTTAACACTCCCAAACGCATAACCAACATCGATTTTTCAATTATACTAGTATATGTGTATTTATATAATATACTAGCTATCTCACCCGGCGTTGCCCGAGTCAAAGATGAAATAAGTAAATATAAGTGATATCAGAATATTAGGCACACGAGAAACATCGCAATGATGGCCTGTGCCAAAGATTTGTTTTTTTTTATATAAATTTATTTGTAAAAATATGTATATGTCATATTCCTACTAATTATAATAGTTATAAGATATGTAACCATTGACAACCCTATAAACAAACAGAGACTAATAGACTATTCATATATATCTCATGAAAAATAGCACTTTCAGTTTTTCCAGAACAACAGTTTTTCCTACCGATACAATATATACGAAGTTAAGACTTATAGACTATAGTTGATGCGTTATGAGGTCAAAAGGTAGTCAAATAAATGCCGAGCGCTAAGCACGAACTGCTGAAACAAAAACAGCGAAATCTATAGAAAACACGTGCGTAGGGTTTCGATATATAAACACTGCCGCTGAGAAGAACGCATCAATAATATTGTTTTTGGATGTGTATTGTACATAATATAATATTTTAAAGACTTAACTAACCGCCGCGCCGCAGTGTGAATGAATATGGAGTTCGAATATTTTAACTTTCGACATATAGGAGGAAATCTGGTAGGATCTTTAATATTATTGGCGAGGCCGTGAGTGGCTAATACAAAATACCTAAATATATACCTACGAAAAAAAAAAAATGTTTTCGCTTCGCTTAGTCCCATATCGTGGCGATCAACAATAGTTTAAAAAAAAAATAATATTAGCTTTCAAATAATAGTCCCTCTCCAAACTCTCCGGTTTTCGTCGCAATGACTTTCGACCATTACAACTGTATAGTAGCAGCAGTGTAGCCCGTAGCTCAACAAATAAGTAGGCTTACATATTATTATATCATGTATTATAAGAAAAAAAAAACGCAATAATATATAATATTACTATTATTATTATTATTATGATCGTCGGAGATGCCACTGCATCGTATTATGCATTATACGATCACATGGCAGTCGCCGGCACTTTCACTATCACTTGGCCGCATTTATTCCGCGCGCTACGACCGCGTGTAATATCGTCCGCGTTGCCCAACACCCGATGGCGTTTAGGTACGTTTTATTTCTCTACCGTATATACATATATATGTATAAAAATAATAATATGTGCTATATACTGCCTAGTATACTCTCTTCTCGACTTATAATATATATATATACACATATGTGCAGGTTGTGTGTGTTTGTACACAGATGTACGGAATATTATGTCATTCTCGTTATCTATATATAATACGCGCTGTGCTGCAGCAGTGCGAGAGAAATAAAGAAACGTGTAATAAAAAATCATTTTTTTTTCACCGACGCATAACAACTCGGTTCACCAGTCTGACCGGCTGCAGAAATACAGAACACTTTATTATTTAATTATTATTATTATATTATAATATAGGGTATGTGGTACTGCTGCAGTGGTAGAGTCGTTCGCTCGGATATAATATACCTTACGGAGTGATCTATTTACACTGATTTACACTAATTTTCCTTGCTGGTTTAAGTGTTAGTTGTAAAGTTCATGAATTGTGATTAACAAATTTATTATGTATGTATTTCATCTATCACATAAACTTATTGTGCCCCTTAGGTGTAGATTGTACACAGCAAATAAAGACAAAAAAAGTTTGCAATGTGCCAGGTGATATATGCCGCAAAAGTTGTCATTAAAAAAAAATATTGAAAAACCACTATGATAAAAAAAAAAATAGTGTTATTATAAATATTTAACACCTCAAACAAAAACATATTTTTTTATCACAAAAGTCGACTCGGAAAATTAATGTGGCCAGTCAAATGGATCACTCCGTATATATTAAATACGTTACACGCTTGCACGGATTATTCAGTTATAGTAGGTACTGTTAGTCGGTGTGTGTGTGTTATTTTTTTTACGAGTGTATTACATCAATTGCGCTCGACGAGTGGCGTAGACGTACAATGTAAATCAAATGCGGCTGAGATCTGTTCATATCAGGAATTGTCCGGTCGGATTATGTGGGTCATGTGAATATCAAACAATTAGGTGAACGTGCACCGATAATAATATCAACAATTTAAAAGCGCAAAAATAGGCGTAGATACCTGCTGCTGCTGCTGCTGCTGCTGCTGCAGTTTAAATCACATTTTTGTTTTGTTTATTACTATCGATATAACGCGTTATCTCGTTCGCGTGTGTGTGACCTATTGCGAATCGAACACATTTGTACGAAAATCGTACTCGTATATAATATATATAAATATGTATGTTACCGCGTACCTACGACCTACCTACTTAACGGAACTATAGATAAATAGTAATAACAATAATATTAAACAATATTATAGGACGTACGTGCCTATTGGTCATTAATCATATAGAATATATTACGTCTTATAACACGGTATAACATCGACAGCCGGCGTGTGTGTGTTATTCCCTCCGAGGTGTACCTATATATTACGTCCCTATTCGCTATACCCACAGGAGAATAATAATATTTCCCCCGAGGCTATGTGATGTGCGAAACAATCTTCCGACACACAGTGTATTTGACGTTATAGTCTGGGCGCAACGTCTGGTGAATGAACCTATACACGGCACACGCGCGTAATACGCAATAATACCCGCGCATTACTCTCGCAGTCTCTCGATAGACACACACACACATTTGTACTCATATACCTATGAAATACTGGTTACCTTAGAGTACTGTAATATCATTACAAGTTAGCTGTCGTGCGCGCGTGTGTGTGTGTGTGTGTGTGTGCGTAAAAGTGTGCCTACTCGTTTTCGCGCGTAACTTTAATGTTATAATATTGAAAACCATTTGTACATTTTCTCGGGCGTCTCGTGGGTCAGTGCTGGTCCTCAACCAGTGGGTGGGTCGCGATCCAATTTTGGGCCGCTTAAGCTTTAAAAATGGGTCGCAATAGGTCTATTCTTTATAAAAAAAAAAGTTTTACATATCTATTATATTACTGATAATAAAAATAAAATACTTCCTACACGAATCAAAATTTGTATTTATTTAGTTATAATAAAATTTACGTATGGTAAATGTAGTTATTTTTTCTTAATTTTTTTTTCCGATATGGGTAGCGAACATTTTTTAAAAAAAATAATGGGTCGAGAGTCAAAAAGGTTGAAGACCGCTGTCGTAGATGATGGTCGTTACTACTCGTTAGCGAAAAAATTTTCACGGATCACTTGAAATGACTCAGCTATAGTCCCTACATTAGTACGAAATGTGTAAACACCGTTAGTCGTAACTCATCATAACTCTTAAAACATCGCGTTAAAAATAAATACTTAATTATTCAGGTACCTATACATAGACAGCTCAAATTACTCGAGTGATGTATCCGTGTATAGTAGCTAGGTAGATTTTATATAGATTTAGTTATATACCTACAACATTGATGGATATTTGGTCGAGTATGTGAAGAGGGGGGGGGGGGATAGACAATTAATTTTACCCATTATAAAAGTTAAACAGATATCAACCTTCAAATTACTGTCTAAATTTTGCCTCCAGAGATATAATATAGGTACCTATATGTATAAATAAAGTAAATAAATAATAAGTAATGCCTAATGTGTACGTGCTTATTTAAATTTTATAAACCTATTAATGTTACAAGTAGTGGCGGCTTGGACTCACGAGTATTTTTCGTTGACTCGCATTTAATATTTTTAAACTACCCACCCTTAACATTTTTCTCACTGCACTCCAAATAGTGAATTTATAGGTTGTTTTACTTTAGTGGTTAATGGTAACGGCGGTATCTTATTGGTAGGCCAATAAACAGTTAATTATGGAAGCCCTATATTACTCCTATATACCTATCCTCATCATGGCAAATCACCCACCCATTAATATTTTTGTGAATCACGTGATTCAAATATACCTCCTTTGAGCCGCCACTAGTTATAAGTACTTGTGTTGAAGATGAGTTAAACCTTCTAGGGGAAAAACCTGGGGGCTTAAAATCCTTTAGGTTCCCTAATATCCACCTATGAAATATATTATTCCGTATTGAGTCGTTGACGTCCAAAGCTTACACGATTTTGAAATATTGCATTAACTGAACGTATACCTACATGATATTACTGATAATTTAAAAAAATGAATAACTAATAATAAATTAATAAAAATAGAATAGTTAGTAAGTACTTGAATTTTAAATGTAAAATTAATATTATAATACTATACTATTTAATTTTTTTGATATTTATAAGATGGTTTAAAATCATTAATTCAAACTAGTTTATTGTTTATTATGTACCTAGAAATTATAAGTACTCCTGTATCCCAAACAAGCTTTATGCTTACGGAGACAATCAAAAATAAAAATAATAATTAATGAATTTTATTTTATGCTATAGATATTCATATATAATTAATATATTTTATGTATTTTGTACAGGTATGTGTATATATGTAATTTCAGTAAATTAAATTCAATAATTCCATTAATATTATCATTTTCAAAGTTATATAAATATAATATGATTTATCGGTAAAATAATCATATCTGCAAATAATGGGTACAGACTACAGAGTCACTGCAGACACAGATGTACACAATTACGTTTATTGACCTACTTATTATGTTTTCAAATGTTAAAATTCATTAATTATGAAATATAGGTAGGTACTAGCTGTGATTAACAATATAAATTTATCTGATAACCTTTAAATGTTTTTAAAATTAATCTAGTAAAAAATTTCTATACATTAAAATTATTTAGATTAAAAAGAGTGTTCGTCAAATCACATAATATAAGCAACACATTATTTGCAGGATTAGTATACACTACCTATATAAAGCACACTTTTTGCAAGACAAAATTAATTTAAACTTATTAAACTTATCATAGTTTACTTAAGTTTTCTGTTGTACTTAAAAATAATAATACTTATAAGTTCATTTTTATAAAAAAGTATATAAAAGTTTACTTTTATAGTTAATAAACATATTTAAGTGAGTATTATTCCTAATCATACTCAAATTTAAAACCAAAACTTTTAATGTATAAATGTTAAGGACCTTTACAGTAACAATTTAAAATAAATTAAATCTATCGACATAACTCAATGATAACACATAAATTAGTCATTTTAAATTAAATACCAACACATAGAAATTTTAAATAAAACAAAAGAGCGTAGTGGTATGCCACATGGTAATTTAGTATACTGACAACTCTCACTCTAAGTTAAGTAAGTTCTTATTGTAATGTTTTTTTTTCAAATGGATATATTATTATTCAAAAGAACCCCCTCAAAAAACTAATCACTAGAGAAATTCAATTTTTGTACATACTCAGTTCCACACTGTCAGTTATAATATATAAAATATATTATGTTTGAACATATAATTAAACATCTTAAAAAATTATCAAAAACCTGTTTCTAATGAAAATTGTATTTTTAACTGGTGGATTGTTAGGATTTAAATATGAGTAAAATTAAAATTAAAATTTGTATATTGTATTTAACTATTTTGAAAACACTTCAATACCACGTCTTATAATTATAGGTTTGCAAATATTTATTATGAAGAAAAATACATATTTAATTTTTAAATTTTTCAACTTAGATAAGGGAGGATCAGTGCAGAATGAAGCCGCATATTGTAAACAATTATTGAAATATATTAACAATAAAAATAGTATCTATACATTGATTTTAGCCCTTTTGTTTTGAATAACATTAATGAGAAACTTATTAGCATTTAAAAAAATACCTACGACGTTTTAAATACTAATTAATAATCAGTAAAGTATTTTCAATTAAAATGTGATAATATCTATCATTAATTATAATTTCTACTTAGTTATAGTAATACTAGCATAAGGATTATAATATTGCTCTTATGAAAATGCTCTTGAAAACTAATTTAATGAACTACTAATTGTAAAAAAAGTTGATAAGAAATGATATATTTACCTAAATAATATATTACCATTGATTATAAATACTAGTATTTATAATCAATGATATTACGTGTTAATTAATGTTAAAAAAATCTGCTTAATTAATTAAATAACGACCTATTATCTGCATTCTACATTAAAAAAAAAAAATGCATAATCTGTGAATATGTCAATACTCAGATATTCGTATAACTAAAATATAATTATTTTTTGAAAGTTTTTATATTTGGTAGGTTTTTTAGTAAGAAATTTAAAATTCTTAAAAAATATTTTAATAGAAATTACAATTACAAAAAAAAAAAAAGTAGTTCTTTGATGTATTATCAAATATGTCGTAGTAAGGAAACTGTTAAAGATTTATAATTTTATATGATAAATGAGTATAAATCATTTAGACAGTGTTCTATAGTAGGTAATAGGTATATCATAACTATTATGTGAGTATGATTTTTCGCATTCAAATTAACGTGCTATTTATAGAGTATATAGATACACTGTTGGTTGTAATGATATTACGTCCAACAATCGTTTAGAACCTAAATACAGAAATGCTGCATCTGGACACTGATAATGTTATCCTTATCACTTATAAAGAACGATTTATCATCCCTTGTGGTCTCTTACAAACCTCAGGTGCTAGTACTTATAAGTGCGTCATATCTCATAATTTATTAATTTCCCTCGTTTTAATTAATTTTAAATCTCCCCCATGGTTCCACCGATGGACATGCCATCAAACACTAATGTATATGAAAGTATTGTATATTTTATTATTTTAATTATGAATATAGCGATAAATCATTGAACTACGGCACCTGTGTAGAGTTTATAAAACCTACTATTATAATATAATTTATAGTAATGTTTACTATTTAAATAAAAAAATGTCACGACCTCTGCAAACAAATGATGAGCTTACATATTTTTAATGTATTATGTTTACAATAATTTATATGATATAATGATAACCTTGTATCGAAATTCCAGTTAATATTAATTTCTAAAACTACAAATTGTATTGATAGAAATCAATTAACACTGTTATCTTAAAATCAAAAAAAAAACAAAAAACAGTGTCATTAAAATATAAAAGATTGCTACAACAATATTGTAAACGCTGATTTTTTGATTTTTGTGATGTTATTATTTTAAAACCTATAATGTAACCAATAACCATGTGTTAAATTTTCAGGTCTTAAAAATCGGAATTTTAAATTTTATAAAATGAATAGAAATATTTTCAAAACTATTCTGCTGTCACACAATTAATATTTGATCAAGATTTAGAAGTTTTCTAATTATTATTCATTGAATCAAATGATAAATTTTCAAATAAATAATAATAATAATAATCACAAATTACAATAAATTGATCGAAATAACTGTTGACTAAACATCGCCAACAAACAGTTCATCGATTATTATCGGTAAATAACTAGTAAGTAAATACGTGTATTTTAAAATATAAGAATGACCTAGCAATATTTTGCATATTACTAGGTATTATTTTTTAAACGTAAAAATTGATAGTAAAATCTTAAATCTTTGACCACGCATAAATGTGAGATGTTAATCAAATATAAAATAATTAATAAAAATGTTTTTCTTGTGAACATGTAAACAAATTGTATTAAACATATATATTATAATTGTATAACATTATTTTTTAACTATACTGTTATAATATAACAACTAAACTTTTATATGTAGGTACTTGAATATTTTCATACAACAAACATTGATTTATGCATTACATTTTTCTGAATTTCAAGAAAAATTGTAATAAAGGAATATCTATTATTCTAGTAAGTACGTATGGTAAGTATATATCATTATAAATTATAATTATATATATATAAATTACTTTCCAAACTGGATTTTGAATTTTAGTAAGAATATGTGTTATATTATAATGAATACCTATAGTGATATTAATCTACGTAGTATAACTTTTTAATTCTTAAGTATAAATAAATATAGAAGGATTATGAATTTTGAATTTTAAATATAAGTAACAAATTAAGACTACAGTTTGACAATATAATCACTTGACACAATGTTTAAATATTATTGTTTACATTGATCTGGTGCAATGTGTGTGAGAATATATTTATTTTAAAATTAACTGTTCAGTAGATAAGTATAGAAGGACCAATGAGTTATAAATATTTCATAATATTATATTGATATTTTTGACTTTAAGTAAAACTACCTATAACCTTTTTCAATAAGTTTAGAGAACATTTTAAGAAAGTATGAAAAATAAACTTTACAATAACGAAGCAGTTACAATTTTAGAGCAATCGCTAAAATATCTTATTAAAGAACTTTAATAACAGGTGTACTGAATGCGAAATATACAGAATACACCTTTAATAACTTGTTTTCAATTTTAAACCATTTTTTTTTTTTTTTAAGAATATACTTGTTAACATTGAAATTATTAATGCAGAGTTATATAAAGACAGGAAGAATATTATTTAACGTAGGTAGGCTACCTCTACACGGTGTAAGTATTACCTTTCAAGATCAACATTATTTTGTATAAAACGAAATTGAGTAAATTAGTTAAATTCAAATGAACCGAATTACAAATATTGTATACATCTGCGAATAAAATGAAATTTTTATTTTTACTTTTTTATTAAGAATAAAATAGTTTTAATAGAATACAATACTTAGGTTCTATTTGTTAAAATTGTAAATTGCTAATTTAAAATAAAAAATAAAATTCATTAAGTTTACTCAAATGAAAAGTATCTACCTAGATATTACATTTACAGATATAAAATAATGCATTTCGATCCCGTCTTCTACTCTGTATGATTTTCAAGTATAAACTGGGATTGAGTTATTGGTACTTACATTATATTCAAACAAAATATAGGTTGCACGGGTACCGGCTACAAAATAACCCACTACTATAAGTACCAACTATAGTGACTACATTCTTCTCCGTTTTTTTTTTCAAACAACTTGGAATGATCTAACATCATATGATTTTATCACATATTAATTATTATTAAAAGTCCATCGTTGTATAATATTTTTTAACTGTCGTTATTTTCTATATTAGTAAATACAAATAGTATACCTATTCCATGCGTATACTTGACATACCTATTATACTGGTATTATTTTTACGTTCACGCTCGTGAATACAGCACACAGCGTCAACGCCACATAGGACTTCAATCAACATACTCCTTTCTTTTTAGCTATGAGCCAATAAACCTAGTTACAGTTTAAGCAATAAACCATGTTTAAGATTCTACCAAGTATTCCACCGTTTTTAGATCCACGGTGTAGTCGAATTCAACGTTATGAGTTCCATAACTATTTACGCAGTCGGCGCGTATAAAATTAATAACTTAAAACTGCTTGTATTTCTGTTCGTACGGGCGCGATAGTGAACTTCAAATTATATAATTAAAAAACCAACGCTTGCCCTGTCAAACTGCAAACGCGTCGGCAATCAAGGATGCGCGTATATATATATAAACACACGAAATAAATATTATTATATTTTTAAACCGGTGTAGATATTATTATAATATTATTGTGTTATGCAGGTGCCTCCTATGTTTCCTACATGCGAATTGGCGGCGGTGAGTTACGCAAAAAGTACAATTTCGTCGGTTTGGACAGGGAAGCCGGTGACCTCATTGCGGACAAGTGCCGCCGATATACCGGCGCGTATATCCTGCAGCATAATTTCCTGCGTCCGCCGCACGGGTCGTCAACCGCCGAGTAAACAAAAATAAATACGATCGTAAGTACAGCTGAACGTCGATTATCCGCACTAATTGAGACCGAGGGGGGTGCGGATAATCAAATAACCGATAAAAATTTAAGCTTAAAATTGAGCTAAAGAAGATCCACTTTCTCCTTTTTCGAGTTTTTCTATTATTTCGATATTAATTAACACGTGATGTTGGAACCCATTTCAATTGAAACGTGCAAACTGTGTACTCGATCGCGTTCACGGACCAACTAAATTTAAGATTATGAACATGACGAATGATAAAACAAAATTAAATTTGTATAACAATTTTTTAGTGCGGATAATTGACGGGTCGGATCGAATCGACGCTCCGCTGTACTATTCGTATCGATCGAATTCCTTACGATCGCAATGCTTACGAATCGGCCGAAGAAAAATAATACAACAATCATATCCGACGGGTATACAGGAAGACGGTAAAACTGCAGAAGAAGCGACCGCGTGATGTAGGTACCTACCTATATTGTGTACCAGCCACGGCAGGTAATATATTTTATTATTATGCATCCTATTGCAGCAATATTGCTTTCCCGAACGTAAACGTACTAGGTATGCTCCCACAAATTGTACATTATTCCCAAGACAATAGACAAAAAAAACCTATACCTAATGTGATATCATCGAACGTATATTGTACGATCCTTGACACGGATGTTTGTTATGGCAGGACCGAAAATATATACGACTGACGAAACGCGTATGGTGTATGGGGTGTCCTTTTTACACTATATAATATGTTTCTGCGATAGGTACGCGTAATGTCACAAGGTCTTTGTGTTCGATACAATACTAAATAGTTCAATAAATATGTTTATTTTTTATTTAATTAAGGAACGCAGATTATTATCTAACGCCCATTTAGTTCATTATAATACTAGGTATTAATGGGAATAGCTCACAAGTAGTTTAACTCCCTTTGTGATAAATTTTTTTCCCAATTCCTTTACTAGGTATATCATTATTCATTACATATTATATTATATTATATTAATACCTATATTTGAAAAACATACGAGGAATCAAAAACCCCAATGTTTTGTAGTTAAAATTATAAAATGTTCAATTTGTATAGCTTAGGATTAAAATTTTAAAACAAGGTTTCTCATAAGTAATTCATACCCTCTGTAACCAAAAAATCTTAAAACACGGTTTTTTAATTTTTTAAATATTTTCTTAGATCTTGGACGAAATACCCAAGATATTTAAACAAAGCAATTAGAATGATTTTAGTTATTTTGTTGTAATTTGAAAATATTATTTGTGGGTACTTGAAACTTTTAAAGTAGGTATGTTATTATATTTTAAACATACAATGACATTTTCAAATACAATGATTTGGCAAAACTAATTCAACCTAATTTATCAATAATGGTAAAATACCTTTTTTTTTTTTTATTAAAGAAAATATATTTACAATCCATACAAAAGTATAATAACTAATAAGTAAGTCAAATAAACAATTAATTACATAACAGTTAGCAGGAATAGGAAGGCTCCCAGCAGTGCCACCTGACAAGATTATTCATTAACTTTGATTATTGTTGTTATTTTGGCTTATGCATTAAGCAAGTCCCTGGGCCATTGCCTTTTTAATCTTCTGGCTATGTGAGTTGAAGATAGTTTTTGAATTAATAGAATGGTATGAGAATGTAGTTTTAAATGGAATAAATTATTGCATAGCAATAATATCATATAATATAATTAGTAATATAGGCTGACAGGCCGTCTTCACTTAGAATCGTTTTTCGTAAGCAATGATTTATTATTGAATTCAAATTCAACACATTCATTACAGTGACCTACTCGAGACCTACTGTACAGCAGACTTCTACTTATATTCGACAAATTTTATGATGGAATCGTTATTTTTTTACTTTGTACTCAATAAATATTTAGTGTTTAATTGAATCGTAATGTTTGAATGATCTTATTAGATTAGGTACATTAAAATGATAATAAGCTTTTATGTAATAACATAAACTAATAGGTACTAATGTTATAATGAATAATAATATGCATTTACGATATACTATTATACTATTTTCAAAGTTCATGATTTTAAATAACAATACCTAATTAAAGGTAAAATAAGAATAAACGTCTAAGCACTTGTAATTTAGTAAGTACTGAATAGTACACAATAGTCATGAAGTTCATAATATAAAGAACAAACGCGATTGATTACAGTTCAACTGTATAAGTATATAACATATGTACTTTACTAATCGATTTAAAATATATAATTCAATTGTAAAGTGTCACAGTTTTGAAATTGTAAATATTATTATGCTATTATTTATTATTATTATTATTAATTTTATCTATATAAAGACGAATATATTATGTACTTAATAGATAATATGTTACATTTATTGTTTACAGTTTAGTAGTAAACACTATACTGATACCTACCCAATAAAAAAAATAATACTATATGAGTTTTAATTCCAGAAGTGTACAATCACTAATGGTTATTTTGACGTTAATATTTTGTACGAAGGTCTGAAAAAATTAATAATACTTATCAACGTTTTATTAAAATACGTTCCTAATTTAAACCATTATAAATTATAATATTTACATGGCATAATCTTTTCAAATAAATAAAATATAGGTAGAACGCGTTGTGTAGCATAAAACGTAATCCTTTCACGATAATAACAAACATATAGGTAGACTATATTACAGACTACTGTCTACACTAAAAGCACATATTGCATAATATACCTATATTTTAAAACGAGTTTACTGGATAAAACATGAAGAAACCCTAGTCATATTTTCGTTTTTATTTTAAATATTAGAACGCCACACCGATGTTTGTTATCTATCTTTATCTTCTCATACGTGTAACACGCAAAACATGTTCACTGCACAGATTGGTCATAAATTATAAGAATTGTTTTTAGAATAAAAACAGCTATTTTAAAAATGTAAAATCTAAATCAAGATTTCCAAGATTTCAAGTGGATTTTTATAACTTATTAAAAAAGTTTATAAAGTATTTATATTTTATAGGTGCACGTAGTTAAAATTAAGAAATGTATTTTTCAAATTAGAGATAAATAAAAATCAATTCCAAAAAGCATGTCAATAATTACGCTGAACAACAATAATATCTAAATGTTTTGCATACAATGTTATGGACATTAGGTCGTGTACTCTTATGAAACCATACAATGTGATGGTTTATTGATAGACCTACAATATAGAGTTTTGTATTATAGACTATATTATAGACTTTACATTCGACCATTTCGTATAAAATACAATGTTATATCATCAAATTAGAACTATTCATATTTTTTCATAACCATTCTTAATATTATTGTTACGATGAGTCAAAAATTATAGTCAAACGATTAATTTAGTACAAGTATTTACATCCATTATTAATTCAATAATATGTAACTATTACTGTGCACTGTGCACGGTAAACATGCGTATAATAAATCAATAATCATCTTATAATCAAAAAATAATACAAATCTCGAGGAAAGAATGTATTATCACTACAACAATATTTTGGATTAAAAAATAAAATAAAAAATCATTCAGGTATCGTAAAAACTAAAAAGCAACGTCAAATTGAAAATCAATATACTTTAATGAACTGTCTTGTGCATAATATATAAAAATATAGGTTAGGTCATTAGTCCCATTATTGTTTTCGAATGAATAGTCTTCTACATAATATTCTTCAATAAATTAGCCTTAATGTTATGGAGTTCAATAAACTGCATAGAAAATCGATGTACCTTGATGAAATTATTCAAAATAGATTCGGTGACTATTGATTCATCTGTCCAAAACGCTCGTACGGTGTATTCGTAGTAGTGTGTATATAATATAATATTATATATATATTTTTGAGCGTTTTTCAATATTTTTGCGGTAGTTAATATGTGGTTTTGAATATTTCGATTCGTTTTAGTCGCACACTACTGCACGCATACGGGTACGTTAAAAATACCCAGTCAGAAGGACTTGTGTCAACGAGAACGAAAAACGATCGAGTAAAAAAAAAAATGAAACAGAATAATCTCGACGATAGAAAAATCAAGAAAATTCGTCGGAAACGAATGCCGAGATCGCGCGAAATACGTACACTGCTGGGCAACGGCGGCGAACGTGCGTTTCGGCGAGCCGTTCAATTCAGACTACGCGCCACCGTCTAAACACACTACACACCAACACTCCGAGCTCAGCTATAAAGCAGTGTATAGGTATAGACCGCGGTATACCGCTCCGCCGGTCGCCGGGCGCCGCGCGTTACCACTGGCAACGCGCGTCAGATGACAATTTTTTATTTTTTATTTTAGTGTTCTCGCGGTCGTCTGAATGTGCGCACCGGCCGCGGCGACTGAGATTAAGAAAATATGTTGCACAGTGTGCGAGATTAAACGGAGTGGCACGTGTCCGGTGAATTCGTTACTCAATAATATTAAACATAATATTTTGCGTTTTAATTTATTGCTGCAGCGGGAACTGTCAACTAAACCTATAATATATCGTGGTCGTATAGATACTATTACAATAGGTTTTTTTTTCGATTTTACACCCGATTTTGCGGGCACGGAGACGTGTTTTTGATATAAGGCACCAGGCACTTCCGCCGAGCCTGCATACCCTGCAGTCTTATACACCCGCTACCTATAGGCGTGTTGAGAATGTTTATGTCGACAAAACCTCAAATCACGCTATAGTAGATCGAAGAGCGTGTACGTATTTTAATTCTCGTGAACGAGTATATTTTAGACGGACGACGAATTAATGTATTTTTGCAAATGGGGTTCAGAGTCTAAACTTCAAACGATTATTAGAGATATATAAGCTATCATTACAAAATTGATGAGGGGGAGGGTTACCGGTCCCACAATAACAGTGCTCGTCGTCTGTTCTATAAACTGCGTTCCTATACCATAAATAATAAGGTGTTGCATTACTTATATACGTTATAGTTCTGTTTGTATCCAACTTCATGTGTTTATTATTTGTTTTGGTTTTTATTACCTAATTACATAATATTACTGTAATTTTTATAATATATTGCTATCGCCTTATATAGTCTTGTATATCCAAATAATTTCGATCCATCATAGTATCATATACTTCTCTATTATATATAATTAGATACTATATAGCCACTGGTTTGGTGGAACTCTAATACAACCTTACTGTTGCATAAAACGGAATATTCGTAGACAATAATAATATTAATTTATTATATAGATCATTTTTGACATCAGATGAAATTAATTTACATTCAACAGTTTTGTCATTATTTTTTTGTGCCTATAAAAGCAAAATAAATTATATGTTTTGAGAATATTTTTCACAGAGTTAATTAGGTCAGATCCATTTGGTCTAATATTTTATTTAATACCAATGCAATTTATTCTTCCTATTTGCTACATTTTCATAACATGAAGTCATAATATATTGTACACGTTTAGTTGTTTAATAGTTAATTTAGTGTTATTTAATAAGAGTGATCAATACTTTTATTTTTATATCACCTAATTTTATCAGATTTAACATATTCACAATGCAAGGTCGACATTTTTTTAAAGCACGAGAGAAATTGCACAATTTTTAAGTATTGCAAAAAAACTGATAGAGTGCTTAAAATGTGTTAGGGTTAAAGGAATGAGCATAATGAACTAAAAGTATTTAATTCAATCATGGTGTTTAGGTGATAATGGAAGTTCAACTTGGAACATAACTTTGAACTTTTTATTATTTATAATATATTTAAGAAAATTGTTGAGCGAAACGTTTGAATAATAATTTAAAAAATGAAATAGAAATAGATAATAATAGTATTATTTGATTTGAATTTTATTTACTTGTATATTTGTTATGATAAGACATTTAATTTCATATACTAAGACTTGCATTTTTGTCCAAGGTTACTCAAAATTATATTCTAGCTATATCTCTTTACCCATATACTCTTTACACATATTTTTTTTATGAGTACTTAAAATTTCAAAAACTACACAACCACTTAAATTAATCGGGCTCCGTTCAGTGTTGTTTTTTCAATGCGATGCTTTGTCATCGCTTTCAAATTTATTGTATAAAATACATACAACACTACACTATTTTGCTCCAAGGTAAGCCAAACACCTATTCTCAGTATCTAGTCAGTATTTTTTTTATAATATGACTTTTAACTTCTTATACCTTATAGTTAAAAAAAAAAATATATATATTTTGTTATAATTAATTTAATGTTAGTCTTATTGAATGCAATAATAAATACTTTTAAGTGGATTTTTATTGTATTAATATTGTGGTATGGGGAATATAATATAGTTTAAGGTCAAAAATAGGAATATATTTAATTAAATGTACGCTTATATTAGACTGTTAGACATATTATACGATGTTCAGTCATATGAGTAATATGAACGTCACAACATCATAAAAACCACTATAATTATTGATGACATAAACATGTCCATGGGTCAATTTAACAGGAGTAGATAAGAAAAACACATTTTGATTAATATTATGGATGATTTAAGAATCGTAGAATATTTTTTATATTTTTTTAAATAAATAAAATAAAATATTGAACGGTTAAAATCAAAAAATCCTCGACCATTCAAAAACGGACTGCTTCAAATTTAAAAACCGGGGAACTCGCTGTGCTATTATGTAATATATATTATATATTAGGTTTCGAGTGTACCTACCTTGGCAATGAATAGTTATTGTAATGGATATGTTAAATTTAAATTTGTTGATAAATCATTGTATACAAAAAAATAATTTTGAACGAATGAAATAGGTGATGGGTCAGCATATTAACATATTTCTATAAGGATTATTTATTAGTACTTTCTTAATTCAGTAGGTTTAATTAATTGTTGTCAAAAATATCAGCAAAACTAATAGGTTCTAATTCTTATGCATTTTTATGATCCCCGTTCTCTGAAAAAATAATATAAATATTTATTCAATTAAAATTTGAAATAAAATTATTTTTATAAAAAAAACTGTAAACAAATAAATTATAATTTACACATTCATACATTATATTATCATAATATAATGTTATTACTTACATAAGTTAAATTATGAAAAATTTTTATAGTTGCTTCTTTCAATCTTTTCCCCAAAATTCATTTCTTCCGAGCTGTTGCCTGTTCAATTGAAAATGATGCTAAGCCGCTAAGCTACTCAATTTCGTAACTAGTTAATCTCAACACTTTATCTATAGATACTATTATAGAATGACTAGAGTAACAAAAATCATAAATTTTAATTACTAAACATACAAACATTCAATAGGATTATTGATTTATTTTTAATTATACAAATAACATCAAAAATATAAAAACACTATAGAAATCCCAACATCAAAAAATTATTTGTCAACAAGACTAATCGATATCTTTTTTGATCGGGGATGACATTTCCCCATCAATGGAGTATCCTGTAATCGTGGTAAATACAATTTAATTTAAAATATAATAACGTTAATAACACGTTTTGTTGTACTAAAAACATTATTCTACTGTTATGCATTCACATATATAAATATTTATCTAATGTTTATACTTTATACATTTAAGGTCAGAAAAAATCCAACTCAAAAGGGGAGTGTTGTTCTTCAATATTCAGTAAAATATATTACAATATATTTGATTATATGTAAATCAAGATACAAGAGTAACTCAATATGGGAAGTAATTAATACGCAGTAGGTATTTTTAAATTTACATATTTGCTCAGCCGAAATACATCTTTGTAACAAAACAGCTTATTTATATAATATATAATTGCTGCTACCTACGTAGAATAATGTTATGTTTTTTTAAATAGGTACCCATCTAACAATTTATTCACATTTAAATACGTTATTGATAAACCAACATAATATAAGGCATAGTTGTGTTTGATAAATAAATAAATTATTCAGAATACAAATATAAGTGATTTTTTGTGTGATAGCATAATATAATATACCTGATATATAATGGTTACTAATTTACTATAACCATGGACGGATTATAATGAAATATATTATGAAATGTTATAAAATCAATGGTATAGCGTATAAATTAAAGTTGTATTGTAATTTATTAAAACAAATCTTATAAAAAATTATGGTGGCAATCGCCAAAGCAATGGAATTTAATATATTAAATATATATATATATAAACGATAGACGCAGCTTATAAGACTCACTTTGGGTTACACAATAATTGAATGAATCTTATAGGCAGACTGGAAAAAACTAATACAAATTTGAATCGAATATTAACTTTATTCAGCTATTTGGCTTTTACATATTGTTAAATAAATATAATATTATTATTAATTTAATGCATATTATAGTATATCAACTTGCATCGATATTAAACTTTTATTATTATTTTAACTTATTACCGATGAAATTATTATTTTAATATTATATTATATTATATATTATTTTAATTTTGCAAACAGAAATCATATACTATTTATTATTTATTAAAAAAAAATTGTATTTTAGTTTGTTTTTTATTTTCAGCTATTCCGGAAATATAATGCTCGTACTGTGTTGTATATTAAAATAGCCCATCCGAGGTTATACGAGTTCTTATAACCGAAGTGGTGAATCGTATAACAGATTTTTTTAATATTGCTGGATATGTCTGGACCGTTTCACGCGATTTTGAGTCTAATAAGTGACTGAATCTTACATCCGTGAGTCTTATAAGCTTTGTGCATTGTATTATATTTAAAATTTAACCTATAGAACTATAAAAGTATATTTGACCTTCAACAAATATAAACAACGTCAAAATGTATTAGATTCTGGTATATAGTGGAATTTGTATAACTCCTTTCATCAGTCAATATTCATTAGCCATCATTACAATATTTAACTTATTCACAAATGATGCGTGCCAATATTCAATCTAATAATATAATACAATTGAAAAACTATCATGACATTACCAACTACAAAAATCTGTTAACTTACAAATTTATTTTTATTTTCTGTAATATTAAATTCTAAACGGAGCTATGAATGTTTTGATTTTACAATGGTATATGTTTTTTTTCCTGTCTGTTATCGACTTTTGGGACAGTTAAAATGCTTCAATTTTCGACTTTGGTGGTTGTGTTTGGCAGCAAATTGAATATTTAATAAGTGCTTGGAATCAAAAGTAAAAAATTCGCAGAACTTCAAAATAACATGAAACAACAAAAACTAAAATCAAGGAAAAACGGGAATTTTTATTAAAAACTACTGCTTATTTGACAAAGTCGATTTTGTTTTTTTTTTTGTAATTCAAAAACAAATAACCGCAGATACTTAAAAGATAAAATGAGATATTTAAATATTTTCTATAAATGTTTTAGAATTTTCTTTATAACGATGATAACATTTTTAAAATATTTTAAGACTTTTCGAGCTGTAGGTACATAGGTTTACACAGACTTCAATTTCTGAACGAACCTGGAACTATTAGTGCCCCTAAACTTGGGCAGTGCCCCTAAATTGTTTTAACACATCAACACATATTCTAATATTAAAAACTGTGTAATATTTAAATGTACATGGATCAAGTTTTATGTAGATACATACACTGCAACATTAATGTGCTGATTTGTTGACATATATTATTTTTCATTTTTAAATTCTTTAAAATCAAGACAATAAATACAAATAGGTACAATTATTATTAGGAATTCTAAACAGTTAACTTGCCGATTAGATTATTGAGGGGACAGTTCACGGTCTTTCATTTGAAAGTGACTTATTAATGGATTCATGGATTTTCCGCGAAGCTGTGCGCCTGTGCTGTATCCACGAGCTGGTGTAGGTCAGCTTATTTTAATATTAAATAAACTCGACGTGTGATGACGTGTCATTGTCATAGACCATGATGTATTAGCCTATTAACATCTATAGTGTTTCTGTATAAATTGTTTTGGTTAGATGAATAAAATCGAAGTAGTGGTACACACAAATGTTTTTAATTATATTACCTATACTATCACGAGTATTCACGACAAATCAAATTTCCATAATCTCCACGAACATATTATTATGCATTTTAATAAAATATAAACGCAAATTTTATCATCGCTATTTAAAAATATCAAATATAACCTAACCTAAGATACCTACGCATGCATTATTTTTTTTTATAAGCATTTGAAGTACAAATTATGATAAAATTCTTTAAAATCACAAAAATGTGCAAATAATTTTGTAGTAAGACATTTATAAAATGTTCAATTTTATAGCTAAGGATTGAACATTTAATACAAGGTTCTTGTAAGTAGCTCATATTGAAACCAAAAAGTCTAAAAATATATAAATACAATTTTTATTAGACATTTTAAGTTCAAATTTGGACAACATTAGATATTTAAACAAAGAATAACGATTTTAGTTATTTTGTTATAATTTAAAAATATTATTCATGAGTAGGTACTTGAAACATTTATGTATATTATTATATTTTATACAGACAATTATAAAATTTTCAAATGCAATGTTTTCGAAAAAAATTAATTTGACATAAGTAGGTACTAGTAATAAAAAAAAATACCTTAAAGGGTAGCAATAATATTATTAAATATACTTAGTAAAATACTATAAAGGCTGACAGGCAGTCTTCGCTCAGAACCGTTTTTCGTATGCAATGAAATTGAATCATGGAATCAACATTTGGTGTTTAATTCGTCACTGTCATTACAGTTTAAATCAAAATAAAACTACCAAACAAAAAAGTTAAAATAGTGAAATTTGTTAACGAATATTTGCTACGACCGAATGAAGGTTAGTATCGTAAAATTTTTAATTTTACTCATTGTCAATGATAACAACAAATAATCGAATTAAACTTCATTAAATCAAGTCAAACCACTTTTACTGTTATTATGAATGTTAATAATATTCGTGTGTAGCCATTATCTATAGCTTAATTTTTTTTTATTTAGTTTAACTAAAATTGTATACATTTTAATATTTTATCTGACCTTATAATATGGATTATGTATTGGTATGGTTCAGAACATCAATCATAAATTATCCGTCCGACCGGTTTTCTCAAATAATAATGTATTTTCTTCCAAAGTTCTAAATAGACAAGATAATGCTCTATATTTATTTGGTTTGTTTATAATAATAACATATTAGTGTGCCGAGTAACAAACAATGGGTCAAGGGGAAACTGAATCAATTTACTATAAAATGTAATGCAAAAGATAAATATTTCGGCGTTATAAGCTTTATATGGGTATACCTACGTAATTATAGAATAAATCATGATATTGATAGTGTGTATACTTATTTTAATATCTATACTTGTCTAAATGATATTTTTTTCAATATCTCCTAGTAAGATTTAAATGTTAGTTTCATAATTTATCTATTTTATGAGTACATACTATGTCTTAATCATAATATAACGTACATAAATTATTTACTTGTTAGGTATAATCATTTATAAACAAATTGTGGATTTTCACATGTTGTAATAAATCACTTTTTACGGAAGTCAAATCACATAGCGTTTAACTGTGCATAGAATGATTTTTTTTTCATAGCATTTTTCCCAGTTTTCACCCAATTAAATAATTTTTTTTTATCGCAATTGTGGTGGGGGACGGATAGTTAACATTTTAAAAACGTGTTTGATAAAAATTTTAGTTTGAGAATATTATACGTTATACTCTGTCCAACGAGAGAACAAGCCGATCTTGCACGCATCGACACTTTGCCATAGTGAAACCGGTCTCAACGGCCGTGGGCGATGCGCAGGGATCGCGGAAGAACTGATCAAATTCGTAGAATTCGTCAAAACGAACTGAGTAGGAGGTACCTATTATACTCGTTAGTCCTTACCCAAAGGTGAAAAAACAAGAAATAAACGGTTTACATGAAAATTATGGAAGTAAAAATATATCACATTTTTTTTAGTGTACTCTAATTACATCCGCGGAAGTGGGTACATTAGATATAAATGTTTAATATGCTATTTAACCTTCTACTTGACAATAGGAGGTCATTTAAACTTGAAAATATATGAGACTGTGTTTAATTATTCAGCATTGTTCAGACATTTATCTTTACCGTTTCGCAATAAAATGTTCTGGTATGAAACTAAAACTATTAATTAAATATTATAATATATTAAATTGCTTTTTATTTTTAATTATCATATTTTCAGAATTATTTAACAAGATCATCAGTAGTTTTAGTTGTTTCCTTATACTTTATTGTTAACAATATTATACAAATTTTCGTCTAAACCAATTATTATCAATGAATGTATTCTTTATTTATGTAGTATTATTATTTATTAGTTAACCAAAGTTTATTTATATATTACCATATTTTGTACTTTAATTTAATTACAATGATTGTTGTTTATTTGGCGTTTATAAATAATTCGCATTGTTGTTTTAATATTTTAAGCAACGGTTTGAAGATATTTTATATTTTAATAAACATTCCAAAAATGAGATGGATCTAAAAGAAAATTATATTTTGATGATGTCACGACCAATTGCGTGCTGCAGATGTTCATTTTCCCTTTGACACTGCACCATACGTCTCTAAGTCTTATATATAGGTATGGATTTCAACAACATTATAAAGCGACAAAGTTTCCCTTTAGTATCCTCTTTGGTGTAAATGACACTATCGTCCAATTGAGTTTTCTTAAAAACAAACATTTTTTAAATCCCTAGAAACCCTAGTCTCTTTCACCCTAGTCTACGGACAAAACTATATTTCATATATATATATAATATATATTATATATGTTATATTGTTATATAGTCACTGTACGCTTTGGGAATAACCGCTGCACAAATATAGTGCATAAACTGCATATCGAATATTTTCCTTTTCTGCACAGATATTTGTTAAAAATTCTTTTGAATATTTATTTAAATAATTTTTATTTTTATTTTATAGCTTTTTATACTTGTAATAATTAAATACCTACATATTAAATAGCTATTTCGTGTATCAAAGCAATTATTTCACGGTACTAATAATAATTCTCCCTGGCAGTGTTGTTTTTCGTATTAGCACATATTGATTTTCGGCCATAGTATCTATTATGCAATCGTTGATTTTAATGCGTACCTAGAAACATAATCCACGAAACCTCAACAAGGTAACAGACGTAATAATATACCTACGAACAATGCAAGATTTTAAGGAAGTAACTATAGATTAGTTCGTTTTTGCTGATGTCCACGGTTAAAGTCACGCAAAATGTAACTAATATATGCTATTTAACTAAAGTTGTGTATGATTTTGGATGTTATTACTTTTACTTCTCAGTTCTCATGTGCCGTACAAGCATTTTAACCTAACAGTACATTAAAATGTTTACATTGTCTAACTACAAATTAGTAATTACATTACAATCGTTACATTGAATATCTTATATTCATATTGTTATTATAATTTAAATGTTAATAAAAACGTACGCAAACAATTCATTTGTTCTATTTTAAATTAAAATACAATGAAATCTATCCTGGGTGAAATAAAAATATATGAAACACATTTACATAGGTACTATGTTTGTATGTGTACAGTATACAAGTTATAGATATCTACTGCCCTAAAGTTTGATGCTGAATATTATGAAAATGAAAAGAATAAAAAAAGTTGAGAGTGCTCTCAAATTAACAACATGTGAATTTGATATTGAGATAAAAAGGTATTATGACTGTTATGAAATAAAATTAAAAGATTTATAATAATTTAAGTCATTTTCAGATTAAGAAATTGTAATATGATAATCATATAATTTATAATATATGTTTTTCTTTTTCAGAGTTCCACTAGATATAACTTTGCATTGATCATTGTCCAGTGGATATTAAAGTAACTGTATTACTTATAATATGTTATTGATAACGCAACAACATTTTATTAATTATTATATCAATATAATTGAAAAATTAGATCGTTTTTAAGTTATTGGATAATTTATTTGTACAATTTATTGATTTGCGGGCTGCGGAGCTTTCAAAGAAAAAAATCATTTTATAGACTTAAGACAGCATTGTACCAGTGATATACAACAACATATAAATCAAAAAAAAATTTGTAAATTTAGATATGGTTTTTTCGAATTGCTCACTAATGTATACATGCATTGATATTCATCGTTGAGTAAAAATCTATGCGTAATTATCCATATAATAATAATAACTAGTATTTCTATAGCCTATATAGTCTTTATTTCTATTAGGTATGTATAGAGTATAGACATTTTAACATTTGCCTAATATGTATGTAAAATATGTTCATAAGGTTTAATGTTTGTATCGCCGTATTGATAAAATGTGTATAATTTACATCGAGTAAAATTCCGTTATTATAGAAGTATTCACATTTATTATAAGCAAATAAATAAATATTAACAGTAGAATTTTAGTTCGTGTGTTCACATACCATGAAAGAAGTGAGTTTAGGCTATGTATTTTACTTTGGATTGTTTTTCTTAATATTATGTTTTTTATAATATTCGAAAACAACATCTAAGAAACCTTGATATTTCGTATATATTCGTATTGAGCAACAAAATACACACTAAGCTCTTAAAGAATATAAATGTCAGTTTTTATTAACTCACAAACAGATCACTGCGCTTTTAGATTAATTTATTAAAACGGAACTATATTTTAATGATTTCTTAAAATCCACAAGGTTGTTCTTCTGTTATCTCCATATTTAATTTTAAATTGTTGTTGTAATATGCCCATCGACCGTCAACCAACTAATAAAGTACCGGGTAGCCTTAATAAAACAGTGAGAAGTCAGCTGAAGTTAATATTGAAACAATGAAAATTGGTATTTAGTGTTTGATATTATTTAAGTAAATATAATTTATATTAAGTCTTATTTGTACAATCGTCAACCAAAAAATGTTATTCGAATTGCCTCTCGTTTTTAAAATTATCATTCACTTGAATTTCCACCTATCTTAGGTAGTGACCCTCTTGTACGGGTATCACCTCCTAAAGATATAATTAATCGATTTTTAGTTCAAACCATTAATTTTTTTTTTAATTAATAACAATTAGTAGTGCTTACACGACTGTTTATCTAGTAGGATAGTAGGGTCCTTCCTTACATTATAGAAAAATTAATAAATTAAATAAATTGAATAATGAGTCAACGTCAATATAAGTTGATAAATAACTATAAATATTTTATTAAATAGACCAAAGAAATAAATAATAATAATAATAAAAAAAATAACATTATTTAGATAATTCAGACAAAATATCATAATGTTTTACAGTCAACATTTTTCGTGAACGAAACTGACTATGTTGAACTGGTGATATCGAATAAGATAGTCAACTAATCTTTGGTTGTAATCACTAATCAGTAATCGACAAGTGTACAGCATTCGACAGATTAATCTGTCTGGGAAATACTGCACATCTGTACCTATATGTCTTAAAAATAATATTTTTGAACATTACGGAATTCGATATAATAATAAATAGTACACGTACCGTCTACCGATATATTAATCAATAATCTAGGTATGATATTTGAGGCAATTCGAATGAAAAAAAGGTCACCTACCTATATTTGGGAGGCAATTCGAGAGTCACCGAAAAATAATCATCTATTCACGCTTTTAATTTCCATTTACAATATTATTGCCATTGATTTATAAATTATAATAAATTATAATACTTATGCATAATTTATGCTACATATATAGGTTTAATATTTATTTTTCTTGTACAATTTTATCATAGAAACACGAAGGTACACTAGTAAAAAAAACATTAATGCATTATAAATAATTAAATTATAAAAAGTAAAAAACCTACTATCGCATAATACATTTTCATATAAGACTATAAAAAATAAATGTGTACATGACTTAACTGTAAACATAACATAATATATTATAACTTGAAAATTGTATTTGAATTTTTTTCAAAGAAAATAGATAAAATATGGTACAGTTGAATGTAAATGCTAAATACTACAGCACTTGTTGTAAACAATAATCTCTGTACCCAAGCAAAGTGATTTTTCGCTCCCATTATATTCTTATCTATTATAGGTACCACTATACCTACTCAGTGTACCTACCTATTTGATTCAATGTCAACAATTTGTCACGCATATTCATAGTATTATATGTACATTTGCATTATTATAATTTATGTGTATGGCTAATCGTTATATATATATTATGACGTAATATAATTTATATTACGTGTGGTGAATATTTCTACAAACCGTTTTAATGATTTTGAAAATTATATAAATTAATATAACATACCTAATATTATATAGTACCTATTTATTTTATCTAAGACCTATAAACGTCTAAAATGTACTTCGATATTAAATAAATCAATTGAAAATATACTAAATTATTATAAAATGAGTGTACCATACCTGATGTCGATTTTTAGTAGTTCAATAACGTTTATAATTATACTGATTAGGTGGGTTGTCTAAAGGACTTTAAACCGACTTTCATATGCACCGAAAAACTACTGACGAAAATATATCGGTAGAACAATAATTATTTGAAAAAAACGTTGCAAACTTTTTCGAACGGACGAAATAATAATACGTACGACTAACCGTCTGTCTGTACAAATCTCAACAAGAGCGGGGTAATAGATGGGTTGTGATCATAAACTATGAGCGGCATAGAGTTAACCATACGTAAATGAAAACGAAATAAAACTCGATTTTCTGTAGACATGTTTATAATAATAGAATCAAAATTAGGTAGGGTGTACCCGTGTACGACTACTGCTCGACCGCTGTACAATATATATAGTTTTGGTACTGCCGAATAATATTGCGATTTGCAATGAAAATTACAAGGTAAAGGACACGTAGTCGGGCAAAATTATCCTATATGCCAAGTGGTTCGTAGGTATATTATAAAAATAATATGAAGGTACCTACGTCTTGTATTTTAAGCCAATTAGATAAAACGATAAAAGCATGAAAAATATTATTATTATTACCTATAATAATATTTTTTAACGAAGTTAGTGGCTACAGCGGATATCACAATGCTGGACATAATAATGATATTATGTGTTAACATATCATATACATTTTATATCATAAAGCTTGTATAATATTTACAATACACACACACACTTATGTGCACTTATCTACATGTTCTGTTATGAGAATATAATATGATGGTTTTGTTTGTTTCCACGGCCTTAAAAAAGTATACACTGGCAGTAAATGTTGAACAGCGATAAGAGTTTATACCCATTGAGATTTCCAGAGCGTAGGACGACGGGTAACAATTTCGAGATTTAAAAATTGTGATTGTAATTTTTTGTTTGCGACTTAGAACAAGATAAAAAATCAACTAAAATTCACAGCACATTAACAACAACAACAGGTGACCATTATAACTTGTTGATACTCTCTGCAGCGAGTAACCTTCCCGTACACGGCAGTGGCACAGTACGCTTTTTGATATTACATTCAACATTGCACTGCTATATGATGCGAATGCAATTTTTTTGTCCAACAAATCATTTACTATATTATTACATTATTATAATGACTCATATATATAATTCATATGAATATATGATAATATAACCTTAACAGTCTTAATAATAACATTTTTTTTATCAAAACACTCAATGAGTTATTCAGTATTCTAGAACAATACTGCCGTAAACCGTTGCCGATTGTACCTATGAATAATATATAGGTACTACACGTTATAAATATTTGAAATTTTCATTGTACGTACAATAGGTAAAAGTGTAAAACCAATCAACTAGAATTGTTGTTATTGTACTTGGATATATTATTATGTGTAATTAACGATAGGTACTATTAATCAATCAATGTGGTATCTACGAGTATGTAGTAGGTATATATTATTATAATATTGTGTCAATGATAAACGCCTAATAAAAGCGAACGTTATATATTTAACAAATCAAAAAAAATGTATCATTTCGAGTAGAGTGTAACTGTATTACAAGTATAATTATATCCAACTGTCTATAAGACATAAAACGTTCAAATTGAAATACTGAGGTAAACTGGTATATAAATATTTGGATTATTTAATAATTATACTATTGGACAAAAGTGCATTTTTACCGTATATACAATGTTGGATATTTTAGCAGGAAACTGTATTTTATTCTTCTGGTTTTACCTAATAACAACGAATTCTGTAAGAAATGTCTATCTATACTGCCTATATTATATCTCTTGTATGCTGTGCTAGTAAATAATTTATGAGTTGTCCAATACAAAACCCAAAGTAAAATATAAATGAATGATTCATATTTTACAAGAAAAAATGATCTTTTTATTGCATAATATGTAAAACCTAATTGTATCTAAAGAATAAAAATTATAAGTTTTAATATTCTAAAAAAATATGTTGATAAATAACTATTGTGAAAACAGTATAAGTGGCTGGTACAGGAGGTACCTACAGAATTAAATCATTGCATAAATTTGAAATCAAAACATATACTTTGTAAACATTTTTACTGGAATAGCTCAAGGTTTTAATGTTTTTATAATAATAATTGTATCATTGATTTATAAATAAGTAAATATTGTTTCTCGTCAATAAACACTTGTATTTTACTATCTTGCTTGTATCGTCTACTATCCAATCTTACATAGGTATAGCCGTATAGGTAGTATTCGTATTTTAGAGCTTTGTCTAGTAGGTCTTGGGCGCCACAAAATATGTAGGTAAAACTCGGATAATTTTGGAATGGATTGAGCGCAAATTATAAATAATTACAATTTATACTCTATCGTCGGCATTCATCAATATATTTCTAAGGACTTGTCCGATGTTTTTTTTTAAATACCTACCACTTTTACTTTATTTAATAGCTTCCATTTACAAATTATTTTGCATAATCTTAAATTTAGCATTTTTACTTTAATGTAAACGATTACACGTGTATTAAACTGTTTACATTATATTAGAATTAGATTGATTAAACATATTTTGTATTGCTTAAAATATCAATGTTGTCTTTAGATGTGTTTCCGATGTTCGACGTCTTGACCTCTATTATATTGTTGGTGGTATTTTGGGTGATGGTCGTGGAGAAGGTAATAATTTCGACCAAAAAATTAATAGTCTGTTTGGGGTTTGCGTTTATACCGTCTGGATGAGTGAAATTATTTTTACCAGCTTAAGGTATTCCTAGGCAATTAAGTATATATATGCCGACGACACTATATAATATCAGCGTCACATCACGATCCTCAAACAACTAGTCAGGTGACCCAAAATTATCTAAACATGATTAACTTTTGGTAAAATTTATGAAAAATTAAAATTAATGAATGCAAGTTCACTCGTGTAACCTTCATATTGTTCCTGCCTAAATGTCACGTTCAACAACAAAGCCCTACAATCAGCAAACGAAGTAAAGTGCCTCGGGCTGATATTCGATAAGCGACTCCCGATCTTACAAAAACGAAAACAAATCAATTCCAGACTCCACCTCTTAAGACACATATTAAGATCTAAATTATCCCTCATGAACAAGGTAATAATTTTCAAGTCTATCTATTCAACGATCTATTTAAGTCACACTACTTCAAATTACATTCAAAACTACATTTTCATACCAATCTATTAATTCAAACAATCTTCAACTAACACACCCTTGTTTTACCGACAGCTCATTTGCGCCAAATTTCAATTTAATATTGAAACCAAAATATGTCACTGTTGATTTCGAATTAGATATACATCACGCTATAAAAACAGTATGGCTATTATCAAATATTATAAGCTGTCGTTTTCGCTTGACTCAGAAAAATACAATCACTGGGATTGACTTCAGCTTATAAAGATAACAAGTGGTTAAAATATACATTTGGCTTAACTTTTCTAGATCCAAATGAAGTTTCCGATTGTTTTGTTGATGATTTTATGGCGGAAATTCCTGATGATTCAAAATTTTAATAATATGCAAATTATTTAGGTAATAGATATTTACATTGGAGAAAATGTCAATTTCCCTTCAACAATTTGGGTGGCATTTGCAGCTGATTTAACAAGAACCACCAATAATTGTGAATCTTTTCATGATTTTCACACTTCAATGAACAATTTTATAAATCACATCCTAATATTTTACATTTTTAGCAATTTTAATCAAAATAGTTCAAACAGATGTTTATATTAAAATTAATAGTAGTATTAAAAATATTCCTAACATTCCAAAATATGCACAGGTTAAAACAAGGTTAAAAAAACACTTTAAAAGCAATTGATAATTATAAAAACAAAAAATTAAGTCGTTATGAATATGTACAAACCGTTGCATTTGATTACAATAAAGATTAGGATATTTTGAGAAAAACAACCATGTTTAATTTGATTTGAAAAAAAAAATATTAAGTTGTTATAATCTATGAAAAAATGCACTTAATTATATTGATTATTGTTTATAAAAAATGTGTATTATTGTATTATTTTTTAAAAATTCGGACTATTGACTATGATTTGAAAAAATTGTGTAACTGATTATTATTTGAAAAAATGTAAACTGAATATGAAACTGAACAAGGGCTTAATTTTGATTGATATTCAAATTTTTATATTATAAACTATGTCATGTTTTTAAATATGAATTATATATTATGTTTACGCAGGTAAATTTGGCGCAAATGAGCTGTAGGAAAAAACATACCTTTTTTATTTTGGCGCAAATGGGCAATGCCCCACTCGCCAATCGGTATACAACTATTTGCCCAAACAGATCACATTTTAGGTCCGAATTGCATTCCAAAAATATATAAACATAAATTGGAACGTCCGAATTGCATGCCACATCTTATGTACTTATGTGCAAGACTTAATTTTTTTTTTTAACTTTCCTAATTTTTCATTACAATAACACACTTGACACTTACTGTGCAGCAAAACGACCTTTTTTGTCGGACTTTTCTAATTTTTCAAAAAACGAAAAATAAATCACTCAACATTTTTATTTGTTCATAAAAAATCCATAAAGTTTATTTTAATTTATTCATTTCTTAACTAATTCTTAAATACTATTCGTTACGTTTTTTTAATATAATAATAATTATTAAAAATCAAAATTATTAATATTATTAATTATATGTATAAATAATAGTTATATATTATATAACTATTATTAATTATCAAAAAAAAAAAAAATTATAATTATCATCATATTGTCATCTCCGACGTCATATATGTGCGAACTGAGTACTTAGATATAAAAATATTTCAATCTATAAACAAATCAGTTGTAATAAACATAATATCATAGAACGTTTCTCATATACGTTTGCGTTTTTTTAAAAATTAGAAAAGTAAAAAAAATGTAGTCATGCACATGAGTACATGATTAATAAACTCGTACAAACTACAAAGCATGCAATTCGGACAGACTCTTGTAAGATGCGGCATACAATTCGGACAGGCCTCTGCAAGAGGTGGCATGCAATTTGGACCGACCCACTTAAGAGATGGCGTGCAATTCGAATTTTTTTTTTTTTTTTGGCATGCAGCAGCCTTCGATGAAGTACTATAACGGCGTACGGTTGGTCGGATACGAAGGGTACCTACTCCTCAGTCCACAGTAATATCTGGTAATCACGGTATATTGATTCCCGTATACTTATATTTTATTCTTAGTGATAAAGTGAAGACTGGAGAACATCACTTTTTATAGCTATTAACTATTTTTACTCTACAAATACTTTCGTGGTACGTATGTTCTAACTAAGTGTCTAATAGACACATGACACATCTTTAATATAGGGAATATTGATTAAGTCGATAAGGTGTTCATTAATTTGAACAACATATAGATTATCACGTAAGTATATTAATATAATTACACGTACGTAATACATATATTATATAATATTCGTTAAAAACCGTTTAGCTATAATCTTTGAAACCTTGAACAATATAGGTACCTATTATGATATATCATGTGAACTCATCACATAAAAAATCATTCAAACAACTATAATATTATTTATAAATTATAAAATTCTGTCCCGATTTCTCGTAATAAAGTTAGAAACAACCATGTATATCAGACAATAACTATATATTAGTATATTTTATTTATACTTATATTCTAAAACTATGTTCAGTATAAATGTCAGCTTACCAAAAGTCATCGTTTTAAAATTTGAATTTCCATATCTACATAGTGTATTAGTAGGTAAACAAAAAATTGTCTCATAAATTTGATCAAAATTTATGTAAATGTTATAAGGTGTTCCTAAATAGTAAAAAAAAATTTTAAACGATAAGCGACAATGTGATCTATTGCAGTAATAGATAATTTACTCGAAGATATGATAAATTGTAAATCTTAACTAACGATTGACTGTTGTTGTTCGTGGAGGTCGAGAAGACTTCGAATGAAATAAATAACCTGCAGGCGTGTTATGGTTATCATTCGTTTATTGAACATCTCTTAAAGTTGTGTTTTGAAGAGAATTAATGAAAGAGATCAGATATAAATAGATAATTGTTGTACCATAATTATAAATTACCTACAGCCTCTACAATTAGGTGAAGTTGTTAAACCCTTATCACTCTATCAAATGTACGTTATAAATGGTAATCTGTAAAAAGACGAAGGAAAAAAGAATAACAATTTAAAAATGTAAAATATATTAATTTATTGTCATAGAAATAAAAAAATAATCAAATCAAATTATAACTTTTAATCATCGGCAACACTGCAAGCATGTAAAAAATCTAACAAGTCTAATTATCTACAGTATCATAAATGCTTAGTCATTCCAAAAAATATTGCAACCACTCATTATTTTGAAAATTTTTAACGTACCTAATATTGTATGTCATTAAAAAACAATATTTTTCAAAATAAACAATTTAAAGATGAAAAATTAAAGATTATAATATATATTTCCAAAATTCAATTTTTTTTAAAAATTGTGTTAAATATACAATTTTAAATATTATTTTCAAAGTATTTTTTCGCTTGTTCTTTTTTTCATTGGTGTTTTTTTCGGGATTCGTTATAAATACGTAATTAATAACAATAATACACTAATATAGGCACCTACTTTGTCAAATACAAATGTAAATAATAATTAATATATAACATCATAATATATTAACAAAATTAGGTATGTCATTAAACAAAATGTGTTTAATGGTGTAACTAATTAGCTTTTGTTAGTATTCACAATAATACTAAGCCTAACATAGAGGTATGTGTGTGTTTGCACATGTAATAGTTTTATATGCGCTTATGAATAACATAATATAAAACAATCATATTGTAAATTGCAATATTATAAAAAAGGATGGCAAGTGGGTACCACTCTGCTGTACAGTAGGTGTCGAGTGGGTCACTTCATAGATGTGTTAAATTTGTATTCAATGTCTGATCAACGATATAAAATATATGACTTAAGGGTATTTTAAGATATTATTGCTATTAAAATAATTCATTTTACTATTAATAATACAGCGTAGGCTGAATTAATTTTTGCAGAAAACATTTCATTTGAAAATTTAATTGAGTGTTTAAAATATAATAATATATCTTAAAAGTTTCAAGCACCCACAAAAATATTTTTAAATTACAACGAAATAACTAACATCGTTATTCTTCATTTAAATATCTAATTTCGTCCAAATTTGAACTTAAAATGTCTATATATATAAATATATATAAATTTTGTTTTAAATTTTCAATCCTTAGCTATAAAAACTGAACTTTTTAACTACAAAACAATTTGCAAATGTTCAATGATGAATTTTGGTCAAAATTTGAAGTTTAAATTAGACAATTTAGACACTGCGTGATTATTTTTGGTGTTACACAAAAAAAACAAAATCGATTTTGTCAAAAATTGACTTTGCGTAAAAATTCCCGTTTTCCCTTAATTTTTTTTGTTTTTTTCCCCGACGCTTTTGAAAACTATAGGGAAATTTTTACTTTTGACTCCCCAAAAGTACCAACTAGATTCATTTTTCTTCCTACCGGAAAAGATACTGATGAAGAAAATCTGAGCACTTTTACTGCCCTAAAACGTAATGTGACAAGACGCAAAAAAAACACAACATTGTAAAATCAATACATATGCGTACAACTTGACTGTGCAACGATGTGGTTGAGTTATCTACTCGGTTAAACCGTGACAATTGACCAATTTGTGTGTATATCGTTCAGAGGTTATTAAATAACAATAATATCACCGCAGACGAACGGGCACCGCCATCGCCAGCTCGTAATCCGGTGACACAACATTTAAATTCTTTTCAATTGAAAAACGTCGACAACAATTCGACGTTGTAATATTCATAATCGTTACGCAGTCATTCATATCGCAGCGAGCACTTACGGTTGATCCACGTGTTGTTATACGTAACAATTAACAAAATATATAACAATATAAACTACATGGGTACAGCGTACAGACTATACAGAGACACGCAGAGTGGTATTCTTTTAACATCTTTCTACGCTCATATTATTAATCTCACCTTTGTGTTTGTCGATTAAACCACAAAATTATCGTCTTTTGGTTTTTAAAATACAACGCTTTCGATTGCACACGATCTAAATTCCGAAAGAGACTATTTTTCTAAAAAAATCTTTATACATGTATCGATTTAAATCGAATGAATGTATTATGTTAGAACCTGAGCGAATCGAGAGATGATGTATTCGTGATTATACTAAAACGTGTTTTTTTAAAATCAGACAGCGGCTTTTTAGGGTAGAAGCCAGGAGGGTGGATAATATAGTGATCGGAACGAATTTCGAAAGAACTGATATCGCCGCTATAAACGTCGCCGTCGCTTTGTTCGTATTTTTGACCATGAAATTTAAGTTATTCGATTTAACGGCGAAGAATATCATAGGTATTATCCTCCGACATTCCGCGTGCTCCTGGCTCCTCTCTCGTATTTTACGCAGACTCGCAACTCTTGCGCAAGTAGGTAGTACTCCGCTGCAATAATATAACAACAATGATAAAAAAAAAAATAATAATGGCCGATAATTATTATTTTATCGTTCGCCGCAGATTTCGGGCACGAATGCGGAATGACGCAGGTTCTGTCCAGGGCGTGCGGTCGAGACCCGAGGATATAAACATTATAATAATATTATCGCGTTATTATTGTCGGGTCTGACGACGACGATTATTTTACGAGCTCTTGCGTCGATATCGTTATCGCAACTCCGCACACGTCACGCGTATATCGATGAATATTATAATAATGCGCGTACATAGATACGTAATAAAATAATATTATAATGTGCGGACACAAATTATAGAGGAAACGACGACGCTCGCGGAGGAATCGTTATTACTGTAACACATCACATCTCGTATATTATTTTAATGTAACCGTCGATCATATTATAATAATAATATATATATAAATATCGTATTATGGGTACCTACCCATAGCCGGTGCCCATAATATAACAGTGCAGTAATCACGTCGCTATAGCTGGGCGGTAGTTAAAGGTAGGTTGCAACCTAACCTACGTAGGTCGTTGCGGCGTTGACGCACGCGGCGTGTTTTTTTTTTCTTCACTCGCGGACCCGCCCGGACGGAATCTGTGCGCGCGAAAATAATAACACTGATTATTACATCGGCACTCGTGTACCGTTTTTTAATCGTCGTCGACGGACCGCGTTATATTATTATTGCCTATCGCACAATAATAATAATAATAATAATAATATTACGACTATTTATGTTGCTCGTAGAACACGATATTATTATAATGTACCCCGCACCGCGGCGGCGCGTCTGCGGCCATCAAAGGACCGTCGTCGATTCGCAATAAGCCGCCGTCTCCTGTCGTCGTCGTCGTCGTGTCCTGCGGGCCCGTGCAACCGAATGAGTATTGCGAAACCCGTACATTAAAAAACATAATATTATAGGTAGTAGGTACGATATAATAATAATAATATGTCGATCGTGTGCGATGTTATTACGCTCGGATGGCGTGGAACGTCATTATTTTTTTCGTGAGAGCCGCGGCCGGTTATAATAACAACAATAATAATAATATATGCTATATAATAATACTACCCATATAGATAGTATAGTAATATAGTATTATGGTACGTTGTACAGCAAGTGGTGTTGTTGTGATATTATTACATATTATACTGATGTGATGATGATAATAATATGTATTATTATTTCCCGGCTATATATACATATACGTATATGATATTACGTGCGCGAACAGGAAAAGTTCGTTTTCGGAGCGTTTTTTATATGCAATTATTATATATATATATTCGAGATACGATCGGTTTACTACGCACGCGTAATAGCTGCTTTATTATCCGTGGCAGGACGAACAACACACGGCAAATCTGTTTCCAGTATACTATTTTTTGTTTTTTAATAATATTATTGTTATAATTATCGCGGTCTGCGGCGCGCTACAAGTGGTTTCGATGACGTAATGCTTGTTATGGTAATGAAGATATAATATATCAGAAAGCAGCGCGGCTGTTAATTCGTTTTCTTTTTTTCGACTAATTATTTTGTTGCTGCCAATTTTTTTGTCCACTTTAACTAATTATATGGTGGCATTCCACATATATTAGTCGTGTGCATAAACAATATTACGCAAAAACCATTCGATCGCATATCGTCCTCGCGTTTACGCGAGTCATTAGTAGGGCTAGGAACTTTATGCCATAAAAAACATTAAAATATGCATGCATTTATGCCTTAAAGAATCACTAAATATGCAATTAAAATATGCATTTAAAAAAAATTCCTAGTATTTAATAAAAAAAATTTGTTTTTAATATCTAGATAATATTTACATAATTTGAATTTGAACTTTTAATACATTTTTAACTACCGGAAATCACATGTGCGATGTGCCAATAAGTAACAATGTGAATGATCGGTGAGGATAACACAAACATTAATTTTATATAAATATATGCAACTATAAATTTTAAGTATAAACTCGTATTGTTATGAAATAAATTTCTATATTACTTAGCTATGTTGTTTTGAATGATTATTGCAAAACATGCAATGTTGATATTTTTTGGCGCACGAGAGTCCTGCGATGGTGGTTTGGGTGGCACGTAATACAAGTACAATGCAGATACGACTGTACACTGATGTATGATTGTAGTACCTAAGTAGGTATGAACCTATATTTTGAAATATTTGAAATATTCATAGTGAAGCGAATGTATGAATTACAATTTACAATAATGTACAGCGATCAAGTGAGCAAAAGGTGCGTTCATCTATTGTTCTCAGAAATAATTATTAGAAAAAGGAAATACAGTAGATATATGCATTCCGAAATGCTATCAAGTTCAAAAGATAGGTAGAATAATATTATTCCACGTGGTATTACAATTATTCATCACATTGTCAAAAGGTTTAAAGTAAATGACCTAAAAAGTGTAAAAGGTGAACCAACTCTCGTTCAAATGGTACCTCTATATACAATACCTACCTATAATATGTAAATACGTAGCAAGGCTTTTTGTATGACCTTTTATTATACCGATTCGTGTCACTCAAAAATTGAATTTATTGGATAAGTAAACTAAACATCGAGAATCATTTAAAATATTAAATAAATTGTTTTTTACTTTATTCTGTTTTTCACATACTATTTATTACATTTTTATATTCTAGATATGTATGACTATTAAACTTATAGTGATTGATAAAGGAGGTGAGGTCACCCACATTTCATATTTATAACTTTGGGTGGGCATCCTAAGTATTTAGTCGCCACTTCTACTAAATTTTAGTTGGGCACAATTCACAATAAAAGATCCACTTTACGAGACAATAATCCTAATTCATTAGATAAGTAAGACGTTATTTTTAGGGCATATAATATTGTTAGATAACTTCTTTGGTTATAAGTTATACATAAATACATTATACATTTTATTTGGCGTTAACACATTGTTGATTGGCATCGTCGCTTCACTAAAAAATAATTTTCGAACTCTCAGTACATGTTTAACTTAACTTAAGTTTAGTAAATGAAAAAAAAATTGAAGGAGAACATTGGCCCTCGACTGCAGTCTATTCTCCAGATTCTATACTCCAAAATATTAATTGTTGTTTTTTACGGGACATAAAAACCTTCAAGTATAAGTATAACTCTATTTATTTAGGTATATTACGACCTGGGTGAAACGACGACGACGTTTGTGTTGCTCACGTCAATGAATTATGCTTCAAAAGAATATAAAAATAATAAACGTACTTACCTAAACATCGACTCTTCCGGTGAAACCTGTGTCGTACCATCGGCGATGAGCAGGAAACACAATGCTCTGAAATGAAAATATTGCAATAAAATATAAAACCAAACGGAACGCAATATATTTTTTTTCGTGGAAATTTTAGGATTGCTAATACCGTCCTACCCGTCACCTGCAACGATTTCCAATAAATTGCCATAGATGATAGATATTATACTTTTTCTATCAATATTATAAACCCATAGATTTATAAAACAACTATAGATTTCTGACTTTGAGTTTATGTTGAAGTACAATCACAGATATATAAAACAACTATAGATAGCCGACTTTGTAATAAGAGTGAAGCAAAGGTAGCATATAGGTAAGCCGTATGTCAACAGGGCAATGTTTATAAAACATCAATAATGATAAGAATTTTGTTCGTTGATTATAGTGTTAATCCATTAAATAATTAATTGTTAAATTAGTATTTGCAAAGTTTGAGTGTTATTTTTAAAAAAGTTCAAACTACAAAGTATATCATAGTTTATAATAAAACGCATTTATTTGTATACACAAATCACAGTATTATGTATTATTTACACTAAATAATATAATCAAAATAAGTTAATGGCAATATAGGTATATATTATTATATTCTGTTGTGCAATAACAATTACAATTTCATTGGTTTGAAAATAAAATACATTTTGTCAACTTGTGTCTTTGGCTTACTGGATATCTACAAAAAATAGCTACTGATCGTGTCGTATTGCTATCTACACATCATGTTTGACAGCCCTGTTTTGGGCATCATAAGTAGGTATATAAATAGTTTGATTAAATCGACCCGTTAGATTTGGTTTTCAACAATTTTTAAAAGTTTCTTTCATTTTGCTACCGCACATATTTCACCCGTAGCGGTTGATTGTATACAATTATTCAAATTTAGTATTACTAATTGACAGTTGACACACAATACGTAGCACGGAAATTTAAATATTCGGTTTTCAGACTTTTATTAGTGGAAAGGAAACGGGTATCGTCGTCACTGCGGTTATCACAGAACAAGGGACCACGTAAATGTGGCTCCAGGAAATCATACTACATTTTTAATCCAATATGAAATAGGATTCTTTTTCTCACTCAATATTGTTCTTAACTGTTGTAGTATAGCTATTTATAACGACGTGACTTTCAGCTCTTCTAAAATAGTTTTGTCATACGGGGAATAAACCGTTCAGAAGGGGTTAAACTGTGGTGCGCAGACATTACTCGAGACTCGAGAGTGTTTAATATATTAAAATATAATACACTTGAGAGTAAATTACGCTGCACGCAATTTAACAGCAACTAGTATGCAAATTCTTAATACTCAGATGAATCAGTATAGAAATGACTAAGGAAAAAACGCGTCCAGCATCACGGTATTTTCTCAGTAACAGCAGCAGGTGGTTAATAAGTAGCCAATAATACAAACATTTCCTTCTTTCGACCGCTCTATACCCTCTGGATGATGATCGTATACTGCATATTATAATATAGGTGTGGGTCTGTTACTTACCGCGAAAAACCCCTTTTACAAAGATATTCAAATAGCGTCATCAGCAGCAGTACCTATAAGGCCTATGCGTAGTCCTCCATCTATACGTGTATATTAAAATGTGGTAATGTTTATCCACACTATAGGCAATAAGTTAATAATGCGGACGCCAATAAATATCGGTAAAAATTAAAATAATAATTTATTCAATGAGGTCAACGACCAATTACCTACGTGAATAGCACTGTACCTAATTATTAATATATAGTAGAAGAGTCCTCATAATATGTTTGACGTAATTTTTTGAATGGATAATTGACTCGAGAACATTTTGAGCAGAGTACATTGCACTCAGACGACTTGGTCGTAGGAAAAGTATATTAACATTTATAATACTCGCACTTAAAATTGTTTTCGTTAAGAACCTTTTCTGACGCACAACATTTCCCGTCATGCTCACTGCTCAATATAGAAATATTGCAAATATCGCTGAAATGACTAGACGATTCTCGGTCAAATATTGTTGAATGTAATACTTATTGTAAATTGTAATATACCTAACCTGTAGTTAATATCCTAAGTAAATCTCAGAACATGCGCATATTGTATGGTCAAGACTTATCAATTATTCATAACTTGATGACTTGATATATTGGTGTATTGCATTTAGTGGCGTAATTTCAGTTACCCTAATAGGAGGTTACAAAAGTTTTGAACAGCCCACGTGTCTAATGCAAAAATAGTCTCATTTTATGTTAAAAAAGACGTGGAGGAGCTAAATAATATTATGGTACCTACCTCGGTATCGTTATCATATATGTTTCTACAAAAGTCGAACAAATTAAATAACAATATAAAACTGCAAAAACGTAATTAAAAAATCGAAAATGTTTAAATAAAAACCATTTTTGTTATAGAGGTATCAAAAAAAATCATGGTTCAATTTAAGAGTTTTTTTTTTTATAATTTTTATAGTATTTACCTATATTATAACTAGAAAATCATAAATATAAATTATTATCGCCGTGACAATGGTTTTCTACATTTCTAATATCTATACAGTATTCTATTTCCTCAAAATAAGAAAAATTATAGCTGAGTTATTTCAACAAAAATTTGACTGCGTTTACAATTAGACAGGGGCAAATGCCCACCTTGCCCCCCCCTCAAATGACGTCACTGATTGCGTTGTTGTTTGTCACTACCTTTACAACTTAGTTCAGATTCCCAGACAGCGAATCGAGACACAAAATTAGGTAGAAATTATGTATTTGGTTGGTCTCGTGGGAAGGTTTGAATTTGAATTTATTTTGTATTACATAAAATATTTAGTATTAGATCAGTATAAAATATAAAATCTCCTTATCTTCTTAATATATAAAACCTTTGATGCTAATGTTCTCGGAAACTACTTAACCGATTGTCTTAATTTTTTTTAATGAAAGATTATATCACGGAGAAGGTTCCTATCGCAAAAAAGTATATTTAAGAATAATTTAAAGAGGTGCTCACCCAAGGATTTTGAAATTCATGATGAAAATTGAAAATTTGTATTTTGTTTATAAATGGTTGCTATTGGTTACAATTATTAGTTATCAGTTACAGTAACAGTTTTTCCTACGTATTATACGCTAAAAATTCTGAAAAAACTGAAAGTGCTATTTTTGATGAGATACCTATATATGAATAATCTCTGTTTATCTATAGGGTTGTCAACGGTTAGGTTGTCAATTGTTACATATCTTATAACTATTATAATTAGTAGGAATATGGCATATACATATTTTTACAAATAACTTTATAAAAAAAACAAATCTTTGGCACAGGCCACCATAGCCATGTTTTTCGTGTGCCTATAATATTCGGATATCACTTACTTACTTATTTCATCTTTGACTCGGGCAACTCCGGGTGGGACAGCTATAGTATGTTTATAAAATACATTTATTATATTTAATGTATAAATAAGAGTATATACCCATAATCATATGGTACAATATTTTCCGTGTTTTACCTACACGTATATTGCACATTTATTACTTTGGTACCTTATAAGTTATAATAGATGCAGTTTAGTTCCCGTGTGATAATCGAATTGTATATTATCCACGACGATTACGAGTGTACCAGTAACGTGTAGCGCTCGACGCTGCCGTACTTAAAGTTATCACAACACTAGCGATCGACAACATACAAAAGCAGGTCATTGTGAGTAGTTAAAATTAAAAACATTTTCAAAAACAGGTCTTCCAGTTTCGGAAACTTGGACGTAGTTACTTAATTTTAAAATTAATTGTATTCGTCGAGTTAATAAGGCTATTTTACGCGTTGTAGCGCCGCTTGTGACATTTCGATACACTCTCGACAGTCTCAACTGTCCAAAAATTATATTTGTGTAGTATATAAGGTTGTTAGGTACCATAACCATAATGCTTACCTTGTGACTTGTACAAATTAATACGTATGTTCATATAATGTCATAATATGCATATTATGAAACACGTCTTGTTTCCTAAGAAAATATTCTTTCGAGTAGATCCAAACAACGTTTTCAAAACTCGATTATTCTGTATCTTATTCTTTTGGCCCGGATCAAGCACTGCAGACTGCAATCTACAAAACAGAAATTTACCGTAGACTTATATAGGCGCAATAATCCATGATTTTATTCTAAAATTATCGTATACTAACACAAAATATCATTTGAATTTTAGATTCTAAGCAGATTGAGCTGCCTATATGTATTGATTTTAGTATTTTACCATAGGCGCAAATAGAGGGGGCTGAGGGGGATTAGCCCCTCCAAAAACTAATGGTTTTATTTTACTACATAATATGCATTGGAAAGAATAATCAGTTTTCGCACATCGCGAACGATTCGATAGCGTGCAGCACTGATAAGAATAATTGGTCGGCGGACTAATTATTATTGTTCGGTCGTAGAATAGACTGTACAATATCAAACCGGCCTCACATATTTCTCAGAATATTATTATATTTTATTCCTTGTTTGTGCTAATTTATCTTCCATGCATTTTGGCGTTAATTCCAAGTCTGGGGAATATCTATTATGCACTGTCATGGTTTTAATTTGTAACGTTTTTTTTGTTTAATTATAAAGTTTATTATTTTCTGTAAAAAATTTGATGTTAAAAAAAAAACAATAATATGTTAATATGAATTTTATTTTTAATGGTATATAATATAATAATATATACAATATAATGTGTACCTACCTATATGTTTATGTTTATTTGTAATTCATGTCGGAGGGAAAATTTTTCATGGGTTTTGTGATAATTTAAAAGCGTCATAAGAGTATCCAGTATTCTGACCTGAGCTACAGCCCCCCCCCCAAAAAAAAAAAAAAATTTCAAACACTATTTGCGCCTATGGACTTACAATGATTTGTTTTTTTTTTTGTGATTTTAAACTCTATAAACATTTTTTATAACTTCAATATCTTTGCTAAAAGAAGAGTGAATCTAGTTCATACTTTGATGGATCAAAAATAAAAAATTCCAAGTAAGTACTTACATTTCTTAATAATTGGTAAAAATAAAAAAAAATAGGAAAAGTAGGACTTTTACGCAAAACATGTTTTCGACAAAATTAGATTTCATATTTTGTTGTAATTCAAAAAAAAAAATTAACATAATTTAAATTTTCACCAAATAATTTATTACAAGATTGTTTAACAACACAAGTCGATACAGGAATTAAAAAAAAATTAGTGTAATTCCACAAAGTTTTGACATAAGTAGATATTCACGATAATAACGTTTTTATCATTTTGTTGTAACTCAAAAAGGAGTTTGTTTTAGTGTTTTTCTTATAATCTTCTAAGTACGTACCTATATGGTATAATTTTCAAATTATGTTGACTTATTTTGAGCTATTTAAAGACAATTACATTTTTTTTCCATAAATGTTAATAAAAAAAAATTTACTCAGTCAAAAATCTTATAAATTATTATTTATAATAATAATTGTTAATTTAACATTGTAAAAACAAAGATTTCGTTGACATAATTAAAATTTTATAAATGAAAAAAAATTATTTATTTAATTTATTTAAGATACATATACACATAGAAATATTGGAGTTGAATTCAGTGTCAATCAATTGTTAAGTAACTAAATGTTAAATTAGCTGTAATTTGTATAATAAATAACAACATTGGAGTGTTGTATTGAATGTTGAGTCCTACACTACGTATAGTTAGAACACTCATTATGTATATTCATTGTTAACCATATTCTATATTTTAATTGAAGAAAAAAAAAGTTATTCTAAGTATATGAACGATTAAATTAAGTTTTTTTGATGTAACTTTAAAATTATATTCATTAATAACTCAACAATTCCATGTTTAGTTATTTTAACATCCAATATTTTGATAACCGGCAACCAATAATTGTTAATATAAACATAGAAATGTGGATTTAACTTTAAATAAATTGTTTAATAGTATAATAATATTTGTGGTTAAAATAACAACAGAGTTGTTGTAATTTTTACAATTTTTGATATTAAGATTTACTACTAACTATACTGAAAATAACAAATGCTACATAATGTCATTTTGAATAATTATTATGAAGTTGTTTGTTAAATTAAATAATTTGTGTTTAAAAATTATCTTAATATTCCTGACATGGTTATAATAATAGTATATGCATATATTATATAGGATAATATATAGGAGACTAGTAAATACATCACCGCTAAAGTGGGAAAATAAATATATTATATGCATACAATGTATATAAGTAAAATCAGGGCCGTAGCTGGAACAAATTTTCGGGGGGGGGGGTTTAAGCAAAAATTGTATTTTGATTAAAACAGAGATTGAAATAGTTATTTTACCTACTACAACATAATATAACACCCCCAAACCCCCCCCCAGATACGGCCTTGAGTAAAATCATTATTAGTTATTAGATACTGTATCAAAAAATGGGGAATATGCGAAGTTTGTGACAATAAGTGTTTTTGTAGGCTCTACTCAAAACTTCCGATAATAAAATACATTCCATTGTTCATAATGAATTGTTTAAATAGTATATTTTTTTATAAGATATTAAATCCCGATAGGTAGGCTAATGGTATAACGCGTAGGAAGGTAGATAGGAAATTTGTTAGGCAGTAAAGTGAAGGGTGGTCCCGAGTTCCAAACCCCATTGAATGAGAAAAAAACTTGTTTAATTTTTCTAAACATTTACAATATTTTTTAAGATTGCTTGTTGTTAAATCAACACTCCGATCGACTGCTATTGATATCACATAATTGGTGTAATCGTAAACCAGTTATAGGTGTTGAATTAACTCCAAAATAATTAAAAATTACTACCTTTAAAAGAACTCATTTTTACTATATGTCTTATGTTGAATCAACACCAAGCTGCCGCCTGCCAGTAAGTGAAAATCTACACGCCATCTTAGTTAATTTAACACCAATCGTGCTAAATTAAATACATTTTTCTATCTGTGTAGGCACGGTTTTTTTGAAAACAATTGGAGTAAAAATGTTTACAAAATTTGTCAAAATCAAAAAAAATTGCCAATTATATATTGTAGGTAGTTAAAAATGTATAAAATGTTCAAATTTTAAAGCTAGACTCGAAAATTTAATCTAAAATTCCTCATAGGTAAGTAGTTTATATTGAAACCAAATATATGTGTATGATAAAGGGTCGAAGCCTCCACGGTTTTTATTATAATATTATGTATAATTTTTTTTTTCGTCAGAGTAGGTACCTACCTTTACTTTTAATCAAGCACTGGGTCAGAGACCTAGAGTACCTAGTTGTCATATATACCATTGATTACAGATATAGTAATATGTATAATCAATGCATATACCTATAGTTACCCACTAACCATATTATACTCGTAGGTATTCGTATATTTATTATATTATTTTGTAAGCGATAATAATATCATGAACTGACAGTCAAATTTATAAAACATTTTATGGTTTTGTGCTTTTGTGCATCGTTATTACCTATGTATCTATTCATTTTGAAAACCGTTTGAATGATGCAATTTAAGTACCTATACCTACTTTCTTTCAAATACTCAATATAGGTGCAGGTAGGTAATTTTACTATAGTATTATGTAAACTTTTATTTTGCATAATGGGTACCATGATTTTTTTTATTTTGATAAGTAAAAATATTGTTACTCGGGTATAAAAATTAAATACCTAGCTATTTACCTATTGGAGTTCTAACCATTATTTTCAATATTACTCAAACATTGGTCTCTACTATTTTAATTTTATTCGCTAGCATTATAATTTGAAATAAACAAAAATGTAAAAGTGTATGATTTCATTTTTGGTTAAAAAAAAACAACTTGAAACGTTGCATTTTCCAGGCGAGCTTGCCGATGACCTGTATCGTTTTTAAACACATACTGCACCAAGTACTAACGAATAATATAGCAGATATACCTTCCTCCGGGAATATATACTCATTATACCTACTGGATGGAAATAACTCGAAGGTCAAAGAGTTCAAAAAGATTTTAAGAAAATATGATTAAATACAATTATTGTATATTTGTTTCCTTTATTCCTATTTAGGTAGGTATGCATTTCATATGGATTTTTTTGAAACCATAATTGTTTTAACAGCAAAATAAAAGAACGTATTTTGAAGGTCCGTGTTGTACGACTTATGCGTTCATTTAAAAACGACAATAATTGTAATCGAATAATTTTTATGTGAAAGTATTATTGGTACCGGAGAAATCCCGCCTTGCTGCTTACAATAATAGCTAAGGACGCTGATCGTCTTGTACTCAATTTTTAAGGCCAGACTCATCACTTATCCAGTCATTTAATATTATAAGTTTTCGTCTTATTGTCTATAAGGAATTAATGAAGTATTAGAACAATCAAATTTTTATCATTTGAATTTAAAAAATAAAATAATTGGATAAAGCGTGAAATAAATAAATAAATAATTATCGACTATTTGTATGAGTATAATACCTAAGACTAATATGACCATCGATAAATGTTGAAGTAGGTACAATGTGTCAGTGTAAATCAAATAATACCTAGTTAAAATTGTAATGAATATCATGCAGATAGACAAAAGATTGAAAAGAAATGTTACGATTTCAGTGTGACGATAGAATTTAAGTTAATAATTTCTGATCGTTTTAATACCTACAATTAAATAAGTTAATATTATATGAGTAATGATAACTTAACAAGATGATGCAAGCTAATTATAATTATTTGCATCAGCACATTCTTAATGTTTGATTCACTGATATTCTATTTTTATTTCTTACAAACCTAAACGGATCATGGATGTTCCTATATTTAAATGTAAAAAAATCTGTATACGTTGTTAAGATTTTAGACCTTAAGGCTAAATGATTACCACCGAATGGTTGTATTAAATTAATTCATTAAATATTTTTAAAATTAAAACTTATAGAAAAAATGTTTAAATCATTCTAAATAGGTAGGTACCTACTACCTAGTCATAGGTTATAGGTACTTATCGCGTTGGAGCCAGTCAATGATAATATTTTACTTTTAAGCAATTATTGAAATAAAATTATATGTCGGTAATAGCCAATAGGTATGTGTTATATATATTTAATATTATATATATATATATATATATATATATATATATTACATATAGTACCTATATAGATATGTTGTTATTATTATGTGTATATAGATTATAGATACATAATATGGAAAATGTGATTTAATTTTTTTTTGCTTTCGATAAAATACAAAATGTGTAAGTACACAATATAATACCTATGCGTTTCAGATGATATTGATATTGAGAATTACGTAGGTACCTTATACGGCTATATCTATACAAATCCGTAGTAAAATAGTAATTCATAGGTTTTACAGGATATCTTACACACATATATATATATATATATATATAGGCGCACCATCGAGTGCAGCACTTGCATTTTAGGTTGCATCTGTTTTTTCCTGGACGTCTGTATAGTACATTGGTACAATATGACGTATAATGTACCTACTGTAGGTGCACGCCTGCACATACCTATTGTAGGTTTCATCAGCGGGGAATTTGCTGAATTTCAATACGAGAAAAACGATCATAGCTGATGATAGATGTAGCCATAATTTACTGTCTGCATGGCATACCTAACAGACAGAACAACTAACAGAAAACACGCTAAAAAAAATTTCAATCACCACCTTACTCCTTACATCGTGGCTCGTTGAATGTACTATGTATAGTTATTTTAGTTTAAAAAAAAAAACTATCTTAAGTACCTTACTCATATTTTAAAAATTGTAATTAACAACTTTTTATGTTATAATTATTATTTTCTCCGAAATTCATACACACAGTAAAAAGTAATTGATGGGTGCTAGCATATAATAATGTTCTGTATTATACGTGTAATTGGTATACCATTAATAATAGTTCATACATACTAATATGTAAGTACCGTTTTCAACATGGTGGCTGGTCTATGCCCGATGGCGCTGGACCAATTTGAGTAGATAACCGTGATCCACATGTGCCTAATTTTTGTTTGTATTATTTGTTCTATTTATTTGAATACATATTCCAGTGTTTCACAAAATGTAGGACATTTTAAGCAGTAGGAAATAAAATGCATGCATTATAAAATGGACATTGTACAATATAATATATAAATATTATAATATCACTGTCTACACAGACCAGTCTCGGTGCTGATCAGTTATCTCAGGCACAACATGACGTCATCAAGACATTGAAACTTTCCACACACCAATAATTAATAAAATATATCGTCCTCACATCCTCTAGCAGTCTAGCACATCTATAAATTATTATTGGTGAAGTTTAATTTTTATTAACATTTTAATTTAAATAATAAATACTAATTGTATATATAAAAGTTAAAAAATAAAATAAAACGTTTAAATTTAGGAACAATAATATAAAATATATCAATTATAAAGGTATAAAGATCATTAAAATTATTTTAAAATTTCTATCTATGGAACTGAACCCTCCCCATAGAAAATTCTTAGCTACGGCCCTGTTAAAATATACTGTATAATATTCATATAAAGGACGACCAACAATACAACCAATTAAAAGTACAATTTCATATTAAATTTTTATCTAAAACTATTAAATTTTTATATTCAATAATTATTAGAGAAATGAGCACTCAAATAAAATAAAAGGAATCAGATCAAAGTATATTTCATAATACAATTGATTTAAAATTGTATATAATGTATGTATGCATATTATATAAAAAAGAAATACAAACAATAATAATAAGTTATTAAATAATCTGATAAAATTTGGTCATAGTTCTTCTAAAGATTAAACAAACACATAAAAAAAAAAAAATAAAAAAATAAATTAACAAATGAAAACTATTAACCACAGTTATTTAACAAAGCAATATGTTAAATCTATTGAAACAAATGCCTTGTAGTTTTCTTTTTTTCTTTTCTCATTTTTCGTCAAAATATATTTATTGCTTAAAAATGTTTATCACAAAATTACATTTAATTATTATAAAATCTGTATAAACCATAACCGAGCAATAATAATGTAGAAAATATAATAATAGATTTGTATATATACTATATATATATATATTCACAGATAAATCAGATATCTTAATTAACTATTAACGTATAGTTGATCATAATAGAAGAGCTTTTCAATAATTTACATAAATTAACGTGAAGACTTGAGCTTCCATCGGAGAAATATGAATGCAGATATACGTAGCACAAAGAATATTATAATTAAGGCAATAATATCCAAAGAAAAGCTTGCATCCATCATATCTAGTTCTCTCAGTGTGGTAGTCGGTTTTTTGAAATGGCAATAAATCTAAAATTTAAAAGATTTTATATCATGTTAATAAGATCACATAAAGAAAAATATTGCTTAATATGTACCTGGTGACATTGGAGGATTGTTCGATTATAACCATAAGTAGCCAATGCTGTACCTTCAAAACCATAACGAATATAACTTAAGTATGTGATCCATCTCAAATATATAGGTATAGCATCAAAGCTCACGAAGAAACCAGAGAAAAGCAAGAAAGGTACAGACATGACTGGTGCTAAGAACACTCCATTCTAAAAAAATTAAGTGATTTTTGATTAATTATAATGTAATTATTACTATGAATTTCAGTTTACTTACTTGTACATTCATTGCAGCTCCAACAACAAGCCCAACACTTTGAGCAACAAATGATATGAGAAGACAGGCTGATAAGAACATACCAAATCTAAACATTTCTAGTGGTTGTGAAGTCATATAGTAGACAATACCCACATACATGACACAAAATATTGCCTAAGCAGAAAACAAAAATGTCAATAATATAATAAGGTAAAATATTTAATGGTTATTCAGTATTTTTATTATCATGGCAAATAGTAAAATTTATTGGATATTGATGATTTACGATACAAATATAAAAAAAATTACCTGGAACGGAATATCAGATAACGTAATAGCCAAATAATATGATCGAAGAGAATACCATCTATTAAAATTTTCTTTGATCAAAACAGGCAACTCTAGAGGGACTGAAAAATGGATTATGTATTTTTATTAATATGCAATTTTCTTAAAAAACAATGAATTGGCAAACTTACATGATAAAATGGTGATCGTCATTGATGTGTACATAAGGAACAACATGTTGAAAAATAGAAATCCAAGATTACTAAGTACTTTGGCGCCATCATTACCAATATCATAATACAATGAACCAATTAAAAATCCGACCAAAATGTGAGCAAACAAACGTAAGTACATAAGAGTCTGAAATTAAATTATCAAGTTGTTATAAATAAAGTACAGTATTATAAATCCATTCTAACATTTTCATAATTTATCTAGTTTTATAAAATCATACCCAATCTCTTCTGCTAAAAAGTAATGTCCGCCTGAGAACAATCCAAAATTGAGCAAACTCAGATGTAGCATATCGCTGTTGACTACTTGGTAAACCGTTCTTTAATAAGGTATCAGTTGCTTCATCTCCATTATTTAGATTTCCAGTTTTAACCGAACTTAATTCTGAATTATTAACAGAACTGTCATCTAAAATATTAGGAAAAGTTATAGTACATATTATTATGATGTAATGTAGTTCATGAAGAATTTATGCAACATTAAATGAGCACTAACCCGGTTTAGAAAATTGATTTCCTCCATACTGCAATAAACTATCAGAATCCATAGATTTTGATAACTTATCTATTTCAATAAAGTTTGAAGATAAGTTGCTACCTAAATCCATTAAAAGAATAAAAATTAAAAAATTAATTTTGAAAAAATGTTGTTGTCTCATTCTCCTTGATAATAATTTGTATTGAAATATTTACTTTTCATTATTTCCTTCTGGTTGACATTATTTAAATTTTCTGGTTGCGGAAACGGTTTGCCAACTTGAATATCGTATTTTCCATTGTTAATGGCCGTCACTAATTTGCGTACATTGTCACCATACTCGCCACACGATACCTCAATTACTGCACAAGAAATTCCATTAGTACATGTCGAATTTGTTTATTCAAGTATCGAGTTTAACTCACGATAAGACGCAGGGTTATGGTAACTGGGACATTCGAGTCCAAGGGTGCCCAGGAAAGGGACAAGTTGTTTCGTGGATCCCTGATAGACACACTGTCCTTCGGCAAGGGTGTACAGATGGTCAAACATCTCAAACAGCCGAGCACTGGGTTGATGAATCGTACAGATGATTGTACGGCCGCCACGGCTCAACGATTTCAGCAGGGAAATACATTGGAAACAAGAACTACTGTCTAAGCCACTAAAATTGTATAAATTAACATATTTTAATATTTGTACGTGTTAGTACTTTATCGCGATGCTGTTAATGTGTCTAACCTAGTTGGCTCGTCAAAGAACATAATGGGAGGATTGTTCACAAGTTCAAGAGCAATAGACAAACGTTTTTTTTGTCCACCTGACAAATTGCTTGTCATTGTCCTTCGGTGTTCTTGTAAACCTAATGTTTCTAATATTTCTTGAATCTGAAAACAATGTTAGATTTACGATAAATAATGATATTTATTTCCACGCTTATATTTGTCATTGTTGGTTATAGGGGACGGCAATAGCCAATAATGGGAAAATAAACAATACTGTGTACTGCGACTAACCACTTGATATTTGCTGTCCTTCGATATGTCTGATCCTAACTTTAGCGAAGTAGCCACTTGCATAGCTTCTTCTACAGATAAGTTGGCGTGGAGTTGATTGTCCTGCATAATATAACATGACAGTTTTCTGAATTGACTCAAATTTCTTTCGTGTCCGTTAATCGTAATTGAACCTTTAACTCCGGAACATCTAAAAAGTAAAGCGGAACACGGTATTACACATATATAATTATTATTTAATATAATATATTATGATTACAAAATGTTATTGCACATGTCTTATATAGTTGTATTACATACATAGTGATAAATAAATGTATGGGTCAACATTGAACAGAACCAACAAACGCCATAGTATACGGAAAAGAAATGTATATCTCGTGTGATGAATCAACAATAAAGGAATATGTAATAATAACCAATAAGCTTACTATCGTAGTGAACTATAGTCTATAAACATTGTGAATATATTATTATCATACAGACACGCGTATAACCTTGTCCAGTTGATATGGCCTATATAATTATAATCAGTTTATGTATTGCAAACAAAAGTATTGACCATTGGGTGAAAAAAAATCATGTTTCACACACAATATAAAAGTTTTCTAATCTTCTGTTACTTCTCCGATGATAAAATTCAAAGTAATTTAAATAATACGTGACGACGACCGAATCATAATAAATTATAACAGTAATATTTTATTATAAACTCTTTTTACTTGTATCCCGTGAGTATGTTCAGCAGTGTGGATTTCCCGGCACCAGACGGTCCCATGATAGCCGTCAACTCGCCTGATCTCAAACGGCCGCTTACGGATTTTAAAATATTTTTTGAAGCTGAAAGAAATAAAATAAATTAGATTAAACACAACATAATCAAAATATTTCAGTTTAAGGTGAACGGTAGCATCTCAGCGATCAAAATTTTATATAGAAAAATCAAAAAACATTAAAATACGCAATCATTAATTTCTGAAACGTTTTTTTTCAATCCTAAAGCGTTTAAAATCCGAAATGTTGAACAAATTTGTGTGTACATCAAGATATAGGTACATCAGAAACCGTTAAAAACTATCATACCGTCATAACCGTCACACTATTAAGTGATTTCAAAATTTAATATTTCGGCTATTTTCCACTCTTTCTATTTTTAAAAAAAAATATATTAAGAAATATGTTTTCAGAAAAATACTGAGTGCATTAAGTTTTTTACACCTTTTTGTTGCGATGCTGCTAAATCCCGGTCCTTTTAATATCGTCGACGACTTCAAAACATAGAATAACTGAGAAATTTCCAACATTTTTTGTTTTGTTTTTCAGTATCGTCACAGTATTTTGTACAAAACTAGAACGTCGGGGAACTCAAAATGATCCAATAGGTAATTTGCAAGAATGTAAGCGCTGTTTTCATCGAAATCAACAAAATCGAATAGCTGTTTAATTATGTATGTAGTGAAAAGATATCAAAAAAATAATGTACCTACGTTTAATGTACGTACATTTTAAGTAAGGTCAACCATGACAAGTTTTTCATCATTTCCGCAATTGTTTATACTTATCTATTTATATAATTATATTTTTACATAAATATAGTGTGTGTTACGCATACAAATATATGATATTATGAAATACACTTTAAACAGCCGGTAAAGGCAACATAATGAGCTTATATTTTAAAATCTATATTATCTAAGAACTGTAACCTACTACCTACTACAGAGCAGCAGTAAAAAAATAAATAAACATGTCGATACAATTTTTTAATATAATACTTAAGTTCAAAAAATTGTAAACATTATTATCTAGAATGGTATAGGTTACATCGATGAGATGATAATTTGGATTGACATAATGATTTGAAATCGGATAACGTTGGAAACAGATAATAATTATTTTAAAAGAGATTATATAACGTATTGAAGGTATTCGCGTGTAGAAATGCATTTAATAATTTGAATTAAATATCACGAACATATTTATATTTCATCCGCTATGTAGGACCTTCAAAAATAATGAATATATTTTGTGCACAACTACTAGTAATAAAGTATAAGTACAAAGAAATAATAATTTTATTAAGTTAAATCATCACATATCATGTTTTCTGTTTGGTGATTCTCATACCAAAATATATGTAATAATAAATTATATTAAATTACAATAATATTGAATTTAAAGGCTTTCCATAGCGTACAATACGAATTGAGCGACAATATCATTAGGGGTTCTCCTTATGTCTGAAAAGTTGTATACTATAATATTAATATTATACGAGTGAGAACAACCGGTCTGCTCGAGGACATCACACAAATCGTGACCTTGTATTTAAAGCCTGACAAAGATTCCTTCGGTTAGTAAAAAAACTAATGGTCTACGTTTAAGTCGATGGTTTAAGTCAATGCACACATTACTAGTCATTAAATTTTCGCTAAGAATTCCCTAAACACATGTAATGTAATACTTGATAATTCTCGTTATTTTAATTTGTTGTAAAAACAATACCGATTACAATTTTTAAAAGTCACAAGTAAAACAAATAAAAATAAATATAATTTAAACTACTAATTACTTAGGCGTTGATGGAATAATCAACAAAAACACTGCTCATTTCACAGACAGGCAAATTTTCAGTAGTATGTAACATAAAATGATTTTCACAGCATTCGAAAACGATTCAGTACGGATCTCTACCGTTTTTCCATAAATTATCAATATAATTTTCAGAGTTCTTGCTTTCTTTGTAGTTCAATTTTGTTTTTCTCAATATGTTGCTAAAAACTATCAAATACAAGTAGCTGCTTCAAGAACAAACTTAAATCTTATTTATTTGATGTTTTTAGAGACAGCACAATCAGGAAATTGCCTTAACATAATAAGTGAGAGTCATGTTTATTATGTATCTGTTATTGAAATATACAAACGAGTTTTGGTCATGGATAAATAGTGATCGAAACACGTCCGGTGGATATGGATAAATGCGAGCAATGAGAAGTATTGAAGTATGTAATATAGTATATACATATACTTAACAATAGAAATATTTTTAAAATGTATATTTATAATTCAATATCTAATGGGTTAAATTCCAATATTCTTAGTAAATCAATTTTATTACTATTATTAATTTGTTACATAATATGTTTATTTGCTGAATATCACTATTGATAAAAATTCACCACGAGAAATTACGTCCAACATACAAATCACGTATTATGAATCAATAAATATGGACCATCGCCCGAATAAGTATAGTTAAACTTAAAGTGCAAAATTGTGATATTGCCTATTTAATTATAATTGAACATTCACCTATTTTTTTGTTTAGATGAATATATTTTAATATATATAAAATAATGAATACTACTTATTAGTTACATTAATATTAATAAATTAATCGATTATACAATAATTATTTCTACAATTTTAAATTCACATTTGAAACAACAATTTTTTTTACAAAATTCAGGTGAGTGATGTAACGATAATATAGGTGGTCGGGTAGGTAAGTAATAGGTAAAAATGAATATTATATATTATATATGTAATTAAATTCATATTTAAACCACACATCCATTAAATAGAAGATATAAAAACATAATTATATTTATATTATTATTCTATATATCTGTAAATAGAACTTAATTATTTTCAAACAAGTTATGCAGTGTTGTTTGCAAGGGAGTGATCTTTAATTAGGAGACATTGCCTCCTCTCTGTAAAATGTCTCCAGGAATTATTTTAAATTCGTACATTTTCTATTATAAACACATTTTTGTAGTTACCTACTACATTATATTGAATATTAATTGATAATGCGATCGCGAAACGCAATATTAATTAAAATTTGGTGGGGAGCAAAATTATTATAGCTCCCACTTCTGAAAAAAATATTGTTGGCAATTTGTTTTTATAAATGGAAGAATTTGAGTTACTAATACTTTGATTAAATAAATTACACAAATTAAAATGTGTATTGTATAGCCTTCAAGTTCTTTATGTCATGTATATAAGTATAACCTCATCTAATAATTTAATTCAAAACCTAAATAAACTAACATGTATCGAATTTGCATAGTAACGAAAAACAACGAAATATAGGTACCACGCATATAACCATAAATAAAATAAGTAGGTAATTAGGTGTCATACTAATATCGTAGCTTTTTGATAACTGCAGATTAATGGAAGCGATTAAAATCGCAATGTTTTTATTTAAGTTTCGTCGTACAATGTACAGTTTGGAAAACACTGTTTAGGAGATCCAATGCTTTTCACGGACTATACCTATAGCATGGCTGCAGGTAGGGGGGGATACTTGGCCTTCTGCCCTTTCCCGCTTATTAATCGTCGTTATGTATTTGGTAATAATATATTATGATGAAAAGATGTTGCTGCTTGCAGACGTATGGCCTAGGGTACACTATATATATAATTTACTATTATTTTAATATTCAAAAATCAGCGGGGAAAAAATAATTACAAAAGAAATTGTCCCAGCATATTATACACCATTGGTATACGCGAAATATTATTTCCAACCGTTTTACCTATACAGGGCTATACCTATAAGTTATAACTAATATCATAACGGGCTTGGACTCGAAAACAATAACAACTAATAAGAAAACAATGAAAAAACGCTGATTCGTTGGCCTTCACAACAGTAATAATTTACCTACTGTAATAATATAATATGTGTCTGACATAATGATACGCGTGATCAAGATGGACTTCAGACGCTTCAATAAATTGATATTGTACGTTGTGTCATAAATATCATGTTTTAGATTCACGGTGGTGTGACCTTATATCCACCGCAAATCCGCTATACCTACTTACGTTCAACATTTAAACATATTATTATGTATTCGCACAGTCATTATCATATTATTATACCAATTAAATTGGCCAAATTAACCTTATTCCCAAATGTCTACCTCCTTTCATTATTATATGAACCGTATAATCAGGATAATACGTTTTATAAAGTAGCGGCGAATGAGTGAGGAGGAGGATATTAGGGTAATGAGTTGTAATTATATGTAAATAAACGTGTTCATGAAAACCAAAAATCGGAAAAATTTCGGGAAGGACTCAACAACACATTCCTACCAACTTTTATTAGTTGATACGTAAACAAACCGTATAGCTAGAATATACCGACAGGATCGATGGTAGAACGGAAAAAACGGTTAAGTATCGAACATGATAATATCGTCTGCAATGACCTCGTCAACACAAATACAATAATATAATAACTTCTAATATAATTGACATATTTTTATCCGTCAATCCGTCAATTCGGCTAGTCGATTTTACAGTATAAATTACACATTTTTTTTTTTAAATTTAGAACATATAATTTCTGCACTATATATATATATATCTGCGTAGGATATAAATATGAATAAAATGTAGGAAAATATAATATTTGAAAATACACTCACTGTTTTTGGTGCCTTCCGTCACGGTGTACATGAGGTCGGAGAAAGCGATGTCCACGGGTGGCCTCTTGGGCAGGTGACTTAGGGTCTTGGGCTGACATGGCGTGATTGTCACTTTGACCGCGCCGGATTTCCTGTCAACAGACACGGGATCGATAATTAAACGGCCGTCTTGTTTCGCGGTGGACAGCTCGTCCATGGGGACGACGATGGATTCATCGATTATGGTCATGATGAATTATCGCTGCTGCGGCAACAGTATGAAAACTTTTACACGCGTTGTTCAATTACTATTGACGTGTACGTCTATTAACTGTACGGATATCAGCGTCCGGTTTCCGTACGGATTGAATTCGTAAGAGAAAAAAACCGATTTTAAATATCACGCATAATTCGATCGGGAACGTACGAGGACCGTTTGCCTGCAGTTCATCGCAACCACTACTAGCTGCATAATGATAATATTACTATGTTGGGCTCGACTACGTATTTGCCTGCGCGCCGTAGTAGCGCGGCGCTCGCGTATATATAATAACAGTTGGCGACTGAATGTTTTAATAGTAGGGACTAGGAAATAACCTTTGTTTGCCTTGAAAGACGCCGCCTCCTTCCCCACTTCTATACTAGTGCCGACTATGTGTCTCTATCGAAATTACGAGCTTGTATACGCACACTATCCGATAGCCGGTAAAATAGTAAAATCAAAATAATATATAGTATCGTGTATGTGTGTGTGTGTGTAATAATTGTTATGAGTTATGACGTATTGTATGACCGTCGTGTATTTAAATTTTAAACGTCACGAAGGATAATTTTGCTGAGTTATTATATTTGATGTACTTATAAAATTACAAACTATAGTATAGTAATCAATAAGATTTGCATGATGCTATAATTTTAAAATTACGTTTTTAATTCGCAGTGCGTGGAGCAGAATGTAAATCAATAATTTGGTTTATCGTACAACGTTAAGCACACGCAGGTACCTACCCCTAAAGTCGAAATATTACCAAAATGTTAGTATACATACCCCCACATTGACACTGAAAATCGATACAGGACTTAAATTTTATCATTTTTTAATAATTTTACTGATTATTTTAAAATGATTTATTATACTACACACAAGATATTGTGTGTCATCAAATGCAACCAGTAACAATGTGCATCAACTTGTGGCATCGACGTGTTTTATTTTATTGCTATACTTATTTCCTGTTTTATTTGAATATTATGATTGTATACTAATATTTTATACTTAAAATAAACTAACAAATAACCCGGATAGATTGTATAACATTTAAACATAAACCAAGGAGTCACTAAAGTCGTATCTAAAAGTAAATGCAATATAACTACCTTATATACATACCTATACTGATTTTACTGTGGACTCATTAATTTTTCATAAGTATTTAGTATACGTAGACTGTATAACTGGCTGCTAATTTATTTAATAAGAATAACTTAACTTAAATAATATATCCATTATAAACATTCATACAACGAATGTTCAACAGTTACCATTGTTTCTAATTATTATTTAATTTATTCAAATAAAAGTATGTTTTATACGTATTTTAACCTTCGCGTAAGTAACATAACTTTTGAAGTAAACTAGCAACGTGATTATGTGATACTAAATAAAAGGACAACACATTCTTATTAATATGTAGGTATAGCAAAATATTTTTACTTTCTGGAATGTTAATAGTAGGTATATTAACTAAATAATTATATTTTTAATTTTGACCAGATTATCTTATACCTATATATAGGTATTGAAATGGGGTGGAAGTCTGAGGTCATCTTCAAATTGTATTGTATTTAATTTTAAGTGCTTAGTATGTGTTGTTTTAGTTATTTGATTTTGTGTCCAAAAATGAAATCAACAAAATGTACAATGGCTTGAACAACTTGAAATTTGTTTTCCTATTTTATTTAAAACTTGGAAATGATTAAAATGACATAGTTTCTTTTTTCTATGACTAGATTTATTGTATAACCACGTATTCATATACCTACGTATTCATATACTTGCATAGTTTATACAGATACATTTGTATATTCATTCGCATATAGGTACCTATTGCCTAATCATTATAACCAATTTCACAAGCCACAAAAGTAAAGCATGAACGAGACATGAGTCACATAACGATCTAATTTCTGCATGTATCTGTGGAATTATAATTTTATCCTGCAGGGACCTAAATTTGTTCAAACATAATAAGTACTACTGTCCGATGTTGACGTGTGATCTCTCAAACAAAGAGTATAAATTAATAATAATATAAGACTAGTTTATAAATGTATTATAATCATTGTTAAAAAGCATTAGAATATATAATAACCGGTGCAAACTGGAGTTTTAAATACAAATTTGTGATGTTTGTATTGCTTTAAAAAAAATTATTCACAATAGATGCCATAGATTTTACCATATTTTTTCGTTTCATATGTTTGGGTCTGGGTGTTTATAATTCGTGTATAGGCATACACTTATTCTGTATAATATAGGAATACGATAGCATTTTTGCATGTACGATGTGTAGGTAACATATAATCAAACATTCAATAATTTTGCAGAAAAGAATAATTAATGAGTTTTTTTTTATCATCTCATATTGTAGGTCATATAATAATATAGAATGAATGATACAGTGATTGTATGTTAAACGCTATTCATTTAATAGACTAAATACCTATATATTTATCTTTTCCTTTTTAAATAACCTTAAATACGATTTAATTTATACGGAATGAATGAACAAGTAGTATATTTTATTACACTTAGCATGTAAATACTTAATACACAATATTATATAGGAATAATAACATTAAATGCGAATTACTGTAGAATTCAAATTTACCAAGATACCAAAATTAGTGGCGTACAGGGGAGAGCACCTGGGCCATGTTTAATTAAAACATGCATGTATGTATATAATGTTATAATTATAAGCCCTTAGTTCCTTAATAAATGTAATTGACTCGTAGTAAAAATAATTCCTATATACGCCACTTTACACAAGATTACCTACCAAAATACCAGGTCACAGTTTATTTTATACTAATCACAATAAGACACAAAATGTTAATACGGTTTGTATGAAAACTTTCCATTTGGAACTACCTAAGGGGACAAGGATATTTGTAGGCATCATAGCTCTGTATTTTGTTGACCCAGGCGTATCATACATACAATTTTACGGCAGTCTTTTAAAAACATGATATAGAAATACGTTTAACTTACTAAAAATATATAGTTATAGTTGTGTATTTATTTTTTTTATTTCAGTTAACCTTTCACAAGCAAAGGACTTGCATAATATCTAAAATCGATAAAATAACAAATACATTTACTTACTCAAATTTACAGAAAACATTTCGTAGTGTTTGAAATAAATATAAAGTATTTCATTATCATTAAAACGGCATACGTCATATTACCTATATTATATGACCCGTGTTTGAAGTTTGAATACTAAGAATAACATATTTTGATCTTATTTTCAAGACTGATAATAATATGTAAGTATTTTGTAATTTATTAAGTATACTCATAAGTCATTAACCATCAATCATCATAATTATTACATACATCTAGGTAGGCATAAATGGCGAAATTATTATTACCACGACTAGACGTGCATATGCAGCATCATACTATTAACTATATTGCTATATATATTTCGTACAATTCCAACATCCGATTAGTATAACAGGTCGTACTATTAAATAAAAATGCGGCACACTCCGTAAATTCTGCGTTACAGGTATTGGCATTTATTGTAATTCTCATCACACATATTTATTTTGTAATAACGACTTTTATGGTACAGCCTTCGATAATCACTTAGAGGTTTTAGTATACTTATATAGAAATTATTGTGTCGATTGATGAAACAAATTAATATAAATAATAATAACTAGTTAATAACATGTTGCTTAAATAAATTTCGTATTCAAATGCATTGCGGCAACCCCAACGGCAACTAACTGCTCATCAATACACAATTGAATAATTTTTAAATTGATTTACAATATGCATAGATATAATATTCATGTGTATTCTAAGATTATTAAAACACTTCATAATATGTGGAAATTAAAACATTTAATACAAGCTTTGGTATAACAGTGCATTATTTAAATTAAATAAACTATAATATGTAACAAAATAATTAATTTAATATTAAATACTACACATTTTTTTATCATTTTGTGTGGTTGGATCATTTCATACGCATAGATATTATATTTAAGTCGAATACGATAAAATAATCACCCATTATTCATAGCAATTATGATTTTTCTAACATGATTTATGATCTATTTAATACATCGAATTCATTAAACGCGATTATAATAATACCAACGTATAATGTATATTTATAAAATTAATTGTTTAGTCTACAGACTTTTGAATCACTGATGTAAAGTACGTAGGAGGTACACCATACACGTGTCGAATACCAAAAAATACGAATAATTAAAGTACATATTATGGATATAAAATGTTAGCCTTAAAAAACGTACTACGCAAACAAAATACATGTATGTAATTTATGTTGTGTTACGTAACTGTAACGTTTTAAATAGATTTTGTTTTTTGAACACCTATTGTATTAATAATATATAATTTTCATTATTAATGGAGTAAACACATACGAAGATTCTATTTATTACATATTATTATATATATTTAATTTCATAACTTTGTATCATTACTCAACATACGCACAGGCGCACAGCTCGCAAAAAGACATTCTCCGTCACCCATCAACATTATAACGATGCTGCACCGACTTTCTATTAGATATTTTTATTATGTTATTTTTACTCTCAAATTTTAATTGCCTTTTTCTGTTAATATAATATTGTGAATTGGTTTAAAATAACAATATACGCACGTGAATTAAATATAAATAATGGTGCGATTTAACGAATCTACAAAAACGTAACTCCTTATTTTAGTAAAATCATATAAAATTCAATTTTAACTAACATATTTTATTTAGATTAACATTTTTTAAAAAAAAATCTTCACTATCTACCTATCTAAAAATGTGTGTATGTATATTTGATAATTTTTTTCGAAACCTTTCGATCTTATTGAATAAATTATATATTAGTGAGTAGCTCATTATATAAAAACTTTCTATTAACTTAAGTAAAACTATTTTAATATAACTAAATAAATTTTAGTCCTGCACTTACAGTTATGTGTTGCGTGTCAACAATAGACCCGAAGAAGCAAAGCCACGAAGTTGTAGGTTGAAAGAATATTAAAAAAATAAAAACATGATAATTTATTAGGTAAGTATGTAAGATACTAAGGTATGTTAAATGAAGAAATACCGAAAAAATATTTGTATGCATAATTAATTTATTTGATTCAACAATTATCTTTAAAATAAAATATTTAAAATTGTAGTTTAGCGTTGGTTTTAAACGCAAAAATATTTACAAAGCAATACTTTCAAATAATTAATAGATAAACATAAATTATGCTATAAATAATAATGAAATAAAAGCACGTGTATAAAACAGATTTTATAATAAAATATATTTTAACTAAGGTTGGCAAAATGTAATAATTAAAAAGCAATTAAACTAAATGTGGTTAAAAATTAGAAACTATGATTTAAAATGATCACATAAAACAAAAATTTAAAGATAATGTAAATAAATAAATATTTTATTGTACATTTTATAAAAAAAAAACACAATTGTTTTTAACAACAATGAAATTGATAAATTTATGTTTTATAGTGTACCTATAGGCTATAATAAATTAAACATTTGCTGATAAACGTCATCCTTTAAGAACGGAACAATAAAATCAGTAGGTATAGGTATTATGCACAGGCATAGTTTGTACTTAATTGTTACTAAAACCTTTAGTCTAAAATGTTAAACTAAAGGTAAAATAATTTTTAAAAATATAGGAGAAATCGCTACACTTGAAATGTTAACAGAGGATCATGATTTACAATCCTGAAGATGTATCGTTACTTCCAAAGTTGTGTGAATAATATTATTATACAACAGAGCTATTAATTAATTTCATAATTTTCAATAATTATTTCATCAAAAGCATCATCATTGATTTTTGAACTTGATGGTTGATCGTTATTTTTATCACGACAAAATAAATATTACAACAAATTCTATTTTGTACAGTCAAACTTTAAGAGGGCGGGAGACTTCCCGTCTTTAGATTGGTTTATAATTTTAATATGTACCAATAGTAATAATATAATAGCATAATATTAACAACTAATGAAACGCGACGGAAGACCCTCACAATTTTCCCCAATATGCGTATCATTAAGTTATAAACATACCTATTTATTTCGTCATAATTTTTATCATAATTTCAAATTTGTTTAAAAATGTATCAACATCTGTATAATTGAAGTGACTACTCTATACAGTCTACATCAGTGCCCGAATTGAGGAGGGGGTGCGCAAGGGAACGGAGCTCCTCTACTATTTTTTTTATACTCAGAAGGGGGGTGTGGGGACGGTACAAACTGCCAAACTAATGCCCGAAATAATTTTTATTCAAATGTGGATTTTAATAAGTTGTTGTCAATGATATAATGAATTGTAAATTGTAAATATTTTTTTATAATAGTTAATTATCTTTTCTGTGAATTGGACCATGCCAAATACCTTCCCATTTTTAACACAATATATTATAATATGTTTTTGGGCAAGGTACAGATATTTTATTAACCAAAGGCGAACTGGCGCTATCTGTCCAATAAAATTAAACTTAAGAAAACAACATCAATATTTTTCAAATTACGCGAAACAGCTCAAAAACATACGTAGGTATTATTAGGATTCATACAGTTTCTTCGAAAAGGAAAATATCGAGTAGCGTGCTACTTTTTAACAGTTTTTTTATATTCTAATCCTGTTATATAATACTTGTTCTTTGCCTTTCAGGCCTATGACAAAAACTACTATTGAGTGAAACGGGCTTGACACTTCCAGTAATAAATACCCTACCCCTATTCATGCCATACAAAATTATCTTCCCAGTTTCCCTATTACATATAGGTACAACAATCAGCATGTGTTTTGTTACACATGTGCTGACTTCAAGAGTTAATCAGTAAAATAAATAAACCTATTGTATAATACTAATTTATCTCAGTGAATTAACATATTACTATAATTATTAAATAATGATGAACAGTGTCCAAACCACTAATTAATACACTATCAGTTATCACGGATAATAATTATTTATTTTATTTCCTACTGCAACATGTAGGTATTGCTATCAAAATGGGAATTTTAATAATATAAACAAATTGCTTTTTTTAACTGAATAATTGTATGAAATTTCGAAAAATTGGGTAAATATAAATCTACATTCACTTATAAAATAAAATAAAATGTAGTGTTCAAAATTTAGGCAAGACGGAAAGTTATAAAGGCCCCCCACGGATCTGTGTTAAATAATTTTGCACTTGGAACACAATTTAAAAAAATTGTTGGATTGAGCTCCTTTACAATTTTTCTCAATTCGAGCAACTGGTCGATATGTTGTGTACCTATGTACTATGTACGCACATTGTAATACATTATTAAGCCTACCTATATGAGTGTATGACAAATGGAAGGTATATTTTTTAAAAACATAACAGTCAGAATAGTTTTATAAAAGCAATTAGTAATGACACTTGCAATACCTACTTAATGTTGTAGTATTTTATTTTTAACTACACTGCCCATACTGCATTCAATTTACAAATAATATTTTGATGAATGGAGGGAGGAATGTAATTAGTTATCAGCATGTCTTATTATCTGGATTAATACCTTGAACTATTTTTAAGATAATAAAAATATGATAGCAATACCTATTATACATGAACTACTACACAATATGTAGTTCATGCTATAATACATACTATATAGGTACCACGATTAAAAAGTTCTTTATAATCGTGATAGGTACTGACTACAGTTATCACCAATTCTACTTAAAAAAGATTATAATACTTTAAAAAACTAACAACATTGCAATAAGCTAACAAATGTATTAGCTAAATTTGGCTTTATTATTTTAAAAATTATTCAAACTCAGTAGAATTCAATACAGACAATAGACTTACAAATCAATACAAAAATTGATAAATTAGTTCATTCATAAACATTGGTAGGTACCACAAAATAGTTACATAGTAAAAATTTCACTAGCATCGTTTCTATGAAATATAAGATTAATAATCATATAGTTAACTTTCATGCATAGTGAGTTTAAGTGTTGCATCAACAAATTCTCTTTTCAAATAATTACACAATTCTTCTTCTAAAGAGAAAGTAACTATTAACTATACCTTGACCTAATCATATTATTTTTATAAATATTGAATAAATATCTATTATTTTCCTAAGATCTATGAATTGATAATTTGAATAATACAACTAATACAAACAGTGAAACAAATTGTTATGATTTATTCAAAACAATTCAAAACATTTTTAAATATTAGTTTTGATGTTTTGTTAAATTTAAATTTAAATAATTTTGTACAAAAATTACTTAGATTTTTGTTTTAAAATGATAATTAGGATTTGTAATAATACCTTTCAGTAATGATTTTTTTAAATAAATTTCTCTAATACTAGTATTTAGCAGTATAGATTCAGAGAACAAAAAAAACAGGTTTTACAATTTTAGCAGTTGCTAGTTTGAGGAAAAGTGAAAGTGAAACTGAAGGTTTATAAGATTCTTAACAGACTAAGTCTACATGTGCAGTCATAGTCTATATACATTTTGTGCTATAACAGAATGTTGGACTGAAAATCATAGGCGAGATCAGACTTTATTGGTAGAGTATACAGAAATTATATCAAAATGTATTGTTATTAAAACATACTCTGAACAAAATTAAAACTTAATTTTAAACAAATTTTTTAATAAAAATAAAATCTAGTTATAACCCAACAAAAAAAACATAGTTTAAGACTTTTAGTATGGTAATGATAAGTAAATATTATACAATTCTTTTTTAATTTATAGGTAGGTGCTATATAAATAGAAAGTTGATAGAGGCAAATATTTTGAAGGGCGTAAAATATATTGGATTACTTCCAGGAAGCTTAGCAGAACCAATATATGAGAAAAAACATTGTTTTCTATCTCTTAACATTTAAGTAACTTTAAAGTAAAAAAACGTTTTATAAAAGGTTTATGCTATCTTTACTAATATAATAATAACATGAAAAATACATTAGGTACCTACTACCTACTATTAATATATAGGTAGGCAATGAATAAGGAATAGTATAACATCCAACAATTATGTAATTATAGGTATAATATTGCCATCCCTCTCTGCACCACCAATATTATCAGATTAACTCTTCACTTAATAGGTATATACGATTAGCAAATGCAAACACATCTTTTTCTTCTTTGTTATATTAATAAATTAAGTACTATTATTATTTTATTTGCATTATTTTACATGTTTTATCATGTTTTTAATATTGTATTAATGTGTAATTTAAATTGGGACACGCCTAAATTTGATATAAGCTAAGCAATAAATACTTAGCATATGTTTCTTAACTAGACCTATTAACTTATCTGTGGAGATACCTACCAACTGGCCACTACAAATCAATAAGAAAAATATATTTATAATTAATAAGTGGGAGTTGTGATATAATCTTAGGTATGTCAAACAGTATTGTGTGTAAGACACAAAAAATATAAAATATACTTGTGAATAGTGGTAAATTGTGAGTCCACACTGTGCATAAGTATAAGTAACAAATGTTATCAATATATATCGATTACAGTATTTGTAAACACAACCACACTGCCACTCACAAGTAATACCTTTAATATTATTTATCTTGATTATAATCATTCAAAAACCTATGAAAAAGTGTACAAGAGTTGCGCTTAGTTACAAAGTAAGAAAAATATGCTGATGTTATACAGATTCCAAAATGGAGAAGGGAGCAAGCTTCAATATTTAAACCTAATATAAAATGTGTACCTAATCATTTTTATTATTGTTGTATTTAAAAATCAGGGGGAAATTAATCCCCTACCCAGCCCCAGACAACCAGGTGCCTACAACGGTTGCACGAGAAGCGAGTTGTCTTCGACACGCACGGTACAATGCCCGGTTGCCGTTGCAATCTTTGTTGATCGGTATGCCCTGACCATAGGGAATATAATATAATAATATATAATGGCCCTGACTGGCAACTGCAATGACTCGGCGATGACCCGATAATTTGAGACCAAACCAATCGTGTCGGCACAATAGCCAGTCCCCAACCAACACCACGATTTCATACAATAAAATGATATGATTATTAGTTATCACGACATATATTATATTGGCGGTATCCGATGCTAACAAAACTCACTTGTTGTTGTTCAACACGAAGGAATTCATGTTTGACGACGTGGACAAAAAGCGGAATGCCGAGGTGCTCTTCTGGGCGCCACTACGTCAAAGTATCGCGATCGGGCGGACGTCTCCTCGTCGCAGCGTAACACGTTTGATGGGAACGATATATAAAATAAATAAACGTCGATAAATGCGTTCAAGAGGTTATAGACGGCGATTAGCACGACGACCAGACGACGTTAACGGCGCGCACCACTACACGATACATCCATGACCACGACGATCGAGAGTTGAGTGTCGACTGTTGACGAACGGGTTATCGTTATCAACGGATAGTACGCGACGTTTCACCACAGAGGCACAGAATTACGGAACAGATATTATTATAATAACCGCGGTCACGATTGGCGGCCTGTCGGCGGCGGCGCTGCTGTTTTCCTGGATCAGAGGCGCACTACACGTGTGGAGTACAACTGGAGTGTCGTCACTCGTCAGGTCCCCCCCCCCCCACCAAAGCGTGGCGGTCGGCAGAGCGGTACCGCGGATACCGAAAGTGTACGCGAGTTACGCAACGCGACGACGTAGGTAAAAATACGTCCTGACCAGTAAGGGGTGGGGGGGGGGGCTGCAGCCCCCCCCCGAAAAGTTAAGAAAATTTAAAATTTATTTTATTATTATTTTAATGGTCTATGATATTCGATCAAAAAGTCTTAAATTACATTTTACTAAAAAATTGATTACTATTTTTATTGTTTTTTTAAAATAAATAATACAGGTAAAATAATTTATTGTATATTACTAAACCACCGCTGTGTAAAAAATTGATCAGCCCCCCCCCCCGAAAAAAAATCCTGGCTACGCCACTGGTCCTGACAATTTTATTTGACGACGATCCCATCACAGTTCTCAATGTAGGTAGTAGGTACCTCCGCGAGTCTGCGGGCTAGAATGCCTACGGTCGAAAGGTTCTATACCACAGAATATTATATGAAAATATTATTATCTGTGCTCTTACGGTTACTACACGTATAGGAGGCGGCACGCAGCTCTGAATAATTTTGTGAACGCACGCGGCACTCGACTATGCCGCGAGTTACGCAACTCCGCGTAAGCGTCGTAAACTCGTCGAAGTCGAACGACGATAATATTATCATATACATTTAGTATATACGTTATATAAGAGCAATTCGCGTAATCGACAACGATCGTCGCGCACCAAACGACACGCATGTTCCGCATTTATTATATAATACCTTTACGTATAAGCAATGCCATGGGAATATTCGTTGACGGTTAAATTCTGACGGGCCGCTGGCACGTGGCGAACGTGATGTGAGTATGTGATTCGAGGAGGGACACACAGCCTGGAATCTGGATAGTGTAGTCGTAGCGTCTCGTTTATCTAACATTTGAATTGTTCTAAAAACTTCTGTCGTTGGCAAATCCGAAAGCTCAAGTAGTGGGAGGAGGGGGGGGGGGTTGTATTATTATGAAAACATTTTCATCTCAAAATCAAGATCTTCAGCCCCCCGCCCCCCCTCAAAAAAAAAATGTCAAACCTTATTTGCGCCTATGAGCACAATAACATACACAATATTAAATTTGTTATTCTACACAGTAAACTAATGATCCCTTCGACATGATTTAGTGATCCGTGATCCTGGGCCATTGGACCACTAAATTTGAATAAATCAATTAATAAATAAAATTATTTGTGCAACCAGGCATTGTATGTATGTGTAATTTGTATAATATACAAAGTCTCCTATCCGTGTAATCCACAAAATGAATACCTACCTAATTTATATTCTATTTGATTTATTAATAATTAAAAATTTAATTTAATTTAAACCAGGGCTTGCAAACGTTATAAATTATAATATATGACAAAAAACAATTGCAATTTGTAAAGTAAATTAAAACGGAAAACAATATCTATATCTATATAAATATAATATATAAAATCCAAATACCACTGCTGACTCACTGATCGCTTTATCTCAATAACTACTCAACGAACGAACTTGAAGTTTGGAATAGTGGTTCCTCTAATACTTTCACCGAGCAATAAGAAAGGATTTTAAAAAATGTTGAGTTTAAGTGAATTAATTAATAATAATTATTCACCACCGTCTACCAATACGTATTGTGCTGCACGGCACGGCGTTCCGCGGGTTTCCAGCTACCTACCTGTAACCAATGGCGCAACTAGCACAAAATCCTAGAGGGGGCTATAGCCCCACCTCAACATTATACCAAAGGTAACCTGTGGGGGGGCAAAGGCCCCCACACCCCCCACCAACCATCTTCATATTTCAACACCATTAAAATACCGACATTTACTTTTTAATTATATTTATATGCATCATAAAATAATTATTAACATGTTATTTAAGTTTAGAAATTCATCTTTCTTTTATTGGTAGATGTAAATTGTTCTAAAATGGTCTCAGGATCAATTTCTACATCTATTTCAATACTCAGTAATCAGTATTGATAGATTTCTAAAGCAATCTTGATCCATTGTAGATCTCAAGTAGATATTTATTCGCCTCGTGGCAGAAAATGCACGCTCGGATGTTGCAGAAAAAATTGGCAATATATTGGCCACTTGAACCATCTTGCAGAAATTTGGAAAAACTTTTTTGGATAAATTTTCCTGAATGAGATTAAAATAAGTTGTTTTTTCATTATTACAGAATGCATTTTTGAACTTTTGAAGACAGTCATTTCATTTTTCAGATCGTCTTTTTGGTAACTTATATGATCATAGGAACGTATTACCTAAAACTGGTGCTATTGCCTATTGGTTAGAACACCTAAATGATACATATAGTGTCCTCATAAAAGGTGGATATATATATCATAACAGATTATCAAGTATCACTTTCAATCGCCAATTGACCAGTCAGTGTGTACATAATACGAATGATAAAATCGTGTATCATAGAAAAGGTAAAATATGAGTATAGGACTCTGTTATATGAGCCATAATTTATAGAAAGGTAGGCAGTATAAAAAAATTTTAAACTTTAAAAACTTTCCAAAAAAAAAAAAAAGAAATACAGCTGAATTTTTAAAAGTATATTAATGTTTTAGGAATCAATTGAATAATTTATTTTGGGGGTGCTATTACAATTTTGGGGTGGGGGGCCCCACATTAATTTTTTTAATGGTCAACGAAGTGCATAAAAACTATTTTGCACTCAACACTGTTACCCATAATATTCTAAAATAATATTGGAAATTTGAAAAAAAATACACACTTGCGAAGCCGGGTAATTCAGCTAGTATTATAATATTATAATCAATATGGTATTGCATAGAGACAAGATTATAGGAATCGGCGAACCGCCACATCGGCACATTCACAAGAGTGTGTGCGATTTACCAGTCCTTATCCTAATTTATTCCTATTGCAGTATTGCCCAAATAGTTTAAAGTAGGTTCCATTGGCCTTTTTTTTTAATGTTTTAAACTTTTAACAATTAATTGATTTAATAGAAATCTTGTAATACTATTCAGTATTCAGCCCATGGGCCTAATTGATGGAAGATGAAAAAGAGATTCAAATTAATTTAAAATTTGTAACGAATTTTTATTAAAAATGTTATTTATATAATTCCCATCTTACATAACTTTATAAGCGTATATGAGGCAAAAGTAGCCTCATTTAATAGCAAAAAAGAGGTGAAGAAGCTAAATAAATGAATAATTATGGTACCTAACTACCTGAGTGGTGTAATTTTATATTTTTCTAGAGATGTCGAACTTTGCAAATTACAATATAAAACATAACTGCTAAACCTTATTAAAAAATCGAAAATTTTTAAATAGGTATACCTTCTGTTACAAGGGTTTTTTTGAAATAATTGGAAAAATTTAAGAGTGATCATTTAGTTTTTAAAATTTCTAGATTATAATTTCCACGTTTATATACATATATTTGAGGTAAAAAACTATAGATATCAATAATATTATTATCGTGACAAAAGTTTTCTAGTGCTTACACAATACATAATAGTTGAATATAGTTCCTCAAAAATCAGAAAAATTATAATCATATATTATGTTATTTCACAAACAACCAGCCCAACAATTGGACTGATTTCATACTACCAGACAGGGGCAATTGGGCAAAAGCCCACCTCGCCCCCCTCAAATAACGTCACTGCTTTTTGTCCGACTCTTTTCAAAATAGACTTTTTGACCGAGAGTCCCTATAGTTAGTACTTATTACATAAACGATACACATAGGTACACTATATATTCACAGATTTTTTCATGATTCATGACTAGGGTCTACCGAGTACAGTACTAATTACTACCGGCTCAAGTATTTAACCATATTGGCTAATAATGGACCAAATATGTACCAATATTTCTATTTAGGTAATTTATAATAATTTGTTTTGGAGGTAAATTTTTTTTTATATTTCGGACTCTATTCGTTATTGTTATCTTGTAGCGCTTATCACTAAGTAAATAATATAAATTCAATGTAGATACTATAGGTTTACTATCTACTGCATACTACCTACCATAGTTCATAATATCACAAATCACAAATCACAATGTAATATAATATTATTAAAAAATACATAATTTACCTTTATATGAAACATGAATATTGAACACTTTAGTTCGTTTTATTGTTTTAATTTATCAGTAATTTTTAACAGTATGTAGGCATTAGGCAATAGGCATATCCTTAAGTTTACTTGGTTATCATTTTTTATGATGGGAACAAAGTTTCTTATAAGTTATGGTTGTAATCAAATATAGTATTTAGAAGTAATGTAATTCAAATTTGTCCATGTCAAAACATATTGCAATGATGAAATTAGTTAATGATCCTTGTGGCATTTTCTGCATACTATTCACATATTCTTCAATCATATACGCTGACTATGTAGTGATACAATGGGTTGTTTTGCACACTATGCAAGACAGGTAATATTTTACTTATCTTACTTATTTTACCTATGTATTAAAATCAGTATGTTTCCTATTTTTTAATCTATTTATTAAATTATAGAGCTGTTTCTGAACTAACACATGTTATATCATAGCATACCATTTTCAGTCTAATAATTTAACTTCAACCTTTTAATATTTGTTTTCTAATTTTTTAGGTAATTTTTACATAAAATTAAATTACTTCTAACATGTCTGCACTTAAATACAAATTATTCTAATAATAATACGTATAGAACTATAAAAGTATTGTAAACTATTCCAGTTATATTATTTTACCGTCTTAAGAAATTGATTTGTCAGCCAAACAAAAATATTTAAAAATGCTTGGTTTTTACTCATAGCTTTTTTTATTAATAAAAATGTAGATTTTACTAATTCCATTAAACTTGAAATGTAATAGTTTATTTTTTCTCATAAATAAATTATTTATATAATATGTACCTATTTTTTTTTTCATTAGGTATTATTTTTTTGTATTAGGTGTATACAAATTATTGACCTAAAACTATTATTTTATATATTTTTCAGCTTATGGGCTCCATTTCATATCCTGCTTTTCAATACATTTCTTTTGCTATTGACAGTATCACATTTACGAGCAATGTTTTCTGATCCTGGCACTGTACCTCTATCACATACTAATGTTTCTTTATCAGACTTACGGCAAGGTATGTTACTAGATACTATTATTTTATTTTTGTAATTATTATTTGACAAATATCCTATGACCCTTTCTATGACGTTTGTGAACATACCTACCTAAATAGTTAATGAACCTTTAGTGAAAAGAGAAGATTGGACTATGTGTACAAGGTGTGAAGCATATCGACCACCCAGAGCTCATCACTGTCGAATTTGTAAGCGGTGTATTAAACGAATGGATCATCATTGTCCATGGTATTAATTTAAAAAAACATTAATGCACTTTGTTTATTATTATTATTCATGTTGTAACTTTTTTTTACCTAGGATTAATAATTGTGTTGGAGAAAAAAATCAAAAGTATTTTGTCCAATTTCTTTTCTTTGTTTGTATTATTTCTGCATACACTATTATGTTAGTTATCATGTCATGGGTGCGAGAGTGTCGGCAGTGTAAACTGTACGATCTAGATACAAGACAAACACAAGTGTAAGTTTTTTGTATGATTAATTTAACAACTGAAATATTATGTTCTCTAGTTTAGTGAAATCTCCCATAATGAACACCTCCCAAGAGCAGACTTTTTTTTGGAAACGGGGACATTTTCACTACTTTTCTGTAGAAAAACCTCCTCCCAATAGTGGTATAGTGATAACAAACTCTAGGAGTTATCCATTTTTTTTTTTTTTATACTATTGTTAAGTACATATTATTTTTTTTTGTTAGATATGAATTTTAACAATACTTACTAAAAATATTTAATCATTAAAACATTATTATTAACATTATATTGACCCTTTATGAATTTTAAAAATGTATTCCCTCTTAAAAGCTGACACCTCCAAATAGCGGATGAAATTTTGGTGAGCGAGAGTGTTCGCTCCCGATGCACCAACTAGATTCACTTTCCTGTCACCAAAAAAAGATGCTGAAGTAGAAAATCGGAGCATTTTTACTGCCTCAAAAGTTGACAGCCGACAGAAAAAACAAGATACCTTATTGTAAAATTTACCCCCACATAGTTTCGCTCAGTTCAGAATCTAAAAAGTAAAAATAATAATTTAAAGAAGAAAATAGTCTAGAAGAAGCTATCAATTAATATTCGTTATTAACTTCAAACATCCTTTTATTGATATGTTTTATAAAATATTGGGTGGGTGGGTAGACTAAATTGTTGTACTTTGTGTTGAAATAGCTCGGTACGCCACTGGTTTGTGGGTACATAACAATACTTTTACCCCCCCCCCCCTGAAAAATTGTCATGGGTGCAATTGCACCTTCATGCACCCGGGACATGCTGTCACTGACTGTATATTATACTATAATAATATAAATATAATTATTAGTCCCTACTCATCTACACATGCTTAATATAAAATATTACGTATTCATATAATTACATTACTTTTAATTCAATTCATAGTTTTTTCATAATTTCTTATTAAATTAGGTATTTATTTTGCAATTAATTATTAAACATTTTTATTTTTTTTTTATTTTTTTAGCTTACATTCAGTAATTTTAATAATGGAAAGTGCACTCTTTGGTATGTTTGTTATTGCAATTTTGTATGATCAAATGGATGCTATTTATAATGATCAGACAACAATTGAACAAACTGTTTACAAACGTCCAAATCCATTACACAGATATATATTTTCAGTTATTTGTCGGTGGCCAAAAATATCTAGATTTACATCCAAACTAAATATTCGATCTGTATAATTTGTTTATTGTAACTTTGTATAATTAATGTCTAGACTAGTTGAATCATAAATTATTTAAATTCATATTAGGCAATAGGCATATTATTTGATACATGTTCATTATGCAAAACAATTTAAACTTAATGCTATTTAAATTTATAAAGAACTCAAAATCATAAAAATTTTAAGCAAGTCAAAGATTGTATTTGATTTTACAATTTTGTGTTTTGCGTTTTTTTTACTTTTTTTTATTATGGTACAAATTACAATTATATTTTGTCGATTTTGGCACAAGCTACATAATATTATATGGTATACACCCACTTTGTTTTCTGTCATATTATTATTTATTTACAGCTATATCTCTCTCATTATTAATATTTTTTCTATTGATTTCCAATTATTTCACAATTCATTCATTAATTTTGTTATAACTGCTGGCTTCTATATTTAAAATGTCTATTGTAATAAATTCTTCCCTAACTTTACTAATATACATTTTCCGTGTACATATAACTGCTGAACAAATTCTACGCATAGTACCATTGGTTATAGATAATAATCAATGATAGTACATTAGTACATACAGCATTGATAACTTAAATAAAGTTTCAAATTTATAAAAATACATGATAATTTGTCATTATATTCAAGTATTCAAGTACTTGAATTACTAATCTATTTTTTTTAGCGAGGGAAGTGATACTAGTGCCCAACATACAGTCCTACCCTATGATTTTTTATTTAATTTAATTATTAATTTGTATTGCATGAAGTTGGAATGATTTTTATTATGTTAGTTTTTATTTTTATAAATTAATTTTTAAGAAATATGTTTATTAATATAATATGTTAAAATTTAACCTTAATTGTTTGTATACTTAATTTTTTTTATTTTAATTTTAAGAAATTGAATAAAATGGTGCCAGATCATTAGCATAAAATCATAAAATGATGTATCAAATATTAACTATATTAAGCCATCCTTAACGTTTGAACAGAAACATATTTTATGATACAATATTAAAATAATTAAATTCAAGTAAAATATCTGAAAATGTATTTTATGACTGTATAATATGAACAGTGTATACTATTAATAAACGATTAGTTAATCATTTAATTTAAAAAAAGTTCAAATATATTTTAGAAAATAAACGATTTTTTTTTTTGATTCAGTACCTAGTATAAATTGTTTTGATTATGATTTTTAATTATTGTATTATGGTTAGGTTAAAGTTTATTATAAATACATTATGTGATGAAAATATTTGTATATTACAATTAATGTCCTAAAAATAATTCATCAAGTCGCTGTATAGTGACATAATGTTCAATACACATACCACACTATTAATTTGAATTATAAACTTTTTAGTTTAGTTTACTTGTATTGGTTCTTGTCTATTTTTGAAGATGCTTATATACATTAATAAGTATGTGATGTTAATATTTTTAAACGTGGTGTTAAGTTTATAAATTTGTATAGTTCATACCTACTTAAAAATATGTTTCAATTTTAAAATGTAGCACATTTAAATGTATACATTTTTTATATTATATTGTTACATTTTTGTGTTGTAATTTGAAATGTATAAAAATTATATTTCCATGTAAAAATATATAATTTTGTTAACAATTTGAATACTATACATTTTATTGTGTCATCAAAATAAATAATGACATATGTTTAAATATACATAATTTAACAAATAACTGTGTTATATTTATAATATTACCTACCAAGATTCAAGATAAACATCTTTTAGCTTAGATATTTTGTATTCAATTCACATATTTTATTGATCAAACTTAATATTTACTCATGCTAGATTTTTTGCTAGGCAACAGTAATGTTGTTATTATTCTATATGATTTCTTTGGTATATTTAAAATTTCTTTTTAACTTAATTTTTACAAAATGTTTTATTATGAAGACTATGATGAACACATCACCGAAGAAGCAATAAATAAAGATGATGAAAATTGTTTTTTGAAAAGTAGTGATTTCATATCCAAACCAATTAAAAGTGTAAGATGTACAATGGATGAAAATATATTACAACTTCAGTATCCTTTATCACATCAAAATAATATTTTGCTATATTTTATAATAAATAATTATTTAGTTGATATAAAAAATCTTTATTTTTATTAAATACAATTAAATTTGTTGAGTGATTTCAGAAACTGTATGATGTATGGATAGGGAAGTCCAGTGACACTTTTTTAGAAGTTAAAAATCCTTAAGCTTTATACCTATCTCAGTCATTCTTTTGGTTATGATTGCTGTTCTAAAATGTTCAATATATGTGCTGCAGATAAGCATACAATTGTGTATGCAGCAGGTAGTTATATAATTATGTTTGACATCAATGAAGGGAAATTGAACTTTAGAAAATGTGCCGGTAATGGAGGAATAGGACATATAGCTGTAAGTTTATTTGAATATTTAGAATTTTCGTACAACAGTTAATAGTAATTCATTTTTGTCTAATTAGAAAAATCCAGTTTTAAGTCACATTGCAGTAGGAGAAAATTGCAGTAATCCACTGATTATTGTGTATGAATGGCCAACATTTGAAATAGTTAGTGTTCTCAAAGGCAGTGCAAAAAAACAAATCAATTGGTTGTCTTATAGGTATATTATAATTTATAATATAAACTATAAGTGCAATTTAACCTCTTAATATAGTAAATATAAAAATTGAGAAACTCGTTTTGCTGTACCTATATAGTAGTTACTAGTTGCCAAGTGTACGGTTATGGTGTTGGTAGACATCTTAATTGCACAAGGTCACAGTAATCACAGAAATGGATATGTTAAATTTGAATTCAATGTTAAAATGTTAAATCATTGTGTGTGTTTATAAAAATATTGAAACTATTCTGAGCGGAGACTATTATTAAGTAAGTAGGTAGTAGTTACCTACTAAGTATATTTATATTGCTATTAGCATTTAGCATTGACAATTGATTATACCTAGGACCTAGCCACCTAGGTACTATAACTTATAGTATTTAATATTTATAATCAATGATAATTACCATTGGTAATATGGTAAATTGAATTAATTTTGGAAATGGTACATTATTTTGTACAAAAACATTGCATTTATTATATGTACCTACCTATTAAATTGTTATAAACTTTTAAAGTAGGTACTAGGTACCTACCCATAAGACTAATAGGTACTTTGACTCTTTTTGAGCTAATTATAAATATTAGACATTTTCGGTTTTTTTTAAAGTATTTTTTCTATTAATATCGATTAACTCTTTTTTCACTGGTCAAAAACTTGAAAATTTAATACAATGTTCCTCTTAAGTTGTGATTGTAGATAGTTAGTAATATTAAAAATACGTAATATTATGCATGATTTTTTATTTATAAAAAATTGAATTTTTAACATTTACAAATAATTTTGTAGTTAAAAATTTTAAAAATGTATAAAAAAAATTATGACTACATTTTCTATCATTTTTAATTTTTATAAAAACAACTAATGAAGAACCTTGTATTACATTTTCAAGCTTTTTTAATACAACATATTTTGTAAAACTGCTCCAAAGGTGCGATAACAGAAAACATGTTTTTATATACCTCCACACAATTAATTGTAAAACAGTACATTCTTCTCTCCTCTCCGAGTATAATATTAATTTAATTTTTATTTTCAGCCAAAATGGTGAATATTTGTGTTCACAAGCAGGAAACCCCGATAATACTCTAACAATCTGGGATTGGAAAAAATCGAAAATAGTTTTGAGAACAAAGTCTCACACTCAGGATGTATACGTTTGTAGATTTTCGAATTTTATACCCAACCACTTGGTAACTGCGGGGTCGGGTCATTTAAAATTTTGGAGAATGTCAAAAACATTTACCGGATTAAAGCTTCAAGGGCAGCTCGGACGCTTTGGCAAAACAGAAATATCAAACGTCATTGGAATTTTCTCGATGCCCGATGAAAAAGTAAAATTATTTCAGTCGTATACGGCTATAATACATAATCACAATTGCATGCTTATTGAAAATAAATAAGAGTACATATTATTAATATTATACAGTAACTGTACACATACACCTTGGTCATTTCAAAAAGTTTTTGAAAAACTACTCTAGCCTGTAAATATTTTATCACAACTTTCTAAAGACCTATTATTTTATCTAAATCAATATGTTTTTAGATCTTGTTGGTCTACCGAAATAAATGTTTTTTTTTACTCAGATATTTAGAACAGTTGTTAGAGGCCATGTCGAATTCGTCTATGTTATCGACGCTGATTTTCAAAAAGCATTTGATACATTTTGATTCAGTAAATCATGAAATTTTTATTATTTAATTTTATAAAATTTGATATTCTTTGTATCATTATAACTTGATTGGAATCTTTTTTAAAATACCATTATCAATAACTAGAAGTAAATGGTTACTTAAGTTCCTTGTTCCATATGGAGTACCTACAGTAAGTTGATGCCAGATAAATTGACACGGCGTCAGAGGCGCGATAACGGAAAACCAGGGGTTCTTCGTACTTGGATGTTATTATCGAATAAATTAACAAACCAACATTTGTTACAGAACATTTTCAAACTGATTTTAAGTTAATAATTTAAAAACAGAAAGTAGACATTTTTATAAACGCAAACAAATTGGGGAAATAAGAGGTCTAATAAAGTAAGTGTAGTAGTGGCCTCAATTGTAGACAAAATGAGGGACAATAGTTTTGGATGGAACCGGTTGTTATGAGGAGAGGTGACTCGAAAGCAATAAGAGTAGCTATAGAAATGAATATAAAAGTAACGAGAGAGAGAGGAAGACTGAAGAATAGATGGATAAATAGAGAATGACATGAAAATAGCGAGTGTGAATAAAGAAGATGAGGGGGAGTGGGGACACAGCTCTATAGAGATGTACAGGAATAAGGTGGCCGAACCCATATAGAGGTGTGAAGAGCGAAGGAAAATAATAACAATTAAGTCCCAATTATTGCAACAAATCAACCACTTGGCACTTACATCTACACATATAATAATAGTTTATTATTTAAACCTAACCATCTACATCTATATGAAATATGAATACCCGTCTATTCTGTTAATTAAATATTAGGTAATATCCGGCTGCGATTGGGGTAATATTTTGGTGTGGGATGAAGAACTCATTGATGTCGAAGTGACGAGGAAGTTCAGGAAGCCGTGTCATTCAGCGCCGATCATCATGTTTTTGTACTCTGAAAATGACTCGCTGTTGACGAGCATCAGCATGGACGGTACGATAAAATACTGGTACTACCGTACAGTGGACACAGCGGACCCACCTGAAAATGACCGTGTACTGGAAATGGAACCGTCGTTTACGATCAATGTCCAAGACTCTGTGGGTAACGCAAAAATCATGGGCATGTGTAAGATCGACGATGGCGACTACGAGTCGAGCGACTATTTTATTCAGGTAGATAATTAACTCCGGACTTTCAGCCTCAACTTATTGGAAGGCACCCCTGACAATTCTAAATAGTTGAGAAATTCTACAGGGTACAATGTCACTTGCTCAATGTCAATGACATTGTTTACGGATAGATACTATAGATACTAGATCATTTATCTATGTTGTATTCAGGGGCGGATCTAGAAATGAAAAAAATAAGGAGGGGGCTAGACGAAAAAATTCACTTATAAGTACATCATTTTTTGGAATGTCTTACACGAAGATTTTCAAGCTACTTATCCATAGTCAAACAAAAACAATTTTAATTCGAACCCGCATCCGAAATTTTATACTGTAGTGCGGATATTTTAAATAGATTTGGTCTATATATAATACTAGCTGTCCCACCCGGCGTTGCCCTAGTCAAAGATAAAATGAGTAAGTAAGTGATATCAGAATATTAGGCACACAAAAAACATCGCAATGGTGGCCTGTGCCAAACATTCTTTTTTTTAATAAATTTATTTGTAAAAATATGTATATGCCATATTCCTACTAATTATAATAGTTATAAGATATGTAACAATTGACAACCCTATAAATAAACAGAGATTATTCATATATAGGTATCTCATCATCTCTCTTATAACTTATAAGATATGTAACTATTGACAACTTATAAATAAACAGAGATTATTCATATATATCTCATCAAAAATAGCACTTTCAGTTTTTCCAGAATTTTTAGCGTATACTATGTACGTAGGAAAAACTGTTACTGTAACTGATAACTAATAATTGTAACCAATAGCTACCATTTATAAACAAAATACAAATTTTCGATTTTCATCATGAATTTCAAAATCCGTGTGTGAGCACCTCTTTAAATTATACTTAAATATCCTTTTTTGCTATAGGAACCTTCTCTGTGATATAATCTTTTATTTAAAAAAAAAATTAAGACAATCGGTTGAGTAGTTTCCGATAACATTAGCATCAAAGGTTTCAATTTTCGGTCTTATATACTAAGATATATAGTACCTATATATACCTAGACACCTAGTATATTTTATATTATATATATATACTATATAGTATACATTCAACTTGATGCATGATGCAAGTCACAAAGTTATATAAAATAAAACAACAATTGTCTAATTAATGCTTAATATATTTTATTTTATCGTTTTAAGTTTCCGGTGTTTTGACCCTACAAGGCTACAACTACGAACGGTGTTAAATAATAGATAGATGAAAATAATATACAATATAGATATCCACGGACCACGTATGATAACTAAACGTTTTTATTTTATATTATATTATTTTATGATAATATATTATATATACTATTATTGTCTAATCGTTAACTTTTTGATTTTAATGTACTATTTTATCGGATTCGTCGTTTAATTAATTCGTTTAATTTTAGGACGGTAACGGGGGAATGTGGCTCGCTGACATCGAAATGGCCGCAAACGCGAAACCTCTAAAACGCCTAGCCAAGTTCCACGGCAATGTAATAACTTCTTTGCAATCATCGCCCGTCGGTTATTTTATCGCTACCACGTCGTTGGATGGTTGGCTTCACGTGCACGATGTCACTAACAAAAAGTTGATATTCACTCACGATTTCAAAGTACCAATCACTTCGTCAATTTGGTTACCGCTGAAGGTAAATTATCTTCATATTTTATGACTATTGTATTTTTTAACCACGACCAGAGACGCAGGTATTCAGTATTTTGGTGCTTCGTTCTATTTTTACGCGATTGATATAATGATACCCAAACTACATTCTTAAATATGTCACTGAATGTGGCTAAATAATAATTACAAATATTATAAATATTATAATAAACATTACATTATAGTTATATAGTTATATATAATATCTAAATAATATTTTAACTAATAATCTGTGTAGATAGCTAGTTCGGGAGATATTTTCGTAATTGGATTTCAAACTGGAATATTGAAAATAGTCGCCGTACCCCTCAAAAAATGTATTGAAGAAAAAATAGTAAATCTTACTAAATTAGTGGAAATACAAGTAGGTTGTAGGTACTAACTTGAAATAACTTAGTACGTTATTACCAAGGTTATTACATTACTATAATAGAAATATACGATTGAAAATAATTATGCAACAATCCTATTGTTTTTCTTTTTAGAGTTCAAAACCTCATACAAGTTCTATCAGACATTTGGCCATAAACCGTAGCGCCAAAACTCTTATATCTGGAAGTGATGATGAAACAATATTTGTTTTCAAAATAGAAACTGAACCTATCAAGTTGAGTCCTATTGGAATATTCCCATTACCTGGAAAAATCACTTTTATTCATTGGAAACCTTCAGAAGTAAAAATATTTTATGTGTTTAGTGTTTACCTATAAACTGTAATCACTAGGGCTGTGAATTTAATGCACTATAAATCACGAAAAATGCGCAAAAATCCTTAAGATTTTACCTTATACAAAATGTATTTAAATCTCAAAATATTCAGCATTAAATGCTCTAATAAATCAAAAAATCTATTAAGTTTTATTGAAAAAAAAACTTTATTTTTAATTAATTTACAAAAATTAAAAAATAATGCATAAAATCACGTTTTAGATTTCTATGATAGAATGTCCTCAACAATATTATATAAATTGTTCTCAAAAAAAAAATGGGAAATACGAAATATTTGATCATTTCAATTAAAATTAAACACGAGTTGGGTCCGTGTAGTAATTTGATACTACCTATTCGAATTGTCTGTAATCATATCACATGGCTTTTGAATTTAAAATTGCAGATTTCACCTGGCCTAAAGTTGGAGGGGAAAAAAATCAAAGATTTGGAATATTAAAGTCTTGATAATGATTAAGGTGTGACTATCTTAAGCATATTTTTGGTAAACCAATTTTTCGAGACAAAAGTTGTTAAATTGTTTGACTAAAAATATAAATTTAAAATTATATTAAAATTTTTTTTTATTGAAAGATATATCTATATATTAATGTAAATATTATGGACAAAAAAATAGTTAAAACAATAATATTATCAAATGTGAATAACATTAATTATTATTATCTTATATAAACTTATTTGTGTTATTTGTAGTAATTATTTAAATTATAAATTGTATTAGGTTTTAAACTGTTGTTTAGGGTTTAGCCAGTTAATAAATAATAAATAAATATTAAATAATACCTAAATAAAAAATAATATATCACGAAAAAAAATTAAGCTTCATACTAATGTATATATTATGAAAAAAATTCAACCTATATGTGGTATGAACTGCAGTGTAACGGCAATAGCCTAAACTAACCCAACTACATTTTTTTTCAAACAAACAGGCTTGGCAAACTCATGTAGGTAGTAGGTACTTGATAAATTCCGTTGGAACCCAACTCATGCCATTTTTGGAATTTGGGACTTAACTTAAAGTTATATAAACTATTAAAAATATTTAAAAAATTACTTTAAAATTTCAATTACCTATACTCCTAAAAATAAAAAAAAACCAAAATTGAATTTGTTGGTATCTAATCAAAACGTTGTGTCAGTAAACTAATGTTTTTACAATAAGCTAAAAAGAATACCTTTTTTTACAAATTCACTGTCCTAGTATTTATAGTTGAAACTTGTTGGAATGAGTTCATTACCAGAAAAATCACTTTAATTCTTTGGAGGAAATCTTCAGAAGTAAAAATATTTGTATGTGTTTACCGGGATAGTCATCGCACTAACCAATAAAGTTTGTGATTGTTTAAATTGATTTCAGACACAGATGGCATTAATAAGTTGCGCTAGTGGATATGTTGTAGAAGTGAAAGTTCCTACAACTCGTCCTTCATACACTACAGAATCATTTTTGTTGAAACTTGAATCACGTGTAATAGAAACAATGAGCATTAAGTCAGAAATACATCGTCAACAATATTTTTTTGATTTAGAACACAAAAAAAAAGATAAAATCAATAAAAAAATTGAGAAATCGAAAATTATTAGAGAAAAAAATCCTGATGTAGAAATTGATGAAGTGTTATATTTTGAAGATTCTGAAGAAGACGGAGAACCCCCAAAAATCTATACTCCTCTATTACTAAACTCCATTTTATTTGCAATTTACACTCCTTCAGAGAAAGGTATATGGGTGTCGATTGATGGATATGACGCTGGTTATTTATATGAATATGATTTTACCACGTCTAAACCGGTAATTAACTCACACATATTAATACCATATAAAAATAATACTCCACTAACTGCGATTACAATGTTGTAAGTATATAATTATATACTAATACTAGTAGACTACCAAAGTATGATGTAGGTACCTATCATAGGTGGAAATCGATGGGGGCTTAGGGGACTTAACCCCTCAAATATCTTATAAGCTCCTCCAAAACTGACAGCTTCTTATAGTTGTGTACTTGTGTGGGATCGAAGCCCTGCCACTCACATTGATGTTAAAAATGTTTGCCCCCCCCCTGGAATTTTAATGGATTTCCGCCTATGGTACCTACTACCTATGCTATAGCTTACCTACTAAAAACAATAACTACTATTCTCTGTAGTTCTGTACCTACTCTATATACTTAGATACTTACAAGTTTACTAATAGTGCTTAAATTACAACTTATTAGGGGTCGTGGGAAGAGAAGTACCTCTTTTTTAAAATATTTTACTTTATATCTACCTCTTATAATTGTATCTTAATCAATAAAAAATTTAAATCTTGAGGTGTGCAAATTTTTTTTTACACTTTTGCATTACTTTTTTTTTTTAATTCACGCTTATAGGTACTTACTTAAAAATTATAAATTTATAATATTGAATAATATACAAATAGAATATTAACAATTGCATAGGTAATATATTTATTTATAAACAATGTATACCTATAGTGGTTAGTAATGTAGTTATATACACAATACATTTTTAAATAACCACAACAAATCCTATTACTTTTTGTATTAGGTACCTTTTTTATTTAGTCACAAACATTTACTTACCTTCATACAATGTTTTCACCTTGTGATATAATCAACATTTTATGTTCTAATGTATACTTCATTATGATTTCTAGTGGGACTGATCCATTAACAATTGTAATGGGATTTGCCGATGGTAAAATACGCCTTACTAATGTTCAGCCCAAAAATGTATCAGATTTTGGTGACTATATTGAATATTCGATTCACGATAACAAAAAAGGAAGAGTAAATATGTTGTGTTTCAGTCACGATAACTGTATGTTATACACTTGTGGCGATGATGGGAACATTTTTAGTTTTATGTTTCAATGTGATAATAAAGTTATCGAGCAGTGTATGATTTCAATATCTAAATTGCCTGAGTCGTCTGTGTTGGTTGTAAGTAACATAATAATATTATCTAATTATTTTAAATAAAAATGTATTAATATTTATTTATAAATTAGAGAGAAGACATTTTAATTATTACAGAAGACTTAAAACTAAGTTTGGAAGAGAGAAAAATTCATAAAGAAAACCTTAAAGCTTTAAACTTAGCTAATATAGAAAAGGATAAGACTAGTTGTTTATTATACGGATTGAGAGATAAGTTCAAACAAGTTTTAATCAGAAACAAGTCATTACCAGATACTTTGCAATTATCTGATGACTATTTTCAATTAGATGAGCGAATCAATAGATCACTTATTGAAGAAGCACAATCTGAAATGGATAAATTACATTTGAAACTAGCATTTAATTACAAAAAGAGCTCATTAGGTCTTAAATATTTGAAAAATTATTTTATTGATCCAATTGTCACTAATAAGTTTACAGTTAAAGCAATTTTGTATGTGTATTATTAGTTCTACATGATTCTTTAAGTCATATTTTTGTTTATACTTATATTTTAAATTAAATATTTACAGGAGAGATGTAGGAGTCAAAACATTATACCACGAAATGCGTCATAACTTATTTAGTAGTTTAGTAGAAGAATTTGTGTCTAAGAAACTTCCAAAACAACCGTAAGCAATTAATTTTAATAATCATATCTCTAAATTATAATTAAATGTGTATAATGAACTAATAAATGTACATGCTGCTAAGACTTGAGGAAATAAAAGATCCAAACAGTATAAGGTCTGTATAATTTAAAATTAACTGCGCTAATAAAATTAATAAAATAATCACTATTATATTAATATAAATACTAATTATTACCTACCTATTATTGTATTTGTAGAAGATGTGGACCGACAGTATTAAACAAAGGAGCTCACAATCAGATACATAATGTATCTGAATCTGAAATATTTCTTCGAAATGTACTTGAAGAATATCCTTCTTTACCAAAAAAAATTCAGAGTGCCATAGATAGGTTTGCTGCTAGAAGAGATTTTGAAAATCAAGAAATCCATAAAATTCAAAATATGTTTAACAATAAGCCAGATAATAATAATATGGAAGAAGAAGCATTACTAGATAATGCTTGGGATACTATTGGCCATTTAAACTTAAAAACAGGATCAGATTTTAAGCTGACTGAAAATGAAATAATTACAATGGAAGAAAAATTTGAACAATACATTGAAGTTAAAAAAAAGGTTAATTATCCATTATTCAAAATATTTAAAAAAAAAATTTCTTACAATTTTATTGAAGTATAATTTAGTGTTTATGTAATAGGCATACAATTTGAAAACAACTTTTAATGAAAAAGTTTTAGGCCTTAGACTACGCAAAATAAGTTTAATACGTGATTACAAACAATTCAAGTTTGATGTTTGTATGATACAAAAAGAATTTAATGATCCAGAAATAACAACTCCATCAAATTTCCATGAAGTTGTAATGGATGAATCCATTGATGTGAGAAACAATATAGTAAATTTACCATCATTATAAATCATAAAGATAATAGTATATGTTATAATTCATAACATTTATTATAGTAGTTTTGAATTACTTTCAAACCTGCAGTCTCTTAACAATTACAATCCATACATCTCCACTATTAAGATTTATTTTGATTTTCTGTATACCTACTGTATACATTATATTGACATAGGTAATCATTGTAAATTGTAATCTATTATTTATTATAATCACGCAATATAATAGCTATTCATTATAATATGTTCCCAAACAGTGGTGTTGTGAACATTTTATAAACCATGATGCACAACATATATTTCAGTACCTACTTGCCCATTTTTTTTGTCACACATGCCATCCTTGAATTTTTTTCAAAAACATAAATTGAAGAAAACTAAAACCAATTAAAAATTGAAGTACCTCCTACCTACAAATATTTTACCAACTCAAACCTAAAATTAGCAAATTCTGAGAGGAGTTTTCTTTTTTTATGTTCAAATTTACTTTTAATTTACCCTAAGTCCCTAAAAGACAATTTACAACTATGCAGGCACCTATTTATAAGTAAAAATAAATATTATGTCATTGGCTGATACCAATGTCCACCATGAGGCCTAGGCATCATTGAACCTCTTTCACCACTCCACTGTTCTAATATGTACCAGTTTACCACAAGCTATACTGTTAATGAGACCCTTACGAGGATCATGCAGATTGCCTATGTAGAACCATCTTTCTCTTCTCCATAACTTTACACACAAATACTATCTTGTAAATTTTCTTATTTGTTATTAATTAATTATTCAAAACTATATAATATGTATACATATGTAAATGTTGTTATTGTGATGTAACCATTGGGCTACCAACCCGTACCATAATTAAATAAAATACTATTAATGTACTTAGTTTTAATATTACTATGGTCTGTAGTAAATTATATATTTTTTGTATCTATGTATACTTACACAGGCAATTGATACTTAATTGTTTTTTTTCATCTAATTATGTTTCAGCCTTACTTAATTGATTCATTTGAACCTATTGGTCACTGGGATCCAACGGATCTGATTTTAAAGCTTGGAAAAAGTCATATTATGGATAAGAATGCAATTTTTGATGAGCTTACTAGTCTAGAAATCACTATGCAAACTATGAGAAAAGAACAATTGAAATATAGACATATGCATTTGCATAAAACCATGTTAACAAAAATTAATATGTTTGATGATGATCTATTAGAATTGGAAAAAATGCGAAAAGATATTAAGCTGCAAATTAAATTTCTTGATTTATTGGCTTTAACATTTGAAGAAGAATTGATCATTTTGAATGATTTTGATTTAGTTGAAGATGAATATTCACACAATGTGTACCTTAAGACAGGTTTACAGAACAATAAAGTGAACCAAGTAATGTATTTTAATAAACTGCCACCAATTAAATATTAACTATAGATTAACTAGACATTTTAATATTGTTAGATACAAAGCATTCGAGAAGAAATCAAATATTTGAACGATATTATTAATAATAAGTCAAATATGCTAATAGACATTCAACATACTTTTGATATGGAAATTAGAAATGATAGTTTTGCTAAACATCTTAAAAAAATTTTCAAAAAGAAATTGAAAGTACCCAAACTTAAATCTGATGATGTTGATGGTACTTTTCATAATACACTATATATTTTTATTAATTTAATAATTTATATTTATTCTATAGTTTTTTCCACAAATAGTAACATAAGTTATCAATTTTTATAAAAAAATGTATGTTGATGGAATATACCTATTTATGTTTTAGATACACTTTCATCATCTTCATCCAATGGAAGTGATGAATCTGATCCAGAATTTATTAATGAAAGTGCAGAATCATTTACGGCAATGAGTCGAGTAGTGGTGTTTGATGATAAAGTATTACCATTAGGCTGTGATCCAAAATTATTTAATATTACATTAGAGCTGAGGTCAAAACGATATGAAATACAACAAACCATAGAGGATAATAAAAAAAAATTGGATGTTCTTAATACACGTTTAAGTTTAACTTATGAAGAATTTGATGCCATTGAAAATGAATTGAAACAAAATATAAATGAACTAGAAGCATATCGGGTAAGAATGTTACTATAACAATTATTTGGCATAGCGAAGGAATTAAAACCTAAAACCTAAAATGTAGGCTCATTGGCTGCACATTTGCTACCCTGAAACTTAGAAGAATACTTACTTGGTGAATCTATAGTAAGACAACTTAAAAGTAGAATAATTAACAAAATTGTTCAAGTTTTGATAAAATCAGTGTGAATAATAATTTAGTATCAAAATAAATCAATATTTAACCATACATTTTATATTCTGTCAATGACAAATTTGGTAGTATACTTAATACAATAATTAATTTGTAATTATTTTTATATTTGTATGATGCATTGATTTAATTGTTAAGGTGCCAACCTTTATTCCAATAGGCAGCAAGAATAATATCAAATCTGAGTAGTGTCACTATTACTCTTCCTTAATAAATGATTTAATTTCAAATAAAAATAATGAGATTTTGGATTATACTTCCTTCAATATAAAATTAAAATTAATCTCAATTATAGATAGTAAAATGCATAACTTTTTTATAATATTTTGGGGGAGTGATTTGTACACTGTAGTTCTGCAGGTACAGAAATTAATTTTAATTGATTTTTAAAATAATTATTTGATTTAATTTTGTATGTATAATGTTTATTTATTTGATTAATAGATAAAAAAACAATTGAAACTAAATGATGTTAAAACCACAATTGTATTAAATAAATCTCAAATGACCAAAGCTAAATTATTAAAAAGTTGTATCCTATTATATGGAAATGTCATGCAAGATTTAACAAATAGAGTGATGGAATTAAAAAAGGAAGAAAAAGAAATAATATATACATTTAAAAACGAAAAGTTAGTTGCTAAACAGTTTCGTACAGAAATAACCAAGATGGAGAACATTCTAAAAAGTTATAAAATAGCCATTAAAGATGAAATGATAAAGAAATTTAAAATTGAAATGGATTGGAATTTTTTAGACGAAATGGAAATGACTATAATTAATTATATGATTATTAAATCAAAGTCCAAGGCCAAAGATACAAAGGAACGATTTGTTCAAGAAATAAGAATGTTAGAAGTAATTATATTTATTACAATATTAGAATAAATTAATATAGATTATAGGATATAAGAACCTCCATCTTAGATACATAGTATGTACTATTTTATGAATTGTTTTAATTTCAGAATAAAATCAGCTCTCAAACAGAGTTAATAATCAATTTATTAAAATGGAATACTTTCAAAATAAAAATCTTAAAAGATGTTTGCGGGAACATAAATAAAATTCGACAGTGTTTGACGGAACAAAAAAAAGTTAATGTAATTATTAATTAATATTTTTTCTAATAAGTAGGTAATATATACATAATACTACATACATTTAACACATAATTTAGTTGTTATCAAGATTATTGATTTATTAAAATGTTAGTCCCATTCATAGACCTATAAACTTACCTTATAGTTTATTATTTCATAGGTTTAGGATCCCATTTTACTTAAACAGTAAAAACTCATTATCATAAAAAGTATCTATTTGAAACGTTTTTAAAAATACTATTGAACATTAATACTTACTGAGATAATGAATGTTATCATACTGTTAAAGAATCACCCTGTATACTTAATACTTATACATAGAACATAGTTCAAAAACCAACAATAAGTATTATATACCTATCTTATAATAAATAATTATTTTCTAATACATACACAGATAAAACTTCAAAATTTATCAATGGAATCATCATTTGCTACAGAACTTACAACCATTAAACATACTTATGATACATTATTAAAGCGGAAACAAGACATTAATGAGAAAATACACATGTATAAATGCAAAGGCAAAATGTTCCCTCCTATTGTAAAACAATCGTGCACAAAGTCAATACAAAGTCAGGCAATGAATGACCGGTCCTTAGCATCACCTGCTACTCTACAAGAGGAGAGCGAGGAGTCTTGGACAATTAACGATGAACAACTTACTTACAACATGGAGTTTAATGTTGAACCAAAGAAATTGACTTTGTCCAAACAATCATTATCACGGTTAACAAAACAGTCGTCACACTATGATAGTTTTGAAAATGTCGATGAAGTGTACAGAACAAACAAGTGGACGACTTATTATGACGAAGAAGTAATACCACCTACAGAGGCCGTTGGAGACTTTGCAGAATATAATGATTTTAGTGAGATGACCGAGACACAGAATAGCTTGTCGGACGACAACAAATTCAATGGTAGTCACAATGATATTGATGATGATAAATCAAAAAATTAACATAACAAATAAAATGAAACAAAACAAAATATGAAAAATAAATAGTATGTACATTTTTTTTTTTTATATTAATAACGAACTTGAAAACCTATTTCTTGAATTTTGGTGAAAAAAACTAAAAATTAAAATATAAATACAAGTTAAAAATGATATTTATGATGATACCATCAGCATCATCAGATTTTATAAAAGTATTTTCAACTTTTTAAAGATGTAAAACAAAACCATTAGGTATTACACATTTTCATATCATTCAAATATTATATTTCTACTCTAACACTTCATATCTAGTAAAATTAAAATGTCTAGTTAATCAATAATTCATATTTAATTGATGATAGTGTATTAAAATATATTATTTGATTAAATTTATAATTTTGTAAAATATTTTAAGGTATATAATACGTGAATATTCATTATCACCTAAATAAAAGTCATTCAAAATGATGAATAATTCTTATTCAAACATTAGTGCTAATAATTCTAGATATGCATTTTGTTATTTACTGTTATTATTTTCGAATATGTTTTGGTTGTTACTTTATTTCTAATCAGAAGTTCTTATAACCAATTTTATAAATATTTAATTAAATTTTAGTTTTTGTCAATTTCATTATAAAATCCTGTGATTAAAAATCAAAATATTATATAATTAACAAATTTCTATTTTACCATTTTTATTAATCACAGATTATAATTTGTTGTTAAAATTGTATAAAAAGATATATAATTCTTAGAAAAAAGAAAAGGAATGACATAATAATAAAATAACATAATATTATACACACACAAATATGATTTTCTTTAAGCCCTTGTTTTTGACTTTCCTGCTTTAGTTTCAAACAATTTACGAACAAAATAAACTTGTAAAGTAGTCGTTCCCATTATTAACAAAATTTGCATTACAGACCATCTGTTCACATATGTTTTGTTATCAATTAATAAATTATAATCACGATTTTCTTGACTACGGACATGGTGTTGATGTTGCAACATGTGATTTATGTTATTTTCAACTGATTTCACGGTAGACTGAAACAAATAATAAATATTTGAAATATTTTATGGATGGACATGCTTTCAATAGTTTCATACATAGAACACATAGTTGATTTATAGTATATAACAGTAGTGCATATTACATATATATATATAGCAGTTGTGACAACTATTTAAAAATGGGCAGGTAGGAAGGTAGTGTTTTAGTAAAGTGTTTTTAACACCTACAATGGTAAATACAAATATTTAAAATGAATGTGGATAAGTGGGTGGAGTAGGTATTAATTTGATTTGCGACACACTGTGTTAGGACTCTGCATGTCATTGTATAATGAATTATACCTAATTTTAAACAAATATTATTTAAATATATTTAATTAAAACATATTCAGTTTTCATTTATTTTAGTGATTCATTCATAAGAGTTGTAAACAAGAGGTATCTGTTCATTTTTAAACTAGTAGTTATTGAATAACCTACTTTTTTAAAAATAATTTTATGTTTTTCAGAAACAGTTTTCTTAGAAGACTGTACTATACCGAATTTCAGAAATACCAAAATTTAATTTATTATGTAATAAGATTAAAATATATATTATTATGTATTTAGATAAACTTTAATAAAATCAGTTATTCTCATAATACTACTTGTTCCAATACAGATAAATAGGTACATTATTTAATAATGTATATATAATTTGATATAAATTAATCCAATAAAAAAAACCAAAACTAGGTTTACCTACCTCAACTCCTACTAGAACAATTTTTTTAAAATTAATCTATAAATTATATAAAAATGAATGTCTGTCTATCATTTATGCATTCCCAAACCGTTCAACCGATTGCGATTAAATTTGGGACAGAGATAGATTAGACCTCTGGGAAGAAGATAGGTTAATTTAAAAAGGGAGAGGTCCAACCCCGGAAGCTGCTCAAACAAGGATTTTGAGATTTACGATGGAAATATTTGTCTATAAATGGTTGCTATTGGTTTATAATAATAATAATGAGTTGTAACAATAATTAGTGAGAAAGAAATTATTATTATTATTTATTATCACTGAAAGAACAGAAAAAATGTGTATGATATTTGTTTATTTTTATTTAATTGTTGTTTTAAATTAATCGCTTCCATGGCACATGCCTTTATGGCACTCAAAGTTTTAATCGGATTTGTGAATTTCATATTGACAGTTCATATGTTTTTGGTTTTTTTTTTTTTTTAATGTTTCGCTGATAATTTGTGTATTGCACTCCGTATGTTTCATATGAATATTGATTCATTTGCTTAACAAATTTGAATTAATTTTCAACGCCATTTCTATGCGGTTATGCCCCATTGCCCCTCAATAAACGAGCTATCGGTAGTTCCATGAAGTATTGTGTTGATTTTACTATTTTAAGTTAACGTAAAGCTGAATATTAAGAGAACATTGTACTGACTGTGACTACTTTATTGAGCACTTACTTTTAACTGATTCAACTGGATGCTCATGTAGTGGTTTAATCATAGGTTCAGTTTTCAAAATGTATGTTCTCAAAATAGCAGGGAAATTAAGAGAACCTTTTTTTGAACACCTTTATCATTATGTATAGTTTTATTTTAAACGTTTAAAGTATCTATACACCCTTTTGTACATATTATATAAACATCATTCAAATTAAGTACTAAGGACATAGCAGTCAAACTCGGCACAATATTCTACATAATAAATATAAGCTTTAAATCCTCACCCAGTGCGTATGTAAAAATATAACAATTATATTAAGAAACTGCTCTTATTTGGTCATATGTCCAAACTGTTTATGAATACATATTTTAAAACATGCATTTAGCCATGCTAAATAATAATAAAATAAAATTCAGCCACGTGTATTGAATAATAATATACCATTTACTTTAAATATACATTAAACGCCATATGGCGTCAAACGCGTTGTTGAATGATCCTCATGACGCCAAATGGCATCAGTACGCAGGCAATGTGTTAAAAATTGTTACATAAAGGTGCCTATCAAAGGATCTCAGATAGTTTTAGATGATTTTGTTAGCTAGGAATAGCATTTTAGTGGATAGGACGTAAAACTGCTCACGAGTAGTAATTATTTTATTAATATAATATTAAAATATTTTTATTATTTAAGTACGAGTGAGTAGATTAGGTTTATTTTCTGTGTAAGTACCTATTTAAATACAAAATATTAATGTTTGACTGCATTATACACATAATTTGACAACATTGGGGTTTTATATTTCATTTTCAATATTATAGTTTTGAGACCCTTTAATATCATTGGTATTTAGATACTTATGGTTAATCAAATTAATTTTTAGCAATTGATTAAATACTAAGATGTTTGTTATAAAACTCACTGTAAAATTTTCAACACCGACATTCATGTCTTCTATTTCTTTATGGTATTCATCCCATTTATCATACCTAAAAATTAAACAAGAATCATGTAAATGTGTACAGACAGTTTACTTCTGTAAATTGTAATGTTTTAAACAGAATGTTCATCATACTAACCTAATAACAGTAATGTACAAATTTACTAATTTGGCAGCAAATTTTGAAAACTGATTATCTATACAAACACTATAATATCCTCCTGTGGACTCTTGGTCTTGGTAATCAGAACTGGCTTTCCACTGGTACGGGTGAACGATCTGTCCGTTGGGATGTCTGACAGCAAAGCCGGCCATGCCATCACCGCCTCTCAGCACCTGTCAAAAGCAACATAGTTAACCTATAAGTTCACCTACTGCAGCTGTGGAGGTGAATCGTGCCCCTGCAGAGTTTAATCGCTACAGCCACAGCGTGTTAAACCAGCACCGAGGCAGTCACAAATCATTTAAAGGTTTCGTCATCTGTACCTGAGCGCTCGCGTAAAAAGTTGCTCCCGGGTTGACAAATTGAAAATAACAATCCTCTTTGCCTGGGTCGATGATCACTTTGTAATCCATCGCGACGGCCGGCAACGTCTCGTACCACGGTGCCGTGGGCTGAGCCGGCGGGAGCTGCTGTTCCTGGACAGGTATCGGTTGCGCTTGGCCATTAGCGTCGTCTAACATGGTGAAAAACAGAGCTACGACACAGCTCAGACCAAACGTCGACGGCGACAGCCGGCGAACGGCCGTCTTTTTCTGGCGTCCGTCGATCATGACTTTGGCGTCAGCGGTGCGAATATCCTTTGAACACTGCAAACCAGTTTGGGGTAAAAAAAACAATTCTTACAGCAGCGCGTTCGAAGACATTTCGTCGTATTCAAACGAAGTACGAACAACCACTTTCACCCAACCAGCAGATCGAAGTCAACCGCCTACAGAATACACACGACACATCGGCACGTTATCATTAATGTAATATCACCAATATCATATTATTTACTGTTTGGTTTACAATTGCGTGTCATACATGAAGTTCGGAGCGAATTCGTATGGTTATCAATTTATTGTTATCTACTTAGATAATAGAGTGTATTATCTGACGTTGTCTACACTAATTCAATAATAAATTATTGGCAGAACCCGCGATACTGAAACAATTTAAATGAATAAGATGACGTAAACATTTACTAGTCATTTTGTCATTTTGTAAAAAGTAAATAAAACAAACTAACTAAATTCAAAATTCATCAAAGACAGGTGATGTTCTCAAGAAAATAAGCTGTTTGTTTTAAAGTTGCATTTTCTTTGGAACTAAAGTTTTTCGGTTCTTGAGAAGTTGAGGCTATTGGGATTGGTTTTAGTGATTTTCTATTTAAAGTATTGTCACCAAAAGGAAAAACTATGAGTTAACTAACTTATGACCAATAAAGAATAAAAAGAAAGACCTAGGTATATTATTTGATGATGAAATTTAACTTAAGTCTTTTAGATTCTGAAGAATGTATTGATTTTACTATGTTGTGTGTTTTTTTTTGTGACTGTCATCACGTTGTAATTTAGTAAAAGTGCTCTGATTTTCTTCATCAGCATTTAACACATCCATGAAATAGTGACCTACTCGACACCTCTGTACAGCAGATCGGTAATCGCTTGTCGACCTATTTTATACAACTACATATTATCAAATTATGAAATAGTTGGTTTTTACGATACAAATACTCACAGAAAATTTGAAATTGCTAAAAAAGTTCTGGTATTGATAATATGAGGCTTCATAACTCTTGGAAACAACCATTAGCATATTTTTTTTGTAAGTTCATACTGTAGTACCTACTGTACACCAGGGGTGTCCAACCTTTTAAGAAGACCGAGCCACATTAAGTAAGTGGAAGTTATTGTGGGCCACATACATTTTTATAATAATACATTTTATTTTTTCGTTATCGCCATCGTTGTAATTCCGATAACACATTCACATACCTACTATTAAATCAATATAATAGGTATGGGCACCTTATATTAATAGGTTTTATTTTTGATAATTTTTTTTTCTTATTTTATATATAAGTAAAGATTGATGGTTAAGATGGTTTTGAAATTTACGACAGGGCCACATTAGTAATGAAATTACTATAATAATATGTAATTTTTAATTGTATTTAGTCTAGTTTGAATTTTTTTAATGTAAAAGTCAATGCATAAGTTTTTATACTCGATCGATAGAAAATTAGAAATTACCTTAGAAATAGACATCACATTTCAAACAACTCAAAAGCTCCTTCAAAATCAAAATTAATATAATAAGAACACTTTTTCACCACACACGGGAAGCCAAAACAAAATCACTCCAAACTATATATAGTAAATATTATGTAGTACTGTTATATTTAATTAAGGCCCATATTTAAGGGAGGGCTCGGAGGGACAATATTAAAATTTGGTTTAGGGGCGGCAAAATATTGAAATGGTAACATATTATAACATATTGGTTATTACCGAGTTTTATTTTATATTAATGTAACTATTTACTACTAAAATTGTGTAATATCAAAAAAGTAAAATATTTTTAAAAAATTTTTTGGGGTGGGGGAGGCGGCAAATTTTATGTTGTCCCTGGCGGCAATTTTTGTAAATACGGGCCTGATTAAGGCTATCATATTAATAGCACAGAAAGTCTCTTAAAAATATTTTATTTCATTCATATATAGGTATATAGAGAGGATTCATACATCAATAGGATAATTTAGAACAAACTTCATCGATAGCGTTCTATGTTACGCTGGTGCACTACCTCTTAAACTCCTCATACAAAAAGACCAAGGCTGGGAAAGTTAACGATTTTTTTCTACTCAATAAGTTAAGCTAAGTTAAAAGTTAGTTTATAATTTTTATTATAACATAGTTAAGTTATAAATGAATGGATAAGAAAAATTAAATAAGTTAAAATTAACTTAATTAAAATGTCAATAACTTATAGGAATCAGTAAGAAAAAAAGATTACCTATAAAATGTTGAATTTGGAAATTATTTTAACTCTTAGTTCTGTGCATATGTAGGGGACATAGGGGTATTTACAGAGAGTTTTAAGGTTGCAAGTTTACTATTCCCTCCCCCCCAATATTTTAGATATCTAGGTATCTACTATCTAATCCTAGTGCCTAGGGTACCAATATTGGTAAAATAAACCTGAAAAAAACATGGAGATTTTTTAAAGACATCCAATATTTTTGGGGCTGAATGTTGATATATTCATTAATTATTATTATTATTATTAGATATTGTAATGGTAGAGTTAATAGTTTTATTCATATACCATTATCTTCGTAGTCAATTGACACTATTGAAATGTATTGATCTTGCACTACGTGCAAAATACGTTTTCGCCTTTCGGTACTCCCAGTTCTTACTTATAGCTACAAGCTAAATGCATTCTTATTTTATATAATATGATGAAAATAATAAAATTAATTATGAATTATGGTGTACCTACCAATATTCTGTAGGTACTATAATACGCATTGAGTATTATTTGAGTTAAAATATCAGTAGGTAATATATTTAATTCAAAATAATATTATATATTACAAACAAGTAATATATAGTTTAAGTGAACCTTGTGCGGTCATGCTGAACCCACGTAAAAGGAGTACTCAAAAAGTTGAAGGGAGCTATATAGCAGATTGTGAATATCGAACACTAATGATATTTTAGAGAGGGTATTTTTAGCATTACCCAGAAAATGACAGGGAAAAGTGGTGATATTTTACGCAACAAACTTTTTAAACAACATTGAATTTAATTATTTTGTTTTAATAAATACAGAAAGAATTAACCTTCAAGGAATTTAAATATTCACAGGTTTTGGTATTATAATATTATATGTATACAATATATATATGTGAAAACATAACTTTTTGGTCGAATATATAATTTGTTTTCATTCATTAGATTTGTACATTTGATTCCTTTTTAGACTTGAAAACTTTATAAAAAAGTATTATTTTACTTTATACACAGACTAAGCCTGAAGGCTAATGCGATTTAAGTATAAAAAAAATAATTTAAGTTAATTAAATGAAAAAAAAATTTGAAATGGGACACGGGCGCCCGTCCGCAGGCATATTCGTTTTAAGAAGCAGAAAAAAATTCAAAATTTTTTTAACAGGTAGATATAGAAATAAAAATAAAGATACTGCAGTCTAATTTCCAGATTCTTAATAACGAAAAATTAAACAAAATAATAAATGTTTACAATATCAAATACCTTGCTTAGAAAAGATCATTGTAAAGCTCACGACCGGTGATGATCGGATATTCAACTACCATCACAATATAGCTTCAACATAGCTTTTATAGGTTTGACATTAAACCTGACCTATAGTCTCTTGGATAAAAAGAGTCCGGTGAGTTAGCGTTGTCGATCTCTTGAATTTTGTGCCTTCTTATCAAATCGAACTAGTTGATTGCCGGTACGGTCTCTTTGACGCAATTGATCGCCGCGCCACAACCATAAGAATTAAGATAACTGCTGGCGGTGGCCCGATTAACAGTATTCATGCTTGAATTTTCCCATTCTTATTCTGAATAGAGTATATAAGACGCGATTGATCGCCGAATCCGTCCGCAGCGGTGAGCCGCACAACTGCTCACGGACCAGCACAGTCGTCAGCCTGGACGACTTTATGGCTGTTCCATTGCAGAGCAGTCGTCGCGGCTCATCATTGCGGTCGGATTCGGCGATAAATTGCGGCTTATATACTCTACTCATGTTTTAACTTGAAAAACCAAAGTTGGTATCACCACAGGATACTCCTTAAATGTTTCAAAAATGTAAGTAAGTACTCAAAAATATCGAATTTAACTACACTTAAAAATTCCAAAAATCACCTAGTACCTACATATAAAGGTAAATTTTATTATGTACTTATTCTAAATTAAATGCTTTGGACAACAAAAAATAATTATTATGAACAGCTGATAGAAAACTGCATTGAAATGCAGTCTCTATCAATTCTTTGGATTCGCCTGCTCTAGAGCCCTGCTAGAGCTACGTTGGTCAGTGAAACATTGACAATCGTCCTTGGTTTATGCCAAGCCTGACGCAAAACGTGCGGATTCTGTCTGCGTCGATGTGGTGGAGGTGACGCGAATTGAAGTGCCTCGTCGGCGTCGGACGTCTTTTCCCCGGCGTAAAACCGCTTCACGGCCAAACCGAATGGAAGTAAGTCCGTCGTATGAGATGTCTGCTGCAGCCGTCGATCTCCGAGTCGCTCGGCTGATCAGGTTGGTCTTTGCAAATTGCTTAGTCACATCCAGGTACACCGCTCGGTTTCTGTCGCTTGCCCTCTTCGGCCGAATGTACTCCGCGGATGCGGCAGACAGAGTGGTCGAACCGGCCGCTGCTGGTATGCGCGCATCGGCCTTTACCGTCGTGGGCGCATCAACCTTTACCACCGCGGGCGCACCGGGCGTCACTGCCCTCAGTGTGTCCACAATCGGCGGAGTTGCAGTGGCGGGTGCTGCAACGGCCTTTGGCGGAGGTCCATCGGCAGCCCAACCCGCAGAGCCAAACTCCATCCTCCGCTGTGCCGCAAAGGACGACGACTCCTTATACTGCACATGACGGGTGCGTTTTACTTTGTCGGGTACCGCTGTGGAGACGGCGAGGTGGGTGATGTTGTAGGGTATTGCGTGGGCGATGGGGCGGACGGAGCAACGCTGTGCTGTCGGTGTCGCATCTTCAGGCCACACGACGTCGATCAGGGTCGTCGGTGTCGCATCTTCGGGCCACACAACGTCGATCAGGGTCGTCGGTGTCGCATCTTCGGGCCACACGACGTCGATCAGGGTCGTCGGTGTCGCCTCTTCGCTCCACACGACGTCGATCAGGATCTTCGACACGTGTACGACTAGTTTCACTAATAATATAATGAATTCGACGGTGATCCGCGACATTTCCCACAACTTTTCCCAACACGTCATATCGTCCTGAAATTCAAATCGCGAAGTTAAAAATCTTTAAATTGAATATTATTACTATATAGGTATATTTTACACACAATACGTTAAATAATAATTTGTATTTATCATAAGCAAAATTGTACTAATTAGTTAGCTGGTACTCACAATATTTAAAATGGTACCATTATTTCGTACGGCAGCAGTCGTACTGCATGTTGTGACGACCATCGTAGACCTCGACTCGGCAACTCCGACGTTGTGATTACTGTTCATGGTGCCGAAAAAAACAATCACAAGAAAACTCGGAAAACAAAAAAAGTGCTTATGACGATAACTGTACTGTAATGTAGAGAACGTATTACTCGGTTAGTAATCAGAAGACAATTAATGTGTGTATTTTCAAATATTAAAACATAATCAATTAGATTTAGATTTTAGAGTGTTAGCTATTGTAATATACGATTTTCAATGCAGTTTTCTATCAGCTGTACAAAACAATTAATTTACTATAAGAACATAATACAACTTACCCATATATATATTTATAATTCTAGAGTGTATTTTTTTTTTGTTTTGAAAGTGGAACAGAAAAATAGTATAGCGATAATGTATATGATTTATATAATATTACACGTGGTCCTTGGACGATAGCTTCTATGAATAAATGGTATAACTTCTATAGTATGCCATTGCCTATATTAGAGTTAAAAATATAATTATAACATGTTTAGGTATACAACTGATACATCAAATTTACCGTGCCAGAAATATCAGCAGTTTGTAGCATTCTAAGTCAAACATTTACTCTGATATTGCGAGCACGAAATTAATAACTAATATTATTTAGTGCCTACATAAATTATTTTATATCATATTATGTTATATTTTATAATATTATAAACTATATTTAAAAGTATTTGACATGTTTTAATTTTTAGACATAATTTATTCCCGATAAATATTAAAATACAATTTTTTTTATCAAAAACCTCGAAGATGCAATATATAAGCGTTCTCATAAATCATAATGTATAATATTATGTAGCTACCTACACAATGCAATTATCTAAATATGTAAAGTAATTTTAAACTTTTATTGTTTATGAATTGATTTACACTATTACCTATGCGATGTGAATAATAAATAATAATTAAAATTAAAATTGTATCTTATGACTTATTTGGGTTAGGTATTCGAGTTCGCGTATTTTATACGTTGCGTGTTCGGAAATAAAATATGCGTTCACGACACTTGGGTATCATTAATAATTATGTATTTTAAGTAAAAAGGAAATTTGAGCTTTAAATATTAGGCACGAAAAGAAACTTACCTAAACTTCGACATTTTTGGCAAATCTCCGTGCAGTATAAATATTGCACCACCGCCGCGCCGACGTGGAACGCTTTAATAACTCGTCCAAACTGAAAATATTTTGGTTTATAAAAAATTAATCGGTACTTAATTAAATCGGTTTTTGTTCATGTACATTTATTTTGCTTTGCATAATGAAATTTTATAATCGTTAATCGCCTTCGGTCTCTGCAACGATTTTTGAAATTGCCACGGATGATAGATATTATACCACGGTAGTATGAACATTTCACAGCTGATATCAAAGAGGTTCGTGTTTACGATTTGTTCATTCAAATGTGAAATGACAATAACCAAAATAGTTAATAATTTTAAATTTAAATTATAATAATAATAATATTAACGTCGGGGTGCCGCCAATGGGCGACTCCCTGCCAATCAATGTCATCAAATTTGGTTCCATGACAATTTAGCGCAGTCATTTTAGCTCACGACAATTCAGCGATGACATTTCCGCTTAACACAAGTCAGCGTATACGACATTTACGCGCAATACATTCCGCGCATCATGTTTAATAAAATATTAGAAAACTGAATTGTATGTATCGTATATAATTGGTAAAATAAATTGGGACATGATGAAAATGTACCGTCAGCAAACCAGTGTTTCGAATATGTTAGAAGTTCTATATTTTTCCATGTCGAAAAAATTAAAATTCGGTCTTCAAAATTTCCGGAATCAGCACTGTCAAAAAAAAGAAACTGCTCTCCACATAATGTTTTTTTAAATGAATCTGGTATTTCGAAACGTAAAGAATTTGGGTTGGCTGGAGCGATTTGTTTAATTTGGCGTACTCGCTGTATTGTTCTTTTTAAAGCTCTTGAGTTCGGTAGTTGGGCTGATACTGCAGCAGGTAACTAAATAAAATGTATTATTAATATACAATACTAATTTATAATTAGGGCTCGGATGTTTACTATGAAATAGTATTAAAAAAAAATATAATTAAAAATAACTACTAGGTAATAAAAATAAAATATTTATGTTTGATGTGCATGTGTTTTTTTGTGCATATTTTGGTGTTTTTACTGGCTAAAAATACATATTTTGTGTATTTAATCACATATTTTGATTGCATATTTCGTAATTTTTTAGTGCATAAATGCATGCACATTACAGTAGTTTTAAGTGCATAAAAATCCGAGCCCTATTTATATTTTATAATAGTTTATTTATTGTATTATTACCTGCGAAGAGCCTTCTCCAAGAATGGCACGAGTTGTTAAACTGTTTTCTTTAGCAAGAGTTTTCATTTCTTCGACTGTTTTCTTTGCTTGAATTTTAGCAACGTCTGATAAATGAGTATGGTCTACATATTTTAATACAATATCATCTAAAATTATATATATATATATATATATAGTTATAACACGTATTTGTACGTGTTTTGAATACTTTTTATTTTTATGACTTAGTATTTTTATAATTGTATAATTTTTAATATAATTTATAACTTTTTATAATTGTTTTAAACAATTTTGTGACAAGACATTTATACGTATTTACGATAATACATATTACAAGTATTTTCTTGTTTAAAAAGTATTCTTATTTAATTACACTTATTTAATGCCAAAACTGGTGTGTACTATTAGTACCTACTTACTTTCTGATACACGGACTCGTCCTGGGCACTTTTGATTTCCATTGCATCTCCAAATTATTTTATTTTCATCTCGTCTGTCCTGTCTATAAATATAATTTTTGTATACTAATAATTTTTTTCCCCTTTGACTTGTTATATATTGTAGTACAGACATTATGATGTTGAATGTTGAAAGACGTTGTATATACTAACCACAAAATTATCGATTATCTAGACACCAATAGATAATAACTTCTGCTGTCGTATCGATAACACGGAAATTCTATCAATTAGATATTTTTGAATTGCGCTGAATTGTCGCACGCTAAAATGTAGTGCGCGCTGATTTGACGATCGCCAAGATGTCATATGCGCTTAATTGTCGGGCGCTATAATTACCACGCTCAATAAACGTGCGCTTAAATTACCATGCTCAAATGACGGTACACCATCAAATTTACTTATTGTATAACTTGTAAGTACAGATTGTAAATATTATTAAAAAAAAAAAAAAATAATAATAATAATAATAATATAAATTATTATTTTTTTGTTCATTCGTTTAGTTATTGTTATTTAGACATTATAGATGCACAAGCATATTTTTTTTATGAATAAAATATAAAATTGCCTATACAAAATACTTAAAACATTGAATGATTAAATATAATTATTAAATTAATTTGTTTACTATTTGAAGTCAATTGTATAATTAAAACAATATAATTTTTTCATAGATTTTACTATCATTTTTTATTTTATTTCTTAAATAAATTGTCAATTTTTCAACTATCAAAATGCGTTGTATTTGCCTATATAAACCCCTTTTATTTTTATAGGTGGTTTAAATAATTACTTTTTCAACAGAAAAGTAAATATCTACTGAACAATGAACGATGAATGTAAAAATGATTGATATCATTTACTTTAGTTTGGTCAACAGAGTTTCAGAGGTATGTTTTGATATGTCTTAATGTAGAAAACTCCTATCAGATTCATAAGATATAACAAGAAAATCCAAAATATTGTACTTGCACAGTTGCACCTCCTGCTATAAATGTCTGGCCACACTTATGTTTAGGAATACACCTTTTAATCCTTATTGCACTTATCCAGAGCATCATATTTTATAATTTTTTTATTCTAAATATCTGTGCCATAGCCCATACCTGTACTTCTGTGTCAAAATCTGTTTGATCTGAGTCATTTTAATATAATTATCTTGATTTGAGATTTTTGCTCAAAAATATGATTAGAAATAAGAAAATTAACACCAACTATAATAATCTTATGGGTAAAAAATCAATCATTGAATTGTTGAAGGTATATTATCTATGAAAGGTATAAATATTGTTTTAGTTATCTGTATTTTTGGTGTAGGCCATTCTAAGAATATTTATTACAAAATCCATTGACTTCGACCTTTGTTCTCATTATTATATTTTTAAAATTCAACATCACAGTTATTTCTAATAGATTGCAGTTGAGTAATGCAATTTTAAAATGACTTAAGTTTATTTAAACATACTATAAATTATATTAACAATTAAAGGTAAGTTAAATCTAAAATATAGTTGACCATAGTACTGCACGCAGCACGCTTAAGTGCAATTGACTGATCCTATGCAAAAACAAAACAATCATATTAATTAATTTACATTATTGAAATAAAATTATATAATATTTTTACATGAGGATATAGTCCAATTATATCATGCAAGTTGCATGTATCCATCATTGCGGCTTCCAGATCTTCTCAAAGATCCTATGTAGTGTATGGTATATAGTTTGTCAATGAATTATAAACATTTCTTTTGTATAATGTACAAGTATAGTTGTTGTATAATGCTTAAGAGTATAATATAAATTTAAGAACTGCTTATAATAGTTAAGAAAAAAATGTAACTCATACAAATTATGAATTTTAAACTTAGGTGTTTTTAGTTTAGTGTAGAGAGTTTATTAATGTACATGGGACATCAATGTAATAAGTTGTAAGTAATATCTAACTGAACTAAATCATTGTTAAGTATTAATGTGTATTTCACTATAATTTTAGCCTTCTCATCTGAGTTCATATAAATGTAATAATGTGAATTGTGGTATATATATAATATGTTATATACTGTCACAAGAGTGAGTCGGTCTATCAGCGTATTTTGTCTGTGAGTAAATACCAAACATTTATTTGTTTTGTATAAGGTACAGTGTAATTGTTGTCTGATATAAAGTGTATGCTGTTATGTCGATGATTCAATTAATCAGTTTATTAAGTCTGCAGGTACCTATATGACAAATAAACATTTAGTTTCTTTAATGTACAGTGTAAATTAAATGTTGTGTTTTTTAATGTGTAGTTTATAATATTAATTTAAGAATCACATATGATAGGTAAAAAAAAATAAACTACCAAACTATTAAGAACTTAATAAATATGAATGTATCAACATGTTTGAAATAGTTAATGTTATTTTTCCAATTAAAACAAAAAAAAATTCACAAATGGTATGTTTAGATGTATATTTGGTTACACATTTGTACAATATTTGAGTAGTGTTTGGTCGGTTGGAACATACATTTTTAAATAAGACTTACGCCTATTATATAAATTAAAATGATATTGTACTCTGTTGATTTTACCCATAAACGAATAAGAAGCATAGGTAACCATGGCTAAATATATGAGTTATGTTTAGATTGATTTGTGAACATAAAACCTAAATTGAAACATTGAGGTATTACGCTAACATGAACAAAATACAATTACCACTTAACATACAACAAAATAAAATAATAAAACTTAATGTATGTACGAGTATATTTAGTGTTAAAATTATTGTTGGAAAAATGTATTGGAATTTATATAAATGTATTATATTAGTCTAAAGTAAGGTTTATAATAATTTAGATATTTGGTTTATGTAAAATGTATTGTTATGGTCAAGTGTTGTGCTGATGTAATATTTAAAACAAAGTTAGTGTAAAATTTAAAAAAAAAAACAATTTATGTGCATAGTGATTTAAGTATCAAAGTAATGTGACTGTTGTTCAGACTTAACTAAACAAATTCAATTAACCTCAAAAAAACCTTGTATACCTAAATACAACATGAACAGTGTACAATAGATAATATTTATGTTTGGCAAAGTTAAATAATTGTTTAAAAAAGCAATTCAATCTATAACACTATATTTTGTTATTGACATAATATTGTCTATGATGAGTACATGTAATTTAATGTATTGTTGAAATAATGTTTGAATGATATACCTAACTAACTGTCAATTATATGATTAGTCGAAAGTATGGTCAGAAAGATTGTACCTACTGTAATAAGATAACTCATATTTCCTAATAAACTCATTATTGACAGCACTGCTGTGTTGTTCCAACGGCGGCAAAGACCTCCTGGCATGTTGTCAACAAAAGGATTGAAATGCCTTGAATAGAGCAAAAAGAATTGCGGTTAATAAAATGTCCGTTGTTTTCCACAAATTGTATCCACAAATGTCGACGTACGGTGTCCAGTGGAAATCTAAAAAATGTGTACAATACAAGAAACAAAAACGTATGTAAGCACGTACCATAACGATTAACGATGAACATAGCGTTTTATTAGGTTATATAGTTTTACCATCAAAACTAAAAACAATTGTATTGCCAATAGTAAGATACAGGAAAAGACGAACTCAAGACAGTAATGCTGTTAAATTGCCTATGCAGAGTGCCGTGTTATCGTTATAATTATTTTAAGTACTTGAATTTAATATATGTATTATTACGCATTAGAAAAATAAATAATACACATCTCATATTACATAAGTGATAGAAGTGTATAAGTAAAGAGGTTCTTCAGCTGTGATCACTGGAGCCGGTTCATTGGAAACGAACAGCGATGTAAGGACAATCTTTAAACGAAGAATAACAATGTTATAGTTATTTCGTTAAAATTAAAAAAAATATAATTTGTGGGTACTTGAAACTCTTAAAGTATATTATTATAAAATATTATAAATACAATGACATTTTAAAATGTAATATTTTTGGCAATAATTAATTCAACCTACTGTTTTACTACTATTATATTATAAAATAAATTACTTTAATAGCAATACTATCATAAAACATACTCAGTAATGTAGGCAAACAGACGTGTCTTCGCTCAGAATGGATTTTCGTATACATTGATTTTATATCATTGAAATTTAACAAATTTACAAATCTATTCAAATTTTAAACATGTTCATTACAGTGACCCACTCCACACTTACTGTACAGCAGAGAGATAATATCCACTTGCCCGCCTTTTTTATCGTTCTTTATTAAATATTCTGTATACATTTCGATTTCGTTGGCTGCCATCTATTCATTACTGGTAATATTATAGGTATAATAATGGCCATACAAATGTGATGACTGGTGATGCACTATTATTGCCTATACAATACGCCGTGCAACACTATGTTTAAATATAAATTATAACAGCCGGACGCAAAATAGGCCGGAAACACGTCAGTCGTGGTACTCATTATGACGTAGGTGGTGGTATTGGTGAACAAATTGACACTCACTTGACTAGTCGGTGGCAGATAACCAAAATCTGATATTTTTAAATTTTGGAATGTGGACAATTTTTAATATAATCTTCTAGTCGTATCATGAGCCATGGTCTCAAAAAGTATATTTTTCTCAATGGGTTATTTTATTTGTGAGTCATATTACTCGTTTTTAAACAAGTATTCGACATGTGTGATGTTTTTTTACATCAAACCGAACGACATTTGTGATTCAAGTATTCGGTATGCATTACCCGCGACTTTTGTATGTTGTTATGCCCCACGTAACGTGTTGAGACTTATCTAGAGAAATGTATCTAGATAAATATTTGGAAGTTATTTAATTAATTATCTATGATAAAAAATTCAAATACCTAGATAAATTTGTTTGTATAAATAATAATATTTTAAATTGAAATTTTAAAACAAGATTTTTAATAAATAGTTCATACTGTAACCAAAATAATGTCTAAAAAATATATAAACACAGTTTTTTAATTTTTTTCATGGACATTTCAATTTAAAACTTGGACGAAGTAAGATATTTTAAAAAAGGTTAAAGTCGTTAAAGTTTTTAGTTGTTTTGTTGTAATTTGAAAATATTAATTGTGGGTACTTACAGCTTTTAAAGTTTATTATAGTATATTTTCTACTCAAAATGTATATTTCAAATGCAATGTTTTCGGAAAAAATTAATTTAACCTATTGTATTACACTATTACCTAATACCTATAAATAGTAAAATAAATTACTTTAATTACATTATATATGGTATACAATATACCTATATAGGCTATAGTAATATAAGGACGGTCTCAGAATGGATTTTCGAATTTTATGATTTTATATCATTGAATTCAAATTTAACCAATACAATGAGCCACTTGACACCTACTGTACGGCATAGCGGTACCCAACTTGTCCATCTTTAAAAAAAATTGTAATTTGTTATTTTTATATTTGATTCAATAGAATTTGTAATTTTTTACATTTGAATACAAGTGGTTCATGTAATATTCATTGCCGTGTTCAATAAGCTACGAGACTCTTTATATGTGCACTCTAAAGTTTAATACGTCTTGTGAACAGTTAAAATACTACGCAATGTAATTTGTACACATTTGACATTAGTTCCCAGAACCCACCCATCATTATATTATACTGAGTTCCGCTGATAATAATTTTTTAAATGCTTCTCGATTTATTCATCTTTACAAACTGATAAGTACTCTCTCAGTGACCTACTCATCTTTTATATTCTTTATTTTTTTTTTTAAACTCAAATATTAACGGTAAATATTTTAAAACCTAAAACTTTTTTAACCTATATTGCTGTTACATAAAAAAAGAGATAAAAATATTACACCGGTAAACTGTTGGCTACTATGACAAAATAATTAAATTTGTGCTTATAGGTATACAGTTAGTTAGAACACGATAAAATGCCATACCGTTATTGCATCACGCCTGTCACCGGTCGCATTAAACTTTTAACGGACCGTTATATCGCTTAGCAGCTCGTTAAAGCAAAGGCGAAACACAAACGTATTAAATGTATCTTTAACGGACGGTTAAAAGTCGGTTTAAGGCCGTTAAAGTTGTATAGGTTAATTACACCCCCGACCGTTTCAGAGTTTTTAAAAATGTATGTACAGATAAGTTTTTATATCGTACATTTGTACGGCAATTTGTTTTTATCGGGAACGAAAATAAACAATGTCCGTCAACTAATCTCTACAATTTTAATACCTATACCTATTTCCAGAAAAATATTCGGAAGTACAAATTCAAAACGTATGGTTTCTGTTAAATAAGGTAAATAACCAAGAAAGTGTTCGAGAAAGAGCCGTCCACTATGTCTGCCCAATAATTTTAAACGCATTAAAAAAAATCATTATTTAGTTAAAAAAAAGTATTAAAGTATAATAATTTGTTTTGTATATTTTTAGTTATTTCACAAATAGATTTGTTGTTTGTGTGTAAATTAAAAACGATTGTTATTGTTCACATTAATTAATTGTTTGTGATAACAGCATTGCGGTCGCCGTGGTAAATTGTCGGTCGTCAAATGATAGATATAATATTGAAGAACGACAGTCACATTTCTAATTGCTATAATACATTATAGAAATTTAAGTTGGAAGGGTCGTGGTGATAACTATAGCTTTTTGTACCTGTCTCAAACGAATTAAAAACTTGTTAAATCGTTTATTGCGAGTTTACATTTAGTAAACTTTATTTCAAGAGTATGAATATATACCATTACATTTTATTGTTATAACATTCAAAAGTATTTTGTTTGCATTTTTAAATGTATAAAATAGGTATGTAGTTTTATTAAGTATCTTTTAAATTTCAAATTTTTCTGGATGACACTGGTAAATATTGTTAAATGTATATTTTAGTGTACAAGATAATAAGTCATAAACTGTGTGACTGGTTTCATTAATTTTTCTTTTTAAAAATAAGGCTCTTTTGTATAAAAAAAATATCTTTAAGTTTAGATTACCACTGAGCGTCGAGTATTGCAATATCAATTCAATAAACTCGTTATATCCGCGAACCTGTGTCACTGTCACTCCACACTGGGTATTGGTTTGCAGTCGAAAGTAATAGGTTATGAAAGCCAGGTCAGAACGCCACAAGTTTTTGAAAACCGATGGACCATACCCCTCACAAGTTCTAATAGATCGATAGTTTCCTCCAATAATAATGTAAAATTTGACAGTACCCCGACGACATCGTTCTTCGATAGTAGATATAAATTTAACACTTACAGTCAAAAATACCGTTTTTAGAGCGAAACTGATCAGTCCGCTATATATAAAGCGGGCCTCTAAAACGAGCGGTGCCGAGATATGTGCGAGTGGCATTTGCAAAATGTTAACAATACAAACCATATTATAATATATTATGTAATAATAATGACGACGATCGTATGCGAAAATCCGCGTACAGGGTCACACGCACGCACGCTGTTCCGTTGTCTCCCTTCGGTAAGAATACTCCTCGAAAACTGTTAATTTGATATCCCTTCAAGTCATCGTGTTTCTCGTACGTATAACGATATTGTTTACTGTGCGTACCACCTCCGTAATAAATGTAGTGCCGGCGTATGCGTATATTTATGCGCTTATCCGCGTTCTCTGGCCCCGGACAAGGATATTATGTTCGAGAGGGGTTGTGATAATTTGTTTTTGAACATCGTTCTCGCGTTTTGACTATTGCTGCACTGCAGAGGCAAATCTTTATTTTATTTGAATATTCGAACAACCGAAACGGAGCAGTACACGTCAGTATAGCTATATAAAATGATTACGTCATATCATGTAGTGTTAACATCACATAAATTACGTACATATAATCGAACAAAAATAAAACGCTTCGATTACTCGTCGCATCATACCGTCTAAACCAGTGGTTCCCAACCTTTTTGAAACTACGGACCACTTAGAGAACTTTCAATACGTCACGGACCACCATCATTTTTAGACTTTTTTTTTCTCATAAACAAGAATACATTTTTTCACACATATTAGAATTTAGATTATGAATAAATAAAGTACAATGCAATTCCTTATAGTTGGCAATCGATAATGACGATTGTCAGTACATAATATTTGAAACAAGCCCCAAAGGAAAAATGAAATATTTTTAAATGTTGTAGGTATGGCTCGCGAACCACCACACAATGGCTCGCGGACCACTGGTGGTCCGCGGACCATAGGTTGGGAACCTCTGGTCTAAATTATCATAATGCATACGTCTGGTTTGATGAAAAATTTCCTTTTTCTCCCCGCGAATTGAGGTATATCAGTACGATTTTATAGTTCATAGAATCCGATATTATGTTTATAGCAAACGAAAAAATACTTACTACCACATTTACCTAATTTTACGATTCATGGAATATCTGAATGTGGGTAACGCTGTTACTGAAACAGTCTAATATTATGTGATTTACAGTGCATGTTTGTCAATCTGCCGATACAATTTATTGTACCAAACAAGTGGTCACTCTGGATTTTTTTTTTTTTTTTTTGGAGGTGGCTATTACTTTTTTTATCCTTTCATACACACAAACACACAGTAACCAAAAAATTGTAATATTTTAACTTGGGTGTATTAGATCAAAAGCCTCCCCCTGGGTGCACCACTGGTGCCAAATTACCAGTTTCTTTCCTTCTCAAAATTCTGAGTTAATTGTTTCAGTCAAATTGCAAGTTGGTAGGGTGCTGCTATTTTTTTAAACGAGGAAAAAACCGAACTTTAAATACTAATTAATATTTTAGACGTCATATGTGTTTAAATGAGCAGGTGATTTGAGGAGAATGGTGACTGGTGAGTTTTATACAGTTTTAGATGTATTAGACTTTAAAGAATATGTTATGTGGACAATACGTATATTATAAGTTATACGTTAGGTAGGTATAGTAATTATAATTGTATTCAAATAAATAAAAATTGTACCTATATTTTAAAATTATCTACTTATTTTTTGGTTCATTTTGTTTTATTAATAAGAATAATAATTGATAACTTTACAATTATGAGAGGCTACTACAAAAATCGGAATAAGTCCCTATTTTCGTTTATGAGTAAAAGGTATAGTGTATGTATAGTATATACAGTGGGCCTACCCGAAAAAAATTCCTAGCTACGCCCCTGAATTCCTGCACGCGCAAAGTATTCAGGAACTACCACAGTGGTCCCCTGCACAATTGAATGACGTTCGTATGTACATTATATTATAATATTATATAAATATATTAAAATATTATATGCTAATATATCGTCACCGCCACATTGCCGCGGTGTCTACATTTTTTTCTAGGCTCGACTTAATGGTATAAAATATCATTGGTGACTAATTTGCACGATACATTAGTCTGAAACAATATTTCGTCTAATAATATTTGGGCGAGTTCTAAGTTTGTAAACAAAGATAGGACTTATCGAGCAACACCGCTATTTTATTATCTACTCATAAAAAGTATTGCGCGTACTCTATTTTAAACGACGAGCATGAATAATGCAAACGGATACCTATATTGTGCATATATATCTCCCTTTAAACTCATCTGCAGTTCCTTCCACTTTGATTTCTCTGAACTTTTTCTTTTTGTTTTATTGTGCATAGAACGTACAACATTATAATATTACCAATAAAGGTAAAAAAAACTTAATAATATTGTTTTTTTATTATTTATTATATTTATCGTTCAATATACAATAAGATATTAATTTTACATTTTTTAAACTGGTGATTATTGTTACCCTCGAGTTTCGGTAAATTATAAGCACTTACCGTTATTTTACTCGAATTTTTATTCTCGGTACTCGGTATATACAACTGACAGGTGACCATAAATAATTACCTACTATTTTTTAGGCAGTATTTACGTCCTACATGTTAGTTATCACTTATCAAGACATCATATCGTCTTGTAAGACTCATAGCGAATTTGAAATCACGGATACAATATTGTATTCTCACGTAGATATTATGCAGAATATTTCTGTCACTTATTATTTTTTAAGCTGAAAGTTTCATTGAATTAAAACGAACACTTCAGTATTCAATATAAATTAAATTATGATTATTTTAAATTTATTACCTTTCTTAAGGAGATTATTGTAGTGCTTAAAAATTAATTTGAGTACGTTAATAAACGTTTACGGATTAAGAGCTTATAACGATAATTATTGTCGGCGTTCTTCAAATAAAAACATTGACACTCCGGATTATAAGTATAATTGTACGAGAATTACAATATTATACATAACTACCTTGCATACCTACGAAATACGAGTCTTGTGAATGAAACGAACTTATTTTTCGTTATCGGCTTAACGGCCATTATAAGGAACATCGTCTCCATGATTATCTCACTATACATTTTTCTCCGCCGTGTACGTACTATAATGAATTGCTTTCATATAAAAATTATTGTTGTCCGGTTTCCTCATACATTTGGGCTATCCATAGTGATCTTCCTGGTTTGTATTGTATTGTATGCTTTCATAACGCATACAGACATACAGTTCAATAGTAGTTGTCAGTACATACTTGCAGGCACGTAGCCAGAAATTTTTCCAGAAGGGGGCCAAATTTTTTTTTCTACGTTCTGCTTTTTGTACCTCATATTACCCTTCTACTAATCACACAATATCTATACAAATAATTTTAACGATGTATTGTCTGTATTGGCTATTGGTTAATTAGTTTTATATTTTTTAATTTTTATAAATTTCTAATAAAGGAGATTAGGAACTAATAAGGCAGTTACTCTTAAAATTAGTAAATATAAAATGTAGGTAAATAAGACTTGGGTAGATAAAATTTATTTTAAATATGTATTATTATCGTGCTTAACTTTCTCAATTGTCAAGTTTTTCAAAATAACTTATTATACTTGTTTACATTATTGCTGCTGCGCGATTGGGTGGATAATGAATATTATTCAAATTTTATAGATTATTTGTTATTTGTTAGGTATGTTTATTTTATTATACGGGTTACTGATCAGTGATCACTATCACTGGTAATAATATTCCTACCCAGTGCCCTGTTGTAGAATTGTAGTGTTGTCTGTATTTGTGTTTATCAAAAAATAGATGCTCGAGACCCGTACTTATTTTGGTGTTTCCCTGTTTTCAATCTATATTATTAGACATGTCAAATTTTCAGGAAACTAATATTTATAAAACAAAATTTTGGAATTTAATTTTTGTTGTACGTTTGTTAATATTATACAGAGTACATAATATAATATACATCCAGCATTCGGGACAACTAAACCCTATAATATTTAACCAAAGTGACTAAATTGAGGGGGCCAGTCTGGGGTCAATGACTTTTCTTAGGAGGCCCGTCAGCCGTCCCCCTGCAGAGGACCTCTCCCTCGTCCCTTGGTTACTTTTTTGCTGTGAGGTCTGTAATTGTGTCGTGTGCAATATTGTGTACATTTCTATGTAGACAATTCTAAGTGTTAGCAGCTGCAGGTTGGCTCGAACCTTCTATATCCGTGCCTTTTGTGCTCAAGTAGTAACAATTTTATTATTATAGCTATTCTGTGCAAATGGCCATAATAATAATAATAATAGTAACAACAATACATATGTTAAGGATTAAGAATAAATAATTAATCATAATTGTACTTTGTTTTAACTGTTTTAAGTGGCTAAACATTTTTCTAATAGGTAGGTACTCAACGTAAGGCATTTGTAAAAAAACTATCGCGCTCTCCGTAGAGCAAACGCTACGTCGCTACGTCATAATATATATAGCATATATAGCCATATAGGTATCAGTGGCATGTGACTGTTTGTCATGTAGAGTGTACCATAACAAGTAACAACTTTAGACTCCACATTATAGATGAAATTTTGTTCTGTAGCGGTAAAGTGGAATTATAATTGAATTACAGCGGGTACTGTAACGTCGGTATTTTATATTTTAATTACAAGACAAGAGACTAAGTTTTGAACCCGAACGCGATCCTTGCAGAAATAGTCTCTAATCAAATAAACAGTTATTGTAAAAATGTATAATTTTAGCTACTGCAGGCTAATGCGTTCAATTTTTACAGTGCGATTCTTAACGAATTAGTCAATTTACTATATTATATCAATTAATATTTAAATATAATGTTTGTATTTCAAACGATACAAAAATAATTTATTTTTTCATTTCTTTTCCTTTACACGTCAGTTGTTTGATAAAATCCATCGTTGACCGACGAAATTTGCGCGTAGACATTTTTATATTATGATTATGTTTTGTCATGTTGTCATACAAGCGTAACTGCGTTATTTCGTCGTTGAATAATATATATAGTCACAATATATATGTAATCGACACGTCGTCTCACGTAAGCGCGGACTGTTGGCGAGTAATTCGTGACAGGTATAGATATGTAACATATTACGGTGTACAATGTGTGTGAATCGAGAGACAGAGATGGTATTTCGGGCCCATATCGCGCCGGCACAACGGCGACGAGTGTCCCGAAAGCAATATGCCTTTGTCTCGCGTTCGTCGAAACAATTCGGCGGAGGAAAATATAAAAGGGGACAGATGACTTGCGCCCCACCTGGCCACCTATACGATATTGCACTGTTATTATTCTTGCGTGGCTGCGTGACACGACTTTCTGAATGTTTGTCATAAATTGCACGCTGTGTGGTTATTGAATGCACACCTATATATTTTATATATAACATGTGAAAACAGAAAAATTCGTCATCGACTAAATGCACGCAATACTAAAAACAATGATGGAATACGAATTTGAAACCAATACTTCAAAACAAGAAACTGCGTATAATGAGTACATACAAACATAATATAAACTCAACATAAATGAATAAAAGTTTTTGAAAAAAAGTGTTGTCAAAAATGTTTCACTCGGTCCAATCCGACCAAACATCTTTGTTTTACATTTTCAATCTTTAGCTACAAAAATGTACCATTTTTAACATTTTTAACTACAAAACGATTTGCAAATTTTCTTGATTTTGACGAGTTTTGTCAAAATTTAAATTTCAAATGCGTAAAAAAGTCGTTGTTATAATTTTTAATATTTTTAAATTGCTATAATATACAATTAATTGCAACATGTGAAAAACCTTGCACTAAAATTTCAATTTTTTCGATTATGCAAAACATTTGTTATACAGTTATAAAAAAAATGTCTATAAATAGCTCAAAAAGGGTAAAATATTTTGATCATAGAACTATAATTCAAACATTTAGTGAAGATTTTAAGACTTTAAGTATCTACGGTTATAATTTTTCAAGTTACTCCAAAAAAGGAAAAACAAAATCGATTTCGTTAAAACTGATTTTGCGTAATAATACCTTTTTTTCGTTTACCTTGATTATTTTGAAAATACTATTTTGACCTCTTAAAAGTATATCAAGTATGAAGTAGATCCATCCAATTCAATATAGGAAGAATGGTTTCAAAGTTGAAAATTAAATGATTATTTTGATTACTTATCGTGTAAAGAAATTAAAAAAAAAACATACATCAATGCACATAATATTACATATTATATCAAAACATTCATTGATCCACTCAAATTCTAAAATTTTAAATAATTCATACATAAAAAGTGTTTAAAAAATTTACAACTTTCTATATTATATTATTCAATTTTATCAGTAAATTAAATATTAAATATTATTAATATTACCAATCATTTAACATTTTTTAGGACCACCAGTGAGGCATGGAGCTTTTAAAAGACATACATGTATTATATACAACGGTTAACTTTTGAACCGGTGCAGGTGTAACCACGAAATTTCACCTCAGTGATATTTTAGTATTTTACCCATCCAAGGGTAAAATTTCACTAGTGATTATTTAACCTCACCGTGGAAATTTACGTCCGGAAAATTTTGATAGTAAATAACTTAGGAGGGTAAAATTCTACTGGGTCAAAATACACCGGTGTTCAGTGTCCTATACACAATATTTTACTATAGTGGTTTCAGTTAAACTTTTATAATTATGATTAATTTATCTATCCATCAACAATAATTTGGCAATTTCGTTTAGACAAACGTAATATTATGTAATTTTTTGTTTTTCGTCTGAGATAAAACATTTTTTTGATCAGCCGTCAATCGTTTGAAATCGTGTAACAAAAAAAGGTACAACACTTTCAGTCATGTTTAACCCAATCTTTTTACCTGGTTATTCAATGATGCAGGTGACCTGCTTTTTTAGCGGTAATTATTATAGATTACATTTTTTCTAAATAAATCTACAGAAAAAAGTCTAATATACGTACGGTTATCATAAAACCGTCGTAATAACCGATATAAATGTACATATTTTACATCCAATTTTGGTCTAGATGATTAATTTTAAGTCATTAAGCCTGTCACTAAAGCTGGTGCCATTTTGAACGATTTCTACTCAATACTATTACTATACTAAAAGTAATAGGTTCGGTGTAAAAAAAAAATGGGTTGCTCCTGTGCTTGTTTATTTTTTTTCGTTATTATTTTGCAGTTTTCGTGGAAACTGAAGGAGGATTAGAAAATGTAGCCTCTTGCATCACCATATTCCGTACTATTTTTTCGATATTATGTAGGTATTAAAGAGTAAAAAAAGAACGAAGAAAAAGTATTTTATATTTTAGTACCAATAACACCGTTCACTCGATCCGTTCAGAGTATACTCGTACTTCACATAAAAATTCACTGAATAATATTTCATTGTTTTGGAATTTCATAATATTATAGTGTGTTTGGTTGTCACGTTTTTGTTATTTTCGGAAAGAGAACAGATCTTTTGTTTCTTTTATTACATACCACGACCATTGTTTAAAAATATTATTGCGTTTTATAGAAAGCATAATAATATACTCAATTATCACATTTTTTTCTACTCGAAATATTCAACTGATGGTAATTATGCATAATTCCAAACGTGTTAAATAAACAAGTTACGTAATTTTTTTTTATATTATTATTATTTTATTTGTTATATTGTAGACCATTGTACATAAATCATCCGCCGATAAAGTTTGAACATAAAAATATAGTAGTTGCACATAATTAAACTTTTTTCTATTCATTATTATTATTTGTTACTATTATGACCAAGGAACGGTGATTTAAATATAATTTCATATTTTTATAAAACACCGAGAAACATATAAAAGAGTAAGTTTGGGTTTTGTGATCTTACACTTACACACACATCATAAACTATTCACTAATTAGTTAGCCGGTACAACGTACGTCTATGCTGGGCCGGTGAAGGTATACAACTGTCAACTACATTCTTCGTCGATAAGTCCACGAATGGAAACTTCTTTTGATACGCCAGCGACTGAATCTTTATGTTCTGCATTGTACTGTAGTTTTATAGAAACGATTTAATAGCACAGGTTAACTTATTGTCAAGGTATAAGTTACTTGTATGTCGATTGGAAAACAACTGATATTTGTTTAGGAATTTATTCGATATTAAAACAGATTTCTGTGTTTGGAAGTATGGAAAACGGATCAGCTGATTTTATTACATACCAGAAGTTTTTTTTTTAACGTTTTCGTGTTGGAGACAATACAATAATATTAAATAATATAAAGGCCACTCTGTATAATATGTTATAACATATACATATCAATTTAAAAAAGGTGGCAAGTGGATGTCGCTCTGCTGTACAGTAGGTTACAAGTGAGTCACTGTTATGGATGGTGTTAAATTTGAATTCAATGATATATCATTGTATAGGAATTGGTAATCTGAACATTTGGTGAAATGTTTAAGTGTTTATGGTAATTTATTTTTGAATTAAATTAAATGTGCATGAAGAGGTTAAAATAAGAAAATCGTTCCCGGAGAAAATTGGTGAATATCCAATGTCTAATTTCAAACGCTCATAAAAAATTTATTTGAGCTTCCGATAAACTTTTTCTTTCTTAGAAAGGTAGAAAAACATATAGAGAACCTTGTGTGGAATTTTCAAATCTTAGATTTAAATAGAAATTTTTTATCAATTTCCTATTTAAAAAAACTGCATAAATTTGTGATTTATACGTATTTTATCGAAATTTTAACTTTAGACCCCCAAAAGTACCAACTAGATTCACTTTCCTATCAGAAAAAATGCTGATGAAGAAAATCGGAACACTTTTACTGCCTTTAAACGTGTTGACAGATATAAAAAAAAAAACACACATTATTGTAGAATCAATACATCTATCGCTTCGCTTAGAATCTAAAATATATAATATATAAATAATTATAAAAATGTAATTGTTATAACTTATAATAATATGAGCTGTTAATTGTTATTATATAAATGTCGTGTAGTATCGGGAAAACTGTTAATATTTATGGAGTCAAATAATTTTATCATGACCAAATATAAAAAAAACAAATTTTACCTAAAATAAAAAAAAATCATAGTTTCACAATAGAAACAAATAACTATGGCAAATAGATTGGAGAAGTTAAATTTACTTTTCAGAGTAACTATTCTGTCCTAAATAATTTGTCAAGTTTCTTGGTAAAAACTAAAATATAACTTTCAAAGTGTTAATAATTATATTATTTGACACATCTCCAGTTAAAGTTAGAGTAAAATCAATTTTAATTTGAATGTTAACTTTTAAACTCGTTTATGCCCGTTTTGACGTAGCGTACCTATAGTCGCGGTACTTACTATTAAATGAAAACACATTTGAAATTGGTAATTATTTTACTCTCTCGGCTAAAATGCAGTATAATAATATAATATTATATTTCGATTAGAACAGTTTGAACGATATATTTAGATGCATAGAGAAATCAATTGTGTTTGTATTTTAGCTTACATAATGATAATAACAAATGTAATTATTACGCAATATTTGGATGTTTGAATACGGATGTTTTACTGCCTCTTGAAACCCGTTTATTTTACAATTTGTAGGAATTTGAGTTTATACTTACAATCAAACGACAATTAATACACGTCTTTAATTAGCATTCTTCTAATAATATATTTGATCTGGGTATTTATGAACCCAATGGCTGGTTAAGTTATAAAAATAACTTATTCAGTATTCAGACTCTGGTTGTTTATTCGGAACACTTTATAATATAAAGTTTATATTATACACATATATATTATATTATATAGTCTCGTATAGGTACGTAGTAACATTGGTTTTAAAATATACAAAAATAAATTAAAGTATATTAAAGTATATTTTAAAATTTACTAATGATAGTAATAATAATAATAATAATATTAAAGAGACCCAAAACTAAGTGTGATCTGGCGTACTGAAATCATAAATTAATTATTAAAATATTTTTCTAATGGTCACTATATGTAACAATGCTATAACATGACATATTGATCCATTGCGTATAATTCATAATCAATATTCAATTTTCGATTGTCCGGAGAAAATTAAAAAAATATATATTTCTAAAATGCTCTTAATAATTAGCATTTCAATTTTGAATTAATTTTTTAAAAATTTTTATAAGAAATTTGGATGTCAAATTATGTGTGCCACTACTGCCACTCTTTGTCCACCGTTGATATTTAAGAGGACGTAATACCCGCATGCGTTATCTCCGTCTTACAAAAGTGCGTAACAAATTTTACGCTCAGAAGATCACTCGAAGCTCCGTGAATTTGAAATTTAGAGTGAATTGACCTCTTATAAAAATTAAAGGTAACATTATTATCGAGGGCTTCTTGATCGGCTTTTTATTATATTTTAATTTTAAAGCGAGTTATGAGTATTTTAAGATATACAAACAATTTACAATTTTAAAATACTCATAACTCGCTTTAAAATTAAAATATAATAAAAAGCCGATCGAGAAGCCCTCGATAATAATGTTACCTTTAATTTTTATAAGAGGTCAATTCACTCTAAATTTCAAATTCACGGAGCTTCGAGTGATCTTCTGAGCGTAAAATTTGCTATGTTACGCACTTGTAAGACGGAGACAACGCATGCGGGAATTACGTCCTCTTAATATTATATTGCAAGATACAGTCACCGAACAATAGATACTACGTGCCATGCATAGGCTCAACATGGTGGGTGCTTGGGGTGGTTTTTTTTATTGTTACAATATATTTAAAGTACAATTAAACGAGATAGGTAGCTATCTGAAAATCCCACATTCAGAAATCAAAAAATTGGTTTTCGATTCCACTCACTAACACGAGAAGTTTCTCGAGGATTTCACGTAATATCTGGAAACGCCCTGTATACGGTTTTGTTATTACCGCTTGAAGTCGGCGTAAGTAATGCCACAATTATTAGTTAATTATTACAAACGGAGATTGGGCATTCAAAAACCCACATGCGATATAATATTGTGTAGTGCAATGCTCTATTCAAAAACCACTTGTAATTTCAGTAAATATACGATGTAATCGCACACTGTGTAGAATGTAACTTTCGACAAATGGAATCCCAAAAGTTTTTAAGTGGTTCGAAGAAGTTTTAATTAGTAACAGCCATGTACGAGGTTGCAGCGGCAGCGTATGCAGCGTGAGTCGGTTTAATGCGTGTAACCCTCGTAGTGCGATCGGAAATTCGAAAAAAATATATTGCGACCCTTGTCAGCCGTCAGCTGAGCCGTGCTCAAAGTATGCCGATACAATATTATGTATTTATACCCGTCTTGCGAAGATCAGCCGAAATGTTTACGTTTCAATATTGATGTACGATTTTTGTTTTATCGTCACATAAAAAATGAATACGTGAGGTAACACGGCGAGCAAAAAGTTATAATGCCTTTATACAACGCGTACCGCCCGTATAGGTATATACGTACATATTATTACACATTTTACATAAATCCTCTTATTCGGTCGAAAAAAGTTTCGAAATACACGACAATATGCTATACCTTTTTAGCTTTTTCCCCAGAAAATTCAATAAACAGAAATTCGGTTATCACCACACACCTTTTACTCGTATTTACGATTAAATCCACGTACGGAATGTCGTATAAGTGCCCATGTGCGTACTCATTGTCGATTATCATAATAATTTTATATTATTATAATCTGTTAGGACCGGTTTTTCAATCATCCAGTTATTCGCCAGACACTGAGATAGATAATATTATATACAGGAGCGCCGCGGACTCGCAATTCTCGCAATGATAAACAAAACGAGCTGTCCCACATGTGGAATTCGGAAAACGATTCTGAGCGAAGACGGCATAATATCGTCTCACATAGTGTATTTTATGATAATGTTACTACTTAAGTAATTCGTTTTACTTTTAATAATACTGCGAGTTGAATTAATTTTTGACGAAAACACTGCATTTGAAAAATTACTGAGTGTATAAAATATAGTAATATACCTTAAAAGTTCCGAGCACTCACGGAAATTATTTTTAAATTACAACGAAATAACTAACATCGTTATTCTTTATTTAAATATCTAATTTCGTCCAAATTTGAACTTAAAATGATTATAAAGAACAACACGTTAATACATTTTTGGAATTTTTAGTTACACTATCATCTATTTACAAGATACCTTGTTTTAAATTTTCAATTCTTAGCTATATAAAAATTGAACATTTTATACATTTTTAATTACAAAATAATTTGCAAACATTCGAGATTTTGGTCAAAATGTTAACTTTAAATGCTTATAAATAAAAGTGTGCATTTGTATCTTTAACATTTTTGAACTGTTTTAGAACTACTTATGATAAATATTGTTTTCAATTTTCAATTCTTAGCTATAAAAACTGAACATTTATTACATTTTTAACTACAAAATGATTTTCAAAAATTCAATATTGTAATATACTAATATCCAATGTTTTTTTTAAACTCTCATAAAAATAAGTTTAACTTTCCGGTAAATGTATTTTTTTTTAAAAACAGATTTATATTCTAACATTTTTTTTTTATTTTGTTATAAATTATAGAAACTTGAAACATTCAACTTTTTTCTTAAGTATAATCTCACATCTCACAAAAAAAGGATTTTTTTTAAATATTTAGATTAATTTTAACCGGTTTATTCCACGAACCTATTCAGACCGTTTTAAGGTAAACCGGAATAGACTTATATATAGTTACATGTAAATAACACCTAGTAATATTATATAAAATAATATCAATAACTATATAATATAAAATATTAAAATGCGTAATGGTTTTTTGGCAAAACGAAGTTAAACTAGCTATCTTACCAATAGCAATATACATATACAATAATGGTGTTCAATAAGCTTCAAGAACTATAGGCAAACTAAGTAAAAATAATTTTTTTATTGTGTGAAAATAGTATGGAAATTCAAAAAAGTATAATTACTTCCGTGTTTAAAATTTTAAATATAAGTCTCGTTTCACACGTCTTGACGTCATACACCGTCTGACGCTACTTACGTATCTAAAATACACGCGATATGTTTAATTCGCATGATAAATTTAACTTCTCGGTGGACCATAATCAATCATCGAGATCGTAATTATAGTTTCTAACATTTACGATATTAAAAAAAAAAAAAACAAACCCCATCACTTTCAATTCTACTTACTATGCAATTGATTACAAGATCTACATTAGAGTGGAAGGGGGGGGGGGGAGAAGTATGCACTTTCCCAACCCAAGAATTATAATAGTAGCTTTGAGTCGACTATAATAAATGTTTAATTTAATTTAATTAAATTTTTTCGTTGTGTTTGATTATTTATTTTTTAATTGCACATACTATTATACATTTATAAGACTATTCTTTTAATTTGATTAAAATGTATTATAGTTAATAATATATTATAAAGTATAAAGATATGCCATATGCTATGGCTTATATATAATTCCTTATTTGTATTACGCTTATGTCTATTAAATTATGTTATTAAAATGTATTAATGTTATAATATTTTAAAGTACCTAGGTTGTAAATATACTGCACATACTATTATACATTTATAAGACTATTCTTTTAATTTGATTAAAATGTATTATAGTTAATAATATATTATAAAGTATAAAGATATGCCATATGCTATGGCTTATATATAATTCCTTATTTGTATTACGCTTATGTCTATTAAATTATGTTATTAAAATGTATTAATGTTATAATATTTTAAAGTACCTAGGTAGTAAATAATTAAATACTTATAGTGAAATAATGATTACCCCATGGTTTGACTGTATAATTTTTTTTCGGGAACTGTTATTAATATTTTATTTATTTCTTTTTCAGCGTAAAGTTTATTAATGATATCCTATGTTGCTTTCAATAATGATTATATTCACAAGTACAGATACATTAAGCGGTAACTATTAAATTATAGTTGGCGGACTTAACGAGTGAATAGAGTACCACAAGGGATGGCTATAAATAGGCAAGTCCGGAAGGTTATGCGTTGGATATTTGATAATTTAACAATTTTTTTTGTGTTTTTAAAATCATGGGGCTAACATTTTTCTGCCTCGGTAAAAAGTTATTGGTAAGATTTATAAAAATCGAAATCCTACTATTTTGAAGTTTATGATAAATGAAAATGCCATTATTTTCATTGTAAAAATAATTCATATTGAATCGCCAACTTGACTGGTTTATCATAAGAAATTGATCTTTATTTAAATATATTTCAATACACGATAATTCAATATTTTACTGGTTCAAAAATATTTAAAATGTAGCCTTTTCGATAACCTATAATCAATTGCTAAAGAATTTCCTAAAAACCTGGACAGAAAAACTGCTTAAAAAAAACCTTGTATGCTGAGTTAACAGGTTGACTGCCACGCTAAAACTACAAGACTTTCTGTAATCGACGTGTGGGGTCTAATAACCCTACAGTATATTTTACTGTCAGGCTTTGTAGGGTCTTCAGACCCTACAGTTAAAATTGATCTAGGCCGCGTAGGGTTCTGAGAACCGTCGCAATACATAGTTTTATATGGAAAAATACTTTTGACGTGGCCTCCTTGGAAGTTCTATAAAATTGTTTCGAGATATAATGTCTCTAAATGAAATAAAAATGTATTTTAATTTTAACGACCGTTTCATCAAAAATCCAAATACAAGAATTCACGATAAATGATAATGGCAATCTTGTCAAAGTCTTTGTTGGGCCCATTCACCCTACATGACAGTCAACCTGTTAAGGTGATATATTATAAAATAGTGACGATCCGTGCGGAGTTACGGTGCACCGACCCAGGCGTCAGGATGGTATTAATGTAGGTACATCTTGAGTATATTTATACGGTCTCTTGTTGGCACTGGACTGTTACTATGGAGGATAGGATAGAGAATTCCACTGGTTCTAGTTGCCTTTTTGACGGTGTTTTTTTTATGTGCATTCCACAGTTGAGTGTGTGGCAGAATGTGACCACTAAATATTTAATATGGGTGGACCACGGAACGGGAGTGTTATTAATTATAGATAGCTGTGGTAGGTTTTCTGTGCTTTTCCGACTAAACAGGATGGCGATGGTTTTGGTTGCATTTATACGGAGACGCCATTTTTTAACCAAACAGATGTGTTTAATAATATTAAGACAAATTATTTGTCTCTGCAGTTGGATTATTGCCATGTTTGCATTGTGGTTGCAGGTGAGGTACATGGTGTCATCTGTGAAGAGAGCGACAGATGCTTGTCATTGACGGGGATGTTATTTGTGAAGATGAGGTAGAGGGTTGGAGAAAAACACGAACCTTGTGAAACTCCTGCTAGGACAGCTCGAGGAGAGGATAGTTTATCCCCAATTCGGACACAGAGGGATCGGTTTGAAAGGAAGGATTGAGTAATTTTGATGAGGTTGTGAGGGATTTCCATAAATTATATCTTGTAAAGGAGGCTGCTGTGCCAGACACGGTCGAAAGATTTCTCTACGTCGAGAAAGACGGAGATAGTTTGAATACGGTTGTTGGGATTGTTGCTGGTACAGTCTACTACTTTCACTAGTTTTTGGGTAGTCAAGTGTTCGCATTGAAAGGCAGATTGTTCTGGTCTAATTTTGTCATCAATATGTTTTTGACGATTGCAGAGTATAATTTTCTCGTAGATTTTTGAGATTGACGAAAGTAGGAAACTAGGTCTATAGCTGTCTGGTCTGAGAGGATCTTTGCCCGGTTTTGGGATAGAGACTATTGTGGCCCTCTTTCAAGCCGTCGGAAAATAGCATAGCCTGAGACAGCCGTTCATGATTTTGGTTTGGGCTAGTACCATGTTTTTCGGAAGGAGACCGAGCGCAGTGTTGGTGATCAAGTCTTCACCGGGGTCTCTATTTCTATTTCTTTCTCTCTATTTCTCTTTGATTGGAGAGGAGTTACTAAACCGGGTGATGTGTACAAGTTTTAACTTGATGCGGCACTAATGGTATAGCGAGCGAAGTTGGTGACTTCCGGGAGATCCGGACCCGGATGGAGAGTAAATTGCTGAGCGAGAGAGTCGGCAATGAGTTCAGTCTTATCACTAGCCAAAAAACAAGACTGTTTGGACCTGATATAGAGTGTATCTTTAAGATGATAGTCGCGGTGACATCGATAAGTAGACTAATAAATTCAATATACATCCATGCAGAAGTGCGTGCATTAATATTATTATGGCGTCACCTTTTTTTGTCGGCCTCAAGCTATCGTGTCATGCATTGGTTTTAATGGTAAATACACATTATTTACTAAAGCCTTAACATTTTTACAAATATGGCGTTCACCGACAGTTGAAGGATATTAATATATTATTGTTCTTTGTTATATTGTATTAGTTGTTACAAAATAAACAACTTGTTATGAACATTTTTTACTTTATGATGAGGGGCTTTGGATTGGGAGAAGATCGCTTATAAAAGAAGTTGAGAATTACAATTTTATTTTATTTATTGTTCAACGTTCACAATATTTTAATTATTTTATTCTAATAAAACAAAATGATTTTATTCAAGCATAATTTAATAACGCTTGCATTTATAGTAATTGCAGCTACATCAGTAAATTCAGTAAAGTTGTTATATGGTAAGGGTTAATTTATTGATTTAGAATAATTATATTTTTGTTATAATTTTTATTGTGTCGATATTTATTAGCAATTATTTGTATGATGCTTAAAAAAAAAAAATTTTAAAAAAATTGTTTAAATAATTTACGTAATTTGTAGTTAATAGACAAGATTGATTAATACATATTATTTGTTTTTTTAGGATATTGTTTTGGTAATATTTTTAATTGATTATTAGTAGGTAAACAAATAGAAACGTAGAACAATGGTAACGCTTAAAATACATTTCTTCTCAATTTATTCTTACTATCATCATCATCATCATTATTAGTCAGAATTACTATTGCGTGTTTTATAGGTAACTTCTATTATTATTATTGTTATTATTATCATAATCATTATTATTATTGCGATTCAATGCTGTCATTGAATACCTTGGAATTAGCTTATTATTATTATGATTCTCTTTGTATTTTCATGTAACCAACAATATGTTTTTTGTTGTGATTTTCTTGTCGTTCGTGTAGTTGGACCACCTAATTTTTGCTAACTATCGGCTTCCATTTAGTGCTAATTTTGAAGTTCTAGGTCAGAACGGATGGTCCAACTTTACTTGTTTGAAAGCTTATAGCGGTCACCAGAGTGAATTTAGCATTTTAAAAAATAGCTTGCAAATGCTTGCAAGTCATTAGCTTTTATTTGATACCAATTTCGAAGTTCTGGGTCTAAATAAGTAGACTACGAGAAGTTGGCCCAACTTTTGTATTATTGGTATCATGGTGAAAGTTTGGTCTTGAAAATTCTAAAAATAGACTTGTTATTAATCTCGAACAATTTGCAATGACTTGAATTTAAAATAAATTGCAGTACTTAGGAGGGCAAATTTAGAGTACGTGTATTATTCATTATAATTGTTTTCTATCGTCGTCCCGTTATTACGGCGTACTTTTTGTTGGCGTTTTTATACTGTTTTGTTGTTATTAATTGCACTGTGTGCAAATTGTTATTGTCATTATTATTATTGCCGCACTGACTTCGTACATTAAGTACCACATCTGTTTAAACCCCTAATACCAAAGTTGTTTTTACAACAATATCGTTCATAAGTCATTTTTTATTATTATTGTTATTGTCATTATTATACTCTATCGTAACGCCGGCTAGGCAGACACTTATATATCTACATAATGATATAATGATGTATACGATCACCTATCATCTGTATCATAGCTCATGGCTATGTCTACTATCGATTTCAGTTCCAAATGTTTGATTCATAAGTCCACCAGTAACTTTTGAGAGTTGTCTAGACCAGGTCGTCAAGTTCATCGTTTGTCACCTCCTCTGCCTGCTGTTTCGCCATCATCCAGTCTCCATAGCATTAGTTTCAGTTATATTGATTAGCCATTATAGGTCTGTTTTTGTGTGCGCTTTGTGGTTATTGTACTACACCGATTCGATCACAAATCCACCCAGTCCTTATTACAACATGTCATCATCCTGAATCTCGTGCTACTTCACTCCTTTCTCCGTCATCATCGTACACATTGGGTTGCATATTTTAAAATTATAAGGTGTAATCCGTTGAGTTGGGGTAAAAAAAAGCTCAAACAATAAATGTCTGTTCTCAGACATTACTAAATGCTTTTTCGGTGTATAAGGGTACTAAACCACCTTGAAATATACAATGTACAATTGTTATGTTATAATGTATTTTATATCCATGCTAAAAAAAGATTGTACTGGTCTGAAAATTGTACACTGGGGAAATCATATGAAAATAAATTCTGAATACGGAAAGAAAAATATTACGGAATATTTTTAGACCAATAAAATATGTTATAAGAGAAGAGTAATAACGAAGAACAAATAGAGAGCTAGGAGAAATTTACAATGAGAAGATCAGAGAGACTTTCAAAAAAAGTAGATTACGCTGTGTAGGACATGCGCAATGAGGAGTCGAAACTCATTACTAAGACATGTGATGGAACGGAATCCGGTTGGAAAAAGACCCCCGAGAAGACAATAAATGAGGTGGTAAGATATAATGAAGAAGGATGTGGAATCATTTTGCTTATTTTGTTTTTAGCACCAAAAGCATCATTATATTAAAATTGTTATTTAAATGAAAAACCGTAAATAATAAATACTTTGTATGGGGTTAAGTTAAATTATCAGCTATATATTAGTTAAAGATATTTTATGAATTCTCACACCCAAACAATCTTTCTCACTGTCCCAGCAAGATTCCTGACGAGCCACACTGTCAACATAATAAGACAATAAATAATGTTTTATTGATGTTCATTCTTCAAACAATCATGGTATTCCATCTCAAAACACTTTATAGGAGTATAATAATAGTCCAAAGAATGCTCTATATGGTAGTTAATTATTATTAAAATATAAAAATTAAGTACCTCTGTTAGTTGTTACTACATAGTGTATTGATATGTATAATGCATTCACTAAATGTTTCCGAAAAAAAAAATGCATTAGGGGACTTCTATGTTACAAAAGTATCATTGTATGATTATGCTGTGTATTATTAATTTAATAACTCTAGTAAAATTAAACATATATATAATATATATTATATATTGCAGATAAGGTGACGGATGTAGATATGGAATATAAAGGTATGTATTTAAAAAATACATTATTAATACATTTTTGACTATCACCTATCGTATACAATTTTCTAGTTTATGTATCCTACCAAATTAAATTTCATGTTCTGTATATTTTAGACTTCTCATATGAAAGAGCAATTATAAATGTCCAAAGACTCTTTAATGTTAAGAAAGTGATTCTAACTGATATGTTTATGGAATGGAAACATTCAAATGTTTATAATTAGTTCTATTCATTTAAACATTTAAATTTCATATCTACTAAAATATAATATTTATCAAAAATCTGTATATAATGCAAATAATTTCATACATTTTAAAACAATATGTATTTACCTACTTAATACTGTAATTAATTTATTCTCTTTAATTTTTAGAAAACCTAGGTACGTATTTTTTGTTAATGAAGTTTTATTAATTAATTTATAGAATACAATTTGCTATAGTTATGAAACAGTTTATTGATTACTGTATTATGAATTGTTTATGACATTATATGACAGGTTATTACACCTATACCTAATAAGTTATAGTAAATCGATTAAAAAACTACATCTACTTCGTGATTTAATCGAATGTCTTACATAAAAACCAAAAAATTAAATTACATTTATATTTTTTGTCGACCTTGAATCCTCAGAATTAAATAAAAACATCTTTCATATAAGCACCATACCAAGGTAAAATTCGAAGAACCATATAAAAAACGCGACCTAGTTCAATGTCTAAATTGCTAGTTTAAATCTCTAATTGTTCAAAAACGTTGTGCCAGAGCAACCTGGCAGAGAATAAAATACTCTATCAATAAAACGATTTATAATAACTTATATGCACAATACTTAAAAGACAAATGGCAAAACAACGTTCAGAATACTTAACCAAATAAACCATCCTCCTATCCGAAAAAGATGGTTGTCTGTGGAAAACCACTAGAGAAATTTTAAAAATTAAAATATTATCATTAGTAATGACTCATTACCAATTAAGAATCTGACGGCAGCCTGGCAATTAACGATAAAGAGAAAGCTGAAGAACGCAGACAACACCTTTCTGAAGTTTTTAACCAAATGACCCCACCGCTCTTTATATAGAAAATAAAATACACGATTTCCTAGATAGCCCAATCCCAATGACACTTCCGTCGAAGCCATTCACTCCAAACGGGGTAAAATCATTCATTCATAAATTTCCATTAGGTAAATCTCCCGGACATGATTTGATAGCTGCCAAAATAGCCCGCTGACTTCCCGATAAAGTTATAATACACCTCGATCATATCTTTAACGCTATTCTTCGAATCTCATACTTCCCGATTCAATGGAAACTCACCACAATTATTTTTTTCCCTAAACCAAAAAAAATCTATAGATAACCTATTCTCATACAGGCCTGTTAGCCTGCTACCTTTCTTCTCAAAACTTTTTGAAAAATTTATATTAAGCAGAATCTACCCAATCATCAATGAAAAGAAATTCCTGACACACAATTTAGATTGAGAGAACATCACTCAACCATCCGCCAAATACACCGACTAGCCGATACCATTGAGTGTTCTCTTGAAAAGAAACATTAAACCTCGGCATTATTCCTTGATGTCGCATAGGCCTTTGATAAAGTCCGGTACCCCGGGCTTCTTTTCAAATTAAAATCATTTATACCCCCTACATATTATCTATTTAAAAAATCATACCTTAACGAATGCCACTTCCATGTCAGGTCAGGAACTGAACACTCCAGTATCTCCCCAATCTTAGCCTGATCTTAGATTAGGTTAATGATTTGGAGCCAGCCAAAACAGCTACAATTCAAATGCAGAAAAATGATTTAAATCCTGGTGACTGCTTTGGTATTTGGCTTAACACACAAATGAAATTGAACAAATTAAATACCCCACTGTCAAAAAAATTGCTCATAAATATAAACAATCGTAAAGACAGTATTTTTCATAATCCGGTGTTTGAATCTGGTATAGTAATATTTAATTTGATTTATAGTTTATATTTTTATTTTTATATAGCATTTAATAATTAATATGTTTTTAATTTTTACACCATTAATTTTCTATAGCATTATATCTCGATCTTCGCTACCAACATTTGATGTGAAGAATCTAAATCAAGAGCAGTAGTTCATTTAATTAAAACATGGGAATTGTTGAATCGTTTAAAAAATCGTTTTCCAACCTCTACAGTTGAAACGGAGGATAACAGCGTTAACTCTAATACATATGACAAAAGAATAGATGATGACACAGACGATGAATTTCAGGTATATTTGAACTCTCTATCAAATTCACAAGAATTCCCAGAATCAAGTTCTTCCACAACGACCACAAGTTATAGTACAGCTACTCCCATTAGAATAATTCTTAATACTTTTGAAAATTCAACCAAAATGCCATATAGTGAGGATATAATTGCTTTTTGGAAAAATAAAAAAAATGAAATGCCAGAGCTATATCAGCTTCCAAAAATATTTATGGCAGTACCAACCACCCAGGTAATTTGGTGTTATTTTGTATAAACTATAAAGTATAAACTGTATTAATTTTATAAATTTGTTACTTGTTATAGGTGTCTGTAGAAAGATTATTTTCATCATTAAAGTTTATTTTGAATGATTTACGGTCAAATTTAGGAGCAAACGTTCTTGAACAAATAATGATACTACGATCAAACTTAGTAATTTAGTAAAATACTAAAATTAAAAAAGTGAAATGTATTTATGCATAATACCTATAACATTATAAAAATATTAGTTATGAAAAGTACAATGTTATTTTCTTGTGTTGTTGTAATCAATATACAATTTTGATATGCCTACTTAAATATTTAAGTACATATTTAACATTTAATATATTGTTTAATGTTTATAAAGGTTATTATTTTATAATTGTATTTGAATGAAACTTTATCAAAAAGTTAAAAGTAATAAACTAGAAAGCCTTAAGTAACAAATTACAATTGCCTAGTGTCTTAATGAAATGTCAAGTCTAATCGTTATTGGTTTGTAAATAATAAGTTTAAGGCTATTTAAGTTTTAGTTATAACTTATAACTTTATAAGGCTTAAGTTTTTTCTAGATATTTTAAATTCTTTGTATCCAGGAGAAAAAATTGTGAATAAACGTTATTCAATTATGAACCTAAATTAAAAGGGTGTTGCATTAAAAATTTAAAAATACTTAATTTTTTTTTTACCTATATATGAGCGGTTAACCGAAGACCAAAACCTTTGTAAAAGAAAACCGGTTTTAAAAACCGACACCAAAACCTACAACTTTTATTTTGAGTATTAAAACCGTGGAGCAAAACCTTAAATATAAAAAACCGGTTTTAAAAACCAAAACCGAAACCGCCAAACTTTTTTTTGGTTTCCGTCCCTGTTTATAATCAATGATAATAGCTAATCTGTACAGTGTAGGTCCATAATAATGTTATTTTGCATTTAAATTGTATGCCTACTATCGTTCTTGTCCACAAGACGTATCTACTGTTGTACGTGTCCACATATCGTTTTTAATTTATCAGAAGGGTAGATTTTATTTATTTGTTTAATCTATTAGTTTAATCTATAATATTTATTATTTATGTATGATAAATTAATAACCTATTAAAGTATAAAATGACATTTTATAAAAATTTGGTAGACTTTTTTCACCAAAATCTTGATTTTTACTTAGATCATGATATAAAAATATGCCTATAATCTATTTATGAAAAATTTAAAGTACAAAGTTATGAATTAATTAAATTATACCATTTTTAGTAAATCGAGGTATGTGTTCGTTTTTTTTTTTTTATTTGCAATAGACAATATATAAATAATAATGTTATTTTGCATGAAAATTGTATTTCAACATTTTAGTTTTCAACCGGAGCTACGAGAATATCACAATTTTAAAATTTTCATGATTCGGATGAAGTTTATACAAATGTGAACTTCAAACCGTTATAAAAGATAATTATAACTGTATTTTTGATATATTTTAAATATTATAAAGCAGTAACTTTGAGGAAATTGTATTACATTTAAAATAGTTTTTTATACTCCGGTTACAACTGTAAAATGTAGCTTTAATAATTTGCGACGATATAATTGTATATCTTATATTGTTTAATCTCAGTAACGTTAGTGTATATATCATTAAGACTTGCAATCGTATAGTTCAATCAAAAATAAAAAGTAGCCAAAATATAAAAATAATCTCTTACTGAATATTTCTAAATTATGATAATTCATAAATCATAATGAACCATAAGTTATTATATTTTATTACTTATATTAGCATAACAATAACATTATAATATTTGTTTTCCTAGTGCCTAAAAGTGCAAGTAAGTAATTTATAAGTAATAAATAAGTAACTAACCTGCCACCTCCAACCAGTTAAGACCAGAGGTGGCTCTTTAGCTTTGACTCCAACCAATTAAGGAGAGCCCAGAGCCGGGTAGGAACCTCTTGGTAAGACCCGATTAAGGGCCTTTAGGCTCCCCCGCTATGACAAGGCATGCTCCGTTGGGAGAGTTCCTAACCTAATCTCACCTAATCTTTTTTTTTTTGTGTTTGTATCACGACGCTGTAGCGGGGCACTTCAACCATTTGTGGACTAACCCTAACCTAACCGTATAATTTAACCTAATCTAACCTAATCTAACCTAACCTTACCTATTTAAAATGCTCTTTTTAGAGCTTTAAATTGGTCTCATTCTGAAAACTTTATAAATTTATTGAGAAATTTTCAATCTTCACTTTTAATCATAACTCCATAATATAAGAATATTTTAAAATTATTATTGGAAATGATTAATGGGTATTTTTTTTTAGGTGAAATTAATATTAGTAAGTTTTTTTTTCTTCAATATATAAATTATATAATATAACGTAAATAATATATGAAATATGATTGATATTTTTATGGAATTTTTTGTACATAATGATTTACAACAAATGCACTAATGATGATTGTGAATAAAAATTATTTTATTTTTTACATTATTTATCCTAATAATTATTATAATTTGTGTTCAAGTCGTAATAAAAATTAGTATTTATTATTCTTTATACAATTTAGAAATACCTATCACAAGTCTTACATTAAACAAAATTTAACCATAACAACAATATGATACAACATAGAAAAATATAAAGATTTTATCATTGTTTTATGAAAGAACTTTAGCGTACCCCGTGCACTTAAAAAAATTAATAATGTCAAATCTATATGAATAATATATTTTATTTTATAATATAATGGTTAAAATATACTAAGTAATATGGTTTCAACAATATTCAATTTATTTTGGGTCATTATGTATTTTTATTCGTTTTATCGAGAAAAGTCTGATCCGTCTCATTCTGTCCCGCCCAGCGTTGTCCAGGCAAATATTAAGTTAAGATTAACCTCAAGTGATTTACATGCATCCAAACCACCAAGGTAATCCACTGAATTGGATCGAAATATAATTGAAATATGTGAGCAGTAAATTATCAGGATGGCAATCCATCTGTGGTGGATTACGGTCCCCATGAGGTGCGTCGAGCGTAAGACCTATGCCAAAGATTTGTTTTTTTTATAAATGTATAGCTGAACCGGCAACGCTTTGCTATTTCTATACTTTTCATAGGTAAATTTGACCCAGTGAACTTAGTATCACCTACAATTTATTCATCTTTTATATATATAGCTGTCCTATATGTGCCGTGACCGTTCTGGGATTCCCCCGGCTTTTATGACATGAGCTTTTCACACATTTTCAACTATAGACATCGTTGATACAACGACGGCAAGTGCGAGTATATTGTATATTGAGTACAAAGCGAATGACGGATGTCGGGTAAAAAGTGTTTTAACGCTTTTATAGTTCGAACCCGACACCACTGAATACGACGTAAGGCGTTAATTTTTTTTACATTATTGTTATTTTTTTCGGCACCCAATTAATTTTTCCACACTTACACCTTCCCCGAGTCTAGACCTATTTAATAGTGAAAACCTAACTAAAATCCGTTGTTTACTTTTTGAGATTTTTGAGACCAAACAAACAAACGCTGTCTCTTTATATAATAGTAAGATAACTCGGTTAACAAAACTATGATTACCCACGTCATCTCTATATAATCTCTATATAGTGTACTTTACCAATAACCGAACCTATTTTCTATACAACTCATAAATATAGCCTCAGAACAATTCATAATATCTACACGCCGATAAAATACACACACAAAAAAAAGGTACAGGTAGATGGAAACCCTCAGGCCGCCCGCCATGCCTTATTTCCTGTTATCGGTCGGGTGCTATTGTTATTATTATATCAATATAGATGTACAAATTGCATGTAAACAATTATTTTTACCGATTTCAATCCTTTAAAATTAACATTTTGAAAAATCCTTCGGGATGAAATTATTATAAAAATCTATCCTCAAAATTTCAAGTCGATAACTCAAATAGGTTCGGCTCTGCGTTGATTATTGGTAAAGTACACTTTCTTTTATAATTTATATGTACAGATAATTCTAAGGAAGTTTTACAATAATGTGTATTATTTTTTAAATTATTTTTGTGATTTAAAATTATAATTAAAAAAGACTACCTAATGGGTATTTTTTTTTTTTAGGCGGTAGTGAAATTAGTAAGTTTTTTTTTCTACAATATATAAATGATTTAATATAAAGTGAATAATATAGTTCAAGACTCCAAAGTTTATATTTCATAAAATATAATTAGAAAACTTGAAATCAGAACATTCAAATCGCAGGATTCTTAAAACTAACAGTGCCATTAATTAAACAATTTCAATATTGTTCTTAAATCATTGTAATTTTTAGTTCAATATATAATCTTATGGCAGAACAATGAGTATTTTATAATTAATAACTTAATTTTTTATTTTATTCTAGCTTTAAGTGGTACGTAATCAATTGAATTTTGTAAGAGACAATTGCTTATGGTCTGTTTGCGCCGTATGCGATAAGCTATTATTATTATTACTATTACATCGACGCCTTTATCTCGAATGATACCTATATGCTATCTTATTATTACTATTGTACCATCTAAGATATACTTATACTCTTCTTGTTATATCGCATGAGTATTATTATTATTTTTGTTCTGTCTAAGTCTTTATATTGTTATCTTATGATTATTCTTATTTACCTTAATATTCATTTCCGTCCAATATGCGTTCATCGGCATTACACCTTTGCGGTTTCATGTTTTTGTCACAGAACACAGCACCGGACGTTAAAAGTCAGTCACAGAACACGAGACTAACGAATTCTAATCGCCGTTGACACGGGTATAAAAGGTCATTATTCAGGCAGTTCACTTCTTTCCGACATCGTAGTAAGACCCACTCTGGCAGACTTAGGAAAAAAGTCCTCCCACCGAACTCAAGCGAACTGTTTGAGACGATCAATGGGGCAATAGTCTGACTATTCCGGCATTGCACCGAGTTTGTCACCTTCCTTGAATTCCATCTACCCATCGACAGTGCATTCGGTTGTTTGTTTATATTAATTGTTAAATAAAAATTGTGTTTATTTTAATAAACTTATCTTTTACGCCATTGCGGCATATCATAATATCGTCGTTATATTTGTTTTTCTCTTACCCTAATTTCGTATTCATGGTCTTTATATTACGAATTTGGCTTTGAGAATACACGAGTCTAACTCTGTACTTACGCATTTGATAACGACAACACTGCAACGTAGTTATAATAAGCTGCAGATTGCAAGCAAAACCAATTTATAACGTCTAAAATGCTTTTGAATACATTGATATGTATTTTAGTTATACAGTAGATCGTATTAATTTTTTTCCAAAAACAATGACATACCGTCAAGTCAAGTGCGACGTACCTTCCTTATAAGTTATAATGGGCACTGTTGCTTATTTTCTAATTAATTATGAGTGTTAGTGAGAATATTATATTATTATCTATGTATATTTTCTATTTTTTTTTATAATGGCTACAATAATTACCTTATATTAAATAATGCAATGCAAACGCTTGACTCCCGCTGTCAGGTCATTGTGAGATGCTTTTTTATGATATATTTTGTGTAAAAGGACAATAATTCAGTCATCCCTATCATTATTAGATTGTGAATCATAAAGAATAATTTTATGTATGAAATAGTATACTGTTTATTATTTTATTTTTAGACTTAACGGGTACGTGCATATTTTGATTTTTTTTTAAACGTGTTTAATTTTGTGATTCAATTTATGTAATATGTATTTCATAACATTTGTAATGATAACCATCCTAAAATTTTTACTTGCTATTTGAGTACCATTTTACGTTTTGATTTCGTCGATTATTGTATCAACGTGAAAGTGAATACACGGAGTTTATTTGTTCTTTATTAATCATAATACTCATGAAATAAAATACAATAGTAACTAAGCTCAATGACGTTAGATTTGGTGAGTGGTCCTAAGCCTAACTCTCTAAATGCTGATACTTAAAAAATTGTGAGTGGTGTTACAACCTCTTGCGTCGGTCTCCCTTTACTTAATAAGATCTTATCATTAAGAGTGGTGGTCGTGATTATGGCGACCGTATTAGCTGCCTTGTAAGTTGTATTTGATTATTCTCGTTGACTCGTTCCCTTTCTAAGGACATCGGAATAATGACTTTTTCCGAGAGAAAACGTGTGATTATAGTTAAAAGTTTCAATTAGAATATAGTACAATGTATATTAGGTTGCTCCGTATTGATCACAGCATGTTTTTGCTGTTAATAACCTTATTAAAATATAGTATCTCCATACTATTTAATAAGCGTGATCTGAGTATTTAATATATGCTTTATGGAGGTATGCAACAACCATTATAGGTACGAATCCGTTGGTTAATGCTTGTCACCTATTTTGAGGTACAACATTGTTATCGTTGTTCAAATAGTCCTATACACCTCTTATAATATGTTCACTCTGGGTTTCTTAAACTATAAAAATCAACGAGCATTTTAAAATGTATTATACATATTTCATAAAAAAAAGTCATTAAATTTTAAAAGTGTTTATACATTTTTAATATATTATAATATAATATTATATTATTGTTGTTTTATCATTTTATTATTATCATGTTATAATAATTATTGATTATTCATAGTTAAATTTAAAATATGTCTATTACAACTAATTGTGTTAACTGTTAATGTTTATATTTGAAAGTATGATTGTATATACGATGTCCCAGATTCCTTCTGGTACATCAATTTAATATATTTAGACGATTATACGATTATTAATTACTATTTTATAATTATTTTTCAGATGATGGTATGAAACATTTTTTAAGTTTATTATTTCATTGATTTCTATAATAACATTTTTTTGGAACTTTCATCGTAAATTTACAAAAAAAAATGTTTTCTTTCACAAAACAATCAATTGAAATACATAGGGAAGTACAGTTTTTAGATCTAGAACACTCGTTAGCGGTATAAAAGATATAAATTATAATTGAGTATGACATTTCAAGAGGGTATAGTAATCACTAATTACACATAATATAGTAGCTGCACATTCTGATGGCTGTATGTAAACTGCGGCAAAATTAACCTTTTTCTTAAAGTTGATATGTAAACTGCGGCAAAAAAAAATTAAGATTTTACAATCTGCATACATTATTTGCATAAGATACATTATACAAACTGCGGAAATTTATTTTATATACCTTCCATATATTATAGTACCCAAATCATGTATGAATATCGTTTAATTTGTCTTGCGTACAAATTGGTAAGGTAAATCCAAATGTATTTTTAAGTTTGAACAAAACATAAATGACAAAGAAGACAAAATGTTAATTGGGTTAATTTTTAAATTAAAATTTTTTTTTGATTAAACGATCACTACGATCTTTTAAGATAATTTTTAATAATAATAATAATATTTTTCAGTTTTAAAAATTGGTTTTTCTTTATTTTTACGCCTAATACTCTAAGAGTCTCTAGACCAGCGGTTCCCAAACTGTGCTCCGCGGAGCCCTTAGGGCTCCGCAATGGTTTCCCAAGGGCTCCGTTCATTATTACACAAATGCATACAGCAAATGCAAATGGACGTTAAATATTTCTTGGGACTCCACGAGAAACTTCTCCTTAAAAAAAGGCTCCGAGGCTGAAAAAGTTTGGGAACCGCAGCTCTAGACCAATAGCTGTCATAACACGTATTATACCTAATTAAACGATAAACGTGTATAATATAGTATATATAGAAGGTATATAAAATAAATTGCCGCAGTTTGTATAATGTATCTTATCGGTTTTGTCGCAGATTGTATAATCTTAATTTTTTTTGCCGCAGTTTACATATCGGCTTTTAGAAAAAGGTTAATTTTGCTGCAGTTTACCATCTTCCATTCTGATGACGTTTTCCGTGTGGTTTGATAAATGCAAACATTTTCCTAATTAAATCTAACCTAACCTTACCGACTCAAAATGCTCTTATTTTAAACCCTATGTTCCTTAAACATGTTCTTAATACTTTTTGGCGTATTTGAGAATTGTGGATGGAGCCTAAAAAATATAATATAATTTAAATTTCTTATATTGTGGAGTAATTGTGATGGTTAAATATTACAAAATAATGAAAAATATATTATAAATAAAAAAAATTATCAATTAACTATGAAAATAATATAAAAAATAAATCTTGATTTGTATAATATTTTCATAGTTAATTGATAATTTTTTTTTATTTAAAATACTTTTTTCATTATTAAAAACTATTTAATTTAAAAGTTGTTGTCTTATATGATAATATTAAATAGCTTAAAGCTCCAATTATAGCTCCTTATATTATATAAAACTTGAACATTCAAATCTCAAGATTCTTAAAAAAAACTGTTAGGTATAATTACTTATAAAATTTCTATTTTGATCTTAAATCACGTGTTTGTTGTTTTTAGTTCAATATATTATGATCTTATAGCAGAACAAAATTATAAATATTTTATAATTAATAACTACAATTTTATTTTATTCCAGCTACACCAGGTACATAATAAATTTAATTTTGTAAGAGACAATATTGCTTATGGTCTTTATAGTTCAAAGTCTTTCATTAATGAATGTATGGAATCCCTATTTCCTAACGATAAAATTCTTCTAGTTGTTAACTGTAAAGTAAACTATAACTTTCTAATCCATCGCATTCATAAAATATATCGTTATAAACTAATTATCTGCCAAACTGATGGATTTACTACGTTGCATAATAGGTACATAATTAAAATACAACACTTCTATAACATGCTGGTTGCATGCAAAAATAAATTCTAGTCAACAAACAATGTCTAAAATACCTTTGAATACATTGATAGTAAATAATTGTATAACCTACAAAATACAATTTTGAACGGAGACGACATGTTAGCCTGTATTTCTAAAGATATTTTATACTTTAATAGTTTAATTTATTGTTTGATTGTATTTTAGTTATACAGTAGATTGTATTAATTTTTTTCCAAAAACAATGACATACCGTCAAGTCAAGTGCGACGTACCTTCCTTATAAGTTATAATGGTCACTGTCGATTAATTTCTAATTAATTATGAGTGTTAGTGAGAATAGTATATTATTATTTTTGTTTATTTTCTATTTTATTTTTGAATGGTAACAATAATTACGTTATATTAAATAATACAATGCAAAAGCTTGGCTCTTAGTGTTAGATCATTGTGAGATGCTTTGCTGTTATGATATATTTTGTATAGTAGGACAATAATTCGGTCATCCCTATCATTATTATACTGTGAATCGTTCGGTTAAATGTTTATTATTTTTTTTCTAGAACTAAGAGGTACGTGCATACTTATATTGTATTATTTTTTTTTAATGTGCTTAATTGTGTAATTCAGTTTGTACAATATGTATCTCATAACATTGGTAATGATCAACATTATCAGATTTTTACTTATTATTTGAGTACCTTTATTGGTATGAATCTGTTAGGTTAAGACTTGTCAAATCATTATTGGATATAATATTATTACTGTCATTGTCCAGATAGACTGATACACATTTTATAGCATGTCGACTCTGGTGTTCTTAAACTATAAAAATCAACAAACATTTTAAAATGTATTATAAATATTTCATAAAAAAAAAAAATGTCATTACATTTCAAAAGCGTTTGTATATTTTTATTAATTTGTATCTAAGATTTAACGGTTTGTCCATAATATCACCTATAATTTACAAATAATAATAATTATTTTTGTTTTTTCAGTAAAAGTAGTGTCCAGTACGTTTATATTTATTATAATTTAGAGTGAAATTTATTTATAACCACCGAACTACATTTTCCTCTTTAAAAATTATTTAAATAATAATTTAATAATCTTTAAATTATGAAGGATGCATTTACATTTTAAGCATTTTAAATTTATTGACAACTATCCAATACGTGTAAAGAATACATCATATATACATTTTTAGTTTCAAATCGGACAAAATGCTATCATATTAGCATATGATGGACTGTACATCTTCATTAAGGAGGCCAATGTCTTGGATATTATGTAATTTAACAATTTAGATTACACGTGACCCATTACCAATGACTATCCAATCAGTTAACCGATTCACCTACATTTTGTTATTATACGATTCCGTTTCACACAGATTAGTTTAGATCAATTCAGATTTGAGTTGGAAATGATCGTTTTAATAAGTTCAAATTTTTATGTCATTTTCACGTTTTTGAGACAGTCAATATAATATTATGCAGTACCTACATCGTAATTATACATAAATTATAAAATGTAGTTATATTTGAGTATCATTTAGCGTTACCCCGCAGAGAACACCAAGAGGATATACTACAGTACTGTAATGTAGCAGAACATAAAACGATATTTAAACCATTTAGTGTTTTACACAATAGCCGAATCTTAAATGAATTTACGTCATTTGAACCGAAATCATATCTATAATTATGAAACATTAACATACTTTTTGTCTCTTTTAATTTTTAAATCTCAACTTCGTGAGTTATTTGCACGGAAGGGAAAAGTTATTTTGTTTTCAAATAGTACAAAACAAACATTTTATTCGTTTTAAACTTTTTTTTTTAATGTTATAAACAATTTATATAAGAAAAAATGAATCTATAGCAATGGCATACTGCTTTTATTTTAAATGTAATTTATAGATAAGTTATAAAATATATGCAAAATAGATTGAACGTGAAAAAAATATATTTTATTGAAAAAAATCGATGCAAATTTACGGTTTTTTAAACTTTGAATAAAAGATAATTTAATCTAGGTGATATTTGATATGGTAAATTTTTGACTGAACCATTACCAACCTTTCTTTAAATTGATCTGTGCAGCGTGAATCATATAATATTAAAATTTGGGTGATCGGTGGTACCTGGGCGAAACGGGGAAGTTCATATTTTGGCCGGACAGACTACGCCTGTTAAATTGAAATAAAACATCAATTAATAAATCACCACATTTGAAAAACTGCTTTGTGCCAAAACATCCTCCAAACTTATAGTGGAATAACATTTTTTACCTAATGAACAATTTGTTTAATGTTGAATCTACTGAATATTTAATATGTTTTTACCTATAGAGTTACTTACTTGCATGATATTAAAGTTATACCAAAAACAATAGGAAACTTGTGACGAACGAAATGAGTGAAAACACTGTATAATTATTATTCGCTATAATAGGTATATTATGCGATAGCGCTTCCGTGTCCCGCGGGTTTAGGTCCGCCGATCGAGGACAACACCTACCTTTGTGGCGTATGCACACACGCTCCCCTCCGTTTTTTCTCCGTGGTCCGGAATCACCCGACCTACGTTAATTAGAATATCGGCCAATTAATAAATTAAAACAGATAAAGACTCTCTACCTCTCCCCACGGTGTCCGTTGATCATCGTCTTTTTCGTGCCGCTCTACGGACGACCAAACCGGTGACAGCGACACTCTGTTTTTTCCCGTCGTTCCAATATCATGGACGAGTAGAGTGACCGTTTCACCGATGCGCCCTCGGGCGGCATATGGGAGGCATGCCATACCACCTGATAAATGGTAACGTACCCTGTTTTTTACCCACATATCTAAATAAGTTAATTTGTTACCGTGGCCGGTGTTCTGTGTATCTTATTACCTATTTTTATTATTATTATTATTATTATTATTGTGATTATTATTCATGTGTGATATTTTTGTCCCGGTAACCATTCTTGGAGCCGTTGGTTTTGGCTGTCCAATATATTTTACACCCCGGTAACCATTCGTGGAGCCGCTGGTTTTGGCTGTCCAATATATTTTATACCCCGGTAACCGTCTAGTGGAGCCGTTGGCGGTTTATATATATATATGTACTTGTTTTATGTTGATTGCTCACTATTATTATTTTTTGTCCGAGTTTTATGCCCGTTCGGCTTTCTTGGCGCCAACTTACAATTATAACTTAGCTTCAATATATTTCACTTTAAGAATAATAACTGTGTCCTGAGTTATTATTATTCTTAGTATTTCTACCTTTTCCCTATATCCCACTACGTTAGAAATTCACGTCGCTCCGGCCCCATCAGGTCTCGGCTCGTGGTTGGCGACCTTGTTTAGGTGACAGCCGACCACATGACTTTCGGTGTCAAAATTACACGTACTGACGCCGCCGAAACGTCACAAACTGTCTTAATGTAGTTTATTTTTACAGACTTCGCAGAAGCATACAAAAAATTTATCAGTGATACAAGTATGTTTAATCAGTGTGAATTATAATTATTGATTATAAATAATGTAATACTGTTATTATATAGTGTTATAATCAATGACAAACTAAAAGATGACTGATCTTTAAATAAAAAATTGGTGTTTGAATACTGTTGCAATTCCTGTTTATATCGAATACACGATAATTTAATTAAAAAAATAATTTGGGTGAGCGGTGTTGGCCTCGGCTAAAGTAAGCGACTAACAATGGCAGTGAACTAGAAAATGGTCGATAAGATCGTCCGCAGCATTAATTGAACATCAGCGGTTTATATTCCTACATAAAATACCATCGATTAGGTTAGAATAACTTCATGGTTAACCAGCTCAAATAAATGGCGTGACAAAATCAATTTATCCCATGGGACGAAAGTTAATCGGCGAGTCCAGGGTGTTATGTATTAGACATTTTATATCATCGAATTTGATTTGGAGTTTTTTTAAATTTATGTTGATTACATTTTTCTGTCTCTGTAAAAAGCATGAGTAATATTTATCGAAATCAGGAAGTTTTTTAAATTATTTTTTTGATTTTTAAAAGTAAAAAATTCCAACATTTTCATAGTATAAGTAATTACAATTAAAATCGTTTGGTTAAAAACTGGTTTTTATATATGTATACAACCGAGTTCTACTCGTTTGTGGAAGACAAACTAATGAACACAATCAACAAATCTAAAAACAATTTATTTTTCAGAGAATTATTACAGTCACCCGGCTGATACGTTCTGTACTGAAAAGACTCATTATAAAAATTCCTATGAATTTTTTAAGAGTATGTTTAACGTTAAAGAAGACAGTGAAACTAATTAATTTATTGTAAATATAAATGAAATTGTATCATACAATATTTTATTACATTATATTAACTTGATTCTAATTTTATTGTTGGTTTTTGTTAACTTCCAACTTGGGGTACCTATATTTCAATATTTCAGCCCAATAAAATTATGAATTTTAATGATATCATTGATATTTTTGTACATTATGATTTACAAAAAATGCACTTATGATGATCGTGAATAAAAACCTTTATTTTTTTTTTCATTATTTATCCTAATAAATATAATTTGTGTTTTAGTCGTAATAAAAATCAGTATATAGTATTCTTTATACAATTTAAAAATACCTATCACACGTCTTACATTAAACAAAATTTAAAAATAACAACATGGAAAAGTATAAAGATTTTATCATTGTTTTATGAAAGAATAATTCTAAGAAAGTTTTACAATAATGTGTATTATTTTTTAAATTATTTTTGTGATTAAACTTCTAATTGTGTTTCTCACAAGGAACGTAATTATAATTCAATGTTCCTCACAAGATTTTATCGTATACGCTACACATAAAGGTTTGTCGTATAAAACAGATATTTTGCGGTTTCCAATTCTCAAACCATCAAGCAAGTAAATATCGAAATTCGTGGTAAACCTGTGTTTACTTCTTTTCTTGGTGACCACAATAACAAGACGTACTGCACAAAAAAATAGTAGTTATTTAAAAAAGCCTCAGGATTATAATATATAATATATTATTCTAAGATTGCTTTACTCTCGAACAACTGACCAGTATACTAACGAGTACTGGATGAGAAATTAAATATAACAGTAAAATAAAATCAAAAAGTTTTCCAACAAAAAAAGTTAGAGTACCACTAGAGTACCACTAATGCAGCAACTAATCATCTCTAGGCGTCTAAATCATTTGAAACCATATTATATTTATAAAGACTGCTTATAGTTCAAATTAAGATGAACAGCATTCATACGCCAGACATCCATTAAAGATGGACTTAGACTCGTCATCGCTATGTAAATAAAAATAGGCTAGGGCCTAACAGCTAGGCAATAGGCATGTCGGAAAAAAGAGCTTAACACAAGAGACCAAATCTGTTATAAATGCAAGATGGAAAGTCATACGACAAGAAGGTGCAGTGGTTCCAGAAATGTGAGATGTCTCTGTTGCAAAGAAGTAGCTGACCTTATCTCAGACTTCAAGCCTGTAGAGTGTATATAAAATTACTAATCTATATCTACAACAAATTTATAAAGACAAACCATTTAGATGTATGGTCGAGGTAATCTCGATAACTACTGGATCAATGTTGGTAAGAGTTACGCCAAAATATTCGTCAAGATCCTCTGAGTGTCATAGACTATATTACGTAAAATAGAGGTTTGTAATTTTTATTTTGAACAAATATGTTAGGTGCGTAGATCATCCATTTAATGAGACAAGTTCAAATTATGAATTAAATAGAAAATATGTATTAAGAAAATAAAAATTCACCAGTGACGCCATCTTTCCAGTAAAATAATAAAGTTTAAGTGCATAATTTAAAAACGAACAGACCGATTGGGATAATTTTTTTTTAAATGTTCACAATAGTTCAAATAAGGTTTTTACGGGAAAAAGATTGGAAAAGTTGCCATGAAAATTAAAGAATTATGGCAAAACTGAAAGTGCTTTTTTGGATGAGATTATGTATAATTTCTTCAATAATATAAAATTTCATCGATGGAATGAAAAAATTAAATTAAAACTTAAAACGTCTATAAAAAAGATGCATATGCATTTTTTATCATTTAGAATTCAGAAGGGTCAAAATACTATGAATAACTTTGTACTACATGTTCAAGTTTGAGCTATTAAAATAGAAAATGTTATACATTTCAACTATAAAAGAACTTAATAAAAATTTTTTTTTAAATTTTAAGTGCAAAAAATAATATAAATAGCTCTAAATTACATATATAAAAATTTTGAAAATATGATTGGTGTAAAGAAAACGATTATTTTAGTAATGGTGGAATGTTAATAATGTCTACGACTTCTTATTATGAATATAAACAAAAAATCAAAATTTAATTCTGGATAAATCGTTATTTTACGATAGAACACGCATCCTATCTATGCAGGCACCTACTCTACCATTGTGTGCCAGAGAAGCAGGTTTATTTTCTTCCGAGCACGCGCCAGACGGAAGTGACAGACTTTTGCCTCGCGCGTTCAGGCTTTTATCGCCAGAGTGCTGCAAACTGCAAAGACCAATGTATAATAGCATTATATTATTACCTTCTCTTCCTAACTACATTTAGAACCGGAACTGCGTGCATTGTCAAATATTAAGCAAATATAATATTCTACTGCAGCGGTCTGTAGTTTTGAAAATTAGTTTAAAAATCATTATCCGACTAAAGATATAATATTTTTTCCTTTTTTGTTCAAAATTTTATAATATACATTTATAATTTAGTCTTTTGATTGCCTAAAGATTTGGAGTTGTGACTAGAATATATTTTAACAATAAAATCGATAGACGAATTTTATGCGTCTCAATTATTTTCAAAATGTTTTTTTAAACCGAAATTATCTTTATAATTATAAGGTTATGCCGTTTTGGTATGGTTCTAGTTCTTTAAATTTATAAAAATTATACAAAAAACTAACATACACTCATACTTACATGTATCACGTAACATAATTATTATATTATGTTCAAAATCTGAGTGGTTTGTTTATTACATATTTCGTTCTTTGGCTTATTTATAGTGTGCGTCCCATCTGTTCTCGTAGCGTGCAATGCGTGCTCAGTTGTAAATGTCTAAAGCCTCTAATTTGTCACATACAATAGGAATTTGAAACGACTACTTGCTCTATTGTAAATGCCTAAGGCTTCTAATATTTGTCACATGAAATAGGTATTTGAAACAACTACTGTTACGATTGATATTGAGTGTATCCTCAAGCTGCTAGTCGCGGTGACATCGATTAGTAATATTGATAAATTCAATAGACATCCATGCAAAAGTGCGTGCATTAGTATTATTATGGCGTCACCTTTTTCTGTCGGCCTCAAGCTATCGTGGCATGTAATAGATTAAATGTTAAGTACACATTATATTTTACGAAAGCGTTAAAAATAATTATAAATTTAGCATTCGTCGACTGCAGTTGGAGGATGTTATTGTTTTCTTGCTATATTGTACTAGTTGTTACTAAATAAATAAATAACTTATAATGAACATTATTTATTTTGTGCTGGGGGGGGGAGGGGCTATAGATTGGGAGCAGATTGCTTATAAAAGAAATCGCGAAGTAACATTTTATCTTATTTATTGTACAACATTCACATTATTTTTATCATTTTATTATATTAAAATAAAATGATTTTTTTCAAGAATAATTTAATAACGCTTGCATTTATAGTAATTGCAGTTTGGGTTATGCCAGCTACTCCAGCAGTTAAATCGTGGATGTTACGTGGTAAGGATTATAGTTTATTGATTTAGAATAATTATATTTTTGTTATAATTTATATTGTGTTGATATTAATTATTAGTAATGATTTGTATAATGCTTCAAAATTAGTTTAAAAACGAATACCAATTATCGTTATTTTATGATAGTTTAGGTACAAACAGAACCATTTCTTACTTTTTAATTTTACATACTACGATATACCTAGATGATAAAGATTTTATAAGTACCTAAAGATGTTTTTAAAAGTGCATTGTTTATGATTTTGGAAGAAAGATTAAATATTCTGCCATTATAAATTTATTCTATTTTATATTATTACTCAAAACATTTGTTTTGTATATTAAAATTTTATTTTGTTCTAGTTGACCAATTAATATATTATCAACGATAACTTAAATCAGATTTTTTCTACCTAGAATTAGAACATAATTATTATAGGTAGTTGTTTGACGAAAATTGAATGACGTACTCATACAAAATAATCTTAAAGTCTTAATAATTTACGTAATATGTAATTAATAGACAAGATTGATTAACGAATATGATTTTTTGTTTTTTAGAATATTGTTTTGGTAATATTTTTAATGAATTATTAGTTGGTAGAAACTTAGCGAACAGTGTAAACAGTGCTTAAAATACATATCGTCACAATTTATTTTTACTATCATCATCACCATATCATGATTAGTGAGGTATTCTTGATTAGCACGACGACTCCAACCTCGTCGCCTCTTAACTCTTCACGTCACAGAATTACTATTGTGTGTTTTACAGGTATCCTCTATTGTTATTATTATCATAATCATTATTATTATTGCGATTCAATGCTGTCATTGAACACCTTGGAATTAGCTTATTATTATTATGATTCTCTTTGTATTATTTTCATATAACCAACAATAAAATGATGTTTTTTGTTATTATGATTTTCTTGTCGTTCGTGAAGTTTGCCCACCTAAATTCTTGCTAATCGTCGGCTTCCGTTTGGTGCCGTTTTTGAAGTTCTAGGTCAAAACGGATAGGCCAAATTTACAAGTTCGGCAGTTTATAGCGGCCACCAGAGTTACGCGACAATTCTAAAAATAGGCTTGTAAATACCGGCAAACTATTTCCAAAACAATGATGCCATGCACTTAAAACAAATTGCAGTACTTTGGTGGGAAACTTTACGTACGTGTATTATTCATTATAATTTTTTCTATTGTCGTCATGCTATTACAGCGTACGTTCTTTGACGTTTTATACTGTTTGCTGTAATTAATTGGACTGTGCGCGAATTGTTATTGTCATTATTATTATTATTGCCACAGTGACTACGTACATTAAGTACGACATCTGTTGAAAACCCTAATCCAAAAGTTGTTTTTACACCAATATTGTTCATAAGTCATATTTCATTATTATTGATATTGTCATTATTGTACTCTGTCGTAACGCCAGCTAGGAAAACATCTATAAATCTACATAATGATATAAGGATTAAGGATGTATACAATCACCTGTCATCTGTCGCTCGTGACTATGTCCACTGTCGATTTCGGAGCCAAGTGTTTGACGCAAAAGTCCGATAAAAACTAAGACATATTGTGATGGAAAAAAATTCGGTTGGAAAAATACCCCTGGGAAGACCATAAATGAGGTGGTAAGATACAATGAAAAGGGAGACGATTAGGAGGCTGATCAAATTGTAAGACTTTGACATTGGATAGAAATTGTTTGAGAATTGGTAGTGAGACGGGATAATTCTAGAGGCCGGATAAAACCGAAAAAGAAGGAGATGAAGAAGATAAAGTATTTGAATAAATTAAAAGTGTGGTGTAATCTTAAAAATTATGATTGAAATTAATGACTATTATCCCAAATGACCGTTTCACGAAAATTATAACTTCCAAATCTATTTTTAATTTTCGTTGATTTCCATTTGAAAGTAGACTTGTCATATTTATAAATTATTATAGATATTAGGGAAGTATCTTCAAGTTTGTATTTGTAATGCTTAGCAAGATTTAGTTGACCATTAAGGTAATAAGGTTATTTTGGTTCATTAGAAAAAAGTGAACCTTTAAATTATTTAATTTTCTACGCTACTCAAGCATAGTTTTATGTGATTTTAAAATTTAATAGGGATTCTATCTGAATGTGCTGGATATTTCGGTAAGTTAATTGTAATTAATAGACAATTAATTGTATTCTTTTTTTGAAGTATATCAGTCATAATTATATGCATTGGCTTTAATGATTTTAACGATAAATTGAAGCTATTTTAATTTTACATAGTTGTATATTTGGGGCATAACACACAATAATTTATCATTAGAAATATATTTAGTATTATTTTTACAAGACGCCCTTGTCCATACAATTAAAATAACTCATTGGTGAATCGGGTTATTATTTTATCATTATTTTTAATTTTTGTTCCTACCACAGGGGACTATTTCTCACACGAAATAGTTAATTCATATTTCTCAGTATATTATTTATATTTTTAATTTTTTTATATAATACTTAAAAAAACTTTTCTAACTCCGTTCACTAATACTTCACTTTTAACTCATCACTGTGATTTGCATCATTTTAAATTATATTTCTATTTTGCCTCATTTCATAAGTAACTTATGAAATGAGGCAAAATACGTTTCAAGTGTAATATCAAGCTACTTATAAATATTTTGAATTTATGTTTTTTTCTTTTTATAGCTATGAGCATATTTTTAATATAATGTATATATCAGTTATAAATTATATGTCATGTTGCATATTGTTTTGTATACACACTATAAACATAAAAAGACAATAAATAATGTTTTATTGATGTTCATTCTTCAAAAAATCACGGTATTCCACTTCAAGACAATTTATAATTGTCCAAAGTATGCTCTATATGGTAGTTAATTATAATAAAAATATAAAATTGAAGTACCTCTGTCACTATATATAACTCTATTGTATGCATAATGCATTCACTATAGGTTTCCAAAAAAAAAAAAAAAAATGCATTAGGGGATTTTTACGTTATAAAAGTATAGTTACTCTAGTATAATTAAACATATTTATATTATATTATATTGCAGATAATGCGACGGATGTAGATATGACATATATAGGTATTTATTTGAAAATACATTATTAATACATTTTTAAATATCAACTATCGTATACAATTTTATAGTTTAAGTATACTACCAAATTAAATATTATATTCTGTTTATTTTAAATTTCTCCAATGAAAGAGCAATTATAAAATGTCCAATGACTCTTACATTTAATATTGAAAACGTGATTTTAAATGATATAGCTATGGAATGGAAACATTTAAATGTCTTACAATTAATTATATTTAATTAAACATTTAAATTTCATATCTACTAAAATATTTCAATATTGATCAAAAATCTGTGTTTAATGCAAATAATTTCATAAATTTTAAAACAAAATGTATTTACCTACTTAATATTGTAATTAATTTATTCTCTTTATTTTTTAGAAAACCTAAGTACGTATTTTTTGTTAATGGAGTTTTATTAATTAATGTCTAGAATACAATTTGCAATAGTTATGTAACAGCTTATAGAATACTGTTTTATGAATTGTTTATTGTTTTTTTTTTGGCACTGTTTTAAAGCCAGGATAGCGTTTACCAATATAATAATAAAAAAACTAAAACCGTCTATTCTGAAGGATGATTTTTTGGGTATAGGACAGATAAAATTTATATTTAGTTCCTAACTTTTATTTATAAATTTCCATTTCTTTATACCTAGTAAACATTTAATATTTAATTTAATTTTTTGTTGTAAAAATGTGGAAATTAGACTGCAATCTCATTCTCTTTTCTATGCATATTTTTTTTTCTTATGTTCATTGAAACAACCTCAAGATCTTCGTCAATGCTTATCACAAGTGGGTAGTAGGGAGATCATGTAATCTATTTATCTATGTATATGTTTTCTATAGATATAACATTTTTTTTGAATTTTTATTTTGCTTCTTAAAAACGAAAATAATTTTGGGTGCCCGGTCCCCATTTCAATTTTTTTTTCATTTTATTAACTTGTGTAACTTTTTTGTATCTAAAACGGAGTAGTCTGCATGCATAGTTTGTATATTTCTTTCATTATTTAAACCAAAGTTAAATTTATATCATATTTTATACTTTAAAAATCTATATGCAATTGCGATCTCTATAAATAATCAATATATAGTTAAAATTCATTATTGAATAATATTATTCAATACTACAGTTGCCATGATTTAAGATATATCTACCATCTTAAATCATGCTAGCTGCTTCTAAATTCGGATGAAGTAATTCGTTTTAAAATAGAATATTTTACAATATTATTGAAGGTAAATAATCCAACAAGTAAACACAATGCCATTAAAAGAATTTTAACTATATAATTCAACACAGTTATAACTCAACTTATTTCTATATTGTAGTTGTACTGTATTAGTACAATATTGAAGAAAGTTTAGTTGGAGAATTTTTGAACTGTTATAACAGAAAAATTACAAACTAATAGAGCTTTGAAGAGTGGAATCATATTGTTTGATATTTGATTGAGTTTTTGATTTGAAAAGTATTTTATACGATGAATCCAACAACGCGACGTTTCATTTTGTCGATATACAATAATAGATTATAATAGTAAATAGATTATTACGTCCCGCAATATTAAGTGAATACGAAACAGCTAACACCTACTACGATTTATTAAAGACTCGAACTCGAATATAATTGCTCAAATGAACACGTGTGTCTCACGACGACGATTGTCTTCTGTATAGTTCACCCGCAAACGGGCAGTACACGAAAAGACGAAGAATTCGATGGATTGGTTCATCGTTTGTCCGTTTTGTCGCGAACACGTCTCTTTATACCGATCCAGAAGGGTTGGACTGTCCTATATTCTAGACTAGTGGTGTTCAACCTTTTTGGGGTCACCACTTCCTATAATGTCACCAAGATGTCTAACGACCCTTTTGTAATGACAGCATTAACAATTTTTACAAACTATTATTATTGTATTTAACTTCTGGACGATACTGTCGGCTATAAAGTCAAATTACATATTATATTGTTCGTATAAATTATTTAGTGACTTTAAATCGTGTAAGCTTATTAACTGATAAATTAGTTACTTTAATATTTTAATACGCCCAAATGGAGTCAAATTCAGCCGTGAGCGTTGAGAAATATAAGAATCTAAATCTTACAACCGCCATTTGAAATATTCATATTTGATGTCTTTGGAAATATATTGACCGTCTATTATATTAATTTGTGCAATGTTTTTTTTTGAATCGTATTCGTTGTTATGGATTTATTCAATTGAATGTTGATTCGATAAATTTTTAATGACTATTCGAATTGTGACGAACGAACACACTTGAACAAAATATTAACACATTAATAATTATAAATAGTCGATTAAAAATGGAAGCTGTAAACAGTAAATAGTTGATCAGACAGAAGAGGATGTAAAATGTGATGGAAACACGGTGGCGGAACAGTCTAATATGGCGGACGAGGCGTCCGTGGCCAAAGACTTTCCGGAGACCATCACAAGACCGACGATCGTCTGCCGCTTAAATCACCTTCGCGGAGACCCATCGACTACATTAACAGCGGCTCAATTGGACATCTTGGATGGTGTAGCTAGAGACTTGCTGGTGGCGGCTGTCCGGAGGTCGCTGCTCCTACCGCTGGTGAGCCTGGATCAGCGGCCGAACGACGATGGTAGAGTGCTGTCTCCGCCCCAGCTGGTCTCGCTGGCAGAGATTGAAATGATCGTGGACATAGGTGATGGTAAAGACAACGAAGATGACGACACTAAAGACAATGACGATAACGATAGTAAAGAAGACGATGACCATGACACTGACGATTGTAAAGAAGACGATGACCATGACCATGACGATAGTAAAGAAGACGATGACCACGACCATGACGATACTAAAGAAGACGATGACCACGACTTTGACGATACTAAAGAAGACGATGACCATGACCATGACGATAGTAAAGAAGACGATGACCACGACTATGACGATACTAAAGAAGACGATGACCATGACCATGACGATACTAAAGAAGACGATGACCATGACCATGACGATAGTAAAGAAGACGATGACCATGACAATGTAAATAGCAATGGCAATGGTGATGGCACCGGACTGGACGAGGATCCAACAACTGTGGTCGAGTCCGCTAAGGCAGCCTTAAAACCGCGAGGTAAATCCTCCAAGTCTTTCTGGTCGGACCTCGGACGGCGGGTCACCAGGGTGGCCAGAAGGCTGATCTGCTGTGTGCCGAGTCACCGTTAACCAGAAGCCGAAACTACTCGTATATTTACTTAAATGTATTTTTTCCCGTTTTTTTGAATATGTTTTATTAATGACATGTGTATAAATTGTGTTTTTTTGAATATAATAATTTTGTGATAATTTTATTTCTTCTTTAAACAATGTTTGCCCGTAACATTATATTTTCTGTGGATTCAATTTTCGATAAATGTCTGTTTGTTGGTATGTATTATCCATTATTTTAATTTCCTATTTTTTCCAATCGATATCTGATTTAAAAATATTTTTTCAATTTATTATAATATTTTCAAACAGCGTTTATTCCTAATAATATGTATTTGAGTATTTCACAATTGTTAATTTTCAAAACCATGTGGATTCCAAATAACATGTTTTACGTCTTCAATATCCCAAGTGTATTTGTTACTATTAATGCATTTTCTATTTATTTATTTTCCCAAACAAAGACAGTTCCTAAACGTATTTTTTCTACGTAATTTAATTCCAAAAATTAAAAAATCATTACCAAGTCATTTCCAGTTTTTTTCAGTCCAAACAAAAAAGTTTTTAAAATACCAGTAACTTTAATAAACAAAGCGTTGTAGTTTTATTTTTAACATGACAGTTCAAACAGATTTTCCAAAGTATACTGTTTTAATAGGTGCGCCTAACTTTGTAAAAAAAAATATAGTATTAAGTAAGGTACAACTTGGGTGGGCGAACTTCGTAACTTTGAAAGCTCACAGCCGTCACTCGAGTTACTTGCAAATTCTAAGATTGGACTTGCAAATACTAGCAAATCAGAAGCTTTCGTTTGATACCGATTTCGAAGTTTTGGTACAACTTGGGTGGGCTACGTGAAGTCAACTTTTGTTTTTTTTATTTTACAGTGAAAGTTTGGACTTGCAAATTATAAAAATGGACTTGCAATTACTTGCAAATAACTTGCAAAATAATGGCATGGATTAAAAAAAAAATTGCAGTAGGTATTTGGGTGGGCCAACTTTACGAACTTCATCGAGCGACGAGTATCCACCCGAGGAGAAAGATACATACGTTTATAAGACATAAAGAGATGAATAAAGATTTGCGATTAAAGAAAAAAAAAAATAAATACAATATGATTTACTGAATCAAAAAAACAGCAGTAAATGTAGTTGAATCTATTTATATATTACACACACATATATATATATAGACATGTGTAATTTATTAATGCGAATGCGAAGCGTACGAACCGATTTCGAGTACAAAAGGCACTCGTAAACACGAAACAAATCGGCAACGACGATGAAAAGCGAAAAAACCGTTGGGCGGCCATTTTGGAAAGGCGCCGTTTCTATAAGCACGATTTCTCATCGGACTTTACGATTTCGGGTATAAACCGCACGTCGACAGCTTCGTCTCAATGGGCGTTCTACTATAGAACGGGTGGCGCTGCGTGGATTTTTCTCGAACTACAATAGATTTTCTTATATTAGTGAAGAGAAGAGAAGAGAAGAGAAGAGAAGAGAAGAGAAGAGAAGAGAAGAGAAGAGAAGAGAAGAGAAGAGAATTAACATTTCCTTAAATAACATTATTATTATCTAAAGGTGATCCGATACGAATAAAATTGATATTATTGATATGTTATTAAATTATAATAATTCAAATAATTAAAAAATACGAGTATGTACCTACTGAAGATTTAAAACTACAGGAAATATTGATGATTGCACAGTCGATAACTATAGTAAAAACTATGTACGTTCGTTTATAAAACAAATTATTAAAACATTAACTATATATTTTCAAAAAAAAAAAAAATCATAATATGTTCAAAAAAGAAAATCACTTATAAAGAATATTATAAGTCTACTTAAATAACGATTCCATTTATAAATTTTAAACTAAATATATGTGTTTTTTAGAGAAAAATGATGGTAAGTTTGTATGAGTTTTGAAATTTAAAATATTGAAATAAGTAGGTAAAAAAATAGTTTCTTAAGGGTATCAAAAATTAAAAATCTGAACATTCTTATAACTCAATATTTATAATTTATAAGTTACATACAATGTATGTATTCGTCAGTTCATTTTATTACAAAGTGATTACGAGTTTTGTACAAAAATTCTGAATTACAAAATACTAGAATTTTTTATATTGAGTGATTTAATACATCATACATTTCATTATGTTAATATTTAAAATTGATAATTTTTTATTTTTTATTTAGTTAAATTAAAAAGTACGTAATTCTTAACGTTTTTAATTGCATTGCAAATTTGTGTACAACTTAAGTACCTATAACTTAATGTGATACATTTCTCACAGGATATTATATTGTTATTTTCATCATTGTTATCTAAATTGTAAAAAAACAAGATACTACATTATTAAAAACTATCAAATCCGATGGACTTTTATCAACATTTTTTATTACTAATTAATTTATAATTAAGACAATAAATTGAATCCCTTTATTTATATTTATTTTAGGGCGTATATCGATTCCGCCTATTTCGTATCGACTCCGCGGCCTATTAATTCCGCTGGCTACTGTTTATAATAGCTACACATCGATTCCGCCGGAGACTGTTCACCCCCCCCCCCCCGTGTATATGTATTTTAAAATGTATAATCTATTTAGTATAATTTGGAAAAAAAAATATCTAATTATAAATTATAATATTTGTATTTAATTAATATGTAAAAAAAAATAGTAAAAATAAAAAATGTTACCTACCTATAAATTTATCTAATGATTTGAATGATAATAAAATTTCCAAGTTCATTTATTTAAAACATGTGTCCAAATATTATCAAAAGTAGTTACACTTATTATTTATTTTCATTTTGAATTATACAATTATTATTAATATAGAACTATATATTGTCCAAATTATACTAAATAGACTATATATTTTAAAATATATGCACAGGGGGAGGGGTGATGAACAGTTTCCGGTGGAATCGATATGTAGATATTATAAACAGTAGCCAGCGGAATCAATAGCCGGCGGAGTCGATATGTAGATATTATAAACAGTAGCCGGCGGAATCAATATAAACCTTTTTCCTAAGCAGATCGTTTCGACGGAATCATTAAATGCCCTTATTTTAAGAGGCCGTTCTGGTAAAAAAAAAAACATACAACGCTCAAGAGATGGCGTTGTGCGCTGTATCGCCGCCGTCGCGGCAGTCTGTAACCACGCCCATAGTTTATGCACCGCGGTCCGCGCGTAGTGAAAAAGTGAAAAAGTATTGAAAAATTATTTTTTTAGTATTTGGATTTGTTGAGACGTAATTCACTTTTAAAAAATAATCTGAAGTTTAAAATCGATGTATTATTTTGGCTATTTGTCGTGTATAATACATACACAAAAAATAAAAAACACCAATCATTGTAATATTAAAAAGTAAATATGGTACATTCATCGCTTAGCTTTGAGTTTAAAAAACAAATATTTACAACAAATTAATTTAATTTCACGAAATATAGGTAAAATTCAATAGTGTAATAATTACACAATAATTAATAAACATTTAGCGGGTAAACGAATAAATTATTTACAAAGAAATTCGTATAATGCTCGAGTTGAAGCTGCGGTTATATCATCCAATTCAGGTGGACAATTTCTTCAGTTGATGCATAAAAATATTAGTTTTTTTTTTCTAAACCTCTATTTCATAGCAAACCAAGTTATATATGTCATAGGCCCAAAAGGTGGAATATTAATTTTTTTTTTGCATATTTTGACAATTTGCAACAAAAAGGCATATTTTATTGTTTTGTGCATAGGTCATTCATATTTTACACATTCAAACAATTTCTAGAGAAAAATTACGTAATTTTTGATTGATTAATAACTTTATGATGTTATATTATACGTTGTGTCCGTGTAGACTATATTATGTACGTATATGTTACTATCGTAGGTACCTGCATTCAATCTTTATTTGGTGGACATTCGGATAATGTTTTTTCGATTAATTTTTATCGAAGAATGTAATCTTTATTATTATTTATTACTACTAAACAATTTCCAATTACGATTAATTTAATTTTAATTTTTCGAATTTTTTTTTTCATTTTATTATTATATGACTTTCTATACACAATTCATTTGGTAAATAATTTTTCTAAAATATAGTATAATGTATAGACAATTTTCTTCGAAAGCAACAGAATATGGTAGTCACTGAACCACAAGCTATCGTCGTATTGGAAAAAAAATTAAATTGTAAAGTGAATCAATGTGGACTTATTATTGATGAACAGTTTCCTTATTTAGCAGCTTCTCCTGGTAAAATATATCACCAATGTAGTACTTAATTATATATTACTAATTTATTTTTTTTCATAATTTGTAGACGGTTTTGTCAATGACGATTTTATAGTTGAAATTAAATGTCCATTTGGAGTAAAAGACACTAAGACATTTTTAGAAGCTATAAACAGTAAAAAAGTAATTGTATTTTATGCATACAAAAAACGATGTTCTGAAAACATTTAATTTGATAGACTTTAAAAGTGTCATGTACCTATCTACAAATAATATTTTTTAAATTTAAAAAAAAATTGAAATCGTAATTCCCCATCACAATATCTAATTAGTAATTAATTAATTTTATTGGTTACAGTATAAACTAATTATGAGAAACCTTGTTTTAAAATTGGTTTCTTAGCTATGAAAATAGAATATTTTATAAGTTTTTAAGTCTTAACAGCAAAATAATTTGCAAATATACGAGATTTTGACAAGATTTGAGCTCCTGCAGAAGCTCATAAAATATTATTGGCAACTTTTTTTTTAATAACATCTTATGAGGAACCTTGTATCAAACGTTCATGTTTTTTGACCGGGCGAAATTTTTTTATCTCAAATAACTAATAAAAATCTAAAATGTTCTTATTATAATATTCAATTTTAGTTATCCTTCTGTCGTCTAAGTGAAAACGGTAAAATGATATTAAAAGTGGACCATAGTTATTAGTTACTATTATCAAGTTCAGGGACAATTGCGAATTTCAAAACGAAATTTCTGTTATTTCGTGGTTTATTCGCCAAATTGGATTGAAATACAAATAATTAATTTCGATGATGCTTTCTGGCGTGAAAAGATGATTGAAAAGTTAAAAGTGTCAATTCCCATTTTCCAGTACGGAAAGAGGATGTTGGTAGACGACATTTTAGATCCTCAGCATATTTTGGAAAATATAAAAACAAAACAGCAAAAATGAAATGATACCAATAAAAAAAAAATTAAAATTTTTTAGATATTTTGTCGATTAGAACAATATTAGTATACAATGATACACCACGCACTAAGCACAATGTACTATGTGCATTATGTCAATATTACTACTATTATAAAATTATAATATAATAAGTCTTTAGAAATTATATAGATTTTTATTATTTTATACAATTTGACGATTTATTATGTCCAACTCATTATCTTATTAAATGCTTTTATTGTATACAATAATAATATAATAATATTACACTCGTAGATTGTAATGATGAATGTAATGTCTTTAGTGTCATCTCCATCTGTAATTTGTTTTATCATATATTGAATTGGCTTTAATCCGTTTATATATTAATATATTATCAATAAATAAATAAATAATCTGTAATGTATGTACTTCCTAATTAAAAATAATTACAGCATTTGACTGCTTTATATAAAAAATTCATATAATTAGGGAGTTTGTGATTTATTGTTTCAATTATTATAATTTGTATAAGTTATCGAATTATGTCGTATATTATTGATTACTTTGGTCACTTTATTCAACAGCTTTTTATTTATTCGTATGTATCTAAGGTTTTTTTGTTATACATATTTAAATTTCATATTTATTTGGTCAACGTTAACAAAAATAGTTTATCGTCAAATGCTCTACAAGTTTAAAAAAATAATTATTCAAATCGTAGTTTTTTTAAACGTTTTATAACTATTTTATGATGAGAGATTTTTAATTTGTGTCAAATGGTTAGCAGAATACTATTATACGAATTAATATAAACATCGATATGGGCATTATGAAAATAATAAAATAAATATTCTGTAATCAACATTATTGTGTTCGAACCGACTATTTATAAACGGCGAGTCGGTTGCGACTCGCGATATGAAAACTAGTTGACCAATGGTGCGGTATGGTTACAGCCGCGCGCGGGGCGGTGGTATGAACACTGTTCCTGAACGCTGCCGCTATAGTCAGCAGAGCAGCACATGCCAGCCGTAAATTTATAATTTTTTGACCGAAAACATGCTTTTGTACTTCAAGTTTTTCTCAGCTTTGGGTAGTCGTTGAAACATAATTTTTGCACCAATATAAACGTGAGAAGTTCTTCTAGATTTTGTCGTTTCAGATTTTTGATATATTTTTTTTTAAGTTTTATATGATTTTTTAAAAATTTAAAAATTTTGTAAAATTTCAAATGCAAATATAATCGGTTTAAATTGAAAATTCGAAAATCTGAAACGACAAAATCTAGAAGAACTTCTCACGTTTATTTTGGTGCAAAAATTATGTTTCTACGACCACCCAAAGCTGAGAAAAACTTGAAGTACGAAAGCATGTTTTTACGGCTGAATTTTGTTACCAGAACGGCCTCTTAAGAGGACGCCACACCCGCATGTGTTGTCTCCGTCTTACAAACGTGTAACATACTAAATTTACGCTCAGCAGTTCACGTTTTATGCCGTTAGCTTAAAAATTAGAGTGAATCGACCTATTATAAAAGTTGATGGTAAAAACTTTATCTGTGTTTTGTTGGAAATCTTTTTACTATAATTCAGTTTTTAAGTGAGTTATGAGTATTTTTAATTTACATTTATTATAACACACATAACTCACTTAAAAACTGAATTATAGTAAAAAGATTTCCAACAAAACACAGATAAAGTATTTACCATCAACTTTTATAATAGGTCGATTCACTCTAATTTTTAAGCTAACGGCATAAAACGTGAACTGCTGAGCGTAAATTTGGTATGTTACACGTTTGTAAGACGGAGACAACACATGCGGGTGTGGCGTCCTCTTAAGTATCCTTTTTTCAAACCACATTTTACAACTAATCTATATAGTGACTTATAATACAGATTGTACGTTTAACTAATGTCATTAATTCACAATTTTTTTTTGCCTTCATTTTTGAAAAAATCTTTTAATTTTTCAGTTTAAAATAAAAGTCCCTCTATTGAAAATTTTGGTTACCTACAGTTTTATATAGTTATTAATAATAATAATTATACTTTTTTTTAGCTTTTCTTAGTACGTATTTTTTTTTATTTTTATTTATTTAATTAAAATGTATTTAATTATTCTGTGTGAGATTTCAAGATTGTATTATAATATTAATTCTTCCGTCCTCTAGCTTCAATGTCCATTTGTAGATAAATAAACATTGAAAATCAGAAGCATTAGAGTACATGTTATTCGTTAGTCTTTATTTTTGTACGAGAAGTTGTCTGTTCTAAAATGTTTCTGTATTATAATAGGTTAGGTTAGGAAAATAAGGTGGATTCCAAAAACAAAATTAAATACCTTGAAAAATATATGATGCATACGAAATAATAAGGTTTTTTTTAACAATGCTTTCTAATATGCACATAATAATATTATAATATAGTGAATATTATCACTAATAGCCACCCATCAGAATTAATACATGTTTATTAGCATTAGAGAAAACCAAAGAGATCCATCACATTAAACACCACTATAAGTTTTATATTGTATCTAATTGTATTATATATAACTTTGGTAAATGATATATTTTTTGCAGAAAAAATTAGTAAGTATGTTTTGTGATTATTGCCATACTCTAACCTTTCCTTTCTTCTAGAAATCTAGAATGACTAGATGACAAATCGAAATTTATTGTTGTTCTTATATCCAGTTTCGAAGTGAGGTTTGTTGAGCAACGGTTCTTGAATAGTTGAATGCGTTGATATAATTTTATACACTACTATATTTACCCAAGATGTACGAAGTTAGAACAATCTCCCCCCCCCCCCCCTGTGTCTACGGCCCTGAACTAAAATTCAATCATATGAATATACACAAAAATTGACTGAAACATATCATAGTTTAGTGTTTTTGAATGCTTTTATTAATTACGGATTTTGATTAGTTGTTTTTAATTAATAATTAATAAATGTAATATTATGGTATGTGTTAAGGCTAAATTGTTTACCTAAAAATAATTCATTTTTAGTGCAGTTATAATTACATCTTCATAATAATATATCAAACTATTAAGTTAACTATTAAATTATTGACTTTTTTTGCCTAATTCGTTAATACTTTAACGCCATTTTATTATAATCATAACCTATAGGATAAAAAGTAGTATTAACTAGTAGTAACTCTTGTAATCTGAGGGTTTGCGAAAAGCAATTGTTAACACAGAACTCAGAGGCGACTAAATTCAGTATATAATTATTGAAACTCATTAAATAACTATTTACTATAGTTATCACCAACTCAACAAACGAAGAGACGAATGACACGTGACGTTCATAGCTTCACATTTTTGTTATAATATTAATGATCAATTAAACTTTAAAGTATAAAATAACATTTTATAAAAATCTGGAATAATTTTTTCCCCAAAATCTAAATTTTTTACTTAAATTACTCGTATAATATATAAATATTCTTATAATCTATTTATGGAAAATATTATGTACAAAGCTATGAATTAATTTAGCATTATCATTTTTAGTAACTGAAGGTATGTGTTATTTATTTTCTTTTACATGTTATAGCCTATGTGTACATAATAATAATGTACGAGTATTATGCACAGCAATTGTATTTTACAATTTTAGTTTTTGACCGGAGCTACGAGTATAACAAAATAAATTTTAAAATGTTCATGATTCTGATGAAGTTTATACAAATTAGAAACTTCAAACAGTTATAAAAGAAAATTAAAAATATGTATTTTTGATATTTAAATATTTTAAAGCAGTTACTTATGAGAACCTTGTATTACATTTAAAATAGTTTTTTATAAATCGGAAACAACTGTAAAATGTATAGCTTTTGTAATTTCCAATGACATACTTGTAAATGTTGGATTCTTTAATCTCAGTAACGTTAATGTATATTATATTATTAACACATGAAATCGTATAGTTCAATCACAAATAAAAAGTGGTCAAAATATAAAAATAAACTCCTACTGAATATTTCTAAATTGTGATAATTATCATAATGAACCATAAGTTATCATATTTTATAGCTTATATTAGTATAACAATAACATTATAACAATTGTTTTTCCAGCGGATATAGGTACGAATATTTTATGTTGAATTAGTAGTTTCATAATTTTATTTTTATTTTTATCAAATTTTAACTTACAAAATGAATGCGCTTGTAACCAATGGGTGGTGAATCGACCTTTTTTTTTATCCTATTTTATTCGTTGTAACGGTACATACACATACTAATACGAACCTTCTCAAGGGTACCAAGAAACTAACATACGAACAAAAACCCTGCAGAACTATTCGATAACATGAACATAAAAGACAAGCGAGCGTGACACAAAATCAAGGGAGAACAACTTATCGCGATTCTCACTTGCCTTCACTTACTAATGTTAAAAACATCAGGCGTCTTTAATAGTTAATACATAAATTATATCCTGTTTAATTGTCTTAAAATTATAATAAAAATAAACATACAGTCATGGAAAATATAAAATTATTATGGTCATTCTACAGTAAACATTCATTAAAGCTATTTTAAGCAATTCAAGTGTCATGTCGCTTTATAAAATAGCTTATTTTGGTTACAAGCCTACTAAATGCTTTTTACGCCAATGACTTAAAAGTCCGTAAAAAGCATATTATTATAACAATTTAATATATTTAGACAAATAATACTGTTATTAATAATTACTATTTTATAATGATTTTCCAGAGGATGGTATGAAACAGTTTATTAAGTTTATAATTTCATTGATTTCTAAAATTTTTTTTTTTTTAATTTTATTTGTAAATTTACAAAATTAATATTTTCTCTCTCAAAACAATCATTTGTAAATCATAGAAAATAGATTTTTAAAATCAGAATCACTCGTTAGCTTTGTAAAATATATAAATTATAATTAAGTGTGATTTTTCCCGAGTGTATAGTAATTACTAATTACACATAAAGTAGCCTACATTCTGATACATATTTCGTGTAGTTAGTTCAAACATTATTCTAACCTAATCTAACCGAACATTATCTATTTAAAATGCTCTTTTTAGAGCTTTAAGTTGGTCTCATTCTGAAAACTTTGTAAATTTATTGAGAACTGTTCAATCTTCACTTTTAATCATAACATAGTGTTAAGAATATTTCAAAATTATACTTAAAAATTGCCACTGGATATTTTCTTTCTAGCTGAAGTTCATCTTTGTAAGTTTTCTTTTAATTTTAGTAAATTTTAATTTTATTTTTATACATTAGATACGTTTTATATGACATGTATAATAAAATTCAAGGCTCCAATGTTTATATTATATAAAATATAAACACTACTGGGTATTTTATTTTTAGCTGATATTCATATGAGTAAGTTTTTTGTAATTTTAGTAAATTTTTATTCTATGCAATATATAGGATAAGTCTATATAATATAGTTCAAAGCTTTAATGTTTACACTGTATAAAATATAATTCAAATACTTGAACTTTCAAATCTCTGGGTTTTTACAAAAAAACTGTTAACAAGCCGTTATTTATAAAGTTTCAATATTGATCTCAAATCACATGTTTGTAGTTTTTAGATCAATATTACGATCTTATAGTAGAACAAAATTATAAATATTTTATAATTTATAACTACCATTTTTATTTAATTCTAGCTGCAAAAGGTTCGTAAATCAATTTAATTTTGTAAGAAGTAATTGTCATCTTATGGACTTTATTGTATAATGTTTTCCACTAAGGGATGTATGGAATCCCGGTTTTCTAACGATATTTCTTCTATTTATTAACTGTAAACTAAACTATAACATTCTAATCCATCGCACTCATAAAATATTTCGTTATAAACTAATAATTATCTGCTAAACTTATGGATTAATTACTACGTTGCATAATGTACTACCTACATAATTAAAATAAAGTTTGCACTTATAAAATTGTTTCATAATCAGTACATTGGTAAATGTTAGTAGAGTAAGTTTAGGTATACGTTTATACTGCACCGGAAAATATTGAAGTAACACAAATATTATAATATTTAATTATGTGTAAACGTGTGCTAGCGTGTACATTGTTCGTACATAAAGGTTTGATATCTAGAATTTTAGATTAATTTTTTTCCACATCATTTCTCAACCATTTAGGTATTTGATTTAAGACAATATTATATAACTGTACAATTGAACGTGGTATTGAATTGAACAAATTCAAAAATTGATTAATTAATTGTATTTTTTCTACGATTTATCGAGACTAACTTTTACTTACTTTTATTAACATGAACACATTTTGTATACTTCATTTAAATAAAATATCTAAAAATAACATAGTACATAGGGACAACAATTCAGTCATTTCTATCGTTATTAAATTGCGAATCATAAGGTATAATTTTATTTATGAAATAATATAATATTTATTATTTTATTTTTAGACTTAACAAGTACGTGCATATTGCAATTTTTTTTGTAATTCAATTTATGTAATATGTATCTTATTACATATTTTATAGTAATCACCATCCTCAAAATATGTTTACTTACTATTTGATTACCTAGTTACGTCCCGATTTCGTCGATTATTGTATCAACGTGAAAGTGAATACACAGAGTTTATCGATATTATTTGTTCCTTATTAATCATAATACTCATGAAATAAAATACAATAGTAACTGATCTCAATTAGGTTAGATTTGGTGAGTGGTCCTAACTCCTAACTCTCTATGCTGATACTTAAAATTGTGAGTGGTGTTACAACCTCTTGCGCCGGTCTCCCTTTACATAACACGACGTCTGTCATCGGGAGTGGTGGTCGTGACTACGGCGATCATAATAGCTGCCTTGTATTTGATTATTCTCGTTGATTAGTTCCCTTTCTAAGGACATCGGAATTATGACTTTTTCCGATAGAAAACGTGTGATTTTAGTTAATAGTTTCAATTAATATAGTATAATGTATATTAGGTTTCTCCGTATTGATCACACCACGATTGTGCTGTTAATTATCTGATTAAAATATAGTTTTGACATACCGTTTAATAAGCGTGATCGAAGTCTTTAATATGTTTTATGGATATACGAAACAACCATTATAGGTATGAATCCGTTGGTTAATGCTGGTCACCTATTTTTAGGTATAATATTGCTATCGTTGCCCAGATACATGTATTATATATATTTCATAAAAAAAAAAATGTCATTACATTTTAAAACTGTTTGCATAATTTAATATATAAACAAATATTGTTGTTGTTTCATAATTTAACTATTGTCATGCTATAATAATTATTGATTATTCATAGTTAAATTTAAAATATGTCATTTACAACAAATTGTGTTTAATGTTTACATATATTTGAAAGTATCATTATATAAGGTGTCAAAGATTCCTTCTGGGACATCAATTTAATATATTTAGACGATACAGTTATTAATTACTATTTTATAATTATTTTCCAGAGGATGGTATGTAACATTTTTTAAGACTTTAAGTTATTTCATTGATTTCTATAAATAATTTTTTTTTCAATTATCTCTGTAAATTTCCAAAATTAATATTTTCTTTTTTAGAACAATCAATTGTAAATCATGGAAAATACAGTTTTCAAATCTGGAACACTCGTTAGCGTTAAAAAAGTTATAAATTAAATCTAGTGTATAGTAAATGCTAATAACACATATACATTGTAGCTGCGCCTTCTGAATTCTGATATAATATTTTTTGAGGTTTGATAAGTTCAAACATTTTTCTAACCTAATTTAACATAGATAACCTTATTTATTAAAAATGCTCTTTTTTAACTATAATATGTTCCTTAAACATATGTTTTGATTCTTATCCATTTTTGGAGCATATTTTGAGCATTGCTGATTTAGCAAAAAAATATAATATTTTTTCAGTTTCTTAAATCGTGGAGAATAAATAGTGATAGTAAAATACTACAAGATAGTGAAAAATGAATTATAATTTATAAATAAAAAAATTGTATCAATAAACCATGAAATTATAATACAAATTATGATTTATTTTCCATTTTTACAAAAAACTATTAACTTTCAAAGTTAGTGCCATTCTGAAAACTTTGTAAATTTATTAATATTTTTTAAATTTTACTTAAAAGTGACTACTATTTTCTTTCTAGCTGATATTCAAATTCGTAAGTTTTTTGTACTTTTAGTAAATTTTTATCTTATACAATATATTAGAATATTAGATAGGTCTTACATCACATGTTTAATATAGTTCAAAGCTCCAATGTTTCTAATATATAAAATATAATTAAAAACTCAAACATTCAAATCTCTTAGAAAAAACTGTTAGCTATTACATATAAAATTTCAATATTGGTTTTAAATCACGTGTTTGTAATTTTTAGTTCAATATACGATCTTATGGCAGAATAAAATTATAAATATTTTATAATTAAGAACTACAGTTTTATTTTATTTCAGCTACAAAAGGTGCGTAATCGATTCAATTTTGTAAGAGACAATTGCTTATGATCTTTATAGTTCAAAGTTTTCCATTGAGGAATGTATGGAATTACGGTTTTCTAACGATATTTCTTTTATTTATTAACTGTAAACTAAACTATGACTTTCTAATCCATCGCACTCATACATTTAGTTACATACTGATTATCTGCCAAACAGATAGATTTACTACGTTGCATAAATAGGTTGCAGTTATAAATTGTTATCTTTATTATCTTTGCATAATAATTTCTATTTTTTTTTCAATGGCTACAATAATTATTCGATATTAAAAAATACAATGCAATTGCTTGACTCCATTGTCAGATGCTTTGCTGTTATGATATATTTTGTATAGTAGGACAATAATTCGGTCATCCCTATCATTATTATATTGTGAATCAGACGGTTAAATGTTTATTTTTTTTTTCTAGAACTAAGGGGTATGTGCATACCTATATTATATTATTATTTTTAATTGTGTAATTCAGTTTATAAGACATGTATCTCATAACATTGGTAATGACCAACATCACGTACGTTTGGCCAGCCCCCCCCCCCCAAAATTTAAAATCTATAAATAAACGATGCAGATATTTTGCGAGTAATTTAGGAATTCGTACGACCTTCCTTCCCTTCCAAAAAAGTAGTAAAATATCCATTTCATAAAAAACTATTATCAATAAAAAACCTTGATTGAATAGATACAAATAAAAAATCATAATATAGATTTTTATTATGATTTTTTATTTATATTTATATTAGTTTTATTACATATAGGTTATTTTTATTGAATATAGATTTTTATCAATTATAGAATTTTTTTATTGAATAAAGAATTTTTTATGAAATATAGACTTTTTATAAAATAAATTTTTATTATGAATTTTTATTTCAATTTAGATTAATTTTATTCAATCAAGATTTTTGTCATTGCATATACATTTTTTTATTCTATTTAGATTTTATATTAAATACAGATTTTTTTATTAATTAAATTAAATTTCCTCCTGACTGAATAAAACCTATCCACAACTTCAAGAAGTCCCATCACTGGATGGATTCTTCGCTCAAGTCATTAGTTTCCCTTTATTTTTACTTTTATTTTATTATTATTATTCTTATTCTACTTCAATCACTTATACTTATTGTAAAAATAATATATTTACAGATTGTATAGTAAAACAAATTAAAAACCAAAAAAAAAAAAATTTAATTTAATTTAAAAAAAAGCAAAGTTGAATAAAAAAACTAATTCAAATACAAAAATGCTGGTCTCTCAAACTATAAAGTTATTATAAAAAAAGTCAGTTATATAAATCTATTTTTATGAGACACTTTTATTGTCTACGTCTCGCCAGCCCCCTCCCATGTTTTTTTTTTGTTTTTGGAGGGGAAGGTTAGAAGGAAGGTCGTACGAATTCCCAAATTAGGAGTGCGAATTTGTGCAAATCTGCATAGTTAATTTATAGGTTTTCTATTGGTGGAGGGGGGGGGGGTCTGGCCAAACGTACGTATCAACATCCTCAGATTTTTACTTACTATTTGAGTAATAAATGTACTCTATAAAGTACTATTATTCTGTATCTAAGATTTTACGGTTTTCCATATTATATTATTATTATTATTTTGTTTTTTAGTAAAAATAGCGACCAGTACGTTTATATTTATTATATTTTAGTGTAAAATGTATTTAAAATCATTGTATTACATTTTCCTCTACAAAAATTCTTTAAACGATCATTTAAAAATCTTTAAAGTATGATGCATTTAAGCATTTTAAATTTATTGAGAACCTATAATATAAGTTATAGATATATCATACTTACACGCAAACTATCCAATACATATATAGAATACAACATACGTGCGTGAAGTTGGCCCCCTCACTTTGACCGATCGACTCCGGACAAATTGTAAACAATTGTAAATCCATTGTAAATGATTGTAAATTCATTCCCCGAATTTGTAAATCACCAGAAAACTCGGAAATCAAAAAACAAATGAGGGGGGACCAAGTTCAGGTAGCCCCCTCACTTTGACCGATCGACTCCGGACAAATTGTAAAAAATTGTAAATCCATTGTAAATAATTGTAAATTCATTCCCCAAATTTGTAAATCACAAGAAAACTCGGAAATCAAAAAACAAAAGCCAAATTCACCGCTCCCCCACCAATTTAGAAGAAAGACGAAGTTATGACGTACACCCTGGCCATGTGTAATCGACTCTGGGAAAATTCTAAAATTTTGAAACCTTTCAATAACTAATTGTAACCGACATCAGATAATTTGTAACCAAACAGTTTCCGAGAAAACTTGATTTCCATTTCAGGGATCCGACATTTTATTAACATTATTGATACGATTTAAAAACCAAAAAACCATTTTTTTTAAATTTCCACCAACTTGTCAATTCCATTAATAAATTATACCTAATTATTTTTTAATTAATCTTATAGAAGTTATAAATTATAATAATTGCTAAATGTACCAAATGCCCCTAATTGCTAATATAAACCATGTGGATTTACCAAGTTGACGCGGTAATCATTATTATACATTTTTTTATATAAACTATTAATAAAAATGACCAAAAAAGATAATAATAATAATATTAATGGTTACCACGTCATATACAATTAATTCAAATAATATAAAAAGAAATTGACAAATAATATATTAAATAAAAATGATTAATTAATAATTAACCTAACATAAGATTATTAATAAAAATAGTAAATTAATAAAAATTATGTTTGGGTATTAAAAATTAATAAAACTATAATATTTTCCAATAATTAATAAAATTCTCTCATAAAAATGATTTATATAACTGTCTTTTTAGATTCAGAGCAGAGCGATGAATGTATTGATTCTACAATTCTACGATTTAAAAACCAAAAAAACATTTTTTCTAAATTTCCACCAACTTGTCAATTCCATTAATAAATTATAATTATTTTTAAATTAATCTTATAGAAGTTATAAATTATAATAATTGCTAAATGTACCGAATGCCCCTAATTGCTAATATATATCATGTGGATGCATACAAAAATTAATAATATGTACCTAATATTATGGTTTATTATTTTCAACTGACTCACAAGAATTTTCTATTTCCTGAAAAAAATGTTATACTTACCTCGATGAAAAAGCACCTGCGTGGTGTTTCTTTACGCTTCTCAACTTAAATTATATACGCTGTACACTATAGACATTTTAGAACATAATATTTAGCAGATATTATAATAACGTCCTAAACTTGTAACCAAGTATTATTTGTAACCTACATACAATTTAAAATATTCTTAGGACTTCAACGTTAACTTAAATAACTTATAACAACATTGCTGAAGACATTTGTGAGACATTTGTCAGCACCATTTTTAACAAAAATTATAATTAAAAATCCATTTCATGAAAAATATTTGTTAAAAAAAAACCTTGATTGAATAAAACAAATCTAAATCTAAATAAAAAATCTTAATATAGATTTTATATCAAATAGATTTCTTATTATGATTTTTTATTATGATTTTTGTTTAGATTTAGATTAGTTTTATTACATAAAGATTTTTTTTATTGAATATATATTTTTATCAATTAAAGATTTTTGTTTATTGAATAAAGAATTTTTTATGAAATAGATTTTTTATTATGATTTTTCATTTAGATTTAGATTTTTTTTATTCAATTAGGATTTTTTCATTGAATATAGATTTTTTTTATCCTATTTTGATTTTATATTAAATACTGATTTTTTTATAAATAAAATTTAATTTAAAAAAAATCAAAGTTGAATAAAAAAATTCTAGTCTCCCAAATTATAATGTTACTATAAAAAAGGTCAGCAAGTGGGTACCGCTTTGCTGTACAGTAGGTATCAAATGGGTCACTGTAAGGATGATATTAAATTTGAATTCAATGATAGAATATCATTGAATATGAAAAACGATTCTGAGAGGAGACCGTCTGTTAACCTAGGATATTTTATATTATATTTATATTGCCATTATTAATAATTTCAAAGACTCATAAAAAATTAGTTGGACTTTCTGGTAAATTTTTTTTTTAAATCTAGTGTTGAATTTTTAAACCTTAAATATGAATAGAAAATTTTTTGTGATTTCTTAACCACAAAACAATTTGCAAATATTCAAAATTTTGATGACCAAATTTTAACTTAACATGTCTATAAAAAGTTATAATTTATATATATCTTTTTGATTTTTTTATTACACTCTAAACTACTTACGTAAAACCTTGTTTTAAATTTTCAATCCTTAATTATAAAAATTGAACATTTTATACCTTTTTTAACTACAAAACAACTTGCAAATGTTCGATGGTGAATTTCGGTCAAAATTTGAAGTTTAAATGCTTATAAAAAAAAATTGACCCAATGTATTTTTATTATTTTTGATTTAATATTTAAACAACTTATGAAGAATCTTGTATTAATTTTTCTATCGATATTTAATAAAAAAAAAATTTGAAAAACCAAAAATGTATTAAACCTATAATTAGCTCAACAATTATCAAAATATTTTTTATATTTTTTGTGTATAGGAATTGATAATTTGAACATTAGGTAAAATGTCTAAGTGTCTACGGTAATTCTTTTTTAAATTACATTAAAATAAGAAAATCTTTCCCGGAGAAAACTGTTGAATATCCAATGTCCGATTTCAAACGCTCATAAAAAATTAGTTTGAGTTTCTGTAAAACTTTTTCTTTTTTAGAAAAGTAGAACAACTTATAGAAAATTTCGTGTTGAATTTTCAAATTTTAGATTTAAATAGAAATTTATTTAAGAATTTCCTAATTAAAAAAAACTGCATATTTTTGTGATTTTTACGTATTTTGTCGAAATTTTAACTTGAGGCGCTTATAAAAAAACTATTAAAGACATACCGCTCAATTTTTTATTTAATTTCCACTTACAAAAAGTTATGAAGAACATTGTATTACATTTTCAAGTTTTTTGACGGCCTCAAAATATTTTTATCGAGAATAATAAAAAAAAATAAAAAAAAAAATAGAAAATTACATATTATGTCTATAAAGAGCTCAAAATAAGTCAAAACATATTGAAACATATTTGAAATTTTATTGTGTATAGAAATTGCTTATATAAACATTTTATGAAATTTTCATGTATTTACGGTCATTATTTCTTCTGTTACACCAAAAATAAAAATAAATTTTGTCGAAAATTGGCTTCAAGTAAAAATTTCCTTTTTTATCTTAATTTTTTTTTTTTTGTTTTTCCCGGCGAGTTTAAAAACTATTTAGAACACTTTTACTGCCCTTAAACGTGGTGATAAAGATAAAAAAAAAAAAACCACACACACATTATAGAATCAATACATTCATCGCTCTGTTCTGAATCTAAAAAGACAGTTATATAAATCATTTTTATGAGAGAATTTTATTAATTATTGGAAAATATTATAGTTTTATTAATTTTTAATACCCAAACATAATTTTTATTAATTTACTATTTTTATTAATAATCTTATGTTATTAGTATTTTTAATTAATCATTTTTATTTAATATGTTATTTGTCAATTTCTTTTTATATTATTTGAATTAATTGTATATGACGTGGTAATCATTAATATTATTATTATTATCTTTTTTGGTCATTTTTATTAATAGTTTATATAAAAAAATGTATAATAATGATTACCGCGTCAACTTGGTAAATCCACATGGTTTATATTAGCAATTAGGGGCATTTGGTACATTTAGCAATTATTATAATTTATAACTTCTATAAGATTAATTAAAAAATAATTAGGTATAATTTATTAATGGAATTGACAAGTTGGTGGAAATTTAGAAAAAATGCTTTTTTGGTTTTTAAATCGTATCAATAATGTTAATAAAATGTCGGATCCCTGAAATGGAAATCAAGTTTTCTCGGAAACTGTTTGGTTACAAATTATCTGATGTCGGTTACAATTAGTTATTGAAAGGTTTCAAAATTTTAGAATTTTCCCAGAGTCGATTACACATGGCCAGGGTGTACGTCATAACTTCGTCACACATGACCAGGGTGCCGTACTTCACGTACGTCATAACTTCGTCTTTCTTCTAAATTGATGGGGGAGCGGTGAATTTGGCTTTTGTTTTTTGATTTCCGAATTTTCTTGTGATTTACAAATTTGGGGAATGAATTTACAATTATTTACAATGGATTTACAATTGTTTACAATTTGTCCGGAGTCGATAGCTCAAAGTGGGTGGGCTACCTGAACTTGGCCCCCCCTCATTTGTTTTTTGATTTCCGAGTTTTCTGGTGATTTACAAATTCGGGGAATGAATTTACAATTATTTACAATGGATTTACAATTGTTTACAATTTGTCCGGAGTCGATCGGTCAAAGTGGGGGCGCCAACTTCACGTACGTTGTTATACCTACAAGCAATGATGTTTAAATTTTACAATTTTTAATTTCAAATCGGACAAAATGATAATAGGCTAGACTGTACATTCTCATTACGTAGGTCATTGTAATGGAAGTGTTAAATTAAGCGTTACCCATTTCCGACGAAAATGACCTACCCAACGGTTAAAACGTCGCCTAGTTACTCGATTCACCTAAATTTTGTTATTATACTATTCCTTTTTCGCCCAGATTAGTTTAGATCAATAAATTGAAAATTAAGTCGGAAATGATTGTTGTTTTAATAAATTGAAATTTTAATTCATTTCCACGTTTTTGGACGGTCAATATATTACGTAGTACTAACATCATAATTATACATATAAATTATATAATGTAGTTATATTTGTGTATCGCTTAGCGTTACCCAAAAACACCAAGAGGATATATCACATTACTATAATGAAGCAGAACATAAACGTTTTAGTGTTTTACACAATGCTCAATCGCTGAATTGTACATGCATTTACGTTAGGTATTTGAACCGAAATCATATCTACTTAGTAGAGTAAAGTATAATCATTAAACATTAACATACATTTTACACTTTTACTTGTTAAAAAACTGTATGAATAACGTGCAACATTTTATTTGTATCAAACTTTTTTTGTAATATTATAAATAATTTCTTCAAAATTTGAATTTTTAATGCTTAATTTTGCCACCGACAAACAAATGTTATTAACACTATTCTAAAAGTAACTAAACATTTTGTAATTAATATTTTATTGATATGTTATCACTAAGTACCTTTATAGGTACTATACGTAATATACTTCGTACAGCTAAATAGTAAATAAGCCCTGTATGCTTTCAATAAATGTTTTGATTGATGATTAAAATATCATTTTTGACCTAATGAACAATTTGTTGAATGTCGAATCTACTGAATATTTATTATTTTTCCCTATACAGTTACTTACTTATAGGATATTAATAAAGTGTACTTTTACCAAAAAAATATGAGACTGTCTTAGTATAGTTTATTTTTATAGATTTTGCAGAAGCATACAAAAAATTTATTCCTGGTGGTATGTATGATTAATGTGTATTATAATCATTGATTATTTATAATGTAATATTGAAATTATATAAAGTTATTACTTGTTATCAATAACAAACAAAATCATGACTGATCTTTAAATACAAATTTGTGTACGAATACTGCTGCAATTCCTGTTTATTTTAAATACATGATAATTAAATTTAAAAAATAATTTTAAAACATCGAATTTTATTTGGAGTTTTTTTAAATTTATATTGATAATATTTTTTCCATCTCTGTAAAAAGTATAAGTAATATTTATCAAACTCAATACGTTTTTAAAATTATTTTTTTGATTTATAATAGTGGAACATTTTTATAGTATAAGTAATTATTATTAAAATCGTTTGGGTAAAAACTGGTTTTTATATACGTATACAACCGAGTTCTACGCGTTTGTGGAAGAGTAATACAAACACAATCAACAAATCTAATATCAATTTATTTTGCAGACAGTTATTACAGTCAACCGGCATCTCTCTTCTGTATAAATAATACTAATAATAGAAATTACATTAATTTTTTTAAGAAAATGTTTAACGTAAAAATAGACAATGTAACTAATTATTTTGTGAAAAATATAAATGAAATTGTATCATACAATATTATAATATATCATATTATATAACTTGATTCTAATTTTATTGTTGGTTTTTGTTAACTTCCAACTTGGGGTACATTTCAATATTTCAGCCCAATAAAATTATGAATTTTAATGATATATCATTAATATTTGTATGGACTTTTTTTTACATAATGATTAACAAAAAATGCACTTATGATAATTATTGTGAATAAAAATGTAATTTATTTTTACATTATTTATCTTGATAAATATAATTTGTGTTCTAGACTCTAGTAGTAATAAAAACTAGTATATATTATTATTCTTTATACAATATAGAAATACCTACCTCACGTTTTACATTAAACACAATTTAAATATAACAACAATATCCAACGACCCGGCAGGCTCGAGCTAAGTATAAAAAAAAACGCCTTAAAATGAACGCATCGGCAATCACAACGCGCGACAACTGCCGGGTATAATTACACGAAGCGTCGGAAATCACGAAAAAAAAATAGTTGTCCATGCATACCTAATTTCTTGTACAATAATTTAGTTTGACAATGCACCAATCTTATTGGAAATGTTCCGTAGAAGAGAATGCTGCACTTTTTAATCCGATCTGAACATTATAAATGGAGTTATAGCCAAATATATTATGAATTTTTATGGTAAAAAAAAAATGTTATTCGATAATATTCCCTGCGGCCCGCATGAAGTTCCCCGCCCACTGAGGAGATACACACACGCACTGAGCGTACGCGCGTGCTTTGTCATAGCGCTTGCGGCGGCGGTGTTTTCAGTTAATACCACGGTATAGAAGATAACGCACACGCGTGGCTGTGAATTGGGATTTTTGTCGGGTCCATACTTAGTGAAAAATTAAATAAAACACAAGTGTAACTTTCAAAACACAGACAGGTGTTAAAAATGAACTACCTATACCAAATATAAGGATTCACCTGATTTAAATCTTACCAAAAATGTTGAGCCTGAATTAAAGAAAAAAATTGAGTCGCCCCCCCTAGAAGTAAGTCTAAAAACGCCCCTGACTGCTGATTCCCAAGCTACTTTGTTACTATCGTATACTTTGAACAGTGTAACATTTGTATGATCTTCAAGACTTTCACTTTCATTAATTGAACATTTACGTATTTTACGTTTTGATGCCATTTTGCAACATTGAAAGTTGGTATAGAAAAATTAAATAAGATGTTAATATGTAATCACTAATAACACAAGTATAACAATATTGTATACAATTATACGAGTACTAAAACCAAGTCAAATATGATGAATAATAAACACGTAAATAAATAATAAATTACAATAATATTCATACATTGGAGGGAAAATTCATAAAATATATGGTTCTCATATATTATTATGAACATAGATAGTGCGCAAGTCGCACTTGCCCCATATTTCACCCCGCACAAGCCTACTCATAGCCTTAAGTGGCCCGGTGATTAGGCTTTCGTTTCCAGTCCATACTATCTTAGTCCGTGGTTAATACGTAACGGCTCGCGTATACATTCAAATTCAATATAATGTTCTTTCTTGCGTCGACCGCCGTCCGTCTTGCACGTCCAGCGTTATATGTTCTATTGACTGCCGTATTATAACCTCAAATACGAGCACGTTATTTTAACTGTGTATTATTTTATGTATTTTATACATAAAATTTTGTATTATTATTTTAACTGTGTGTTATTAACTGAGTAGGTACCTACTACCTACTGACTGCAGTATCAAAATACGTACACATTAAATTTTGAGAATGACTCGTTACTTTTTAAAAAAAATAAGACATAGACGTCGAGAAAACTACTTAAATCGTCGGGATGAAGCTCTCGCTTATCAAAAAATATATAGAGCTGTTCATAAATCCCAACCAGGTACACGTAAAAAGCATGATGTCTTGTATGCATTTAAAGGTTCACTTGAAAAGTGGACTAATAATGATTACAAGAACAACAACAATAATAATAATAATAATAACATAAAAAAAATTAGTGATATCCCAACAAAAACACTACGCCAAACTCCGTGTAAAAAAACGCTCTGTATAAAAAAAAACCACCTCAAAAAGTTGTGATATCATTTTATAGCTATGTATTTAAACTATATAGGAATAGATATATTATTATAATTTATGTTAAAATTCATTACTTATAAATTGAACAGCAAGTTTACAGCAAGATGACTTTAAAATTATAACACTTAATTAGTAATTTATAACAATTAATTTATATAACACTTAATTACAATGGCGTAGCCAGGATTTTTTTTCGGGGGGGGGGGGTGATCAATTTTTTACGCAGTGGTGGTTTAGTAATATACAATAAATTATTTTACCTGCATTATTTATTTAAAAAAAACAAGTAGTAATCAATTTTTTAGTAAAATGTAATTTAAGACTTTTTGATCAAATATCATAGACCATTAAAATAATAAAAAAATAAATTTTAAATTTTCTTAACTTTTCTGCAGCCCCCTCAGCCCCCCTGGCTACGCCACTGCTTAATTAGTATCACTTCAACTTTTTGAGGTGGTTTTTTTTTATACTGAGCGTTTTTTTACACGGAGTTTGGGGTAGTGTTTTTGTTGGCATAATAAACAACATGGACAAATATAAAGGTTTTATCATTGTTTTATGAAATAATAATTTTAAGAAAGTCTTACAATAATGTGTATTATTCTTTAAATTATTATTGTGATTTAACTTCTAATGGTGTTTCTCACAAGGCACGTAAATGTAATTCAATGTTCCTCACAAGATTTTGTCGTATACGCCTTACACAAAGGCTTGTCGTATAAAACAGATATTTTTCGGTTTCCAATTCCCAAACCATCAAACAAGTAAATATCAAAACTGGCCAGTACTAACGAGTACTGGATGAGAAAATATAACAGTGTCTTGCTACCTTGTCCAAAAGTGTTCTATCGCCGCAAACGTTTTAGTACGCACATTGAGATAACTCTAAAAAAAGTAAATGTATTTTTAAATACAAATTAATATCTCTTCAATATATGAATAAAATAAAATATAATAAAACCAATTTTACAACTATACAAAATAATAATTGAATTTTGTTGATTTGTCATTTTTCCTGCTCCTTATGAAATAATTATAATTATAATTATTATGAATCACTTAAAGTATTATTGTCATCCATCTCAATTCATAAAGTAGATGACCGGTCGTAGTGGTGTTGTGGCTGGTTCATCACACAACACAGGAATTTAATAATAATTAAGAGTAACACAATATAAAATTATGTACACTTTATTGATCAAATTGAAAGTGTTGTACACACAGTTCAGTTAAAGTAACACCTTGGTGCTCGGTGGTTTTTCAAAAATATAATCCTACACAAAACCTTTTTTTGACCGCTACTCTCGCATATACCTGTACATAAAGTATGTATATATACATATTATTATCTAATATCTATGTATCTATATGTACGCTAGACGCTCGTTCATAGAGTTTCGCAATTAAAGTTTTAATTATTGACCCATCGTTTATTGAAGACAATTTGATGCCTATCTGATAAATACACATTGTCATAAGATCATCACTCCTAGTGCTAGTCCTCACTTCTGTAGTGCTGGTGAAGGTGATTTGTAAGTTGATACAATAATACCAATTCTATTTTTAATTAATTTTTTTGATAAAAAAATTTCAAACTTATTTACCAAAAATCTTTATTGGTTTTAAACAAACATTAGAATATATGTATGAATTATATGATATACAATTGTTAAGTAGTATAATAATACAATATACAATATACAATAATAATAATAACACAATGGTTTTCACTTAGTTGGTATTTAAAAATAAAATTCATAAGGTTTTTAAGTTTTCAAATATATAAAAACAGTTTAAAAGATATAATAATAAAAATAATGATAAAAAATTGGCCAATATCCATAAAGATCCTTAATGAATCACCTAAAATACACCCACCCCTTCAAAAGCGTCTCAAAAATCCAAATTGGAATCTATATAGCGATAATATAACACAAAATCTTAGTGACAGGCAAATTTATCTTGTATTCGTAACAAATCAAATTTAAATTAATTTAACTATTGACCATTTTTGCAACATTAAGTATAATGACGGCACTCTATGATAAGCTGAAGAACTTCTCCTCAATTTACTCAGTGAAAAAGAACTCTTAAATATTGGAATAAATAAAAAAAGCACCCCCAAACACATTGGATACATAATAACTTCTTCAACAAGAAAACTACAAATAGAACGATTTCAATAAAAAACTCAATATCCTCCATACATGATATCTTCTTTCAGCTGGTCAATAAACTCAGTATACACACATCTGTTAAAAACAAAATCACATTCCCAAACCATCCCACTAGGTCGCTCGGCGGTCTCTCCGGTTGTATCGGCTGTACTAGCGCTAATCTCGATGGTGGTAGATGAACCCGGCAGCTGCGACGACCGTTGAAGAGGGGTTATGGGAACAAGAGGAAGAGTGGGTTATCTCAGCCAGACAGTGGTGGTCTCGATCTTCTCTGAGTTTCCTCAGAGGAAATGATGCACGGGCCACTATTTGGTGGTGACAGTGAACAAAATCGACGCTGGTCGCGGGTCCGACTGCGACTGCAGCGCAGAAACCGCATTACCATCGACGCCAACAGGTTGTTTGAGATTGCGTGAGACGGTGTCGCAGCCTTGGACTACAAACTTATCGTTTCTAGTTTGCTACTACCCGTCTACTATTATGTCGGCAGGGAAGCTACTCAGTAATATAAGATTCTGGAACGCCAGGTGCGGGGGTAATGACGATATAGTTGGTGATGGTAGTTCTGACTAGTTCTGTCACCACCAAATAGTGGCCCGTGCATCATTTCCTCTGAGGAAACTCAGAAGAGACCGCCGATTAAACAAAATCTGACAAAATAATATTGTAAAATTAGCGATGGGTAATTTTAAAACGATTTCGTAGTTGCTGGCGCCGTTGCAACCGCTGCACATAGGAGTATTTGTATGATATAACCGATCAAAATTATTTATTGATTTTTTTTGCAATTTTATTGTATAAAACATACAATTTTACCTTAATTAATTGTTTAAACTAAATATTTTTATAAATTAGAAGGAAAAAAAATAAAACAATAAATTACTTTAATCAGAATCATACTGTTTGCCGTCATTTTCTCCATCATCATATTCGTCTTCTTCTTCATCATCATCTTCATTGTCGTCATCTTCTTCATCATCACCTTCTTCACTATCTTCCATACTTCTTCCACTATCGTGATCGTCTTTATTTGGTGGTATTGGTGGTGCGCTTGCGATCATTAGATTGACTGCCTCTTTTGAAAAGGGCTCAGTTTTCTTGTGGTGCCTTTTTCTGCAGTTACTTATACATGGATCTGAACTAAGTAGTAGCCAATGCAATATATCTCTGTTGCAATCCACTCGTGAAAATTTTCGAGCGAATTGCAATCTGTATTGCCGATAGTGCTTGTTGCGGGCTTCAGATGCTTCTTCCGATAACTGGCCAATTGGTAGAATTGCATGAGTTATCACGGCACCATGAACCAAGACTTTGTGTATAGTTGGTGTCATGGGATGCCAATCATACAGATCTACATACATTTTTGCAGTTTCGAGTGCAAATATATCAAATTTAACAGGATCAATGCTATAGCCACTCGAAATCACTTCAAGTATAATTTTGAATTTAACTATCAAATCTATATTGATTCCAGTTATCCGAGAAGAACATTCCGGGTTGGCAAAAAATCGTCTTGAAGTGTTGCCGTCATTGGTATTCCCAAATCCCGCTTTGGGAATATCTACCAAAAGTCCCATTTCATCTTTGAAGTCTCTTTGTATTTTTTCTTTTGTTTCCTTAACAACTTTTTTGTCTTCGGGAGATCGTGCCTGCCACTTTTTCAGTGGCATTTTATAAGCCACATGAAGAAGCGATTCGAAAAATCGAATTCTAGAATGAAGAATTGAGAGTCCAAACTTCAGTGATTCTACATCAATTTCTTTTGGTTGGATTAATTTATTAAAATCCTTTGAAGTTTGTCCACAAATGAAGCATCTCATGGTGGAAGCAGTATCGGTGGCTGCATTTCACACTTTTCCGTCAACCATTGTTAGCATCATTGTATGCTTTATTTTGCCTGTTCCATTAGGAGTGGACACATCTGTTTCTGTTAGGGCCTTGATTTGGTTTTCGATGTATCTTATTTCATCTTTAGTTACTAATTTAGATTCAGCGATGAAACGTATATGTATGGGTCTGCAGAATCTAGTAGATGAAGTGACTGGGTTTTGTCATATAATTTTGTTATCTTCTCTATCAATAATAACAACTAATCTTAAAGTAACAAATGAGGTTTGGAAAATATTTGCGTCACTGTCATTGCCGTTTTGAAATTTTTGTTTGTACTGGGTCTGTTGCGACCCGTCACAACCCCATTTTGATAGTAAAACTATATTTTTCTTTTCTTCTTCTGAACATGTTTTTACTACCTCTTCGAGGTATTTGTACAAACGCAATGCAGTATGGTCAAGTAGGGCTTGAAGTCGAACTTCGGAACAGGTTTCAGTCACTGTTATCGATTCCTCGATAGGGTAACATTCCGTTTTGGCTTTTTTTTATCAATGAGTAGCAGGGATAAATGTTTTTGCTAGCACTTTGTATTACTTCCCACTGTTTTCTGATGAAGTCGCCTTCTACAAAAATCGCTAATGCCTCTTGTGGTGTAAATTTCTTAATTATTAATTGCTTTTGAGCAGTAGTAATAATTTTACGACATTTTGTAGCTCTATTTGGTGTGGTAGTCAAGAATTTAATTAATTTAATTAATTATTTCCTGATGTGCGCTGACTTACACTGGCTGCATATGTCAACTCCTCAACTGATACCTGCTCGCGTAGATTCTTTGTTTTTCTGCGCTTACTACAATCACTTAGCTCTTTGAATGCTTTGGATGGTCGTCCGGGTTTCAACGTCGTTGTTGGCTTTACAGGCCAGTAAGGCAGTTCAATCGATGATTTGAGCCAATTTTCATTGTTTTTTTATGAAAAGCTCGTCTTTATAACTAGCCTCAATCCATTTCTTTTTGTAATCGCTCTTAAAAAACTTTAAAGAGTGACTTAAGACATTTTTGTTTTCCTCTGGACATTTAGTTATTTTCATAAGTTTTTCATCCAACAACAAATACTTTTCCTCTAGTCTCTTACCTTTAAAATCTTTTAACATTTCACATAATTGGCTTCGAGAAAATATCTTAGACGTTAACTGAGAAGCTGCAAGCCAAATAATAAAAATACTTAAAATTAAAGATGTTACAAAAAATTTTCTGTAACAAATTATATAATATTCAACATAATAAAATCTGCAAAATTCATCTAAAAATAGTCCTTACATTTGGAAAAGTTCATAACTTTTATTTTAAAAATAAATGAAGATTGTAAATCAGTTTTAATACTGTCTGACTTTTAGGTTTTACAAAATTATCAAGGAACCATGTATTAAAAATTGTTTTGTTGTTTTTCTCTTGCAACTTTTTGTTATTTCAGTTTATAGAAAAAATGTATATGCCAAATTACCTTACAAACAATATTTTGTATAAGAAAAATATATCAATCCTACTCCTAGATTTTTTGTTGATAGAAGTCATTTACAGAAATATAAGAAAAAAATTGAGCATCTTAGTAATATAATAATAATTTCTTTGATATGCTCAGAATCAAAATGGCGGATAAGGGCAGAAAATGTTATGGTAGTTTATAATTAATAAATGTGCTGGTTTAATGCCCATCAAAAATATATACTCCGACAATACCATACTTAAAAACAAAAACACATTATCTAATTATTTTTGGTTAAAATTAACATCCATATTAGACTTTAAAATAATTCGGAAAAGCATAATATAATCGGTGAATCAATAAATTTTTGCTACAAATTGAATACGTACCTTCCTTTTTCATTTTTAAAATAATTTTTTTCCAATTCAACCATGCAATATCAAAATATTAAATGATACAAATAAATATAAATGAAAGTACCGAAAACCAATTATATGCAATTCGGACAATAACTAGGTTACGACTGACTGTGCGACGAGTGGCAAGCGTTTAAGAAATTTTACTGATAACCATTTGACAGACCGATTAGGTAGCTTTAATAATCGTAGTGCTAACGACTTTTTTGATTAACTTGCTGATTGTGACTAATGATCGGTTTTATTATACAAATACACCTATGTGCGCTGTTTATACCTTTGATGAATGAAATTTTGCGTTGGCTATTTTCGTTTTAATTGACGATGGGCGCGACATACGGCATACGACGCACAACGCCATCTCTTGAGCGTTGTATACGTTTCACTTTTACCAGACCGGCCTCTTAATCAATGGTTCGTTCTCATTATTCCTAGGAAATTAATAAAAATGTAATAGTATTAAACTCTTGTTTTAATATTGTTTATAATAAAATATTATTTTAAAACATCAAAATATTAATTTGGTTTGCAACGTTAATATCATATTATTATTTTAATTATTTAATTATTTAATTTTAATTTTCAAATGTATTGCTTTCAATTGATAGCTGTAAAGTGGTAAAAAATAAAGTTGTAAAATCTGAGTGAAATGATTTACGATTCAAGATAAACATTAACCATATACATATGAGTCAGTCAAATATCCATCAAAGAACAATGTAAAATGAAGAAGTGATGGGTGTGATATAAAATGTGCAACTGTTATAAATGAGTAATTTGATAATTAAATTAATGAATAATTACAATTTTTATTATTATAAATTAATGACTTGGAAATAAAGTAATTGTAATATTAAATATTTATAAATTTGATAAATTAATTAACATACCAGTTAGGATTATCTCTCACTGCGCAATCTTCATCATCCACTATTTGCATTCCCAAATTAGCTTTGCAGTTGTTATGTTTCGTACTTGGGTCCGAATTAACGTTTGGTCTGGTATTATGGTGGCAACGATAACGTTTCTATGTGAAAATTGGATAAGTTGTTATATGGGTACCTATTAATTTATATAGTGATAAATGATAATATATTACCTTCAAAATAATTGTATTGGAAGATGGTTTTAATACATTCGTTGCTAAATATGTTATTTTATTTTGAATTCACATTGCCATAATCCCAGGAATAATTTGTTCGACTCTAAGAACCTGAAAGAACAACACAGTTTATGTACTCATGAAAACATAGCGACAGCAGTTACAACGATTATACTACGTAATAACGTATTTTTTACCAGTAATTTTGTGGTTTTTTTTCGTTTTTATACATGGACAATGAAGTAACACCCGCAAAAAGAAATCGGCGTGGGAAGGTAAACATATTCATATATATAAATTAGCTATGATTTTGTGAACCACTGTATACACGTTTCCGAGTAGTGGGAATGAAACCACGGTAGGAGAATAATCGGCTAGCAATTGTTGAGAGCGTCAGTCTCGATGCGCTGTTTACGGTCGGACTCTCGTGAGCCGAAGTATACAAGTATATATATAAATATGAAAAAAGGTGGTATGATCATACCTAAAAAATAACAATTAAAACTAAATTACCTATTACTATCGATACAACGCGCAGATCGCTGTATATAGGTCACAACAGAGAACAAGATCAGTGTAAACAATTACATAAGCAACAGCTTATCTGATGCGGTGACGGCAAACAGCTGAAGCTTGGACCGCAGTGGCAACAATGTTCCCACTTTGATGGAGCGCAGACGTATACGATTGCGTCGTGATGATATTGGCACCACTGGCCAGCGATGTGGTAACCGGTTTTGCAAACACACGACGCAGTGTACTGTTCACGGCGGGTAAGACTCACGAGAGCCAACGAGATTATAACGTCGCAAATGGCGGCCGACACGTGTGTCGATGTAACGATTTTGACGCCGGATATAAGGCCGAGCGACAACAAACCGGATAAAAGTAACAACGTAAATGACAACGCGGAGATGCTCGTCTGCGTTACGGACGCGTAGAATAACACGCCACCGACAAGTTCATTGCAACAACGCGAAACACAATAGCGTTCGGCACTGCGAGTTGACACGGGGGCACGCACGGGAAAGTTCGCGAATTAAGAACTGTGATGTAGAGAATCACTGAAGCGCACACAGCGCGTAGGATACGACGAAAACGGGCGACGCACACTCACTACCAAGCCGCACAATAGCGGAAAAACAACGGAGGACGGATTGTTCAGCGGAAACAACGGATACAACCTCGTCGTCCGGCACAACGGTGCAAAGAGGAACGGACTAGGACGAACGCACAATATTCGGACGTAGAACAGCCAAAAAGGCGGACAAAGTGTACAGCGAATAACAAAGGCGGCGCCGCGGGTACGGACGAACGACTCTGACCGGCGAGGCACAAAGATGTGTAAAGACTGGTTGTACGGCAGGCAGCGGCGGCAGCGATAGCGACTGGCAGGGCGAAAATATTGGGGATGAGGACGAGGGTTAGGGACGGGATCGAACCCCTTCAAATGTTCGACGCCCGTCGCGACGTCTACTGGTGACGGTGCACAAACTATAATTGTATGACGTGGATAGAATTCTAGTTGCATCTTATCTATCTAGAATAAAATCAAGAAGTTTTCTAACAAAGAAAGCTAATATACTAGAGTACAATAAATCCAGCAGTTAATCATCTAGAGACGAATAAATCATTTGAAACCATATTATTTTTATAAAGACTACTTATCGTTAAAATTAAGATGAACTGCATTCATACGCCAGGTATCAATTAAAGATGGACTCGTCGTCGCTAGGTAAATAAAAATAGGCTAGGCAATATGTTGGAAAAAAGAGATAGACAGAAGTGACCAAACTTATTATAAATGCGAGACGGAAAGTCGACAAGAAGGTGCAGTGGTTCCAAAAATATGAGATGTTTCTGTTGCAAAGAAGTAAGCCACCTTATCTCAGACTGCAAGGCTGTAGGGTGTATACAAAATTATTAATCTTAATCTATACTTATATATAAAGACGAAACCATTCAGATGTATGGTCGAGGTAGTCAGGATAACTACCGGATCAATTTTCGTAGGCGTTACGTCAAAATATTTGTCAATATCCTCTAAATTTCATAGACCATGTTACGTAAAATTTACCCCTTAATTCAACCAATACATTTGTAAAACACAGGTTTGTCATTTTTTTTTTGAACAAATGTGTAAAGTGCTTAGATGATCTATTTAATGAGACAAGTTCAATATATTATTTATTAAATAGAAATGATGAAAATAAAAATTCACCAGTGGCGCTATCTTTCTAGTAAACTAATAAAGTTTAAGTGCATAATAATTTAAAAACAGACTGACTGATTAGGCTAATTTTTTTTTAAATGTCTATAAAATTTTTTTTTATATTTTAGTTTTTCATATATTTTTTTTTCTTCCTGAATATTTATATTTATATAAAAATGCGCAGGTTTAATTTTATTTATTCTTGGTTGATGAGTGATTTTTTTTTTTTTTGTGAATCATTTTGCGTTTCCCATATATCTATATTGTGGGATCTGCGTGTTTGAGATACATTAACCCCATACCCATATGGTATATAAACCAACGTTTAAACATTGATTTTGGAATGTATATTTGTATAATATTATAATATATTATTGATATAAAAACTTCATTTAGGTGCCTACTTCAAAATGCTCATAGACAATTTATTTTGCAGACAGTTATTACAGTCAACCGGCATCTCTCTTCTGTATAAATAATACTAATAATAGTAATTACATTAATTTTTTTATGAAAATGTTTAACGTAAAAATAGACAATGTAACTAATTATTTTGTGAAAAATATAAATGAAATTGTATCATACAATATTATAATATATCATATTATATAACTTGATTCTAATTTTATTGTTGGTTTTTGTTAACTTCCAACTTGGGGTAAGTACATTTCAATATTTCAGCCCAATAAAATTATGAATTTTAATGATATATCATTAATATTTGTATGGACTTTTTTTTACATAATGATTTACAAAAAATGCACTCATGATAATTATTGTGAATAAAAATGTATTTTCTTTTTTTACATTATTTATCCTAATAAATATAATCTGTGTTCTAGACTTTAGTCGTAATAAAAATTAATATATATTATTATTCTCTCTAATCACAAGTCTTACATTAAACAACATTTAAATATAACAACATTATAATATACAACATGGACAAATATAAAGGTTTTATCATTGTTTTATGAAAAAATAATTCTAAGAAAGTGCTACAATAATATATATTTGTTAAACAAATTTCAAACTTATTTAGCAAAAATCTTTATTGGTTTTAAACAAACATTAGATATGTATATATTATATGATAAAAAAATTGTTAAGTAGTATAATAATACAATATACAATATACAATAATTATAATAATAATACAATGGTTTTCACTTAGTTGGTATTTAAAAATAAAATTCATAAGGTTTTTTAAGTTTTCAAATATATAGAAACAGTTTAAAAGATATAATAATAAAAATAATGATAAAAAATTGGCCAATATCCATAAAGATCCTTAATGAATCACCTAAAATACACCCACCCCTTCAAAAGCGTCTCATAAATCCAAATTGGAATCTATATAGCGATATTATAACACAAAATCTTACTGACAGGCAAATTTATCTTGAATTCGTAACGAATCAAATTCAAATTAATTTAACTATTGACCATTTTTGCAACATTATACTAGAAGCCGCTAACAAGACTATTGGCAGAACCAATTTATGAAAAAAAAACAGTTCCCCTACGGAATAAAGATTGCAACGATGCAATTAAGACATATAAAAAGCGTTAAACAGATTCAAAAAACCAAACTAGCTGACGACCATATAAACATAAAAAAAGCTCGTGCTCAAGTAATATTTATTACCAAAAAATCCGATACCCATTTGTGAAACACTCCACATACTTGAAATGATATTCGACAACAAACTCAAATGGACCTCAAACATAAAAAAAATTAAATGTACCTGCAAAATCCGAATGAACATCATACAATTACTTTCGCACCATACATGGGGTGTCAGCATGAAATCACTCAACACAGTTTATAAATCTCTTATATTATCACGAATACAGTACGGTTCCCAAATTTATATATCAGAAAAGAAAATCTCTTGAAAATATTAGATCCAATTCATAACGAAAGGATTCGTTAATTAACAGGAGCTTTTAGAACCAGTCCCACTGACGGCACTCTATGATATGCTGAAGAACTTCCCCTCAATTTAATCAGTGAAAAAGAACTCTTAAAAATTGGAAAAAATAGAAAAAGCACCCCCAAACAAATTGGATACATTCACTTCTTCAAAAACAAAACTACAAATAGAACGATTTCAATAAAAAACTCAATACCATCCATACAATGCTAACGTTCATGGAAATAACGAAATAGAAGTTATAAAGGTAGATATCGACAGTGAGCCTAGTGATTGTTCATCTAGACAATTATCTAGTGATGAACAAAATCAGGTACGTTTACGGAACACAAACTTCCAAATGCACCTAGATAATGGCGATGAGCGACGTTCACGTGAAAACAATGATTGAAGAAATTTGCACTTAAATATTTGACTGACTCATATATATATAATTAATGTTTATCTTGAATCGTAAATCATTTCACTCAGATTTTACCAGTTTACAGCTATCAATTAAAAGCAATAAATTTGCTTTGATAGTAATAAAAATAAAAATTAAATAATTAAATAATTAAAATTAAAATATGATATTAACGTTGCAAACCAAATTAATATTTTGATGTTTTAAAATAATATTTTATTATAAACAATATTAAAACAAAAGTTTAATACTATTACATTTTTATTTATTCCCTAGGAATAATGAAAACGAACCATTGATTAAGAGGCCAGTCTGGTAAAAGTGAAACGTATACAACGCTCAAGAGATGGCGTTGTGCGCCGTATGCCGCTGTCGCGCCCATCCTCAATCAAAACGAAAATAGCCAACGTGGAATTTCATTGCAATATCGAAGGTATAAACACCGGTTGAAACAGCGCCAACAACTACGAAATCGTTTTAAAATTACCCATCGCCAATTTTAAAATATTATTTTATTATTTACAATACATTCATTAGGAACGTCACAAACCAAAAATTTTGTAGTGGAAAAAGAATATAAATGATAACGTTCAAGGAAATAACGCAATAGAAGTTATAAAGGTAGATATCGACAGTGAGCCTAGTGATTGTTCATCTAGACAATTATCTAGTGATGAACAAAATCAGGTACGTTTACGGAACACAAACTTCCGAACGCACCTAGAAAATAGCGATGAGCGTCGTTCAAGTGAAAACAATGATTGAAGAAATTTGCCCTATAAGTCACAACGATGGTAAAGGATTTGTGATTGGCAAATATTGAAATACTTCATGGTATAAAAAGAATAGTCGATGCTCTATATACAACAATAGTTGAGCCGATTGATGGACCAGCGGAAGAAGCAAGACCAGAAAAAGAAAAGAAATCGGCAGGTGACACTATTTAGAATGACAATCCAGGCATTAGGGAAAGATTCATCATGAGTAACATAAGTCAAATGTTATAACCATTAAAGAATTAAATGCCACACGTAGTTCCCCCTGACATTGTAGAATTGTCTGCTTCGGTCTTGTTAAATTATATAGATTCAAAAGTGTAGCAGGTGGAAAAATTGACATATAAAATTGTCTCCGGGCAAAGAAGAACTACACAGCCACCATCCTGTGTATCGACCTCTACCAGTCAGATTTTCAAGATTTCTCAAAAACTCGGATACACATCATACTCGTCTAGACCTCAGCCTGGACGACGACGAGCCAAGTCAACAGGAAGCAGGCTCTTCGACCGGGTCAGACGACGTGTGCTAGTCAGAACTACCATCACCAACTGTATCGCCATTACCCCCACACCTGGCGTTCCAGAATGTTATATTACTGAGGAGCTGCCCTGCCGACATAATAGTAAACAGGTAGTAGAAACCATAAGTTTGTAGCCCAATGCTGGGACACTGTCTCAGATTTCCTAGGAAACATGAAAACGAACCATTGGAGGCCGTTCTATTAAAAGTGAAACGTATACAACGCTCAAGAGATGGCGTTGTGCGCCGTATGCCGCTGTCGCGCCCATCGTCAATCAAAACGAAAATAGCCAACGTGGAATTTCATTGCAATATCAAAGGTATAAACAGCGTTTGAAACAGCGCCAGCAACTACGAAATCGTTTTAAAATTACCCATCGCCAATTTTAAAATATTATTTTATTATTTACAATACATTCATTAGGGACTTCACAAACCAAAAATTTTGTAGTGGAAAAAGAATATAAATGATAACGTTCAAGGAAATAACGAAATAGAAGTTATAAAGGTAGATATCGACAGTGAGCCCAGTGATTGTTCATCTAGAGAATTATCTAGTGATGAACAAAATCAGGTACGTTTACGGAACACAAACTTCCAAATGCACCTAGATAATGGCGATGAGCGACGTTCACGTGAAAACAATGATTGAAGAAATTTGCACTTAAATATTTGACTGACTCATATATATATGGTTAATGTTTATCTTGAATCGTAAATCATTTCACTCAGATTTTACCAGTTTACAGCTATCAATTGAAAGCAATAAATTTGCTTTGATAGTAATAAAAATAAAAATTAAATAATTAAATATTTAAAATTAAAATATGATATTAACGTTGCAAACCAAATTAATATTTTGATGTTTTAAAATAATATTTTATTATAAACAATATTAAAACAAAAGTTTAATACTATTACATTTTTATTTATTCCCTAGGAATAATGAGAACGAACCATTGATTAAGAGGCCAGTCTGGTAAAAGTGAAACGTATACAACGCTCAAGAGATGGCGTTGTGCGCCGTATGCCGCTGTCGCGCCCATCGTCAATCAAAACGAAAATAGCCAACGTGGAATTTCATTGCAATATCGAAGGTATAAACACCGGTTGAAACAGCGCCAGCAACTACGAAATCGTTTTAAAATTACCCATCGCCAATTTTAAAATATTATTTTATTATTTACAATACATTCATTAGGAACGTCACAAACCAAAAATTTTGTAGTGGAAAAAGAATATAAATGATAACGTTCAAGGAAATAACGCAATAGAAGTTATAAAGGTAGATATCGACAGTGAGCCTAGTGATTGTTCATCTAGACAATTATCTAGTGATGAACAAAATCAGGTACGTTTACGGAACACAAACTTCCGAACGCACCTAGAAAATAGCGATGAGCGTCGTTCAAGTGAAAACAATGATTGAAGAAATTTGCCCTATAAGTCACAACGATGGTAAAGGATTTGTGATTGGCAAATATTGAAATACTTCATGGTATAAAAAGAATAGTCGATGCTCTATATACAACAATAGTTGAGCCGATTGATGGACCAGCGGAAGAAGCAAGACCAGAAAAAGAAAAGAAATCGGCAGGTGACACTATTTAGAATGACAATCCAGGCATTAGGGAAAGATTCATCATGAGTAACATAAGTCAAATGTTATAACCATTAAAGAATTAAATGCCACACGTAGTTCCCCCTGACATTGTAGAATTGTCTGCTTCGGTCTTGTTAAATTCTATAGATTCAAAAGTGTAGCAGGTGGAAAAATTGACATATAAAATTGTCTCTGGGCAAAGAAGAACTACACAGCCACCATCCTGTGTATCGACCTCTACCAGTCAGATTTTCAAGATTTCTCAAAAACTCGGATACACATCATACTCGTCTAGACCTCAGCCTGGACGACGACGAGCCAAGTCAACAGGAAGCAGGCTCTTCGACCGGGTCAGACGACGTGTGCTAGTCAGAACTACCATCACCAACTGTATCGCCATTACCCCCACACCTGGCGTTCCAGAATCTTATATTACTGAGGAGCTGCCCTGCCGACATAATAGTAGACGGGTAGTAGAAACCATACGTTTGTAGTCCAAAGCTGCGACACCGTCTCACGCAATCTCAAACAACCTGTTGGTGTCGACGGTAATGCGGGTTCAGCGCAGCAGTAGCAGTCGGACCCGCGACCAGCGTCGATTTTGTTCACTGTCAGTGGCCCGTGCATCATTTCCTCTGAGGAAACTCAGGGAAGATCGAGATCACCACTGTCTGGCTGAGATGACCCACTCTTCCTCTTGTTCGCACAAAACCTCTTCAACGGTCGTCGCAGCTGCCGGGTTCATCCACCACCACCACCATCAACATTAGCGCTAGTAAAGACGCTACAACCGGAGAGACCGCCGATTATTATGTAAATAATAAAATAATATTGTAAAATTAGCGATGGGTAATTTTTAAAACGATTTCGTAGTTGCTGGCGCCGTTGCAACCGCTGTTTATACCTTTGATGAATGAAATTTTGCGTTGGCTATTTTCGTTTTAATTGACGATGGGCGCGACATACGGCATACGACGCACAACGCCATCTCTTGAGCGTTGTATACGTTTCACTTTTACCAGACCGGCCTCTTAATCAATGGTTCGTTCTCATTATTCCTAGGAAATTAATAAAAATGTAATAGTATTAAACTCTTGTTTTAATATTGTTTATAATAAAATATTATTTTAAAACATCAAAATATTAATTTGGTTTGCAACGTTAATATCATATTATTATTTTAATTATTTAATTATTTAATTTTAATTTTCAAATGTATTGCTTTCAATTGATAGCTGTAAAGTGGTAAAAAATAAAGTTGTAAAATCTGAGTGAAATGATTTACGATTCAAGATAAACATTAACCATATACATATGAGTCAGTCAAATATCCATCAAAGAACAATGTAAAATGAAGAAGTGATGGGTGTGATATAAAATGTGCAACTGTTATAAATGAGTAATTTGATAATTAAATTAATGAATAATTACAATTTTTATTATTATAAATTAATGACTTGGAAATAAAGTAATTGTAATATTAAATATTTATAAATTTGATAAATTAATTAACATACCAGTTAGGATTATCTCTCACTGCGCAATCTTCATCATCCACTATTTGCATTCCCAAATTAGCTTTGCAGTTGTTATGTTTCGTACTTGGGTCCGAATTAACGTTTGGTCTGGTATTATGGTGGCAACGATAACGTTTCTATGTGAAAATTGGATAAGTTGTTATATGGGTACCTATTAATTTATATAGTGATAAATGATAATATATTACCTTCAAAATAATTGTATTGGAAGATGGTTTTAATACATTCGTTGCTAAATATGTTATTTTATTTTGAATTCACATTGCCATAATCCCAGGAATAATTTGTTCGACTCTAAGAACCTGAAAGAACAACACAGTTTATGTACTCATGAAAACATAGCGACAGCAGTTACAACGATTATACTACGTAATAACGTATTTTTTACCAGTAATTTTGTGGTTTTTTTTCGTTTTTATACATGGACAATGAAGTAACACCCGCAAAAAGAAATCGGCGTGGGAAGGTAAACATATTCATATATATAAATTAGCTATGATTTTGTGAACCACTGTATACACGTTTCCGAGTAGTGGGAATGAAACCACGGTAGGAGAATAATCGGCTAGCAATTGTTGAGAGCGTCAGTCTCGATGCGCTGTTTACGGTCGGACTCTCGTGAGCCGAAGTATACAAGTATATATATAAATATGAAAAAAGGTGGTATGATCATACCTAAAAAATAACAATTAAAACTAAATTACCTATTACTATCGATACAACGCGCAGATCGCTGTATATAGGTCACAACAGAGAACAAGATCAGTGTAAACAATTACATAAGCAACAGCTTATCGGATGCGGTGACGGCAAACAGCTGAAGCTTGGACCGCAGTGGCAACAATGTTCCCACTTTGATGGAGCGCAGACGTATACGATTGCGTCGTGATGATATTGGCACCACTGGCCAGCGATGTGGTAACCGGTTTTGCAAACACACGACGCAGTGTACTGTTCACGGCGGGTAAGACTCACGAGAGCCAACGAGATTATAACGTCGCAAATGGCGGCCGACACGTGTGTCGATGTAACGATTTTGACGCCGGATATAAGGCCGAGCGACAACAAACCGGATAAAAGTAACAACGTAAATGACAACGCGGAGATGCTCGTCTGCGTTACGGACGCGTAGAATAACACGCCACCGACAAGTTCATTGCAACAACGCGAAACACAATAGCGTTCGGCACTGCGAGTTGACACGGGGGCACGCACGGGAAAGTTCGCGAATTAAGAACTGTGATGTAGAGAATCACTGAAGCGCACACAGCGCGTAGGATACGACGAAAACGGGCGACGCACACTCACTACCAAGCCGCACAATAGCGGAAAAACAACGGAGGACGGATTGTTCAGCGGAAACAACGGATACAACCTCGTCGTCCGGCACAACGGTGCAAAGAGGAACGGACTAGGACGAACGCACAATATTCGGACGTAGAACAGCCAAAAAGGCGGACAAAGTGTACAGCGAATAACAAAGGCGGCGCCGCGGGTACGGACGAACGACTCTGACCGGCGAGGCACAAAGATGTGTAAAGACTGGTTGTACGGCAGGCAGCGGCGGCAGCGATAGCGACTGGCAGGGCGAAAATATTGGGGATGAGGACGAGGGTTAGGGACGGGATCGAACCCCTTCAAATGTTCGACGCCCGTCGCGACGTCTACTGGTGACGGTGCACAAACTATAATTGTATGACGTGGATAGAATTCTAGTTGCATCTTATCTATCTAGAATAAAATCAAGAAGTTTTCTAACAAAGAAAGCTAATATACTAGAGTACAATAAATCCAGCAGTTAATCATCTAGAGACGAATAAATCATTTGAAACCATATTATTTTTATAAAGACTACTTATCGTTAAAATTAAGATGAACTGCATTCATACGCCAGGTATCAATTAAAGATGGACTCGTCGTCGCTAGGTAAATAAAAATAGGCTAGGCAATATGTCGGAAAAAAGAGGTAGACAGAAGTCACCAAACCTGTTATAAATGCAAGATGGAAAGTCATACTACAAGAAGGCGCAGTGGTTCCAAAAATATGAGATGTTTCGGTGGCAAAAAGTAAGGTACCTTATCTCAGACTGCAAGGCTGTAGGGTGTATACAAAATTATTAATCTTAATCTATACTAATATATAAAGACGAAACCATTTAGATGTATGGTCGAGGTTATCTGGATAACTTCTAGATCAATTTTCGTAGGAGTTACGTAAAAATATTTGTCAATATCCTCTAAATTTCATAGACCATGTTACTTAAAAGTTACCTCTTACTTCAACCAATAAATTTGTAAAACAGAGGTTTGTTATTTTTATTTTGAACAAATGTGTAAGGTGCTTAGATGATCTATTTAATGAGACAAGTTCAATATGTTATTAATTAAATAGAAATGATGAAAATAAAAATTCACAAAAGGCGCTATCTTTCTGGTAATCTAATAAAGTTTATGTGCATAATAATTTAAAAACAGACAGACTGCTTGGGCTAATTTTTTTTTAAATGTCCATAAAATTTTTTTTTATATTTTAGTTTTTCATTTATTTATTTATTTTTTTTTTGAAATATTATTTTTATTTTTTCTTTCTGGATATTTATATAAAAATATGCAGGTTTAATTATATTTATTTTTGGTTGATGAGTGATTTCATTTTTTTTTGTGAATCATTTTTCGTTTCCTATTTTTCTATATTGTGGGATCTGCGTGTATGAGATACATTAACCCCATACCCATATGGTATATAAATGAAGCGTTAAAACTTTTATTTTGGAATGTATATGTGTATAATATTATAATATATTATTGATATAGAAACTCTATTTAGGTGCCTACTTCATACTAACAATCATAATATTATCGCCTTACATATTTTGTTCTTCGGATTGATTTATTTTCCGTAATATAGAGCAAAGAGGAAAAATTGAAAACATGTGTTGAAAATGCCTTGAGTTTTTGCAGCATATTTTATTTTTGTATTTATTATTAAATTAGGTGATGAAAAAAAAATGCAATAATCTACCCAGATAGCGTTTACAGAAAATATCGAATTATTCGTTGTGACTGATAACACTTATTATGAACATTAATTCTTTCATTTTTCGAAACAGAATATTTTTTGGTGTATTTCATACATACAAACTATGTAGTTATAATAGTTATTATAATAGTGAAACCGCTTGAAAATAAATTCAATAATTCTTCATAAAATGTTCATAACCTAATTGAAATATAGTTAAAATTTTTACGAAATTCACAAATTAGGTCATTGTTAAAATTTGTAAATCTGCGGTATTTAAATATCTTAGGTTTGAAAATTTAGTACAATGTTCCTTATACTTTTTTTTGTTGGAAGTTCCGTTTTATTCCATGCACCTATTTAGACAGTTTTAAGGTACTCCGGTATTGACTTATATGGTAATAACTGCTAGTAATAGTATATAGAATAATATTTAAACAATACATATATAATATAATGTGTGATTTGTTTTTGGCAAAAATAAGTTAACCACCTATATATTACTAAAAAACAATATTTATATTTAATAATAGTTTTCAATCTGTTTAAAGGTCTATAGTAAAACTAAAAAGAAATGATTTTTTTTATTGAGTGAAATGGGTAGTATGGAAATTCAAAAAAGTAGAATTTTGGTGGTCTAAAAAATATAGTTGAATATATTTTATTTCTGAGTTTAAAATTTAAAATTTGAGTCTCCCGTTACACGTGACGTCAACTCCGTCAATTTCCGTAAAAACAGGAATTATGATGCAAAGCAAATTATTGAACAAATCGATTTTATTTTTTTGTGTTCATAATATGGTGCGTACAAATTACATATAACAAACATGGTTTTTACAGAAAAAAAATTGGAAAAGTTGCCCTGAAAATTGAAGAAGTATGGAAACAATAATAGTGCCTTCTTCGATGGGATTTATGTATAATTTCTGTTTAATATGAGGTTTCCATTGGTGAAATATCTTGTTGTTATTATAATAATATAATTAGTAGACAATTAATATGGCATAGATGATTTCACTAACTTATACACACCTTGCTGGAAGTGCAATCTACCACAGATGAATATATGAAGTTTAGTACCCAAGTATAATACAGTGATGGATAATAATTGAATAATTGACAGATATTGATACAATTCCAAGCGATAGAAATTAAAGTTATCATCGGTACAAAAGAATTGTCATTACAACTTCAAAAATAAATATATTATATAAAGGGGTGAAACTGATTTTACAATAATTTATTTTGTTAGTAAAATGTTAAAAAAAAGTGTAACAAAATAGGTTATGAGAAAATTAGAAATTAACAATGGTTTTACTTTCAGAAAACATTAAACTAAGTTTTAACATGAACTACTACGACCATTTCTTAAATAAATACATAATTTTGAAATTTATTTCCGTATAATTATTCGAAGAATTCAACCAATTAATAAGTTCACGATAATAGGTCTATATGAATAAATATTAAATGTAAAACACATTTTTTTATCAATTATTATACTTCCACAAGACAGGGACATTAACAATAATATAAAAGTTCATCGATGAAACGAGGAGATGAAACTACTTCAGTTCTATCATCTCAACTGAACTTCAAAGTTAAAATGTCTATAAAAAAATGTTTGGTTATACATTTTTTAGTTTTTTCGTTTAAGTACAAATTATTTTTGTGGGATCTTGAAGGTTAAATAGATAAGCCTTAGGTATAAAATTAAACATTTTATACAACTTTGTGATTTGGACGATTTTGCGATTATCAAAATTTGATCTTCAAATGCTTATTAAAAATCGTACCTAATTATATATATTTATGTATCTTTATTATATTTTTTAAATAGCTACGGTATCAACGGATGAGGAATTTCGTATTAAATTTTCGGTCGGTCAAAATTGGAATTAATTTTAAATATATTTTACATTTTGTATTAATTATTTTTAATACGTTTTTAAATTATATTTCTTATTCTATATTTCAATTGATATACAGCTTATAAATTGTATATTTCATTTTTAATGCGTCTTTATTTTTTAACAAAATGTATATAACATTAATTATTTAAATAATATTTTAATTTTTACCATTATAATATGTCAGTATGTATAATACTTTTTAGTTGGCAAATTCTATTTATACAATAGTATTTTATATAAGCTCATAAGTTCTATGTCGTGTAATCCATGAACTATGATAAATAATTTTTATTATAATAATTAATAATAGTGAATTGTGGTACACTTTTGAGTTTTATTGACTATAGTTAACATTTAATAAGAAGAATAATTGTATTTAATATTAAATCATTTACTGTATATTAAATATTTATTATGTATTTACGATTTATACATCAATTTCATAAAGGCTATATTTTATTGACAACTTTCAGGTTATTTTAGTTACTCATTATACTACGTTTGAATATCCATTTCGTTAAAATTTAAATTTAAAACGTCTATAAAAAAGTTGCTAATGCATTTTTATCTTTTAGAATTCATTAGGGTCAAAATACTATGAATAATTTTGTACTACATGTTCAAGTTTGACCTATTATAAAATAGAAAATGTTATGAATTTCAACTACAAAATAACTTTATGAAAAAAAAAAAAATGAAAATTTTAAACCAAAAAAAAATATAAATAGCTTTAAATTACATATTTAAATATTTTGAAAATTTCATTTGTACTACGGGTATTTAATGGGTATTGAATATAGGTAATTTCCATAGGCGTGCTTGCATGTCGTGTATTTGTGTTAGTATTATAGTAATCAATAATAATTAGTGTGATACACGTTAATTTCATACGCTTTTAATCATAAGTCAAAAACGCACAATCACGCTCTAATTTTTTTTTGTCTAAAAGTATCAATTATTTTTGATTTGTATAATATAATATATTATTCATACAAAAACTATGCATTTAGACGCCTACTTAAATAACAGTAATATCGCCACAAATCACCTAACATTACATTTGTTCTTCGGCATGACATATTTAAAAGTGTGACCTATATGAAACATATTATACTGCTATTATGTAATAATAATTTAAAAATATTTAGTGGTATTTTAGGCATAATATTATTGATTACGTATTTATGGACAAGGAAGAAAAATTGGAAACATCTGTTGCCTAAAGTCTTTGCAGAGTATTTAATTTTCATAGTAAGTATTTACTCAGGTGATGAAAAAAAAACACAATAATGTAGGTACCCATATAATGTTTACCGAAAATATTGAATTATTGTGTCATACATTAGTTGTTATTAAATAACACTTATTATAAACATTACTTATTTCATGTTTCCAAACAGAATTTTTTTTCTGGGCGTATTTCATGCATATAAATTAAAATTTGAACAAGTTTAGTTATAATTTATAAAGTTTAGATTATAAGTATAATACTTTTTTTATATATAACCTGTTGAATAATCTAAGTCACCTATTTTATTTTATTTTTAATTTATAATATTTTATAAATTTGAGTGAAAACGCTTGAAAATATATTGCTATACATAAAATAGCGTTATTAATATCATAGTTAACATTTTACGAAATTCGCAAATTAGTAAATTGTTAGAAATTCATAAATATTATAATTTATTTAAAACTCATCCTTTTGAAAATTTAGTACTAAGTTTCTTATACATTTTTTTGGAAATTAAAAAAAAACATGTATGTAATTTTTTTTATGAGCGATCGAAGTTAAATTTTTAAGGATATTTAATAACGAAAATAATGATTTATATTCTAACAATTTTTTTTTCTTTTTGTTATTAATCAGAGAAGCATTCAACTTCTTTCGAAATTATAATCTCATAGACACAATGCAATTTTGAAAATATTTTGATTAATTTTAATCGGTTTATTCCATGAACCTTTTTACTCCGTTTTAAGGTACGCTGCCGGTATTGGGCGTTTATCGATTCCGCCGATTTCGTATCGACTCCGCCGGCTATTGATTCCGCTGGCTACTGTTTATAATATCTACACATCGATTCCGCCGGACACAGTTCATCCCCACCCTCCTTGTATATGTATTTTAAAATGTAAAGTCTATTTAGTATGATTTGGACAATATATATTATATATAATTATAAATTATAATATTTAATTAATATGTTTATGTCAAAATATTCTTAAATGTATAGTGTAAATTGTATACAATTATTATAGTTGTATAATTCAAAATTAAATTTAATAACTACTTTTAGTAATATTTGGACCCAGTTAATAAGTGCACTTAGACATTTTCAATACATTGTTATTTTTGTTAAAAGCACTATTTTTGATATTTTCCCAAATAAATGTTTTTAATGCATTTTAATTTTGAATTATACAGTCATTATCATTTTATACAATTTAGACTACCTATACATTTTACAATATATTCACTTGTGATCAATTCACATATACATAATATTAATTAAATAATATTATAATTTAAAACTATAAAATTGTCTAAATTAAAATTATACTAAATAGACCATACATTTTAAAATATACATACAAGGTCCGGCGGAATCGATATATAGATTTTATAAACAGTAGCCGGCGGAATCAATATGAAACCTTTTAATAAACATGTAGTTTCGGCGGAATCAATAAACCCCCCCGGTATTGACTTATATGTTAACGAGAGCTAGTAATATTTTATAAAATAATATTAAAACAATAACTATATAATATAATGTGCGATTTGTTTCTGGCAAAAAAAAGTCAACTAGCTATATCACTAATAATAACACACACATAGCATGCCATATAGAGGCATTTTAATGACCTCAAAAATAAAGCACACGACAGAGAATCATGGAGAGAACATTTATTGTAGACCAATCTACGGATTGAATATAAAAAAAAAAAAAAATGACTTCTTGTCGTCGATGGGTGGTGCCGGCGTCGCAGGTTTCTAATACCCTAAAATGTTTTTACCCCCTGGGCCGGATTTACGCCTAGGCCCGTGAGGCCCGGGACTAAGGCGTCAAATTTTGTAAGAAATTGAAAAAGAAATCATTTAAATATTTTATGCATTTATGTAACTATAGTTTTTTAAAAACGCTTAACCGTTGTAGATATATACTTTACGTTTTCACTAAATGTTTTTATTAGTATCTTTTATTCCTTTGTGTAATTTTCAAAATATATAGACTTTTTTACAGCCGTTTTAAATGTTCGGCATTTAAAAATAAATATCGATAATTAATAGATATTTGGTGAGTCAATATTCTTTTTTCACTTGTGACCTAATAAAATAATAGTTATTCCGAGAATGTAATAATCTTAAAATATAGTATGTATAATAATCGTGTATTATGCAACTGGCATCTGGCAATAACATATGTGTTAACCTTAACCCTTATTGAATATAAGCTTTTTGGGTGTTGTGAAGCGGGTTTTCGATATTTTCTTGTCGAATGTCGTAAGAAAAAATTAACTTTTAGTTTTTGTTAAATAATTTTTTTATTTGATAACAATAATAACCAGCATACAACTCTAATAAAATTCAAATGTTGACTTTTATAGACATTTTGATTTCAAATTTGGACGGAATTAGATATTTAAATGAAGAATAACGATGTTAGTTATATCGTTGTAATTTAAAAATATTATTCGTGGGTGCTTGAAATTTTTAAAGTATATTGTTATAACCCATACACTCAATGACATTCTTAAATGTAATGTTTTCTGCAAAAATAAATTCAACCTACTGTATCAATAATAGTAAAATTAATTATTCTAATAGCAATAATATCATAAACTATACTTAGTTATGTAGACTAATGTGTCTTCGCTCAGAATTGTTTTTCGTATTCAATGATATTTATATTATTGAATGCAAATTTAACACATCGCAGGCTGAGAATGAAAAGGTTCTATGTCAGATTATCAAATTGTTCAGCAGAGCGATTTTTAACTTTAATACCCAATATCTTTTTTTCGGGTCATCTTTTGAATATAACCATAATTTTAATGAATAAATAAATACAATTATTGTCAGATACATTATGAGTATTAAGTATTAGACATCCATACATTTTATAAAAACCAAAAAACTAGGAAAAAAGTGTATACGAAGAAAAAAGTTCTCTGTATAGAACCTTTTCATTCTTATAACTAAATGATATGTTATACATAGAACTTTTTTCTTTTTATGTAGTGCTATACAATATTTTTACTACTTGTCAGTGTTACCAACACATGCAACATGAATATTTATAATAACATTTGTTTTTACATTACTTTAATGAGTAATCAAAATAATTTAGTATTAACAAATTGAGCAAATAAATAATTAAATTTCTTTAACGTTCTCTGCTTTAATGTACCTAATACCTACCTAATTTAATTATTTTAATTATATTGCAGATTTATGCTACATTATAATTTTTATAAATTGTACTCTATTACCTTCAGTCTCAAACCTCAGTACTCCAAATTCCAAATTGTGTAGGTATATATTAAAATAAAATATACCACCTAAAATTAAAAAAATCAATTGGACTCATACTCAGTCCCTTAGCAGCCTACAATTAGTTAATACTTTAAGTTAAATGATTAATAAGTATGCAAAGTACAGTAATCGAATTAAGAATTGGTCGATGAACTTACACAAAAAGTCTTAAAATTATAAAGGAGTAATTATTTATCTGTATACATCTGTATCTGTATCTGTATCTGTATCTGTATATTATTATTTGTGCTAATAACTAATAAGTAGGTAAAATCACATTATAACATTAATATCTTAACAAAACAATAAATACCAATTGGCGGCAATATTAAAATCGAAAACAATATAGTAAATAGTTTTTAAATTCAAACTATAATACAATAATTATTAAGTCTATAAATACCTGCTATTACAAAAATATTGTACGATATTATTGTAATTTTTGTTTTATCGTATCAATGACATCGTGTATTATTGATAACACCTTTTAGTACTAACCAACATTGAATAACATGACGTTAGAACCTTTTCATACGTACGTAAACTTATCAGAATAAAAAAGTGCTACGAGCTACAGCTATAATCACGATTCTGTAATTTTTCAAGACATAGAACCTTTTCATTTTCTATATCTCACTAAGTATTGATTGTAGAAACACCGTTTTTCAATCAAAAGATGCACAATTGAAAATAAAGTAAATGTATGCAAAAAAACTATTTTTGAAAAAAGTGGACATATAGAACCTTTTCATTCTCAGCCCGCGACGTCCATTACAGTTACCCACTTGACACCTATACTTGCACAGCAGATAGCGGTACCCACTTGCCAACCTTTTTTGTTGTTGTGTTTTTAAAATCATGTGGCTAACATCTGCCCCGGTAAAAAGTTATTGGTAAAATTTATAAAAATCTCGAAGTCTCACAAACTGTTTTGTAGTTAATGATAAATTAAAATGCGAATATTTTCGTTGTAAAAATAATTAGAATTGAATCTCAATGTTGACTGGGTTATCATAAGAAATTGATGATCATTTACGTATATTTCAATACACGATAATAAGATAATTCAATATTTTACTGGTTAAAAAATATTTAAAATGTAGTCTTTTCGATAACCTAATCAATTGGCTGTGGAATTTCCTAAAAACCAGGATAGTATAAAAACCGCTCATCGCCGGGGGATTTTAATACTATCCGGCATCCAGGCGAGAAAACAGATATACAATATTTTGTGAATTTTCAATGTGTAATAATAACATGGACAACAAATATTCTAGATACCAAAGGTAAAATCAAGAACAACTGTCTTAAACAATTATCTTATCACGAGGGTGACAAGTGACGCACACGGAACCAGAACGACCGGAAGTAAGTATCGCGAGTAAACGACCACGCACCGATCACGACGTAGATACATCTATCTATTTTCACTAACAAAGCACTCATCAGAGAGTTCGATCTGTTCTTGTAATGTCTGTGAAGTTGCCCCCGCCCCCCGACTTTGGCCGATCGATTCCAAAAAAATTTCAATATTCTGCAAATTAACTGCAAATTGATTTTCAGAATTCAGTTGTTGTATGAAAAAAGCGACAGTTGGCATTTTGACCTGGTGCGTCATAGAGCTCTGCGCCGGCCCTGCCCAAAGCCCATCATAAATTGTGCATAATATGCTCCTGCAGTACCTATTTTACACATGTATTATACATATATTAATTGAGTTACGATAGAGGTTTAGTCGATGTCAATGAAAATGCCTAACAGATATTGTGATTATCAAAATGCGCATATACAAGTTTAAAGAGTTTAAAGGGATTGGACAAAAGTAGAGGAGCTGGCAAAAAAACTTGTACACTTCGCCAAAAAAAAATATTGATTTGCAAATTCTAGAAACCAATTTGCAATTATTTGCATTTAATTTGCAAAATATTCACATGTTTTGGAATCGATCTGCCAAAGTTGGGGGGCCAATTTCAAGCAGTAATGGTTTTTAGGTTATAACTTTATAATGACTCATTTGCAAATTCTGAAAATCTATTTGCAATTATTTGCAATTAATTTGAATAATATTGACATGTTTTTGGAATCGATCGGCCAAAGTCGGAGGGCAGACTTCACGGAGATGTTCTCGTGTGCATGATCTGTTATAAATGTCTAACGACTCTAATATTTGTCACATAAAATAGGTATTTGAAACAACTACTGTTACGATTGATAAATAGTGTATCTTTAGGCTGATAGTCACGGTGCCATGGATAAGTAATTAATAAATTCAATATACATCCATGCAAAAGTGTGCGTGCATTAATATTATTATGGCGTCACCTTTTTCTGTTGGCCTCGAGCTATCGTGGCACGTAATAGATCAAACGTTAAGTACACATTATTTACTAAAACGTTAAAAATAGTTATAAATATGGCATTCGCCAACAGTTGGGGGGATATTTTTGTTCTCCTGGTGTATTGTATTAGTTGTTACTAAGTAAGCAACTTATTTTAAATATTATTTATTTTGTGCTGAAGAACTTTGAGCACATCGCTTATAAAAGAAATCGAGAAGTAACATTTTATTTTATTCATTGTTCAACGTTCACATTATTTTTATTACATTTTATTATATTAAAACAAAATGAATTTTTTCAAGAATAATTTAATAACGCTTGTATTTATAGTAATTTCAGTTTGGGTTGTACCAGCTATTTCATTATCACCTAATTCATGGTTGTTAAGCGGTAAGAATTAGTTTATTGATTTAGAGTAATTATATTTTTATTATTGTGTCGATATTTATTAGTAATGATTTGTATAATGCTTCAGAATTAATTTAAAATCGAAAACCAATTATCTTTATTTTATGATCGTTTAGGTACAAACAGAACCATTTCTTACTTTTCAATTTTACATACTACGATATTTATTTATTTATTTATATATTCAAACATGCAAAGCCCAATAACAGTTTTAAATCGAAACATAATAATAAAATCGTATACACAGATTGCAAGAAAAAGATAAAATTCAGTAATAGAACACTTAAACATAGTGAGATTAATAGACATATAAAATAGCATATAAATAATTAGGTATAATTATAAAATATAGTTAAACATCTACCTGTGTATCATTTTATCGATAGAATCATTTATTAAATAATTAGTTCTATGTACTATATTATATACTTATTTATACCTATTATATACCTAGTCGATAAAGATTTTATAAGCATCTAAAGATGATTTAAAAGTGTATTGTTTATGATTTCGGAGGAAAGATTAAATATTCTGACATCATAAATGTATTATATTTTATCCGTATTTTAGAGTACAAATAACATTTGTTTGGCATATTAAAGTATAATTTTGGTCTAGTCGAACAACAATCAGTAGTTAATGTTATAAACAATAACTTAAATCAGATTTTTTCTGTATTGGCGTAGAACATTATAACTATGGGTAGTTGTTTGACGAAAACTGAATGACAAAATAAATTGTTAATAATTTAATTAATTTGTAGTTAATAGACACGATTGATTAATAAATACGATTTCTTTTTTTTTAGACTATTGTTTTGGTAATATTTTTGATTAATTATTAGTAAGTTAACAAATAGGAACTTAGAACAGTGTTAACAGTGCTTTAAATACATATCGGCCTAACTTGTTATTACTATCATCATTATTATCATCATTATTAGTGAGGTGCCTATGCTTGATTAGCACGAAGACGCCGACCTTGTCTACGCTACACTCATCCACGCCATAGAATTACTATTGTGTGTTTTATCTAAACAAAAACACTACGCCAAACTCCGTGTAAAAAAACGCTCAGTTTAAAAAAAAATCAACTCAAAAAGTTGTGATATCATTTTATAGCTATGTATTTAAACTATATAGGAATAGATATATTATTATAATTTGTGTTAAAATTCATTGCTTATAAATTGAACTTAGCTGGTGACTTTAAAATTATAACACTTAATTAGTAATTTAAAACAATTAATTTATATAACACTTAATTAGTATCACTCATTTTCAAAGATAACATGTATACTCAATACGAAATGAATTCTCATGAGTTTTAAATAATGTCACCAGCTAAGTTCAATTTATAAGCAATGAATTTTAACATAAATTATAATAATATATCTATTCCTATATAGTTTAAATACATAGCTATAAAATGATATCACAACTTTTTGAGTTGGTTTTTTTTCATACTGAGCGTTTTTTACACGGAGTTTGGCGTAGTGTTTTTGTTTAGATATCACTAATTTTTTTATGTTATTATTATTATTATAATTATTATATACGAGTCATTCTCAAAATTTAATGTGTACGTATTTTGATACTGCAGTCAGTAGGTACCTACTCAGTTAATAACACACAGTTAAAATAATAATACAAAATTTTATGTATAAAATACATAAAATAATACACAGTCAAAATAACGTGCGCGTATTTGAGGTTATAATACGGCACTCAATAGGACATAAAACGCTGGACGTGCAAGACGGACGGCGGTCGACGCAAGAAAGAACAATATTGAATAATATTACGCGAGCCGTTACGTATTAACTGAAAACACCGCCGCCGCAAGAGCTGTGACAAAGCACGCGCGTACGGTCAGTGCGTGTGTGTATCTCCTCAGTGGGCGGGGAACTTCATGCGGGCCGCAGGGAATATTATAGAATAACATTTTCTTTTTTTACCATAAAAATTCATAATATATTTGGCTATAACTTCATTTATAATGTTCAGATCGGATTAAAAAGTGCAGCATGCACTTCTACGGAACATTTCCAATAAGATTGGTGCATTGTCAAACTAAATTATTGTACAATAAATTAGGTATGCACTATGCATGGACAACTCGACGCCTCAGTTCAAAACTGCAACAACTCAAAAAATTTTAAATTCGAGTTATTCATACCATATTTTTTGTCATTTTATAACGATTTCAGTTCAAGACCGCAATAAAATATAGTTAAATTATTGTCCACAAGAGAGTGTTTATTTCGTTTTGTATTATAATGTATATTACAATTACATTCAATTCAATACAGAAATAAATCGACTTATTGTAATAATGAACTGAAAATGTTTTGTTTTTTCTAAGTTGATACAGTCTGTACATTAAGATAATAATTAATATTTATGATAGCACATAATCAATTACTATCATTTTGTATTATTTATTATTATTATGGTACTCAAATTACTAATTAGCTTAATTTCATTTACAACTCCATGTTGAGGCTCTCTTACTTCCCTTTAACAAGGAAGTTTTCCATAGTTGTTCTCGTACACAAACCTCATAAACCAAAACATTTAACATCTTCTTACAGGCCAATCAGTCTTCTTCCTCCTTTGAAAAAATTATCTTGAAAAGAATAAGACCAATAATAAAATCACAAAATAATACCTCACTCACAATTTGGTTTCAGAACTAATCATTCAACAATACACCAAATCCATAGTCTCACTGACAAAATAGCATCCTCTTTTGAAAACAAAAAATACTGCCCTGGAGTTTTCCTAGATGTTGCGCAGGCGTTTGACCGCATGTGGCACGATGGTCTGCTTTATAAATTAAAACAAATCCTCCCAGCACCTTATTATTTGTTAATCCGTTCTTATCTTCTCAACCGAACATTTTCAGTTAGACAAGGCACCTAAACCTCTCCATACTTTCCTAAATTTGCTATAGTCCCGCAAGGTAGCGACTTCTCCCCTGACCTGTTTAATACATATACATCTGATTTTCCCATAACAGTTAACACAATTATCGCAACCTATGCAGATGATACAGCCATTCTTACTTCCGACACAGATCCTGAGAAAGCTTCTTCTGCTCTTCAAAACCACCGCGATTTAATAAGTATCTGGGCAACAACATGGTGAGTCAAAATAAACCCCAAAAAATCATTTCATGTCCCTTTCACACTCAGGAAAAAAAACTCCCCACCCCTTCAACTACAAGGCGTTGATATTCCTATTACAAGGTAAAATATCTAGGGATCATAATCGACAAATGACTAACTTGGGGCCCACACCTTAAATCTAAACGAAAATCACTAAATTATCGACTACAAATACTTCGCCCAATACTTAAATCCAAACTTTCTATAAATTCAAAATTAACAATATACAAATCTTTTTTTAGACCCTTATGGACTATGGCTCTCAATTTTGGGGTAGCGCCAAACCGTCCCAACTACAAACCATCCAAGCATTCCAGTCCATATCCCTCCGTCTCATAACATCTGCCCCATGGTACGTAACAAATAATACACTTCACAAGGACTTAAAAATACAAACTGTTGAAAAACTAACTAAACAATACTACACTAAATTTCACAAAAAATTACATCTACACCAAAATCCTCTTATCTCCCACCTATCATCACGTACACTTCCCGACAATCCCCCTCGCCGCCTTAAAAGACGCTGGTGTCGTGATCTTTTATGATTCAAAAAATAAATAAAACAAAAAAACATTAAATTATGTTTAATTTAAATCTGAAGGGTTCTATCATTGGATGGCCTCCCTTATCCTGTCATTCTGTCATTATATTATATTGTTTTGTTGTACATATTATCACATTTACTTATTGTATTTTTGTTAATACAGGTTGTAAATTTTCTAAATATATAAAAAAAAGATGTCAAAAATAAAAATAAAAATTGTTTATGGTTTTTTATTCATTAACGAAATATATCTAGTTGTTGCATACTGTTTTTTAATATTTCAGTTCAAGAACGAAATAAGTCTAATTATTGTTCAAGTATTTGCAATTTATCAATTCTAAACTGCAATATGTGCTCAAGATTTATTTCGTTTTAAATAAAATTAAAAAAGCAAGGTAATGTTAAATTCAGACTATTAAGCCAATGCTGCATACCAAATTTGGTCATTCTATCTCGATTTCACAATTATTTATAGCATTTTAAAAATTGTATGTTTTTTTGAAACGTTATACCCGAAAAAAAGGTTTTTTGAGTTGTTGCAGTTTTGAACTGGGGCGTCGAACTATTTTTTTTCGTGATTTCAGATGCTTCGTGTAATTATTATACCCGGCAGTTGTCGCGCGTTGTGATTGCCGATGCGTTCATTTTAAGGCGTTTTTTTTTTTTATACTTAGCGCGACCCTGCCGGGTCGTTGGATACTCTGTATTATTATTATTGTTAAAATGTACATGTACATCACTAGATATACAACTATATATAGCAACTAGCTAGGAACGTCTTTATAAATTAAAAAATAAAAATATTATTGTTATTATTATCTCAATAATTATTATTATTGTGATTGAATACTGTCTTTGAACACCCCGGAATTAGCTTATTATTATTATGATCAGTGCTCGTAAGTTAATGCCCTAAAAAATGCCTAAATAAACATGCATTTATGCACTCAAAACGGGCAAAGTATGCATTGAAATATGCCTTAAAAATTTAAAAAATATAATATATTAATACTATAACTAAAAATTATAAACGATCGCGTTTTTTTTTCGTCAAATGTTGATTCTTTCATAGTATTTCCATAAAAAAGATTTATATTGATATAATAATATCAATAGGAATATCAAAATTATGTATAATATGCCCGATAAAATAGAAATATTCATAAATATGCAAAAACATGCAAAATAAGACTTCACATTATATTTAACCGTGGTACCTTGAAATGGATTTCTATGTCATCTAGCATTAAATACAACTTAGCAAGGTTGATACCACGCAAATGCATGAACTTACGAACCCTGATTATGATTCTCTTTGTATTATTCTCATATAACCAACAACAATATTATGTTTTTTGTTGTTATGATCTTCTTGTCGTTCGAGAAGTCGGCCCACCTAAATTCTTGCTGATCATCGACTTCCGTTGGTGCCGTTTTAGAAGTTCTAGGTCAAAGCGGATAGGCAAAATTCACAAGTTCGAAAGTTTATAGCAGTCACCAGAGTGACATGACAATATTCTAAAAATAGACTTGTAAATACTGGCAAACTATTTCCAAAATAACGGCATTCTTCATCATGTTCGTACACATTGGGTTGCGTATTTTAAAATTATAAGGCGTAGTCCGTTAAGTTGTGGTAAAAAAAATCACCAACAATAAATTGCTCTCGGACATGACTGATTGGTTCTTCGGGGTATAAGGGTAGGCACTAACCCACCTTAAAATATACGATTGTTATGTTATAATGTACTTTGTACCCGTACTAAAAAAGATTGTACTAGTCTGAAAATTGCACACTGAAGAAATCATATGAAAACGAATTCTTAATACGGGAAAGACAAATATTATGGAATATTTTTAGATCAATAAAATATGTTATAACAAAAGAGTGATAACGAAGAACAAATAGAGTGTTAGAAGCAATTTAGAATGAGAAGATCAGAGAGACTTTCAAAAAAGGTAGATTGTGCTTGTGTAGGACATGCAATGAGGAGTCGAGACTAATTACTAAGACATGTGATGGGACAGAATCTGGTTGGAAAAATACCCACGGAAAGACAATAAATGAGGTGGTAAGATACAATAAGGAGGGAAGCAGATTAAGAGGTGGATCCAATTGTAAGACTTTGACATTGGATAGATATTGTTTGAGAATTGGTTGTGGAGACGGGATAGTTGTAGTGGCCGGATGAACTCCAAAAAGTCGAAGATGAGAAATATAAAGTATTTAAATAAATTAAAACTTTGATGTATTCTTCAATTATGAATTATGATTGAAATTAATGACTATTATCCCAAATGACCATTTAACGAAAATTATAACTTTCAAATCTATTTTTAATTTACGTTGATTTCTATTTGAAAGTAGACTTGTCATATTCATAAATTATTATAGATATTAGGAAAGTATCTTCAAATGTGTGTATGTAATGTTTGGCAAGATTTAGTGACCCATTAATAGGTTATTTTGGTTCATTAGAGAAAAGTGAACCATTCAATTATTCAATATTTTATGCTACTCAAGCATAGACTTATGTTATTTTAAAATTTAATAGTTATTCTATATCAATGTGCTGGATTTAAAAGTAAGTAATTGTATTTAATAAATATTAAATTTCATTGTAATTGTATTCTTTTTTTGATGTATATTAGTCATATTTTATAAGCATTGACTTTATTGATCTTAAAGTGACAACACACAAATATTTATTATTTGAAATATATTTAGTATTTTTTTTTACAAGTAATTGTATGATACCAAAACATAATAAGGATGGGGAAATGTATGCTGGTTCTCGGTTCTAGGACGCCCTTGTCCATACAATTATAATGAGTCTTTCATGAATGGTGTTTATTATTTTATCATTATTTTGAATTTTTGTTTCTACCACTAGAGACTTTTTCTCACACAAAATAATTAATTAAATTTAACTCATCACTGTAATTTGCATCGATTAAATAATATTTATTTTTTTTTTATTTTTTTTTTGCCTCATTTCATAAATTTCAAAACTTTTGAGTTTATATTTTTTCTTATTAAAACTATGAGTATATTTTTATATAAGTAATGTAATATATCAGTTATAAACTATAATTCATGGTGCACATTTTGTGTTTAGCACCAAAAAACATCATTATACTAAAATTTTTATTTAAATGAAAAACCGTCAATAATAGATACTTTGTATGGTGTTAAGTTATATCAACTATATAATAATTAATAGTTACACATATTTTATGAATCTTTACACCCAATATACTCTTCTCACTGCCCCTGCGAAATTACTGACTAGCCACACTTAGGTTGACTTATAAGACAATAAATAATGTTTTATTGATGTTCATTCTTCAACCAATCATGGTATTCCATCTCAAGACACTTTGTACGAGTACAATAATAGTCCAAAGAATTTAAGAATGCTCCATATGGTAGTTAATTATTATTATTAAAATATAAAATGTAAGTACCCCTGTCACTATAATGTAGTGTATTGATGTGCATAAAGTATTCACTAAGTTTCTAGACCAAACGTCCAAAAAATGCATTAGGGGACCGTTACAAAAGTAACATTCCGTAAAATTGCGTGTAGTATTACTATAGTAAGTTACTCAAGTATAATTAAATATATTATATATTATGAATTGCAGACGATTTCAAAACAGATGGAAATGTGGATTATATAGGTATTTATTTGAAAACACACGATTAATATTATTTATACATTTTTAAATATCACCTATCGTACACAATTTTATAGTTCATATTATATACTACCAAAATTAAATATCATATTCTGTGTGTTTTAAACTTCACCAATGAAAGAGCATTTATAAAATATATCCGAAGGCTCTTTAAATGGTTAGAACGTGATTTCAAATGATATAGCTATGCAATGGAAACATTCAAATGTTTACAATTAATTTTATTCATTTAAATTTCATATCTACTAAAATATTACAATATTTATCAATAATCTTTAAATAATGCAAACAATTTCATACATTTAAAAACAAAATGTAATATTATACCTATTTATTATTGTAATTAATTTATTCTTTTTATTTTTTAGAAAACCTAAGTACGTATTTTTTTTAATAAAGTTTTATAAGTTAATTTATATAATACAATTTACTATAGTTATGTAACAGTTTAAAGATTACTGTAGGTGGTAGGAGTGGGGGGTCGTGAGTGGTCAAAATTGAGAAAAACCTATTAAATAAACACAACACTGGTAAGTTGCTCTGCTGTGTCCTAGTAGATTTTGAGTGTATTTATCGTAATTGAGTAGATAATCGGAACGGATTTGTGAAATGATGTGTTAATATTTAATTTAAAAATAAAAATAAAAAATATTAAGTGTTAAAATTAATTTTTTAATAAAATAAATACTTATATTCTGAGCGGATCGATGAACCATTTATGTTTGTGTTTGTGTGAGTTTTTTTGTGTGTTTGACCTTTAGATACAGTATAAAATATAAATTCTTTACACCCGATTGTGGTTTCTGTTAAAATTGGATTTTTTTTGGTACATTGGGTTGTAAAAATTGTAAACATTTCCCGGTACTTTTCAAAGTAATCGTCAAGAACATAAAACATTTAGGAAAATAGAGAATTTTTACTCAAAACCGAAAAAATTGATTTGGTTTTTTTGTTTCACCCCTATGTAAATCAAAAACAGAGAACTGAATAAACTTGTATTTTAGTTCCATTTCGTCAAAAATTTCCGTTTTATTTTCTAAAAATAAAAAATTAATACAATTTCCTAAAAACGTACTTAATATAACGTTTTTCATAAATGTCGTATTATAAGCGTACCGAGTGAAGTGACTAGCTTGAGTAACCTACGACGTTTTATCCTCATCAAAAACTATTATTCATATTCAATTTGACCAGCCCTGTTAAGTGTTAACTTGTGTTGAACTACGATAGCATTTGTGTACCGTTTTACGTCCGTTCTACTTTTCGATCTCATAACCATTACATCTCGATATTATAAGTATTTATAACCCGGTGCTGTGAAGTCGTATAGGTAGTGTGTCAAACGACTATTGTAATAATATCCAAACCCAGTTTTTGGTATAATTTAACTAATAACTATGTGTATGTAAGTCACGAAATGACAATATTATAATAAGGTACTCTGTAATACTACCTATAAAAGATATCTCAAATAATTTGAATCTGAATGAACAGTTAATAACAATCCGATTTATTGTAAATTAAATATATCTGTTTTTTAGAGAAAAATGACGGTAAGTTTGTATGAGTTTAATAATATAAATTATTGAAATAGTAGGTAAAAAAATAGTTTCTGAAGAGAATCAAAAATTAAAAATCTGAAATTTCTTATAACTCAATATTTATAGTTTATAAGTCACATACAATGTTATCGTCTGTTCATTTCATTACAAAGTGATTTCGAGTTTTATACAAACATTCTGAATTAAGTGTTTGGGAGTGGGATGACTAAGATATACGAGTAATTTAGTATTTTGTTTAAAATCTATATATTGTGTTAATATAATTTATGTTTATGTTCAAAATACTAGAATTTTTTATATTGAGTGATTTGATACGTCATACATTTCATTATTTTAATAAGTGATTTGATAGTTTATTGACATCAAACTTAATAAAATCTTAATGAAATATATTTTCAGTTGTAGAATATTGTAGATAATATAATTGTCACATGTTATTATGTTGACAACTAAAAATTGTTTCTAATATTATATCGATGATATTAATAACTTATTTGTCAATCATTTGTTTCCAATTATGATTAATAAGTTTATTTTAATTTATATAAACCAAACCACGGATATACCTATTTTGTTTTTTTTTTTTGTATTTAGCTAAAACAAAAAGTACGTATTTTTTGAGTTTTTCTATTGCATTGCAAATTTGTGTACAACTTAAGTATAATTTAACATGATACGTTTCTCACAGTATATTATATTGTTTTTTCACCATTGTCATCTAAATTGTAAAAAACAGGATACTTCATAATTTAAAACTAACAAAGACGTTGGACTTTTTTCAACATTTTTTTTTACTAATTAATTTCTGATTAAGACAGTAAATTAAATCTTTTTATTTATATTTATTTCAAATATGCTTATTTTCAAATCATATTTTACGAATGATCTATTATAGTGACTTATAATACAAGACTGTACGTCCAACTAATGTTCTTAATTCCCAATTTTTTTTTACCTCCATTTTTGAAAAAATCTTTTAATTTTTCAATTTTAAAATAAAAGTCCCTCTTTTGAAATTGTTAGATATCTACAGTTTTATATACATAGTTATTAATAATAATAATTATAATTTTTTTTAGCTACTCTTAGTACGTATTTTATTTTTTTAAATGTATTTTATTATTTCTCGTGAGAATACCCACCCATCAAAATTAACAAACATAAATATTGTATTATTAGAGAAAACTAAAGAGGTCCATCACATTAAACACCACTATAAGTTTCATATTGTATGTAATTGTATTATTTATAAATTTGGTAACTTATATATTTTTTGCAGGAAAAATTAGTAAGTATGTTTTGTGATAATTGTGATATTTTTACTTTTCCTTCTTTCGGAATACCCAGATGACAAATCGAGATTTATTGTGTTTTTATATCCAGTTTTGAAGTGAAGTTTGTTCAGAAACAGTTCTTGAATAGTCGAATGTGTTGATATAATATTAACTTACTGCTATCTTTAGCCAAGATGGACGAAGTTAAAACGACCCCCCCCCCATCGTGACTGCGGCCCTGAACTAAAATTCAATCATTTGAATATACTCAAAAATTGACTGAAACATATTATCATAAGTTAGTGTTTTCGAATGCTTTTAATAAATTTAATAATTTTTGATTTGTTGTTTTTAATTAAAAATCACTCATAAAATAACCAGGGCTTGGAACCTTTATGATTTTTTCGGTTTCGGTTCCAATTCGGTTCTTCAAAAAAAAAAATTTGGTTCCGGTTTTGGTTCCGGTTCTTAAAATTACAGAATAAAGGTTTCGGTTCTGGTACCGGTAAATACCGGTATTTAGAGGTATTTTTTTTTTCAAAACGTTAAAGAAAAATGAAGTATAAAATGCATATATATTATAAAAAATGATAAACTCAAATTATAGCAGCATTATTGGGTTAAAGGACTTAGTAGTTTTACAATTTTTTTTAAAAAGATCCAAAACAAATTTTAAAAATAGGGTTGATTAGTGTTAAAAAATATAATGACGTATGAATAACAATCGTGCAATTTATTCGATAGCTTATAATAATAATCGAATCGATATTAAAAACTATTCGTTATCGCCAATTAGTCACTATTTTATTATTATTATAACTCAAAAGAAACTTTTCAGAAATTATATTTAATATTATGTTTATGTATCATGTACATTCATAAATAGCTATACGCCTATACCTAATTATTAGTCCATGTCACAATCTATTCTGATAACAATGTATATAGGCGCGTATTTTTATCATTTTAATAATCATTTTATTAGACATCATTCATCAACATCACCAGACATCGTCATCTAAAACTATTTATAAATCACAAAATATAAGGAAATAATCATAACAACAGATTTTATAATCCCTACGGGTGAATAACAATATTTATTATTTATATATTTTTATTTTGGTAACTGCTCATATTTTATCGTTTTCTGGAACAATTATTGTTAGATTTTACTATTATATATAGAAATGTAGTACAATTATAAATACACGTATACATTTACGACATGAACCAAATTTTATGAATCAACTGTTATTATTTAATATTTATTGCCTACCTAAATATATTAAATAAATAAATAAAACTAGAACCGAAAAAAACCGAAAAAAACCTACAAATTCTCTTGAAACAAATATCGGTTCCGGTTCTGGCTTAGGTTCTTAAAAAAATTAAAAAAGGGTTTCGGTAAGGTTCCGGTTCTAATATTTTCTAAAGGTTCCAGTTAAAATACCGGTATTTTTAATTTCGGTTCCAAGCTCTGAAAATAACTATTCACTAGAGTAATTACCACCTCAACAAACGAAGAAACGAATGACACGTGACGTCTATAGCTTAACATTTTTGCTATAATATAAGTGAAAAACTTATGAAAATGTGATTCTAAAGATAACGCATTCTTATTATTCCATATAACTAGTGGTTTTAGGTTACTTCAAAGCAGTAAATATCTTTCTATCTTGTCTTAATAAGGGTGGCTATGCCTACTAATCGTTCTTGTCCACAAGTATCTACTGTTGTACGAGTCCACATATCGTTTATAATTTATCAGAAGTGCAGATTTTATTTATTTGTTTAATCTATATACTGTATAATATTTATTATTTATATAATATGATAAATTAATAACCTATTAAATTATAAGATAACATTTTACAAAAATCTGATAGACTTTTTCCACCAAAATCTAGATTTTTTTACTTAAATCATTCTATAAAAATATGCCTATAATCTATTTACGAAAAATTTAAAGTACAACATTTTGAATAATTTAAACATTACCGTTTTTAGTAAAAGAAAGTAAGTGTTATTTTTTTTTTTTTATTTGCAATAGACAATATGTAAATAATAATGTTTTGCGTGGAAATATTATATTTTAACATTTTAGTTTTCAACCGGAGCCACGACTATAACACAATTAAAATTTCCATGATTCTGATGAAGTTTATACAAATTAGAAACTTCAAACAGTTAAAAAAGAAAATTATGACAATGTATTTTTAATATTTAATATTTTAAAGCAGTAACTTGTGAGGACCTTGTATTGCATTTAAAATAGTTTTTTATACTTCGGTGAAACTGTAAAATGTAGCTTTCATCATTTGCGACGACATACTTGTAAATGTTGGATTGTTTAATCTCAGTAAAGTTAATTTATATATTATTAATTCATGAAATCGTATAGTTCAATCAAAATATAAAAATAATCTCCTACTGAATATTTATAAATAATTGTGATAATTCACAATGAACCCTAAGTTATCATATTTTATAGCTTATATTAGAATAACAATAACATTATAATAATGGTTTTTCTAGCGAATATAGGTACGTACGTTTTATGTTGTTTGACTGAATTAGTAGTTTCATAATTTTATTTGTATGAAATTTTAAATTTTAACTTACAAAATGCATGTGCTTGTAACCAAAGGGTGATAAATCAAAATTTTTTTTTAATCCTATTTTATTCGTTGTAATGGTACATACACATACTAAAAAGGACATTCTCAATTGTACCAAGAAACTAAAATACGAACAAAAATCCAGCAGAACTAAACGATAACACGAACACAAGAGACAAGCGAATGTGACACAAAATCAAGGGAGAACAACATATCGGCGCATGCGGCTCTCACTTGCCTTCACTTACTAATGTTAAAAACATCAGGAGTCTTTAATATTAAAATTACATCCTGTTTAATTGTTATAAATTTATAATAAAAATAAACATACAGGAGTGGAAAATATAAAATTATTATGGTAATTTTACAGTAAAAATTCATAAAAGCTATTTGAAGCAATTCAAGTGTCAGGTCGCGCTTTAAAAAAAAAGCATCTTTTGGTTACAAGCCTGCTAAATGCTTTTTACGCCAATGACTCAAAAGTCGGTATAATGTATATTATACAATAATATATTTTATCATACATATAATATTATAGATAGATATTATCATACTATAATAAATATCAATGTAATTTTCAACAAATTGTGTTCAATGTTTATTTTTGAAAGTACGCGTTTCCATCTGGTATTTCAATTTAATATATTTGGACAAATAATACGGTTATTAATATTACTATTTTATAACTATTTTCCAGGGGACGGTATGAAACATTTTTTAAGTTTATTATTTTATTGATTTCTAAAATTAATTTTTTTTTTAAATTTTCTCAGTAATTTTACAAATTTAATATTTTTTTTCTCAAAACAATCAATTGTAAATCATAGAAAATTGATTTTTTAAATCAGAAACTCTCGCTATCGTTATAAAAGATATAAATTATAATTTAGTGTGATTTTTCCCGAATGTATAGTAGTTACTAATTACACATTTACACATTATACCATTATGGTATACTGATAACATTTTCCTAACCTAATCTAACCAAATCTTACCTATTCAAAATACTCTTTTTAAAGCTTTAAGTTGCCTTTATCTAAAAACTTTGTAAATTTATTGAGAACTTTTCAATCTTGACAATCATAACACAATATTAAGAATATTTTAAAATTATAATTAATAAAACAATTTTTTTTTGTATTTTCATTCTAGCTGAAATTAACATTTGTAAGTTTTTTTTAATTTTATTAATTTTAAATTTTATTCTTTACATTTAATAAATCTTATATGACGTGTATAATAAAGTTCAAGTCTCCCATGTTTATTATATTATATAAAATATAAATACTACTTATTTACTTAGTTATTTTCTTTCCAGCTAATATTGTTATTAGTAAGTTTTTTGTAATTGTAGTACATTTTCATTTTATACAATATACTGAATAAATCTTATAATATAGACATATAGTTTAAACCTTTAATATATGTATTATGTATATAATTCAAAAACTAGAACATACAAATCTCTGGATTCTTAAAACAAAAAGAGCCTTTAATTATAAAATATCAATATTGTTCAAAATTGTTGTATTTTTTAGTTCAATATACATATATGACCTTATGGCAAAACATTGTTCTGAATATTTTATAATTAATAACTTAATTTTTTATTTAATTCCAGCTGCAAAAGGTGCGTAATCAATTTAATTTTTTAAGAAATAATTGTCTTATGGTCAATGTTTTCCATTGAAGAATGTATGGAATTTCGGTTTTTTAACGATATTTATTCTATTTATTAACTGTAAACTAAACTATACCATTCTAATACATCGCACTCATTATTTATATCGTTATAAACTAATTATCCCCTAAACCGATGCATTTACTAGGATACTACGTTGCATAATAGGTACATAATTGAAATAAAGTTTGCAGTTATACATTTTTTCATAATCAGTACATTGGTAAACGGTAGTAGAGTTTAGGCATACGTCAATATTGCACCGGACGATATTTAACTGCCACAATTAACGTTAATTTTTAATTATGTGCAAGCGTGTGCGCCTATCGTGTATATTGTTCGTACATAAACGTTTGATATCTAGAATTTTAGATTTTAAAATAATTTTATTCTACATCAATAATTATTGTCCTAACCGTTTATTTTATTTATGACGATCTTTAACTTGTACACTTACGCATGACATTGCACTGACTTACTGTAATGACTTTACTGACGTTTTTTTACACATTTTGTATATTTCGTTTAAATAAAATATCTAAAAAATATTATAGTAAATATTTTCGACCTATGCCGTGTGCACGAAAGCGTACAACGGCTGTACTTAGGCATTTGATAACGACAGCACTTGAACACTGCAACACAGTTATAACAAGCTGGTCGCACGCAATAGAAATTTATAATGTTATTAGATTTATTATTCGATTGTGGAGATCATAAGGTATAATTTTATTATAATATATAATATTGATTATTTTTTTTTTTAGACGTAACGGGTACGTGCATATTGTAAATTTTTTTTAAACGTGTTTAATTCACAACTTTTTTTTAGAATTTGAATATACTATGTTACGTCCCGATTCGGCCGATTACGGTATCGACGTGAAAGTGAAGGGTGTTCAACAGTTGCCTCTCACGGCTGTTATCTGGATTTTAAAAATATATCAATAATTGACCTCAACCAAATGTACCAGTTGCCCTCGTCCGAATGTACCAGTTTCCCTCACATGTTAATGTATACACGATGACAATATATAGCCAGTAAAATAGGGGAGGTAAATATATTATAAATAAAATATAAAATAATTTATAAAAATAAAGTAGAATGATAGAAAATAATTCATATGCTGGTAATTACATATAATATTGTATTTTGTAATAATTACTAAAAAAATAATAATATGAATACAGTAGACAGTTAAATAATAAATATTATAATTATGTGGCATTCAATGTAATAATTTGTTAAAAAAAAAAAAAAAATACTAAAAAAATTAGATATAATAAGTATAATGTTTTGTTATAATAAAGCTTAGTATAATATTGTCGTTACTCGTTACTTATATATCGGCTATCCACTTAGACGCGCTTTTAAAATATGAGGGCAACTGGAACATTCGGTTCGGGGTAACCTATACATTTTGCTCTAGGTAGTTTGGGGGGAATTGGTAACGTAACACGTTTGGGCACAAAACGATATTTTTACCTGAGATTCGAGAGAATGATTGGGAACACACGTTTAGGTACACTGTTTTTCAGACCCCAAAAAGCAATACAACGTTTGGGTAACATAATATTTTTAAAATAATACTACGTTTGGGTACCAACATTTAGGTGCACATTTTTAATATGGTCTCCGTGAATCGAAATAACAAATTTTAAATTTTGAGAAACTTTTGCTGTTATGTTACACTTACGATTTGTACAACGAAAAATGTAGCTGTCCTTATTTACTTTAAATTTGCTGAATTTAAAACGATCAATAATCACACACCTTTTACCACGACGGGTTTCAAAAACTTCACTAATTCGATTTTCCATGACTGCTCACTATGACATTGAGGACACAACTGAGACACAGTCATATTGAGTGAATAAAGAAATTTGAAAAGATATATATATACTATATCTTTACTATATTGATGCAGTCGTAATAAAGATTTTAGTCGATAACAAGTACATGTATTACGTATAAATTCGTAGTCGAGTATATTACGATAATAATCAAAATAATATAAGTAATTGATATTAATTGGTCTGGAGATAAAGTAGTATCAAGTAAATGAGTATACGACTATTTTAGATCACATGTTTATAAAGTGTACCCAAACGTGTCGGCTTTTGGGTCAATGTGACCAAACGTTCTGCGCCCAAAAAAAGGTACTTTTGGTGGCAACTGGTACATGCCCAAAGTGAATACACAGAGTTTATTGATATTATTTGTTTTTTATCAATCATTATAATAGGTGCTCACATAGCTGATATTTATGACTGCGAGTGGTGTTACAATCTGCCTCTGAAGCGTCTTCGTATCCCTATCGGTCTGCCGAGCTCTTGCCCCGGTCTCCCTTACATGATATGATATTATCATCGATAGTGGCGGTCGTGATTACGGCGATCATAACAGCTGCTGGCTTGTATTTGATTATTTTAGTCGATCCGTTTCCTTTCTTAGGATTTCTTTACATTTGAAAATTGTTTAAATATTTTTAGTATATAGATGAATATTATTGTTGTTTTATCATTTTATTATTATCGAGTTATTATATTTATTGACTATTCGTAGTTACATTTAAAATATGTCAATTACAACAAATTGTGTTTTATGCTCATATTTTAATGTTTGCGATTCCTTCTGGGACATCAATTTAATATATTTAGACAAATAATATGATTATTAATTACTATTTTATAATTATTTTCCAGATGACGGTATGCAACATTTTTTAACATTATTATTTCATTGATTTCTATAATTAATTTTTTTAAACATTATTTTCGTAAATTTACAAAATTAATATTTTCTTTCTTAAAACAATCAATTGTAAATCATGAAAAATACAATTTTCAAATCTGGAACACTTGTCAGCGTTAAAAAAGTTATAAATTATAATCGAGTACGACCTTTCAAGAGTGTATGGCAATTACTAGTTTCACATATAGTAGCTGAACATTCTGATGACGTTTTTCGTGTGGTTTGATAAGTGCAAAGGTATTTTATAATTATTTTCCAGGGGACGGTATGAAACCTTTTTTAAGTTTATTATTTCATTGATTTCTATAATAAATTTTTTTTGGATCTTCTTCGTAAACTTACAAAAGTATTATTTTCTTTCTCAAAATAATTAATTGGAAATCATAGAAAATTTGGAACACTCGTTAGCGTTAAAAAAAGTTATAAATTAAATCGAATGTGACCGTTCCCGAGTGTATAGTAAATACTAATTACACATATAGTAGCTGCACCTTCTGAATTCTGATAACATATTCCCTGGGGTTTGATAAGTGCAAACGTTATCCTAACCTAATCTAACCTAACCTTACCTATTGAAAACGCTCTTTTTTAACTATATGTTCCTTAAACAAATGTTTCGATTCTCAATTATTTTTGGAGCATTTATACATTGCGAATTTAGAATAAAAATATAATATTATTAAATAAAAAATTATCAATAAACTATGAAAATATTATATAAATAAAGATTTATTTTTCATTTTCACCAAAAACTATTTACATTCAAAGTTGGTCACACTCTTGTACACACTTTGTAAATTTATTGAGAATTTCTCAACTTGACTTTTTCATATTTATTTAATTTGTACAATCTGTATAAAATATATTTACAATAGGCACAGGGAGGGATACAAAATAGGTCATGGTGGGCTTGATTGAAGAAGCTATTCAATTATAGCACTTCATGGTGGGATATTAATAGTTAGTGGACTAGTAGGTCACGGCACCAGCTACGCTTTAAACGTCGGCCAGGGTCACCCAGGATTGTTCGAGAAGATAGAGGTTTTGGATGAGGGGGTTTTAGTGATTTGAGAGTTTAAGGTGTAAACGTTTGTATGAAGTTTTGGCAACGTTTTTAACTGTCAGAATGAGGAAGTCCCTGTGGAGGGTATCATTCGATACATAAAAGGGAATTTTAGTTATCCCTACCTAACCTAACCGGAGGCATTTTGATTGGAATGTTTGGATTCGGTTTATGTTAGAGTCTTTGGTCAATCCCCAGAGTTGAATTCCATAGGACCAGATGGGTTTGAGAAGTACCTTTTACATAAGGATTTTATTATGTAGTGTAACATGTTTGGATGAATGGAGGAGGCGAAGCTGTCTTAGACGATTGTTGAGTACTAGTCGTTTGTTGCGTATGTGGGCAGCCCATGTGAGTCGGCGATCTAGGTATAAACCTAGAGGTCGGAAGTGAGTTGGTCTGATGTGTACAGGTTGAACAAGAGAGGTGCCGCTACAGCTCCTTGAGGTACTCCAGCTCTAATTGATGATAAGATAAATCTGAGCCATATCGTACGGAGAAATGCCTGTCTTCTAGATAGGACTTGAAGATTAAGTAGAAGCTGGGAGGAAATATTGACTTTAATTTGAAGAGGAGGCCGTGATGCCACACCTTGTCAAACGCTTGTGCTACGTCTAAAAGGGGGTCTGTGCAGATTAGTTTCTTTTCAAGTGAATAGGAAATTTTGTCGACTATGCGATGCACCTGGTGTATGATGGAATGGTTATTACGAAATCCGAATTGATTGTCTGGGAGGTTAGTGTCAATGATTGGAAGTAGGCGTTTGAGTGTGAGTTTTTCAAATACTTTGAAGAAGAAAGGTAGGAGGATAATTGGTCTGTACAAACTGGAAGAGTCAGCGGGTTTCCCGGGTTTGAGTATCATAATTATGATCGAGAATTTCCAGAGCAGAGGAAAGTATGATGGTCTGAGCATGGAGTTGTAAATGTGCATGAGTGATTAGATGGATTTTTTGGTAAGTTGGGGGGCGACTTCTGCTGTAATGAGGTCGTAACATGGAGTATTGTGACGTGCAGATTTACTGATTATAAACTCAACTACACTGGGTCTTATGTGTTTTGGTGGAAGAGTCCTAGGTAGTGGACTGGATAGGAAGTTTTTGATTTCAGCTACTTTGTTGTGAGGTATGATGATCATTTGTGCCTGGAACGGTGAGTGTAAACGATGACGAAAAGAGTTCGCTTTTTACGTGTCACTGATAAGTCATGTACAGTCGGGGTTTCTTAGAGGGGGTACAGGATGTTGAGATCGGAGAATTTCCCTAGTGTTTTGCCAAAGAGAATTGTTGGTAGTTCCTTTTAATCATAGCACAAATTTAAAAATATTTTTAAATTTTACTTAAAAATTACTATTTTGTATTTTCTTTCTAGCTGCTGTTTATGTTTGTAAGTTTTTTTTTAATTTTAGTAAATGTTTATTTTATAAAATATACTAGATAAATCTTATATAACGTGTATGATATTGTTCAAGGCTCCAATTTTTATAATATGAAATAAAATATAATTTAAAAATATTAACATTACAATTTAAGGATTCTTAAAAAAAACTGTTAGCTATCACTTATAAATTTTCAATATTGATCTGAAATCAAATGTTTGTAGTTTTTAGCTCAATATTATGATTTTATAGCTTAACACAATTATGAATATTTTATAATTAATAACCTAATTTTTAATTTCATTCTAGCTATAAAAGGTACGTAATTAATTTAATTTTATAAGAGACAATTGCTTATAGTCATATAAGTCTATATAGTCTCTATATGTCTTATTACACATTTTTACATCTATAACTTTTCCAATATCGTCAAGTCAAGTGCGATGTACCTTCCTTATAAGTTATAATGGTCACTGTCGATTATTTTCTAATTAATTATGAGTGTTAGTGAGAATATTATATTATTATCTATGTGTATTTTCTATTTTTTTCTTGAATGGCTACAATAATTACCTTATATTAAATAATACAATGCAAACGCTTGACTCCCACTGTCACATCATTGTGAGATTCTTTGTTACGATATATTTTTTGTGTGAAAGGACAATCATCCCTATCGTTATTAGATTGTGAATCATAAGGTACAATTTTATTTATGAAATAGTTTAATGTTTATAACTTTATTTTTAGATTTACGAGGTACGTGCATAATATATATTTTTTTTTTTGTAATTCAGTTTATACAATATGTATCTCATAATATTGGTAATGATCACCATTCTCAGATTTTTACTTACTATTTGAGTACCCTTATTGGTATGAATCCGTTAGTTTCAGGATTTTTGAACCATTATTGGGTATAATATTGATATCATTGTCCGGATAGACTGATACACATTTTATAGCATGTCGACTCTGGTGTTCTTAAACTATAAAAATCAACAAACATTTTAAAATGTATTATAAATATTTCATAAAAAAAAAAATGTCATTACATTTTAAAAGCGTTTGTATATTTTAATTATTCTGTATCTAAGATTTTACGGTTTGTCCATAATAATAATATCACCTATTGTTTTGTTTTTTCAGTAAAAGTAGCGTCCAGTACGTTTATATTTATTATAATTTAGAGTGAAATGTATTTATAACTATTGTGTTACGTTTTGCTCCATAAAAATTCTTAAACAATAATTTCAAAGTATTTAAAGTATGACATGTTTAAATATTTTAAATTTATTAACAACTTTAAAAAATATTACTCAAGTTATTTTGTGTATATTAATAAATTATGTCTAGAAAACATTAATATCATCGTTTAATGAATATAATTTGAAGTAGGTACCTACATTTGACAACAACTAGTGTTACTTAAATATTGCTGTTTTTCCATAATTTTACTTTAACCTACCTTAAATACCTACTTGACTTGATTTCTACAAGAATCTACTATTCAAAATCGAATATTAAATCATTTTTGGTGGTTTTAAAGGCCAAAGAACTTATTTTAAAGCCAATATTATATTCATAGATTTCTAATTGGTATTTGGGTCTAAGATATTATAGTGCAACTGTCAAAACCAAAAATCAAATTTAGCTCACTAAATAATTTCGTTTGAATTCATGGTAATGATAAGTTAAATAAAGCTATATTAGTAGCTTTATTATCCATAGGTGCAGAGAAATTAGCACTACTAATAGTTCATCAAATAGTTATTTGTCAATATTAAAAGAAAAAAAATGTTTAGTTTGTTGTTGAAGTATAGAAACATTTATTTTTCATATTTTTGTAACATAATATTTTATTGATACGTTACACCTATGCGCCGTACAGTGACAAAGTAAATAAACCCTGTATGCTTCCAATAAATATTTTTATTGACGATTAAAATAACATTTTTACCTAGTGAACAATCAATTGAATGTTGAAACTACTGAATATTTAATATTTTTACCTATAGAGTTACTTACATGATATTATTATAGTTATACCAAAAACAATAGAAAACTGTTTTAATGTAGTTTATTTTTACAGACTTCGCAGAAGCATACAAAGCATTTCTCAAAGATGGATGTATGTATAATTAGTTTGAATTATAATTAATGATTATAAATAATGTAATATAGTAATTATTTATAGTGACAAACAAAAGAACGACTGATCTTTAAATAAAAAATTGGTGATTGAATATTGTTTCAATTCCTGCTTATATTAAATACTCATATTATCATGTAGATAATTTAAAAAAAAAAAAAGAAATTTTGTAAGTGGTTCGGCTAAAGTATGCGACTAACAAAGGCAGTGCTCTAGGAAATGGTCGGTAAGCTCATCCGCAGCATTAATTGAACACCAGTGGTTTATATTCCTCAATAAAATACCATGTATTGGGTTAGAATAACCTCATTGTTAACGAGCTCAAGTAAATTGCGTAACAAGATCAGTTTATCCCACGGGACGAATATTAATTATTCGTGTGTCCTGGGCGTTATGTATTAGGAATTTTATGATTTTTTATAATTATTATTATTTTGTGTTTTTTAAATTTATTTTGATTACATTTTTCTATCTTTGTAAAAAATATAAGTGATATTTATCAAAATCAGGAAGTTTTTAAAATTATTTGCATTGTACAATTAAAATCGCTTGGGTAAAAACTGCTTTTTATATACGTACACAATCGAGTTCTACGCATTTGTGGAAAAGAAATCTAACGAACACAATCAACAAATCTAATAACAATTTATTTTTCAGGCACCTTTTACCAAGAACCGGCTTCTCACTTCTGTATACAAAATATTCACTATTCAAATAACATCAGTTTTTTTAAGAAAATGTTTAACGTTAAAGAAAATAACTAAATAATTTATGATAAATGAAATTGTATCATACAATATTATATTATATTATATGAACTTTACTCTTATTTTATTGTTGGTTTTTATTAACTTTCAACTTGGGGTATATTTCATAATTTCAGATGACAAGAATTCACTATTTTACAGGTCTGATAATATTTTGAATTTTAATGATTGATCATAGATATTATTATGGACTTTTTTGTGCATAATGATTTACAAAAAATGCACTTATGATGATTGTGAATAAAAATCTCATATTATTTTTTAACATAATTTATATTAATAAATATTATTATAATTTGTGTTTTAGTCTTAATATAACAACGATATTCTACATTCTACGACATGGAAAAATATAATTATTTCATCATTGTTTTATGAAAGAATAATTCTAAGAAAGTTTTACAGTCATGTGTATTCTTTTTGAAATTAGTTTAGTGATTAAACTTCTAATGGTGGCTCTTATACTAGGGATCAAATTTCCGAAAAAAATCGGGCAAAAAACGGAAAACCCGTTTTTTTCAGAGCTTCGGAAAAAATGAAAAAATTGGAAAATATTCAAATTATTAATTTTTAGCATAATATGATAGACTTGTTGTACAAAACAGATATTTTTCGGTTTTCCAATCGGCTTCTCAATTCGTCCAAAAAGTAAATATCGAAACCCACCGTAAACCTTTTTAATTCTTCTCTCGGTGACCACCACAACGAGTACTGCACAAACGAAGGGCATATCCCAAGTGTGTCCCGTTTTAATTTTTACCTTTTTTACAGTCCGAGTGCGTCTGCAGTATTACTGACAAATTATATTTAATAGCCCTTGTACATCCTCGGTAAACTGCTATATAAGATACCAGGTACCTATAAGGCACCTATTTGAGATAAACCGATCAAACGCTTTTCAGATACTAGTCTGATGGTCGAATATAATAGTTTAAATGTTCAACTATAATACTTTACATAAAGTTTTTGGAACATGGATTTTGTTTAAATAATGGCATTTAAACATCAGCTTATATAGAAGTATAAATATTCTAAGCCCCCCCCCCATTTTTTTCGAATAAAAAATACATACAAAATCAGTACACTCACCCAAAACTGTGTAAAAATGGGTGTGCTCAAAATAATAAAATATATAATAATAACACAATATTTTTGGGGTGTAAGCCAGTTCACCTCCTCGTGGTTCACCCTGGGTAACTCTAAGTGGCTACTTCTAAATGAACTGGGACGCACTCGGACTACTTAAAAACTTAGACCTTTTTTCTTGAGACGTACTCAGGGTGCTTTACTCTCGAACAACTGACCATGATAACGATTACTGGATGAAAAACTAAGTCTAACTACCTTGTCCAAAAGTATTTTATCGCAGCAGACGTTTATTAGTACGCACATTGCAATAACTCTAAGAAAAGAGTAAAATATGTATTTTTAAAATAAATAAAAATTAATAACTCTTCGATATAAGAATACACTAAAATATAACAAAATCAATTGTACAACTAAACAAAATTAAAACTTAATAATCGTCCATTAGGTCTAAACGGTTAGTCTGACCAAACAGAAGACACCGCGTTGTACGACACCATGTCGAACCTGGACGGCCCAGCTCACCACGTCGTTGACGCCGTCTTATATAGGGGAATGATAAACTCCTACAAATGTAGGTAATCTCATACATAAACATAGTGTTAACTCCTATAAAAGATAGTGTTAATTCCTACAAAAGATGGTGTTAACTCCTACAAAAGATAGTGTTAACTCCTACAAAAGATAGTGTATTAAAATAAATTAAAAATACAAACTTAAAATATATATTATTGTAGGTATATACAAACATTTTAAAATTCCAAAAGTGCATAATTCCAAAAAGTATTACAAATTCTTAAGCAATAACGTAAGTCCAACGAAAATGGTTTCACTTTAGTGAACCTCTTTTCTACTTTAAATAACAAAATGGTTAGAAAGTGTATGTAACACACTGGATAGGTTAGCATGTCGAAGATATTTCTTTGAAAGAATGTCGACATTAACAGTAATCTGTAGATCTTATTTATCTAGGATGAAATCGAGAAGTGTCCTATCAAAAAAAGTTAAAACACTAGTGTAGCACCAATGCAGCAACTACTCATCTCGAGGTGAATAATTTATTTGAAACCATATTATTTTTATAAAGACTTCTTATCGTTCAAATTAATATTAACTGCATTCATACGCCAGGCATCAATTAAAGATGGACTTTGACTCGTCGTCGCTGTGTAAATAAAAATAGACTGGCAATGTGTCGGAAAAAATAGCTTGACACAAGTGACCAAACCTGTTATAAATGCAAGATGAAAAGTCATACGACAAGAAGGTGCAGTGGTTCAAAAATTGTGAGATGTTTCTGTTGCAAAGACGTAGGACACCTTATCTCAGACTGCAAGACTGTGTTAATAAAATCAAACAATTATTAATTTTTTATTTTCTTATAGAGGTCTTAAAAGTCGGTAAATTATTTATAATTATCATAAACGAGACATTTATATGACGTATATCATTTATAATAAAAGTTTGAACGAAAATTGTATGAACCAATGTGTCTTTGGACGCAATCGTGATATTTATATTAGAGATAAAATACGACTACCTAAATTCGGGCAGCAATCGGGTAACTCCGAAGGATGTAGGGTGTATAAAAAATTACTAATCTATATCCATACTAATATATAAAGACAAAACCATTCGGACGTGTGGACGAGGTAATCTCGATAACTACTTGATCAATTTTCGTCGAGGAGTTACGTCATAATATTCGTCAAGATCTTCTAAATGTCATAGACCATGTTACGTAAAAGTTACCCCTTAATTCAACCAATAAATTTGTAAAATAGAGGTTTGTAATTTTTATTTTGAACAAATGTGTAAGGTGCTTAGATGATCCATTTAATGAAATAAATTCAATATATTATTAATTAAATAGAAATGATGAAAATAAAAATTCACCAGTGGCGCTATCTTTCTAGTAAACTAATAAAGTTTAAGTGGATAATAATTTAAAAACGGACAGACTGATTGGGCTAATTATTTTTAAATGTCCATAAAAGTTTTTTTTATTTATTTTTTTATATTTTATTTTTTTAAATATTTTATTTTTTTTAAGTATAATTTTATTGTTTTTATTTTTTCTTTCTGAATATGTATATACAAATATGCAGGTTTAATTGTTCTAGGTTGATGAGTGATTTTATTTTTTTTTGTAAATCATTTTGAGTTTCCCATATACTTATATTGTGTTGGATTTGCGTATATGAGATACATTAACTCCATACCCGGCGTATGGTATATAAATGCAACGTTCAAATCATTGATTTTAAAATGTATATTTGTATAATATTATAATAATATATTAATTATATCAAATCTACATTTAAGTGCCTACTACATACTAGCAATCATATCGCCTTACATTTTTGTTCTTCGGCGTGATAAGTAACTTATATGAAGCATATACAATTATTAATTGGTACATAAAGTTAAAATTATTATGTTTTTCAACATGTTTCAGAATAATTTTTGTATTCAACTATCTAAATATATTTACTAGCGAGTAGTTTGAAAATATTTAGTGGTAAATTAAGACACATTATTTGTTCCGTAATATAGAGCAAAGAGGAAAAATTGAAAACAACTGTTGAAAATGCCTAGAGTTTTTGCAGCGTATTTTATTTTTATATTTATTGTTTACTCAGGTGATGAAAAAAAATCGCAATAGTCAACCCAAATAGCGTTTACAGAAAATATCGAATTATTGGTTGTGACTGAATAACACTTATTATGAACAATTACTTATTTCATTTTTCGAACAGAATATTTTTTGGTGTATTCCATACATAATTATTTAAAATTTAGTGAATATAGTTAAAAGTTTCAATGTTTTGATTATAAATGGAGTAATTAAAGAAGTACAGGGCTACCACATTCTAAATAATATACCCTGTTAAATAATAGAAGTCCCCTATTTTATTTTATTTTTAATTTATAACATTTTATAAATTTGAGTGAAACCGCTTGAAAATAAATTATAAAGTTCCTCATAAATTGTTCATATCCCAATTGAAAAATATAGAAAATCATGTTATTATAAAGTTAACATTTTTACAAAATTCACAAATTTTTTTATATTTAAAAATTCTTAAATCTGATTTGTTTAGAAATCTTAGGTTTAATAACAGCTAGTAATATTATATAGAATAATATTAAAACAATACCTATAAAATATATTGTGTGATTTGTTTTTGGAAAAAATAAGTTAACAAGCTATATTACTAAAAACAATATGTATATATTTAATAATATAGTGTTCAATCTGCTTAAAAGTCCACTATAGTAAAACTAAAAAAAAAATGATTTTTTCATTGAGTGAAATAGTATGGAAACTAAAAAAAGTATAATTTTGGTGGTCTAAAAAATATAGTCAAACATAATTTATTTCCGTGTTTAAAATTTAAAATTGAATTTTAATTTATACGAGATTTAAATCTTTAACTTCTCGGTTTTCTTTTTTGTGTCTGTCATCAAGTTTTAGAGCAGTGAAAGTGATTTTTTTCATTAGCATATTTTCTGGTAAGAAGTTTATATGGAATCTAGTTGGTACTTTGGGGGGTCAAAAGTAAAAAATTACCAATAATTCTCAAACAAGTCGGGAAAAACAACAAAAAAATAAGGGAAACGCAATGCAACGCAAATTATTGAAAAAATCCATTTTTTTTTTGTTGTGACACCAAAAAAATCACATACCATAATATATGAAATCTTCATAACATTTTTATAAAGTTATATCTATACACTATTTTCAATATATTTTGTATTTATATTGCCACCAGCACAGCACGCATAAGAGCTTCCGATCTGTTGTCGTATGCGCATGCTCTATTGTAAATGTCTAACGCCTTTAATATTTGTCACATGAAATAGGTATTTGAAACAACTACAACTGTTACGATTGATAATACACTCTTTCTGAAAATCAATTTGCAATTTTTTGCAATTAATTTGCATAATATTGACATGTTTTTGGAATCAACAGGCCAAAATCGGGGGGCCAACTTCACTGGCAAGTTCTCGAATGCATGCTGCGTTGTAAATGTCTAACGCCTCTAATATTTATTGTCACATGCAATAGGTATTTAAAACAACTACTGTTACGAATGCCAAGGAATGTATCCTCAAGCTCAGTAGCTGCTAGTCGCGGCGACAACGATGAGTAATTAATAAATTCAATATACATTAATGCAAAAGTGCGTACATTAATATTATTATAGCACGCCATAGCGTCACACCTTTTTCTGTTGGTCTCAAGCTATCGCAGCACTTATATTACGTTCAATGTCAAATACGCATTATTTACTAAAGCGTTAAAAATAGTTATAAATATGGCATTCGACAACAGTTGGGACGATATTATAGTTCTCTTGTTATATCGTATTAGTTGTTACTAAATAAATAAATAACTTATTTTAAACATAATTTATTTTTGCGCTGAGGGGCTTTGGATTGGGAGCACATCGCTTATAAAAGAAATCGAGAAGTAAAATTTTATTTTATTCATTTTTCAACGTTCACATTACTTGTATTATTTCATTATATTAAAACAAAATGGCTATTTTCAAGAATAATTTAATAGCGCTTGTATTTATAGTAATTGCAGTTTGGGTTTTGCCAGCTACTTCAGTAAATCCATCGTTGTTAAGAGGTAAAATTTAGGTTATTGATTTAGAGTAATTATATTTTTGTTATAATTTTTATTGTGTAGATATTTATTAGAAATCATTTGTATATAATTCTTCAGAATTAATTTAAAAACGAGAACTAATTATCGTTATTTTATGATAGTTTAAGTACAAACAGAACCATTTCTTACTTTTCAATTTTACATACTACGATATACCTAGTTGATAAAGTATAATATAAGTACCTAAAGATGTCTTTAAAAGTGCATTGTTTATGATTTTAGGGGAAAGATTAAATTTCTGCCATTATAAACGTATTCTATTTTATCCTATGAAGTACAAATATTATTACTAAAAACATTTGTTTGGCATATTGAAATTGTATTTTGTTCTAGTCGAGCAACAAGCAATTAATATTATATCAACGATTACTTAAATCAGATTTTTTCTACATAGGTTCAGAACATAATTATTATAGGTAGTTGTTTGACGAAAACTGAATGACGTACTCATACAAAATAAATTATCTTAATAATTTACGTAATTTGTAGTTAATAGGCAAGATTGATTAATAAATATGATCTATTTTTTCAGGCAATTGTTATGGTAATATATTATTGATTATTAGTAGGTTGAAAAATAGGAATTTAGCGAACAGAGTTATCAGTGCTTAAAATACATATCAGCCCAACATATTTGTAGTATCATCATCGTCATATCTTCCACGTCATAAGATTACTATTATGTGTTTTATAGTCTGTATTATTATTATTGTTATTCTGATCTTAATCATTATTATTATTATGATTCAATACTGTCTTTAGATACCTCGGAATTTGAATATTATTATTATAGTTATCTTTGTATTATTTTCATATACCAACAATATGTTTTTTGTTGTTATGATTTTCTTGTCTTTCACCGATTTTACTGTCGATTTCTGTGCCAAGTGTTGGACGTATAAGTCCGACAGAAATTCTTGTGAGTTGTGTAAAAGGCTACTGAGGTCGTCAAGTTCGTCGTAAAGTATTTAAATAAATTAAAAGGGTGGTGTATTCTTAAATTATGATTTAGATTAATAACCATTATCCCAAATGACCATTTCACGAAAATTATAACTTGCAAATCTATTTTTAATTTACGCTGATTTCTATTTGAAAGTCGACCTGTCATATTCATAAATTATTATAGTTATTAGGAAAGTATCTTCAATTTTGTGTATACTACTGTTTAGCAAGATTTAGTTGCCCATTAAGGTTATTTTGGTTCATTAAAAAAAAGTGAACCATTAAATTATTTAATTTTGTATGCTACTCACTCAAGCATAGTTGTATGTAATTTTAAAATTTAATAGGGATTCTAACTCAATGTGCTGGATTTAACAGTAAGATATTAGATAATTGTAATTAATAAATAATAAATTGTATTGTAATTGCCTTTTTTTTTTTAAAGTATAGTGGTCATAATTACAAGCATTGGCTTTAATGATCTTAAAGATAAATTTAAGCTATTTTAATTTTACATAATTGAATATTAGTGCATAACACGCAAATATTGAAATATTTATTAAATAATTTATTGTTAGAAATATATTTATTATTTTTTTTTATAAGTAGAGTAATTTTATGATACCAAGACATAATATGGATGCTGAAATAATTGCTGATTTTCGGTTCCGGCGTAACAGGCGAATCACACCTCCGGATATTTGTACCCTCCCTGGGAAATAATTTTCCTAGGTTTATATTACCCCAGTACAAATTTCCTAGTATTTTTGTACCCTCCTAAAATTGTATACCGGGTATATAAATATCCTAGGAAATTTGTACCGGGGTACTATTAATACCTTAGAAAATATTTTACCCATGAGGCTTATTATTTTCTGGAGGTATCGTTTTCCTGTCACAACAGTAAATTTCTTAGGATTTTTGTACACCCGAAAACATGGTCAACACTGTCAACCTAATAATATGACAATAATTAATAATGTTTTATTGATGTTAATTCTTCAAACAATCGTGGTATTCCCTCTCAAGACACTTTATAGTCCAAACAATGCTCTTTATGGTAGTTAATTTTTATTAAAATAAAAAATGTAAGTACCTCTGTTACAATATAGTGTATTGATACGCATAACGCATTCACTAAGTTCCTAGATCAACGTCAAAAACGTTCATTAGGGGACTGTTACGTTACAAAAGTATCATTGTACAATGCCGTGTATTATTATACCATAGTAATTCTGGTATAATTAAACATATATTGCAGATCATAAGACTGATGTAGATATGGATTATACAGGTACGTATATGAAAAAAACATTATTAATATACATTGTTAAATATAAACTATCGTATACAATTTTATAGTTTATGTATACTACCAAATTAAATATCATATTCTGTTTACTTTAAATGTCTCCAAAAAAAGAACAATTATAAATGTCCAAAGATTCTTTAATATTAAGTACGTGATTTCGAATAATGTAGCTATTGAATGGACAACATTCAAATGTCTTATAATTACAATTAATTTTATTCATTTAAATTTACATCTTCTAAATTTTAGATTTTAGAATCTAAAACATTACAATACATTATCGAAAATCTGTACTTAATGCAAATAATTATATGAATTTGAAAACAAAATGTATTTAGCTATTTATTATTGTAAATAATTTATTCTCTTTATTTTTCAGAAAACCTTAGTACGTATTTTTTTAAATAAAGTTTTATAAGTTAATTTATAGACCATAATATTTTTGTTGTTCCAAAATGCAAAGCCTCAATACATAATTAGAATTCATGGTATAACAATCTAGTTTATTTACAAAAAATATATGTGTTTTTTAGATAGTAATGACGGTAAGTTTTTATGAGTATTATAATTTGACTTAATGAAATAAGTAGGTAAAAGAAATAGTTTCTGAAGGGTATCAAAAATTAAAGTCTAAGCTTCCTTATAACTCAACATTTATAATTCATAAGTTACAAACAATGTTATCATTGGTTCATTTCATTGCAAAGTGATAACGAGTTTTGTACAAATATTCTGAATTAAGTGTCTGCGAGTAGCATAATATTAAGATATAGTTGAGTATTTTGTTTCAAATCTATATACCTATTATATTGAAATATATTTATGTTTATGTTCAAAACGCTAGAATTTTTTATATTGAGTGTTTTGATTCATTATAAGTTTCATTATGTTGATATAGTTAATAATTATAATTATACTTATTAGTAAATTTATCATCTGTGATATAACCTCAATAAAATCTTAAACAAATATATTTGTTGTTGTAAAATATTATTTACATTATAATTGTGACAACCAAAAATTTGTTCTAATGTTATATTGATGATATTAAAAACTTAATTGTATATCATTTGTTTTTAATTAATAATAAGTTTAATAAATTGTTTTTCAATTTCTATAAAAACTAACCACACATATACCCTTTTCATTTTTTATTTTTTACTCAGTTAAATTAAAAAGTACGTATTTTTTTGTGTTTTTTTATTATATTGTAAATTAGTGTACAACTTAAATACAACTTGATGTAATATGTTTCTCAAAGTATATTATATGGTTATATTAAATTGTTATTTTTACCATTGTCATCCAAATAGCACAAATACAGGATACTTCATAAATGAAAAATATTAAATTTTTTTTTATTTTTACATTTCTGATTAAGAAAATAATTTGAATTCCTTTATTAATATGTATTACAAGTATGCTTTTTTCAAACCATATACTATTACATAGAATCTACAGTGACTTATAATGCAAACTGTACGTCTAACTTATGTTAATGATTCAAAATGTTGACCTCCATTTTTGAAAAAAAGTCCCTCCATTGAAAATATTGGATACAGTTTTGTATAGTTATTAGTTATAATAATTAATATAATTTATCTTTAGATTATCTCGGTACGTATTTTTTTAATTTTTATTTTAAAATGTATTTTATTATACTGTGGGAGATTTCAAGATTGTATTAAAATATTAATGACTATTCCATCCATTAGCTTTAATGTCCATTTATAGATAAATAAACATTGAAGATCAAAAATATTAGAGTGCATGCGGTTCGTTAAGTCTTTCTTTTTGTGTGAGAAGTGGTTTGTTCCAAAATGTTTCTGTGTTAGAATAGAAAATAAGGTGGATTCCATAAACAAAATTAAATACCTTTAAAAATATGTAATGCATATGAAATAATAAGGTTTTTTTTTTTTACAATGCTTTCTAATGTGCACAATATAATAAACGTTATTTTTATATGACGTCACTTCAATATTATAACCAATATCATCCTAATAGAATTAATACATTTCTATTAGCATTAGAAAAAACCAGAGGTCCATCACATTAAACACCACTTTAAGTTTTATATTGTATCTAATTGTATTATTCTTAACTTTGGTAAATTATATTTTTTTTGCAGACGATATTAGTAAGTATGTTTCGTGATAATTGTCATATTTTTATTAGACGAAGTTAGAACAAACAGTATTTGAAAGTTCAAATGTTTTGATTAGTTGTTCTTAATTAAAAATGAATTACTTTAATACTGTGTTATGTGTTGAGGCTGAATTATTTACCTAAGAATAATTCATTTTTTAGTGCAGTTATTAATACATCATCATAATATTAAATTAAACTATTAAGTAAAATATTAGATGATTGACTTTTTTTACTTAATTCATTAATACTTTTTTAGTAACTGAAGGTATGTGTTATTTATTTTCTTTTAGATGTAATATATAGCTTATGTGTACATATCTATGGTAGTTTGTACAGAAATTGTAACATTTTAATTTTCGACCGGAACTAAGACTACTACTAGTATAATGCAATACATTTTAAATGTTTATGATTCCGATAAAGTTTATAGAAATTTAAACTTTAAACAGTTATAAAAGAAAATAATGACTATGCATTTCTGATATTTAAATTTTTTAAAGCAGTAACTTTGTATTACATTTAACATTTATTTTTATACATCAGAAACAACTGTAAAATAACTCTCATAGTTTGCGACGACATAATTGTAAATGTATCTGTTTAACTTCAGTAACTTTAATGTATCTTTTATTAAGAAATGAAATCGTATAGTTCAATCGAAAAAAAAATGTCCAAAACATAAAAATAATCTTCTACTGCGACTATTTCTAAATGTTTATAAATCATAATGAACTATTAGTTATAATTTTTTATACCTTATATTAGTATAACATTTACATCATTATAATTGTTCTTCTAGCGGAAATTTGTACGTATATTTTATGTTGTTTGACTGAATTAGAAGTTTTAAATTTTTACTTACAAAATGCTTTTTCTTGTAACCAAAGGGTGACAAATCGAAGTTTTTTTAAAAATAATATTCTAATCAAGGTAGAACAACGTATCGGTGCATGCGATTTTCACTTGATTTCACTTACTAATATTACGAACATCAGACACCTTTAACATTGAAATTACATCCTGTTTTTTCAACATCTAGTTATTAATTTATAATAAAAATAAAAATACGGGCGTAGAAAATATAAATTTACTTTGGTTTTTTTACAGTAAACATTTATAAGAGCTATTTGAAGCAATTCTAGTGTCAGGTCGCTTAAAAAAATAGCATCTTTTGGTTACAAGCCTATATATTTTTTTAATCTTCTTTGTAAATTTACAAAGTCAAAATTTTGTGTCTCAAAACAATCAATTGGAAATCATAGAAAATACAATTTTTTAACCTGGAACTTTCGTTAGCGTTATAAATTATGTCAAGTGTAACATTTCATTCTGAAAATTTTGTAAATTTATTGAGAACTTTTCAATCTCCCCTTATAATCATAACACCATATAATAAATATTTTAAAATTAAAATTAAAAATGACTACTGTTTACTTTCTTTCTAGCTAGTCATATAAGTAAGTTTCTTGTAATTTTAGTATAATTTTATTTTTTACAATACGAGATATTAATTAAATCTTATAATATAGTTCAAGTCTCCAATGTTTATATTATATAAAATATAATCAGACAACTCGAACATTCAAATCTCAGGATTTTTAATACAAAAAGGGCGATTAATTATAAAATTGCAATATTGTTCTTAAATCATTGTAATTTTTAGTTCAATATATGATCTAATGCAAAACAATAATCTGAACATTTTATAATTAATAACTCAAATTTGTATTTAATTCTAGATACAAAAGGTTCGTAATCAATTAAATTTTTGTAAGACATAATTGGAATGTACGAAATTCCAATTTTTTTACGATATGTTTCCTTCGATTTATTAACTATAAACTAAACTATAACATTCTAATCCATCGCACCCATAATTTATATCGTTATAAACTAATTATCTGCTAAACTGATGGATTTATAATGATGCATAATAGGTACACAATTAAAATAAAGTTTGGAGTTATAAATCGTTTCAAAATCAGTACACCGGCGGTATTCATTAGATATACGTCAATTGCACATATTGAAGTACCAAAAAATATTATTATTTAATTATGCGTTGGCGTGTGCTAACTTGTACATTGTTGGTGCATAAACGTTTGATATAGCATTTTAGATTTTGGATTAATTTTTTTCTACATCAATTATTATTCTCATCCGTTTATTTAATTTAGGATAGTTTATAATTTGTACACTTACGCATGACATTGTATTTACTTACTGTAATAACATTACTAACTTAAACATAAACACGTTTTGTGTATTTCGTTTAAATAAAATATCTAAAAATATTATAGTAAATATTTTCGTTTTAATATTTTCTTGGCGGACCAATTGCGGTATATTTAATTCGTGATAAATTCACAGGCTCAAAAGTTGTTAATATATTTTAAGTAGTCTTGGAAAGTTAGCGCAATTGATGAACTTTATTGAGCTTAACGTTAGTGCACTGTTAGTAATCAATTTTTTTCGGATGATTGCTCTTCCTGTTTTAACAAAACAAACAGGTGGTTTACATATTGTTATAGTCTTAAGCTTCTTGAGCCCTACAGTCTGTGCGAACACAAGCGTCCTTATGCAATTGATAACGACGACACAGTTATGATAAGCTTGTTGCATACAAAAAAAATGTGTAGTGTCAAAAATGACTTTGAATACAATGATGGTAAATAATTGTTTAACCTATGTAATACACAAAGGTGGGCATTAACTAGTTAAAAAGTTAAAGTTAAGTTAAAAAGTTAATTTATTTTTAACTTTTTAACTTATCTAGTTAGTTTGTTTTATAATCAACTTATGAACTTAACTAGTTTAATTTACAGTTGAAATAACTTAGCTTTTCTCAGTTGATTTTAAAAAAAACCAATAAGTTAAAAACATTTTGAAATTTTTCGTTTACACGTAAATATTATAGTAATATTATAGTAATTATAGTAATATTATAGTAATATTCACGTATAAACGAAATATTATCTGATATTATCAGTATAAAAATAAAAATAAAACTTAAATTGGAAAGAAAATTCTAAAAATAACTTGAAAACTAAATTATCGTTTAAAGTATATAGTTATAGTTGTGTATAATAATATATACATGATAATATTATGCCGGTCTATACTTGTAGACAATATTATGAATTATAGTGCGCTTGCATCGACCAGTCCCTTACGTTGTTTGTAAATCGTAATCGTACTTTATCATAATCGTCATTCGTTTACCTACCGTGTGCGATATTTATTTAGTCCATTCGTTATATTGACATATTGTTATAATATTATATGGTAGACATTTTATATTTCAAATTTCTTAATATTATTTATTACATTATTACTTAAAATAATTAAAAATGTTATTAAGTACGGTAACGAGTAGTGAACGCATAGTTTAAATTAATAAATAATAGAAAAGTAAAAGGGTATACAGTGTACATTATGATAAAAGTTCAATCAAATTGTTTTTATAATTTATAAATTAGAAAATAGGAGGACACATTCACTCTTTATTTTATTAACATAATAATTTTAAAAAAATAGATCAACTTTTTTTAAACTGAGTTAAGTTAATTTTTTTTTCTATATTAACTTTTAACTTATTGAGTTAAATTTATAATTTGTTAACTGTTAACTTTTAACTTATCGATCTTGTGTCCTCTTAACTTAACTTGAGTTAATTATTTTTATTAACTTGCCCACCTTTGGTAATAAAATTTGAACGGAGGCGGCTTGTTAGACTGTATTTCCAAAGATATTTTATACTTTAATAGTTTGATAGTATTTTAGTTGTACAGTAGATCGTTATAATTTTTTCCAAAAACAATGACATACTTTCAAGTCACGTATATTCCTCATACGATACAATGGTCACTTGTTTTTATTTTCTAATTAATTATGAGTGATAGTGAGAATTTTATATTATTATTTATGTTCATTTTATTTTTATTTTGTAATGGCTACAATAATTACTTTATATTAAATAATACAATGCATACGCTGCTTGATTCCCACTGTCAGATCGTTCTGAGATGCTTTGATGTTATGATATATTTTGTATAGTAGGACAATAATTCAATAATCCCTATCATTATTTTTAGATAGTGAATTATAAGGTGTAATTTTATTTATATTTTATGAAATAGTTTAATGTTTATTATTTATTTTTTTAGACCAAAGAGGTACGTGCATATCGTATTAATTTTAAATGTGTTTAATTTTGTAATTCAATTTAATTATGTAATATGTATATCATAACATTTATAATGATCACGGTACTCAAATTTTTCTCACTATTTGAGTACCATTATTGATATGAATCTGATAGGTTAAGACTTGTCAAATCATTATTGAATATAATATTATTACTGTCATTGTCCAGATAGACTGATAATGTGTATCATTTTTTAACATGTCGACTCTGGTGTTCTTAAACTATAAAAATCAACATACATTTTAAAATGTATTATAAATATTTCATAAAAAAAAAACGCCGTGTCTAGAACACCGGGCGCCCGATCATCCTGTAGAGCACCGGGTCACGCTATAAATATAAAACATACACTTATCCATTGTTGTATGACATTTAATATTATGGTATAAGAGTTATCTGATAATAGTTAATTAATAGTATATACAAATAATATATAATAATAATTAATAATATAAATATACGATTAGTAAATATAAATAATATAAGTTCACACAGGTTCTTTGAGTAACTACGCTTTAGGCTTCATTTTATGTGGACGATCTCCGTGACACTTGGGGAAAAACCATCTACTTTTTGGTTTTGTTGATAATGAAACACAAGAAAAATGAAACCATTCTACTGGACATAAATCATTATCGCAACATATCATCTCTCCGTATGAAATCTGTTTACAAATACAATGGGTTGGTTCATGTGAATCGACAGCTATATCCCTATTTCCATTTTTTTTGGGAAAAAAGGCCAAAAGGCGCAATTTTGACAACAATCGACCTTCTTGAAAGGCTTAGAGCTGGAAGAACACTGGCTCAAAAAACAGAAACTGAAACTAAAAAAAATGGAAATAGGGATATTATAGCTGTCGATTCACATGAACCAACCTATTGTATTTGTAAACAGATTTCATACGGAGAGATGATAATATGTTGCGATAATGATTTATGTCCAGTAGAATGGTTTCATTTTTCTTGTGTTTCATTATCAACAAAACCAAAAGGTAGATGGTTTTTCCCCAAGTGTCGCGGAGATCGTCCACATAAAATGAAGCCTAAAGCGTAGTTACTCAAAGAACCTGTGTGAACTTATATTATTTATATTTACTATTCGTATATTTATATTATTATTAATTATTATTATATATTATTTGTATTAACTATTAATTAACTATTATCAGATAACTCTTATACCATAATATTAAATGTCATACAACAATGGATAAGTGTATGTTTTATATTTATAGCGTGACCCGGTGCTCTACAGGATGATCGGGCGCCCGGTGCTCTAGACACAGCGAAAAAAAAATGTCATTACATTTCAAAAGCGTTTGTGTATTTTTATTGTTCTGTACCTATCTAAGATTTTACGGTTTGTCCATAATATCACCTATAATTTACAAATAATAATTATTATTATTTTGTTTTTTCAGTAAAAGTAGCGTCCAGTACGTTTATATTTATTATAATTTAGAGTGAAATGTATTTATAACCATCAAGATACATTTTCTTCCATAAAAATTGTTCAAATAATATTATAATTATCTTTAAAGTATGAAGGGTGCATTTAAGCATTTTAAATTTTTTTACAACTATCCAATATGTATAAAGAATACAACATACATACATTTTTTAGTTTCAAATCGGACAAAATGCTTATATGATTTACTGTACGTCTTCATTAAGTAGGCCAATGTGGTGGATATGTAATTTAACAATTTAGGGTGGGGCCCATTTCCAATGACTATCCAATTGGTTAGGTTCCAAACCTGGTAATATGTGAAATGTTTAATTTTTGACTAAACCATTTCTAACATAATTTTTAATTGGTCTATACTATTCTGAACTAACAACAATCATATAATATTAAAATTTGGATGATCGGGTACCCGTGAAAAACGGGGTTTGTGTATATTTTTAAATTATGTCTAGAAAATATTAATATTATTATTTAATGAATATAATGTTAAGTATTTACGTTTATCAAAAATGAGTATTACTTAAATATTGCCGTTTTTTCCATAATTATACTTAAACCTATCCAAAATACCTACTAGACTATTGGTTTCTACCAGAATCTACTCTGAAAATCAAAGATTAAAACATTTTTAGTAGTGTAAAGGCCAAAGAACTTATTGTAAAACCAATATATTCATGGCTTTCTAATTTTCTAATTTTTTTGGGGGTCCTAGATAGTGTAAAGGTCAAAATGTTTATTCATAGGTGCAGAGAAATTAGCACTACACAAGTCCATTTGACCATTTTAACCTGTCAACATAAAAAAAAAAAAAAATGTTTAATTTGTTGTTGAAGCACATAAACATTTATTTTTTATGCTTCCAATAAATATTTTCATTGATGATGAAATCAACATTTTTACAAAATGAACAATTTGTTGAATTTTGAATTAACTGAATAACCTAATAATAGTAAGAGTTACTTAATTACGCGATATTATAGTTGTACCAAAAATCAATAGGAAACTGTCTAAATGTAGTTTATTTTTACAGATATTGCAGAAGCATACAAACAATTTATCAATAGTGGAAGTATGTATAATCAGTGTAAATTATAATCATTGATTATAAATAATGCAATATAGTAATTACATAGTGTTATAATTAATGACAAACAAAAGGATGACTGATCTTTAAATACAAAATTGGTGCAAGAAGATTAGGTCATCCCATGGGACGAATATTATGTGGCGAGTCCGGGGGTGTTTTAAGAATTAAAATTATGTTGATTACATTTTTCTGTCTCTGTAAAATGTATAACTAATATTTATCAAAATCAAGAAGTTTTTAAAATTATTTTTAATTTTTAATAGTAGAAATTAAAACATTTTTATAGTATAAGTAATTATAATTAAAATCACTTGGGAAAAAACTGCTTTTAATGTACGTATACAATTGAGTTCCATGCGTTTGTGGTAGACAATCTAATGATTGCCATTAAATTTTGCAATCAACAAGTCTAATACCAATTTATTTTGCAGATGATTGTTACAGTCAACCGGTTCATTTCTTTTGTAATGAAAATACTTGTTATGCAAAATACGAAAATTTTTTTAAGAGTATGTTTAAGGTTTAAACTGACGATGTTACTAATTGATTTATGATAAATATAAATGAAATTATATCATACAATATTATATTATATTATATAACCTTGATTCTAATTTTAATGTTGTTTTTTGTTGACTTTCAACTTGGGGTATATTTCAACATTTCAGCTGACAAGAATTCACTATTTTACAGGCCCAATAATATTATGAACTTTAATGATAGATCATAGATATTATTATTTTGGACTTTTTTGTACGTAATGATTTACAAAAAATGCACTTATCTAAAAGTTACTAAAATCACTTTCATGAGTCATGACCGTGTTGAGGAATCCGGGTTTTTCAGTTATGGTTTTATTTTCCTTCTGGGCTAGGGTCCCTCCGCTCACATGGCGCCATAAAAAACTACGTTTCTACCGGCTGTCCCATGACAGCACTCGACTTTTTTTTACATTATTTATTCTAATAAATAGGTATAATTTGTGTTCTAGTCTTAATAGTTAATTATTTTAAATTAATCTTTATACAATTTAAAAATACCTAATTCGCGTTTTATATTAAGCAAAATTTAAATATCAAACAATTTTCTAAAACTTGAAAAAATATAAAGATTTTAATGTTGTTTTATGAAAGAATATTTCTAAGAAAGTTTTACAATGATGTGTGTTTTTTTTCGTGTGTCTTTCTTTATGTTTTAGGGCAGTAAAAGTGCTTCGATTTCTTCATCAGCATCTTTTGCGGTAGGAAAGTGAATCTAGTTAATACTTTAAGGGGTCAAAAGTTAAGGAAAAAACGTGAATTTTTACTCAATTCCTAATTTTGACAAAATGGATTTTGTTTTTTAATGTAACACCAAAAATAAATACAGTATACAAAGGAAATTTTCACAAAATGTTTTTTTGTACTTTTTTTTAGTAGTTATACATTTTTATCGTTTTTTTAATTTTATTTTTTTAACGATAACATTGTTTTCTAATAGTCATAAAACCTTAAAATTTAATACAAGATTTTTCATAACCAGTAGTAAGTGAAAATTTAAAAAAAAGTTGAGCGTAAGTCTTTAATAGTTTTTATAAGCTTCTAAAGTTAAAATGTAGACAAACTACGTAAAAATCACGAACATTTGCAGTGTTTTTTGATTAGGACATTTTTAAACATTTTTATTTAAATTTAACATTTGAAAATTCAACACAAGATTCATTATCAGTTTTTAAACATTTCTAAAAAAAATGCACAGGAAAGTCAAACTAATTTTTTTAGTAGCGTTTGAAATTAAAATTTTGATATTCACCACGATTTTTTTATTTTTATGTAATTCAAAAAGAAATAAAAGTAGTCATTTGAAATTTTCAACAAATGTTTAGATTATTATTTTCTATATATTAAATAATATTAAAAATAATTTGGCAATTTTTGAATTAGTTGCCTATGAAATTTTCTGTTTTTTTATTCTAATTCAAATTTTATCCATTAATTTAAAAATACATAAGCACAATTTTTTTCATATGCATTTAAACTTCAAATTTCGACTAGATTTGTAATTTTTATTTTGAACACATGTGTTAGGTGCGTAGATGAGCCATTTAATGAGACAAGTTCAATAAATTATTAATTAAATAGGAATTATGAAAATAAAATTTCACCAGTGGCCCCATATTTCCCCATATTATTATTTTAAATAATAATGTTTTACTGAATAATTTAAAAACGGACTGTCTGATTGGTCTAATTTTTGTTTAATGTTCATAATAGTTCAAAAAAATGTTTTACTAAAAAGAATTTGAAAAGTTTCCTAAAAATTGAAAAATTATCGAAAAATTGTGTTTTTTTTTTATGTGATTTATGTATAATTTCTGTTTATTATGAGGTTTCCATTGGTGAAATTTCTTGTTGTTATTATAATTAGTAGACAATTACTATAGCATAGGTGATTTCACTAACTTATACACACCTTGCGGGAAGTGCTATCTACCACAGATGCATATATGAAGTTTAGTACCCAAGTATAATACAGTGATGGATAATTTTTAAATAATTGATAAATATTGATACAATTCCAAGCGATAGAAATTAAAGTTATCATAGGTACAAGAGAATTGTCATTACAACTTCAAAAATAATCATATTATGTAAAGGGTGAAATAGATTTTACAATAAATTCTTTTGGTGATTAAAGTTTAAAAAATGTGAAGCAAAATAGGTTATGAGAAAATTAGAAATTAACATTACCTAATTTTATTTTTAGAAAACATTAAACGAAGTTTTAACGAGAACTACTACGACCATTTCTTAAATAAATACATAATTTTGAAATTTACTTCAGTATAATAAAATATTCGAAGAATTCAACCAAATAAGTTCATGATTATATGTCTATATATATATATATATATATATATATATATATATACGAATTGACATAAAATTTAAAATCCATTCTTTAGCAATTATTACTTCCACAAGACAGTGACATTAACAATAATATAAAAGTTCCTTCAAACTCCTTCAATTCTATCATCTCAACTCGTCTTAAAATGTCTTTAAAAAGATATTTGGTTATACATTTTTTAGATTTTTAGTCTGAGTACAAATTATTTATGCGGAACCTTGTATTATGTGTACAAGTCTTAGGTATGAAATCAAACATTTTATACATTTTAACCTATCGCCTATCCAATCTATGCAGTCACCTACGCTACCATTGTGTGTGCCAGAGAAGCAGATTTATTTTCTTCCGAGCACGCGACGGGCGGGAGTGACAGACAGACGTTCGCCTAGCACGCGTACAGGCTTTTATCGCCAGTGGGCTTCAAATAACTCCAAAGGCCTCTGTATAATATCATTATATTACCTTCTCTTCCTAACCCCATTCGGAACTGGAGCTGCTTGCTTAGTCAAATCTTAAGCAAATATAATATTGTACTGCGGCGGTTATAGTTTTGAAAATTAATTTAAAAATCACTGTTGAACTAGAGATATAATTTATTTCATAACATAATGTTATACATTTATAATTTAGTCTTTTAATTTTCTAAAGATTTGGTGTTGTGTAACTAAATTATATTTTAACAATTAAAAAAATAAATTAAATCGTTAGACGAATTTTAAGAGCCTCAAATATTTTCCAAATGCTTCTTTTAGACCGAAATAATATTTATAATTTTAAAAATCTGTTATGGTTTCAGTTCTTAAACATTTTTAAAAAATTTTCAAAAAAGTAAAAACTTATTCATACACTCATACTTACGTGTATACCGTATGGGTAACAATCTGTAAAGTCAATCATAAAGTCTGACTGATTTGTTTATCACCGCTGTGCAGTTCCATGAGTTTGTTGATTACAATAATAATCTGTAATACTATACATTTTTGTAGGAACATAAATCTTAATATAAAAAAATAAATATATATACATTTTTTAATTAATGTTTAGTTAAGAGGATTGGACACCTTTGGGTTTTAAGGGGTTGAATATAGGCAATTTCCATAGAAGTTGTGCACTGCAAGTATTTGTGTTTGTACTAATCGACAAATAGCTGAAAACATATTTGAATTCATCATGAAGTTACTTGAAAATGACTTTCTTAGATTTTCAAATCAATTATTTTATTTTCAAATTAACTTAATGTCGAATTTAAACATTTTTTCGGAATTTTTTCCATTTACTAGGACTGTTATTATAGTGTGCAAATGATAGGTCTATTTGGGTGGAAAGCACAGCCGGGTCGAATCCCGTTAATTGGCAACGAAACAGATTTTACAGTTATATGTTCCCACCATAAAGAAATATCGTTTTGGATTGAAAACTTATGATTAATCATAACAAATGTATACATTATTTCAATTTTTATTGATTTTAATGTTTAACATTTAATAATTGTATTACTTTAATGTGTTGTTTGTATATTTCAAAACCCAATCCAAATATCATTTTAAATCCATTATTTATAATATGTACATAATAATTTGATTAATTTTATTTTTCTAGAGTGAGAACGTTCATAATATGACGTATAATTCACGTATGACGTGGAGGAAAAGTTGTTTGACGACGTTATAGTAGGTAGGAAAATGAGTTTTCCATCGTGTACGTTATTTTACGAGTTTATTTACTTTGGTCTTATGTTGGGACTTTGATGAAAACTCTGCTACACCAAGTTCTACGCAAATCCTGAACGTTTAATGATATAATATACAAAACGTCTCTCGCTAACAGACGTTTGCCAGAAGTTAACGGACGATTTGCCATCTTATGATGCATAATATTTTGATATCCAATCAAAGGTTGATCTTATAAAATATAATACATAAGTAGGTACTAATCAACCTTTTTTTGAGAAATAGTTAAAAAAAAAAAAATTAAATTTGGTTACTGGATGGACATTTTGAAAGTTTATAAATACGGAAAAATCACTGGAAAATATTTTTAAATCAAAATTTGTATTTCTCGATAGTGTTTGTCTTTTAAGATGTAATATATATGTCGTTGGAAATACGATTAGGCGCTTTCGCTTAAAAATAGTCAGGTAAAACGATAGTAGACATGCTTCGGGGAGAGGTACATTAAGAATCGTGACACTCGCACAATCATGTATCACTCACATGACAATAGTCATTAGTTTGAAAATGTTTTCTAGTATTTCGACACGTTATTGGTTACGTAATATTGAGTAAAGACGACACATTTAAAACATCTGTTGAAAATGCCTAGCGGTTTTGCAGCATATTTTATTAATTATTTACTCAGATCATGACAAAACAAAACGCAATAATCTACCCAAATAGTGTTAGTTGTTACTGAATAACAGTTTTTATGAACATTACTTCTTTCGTTTTTCGAAACAGAATATTATTTGGTGTATTTCATACATATAAATTATGTAGTTATATAATAGTTATGAGTTTTAAAGTTTTGATTATAAGAGGAGTAATTATTAAAGCACAGGGCTACCACATTCTACATAATATACTTTGTTAATATTCTAAGTCCCCTATTTTATTTTATTTTTAATTTAAAACATTTTATAAATTTGAGTGAAACCACTTGAAAATAAATTAAAAAGTTCCTCATAAGATGTTCATATCCCAATTGAAAAATATAGAAAATAGAGTTATTACTTATTATAATTCAAATTTTTACGAAATTCACAAAATTAGTTCATTTTTAAAAATTCATAAATCTGATTTATTTACAACTCTTAGGTTTGAAAATTTAGTACAAAGTTCCTCGTACTTTTTTTTTGGAAATTCCGGTTTATTTCATGAACCTATTTAGACAATGTTTTAAGGTACGCCAGTATTCACTTATATATGTTAATAACAGCTAGTAATATCATATAGAATAATATTAAAACAATAACTAGGTATATAAAATAATGTGTGATTTGTTTTTTGGCAAAAAGAAGTTAACCTGCTATATTACTAAAAACAATATGTATATATTTCATAATAGTGTTAAGTCTGCTTAAAGGTCTATATAAAACTAAAAAAAAATGATATTTTTATTGAGTGAAATAGTATGGAAATTTAAAAAAGTATTATTATGATGGTCTAAAAAATAAAGTCGAAAATATTTTACTTCTGTGTTTAAAATTTAACCCTTGGTTAGGTAGGTGAAAAAATTTTACATTAATAGGTAGCATGGGTCTGATAGACCCATATTAATACATCGATTTTACTCTTTTATGGTAAAACTTTATTTCTTCAAATATGAATAACAACTAGGTACATAGACACTCTTAGAAATATATTGTAACAATTCCGAAACAAAAAAATAAAATACTTAATGGTTATAAATAAAAACTTTTGACCCTTCTTACGAATATAATAAAACAAAATTAAAAAATTGATCTCCATTTTAAATTATGATAATTAAAATTTTTATTAATAAACAAAGTTAGAAAATAAATTATATACATCAAAAAAACAGTTAATTATAAAATTTAAAAAAAAAACAAATTATTTTATAAATTATGTATATTATGTATAATTATGTATTTATAAATGTATTATTTTATATATTATTTTTTATTACGTGAGTGAATATAGGTTGGGTCTCACAGACCCATTTCGTTTTCCGACTGAATTAAATGATACTGATATTGAAAAATAAATATCAACTATGATAACAAATGGTTTTTTGGTATATTGACTACAGCTATTGAAGATATCAAGTATTACAGTATGGCCAACATAACTTTCTTATCGATATTTAAAATGCTCGGGTCTGATAGACCCGACTTACCTAATGAAGGTATATTACACGTGACGTTAATCCCGTACGACTCCACTTCCGAAATGTATCTAAAATACATGCGATATGTATAATTTGTACGATAAATTTAACTTCTCGGTTTTCTTTTTTGTGTCTGTCGTCAAGTTTTAGAGCAGTAAAAGTGATTTTTTTCATCAGCATCTTTTTTTGGTAGCTAATTTAGATGTGGTCTAATTTTTACTTTGGGGGTCAAAAGTAAAAAATTACCAATAGTCCTCAAACAAGTCTTGACAAACAACAAAAATAAGGTAAAAACGGGCATTATAATGCAAAATCAAATTATTGAAAAAATCAATTTTATTTTTTGGTGTTACGCCAAAAGCAGTCACAGTAGATAAATTACATTTTCACAACATTTTTATAAAGTTGTTTATATTATACACTATTTTCAATATATTTTGACTTTTTTTAATTTATTTATAATTATAATCAATTTTTGATTTTTTTAATTTTTTTCTTATTAATGTCGATAAAATATTTTTAAACCGGTCAAAAAACTTAAATTAATACAAAGTTCTTCATAACTAGCTGTAAGTAAAAATCAAAAAATAAGTTGAGGGTAAGTCTATAGGTAATAGGTTTTTATAAGAGTCTAACATTTTAAAATGTTGAAAAAATACTTAAAAATCACGAAAATTTGTAGTTTTTTTTGATTAGGAAATTCATAAATTTTTCTATTCAATTCAAAGGTTTAAAAGTTCAAAAAACATTCATTAAAAGTTTTTCTAAAAAAAAATATTTACCCGAATGCCAAGCTACTTTTTTATGAGCATTTGATATTAGACATTGGATATTAATCCGGTTTCTCCGGGAACGATTTTTTTATTTTGATGTAATTCAAAAAGGAATAACCGTAGACATTTAAATTTTCACCAAATATTTAAATTGTAATTTCCTATACACCAAAAATAAATACGATAAATAAATAATATATTTTTTTAACTTTAAGGCTTTGTAGGCTAAGAAATTTTTAGTCCTTTAGGAGAACAGTTTTTGTTAGGTGACTTTTTGTCACATAAATTAGGTATTTGAAACAACTACTGTTACGACTGATAAAGAGTGTATCCTTAAGATCTTCACGGTGACATCGATTAGTAATTAATAAATTCAATATAATATATCTATGCAAAAGTGCGTGCATTAGCCATTAATATTATTATTTCGTCACATTTTTCTGTTTTTTCAAGTTATCGTGGCATGTATTAGATTAAATGATAAATACACATTATTTACTAAAAAGTTAAAAATAGTTATAAATATGGCATTTGCCAACAGTTGGGAGGATATTATTGTTCTCTTGTTGTATTGTATTAGTTGTTACTAAGTAAACAACTTATTTTAAACATTATTTATTTTGTGCCGAAGGACTTTGGATTGGGAGCACATCGCTTATAAAAGAAATCGAAAAGTAACATTTTATTTTATTCATTATTTAACATTCACATTATTTTTATTATTTTATTATATTAAAAAAAAATGGCTATTTTCAAAAATAATTTAATAACGCTTGTATTTATAGTAATTGCAGTTTGGGTTTTGCCAGCTACTTCAGTAAATCCATCGTTGTTAAGTGGTAAGAATTAATTATTGGTTTAGAGTAAAAATTATAAAATTATAAAATTATATTATGTGTTGATATTTATCAGTAATTAATTAATTTAAAAACGAAAACAAATTATCGTTATTTTATGATAGTTTAAGTACAAACAGAAAAATTTCTTACTTTTCAACTTTACATACTACGATATACCTAGTTGATAAAGATTTTATAAGTACCTAAAGATGTCTTAAAATGTGCATTGTTCATGATTTTAGGGGAAAGATTAAATTTCTGCCATTATAAACGTACTCTATTTTATATTATGAAGTACAAATATTATTACTAAAAACATTTGTTTGGCATATTGAAATTGTATTTTTATTGTTCTAGTCGAGCAACAAGCAACATATCAACGATAACTTAAATCAGATTTATTCTACATAGGTTTAGAACATAATTATAATAGGTACCTAGTTGTTTGACAAATACTAAATGGCGTACTCATACAAAATAAAATTTCTTAATAATTTATGTAATTTGTAGTTAATAGACAAGATTGATTAATAAATATGATTTATTTTTTACAGGCTATTGCTATGGTAATATATTTAATTGATAATTAGTAGGTTAAAAAATAGGAACTTAGCGAAGAGTGTTGTCAGAGCTTAAAATACATATCAGCCTAACTTATTTGTAGTATCATCATCGTCATCTTCCACGTCATAGAATTACTATTATGTGTTTTGTAGTCTGTATTATTATTATTGTTATTATGATCTTAATCATTATTATTATGATTCGATATTGTCTTTGGATACCTTGGAATTTGAATATTATTATTATAGTTATCTTTGTATTATTTTCATATACCAACAATATGTTTTTTGTTGTTATGATTTTCTTTTCTTGTCTTTCGCCGATTTCACTGTCGATTTCTTTGCCTAGTTTTTGATGCAAAAGTCCGACAGAAATTCTTGTGAGTTGTGTAAAAGGCTACTGAGGTCGTCATGTTCGTCGTAAAGTATTTAAATAAATTAAAAGGGTGGTGTATTCTTAAATTATGATTTAGATTAATAACCATTATCCCAAATGACCATTTCATAAAAATTATATAACTTGCAAATCTATTTTTAATTTACGTTGATTTCCATTTAAAAGTCGACGTGTCATATTTATAAATTATAATAGATATTAGGAAATTATCTTCAATTTTGTGTAAAGTACTGTTTAGCAAGATTTAGTTGCCCATTAAGGTTATTTCGGCTCATTAGAAAAAAGTGAATTTTGTATGCTACTCACTTGAGCATAGTTTTATGTAATTTTAATATTTAATAGGGATTCTAACTCAATGTGCTGGATTTAACAGTAAGATATTAGATAATTGTAATTAATAAATAATAAATTGTATTGTAATTGCCTTTTTTTTTTAAAGTATATTGGTCATAATTACAAGCATTGGCTTTAATGATCTTAAAGATAAATTTAAGCTATTTTAATTTTACATAATTGAATATTGGTGCATAACACGCAAATATTGAAATATTTATTAAATAATTTATAGTTAGAAATATATTTAGTATTTTTTTTTACAAGTAGAGTAATTTTATGATATCAAGACATAATATGGATGCTGAAATAATTGCTGATTTTCGGTTCCGGTGTAACAGGCATCATACCTCCGGATATTTGTACCCCCTCTGGAGAATATTTTTCCTAGGTTAATATTACACCAGTACAAATTTCCTAGTATTTTTGTACTCTCCTAAAATTGTATACCGGGTATATAAATATTCTTAGGAAATTTGTCCCGGGGTACTATTAATACCTAGGAAAATATTTTACCCCTGAGGCTTATTCTTTTCTGGAGGAATCGTTTTTCCGTCACAACAGTAAATTTCTTAGGATTTTTGTACACCCGAAAAATGGTCAACACTGTCAACCTAATAATAAGACAATAATTAATAATGTTTTATTGATGTTAATTCTTCAAACAATCGTGGTATTCCATCTCAAGACACTTTATAGTCCAAAGAATGCTCTTTATGGTAGTTAATTATTATTAAAATATAAAAGTTAAGTATCTCTGTTAGTTGTTACTACATATAATGTATTAATATGCATAATGCATTCACTAGGTTTCTAGACTAACGTCAAAAAAATTATTAGTGGACTGATGCAAAAGTATCATTGAAGAATGCTGCGTATTATTATTATAGTAATTCTAGAATAATTAAACATAATATATTTATAAATATATATTATATATTGTAGATGATGAGACAGATAAAGATATGACATATATAGGTATTTATTTGAAAAAAACATTATTAATAGGTTCTTAAATATCACCTATCGTACAACATTTTATATTTTATGTAAACTACCAAATTAAATATCATATTCTGAATATTTTAAACTTCACCAATGAAAGAACAATATTATAAATATCCAAAGACACTTTTTAATGGTTAGAACGTGATTTTAAATGATATCGCTATGCAATGGAAACATTGAAATGTTTACAATTAATTGTATTTATTTAAATTTCATACCTAATAAAATATTACAATATTTATCAATAATCTTTAAATAATGCAAACAATTTCATACACTTGAAAACAAAATGTATTTATACCTATTTATTATTGTAAATAATTTATTTTCTTTATTTTTTAGAAAACCTAAGTACGTATTATTTTTATAATAAAATTGTGTTAATTAATTTATAGAATAAAATGTATTATAGTTATGTAACAGTTTATAGAATACTGTATTATGAATTATTTATAACTTTATAAAACAGGTTGTTACACCTATAAATAAAAACATACTGTAAATCGATTAAAAAATTACATCGTCTTCGTGATTTAAACTACTGACTAATGTTACAGTAATTATACTAAGTTAATTTTAAATTAAACAATACTGTTTTTGATTTAAACATAGTATTTTTATTGTTCCAAAATGCAATGCCTCAATACATAATTAGAATTCATGGCATAACAATCAAGTTTATTGTACACAAAATATATGTGTTTTTTAGATAGTAATGATGGTAAGTTTTTATGAATATTATAATTTGACTTATTGAAATAAGTAGTTAAAAATAGTTTCTGAAGGGTATCAAAAATTAAAGTCTAAACTTCCTTATAACTCAACATTTATAATTCATAAGTTACAAACAATGTTATCATTGGTTCATCTCATTACAAAGTGATAACGAGTTTTGTACAAAAATTCTGAATTGAGTGTCTGTGAGTAGCATAATATTAAGATATAGTTAAGTATTTTGTTTCAAATCTATATACCTATTATATTAAAATATATTTATGTTTATGTTCAAAATACTAGAATTTTTTATATTGAGTGTTTTGATACATTATAAGTTTCATTATGTTAATAATTATAGTTAATAATTATAATTATACTTATTAGTAAATTTATCATCTGTGATAGTTTATGGATATAACCTCAATAAAATCTTAAACAAATATATTTATTGTTGTAAAATATTATTTATATTATAATTGTGACAACTAAAAATTAGTTCTATAAATGATTATTAATGACTATTAATGATATTAAAAACTTAATTGTATATCATTTGTTTTCAATTAATAATAAGTTTAATAAATTGTATTCCAATTTCTATAAAAACTAACCACACATATACCCTTTTTATTTTTTATTTTTTACTCAGTTAAATTAAAAAGTACGTATTTTTTTGTGTTTTTTTATTATATTGTAAATTTGTGTACAACTTAAATACAACTTGATGTAATCTGTTTCTCAAAGTATATTATATGGTTATATTAAATTCTTATTTTCACCATTGCCATCCAAATAGTACAAATACTATAAAATAAATACTTCATAAATGAAAAATATTTCATTTTTTTTTACTTATACAAATTCTGATCAAGACAATAAATTGAATCTCTCTATTTATATTTCTTTCAAGTATGCTTTTTTTCAAACCACATATTACAGATAATCTATAGCTGCTAATAATTAAGACTCTACGTCTAACTTATGTTAATGATTCAAATTTTTACCTCCATTTTTGAAGAAAATTTATTTATATTTCAATTTTAAAATAAAAGTCCCTCTATTGAAAATGTTGGATACAGTTGAATATAGTTATTAATAATAAAAATTATTATTATTTATTTTTAGATTTTCTTAGTACGTATTTTTAAAATTATTTTTTTAAAATGTATTTTATTATTCTGCGGGAGATTTCAAGATTGTATTAAAATATTAATTACTATTCCATCCACTAGCTTCAATGCCCATTTATAGATAAATAAACATTGAAGATCAAAAATATTAAAGTACATGCTGTTCGTTAAGTCTTTCTTTTTGTATGAGAAGTGGTTTGTTCCAAAATGTTTCTGTGTTAGAATAGAAAATAAGGTCAATTTCATAAACAAAATTAAATTTCTTTAAAAATATGTAATGCATACGAAATAATAAGGTTTTTTTGTATTATTTTATTATTTATAACTTTGGTGCCTTATTTTTTTTTTTCAGGACAAATTAGTAAGTATGTTTTGTGATTATTGCAATATTTTTACTTTCCCTTCTCCTGGAACGACCACATAACAAATCGAAATTGATTGTGTTTTTATATCCAGTTTTGAAGTGAAGTTTGTTCAGAAACGGTTCTTGAATAGTTGAATGTATTGATATAATATTATTATATAAACTGCTATCATTTTCCAAGATGGACGAAGTTAGAACAAACAGTATATTTGAGCTTGTTTAGGTTCTTATTTATTTGAAACAGTAGTGTAGTTATTAATACATCATCATAATAATAAATTAAACTATTAAGTTAAGTATTAAATAATTGACTTTTTTTGGTTAATTCGTTAATACTTTAACGCCATTTTATTATAATCATAATTTATAGCTAGTATTACTCTTGTAATCTGAGAGTATGCGAAAAAAAATGTAAAAAAAAGACGTATGATATGTGACGATCATGGCCTCACATTTTTGCTAAAATATTAATGATTAAGTATAAAATAACATTTGATAAAAATTTGAAAGACTTTTTTCCTCAAAATTTAGATTTTTTACTTAAATCATGATATTCCTATAATCTATTTATGGAAAATATTAATGAATTATGAATTAATTAAGCATTATCATTTTTAGTAAATGAAGGTATGTGGTATTTATTTTCTTTTATATGTAATAGCTAGGGCTAGGAAAATGAAGCACCAAAAACCTACAATAAAGGAATTATAAAATTGCCAATAATGCTACAAAAAAAGCATTTTAACCAGGGAAATGCAACTAAAAAAGACTTGAACATTTTTTAGAAATTCCTATAATTATTAATTAGTAAATGCTAAATAATATTATTGTAAATTTAGACATAGTAAACAAGTCAACAAATATCGTTCTCATTGTGTTTGAAGTCCAGACAGTCAACGTTAATACGTAAGCACTACTCCTCACTCGGTAATCATTTTGACAAAATCTAAGAATCTATTTTCCGAAATATTTTAAAATAAGGCGATAATATTTCACTGCGAAATCACGAAATATATACAAATAATACAATTAAAATTAATTAATAAATAATAATTTAGAAAATAAGTACTTAAATGTTCTAAAAATGTTAAATATGCGTATAATTAACAAAAACTAATTAAAAAGCAAGCTAATAAATTGACAAAAAAGTACCAAAAAAGTATTTATTTACAAATATCATAAGAAAATGCAAAAAAAGCAAAAACAAAATTGCATATTTGAACACTGTGATGAATGAATCGAATTTTATTTTTGATTAGCTATGTCCCGGAGGCTGGAGTAATACGAAAGAAAATGCGAATGCTACAAAATCCTAGCCCTAGTAATAGCCTATGTGGCTATGTGTACATAATTATTTTATTTTGCACAGAAATAATTGTATTTTAACATTTTAATTTTCGACTGGAACTACGAGTATAACGCAATGAATTTAAACATTTTTATAATTTAGATAAAGTGTATACAAATTTGAACTTTAAACAGTCATAAAAGAAAATAATGACTATGTATTTTTGATATTTAAATTTTTTAAAGCAGTAACTTTTGAAGAACTTTGTATTACATTTAACATTTTATTTTATACATCGGAAACAACTGTAAAACAACTCTCATAGTTTGCGACGACATAATTGTAAATGTATCTGTTTAACTTCAGTAACTTTAATGTATCTTTTATTAAGAAATGAAATCGTATAGTTCAATCGAAAACAAAAAATGTTCAAAACATAAAAATAATCTTCTACTGCGACTATTTCTAAATGTTTATAAATCATAATGAACCCTTAGTTATAATTTTTTATACCTTATATTAGTATAACATTTACATCATTATAATTGTTCTTCTAGCGGAAATTTGTACGTATATTTTATGTTGTTTGACTGAATTAGAAGTTTTAAATTTTTACTTACAAAATGCTTTTTCTTGTAACCAAAGGGTGACAAATCGAAGTTTTTTTAAAAATAATATTCTAATCAAGGGAGAACAACGTATCGGTGCATGCGATTTTCACTTGATTTCACTTACTAATATTACGAACATCAGACACCTTTAATATTGAAATTACATCCTGTTCAATAGTTATAAATTTATGATAAATATAAAAATACAGGAAAATGGAAATGGGAAATATAAAATTATTATGGATATTTTACAGTAAACATCCATAAACGCTATTAAAGCAATTCAAGTGTCAGCGGTCGCTTTAAAAAATTGCATCTTTTGGTTACAAGCCTACCTACATATTTTTTTAATCTTCTTCGTAAATTTACAAAATCAAAATTTTGTGTCTCAAACAATCAATTGGAAATCATAGAAAATACAATTTTTTAATCTGGAACTTTCGTTAGCGTTATAAATTATATCAAGTGTAACATTTCATTCTGAACATTTTGTAAATTTACTGACAACTTTTCAATCTTCCCTTATAATCATAACACCGTGTAATGAATATTTTAAAATAATAATTAAAAATGACTACTGTTTACTTTCTTTCTAGATGATATTCATATTAGTAAGTTTTTTTTTTCTACAATATATAAATTATATTATAATATTACCTAAAGTTAGGTGTACAATTTTTTAATCTGGAACTTTCGTTAGCGTTATAAATTCTAATCGAGTATAACATTTCCCGAGTTCATAGTTATTAATAATTACACATATTACAGTAACTGCACATTCCGATAACATATTCCGTGTGGTTTGATAGGTGTAAACATTTTCCTAACCTAATCTAACATAACCTGGCCTATTCAAAATTGTCTTTTTTCAATCCTATGTTTCTTTAACATATTTAGATTCTTAATACTTTTTTTCACATTCGAGCATTGTGGATGGAGCCTAAAAAAATAATATCATTTCAGTTAAAAAAATTGTGGAGTAATTATGATAGTTACATATTAAAAAATAGTGAAAAATGTATTAGAAAAAAAAAGTATCAATAGACGACGGAATTATCAACAAATTAAGTTTTATTTTTTATTTCTACTAAAAACTATTTACATTTAAAGTTAGTCTCATTCTGAACATTTTGTAAATTTACTGAGAACTTTTCAATCTTCATTTATAATCATAACATCATGTAATGAATATTTTAAAATAATAATTAAAAATGACTACTGTTTACTTTCTTTCTAGATAATAATTATATTAGTAAGTTTTTTTTTTCTACAATATATAAATTATATTATAAAATTACCTAAATAATATAGTTCAAGGCTCCAATGTTTATATTATATAAAATGAAATTAGAAAACTTGAATATTCATATAATATAAGGATTTTAAAAACAAAAAGAGCCATTAATTATAAATTTGCAATATTGTACTTTCTTTCTAGCTGATATTGATATAAGTAAGTTTCTTGTAATTTTAGTATATTTTTATTTTATACAATACGAGCTATTAAATAAATCTAATAATATAAGTCTCCAATGTTTATATTGTATAACATATAATTAGACAACTTGAACATTCAAATCTCAGGATTTTAAAAACCTAAAGAGCCATTAATTATAAAAGTGCAACATTGTTCTTAAATCATTGTAATTTTTAGTTCAATATATGACCTTATGGCAAAACAATGGTCACTATTTTATAATAAAAAACTTAATTTTTTATTTAATTCTAGATAAAAAAGGTTCGTAATCAATAATAATGGTCACTGTTTGTTTATTTTCTAACTAATTATGCGTGATAGTGAGAATTTTATATTATTATCTATATTTATTTTATTTTTATTTTGTAATGGCTACTATATTTACCTTAATATATTGAATAATACAACGCAAACGCATGACTCCCACTGTCAGATCATTATGTGTGATGCTTTGAGGCTATGATATATTTTGTATAGTAGGACAATAATTCAATCATCCTTATCATTATTAGATTGTGAGTCATAAGGTGTAATTTTATTTATGAAAAAGTTTAATGTTTATTATTTATTTTTTTAGACCAAAGAGGTACGTGCATATCGTATTAATTTTAAATGTGTTTAATTTTGTAATACAATTTAATATGTAATATGTATCTCATAACATTTGTAATGAACACCGTCCTCAAATTGTTCTCACTATTTGAATACCATTATTATTTATAGGTATAAATGTGTTAGGTTAAGACTTGTCGAATCATTTTTGGATATAATATTATTACTGCCATTGTCCAGATAGACTGATACACGTTTTATAACATGTTGACTCTGGTGTTCTTAAACTATAAAAATCAACAAACATTTTAAAATGTATTGTAAATATTTCATAAAAAAAAAAAAATGTCATTACTCATTACATTTCAAAATCGTTTGTGTTTTTTTATTATTCTGTATCTAAGGTTTTACGGTTTGTCCATAATATCACCAATAAATTACAAATAATAATAATTATTATTTTGTTTTTTCAGTAAAAGTAGCGACCAGTACGTTTATATTTATTATAATTTAGAGTGAAATGTATTTATAACCACCAAGCTACATTTTCTTTCATAAAAACTGTTCAAATAATATTATAATTATCTTTAGAGTATGAAGAATGCATTTAAGCATTTTAAATTTATTTGCAACTATAAAATACGTATAAAGAATACAACATAAATACATTTTTTAAAATCGTACAAATCGGACAAAATGTTGATATGATGGACTGTACATCTTCATTAAGTAGGCCAATGTGGTGGATATGTAATTTAACAATTTAGGGTGGGACCCATTTCCAATGACTATCCAATCGGTTAACTGATCAACCTAAATTATGTTAGTTTCCCGTTTTGCCCAAGTTAGGTTAGATCAATTGAAAATCGAGTTGGAAACGATTGTTTCAATAAATTAAAATTTTAATTCATTTTCACGTTTTTTTGGGACAGTTAATCTATTATTATGTAGTACATAATTATTATACATAAATTATATAACGTAGTTATTTTTGAGTATCTTTTAGCGTTACCCCGCAGAGAACACAAAGAGGATGTACTACAGTACTATGATGTAGCGGAACATAAACGATTTGACACAATGCTAAATCGCCGAATCTTATATGTATTTACTACTTTATTTGAACCAAAATCGTATCCATAATTATTAAACATTAACATACCTTTGTCTCTTTTACTTTAAAAAAAAATGAATGCTGTATGAGTAGCATAGGGAAGGGAATTTTTTTTTTAAATCGTACAAAAAAAACATTTTATTTGTTTAAACTCATTGAACGGTGTCAAAATACGTTTGTTTCAAATATAATTTATGGGTCTATTGTAAAATACATGCACAATAGATTGAAGATGGGAAAAATATATTTCATAGACAAAATTACGATACAATTTTCTGTTTTTTTTTTAAACGTTGAATAAAACATATTCCAAACCTGGTAGTATGTGAAATGTTTAATTTTTAGTTGAACCATTTCCAACATAATTTTAAATTGGTCTATACTATTCTGAACTAATAAGAATCATATAATATTCAAATTTAGATGGTTAAATTATGTCTAGAAAATATTAATATTATTATTTAATTAATATAATGTTAAGTATTTACGTTTGACATATATGTAAGACCAATATATTCATGGATTTCTAATTTTCTAATTTTTTTGGGGGTCCTAGATAGTGCAACGGTCAAAATGTTTATTCATAGGTTCAGAGAAATTAGCACTACACAAGTCCATTTGACCATTTTAACCTATCAACATAAAAAAAAAAAAATGTTTAATTTGTGGTTGAAGCATAGAACATTTTTTTTTGTATGCTTCCAATAAATATTTTCATTGATGATGAGATTACCACTTTTACATAATGAACAATTCGTTGAATTTTGAATCAACTGAATATTTAATATTTTAACCTAATAATAGTATAGAGTTACTTAGTTACACGATATTATAGTTGCACCAAAAATCAATAGGAAACTGTCTAAATGTAGTTTATTTTTACAGATATTGCAGAAGCATACAAAACATTTATTAAAAGTGGAAGTATGTACATTCAGTGTAAATTATAATCATTGATTATAAATAATACAATATAGTAATTACATAGGGTTATAATTAATAACAAACAAAAGGATGACTGGTCTTTAAATAAAAATGTAATGCAAGAAAATTAGGTTATCCCATGGGACGAATATTATGTGGCGTGACCGGGGGGGGGGGGGTTAAGAATTTTATGATTTTGCATTTTATTTGGTGTTTTTTTTTAAAATATGTTGATTACATTATTCTGTCTCTGTAAAATGTATAATTAATATTTATCAAAATCAGATAGTTTTTAAAATTAATTTTGATTTATTATCGTAGAAAATTCAAACATTTTTTTAGTATAAGTAATTACAATTAAAAGAACTTGAGAAAAAAATGTTTTTAATATACGTATACAATTGAGTTGTACAATTGACAATCTAATGATTGCAATCAACAATTCTAATACCAATTTATTTTGCAGATGATTTTTACAGTCAACCGGCTTCTCTCTTTTGTATTCAAAATACTCATCGTACAGAATACGAAAATTTTTTTTACACTATGTTTAAAGTTTCAATTGACGATATTACTAATTGATTTATGATAAATATAAATTAAACTATATCATACAATATTTTAATTTATAATATTAACTTGATTCTAATTTTATTGTTGTTTTTTGTTAACTTTCAACTTGGGCTATATTTCAACATTTCAGCTGACAAGAATACACTATTTTACTTTCCCAATAATATTGTGCATTTTAATGATATATCATAGATATAAATTTATAATTTTTGTACATAATGATTTACAAAAAATGCACTTATGATGATTGTGAATAAAAACATATTTTCTTTTTTTACATTATTTATTCTAATAAATATAATTTGTGTTCTAGTCTTAATGGTTAATTAATTTAAATTGATCTTTATACAATTTAAAAATACCTAATTCACGTTTTACATTAAGCAAAATTTAAATATATTAAACAATTTTCTACAACATGAAAAAATATAAAGATTTTAACGTTGTTTTATGAAAAAATATTTCTAAGAACGTTTTACAATGTGTTTTACGATGTGTGTTTTTTTTGGGTGTCTTTCTTCATGTTTTATGGCAGTAAAAGTGCTTCGATTTCTTCATCAGCATCTTTTGCGGTAGGAAAGTGAATCTAGTTAATACTTTGGGGGGTCAAAAGTAAAAAATTCCCCATTATTTTCAAACGCGTCTTTAAAGCAACAAAAAAAAATAAGTAAAAAACGGGAATTTTTCCTCAATTCCTATTTTTGACAAAATGGATTTTGTTTTTAATGTAACACCAAAAGTATAAAAAGGAAATGTTCACAAAATTTTATTTTGTACTTTGTTTAATAGGCATACATATTTGTCGTTTTTTTATTTTTTTTTTTAACTATAACATTGTTTTCTAATTGTTATACAACTTTAAAATTTAATACAACATTTTTCATAACTAGTAGTAAGTGAAAATTTAAAAAAAAGTTGAGCGTAAGTTTTTAATAGTTTTTATAGGCGTCTAAAGTTAAAATGTCAACAAAATACGTAAAAATCAAGAAAATTTGCAGTGTTTTTTGATTAGGAAATTTTTAAACATTTTTATTTAAATCTAAGATTTGAAAATTCAACACAAGATTCATTATCTGTTTTTTTACATTTCTAAAAAAAATGTACAGGAAAGTCAAACTAATTTTTTTAGTAGCGTTTGAAATTAGAATTTTGATATTCACCACGATTTTTTTATTTTTATGTAATTCAAAAAGGAATAAAAGTAGTCATTTGAAATTTTCAACAAATGTTTAGATTATCATTTTCTATATACTAAATAATATTAAAAATAATTTGGCAATTTTTGAATTAGTTGCCTATGAAATTTTCTGTTTTTTTATTCTAATTCAAATTTTATCCATTAATTTAAAAATACATAAGCACAATTTTTTTCATATGCATTTAAACTTCAAATTTCGACTAGATTTGTAATTTTTATTTTGAACACATGTGTTAGGTGCGTAGATGAGCTATTTAATGAGACAAGTTCAATAAATTATTAATTAAATAGGAATTATGAAAATACAATTTCACCAGTGGCCCAATATTTCCAGTACAATAATATTGTTTTACACATGATTTAAAAACTGACGGTCTGATTGATCTATTTTTTGTTTAATGTTCATAATAGTTCAAAAAAGGTTTTTACTGAAAAAAATGTTAAAAAGTTTCCCAGAAAATTGAAAAATTATCGAAAAATTGTATTTTTTTCGATGTGATTTTTGTATAATTTCAAAAACAGCCTCTCAATTGTGTACCAGGTAAAACATTAGTAAATGCATCAATTAGACCTTGTTCAAAATCAGTCATTATACTAATCGAGATTAAATTTTTTTCTAAAATCAAAAGTTCTCGAGCAACTCGAGTATATCTCTTTTTTGATTTATTAGGCATAAGTGCAAAAATTAATGGCAATACCGCAGTATATTTTATTGCATGTAGAGATAGAATTTGAGTAAACAAATGCGGTGATGATTTAAATGTGCCGTCTATAAACCAATGACTTTGTTCGGATGCTAAAATCTTTAAATTATTTTTATCGAAAATAATAATATTCTATTGTTATCATCCATGCCGCTATCGTATAGAAGGATTTGTTCGTTGTTTAATGTAACATTATATGGCTCAAAAATAATCAACTCTGATAACACGGTGGGGTTTGCTGGAGGTGCATTTTTTCGATGCTTTATTCGTTGAATCGTTTTTTTCATTGCATTTATTGTTTTTACACGCGGCAGATACTGCTTTAGAAGAACACGACATTTGAGAAACTATTTGTTGTGGAGTTGAGTCACTTTGATTTGACATTTCTTTTATTTGTAAAATACATTTTTTAACACCAATTTCTTCATCATTCAATGTATGATTATGATCGTTATTATGTAAAGAAACCTCACTATTTTTTATGTGCCCTTCCACGGCATTTATCAGTATTGTAATAACTGATACATTTCCAATAAGTTTTTTCTTTTCTCATATAATCTTTTTTTTAAATATATCCCGAGTACACTAACAAGTACACTACACTTTTCCTCTTGAACTTTTCACGTAATTTATATACATTGTAAAAATTGTTAATAAATTAAATTTAAATAACGCACTATAGTGAACAAATCGATGAATGTGAAAAAGCGGACTGACGACTCCACGCTCGTCATCAGATTATTATCACCGTCGTTGTCTAAGTCGTACATAATATCATAGATAATTCACAATGTGTGTTGACTATTAGCTTATCGACGTATTATTTGAGTTTTACACCGATAACGAAAAATAGGTATATAACCATAAAATATCGAGATGTTGCTAGCTGAGTACTTAATTGAAATTGCTCATAATATAGAACTACAACAATAAAATAATAAAATATGGACGGGGAAACGTCGTACGGGGAAGCATCTGACGGGGAAATGGTAGACGTGGAAGTGTCCATGAATCATTAAAACAATACCTATATAATATAATGTGTGATTTGTTTTGGCAAAAATAAGTAAACCTGCTATATTACTAAAAACAATATTATGTATGTATTTCATAATAGTGTTCAGTGCTTAAAGGTCTATAGAAAACTAAAAAAAAATTATTTTTTTATTGAGTGAAATAGTATAAAAATTCAAAAAAGTCTAATTTTTGATGGTCTAAAAAATATAGCCGAACATATTTTACTTCTGTGTTTAAAATTTAATATTTAAGTCTCATATTACACGTGACGTTAACCCCGTATGACTTCACTTCCACTCACTTTTAAAATATTTTTATTTAACTTTAAGGCTTATTGTTGGTTTAAGAAATTACCAGTTCTTTAGGAGAACAGTTTTAATTAGGTGACTTTTTGTCACATCAAATAGGTATTTGAAAAAAACTACTTGCTCTATTGTAAATGTCTAACGTCTCTAATATTTGTCACATAAATTAGGTATTCGAAATAACTACTGTTACGACTGATAAAGAGTGTATCTTAAGATCGTTACGGTGACATCGATTAGTAATTAATAAATTCAATATATATCCATGCAAAAGTGCGTGCATTAGCCATTAATATTATTATGGCGTCACATTTTTCTGTTTTTTCAAGTTATCGTGGCATATATTAGATTAAACGTTAAGTACACATTATTTACTAAAAAGTTAAAAATAGTTATAAATATGGCATTCGCCAACAGTTGGGAGGATATTATTGTTCTCTTGTTGTATTGTATTAGTTGCTACTAAGTAAACAACTTATTTTAAACATTATTTATTTTGTGCCGAAGGACTTTGGATTGGGAGCACATCGCTTATAAAAGAAATCGAGAAGTAACATTTTATTTTATTCATTATTTAACATTCACATTATTTTTATTATTTTATTATATTAAATCAAAATGGCCATTTTCAAGAATAATTTAATAACGCTTGTATATTTTACAGTAATAATTGCAGTTTGGGTAATGCCAGTTACTTCAGTAAATCCATCGTTGTTAAGTGGTAAGAATTAATTATTGGTTTAGAGTAAAAATTATATTTATTGTGTCGATATTTATCAGCAATTAATTAATTTAAAAACGAAAACTAATTATCGTTATTTTATGATAGTTTAAGTACAAACAGAAAAATTTCTTACTTTTCAACTTTACATACTACGATATACCTAGTTGATAAAGATTTTATAAGTACCTAAAGATGTCTTAAAAAGTGTATTGTTTATGATTTTAGAGGAAAGATTAAATATTCTGCCATTATAAACGTATTCTATTTTATCCTATGAAGTAAAAAATATTATTACTAAAAACATTTGTTTGGCATATTGGAATTTTATTTTGTTCTACTCGAGCAACAATCAGTTTATGTTATCAACAATAACTTAAATCAGATTTTTTCTATATTGGTGTAGTACATTATAACTATGGGTAGTTGTTTGACGAAAACTGAATGACAAAATAAATTGTTAATAATTTAATTAATTTGTAGTTAATAGTAGACATGATTGATTAATAAATACGATTTCTTTTTTTTAGACTATTGTTTTGGTAATATTTTTAATTAATTATTAGTAAGTTAACAAATAGGAACTTAAAACAGTGTTATCAGTGCTTAAAGAACATATCGGCCAAACTTATTATTACTATCATCATCATAATTAGTGAGGTATGCTTGATTAGAACGACGACGCCGACCTTGTCTCCGCTACACTCTTCCACGTCATACAATTATTACTATTGTGTGTTTTATACTTTGTATTATTATTATTGTGATTCAATATTGTTTTTAAATACGTTGAAATTAGAATATTATTATTATAATACACTTTGTATTGTTTTCATATGACCAACAATATGTTTTCTGTTGCTATGATTTTCTTGTCTTCCGCCAATTTCACTTTCGATTTCAGTGCTTTTGACGCAAAAGTCCAACAAAAATTCTTGCGAGTCGTGTGAAAGGGTACTCAGGTCGTCAAGTTCGTCGTTTGTTACCCCATTTGCCTGCTGTTTCACCATCATCCAGATCTCCGTAGCATTAGTTTTAGTTATAAGGATTAGTCATTAGGTCCGTTTTTGTGTGCGAGCTGTGGTCATTGCACTAGACCGACCTTAACACCGAGACCCTGCTGAGTAGGACATACAATGAGGGATCAAAATCATTATTAAGACATGTCATGGAACAGAATCGGGTTAAAAATATACCCCTATGAAAAATATTAATGAGGTGGTAAGATAAAGTGAAGAAGGACGTGGAAGCAGATTATGAAGCTGATCAAATTGTGAGACTTTGGCATTGGATAGAGATTGTTTAAGAATTGGTTGTGAGACCAGTTGATGACCAGTGAGATAGTTCTAGTGGCCATATAAACCCAAAAAAGAATGAAGTATTTAAATAAATTAAAACGTTGATGTATTCTTAAATTATGATTGAGATTAATGACCATTATCCCAAATGACCATTTCGCGAAAATAATAATTTTCAAATCTAATTTTAATTTACGTTGATTTCCATTTGAAAGTCAACCTGTCATATTTATAAGTTATTATTGATATTAGGAAAGTATCTTATAAATGTGTGTATGTAATGTTTAGCAAGATTTAGTTGCCCATTAATGTTACTTTGGTTCATTAGAAAAAAGTGAACCATTAAATTATTTAATTGTGTATGCTACTCGAGCATAGTTTTATGTAATTTTAAAATTTAATAGGGATTCTATCTCAATGTGCTGGATTTCAAGGTTAGTAATTGTATTTAATAAGTTTAGTTATAATTATGAGCATTGACTTTAATGATCTTAAAGATAAATCTAATTTATTTTAATTTTACATAATTGAATATTGGGGCATAACACGCAAATATTGAGATATTTATTATTAGAAATATATTTAGTATTTTTTTTACAAGTAGAGTAATTTTATGATACCAAAACATAATATAAATGCTGAAATGATTGCCGATTTTCGGTTCCGGTGCAATAGTCGTTTTGCGTATTTTGTGCACAAAATACATCATTATATTAAAAGTTGTATTTAAATAAGAAACCTTCAATAATAAATACTTTGTACAATGTTAAGTTATATCAGCTATATATAAATTAATAGTTACACATATTTTATGAATCTTCACACCCAAAATATTCAACTCACTGCCAAACACTCAAGCGGTCTTCCATTTTAAAACGCTTTATGACTTTACGAGTACCTACAATAATTATTGTCCAGAGAATGTTCTATATTATGTTAGTTAATTATTATTAAAATATACAATTTAAGTATTTCTGACACTGTAGAGTGTTATTTGCATAAATGCATTCACTAGGTTTCGAGGTAAACAATTATGGGACACTTACGTTACAACATTTTATTTAATAATCCAATGCAGTATTATTATAATATTAACTATAGTATAATTAAATATTATTATATATATTGCAGAAAAGAGTGCTGATGTAAATATGGATTATACAGGTATGTATTTCAAAATACATGGTAAATACATTTTTAAATATCACCTATCGTATACAATTTTCTAGTTTATGTATCCTTCCGAATTAATTATCATATTCTGTATATTTTAAACTTCTCAAATAAAAGAGTAATTATAAATGTCCAATGATTCCTTAATATTAAGTACGTGATTTTAAATGATATATCTATGGAATGGAAACATGCAAATGTTTTATGATTAATTCTATTTATTTAAACATTTAAATTTAATATCTACTAAAATATTACAATATTTATCAAATATGATGAATATCAATACTGGTCATTAAATTGAATTTTTCACAAAAATATTGGATTTGAAGCGGGTTTTGAGACACTTGAGTTCTTGAGCGTGATGAGCGTGATGACTGTGATAAACGTGATGACCGTCAACCTTAATAAGCGTTATTTTATAAGCGCGTTTTTTCCATTTGGCATTACATATATATTAATGAATATACTCATGAGCGTCTTTTAATAAGCGTTTTTTTATAAGCGTCTTTTTTTTGCTCGGCATTACATATATATATTTACGAATATACTTATGAGCGTCTTTTTGTAAGCGTTTTTATATTCAAATTTATATATAATATAATAAATAAATAATATAATAAATATCAAAATTGGTCTTTAAATTGGATTTCTCTCAAAAATATTGGATTTTAATAAGAATTTTGTACAAACATTTTTGAATATATTATGTACACATGAGCGTCTTGAGCGTGATGAGAGTGATGCGCGTGATGAGCGTCAACCTTAATAAGCGTCTTTTTTCGTTTGGCATTACATATATATTGATAAATATAGTCATGCGCGTCTTTTAATGAGCGTCTTTTTGTAAATGTTTTTTTATTAGCGTCCTTTCTTTGCTCGGCAATACATATATATTGACGAATATACTCATGAGCGTCTTTTTATAAGCTTCTTTTTAAGAGCGTCTTTTTTTCTTTTGGCATTACATACATATTGATAAATATACTCATGAGCGTCTTATAATGAGCGTTTTCTTATTCAAATTTTCAAATATGATGAATATCAATATTGGTCATTATTCAATTTAAGAATGTTCTATTTACCCGATTTTTCTGTAGTTCATATCTATAAATCACATCAAATTTTCAAGTATAATGAATATCAATATTGGTCATTAAATTGAATTTTTTACAAAAATTTTGGATTTTAAGCTGTTTTTGAGAAACATAAAAAAGTTGAAATTTAATTTAAGAATGTTACATTTACCCGATTTTTCTATAGTTCATATCATGAAAATCACATCAAATTTTCAAATATCATATTCATCATGAATATCAAAATTGGTCTTTAAATTAAATTTTTCAGAAAAATATTGGATTTTAAGCTGTTTTTGAGATACATAAAAAAGTTGAAATTGAATAAGAATGTTCTATTTACCCGATTTTTCTGTAGTTCATATCATTAAAATCACATCAAATTTTCAAATATGATGAATATCAATTTTGGTCTTTAAATTGAATTCTTCAGAAAAATATTGGACTTGAAGCTGTTTTTGAGATTCTTAAGTTCTTGAGCGTGATGACTGTGATGACAGTCACCCTTATATGCGTTTTTTTATAAGCGCCTTTTTTCCATTTGGCATTACATATATATTGATGAATATACTCATGAGCGTCTTTTTGTAAACGTTTTTTTATTAGCGTCTTTTTTTTGCTCGGCATTACATACATATTCACAAATAAACTCATGAGCGTCTTTTTATAATCGTTTTTTTATTCAAATTTTCAAATATGATGAATATCAATATTGGTCATTAAATTGAATTTTTCACAAAAATTTTGGATTTTAAGCTGTTTTTGAGATACATAAAAAAGTTGAAATTGAATTTAAGAATGTTCTTTTTAGAGAAACAATATTATATTTTCAACAACAAGATAACAATAATAAATTACAACTCGTAATGTTTGATTATTACAAGAAATTGGTCAGACAATAAAACGACAATATTAAAATACGGTATACCTACGGCATGACAAAATTTATAAAATGATGTTTTTTTTGTTATTCTTATCAGAAAATAAATCATCAAATGTAAAAACGTAGTGATATTATATGTATGATTAATTTAACTATTGTTTAAATAATGTACCTACGTAATAAAATTTACATTATTTTAAAAATTTATATCTGTGTACCTAATATTATTTGTTGATTCTTTTTTAATTATAAATTCAAATTATAAAATTATATAATTAATCAACAACAACTATTCCTACCTACAAGGTTGTGCAATATCTACGATACAAGTATCTTAGATACAAGATTCTTGTTGAAATTCGTGAAAATTTAGTGATCTGGGTGCTGGGGTAATGTTACCGCAGCAACCGTGAAAGGATTTTGGACTTTGGGAGGGTTTGAGTGTTGTACAAAATTTAATTTTGGTTGTACAAAATTGTACAAAATAAAGTACATTATACTGTACGGTTCAAAGTTGAAATTTGAGAAAATTAACTGATCCGGAGGCTGGGGTAACGTTACCGCAGCACCCGTAAGACGAAGTTGGATTTTTGGGGGGTTTGAGTGTTGTACAAAATTTTATTTTGGTTGTACAAAATTGTACAAAATAAAATACATAATACTGTGCGGTTCAAAGTTGAATTTCGTGAAAATTTAATGATCCGGGTGCTGGGGTAAGATTACCGCAGCACCCGTAAAAGGATTTTGGATTTTGGGAGGGTTTGAGTGTTGTACAAAATTATACAAAATAAAGTACATAATACTGCGTGATTACAATTCATGATTTTGAAAGTACGGGTGCTGGGGTAACACACCTCAAAACACCCCTAAATAATTGTATGAATTTTAAAACAAAATGTATTTACCTATTTATTTTTTTTTTTTTTTTAGAAAATCTAAGTACGTATTATTTTTAGAATGAAGTTTTATCAATTCATTTATAGTATATAGTATACAATTTGTTATAGTTACGTAACAGTTTATAAAATACTGTATTCGGTAAACAATTTTATCGACAATAAAAGAAATAAAAATAAAAAAACCAAAAATGTATTATGAAAGTTATATCAAGTTTATTCACAAAACAAAATATTGGAACATCGACTATATTTTCAAAACGAAAAAAAAGCATAATACATACAAAAAAATAAAAACACTTATAAAAAATTATAGGTCTACTTATAACGATCCCATATATTGTAAACTAAATAAATGTGTTTTTTAGAGAGTAATGACGGTAAGTTTTTATGAGTATTATAATTTGACTTATTGAAATAAGTAGGCAAAAGAAATAGTTTCTGAAGGGTATCAAAAATTAAGACTCTGAACTTCCTTATAACCCAAAATTTATAATTCATAAGTTACAATCAATGTTATTGTTGGTTCATTTCATTACAAAGTGATATCGAGTCTTGTACATCAATTCTGAATTAAGTGTTTGTGAGTAACATAACTAAGATATAGTTTAGTATTTTGTTTCAAATCTATATTTTGTATTAAAATATATTTATGTTTTTGTTCAAAATACTAGAATTTTTAATATTGAGTGATTTGTTACATCATAATTTTCATTATGTTAATAATTTATAATTATAGTTATACTAATTTGATACTTTATTGATATCAATCTCAATAAAATCTTAAACAAATATATTTGTAGTTGTAGAAAATTATAGATAATTTAATTATCACATGTTTTTATGCTGACATTTAAAAATTATTTTTAATATTATATTGATGATATTAATAAATTATTTGTTTATCATTTGTTTTCAATTATGTTTAATAAGTTGTTTTCCAATGTCTATAAAAACTAACCACGAAAATACCTAATTTTTTTTAGGTAATTTAAGAAGTACGTCGTTTTTTTTTTATGGCATTGAAAATGTGTGTACAACCTAAGTAGAACTCAATGTAATAAGTTACTCATAGTATATATATGCCTATATTTTATTGCTATTTCCACCATTGTCATCCAAATAGTACAAATATAGGATACTTCATCAATAAAAAATATTTCATTTTTTTTTACTTATACAAATTCTGATCAAGACAATAAATTGAATCTCTTTATTTATATTTCTTTCAAGTATGCTTTTTTTCAAACCACATATTACAAATAATGTATAGCGGCTAATAATTAAGACTGTACGTCTAACTTATGTTAATGATTCGAAATTTTTACCTCCATTTTTGAAGAAAATTTATTTATATTTCAATTTTAAAATAAAAGTCCCTCTATTGAAAATGTTGGATACAGTTGTATATAGTTATTAATAATAATAATAATTATTATTTATTTTTAGATTTTCTTAGTACGTATTTTTTAAATTTTTTTTTTAAAATGTATTTTATTATTCTGCGGGAGATTTCAAGATTGTATTAAAATATTAATTACTATTCCATCCACTAGCTTCAATGCCCATTTATAGATAAAGAAACATTGAAGATCAAAAATATTAAAGTACATGCTGTTCGTTAAGTCTTTCTTTTTGTATGAGAAGTGGTTTGTTCCAAAATGTTTCTGTGTTAGAATAGAAAATAAGGTGGATTTCATAAACAAAATTAAATACCTTAAAAAATATGTAATGCATACGAAATAATAAGGTTTTTTTTTTTTACAGTGCTTTCTAATATGCACATAATAGACGTTATTTTTATATGACGTCACTTCAATGTAATTACGAATATCCACCCAACAGAATTAATACATTTTTATTAGCATTAGAGAAAACCAAGGGTCCATCACATTAAACACCACTTTAAGTTTTATAATATGGCATCTAATTGTATTATTCATAACTTTGGTAACTTATGTATTTTTTTCAGGAAAAATTAGTAAGTATGTTTTGTGATTATTGCCATATTTTTACTTTCCTTTCTCCTGGAATGACCACATGGCAAATCGAAATTGATTGTGTTCTTATATCCAGTTTCAAAGTGAAGTTTGTTCAGAAAAGGTTCTCGAATAGTCGAATGTGTTCATATATGTAATATTATTATATACACTGCTATCATTTTCCGAAATGGACGAAGTTAGAACAAACAGTATTGTATTTGAACTTGTTGAGGTTCTTATTTATTTGGAACACAGAATAGATCATTAAAATGCCAAATGTTATGCAATTAAAATTCAATCATTTGAACATACTCAAAAATATACTGAAACATAATATAGTTTAGTGTTTAAAATATGCCTATAATCTATTTATGAAAAATATAAAATACAAAGTTATGAATTAATTAAGCATTATGATTTTTAGTAACTGAAGGTATGTGTTAATTATTTTCTTTTATATTATGTAATAGCCTATTTGTACATAATAATGTTATTTTGCATGGAAATTGTGTTTAACATTTTAGTTTTTGACCGGAGCTAAGAGTATAACACATCAAATTTTAAAATTCAAACAGTTATAAAAGAAAATTATGACTATGTATTTTGATATTTAAATTTTTTTAAACAGTAACTTATAAGGAACCTTGTATTACATTTGTTATTTTTTTTTTGTACATCGGTAACAATTATAAAATGTAACTCTCATCGTTCGTAACGACATAATTGTAAACGTATATGTTTAACTTCAGTAACGTTAATGTATTTTTTATTAAGAAATGAAATCGTATAGTTCAATTAAAAACAAAAAGTGGTTAACATATTAAAAATAATCTTCTACTGACTATTTCTAAGTTGTGAGAATTCCTAATGAACCCTAAGTCATCATATTTTATACCTTATATTAGCATAACAATAACCTTATAAAAATTGTTTTTCTAGCGAATATAAGTACGTATATTTTATGGTTATATATAAGATGTCCCAGATTCTTTCTGGGACGACAATTTAATATATTTAGACCATAATGCGATTATTAATTACTATTTTATAATTATTTTTCAGAGGACGGTATGAAACATTTTTTATGTTTATTAATTTAGTGATTTCTATAGTTACATTTTTTTTAATCTTCTTTGTAAATTTACAAAAGTAATATTTTCTGTCTCAAAAAAATCAATTGGAAATCATAGAAAATACAATTTTTTAATCTGGAACTTTTGTTGGCGTATAAATTATAATCGAGTGTAACCTTCTCCGACTGTATAGTTATTAGTAACATATAGTAACTGCACATTCTGATAACATAGTTCGTGTGGTTTGATAAGTGTAAACATTTTCCTTACCTAATCTAATCCTATGTTTCTTAAACATATTTAGATTATTAATAATTTTTTTCGCATTTGAGCATTGTGGATGGAGCCTAAAAATATAATACTATTTCAGTTAAAAAAATTGTGGAGTAATATGATAGTTACATATTAAAAAATAGTGAACAATTTATTAGAAATAAATCGATAGGTAAAAGAATTATCATACAATTTAAGTTTTATTTTTTATTTCTACTAAAAACTATTTACATTTAAAGTTAGTCTCATTCTGAACATTTTGTAAATTTACTGAGAACTTTTCAATCTTCCCTTATAATCATAACACCGTGTAATGAATATTTTAAAATAATAATTAAAAATGACTACTGTTTACTTTCTTTCTAGATGATATTCATATTAGTAAGTTTTTTTTTCTACAATATATAAATTATATTATAATATTACCTAAATAATATAGTTCAAGGCTCCAATGTTTATATTATATAAAATGTAATTAGGAAACTTGAATATTCATATCTAAAGATTTTAAAAACAAAAGCTCATTAATTATAAAATTGCAATATTGTTCTTAAATCATCGTAATTTTTAGTTCAATATATAATCTTATGGCTGTTCAATGTTCTGAATATTTTATAATTAATAACCTAATTTTTTATTTTATTCTAGCTATACAAGGTACGTAATCAGTTGAATTTTGTAAGAGACTATTGCTTATAGTTTTTATATTACACATTTTTCTTTTAAGGAATGTGTGGAGTTCCGGTTTTCTATCAACATTAATTCTTCTATTTAATAACTCCAAGCTTAGCTATTAACTTCGAATCCACCATTATCGTTATAAACTGATTATTTGCTAAACTGATGGATTTATAACGTTGCATAATAAGTACATAATTTAAATAAAGTTTGCAGTTATTAAATTGTTTCATAATCAATACTTTGTTAGTAGAGTTTAGGTATACGTCAATTGCATCGGTCGATATTGAAGTACCAAAAATGTTATAATTTAATTATTTTGAAAAGTAATCGATATGTTCCGGTGGCGTATACATTGTTTGTATATAATATACGTTTGCTATCTAAAATTTTGGATTTTAGATACAATTTTTTCCACATATAGTTTCTCAAATATTTATTTTATCTCAGAAATTTTTGAATTTTTACAATTTCCGACATATATTTTAATTTATTAACATAATATCATGACATTACAAATAAATCATTTTTGGAGCATTTGAGCATTGTGGATTCAAAATAAAAATATAATATTATTAAAGACAAAATTATCAATAAACTATGAAAATATTAAACAAATTAAGATTTATTTTCCATTTTTACCAAAAACTATTTACTTTCAAAGTTGGTCACACTCTGAACATTTTGTAAATTTATTGAGAATTTCTCAATCATAGCACAAATTTAAAAATTACTATTTTGTATTTTTTTTCTAGCTGTTGTTAATGTTCGTAAGTTTTTTTTAATTTTAGTAAATGTTTATTTTATAAAATAGTATATAATAAAATAGTATTATATAAAATTATATCTTATATGACGAATATGATATTCTTCAAGGAGCAAATTTTTATAATATGTAATAAAATATAATTCAAAAATATTAATATTTCAATTTTAGGATTCTTAAAAAAAATTGTTAGCTATTACTTATACATATTCAATATTGATCTGAAATCACATGTTTGTAGTTTTTAGCTCAATATTATGATCTTAGAGCTTAACACAATTATGAATATTTTATAATTAATAACCTAAGTTTTTATTTTATTCTAGCTATAAAAGGTACGTAATCAATTTAATTTTATAATAGACAATTTTTGCGTATGGTCTTAATATTACAAATTGTTTCATTAAGGAATGTGTGGAGTTCCGCTTTATTAACGATATTTTTTTTTTTTATTAACTGTAAACTAAACTATAACTTTCTAATACATCGCATTCATATAATATATCGTTACAAACTAATTATCTGCCAAACTGATGGATTTACTATACGTTGCATAACTGGTACATAATTAAAATACAACACTGTTATAATAAGGTGGTTGCATGCAAAACAAATTGTTGTCAACAAACAATGTCTAAAATGCCTTTTAATACAACGTTCATAAATAATTGTTTAACCTATGAAATACAACTATTCTGAACGGAGACGGCTTGACAGCCTATATTTCTAAGGATATTGTATACTTTAATAGTTTAATTTATTGTTTGATTGTATTTTAGTTGTACGGTAGATCGTACTAATTTTTTCCAAAAACAATGTCATACCGTAAATTATTCGAGTGCGGCGTACGTTCCTTATACGTTTTAATGGTCACTGTTCTTTATTTTTTAATTAATTATGAGTGTTAGTGAGAATATTATATTATTATCATTGTTTATTTTCTATTTTTTTTTTTTTTTTTAATGGTAACAATAGCTATGTTATAATAAACAATACAATGCAAAAGTTTGACTCTTAGTGTTAGATCGTATTGTAGAAGGACAACAATTCAGTCATTCCTATTATTATTAGATTGTGATGCATGAGATATAATTTTATTCATGAAAATAATAGTATAACGTTTATTTATTTTTTTTTTAGACATATTAGGTACGTGCATATTGTATTTTTTTTTTCGAAATGTGCTTAATTCTCAACATTTTACTTACGATTTGAGTACCATGTTTCGTCCCGATCTTGATGATTATTGTCAATCAACGTGAATCAAAATACTCATGAAATAAAATACAATAGTTACTAAGCACAATTAGTTTGGATCTGGTGAGCGGAGTTACGTCCAAACTCTCTGTGCTGATACTTATAAGACTGCGAGTGGTGTTACAACCTGCCACCGAAGCGTCTTCGTATCCCAATCAGTCTGACGATCTCTTGCCTCGGTCTCCCTTATATTATATAATATGACCTTATCATCTATAGTGGTGGCCGTGATTATGGCGATCACTCTTAGCTGCAGGCTTGTATTTGATTATTTTAGCCGAAATGTTCCCTTTCTTAGGATATCCGGATTATGATTTTTTCCGAGAAAAAAAATGTGATAGTAAAAAGTTTCCATTAATAGAGTGCAATGTATATTAAGTCACTCCGTATCGATCACAGATTGTTTGTGCTGTTAATTACCCGATTAAAATAATACAGTGTCGCCATACCGTTTAACAAGCGTGATCTATGTATTTAATAATATATCTTATGGAGGTACGTAACAACCATATTGTAGGTATAAATCCGTTGGTTAACGTATGTCACCCATTTTTAGATATATATAATATTGATATAGTTGTCCAGAAACTCCTATACACCTTTTATAATTTATCGACTCTGGGGGGGGGGTCTTAAACTATAAAAATCAACAATCATTTTAAGATGTATTATACATAATTACTTTACATTTTAAAAATTTTATGTTTTTCTTATATAAATCGATATTATTGTTGTTTCGTCATATCATTACTAGCATGATATTATAATTATTGATTATTCATAGTTAAATTTAAAATATATCTATTACAACTAATTGTGTTTAGTGTTTTTATTTGAAAGTATGCGATTCGTTCTGGGACATCAATTTAATATATTATATAGACGAATAATACGATTATTAATTACTATTTTCTAATTTTTTCCAGGAGACGGTATGAAACATTTCTTAAGTTTATTATTTTATTGATTTCTATAATACATTTTTTTTTTGTATCTTCTTCGTAAATTTACAAAAGTAATATTTTATTCTCAAAACAATCAATTAGAAATCATAGAAAATACAATTTTCAAATCTGGAACACTCGTTAGCGTATAAAAGTTATAAATTATAATCGAGTGTGATCCTTCCCGAGTGTGTAGTTATTACTATTTACACCTTTAAACATAAAGTAGCAGCTGCATAATCTGATAACATATTCCGTGTTATAAGTTCAAACATTTTCATAACCTAATCTAACCTAACCTTCCCTATTTAAAATGCTCTTTTTGGAACTCTTTAAGTTGGTCTTATTCTGAACACTTTGTAAATTTATTGGAACTTTTCAATCTTCAATTTTAATCATAACACCATAATATAAAGAATATTTAAAAATTATAATATTAAAAATGACAATTGGATATTTTCTTTTTAGGTGCTATTAAAATTAGTAAGTTTTTTTTTCTACAATATATAAATTATATAATATTACGTAAATAATATAGTTCAAGGCTCCAATGTTTAAATTTTATAAAATATAATTCGCAAACTTAAAGTCAGAACATTCAAATCGCAGGGTTCTTAAAACAAAAAGTGCTAATAATTATAAAATTTCAATATCGTCCTTAAATCATTGTAATTTTTATTCCAATATGGTACGATCTTATGACAGAACAATGTTCTGAATATTTTATAATTAAGAACTTAATTTTTTATTTTATTCCAGCTTTAAAAGGTACGTAATCAATTGAATTTTGTAAGAGACAATTGCTTATAGTTTTTTTTTACGAATTTTTCCATTAAGGAATGTGTGAAGTTCCGGTTTTTTTAACAATATTACTTCTATTTATTAACTGTAAACTTAGCTATTAACTTCGAATCCATCACACTCATAAATATCGTTATAAACTAATTATCTGTTAAACTGATGGATTTATAACTTTCATAATTGTTAATATTTGAATATTTAATACAAATTAAATAGTTAATATTTATTACAAATTGTTGTACTTTCATAATTGTTTCATAACAGTACTTTGTCAGTAGTTTTTAGGTATAAGTCAATTGCATCGGACGATATTGAAGTACCAAAAATGTTATAATTTAATTCGGTGTAAAAGTCGAAAAATAATCGATATGTGTCGGTGTATACATTGTTTGTACATAATATACGTTTGCTATCTAAAATTTTGGATTTTAGATAACATTTTTTCCACATAGTTTCTCAAATATTTATTTTATCTAAGACAATTTTGAATTTTTAGAATTTCCGACATATATTTAAATTTATTAACATGACATGACACATATTTTATAATGTCTAAAATGCATTTGAATACAACGTTGAAAATTATAATATAATAGGTATTATATTATTTTTAGACTTAACAACAGGTACGTGCATATTGTATTTTTTTTTTCAATGTGTTTAATTTTGTGTTTCAATTTATGTAATATTTATCTCATAACATTTGTAATGATCACCATCCTAAAATGTATTATACTTACTATTTGAGTACTACGTTACGTCCCGATTCCGTCGATTTTTGTATCAAAGTAAAATTGAATACACGGAGCTTATAGATAGAATTTTTTCTTTATCAATCACAATACTCATGAAATAAAATACAATAATATACTTAAGCACGACGTTGAAGCAAGATGAGCTGAAATTTGTTGAGCGGAGTTACGTCCTAACTCTCTGTGCTGATACTTATAAGACTGTAAGCGGTGTTACAACCGGCCCCTGAAGCGTCTTCGTATCCCTATCCGTCTGACGAGCTCTTGCGTTGGTCTCCCTTTACATAATATGACCTCTATCATCGGGAGTGGTGGTCGTGATTACGGTGATCATATAATAGCTGGCTTGTAGTCGATTAGTTTCCTTTCCAAGAACATCGGAACTATGGGTTTTTCCGAGAAAAAAACGTGTGATTTTAGTTCAAAGTTTCAATTAAAATAGTACAATGCATTTGAGGTTTCTCCGTATTGATCACAGATTGTTTGTGCTGTAATTACCTGATTAAAATATAGGGTCACTATACCGTTTAATAAGCGTGATCTGAGTCTTTGATATAATCTAGTTTATGGAGGTACGTAACAACCATTATAGGGTATGATTCCGTTGGTAGCTTGTCACCCATTTTTGGCTATAATATTGCTATCCTAGTCCATATAATAGTCCTATACACTTTTTATAATTTATCGACTCGGGAGGTCTTAAACTATAAAAGATCAAAGAGCATTTTAAAATGTATTATACGTCATATTTCATAAAAAAAAAAAATCATTACATTTTAAAAGTGTTTAATATTTGTATGTTTGTATAGATATTATTATTGTTGTTTCATCATTTTATTATTAGCATTATATTATAATTATTGATTATTCATAGTTAAATTTAAAATATGTCTATTACAACTAATAATTGTGTTTTATGCTTATATTTAAATGTTCGCGATCCCATCTGGGACAACAATTTAATATATTTATACAAATTTTACTGATATTTATTGCTATTTTATAATTATTTTCCAGATAACGGTAGACATCATTTTTTTAAGATTATTATTTCATTGATTTCTATAGTTAATTTTTTTTAACAATATTTTCGTAAATTTACAAAATGAATATTTTCTTTCTTAAAACAATCAATTGTGGATTTAGTATAACAAATATAATATTATTTCAGTTCCTTAAACTGTGGAGTAATCGTGATAGATAAATATTACAAAATAGTTAAAAATGTATTGTAAATAAAAAAAATTATCAATAAACTATGAAAATATTTTATCAAAATGTATTTTTTATTTTTGACAAATACTATTTCAACTATCGACTACTTTCAAAGTTGGTGTCATTCTGAATATTTTATAAATTTATTGAGAACTTTTCAATCTTTACTTTTAATCATCACACATTATAAGGAATATTTCGAAATTATACTAAAAATAAATTATTGGGTATTTTTGTTCTAGCTGATTATATTTGTAAGTTGTTTTTTATCTTAGTAAATTTTTATTTTCTTCAATACATTAGATAAACCTTATATGATGTGTATAATATAGCTTAAGGCCCTAATGTTTAAAAAAATATAATTCAAAAACTTGAACATTCAAATCTAAAGGTTTTAAAAACTGTTAGCCATTACTTATAAAATTTCAATATTGGTCTTAAATATCATGTTGATAATTTTTAGTTTAATATTCGGTTTTATGGCAGAACAAAACTATTAATATTTTATAATTATTAACTAATATTTTTATATTATTCCAGATGCAAAAGGTATGTAATCAATTTTTTTTTTTGTAAGAGATGATTGTCTTATGGTTTTTATATTACAAAGTTTGCCATTAAAGCATTAAAGAATGTATGGAATTCCATTTTTCTAACAATATTTCTTTTATTTATTAACTGTAAACCAAACTATAACTTTCCAATCCATCGCACTCATAAATGCTGTTATAAACTAATTATCTGCCAAACTGAAAAATTCTAGTTCTTCTCAAAAAATGTTTGTAGTGTTTCCCAACGCGCTTGAAAATGATTGAGAATTTTTAAATTTTACATCCCAAAGTACCAACAAGATTCAACGGAAATATGCTGATGAAGAAAATTGGAGCTCTTTTACTGCCCTTAAACGTGATGACAGACATAACATAGTCAAATCAATACATTTTTCGTTCCACTCGGAATCTAAAATTATAAGATTCAAAAAGGTTATTCATCAATTGTACAGGACGATATTAACATGGTGTCTGATGGTGACCATAAAATTGGCTCCTAAGAAAGGGAATATTGAATCGGCTCCCAAATCGCAATATAATTTTCAACAAGTGGTTTTCAAAATAATTGGTTACCATCTATATCACTTGACGATTGCTTTTCATTCGAACTAGCTAAGATACAACCAAATAATGAAAAAGTTAGAAAAATTAACGCAATTAATAAATTTAATTCGTGATAAATTCACTGGCGCGAAATATGTATAATATATTTTAGGTAGTCTTGGAAAGTCGGCTCTATTGATGAACATTATTGAGCTTAACGTTAGTGCATTGTTAATAACCCAGAAAAACCATTTTGGTGATCATTTTCTCATTGTGTGTTTAATAAAAGCCATACATTTTTTTGGCTGATTGCGCTTCTGTTTTAATAAAACAAACAGGTGGTTCACATATTGTTATAGTATCAAGCTTCTTGAGCCCTACAGTCTGTGCGAACACAAGCGTCCAACGCTGTACTTATGCAATTGATAACGACGACACAGTTACAATAAGCTTGTTGCATACAAAAAAAATGTATAATGTCAATAATGCCTTTGAATACAATGTGGGTGAATAATTGTATAACCTATGGAATACGATTTGAACGGAATCGGCTTGTTAGACTATATTTCCAAGGATATTTTATACTTTAATAGTTTAATTGTATTTTAGTTATACAGTAGATCGTTCTAATTTTTTCCAAAAACAATGACATACCTTCAAGTCACGTATATTCCTTATAAGATAAAATGGCCACTGTTGTTTATTTTCTAACTAATTATGAGTGATAGTGAGAGTTTTATATCATTATCTATATTTTTTTATTTTTGTAATGGCTACAATAATTACCCTATATTAAATAATACAATGCGAACGTTTGACTCCCACTGTCAGATCATTGTGAGATGCTTTGTTAGGATATATTTTGTGTAAAAGAACAATAATTCAATCACCTCTATAATTATTAGATTGTGAATCACAAGGTATAATTTTATTTATGAAATAGTTTAATGTTTATTATTTTTTTTTTCTTAGACCTAAGAGGTATGTGCATATTGTATTATTTTTTTTAAATGTGTTTAATTTTGTAATTCAATTTAATATGTAATATGTATCTCATAACATTTGTAATGAACACCATCCTCAAAATGTTTTAACTATTTGAGTACCATTTTTGGTATGAATCTGTTAAGTTATTATAAATGTATATAATATTATTGCTGTCATTGTCCAGATAGACTGACACATATTTTATAACATGTCGACTCTGGTGTTCTTTAACTAGGTAAATGTGTTCTAAATCAACAAACATTTTAAAACGTATAATAAATAATTCATAAAGAAAAAAATGTCATTAAATTTCAAAAGTGTTTGTGTATTTTTATTATTCTGTATCTAAGATTTCACGGTTTGTCTTTAATATATATTATATTATATTATTATAATTATTTTTTTTTTTTAGTTCAAATAGCGACCAGTACGTTTATATTTTTTATAATTTTGTATAAAATGTATTCATAACCACCGTGCTACATTTTCCTCTATAAAAATTATTTAAATAATAATTTAATAATCTTTAAAGTATGATGGATGCATTTAAGCATTTTAATTTTATTGACAACTTTTAAACCTACTCGCAAACTATCCAATACGTATAAAGAATACAACATACATTCATTTTTAATTTCAAATCCGACAAAATGCTAATAGGGAAAAGGGGGTTTTTATATAATATTAAATTATGTCTGGAAAATTTTAATATTATTATTTAATGAATATAATGTTAAGTATTTACGTTTGGCAAAAATTAGTGTTACCAACTTAAACATTGACGTTTTTCCCATAATTGTACTTAAACCTACCCACAATACCAAATACTAGACTGTTGATTTCTACCAGAATCTACTCTGAAAATCGAAGTTTAAATCATTTTTTGTAGTATTAAAGGCCGAAGAAATTAATGTAAAACCAATATATTCGTGGCTTTCTAATTTTCTAACTTTTCTTTGGGTCCGAGATAGTGCAACAGTCAAAACTCAAAATCAAACTTAGTTAATTAAATAATGTCGTTTAAATTCATGGTAATGATATGTGAAATATTGAGGTAGTTATATTATGCATAGGTGCAGATAAATTATAGTACTACACAAGTCCATTTAATAGTCAACATAAGAAAAAAAAATGTTTAGTTTGTTGTTGAAGTATAGAAGCTTTTATTTTGTATGCTTCCAATAAATATTTTCATTGAAGACGAAATAAACACTTTTTACATAATGAACAATTTGTTGAATTTTAAATCTACTGGATATTAAATATTTTAACTTATTCAGTTACTTCCTTGCATGATAATATAACAGTTATACCAAAAACAATAGGAAACTGTCTAAATGTAGTTTATTTTTACAGATTTTGCAGAAGCATACAAACGATTTATCATTGCTCAACGTATGTATATAGTCAGTGTGAATTATAATTATTGATTAGAAATAATGTAATATAGTAATTATTATTATAAAGTGTTATAATTAATGTCAAACGAAAAGATGACCGATCTTTAAATAAAAAATTGGTGTTTGAATACTGTTGCAATTCCTATTTATATTCAATACATGATAACTTAATTTAAAAAATAAGTGGTGTTGGTCCTGGCTAAAGTAAGCGACTGACAAATCTGCAGTGATCTATGAATTGGTGGGTCAGATCGTCCGTAGAATTGATTGAACATCAGTAGTTCATATTCCTAAATAAAATACCATGCATTGGGTTAGAATAACCTCACGGTTAACCAGTTCGAGTAAATTTAGCCTAACAAGATCAGGTTATCCCATGGGACGAATATTATGTGGCGAGTCCGGTGTATTATGTATTAGGCATTTTATGGTTTTGCATTTTTTTTTTTTGGTGTTTTTTAAAAGTATGTTGATTACATTTTTCTGTCTCTGTAAAACGTACAAGACGTAATATTTATCAAAATCAGGAAGTTTTTTTAATTATTTTTTTGATTTATAACAGTAGAAAATTACAAAATTTTTATAGTATAAGTAATTACAACTAAAAACCCCTTGGGCAAAAACTGCTCATATATATACGTATACAATCGAGTTCTACGCGTTTGTGGAAGACAATTTAATACCAATTTATTTTCCAGATGGTGTTTACAGTAAACCGGCTTCTCTCTTTTGTATTCAAAACACTCAATATACAGAATACTCAAATTTTTTTAAGAATATGTTTAACGTTTGAATTGACAATGTTACTAATTGATTTATGATAAATATAAATGAAATTATATCATACAATATTATATTATATAAAATTGATTCTAATTTTATTATTGTTTTTTGTTAACTTTCAACTTGGGCTATATTTCAACATTTCAGCTGACAAGAATTCACTATTTTACAGGCCCAATAATATTATGAACTTTAATGATAGATCATAGATATTATTTTGGACTTTTTTGTACGTAATGATTTACAAAAAGTGCACTTATGACGATTGTGAATAAAAACTTATTTTCTTTTTTTACATTATTTATTCTAATAAATATAATTTGTGTTCTAGTGTTAATAGTTAATTAATTTAAATTATTCTTTATATAATTTATAAATACCCAATTCACATTTTACATTAAGCAAAATTTAAATACTACAATAATGTTTTATAACTTAAAAAAATATAAAGTTTTTAACATTGTTTTTATGAAAGAATAATTCTAAGAATGTTTTACAATAATGTGTTTTATTTTAGATTCTGAGCGGAGCGAGAAATGTATTGATTTTACCACGATGTGTGTTTTATTTTTTTTGTGTCTGTCATCACGTTTTAGGGCTGTAAAAGTGCTTCGATTTCTACATCTGCATCTTTTCCGATAGGAAAGTGAATCTAGTTAGTACTCCGGGGTCAAACATAAAAAAATCGTATTATAGTTTTCAAACACGTGGGGAAAAATGGAAATTTTTAGGCAAATCAAATTTTTGAAAAAATAGGTTTTGTTTTGTTGGTGTAACACCAAAAGTAATCACAGTAGATATATGCAATTTTCACAAAATGCTTATATAAGCAATTTCTATACACATAAAAATGTACATACATGTTGATAGTTTATGAACTATTTATAGTCAAAATCAATTTTCAGGGTTTTTTTTGTTTTTTATTTTTTTCGATAAATTTTTTTTCTATTGGTCATAAAACCTAAAAATTAAATACAAGGTTCTTCATAACTAATTGTAAGATGTAAGAGAAAATTTAGAAAAAAGTTGAGTGTTAGACATTAATAGTTTTTTATAAGCGTTTAAAGTTAAAATGTCTATTAGGTTTGTAATTTTTATTTTGAACATGTGTGTTAAGGTGCGTAGATGAGCCATTTAATGAGACAAGTTCAATTTATTATTAATTATATAAGGAAATTATGAAAATAAAATTTCACCAGATGGCCACATGTTTCCAGTAAAATAATAATGTTTTACTGCATAATTTAAAAACGGACCGATCGATTGGGCTTATTTGCTTTAAAATGTTTATAATAATTGAATAAGGTTTTTAATGAAAACAAATTTGGAAAAGTTGCCCTGAAAATTGAAAAATTATGGAAAAATCAAAATTGTTTTTTTCGATGGGATTTGTGTATCATTTTTCGTTTTTTATGAGGTCACCATTGGTTAAATATTTTTTTTGTTATAACAATAATAATTAGTAGACAAAATTTGGCATAGGTATACATTTTTTTTTACAAATAAATATATATAAAAAAAAACAATTCTTTGGCTCGGCAACCGGTTGCGATGTTTTTCGTATACCTAATTCTGATTTTAAGACACGCCTCGCGGCGGGCTCTGCAATCCACCACAGACGAATAATTGGCTATCTCAAAATAATATACTGCTGGCGAGTACTGTCCGTGATTTGACATTGTATTCGGATTGCCTGCCTAGGTGGCTTAGTCGCATGTAAATCCCTCGAGGTTAATCTTTACTTGACCTTTAGCTCGGCCCTCGGGCAACTTTTGACGGGACAGCTATAGTTTAATATAATATTATTATACGTATAATGAAATATATCTAACAACGTAGGCATGCGGTCTGTCTTCACGCTGTATCGTATCTTAATTTCTACGCATCGATTAATCATTGAGTTCAAATTTGGCACAATATCCATGATCTATTATACATAATATTACCAGTGTTGAGACCAGATAAGTAAAAAATTATCTAGATATAGATAATCGATTATTGCTCTAAGATTATCTAGATCGGTGGTTCCCAAACTTATTATCTGTACCGCCCACTTCCAAAAAAAAACCCATAGTCGCCAAAAAAATATTGTTACAAAAGTATATGCAATGAAAAATTAAATTTATTGTTTATAAATATGTATAATGTATAATGTATACAAACGAAAACGTACGTTGTTTCTGTTATTGCGATAACGACAGATGAAACTGTCACGGCCTCCTTTTTGTAATGAAATGCCAACCAATGAAGTTTGTAACTCCCATGGCTCCCCTGGATAGCTCTAGCGCGATATCGCCCACTTTGGGAAACACTGATCTAGATTAAGATAAGATATATTTTAATTATCTCAGATAAGATAAAATACAAAAAAAATTTATCTAGACAAAAAGAAGATGAAGAAGATGACAATTTAAATATTTAAATATTTAAAATAATTTTATTTAACCAACAATTACATTTATATTTCACTATTGGAAATTAATATAATATCTACCAACGATAAAAAACCTAAAAATTAGGAACACAGAATTTTTAAGCATAACATAAATAACGACTATTTATATTCTACAATTTTCTTTATAAATCTTTACCCATTCTTACTGACATAACTTAAAAGATTAATATAAGTATAATTTGTGAACAATATCCATTATGGTTTTATTACTTTATAATGTTATAATGCTTTTCCGCGCATACCCAGTGCCCGTATTTAACATCATATTTTTATCATTGGCATATAATAACTTAATTTAATTTTGGTCTATTTACCTATAGAGTGGTAATTAATTTTTTCCTATTATAGGCTTGATAGTTCTATATTGTTATACGTTCATAGATTATTTTTGTTGATCCTGTTTTTATTATATTTTACATTATGACTATTGACATTTATAAAATGTACTCCATAGACCATAATATTAACTTGCATGCATACAAGGCGTTCAAAAATGTTTTTTTTTTGATTTCCTTATATTATCTAGATAGTTATTAAAAAGATAACACTTTTTTTATCTTAGATAACCTTTAGATACCTATATCCACATTTTCATCTAGATAAGGTAAAAGATAAATAAATATTATTGAGATTAAATATCTAGATAAGTCTCAACACTGCATATTACAGTGACTTGATCGACGACGAGATACACTTGACAGTCGACACTTACTGTACAGTAAAGATGTTGTTAACTATTTTTTCTATTTTTTCTCATATTTTATAAATATTTTGACCTTTATTATATACGTATTCATTTTTTCTACCAGCTTCCATTGAAAAAAACTCTCCCTATGACACTAATAATATGATACTACAATGTCCATAACAACGGATTATCAATAATCATAGCATATATTTTATTGTAATCCGAGCACAAGTAATAACACATTATATTACAAAATACATATTTTGTTATTATAATATGTCCCACGTAAACATAATAAAACAACTACCGGATTATTTATTTTTCTCAAATTATTTTAACAAATAGGTACAAGTATTAACTGCTAGAAGTACAATTAGTATTGTTGTGTGTGTATAAAATAATACTACCTATACACTTATAAAAAAATATTTTTTAGTTTATCAATTTTTACGGATTTTAACGTTGCAACTGTTAAATACAGAATTCAAAATAATAAATTACGGTTCAGTTTTTCACTGTTTAAATCCGTGCGGATTTCGAAATTTAAAATTCCAGATTTGTACTTTCCAGAATTTTACGGATTTTTAAGTATTAATTTCTTAATTTATACCGTCCAGAATCTTACGGTCCAGTTTTGTGTCGTCCAGATATTAAGGGGGTTTCATAGTATTGTACCGCCAGTTAAGAGTGTCTGTTCTTCAAAGATTCGAATAGAACATAAAATAGTTCCATAATATTTGGCACTTAATATTATGTGTACGCCATAATTGAATTTTACGAGAAAAAAATTACTATTGAATTAATTTTTAATTGGTTTTTCTCCACGGTGTTTTTGGGATGCTATGTTATACATAATATTTTTGCCCCCAACTATACTGCATTATAGGTCATATTTTTGCTTGTACGACATGAATCGGATGCGTTTGTCCCGGCTTTCTGCCAGCACCGGAACAGTACAGTGCACGTATTCTTAATGAAATTATTTTTTACCATATTATACATTTGGTCCGCACTCGATGACCCCTCCTCTTACGTATATGTTTGCACGGCAATGATAACAAAGATAATATTATTAAGCTACGTCGCGAGAGCCGACCGGTAGAATAATGAATTATTATCGTCTCTGTCTCGGTGAAAATATCAGCTAATTAATTCAAACGTATTCCGTTATGCCTCTACTTTTAGAGAAAGTCAACAAGTGAGCGTTATAAAATAATAGTATACAGTAATCATTATTACCGAGCGTTATCGATCGCGCTAATTCGGACATGATTACGCACAAAATATGTTTTAATCGTTGTAGATCGTTGTAAACCGTAGCCCCGGAAAATATTTTTTAAAAAAAATAAATCTGATACGGAACAAAATATACATTTCAATTCTAAATGCAAACCGTCTAGGAAGAGGCGGAGAAAAAAAAATAAAAAAAACCAGTAATAACAACAATAATAAAGGTAGTTTTCGATTGTTGTTGCGGGACCGCAGTAAGACGACGCGGGGATATGGAGGTGATGGTAGTAGGATCGTATATTGATTAACGTGTCTCTCTCGGCCAGGTGAACGATGACGGGGAAAGAGTGTGTGAGAGAGAGAGAGAGGGTAGCTCTACGACGGTACGCATTATATATATATATATATAAAGGAACGTGTGCGCGCGATATGGGTGGGTGACGGCGAACCGCAGAGGGGGAGGTGAGCTAGGGGGCAGGGCGGAGAACGTCGACGGTTATGGTGTCGGCGGTGTGTCGGGAAGAGACGGGGATCCCGACCGGAGCAGCAGAGGGATGAAACACAAAAATCCGACGGAGGACTTTCGCCCGCCGCGACCAGCGCCACAGGTCAACTTGTTGTTGGTACACTCGCCGAAACTCCGGACTAGGCGCGCGCAACGGCCCGTCAGCCAGCCAGCCAGCCCGCCGACAGTCCCGCCCGCCAGCCAACCAGCCAGCCCTTGAACCGCGGTGTTCACGCCGCGTCGCAGTCGCCAGTCAGTCACCGGTTGAACGCCGGAACGGCAACACGCTCGTGCGCCACCCTCGATTTCGAAACCCTCTCAATCGGTCTCCGTATCGCCTGGTCCCCCTCCCACCCCCGCTAGTGTTCAGTGTCCGTTGGTCTTAGGTCCGCTCGCCCTCCGTCAGTCGCCACCAACTCGCTCGTTTCACCGTATTTCCGTGCTTTGCCGTCGCCCGCGAGCGTGCGTGCTCTCTCGTTCGTCACGCTCTCGCTGCTCAGCCCCGCAACAGGTGAGTGGTCCAACAAGTTTTATATACGCGATATTAAATCTATTAATATTGTCATACATTGTCATCGTCGTCGTAATTGTCTTCCGACTATTTCACATCGAGAGGTCGTGTTTTTTAAATATATTTATAATATAATATATAGATGTGTGTAAAATGTACGAAAAACCGCAATTTTAATCGCTAATTCACAGAGTAAAATATTAAAATAATCTGCAGATATTACGTACATTGTACATAAGCACATAAATCTATAATCCTTTTAAATAGTATCTATCTACTTCACAGGGCACGAGTATATATATGTTGTACTTAAGTATTAACAATCAATTTTGAATCGTTAACCGGTAAGTTTTTTTTTTGGGGGGGTGGGCGCTAAGACAAGGCTCTCTGCAATCACTTCGTTGACGACCACGTTCATATTTTATACTTATTGGATGATGTATGGCCGCTCCACTATCCCCCTAATCATAGTGTACACTACATGACTATCAACAATATTATTATACAAAACTGTTTGTTATGTTAATTATTAGTTTATAATAATTATTGACGAGTCAAGGCTTAATTCGACTAAAACGTGACCCTGTATATCGAAAACCGTTCAAATCGTCCATCAATAATGTCATTGAAATATAAATTGTATTCACTAGGGCTATAGATACGATAACATATAAATACAAATACAATTAATTGCAAAGGATGTGGGCATTTTTTAATCGCAGGTACGTTTGAATGTTCATTTTTCTTAATTATTTAAATTGTATATCATAGTTGCTTCTGTTGTTTTTTCATTTTATTGATGTGATCGTCTGACAATTCACTGATTAATGTGTCTACAAACGTAAATTGATCACAACAAATACCTCTGTGATGTGCTGGTACACAAATACATTACATTTTACCTATATGTTGTGCAAACTGTTCATTAGTTACAAACCAAACATTATAGTACATTAAATATTAATACAATGCATTTTTAGATATTTTCAATATTATCATGATTTTTTAATTTACATTAATGTTTGATAGGTTATTAATAAAAATTAATGACCGGATTTAATAGATATAGGCTATAATATTATATCATATAGCAATTATTTGTTGATATTAGATAAATCAAATGTGATCATATATATGCACACGAATTGGACTTGTTACAGTCTTCCTATTCAATTTCATATTGCAACTTTTTGCAATTTTCAACGATTATTATTTATAATAATAATTTAATATTGTCATTTTACAGACAAAACAACAAATTTAACATTTAGGTCAACATTTGTTCAACTTCTAACTAGTTATAAGAGACGCAATATACCTATTGCACATAAATCGATTTTATTGGTCTACTGTGAATTGGCAATAACTGAGATAGGTGGTTTTGCCTTTTAAGCTGTGATATATAATGCTATATAATATATTATGTATATTTAAATAACAAAATCAAATGTATAATAATGATCGTAGCTATCATAATGGAATAAAATTGAAACTTATTTTTCTTGTTGCGGTGCATCAACAGAAATAAAATTAACGCAACCTATATTTTAAAACTCGCGGTAGACAGCCTTGGAATCAAAAAGGGTTTTGTCAACACATGCTATAATCATTTTTCCTCTATTTATTGGAAATCAGATTATTCACAATGGATTTCCTTGGAATATTTTTCATTGTAGCTTAGGTACTATTAAATACAACACTATTTTGACATCAGTAGAAATTGTTGAACCTTGATAAGTGGAATTGTACAATGCGATTCACCAAGTATGCTCGCCTTTATTCTACCTTAATATCAAATTAATTCAAATTACGATTTTCTTAAATTCGAAGTATACTAAGAATAATCTTTTAAAAAATTTAGATTTTTATGACATTTTTTAAGTAGTGTCCTATACTGTCCTATAAAAATTTTTTTTCTGAAAGTATTTCCTTATTAAATTCTCAGTGTTGCGATAATTGTATTGGTTTTTAATAATTAAAGTTTTGTTTGTATCTTTATTCAATACCTTTTAGGGCAGTAAAAATGCTTCAATATTTAGAGTGGTTTCTAATTGAAAACTAGATCTACTTGGAACTTTGTTTGGTTAAAAAATTCAAAGCAGTTTTGATAATAATTATCAAAACCAGGTTCTAAAAATAAATTATAGAAATATAATTAGAAACACGTTCATTACAGTGGCCTACACAATGAAGTGGGAAAACCCTGAACCTACGCTATACTTCAGAGCGACTTCCACGGATAATAATATGGTTTTACTAGTGTAACAAGTTTGCATGAAATTAACCTTTGATGGACATTTTTCGGCGTGCTTGGTTTATTTTGTTTTTGGTACAATAGGTATGTAAGACATAACTATTTGAGCTACACAGATTAATATGCTTGTATAGGGGTCATGAAAAGAGTCTGTTATTATATTATATATTAAATTATAAATTATGGTAGTCGTAACTGTACCTACCTAGTAGAAATGTCCACGACGAACCCTCTTCGTAAAGTTTATTGCGATCTATATAGTAATACCGTGCGTATAATATTTTATCTTCATATGGAAATCTTGTCATTAATAACGTATTACAACTAGCACAGAAAATTAATTTATTCATACAAACAATACATATTTTGTATATCGGTCGGTCTTGATAGTAATGCAATCACAATAATAATTACACAAGCGTTTGATAATTATAACCACGCATGTGTGTAATATAATATATAAACATTAAAATTATCATAATATACCATGTAAACTGTATAAACACAAAATAAATTATGCTTAAATCGTTATGTGATTTAGTAATATTTATTTTTATAGAACCTTGACTTTTTGGGTAAACACTTAAGTCTTGTACAAAACCGTTTTGTCGTAACGATAGTAATTTTAGTTATCAAATCTAGAATAACGATCCACCGAATTGATCGAAAGTTTAAACAGTGTTGTTCGTCCATAAGCAATTCGAGCTTAATAAATTGAAGTCAATGGTGTAGCCAAACACGATTCGTCTTATCGAAATCATCAACGATATTATAAATAACTAAAAATATAATAATTTGATAAATATTTGATACTGATGCGTCAAAACTACCACGAAAACTGTTTCTGAAAATAAAATGCAATTTAGTATATGCACTCAATACTTATATATAATATATAACTGCACTGTTCGGCTGAACATAATAATATGTTCGTAAGCAACACTAACGGAAAGGATATTATTGTACATGTTTCGAATGGTTAGAAATACATGTTGTGTGCATAATAATATAATGATTATATGTTTTAGGTACCTCTAATATTAAATTTCCAATACAATGCGACGACGTTAATGACATTAATGACGTTAATGCTGTTCGTCGTCGGTAAATCACCGACAACGCAGCCGCACGTTTATCGCATTTGTCGTTTTCGTTAAATAAAATATTATGATAATAAATGTCATCTCTATTACTTTCTCGTGCATTTGTCAGGTTATTAAAATGCATTTTTTTTTCACACTGAAGACCAAACGACAGTACACAGTCGTTGCTCAAACCACGTGAACTGACACACATTAAATAACATTATAAATAGTTAAGAAGTACTAACTTCTCTGTACCGAATCAGTGATGTATACATATACTTTTTAAAAGTAATTGAGTAGTATTTGAAATACTACTAAAATACATTTTTGGTTAAGCGCCAATTTGATTATTACTTAAAAACACATAAAAAGTATTAGATCCAAATTTTAAAATACTATTTAAGCTACCTAGTTATGATTATAATTATAAGCACTTGCATATTTTTTTATTTTTTTCAATAGGTACTATTCCTTATTTTTGAATTAGTGAATCTGTTTGAGGCATTTTTGACAGCTTAATTTAAACTTTTCACTAAATAGGCACTAGGTAATATTCAAAATAATTATTAGTTGTAATTTGTAATGGGCTGCAACATTAGACATAGGCTGTAGGTAGTAGAATCTTGAAGCTTGTTAGTTGTTATTTTTACACTTTATTATTTATTAGATAATTAATAACTTACCTAGCTTATATGCTATAACCTATAATATTAAAATTCAAAATACTAATTAAGAAGAATGTGAATACTTCATGTTGAGTGTAAAAGTTTTATTTAATTATAATCGAAATCCCAGAAAGGCCAGAACTGATTTGCATTATTAGTCTCTAATCGACTGTACCTAATCTATCTATATATTAAATTATTCATTATTGAATAAGATAATATTTTGATTTTCGTTGTACTCGTTTTTCAGTAATATAAAATGAATAATATTATAAATGTAGTTCCAAATATGAACAGTTGACAGTCAGAAAAAAAGTATTTATTGGAAAGCGTTCAATACAATACAATAGTGTTTAAAAATGTACTCGAATACTTGTCGACGGACAGTATTTAAAATACGTATTCAATATCAGCTGAAGAAGTATTTGAATATTAGCACTCGAATACTTTAACTCAAACGCTTTACAACACTTCCTACTATTGTTGAAAAAAACATAGGAATTAAAAATGGCAATGATTGGGAGGTTTATGGTGGTGATAGAGACTATGGAGGCTATAAGTCGTACGGGTAGTGAGTAAAATACACAGTGAGTGTGCTGTAAAATATATTCCGGGTATACGAAAATCGAATTTAAAACTGAACTGTCATAAATCAATGAAAGGACAGTGAGTACACATTGTGTCGTGGTCATGATCCTATCAACGAGCTGTTATTTTCGTTTAATAATCATATTATGGCCATTTGTTTTCCTCTTCTGTCGGCGTTATCCTTTCGGAACGTTATACGTGTGCCCTTAAGTTTGTGTGTGTGTGTCCCGTGCAACATAATTCTGGCGCTTAAACATAAAATCGTCATATTTTATATTGCACTATATTATGTTACTGTGCGAATGTTAAGCTTATTTTAGCATTATTAATTATATTATAATATAGTCACGTGACTGTGTGATTTGCGCCTTTGGGGTGTGTCTGTGTGTGTGTGTGTGCTCTTTCTCCGACGAAAAGACAAATTATTATTTATACTTAAAAAGTTTCAAGTCGGTCGGCGCAGTGTTTAAGCAAACGTTCGGGTTGAGTAATCACCATGAAAGCAACCAAATAATTTAACCTACCGACTATATAAAGCGGAGTTTACTATTTTAAAAACTTCGGCAACCAACGGAAATACACGTTTTTATCCATTCTTTGATAAACTTTGAGAGCACCCGAATAATATGTACCTACCTACACATTATTATTATTATACAAGTTTTATCGGCTTTCCACTTGAATAAAATCAATTAATTTAATTGACAATATCCTCGTAACGTGGTTAAAATATATAAGATCAATAGGTGTTTTATTTTTTTGTGTAAACCATTTTTTTGTTGCCATATAATATTTTGCAAAACGGAACAAAAACTCCTAAAGCTCCTTAAGGGTCGTGTATATGTAGGTACATAATATATTATATTATATAGGTACTTATATTATTACATGTACTTTTCAATAATGTAAATAGTTAATACATTTCGGTAATAAGAAGATATATTATTATGTTATTCGTTGTACATTAAAGTGCACAACAACAAATATCAAATTAAAATATACGAATTTAAGCATAATAATAAAATATAGCTAATATTATATTTAACACTGATTATTTACCGACGTCGTTGTACATCATTACAAGGCAGATAAGAAAACTATTATGTTCACTTATAACAAACAACTTCACGATTTACAAGATCAATAATAATTCACATATCATATAATCATAAGAAAATTAATAGTATATAATATTTAAGTCTCTACAGTATATTTTCCTAACAATGAACTTGGACCGAACCGGGAGTTTGATGGTTCTGCCGGACCAAGGGTGTATTGATTAAGTCAGTGTTGGTTGAAGTACTATGGTTGGTTGGTTGTCTCGTTCACTATAGCCTTATTCTGGATGGTTGGCTCTGTGTTGATTCATGTTCGACTACAGTAAGACAGCGACTAAATTTTAATCTATTTATTGATAAGACAACTTTTTCTTCTGTTATTTTCGTAACTTTGTAAAAAAAAATGTTGCAGGGACCTTCACGCAATGAATCTAACGGGCTCCAGACCCATTATTTAGATACAAACACACTAAACAATTCACTTTTTCCAAACCAGATTTTTTTTTGTTTAAGTACTTGTTTGGATACTGGTCAAATGGTTGCCATTGTCTTTTTTAATCAAGCCAAAAACGAAATAAGAACGACCTTAAATGAAAATTGTGAGAAAAATGTGTTGTTTTAAAGAAATCTAATGGTAGTCCTGAAAAACAATTCTACTGGTGTTACCTTCACCATTGAACGTAATCCCGAAGAAAAAACAGATCACGTTTCACGCAGTAACATTTTTCGGTGTCAACAATTTTTATTTTTAAAAAGCACTAGGTTTCTAAATACCATTTTTGAATTATTAAACCACCCAAATAATCGATAAATCTGATGTAGTGACGTGTATGTACTGGAAAGTAACGAACCAATTTAATCTGAAGTCGGTCCTAAAATAATGATATAGTTTGAAATGTTGTAAGAAGTTGATACAATTGTTTTTTTACGTATGAGACGTGTAAACGGTTTGATCAGGCTGCGTAGTTGACCTGTACATGCAATTTTTTTCAGTAGTAGATCATTTTGTAGTCTCGTTAACCAAACGTTTATTTTGAATGTCTACCACGAGTCCGAAAAATGCTGAGAATCCACTGTTACTATAGGAAGTGGAAAAGTAACAGTGGATTCTCTACTGTTGAAAACTACAATAAATTGAGTATTAAATCATTGTCGTAAATCTAAGTTCAATAAGATTAATTTTTCAACGTACGTGTCCCCAGCCCCCCCACATTGGAATTTTCAAATTTTTTTTCGGCAAATATTTAGCATGTAATTAGCATGTATTTGCATGCTAACTTTTAGAATTTGCAAGCGTTTTATTTTTACATGAAATCAAAAAATAGGTGGGGGGGCTGGAGACACGTGTCTCCAGCCCCCCCCCCGGTCTCACAACCCTATCTTCATCCGTTGGTTCGCAAAATTCGTTTTTCTAATTTGCACGTATTACATAAAGATAACATATGTAAAAAGTATAGTTTATCAACAGCAAATTAGTAATATGCACAAAAATTTTATCGAAATCGGTTCGGTGGATCTTGAGCTATAAAATTTATTCAAAATGTACACTTATTTTTATATATATAGATTCTCAAATAAAATAACATTTAAATATCAATATATGTTTAAAAAAATATAAAAATTTAAAAACGAATGAATACTATTCATTTAAGAATATTCCTATGCCCTATTTCCGGCCTACCTCTTTTCGGTCAACTTTTTGAACTCTTAGTTTATAAGAAAATTTAAATATAATTTGTATCAATACTATAAAATGATCAACACGGATTTATGTCTAAAAGATCTACCACCACTAATATAACAGATTTCTCTACTTTTTTTTTGGAGGCATTTGAATTACATCACCAAGTTTATGTCATCTACACGGGCCTTTCAAAAGCTTTGGACACGATAGATAAAAATACATTGTTTTTTTTTGGATAAGTTAGGTCTAGGAAATCCATTGTTTAGTTGATTTCAATCTTACCTCAGTGATAGATTACAATTTATTAGCTTACTTATTAATAAGTCAGATAATATAAATGTTACGTCAGGTGTACCACAAGGTAGCCAACTATTGGATGGGGGCAGTTCGGCCTCGTGATAAGAATTATAGATGATAAGCGTAATCCTGTGTTCGAACACTAACCTCAAATCGTTCAGTGAAGTGTCACATAGATCCTTGTCCAACTAGACCCCCATTTTTATCTTATACTATCATATACCAACAAAACATCAGTGACGCCAAACTTAAAAATTATTTACAATGATACCCGCGCAGTGATGCTCATGTAGCCACTAGCTCGCTATGCTGCGCTCGGACAAAAAAACCGAAAAAATCCCTCGACTTGCTATGCAAAACCACCTCAAGTTGGTCACAGGATAACCACAGTATAACCACTCTTATCAATTATCATGAGGATCTACTTGTACCAGGGGTACGAAACTCAGTGCGTTGGCCCAGTCAACTGATTGTGACGTTGAACACGGTCTCCAGGGGGGCGTGGCATAAGTTGTCAATTAAATTTATCATATCAATGTTATCACCATACAATGCTGAATAATGAACGGTACCAAGACAACCCCTCGTAGAATACCCCGCCATAGTTTTGGAACCGTTTTCATAATATTGGTAACCATGGGTCTTACATAATGTTGGTGCGTGGAACCGTTTTCATAATTTTCGTAGGTTCAGACTTCAGATCATAAATAACCAAGACCCGAATCAGCTGATCGAGTTTCGCTTCTATATTGTTCTATGGTTCTATGCTTGTACTCATATCGTTCGGCCCCGGATCCCGATTTCAGCGATTATTCCATGAAATTAAATCTGGTCTGTTGTCACGGGGCCGAACTGCCCCAGGCCCGCAAACTATCACGTTTATCATTCAATATTTACATTAATAAGGTATCTAAAGTCATCCGTCCATGTAAAATCCTACTATTTGCTTATGATGCAAAACTGTTTCGAAACGTATACACTATAAGTGACTGTATAGTACTACAAACGGATTTATTTAAATTTGTGTAAAACTGGTATTTATAAATTGGTGTAAAACAGTTATGCTTTTCTTAAACTTAAATAAATGAAAGACTATGACATTTTTCAAAACGCGTAAAAATATTATTCATGATTGCCTAATATTATGTAACTAAACCTTGCGTTGAGTAAATCAAGTAGATGATTTAGGATTTAGACTAGTTGTAGCGTTCTCCTTCAATAATCACATCGAATACATTACATGTAAAGCTTTACGTACTTTGGGTTTCATTCGCCTTAATGCATCAGATTTTGAACAAGCTGCATTATAGCAATATATACCTCATTAGTAAGATTGATCCTGGAACATGTGTCGATAGTATATGGTCTCTCTACACTCGAAAAAACAGATCGAATTGGAATCATCCGCAAAAGGTTTTTTCCATTTCAGGTTATGTCTTAAAAATTGACCACCCACCATGACTATACAAAGGTATCTAGGACGTTGAATTTAGCCAGACAAGATACCAGAAGGAACGTATTGGACATACATTAACAATCTGATTAACGAGAAAAGAAATACTACTCGTATATTAAATAAAATCGCATTCCGTGTACCCAGGATTGAGTCACGAACTATGCATACATTTCAACTCAGTAAGAGTTCTACAAAAAACTTATGCAACGCTCGTTTACAAAGAATGATGCGTCTTATTAATTTGGAACCAAATCTTTTAGACTTTTACCTTAGAGCATATCATCATTTCGTACATGAAGATCTTAGTTTTGGACCACAATAAATGTTTGTTTTAATTTGTTATAATTTTTGTGCATATTACTAATTTGCTGTTGATAAACTATACTTTTTACATATGTTATCTTTATGTAATAATTAAAATCTGTGAAATTCCCGTCAAGCGTAGATTTATATAAATAAATAAATATTAAATATTGCTATGCAAATACACTTGCAAATCAAAGTATTTCACTTGGTGGGGTGGCTGGGGACACGTGTAAATTAGAAAAACGAATTTTGCGAACCAACGGATGAAGATAGGGTTGTGGGACCAACCGTGCAAATACATGCTAATTACATGCTAAATATTGGCCTAGAAATAATTTTTCAATTCCAAGTATTTCACTTGGGGGTGGGGTTGGGGACACATGCAAATTAGAAAAACGAATTTTGCGAACCAACGGATGAAGATAGGGTTGTGAGACCAACCGTGCAAATACATGCTAATTACATGCTAAATATTTGCCGAAAAAAACTTTGAAAATATGTGGTTTTCGTGTGTGGGGGGGCTGGAGATGCGTGTCTCCAGCCCCCCACCTATTTTTTGATTTCATGTAAAAATAAAACGCATGCAAATTCTAAAAGTTAGCATGCAAATACATGCTAATTACATGCTAAATATTTGCCGAAAAAAAATTTGAAAATTCCAATGTGGGGGGGCTGGGGACATGTACGTAATTTTTCATCAAAAGTGTCGAAAATATTAACCCGTTTGCAGCAAAATGTAAAAGGTTTTGATTTTTTTGTATAAAACGTTTTAGTTGATTCGAAAAATCGGCGCCAGTGTTTATTAAGTATTTAACTTATGTATTTTTGTCGGAAATGAGTGAATGGCTAAAATAAAAATAAAAACTGTACTGTTGTCTATCTCAACACAGTAACACGTTTTATTTTTTAAACTCTGAAGAAAAATTACCAGTTGAAATGTTGTATCGTGGCCCTCGCATTTATACCAACACCTCATTTGACAAGGCTGAAAAACTACGTTGCTAACATCTAACTTTTAATTGTCGACAAGACATGATGACATTTAATCGTGCCGGCTATATGTACTCTCAGTGTAGTAATAATGTAATATATTGACGATTAAGTTTGTTTAAACTTAAGGTTTTGTACGTTAAAAAACCAAGTATCTATACTCATAATACGACGATCTGCGTCGATACTGGCGTACCTATATATGTCTGCTCTTCTATATGTTGTTATGGTTTCGTTTCCGTTTACGGTTGAATGTGCACCACTGTTACGGTTCTCCTTAGGTTCATTTGGCATTTAACAGTTTTAACAATTTTAACTCTTACACTATTCAATAACGCCTTGGTGACCGATTTATTGTGAGTTAACGTGTGTGTGTGGTATGCTTAATAACTAACATTACAAATTTGGCAAGTGGATGTCGCTCTGCTGTACAATATGTTACAAGTGGGTCACAGCTGGTATGGATGGTGTTTGTACTTTGTATTCAATGATATATCTCCGTTGAATTTTAAAACCTTAGATTTAAAAAGAAAATTTCTTATGATTTTTGTAATCAAAAAAAATTGCAACATTTCGTGATTTTTACGTATTTATTCGAAATTTCAACTTTAGACGCTTATAAAAAACTATTAGAGACATACGCTCAACTGTTTTTTTAATTTTCACATACAGAAAGTTATGAAAAACATTGCATTACATTTTCAAGTTTTTTGTTTTCAAGTACGGTGTGCTGAGGAAGGCGATGATGATCCGTCTGAATATTATGTGATAAGGACACCGTGGCAGTGTTACTGTATTTCTAAAAGGAATATTCCCCGACCACCTGCTACTGTGCCACACACGTGAAGAACGGTTAGGTAAATTAGTGTGTTTGTACGTAATACGATATGATGGACTACGAGTGTGCTCAAGTGTGTTTACACGTAGTCCTGGTGTCATTTAAGGTCATCTAGTGGTTTTATTGTATTATTCTGAAGGGTGTGTGTGTGTGTGTAACATTATTCCACTACTCATTCTACCACCTAGTATAAAATATTTTGGATGAACTGTGTTTGCGTATTATATAGAAAAACTCGTTTGTGTTTGGTAAAATTAAATAACGTTAAAATACTTGTTTGCGTCCAGTGACATTACAAATCGATACGTTTGGCAATACCGCAGTAACACTTACATTTATCGTCTCACTCTTTTCACACTTTGATCCGACAGAATAAAATATATATTATAGCTATTCCGGCGTGGTTAACAGTCGTACGATTTATTTTTAAATATATTGCATCTGTTTGAAATTCTATCAAGACTTCCACAAATTGTAAAACTGATGGATAAACAGCAAATGGTTGTATTTTTTTTCTACTGAAATTTCCGACATTAGTTCTAGAAAACAATGTGATACTTCATGATATGGATGTAAAAATGAAGGCCAAAACAATATTGTAACTATTATCCGTCTCGACTATTAGATTTATATATATATTCGTTAATCCGCCATTTTTAATTTTTCTGAACCAACATTGCCCCAAGTGGAATCTGCACGTGGAAAGTTTTATTTCTGGTCAAATATCAGATGCAGAGTTCTTAATGTTTTTTTTCAAAACAGAATTTATTTCAACAAGTTAAAACTCAAAGTCGAGATTTGAACATAAACGCTTAATATTTTTGAATACATATCCATAAATGTCACCACATTTTGATGGTAATGAACTAAATACCAGAGGTATATAATCCACAATTAATGGTATACAGTTGGCAGAAAAATTGTGTTCAATAAGTAAATGTACAATCGACGTATTATATTTTATTAACCGACCTCAAAAACTGTAAATTTGTAGTACATGTAAAAATTACAATAATTTTTTTTCTATATCGTTAACTGCAAACATCATTGACATTTAGATGATAAAATATTTTCTGATCGTATCGAGGCAATACAATTATCTACAACGAAGACGCAAAGTTAGACGAATACGAATAGTAATGTAATATTACGCGTTTGACGAAGAAATAAATAAACTATAGTGAGTCGGGTTAATTATTATTATATATAGTGGGTACAAGGCAGATAATCTCATGACCTCACCCGAGTGTTGGAATTACCCAAAACACATATTATAAGTGTAAGCTCGCACGACGTTAATGGCATAAATATATATCGCATAGGTACTGCCGTGAACGATGCGTCTTACGAGACTTTAACTAAGAGACACTGACCTAAAGTTGTTTTCGTCTTACCCTTATACGGGATTATTGTAATGTTATCCCTTTTGTACTTTCGATAAGCATCTGTTGAACGAAATGTCAAGGAAAATCGATGCGCTCGTAAGTCTATGCGTATGACGGTGTAACGTAAACATATTACCAGTATAGAGCACGTCTGTTGTTTTTTAGAGAATTGGTGCGGTTTTTTAGACGATGTGCTCGCGTGGTATATGACGTATTTATTATTTTTTATATATTGATAAATTCTACACCCCATATATGGTCTCATATGGGAATTAACGAATCTGTGTTTTTTTGTTTAAATATAATTTGAGACATTTGTATTATATTATTCGTCTTACTTCCAAGTGCACGACAACGTATAGGTACAACAGTACACACGCAGGGATGGGTTAGATACTCAAAAACCAGTAAAAAACCAGTACTAAATACTAGATACCCGGCTTTGGAGTATAGCGATACTAGATACTTACATTTTAAGTACTTAGATACTAGATATATTCGATACAATAAAATAGGTCAAGGGTGTTTCAAAAATTGTATTTGTATACATTAGGTATTATATATTTTAAATAGTTAATTCAAACAACACAAGTTAATAACTTAATAGCTTCAAAACAAAAAAACTCAAATATTATATGAAAAATAGCTGATAAGGAAAATAAATATATATATATATATATATATATATATAATACAAACATTTTACATTATCAATTATCATTAAATTACTGACGTACCTATGTCACTACTATAATAGAACTATAGATTTCGGTTATAAAAACAACATAACGATTTACAAGATTTAAAGATATTATTATAAAAAGTAGGCAAATGGGTGTCGAGTATACTTCGTTATCGACTAATTCACTATAATGGATATTATGTTTACATTGAATTTAATGATAAATCATTGAATAAGAAAAGCTATTCTGAGTGGAGACGGTCTGTCAGCGTATGATATTATACAGTATAAATTCTATGATATTATATTTATATTGCTATAACAAAAATTAATTTTAATAATAAATTAAACTATAAAAATCAAAAACTTGAAATGTCTCTAGTCTCTAAATATATTATTTTGAAAAATACTGGACATTTTTAATTTCGGCTAAGAACAAATTTGCTAGGTATCAAAAAAACCACTCTCAAAGTTGAAGATTGAAGCAATTTTTCCACTTAAAAACGTATAAAATATAATCACTCAAATAAAAACACACGTCATTTGTAAAATCTAAAATATTTGTACGATATTAAAGTCTCTACAAAGCCGAAATAAAACGGATAGAAATGGCTTACGTTTATTTGAGTATAAAATACAATTTTTTCTCCACTTATAACATGTCATGGTGGTGTATACCTACAGTTTATGGCCGGTTCCCAAAGGACAAACGTGAAAATGCAGACCGTAAATCATTTTAAGACCCGAATATGCAATTCACTCCGAATTTCTGCGAATAAAGTGTTACGATTAATCTGCGAGATTATTTAAACAGTTTTTTTATTGTTCTCAACGAGTGATGGGATCAACAGCTACGACAAACGTTTGCTTCCGGTTGCTTTCCATCGCCTGTATGGTCGTATATTATCATATACATAATGTATGGCGTATCGTCTTGTCACACTTTTCCGACGAATGTGTGCCCATTAATAAGGCTTAACTATGTTTTCGTGGGGCGTAATGTGTCGTCCGTTTTGAGCTTTCGTACCGACGCGAAATTCGGTTTGTGATTCGTGTGAATATGTCAAATTATATTTTGATTTTTCAGACAATAATATCGTCAAATTCTCGATAGGTAGTAGTAATTTATTTATTAATTACCGATTTATTATTTATTTGTTTACACTTATAACACCCGCTGCAGTGGTTAATTTGCATTTATAAATAAAATTAACATATATTACTAAATAACTTATTAAACTCGGGGTTAATGCGGCCGGTTAGGTTATCAATTTATAATTATGATGGGAATTCAACGAAATACGATGTTTTAATACTTATTTATATCGTGTACACCGTACAAAACAATAGATTATATTATGTACTTTAACTTTAATTACAAAACGACTAAAAAAAAAATAAAACGTATTTTTAATATAAGACAAATAAAATAATATAACCTTATAATATGATTTATGGAAAGTTTTCAAAACAAAATAAAATACCTGTAGAATAACGATGGATAATTTTATATTATAGAATATTCGAATATTGCAATTTATCAAATTGTTGGTCATACGAGTTTATCGGTAGACACTATAGGCACATTTATTTTCAACGATAAACACTGCTGAATAATGTACAATAATTTACAAATATTGATGTTTGTAAATCTAAAAACTACAATATTATTCTTTTGTAGCGTGCATAAAATATTCATACACAATTTACGATAGCCAAACACGATAATACTTTGTTATAAAATATCCGGTCGTAGTTATGGTATTATGGTATCATGGTCGTGGGTAAACACACAATAAACCACAAATGCTAATTCATATTTCATTTCATATTATTAGACTATTTTATACAATATATATTTTATAATATTTTATTATTTATTAATGGCCGGAGTTATATTATATACATTAAAAAAAAACAGAAGTTATTGATTATATTATACCTAGTTTTGATTTCGTGTGGTTTGAGTGCCCTCAATTAATATTTTTGTTTACTACTAACGTATTAAAAACAATAACGTCATCCCTAATCTTATCCACTTCTGCTGCTTAACCGTTGAGGTCGAATGAGGTGCCACGATAATCAAATTTGTATTTACTGATCACCGGCACAAATGCCATTATTTCGTGAATTATTGTTTATAATTTTACACCCGAATTCAACATGATTCAAAATGGCCATCGTATCAAATAATATGGTTACACGTAAGTCCAGAGAAGAAACCAGTTTAAATGAAGTCTTTCACAAGTCACACAACAGCAGAAAAAGGTAAGTGAATTTTATGGGTGTTGACCAGAGTTTCCCCCCAGGGCTGTTATGGGGATTTTAACAATATACCAATTATTGCCCTCAACCAAATGTGCCAGATGCCCTCCACCGAATGTACCAGTTTCCCTCTCGTGTTAATATATATAATATATTATACACGATTACAATACAATATAGCCCGTAAAATAGGGGAGGTATATATAAATATACAATTATTTATAAAAATAAAGTAAAATAGTATAAAATAATGATAGAAAAAAATGCATATGCTTGTAATTATATACATATATTTTGTAATAAATAATAAATATAATAGATTATACAAATAATATGGATAAAATGGATAAAATGAAAATTGTATTAATAATAATAGCCTACTTGGTGCAAAGCGAGTATTTTACCACAAAGCGTAATTATTTTAGACGCGTATAAGTGGATAGTCGATATAATATAACGAGTAACGACAATTATCTTAGGCTTTATTATAACAAAACATAATGAATAATATTATATCTGATTTTTTTACTATTTTTTTTTTTTTTTTTTTGACAAACTATCACATTTTGAGTGGCCACATAATTCTAATATTTATTATTTTATTGACTATTGTATTCATATTATTTTGTTAGTAATTATTACGAAATACAATATATTATACGGCATTTTATTTATTATTTGTATAATATTTACCTCCCCTATTATACAGGCTATATATTGTAATCGTGTATAATATATTTACATATGAGGGCAACTGGTACATTTTAGTCTAGGTAGTTTGGGGGGAATTGGTATAAAAAAAAGTACTTTTGAGGCAACTGGTGCACGCCCAATTGTATTCATACATCCAGGAACAAACAAATAATTCTATATGAAAATAACTTGTAGTTGAGTGAAAAATAAGTACAGATCTTTAAAAAAATCAAATTCCATATATAATAATATTATACTTACATTAATTTATCTCGAACCAATCAATAATTTATAATACCAAAGCTTTAATACTATACTCACCATCTATTTGGACCCACCATCCATACCGCCCCTTATGATTTTATTTTTTATTCTACTACATCAGAGTGCACCCTCTCTGAGTTCACCACTGCTCGTCGAGGTGACAATATTATTAGAAACTAATAAAAAAAGGACAATCTGCCTCAAGGTATCACGTCATACTCCACGCAAGTCGACGATTAAATATTCAACCGTTGTCCAAGATTCATTGTTACGAATCATATTATTTATTATTAAAGATTGCAATGACCCATAAAATATAAGGTATATTATTGAACAATTCGATGAATATACATTTATTGTCATTTACAAATTTAAAATTATTGATAAAGGGTACAAAAAAAGTCTTATAAGCTCGAATTATACATTTTTTTGCCCAACATTACACACACACACACACACACACACACACACACACACACACACACACACACACAAACACACATGTTGACTTTCAACGAGGTTCACGTTAGAAGTATACGGTTTCAATATTCATCAGGTATCTATACGAAAATATTAATCGATTACAGATGTATGATGCACTGTGGGCAAATCGACAAAGTGCATTCACAAATATATAGTAGAACGCAGTTATTAATATAGAATTGCTATTTTGGCTACCTATTAAAAATGTTTACAATTTAAACGAAAAGGTAAATGTGTAAACGTATATTATAATATACATGAAAGTATTTGCAATCACACACTAAAAAGGTCGTTTTATGCAAAGCGTTCATAAATTACGTGATGTACCTGCAGCAAAGGCTAATATGGTATTATATGCGTGACGGAACAACGTGACGACGGCGAATGGTCGTATTGAAATATTGTTAGGAAATAAATAAAAGCAAAGGGTCCAATAATTAAAATTCTAAGTGTTCGAGGTACGTTTTTTTTTAATATTATTATTAAACGTTTTAATTAATTTTTTTTGTACAACAGTATATGTGTTTTCAATTAATCGATACTACATATTTAATATTATCGCGTGATTATACTCTGAAATGAGAAAATTAATACAGTAAGTTGGTTTGCATTAAATTATTCAATATATTTGTTTGTTTTTTTTTCGTGCCAGTAACGAAATTAAAATATAAATTGTTTCTTCCGTTTGTTACTTTTTGATTTTTTTTTTCTTCTTGTTTTCACTTCGGGCTAACAAAAATGTGGTATGCCAATTTCGGTTCAGCAATTTTTTCCCTCGAGGCGTGAAAAACTTTAAGGACAGTCTAGTGGGCAATGGCCGCAGTTACGCCATATTTGAAGACTCTAAAGTCCTAAAAGTATAAATAAGAACGTAATAGAACGTTAAAGGATTTCCCCAAAGAGCACGGCGTTTGGATAAATCAAACTTGCGGAAAAATAAATGCACATTTATAATAGATATTATTGGTATACGCATAACCGAGTGATTCTGGTCACAAACATTGAACGGCGGCGGTTCACCAACACGGCAACACGTGTGTAATAAATGTATATTATATGTCTATCATACATAATAATTGCATAATGTTTAAAAACCTTAGTTTAGACATTCGTTTCAAATAAAACTATGAATTAATGACGACTGCAGGTCACCATCGAGTCGTACTGCGAGTAATACTGCTGTTATTTCATAATTAAACAACGTTTTGCATTTTCCAATAGTTTTTTTTTCAATGAATTTTCTATGAATATTAAATGTTATTATTCCGAAATTATTTGTACAATTAAAAATCATAATAAATACTAAGGTATGTTAAACACGAGATTTTATTTAATATTAATAATAATTTATAATAATATTATACCTACTACCCAATGCGCGGGTGGAATAAAATATTAATTTACACGTACTTGAATCAGGTATCTTAAATTAAAATTGTCACTATTAATTTATATTAAGTCAACATCATTAATAGTAACGTTTCGCATATTATTAGCATATTAAAAACAGTATTTTATAAACTGATGTAATTTTTCTATTTAAAAATGAGTTTTGATGAATAGAATTTTTTTAAATATATCCAATTTTCAATTTTATAAGCTATAAGGCATACAAAATATGCAATAACTACAATATTGTTCTCATATAATATATTTCTTAGTTATTTACCTACTGAAACCTATAAACCTAATTAATATACACTCACACATTATTTTTATAGTCATTTTTGGGTATTTTATCAAATAACAACAATTTTAGTTATAACTCGGAATTAAAAAATACTATCATTATGGACTTGAATCTTTTACATATATTATTATATTTTACTATTTTCAAAATATATAGCTTTATAGCGTAAGACGGTAATAACTCAAAAGTTAACAACAGCATTATATGATATAAATATATACCATTATAATGGGTAATTAGTAATTAATTATGTAATAATGATGAGACTCGTTCTTGGCAAAAATTAATTCGACATAATATCTACTATTTCTAATTGCAATTTAAGTATAATATAATACAATGTAGGTTCCTATAAGTTTTAACATAGGCTTGACCTATACTCAGAATAGTTTTTCGTCTGCAATGATTTATCATTGCAATTTGAATTAAATTTTAACTAATCCATTACAGTGACCTGCTGACCTACCCAATAACGAGGCACGGTAGCCGCTATTGTATTTTATTTGTAATTGTATTTTTCACGAATGTCTGTAAACCGAACAATTTCAATTTAAAATCGATATGATATTATAATATAGGTAATACATAAGAATAACCTATACAGGTGGCCAATGAATAAAGTATCCCGACAGTCGCTGTTAAAAATAATTTAAAAATATTATTTAGTTACGTTTTACAAAACAGTAAAATAATAGTAGCTCACTAGCTTCTCATAGTATCTGCGATAGCAGAGTTTCCGGAATTTTTATTTTTTATTTCGGGATTTCGGGATCAATAACCGCTGGGAAAAAGACGTTCGGGAAAAAAAGTTTATGGTTTATGGAGTTTTGGGAAAAAATAACATTTGGAAATAGGTCATTCGGGAATTTTGATTTCGGAAAAATACCGGTAATCACGAGACACACTCGACACGTCATATCATTATACAGTAGAGTGAGTTCCTCTATTTTTTCCCCCATTGTTATCGTTTTGTATTTAGTTGGTTTTTGTTTGTTTGTTAGTATACGTGGTGCTGTGCATATGTGTCATCATCAACACAAGCGATTAAGAAAACGCTGGTTAGGTAACCTAAACTTAGGTTAGTATAATATTTCTGTGAGTTTTTGAAACTTGGAATCATTATTCTTGAATATGAACAAACTTATTTCATTCTTAAGTCGACGGTACTCTAACAATAATATATCGTAGCTTCCCTCTGCTCGAAAAAAAATCCTTGCTACCTCGGAACTGCGTGAAATGTATAAACTTTGTATTAACTATATAATATGTAAATGTAATTATATTTAGTTTAATAATAATATTATGTATATGAATGATAAACAAGTTAGGAAAGCTCACTCCGGGAGCCAGCTTTATAGTCCCGTGGTTTCTAAACGTATTTTAATCGCAATAAACAGCTATAGTTCTTGGTATGATTTATGCATATTAACAATTATTAACTCCGAACAATAAACTCATATTTTAATATCGACAATCGTAACTATATGAACTGTTAAACTAAAAGACGGACGGACACGACTGGAATATAAGGTATTCTTAGAACCAATGGTTCGACGTTATTTAAAATTCAACCAAAGTCTGCTGATTTATCTTTCAGAGATTTTGACGCATACCTAGGTAGTTTACTACCTACCTGCATGGTTGTTAACTGCTATATTTTCTCTGATCCAAATACCATACATTATTGATATCATATTTTACTATAGCAAATATTTGATGCGTTGATATTATCATGTCTTTTAAAGTGGATTTTACGTTTTTAAAAGTCAACAAAATAATAAATATTATGTATGAACATTTTTATTTTTATTTTTCAAAGTCCGTCAGATAGCTTACAATTTAATAACTGCAAATTGTATTTAGTTTTCACATCCACGAGGAACTTAGTTCTTTACCGTTTTCATTAAAAAGTATATGACAACATTTGAATTCGTAAAAGCTTTACAGAGTAATATATAGAAATAGGAAATTAAAAAAAAATTCTTTTTTATAATATTTAATTTTAATATATTAGCATAATCAAAATGTTAGGTTAGTTACTAATTATTTAAAGTAATATGTTATTTTAAGTTGATTATATATTATAGTAACTCTATTTTTGCAGGCCATTACATATTTATTAATAAATAACTATACCCTTTTCAGTTACCCCGCTATGTAATAATAATTTTGTGACTGTTAACATAATATTTTAAATTAGCAAAATATAATTTATGTTACAATATATTAAATAATTAAAAATTGAAAAATTCAATTCAAACCAATAATAACTATTTTTTAAAACAGTTAATATTAATGTAGAACCTTTTTCACTCTGGACGTTCTGTTGCTAAAAATATACTGGGAAATGTGCATTAAAATAATGTATCACAGTAGGAATAATTTGCGTTCATATCGTGTTAATGATAGTAATTTTAATTAATGGTGATAAAAAATTAGACATTAGTTTCGACTAAGAACATGATCGATAAATAATTATATTGAATCAGTTCGTGAATAATAAAGCATACTTTTTTACAGTATTTTTAATTGTGTATAATTAAGATTATATTGTACAAACAATTAAACACGGAATCTGTTTTTTGAGCGATGTCTCAATATTAAGACGGTTTTTTTTCAATACTGTAATTTGGAATAAAAAGAAACCAAATACAACACAGAATACATTATTTTAAGTATGAACATTACAATAAATTAAACATTTCATTATTTTAATTTTTTAACTTGAGGATTTAACAAACAACGACTCTTAAGGTCAATTATAGTATAATTTTGATTGAAATCGTAAAATCTGAGCGCACATTATTTTTCTTGTAATGATATCGATTACACATAATTATTGCAGAAAAGTTTTTTTCAAAAAAACCCATTAAGTTATTTAAACATATTATTTGAAATTGTATGTTGAAATATTTTTTTTAGTTATATTGAAACTCCTGTGAAACATGTTATATTTAACCGTTTCTACAAGATATTTTAACTCAAAAGTTTCTCTAATTAGTAATTTCTTAAAATAGTTTCAAAATAATTTAAGTATACATAATACGTACATAAAAGTTAAAACTATTTTAACCTTATCCTTAATGTCAATAATTGAGTTTTGCTGACCTTTATTTATTTTTAACTTTTAAGACAGATAGTTCAAAATATAATGAGAAAATTAATTTAGTGATATTTAAGAACATAATTAATATAAATTGGCATACGTGTGGCATACGAGCTAAAATTAAAAAATAAATCTCAAGTACAAGTGGTTAAAATTCTGCTTGCCTTATGATTTTATTTGATCAGTCTTTTTACTTCGGAAATAACTAGTTTAGGATAGTATAAAGTTTCATTTTAATCACTCGAGTAAGTATCAAAAGTATTGTTCAGCCTGTATCTATTTTCCCATTTAACTCGAATAATAGATAATAACAAAAAAGGAAAATTAGGTTACCGCTATGCTGTACAGTTATTATAGGTGTCGAGTATTCCCAGTCATAGAGTAAGTCACTGCAATGTATGTGTTAAATTTAAATTCAACGATAAATCATTGCAAAGAAACGGAAAAATATTCTGAGCGAATTCTGAACTGAAACAGCCTACATCACGAAGTTTATTTCAGTTTTTTTTTATAAATAACTATATTGATGTCGTTGGTATTCCATTATTAGTATTACGGCATAGGTCGCGATTAAATTTTCCGAAAACATATCATTTATATTATTCGCGCACACATAATCTGAATTATCCTAATCAGCCCCCTCTTTACTTACAGTATACAATATTATTATGGAAATGAGCTTGTCGACGAGCAGACGTCGTGTTCGCAAGCCTATACAACTGGCGTGGCACAATATAGTTTATAGTGCTGTCGATAGATTCATACAGATTACTGCACGTCGCCGCTCGTGAATCTTATATCGTCCACCGTACTTCACGTACACTTCAGCTAATTTTGCCCCCCCCCCCCCCAATTACCACCATTATTATTATTCAATAGTAGACCGCTACCCTCGGTACACAATATACAGTGTGTAAACTGTAGTATTGAGAACACTCGACTCTTTGAGTAGAGCCCTGCGATTTGAATTCTGTTTTTTCGTACTATGTTGTAATGACATAAAAATACACATTTTTATGGTCTTTGAATTTTTTATAGGCATGTCAACTTTTTTTTTAAAAAATGGCAACTACCTGTTTAAACCGCTAATTATTTTTTGACTATTTTTTTAATACATTTTGGTAGTTGAATCAACTTTCTAAATCCAAAATTGACCAAGTTACAGCAATTCAAAAAGCATCATACGTTATTGTGCCGCATGACGTTTGGACGATGGAAAATATCGAAAATATCGAAATGTTCAGTCATTTAATTTATTTTATCGTATTTAATTTTGAATCAAATTGTCATACAGATAAAAGTTTACTTTAAAGTAAACCTAATGTTCAACTTTATAATGACCGATAAAATACGATAAGTATTAGATTAGGTACCTAATTCATTTGGACAACGATTTGGACAATTTATAAATACATTTATATCTTAGATAAGATTTGATTTTGTTATTAATTATTAATGCGTTCTAATAGATCCATTAAATGTAATGAAATAAACAGCATACTTATTTACAATTTTTCAGCTATAGGTTCATACACAAATTAAAGTTAAAATTAAAATAACATGTAAATATCACCACCGTAATAAATAGTTGTACAAATGTCAAGCCTTAACAATTATAGAATAGTTATTTTCAGAGTTGCAGTCAAAAAGCTAAAAATTATGCGCATTTTTATATATATATTTTTTTTTTTAAATTCCTAGAACTTAATCAATTTTAGACATAGAAAGTTGATTAAACTGCCCAAAATTCATTAAAAAAATAGGCAAAAAATAATTAGCGATTTAAACAGGTAGTTGTCATTTTAAAAAAAAAGTTGACATGCGTATTGTGTATGTCAAAAATGACATGCATATAAAATATTCAAAGACCATAAAAATGTGTATTTTTATGTCATAACAACATACGAAAGAACAAAATTCAAATCGCAGGGTTCTACGCAAAGATATTGAGTGTTCTCAATATTACCGTTTACACACTGTATACAAATTTCTCTTCGTCTTTTCCCTTATACTTTCCATACAGTCAATTAAAATAAAGTATAAACATACAATTTGTTAAACGAATGTGTAACAATTATAATATTATTCATATTTAGTTATTATAATACCTATTATACATTATTTCGTATGTATGAGTTGTCAAAATGCTATCTTCAAACGCTCATTAAAAATTACTATGGAATATTGTGGATATTTGGTCGATGAATAACTATATTTTAGTTCCTTGTTGTGATTTAAAAATATTAATAAAACACACACCATTGTCAAATCAACACATTTATCGCTTCACTCGGTATCTAAAATCTTACTAATTTCGTTGATGTAGAACATTTTTGTATTTTCACAAATTTATGTGAAATGAAGATGTTGAATTTTCTAAAACATTGTATAAAAATACTCTATTGTTGACTAACGTCTAACAGTCGGATATAATATGAAGGAGAATCAACTGTCAAACAACCGATAAAACTTGAACGAATTATCGTGCCTTTTTTGAACATTATGATGTTATAAGTGTACATTAAGGGATTAAGGAATTTAAATAAAAAAATAAAAACAAAAAGCATACAACTGCAGAGTAAATAATCCAAATAAAACAAATTAAAAGTACAATAATTAAAATTTCTTAAGCTTTGTAAAAAAAAGTTTATAAAAATAATTTCTAACTTTCAACTCGATTAAATTAATCATATATATATATATATATATATATATATATTAAAGTTATTTTAACGTGCTGGCTTAAAATTATTAGTTCTGAAATTACAGATGTCAGTTGATTTAACAGATTAAAAAATTACTTTTTATTAAAAAATCTCTAATAATTAATAAAATATAATAGTTTGACGTCGATATGATAAAAGTCGTTGGAGCAATATGAGCAAAGAGCGGCATATTATGCATAATATTATGTTCTATGATATTTAATCGCTGACGGACTTGATCGACTAGTATTTTTTTCTCGGTTTTTTGTCAATACAATTTTATGAAAGACTTGACTCAAAATTCATTTTCTAAAATCCTTTAATCTTCCAACATTATTTCTGTGTTTGATTCACTGAAGTATTACGTATTAGACCAGAAACAGTTTTAAAAGACACCTAAAAAAAGGCACAACATTTGAGTGGTTTACCATAAACTTTCGTAGAAAGACGCTTTAGACTCTAAAAGTTAAAGCATAGAAAGATTTCGCTCAATAAGAAACTATTAAAGTTAAGTTACATTTTTCAAAAAAAAAATAAACAAGAAAAACAATTTTTTTTATGTTGGCTTATTAATTATTACGAAACTTAATGCAAATCAGGAAATGTACAGTTCAATTATTTCGGGTTCTAATTTTTATATTATATGGTTTGATTAAAATGTCTCGGGGAAAAGTAAAAGAAATCAAGCTCTACCAAAACTACTTTTGAATGATACGTTGAGAAAGAGATAAAAAGTAACGAGTAATATTTTTAAAAAACCAGTTGAAAATTATTAAAATAAAATTTTTTTCTATTGATTAAATTTAAATTAATTTGTCTACACAAAGCCAACAGTTAAATCAATGTAAAAAAGTGTCTGTTATTGGAAATGTTTCAATAACATAATAAATTACGCAAAAATTCTTTGAAATAACATCAAAATGCACTAAATTAAATGAAAACGCCATCAATAATGTCTAACAATTTAATTAGATGGTGAAATTACGTAATCACTTTCCAATAGATATATTTTGGTGTGGCCACTGGTCTTAAATTCGATAACTCATCAAACACTCTGTAAACGCTATTGTTGCCCCTTTTACAAAATTAACGAAAAGAGATTCTTACCTGTCAGGCTTGTCGACTGCAATGACCTGTCGGATCCTTTCTACAGGATAGGAGTAAGTGTACACCGCAAGCACACACTTATACGTGAACGAAATAAAACTGCACTGATTATTGGTGACAAAAAGAAAACCGGCTGACGCTGTTGCTCCAGAACTCGGTGGTCCGGAGACTTGTCGTTTACAAGACGGATTGTGAGCACGTGCACTGAGAAAAGAACGACACCGACCGAGGAGCGGCAGACGGTTTCGTCATTCGAGGTTCGTACTCTTCAAAAGTTAGGATATTTTTTATCTAGGGGAGTAAATCATCATTTTTTTGGCCTCTTCGGCAGCACAGGAGAGAGAGAGCTCCAAGTCTTGCCCATTAAGTCACACGACGAATACGAACCGCTTATACCTAATGCTCACAATACGAAAAGTCAGTTTATAGTCCGTGTTAAACATACAAGTACTAGCATTGATTATAAATACTACATTATTTATACTTGAGTATTTATAATCGAGGGTACTAGGAATCACGATTTGCATGACAATTTAGTCGTTATTAATAATTTATTATACTTTAGGTCAATCATAATGTAATATGTTACGAACCTTGTCATGATATTAATATTGTGATAATAAATTCTAAAATCTTCCATAAACATTGTTATTATTTGTAACAAAGAAAACAAATACTGCTGATATTCGTGCATAGCATGTTAATACAGTACAAATGGTCTTATTCTATAAGATTAAGAGAGTGAAAAATATTTTACATGTTTTTAAATTAACAATATACTCATTACACACCAATAATAAATTGTTTAAATTTTAAATTAGAAAACGTTAGTATCATTAACTATTTAAATCCTATAAACATGAAGTATACTGTCAGTATACAGTTTGTTTTCTGTGAAAATTGTGTCAGAATAATACAATATTATTAAAAAATGGCATAATACATATTTTATGAAAATAATTGATCGGAATTCATGCATATAAGAAGAATTTTTTGTTTAATATAAATTGTATAATAATCGCACTGGTAAATACGGATTTAGCTAATATTATAAAGGATTATGATAACTACAATTATTATTAAGAGAATAATAGTAGGAGAATACCGACGGTGAAGTTTTACATAAATGATAAGATATGAAATAGCACACTTCTCTTTAGCATATTTAAATTATTTTTCTTACGTCCGATGTACGAGAGGTTTTGGTTAATATTTTCCCACGGCTCTGGGATTTTTGTTTGTTTAACGAATAGTACTATATTATAAACCTATGGTTTTACATAATGTGATTGATTATATTTTAATGTATTTTAAATTTAAAACGAATGACGAGTATTAATTTTATAAATTGTTTTAAACCGGCGAAACATACCGCATAATAAATAACTTGTAATAACATTAAAACCAATACGAGAGTTTACTTTGAAGCGCTTAAATTAGAAGGAGTTGACAAAATTCAACACCGTGTCGTACGTGTAATTATATTAAAAACAGAATGTGCGTTTTAACGTTAAATTGTTTATTCACTATTTACCATAAATTTCTATTTATATACCATTTTCAAATACGTCGAATGTGGGGCTTTTCATTATCATTTTATTGTACTGACTGTTGTGACATTTGATTGTCATTTGGTTTTTTTCTTTTTCGTTGTAGTTTATTTAAATTATTAAACCACCTCAATAGTTCAACATAAATCGTTTGGGCGCTTACGGTGTTTGACAAAGTCTTATAATATACATGTATTATTATTATGTGTGTAATAAAACTTAAGACTAATGAGTGAGCTCGAATTAGAAAAAAATTGCACTGGAGTGTTAAAAAAACCGTTTTGATCAATTCTCGAGCTGCGAACAAAGGCTCAAAATCGGATAAAATTACGATTCGCTGACAGTTTAATACATGTAAATATGATAATATGTGTGCGTGACAAACTATAATACCTACATAATATTATAGTGATGGCAAATAAAATAATTTAATATAGAGGTATCTCTATCAATACCTTTCAAATTGGTTGGATATCATTAACTGTACGATACCAATATTGCATTGAAAAATATTGAATTTATAATAACGATTGGAAAAAAAATCGTAATTTTGCTTAGGAACGAAAAAGAATCTTTTTAATTCGAGATAATATATTATTATAATAACATCTTGGTCGGTTAACCGTTATTTTTTTTCCCAGCGCTTTTCCCCCAAGTTTTCTCCGACACTTTAAGTAGATGAAATTTAATTTTTTTAAATCAAAGTATGATGAATATTTAAATCCACGAAATATCGGATCCAATAAAGCCAGTTTCGACAAAACTGGATTCGACAGGTACATCGAATAATATTCTAACCATAAATGTATTGAATCGAGAGCCATTAAATCTATATCGTCGGTCATTACATAACTATAGACATTTTCATATACAATATCTAAAAATAGAATACCTATACTGGATTTACTAAATCTTCTTATACATTTCGTACTTTTACTTTATTCGATTTTAATAAATGCTTTAAACGCGTTCCTATACGATTTGAAAACAAAAGAAGGTGGGTTAGCGGTTATTAATATTTTTCGAGTTACACTAAAAAACAAAATTGATTTTGTCAAGGTTTTGCGTAAAAATGCCTGTATTTCCTTAATTTGTATTTTGTTTTCGCTACGTTTTTACAATTACCGGTAGTTCTTTGTATTTGACCGCTCAAATTTCAACTAGATTCACTTCCTTACTAGAAACAGATCCCGAATTGTAGAAAATCGAAGCTTTTTTACTGCCACAAAAGGTGATGACAGAAAAATAAAAAGTTTGTTCGCACAAATAAGATATCTATGTTTTATTTACCGTCCTATATGGGTGCTGCGTGCCGGTTAAAACTTGTTCGCGGGCCGTAGTTTGGGGACCCCTGCGGCGTATATATTATAAACTCGTTGAAATTAGTACGACGTCGTGTAGGTACGTATAGCGTGTATGGCGTGGCGTCACGTCAATTATTAAATGTGAATACACGCGTCTTTTCCAATCCTCTATATTATCCTCATATTATATCATATGATTCGTGAAAAAATCGTAATTTAATTATATTCATCCCACTCACTGGCGTAATTTTATTAGTGTCATCGTGTCTGGCGTGTATCACTTTATCGTAGGCGGCGGACTCAATAAGAGTCGCGATCTACTATACAATATCCGAAAGCTAGCCGAAAGACGTATTGTCACATTACTATTATTACTACTACCCATTCAATTATTATTATCTTGTCGTACCCCGTCTCGACGTCTAATACTAAATTGCACTCGTCGTCGAATTCGCTGCTCGTGCCCAGCCCCAAACCCACACAAACGCCTCCACAGCGCCTTCGCTTTAGATGAACCTCCATGATATTATTATCATAATAATAGCTTATAGTTATATGCGCCATCACCCACCACCGGGCTACATTTCGATGTTCGGCGATGTCTTGACGACTCGAACAATTTTAATGAAATTTATCGATTTTAAGACGTCACGTAAACAAAATTAAAAAAAAATTGCACTCAAAAATACATTCCGACGAGATAATGACGTAGGTAATGGACGGCAATCGAAACAACGATATCTCGTAAACCCTGGTCTCCAAAATATTTGAATTGTTTATCACCGGAGTCGTTTTCGGTTATCGGAACGTTTGAATCAGATGCCGAAAATCCAAATCTCAAATGTTTACGACTCGAGTGGCGTTTTAATACTCGTTCAAGCGATGTTCGAAACAATGAGTGAAAACATTAAGGGCAAACAGACATTAAAGAAAAAAAAGAAAACCCGTAACTCAAGTGTCTTGCGGAGATAAAAAAAAATCAATATTCATCTCCAGTTTGTTTCAATAAAAATATACACATTTCAAAAACTCAAGTGAAAATCCTGTATGTGGCAACCCGGTTTGATATATTATTATTTACTATTACATTAATCATGTCCAATAGCAGCTAGAACACTAAGCTGAAGTATAATGTAGATTTTAATTTCTTAGTGTGTACTGTCATAACACATTTACACATAAGAGTACATCTTTTTTTCAAATCAAAACCGAAATCACAAAATTTAAATACCAGTACTCAAAATTGAAATCGAAAACTGAATAAATAATCACCAGCATTTGAAATCAAAATCGAAATCTGTAAAAATAAATACCGGTATTCGAAAATAAATACCAGTATTCGAAATGGAAAAAAAACGTTTTCGGTTTCAACCTTGATACCCAGCTACCTAATTAATAATTATACCAACATTCCTGACAATCGACAACTATTATTAAAACATATTTCAAAAATGTCAAAATCTATGTTCACAATGAACAATGTACTGGCTCTTAAAACGCTAAAGTATGGATTTTTCTTGTGATATTATCTAAAAAAAAAAAAAAAAAATTATACCTAATAATAAATAAACAGAATTATTAAGTAATACACCTTTGGACTTAATTTGCTTTTGTAAAAATATCTACAGTTATATACGATGAGTATAAGGAATAAATTATGGTCTAACTTACTGTACGCGTTGTACAAAAGGCCGAAAGGCAAATCTTTTTGTAGTGAATATTATAAAACATTAAAAAGACGAATTGTTTGGAAGGCGTGAAAAGTTCTCAAAGTTTAGCCATCGTTTTATCGTCTCCTCTTTGCATGCTTGTGTTATAAACTTTTACTATTTTTCGGTTTGTTCGTACAAACAGGTAACAAAATAATTCGATAAGATATGCACAGTAAAAAAAAAATAAACGTTGTCAAAGTTTCCCATCTTCAAAAAGATAATACATTTCTCTTTTCGGTAATATAATATAATAATATTTTAAGACATTGTTTTTTTTTTTTTTTTAATAATTGTAACTTAAATTGAAAACAAACGTTAAAGTTCTTATATCATTAGTTAATATTGTTGGGACGACTAAATTTAATAACCATCGTTAATTAGTACTAGTTTTGTTTTGAAGATAATATTATATAGCATAGCTATACTTGTATTTTATCATATCGCACTTTGGAACAAAGTATTATTAATAATTAATATAATTTCAAATGTATTTCCCAGTTCCGCGAGTACATATAGGGATAGGACGTGGAAGGGAAATAGCAAGTCGCATTGGTGTTGCCGAACGTTATAGAAAATTAAATACGATTTCCACTAACTACTCGCATGGAAAATGCAATTATTTAGATTAATAAATATGAAACTCTACTTAAGAACGAAATTGTATTACTCTTGTGACGTCTAATAAGTGAGCATTTTGAGAAGTTTCTAACAAAAAAAAAAAAAAAATTCTACCGTACATTTATAAACATGTGAATGTTCGATACAAAGCTCATGCAAACACCAGTATGATGTGTACAAAATAAATACAAATTGAAATTTCTTACCAACATCATTAGAAGTTTATGCTGTAATATAATATATTATTCGACAGACGACACACAGATGAGTTTATTCTCTCGGTTATTGAACATTGATATTTACTGCTCGTCTTGCTAATGAGAAACTGTAAATATCTTATCAACATTATTATTATCCTCACTCTAACTATTCGGTTCCTACTGCGTCGGGAGTACACCACTATTTTCATAGGTATTATGGCAATATTTTTAGTTAGGGCCTTTGGAATTCCGGTATAAAATCATAAAATATGTTGTCGCGCGAGTAATAATAAAACATCGTAAACAATGCACTCCAAACCCTTTAGGCTGTACATTTTTCACATAATATAACGCCTAAAACGTAAAATTTAATACGCCGTCGTGTAGGCCTCGGGGTAATAATATACTCAACAAAATAATATTATGCTGTCACTACAAACAACAATTAATGATGTTTATGGAGAATCACCGCGTCCTATAACAACATTATATAAGAACAGTTAATTATATGAATAATGTGGTCCTAACTATATATTAACGATTAAGGAATATGTTAATTTTCTTTTAAGCTCTATAATATGGTTATGATATTATAACGGATACTATTCGGTCTACATTAGACGTGTGGGGTCAAATTCAAAATGGTCTATTTCAAAATACCAAATTGTTCAGAAGAGACATTTAAAACCGCATACTGTTTTACATCTCGATTCTCGTATTGAATGATTTTTATTGATTTTCAAATCTAAAAACGAACAAGGTCATTATTATTGGCGTTAAATTCTTTATTTTGGTTTTTTTCTAAGCAAAACTTACCGTAAAATAAAACGATAATTTAAAAAACTTCAGCTTTAATTACCAAAAAGTGATACATTATTTTTAGATGAAATATATTATATTATATTTTAGAACTGTTACTTTTTTCCGTTTCTATAAAACGTAAATAATTATTTCTGATATAAAATTGCATCCAAACTTACCGGGATAATATTTATTATATTTTACTAGTAGAAAAGTGTAGACAATACATTTTTGAAAACATAAATATCTATACATTTTTTGGTTCGTTGAATATTTTAGATTAATTTACCTAAAAATTGTAGTTTACTTACATTGTTTTTAACCGTTTGGACCATAATGGCAATTTGAAGGAAAGAAATTGAATCCAAACTTTTTTTTAACTGTTAGGTACGCGTGTAGGACGTATTTAAAATATAAATTCTAAATTTTAAACCGGTACCTAAGAGATCATCGGTGAACTTGTGGTTGGCCGAAAATGTAAATGATGTCCTAATATTATATACTTAATTTAATTATATCATTAATTTAATCTTTGCTTTTTAATACAATAAAAACAATATTCAGATCTTATACTATTTGTCACTCATACTGAAGAGCTATAATAGTATCATGTATCATAGTCATTACAGTATAAACATATTTTGCTTTTCAATATTTGAAAGATAACTTTTAGTCGATGTAATGAGCAGTCGTCGTAAATAATCGAACACAGTAAGTTGTTATAATAGTTGACGGGTATCTCCTGAATTAAGTCGAATTTTAAGTTCTGAGACACAAATCACATAACGAATCTATTGTAGGTAGACAAAACACATAAATCATACTCGGGGCAAACGCGTTGTATCGTTGTTGGCTTTAATATAGTTAAGACTGCAACAGGCGTTTGTACGATGTACAGAATTATTATATGAAAATACTATATTCACGTATTGATTTATTGTTTAAATTATGCCATTACACCTTTTGTGTGTTTCTTCGACTTTGCATTGTAAAATATTTTTAAAAAAAGTCCTGAAAAATTGTTACCTAACAACATGTTGTTTTTTATTATTACCGTTTTATTATAATACACGTGATACGACGGATATTACCTAACTTAATGAATATTATTTTATAAAATTACAAAGTTGATATTTTATATTATTCGAACTTAAATGTTAAGTCGACGTTCAAAAGAACAATATTGTTTAAATGCTTGCATACAGTTAAGATCGTTGTATTTTTTTTTTTCATTCAAGACAACCTAGAATATTGTTTACACACAATTATTTTATATAGTATCGAACGAATAAGTAAGTCTAGACTTAACGATTGCATTTTATTTTATTTTATAAAAAAAATAAAAATAAACTAATAAAATAAATATAGGTACGTTTCGAAAAAATAAACATTTTGACTGGTAAATATTTTAAAAATAAATCCAATTACTCAAACGATCGTAACAGTGTTAAAATAACATTTTGTTCTTGCAGTTTGATTTCTTTTACAGCATATTGAATTTTTGACGGCCACGAACCCACGTTCATTTGAGATTGAAACAAGGTGGTCTACTCAGACAACACATATAATAAGTACCCACGTCTGTTTTTCTTTTTAATGAGACCCTTAACGAGGAAATGATGTCACTCATAGAAATTGAAATGTGTTAGGGGTACTCACTAAGTTATGACATTATATCGGAATGGTAAAGTTGCACCTGTTTTAAAAAAAAAAAGATTTTAAAAAGTTTTTGAAATTTTTAGCACAACATTTTTATCTTGAATTCTCAATTACCACAATATTTAATTAATATTTTCAAACTTGTATATGATCTGTGAGGTTTAATCTGACAATGGTAAATTGTATGTCTTTGATACTTTTCAAAATTCCTTAGTTCTAACTAACTTATAATAATATGTCGTTTACATTTTCTTAGCTTTATTTTAATTTCATTGACGTAACGTCATAGTATAGGACTTGACGAGATTTATGCCCTATTTTAACACATATAATTATCTACCAATTTTCTTTGGTAGCAACCTATCACCAATAACTCATAATTCAAACTATACAATATTTTATTCTTTGGAATAGAATTTTTTTATTTTTATTTGATTAAAGGCTCCAATTACAAAGATTATTAGCCTAGTGTTGTTTACAAACTAAAAGTATTTATACAATATTAAGAAAGAGAAAAAGAAACATATGTTATACACAGGAGTATTATAAATTATCATCTAAACCAATAAATTAAAAAAAATTAAAGATATTGGCGATGTTGATTTGATTAAGGGCTTCTTCGAGTGATGTAGAATTTTTGAGGAGATGGCGTGGAAATACAAATTTGGGCAGTTGATGATTATGTGTTCGATTGTAATGGGGGAGGGGGGGGGGTGTTGCATGAGTCGTACATTGGTTTAGGTTCCTCAGTGATTGAGTATAGGAGTGGGTAATATTAGAGTGTCCTATTCTAGCTCTGTTGATTATTATTTGTTCTCTCCTAGATGCATTTCCTAGGTCCATTTCGCAACTGTTTTTTTTTTGACATTCCTTAGTTTGGAATAGAATTATTATTATATTACGTTTTTAAGTAGTTGTTTTAACCATTTATAATGTACCATCAATAAAATGCACTCGTTATAACGAATTTAAAAGTAATATTGCAAATTAGACTATATTATCTAGTTTTCATATACTCAAAGTAACTATATTATATTATTATATTCGTGTCGTTAAAGCGATTAACTGGACAATTTATAACGAATAGGTTATTATTAAGTGTTTGATAATATTTTGTTTTTGTTATCGAATTCCGTCCGACGTGAGTGTTCGTCGCGGAACAATGACTGTTAATTTCGTGGCCAAAATAATTATTAATTTACCGACGAAAAGAAAACAACGGCGTGTAGGCAATTCGATCGAGGCGACGCCATTATAATTTTAGTGGAAAACTATATATACCACCGTACACTGTGTGTGTATATATATATATACGTACATATTATACTATATACGTAGGTAATTAAACGCACGTGGCCACAAAACCAATTGTGTACATTTTCCTATATATAAAGTGTTAAGCGAATGTTACAATAACAATCATACGACGAATCGAATCAATAATCCAGAGCACAGTATTGAAGCTCTCGTGACGTCATGTAAAATAAATGGGTATATAATATAGGTACGGTAACGCCGCCGCAGACCACTGAGTTCACCTCAATATTTATTTAGATTTTAACATTTTCTGTGGTACTTGTAATTATTTTTTATTTAGTCGTCAATCATTATACGAATTAAACGTAATATATTATTTTATAACACGAGAAACACGTTTATTTTTAAAATCATTCTGGTTAAAAAAAAATCTTTCATTTTAATTTAGTGCTATAAAATAACGTCGCGTTTGCAAGATTCGAAATGATAAAATAAAAATTGATTTTATTATTATGAGTTTTTTTTTTTGATTTTTTGTTTTTTTTAACGTATTGCTTTGTTTTAGTTTTCAGATTTCAAAGCACTATACTTTTAAGAAAATATTGACCTATATATAAGAATTCTCGATTCGTCCAATATTTTATTTTTACAAGTATTTTTAACTTGCTAAGATAAGTGGAGTGCCAGAGCACCGTGAATTTTCATTCCACTTTTCTTCTCATTCAAACTTTAAATGTTTATAAATAATAGAATGGGTATTGGTTCAGTTTTCGATATTTGTCGGGAATTTAAGATAAAATATAAATTGCGTTTCAGAATAATAAATTTAAACCCATTAAAAAAAGTTTAAACCTAAAAATGCACCGTGTAAAGGAAGTTGTAATAAAACTTGGTCTTAACAGTCTCCAAATGGTAGTAAAAATAAAAAAAAATAAAGTGACTTAGTAAATTAATATTTTTAGTGGAAAAAAACAAATACTTTTACATATTTATACCGAATATAACGATATAATAATCAAAATAACATAATAATATGTATTTTATTGCAAACATTTTTTTTATTCAAACATTTCAAACACAAATTAACTAATATTAAATTAGTTGTATAATGCGATTTAGGTATACCTGCTCGAAGAAATTTAATTATTCTCTGCGGTTTTATCATATTTTTTTATCGTATTTTTCATGAGGTTATGTCATATTTATGTATATTTTATTAAAACATTAATGTCGTTGTTATACGTTAATTAATTATAATAATTATATCGCATCACCGTTCGAGGGTTTTGAAATACAAAAGACATTTTTTTTTTCATATTTAAACATTCCGAGAGATTTCGTTTTGTCGTTTTGAATCACCTCGCGTTTTTCTTAAACGCAAGGTCATTACTACAATTGAATTACATATTTTCAACGTGTCATTAAAAGGGTTGTGACTTTTTAGCGACGACATCAGTCGTAAAATCGTACCCCGAGTAGACGCCATCGTTCTCACAATACACGGATATTAATTATATATAATCTATTTTTTAATGCATTTCATTCTATTATTAATCGCGAGTCGCATTCCGACTTTTACAACTGTCTTTTGTTTGTCGGCATACGTTTTACGGTTTATCGTTACACGTCATTTCCGTGTCTTATAATATTGTTGTGGGACGCGAGTGATGAGTGGGTCGTCATCGGAAGTTTTCAAAAAAAAAAAAAAAATCGTCGTTCACCTCGGCCATTCTCGACCGTGATAACGATGAGTTTCGACGCGATTTCGATTCTCGATTCGCTGTAATTTCGATTTCTAATTTAAAACTCCCGATCCGAGAGACTTCTAACGAATGTATAGGAAGTAAAAAGATAAAGTTTAGCTTTAAATTTTTTTCCCGTACCGAGTTAATTGAATCGTACCTGTCTCGCAATAAGGCCGGATGTACGTGTTTTGTAATAATATTATGATCGTTTTCATAATTGCATTTTCAGCCCTTAATCTGATTTTTCTTTCCCTCTAATTCGCAATGACTCGAGACCCGACGTAATACTACGATTATACATTTATTATTGTTTTAGAAACGTTTCCATTGCAATATCTTTCCGTCGACTGTTCGAACGGTCAATATTCAAACGTATGGGTCTAATATAATGACGTTATTTGTACACCGTGTTATTTCAAATGCGATTGTATCACAATATTGTATTATATTAAATTCCTAAGAGACTTTATATAGAGAGAGCTAAGTTTTACAGAAAGTAAAAATTAAATGTTTGAATTTTTAATAAATTAAAATAAAAAATAATTTATTCCTCGAGGACGATTAATGACTGAAACTGATTTATTTTAATACTGCTATGATGTTATTATCATAAAAAATATAGCATTTTTGTGTATTAAGTCGGACGTATTCGTACCTTTAGAGTTCAGTGAAAATAAAAAAAAAATCGATAAAATAAATATAATAGGAATGTCGGTGAAATTATAACGATCCTATCTCCCAACCACTTTAAGTTTTAGAATTATGATACTGAAAATACACCGAACGTTCAATAAATCGAGGAACCTTACCCCTCGGGCTCAAATTCAATAAATAATGATGCTTTAAAGATCATTTACGTCTCTTTGATTCATTGTTATATTTTACTGTGATCTAATTTTCTACTATGAAATTAAGCGCGTATGTTGCTATAAATAGTTCCCGATTTTCTAATACGGATTTTATAGTGATTTGTTAACAATTTACATTAAAACTAAATAATATTATATTATAATCATTGCTATTAGTTTTTGATATTATATTTTAGATTATATTGTATTAACGTACTATATTGCTCTTAGCATTGTTAAAATAAATGCATTAAGCATTACAATATTATAATATAAGAAGTTAATTTTAAAACATAATTTGACACTAATAACTCCAATAAAACAATGCGTTTATTACTATTATCCAAACATAATACTCATTTAATTACTACTTTAGATCATAATAATATCGAATAAGTCGACTGTGTTACCGATATGTTAATAAGCTGTGACCAATATTATAACACTAGACAATAATAGTTTTTATTAAATTAAAAAAATTGTTTTCGTGGATTAATATTGTTTAAGCCATCTCTGACAAAGTAAAAAAAATCACATACACATTATTGTAAAACCAATACTAATTCATGGCTCTACAAAGAATATAAATTATAATATGTACTAAGCCTTTAAAGATTTTTAAAAAAAAAATGGTTTAGTAACAGAAATATTATGATTATAAATTAAATCAGTACGTGAGAAGAATTGTTTTTGCAGATTCTGAACGAGTGAACAATTTTGTTTTACAGTAAGTTTTTATTTTCGAACGAAACCATATTTTAGAGAAGTAAAATGTGCAAGTGTCGTGCAACACTCAATGAATTGGAAATTGATACAGGTCGTGGAGCATTATTCAAATATTTGAGTAGTTAAAAAAAAAAAAATCGAACAAAAGTAGCGAAGAATTGTTATCGTACACCGACTTTAATATAAATATTTATGTTGCCGAGCTCTACTCAGAAGTGTACACTCAAATGTTTTGACTTATCATATTTATTTATATTATAATATTATATTAATGTACCTACGCCTGAAATGTGCAGAGTGTGAAGCATATACCTTAACGCGATCTGTGCGAGTCGATCGAACGTTAATTTCTCGCAATAATAATAAATTAATAAGATTTAATGTTTTCGACAACGTAAGTCGTTAAAAATCTGTGATTTTACTACAAGTTTTTGAACGGTACGCTGTCGCGGGATTAACCGAAAAGCCCAGTTTAAAAGCAAATTGACTCTGTGGCTATCGGTGTATGAAATCGCTGAGCTCTTTAAACGTAACGAGGCGAACATTTAAATCGAATATGAAACGGATCGCATTTTCGGATCGCCATAAAAATGGTCCTATGATATTATTCTACTATAAATTTAAAAATAGGATTATCCATTAATCATTTGCAGGCAGCCGCTTTTGTATCGTATAACAAAACCCAGATACATGCATATATACATAGCTGATGTGCGTATACATAATATGTACATATTATAGGTATATAGCATATATATATAAATTATACACCTACGCGTGTCCTGATCGTACATAATATACGTATTATATATGTATAGTGAGAGAGAAATTGGTTGTCGTTTGACAACACGCCCTATATACGTATACGTATACACGAATGGAACAAAATTAAATTAATTTCTTTAATAATGGATAGAATGAATGTTCATTTGGTAAAACAATATTATTAGGAAATAAATCGTTTGAACGTCAGTTGAATAAATGTATACCAGTTGTAGTGAATTAACTAGGCAGGTATACCGAATGAATGAATGAATGAATGATATTTAAAAATTAAACGGATTGTATTATACGTATATTATATAATATATTATGTCGTGTGCATGTACCTAATATTATGATTTATATCTATTCTACCAGCCAGTCTATGTGTTACCGGCCAAACCCGACTTCAGGACAAATTAATTATAATTAGTCCGTCCTGTTATATATTATATTATATTATATAGGCTATGCTCGTGTGTTTGGAATGCTTTAGGACGGACTAGTTTTTCCAAGTAATAAATTTTCCGCTTTAGAATAATCTAAAATAATATGGCCTAGGCCCTAACCCAACACCGTGCACGATCAATAAAGATTTATTTTAACGATTATCATAGTTATTTTAATTTGATTTTTAAAAGGTTTAAGGAAAGTACAATTATTTTTTGCACCGACATAACATTGTATTTTTGTCAAACCGATTTTTGGTTAGGGCAGCATGTCACAAAAAACTAAAAAGATACACACCATTTCGCCGAAAAATAATGGTGTAGAAGAAATGCCGAAGAATATTGATCATTGAATACCATTTAATCTTGATTACATTTTTTTTTTCAATTATTCTTCATAAAGATAATGTGATTATAACGCATGATGTACATTTTAAACATTGAATTTCATATTACGTTAATTCTGCAATATGCTTACTTAGCTCTATAAAGTGGTGTCTCGATTAAACAACAAATGGTAGGAACTATAAGTTATAAAGTTGTTTATAAATTTGGCGCTACAATCGGTCATAATTTGACAAGTGATTACAACGTATGATAATATATAATAATATGTAATATGCGATTACAATTTCAAATTAATAGAAGAACAGGAGACGTGTCCTCCGACTGACGTACGCTGAAAATCCGATTTTTGGTTAGGCAGCATATTATGTCACAAAAAACTGAAAAGATACACACCATTTCGACGAAAACAAAAATGGTGTTGAAGAAATGCCGAAGAATATTGATCATTGAATACCAAAAATAATTTTAATTCATTTTAATCTTAATTACATTTTTTTTTCAATTATTCTTCATGAAGATAATGTGATGTATGCACATATATTTTAAACGTTACATTTCGTTAATTATACTTTAATTCTGCAATATGACGTATACTTAGTTCTATAACTTGGTGTCTCGATTAAACAACAAATGGTTGGTACTATAAGTTATAAAGTTGTCTATAAATTTGGTGCTACAATCACTCATAGTTTGACAAGTCATAATTACAATTTAAAATTAATAGAAGAACGGGATACGTGTCCTCCGACTGACGTACGCTGAAAAGTGTGTTTGTAGTGTGTGCTCGCTATGGTCAGCCGGTGTGTTTGTATGCGGATTGACATTGACGATGGACTCCACTCTTTAATTAGCGTTTTATTTTAAAGTGTTTGTTTATTTTCTAGTTAACTATCGAACTCGATTAGACATATTACTGAATTCAAATCAATTTTCAGAAGTCTTATCGAATAATTAGGTCCATATCGGTAGAATTGACCAAAAGCACATGCAAATAAGCGCATACGTTCTCTAAACATGTCTTTCACACAACAGTCACACAAATAATGATTCACTTACAAAGCGCGCATTAAACACAACCTTTATGTACTTTGTGTACAAAGAAAATTGCCAAAATTAAATTTAGGTGTTGGAAGCAATGAGTATAATAATAGGGAGTACACGCAGGACGAAACTTACTCCGCTGAACTATACCTAATATTTTAAATAATACTTGATCATAACCTATGTTAATAAAATATAATAAATATATTATAATTATTACATTATATTATTTTTGTTCAAGTATACTCGTACATCAAATCAATGCCAGCCTAAATGTCTGAAATGCAAACAATAATTATTCTGTCTCAAAAACTATTGTCAAACACAAAAAAAAAAAATAAATATTATTGTAAAGCAAAATATACATTTTTTTCTAAGCTCAAAATCTAAAATATTATTTTTGAAATAAATGATTGATGAAGACAAGCGATAATAAACTGACACTTATTATAAATGGTAAATAAATTATAATGTGACAAACACAATTAATGAAGAATTATTTTACAATTTCTAAAATAGTGCGCACAAAATATTTTCAATAATATTATTTGAGTCGTCTATAGTAAATGGAAATATAAACAACACGGAACGGCTTTCTGGTTTCTATACAAATAAATTCAATTTCTGAGATTTGATTTGGTAAAGATCCAATAGTTAACGTCGTGTTATCCAATCGAATTCAGTATATTTATTTAAATCTGGTAATGAAATGAATATCAATATAAATATTTATTTATTTATAAATTGCACGGGCTTAACTCTCAAGTAAAATAATGAAATTTAAATTCCAAAAAATGCAGATAGTTGCTATTATGCGACGAATACCGACTGCCAACCTGTTTTATAATCAGTGTTGGTGTTAGTACATATTTTTAGTTAGGATATTATTATATTTTAATGAACACTATAATAGAAATGACAGTAATATATAATATCTAGGCTTGCTTACAAAAAAAAAAATAATAATAATAATAATTAGTTTTATAAAAATCAATAATTGTGTGCCGGTAACCATGTCGACGAAAGTCACGACAGACTGGCGGACTGATGTACGCGCACAATGAAAATTGATAATATTTCGGACTTATAGCATAGAAGCCAAAAATGAGCTGTTATTTATTCGATGGATGGTTTCATTGTGCGTTTGTTAAAATATAACACAAAATATATTACATATTATGACCGTCTAATTTTTTCGGAACAAATAAATAAAATGTATTCAAGTATTCCAAAAACTATATTATTACCTATTTTTATAACGGGACGTTTGCAAGTCTGTTTGACGTGTCTTGCAGTTGAAACGTTTCGATATTGATCATTGCCTGTTGCACGTAACAGCAGACAGCTTCGCAGACCAATCGAGCTTGGCATATAACAAATACAATTTATTTTATTTTATAAAATCTCAGATGGTCGGAAAGTCTCTGCATTGTCTGGTGAATTCTTTGATTTCGTATTATTTGATTATCGTTCATAATTACATTTCAGGCTTCGGGCTTAACGCTTTGTCGGCATTTTTTGTATAACTTATCTTTGTACTTACTTTATTACTATTATATTAGAAAGTATTCATTTTTTTTTTCTGGACTAGAACGTCTACAAACCATATTGCTTTTACTAATTTATTATCATAATACGTCATTTTGATGGATCGTTCGTTTACCTTCATGGCTTCATCTTTCTTTTCATTCGTGTTTTTTTTTCATGCAACGCTAATAAACTTTTTTAGACATTTCACTGATACACGTTTTATATTTTATTTTTTGATGTGCACCACATGTACACAGGTATATTAACCATTATTTTCAAATGTATTTTATTCAATATATAGTTGATTTTACATTGATTTGGTTTTTTTTATTATGATGCGTTTGGAATTCAATTTTGCATAGGATACATTTCTATTAATTTATAAATGTATTATTTTTTTTAAATCTTTTATTGGATTTCATAGTATGAAAGCAAAAGTACATTTGTTATGCTCGTTAACCTTTATTTTCGTTCAATGTATATCAGAACGAGACAAAAAAATAGTACATTTTCCATCTTATCAGTTAATATGTTTAAAATAATAGAAACAAAATGTACATGGAAAAAAATTCTTCTATAACTTCAAGTATTTTATGAAATTATTAAATATCACTGTTTGGTTTTATTCAAACCACAGAGAATACCTATTATGTTGTATACATAGTTATTACATAATTATATAAGAAATATATAAAAATTTAAATGATAGATTTTCAATACAAAAGTATTGAAAAGAAATTCGATGGTATTCAAATAACACATAAGGAATGTATACGAATAAAAAATCAAGACTACTATAATTACGACGACTTATCAAATTTATTTTTCCTTTTTTTGGTAAATGTACATAATATTATATAGTGTCTAAAGATAATATTATTTAATATACCTACATTTTTCATTGTAATTTTAAATGTACCTCGTAATTAAAAAAAAAAATTAAGTTTAATTGTTTTACTCATTAAGAACTACAGTTCTTCGTAGTTACTTGTTTAAAGCCACTGAGGTGAAAATATATAGTGTTAAACATCCAGTTATTTTAAATGAACTGGTAAGCATCGTCTTAAAACACCGGCTATTTCATTACGGTTGAGCTGTAAGTCGGTTAAAACATACTTAGGCCAGTTAAACGATAAGAATGTGGTTTTCGGTAAAAACAAAGGGTGTTGTGTGTTTTCAACGCGAATAAAAACGTCTATTGAATTGTTTGTTGTTTAAACGACTTTAAACGGTTATAATATATTCTCGGATTGTTCGAATATCAATTAAGAGTTATAGGGCACTAGCTATGTATGAACGACGTCGAAACATGCGTGGTCATAAAAGGGAGTCTTGGAGAAAATACGCGTTACGCCATTCGAGTTTACGGTTAGGAATCTGGCTTTGTCTGTCCCCGCCGAGGGCGACTCACGGCGGTGGCTCCAGCTGGATGTCTTGGATTACATGAACACGCGTGAGGAGTAAAGGTGGACCTTTACAAGTAGGTCACAGTCTCGACAAAAACGCGTAGAGTGGGTAGTCGAAAAGGGGGAGGGGAAGACTCGGCCGTTGGACTGTAATAGCTGTCGTCGCTGATGTTTTGGCGATATCGTTTGAAAAATCAACGGCTTTGGGGCTCTGAACGGATTGCGCATACACATGCATTTGGTTCGTAATAAAATAGGAAAAATGGTTATAATGGTATAAACTGGTATAATATGGTTACCGTTTTTTGGGTACCCGGTCACTTCCGATTTCGACCCGTCAGGATAATATTATTAGAGATTTCGTTCAAATTAAAACTGTACAGCAATAAAAACAAAAATAGGTATAAAAATAATACAACGATCCGGTCGTACTAAATCAACGCGATCCGAAGGGGAAACAAATACCTTCTATCTCGGTCGATTACGTGCTGTCGCATTAATAAAAATATTATAGTCATATCGACGGTAATAAAGTGGTAGGAATAAAATGACTAATTATAAAATATTTTGCGGAGATCGTCGTGTGGATTGTATGATTGACAGTCGAGGTTATCGTCTGAATTTTCGCTCTCTCGGTGACACAAATCACTTAATAATAATAATAATACTTATTTTCATTATCTATACTTGCGATAAATTCTGGCATGTGCTTTGTATATAGTATCTGATTATATTTAATAAAAATGAATTTTATTTAAGTACTACAATGCTGATTTGGTTTCACAACTATCTAAATTTAACGTCTAATAAATTCAGTTATTATGAAAATTGTGCTCAACACATTTAATCAAATCAAATAGATGTAATATAATATGCATAAAATACGCACAAACAGATTTTACTGAACAATTTATTATTATTAGGTACTTTTGAAATGTTAAAAATGTATAATAATAAAGATTAAAAGTTTGTCTTGTTAGTGTTATTATAATACTCGAACAACGTCATAAATACATTTAATTTCAAGATTATAAGAAATGTGGAATATTTTATCTTGTACAAACTATTGTTGTATTTCAATATTACAACGAATCGATACAATACGAATATTAAACACTCAAAAAAATGTAATTGTACTTATAATAAGTTGATTATAAGTAGGTCAAATAATTTATAAGTATCGTCTCATATTATTCATATTGCATAAAACACAGTTTGTTGAACATAGTTATTTTTAGTACAAAGTTTAAAATTCGTTTAATATTTAGATATAAGTAGGTAAATCAAAATATTTAGAAATATGTATTTCATTTTAAATTCGTTTATTTGTAATTATTGTAAGTAAGTAAAAATGTTTAAGTGACTTGGATATATGTACACAATTAAGTACAAAATATTTATCTATTTATCGGTGTTACAGTTAGTCAAGGGGGAAAAATCAAAATCAAACAATATTATGAGTTAAAGTTAAACATACTTTAATGATTAGAGTCAAATTTTTATATGAATAAGTATGGTACTATAATTTTATGAACGTTGCGCAGAGAATAAGTTAAAATAATGTTTCATACGTGTGATTTAGAACAGTTGTGAAAACATTTTCAGTTTATGCAAAGTAATTTATCATATAAGAAGAAAATACGCTTTTCAGTTCTATAATTTAAACAATGTCGATATGAGAGGAAAATAAATTTGAAAATGTTCTCGAATAAATTGATAATACCAATATTAAATACTTAAAAAAAATACACGCAGCACATAAATCCCATAATATTATGTGGAATACGTCATTTATTTATGAAACATTTCTACAAAGTGTGAGTGAATATAGTAATAATATCAGTTGTGTTTGTGTAATTGCATAGATGATGTTTTCAAAATCGTTTTAAAATACCTTTTCGCTCTTGTACATGAAGTTATTTTTTATTTAACTATTTTACCACTTTAAACGCGTGGTCATTGCACGGGAATATATTGTTTTACTATCTAAAAATATAATCAAATTTACATCAATGTTTATACCATTGAATAAAATATATTATACTAAACTTGTGAGATTCGTGATGATAAAAAAAAACAATCTTGAATATTTTATTTTTATGAATTTTAAAACAAAATAATGTACCTATAAAAGTAGTAGTAAAAATTGTTTGCAAAAAACGTAAGCTTAATAAATTTAATACAAGGTTTCTCGTAGGTTGTTAATACTGCAATTAAAAAAAAAAAAAAGGCGAGCTTAAAATATCTACAATATATGATCATTTTAAGCTAGAATTTTCGAAAAATGACACATTTGTAACGATTGAATGTTGTTTTAAAATATCACCGCGGTGACAATATAGGGTACACACTCAGATCCGAAAATACCCTGGAAAAACGAATATAACAATATCTGGACGTGCTCGATACTTACGTGGACGGGAAACTAGTTTTGTTTTTCCCCGCAGTAATCGTCGTCGACTGTGTCATACATTTTCTTTCGGTTCGGTACCGTACAAAATATATAAAATGTCGGCGTTCGGGTCGGTCGCTGAACATCCGTCACTGTGAATATTGCGAGTACGGCCGCTAAATCATTGGACAGGGGTGACCGACGGACGTGTTACGGCCGGTCGATTTCCATTCGATTTAAGGCCCTTTGCTGTTCAGTCGCTCGTAAGACTTGTTTAATTCTTTAACAAATTCAAACAACGACGTAATAATATATTTTGATAGTAATAATATCATTATACGTACGACGAGTATAATAATAATAATGATACCATTTCGGTGCCCGTGGTCGGTCATGTATCACTTTTGCCTATACAAGACGCCGTGTTACTATTAATATTAATATTAGTTATCTTTTAAAAGTTTTACGTTTAATAGCTGAACAATAATATTTTTATGAATTAAAATTATACGTGGCGTTTCTAGTTTTGTGTGGCGTATTTAATCAATAGGTTAAAATACTTAAACATGCTCAACTAGGTAAAGTGGCTATACAATTTAATTTTATATTTATATAATATATATTATATTTAAATACAAATATTCCATGCAAATTCCGCATGTGAAACGATACTGCTCGTTTCGACGTATTGTCATAAGTTATACGACTGCCATTTGGTGACAGATCGAAAAAAAAGTGGTGCATGATTTCATATTACCTTCATTTTTTATATGAGCATTTTGTTGAAATTATTATAGAGAACGTATTGAATGAAGGCTACGTTCAATTATTCTGTTTACTTATACACTTATTTTTAATATAATATACACAAATGTCGTTGAAAGTTTATGTATTCATTCATATCATATTGCTGGTTCCAAAAAAAATCAATTTGAACACAGTGTATAATGGAAACATCTATACTACTATATAAATTGAAGTCGCTTTTTTTTGTGCGGGGTAAACTCCGAAACTACTTATTCAATCGTCGTGCGATTTTTTTAAAATTAAAGAGGACATCACAGAGAAGGTTTAAGGCAAACATTTAGTCCGATTAAGTTAGTGAATAATTAGTTATTATTAATTTAAACAAACGTGTAAATTGTATACCTATATATATTATTGTACGTATTGTGCGGCCCACGGGTTTCCAGCTACCTGCAACCTGACCTTTTGTTCGTCAAATTGTATTGTGTTTGATATCGGTGTTGTTCCGAGAATTTTATCGCACGTACACCAACAACATGTATTCTAAATATTCGTATTAATCTATATCTATTACTATATGTCTATATCCTATACTACTATATAAAATTAAGTCGATTTTTTTTGTTCCGGGTAAACAATAAACCCCGAAACTACTTATTGGATCGTCGTGCAGTTAAAGAGGACATCACAGAGAAGGTTTTTGGCATAAATTTAGTCCGATAGTTAATAAAAAAAACTTATTATTAATTAAAATAAACGTGTAAATTATCTATTACCTATCTATCTATATCTATACTAGTATATAAAATTGTAAGGGGTTTTCTACGGCCACGCTAACCAAGAAAACTACTGAACCGATTTGGCTGAACATTTTTACTGTTATATCTGGCAGTCTGCTGAAGGTTTTAGTACCACTTTTTTTTTTTTTTTATTTTAGGGTTGAGGCTTCGACAACGAGGTCATTAACCTTGAGCTGTAAGGTAGGAGAAGGGTTGGTACGGTTGGTTGTTTTTACGATTGTTTTTTTAGGGTCGTTACAGTAGGTAGCAAACACGTGTATGTGTGGCAAGGTTTAACTACTATGAACTCGGATGGTCACCCATCCGAGAGCTAGTAGCTGTGGCCGTTGCTTACTCCCAGTCGCATTCCGCGACTGGTAGCAGCCAACGCGCCACGCCAAGCCACGAGTACCACTTTTGATAGTCCAAAAAAATTAAAAATTCTTGAAAAATTAAAAAACAAAGCTAATTTTTGGGGCCTCTCTACGATGTCCGCAAGAACAGAACTTTTTTATGCTCCCATTTTGTGACAACAATTTATATTTTTTCCATTTTTTTTTTCACTGAGATGTTCCAAATATCTTCCCGAGTGTCATCACATTGATCAATTTTTAATTTTTTTTGTCTGGAGGGGTTGGGGAGGGGGTGTATTGTATTTAAATGTTCCAATTTTCTGACGACGCTATTGAACTTTTTTACAATTTTTTTCACAGATTTACTCCAAATACTTTCGTCAATGTTACCACATCGCCTGATTTTTAATTTTTTGATAGAAGGGTTTTTATCTGTATGTTACCGTTTTGTGACGACACTATTTAACATTTTTCCAATTTTTTTTCACAGAGTTTTTCCAAATACCCTCCTGAGTATCACCACAACGCTCGATTTTTAATTATTTTGTCTGGAGGGGGTGTATTGTATTTAAATATTCCAATTTTCTGACGACGCTATTGAACTTTTTACAATTTTTTTTTCACAGAGTTTTACCAAATACTTTTTTGAATGTCACAACATCACCCGATTCTTAATTTTTTTTTGTCAACAGATTAATTAGCATTTATTTTGTATCTGTATTAATTTTTAATAAAAATATATTTATCATTAATACAGCTAAAAAAACATTTATACATTTTCATTAACCCTTTTTTTATATATATATATTTACTTGCCGATCACATTAAACGATAAAATGTGTATAAAAAATTCTACATAATATCATCGTCCAAATGCAAAAGAAATAACCAATCACGGGCAAAGCCGTGACGGGTCGGCTAGTAATATTATACATTAAATAGTACAAAAAATAAATATTTCTAATTTTAAACCAAATATAAAACATAATATCTAACGTTGAAACATAGAACATTTTTTTCCACGGTGCTTTTTCTCACATGCACGTACATCGAGTTCAATAAATAAATTATTTATACACCATTTTTAAATTCCAGATAGTTTAGTTTTAATATTTTTTTTTAGTTAGTTGGCACTACTGTGTGCCTTCTCAATTAAATTAATCTTGTTACTTCAAACATGTAATCAAAATAAAATTGCGTACTGTGCTCACTATGAGTGAATTGTGATATTATTTATTTAATATATTAAAAAAAGTTTTTGTTGGAAAATCTAATGAAATCGGTATTATATCTGATAATTTAGAGTCGTTCATCGAATGATTTATTTCAATATTTATAGTTTGAAGGTCTGCTGTTTATTTTTAAACTTTAAACGGTGAATGGAAGCTTTTTTTTCTAAAACACATTTAATCGTTTTTTAACCCAGTTCTGGTATATCTTTATAGTCTTAAAATTGTACATTTTGTAATTGGTCGAGCCTTAAATATTGAAAATGTTAAAGATGTTATGCATTTTGAACTATGAAATAATTTGTAAATATAGGTACTTGATTTTGGCGGCTAATGTTTAAATTATTACTCCAAATGCTTGTACAAAAATAATAATTAATACATTTTCGGTATATAAGAAACTACTGTAAAATCAATATAAATACCTATTCTATTTTTGTAAACACTTATAATATTGCAGTAGGTGGTGTATCTACACTGCTTAGCTTGAATTCAATACATCTAAATTTTAATTTATAAAAATACAAAAAACTAGACAGATAATATACAAAAACATAATATTATCACATCGACATCGAATGTTACGTCATACTATGAATATCGAACATAACAATACTGATTTCGTTCAATAATTCTCAACGTCATTAATTTGTATACAAACCCAATGCCCTTCCGGACTTGATATCCGAAATTTGTCATTTTCAATTATTATTCTGCTATTGCCGCTGGTGTTGTAACCCACGAAACAGCTGTGTCCGACAGACCAGTGAAATATAGTCAAATTAAATAAAAGTTATCTATCCGTGTATAATAATTCGTCTTGTATGTGACAACGCTGGTTAGTTAACTCAATAATAATGTCAAATTCAATTTATGGCATATGGCGTACGGAGATTCGGATTTACTAATTTAATGTTTAGTTTTGACTTTCATAAACATTAGAAATTACATATTAGAAAATATTGACGTCAATATGGGAATGATTTATATATTTTTCTCCGTGGTCGTGAACACATATAGTGATGTTTTAAAAGTAGGATAAAATGCAGTATTGTTATTATAAAATAATACGCAATATTAAATAATACTATCTATTTTTTGTTTATTATTATTCATAAAACCGGTATGTCTAATGCAATTAGTTAAAAAATCTGATTTGTGGCTAAATTTATTCTTATTATTAAATATTTTGATAAAATGTTTTTGATATATTTTATAATTACCTATGTTTCTTTTTCTCTTTACTTACAAGGAAACATTTCTCGTGGGATCAAAATTGAAAAGTTGTTTATAGAGCCAATATCACTATCAAATGTAGAAGGGAACCTGTTGAATAATAGTATTACCTGGAAAATTGTCGATTATTTTGTACCACAGTAATTATTGGTTATACGCGAAATACTTCAAATTAAATTGTTCTTCTGGTTAAATGTGAATTTATTAAAAATAATAATATTTTAATATGTTCTATGAATGTTTGTAACGACGTAACATTTTAATATAAATGTTATTTTTCGCTAGCAATTAAGTAAATTTGGATATTTACAAGAACATAATCGATTTTGAATATTTTAACATGATTTATTTACGTAATAAAAATTATATACAATAATATTATGTATTTTTGTACATTTTGTTATTTAGTCTTTTTTTTTTTAAATCAACATTTTTTTTTTATTACCAAAGACTTAAAATGTATACGAATTTAACACACGTATGATTAATATTATCATCTTATTAAAATGCATTTTGTATATTTATTATAAACTAATAGTATATATGATAAGGCATTCTCTTATTGTCTTTGTTTAGACTGATATTAAGAATTTTTACCAATTTAGAAAAGGAACACAGTCTTCTGATGTTTATTATAAAACTAAATTATTTGTTTTATAAATTATATTTTAATATAACAGGCACAACGTGCTAATTTAATAAACTTCTGAGTTGTATCTATTTTTGATCTGAGCTAACAAATTTAACTGTAAACAATTGTTCAATTTGATATAAATCGAAGATTAATAATAGAAGATAATAGTTGTTAGTTAAATTATTAAATATATGCTGAATTTATAGTATGAAGATCTATTATAATGTATAAGTACTCATGTATTTTTAATGTTTGTTCTTCAAACGGTTTGAACTAAATCTCGTGATAAAATAAAATAATCGAAACTCTTATATGATGATAAAGTAATTTGCACAGGTAGATTTCAAATTTAAATGAATGTACAATTCACTATATAAATATGAAATATTATTTTATATTACTTGTATCAATGAAGATTATTTTTTATGAAAACTGACATACTTAAGTCAACTCAGTACACATATTTTATCTTCGCCTTGTACCGACAATCTTTAAATTACTCCGGTATCTCACAACGATTTTAATATTTTTTATACATTTTTAATAATACAATTATAGTTATACTTATAGAATCAGTTTATACTTTATAATATCATCCATAAACCCGTGTTCTCAGAATTGTATACGAATGGGGTTTATAATATTATAAACGCACTAGAGCCAGTAATTAACGAAATAATAATTAATTATAAATTTAATCAAAACAATTATAGCATAGCCAACATAGTATTAAAAAAATCTTTAAAACTCTATTCGAAAATAAATATAAACGCTTATAACCTTGGAAACTTTTTGAAACTTTCGTCTGCAAAAGTAAATCACGAATAATATAATTGTAAACAGAATTTGAAAATTTGCCAATACTGTGTCAAAAACACTTTCGTAGTAAGTTCCTAGAGCATATTAGCTTGTAAACACTAATTGACATGCCTTTACCAGGCATTTATTGTCGTACGAAATGTACACGAGGCATAGGATGACGGGACCGCAACGACTCTTTTTAGAATTGTCGACAAAACCATAGAACAACGTTATTGAAAATAAATTTTGAGATGAAAATTGTAAGTTCTAAAAACTCCCGCAAAACCAGACAAGAATGACATGACACATGATAATATATTATAAGTTTAGGCAGTGACATGTGACCGAGCCCAGCTGTGTGTTGCGCGCGGTTAATATGCATATGCCAATGTCAGAGATTACGCGAAAGGAAATTGCCGCACTACCCTGGCAGAGCTCGTCGCCGCCCAAAAGGTTTTAGCAAAACTATAATATCAATTTGAAGTAGGACACGGCAAAAACTTTCGATCTTAACACATTATTTTTTTACTGATAGACAATACGAATTGAATATTGCCGAACCGTCGACCGAGAAAGTCCAAAATCGTGAAAAAATATTACACAAATAAATCCTTTTATTTCTATATAGCTGCCGTTGTAATATAGTACATCTCATAATATATTATGTTTCGTTCCTTCACTGCATGTTTTCATTTTTTACGGCGGTAATTACACAGTGCAATTGACGTGCCATCCTCCCCAAAAAAAATATTATTTTACTGTGTACACATTACAGCAGGGTACTCACGCAAATGTTGGCCGGTAATTTGTAACTGGCGCAAAAACATTATTCTATCGTTTACTCATTATCAGGGTTCGGATATTATAGCATTTGCTACTTATTATGGGATAGAGATAAAAATAGCAGAGTGGGCTATAAATTTGTTTTATGCACCAGGGACTCTAAATATGAAATTTTATTTTGCTATTTTTTGCATATTTGAAGAATTTTAGAATTGTAGTGCTATTTTTAAAGTTTTGGTGCTATGTTTTGCTAATATTCTTAATTCAACGCTTTATTTTATATTTTTCATAAATCTCGTTTATATTGAATGACAAATAGTATTCATTAATGCGAATCAATAAAAAAAATTCCCACATTCTCGTTTCATATTATTTAACATGTAATAAATCTATTTTTAAATACCCCGGCGATGTCGATCTTATCTTCTTATCTGTTATTGTTCCACATAATTGTCGATTCTATAATATATCGTCGACTGTCGTACGTATTTCAGCGTCAGTCGGTTCTCCGTATCGTTTGATTTCGTTTCATATTCGTTCATTATTCGATTGTGTATTATTTGTTTTTCTGTTTCAATACTAAACGTAAAATGCCAAAAGATAAAACATCGAACTATTTGAGACTAAGATATTTTGTGTCCGAGTTTGGCGATGAGGTTTTTTCGATTGACGCAAGTATTCTGTTTTGCAAATTGCGCGAGTGTAAGGTTAATAGTGACAAAAAGTTTAACGTTACTCAACACCTAAAAACGGATAAACATTTAAAAGCCATTAAACGAGAGCAAAATAAAATTGAAAAGAAACAGCAGTTACTTACAAATATTCCACAAAAATGTACTTTTAATATCGATCTATGCAAGACTCTTATTTCTGCAAATATACCATTAAACAAGTTATCCAATGTAAAGTTTCGACAATTTTTAGAAAAATATACTAAAAAGTATTTTAATTTAATTGAAAAAAAAATACTGAATTTAACTTAACTGAGTTAAAAAATATCATTAACTTGCCCAGCCTTGCTAAAAATCATATTCCAGACGAATCAACACTGAGAAAATTGTACGTTGATGATATTTACAATGAAACAATCATAAAAATTAGAACTCAAGTAGCTAATAACCACATCTGGGTGAGTATCGATGAAACAACGGACGTTGAAGGACGCTTTATTGCTAATGTTATCATCGGTACTCTGGAGATTGAACATTCTGGATCCATATTTTTACTCCACTCGGAACAATTAGAAAAAACCAATTTTTCTACCATTAGTAAAGTTTTCGACAAATCTATGAGCACATTATGGCCAAATGGAAAACAGCACGACAATGTACTATTATTTTTATCAGACGCGGCACCATATATGAAAAAAGCTGGAAAATCATTAAAAGTTCACAATTTTTTTTAAACTGTAAACGGAGATTTTAGTTTTTTTTATAAATATATGATTTAATAAAGTTATATGATAAATTGAATACAATTTTGATTTGTATTTATTTTTATTTGTTGCTATTTTTGATGTTTTTAGGGCATATTTATAGAGCATATTTTACGGTTTTTTTGGTCATATTATAGCGCATATTTTAAGATTTTGGGTACTATAAAATCCGAACCCTGCTCATTATTATATATTTATATAATAAATTATGTCACACAATAAATAAATATATCATATACATGATATAATATGAAATCTTGCATCCATAACGTTTTAGAACTAGTTTATAATATTTAATGTAAAACACAATGAATTATTAAAAAAAAAAAATTAAAACAGATATCAAAAAACATTTTTATTCAAACAAATTGTGTTCGTTTGTTACTTGAAAAAATATTTTAGTTTATATAAAAAGGCTGTGAGAGAGAATGTGTTGGATTTTAATTTTCTCAATACAATTTTAAATGGATATTTTTAAAAATATTGGAGTAGTTGTTTTTATCGAATGGTTAAAAAAAACTTTTTTCATTTCTTAATGTCATATTTCTTTTGTATTTTTATATAATATGAAACCTATATTTTTAATTTCGTATTATAACAAAAAATATTTGTTTTTCCAATTAATTTATTAAATTATTAATAATACTGAACACGTTTATTTATAAACATTTCAATATTAAACACGAATAGAAACAGATATTTTTACATTCTCAAAATTAAATAAAAATACAAAATACATTGACTGAAAGAATCTGCGCATTAAACTAAACGAATAGTTTTCTATAATATCCTTATTATTATTATAATTATTAGTTTTCTTTATGATTATATTTCAGAAATATACACAATAGATTTTATTTTTAACTTAACGGTTCAAAGAGTTCATTATTTTTTGTGACTTTTTTTTACTGGAACCACTACTATAGTAGTGATGAAATGTATGGATAGTTCACAAAAATATGCTTTTGGAAACTGACAAACTGGGAATAAAAATGTTTTGAAATTGAATTATAATCATAATGGAATACTTCTATAAATTCAAGTTATTTTGAAGTCTACGTTAAACTTACATAATATATATAATAGATATTATATATTATATATATATATAAGTATTTTATAGGGTAAATACAAGTATCAATTTATGATACCGGAATAGGGTTATGAATCAAAGATTCAATAGAAATCGTACGAGTCGTATATAACGTCATATTTGATAAGAAAATGTATATTGAATACATATATTATACTTAATATTAAGATGACAACGATAGAACGACCAATCCGAAATTGGTATAAAACAGAAATGATGGATAAATATATTATAACGAAATTAACAGTAACAATTATTATAATGTGGGTTTTATATTAAATCTACAATGATTCGGTGTACTTGTGACTTATAATAGTTATGTGAACAATATATGTGTTTTCCCGTGCTGATGCGAAATACCTACTCATCAATGGTATACACAGAACGATATTAAGTCTTAAATAAAGTCAATTATAAATCGTAGTTCGTAAAAATAAATTATATTTTTCGGACGATCCGTATTATTAAGAGAACATTTTTTTTAACATCCAATATAGCTAACACTATAAAGTCAATATGTTCTAGTTGCGAGGAACAGAAACTGTGCAATAAAAAAGTTTTTCTATGGAAATAAACCAGGGAGTAGGAAAATTATTATGAAACACATACGTTATAAGTTGAAGGATTAAATATTTCGGCATGATAAGCTTAAAAATAGTATGTATTTGTAAAAATCATTACTACATACCTTGTTGCAAAAATATATATAATATGTATAATTTATAATTATTAAAGACAAGCGGTAAGTGAGTGACTTTCATTCAAGTCTTTCATTTGAATCAACTTGAACTTATTTATTTTCGCAGTAACTTTGGTGGTGTTGTGTTAGTTAAACTTACTTTTTGTTTTCTCATTTGTGTTCTTGTTTGCGTACCTCTTCGAGTTCCGGCTTCCTCGTTTTTTGCTTGTTTACACCTGCTTGTTTTCGCGGAAGTCTTTTTATCATCGGGTCTAGTGTTAAACACCTGATTACTTCTATTGCCAATGGTCCTATAGTATATACATTATTACCACCACTATCCAAAATACACTTCGTCTCCTGCAAATAACGACTATCTCCTTTTCAACATGCAGAATATCCCTGCTACCATCCGCTCTACTTCGTCTTCTTCCTCTCCTACCTCTTCAAATACTTTAGACTCTACCTCCGCTAGCACTACCATCGCGCCCAGTTAAAAACGATAAAGTCATAATATCAGAGTCACTATAGCTTTAAAAACGTAGATTTTAGCAAAATCACTCATTGTTCTAACACTTTTAATTGGCCATAAACTATTTAATCTAAGAATATTGATGATAATATGCTGTATATGATTTTGCTGGTGCACTTCACTTTTCTATTATTCATTTATATTGTGTTACTCAAACTTTAGTTCATTTCATGATTGCACATTGGTTTACCAAAGAACTAATTTTCTTGAATTTCAAGAAACGTAGAGCCTACAGAACCTTTAGTGTCGCTTCTAACCAAGAGAACAATTATTAATATTTTTCCCTAAGTAACGTCCTTAATAAATTCTTGTCTAAAAGTTGTTATAGGCACTGTATGGATAAGCCAAAAAAATTGTAAACTGCGTGGTTTCACTCTGTATCCAACTGTAATAAATTTTCCTTTTCTTGGTCAGGTTAGACTTGTTAGATTACATCAATAATGTTCCTGTACCTAAACGACTTAATTCATGATCTAAGATTTTATTTTACGCACACATTATGTCTTATGTCCAAGACCAATTACATGTTGAGAAAACATGCTGTATAGCACTCAAAATTGTTGGTATCATCCAACGAATATACTATAAATTTGAACTACGTTCTACATTAAAAACACTTTTTTGTTCATTAATTCTTCGTCTAATAGAATATGGTTCTGTGCTTTGGGATCTATCCTCCACTAGTGGTTTTTATATGTTGGAAAGAGTTAACCTACGTTTTTCATCATTTTAGTCATTCTTTCAATTTACAATCAAAGGGTTCTTAAATTTTTCAATAATGAATTAATAGATAAAGTTTTAGTATTTTTTCCTATACATGTAGTTGGAACATTATTGCTTACACATTTTTAAAGGGTTAACAAATATTAAAAAATAAATATAGACATTTTAATATCTTAAACAGACAACAGATAAGTATTAACGAATATATAATTATTGGCCTTTCTACAGGTAGACCATAAAGTAATATTAATATTACTAAATGAGGTAAACGTTGCCTCATCGGTCTCACCGTCGGAGATAAAATAAGTATTATATAGCTTTTATAAGTTATCTCCAACTATACACGTAACCATACATAGTAGAATAATAAAAATAGAACTAAGTTGGTACTTATCATAAATATTTTAATTCCCGTGACGCTCAAATACATACAAACAATATTTAATTTGTATAGGAACTCCCGTCTTACATCATGTAAATTAATAAAAATTATTTCATAGATAATAAACCTTATAAAAAGTATTTTGTATTTTAATGTTTTTCGAGTTAACAATATATAGCTTATAAATTGTCAAACACTATATTTCGTTCCTCATTTTTATAATCATATTATAAATAAACTATTAAAAAAAAAAACAACTGTACAGCATGCAGTAACCTGGCTTTAGTTTCACTATATATTTGGTTTTCATTGCCCAGGATGAGGATTTTGGTGAAGAATGACATTAATATTTGGAAAGTGCATGACTCGTAGTGGAACTCGATTAAAAATCACATGGTACAAAATATTTCTTATTAATTATACTCAATCTGTAATATTTCCTTGTATTTCTTAAAAATATTGTTTTAAAAAATGTATCTGTTTAATGTAGGAAAATTATGATTTTTTAAAACGATGTAAAATTGATCGTACAATTGTATAGAGCTTTATTTCTACTTAAAATATTTTCCACAGAAAAAATAACTAAATACATTGTTTAAAACCAATGCATGCATCTCACTTCACTCACTTCACTTCACTCTCAATCTAAAAAGGTTACACCTAATCTATTAATCGATAAATACTATTATTAATCGCAATGACTTGTAAACAGTGGCAAGAAGTTACCAGAGTCTACCGGAAATTAAACTTTCAGAGTGTATAATATTATGTGTCTACACGTTTTAATTTCAGATGAACACAAATGATGTTAAATTGTCGAGAGTATTGCTCGACGAAAATATATCTCCCCTATATTTAGAGATGCTAATTATATTTGAATATAGAATATTTGGGGGACAAACTTTGAGTTGCTTTTTGATCTTTGAGAGATCAACTATGTATAACACAGCACATATGCTTCTTAAACTTTCAATTCGACCTAGCCAAAACGGTCCTATGTCCACACTGCTGAGTTCAAATATACACCATCAACATCAACTCAGAAATATTGATATCGTACGATATTTTATGAATTCCCACTTCAAAATAAACGGTTATTTCATAGGTGTGAACACAAGGAAAACCGGACCCTTTGCCTAAGACGGCAAGGGTTTTATAACTATAATTTTATTTAGTTATTAAGTAATTTTAAATCTTGAATAATCCAAATATTATGAAATACCTAGTTTAATGTGTTTTTATTTCTTTGAAAAGATAAGAAGTCCTGCCAACGTTAATCGTGTGTTTTATAACATTATGATTGTTCGTTGTTTTTCTATAAGTGGTTTTAAGTCTTAGTATGCGTGAGCGTTTTAAAAAACACCAATTACGAAAAATAAATCTAAATTCTATCAGTCCATTTCACAATATTGTATCGATTCAAAATGTAATGATTCACAAACAATAGTATTAAAGAAAAACCAATAATCAACTGTTAAAAACAGAAATATAATGAGATGACTTATTGATATTGTGCTTCTTCTTAGTAAAACTGGTAAACTGTTTCAAAGACATGTAGAGAGTTTTTCAAGTAAGGCTTATTTAGAGAAATAGTAGAATAATTGTTAGTTGGATTAGAATTAAATAACAGTTTTTCAAATATTTTACCTAAATTATTTAATGTACCAATTGATAGACTGGAAATTGAAATTAAAATTCTCAAAAATTATACAACCAATTTAAAATTGAATGGCCAAAACGAACACAAAATTAAACGAAATCAAAAGTAGAACAACCGAAAATGGAATAACCTTAAACCCTTCAAACGAAGAGATGAAGTCATACCAAATTGCCTGAGGATAGGCCATACACACTATACACATGCGACATGCCCATCTAATGAAAAAAACCACCAAGAACAAGTCAAACTTGCGGCTATCCAACTTCTATCAAACACATTATCACAGAATGTAGAGAAACACAAGAGGCCCGGCAAAAGTTCGACATACCCGAGAATCTTCACGATACGCACTTGGCCCCGACGAAAACACAATTCAAAATTTTTTATTATTTACAAAACATATCGACTTAATTTAAGTAACTTAAGTATTAAACAAGCTAATGGTCCAGATAACGAGTCTTTAACCTAATAAAAAAAAAAATGTTATTCTTTTTAAAAGTTGATTATCATAATAATATTGTTACATTATATCTATATTATTATGTAATATGAATTACAATGAATAAAATAAAACCATTATTTTTAGTGAATTTTAAATCTTTCAAAAATGTGCCTATACTATTATAATGATTTTATGAATTTCTTGTTGGCCCTAATTTGTAGTGTGCACCCCCGGAACCAAAAGTATGCACACACGCCTATGTCGGTAAAATACGATTGAAAACGTAATTTTTAGCAATACGATTGAGGAAGCTTGATTTTTTTTTCCTGCAACGTTGCCAAATTTAATAATTGTTATCGAACGATAATTTGAGCACGATAATTTGTTGATATTTATCGGGTTTTCGTCGGATTTACAGATATTATTTGAATCAAAAGTAAAATGAACTCTACTATCGAAGTATTGAACTTAGATAGGTACGAGAGAATGTCGCCTGTAAATAATTGTTACAGGCTTCATTATTATGACGACGGATATTAATTCCAAATTTATGTCAAACTAGTATTTACAAACCTCTTTGTGTTTTTATTAGATTATGTTTATAAATTTTTTCTTTTATTTGTTTATTATGTTTATATAAATTTATTATTATAAGGAAATTATTTTAACAATATATGTTATTATTATAAATATTTTTCACTATTAGACTTAATTTTTATTTCAAAAAAAAAATAATAAATTATATGGCAACGTTGCACGTAAATTCGTTTTCAATCGTATTGGTTTTTCGGGTCTTCGGTAAGTCCTTTGTTAATTTTAAGTGTTCTCAATCGTACTACCAAAAAGGTATAGCCGCCTATGTGCATTATAATAATATGTTATGCGTATAGAATAATCTTTTGTTTCGATATATTTGATGCAAAAATAATATAAATTATAAGAATTCATTTCTAGACAAAATTTAATTCGAACATTACCGTCACATCGCGAGGGTTGTATTTATCTCGCAATGACAATATATGAGCACGAGACATTATATGAGTTGGAAATAAATAAACTCGGTTGTCATAATCTATCGATTGACATATTATTATTTTAAAATGCAAATCGTATTCACGCTTCGCGATCGTTTTTTATTTTGCAGTGACGAAGACGTATCGGCACCAGCCGGCGGCGTCTAACGTTCGACGAATCGTTGTCAGTCGGTGGCGGGCCGTTTCTCGAGCTCGACCGTTATATCCGACAAGATAGGTTGGTCAGACTTCCGGCGAGGCAGCAGTCTGCCGTCGGTGCCGTCAACTGCCGGCACGATGTTCTCCAAACTCAAGTCGGGCACGTCGTCCGTCAGCCAGGGCGCGCAGGTGCTGTCCACCAACAACATCCTCAACCTGTTCGAGGTGGGCAAATTCGTGTGCTCCGCCGGCCCGGAACTCATATGGAAGGTGTATGAGGGGTTCAGGAAACCGGACGGAAAGGTAAGTCGCCGACGATCGGGAAGTGTATACATTACGGTCAAGTACGGACGTGCGCTATACTTATCGACGTCGATAGGACGAGAGATACCGCCGACGTAGACTTCGAACAGAGTGCGAGTGTTAAATATCTCAACGTCAGAGTACCGGCGTTATTCGAATGAAATTGTATTTATATGATTATTTAGACAACATTGTATTCAAATAATAATTTATTCGAATATTTTTTTCATGATTATTCAAATAAAAATGTATTCGAATAATAATGTATTCAAATTATTCAAATAAAAAATTATTCGAATAATTTTAAAATATTATTATTCGAAAAAAAAAATATTCGAATCATTTTTTTTTATAATTTTTTGAATAATTCTCAAACATAATTATACTAGTCCAAAATATGTTATTCTACCTAACACTTACCTCACCTAAGCTAAGACTATGTACTATGTAGTACAGGAACTGGACTATTCACTAGGTACAATAATAACGTCTTCAATATTGATAAATAGACAATAGTTATTATTGAGGTACATACTATATACATAATATAGAGTGTATACATACTAGAAGAATTATAATCGTTCTATAAAAGGTACATATTTTGTACTAGTATAATTATGTTTGAAAATTATTAATATACATTTTTATTCAAAAAATTATAAAAAAAAATGATTCAAATAATATTTTTAAATTATTCGAATACATATTAAATTGAATAATTATCTAGATAAAATGTTGCCCAACTCTGCCTCACGTTATATTATTATAAGCATACGTATGTATTAGAACTGCGTACTATGTTTCTGTACTGCTATATTGTGACAAATATGAAATAAATAACAATTAAGTCCGTAATTATATAAAATTAACTTTCTAACTTTTTAGAAATAAAATATTAACTCATATTTTCAAAAAATGTATGAACACTTAAAGTTATTTATTATTAGCATAAAATAACTGTTTACAATACATAATATTAAATTGTTAAAGTATATTTCACTTATATTTGACAAGGTTAGCCAGAATCAATAATAAAGCATAAGCCTTCAAAAACAATGAACTAAAAAGACTACTAGATGAAAATCCACTAAATTTACTTTAAATAATAAAAAGTGAAAACATTTCAGAAGCTACATGGACAATTATATGTGAAATAAACCTAGAATTATGAGTTATAACCAAACAACAGACATCTCCAGGGTTACTTACTCAAAATAAGTAACTTCAAAAGTATATTAAAGAACTATGAAGACTACGCCATAAAGTCTATGCAGGCACTTTTAAAACCGACGATGGAGTATGTTACTCAATGTAATTAACCAATAAATTACTGATGTACTAACTCCCGATAGCTGATCGATTTTCACAAATATTGCTAAGACAGAACAGACCATCATAATTTATGATAAAATAACAAAATATACAATACTTATAGTGACTCTCAAAATACTCCAAACAGTGTTTGTCATAATATTATTACAGGAGATATTGCATCAAAAATGTAAAACAAAATTATATAATCATTGCAACTAAACAAATAAATAGACAATAGTACTTATTCTGGATACCAGGTTCTGTTTGTTTTAGAGAAAATAAAATCAATAAAAACGTCAAAATAGGCACGGATAGCTAATAATAGGATATTATTTTATAACAATCAATTTTAATTCGATGACATATATATTAGGCAAATGACAACATTTATGAAGACAATAAAAACCAAATTAAATAAAATCAAAATAAATATTACCAACAAAAAATAACTTGTTTAAAAATAAAATAATAAATTGTATTAAATTGTCCATGCAGAGGCTACATAAGTTTTACTCACGGATTATTTTGGAAAGAAGAACTTCTTGTGCGAATCATGTGATGTTGGGATAACTAAACAACACGTCTTAACCGAATAACACAACATCTGTAATTATCCCGCCACAGTCCAAATTAATATCATATTATGACACCATCTAGATATCACACTCAAACCAGACCCAAAAAACAAGATCAAAATGTTAATTTTTATAAATCTAATTATTAAAATGTTAACCAAAAAAAAAAAAATATATAACTTATAGTCTTATTATATAGAAGCTTCAAATGCTATTGAGTTCAATAAAAAACAAAAAAATGATAATATTTAATATAAAATAATGTTGTGTATATTGTATACCACACTTTAGCTGCATAGTGTTATAAAAAAGTAGTTTTTAATAATTTTAAACTTCTTTTTCAATATTTTATACAAATTCGTGTTTTTCTTTTAAACTTTTTGAAATTAAAATAAATGCATAATTTATTGTTATTTGCATTTTATTTAACAGTAGCTTGTTGATGTTTAAGAAGTGATATTAAAAAAAACAAATTGTTGAATACTAGATTCTAAAATGTGCATAATGTAGGTAAAATGCAACGATTTTAATGTAAAATAAAAAAAAAAAATCAATGAAAATTGTTTTAAAAAAAAAAATGTTTATTTTACATTCTAAACACTACAAGACAAGTATACTTAGCCGTAAGTTTAATATTTTGTTTGAATCTTCTTTATAAGGATTTTTTTTAGTAACTATTATAATATGGATTATCAGTATTCTCATAATATTTATTTTTATGTACTAGAACTGAAAAAAAAAAATTTAATCCCAATCACAAGTGAACCTATAACTTAAAATAAAATGCACAAGTTTTTCATAAATAAATTTAAAAAAAAATTTTTTAACAAATGACATGATTTTTTTCAATTTAAGAAACATTCAAGTTACAAATATACCACATCGTTTTTCAAATTATAGTCTTACAAAAAAAAAAACAAAGTTATCATTGGTAAATTTATGTTTGACATGCAGTTCGGACATACAATTAGGATGCATTGAACCATAAAACATAGTCATGTAATCATATCAGTTTAAGAGAAGAAAAACAATTTATTAAAATATTGTAATTATATAATAGTTAATTTTTTTATCTAAATCTGTAATTTTTTGCGTACAGTATTGACTGTAAAATGCATTATTCGTAACGACTAAAACCTATATAAAATATTTTCTTGTATAACAATTTTTTATATTTAACAATATTTCCGGAATTACAGGAACAATACAGTTTTTAATGAGGTTTTTAAGGTTTCGTATTTTTAAATATTTTTATTTTGAATATGAAAATACTACTTTAATGGCTGCTATTTTATAACACTTTAAAATATGTGACTCGTAATTAATGTAAATCTTTGCTATGTTCATAAATAACTTAAAATGTGGTGAACTACCTACATGATGAAATAATAACCATACATCAGTCAAGACTTATATATATCTACTTTAAGCGTGTTATTTATATTAGCTCGAGTTTGTTATTTATCGGATTAATTTATTAGATTATATTGAAATATGTGATGGCATCGAGTGTATATAAAACCATGTCACCATTATTGGCCCTAACTTTTAAAATTATCTTTAGCATAATATTTTTCAATTCAAATAATAAACCCGACGAGACGGGTTCAAATTATTGTGTACTTAAAAATGATGGCTGAACTACATAATTAAAATATTAAACTCAACAATCTATTAGCTACTAATTAATTGTTTGGCTCCAAAAAATTATTATTACTTATTTCTACTAAACCAATTATTACCGAGTTACGTACATCGAATTCGTGAATAAATAACTCACATTATTGAGTATTTATAACATTCTAAAGTTTTCATTTCCTGCTATTATTATGCTAACTCGACATCGTTTTCTCAGATGATTTTAATGAGATATGTAGCAATCAGCATCTGGTTACACGTTTACTTCTAACAATTCCTATTTAAAGTATCCTGCTAACCTATTTTGCACGCACGGAGGACATTATCTCACCATTTCATAAACTTCGATGCAGATGGGCTGGGGCAAATTTAATATAACTTCGTTTGATGGCGTACGCCAGTGTGGTTATGTCTGTTTGAAAAATATCGCCAGAGAATTTTATTTACACGATTAATTATTATATACCTACCTAATTATTATACATCAAAATATTATATATTTCCAGCTTTAGCTTTGAGATAGCCAATAATAATAAATGTGATTTGTGTTTTATTTTACGTACAATTTTTATAATCGGTTCCTACGTTTGTTTTTTAAGTGTGTTGAATTTTGTCTTAACGCCAGATCTGTAATGATTGTGAGTGGTTTATCGAAAAATATTATGCATTCACTGTATAAAAATAAACTTACACGAGTAAATTATAATTGCTTTTCGTACATAAAATTAACATAGGTTATAAAATTAAGTTTTAAAACACAAGCACGTATCGTTGTAACTATACTAACTTAATCGTTTGTTATAATATACAGTTTAAGAGTAGGTAAGTGTTTAAAAATGTGTATATTACAAACTATCTCATTTAAATCTAAAGTAACAGAACGAAAAATTATGCAAAACGGTTTAATCATTATAGTTATAACTACTTAAAGTATAAATAGACATTAAAAAAAAATAAAATATTGATGATGATGATCCTTTATTTGCTTTGGATAAAATATGTTATTATAAATTAATTATTTTTTTGTAGTATCTTGTGTAATAAAATAAAAAATAAAAATGGAAAATTAAATTTTCCATATGTTTACATAACGCTGTGTTTGAGATTATTAACCCTAGAGTATGTTAATTTATTTAAAAATATTTAATTTTTGATACTTAATAATTTTTTGTAAAATAATTTTTAATTAAGTCATAAATAAAAAGATAAGGAATAACTGACAACACTTATTAATTTTTAATGATTTTCCCAATTGACTATTCTGCTTTATTTAGACTATTTACATATTCATTATATTTTGATCATTTTATTGATATTGTTTTATATAAACTAATCATTTTCTACATGGGAGAATCTCTTTCGCTGTGGGATTTCGTTAAAAATATATCAAAATATATAACTTTATCGTTTTTTTTTTTTAAAAGTCTAATTTAAAAAATCAATAAATCAATTAATATAATATTACATAGTAGCCGGTTTAATGTAGTAATTCAAATTCAAATTAAAATAAAAATATTTATTAAATTGAAGTTATAGGTTTTTGACATAAGCTTCGAACACCTTATATTCCCTCTGTGACTGTCTGTCCGTCTGTCCGTCCGTCTGTTGGTTATCTTTACAGTACACAGTTAGATTAGTATAATGTAAGTACACAAAATAATTAAATTAATGTTTCAATTTTAATATTAACATTCAAAACAAAAACCATAAATTCGTTTAACTCGAGACTATTATTAATATAAATACTGTCATACTACGGTTGAATAAATTAGTAATTTTGTAACAGTTCTATTCAAAGTAAACTCATAGAAGTCGGTATCAAAAAAATATCAAAATATGAGCATTAAATATTATAAATTTGTACTAGCTAATATCAAAAATCGGGTAGGTACAAAAAGTATGGAAAATTGTATAAGGAATTATAGTTTATTGCGTTGTATTTAAAATACGTTTACAGACCAGGAATTTGGCACGAATGATCTTTTCTAACTCGTTTATTATTTATTTTTAAGAAACATATTATGAATATTTTTCTTTGTGCAAATTATAGCTTTTTTACCATAGTATTTTTTAATAAAGAACCGATTGTATGAATATATTACGAGAAAAATGTACAACTATATGTCCATCTAGTTGGGTTCAAATTTGTACAAACTAAAATTATACTGATTTGGGTTTTGAGTCGATAGGCCAAATATTATATAAAAATGTGGGTGCCAGCAGCATTACATGACGCTGAACATTCGTTTTGGATCTAACCAGTGACGGGAGGGTGTGGACATTTTGAAATAAAAAGTTACCAATTTATACAAATCGTATGACAATTTATTACTGCGGTGTGGCTTCGAATTACATTTCGAACATGCGGGTGCCGGCTTCACGTGGCTTCGACAACTTACTGTCGCGCAATCTATTGGCCACTATAATAATAATATATTATTATCACTCTATCAATATTGACCACTATAATAAATTATTATCACTCTATCGATTGACCACACTATCTTTTGACGTGGGTCCGTAGATTACAGTTACAATTATTTTATTTCATCAAGAGTGATTGAAAATGATATTCGATCTTTGTGGATATGACATAATATTTTACTACGATTAAGTCATTTTTTTTTTGTTTTTAGTAAATCTTTAACTGTGTGCCTTAGAGCGCCTAATTAAAATATTGTGTTGGTCGAAATAACTGTTTTACGTTTGCGGAATTTCAGACAACAAAACGTAAAAGATATGTTCTAGTAACGCGTAAACCTTTATGCGAAATGTATTTCAGGAACTGTTTATTGATCATTACATAACAATAAATAACAAAACCATTCAGATGTATTTTGCACCGCATATTAAAAAATATATATATTACATTATTATAACGTAAGAAGAAATATAATAATAGCATAATAATTATTATTATTCGACTGTCAATGGGCTCGAATTTATTCCAACGTAGAAATACTCTTATATTTCCACCTCGTTTAATTTCCACCGGAATAATGGTATTTCGGATAATTGATTTTCGAAAGCTGAATCGGATAGAAATAAATGGTAATACTGACAACGGGAAACGATACCGTTATTATGCTAACGATATGCGGTGAGTGGCGAGATACGATTTATCGGTTGATTCTCGTGCCAGCTAAATAATTGACTAAAGGCCGGTTTCGAATAAAATAGATTTGGAGGACTTTGGCGACAATAAGAATGAGTTATGCGCATTGTCGTCTTGGACAATTTTTAAGAAACGGTGTCAACGAGCAATGAGTAAAAAAAAAATTTTTTTTAATGACTAAATATAAGCTCTCTACTTTTAATAGAGAATAATAAGATATAATAATTGTAATCTCATATTTTCATCAATCATAGGATTCTTAAAAAAAAAAAGGGAGGAGGATATTTGGAACAGGTAAAACTATTTATATTTAGTGTCGGATGATAGCTATCAATAGTGACTATATGTATGTACAGTTTTATCAAACTTATATATTTATAAATAAAATATATAATCAATTATTCCACATTTCTACCACTCAATAGGTACAAATTACGATTTGTTTAACAATAATATAAACATTAATATGTTTATGGGTCGCACACGAAGAACTACTGAACAAATTGATATTGTTTGAAATAGGATTTTGGAAAATTATGACCGTGCATTAAATAGCCATTCTGTATATTATTTTTATGGTTTACTTAAAGTCAAATAAAAAATAAAAAGTTTTGTTCTCGTGCTTTGTACGATCTTAAGATGGCTAATTTATGTAAATATTTTTAAAGTTTTATTATTTTCCATCAAGAATTAAAATATTAACGTAAGTTTAAAGCATCCGCATTAGGTTTCCAGAGAGAGGAGATTATTATAATATAATTATATGGACACTGTATAGGTGGGTGAGTGGTACGGAGACAAACGCGGCAGTACATTCTGTTATATAATTTGATATAATATTTTAGGTCACTTATAAAACAGATTTTGTAAATAATATGAAAAAAAGTTGTCATGAACGCGTATGCATTTTTTCATTTACTACATATTTCGTTTATAAATTATGTATATATATTAATTTTAAAATTACTAAAAATCAATGTCGTATATTTCGTATAGTGCGCTCGGTGAAACGTAGTCCGGGCGGATAGAAAGAAAAAAAACCACCATAAACCATCGTATGCTACACCGCGCACACAGATGGGCACCAAGCCTTAAAATGAAAATGAGTATAGTATTTTTAGCATCGTTTAAGGACGACGGTAAAATGTATGGTCACTCGTTAGTCAACAGACCGATCGGGGGGAAAAAAATACAAACTAAAAACACGTCACTGCCGTGCGAAGGTTACTATCGAAATGATGAACGACCCTACGCTTATACCTACGATCAACCCGCCCATGACCTGTGAATCCAAACTGCACATACATATATACAGGCACTTCGCCATAGCGAATTGACCCGATCGCCATTATAGTATTATACACCCTGCGAATGGTGTCACACCACTACAACTATTATGATATGTATGGCTGCATCCGAATCGCATGACAAAAAAAAAAAGTCCTAATTTACAATTACTTACAAATTAAGAGGAACAACTTACAATTTATTCGGAGCGATTTGGTTGACATGGAGTTGCTGCCGCCCAAAACATGCCAAGCGATATCTTGGAAACTTTTAACTTACAAATTCCGGGAATGAACTTACAAATACTTACAAATTAAGAGGAACAATTCAAAATTTATTCGGAGCGATTTGGTTGACATGGAGGGGCTGCCGCCCAAAACATGTCTAGCGATAACTTGGAAACTTTTAACTTACAAATTCCGGGAATGAACTTACAATTACTTTCAAATTAAGAGGAACAGCTTACAATTTATTCGGAGCGTTTTGGTTGAGGTGAGAGGCTAACTTCACACACATCTAATCGCATGCCACATCTTACAGGAGTCTGTCCGAATTTGCATGCCGTGTACAAGTTTATTTATTATGTACTTATGTACAATATTATAATATAATATTTTTGAAGTGAAACTTCTTGTGTGAAGGTGTTTGACAGTCACGCTCTGAGGTCATGTGATCTAACGAATTAGCGTCACGAAATAAACAGCTGTTCTTTTATCTCGAATAAAAACATAAATAATAAGGTTATTATTATTATTATTATCTATTATTTTATTTTAATACTATTCAATCGTTATTTGAAATTAAATTAAGTTATTATATAAAATTGAATTCTATTATTTAAAATAATGTTAACATTTATGTACAATGAAAAACATCATTTTTTTAGATAAACAACAACAAAATTCAACTTTTCAATGCATGGATTTTGAATCTACTGCAAATGGTGATAATAATATTGTACTGATGGAAAACCTAATGAAATTCAACCAAGCGTAAACGGCTTCAAATAAAAAAAATCATCACTAATTAATTAATTAACATTCACCATTAATTCACATAAGACATTTCACTTCCCCAGCGCGTATAGTGGATGGCACACATTCTATTTTATTTTATTTTTTCATTATTATATGAAAAAAACTTAACAATAATAGTATTTAAGAAATATTTGAAATCATGACTAAAAAATATAGACTTTATTTATTTTTTATGAATAAATAAAAATGTTGAGTGGTTTATTTTTTTAAAAAATTAGAAAAGTCTGGCAAAAAGGTTGGCGAGTGGGTATTGCTAAGAGCTACCCCTGTATGAGGTGGCATGCGATTCGGACGTTCCAATTTATGTTTATTTTTTTGGCATGCAATTCGGATGCACCTAAGACCTAACCTATATAGTATATATGTATAATAACGGTTGGTACGAGAAATATGAAATGCCAGAATTGTTTCCGATACATCTGAATGAGTTCCCGCGCTGTTACGGACGGTACATCTAAATAATATACGTTTTCAGATTATTTTTAAAGTTATAACTTCAATTTCACATTTAGATAAATAAAATATGATATTTACCGAATAATCATCATAATATTATTAATACCTATTAACAATATAAAAAGAGCATAATATTAGCAAGTGTCTATACATTTATTTCTTATTGATAAAACTATTTTTTTGTTTTTTTATTTCGATGACTGAGGAGCAGTGTTGGGATCGACTAGATAACACCTAACTTCTTGTATTTTATTATATTTAAATAAATATTATTTGAGTTATCCGACGATTGTTTTACCTATATAAAAAAAAAAAATTAAAATTAATTTGATCTAAAACGCAAACGATTAAATATCCACGACAGTCTACTATGATCTATTATTGTAAAGAAGTAATCTTTGCCCAGTGTATGATGACGTGTCCACACGTTGTGTGCAATACCGTTATGAGTGACATAATTTTATAGTTGGAAAATATTAACCCTTACTGTAAAAATATCTACTTATCAACAACAGCTGACCATCACAAAACAGTTGTTTTTAGAAAAAAAACTACCTTTATGGAACCTAATATTCTATATTATTGCATATCAGCTGATCTGTCGATATTCTGCGATAACCTCGGTGGAGAGTTTGAGATTGGAAGTGCAGATGACGTTCCGTTTCAGTCAATAGTCTATATAATGCAAGTGTGACATAGACATTTAAATGTGTGTTTTATTACCGGTGCACCTATTTATTTTATATACGGCGATAAGAATTCTGAAAACCGATTTGAATCCATCGTCGACATTGCTCGTGATCGAATTTCACAGTTTCATGGTTTTATCCCTTTTAGGCGTCGCACCTAAATCATGAAAAAATTTAATTAAAAAATAAACAAAAGTAAAACGTTGTTATATTATAAAAAATTGTTGGATAAAAAATAAAAAAGGTAGGTGAGTGGGCTCTATAAACTACTTATGAGAAACCTTATTTTATATGTTTGATCCTTAGGCTATAAAAATTCAAAACTTTATACATTTTTAACTACAGAAAAATATTGAATAGAAAAAAAGTTATTGCATTAGTCAAATAGACCTGGGACACCCTGTATATGGTCATGATGTTTTCGTTTTATCACATTATTGTTCCCGTCACTCGTAAATATTCCTATTTACACGACTACACATATTATTATAAATAAACTTCAGGCCCCTCATCGCTCTAAGAGCACACCAATCGACGTACTATATTTACAATCGTAGTCGAAATATTTATTTAGGTATTCGTTAACTAAATAACTAGGTAGTATGTTTTAATTGGTATTGTTAATATATCTGTGATTGGCATTTTGCTCAAAGTAAGGTTAATTAAACTTGTGTCTAACGTAACATAATGAATTCGAAAACTAAATCACAGTATCGTTTATTAATATTGTTTCTTTGAAACATACACTTTAAATTATATCAAAGCGAAGGTTACTATGTATTCACTATAGTATTACGCAATAATGTTATATTCTAAAATAACTCCACCGACAATATTATGGACCTTATATTATGTATATGGTGTTGAACATGCTCTGTAACTTGATTTAAATGAAAGATGACGACTCTCCGTCTTTGGGTCGTATGTTTTGATATAATAAATTCCACTTCCCCGAAATAATTAACCGTTCATATTATGAATGCTAATAATATCAAAACTATTATTGGCAATCTAAAAAAAAAAGATTTTATTGTTATTCAAAAAAAATGTTCAGCATAAACACTTGAAAAATTCCACACGTTGACTTGAATATTACCATTATCTATACACAATGCTGTTTTCAAAATATTTAAACTATACTTTAATATATTATAACATTTAGTAAAAACAATGGAATTTTCGATAAAATTATTCTATTTTTAAGCTGTTTTTATCATGAATCGTCTCGTTTGAAGCTACGCTATTGACTTATAACTTTATAATTATTTTAATTTCTGATATAAAATGATTATGTCATATTATAAATCATACTTGTTTAATATTATGTTCGATTTGTTTTCAAAAATAACTAATTCAAATACTAATATTCTGCAATTGTTTATTTTAACTAACAGAACAATAAAAAAAAAAAATTTAAGACTTATAGCTATACAAATATACTATAGAAAAATATCTTTAGATATATATGCAGACAGTCTCCGCACATATTCGGTTTTTCGTATGGATACAACGATTTATCATTAAATTTAAATTTAATACATTCATTTTAATGAATTTTTCATTAATGGGGTACATTATACACCTACTATACAATAGATCAACTTATATGGTTTTTTTTCATTTTTGATTATTGCAAAAATTAATTACCCGATATCGAAAACTATAAATTTACTGGACTCATAAACCGTTTTGCAGCAATAATAAAGATATAATGAGAAAAATGCTCATCAATCATCATCTTCTAAATGTTCAATTGACAATTTACAACCACAGAAATTTAATTTCATTCGAAATACCTCTACCGGTCTAGTAGATAAATTGGCAATTTGTCCTTTGTCTGGTTTCCATAATAAACTCTATAAATTGAACTAAAACAATTCTAATAACAGTTACAAATTGACCAAGTTTTCAGAGTAACAGTAATATTGATTTATTCGGAGCATTTTGGTACACTGATTTAATTGTATATACTCTCTTTATTATTCAAATATTTTATATATATTTTTAAAGATACTTTTAAACCGAAAATGTAGTAACAATAATTTATTATTTAATAATACGCGTTAAACAATTACATTACAAATACATAAATTATTTTTTTTGTAATTATTAAACATGCATTTTATCTATTTAAATGCACATAATTTATATAATAACACATGAAATAAATGAAAAATAAAAATTATAAATATATAATCCAAGTATAAATTATTGACAGATTGAAAAAAATCAGAACTGTAATTATTTAAAATTTGCCTTTAAAGATAAAATTAAATAACAAAAAAAAAAAAAATGTTTAAGTGATCGTTTTATTTTCTTCTTATAAATACATAAGTTATATCTTTTGAATAAATATTACCTTGTCACACAACAATGTATAATACTATCAAAGCAATTTTTCTGAACGGCTTAAGATATATTTTGTCAATTATCTATATATACCTACCCTTGGAAATGATGCATGATAAAAACACTCCCACGTGACTTTTTATTGAGTGGTGTCATATATATATATATACATATATCACTCATGTATTGGACAATCTAAAGAATCATATATTTCAAAAATTATCTTCGAGAGCCAAAGGGTAAAATTTGTTGATATCAGTTGACGATATCATTTCGATAAACTAACTTTATACTTATAATAACAGGGTTGGGTGATATGTTGCGACGTCGGCCCAAGTAGTATTATTATTAAATTACAATAATAATACGCCTATACATTATTGAGAGTTATGAAATAATAAAGGTAAAAGTCAGATATTATTATCATTATGGCAATCATAACGAGATAATTTAATAACTAATTGCATAGTGATATATAAGCGAATAATGGTGTACAAATAAATTGCACCTAAACATAAAGTATTAATTATTTCAATATTATGTTGAGAATATATTTTTCATACTTTCATAGTATCGTTGTAGTGAAATAAACGTTTTATCAAAAATAATATTTATGAATTTTAGTTCCGTGAATAAAATCTTATAAGTTGTCACTGAAATCTGAAATTGCAGTTTATACTTTGAATCATAACCATTAGTTTATTTAATTCATTAAAATGTTTTTTTTTAGTTTTATATTTCCGTGAACAGATAGAATTTGTGCGTTTTGACTTTTTAGTGTAAATAAAAAAATATTTTTTTTTATTAAATTTCTCTGTCTATAACAAATATTTATATCTATGTCTTATTTTTTAATTTCGGGATGGTTTTACTGATATGTACGTAGAACTTTTCCATTGTTCCAAAATATGTTAATCTAAAACACCACCTTTGAGGAAGAAATAACATTAGAATTCCAAGTATATTTGGTAAACACAGAACTTCAATATACTTTTGTATCGAAAACCAATATAAATATAGAAAATAAGAAAATAATAGTACAGAAAACATTTTTATCTTATTTAATAGGTGTGTTAAATAAGTATGATTTACAATTTAAACTAAAATAATTTACCACACGTTTTTATTTAATTTATAAAATATGCACCTATTAATAGCATATTTATATCAATATTTTCTTGAATATTTTATAAAATCTACAATTAATGAAATGTATGTACTGTGTATCGTGTATTTTATCAAATAAATTATTCAGAAAATTATAACACCGAGGTTACTAAGTTTCCAATATTGTGCACTCTTTGTTTATATAAATTAAACCAGAAAAAAATATTATATCTAGATTTATGGTCAGATAAATGAACATAGATGTTTTTTGTTGAAACCGACCAATAATTATTTGAATTATTTTACAAAATATAAAAATTCTATTTTACATTTGCATAGTAGTAATAATATTAAGTTGTTCGTTCCATGAACATATTTTACTTTCACGGTATACTTCATAAGTTTTTTTTATTTTCAGATACTTACATTGTGTATAAAAATTAAAAATATTTTTAATCCATCGAGTGGGCTCAAAACATACGTTTCAATATTATATTTATTGGATATCATAAATATTATAACGAATTAGGTAGTATCCTATTACTTTTAGAACAGTTGACGAGAATATAAATATGCCGCCGACTCGTTTCCATTTGGTAATCATTATATCACCGCCGAGATTTCTCGGAAGCCGCGAGAATACGAAAACGCCATTCGTTTTGCTCAAATTCATTGCTTTAATATAAGTGAGAATTCTCCCCCGGGCGCCCGGTAATCTGGCAAACCGAGAAATGCCAAAAGGTGATATGTCTAAATAAGAATTTATAAGATAACAAAAGTATACGTTTTCGTCACTTTCGCTAACCTAAAATAATGCGACGAGAAACGACGTTTTTATAAAAATAGATGACTTTAGCACTGCAGTATACTGTGTCTAAAAGTCTAACCGACTTTGGACAGTAGTTTTTTTTATTTATAGAAATATATCATAATGTCTGTATAATATATTTCGGAACAATAATATTTCATCTATTTTTATTTTGCTGGAAGCGCCATATATTTAGCCGCTATTATGAATATGAAAATAAATTATAAGTAATAAATAAGCGACCCACATAAAATATTATCTCGATTATATCACTCGCCGATTTTTCACACTAATAAAAATAAACTGTAATCTCACGTTTTCTTTTGATTTCTATCGTAATTAACGGTTGATTTTTATTTCGTAAACGTTGGTTTTTTTCACGTTTATTTTTGACATTCTTCAAAACAATAATCTTCAAAATCGTTTTTAAGACTAAAAATTAATAAAGAAAAAATGTTTAAATTTTTCTCGGCCAACAAAAAAATTGAATTGTATTTTATGTTGAAAAGCCTAATGCTAAAATACCTGAAATCATTCAAATAGTTCAATCTGAAAAACATTAATTTTATACATTTTAAGTGTCTGTAAATTATGATTACAGTGACAACCGATAAAGTGAACCTATTACCTTTATTAAAGCGTATTTAATATGATAATAGTGGATTAAATATACGCCGAGTGTAAAATTAAAATTAGGTTTATTTAATTATGATGTATCTGTCGTCTACGTTGAAAAATAATTGTTGTTATTTAATGTCTTAGTATAATGTCAATCCCACGCCGTTGTAATAATATTATAATCTGTTGAATGACTTAAAACTAACCAATCCATGCTTCGTTCATTAATTTCAAAAAAGTTAAATTAAAAATTAAATTACTCAATTCAGAACACAGTTAAAACGTAAAACTTGGCCAAACTTAAAATGTTTGAATCGGGTAAATAATAATTATTAAAATATCCGAGACTAGAATAAATTTCACCAAAATATCTCGATTTTAAATGTATTTAAATAATAATTTGCGGGCTCGCAAAAAGATTTGCGTAATGAATTTGTTAAGTAAACATAACCATCGAGAATCGTATACCAGCTCCTCTAAAATCGGTATCTTTAAATAATTATAATTTATATCATCAATAGTTTTTAATGGTTTTGGGCATGTATATCGAGTACGACGTATAATAATTACTATTTACAAAATATCGTTCAAACATTTTAGATTTTATTTTTGTACTATCTGCTTAATATAATAGTACTCGAATATAAAATATATAATATTATAATACAATTTTTTAAAAACTAAATGCATACTACGATGTTTAATATATTATTATTCTCTTTAAGGTACTCGAAACGTGTTTTGGTAGGTATACCTACACGTCTTGAGAAATAAATTACTTAAAACAACAAACGTAATTTTGTTTAAAACAATTTACTTCGGTTAAATATTGCAAAAACCAGAGGTCGTCGTAAATCATTTCAGGAGTCTCGGGCAAAATCGAGGGAGATACGCCGTTTTTCGTGTACGTTGACGAGTGTGTGCGTTTAAGAGTTTATACGTGGGAAGTAAATGTCAAACATTTAAACTGCTTATATACATATTTTATACACGAGCGTGAAAGCATACACAGACCTGCAAAATACCAATTAATTCTAAAATCATTTTTCAAACTATGTACCTAACTAATTTTCTTTGTGTAAACTTTGTTTAAAAACATTGTTGCGGGGTACATATAGCGTGTTGTTTAATTTCGAATTAATTAATATGAAAACTACATACTGCTGTAATAGTTATGCAACTGAAGCCTCGTTTAAAAAAAAAATATAATATATAAACATTAATATTATAGGTTTTATTTTTTTTTATTAATAAAACGGTCAACTAGCGATTTTCAAGCTACTCGGCAGTCTTGTGAAGTACTTGAGTAAAAGTATTTGAGTAAAAGTATTCGAATACTTTTTTGAAAGTATCTGTATTTAAAATCAAATGCTATTTTTAAATACTTTTTTCATCTTACTTTATTTACAGAGACGCCAAATTTAAATAAAATAAATACAAATTTTACAAAATTGAGATTTTTCTTTATAATAATAACAATAGCTAGGTATTATGTCACATTTATAAATTACTAACGAGTAATGAATGTATGTATACTGTATACTGTATAGTGTATAACACTATATATTTATAGTACATTACATAGTTGTCCAAATATTATAGTATAGGTATTTGATGGTACATACACCAAAGACCAAAAATTGCTGCATTCTTATTCTAATTAATTTAAGTAAAACTCGATAGTGCTAAAATAAAAAACTAATTCACTTTACTAATAATTCAATTTATCTAAGAGGTCATTAGGCCAAGGTAAAAAGGTAAAACTCATTAAAAAAAAAAGTATTTGAAAGTATCCGTAAATACTTTTTAAAAGTATTAATTGTAATTAAATCTGTATTTGAATACTTTTTAAAAATATCTTTTACAAGACTGCTACTCGGTTTAATTATCGGCTGTAATTTCGAAACATTGGATACGATTTAATGCGATACCCGATAACGCATATTATTGTAAATAAAAAAGGAATAATGATATGTTGTGATGATTAATAATTGTGTTAAATTATGATAATATAACAATATTATATCGACTGAAGTGAAGAAAATGTCATACGATTATGATCGCTCGTAATAATCGCTACCTGCGGATGCATATTTTAATACTGCAAATTGTATAAGAGCACTATAAATTATAATCATTAGGGTTCTTTGTCGAGGCTGCGGTGCCGATTATTTAGTCGGTTGTCAAACACAAGTGTTCTGATAATTCAAAATTGTTTGATATAATTATCCGCGTCTCTACGGATGTCTTAAAATATGCTTCCCGGAAGGCTAGAACTCGATTCTTTGAACCGACGAACGGTCTTTATCGCACCCGATCGATCGATCTATACATCACATTGTATCTGCTCGAACTCGATCTACGACTCTTTTATCTCATAATTCCTTATTATTTCACTTCTGCACGTCCAGGTGTGGATCTGGGAAGGTGGGTTCTAATGGGGCCGCTTTATCCTCTCCCCTTTGGAAATTGTTTATATTACGTCTTAAAATATAAATGTAAATTGTTAATATTGTTATCAAATCTTATCTATAATATATTATGAAAATATATAAGTTGGGTATAGGTATCGTATATAACCGTGGAATTAAATGATTATTTTGTTATCTGTTATTTCACTGTCTTTAGTATTTTGATTAAATACCTATACGATAACTTATATGATCTTTGTTCGCTGTAGTAATGTAGCATACTACTATGTTCTACATATATCCTAAATATAATATAATAAAGCAATATCGTATTTTATACAATTTAATATTAGTATTAACTACAACGCTTGTATTTAATGCTTACCATTTTGGTGCACAGTTACTTTCGAAAGTGTGTAAAAATATAACAAATACAATTCTTATTGGGTTAGGGTTCTTTGTTGTGGCTGGGGTGCCGATCAAGTCGGTTGTCAAACACAAGTGTTCTGATAATTCAAAATTGTTTGATATAATTTTCCACGTCTCTACGGATGTCTTAAGATATGCTTCCCAGAAGTCTAGAACTCGATTCTTTGAACCGACGAACGGTCTTTATCGTACTCGATCGATCTATACATCACATTGTATCTGCTCGAACTCGATCTACGACTGTTTGATCTCATAATTCCTTATTATTTCACTTCTGCACGTCCAGGTGTGGATCCGGGGAGGTGGGTTCTAATGGGGCCGCTTTATCCTCTCCCCTTTGGAAATTGTTTATATTACGTCTTAAAATATAAAATTATGATTGTATTTTATTCTGAAAAAAATTTAGTCTCCACTCCTCTTCATATCAGTTTTCTTGACTGGTGGTCACATTTCTGCAACCTTTAACTTCCTGTATAAGCAATAATAAACATTGAAAATCTCGTCCACAACGCTTATTTTATTGACATCTACACATTTTATTTTTTTTAATTTCGCTAATATTGCTACGAGTTTAGTTATCTTATATAACCTTGGAATTATAAATGATTATTTTGTTATCAGTTACTTCACTGTATTTTTAGTCTTTCGATTAAATACCTATACCTATACGATAACTTATAATAATTATGATCTTTAGCATACTACTTTATTATTCTCCATATTATATCCCAAATATAAACTATAAAAACGCAATATCGTATTTTATACAATTTGATATTAGTATTAACTACAACGCTTGTATTCGGCGCTTACCGTTCTGGTGCACAGTTACTTTAGAGAAAGTGTGTAAAAATAGAACGAATAAAATTCTTATCTAATCCAACTATACACGTTTTTCTTTTACTTATTTGATTTGTAAAGCGAATACTCGGAACTCGAGTTTCTCATAGGCTATTACGAGATGGACCAGCTGCGAGTTGAGCAAGTCTCCTCTGGAGTCCCGAGTGTGGTATGGTGACCGTTCGGTGTACACTGGCCACTTGAAAAGAGGGTCGTATCGATCAAATTGTACTTAGTCCTGGATAGGTACTACGCTGATTAACCGGATAAAATCGTACACGGATCGAGATTTTCAGCGTCTCAATTCTGAGTAAACGTCAAATGAATGGACAAAACGAACTCACTGCAATATACTTTTGACACAAATTTACACTACGGCCAGACGACGTGATTTCAGTTCGATTTCAACGATCCTTTATTTTCCTATTACGTTTACGCCGTCCGCCGTTCGCGGGCCGTAAGACAAAATGGTCGGGACGAAAAAGAAATAGCATACACAAAAAAAAACGCTCATTCGATTCCTCAACTGTAACTTTTTTTCGCCAGTACAGCCATGACGAATCTCACACGAGCACACTGTCTACTCTATATAAGCTACGTGTATACTATCAACCAAAATAATATTACATATCACACAACGCTTTTCCCACATATTATTTTATTTTAGCTACATAAATTATTATATGGACATAATGTGGCGGTCTTATATAGAGGCCGACAACGTGGGTAGGTAACGATTTCGTTATGTATTGAACATTTTTAATTTGTGACAACAGAGTACAATTACTGTCCAATGTAGTAGTTGAAAAACAAATTACTTAAACAATAAATAAATAAGTTCATAATAATTTCCATATTAATTTCCGTACTCGTGACAAATTGTTATGACTTTCTGATAAATATAATACTTTAAAAACAATTCTAGCACAGTACGTTTTCGATCAAAATTGTATGTTATGATAATAACATTGTATAATAATTAATTATTATTTTTTTTTTTTTTAATTTAAAGAGAAATATTTTTTAGTTATTTCCTGCGCAGAGTTTAATTTTTATCATCTTCAATCATTTTTTTTTTTATTTTAATTATGTACATAATAAAAACTTTACCGACAAGTCCCAACGCTTAGAACTAAAAGAAGATGATTAACAACAACAAATTTTCGGTTTTTTTTTTATTTTTTGTTGTTGCTTAGTTGCTCAACAGCTACTCGAGTCCCAATAATTTAGTTATTTTTATACAATATTTAGAAATCTCTTTAATAGTTTAAGATACTTAATGAACAAAAATGAGCCTTTTTTCCTTCTAAGAATTAATAAAACAAAAAAAAAAACAATAATTTTACGATTACAATATTGTTGGAATACTATTATTATAGTGACACAGGTAGCAAATGGTTAAATCATTCTATAAATGAAATTGCGTAAATAAATAATAACCAATTCTATCAACGAAAAACAGTAGTGCACTTTACAATCAGTCGTCAAATAATATTATTTTAATAACAATAATGGTTTCTAGAAATTAATATTTATACCGTTCACTTAATTGTGTTATTACAGTTATATAGGTATAATGTAATGGAAAATATATTCATAATTCTTATTCGCTAACGATAGAAGTATATCTACATTGTTAATCAGAATTTTACCTTAACTCGTTTTTTTTATGGTTGATGATTTATGTAGTAAAATAAAAAAAAATACAGTTAAAAGTTGAAAAAGGTAATTTAAATATTTTGTTTGGTCTTCACTAATATAAATAGTCAATAGATGACAATATACTGCAGTATTCGTTGTTTTATGGAATAATGTAATAATATATAAATATTAAAAAAATAAAATTGTCCTACCCGATATATTACCAGATAGATTTGTACATTTAAACCTATATTGTTTGGATATTTTAAACTAGTTATTAAATACTGTTTTAACGTTTATAATTTATCAATAATATAGTACATGTATGTTGTATATTATAGAATGTCAGTTAGTTACAATAATAATAAAAAAAAAAAATTGTTACTTACAAAATACAGTAAACATAATATCAATATATAATTTAATATTTCTAATCATATGAAATATATGATTGCATCTCAAATAATTGTTTATATATTTAGATATTTAATACACTGGCTATGAGTAGGTTATTGTATACTGTGGCTAAACAGTAATTGCCGAGTGTACCTTATCATTGTCATTGAGAAGAAGGTATCTTTAATGAATATATTGTGTTAAATTTGATTTCGATGACAGTTAGCAAATCATTGTATAATTGTGTATAGGTAATACGATAAAAAAAACCATTCTGAGCGGAAAGCCGGAAACCACGATGGTTACCAATCAATAATTTTAATACCTAGAATGATATTAACATTTTCGTATTTTTTTGTTTTTTTTTTTTATTTTAAGAACCACTGAAAAATGTCTTCTTTTGACCTATGAAATTACAGACTAGGTCCAATTTTCTACCTGGAATTTCCCCCGAAGTTGAAAATCGGAGCTTTTTTTCAACTAGAAAAAGCGTCATCAAACACAAAAAAACATTTAAAAACATCATACATCATTGTAAAATCTATACGCCCGTCATTGCACTCTGTCACTCTGAAATGCAACCACAGTATTGGTTTTAGTGTTTCGATGTTCGATTAGGTCACAAATGTTCAATCAACCGTTAACCACAAATAATGGCCAATATAATACAAGTCAAATATAATACGAATTACACAATAGATGCGTATAAATAACATTTGATTTCATTTCAGAACCATCCTTAAAACTCAAAATACGAGTTATAATAATCGTTATAATAATAATAATATATATAATGTTTAACGTACTTAAATTGTGCGTTAACGAGTGATGTCAAGTGAAAACAAAAACAAAACATTTTGTACATAATTTAGTTATAATATTTTAAACATATTCTATGTAATATGATCAGGATTTAAATAGGCTTTTACAACTCTGTCTTAATGTAAATCTTTATCACATTGTTAATATTATGTAATTAAATAAATATTAAGAAGATGTATTCAAGTATCATCGTATACCGTTAACTAATCTACTGACTGACTAAGTAAGTTTGTGTGCAATAGAGTCGTAATCAATAAAAAAAAAAAACTTCCTACCAGTCTCATAATCTGATTTATGTGACCGACATATTTGAACATTTTTTGTCTATTTTATGATTACAGTTAAACTAAAATACCTATATAAAAATAAAATAAAAAAAAGTTTCTGTAAACCGTCAAGATTATATAGGTTTTGAGTTGAGCTGCCAATATATAAAACAAATTTTATTTTATTTTATAATAGCAGTATATACCGTGATATATATATATATATATATGACAAACGAGCTTATATATATATGTGCTTAACGTGGGTTTAAACTTCGGCGCGATACGTATCGATATAGAACGATGGTTTGGTTTTCCGTGAAATTATATCGTTTTACTTCTCCGCGGGCAGTTCGAATTCTATCTCGCGCGACTTCACAGGATTTCGAAAATTCGAACCCCTACCCACCGACTATGTGTATCGGGTGAAAACATCAAAGGCGGCCGATATAATGCCCGAGTAATGGAAATTATAATAATTATAATAATAAAAAGTAAAAACCCTCAGGAATAATCTCGAAACTAATTATTCCAAACACAAGGCGGCGGCGGAGATTACGGCTAAATTAAAAAAAAATAACTTTATACAAAATAATACAAATAATAACAATATAAATAATAATACAAATTTTGAAAAGTCCATTAGTATAAGACGTTATCGACGATACGCACGGGCACTCGGTGTTGTGAACAGATAATTTAAAAATTATTTAGACGAGATAACAGATAATGCGTTGAAAATTTATCTAGATAATATAAAAAGTAAAATGAAAAATAATTTATCAAGATAAAAGCTAAGTTCTTATTTATAAAACACATAACTATATACCTAGTTTTTAGGTTTTTAAAAACGTTATAAATTAAATTATAATATTTACACAATATACTCATAAACTTATATTTTAGATTATTTATTACTATCTATAAAAACACAATATTGATTAAATTAATGAATTTTAAAAAGAAAAAAGAATGTTCAATACATTTTCATATTATATTGAACATTTTAAATTATCCTTACACTTCATTTTATCGTTCAATCAACTTTGGACACAATTCATTGTAATAAAATAAAATATCAATATCAATATCAATATTGATCAAAATCAAGTGAAATTAATAAAACAGTTATCTGATTATTTGCAGCTAATCAGATAAAATAATATGTTTTATTTATCTAGACAAGATAGAAGGATAGTGTGTATTCATTTTATCTAGATGAGATAGAAAGATAAAAAAAATTATCTAGACAACGCACGGCACTGAGGGCACTGCGATATAGGCTGCAGCGTACTCACCACGACTAAACACCTGTTCGTAACAATGATTGTACCGCGAGATAATAATACCATGATAACACTAAATATACCTACACACAATATTATACGATACCCTATTACGACTACGCCTCTCGAAGCTTTCGAAAAATTTCCGAGCGGACGATAATATAATAGTTTATAAAGTTGATATTACTATAACTGTATACTGTGCGCTTCGCTCGCGTATCATTCTCGTCACGTATAATAATAACCCGCGCGCAGTGAACGTCCGGCACGTAGATTTTTTTTTAGTTCGAGTAAACCTGTGCGAAAAATAGCCACTTAACCGCGTTATCCCTGCTCGCGGATGTGTCACGCCTATACCGCGGTCGCGGTATTATAAGGTTTGACCTTTACGCCGCGTGACGTGGGCCCAACGCCGGTCGGGTTGGTTACAGATAATAATAATAATTCCGACGGACGCACTCGAAATGAACCCAAAACGACCGCGTGCCGTTCATCGTGTTCCGGAAGCGACCCTGATTGATATCTTCTGTCCGAATCGATAGAGAGGATGTCATCGCCATATATTTTGTTTTTCTCTCAGACCTACATAGATAGGGAAAAAACAGTCTTGTAAAATTATGATTTAATTATGATTGAATTTATGATTTTTTGAGTAATCTCGAGTAAAATCACCAATAACTGCAAACATTATAATTCGTCTGCTTAATTCACAATAATTATCTATCGTAACTCCAAAATGACGATTTTGAGATTATGATTTATTATTTTTAGAAAAAAATTAACTCATTGTTTAAAACCATCCTCACTCCGATTAGACAGTTTCTCCTCCATAAATCAGCTGTTAAAGTTCCGACGAAATTATCTCAACTCCAAATAGCCACCAACCAAGGGAAATTGTCGTATTTCCATAAATGTATAAATAAATGTATAAATTATTCAAAAAAAGATCAACAAGATCATAAATAATAAATTTAAACAATATAGTTATGTGTTAACAATGTTTTTAAATTAATAAAATGTTTTTTATTCTTTCTGAAAATAAGTAGTCATTTTTGAGTTACGGTAATATTGCGAATCAAGCCGACGGATGTAGAATAATATTTTTGAGATTTAGACAAATCGGTTTTATATTTTATTATTAAATGGCTGTATATTTGACTTTTAAAAAAACATAAAAAAATGTGTAAAACTTAAATAGATATTTAATTTTTTCGACACAATATTTAGAAAAATCTTTACATACGCTCAAAAATATTGCTATCTATAATTTTTGTGATGGGTGATTTCATTCAAAACTGCTCGCAAAGACATTAAAAAAAAAATCTTTTGCGTTTCTGTGAGGCACTCGGCCCGCCAAAGAGATACGACCAAAAGTGTGCTGACATCCTTCAGAGTCTAAAGTCGACGTGTCAGTGTGTGTGTGTGTGTGTCTGCCACACGAATTATAGTTTAAATTAATATATTTTTGTCACGGACGTTTTAGTACTATTGGGGAGGTACGCACGAGAATTATTGCTTTTTTTAAACGAACGTATTAAGACTGTTTTATGTCCGCCGTGGCGGTGGCGTAAGTATACATAATATAATATTCCAGCAGTAATATCAGTTGGATATTATTATAATATATACATTAAACAGATTTGTTTCGTTCGTACGATTTATCACGGATTAATTTCCACAATCTCCTATTAATGATTCATACAAATAATTACACAGTGTAATATTTGTCGGTGCTTTAAATTTGGTGTTATCGTGTTAATAAATTCCAGTTAATAACCATTATATTATGGTAATGTAGGTACAAAACAATATGTCGATTGATATCAATGCGGTAAAATTCTCACAGTGTCGTGTAGAAATACACAAACCGAGCATTCGCTCGATTTTCAGAACAATATTACAAAATACACGAACGTTTTTTATGGTATAATTACCTCGCATATTGTGAGTGCATATTAATTTAAGTGGTAAATTTGCGAGACATATATACGAGTACATCACTGAGATAACACGAATACGGTATTGAGGTATGTTTTAGAAAGTCATGTTTTAGAATGCCGAGTTTTAGAATAACCGAGTTTTAGAAACACTGTGTTTTAGAAAATAAAACTTTTAGAATTTCAATTTTTAGAAATTTATTTTTTATTTTTTGTTTACTCGTATATTATATACAGTGTTTTCTGATAATTATTTTATAATAAAAAATAAATATAATAATTGTTAATACTTAAGATTATTAGCAATAGCTCACAATATATAAATGCATCTATTAACTATTCGCTTACATATTTGCAATAAGTTATTATTCCGTGTTTCATTCTACTTTTTTCTCTTGAATACTTTATTTCAAATCAACGATTCGATTATTGCTTCAGTTTCACGTTGTTCTTTTTGGAGATAAATTAATGTATACCAAGGTAATTTTATATTCTAAAACACCATTTAACATTTTTCTAAAACACAGATTTTCTAAAAGTTTCACATTCTAAAATATAGATTTTCTAAATCTTGTCATTCTAAAACATGCACCCAAATCCACGAATACGTGTACGAATTTTATATCCGCGTGTTATCTACATATTATGTCAAAAATATAACTTGTTTATTTTCAAGTAGTCAGTTTCCTGTTTTTTATTTTGATCGATTTTTGAAAAGTTCTACGCGTTTATTGCACGCGCGAATACCTAAACGTCCTAAACTAATAATATGATGATATCGTATCATTTATTATACCCGCGTTCAAAAATATGTCTGCTGTTTACATTTTAAACGTAACACAGTAGGTAGTTTACTGTTAAAATGAAATGATCGTTTCTGAAAATGTTGTCTAAAATTAAACTAAAATAATATTTTAATACGTGATACCGAATCACTACGATGAAAAAACAATTATGATCACAATTATAATATTTTAATTTGCACCACGATTAAAACTAAATCTGATAAATCGGAAAATATATATGATTCGTAAACGGCTAATTGACATACAATTCCATTAAATTCGAATTTAAAAATAACCGCTTTTAAATATCACATGACGAGATTTGAAAGCGGTAACATTTTTATTCGCATATTATATTATAATTACTGTGATAAATTTAAAAAAGCATAAAAGTCAACACTATATAGTAGGTAATAATAGATCAAGAGCTTATATAGAGGACATCAATTATTTTTGAAGATAAATTCTGTTGTGTTCGGTAATACATATAAACCACTCAAATAAATTGAATTCTGATAGTATTTCTGAAATACATTGATTTCGTTAAAAAATAAAGAAAAACTACTAAAAACATCGTCTTATTTTCTTTAAATTGTATATAGCACGATCGGAATGTTATTTTCTTTGACAACGGAAAATCAATTAATTGCAATATTCTGCCGATCGGTAATAAGTATTAAGTTATAATAATAATAATAATAATAATAAATCTCTAAATGAATTGAGTTGATACTATAAATCTATTGTATTACTGTTATTAACCATGTTCATGAGATATGTTTTATTGTATAAAATCAACAATATTGAAATAATGGGTTTTAAATAATATGTTTATAAGCTATAATGGGCATTCCATAATATAATTTATTATAGTTGATTATTATTTAAAAAAATACTATTATTGCTATTAAAATACATTTTATTACAATGAACACTTTTGACACATAAATACACATTTTGGCCAAGCAGTGGCGCCGAGTACGCACTTAAGGTGGTGCATTTGAACCACCTAAAATTGTGGGTGGGTGGGTCTTGGGTGGCTAAGTAAACATATTTACCTAAGATAGTTAATACTATTACTTACAATAGTAAGTATAAAGTAGGTACTAGGAGTTAGGACCCTAGGTAGTGAGCGGTTTTGTGTCGTTCAGTGTTGAGGGTGGGTGGGTAGGCTTTGGTGAGAATTGAACCACTTATTTTTAGTGAACTCGGCGCCACTGTGGCCAAGTAATGTAATCCGCGGATGAGTATTTCCAACTAACCTAGAACACAGTATCATTGATGGTTAGGTTTTTTAGATAATATTTATTATTTTTCCAAAGTAGTGTAACCCACAGATATCCCTTACTGATGTAACCAACAATAATTTTTTTGATAGCCTGTTACTTAACGTAACGTCGTAACCCACATATTATACATGTGCAGTTATAAGTAATTAAACTGTGAATAAAACTTGCATTCTTCTATAATCCATTTCATACATACAATTACAAGATAAAGAGTTTCACAATAAGCAAAATTAACACAAAAAACTAATTTGGAACAAAGTTATAACTATTTTAGGGTCCCCTGTAAATTTTGGTTTTTAGAGGTTATGTCGGTTGGTCTTTCAATATTGACGATATATAATATTAATTATTATATATACTTGATGGATTTATTTTAATTTGTGTTTCATTTTAAATAATATAAACAATTAAAATCACATTTAAAAATGAAAATAACTATGCGACTTTTACAAAGTGAATTACTTAATTGAGTGAAATAAATTCTAATAAATAAGATGTATTTTTATTGGTCATATTTTAAGTAAACAATATATTAAATCAATGAAAGTATAAGTACATAGTGCGTGCAATTTTTTCACAGATCTTTAAATATTATAATATTTTAAAGGGCTAAAAACTACAATAAGTAAGTAAACGAAATACTCGTGGAGTTATAATATTTTAAATCAAAAAGTTATTGCTAACAACGTGTGTACGACGAAGCAAAGTACCTACCTACTAGTTTAGTTTTATTTTAACAATTGATATCAAATATATACGCGTGTACATAATATATATATTTTTTTTTTTGACAATAGAAGTCGTCAAATTTAAGTCCATGATCTAGCAGTAAAGCCAACAATGAATAATTCTCGAATAGTATAATAATAATTATAGTTTATTTGAAATATTTGGTGACCATGGAGACGGATTTCGCGGGGTTGACGAACAGTGCTCGTGCGCGTCACAAAATAGTAGAAACCTAAAAAAAAAAAAAAATCAAAAATTACTGCGTAGAACGTACTATGATATAAAGTTTTGTGCTGATCGATGGCCACCGAGGAGTCGCTGGGTGGTTTGAAAAAAAAACGACGAAAAGACACAATAGACAAACGATTAAAGTTCAGTCGAAACCACTTACCTATTACTACAGTAGTGGTGAGGTGAAAGCACTCGTCGATATCGCGATCACATATGAGAATCGTACGGATTATACGCGGCACGAATTACCGGTCGGTATATTATGATGTTTATCAAAGGCGTAATCTTTTCCGAAACGGATCGTGTGCTCAGTTTCTCGTTAAGAATAGGCCTTTTAAAACTTTGGGTTGGGAAAAATCTGGACGTGACTATATTGTTCCGGCGCTGCGACGTGCGCCGCACGTGTGTTCGGCAATCGGCGGCCATAACAATAATATTATGACCACGTAAGCCGCGCAAACGGGGGGGGGGGGCAAGCAGTGTCACGTAATAATGTTTTACAGTTAGGCAGGTGTAGGTACTATTAAAGTCGTAGTTTCGGTACGTATTATACAGCCGCAGTGGAGGCTCGTGGGGTTAATCGAAGGTGGCGGGGCACAAATATTTCCTCGTTTTCCACTATATTCAAAAAGAAAATTATCATTTAAAAACAAAAGGGCATCGGTAAAGCGTGACGATGTGATCTACCGGGCGTTTAAAGGTTTAGTGTGTGATCTACCGAGAAAACAGTAAATGACTAGTTAAGTAAAAATAACCAGAAGGTTCTTTACCTAAAATGGCAAAACCACTGGACTAAACAGAATACCAAATTAAACACGGTGAAAAACAATATCCAAGTATGGAAAAACCCCAGCCTAAATAGGAAGGATGAAACAATTTTGAATCGCCTTCGAATCGGACATACATTTGCTACACACAACCACCTCGTGGCCAGAAAAGACCCTCCCATATTATGCGAATCATGTGGTGTGGAGTTCACGGTCAAACACATAAATGTTTAATGTACACCGACTCCAGAATTAAACACCACATACCTTACCAATTAAGTGAAGCTCTACAACCAGATCTTCTATCAAACAACAACATCATCAACTTCCTAAAAGAAATACGTTTATATAATCTAATTTAAGTTCTTATTAAATGTAAACAAAATCTAATGAAAATTAAAAAATAATGGCCTAGTAGCTGATGGTTTAAAGATCAATAAAAAAAAAATAATAACTATATTTAATACATTTGAGTTTTTTGCGTCTACAAAACAAACGATACAATTATTAGTATTAGTCAAAATATAAATAATATAATATAAATTATGTTCGAAACATGATAATTGTTACGATATTACATATTTTTATGAAACAAAAACTCTTTTTTCGTACACACATTTTAGTGGCACCACCACATTTTTCACAATTATCGATTTCGCGATTATCAACGCTTTAAGAATGAAGTGGTTGAGTATATATTTATATTTTGTATTCCATATTATGTTATTATTGTATTAATATATTCTATTCCATAATATCACCTTGATAGTCCGAGCACTTATATAGGTACTATTTATACAAACAACTGTGTTTGATATTATTAAGGCCATATTTGTTTAGTGAAAAATCAAATAGAACACTTGATCGAGAACAATATTTAAAATTATAACTTAAAAGTAACAAATGTTTTTTTAGCACACCTTATTGCGTTTATCTTTATGAAATTTCCTCTAGGAAGGAAAATAAATAATTTAATTAAAACCGTGTCGTCAGGAGTGTTATTAGTTATACTATATAGTTTAGAATAATACTTTGTTATTGCAGTTGGCGCATTAATTAATCTGTTTTGAATAATATTTACCTCTTCGGATTTGGATATATTTTAATTTAGAACTATTTATTTGAATATAGGTGTACATTAGTTTGAACATTTGAAATCGAAATAATTAAAAATATTTTAATACAAGGATGCAATTTGTAGAATACTTTTCACTGAAATGTCCATGGAATGATTTGCAATTATTTGTTGTTCTGCATAGACTATTACAAATCTAGACGTACGCCCGTGTCGGTTATATGGAAATTTAAAAATATGATACGTAAATAGTACGTGTCGATAAAGTAGCAAAAGAAAAAAGCTCTTAGCAACTGCATATTGGCCGTTTCTGTGAATAAATAATGTCTCGAAAATCAAATATTTCAATAATACTTTTTCAGAACTTAAATGATAGCTCGTGATTTCGAAAACTCAAACCGTCGTCTATCTCGTATATACGCCACTTGTGCACTTTTGAATTTTATCAGTCGAATTTGAATCGGCTGCAATAAGTGCAGTGTGTGTGCGGTTTTCTGTGTGTATTTCGACGGACGGGGGTCGGGGCGTAACCGGCCGAGTTTTTGTCGTGTCCCCCCCCCCCACGACTTAAAGGTCGAGCGCGCTACTCGTGCAGTGTGCAGTATACCTCGTCGGCAGAGCGGCGCGGCTTAGGGAGGGTGTCCGGACGCGAAATTCAGAGCTTAAATGATAGCTCGTGATTTCGGAAACTCAAACCGTCGTCTATCTCATATATACGCCACTTGTGCACTTTTGAATTTTATAAGTCGAATTTGAATCGGCTGCAATAAGTGCAGTCTGTGTGCGGTTTTACTGTGTATTTCGACGTACGGAGGTCGGGGCGTAACCGGCCGAGTTTTGTCGTGTCGCCGGCCGCACATACAATAACACCGCAGTTTTAATGGGCGAAGGGATAATAACTTTGCGCCCCCTCCCCGACTATCAGGGCGAGCGCACTAGTCGTGCTGCAGTGTGTATACCTCGACGGCGCGGCGCGGGGAGGGTGTCCGGACGCGAAATTAAATTCCTCCGGTCCCACGCGGTGTATACACATATATATATATATATTCGTTGCCGTCCGGAAACTCCCAACGTTCTCCACTCGCACCGCCTCCACGCCACCACTCGCACCGCGCCTCCACCGCCCGAGACTTTTGACGCGATCTAACAAGATTTATAACCCATTATACGTTATTCCGTGTTAGCAATGCAAAACACGGTGACCGCGGCTGCCGCGCCTCCATTGTGTGCGCGCAAAATGCACTGTAGCACGCAAAGGACCGTAAGTCTAAGTCTAAATCGTTGTCGTCGTAGTCGTCGCGCCGCACCACATAACCTTCTATATAATATATATTTCCAAATAATAATCACCGGCCGCCGCCAGACGAAAAACGGGTTACACCCCCCCCCCCCTCCACCCTTTGACCTCCACGACGCGTGCTGGCCGGGGCTCGGATGGTGCAGGTCCTCCGCACGCGCCTTCTCTTTGTGCACTCGCACGCAGACCCGATTATATGCGGTCTTAATCATTCGCCTTCGGAAAATAACAATGGTAATTATTATTATACGAGTGCGTTGTCCTATTATATACGTTTTGCCGCCGTTGGCGATTGTGTGACGTCATGTGACGACGAACCCACACGTACGACCCCTCGTCAATTTATTACTATATTATACTTACATAAAATATTGTACGCGATTTACGTATATCCGTGTCACAGGCGATAAGATACGAGATATTTAAAACCTCCAACTATATATTATTATTTTATTTGATTATTTCCCCCGCACGATATATGATAATATTTTAATCGCAATCAGTTTTGTCGTGTTCGACGACTTCTACGTAACCGTTTTCTTGAATAGTTAAACACGTTTGACGAAAACATAACAATAATTATTTATTGTAGATTGAATTTCAAAATAACGATTTTTATTACCACTTCGAAAAACATAAAATTGGTTTCAGTTTATGAATAAAAACGCGGGTTTAAATTAATCACATATACCCCCGTGTTGTGCTCCGCTGCAAAAGCTTACTACTCGCAAAACGTATTGATTATTATTTCTAATTGAAATATTACGACTGCATAATATTCCCTTTAAGTATAGTAAGTATTATTTGATTGTAATATTTTCAATAACGGACGTGTTAGTCGTCAATTGAATTTTTGGTGTTTGGTCCGATGTAGTATATGAAAAATAATAAAAATTAAAATTAAACATAATATTATTTATAATTTATAATACAAGTGTAGAAAGTCAGAACGTAATGTTTTATACTATTTTTAATATTAAACTATATTAAAAATATTATAATAACTGTTGTTGGTTGTCATAACGACGAGCGATTACTGGAAAAGTAATTTTTCATTTAAATAATTCGAGCTTATAATTTAGAGTTTTAAAAAATATGCTAGCGCTGTAATTATGTGTAATGTCTAATTAACTTTTTTTTAAAGAGTTATTCAAAATCATATTGGCAACCGCGTAATATTGTTACGTGTGGCAATATTAAGTGATATCAAAATTGCCTATACAATGCGCCGTCATACATGTTTCTACAGCATCATATTATACGTTTTGTATAAAATGTTTTTACGATTTAGTTTAATGGAAAAAAAATCAATATCGATTTAATTACTTCTCGAACGAAAAAATAAAGGACGTCAAAAATTATAGCTTGTATTTAATTTAAATAAATCTTTACTAATTATAATAGAAGGAGAAAATAGTACGATAAATAAAAAAAAAAATGATTAAATTTTTCTCTCACTACTAATTCTTTGACCCTTATAATACAATTTGTATTTTATTACCAATTGGTATGAACTAAAAAAAATTCAGCCGTTAAATTTATTTATTAAAAAAAAACCCTATTAAAGCTATATGGTTTTTATTACGTTTTACTTTTATAAAACCGTTAGCTTCTGCACTGTTTACAGAAAAAAAAATGATGGTAAGAACTGCGAAACAATGTAGGTATTATTGTATATATATATCTACTATAATATATTATTATATGCACTCGATAACATATTTTTTCATAAAATAACAAATTCAGTAATCTAATTTATCGAATTCAATTTAATAGACTAATTTATTTATGCGTTATTCTATATAATAACTTGTAGAAGTGGTATTTAATCAATAAATATTTTTTTTTATCAGAACATTGATACAGTATACATAATAATTATTGTTATCTGTTATTTAGGTTACAATTTATAACACACTTTACTTTTAAGTACACAGGTACACCTGTCTTATTTTGAATTATTCAGTGTACATATTATATTGATCAGTTTGTTTAGGTACATGTTAAAGGCCGACTATGTCATGCGTGAAATAGTAAATTATATATTCCTTTTCATATTATAATGTAAATCAATTTGATGTGGAAGTATAGCGTAACACATTATTATTGTTACAATATATAACGTTTATATCTATCTTTTGAAAATAAATTGTGTTATAAAATCAAAAACATGCCAAATATTTTAATCAACGTTTTAGCTATTTCAGTCACGTTACCTATCAATTTAATAGCTACGGAAACACATAAAATGGAAATGGAAAAATGAAATTTTGCATTTCACATCGTGCGTTTAAATGTACCTGTATAATAATAATAATGTCGGAGATATTTATTTTGTAATTAGTGTGATAAATAAATATAAGTGCCAATAAACTACGAAGGAAATGCCTATTAATCTAATTTGTAATGATGTCATTCAACACTCAATGTAAATAAAATTACCATCATAAATTGTAAATTGAACAAAATAAAATTTAGGACTTTTACCCTTGTAAACACTTAAGACACACGATATTTTTATAAGATTTCCTTGTGTATGTTTTTTCATATACTAGAATATCTTTATTAAAATGATAAAACGGGAAATTTTCTATGGATTTAATAACAAAGAAATGTCTTAAAAGTTGAAAAAAAAAATAATAACTTATGTTTATTATTGGTATTTTAATCATATTTTATATAGACAATAGACTATTCATATGATCGTATTACAAGCTATATTATATTATAATATATATTATATAAATACTACTATTTACAAAATAAGCAATATCCTTTTGAAATATTATAATCTTGACCATAAAAATTATTTCATTAATTATAATAATTTATCACCAGAGGGGGATGTTACATGTAAAAACGGGAAAAAAATCTGATAGGTAATATAAAAACGTCACGAGATGAGTACTTAAACCGAATGCACACAAATGTTTAAAAACATAGTTATCGGTGGAGTTAAATGACGAAAAGTTCAATTTTAGTTTCGATAAAAAAAAAAATACTGAAAATAACGTTTCGTTTTAAAACGTCACGTTCGTAAATCACTACATTTCAGTTTTTTTTTTTTACAAATAGCGTCATTATATAGATAACAGTTCGAACTCAACTCGGGTAATTCACTTGTTGATATAATACAAAATAATATTATCGTCGTTCATCAGCACAGACATCACAGACATTAATCATCGTTTAAGTAATAATATAAATCTCGCATAGGACCATAGTCGTCGTCGAATCGCGGTAGAGAGACGACGAGATGACCGAATTGTGCATAAATTAGTTGCCCGCGGAACACTTTGCTACTACTTCGGTGTAGTGCTTAGTAAAATACACTTATGTTAATAATTATTGGTATAGTCCAGGGGTCGGCAATTAATTTATATGGCGGTCCAGATAATATTAAAAAAAAAAAAATTTCGTGGGCCAAAAAAATCTTAAACTTAATTTTATCATTAATGTATTTATTTTTTAAGCCGTGACTGCGGCACGTTCGACAACAACACAGATAATCATAAACCGTTATTATTATCTCAGAGCCTAATGAAATCAATTTCAATATTATTTAATTTTTGTTATGAAGGGAGGAGGATTTTTGGCGGTCCAGATATTTCCCTTCCGCGGTCCACCTATTGCCGACCCCTGGTATAGTCATTTCGATGGGGGCCTGGGAATCGGGCCACAATGATCATTTTTTCAAAAATGTATACGATAATAATTGGATCACTTTTTTTAAACGATATCTCATTATCGAATCCAGTAACCAGAAGAACTTCGAGCAGAAGACGTGTATAGGTATTAAATTCAGCAGTGTAAGATGCACACTATGCACCTGAAACACAAGAGTGAAAAAAAGGTCGGCGAGTGAGAACCACATTCCTCTGCTGTACAGTCGAGTGGGTCACTTCCACGGATGTGTTAAATTTGAATTAATGGAAGAAAAAATTGTATACGAAAAACGATTCTGAGCGAAGACTGTCTGGTCAGTCTACATAACTAAGCGAATTTTAAGATATTTTTGCTATTAAAATAATTCATTTTACTATTAATAATACAGTAGGCGAATACATTTTTGCATAAAACATTGCATTTAAAAATGACATCGAGTGTAAAAATGATAATAATATATTTTAAAAGTTTCAAGTACCCGCGAAAAATATTTTCAAATTACAACGAAAAGACTAACATCGTTATTCTTCATTTAAATATCTAATTTCGTCCAAATTTAAACTTTAAATGTCTATAAAAAACAACCATGTGAATATATATTTTTTGATTTTTTGGTTACACTATTAAATACTTGAGAAAGACCTTGTTTTAAATTGCCAATCCTGAGCTATGAAAAATAATAAAATTATACATTTTTAACTACGAAATAATTTGCGAACATTCGAGATTTTGATGAATTTGGGCAAAATTTGAAGTTTAAATGCTTATAAAAAAAATCGTATCTTAATGCATTTTTAATGTTTTTGATCTGCTAATAAAACAACTTATGAGGAACTTTGTATTCAATTTTCAAGCATTTTGACTCAACAAACATTTTTTATCAATATTTAAAGAAAAAAATCTAAAAAACCAAAATTCTCTCAGACCTACAAGACTCGAAAAATTTTCAAAATATTTTTATAATTTTTCGGTCTATAGAAAATGATAGTCACAACATTTTGTGAAAATGTCATATGTCTACTGTTATTGTTTTTGGTGTTACGCCAAAAACAAAATCGATTTTGTCAAAAATTGGCTTTGCGTAAAAATTCCAGTTTTTCCCTTAATTTGTTTGTTGTTGTTCCCGACGCGTTTGAAAACTATTGGGAATTTTTTCTTTTGATCCCTCCAATGTACGAACTTAATTCACTTTCCTACCGGAAAAGATTTCGATGAAGAAAATCTAAGCACTTTTATACTGCCCTCAAACGTGATGACACACATCATTGTAAAATCAATATACATTCCTCGCTCAGCTCAGAATCTAAAATATGAAGAAACGAAAAAAAACAGATTTAAATTTGTAACATTTATATGGCACTATTTAAAAAAAAATTTGAGTGTGTGCCATCCACTACGCTCTGGAGATGTGAAACTTCTTATGTGAATTAATGGTGAATGTTAATTAATTAATTAGTAATGAATTTTAATAATAACGTTATTTATTTATGCTTTTATTCAAGATAAAAGAACAGCTGTTAGTCGACAGTTATTTATACAACAGCTGTTTATTTCGTGACTCTAATTCGTTAGATCACGTGACCTCAGAGCGTGACTGTCGAGCGTCACTCAACATTTTTCGTAACACCCTCGCATAAGAATTTTCACTTCAAAAATTATTGTATTCTTAAGTAATTGAAAAATCAAGCTAATAATTATTTTACTAATTTTATGTGCCCAGTTTTATATTTCATGTTTATTCGAAAATAATGTCAAAATTACTAAAAGTTACTGTAACTAATATAGTATGTTATATAATATTATATTTTCGTATGTTTGTGGTGGTGTGGTGGCCCTGCAATCTCCGGGACTCTTTAAAAATATACCTAAATTAAATTTGTATCCCAATGTGACCAGCGGCGTGGTAATAAAATGTAAATTAATATTGTATACGCGAGGCAGGTATAGATATACAATGTGGGGCCCGATTACCGACCGGCAAATTATTTAATAAGAGACCGTCTGATGTAAGCACAATAATATCGTTCCGAACACGGACAACAATTATTATTAAAACGGTGACAGATGATATTATTATCGGTACAGGATTCATTAACATAATATTATAATATACGAACCGTATATAGTCAAATGTGACTGGCGCGGTGACTGAACGGCAAAATATGTTTTTGTATTATTTATAGTCTGCACTCTGCACCCGGCCGATCGCGAACAGTGCGGCACAGTCTCACTTGTACGGTTATTATTGTATTATTATTTTGGGCGAATTCTGAGCTACACTCTACGCGAACGACGCGTTATTATTATTATTATTATATAATGTCAATTATTCTGTAACCACTAACCTGTAACCACACACACACACACGTGTGCACCGCCGCCGCGTATTCTCGATCGAACCAGATTCCGCTTTGCCCGCACCTGCGAGACGTCTGTAGTAAACGGTTTTGTACGGAAGACCCACCCGGAGGGGGGGGGGGCGAAGTCAATATCGAGACGACGTTTTCACTCTCGTCGTCATAATAATATTAAAACGTGAACGTTTTACACAGTAGTTGTAAAATATATAAAAACGGTCATATTGTTGTCGTCGGGGAGGAGCACTTCTTTAGAAACGCCAAAGATTCTCGGAGGAACGCGCCATTGTGAGCACCGGCGTAGTTTGTTCGGCATGCACTTACAGTTCTTTACGCTTTACTTTACTCCGGAGTGATTTTTTCGAGTATAAACGAGCGCATATGAGTAAAATCCAAAAGTAGTTTGAAACCGTGGTGTGATTTCGGAAATCATAGTCCACAGACGTCATAAAATCCTAGGCTAGCCGAGCGAGTGTGATATTTTTCAGTTCGATTGATTAACTTTTGATTTCAATTAAATCCAAAATTTAATTATTATTAAACACTGCCTTGAGCTAAATGAAGTCAAAAAAATACAATAATTACCTCGACTTCACTCAAATTAAAAAACTGAGTAAATTTTCAAAACAAATATTATGTCATGAAGTATATTTTGAAACAAGTGTTGATATAATATATCTATTATGAATGTGGATATACATATATTTTTTATAGATGTATTTTATGAACTCTAGTCATGTTTTGATTTAAATTCCGATGTCAATGTACCGAATAATTTTGTGTCGCTCAACACTTAGGTACAACATTGCATTTCCAAAATAAATATTAGGTGTTTTAATAAAATGTATACAAGTGTGAATATAAATTAATAAATAATATTGACAAAATACCTACAAAAACAAAAGTTTGGAAGTTTATCCCGACCAACTGTAGTAAATACTGAGTACCTACTATTTACATAACACGGCAGAGATATTATAGTGAGTGGGAAATAAAAAAAAAAACTGTACAATATTGGTGCCACAATATTTATTATGATTTATGTACATATTTATTGAACGGATACAATTCATGATAGGTAATCGTATTAATAAGTATTATGTGCCTTGGAAGCTATTAATAATGTCATTATAATAGCGATCAATATGTTTCAACTAAATTTCGAGTAATTAATATGATGAATAGGTTTTTGTCTGTGAATAAAAACACGCAATTCATCGTTATAAAAATGCATAACACAATTTATTTTATTATACTATTTTATACAATCTACTGATTTGAAATTATAAAGGGTAATGATCAATAATTAATATAATTCAAAATTAACTTGATAATATTGGAAACATACACAACACAATAATATGTTTACTTTAAGTTAACGTAGAGTTAAATTATTAGTCGACTTAAAATAAAGTCAACGAATCATCAAACATGCAATATACCTATTTAAGATGATAAGTTGAAATCCACTTAATGTTTAACTATATTAACTACTCGTCAATATATCCAGAATTGAATAAATCTGGTTATCTCATCGACGAGACCAACAAAATGTAATATGGTACCTATATCAAAATAATAGTTGTATTGTTTGTCGTGAAACAAAAGTGTGACGAGGAGCAGGATTCGTTTTTCCAAGCGTTGAATGTATTTTGCATCTAAAAATATTGTACTACAACAGTTTTATAACGATATACAAACGCATAATATTATGTACTAATGTACAGTTCCCGAGAATTCAATTTATAACCTCAAAATGCACACGCTCCTGCTTAGGTTCCTGGCCCAATAACGAGTGTCACGTGACGTACCTATCAAATACACATCAATACGAGCATTGCGGATACGTTATTTCATAATATTTTATTGCGATTAGAGTATCTGAGAGATATTCGTTTTTAAATGTTAAGAAAATATTAGATAACTGTTTCGCTGATACACGATTCGGCTATCGAACGATCGAGAACGTTATGCATTTTTTGGCAGTACGATTGAGATGACGCTTGAAATTAACCAAGGACTTAACGATGACCCAAAACACCAATACGATCGAGAACGAATTTAAGTCGCTATATCATTTTTTTTTTTTTTTTTTGAAATGAAAATATAAGTCTAATAGTGAAAAATATTTATAATGATAACACATATTGTTAAAATAATTTCCTTATAATAATACATTTCTGTAAATAAAATAAACAAATAAAAGAAAAAAATAATTTACGTACCTAATCTAATAAAAACACAATTATTAGGTTTGTAAATACTAGTTTGACATAAATTTGGAACAATTAATATCCATCGTCATAATGATGAGGCCTGTAACAATTATTTACAGGCGACATTCTCTCGCACCTATCTAAGTTCAATACTTCGATAATAGTGTTCATTTTACTTTAGATTCCAATAATATCTGTGAATCCGATGAAAGCCCGATCAACAAATTATTAAATTTGGCAACGTTGCAAGAAAAAAAAAATTTGATCGTTCTCAATCGTATTGCTAAAAATGACGTTCTCGATCGTATTTTACCGCACATGTCACAGAATGATAATATGATAACAGGTACGATTCAAAGCATTTTGTTTTTCTTTTATATTTTTTTAAAGTAAAATCTAAATTATACATTAAAATGCGAGTTGACAACCTCGTGTAATGAATGGCCGTGCAAATACTTGAATATTACGAAACATTTATTATGGACGAAGGGTGTGTGAAAACTAACGTTCAAAATAAATTTGACTTTTTGTTTGTTCGTAGTTTTACAATAAAACTTTGCGCTAAAAAAAACTCATAAATATCAATATACAAGTTAGTTTGCAGAGGGTCTTCTCCTTAGTCATATTTATTGTCTCTTGTTTTTCGTGGTTTTCAAATATTCATTTTGTGAAAGCCGCGGTTCAATGACAAAATATTACTATTGAAAACCATTTAGGGAATTTAAAGACAATAAGAACCTACCACTTATTCAGATTTAAATGAAAAAACATTTTATCAATTATTTTATAAGATTAATTTTAAAGTACCTAACAAGTTTATCGAGTTTATCATAATACGAAAAATAACTTAGTAATATTTATATAGGTTACTTCAAATTGAATCGAAATTCATTATTGGTATAAATGGTTTTGAACAATAAAATTAAAGTTTCAATCGACTACAACTTATAATTGTTTTAATAGTATATAGATATTTAAAAGTCAAACCGATTTAAACATACTCATTTACTATTATCAAAACATTTTATTTGTATTGTATATTATCTTACTATCACGCGAGATAAAGATACAAATATAAACTATTCAATTTTTTACATTAAAATGACTGATAAGAAAAAAACCTAGAACACGTCATATTGTTTATAAATTATAACACGACAATATAGAAATATGTGTTTTCTATGTGTTTAAGGAATTATTTTACAAGTACCCGTGTCCTGTGATATTATAATATTTGTGTGTTAAATCCAATAAAATTAGCCGAATGTGAGTCTTATCTGCTGTAGGCATAATTAACGCGTAGTATAATAATATTATACTAAATATTATGTAACAAAAGTTTCACCGAGACCCTGTTTTACAATATTTTAGTAGAAACACGATATTATACGATAAGTTATAATAGAATAAATTACCGTGTTTATAATAAAGCGGCTGTTCCTGTGTGGCTTAAACTAACTACGCGTGTATCCCTGAAATTCATAAATCACGAAACGACGATATATTATATTATAATATAGACTATCGAACATATTTTTTGATATGAAAAAACGTTTTGTTTCAAAACTAAAAAACCGAAATAGATCGTAAAAACTGCAAATTGCCCTTAAAATTAAAATATAAAAAATATGTTTCTCTAGTCGTACTTTGAACTTCCCCAATTGTGTATAATTATTAAACATAAAATATAGTTCAAACGTAATTTATGTTTAACCAATCGCATACGTTTCGCACATGACGTGTAAAAACATAGTAAAGTTTATTAAAATAATGTTATTCTATATTGTTGTAACTACGCACAATACCTAAGTCGCGTGATGGTTTCGTTTTTTCTTTTTATTTTAATATAATTCATTTCGAGGATTTTTCTACATTTTCAGTCATCGGAGAAAAAAAACAATTTATTGGAATTGCGGACATTTCCTAGAAATGTTTGTTATTATAAGTAGTATCAAAACAACGCGTATTACGGTAAAAGTACGATCGGGTTTATTATGTTGTATTAAAATTCAAAAGTAATAAAGAAAAATCGAGAAAGCGTCTGTTGTTATTCCCATGCATATTTTGTCGCAAATTAATATTCCGGAAACAGGTCTGGGTTTTTTTTTTTTTTTTTAATAGTCGATTGAGATCAAATTTTTTTTAGAAGAATTATAGATACCAGTGATTTTCAACTCGAGTAGTGAATCCACTTTTCCACTTTTGGAAATATTATGATATAGATCCATAATAAATGTTCATAATATGTGCAACCTATATAATCTTTATTTTAATATTTTATCTATAAAATTACATTTTAATATTTTGTTTCCCGCATTAGATTTCGTTTCTGTATTTTTACCAGAAATTGCATACGAAAACATAATAACTTTACATAAAACAAATAAATGTTTTTCGTGTTCATCAATCATCATCTTGTAGTTGTCGAGTGGGTCTTTATAATAGTGCCTATAACGTGTACAATTTAAATTTAATAATATAAAATCGTAGTACCTTAAGAAAAACAATTCTGAGCGAAGACAGCATGCGGTGAGCGTACATTACTAAAGTATATTTATAATATTATTGCGATTAAAGTAATTTATTTTAATGTTAGAAATACAACAGGTTGAATTCATTTTCACCGAAAGCATTGCATTTAAAAATGTTATTGCGTGTATGAAAAATAATAATAATATAATAATACAGTTATACTGTATACTTCAACATTTTCTAGTTCCCACAAAAAATATTTTTAAATTACAACAAAATAATTAAAATACAAATGATTGTGTGCTTAAAATGTTTAAATATCTAATTTCGTTAAAATTTGTACTTAAATTTATAATTAAAAATTAGATTGTTTGGTTACAGTAAAGACTACTTATGAGAAATCTTGTTTTAAAACTTCAATAGTTAGCTATAAAAATTGAACATTTATTTTTATTTTTTAACTACAAAATAATTTGCAAATTTTAGTGAGTTTGAATAATTTTGTCAACAATATTAACATTAAAATGCTTGTGAAAGGAGACGTACTTATTCACCTTTGATGTATTATATTTTTAAACTTTTTGACCTAACAATTCATTTTTTATTGACATTTTAAATAAAATAAAAACAAATTGAAAATTTGAAGTGTCTATGGGTTGCTCAAAAAGTGTCAAAATATTTAGAGAATGTTAACTTATGTGGAAAATGGTTATAAAAACTTTTGGTGAAAGTTTAAAGTATCTACGGTTATTTGTTTTTGAGTGACTGTATAATAACAAAATCTGGTTTTGCTCTTTTTCTTAAATTCTATTTTTCCCCGAAGCTTTTGAAAATCACAAGGAATTTTTCATTTTGCCCTTTCAAAAATACCGACTACATCCAATTTTCTATCAGAAAACACCGCAAAGTTGAAAATTAAACTATTTTTCCTGAAACTTTTTTTATTCACAGAAATGAAAAAATAATACACTTTCGTCATTGTAAAATCAATACATTCATCGCTCCGCACTGAATCTAAAATGCTGAAAACAACAATGCATTGCGAAGTGGATATTGAGAAAATGTTTACACTAAACCATATTATCCTATATTGATATTTTTGGATGTAGGTGTCCTTTATACAAAACCTACTGCAGAACGGAGTCTTACAAAATTTAAAATATAACAAAACGCGTAGCTATATGACGTATCAAAGTCGTTTATCTAGTTAAGTTTTAGAAAAGTTTAAAATAAAACAAACGTATTAGTATAAGTTATACGTCGGATAATGCAGCTACTTCGGAAAATATAAAGTGTTAAGGAGAATTTTTGAATTTTTTGTACATAAAATTACGTGTACCTACTTCAAGTGTAATATTAAAGGGATAAACTTTATTTTTAAAGTATTACTCACTTATATTATAGTTATCGATTATTGAATTATGTATAATTAAGAGAATTATTATACTTTAAATCAAACATAAGTATATAACAATAGTCATCGATATGATTTTTTAAGCAAAATATTAGTTATGCACGATGTCCCCTGCAGGCTATAACGCGATAAAAAAATCATTTCCAGACGGAAGGGGCCAGAGGATTACTGTTTGCGCCCAAATTTCAGGCCTATCCACCCGAAAACCACCGCCGCCCCCCTCGGCCGACCTAACAAGTGCCCAACCGCGGTGCTCGTGCCTCGTCGAGTTGGGTGTGTTGACCAGTTGCCCCCTATCGCTGTTATCGGGATTTTAAAAATATACCAGTTAGGGCCCTCACATGTTAATATATACACGATTACAATATATAGGAGAGGTAAGTATAAAAATAAAGTAAAATAGTGTAAAATGATAGAAAAAAATGCATATGCTTGAAATTATATACATATACCTACTTTGTAATAAATATAATATATTACACAAATAATATGGATAAAATGAAAGTCGTATTAATAATAATAGCCTACTTGGTGCAAAGCGAGGATTTTACCATAACGAGTAATTTTAAACGCGATTAAGTCGATAGATATAAGTAACGAGTAACGATAATTTATTATTATATTAGGCTTTATTATAGCAAAACATAATATTATATCTAATTTTTTTTTTTTTTTTACTAATTATCACATTGAATGCCACATAATAATTATAATATTTATTATTTTATTGACTATTGTATTCATATATTTTGTTAGTAATCATTACAAAATACAATATTATACGGCATTTTGTTTATTATTTGTATATTTACCTCCCCTATTTTACGGGATATAATATATTGCAATCGTGTATATAATAGCATATGGGGGCAACCGGTACATTTTGCTCTAGGTAGTTTGTTGGGGGGAGGGGGGGAATTGGTATGAAATAGGTACTTTTGGTGGCAACTGGTACATGCCCGTCGAGTTTATACGAGCGTCGCTCGATTTTGATTGCAGGAGGTGTCAATATTCGTTTTTGAGAAAAAACTGGCAGACAAGCTGCACAAGCCCAGGCGGAAGGAGACGGTGACGGAGATACTGAAGAAGAGCGTGCACTACTTGGAGATGCTCAGGCAGCCCAAACTCATACTGAAGGTGGTGCACTCCGTGGAGGACTGCAACGACACGCTCGCGTTCGCCGCCGAGCCCGTGATCGCCAGTCTGGCCAACATACTGGCGTACCAGGCGTCCGTCGGCGGCCGGGCCGTCAACGGGCCGCCGTCCACCGGCGCGTCCATCATCACCGCAACGGCCATGCCGCGGCCCGCGCACGCGAGGGAGTACAACTTTTTGGACTTTGAAATCAAGTACGGCATCAGACAGGTGAGTCGGTTTTCGCGTGCACGCGGTTTGGCCGCGTTTCAAACGTATTATAATCAATACCCGAGTTCACAGCGAGCGCCTAAACGGCCATAGTTATAATAATACGTTTCTTTTTTTTATAATTATATTATAATAACCGCGACTGGTTCGATAAAACAAAAAGCACTCTGACCTGACACTTTTTTCAAAAAAAAATTACCGCAATTAATTCGCACACGAACGCTCGACAAACGTGTAATTATAATTTAATATTTTGAATATTTTGTCACCAATATATTTTCAGCAGATTAAACGATATTATATTATGTGGTTTTTAAAATTCTTACGAGATAATATCTATAGGAGCCAAAATATAATATGCCAGCTGACAACTAAAAATAAATAATTAAAAAAAATTCATATTAATGAACCACTGTTAAAGTTTAGTTTGTTAAACTTAAGAAAGTAAAAAAATATAACGATTTCTACACGTCATATTAATATTATGTATTTCACTCTTGAAGTTGCCAGTATTAAGTTTCCTCTGTTTTTTTCATTTGTAGGTACTGTAACCAATACTTGTTGATCGACGATCGCCAGAGTACGGCAACGTCATGTAATAATATTTGATAACAGGCGTTGGATAATGAAGCGAATTTGTGGTTCGTAGTCACACTGACAAATTGTACTTTTTTGTGTTTGGAAATATTTGTAAATTTTATGAATTCTTCACAAAATATAGACGACGGCAATCAAACCATTGGTCAGATTTAAACTGTTTTTATTTGAGTATAATATTTTCCCAGCGTACACCGACTGCACTCGTAATAGTGTTTACTATAGAATTATATTAAACATATTAAATCAATTCGTATAATATAATATATAATTATGATCATATATTCATTATGATTTGCATATCTCAAGTCTGCATCCAACACATGTCGATGCGCATGACTCTTATTACTGACATTCAATCAACAAAAAACGTAGACTTTAATACTGTAATAAAATATTATTTCAAATTACTTCTCAGTATATAAATTCCTGGCATGTTTTAAATGTATGAAGCCTAGAGATCGATACATATTCTTTATTTGAGTCATTACTTGAATTCTAAAATACCTAAGATATATTTTTAATGCCATCGTTTTCTAAATTAAATTTGTAATTATTATATACGCCTTCGATACAATTGATCAATAATAACTTAATCCTTAACGTTACACAGTAAAAACAATCATAGTATACTACAAATTAAATTTATCATTAAAATAAAATAACTTAAAATATTCAAACAATAGAAAATTGTATTTTATAATTAATATATATTAATAACCACTATTATCTCAGTCTACCTTTTTTAATTGCCTAAATATTAATGTTTTACTGAACACAATGTGTTATATACAATATATTGGCATTACTTATTATCTTTAACACATATTTGTTTTATAATATCCATTTAGATTACATTTTTGGAACAAAAATGTTTTTTTGTATTTTAGAATAAAATAAAAAAGCCAATACGATTTTATCGTTAAATATTTGTTTAATGTTTGGATTTCTCCGTCAGAATTAAACTCTTTAGAATTTTGTTAAAAGAAAATCTTTTAAAAAGTATTTTAATAGATACATTAGTTGTTCGTTTTAATCTAAAAGTGATTTATAATTTACTTTTAAAATCTCATATACCTAATTGAATTAAATGTATAATATTACTTAATATTTTAGATACTGATCAAACATTTACAAATTTTTCGTGCAATAAATATTCCTACTTTATCCTAATTATTTAAAAATGTATGACCCGTGTAATAAATACAACTAAACGCTTTTATGAAATTCGTAAAAACCCGTGGGTCTAATGTGCACATTGCTGCTGCCAACGCACTTTTTATTTTTATGGTGTTACGGCCTTTTCGTGTTTTTTTTTCACATTCTGCTGCTGTCATTGACCTAATAAATAATTATACTAAAAGTATGATGATATTTACAACACTATTCATATAATACATATTATTAAAATTTACGATAATACTAAACAGTTGAAAATATTTAACTACCTACCTACTTCACCACGTTAACAATGTGATTTTTAAACTTGGCTATAAATTAGTAAAATTATTTTACCCTTACGATTTTATTTTATTTGGTGAAAAAAAAAAAGACAATAATTCTGAACACTTGGTCTACACAGAACACGCTGTGATATTAGAATAGTACCTAACTATACTTTGTGTAACTTGGAGTGACAATTATTGTTACCGACAAAGACATTCTAAGGCCGTGCATGTCCAAGTGATTTTTCAAAGATAATATCACTGTAGTGCAGTATAATAACTCAAAAATTACAACTTAGATGAAAAATAACAAATATCAAAGATGACAGGCTGCAGATCGAGCCAATGCGAACAAACGTATGAATCGATATGAACGCGAACGAGTGCAGCGATTCACAATCAGAGGTTCAATATTTAGAACGGCGAAGTTTATGTATATTAAAAATTGAATTGAATAATGTTTAAGCACTGGATTTGTGGTGGACTTAAGTCTTCTTAGAACTTAGACAGTGACGGAAATGGATCTGACAAGAGATGATCCACAGTGACACTGTCTTATGTGTTCTCCGGGGTTTAGGATTATTACAACCATTTGGCTGTTGTTCGCTGGTTCCGATGGGGATTAAAGTTGATGATTATTTTTAAACTTACATCAAGAATTTACAAGTTGTGTTATATTGGAGTACTGTTAAATCTCTACAGAAATCTGTGTGGGAATTCATTCACACTTGGCCACAAAGTGGACGAGAGTTTTAAATATAAATTTGATAGAGAACTGCGTATCATACGTCGGGGGCCGTGACAACAAACTATTTTAGAGTATTATAAGGTTGGAAACAATAACGTTTTGTTGATTTTTATTTTGTCGTTTTGTATACTTTAATGTTAGGAATATTTTAATTGAACGACAAAAGTTACTCAAAAACGCTCAACACCGCCAAAGGATTTTAATTCATAATAATATGTGTGATTAAAGTTGTTATTTAAGTTGTTATTTATCCCTTGATGTTATTTGTGTATTTATCGTAGTTTTTAAAATTGTATAATATCAAATAACCTATGAAATGAATTAACAGCAGTGCCTATGTTCGAACATACTAACTGAGGGACAACGATAAACTGTGACATGAGAGTTTTTCTGTTTTGCGATAAAACAAAAATGTGTGATTTTGAGTATTTGAATATGGAATTCAACAAAGAGAATCATTTGTCATGATAATAGTTTTACAGATTTTGAATTACATTATTTTAAAATAACATTAAACATTTGTTTTATTATTAATGCTGGTATTTGTTAAGTATCGCATATCAATAAAAAATTATCATTGACATAAACTATGAGTTTATACGTGTCTTATCCAACATTATCTGCAATGGCATCTCCCATCTCTCTCTATAATAAAAAAAAAAGCTTTGAAAAATAGTTTCGTCAAATAATTACCATATTATGTCCTCCAAATACTAATATTAAAGATCATAAGTGCATTTTATTTATAAGAATAAAGCTTCAGATAATATGAAGAGCACGAAAAAAAAATTATAATATCAAAAAAAATCAGAGAAAAGAATAAACGCGAAAGTATCACGACATGAAATCAAAGAAAGAAAAATTAGAGAAAAAGCCAACAGACGAGCCTGAATATTTACATATCAGTGATATGACAGAAAAATGTCAATACTATATAAGTAAAGCTTCGCATTTCGAAATGAAAAGGTGAGTGATGTGCAAATACTCGCAGTCGCCATGCGGAAAAGTTAAACTCCTCGAACGCGATACGTACCCACAAGATTTGAAAGATTTATTGCACGGCGATGTTGAAATTAATAAACATTTTATACAAAATATATCAAAGTTTATTATAATTTATTATTTACATTCGCTTCTTTTAATGCTCGGAAAGGGTTACACGATATCGGTTTACGGGTGAAGCCCCCGGGGAGTATGGGCAAATGAAGCGAACGAGAGATAGAGCAGCCCACAAATTATTTACCATTAAAATGTTTATGTTAAACGTACCTGCGTGAAATGAAAATAAAAATTTAAACTTTTTTTTCAACCGTCGTCTATTTTATTTTTTAGTCTTTGCTGGACTACGACTACCTATTGAGATTATACATAGTAACTGTGTTTAAACGACTATTACTATAACTATTATGATAAGTATAATACATAGATATCTATAAAATGTAATGGAACCCATAATCGTAAATTACACACATTTTGTATTTGTTTTCGGTATTGGTACAGTAAATAACATCGCGTTTACTTACGTATCCGCGTGGTACACAGATTATGCTCATTAAATCCACTTCTAAACTATATTGACAAACGACAAAAGCTTGCTTTGCTAGATATTGTAATTTAAATTGATAGCTCAACAAGTTGGGCCTCGAGGGGATCGCAACCTAAACATAACTTTAGTAATCTCGAGCTATTACATACGCAAAGCATTTTCCAGATTTTTATCGACGTTGCCTCGTTGCCATCGTGAATATTAAAAGACATATAAGGTATCAAGTCATCATAATAATACTAAATATTAGATTCGAGGTAATTCCGATTTGGTAAAATGAATGCTATTCGTTAGGTCACACGAAGCTTCTTCTTTGATTGTAAATTTATTTTAAACGGTACTTTGAAAAAACTATTTTAAACTATTCCAATATAATACTCAAGCATTAATCACTGTATAACTATTTAATATTGAAATGTTAGCGATCGAAATTTTCAAAAAATATTTGTTAGGTGCAATCTTTATTAGTCGTAGGTAGTGCTTTAAAAATATATAATGTCATAATTTATGAAGTCACGATTGATACAATTACATAACTGTATCAGTCACCGAGGTGAGCACATTTTTAACAAATGGCCAACGCCTAAATTATACGTAGGTAGTGTTTATTTTTTTTAGATTTTATTGCTGTTCAAAAAAGTTCTATAACTACCTACTTGAACATTTTTAATATATTTTACCGTATGTATTTAAATTTCGCATAAAAAAATGTCTTAATCCCTCGAATGAATGTTTTTTTTACCGTAACCGATCCCGATGTAGTGTAGTAATATGTGTAAGCAAAGCTTTATTTTTAATAAAAAAAAAAAATATTTATTCAGGTATTTAAAAGTCATAATTCCTTTTGTTATTCGTTAATGAAGTAAAAATGATGATTGTTTGTTGCATAAATATTCATATTACAACTTATTTTAATTAAGTCCGACGATACAGTTTTTTCGAGTTAACATAATTGATTACAGCGTGTATCGTACTAAGAATATTGCATTAAAATAAAAAATGGCACAAATTGAATGTGAAATGTATTAAGTGAGTAAAATTCTTGTTTCGGTGCAATGAAGCAGTATACATTTTTAATCATTAAGAGTGGAAATAAATAAAATATTTACTTAAACGCTACGATATGGATATTCTTCTAATGGTATTAGTAATTTAGTACCCATCGCAGAACGGAGTTTGACAGAATAAAAAAATTACAGAACGACGACTTATTAATTTGTTTATCTGGTTCAATTGTGTTGTTGAATATTGACGGAAAAGAGCACGGCACGGCACAAAAAAAATAATAAGTCGGTAGGTATAAAGCTATTTTGGCAAATAAAAATTTCATGAGAATTTTCAAATACTTTACCGTGCATGAATATTTACTATAAGTTGAATATTATTTATTCAAAAATGTCCTTACACAAAATGTATTATTTTTTAATGTTTTATAAATGTGCACAGCTATTACCCCAGTTAGTATTTACAGCGATTGTCGTGTTTTATAATACGAGTAGTAACTGAATAAGTTACGAGTGTACTAATTAAGTGTTTAAATAATACTTCCTCAAACTCGTTGTCTTTGTTGGTATGCCCTTCATAAAATAATAATTATGGTATTACTTACACATTTATGTATACACGAATCGAAATATAAAAGTATCTCAAACACGAGTTACTAATTTAAATTAATCTTTTAAATGGGTTTTTTCTTTTAATGAGTGAGTCGTAATAAATAGATTCCTGAAAAAAAAACTAATTATAAAAATGGTAAACAAATAAAATAAAAATAAATATCATTAATAAATTCTTATTCAAACATTAATGATTTATCAAGACAACATCTAAAAAAAAATACGAACAGGTAAATTATACTTAGTTTGTACGTTACGTTAGTGCAATTCAATGTATTATTAATTTAAATTTAAAACAGAAGAAATAATACATTTTCGCATCCGAATTATCTTTTTAAATAGATTTTGATTCACCAAAGTTTGTTTAGGATGTTTTTACAATTTAAACTTTGAACAGTTGCAATAAAAACAATTATAAATATTTTTTTTTTTTAATGTTTTGATTAAATTAATTAGTTTGATACCTTCTATCATATAATATCAAAACACTATAAACTGCATTTAAACATCATCATAAAATAAAAATTGAGGCCTGGTGCGGTGGTTGACCAGTCACTAAAGTGTGCTGAGGTCAAGCATCGTCCGGTGTCGCTAGCTCCCAGATGGGTGACCACCCGGGTTTTTAGCGACGCATTCTTGTCCCCACATTTACACGTGTTCCTCAACCAACCGTAATCCCCCACAAAATGCTAATTGCCATAGTTGCAGATGCTTAAAATCAATAAAAAAAAAATTAATTTGCTACTATATTTTGATATTTTCTACAAAAGTTTTCAAAAAACTGTAAATTAAAAATAATAGTTCCTTAAATCTATAGAACTTTGTGATTTTATACTTATTCTATCATAATAGGTGATTCATTTGATATAAATAAATAAAACCACTTCATTAAGAAACCGAAACATTCAATAAACTATTATACCTACTATTACCCCTATTATTACTATTAACTATTATTGTAATCTAAAATAAAATATAATTAGTTGTAAATCTCTGACTGATATCAAGAATTATAACAATTATTTTCCATTAAAAAAAAAAAAAATTTTAATTTAATAAATTTCAGATTGCTGAAGCTCTTGATTTCTTATCGCCTCAAGTCCATCACCACAATGTTTGCCCGAGCAGTATATTGGTAACAAAAACAGGAACCTGGAAACTTAGTGGTCTGGAATTCATTGGTATGTATCTATTATTTATTCAGCATATTAATACATTATTAGCTTTGTTACATTAATATATTATATATTACCGATGTATTTTTTTAAAAATATCGAAATTAGTTTGATCAATATTTCATGTATTAAATTGACATTTTATTATCAATGAACAAAAGATACGTTTTTCAAATTATATGATCTCACAGTTTTTAAAATACTTACAAATGCATAAGTGTTTATTTTAGAATATTTTCGTTTATATATGTCCCTGAACACCTGTTCGCATATTAATGTTGTTAATTGAGTTAAACTTTTTTACAAGCGCTTACTGTAAATGTACCTCTTTAGTATAATTACAACACTATTCAAGCACAGATGAAGAGGTCATTAGGAAATAAAATATCTCTCATTATACTCTTCGAATTTGTTTTGGGATTACAAGTTTAAAAACTTCCGATTATTGCAGAACATATTTCTAAAATATTTAAAAACACATCACTGTCGATGCAGAACAGTGTATTGATTGTCCACGAAGCTTTTAGGGCTAAAACAGCTAATACAAATGTACATAAATAGTCACACAATATAAAAAAAATTAGGTTTATATTAAATTATTTAAATTACAAGTAAAAAACACATTTTTTTTTTTCATTTCACCCTACTTTTAATCTATAAATAATAATTAACATTATTTTATGTACAGACGGTTATTCGGATATAAACTTTTCTAAAGAGTTGTGGGTGATGTAAGATGTAACCACCATTAACTGACCACTAAAAATACTATGCTAAATCCAGGGGCCAGACACTGACAATATATAATTATATTATACTATTGTAATAAACGTATCATGTGTGTGACATAAATAAATCTACAATGTAAAATAACAATGATATAATGAAAATAATATTAGTTTATCACATTATACGTCATTATAATCGTCGAGTATAACGAATATTTTATTGTTACCTTCATTTCAAATTGTTTTGGTAGGTAATGTTCATCACGTCATACCTCATCAACGTCACTACATTATAAAGAGTAAAATAATTTAATTTTTAATGTGTTTGAGTGTAATATTTGTCTTATAGACAAATGATAAATAATAATTAATTTAAACAATACCTTTAGTTTTTACGTTTCGCTTGAATAACAAATTAAATGGCATATTTAGATCGGAAAAAATAATTTTTCAATCGTTCAAACAGTTATTTTGTAAGACTTAATGACTTTATATCTACACGTCAGAGTTTCCCGAGTTTCGTGGTTTGTTTCAGAGACCACGTCGACAAGGTACTAACTTTAAGTAACATATATATTATTATATTATATTAAATACCATTCAAGTCATTATTTTACTTGATTTTTGTAGCAAACCGAATACAATAGTTTAAACCTAAACATATACGAGTATTATAAATTTATTCAGAATAAGTTAGTTTATATTCAAGTTAAGTTAAATCACTGTTCAAAAAATAACCAAGTGTGAAAAAGATTTCAACTGTATTTTTTAATAATTGTACTCTGTCTACTGAAATGTTGTATGAAACATTTTGTCAATTTTTAACCGTCCCAAAAACGATAATCTCATTGTTAATCGATTTGTTTTATACAATTTTTGAGCATTTACATTGTTGAAATTATAAATGTTAATTTTGAGTATTCTACATAATTTAATTTCTACTATATTAAAGGTTTTCATTCCATAATGTTTAAGTTTATAAAATAGTACACTTATAATAATATTTGACTTGACACGTATTACATGATAAGTCTTCTGTACGTGAGAACGATTAGTGACATAATTTCTAAATCAAGAAAAGGATAATAAATAATATAATAATACGTTTTTATAATACACATTATTAATTCTAAATTAATTAATTAATAGCAGAGAAAATATATTACGTGTATTATTATTGAACTTAAGAACCATAAAAAACAATTTAATTACACTAATTTATATATTTCTTATACCATAATTAATAGTCGTTTGTACTAAATATAAATATATTGTTCGTATTATATTAAATATGTAACGTTTTAACGCACATCGTAAAAACACGTGAAAACATTTTTCGACAATATTTGTTGAATTATTTATGCAATAGTTCCATTTAAATTTACAATCTTAAAGTGAAGCCTAAATACTTAACATAATTTGCATTTTTAAATACACAGTTACAAAATAAAAAAATACTATCAGATTAATAAACAATTTTAGCTATTATGATAATATTATATCATACACGAGTGTGCATGATTTATTAAGAATTTTGAAATATAAAATATAGCAGGAATAATGCGGATGTTTTCATAGTGACGTAAAAAAAAAATGGAGTTAGATATGTTACAAAAGTTTTAAACTTAATTATTGTAAAAATATGTATATTATTATATTATATTGCCCAATATGCGCCGTGTGAGTTATATACGTACACGGTAAACAATAATAATATGTATTAATTTCATTAACTCGATATCAAACATAATATTCGACGTATTACGTCATAATATTGAAACACCAAAAAAATATTGAGAAATCATGCTCCGATGACGTATAATATATAGTATCACGAGAACCTATGTATAATAATACGTTGGTATAATCATTTAAATCATGGCGTTCACGAAAATTAACTGATATTATTCAGTTAAAAACTGTAATACAATACCCACACGGATTTCGGTATTCGTTATTCTAGTTGTATAGTCTTTTATTGAACACCTATAAATAGGTACTGCGCATTCACATATGCACCGCAGCATTTGATTTTTACTCAAACGACCATCAAAATATGATTTAAGCACGAAATCGTAACAAACGGTACCTGCCATGTGCGCGACAGTTTGTGTATTGTAAAAAACGAACGCATCTCATAATAATATCATAATATCCTCGAGCGTCGGTATTTTCGTTCGAACATATTTTGCACAGACGCGTTATTCTTATAGTTTTTCGAAATCAAAGTGTTGGAACGCACACTGCTGCTATATCATGCGTGTAATGAATTATTATTATGAGAAATGTATTGGAAATTTTTTTTTTTTTGTCGATGGTTATAGATATTAATCGGAAGCGAAAAACATATGCGTCAACGTCCGCGTTCCGAGCGGCGCGGCGGTCGTGTCGGTGCGCGACAGTTTGTGTATTGTAAAAAACGAACGCATCTCATAATAATATCATAATATCCTCGAGCGTCGGTATTTTCGTTCGAACATATTTTGCACAGACGCGTTATTCTTATAGTTTTTCGAAATCAAAGTGTTGGAACGCACACTGCTGCTATATCATGCGTGTAATGAATTATTATTATGAGAAATGTATTGGAAATTTTCTTTTTTTTTTTCGATAGTTAGATATAAATCGGAAGCGAAAAACATATGCGTCAACGTCCGCGTTCCGAGCGGCGGCGGTCATGTCGAGGAGACAAATTTCCACGGCTTACATTGTTATTATTATTATTATTGTGGCACGCTCGTGTTATTTTACGCGGGAAAATCGATGGCTTTTTGCTCTTCCGCCGTCCGATCTATAATAATTTAATAAATCGAGGCGAACGATAAACGCCGCCGCCGACGCCGCCGTCACGACTTCTATATAATAATAGTCATGCAATAAGGTCCACCGTAAATCACTGCCCACTCGGTAATTAAAAATAAAAAGAATGCAAATAATATTATTATATTTGTTTAGACAAATAATATTAACGTTTACTGACCAATTAATAAATCACATTCCTACTAAATTTCAGTAAAAAACTAACAATAATATTTTTAAATTTAACCTACTTTAGAATCTTAATGTAGAAAAAAAAATACAATTAATATATTTGTCTGTAGTTCCTTCTTTTTTTAAGGATTTAAGGCAAACGTCATTAAAATTGTCTGATATTTTCAATTAGTTCCGTGAATACATTTTATAAAACGTCTATCAATTTTTAGAAAAGTAATTATATTTTATCGGCTATCCAGATAAACGCAATTTTTTTTTTGTCGAATTTTAAGATATAAATCGGAAGTGAAAAACATATTATGCTTCAATGTCCGCGTTCCGAGCGGCGGTCATGTCGAGGAGACGAATAATTTCTGTGCCTCATATTGTTATTATGGCACGCTCGTATTAATATTCGCGGGAAAATCGATGGTTTTTTGCTCTTTCGCCGTCCGATCTATATAATAATTTAATAAATCGAGGCGAACGATAAACGCCGCCGCCGTCGCGACTACTATATAATATAATAATAGTCACGCAATAAGGTCCGCCGTAAATCACTGCCCACTCGGTAATTAAAAATACGTTTTCTCGGAGTGCGCAACAGCTGCTCTGCTATTGGAGGATTAAAAAAAAAAAAAAAATGCCATTTGAATAAAACGGCCGGGAAATAAAACTCGTACGCAGACCCGACGGCGGGAACCTACTATACCGATAAACTCGATATATAGATTTATACAATATTTTAAGGACAATTTGAATATTCGAATCGTCCTGCCGCCCCTTCACGCGCAAAAACCGCACGTTTAATATTATAATGTTTTATTAATGTTTTTCCTGAACTTTCTGTCCTTCTCGCCGAATAGTGTCCGATAATTTCGCTGCGCTCGAGCAGTACAACACTCTATAATAACCGTTATATTTTAGAAATATCGAAAAAAATGTCATATTTTCTCTTTTATAATATTACCGTTCGATACAACTGTTAGCCAGCACTGTCGGCAGTAAACTTTAATCGACGTACTCGCGCACAGTGGAGTGGAGATAAATTGGAGTTATTCAACGGGTATAGGCTATATCGCGTGCAACGAGTGTCGATAACAGACATTCCGGTATTCCATATACCTATGTATTAAAGTGCGTATACGTCGGCGAGAGTAGGTATGTGCGCGAGCGAGTTCTCTTCCCGCAAAAAAAAAAAAAAAGCTCCTTAACGATAAATAAATCATAACGAACGCGGTTCAGCGGGCAATAAAATACAATTTCACGATACTATTAAATACGTTTTGGAGCCGTTTTGCGTTTGTTTGAATAACCGATTCCTAGAAAATGCCAATACAAAACAGAAATGAGTAATGACCGAGTATACCCCTAGGTTTATAACCATCATATTATTATTGTTTTGTTTATTCCCTCTAACGGTCGAAAAACGTGGAAACATGTAAGTCGTCGTAGATTTGGGTTTAAAAGATTGCAAATAATAATATTATTATTTTTTTATTTTAGACGAACAATAATAACGTTTACTGACCAATCAATAAATCGCATTCCTACTAAATTTCAGTTAAAAACTATAACAATAATATTTTAAAATGTAACCTACTTGAGGATCTTAATGTACAAAAAAAAAAAATACAATTAATATATTTGTCTGTAGTTCCTTTTTTTTAAAGACAAACGTCATTAAAATTGTCTGATATTTTCAATTAGTTCCATGAATACAATTTATAAGATGTCTATCAATTTTAAAAAATAGTCATAATATTTTATCGGCCTTTGCCAGATAAACACATTAATAAAGACAAAATAATTTAATATACAAACTCATCACTGAGGACAGATTCTCATCGGCGAAGTTATAGAGTAGGTACAAAGGAAAAGATTAACATTTTTAAGTATTTTTCCTAAAATTTTATTCAGATAAACAGTAACAAACAAATGTTAAGTTTGATCCAAAATAAATATGAAGTATATAATTGTAAAATAATATAATATAATAACACAAATCACTATAATTTATTCCATCAGGTTATCATTACATATATACTATAGAAACTATCTAATCGTGTATTATTTTTGAATTGATGTGTAAAATATAGAGCATTTCTATAAAACAATATTGTTATTCAGGAATACTTTAAATTTAAATTATCCTAATAATCTACTAGAAAAATATATTAATATGATTTTTTTTTTTTTTGTGAGTTTTGCATATTTTAGATTATTAATCTTTTCTTTAAGTAAATACAAAATGAAAAATTGAAAAACTTTCTGTTATTTACAAATTTGGTAGAAGCTGTATGTACATAATTAGTTATTTATAGTAAACTATTATGAACCGATAAATAAATTATTTATTTACTATTACACAGAGCAGACTAGAAATAGCATGATTGAAATAAAGACTGTAAATTCATTCTGGAAAAAATTTAAAATAAAAAATTATTAAAAAATAATATTTGGACAATGATTATTACAAATAAATAATAACTTATTCGATTTTATTGATTAAACAGAACTCTACCGGCTAATAAATACAATTTAAAACTGCCTATGAATTAAAATAATTCGATAATTGTATCTAGTGATGTAAAATTACCGTAATAATCTTTTGAGAGAATATTCTCAAGAATATTCTCGAGAATTTTCTCTAAGCTGGAGAATATTTGGTAATTTTTTTTTAAATGATTTGCCATACGCGTCGCATTTTTTTTATAAGATGTTTGACAAAACGTACACAAATAAGAATTTGTATCTTCTTTATACTGGTAATAATGTCATATTTTAAGTTTAGGTTTCGTAACTTTAGGCATGTTGCAAAAGCTAAATACAAATTTAACCTTCCGATATATTTAATTTAAATTTTAAATGTGAAACACACAACTACACAAGACAAAATAAATCTTTTAATTTAAATATTTAATAATCCTCTGAATCTTGATAATCAATAAAATACAATATACATTTTTTAAGCGATAAGCATTGTCATTTGCAAATTGACTGTTTGGTATTACCAGTTCTACCGACTATACCAGTAATAATGTTAATATTGTTATGAGTGTATTTATAGAAGTAAATTACACTATCTTCTATTATCTGTGGTCTGTACGACTGTATGTCTGTATTTTCACAGAATAAAGTATTTGATACAGTGGTACCACATTAAAAAAAAGAAAATTACCCGGCGGAAATAATTTGCAAAAGAATATTCTCTAGAATATTCTCGTTATTCTTTTAAGAATATTCTCTTATCGCATCACTAATTGTATCTCCTAAAAATTAGTACCCCGTTGTCAAAACCCCCTCCGAAATTTTTTCCTGCGTTCGCCCCTGCCCGTTGTTGACGATTGTTGGGTTGATATTGAAAACACACAATTTTGCGAACGTATACCGTTTGTAATAATTTCTGCTCGTCGAGAGCCAAACCCAAAAGTGATATACGACTGATAATCTGCCGCACTATCGACTAAATCGTGGACACACGTTTCATCTCATTTACGACGAAAAACGAAAATCGATTTCATTTTTATTATTTAACGTGTTCCCGGTAAAACGTATCGGGCGCTTATGCATAATATATTAATAACGGTGTACCTAACTACCGGACGAACGCACAATAATATTGCAAATCTCATAACGCAACAACAACTGTTGTACAGATGATCATTGCCCGTTGAAATAGTTTCAAGTGTTGCAATAAAACTCGAAACAAATTATTAAAACCCTAATCAATTTGTGACTGACGTAGGTACGGACCGCCCACGCTTTAACAAATAATCGGAAAGTATATTATAGTCATGATATCGTAACGGTGTAGGCACTCTGCGGGGGTAGGCAAATGGTAATTTCCATATCAAAATTATTATATCATGTACCTACTATAATAATATTATTATAATATTCAATATAAATTTTAATTTTGTGAAAACGCCAATTTAAATATTGTAATAGGATCTTTTTTGTTAAAAAAACAATATAATATTTATTCATTATTCCGCAATATTGTACGGGTTTTATACATCGACTACATTTAAATCTAATAAGTCGTTCACGAGTGGAAAAAAAACTAGGCACTTTAATAAATAATAATGCAAGACTTTATATTATTATACGTACATATATTATGGTTTGAAACGTTATAACAGTGTTAAATTCTGTCGCCGTAGTAATGTATACTTAAACGTTTATATTGTTTATTATTTAAATCGGTTGGTATGGCCTTTTTAACAAGACTATAATATTATGTTTTTAGGCTGTCGACACCGAGCAAATTTGCCGGATTTTTTGCGCAATGCGCCCACAGGCGCGGAAACCCATTACAATTTCGGGGAGCTAACGTTTTTAACTCCAACGTGCGTGGGAAGGCTTCGATCCCACTCGACTGAAAAGCTGTCTGTTTTGTGGGGAGAGGCTTATAGGATATTGGGGACTACGGATTTCCGCCTACGGATGTGTCACTATATAGGTTATAGCTGGTTAGGTTTCCTACAGTACCGACAACAATGATTACATGTCTAAAATCATAAAATTGTAATAATATTATCGTCATCAGGGTTCGTAAGTTCGTGCATTTGCATATTATATCAATATTGCTAAGTTGTATTTGTATTGCTAGATGACGTAGAAATCCATTTCAAGGTACCACGGTTAAATATGTGAAATCTTATTTTGCACGTTTTTGCATATTATTTAGAGGTTCTTTGCCTATTTGGCATATTTATGCATGTTTCTATTTTTTAGGACATATTATACATGTTTTTGATATTTCTATTCTTATTATTATATCAATATGCCTTTTCGAAGGAAATACTATGGAAGAATCAACATTTGACGAAAAAAAAAACACGATCGTTTATAATTTTTTATTATAATATTAATGTATTATATTATATTTATATACAATGTTTGGGAATTCGGTCGCAATATAAAATGATTAAAATTAAATAGCTATACAGTAGTAATTACTTCATTCAGTTCATCAGTGATTCAGTATAGAAATAATAAATTAAAAATTAAAAATAGAAATTTTCAAAAATTGTTCATGATTTTTTTAAGTAAGCATTTTTTGAGTGTGCATTATTTTTAGATATTTAGTACATATAAATGCATATTTTTTTAACTTTTTAACGCAGACTTTAATGCATATTTTGCTAATTTTGAGTGCATAAATGCATGATTATTTAGGCATTTTTTAGGGCATGAACTTACGAGCCCTGATCATCAATCATTAAGTTTCACAGATACACAGTGCCCGTTTTCAGAAATGTCTTATTGTAACTTTTGCTTTTGACCACAAAACGTTCTCTTCCACTCTGAGCGTTCTTCATCCACTACGTTAATAAAAAGTAAAATTAATTTTTAATGCAATACACGTCTTACAGTTTCAACATACAATTAAAATGATGAAATCCTATTCTGTGTCGTATAAAATAAAACCTAAACGCATTATCACGGTTCTACGTTTATCTACATTTCTAAACTTACTTATAAGCACAGTGCTTAAATACATGATACATTTACTGTTAGGTATAGTGTTTTTTATAGAAGCGTCATATTCATTTTCTTCGAAATTGTGTTCATTCAGTTTTCAAATTCAAAAAAAAAATTTTAGTTACCTACACGAAATACATTTTCTTATGCCAGCTTGATGGATACGAGCTTACTACTCGGATTGCTACACAATCTAAAAGTTCCAATGTCATATTTTTCGATACATTCCATTTGTTCAGTGAATTCTTCTATACAGTAACAATAACACTATAATAAAACCCTTCACGAGTGTATGAAACGACGTAAAGATTCGACTCATATCAACTTCAAACCACTCAACATCCGAGTATTTTCACAAAGAAATAACAAATGAAATATTCCAACATTTTCGTTGAAATAGATGGATTGACAAAGTCGTTCGAATGACGCAAGTAGAAAGTTTAAAGATTCAAAAGGATAGAGCTCTTATAGGTACTTAAAATCAAATGATTGGTATTAAATTCCTATAAGTTTTACTAGACATTTTAAAAACATCTATTGGCTTAAGAATTCTATAGTACGTCAATTATGTAAGTGAATAGCACTCACACGAGACCCTTTTAAGACTGGCTTTTATATTATGCGTTTCCATATCATTGTTTTGATACCCGATCGATATCCTATAGTCTCTATAATATTTAGCTTTTATTTACCATTTAAATTAACTATATATTATATTAACCGGACATTAATTGAATTTCTAATATTGAAATCGCCTAAAAATAGTGTTTAAAACCATTTGATATAAAATAACATTAGTTATAAATTATAAACAGTTATGAGATGCATTATAAATTTAAAAAACATGAGTTTTGAAAAAATATTAATTCGACATTTGTTGAAATGATTACGAATAATGTATCATATTATTATTATATTTTTTCAAAAATATGTAAAATTATATTATTAACCGGCAATAAAACTTGAATTTTTTTTTTGAAAAAATTAACGAATGTGATAATATATGCATTGCTTAGTGTATTACTTTTTGAGTTCTTCAGTTCGTAGAAAATCGGTGTCAGTTCATGTCGTTTTTTTGTGAACTTATCTAACCAAAATTATCCTGCACCTGAACTTAGTATATTTCAACAAAATTATATTTATAATAGTAGATTTCCTTTCTCGTGACAACAAATAATAATATTATTAACCGACCGTTTTTTCTTCTGTGCACCAATGGCAACCTGAACTTTCATTTTTTAGGGACAAAATTCATTCGTAACTAACATATTTTGAGAGTTGAATTCCGGGATAAAAGTACCCCGTGTTACTCTTTTTCGGGGACACTTCAATTGTATTTATATATATTATATATATATGTATTATGTATATCGTATAAATTGTATCGGTAAAAATGTATAGTATACATTTTATAGTGAAATGTATACGAATGTATTGACTTTGAGGTAAAGCATGCATGCTTGCCCTCATTTTTTTCTTTAATAACGAATTTATTCAATTTCTGATTCTTGAAATTTTTAAATATACCTACCTACATAAAGACAATATTTTCAAATTGTTGATATATTTTGTACTACTATTAATGAGTAGTACCAACTTGAAAGTACTCAAGTACTCAGATGAAAACCCCCCCTTTTTTACTATAAATTATTAAGTAAATAATTTACAGTAGAAAAGGGGGTTCTTATTTCAATAGCAGAAATTCGTTTATTTATACAGAACACATCTTAAGTAAAACAAAAAATATCAAGAATTTGAAAAAATTATGTTTAATGATGTATAATTATTTGAAAACTAGTTCCAAAAACCAGGTTTTGAACAACTGTATTATTAGAGAAGAAATAGGGGGAGAGCATGATTGGTGAATAATCCTGTATCTATAAAACCACTAAAAGTAACCAAAAAATAACAAGAAAAAAAATTAAATACACGTTTCGAAGATACCATTGAACAAAAACATTGTATTGAATATTATTATTATACAGATAATAGCATAATACTCATAAAACTACTAGTGTTCTTTGTCAACAGATTTTGAATATTAATACATAATTTAACCATTAAAATTATATCACGTAATAATTTATTGTTTTTGATAATTTTCAAACATAGTAAAGATTAAATTTAAACGAGTGCGAGTTGGCGCTTTTCATAAAAATGCACATATTATACTCTGAAAATATGCAACTGAACACATATATTGTGGAATTTGAGTGAAAAAAAGTTACCACATAAATTATCTTGAAAAAAAAAACGATGAAATAAAATGAACCGTTAATATTATATTTTGAGAATGTATTAATATATAGGCGTATACTATATATAATATAATATGTAAGTTAATTTACCGCCGTTAGTAATTTATTTCATATAATATGAGTGTATTATTATGGTATACATCGCTATTCACTTCACACCTATAATATAGTTGTATAACAAATTAAGTTTTTTTTTTTTTTTTTTATTCAATAAGTAAAATCGAATTTTACGGAGGAACGTGACGAGGTATTCCGTAGAATAGCCCTCACGCCGTGTATATACTCGTCATTGTATATTTCACGTGGAAATATATTCGAAAAGTGTAAGTAAAGTGTGTTACTATACATATAGCGTGTTGACGTTGTCGCAACACGTATTCGGCGCACGCAAAAGGACAGCATCACACACGATGCAGAAGTAGGTACTCTTTATGTCGGCTAAAAACCATAATGCAGAATTTTAATAATACTTCATAAGTTCACTCGATTTCGTTTTCACGAAACACCTGTCATACCGTCACCTAATCATAATATCGTTGTCTTTCTCGAGCGAAATCGGTTTTTATCGATGTCGGGCTATTGGCTAAATATATTGACATTGTTTCATTACAAACACATAATACACACAGCAGTAAACACATATTTTCGGAATTTCCCGATTGCGTAACGAATTTAGGTATAATCGTATTTTATCCGCAATATAAGTATCCCGATTGCGTCCAAAGACACGTTGGTTCATAAAATGTTTATAATAAAGTATTTAAAGGTACTTAGTATTTGAAATTCGAATACTTTTATGTAAATATTTTAAAAATTTACAACAATTATTCGTTATTATAATACCAACTTCTGAGACCTACATAAGAAAATTAATAATTAATAATTTCTTACCTAGTTAAATAATTTAATTAGTTTCTGATTTTACTGTTTAATTACCAAATAATAAAGTTTTTCAAAATTCTTACAAAACAAGTTTTATTTATTTTAATTTTTCAGTATAAAAAGTATTTAAATACATGGAAAGTATATTTTGTATATTTTGTCTTTTAAATACATTCTGAATGGATGTATTAATTGTATAATAATTGTATCTGTATATAAGTATACATCATTTTAAAAGTATCTTTTACAAGACTATTTATGCGTATCGGACGCAATCGGGATATTTATTTAGTGTTGATAACCACTTAAATAGTATTTTCTACCTACTATGTACGGGCCGCAATCGGGATAGGTAAGAAGGTAAAAAGGGTACTTTTGGCCGCAATCGGGCGACGCAACCATATTTTTTGATATAAGGTGGCCGTGGGTGAATGCATGGGTAATATGGGAAGAGGGGTGAGTCATCTGCCTTAAACTTCGTCGCGATCGTAAGGACACCGACGTCTGAATATCTGACTCGAGGTCTTGTTATCGGATATTCTTTTATAAAAAAAAAAAATAACCGTGTTGGGATTGTTTTAATAAGTTTCCGCGTAGGAATTTATTTTTTATAATTTATATAATGTCAACCTTCATTGTCATCGAAGAATGAGTGGAATTAAATTTGTTACTGACAGAAAAAAGTAACGAATTACAATAATATAAGGCACAATAACAAGAAAAAAGGTTTCTGTATTTTTCTTTTCGTGAATAAACCACTGACGTTGTGGGAATTCGAAATTATAGTTTAATATTAAATTCACGATAACAGCCGATTTTCGAGTTTAGTACAATGATAATCCAATATAATATCATATATTTTTATACTTATCGACTACCGTGAAACAGCGCCTGTTCGTTAGAAAATACAAATGAACCGTAATATTGTTATTCGTTTGATATTATATTACAATAGTAAGTAAGTTCGTATCAAGTTCTAAAGTTAGCTATAGCGCTCGAATTGGGGAGAGGAGCGCATGGAAACTCATTTCCTAAACAAGCTTTAGTTTTTAATTAGCGTTTCCGTACTACATTTTCCTAAAAGAACGCATAGATACGTGGTATTAAAAAATTAAATGCCAACGAAATATTTTTTTTTTATGATATATTCAGTTTTATAAAATACTATACCCACTACCTATAACTACCCACTACCTATAACTCATAGTTTCAAAAAGTCATTTCTTTTAATCAAAAATCAAAATTGTTAGTAGTTTGATAAAAAAATTTCTGGCTTTTTGGATAAAATTATCAAATTTTTTTGTTGAAAATATAAAATTTGCATGTTGTTATAAATGATAACAAATATTTATAACTTTATATATTTTTAATAAAGGCTTTCGTTGTTGACATAACGTAATTAACATACTGTTTTGAAGTTAGGTACTACTATTTACTCAATGTTAAAAACTAATATATTTAATAATTTTGTCATGAGCCCTCTATACGTTTTTAAATTGAATAGTAACTATTATAATGATTTTTTTCTTTTTAATACAACTAGAAAAAAAATGAAAGCTTGAAATGATGCGAAAAGTGTAAAATTATCAACACTTGGTTAAAAGAAATATTTTTCAGGAATTATTTAATTTGAAATATGGTGGTAGTAATTATTGGAGTGTGGTGGTCAGCAAAGCCCCCTACAGGTTAGTATTAAATTAATGTTCAGTTTGAACGCATTTTATCCAATTTTTATTTGAGCTCCCTTTCTTTAAATTTCCCAATTCTGACACTGTACCTATATACAGAGTGTGGGGCAGCGAAAAGGGCGATTTTCCTATGTAATCTCCCTTTTCGCTGCCCCACCCTGTATTATATATATTATATTAATACTCATATTTTACTAAAATGGTGCTAAGCTGCTGTGACCTGTATAACGTATTAATATCCGCATAGGCAGTGGTGCACGGTTCAAGGGTTCGGGGGTAGCGACTACTGATAACCACTCTGAATTTTCGGCGGGTGAGTGGGGGGGGGGTGGTCCAGCCGGCTCCAAAATACCTATCTCACAAAAAAATCTACCAAGTGGAAAAATAAGTTACGGGCAATATACGTAGACTGAACATAGGTACTGATTAATGATGAGTACTTGGTCGTCCTCGGAATAGATTCCCGTGTTGCCACGACATTACTGCAGAATACAAGTCACAACCAACAAGGTATTATTATTAATTTCGGTATTCGGCATAGGTATTCCTGTTGCGCGAATATGCGGTGGAATATTTAATAATAATCAAATAATTTGTTCGTGCTAATGCATAACGATTTACGAAATTTCCGCGGAACAGAATATAATATTATTGTATTATAAAATATTTGAAATATTATTACCGTTGATTTTATGGCATAGATAAAATTGTACGAAATATAAATTATCAAATCAAAATGATTCGTCTGAATGTCTGTTTATATTTCTGTTTTCGATGAACAACATAATCTGTACTATTTACTATACATAATATGTATATTATATACCCAATACATTGGCCAATAACAGCAGAATATTATAAAAAACATTATTATAATATCGATTTCCATTTGTTTGCAAGCAGTATTCTACGGAACCCCAGTAAGCGTAAATGTTATATTATTAAGCCAGACAATAATCATAATTAAAAATTAATAATTATTTTTGTTATTCCATACGTTTGGTTTGAAGTAAAAAATTGTATTTCACATATTTTATCATAACTCAATTTAATAACTAAGTTTGTAGGTTTTTTGGTTACAGTTTGAACTACTTATGAGAAAGCTCGTTTTTAATTTTCAATCCTTAGCTGTAAAAATTGAAAATTTTATAATTTTTTAATACAAACATTTTTCTAAATATTCATGATTTTGATTATTATTGTCAACATTTTGACTTTAAAGGCTTATTAAAAAATTCGTACCTATGATGTATCTTTAATATTCCGGAACTGCAAAATAGCAATATACTTATCAGAAACCTCGTATTACATTTTCAAGCTTTTTGACTCAGCAAAAAACATCTAAAAAAAAAGGCAGATACAAAAAACACATCGTTGCAAAAATTGCTCCGTATTCATTGCTTTATTCAGAATTTAAAATTTAATATCATTTCAATCATGTCGTATTTAATTTATTATCGATATTATATAATAGTATTATAATCATTAACAGGGTACAAACGATTGTGATTAAGGGGGTGTGGGGGGCAAAGGGGCCTCGCGGGTCTTTTTTGAAAGCGATTTGGCGGGTGGACGGTATATGTTTTCCTTTCGGTATGCTACCCCTATTTGTTTACGGGGGTGCGCCAATGTGCATAGGTAAAATTCTCGTAATTTCGTTGCTATATTCGTATCGACGAAAATCGATTTACATCGCCGCGACTCCTCGTCGATTCGACGACGACACAAAGTTTAAACGCCAAAACTTCGTCAGTCCAATCGAAACGGTTGTTAATGTGTACGACTTATTGTTCGTATGCAAACGTAATAATAAATAATTGTAAGACACATTTCTAACACCGACGACGGTGTTATTATATATTATTATTTATTATTATCGTTATAAATAAACTATACCGGATTACCGACCGACCACGTTGTTATATTTTATTGTCGTTATTATTTTGCACAATTTTCGTATTTGTACGTTTCGTTTGATGTTCGCACATTTTTTCCCGAATAACGCGTGTGAACTGTTTCTTTTGTTCCACCCGTTATGAAAACTGCGTAATTGTTTCTGGAAAAAAAAACTAACTACCTACACGGTTGGTTTTTATTATGTCGTGTATATATACGTGTCGTGAAATCCTGGTGGTTTTTCGCGAATTCGAGGTTTTTTACACACGAAACGTAAACACATTGTTTCCTGTGTATATTATCCTTTTTTTTGCGAGTGTACAATAGTATCTTTTTTTTTTTTGTATACCTAAGTATGAACTTACAATGCTTTTGGCAGATGTATAATTGTATATGATTGTATATATATAATATATATAATAATAATTACTTTTGTTAACTATTATATTATTATAACTGTATAAGGATGTTATATTATGTTAGACGCATAAATAACAATTACTGCACGACGACGTATATAATAATACTGAACAGTGTTGGTCGATCAAATTATGACTAACTGATTAAATATGCGCACAAGAATTATATTATTTAAACTTCATAAATTTCAATAAATATAATATTATAATCATTACATTTTTCAATACCTATAAAACTTGATATATTTATTTTAAGTATTTTAATATACCTGACTAATACAAATGAAATCAAAGATAACTATAATCATGAACAATATTGAATTCTTAACCACAGAGTTTGAATAATTTCCATAAATAGTATAACTGCTTAAATGGCCAATGGGTAACTTTTATTTGTTTTTACATAAACCATCGAAAACCATTTTGACCATTTTGAAAACCACGAAAATGGCCCCCCGACTTTTTCCGATTCACTCCAAACCCATGATATTATTATCGTGAAACGTTAAGTCGGCTCTTCAAAATAAACCTTTGATGGTGGTAAAAGTATAGAGTTGCAAATTTCAAAACGTGTGTTGCAAATAGTTGCAAATTAGTGGCAAATTAATATTGGTATGGGTTCGGACTTTCGGAGTTAATCGGTTAAAGCCGAGAAGCCAAACTCCGCGGACTTTAAACATACCAAAGGATTATTTATTGATGTTTATGAAATTTAAATTATAAATTAAATCTTTCCACAAACGTAAGAAAGGAAAGTCATTTTCTTTTACTCCATGAAAGCCGTCCGCGTTTAAACACAGTAAATTAATTCGTATTAACCGATCCGTTTGTCGGTCTTGGTGAACAAAGCATAACAAGAAATAATCGTACGTTTTCTTATTACCTGCTGGACTCGTGGGCTCAGTCTCATTGCGCCAGCTTAGATTAAAGCATAAATTCGTTTTTAAATGTAATACCCACCTCCACACAACCTGGACTTCTAGAATTAAGGTGTATAGCCGGTAACTTTATAATTAAACTCTATTTCCATGTTATTTTTTTATTTTTTTTTTTTGCGCAATACAACAAAAATAAAATTATAACATGCTTCACGCTTAAAAACAATATTAAGTATTCAAAATATTTACAGTTAGATGGTGCAGAATTTTTTTTTTAAAGTCGTTTATTAATTTTAATACGGTACGTCGGTTCGACTTAAGGGCTTACAACTGTACCCGTACAGTACAGTTGAAATATAGCAATGAAATCTACCCCCCCCCCCATTTTTAAAATTAAAAATATTATTTATACACTTGTATACCTATGGGCAGTCGTGTTTTTTGTTATCTCTATTATTATTGAATAATATTAAATTAACTGACACTGTGTAGCATGTAAATCAGTTACCCTCGATGTAATGACTTATGCTCGCGTACACATTTCATTTTATTTCGCATGCACATTTAAATGACTTTATTCATATACACAGATATGAGACAAAGTTAAATAAGTCTAACGCCTAAATAAACTTCTACAAGAAAAAAATCATAGGTCTATATCCGTTGTACGTTATTATCACACACCATCAATACACATTTGCAAGTTCCTGAGTGGGTATACATTTCTTATATTAATAAAATGACGTTTAAAAACCTAGAAACATTATCATTACACCACTAAATTGTATTAACATAAAATAAAAAAGATATCAAAATGCTTAATTGAAAAACAACCAGCAGTTAGGTATTTTATAAAGGTAATATTTTTGATTATTGCGAATAACTTACACTCGGCTAAGACCCAGTGTAATTTTACCATTCTGGTTTTGCGGACATTTTGATTACTCTACAATCTACATCGCGGTGATTGCGTAATCATCAGTATGCGTATCGCACCCTTGTCCATATATAGGCATTACAAACAAATTAGTGAGACAATTTACTATAAAATATACAGTAAACAATTACCTATACGATGATGGTTTACTATATTATGATGAAATTGTAGTAATATTATATAATTTGTTTCCCGCTGTATCCCTCTTTAACAACAAAAAATCCTTCTGAACAATTAACCTAGAAAATACACATAATATAAGTAAAATAAATCAGACCAATAAACGAATGGAAATATTACACCCCCTAGTAAAATCTAGTTCAATACTACAAATCATCGTACATATTGCTCATTACTACAAACATCAATAATAAGACCAATTTTTACATACGCACGTCTCCTGTCTAGTGTGAGTCATCAAATCTCAACCAAAAATTAAAATTTTACAGACAATACCGAATAAACAGCTGAATAAACTTCTCGAAATAGCTTTAAAATCTCCCAGCGTGTTCATGCGTAACGAGCACCGCTACTTCTTAGTTCTCGGACATTTGGACAATTGGACCAAAGACCCAATTCAAAATATTTTACTCGACACTATACTCAATTGAAGGAGCTATATCCACTACAAAATTGGGTAAAAAACGAAAAACGGCCGATTGAAAATCCGTTTCCCTCAGGATGACGTGCTGTTGCCTCCGTCGTCATTAACATATTTTCGTATAATTTTGTACATTTACATTTACATTCATAATTATATGTATCATATTTCATAATTATAGTTATAGTTTTAGTATAATGTTGTTTGCTTTTAAATTAATTAATTTAAAATACACTGTAAAAAAATAATAACATAGTATTATGTTAAAACAATTAAATGAATAAATAATTAAAAAAAAAAAAAACTATAGTAAAATATTTTGTTTACTTTTGGAGGACTTTGTTTGGATCATATTACTTAGTATATATGTTATCATTATTAATAGTGGTTATTACTGAATAAAAACACAATATTAATAATACTATAAAGACACGAGGCATTGATTAAATATACAATGTATATTTAATCAATGCACGAGGTGTATACATAAAAAGAAAAAAAAATACAAAAATATTTGTTATCATTTCGGATGTCATTATGAATAGAAAACGAGGGTAGCTATATTTGAGGAAAAATTGTTTACAATCGAATGAATAAAAACTAGTACAATGGTTTTTGGGTATAATAACGAATTACAAAAATCGTAAAGAACTGTAACAAATAACAATGATTTAGTTGATTTTTGATTTTCTCGCGTGTGGGCACATTTTTTTTTATATCCATTAAGATTAACTTATGAGGAATTTTGTATCAAATTTTAAAGTCTTCGGCGTTTAAAATTAAAATCATACGAATTTTAATAACAATTGTTAGTGTTAGTTATGAATTTCGTAAAAATTGTAAACTTTAAATGCGTATAAAAAAAACACGTGACTTTATTATGTATTTTTTTAAATGTAGTTAGAAAAACAAATGAGAACCCTTGTATTCAATTTTTGAAAACCATTTTTGCATAAAAAAAAAATAATGAAACTTGAGAGTCTAAAAATATAATTTTGTTTATAAGCATTTTTTAAATTCAAATGTTGATGAAATTAAATATTTAAGCTAATAATTTTAGTGTAATTCAAAAATATTATTCCCAGAAAATTATCAATTTTTTTTTTAAGTACCTATAGTTATTACTTTATACTATTTGGTTCTATCTCCAATATTCTATTGTGCAGAATAAGACTTGTTCACCTTTAATTTAAATTAGACTCAATAATAGATATTTATTCCTAATGATATTGTACTTTCTCTCAAAAATGCTAGGATTGTTAATCTATCTTATCTATGTTACAAAACATAAACTATTATAACTACAAAATATATAAGTAGCTGTTATTTTTAAATACAATACAGTTCGTTTGGGCATTACCCAACTAACTTTTCGGTAATAGAATATTCTTGATTAATATTAATATACTTATCCAATTGTAATTTTATGTATTGTAGGTATGTGTAGTAACAAATATAAAATTTTTGCCTTGCTTCAAGCAATCTAGATAAGGTACCGAATTAGACCAAAAAATATTAATTATAAAAAAAAAATACAAAATACAAAAATGTTTTTACTGCAAGTGAAATAAAATAAACGAATGATAAAAAGTAAAAACAACCTAATATTAATATACAATCATTCTCAGTTATTATGAATTATGTATTTTCACGAATGCTGCAGTTTAAATAAATATTGATGTAGGTATTGATTATAAAATATGTGATGTAAAACTTCTGCGAGTGTCTATCCTATATAATACCAACCCACTCAAGTTAAGTAATGTTTTTTTTTTTTAACTTCGATTACTTTTTTAATAAACGTTCGATATAATGCATTTAACGCGGGGTATTTATTTATTATTTTACCTGCCTACTACAACTACAGTAGTTGTTGCTTGGCCGGTTTCGCTTTATCAAACAACTTTACCGTCTTTACCGACACGGTTTGTTTAGTGCTCTGACCACCGTTTGAATTATTAAGTAGACGGCGGCGATGTGGTTAAGTTTTAATGCGCACGAATGCATAACTATTATCATTTGAGCCACTGTATAATATATTATAAACGATTTTAAGCCGTCGTGATGTAATGATGGCGGTTGATACCCCGGTCCGGCGACAAGAGAATTTTGCGCGTGGAAACAGCACCGGAATTAATCCCAAGTGTTAACTCTGGGGTCTATTTAACCGTTATTAAGGTTACCTGAAATAATGGTATGCAACCATACACGGGATATTATAATATAGATGTACTATAAGCCCTCTGATATTGTGAAAGCGTGATTTTTGGTTCCACAAAAATAGGGTTTGGATTAAAAACTATACGCACGAGCGGTGTCGCGCTAACAGGTGTGGTTTTGCGGATAACCTTCCTCCCCCCCTCTTTATGTGGTCGTTATTTCCGAAATCCGTTTTATCAAAACAATTAATTTACCATTAGTTCGTATTATTTCCTAGCGTATTTTGTCAGTCACCGTGAATGCAATACAATAAATATTAAATGCACGCCGGTGTACATAATATCATACCAACTACAATATTTTCCGCGACTCACGTGTACCCCATCTATAATAGCTTGGATTCCATATTGTTTAGTGTCATTCAATAAACACGGATGGTTGACACAAATGTAGTTTATTAATTCCATATACGTACTTTATTCAAAGTCTGTATTCCATTGGTCTTTGTCGACACTATATATTCTATTAATTATAGACCATAATGATAATTTTATGTATAAAAGTATGAGGAAAACGATTTAATCGAATTTCCTTGCCAGCAAAATAGTGTTCCGAAATAAGCATGTTGGTATACAGACTGTCTAATAATTTATATGCAACCATAATAGTATAAACCAAATGCGTAGTGAGCACGTGTTATAACAGTGTAAAGTTTCTCAATATGTAAACTTCAGCGACGGCTGTTCTTAGAAGCATGGAAGCCATATAACGACTGCAACGAGTTAAATCCTTTACTGCAGATATTAAATACAATATTAAGCCATTTTGATTTTCACCCATTTGGACGTTTAGTTTAACACGGAAAATTATAAGTATACAGTAAATAGAATTTTCTGTTCGAAATTAATATTCGAGTGTACATAGAGTATAAATACGGCATATTATGGATTTTCATTTCAAATTTACCTAACTGACAAATCGATATTATTATAACAGAAATACGAATGCAATAATTATTATTGCTATGAAATAATATCGATGGTTCAAATCAATACAAGAAATTATAATTAGTATACCTAGATACCAAATATTATATTTTAATTTACTTACACATATTATCAGGTCTAAGTCTATTTAACTACCCATAATTCGTTTCAGTTTTAAAAATATTATAATGGCAGTCGAGTCGTTTGAACCTTTTAAACTTTCATTTATAATTCTCGTGGTTTTCACGATACGGTAAATTACTTTTCATCAGAAGACGTAAGGACAGCAGCACACGTTAAAAAAAAAAAATTGTATACACACGAAACAACTTAGATAGTTTTAGACATATTTTGTTCTTAATGAGACACTTTCTTTAAATAATCTATGCACAATGTCAGTGCTATTTTTATAACTTATTTAGTCGACAAAATGTATATGTATATATTTTTTAAAGTGTTATCTTAATTTTTTAACAATACTTTTTATTCGCATTTATTTTAACAAATTCAATTATGCACGAGTATATTTTTTATGAATGTAAAAAAACGAATTTTATGTTTCAAAGGCATGGAATCTATCTCACTCCATAGTTATTGCAACCGCCAATAATGATACTGATGTGGAACCACTTGTAAAATAATTAGAGTGAAAAATTATATTAATTTTTTAATTTCAGTTCCCTTTAAATATGAAACTCCTTCAATGAAACTTGTTTGTTAGCTTTCAGTTAACATTAAAATATTTTTCGTTTTATGTTCAATGAATATTGAATACAAACAATTCAAAATGTTTTTAATTGTAAAAATAATGTTCATTACTTTCACGAATAAATAGGTATAACGATATAATTTTTTTTATCAAACAACTTTTTTTTAAATTTGTTTTTTGTCAGTCTTTAGATTTCTATACTTATATATAGATAATTTTTTTTATACACATTATATCTGTCAGTGCAATGTTTACAACTTGCATTATCATGACTGCCAATATTGTTGATTTTTACTAAAAAATATTTCATCCTAGAGTAGTTCTGCCATTGTCATTGCTTATTATTATAGTTTTTCGACATTAATAATCGATTAAATGTTTTTTTAAACAATTTTATACGATAAAAATAATAGTATACTATTCATAGTGCAGTTGTACAGTATTTAATCAAATGAATTTTTAGCAACAGGTATTAAACAAGTGATGTTATTGTACGTGTACACCGTTGTAGTAATAACAATTTGAACTTAAATAATTCGATTAGGCTGTAAAATATTATTAATATTGATTATATTTTATTTTAGACTCATAAATTACGTTCTGAAACCAGGAACATAGCATGCTCGAAGGGTGCGTTTTTGTACTATTTAAAATTATTATTGTTTTCGGAAGCAATGAATTGTTAAGTAACACTAAAATCCCCAAAGACAGCTTGGCGTTTAATGCGTTTTATTATTGAATAAATTTCCTGTTGTTTGTTTATAACCGTGTAATAATAATAATAATAAAAAATATTATTTAGTTGGATATTGGTTGCACCTAAGCCGTTTACTGCCAAATATCAACACTGCTGGTATCCATAAACTTCTTAATAAAAGTTTTTATAACTTGTCCCCGCGGAAAGAAGGAGGCGTAAAAAGGACGGAATACTTTTGTCGTTAAAACTTTTACTGTCGTAATAGAAACATGTTCATTTCAATTATTTGTCACAGTTGGTTACAAAGGACAACGGAGAGTTGCTTTTGGAATTTGAATTAATTACCACGTATATTTGTCAGTTTTATTTATCATAGAATTATATCAACATTGAATCATCAAATTATACATTTTTGCCTCTAAAATATGTGTGAATAATATTAATACCTCACATACAAAAGTATAATTTTAAACTTGCGTACAAAATCATATTTAAATATCAGTCACTTACTTGTTGTTCATCGCAAGTACTTAAAACCACTGATATTTCACAGTTCATAATAAATTATTGATAAAAACAATAAATTAATTTTGTGATATGCATACATGACTCCAGAAAATGATGGACTTAGAGCGACTCTTCTCAGATGTAACACGATACCTTGTTAGTTTAGGTTAGACGAGTACTTTAATAATAATTGGTCGTTACATCAAAACATAATTATGTACTTATAAAAATGAACAAAGTTCAACAAATGCCAACGCTGAGTATAGGCTTTTAAAATGTCACCCTTTAGATAAATAAGGGAATAATAGAAACACTATCCCTTGAATGTATAATGATAAGTCGTCATCCAAATTGAAATTTTTAAATTACTATTATATATAGTCTTATCATTGTTAAAGAACTCAAATTGAGTTTATAGCACAGATTGCACTATGAATATTTTTAATTAATAGATTCATATCTTAAATTATATTTGTTTATTGAGTATTTATTATATTTAGTATTTTATAAACGTTCACAAGTGAGGGAAATATACATATTTGAAAAACATGTTTATTATAAATATTATACCTTCGAACAACATTATTAACAAAACGAATATATACGTAACACTAAAATGTGGTTAAAACGCACTCATATTTAAAGTTTACGAAACATTTACCTACTAATTTCATCGTATAATTGTTTTGCAGTTCAGACCGAGGCTAGAGAGCGGATTACTTGTACTCCGTGGACATCTAGACTGCCAAAAATGGCACAACCCGATTTGGATTATATCGGTGAGTCTGACAATATTTGTATAAATTATTCATTTTAACATAAGAATGTGTCACTTTAATATATCTACAACTGATACTGTTCAAACGAGTACGGTAGTACGTGACACAATCATTTTAATCAGACCATTATATCCTGCAGCACGCATATTATGTATTTACTTTATTCCCAAAATAAATGTGTTCAGACGTTAATTATTTAAAAATGTACGATTTCAGCTCCAGAAGTCCAGTTGTCTTCGTATTGTAGTTCTCACAGTGATATGTTCTCGTTGGGAATGGTTATATTCGCGATATTCAATAACGGTCGACCACTGATACAAGCGAACCACAGCAGCTCAACGTACATGAAACAATTGGACGTGGTGAGTTGCAAATTATTGTAAATGCAAAATAATGTCCATGCGGCGACAGTTGGTATGGTGAAAAACAGATACGATTGCAATTTGATAATGCTGCAAATCAATGATAAAACGCATTTTTTTGTGAACAATAAATTATTCATTTTTTGTTAAGTTATTTTTTTTATTTTTAATGACTAAAAAATTGTACTCCCGAAGTACAATAAAATGTATGTAAATTCAAAATACCAGCTTGAAAACACTGACCTATTTTTTTTATATACATTTTTTTATTTATATCAAATGAACTCGTTGAAATATAACACTTTACTCACCAAAAATCGACTATGAACAAACAGATTTGTTTCGAAATATGATATTTTTTTAATTCAAACATCGTTTGTAAATTATATACAATTTTAATAAATTGATATCAATACTAGACCTCATAATATATACAAGTGCACGGGTCATTCGATTATTGCATGATCTGAAAAGTGAAAACAATGGTGTATAAAATAACAATAAATAAAACTAGTATAATAAATCATTCATATGCAAATTAAAATATATGCAACACTTTTGCAAACTTAAACTTATACAGACATTAAACATATTATGTATCATACATTAAACAACAACGATTCTTAAAGAGTTAAATGCATAATACAACAGATAGTGATGTAAAGAGAAATAATTCAAAAAATGTTTTATTATTTATGTCCAATAAACACTGAAGAGAACTATAATAAATTAATAAAATAATGCGAATTCCAAATTTTATCAAGCGCAATTTTTGGGATGGATGGGAAATGTAGGTAGTCGATATTCTCAAAACCCTTTTATACTTAAACCTTATCTTAAAATAACAAAAAACCTTTTATTGACCATAATCAAAAATTAAAAGTTTCAGAGTTATAAAACCACGGGGTTTCGTATTAAACTTGTTAATAGCAATCAATAGATATTTTAAAGTTTTATTTTTAAATTGTTGCCTCGTGAATAAACATAAGCTTAGTGTTTTTTATACAGTCTTCTTTTTTAAGATCGTTTACTTCCCTCATTTAAATTTTAATTTCACTCAGCTTTAACTTCTTAAGTATAATTATTTTGAGCGTTGTGCTGGTAACTGATGTATAAAACCATTGGCACTTTGCAGCCCAGTGTATTATAAATTACATCAACTGTTATTTTGGTAATTAAGTTTTATATTTTTATTGTATACGGTGATGTCAATCACTTTGGTCGTAATGTTATATCTAATGGATATTATTAATTATAAATGCATAACCGTTAATCAGTTTTGGTACTTTCGTTAAAATTGACGAGACTTTAAATGGTGACACTTTGTTCATTTATTTAAATTGTATAAATAAATATGCTTCAGATATAGTAGAATGTATCGGAATTTGTCCCAAAGGCCAAAATAAAAACCTAATATTTAATTACTACATAGATCGACTTTAAAAATAAACATTATAAAAGCTATCCACTTACCTATGAGGCTATAATATACAATTTTTAATCGACTTCATTTAACTACCTACGTCATTGCAGTTCCATAGAACTAATTAATATTATGTTGATATAATGTGAAACGTTTAAATTCATATTCTATTTTTGTATGTTCCTATATCATAAAATATTTAAATAACCTATAACAGTTAAATAAACTTCTAAAATTATGACATTTTAGTATATATTCTCTGTTAAGTTTAGTGTCGCAAATTGTTTATTAAAAAATAACAATTCAAAAATTATTATTGTATAATTAACGCAGATGATCCATTATTCAAAATTTAAAATATAACGTTTATGTAAGATTTATTTCAGTTACTTTAATAAGAAACCCGAAATAATTAATTTTAATGTATACACTGCAGTTCAAAATTTAAATTTAGACTACTTTTAGTATTAAGGATAAAGATTGTCTTAAATTAAAAAAAAAAAATAAACAGTTCGCACAGATAATGAAAATTAATATATTCAATGAAATAAATAGAATAAATATTAGCATCAAACTTTTTTGTGCGAATATAATATATATAATACCTATAGTAAGAGACCTAGTCAAAATCATCACGTTACAAAAAATCGTAAATAGGTAAATAGATAAATATAGTTACTGAATAGCTACTTTATATAATATTTAATCTATTATCATATTTTAAATACAATTACAAAAAAATGTATAACTTATATTATATTATTTAAAAAATAATTGAACCGAAGTATAATGACTTTTTTATCACCACTCAACAGCTTAAAGAATGTTAGGAGTAGGTCGAATAAATTAATTTTAAAATGTTAACTTTGTTATCATAAAATTCATAATGAACGATACACTGCGGAGTCATTTTTACAGGGTTTAAAATGGGTTGACGATCAAAACACAAACAATAAAACTGACTTATAATATTATATCCTTATATTTATAATATTAATAAACATCAGATCAACTTTATAGTTTACTGAAATGTATGCATTTAGTTTGTATTATATTTAATTGGTGGTCTGTAGTCCGTGAATTAAAAATCTTATTTAGCTCTTGTTTATATCAAAAACAAAGTATATATATTATTTTAATTTTTAAATGTACAATAAAATGTGTTTTAATTTTTTTTTAGTTGGAAAATCAAATTCACAATGTATTGCCTAAACTCCCGGCACAGTTACAAGAAATGGCGACCAAAATGCTGAGCAAGGACGTGGATGCAAGACCGTTCGTTAAAAATTTATTACACACTCCTTATTTCTGGTAATATACTATTAATATTCTTAACTTTATAATAATATAATATTATATTGTTATTGGTCCAATATTTTAATTTAATTAGGTTTTCGGAACGGTTTTTTTAGTTTATAAGTATATAGTACTATATTAATAGTACTTGAAATATAATACTTTTATCACAACAAATGTCATATAATTTTTAAACGTTGAAAAACACAAAATCAGGAGGAAAAAATAAAAATGATTCTGTTATAGAAGGTAGGTTAATTACAGTAAATATTTGTTCCTTCAAGGCATGTTTAGGTTTTTCACAGCGCAATTACCATGTGTGACCGGTAATCCTCCCCTCAAAAATCTTTGTATTGATAGAAAAATAAAAATTCTGTCAATTAAACATTGTAAGTTATTATAATTATTATATTATGTCCATGGATAATAATTAATTTTTAATTATTTAAATTATAGTTTAATAGCCGAATGTCTTGCCAACAAAGCTTGTCTTCGTGTAACACTTCATAAAAAAATATAATACATAATAATAAACTATGGAAAATATAAAATACATCTATATATATATATATATATATATATACAAACGAGACTGTCCTGAGTGACTGATTCATAATCAATGAAGAGGCGAATCTTTTAGAACTATCGATTTGACATTTTGATTGTAGAGTAATATTATAATTTCGCGGTGCACCAAGAAAGGACTTTTTAAAATTTTGAGTTTAAGGAGGTGAAATTGGTTAAAAACAACATTTTACGTATAAATAATTGTATACCTAATACATCGATGAGTTAGTGCTTATAAGCTGTGAGATTCTAGCAGTATATCACATTTTATTTGCAGGTTCTAAGGAATCCAAGCTATAATATAAATTGTATTGTGGTGCTGCGTTATAAAATAATATGCGATCGACGACTTATAATTCGGTACACATATTTTCTAATATTTTTCATATAATCTTGCCAGATAACAAGAATACATATATTTTTGTACTTAAACCCAGAAATGACAAGTAATTCAGGATTGCCAATGGCTACACATTATTATATTACTATTGCGATAAGTAGATTCTTTCAAAAATATATTATTTATAAAATAAACAAATATTTAGCACGGGAAACACCGGGCGGGACAGCTAGTTATATCATAATATATTATACTAGCTGCCCCGCCCGAGAGCGTTGCCCGAGCCAAAGATTAAGTTAAGAACAACCTCAAGTGATTTACATTTAGCAACTAAGCTAGCTAGGCAATACGACTGCGTTGGATATCGGAAAATATGCGAGCAATTTATCATCAGGTAGACAATCCGCCTGCGGTGGATCGAAGACCCCGCGAGGGGTGCGTAAGTAAGTGAAATCGGAAGATTAGGCATATGAAAAACATCGCAACGGTGGCAAAAATTTGTTTTTTTTATAAATTTATTTGTAATAATATGCTATATCCCTACTAATTATAATAGTTATAATATATGTAACCATTGACAACCCTATAAATAAACAGATATTATTCATGTCTCATCAAAAAGTTAGTTTTCCCAGAATTTTCACCGTATAATAATGTGTACGTAGGGTAGGATGTTATATGCAAGAAACATTTGCTGGAGTGTACTCAACAACTTCCAAAAGTTTTATGGCGATCGGATGAATAGTGTAGGAGTGCATAAAGGACATACAGACAAACATTAATTAATGTACATATACAGGGCGTCCCAGGTCTATTTGACTAATGCAATAACTTTTACAGCAATAACAGTGATTAGCAAGAAATAATTTTGAATTTTAACACACTTTGAAAATTGTTTAAAAATTGTTTTAAAATAGCTATCTTGGATTATTAGAAAAATATTAAATAAAAAATTTAAATTATTTATTTTTGTTTTAAAAAAATAAAAATAAAAAATAAGATATACAAATTATAGCGCAGAGCTCTACAAATCATTAAAAAAAAAAAACTTAAAAATATTGAATAGAAAAAAATTTATTGCATTAGTCAAATAGACCTGGGACACCCTGTATATATATTTATAGATGTATTAACTTTAATAAATGGCAATCTTTGTCAGTAAAAAAAATGACCATGTATATGTTCAACTCTCATATGATACGTATAATTTCGAGTCCGTGTAAACGCGACGATTTCATGCATGCGTTTACCACATCTGCCCGATCAATCAGTGGCCATTATATTTCATATACAAAATAAAATACTAATTTCTATAATTTATTTCTACTATAATTACCATTTTAATCTGTAAGAAGTAACCAACGGCAACCGCCAACCATTAATAAACAAAAATAATTTTCGATTTTCATTGTGAACCTTTGTGAGTCTTCGTGTGAGCATCACTCTTTAAAATGCGAATTTTGGAAAATCATTTCTTAGTGCACAATACAATTATAATATTAACCTACTATCAAAAATTAAAATCAATAGCTCTCCGTTGATTATGAATCAGTCACTCGGGACACTGTCATTTATAATATAAATACAGTGTGATCACGATTAAATAGGTAACACTAAATATTTCGGCCGGATGAACTTGTATCGAAATGAATTTTGGGGGGGGGGGACCTAGGAGGTACTGAAATACATATTTTGTAAAATTTTCAAATTTTAAACGCTTACGGTGCTCGCATGCCCAGTACAATATGTATTTTTTTTAATGTAACGCCTATTTTTATCACATTGTTTCGTACAGGAGATGAATTGAGTGGACTGTATATAATTAGTTCTGCTCCGTTTTGTCAAAAGTGTGTTTTGGTAACTGAGTGTATTCGGTTTAACGGAAGGTCCACGCCGCGCGAGTCTGCCCTGGGTGGGTGTTGCTACGGAGTGTGGTAGGATGGAAAAACACACACTGAGCTCCTTCGTGCTCCGCACTCGTATTTATAGGCACGGTCTCGTCTACTGCGTCGCTGTGATTGGTCGCTGCGGGTGGTCACGCGGCGGCGATAACGCTGGTTGCCCGCGGAATGGGTCTCCATGTCCACGGCGTTCTGCCGTCCAAGGTCCGCGCGAATAGTCGCGATGGCGCGACTCGGTAGCGCCGCGGTCGGGACGGATCCACAGTGACTTGGTGGCGCCGGCCGGGTAACCTAACCCGCGATGCGGTCGTCTCGCGCGATGCGGCCGGTCTCGCGTTCTGTTCCTGACTCGGGAGGTTAGGTCAGGTTAGTCGGGCCGGTTGCACGCCAATTGAGTCAGGAACAGGACACGGCACCGACGTCGGGTGTGGCTTGCGTAGCGGCTGCAGGCGATTCATTTTTGGCTCATGTACGTAATTTTATTTTTTTTCATTAAACGTTATATCGTTTTTATGCAAAAATCTTCACTTTCTTTAGGATAACTATGTTTAACATTTTTATTCATAATTAATTGTTGTCTGGAAATTAACTATAAAAATTAAAAACACAGTTGTCCTAAAGAAAGTGAAGATTTTTGCGTAGAATTACCTAGGTATATAACGTTTATTGAAAAAAAATAAAAATTACATACATGAGCCAAAAATTAATAAATTATACAGGAAAATTAAACATATTTTTTCAAAATGGAATAATATTATCTGTCATTTATTCAATTTTGAACTTAGGGCCAAGTTCTATGAGTCAAATCGACTTAGAAAAAATCGGTCAATCCAATTCAAGTGCTAAAAATTGGTGTTTAAAAAATAAAAAAAATAAAAAAAATACATGTTGTACTGCGCACCGTAAGTGTTAAAAATTTGAAAATTTCTCAAAATATGTATTTCAGTACTTCTTAGGTTCTCCCAAAATTCATTTCGATACAAGTTCATCCGGCTGAAATATTTAGTGTTACCTTTAATCGTGATCGCACTGTATATATAGATATTATTTGGTAAACATTTTTCGTAAAGAAATTCGCACTTACTATATAGTCCGAAGATTATATATTTATTCACAATATTGTTATTTTATGTATTGTATCGAAAGTGAAAATAGATTTAAATTTATGCCTTATAACATTTTAAACATTTTTTTTTTTATATTTATATAATTTTACTGTACGTGTGTATGTCACTGAACTCATCCTAAACGGCTGGACAGATTTGAATGCATTTTTTTGTATGCGTTTGGGTGACGCCCTGGATGGTTTAGATTCACAAGGTGGTGAGGTGAGGTGCTCACACAGGGATTTTGAGATTTACGATGGAAATATTTGTTTAATAATGGTTGCTATTGGTAACCATGGTTGCTATGGTATGTATAACTACTGTGTATTTATAGGGTTGTCAATGGTTACATATTTTATAACTATTATAATAATCAGTACTAGGAATATGGCACATTTTCGCAAATAAATTTATAGAAAAAAACAAATCTCCGGCATAAGCCACCGTTGTGATGTTTTTTCAATATTCTTATTTCACTTAATAATAAAGCTCCTCGCGAGGTCCTCAATCCACCGCCGCAGTTGGATTGTCTACGTGCGATAATATACTGTTCGCATGTTTTCCGCGATCTATTGCAGTTCATTGCCAATGGCGGATTAGATGCATATCATATGTATATCGCTTGAGGTTAATCTTAACTTAATATTTGGCACAAGCCACGCTTGTAGGGACTAAATTCAATATTGTTGTAACGGTATTACACTGTCTTATCCTATATAATATTTTAACCGTTATATTATAAACTAAAACATATTATTCATACATAGAGTTGGCATTATTATTTTTTTTAATGGGCAACAAAGTGCACGGGATCATCTAGTTATAGTATAAATTATAAAACTGATTTCAAAATCTGATTTTGAGTTAAGCAGTTGGAAGTCGACGGACCGCGACGGTCGTGATTTAAAATAGCGAGTCCGCCCAACGATTCCGAAAAGACGTAGAAACACACACTCAATATCGTTACCGAATACATATCTTCGTTCGAAACGGACTAAGTCAAAATCAACAGGTCTCGGATGGTCGGAAAATATGTACCAATACACCGTATACCTACGTAATAACGGTTATTATGTGGTTACACGAGGCGTATGCGATATTATACCATTCATAGTGCACCTATGGGCGCAACGACAACCGCGGTTGACGGCCATTATATTTGTAGCAATAATAATAATTATCGTACACTCAAAATATTGTTTGAAGTGTGGTTTTTTTATAAGTATTATCAGACTCCAGCCGGGACAAAATGAACAATTATACAATACACGGAGCTTGGCGAGTTTTGTTTTGTTGTATCTCAGTTCACAGGCAAATCAGTGTCGGTGCGGGGCCTCGCTTTGTGGACGAATTCAATCGAGATGAGCAATCCGCCTGCGCTCGGAGTGTTTTGGTTTAATTGCATTAACCTCATGAGTGAATCGGTTTGGGTTCTAAACTCGAGAATGATAAGCGAACAGAAAGATAATTTTCAAAACGGGACTTTCTTGCCCTTGACAACCAAATTAAAACTAAATTAGTCCAAACCAGATATCTGTCTATGTCTGGTCGCCGTTAATTACACGAAATAAACAAAAAGTATTACTCCGTATTCTCCAAGAACAACGTTTTGTGTGTGAGCCGCACTATATTATATAGAGGTTGAATTCCGAAATCGAATAAAGCAAAAAACACTCCAAAAGTCTCGTCAAATTGTGATAGATATAACTTTGATTGAAAGCAGTCCGGTATTTTCGATTACAAGTGGTTGCAAACCAAATCGAGTTGCATATATATATTTCGATTTTAACCAGGCCTTAGAATTGAATTCTCAAAGGATTCGTTAAATATGCTATACCTATGCTATATGCATTTCAGTTATATTATGTACTAAGGAAAGCAAATACTATGCGCTTAAAATACAATCGATATGGACTAATTATTATTTTAAACAAAATATTTTAATACCAACATTGAAATAGCCGTTAAGTAGGTAACAGCTCAGCTTTAAGCATATTATACAGCTATAATAATTGTGGTGTTGACCGTTTCTTTTCATTGATTAGGTAACTGTAATGGATATGTGTTAAATTTTTTAATCAAACGACAAATCGTGGAATACGATGAAAAACGATTCAGAGCAGAGAAGGTCTAACTTTTTTGATGCCCGTGGTAACTAAACGATTACGTAAATAATTATATTAAAATAATTATGAAACGAATTCGTAATACTAATAGACTCTGAGTGGAACGACGAATGAATTAGTTGTCACAACAAATGTGTGTTTTTTGTCTATCATCACATTTTTGTCCAGTAAAAATGATTAGATTTTCTACTTCGGCATCTCTTTTTTGATAGGAAAATGAATCTAGTTGATATTTCAAAGGATTAAAAGTAAAAAAATGTCCAGTATTTTTCAAACACGACTGGAAATATGAAAATATATTTTAAGGAAAAATAGGAGTTTTGTTTTTTTAGTGTAACTTAAAAACTAATAAATTACAATAGCCGTACATACTTTAAATATTCGTCAAATGTTTATAAGACCATCGTAATTAAACAATGAATTATTACGCCTTCAAATTTACCTATAAATACATGTATACAATTACGATGATTTATTAAAAAACCATTTATTTATTAAAGTGATGAGAAATTTTCAATTTTTTCAAATAATATTTTTGTTTTATCAAAAACCATGAAAATTTAATATAAAGTTCCTCGGAAGTTTTTATTATAGAAGTTCAAAAATATTAAAAATGTATAGGCCTTGATATTTTTCTTATAAGCATTTAAAGTTCAAATATTGACAATATTTGTCAAAATTACTAAAATTTGCAAATTATTTTGTAGTTTAAAATGTATAAAATGTTAAATTTTTATAGCTAAGAACTGAACATTTAAAACAATGTTTTTCATATTGTAACCACAATATAATATACTATCTCATTTTTCTTTAAAGACATTTGAAATTCAAGTTTGGACGAAATTACATATTTAAATGAAGAATAATGATGTTAGTTATTTTGTTGTAATTTAAAAACATTATTCGTGGGTAGTTGACACTGTTAAAGTATATATTATATTTTATATACAAATTACTTTTTCAAATGCAATATTTTTGGGAATAAATTATTTTAATAACAATAACATCATAAAATAGACTTAGTGATATTGGCTGACAAAATGGGCTCAAAATCGTTATTTTCGTATACGATGACTTTATATTATTGAATTAAAATTTAACACATCCGTTTCAGTAACCCATATAACACCTAATGCAGAGCGGTGCCCACCTTTTTTTCCAATTATTTTAATAAATACTAGGAAATGTCTACTTTTAACTCCCCTCATAGCACAAACTGGATCTAATTTGACACTAGAAACCTCTATCAAAGTTAATGACCAGAACATTTTCTCTACTAACAAAAGTGTCTTTAGGCAAAAAAAAAATGTTTAAATAACACATTAAATTATTGCAAAACCAATACATTCATTGCTCCACTCAGAATCGTATATCCTAAATATGATACAATGCAATTATTTTTATAATAAGTCTAAATACATTTTTCTTCACAAATAATTAAGAGACTTAATACAATAATACTATCGTTTTGAAATATTAAGCCAAATGCCAGTCATAATGAAGTATAATATAATTAATAATACATTTAGAACTATATTAGTTCAATAGGTATAACTACCAATATTACAGACAAAATAAATTGACATTTTTAAATTAGAAATTCTATTTAAGTATATAAAACCGACCAACCTCATCTTGGAAACGTATAGTGTTATGTACATTTTATACTGTTATGCTAATACTACATAATTTCAATACTCTTGCTGTAAATTAAAAAATAATGAAACGACTTTTAGGCATATACATATTATATAAATAAATAATGTGTATCTTATGTTGACGGTGGACTAATAATCTATTAAGAACTATTATAATTATTATATTTTTTTTTTTTTTTAATATTGTCTGTGGATATTTTTTGTCGAGTTGTAATTACTTGTATATATCAATAGAAGTTACAACATTGAGAAAAATTAAATTAAAATTTTATATCGAAATTGTTTTAAACTTCTGTACAATTATTATAAATGCATAATTATTTTTGTTTTAGTAAGTTTCTCGAAATTAGATTTTCACAAATTTTTATACATAATAATATATAATTTAAAGAGATAATCAGCATAATCAGTGGCGCAACTAGCACAAAATCCTAGGGGGGGGCTATAGCCCCACCTCAACATTATACCAAAGGTAACCTGTGGGGGGCAAAGCCCCCCCACACCCCCCACCAACCATCTTCATATTTTAACACCATTAAAATACCGACATTTACTTTTTAATTATATTTATATGCATCATAAAATAATTATTAACATGTTATTTAAGTTTAGAAATTCATCTTTCTTTTATTGATAGATGTAAATTGTTCTAAAATGGTCTCAGGATCAATTTCTACATCTATTTCAATACTCAGTATTGATAAATTACTAAAGCGATCTTGATCCATTGTATATCTCAAGTAGATATTTATTCGCCTCATGGCAGAAAATGCACGCCCGGATGTTGCAGAAGAAATTGGCAATATATTGGCAACTTGAACCATCTTGTAGAAATTTGGGAAAACTTTTTTGGATAAATTTTCCTGAATGAGATTAAAATAAGTTGTTTTTTCATTATTACAGAATGTATTTTTGAACTTTTGAAGACAGCCATTTCATTTTTCAGATCGCCTTTTTGGTAACTGATATGATCATAGGAACGTATTACCTAAAACTGGTGCTATTGGTTAGGGCACCTAAATGATACACAGTTTCCTCATAAAAGGTGGATATATATAATATCCACCTTGGTCCTCATAACAGATTATCAAGTATCACTTTCAATCGCCAATTAACCAGTCAGTGTGTACATATTACGAATGATAAAAACGTGTATCATAGAAAAGGTAAAATATGAGTATAGGACTCTGTTATATTAGCCACAATTTATAGAAAGGTAGGCAATATAAAAAAATTATAAACTTTAAAAACTTTCCAAAAAAAAAAAAAAAGAAATACAGCTGAATTTTTAAAGGTATAATAATGTTTTAGGAATCAATTGAATAATTTATTTTGGGGGTGCTATTACAATTTTTGGGGGCTAAGCCTCCCCAGCCCAACCCCCCCTAGTTGCGCTTATGCTGCATAATATAAGTATCTTTTTGGTATTTAAAATTATAATTATAGAATTTATAACTACGGCTACGCAGTTTATACCTAGTTATTTTGAATCTTATTATTTTGTTTTAATAATTAGAACACGTTGAAAAATTATTTTAATTTGACGTTGTAGAATAAAAAAAACCTCTGCAATTTTTAACAAAACCACGTACAGTTTCAAAACGTAAAACGAGCATTGGTTTTTATTTTTAACAAATACACAGTAGGTATACAGCATAACAACCGTTTGCCGTAATAATATTATACGAGTTATTAATTTGTCAATTTTTTCACTTGTATATGAATATTATTATATTGTATACACTGCGTGCACTGAGATGACTTTGAGACAAGCACAAGCATATAATATTATAAAAAATAAACATTTTTTTGAAAAAGAGTAAAGATGACCTTTTGACACAGTTTTAAAGAGCAAAGGACGGTAAAATTTAAACGGACCGGTGAAGTAAACGCGCTAGCGTCCCTTTTAAAATTACTGTTGAAATACCTGTTCCTGTATAGGTATGAAAGTCCTCGGCTAATCTAAAAGTACCAAAACGACCCAACTTAGGGAGAGATCAATAATCACATACCTTATTCCACGGCAAGTGGTTCACAATGATTGGTCTTTTTTTCGTTTAAACTATTTATCAAAGCGTTATATATATATATATATATTATATAGACTATAATACGGATACCAAGATATTTTTATCTGTAAGCTTAAGAATAAGTACAAATATATAATAAATATTTAATAACGTTTATTTATTTATTGAAGAATTGTACATAGTATTTTCGTGTTGTATATTATATATAATTTATATTAATTCATGAAAGAAAAAACTGCGTTTTTTTTTTTATTATAATTATTGTGACATCGCTAATGGCGGCTGGAGCCGTTTGCGCAATACTTCTTTGAGAAAAAACTGTTCGAAACTACAAATTCTAAGAATGTACATTTTTTCCCCGTTGTTACTCCCCGTTTCGTTTAATTTATTTAGATTTTGGCACTATTGTAGTCAAATAATATTGTGAATCATTCTTTTTAGAATAAGGGACGAAAACTTCATTTATCACAAAGAAAAATCATAAAATACAAAAAGGAAATAAAGAAAAAGGGGCCTGTATTTAGACGGAAAAAATAAATTCTTGTCGGTTTAAAACTATTAATTCTTTACCCCAGTAGTAGGTATATAGATAAAACTTTATTTTAATATTATTTACAGAACATTCTAACGATATTCTTTTAGATTCCGAGCGGAGTGATAGGAATGTATTATTTTGTGAAAATTAGTTCAACAAACCAAATTAAGAAATCAGTAATAATATAATAAAATTAATATAATGTAATGTAATTTAAACGTAAAACTATCCAAATATCCTCGGGAATGGATGTCGGTTCGTTCGACTGCTTGGCACAAAATCATCTTTTCGCGTACTTACCTCGAATTCATATCCAACACGTCCGTTACAGTGAAACCTCCTATTCAATTACGAGTTTCCCTAGAAACCCGCTAAGCAGTGCGAGTTTTTCAGTTGATGATATAGTTTTTTTAAAACAAATCTTAAATATAATTGGTTCTGGCTACAGAACGTATTTATATTAATTTGATCCCTGTGCTGAAAACCTGAACAAAAAATCCGAACATAAGCCAACAGAGAATTGTTGCTACAGATATACCGCTGGTATAATTCTTTGTAAAAACTGCATCCATTTCCACAGGCATCGGATAGCTGATTTTTAGGGAGTATAGTCTCAGTGTTATATTGTTATACCCGAGTGTCGAACATATTTTTCGTACAAAGGTTCTATTCACACTGTTTAAATTAAAAATATAAACTACTTATGTTAAGATTTCTTTATCGTATTACTCATATTTCAGCAATTTTCTATGATATTATTATAAGTCTGCAGTGACAATGACTAATAATTATTTCATTATTTGAAAATCAATTATCATTCATTTGAATAAACCACTTCATGCCGGATGGTTTACTATGCGTCCTGTTCTAACTATTATCTCATAATAAAATAATAATAATGCATTTATTTCACATTTTAATTTTTGCAACTTTTAAATATCCTTTAATATACCATATTTTTTGATACCTACCTGCTTGGAGTTTTTTTTATATACCATTAAAATGTTCCGTTGCAATAAAGATATTTTTTTCAAATTATAATTTTAACTGCACATTGTTAAGATAATATCAGCCACTGATTCAAATTGTCTTTATGAGCGTTTTGAAATTTGAATACTTTACATAATTACATGTCATAATTTACATAAAAATCGAAATACCGTAAAAAATTTAAAGTACAAACAGAAATAATGGTCTTAACATTATGTTTGATTATAGGTAAATTAATTAAACTATAATTATAGCTAACAACACATGATTGGCTCTGCTGAACGCAAATTTGCAGTTGTGTATGGGTCGATGCCCGAAGGGAGAAAGCCATTTGTGCGATGATATAATATGACGTCCTCTCGTCGTGGTTTTCTCGGTCATTTTGAGAAGTAATAGGAATTTTTTACTTTTGACATCCTCAAAGCCCTAACTAGATCCAAATTGCTACTTGAAACCATCCTCCACATTTAAAGCTAAAAATTAAAGCATTTTTCAATGCTCCAAAAGGCGATGGCGGACACAAAAAAAAATTATACACATCGTTGTATGACCAATTCATTCATCCCTCAGCTCAGAATCATAAAGAAGTTTATCACCATAAAGCACTTATTAAATGGTATAAAAAAACCTTAATTATCTGAAAATACGATATTTAAGATTTGTGATTTATCTAGTTTATATTTTTTAAACAACAGATCACATTTAAGACAATCATAATGTAGTAGGTATGTAATGTCAAATTTTTCCTTACAATAGGAATATAAATATTTGTATAAGTATTAAATAATATTTGTTCTTCCCAAGTATGAATAAATATTAACAAAGATAATATTCTATTTACAGCGATCGTTTTGTGGAAACTATTCAGACACTGGATATAATAAACATGAAAGATCTAATACAGAAATGTCAGTTCTACAAGATTACGCTGAAAGAATCATTACCGTTCATCCCAAAGGTACGTTCTCCTATTGGTCTATTACGTAATTAGATAATCCTATTATAATAATGTGTATATAAACTATGATTAGTCCGATTTTCGAACGAGTGTTTTGAGTCCAAAATAGAATAATAATTATGTTCTATTTTATGAAAGGCACGTGTAGTTTTTTATCGAGAATCAACTACTACTGTTGTATAATAACTGAATAGCTTTGAATTTAGGAGACATTTTAATACAATTATTTATCAACAAAATATTATAATTACATTACACACTATCCTCGTGCACCCATACAAATAGTTATATATAGACGAACAATAGTATAGCTATTTATTAAGCAAATAACAACACAAAAGATAGATAGATTATTTATAGATTATAGTCCCATGTTTGACGAAACCCGGCATAATTAATACCTAACAGGTATTTTTGTTGTGAAACGTATGTTAATTATCTACTCTAAATCGTTTACGTTTCATAATAGCAGCTATGATTATATTTTTATCTCTTTCTGTTTTTTAAAGCTTAGCATACTTTTTCGTAATATATAATAAACAGTAATAATCAATGCTAATCATCAATTAATATTTTGGTTTTAAATTTCAGAGGGAATAATTTCACTGGAAATGTTATAATATTATTAATTATTATTGTACCAAACGATAATTATTGAACAGACAATAATCGTTTATCAATAAATTTCCGAAATATATTTATGATTTGTTTTTAGATTACCTTGTATGCATAACATTATACCTAGTACGAGTGTTGAGAAAGCAAAAGGCGATCAAAGCCCTCGTTTAAAAATTTTTAACCGCAGTACCTTTCATATAATTCACGTGATCATTTTAGAGATTATTATTATTTTATTATTAATTTCATTTATATCAGACTTTGGATTTTGCTCGTAACTTTGCAAGGTAAATAATAATTTGCATTATATATTATATTGTTTAATTAAAAAATGGGTATCAGTAGTATGTTTAAATTGTATTGGTACTAATCACGATTTACTATTATAGTCTATCGTGGTACTAATAATTACGTTATTTTACAATAATTGTATTCATACTATTATATCGGCATGCGCTTAAAAATTGTAAAAATAGTATTATCTTTATGTACATTAAATAATTCTGCTGTACGTGTGTATGTCACTGAATTTCTCCTAAACGGCTGGACCGATTCGAATGAATTTTTTTGTATGCTTTTGGGTGACGCCCTGGATGGTTCAGATTCACAGCGTGATGAGGCGAGGTGCTCGCACAGGGGTTTTGAGATCTAAGATGGAAATATTTGTTTATAAATGGTTGGCATTGGTAACCATGGTTGCTATGGTATATGTATAACCACTGTTTATTTATAGGGTTGTCAATGGTTAGGTTATCAATAGTTGCATGTCTTATAACTGTTATAATTAGTAAGAATATGGCATATACATATTTTTACAAATACATTTATAAAAAAAAACAAATCTTTGCACAGGCCACCATTGCGGTGTTTTTCGTGTACCTAATATTCTGATATCACTTACTTATTTCATTTTTGACTCGGACAACGCCAGGTGGGAGTGTGGGACAGCTAGTGTTATATTATAAAAAATAAATAACAATATAATATACACTTTATTGAGGTCTACTATCGATGTGATCGATAATATTTACAAATCGTATTATTTTGTTCAAAGAAAGTCTCGTGTTAAAAAAAGTACCTAACATAATCCATGTCCACCGTCGTGATAGTTTGTGTGTATTTATCGTGATCAATCATCGTGACCAACGATGTGTGTGATCGTTGCAGACCAAACTCATCTCGGACTCCTTTTTTGTGCGGTTGTGCGCAGTTGTGTGGTGTGTTGTGGAGACGACATACGTGGGTAACGAAGTTCTTAATCCGTCGAATACGCGATTCGAAACATTTTTTCCGAGTGGATCATTCAGTCATTTCGGAAAACGTTATTCGATCACGGAAGACGAGAACTCTCGACCGTACCTCGCGAGTCCCGAGCGGCGGCTGTTAGTAATCCCTTTGACGACGTCGCATTAATAATTTTTCCTGGCCGTATAATATCGTAGTATAGTATATATTATAGTAGTTATTATAATATAAATATCCATAACATTTCCGTTGAATAAAGAATTTCCCCGATCGTAATATCCATCGCGTTTCACATTGAAACCGTCACGGATTATCCATCGGGGCTCGGAACTTCATGCATTTGCATATTTCTTATATGACATTTCCGCGTATTATTTAAAATCTAATTCGATACAAATCCGTGTCATGACGATACATACAATCGAAGTACAAACATTTATCTTTCATACTTTTGGATTTTAAGCATATATGTATATTGTTGCATTTTACGTGTATTAATCAGCTCAAAACAAATTTTCAATAATCTAAAATCGTAATTTAAATTATTTAAAAATAAAAAGCCGCCGCACACGGCCATACGTTTTTAAATTAAATAGGAACTATACAATGAGTTTTTTCTTTTTACTACAACTAGGAAAAAATGAAAGTTTGAAACGATGGAAAGTGTAAAATTATCAACATTTCGTTAAAAGTAATATATTATTTTAAGAATTATTTAATTACACTAATTAATGGTGGTAGTAATTAGGGGGTAAAGACCCCCCCCCCCACAGGTTAGTGATAAATTAATATTCAGTCGGAACGCTGTTTATTCAATTTATATTCGAGTTCCCTGTCTTTCGATTTCCCGATTCGAGCACTGTCTAGAGTACATTTATTAACATTTCAACACAAATTACTATTGTAAAGAAATGCATATCATACTATTATTTTTATCAGAGGTAAATTTTAATTATAAAAACAAGTTAATGTGATTTTTGCGCTTGCGTTTCCTTTACTAACAAAGATATTTTTCCGGTAATATTGCTCAAAGCCACACGCATGTCTTTAGCGGCGTCCAACCGATTTCTTTGTTTATTTTAAGTGTAGAGCAGTGTGGAAAACTTTATCTGTGTAACAAATTTATTTGCTTCTAAACATTTTGTTTTTTTTCATTTTCTTATAAAAATTGATTGGATAGTGTAATTAAAAAAAAGCACGCTGTTGCACAGATAAAGTTCTTCTTTACGTGTTGTGAAAATTTGGTACTTCTACAACAAATATGGTGCGAGAACAGTTGTCCCGCGCAAAACTGTTTTTGCTATGTTGTACATTTGTTGGACGGAGATTACCACATGCGGGTATAACGTCCTCTTAACGTGCGCAACACTGAATTCGACTGTTATATAATATTATTATTATTATAAAACGATATAATATTATAATATTATTTTCGGTGATAAACATGGCGGATATACCGTCATCGTGCAGACTGCGGACGACTACCGGCAGCAGCGGCAGATCCGGCGGCAGGCCATTCTCGCGGCTCCGTCCTGCCGATTGCGTGTGCACCGTGCGCGCGTGTTTGCGTCTGTCGCGGAGAGAATATTACAAAGCGACGAGACTTCCACCCGCCCGGAACGAACTGACAAAATACAAAAACGTCAAACGCCACGCGCACAGACTCTAGTATAATATAATATACACCACGACACTCGCGCTGTATATACAACACACAATAATAATATGTCACTCTCACTCGCTCTCGATATAATAATATCGTCGGGTTACTATACGGTTCGGAGACTATAGCCGATTTACAAATCGATATAATATATTATATTATATTATTTTATACCTCTTAACAGTGTTGAGACATGTCCAGATACATTTATTTGAAATTTTTTTTTTCGAGCGCCATGTACGCATGCGGGTTAATATTATATATGGTCTATGGGGTCCATTTTCTAAATGTCATTCAGTCATAATGAAAAATATTAAAAAATATTATAAAAACAGGATCAACAAAAATAATCTACGAACGTCATAATATAGAACTATATAGAGCTATAACAGGAAAAAACTAATTACCACTCTATAAATATTCATTACTTATGTCATGCTTAAAAAATCTGTATTCCTAATCTTAAGATTTTGATCATTGGTAGATATTATATTAATTTCCAATAGTAAAATATAAATTCAATTGTTGGTTAAATGGAATTATTTTAAATATTTAAATTTTCATCTTTTTTTTATCTAGATAAATTTTGTTTGTATTTTATCTTATCCGAGATCGTTAAAATACGTGTTATCTTATCTTAATCTAGATCTAATCTTAGAGCAATAATCTTTTATCTATATCTAGATAATTTTTTACTTATCTGGTCTCAACACTGCGGCTATTTATTATTCCGCGACGATATCGGCCGATATGAGCAGCACCGGTAATCAGCTGTCCTCCGTTATAATAATATGTAAAAATTATCACGACGTCGTTCATGATATTTTTTTAAGGAGAAGAAAAAATTATTTAAAACGACCGATTAAAATAATATTCTTGTGAACATTCGCGTTATGGGTTTTAATTTTTTAAAGCACATCGTACGGTGTTTTGTTATACGAACGTTGCAGTAGATATCGTCGAGTGCCTTTCGGTTTTGAATATTTGCTACAAATTTCAGTCGCTTAATAGTCGATACGTTATCATAACGTGTCGGTATTCATTCTTTACGTGGGGTAGGTGCAGGTACCTACGCCGTGAAAAGACTATAAACTTTTTAGTAGATCCTCACTTTGTAGGTACCTACTATACAACATCAATGCCAAATTTGTGTTCCATCGCATTAAATACATGATTTTTTCGTAAATTTAGTCTTTAAAAGCGAGATCTAAAATTATTTCTAATTCAGATCGTCTAATATAATATAATAGGAATGAGTTTACAACGTTATTAAAATATTGGATTTTTTGACTACCGTCAATGGTTTTGCGCATATTAAAATACCAGTTGTGGTATAAATTATTTATGTCGGCGCAATAAATCAATATAATATACATCGGATATTGCAGGAATATTTTCATGTCGCCTTATCACTTCTTAATAATTGTTATGTCATAACAATTATAACAAGCATAACAATAACAATATGCCACAGTCCACAACAATTTGACTGTTATGTTAAATCACAGAAGTTTAATTTTTGATAAATGTTCGAGAAAGCCTAGGTATGTATATAGACATTTCCAAAATGTAATAATTTTAAAATTAAAAATAAAACCTATATTATATTATATAAATTGTCTACGCATAACTTATAATAATGCCATAAATTTGGAAAACATTTCCATTGTGTATTATTCAATATAACGGCACATTATATATAGGTACTGCTGAATGGCCCTGTACATACGATATTATATTAAAAAATGTAAGTATTTTGAATATTTTAGAATAACTTATAATTTTCGACAGTCAGACGTTTTCTTCTTACACCATTAACGATGATTATTATGCATCGGACTATATACGTAATAATAAATGTATAATGCATTATACCAGTATACATAATATCCAATCATTATTTTGGCAAAACGTATCCGATTTTTACTCTAGTCTGCAACATCGAGCAATACTCGATTTGTTTACACACCTTTGGTAATAAAATCCAGATGTATAATATATAATAGGTGACCTACCGACCTACCTATCATATTATATAGCAATAGGTGAAAAAGTGTGAGACTGGACGCGTAAAATGATTTCCAGCCATTTTATCGTGGTTGTGTACCTATATAAACTCTAAACAAACCGTTCGTGTTTGTATATTTTACACGGTATCTCTCGAAACTTTAATCGTTGCACACAAAATAAATAACTGTTTCCGTTCTAAATCTCATATTCCAGAAATTATTTACGAACAGTTTGATTAGAGTGCCTACAGCACACTGCTGCAGGTTAACGCGTTAGTTTCAATTTTTTTTTTATCAGATTTAAATGTAACAAATTCCTAAAAAAAAAAATAAAAAAAATACATCATCTAAATCAGCAACGTCGTATTTTATTTTATTCTAAAATAATATTATGCTGTACCTACGCGTACATCAATTTTGAAATAAATAAATAACAAATATAACGATGTCGGCGGGCAAAAAATAAATAAATATATTTTAATGATAAAATAAAAATCTACATAGTATTATATGGTTGTATGTATAGAAATACATAACCGCGGTGTAAAATGTAAAAATATTAAATTTTACATATTGCGTATTTACTTTTTAACATAAAGAAAACGAAGGATTGTGCGTGCATAAGGATAGTACTGTAAGACATTAATATTTAATATTATGGAAGGATCAGACATTTGGTTAGACCTCGGATTTAAAGTGCACCGAGAATATGGTTATAAAAAAAAATGAATAAAAAGAGGGATAAAAATAATCTGAAAAATATAAATGGATTTTTCATTTTTACTCAATAGAGAATGAAATATTGTTTTGAACGACAGAATGTACTTATAACTATTAATATATTATTTAAAATTGAATGAAAATTATCATTCCCTAGATTCGCAATAAACATACGTTTTTCTAAAAATATTTATTAATTTTATTTTTATCTCAATAAAAATTGTGTAGAATAATATTATTAGAACATAATATATATTCTAATCACATTAGTAAATATTCGTATTTATTAGGTATTTTAAGCAATATTAAAAAAATAAATAAATATTATGTGAATGTAAACACTTTATACGGTTTATCCCATAGAATATATTATAATATGACGAATATTGGAATACGTATATCGTGATGATCACAGATCGGCGTTGATGACGATCAATAGTGTTATTAATTATAATTTTATCATTATTTAGGAAGTCTCCTTGTGCGTGGCTTAACGGATAACTAGCAATTAGATAGTATAATCTCGTTAATTCCGCCGAAAATCATTTCGTGACAATATTGCTCGAGGTGTATACATAATAATATTATAATATCGTCTTCCGAACTCTTACCAACATTAAGCCGCACACCGACGATAGACAGTGGATCCATGACATTTTCGCGATATCAAAATACCATAATATAATATAGTCGCACGTCCAAAGTATAAAAAAATATGGAGCTCTTGTAACGTAATACGGTTCGTTAAAAACTAAAAAAAGTATACAAATAATTATGAAATTTAAACGAAGTATTAATTTGGGACTTGTGTCGAGAAAAATAGTGTACAGCCGAATACTCATGAATGCTAATATAATACATAATAATATTATAAGGTACATTATTATCACGCGCACAATAGCCGTTAATAAATTACCGTTTTTGATGAAACGTATAAATAATATTATTATTATTATTATTATCAATGAAAGCGTAATATTTAATTTTTCGACGATAATTTAATACGATCTGTAGACGACTATAATAATTCGCGACGTTCTATTAAATAAATAATAATTGCAAAGGTTATAACTTATAGAAAAGGTTCGCGTCGTGGACGAATAAATTTTAAATAACGAGATATTTACGTATATAGCCACGTTCTAAAGTGCCCCGTGTGGTTTAATCGTTCAATCATCGAAGTGCGTCAAAGGGGAAACAATTAGGGGTTGTTTTTTTTGAAGTGAAATCGTGACATTATACGTAGTATTGCTTTTTTTGTATACTATACACAAAGAAAACCTCTAACACGCATATTATACGTCTTATCGCATGCGTTATGAATAATGTTCAAGTCAAATTATTATTCATTCCTCTCCTCTCGAACAGTACATTAAATATTATTACAGTCAACCGCGTAGCAAATCATATTATTATTATTATGCTCACTTCGAACCCACTTTTGTCGATGAATAAAAAATTCCACGTCCTATTAAGTTATTAAAACTCGTTACGAATGCTGTTTAATGACAATAACAATAATATGTTTGTTGTCGACGACCCTTACGTCCGTCTACATAATATTATTATTATTATATTATTATCACGTACGCGCCTGATCTCTAAGTAACTATATTGTGAGTTAATCAAATCAAATTAAATTTTTTCATAAAATATCATCGTCAATAAAATAATTTAGCCGAGTGGAAAAAAAATTCTTATTTTAGAGCTTACAAAGACTCCAATAATTTTACTAGATATTCGAAAAATACAAAGACGGTTGAATAAACACCGCGGAGCAGGTACCCATTGTTTTTTCTGGCTTACTAAACATTTTAAAAGTAATTATTAAACTACTACATCGGGGCACAAAATATATTTTTATTACAATAACCATTTAACAGCAAAAGCCAAAAGGTATTGTAGTCCTTTTTTTTCGCAATGGCTAAAGATAAATTGTGTTGTGTATAACGTTATTAATGGGTTTTCTTTTTTTTTTTGAAAAATTAAATATTGTTTAATATGTTACCTTTTTGTTTTATGAAAATATCGTATAAGTTAAACTATATGAGATCAATAATTTTTTTAAACATTCGGGTAGTGGAAAGCAAACTAGTAATACAAGGGTGGTACAAGATGAAAGTAGGTACCAAAGTAAATACTTACAATATTATCACTTATAAGTGGTAACTAATTATTATAAAGTCCTTGAACTTGTCCTAGTTTTTTATGAAGTAATTTATTTATCGTGAGTTTTATTTTGCGCATTAAAATTTTACCTTTTATTTTTATCAAATTAATTTCTACTGTAAATAAAATTGAATTTTAAAAACATTAGTAAAAATACGTTTTCTTTAATTGTACGTACTTTTTTTTACAGAATATTCATTTTATATTAATGCAATACGAAAGAACCATATTATGATACAACATTTAAATTAAAATATAAAATATACTTTCTTGGCTAAACAAATATTTTTCTCCTATTTATGCATTGTGGATTTCATTATTTGTTTTCAGAAATTAATTTTCTAGAAGGTTGTGTTTGAAATTTGTTTCAATGATCTACACAGGGTAAAAATAAAAATCTTGACTAAACAATCACTGTTCAATACAAGTTTTAAGTTACGTCGATTCTTAAATGATGTTATTTAAATCTCATTATTTTAGAATGTTTTTCTTGATGAGATTTATTATAAATTGATGTATCCGAGATATATCTATTGATCAATGACTCACATGTAACACGTGACAAGTCCATAACAAATTTCACCACGAGTAATGTAACAAGACATCTAAAAAATATAAACACAGTTTTATAGATATTTTAAGTTTAAATTGGGATAAAATTTAATATCTAAGCGAAGATTTACATTTCCGAATGCAATGTTTTCTGTAATAATTAAACATAATATTATTATAATACTATCATACCTAATTTAATAAATGCTATTCATTTTTAACAATTATTAGATTTAGGTAGAACACTAGTACTTTTTAATAAAACAATGATACAAAAATCATTTTTATAACTTGGATATCAATTACAATAAGTAGCTTGTGATATTGGCCTTAGGTCAAGAGTGTATATTTATGTGTATATACAATCCTGATGTATCTGTCCGCTCTTTATTCATTCCTCTCGACTAACTGTTAACAGAAAAATATATTTGAAGAAGATAATTACTATGAATAACAATGTGGTATTCAAAGATAATATATTTAAAAAAAAAACAAAATAAAACATTGTTGTTCTCCGTAAGGGGCTAAAAAAAACCTTTCTCGTGACAGTTTTATCAGTTGTAAAATGTATTTCATAAAATTATAGATAAATGGAAATGAAAAGTTTTTTTTGGAAAATTGACATTTTATATATTTTTTTTTCCTAGTATTTTTTCGATGTATAGTACAAATACGAAAAAAAATGTGTCACTCTTGGGAGTGACCACAAAACTCTATATATAAATTTATATATTTTATTATTACTTTTTTTTTTTTAGTTTGAAGTGAGTGAGCTTTGTATATTTGTAATTTAATACTCATACAGGCATTGCACATGATAAATATTAATTGTATACTCCGAAAAAGATAACATATAAGGGAGGGTGGGTATTTATGATACCTGACAGACGCTAAAGACAAATTTGAGTTGTGTGGTCGTTGAATGGTCCTACTGCTGGTCCAGAGTCTAATAGCAACAGTGTTGGGCCCAGACAATTATTTTTTTTTATCTAGATAAAGATAAAGATAATAGACCAAAAATGTATTTAGATAAAAATAAAAATAAATTCTATTAAAACTATCTATTTAATAGATACAAGATAATCAGAATTTATCTAGATAAAAAACAGATACATTTTTAAAAACAATGATTTCAAATTGTATTAGTTTAAAAAATGTACTAGGCTTATCATGTAAAGAACATTTTATATTTGTATCAATCGAGGGATTTATTTTCAACGAAATAATCATTTTTTAGTTATTTATAATTTCTTTAGAGTTCGAACTTTTCATTTTTCAACCTTATCCCCGCACATAGCTGCCAGAATTCGGCATTTTGGGTGTACGGATACGACTACAGCTGACTATTGGCTAATGAGTAATATTAATACTATAAAAGAAATCGTTATCGTCTTCAACGTACGGCGGCGGCGACGACGCGAACAAAAATGGGTCTTTTTACCAGGGACATATAAATAATATTAAAACTAATATTAAAGTTAATTCAACAACATAAAAAAAATATCTAGATAAATTACAGTAGACGACTGAAATTTTTGTCTAAGACAGATACATACATGACGTTTAGATTTATATCTAAATAAAATATCAGATGGTTAATATATTTAAGTCTCGACATTGATTAGAGAGGACATAATATTATTATGGTATTAATTGTATCCGAATCCAATACAATTCATGATTTGTGTTTTATAAACGTCTAAAAGAACGCTCTTTACGTGAATATCATAATATTATATGGTGCGTGGTACACTATTTTAAGTTATGTATTTTATCTGTGTTTAGCACTGTGGTATGTTTGTCTTGTTTATCAGTATATATTATACAATAATATATATTATATGTAGTCGTAATATCAAAGACAAACGTAAGTATAAAATAAAACACACTTTTTTTTTTTACTTAATATTATACATTCGAAAGTAAACAGTTTAAATTATTAATTTGGAAAATATATACGATGTACCTACCCTCATGAATACAAACTTTACAGTGAGATTTCTAAGACTTACTCTACAGCGGGACAAGATGAGCGTCTTACAAACCAGCTACTATTCCGCTCGTTAGTTGTAGTGGTCTTATTGTGCACATTTTTTTATTTGCTAGATGTCACGCACGTACTTCCCGAATTAATCATTTCGACGAATCCGTATGGGAATATATTATTTATGTTCGAATAATTAAATCAGTATTATTTTAAACCTACATATTCTGTTTTTAATGAGTATTATATTATTATTTAATAGTGCGCGTTCTGTGTTCAGCACCGTTCATCGGTATTGTTGTAAAACGTTGTCCATAATTTATACATAATATTTTTCGTTTTGACGCATTTCATGTGTAAATTATCCTGATATTATGTCTGATTCAATGGTCGTTTTGTATAACAGTTGGTATAGTTTCGGTGGGCATATACCAGATGCCCCCAAAAGTACCTTTTTTTATACCGATCCCCTCCCCCCCCCCCCAAACTACCTAGAGCAAAATATATAAGTGGCCCTCATATGCCAATATATACACGATTACAATATACAGCCCTTAAAATAGGAGAGGTAAATATACAAATAATAAATAAAATGCCGTAGGTATAATATTGTATTTTGTAATAATTACTAACAAAATAATATGAATACAATAGTCAATAAAATAATAAATATTGTAATTATGTGGCATCCAATGTGATAATTCGTCAAAAAAAAAAAAAAAAATTAGATAAACATAATATTATGTTTTATTATAAAAAAGCCTAAGATAATTGTCGTTACTTATAATATATCGTCTATCCACTTATATTAAATAATGATATTTTCGACGTACAATGAAATTATAATAGTCTGTCATAAGCGAGGGTATGTAGCTCGGGTCGATTCGGGAAAAACTGTAAATCTCAGTTCAAGTGTGTGTATGATGTTAAGGCGGTAAAGATTATATCAGTGACGTCTATTCACGTGTGCACTGCAGTTGAAAATCTGTAGTTGAATCTATACACGAGTCGGTGTCAATGTTATACACTGCAGTTGTGTGTTGATTTAGAGCTGGAAGAAACTAATATTGGTGTTGATTTCGGTTTAAGAACTTGGCAGTTTAATAAAAAAGTCATAAGACTAGTCTAAACTGATTACAAATTATAATCTTAATTGAAACAAAACTGATGTGAAATTGATTTATAAATCATACTTCGTACTCGATATAATTACACTCAATGGATAACATTATAATAATATATTTGGCGTTTGGGTTTTAAATGCCATAATGTTTGATGCACGGTGGGTGTCTATATTTAAAATTAAATCACACACACTGTCTTGTAAATAGCCGAATAGGTTTACGAAGCGAAATGAATTCCAAATATCATGGGGAGGGTTTGTGTTCGTATAATATATTTGTCCTCTATTTATTTTTATCACTTTATATTTTTATATCTTGAAAATTTAACTAAATATCGAAACGATTAATTCGTCGGAGAAATTTGAGCACTTCTTCCGTTAAGATGAATCGTATTTTAAAATAACTTTGTAAAAAAAAATTAGTCAATTTAAATATGCACATCTATAGGTAGTAATAGTTTAATAAGAGTTTTTTGCGTTTACAGAAAATTTGGTATCAAAGAGTTTGGCCGTTTTTGCAACACGAAATGTTAAAACCAGATGTTTCGGCAGCAGTCCTACATCCAGTAATATTCTTGATACAAGAGTCCACTCTTGAGGACTACGAAACACTCATGTTGCCTGCTATGAGGTATTATAATATTTATAATTGTTATATTTTTTTTTTTATAATTTACTTATAATTTTCAGCAAAATATTCAATGGTCCAAAACATGTTCCCGTGCAAGTGATATTATTGGAAAACTTGCATGTGATATTAGAAAAAACGCCAAGGGACGACATCAGGAAAGAAGTACTTCCTCTATTGTACACGGCATTTGATTTTTCAGACATAGAAGTGCAGGTAAATTATTGTAATCACGGCTATCTTAACTGACATGGTATTGTTACTTAAATTAATACAGAGGCATGAAATTCAAACTAGGGGCGGCATTTGTTATTATTATTCAAACATTATTTCAACAAACACTGAGTCAACTAGTTAGGTATTCAAAAACAAATTAATTAATTATAATATTATGATAAAGCTAACTATAAAAATATACAATAATATTTTAACCCATTTGGTTATTTGTTTATGCATTAATTGTTTGTACTGAAAAGTTTTTGTTTCACTAATACATAAATACTAATTGTCTCCATAAATTAAGCACCGAGTAAACTAACTAAATGGTTTAACATGAAAGGGGTTTATTTTATTCAGGACTACGTAAAATGGATTTATCACTAAGTTAGAACATTTTTTCACAAAATCGTAGAGTAAATAGATATTAAAATTTAAAAATATATTTGAGATCTGAGATAAATCATTATTTTATATTATAAAATAATCAATTAGGTAAACTTATTCAAAACTAAATTTAGGAACTATTTAAAAAAATTAAATTTATATTTTACTAATTTAATATTAAATCTATTAATATCCAGCTTACATCTCTATACATCATGTACCTATACTTTTCTTTCAAAAACAATTATTATAAAGTTAGTAAACATGTATATTATATATTACATCATAAATTAAACAAGACATATTTTATTCATTTAATTTTACATAATTATATTGTATATATTTTAAATTTGAATGTTTTATTTTTTAAGTTATTTTTAAAAATGTACTACGCCACATTAAATGAAATATTTAACATATATTTGTTTTTTACGGTTTAAGCAAAATTAACTCCATTATGAAAAGGACAAATAAGACTTAATAAATTTAAAAACCATAATTTTATTAGACATGTTTAACATACCTAATGTCAAAAATAACAATTTAACTAAGAGTTTTTAGTCAGATATAAAGAACAACACATAATATTTACTTGGTTAATTTTTACTCACAACATATTTATTTATTTATTCCGTTTTTAATTTTAGTAAAATGTATGTTCAAATACACGAAGAAATATAATTTTAAATTTAAACTAGAAATAATTGCATTTGGACATTTGAGAGTTGTGGACAATAAACAATATCGTTTTAGACACCACATTTCGAAAATATAATTTCAACAAAAATAAAAGCAATTCTTGGAAATTATAAAAACTATAATATTATGAAGTACATTTAGTATCATGTGTACAATATTAATATCGACATCTGTACGGCTGTACTTCAAAAATTACGTCATATTAGAAATAATATAACAGACATAATAAAATCGTTCATTAAGATAATGACAAAAGGGTGTTCAATTGATCTATTTTGAATTACAGAATTGTTATGAGGTTTACATATTATATTCTATGAACATTAACTAAGTCATCGGAAGGTTAGTTAAATTTTAGAGCTATACTAAGCCTAGATTGTGTGCAAATATGCATTATATACATTATTATTATATGTATATAAAAGTATATTTCATATTTTTCAATTTATAAAATGTCTATTCCAGAAATATTATAAATTATAATTATGTTTCCTTAACTTATTTCATAAAATCTTTCAACAGCTCTGGTTTCAACCTATACCTAATTTTCCGAGTATTTCATTATACTTTGTTATCTTTTTTTCGCACACCGGGAAAGCTTGCATTATAATTACCATCATGTCAGCTGTCTCTGATTTAAACATTTTTTCAACTTCCCTGCCAATATTTGTATCATAAAATAAAAAACAACGTTGTCAGTAATATTTTATTGATAATATTTCGACTTCGAGTATGATATAGTTCAAATACAGAAATTTAATTAGCACATGAGACGAAAATTATGTTATATACCTCCTACACCACCCCCCCCCCTCTCCCATGTAAACCCCACATACCCCTACCACGAAGCTTACTAATGGAAAGCATAGCCAGCAAGGTACATGTGCATGTATTGTGTTCTAGCTCAAAGCAATTTTCTGTTGATATTGTTTGAGGAAAATAATACCTGACTTCATTTTGTGCGAAACGATTCGCCGTTTTAAACAAAGCCCACCTACTAGATTAATATTCGTTGATAATTTGTACGAATTCAATTAAATCATAACAAGCAAAAAATCCAAACATTTTTCGCCCAATCTAACGTTTAATTTCTAATGAATTCTTCGCTCTATTCTACATGTTTCAAAATAAATATCACTAAGCCCGTACGGTGTGATCTATTAACATTTTTGAAATCAATACAAACCTATACTAGTTTTCCTTTGTTCAAAAATTATCACACCCCAACAAATTTTAACAAATATAACTAAAAGAAAAGAAAACCTGATATTCCATTCGAAATATAACTATAAATACCAGTTAATTAAGAAGCACGTCGTGGATAGGAAAATTAATTTAGCATTGTTTCTAACGCTCTTGTATACAAATAATATTGTATCGAAGATACACGGGTTGGTTTTAATTAGAATGCATAATATTTTTAAATCCTAAATAAAAATAGATTTACTGAAGTGCATATTATTAAATTATAATTTATTAAACACTGTTTTCACATGACGAGAACACGCCTTTTGACAGAAATATCTTAAACCAAAAATCATAACTGGATTACGTTTACAATAAAATAGTTACCTAATTATACTTAGGGTATTTTTTACTAATTTAGAGTTAAATATGTTTAAAAAAATTGTGAACATTGTTTTACCGTACCGTATTTTAATCATTCCATTTATAATTACTTAAAAGGAAAAATCTAATAAATTCTTTTTTTCTGTTTACTAATGATTGTTTGATCAACATTTTGCTGGTGAACAAAAATGTCGGTGTCAAATTATCAAAGACCCATAATTTAAGTTCATATCAAGTAACAAATAAAAAATATTCCGTTTTTTTTAAACTGAAATCGGAGTCAACGTAAAATTCCGTGATTATAAATTATATGTTTTTTTTTTAATTCCTACCCGAGCTTTTACAAATTATTTCAAATTACATTAAATCTGTGATTATAGTGGTCGTCGTTTTTTGTGGTCGAAAGTACAAGAGACGATAGTGGGCAATCATAATAATATGGTAATGCCAAACCGTTCAAAATGAATTATTTCGCTAATGATTGTCGAAGAGAGAACTTGGTAGAAATAACTGGAAAATAATGACTTGTCTTCGTCCTCTATCGCACATCGTTTGGAAATGCAGACTATTTTTTAATCAAATCTGCGAAACAAAATAGTGCGCGATTAATATATAAATATATCTACAACAAGCGTCCCAAAGAAGGATTTTTAATCCTAAATCGGTAGTCGGGATCGCGTTTCATAAAATATATAACAACAACCAATAACATATTTTATCAGTGTGCCTACATTAAATAATTAATTATTTTTTGTGCATTATAATATTGTATAGATTATTTTATCCGAATAAGAAATAATAATAATAATAACATGCACAAAACACTTCCCCGCACTAATTAAAAAGTTCCTGAACTTCCCCTGGACAGGGCCCACAGTTCACACCGCGGGACATTGATACTAACGATTAAATTACATATTAATATTATCGATTTATTTTTTTTTTAATTAATAACCAGGTTGGTTTGAATATAAATTATAAATCACACGATATAATATTACAAATACCGAAATAATGCTTAAAAATATTTTGCTTCGCACATTATGTCGTCATGCCAACGGGTATCGTTGTTGAGATGAATAATATTATAGGATGCACCTCGTAAGCTCCGCACGAATGAAAATATTTTGTGAATCCGCTTATCTCCTCGCAGTCGAAAAAACGAACGGACAGCATTCTAAAAATATTTTAAACACCTGAGTCCGCATGCCGTAAAACTGTTAAAATTGATAACATTTTAACTAAAATGTATTTATTTAATTAAGTTTTGTTTAAATATGGCAAATGAGACAAGTGTAGTTGTATGCGGTCATCGAAAAAATGTTCTGTTAGTAAAAAATAGTTATAAATATTCCAAGTGTACGTATTGGACATCCGAGGAAATTGGATGGAAATCCATACAAAAAACTTGTGAAGCAAAATTATACACAATTGGCTTTGATAAAAATGTTACAATTTATAAAAAAAATAATACAATTATATTATTATAACGACAACAAAATTGATAGATATAATTTTGTAAAAAGTTTAGCTTCATTTAATAATATTTGATTTTAATTTACATTATAATTTTATTACATGTAATTTTTTATTGACGACGACGACGATGTTTGTTGTACACTGTTTTCATTATTGTTACTATTATTTACTTAGATTTATCTTACATAATAATTGATATAAATGTAAGTGATACGTCGTATAGAATTATGCTGTTTGTGCCGTTTCTGTTTAACTTTAATAACATATAATAAAACAAATATTAATGAATAAACTTACTATTATGTGTATAATATAATATATTCTGTGCAAAGTTACAGTGTTAAAAAAATGTGTGTGTGGAGTTAAGGTGTTAAAAATCCTTTTATGAGGAGTTGGGGTGTTAAAAAAAACTTGTATGCGGAATTAAAGTGATTTATATATTATAAAATGTATCCAATATGTAGGATAGATAGAGTTGAGAACCTAGTCTGATACTCTGATCCATAGTGGACCTCACCATGTTTTCACCCTTCTCGTGGCACTAAAGGATCGTTCGCATGTAGCCGAGCTGATGGGTATCGTAGCCGTGAGTGTTGGGCTAACGCTAACATCAGTGAGCAATGAATGAGATTCATTTTCTTCATCAACTGGTATATTGTCACCAGTTTTAGCTATTTTTTTTTTCTTGAAAATGATATATAAAATATAACCTTAGTACCACAGAATATAAAAATCAGTATTAATTACTAGATTTTGAACTGGGGGGACTCGACCGAAATTTGGGGGGACTAAGTCCCCCAAGCCCCCCCCCCCCCTATTTGCGCCTATGCGGCACAGGTTTAATAATACTTCATAAATTAATAATACAGTATTAATTAATAATACTTCATTTTTCATAAATTGTGCCGTTTAGGCCGTTTCCTGTATTACCTATCTAACATTATTTTTGTTTAACTTGAATAACATAATATAATAAAACAAATAAACTAACTGTTATGACGTGTATAAAATAAATTCTGTGCGGAGTTACAGTGTTAAAAATAATGTATGTGCAGAGTTAGGGTGTTAAAAAAAACCTCGTATGCTGAGTTAGGGTGTTAAAAAAAACTTGTATGCGGAATTAGGGAGTTAAAAAAAACCTCGTATGCGGAATTAAAGTGATATATATATATATATATATATATTACAAAATGGCCACGATGCGTGCGCAGTAGTTATACGGTGCACCGGAATTATATACGCACAGGTTTAATAATACTTCATAAAACGTCTTGCCTCTCACTATCGTATTCCTCGTCGTTTCGAATTCCACCGTATTGTGAAACGCACACAAACGGAAAGATTCTTTAGATTGTGTGCACGGTTACTGAACGGGTAATTTATGTGTTATTTTGTCGGCAATATATATATATATTACCGGAGCACAGAGCACCGACGTCTGAGGTATTTACATTCGCCCTTACTTCCAATTATTATTAATGTATTCCTACGAATTGATAAAATATACTCGTACGGTTCGAATGACTAGATTTAATTCATTATCGCATATTTATTTAGAATCAGAGTCGAGTTAATTTTTATTTTAAAATACCCTTATAGTAATGCAGGTGTATAAAACAACACGTCGAGCGTCTGATTTAAATAATGCACGAGGTAATAAATAATAAATTACTTTGAGCAACGTTTAAATAACCGAGATTTATTAAATTAAACACTAAAGATATTTCAACGAGTTCATTATTGGAGTGGCGAACACATTGAGACGAATTCCTAACATCATCTGGTCTCGGTATTCTGTCTGGCTTTTCATTATTTTTCTTTGTTGTTAGACTCGTGAGAAACCGTAATAATTCTTTATGATTTTATTGTGTTTTGCATATTTTACTTAAATATCGTAAATCATTTTAATATTTGTTATTCAATAACCGATATAATGTTCAGAAGTATGTATTATATTTAAACGATAGAGAGACACAATGCAAAAATAAACGAAGAAAAAAAAGTTCGATTTTATTAAATATTTTTAAAAAAACAGTCATCATAGGTATTCGTATACTTGTATTATGTTTTTTTGGCATATTAATTTCTGTTGTTAAATATTTTGTTCAATTTTTATATATTTTGTTGTGGATACTTATTGTATTTAATTGGTTATTTTATTTGTATCCATTGTTAACAATATTTTAGCTCATATAAGTTTTTTAGTGGAATATTTATGGGTAACCACATTTTTTTATCAATTAAGTACAAAACATGATATATTATTCCAAAAAAGGTAAAACAAACATTTTCACTAATTAGAAAATATTATACTACCCAAATAAGTACTTTTGTAGAGAAACTATTTTGTACAAAAAAAAATGTATGTTAACTACTCTAATGCATGTCCGTGAAGTTGGCACTCCAAATTTGACAATTGATTCCATAAGTGGGTCAATATGTTGCAAACATATAATTGTATCCCGAAGTTAAATAACTTGACCAAAAAAAAAAAAATATATTAATTTAATTTTAAATTCTAAAACTCAATTTACAATTATTTGAAATTACTTTGTAAAACGAGGGCACATTTTTTTGGTCGATGCGAAAATTTAAGAGGGGTGAGTCAACTTCACTTACATGTTTAATACAATTCATATCACATTGTAAATAATTTAAGTATACAAGGTGTAACAGAATAAGCTGACAAATAAAATAACTTTTGTTCTAAGCAATATTAAAAGTTGTTTTATGTGTTTATAATTTATAGACAATTGCTCCATAAGTACAGTATATAAAGTAGTTGGCTTTATTTTTTAAATACAAACTAAAAATACATTTGTATTAAATATTTTTAAAAAAAATTCAAAAAGCCAATTTTCAGGAAAATGTTGATGGTAAAAACTTTTCTCTGACAGGTCTTTCTGTTACACGCTGTGAATAAAAGATAAAATACATCAAACTCTGACTAAATATTTTTGACTTTAAACTAATACCAGTTGTGTGGAAAAATAAAAACTAACCAGCATTTTATTAGTAAATTCTACTATAAAAATATTACCGGCTCTCTGTCAATAAATGAAAAAAAATATATTGTTGCCCTCGACGCACAAATACAAATGAATTTTCATAACTGATTATATTGTTTTTTTATAAAACCAATGTTGTTTAGTTTTCTATACATATAGTGAATAAGTGTATTATTGATTGATCTAATTGAATTTCCAAAGAAAAGAGTAAAGATTGAACATAATAATAATAATAATATTATCTATGTTAGTTGAGAAATACGTTTTAATTGTGTTAGACAATAATTATTAACTATTTCTTTTGAAGTATGACTTTAAGCCCATAATATTATTATTATAGTGATCGTCCTGCAAGTACGATTTTTGTTGTTTTTCGAATTCGATATAAATGGTGAATACGTATTACGTTCTACCTAGCAGTTGTCGTCGTCAACAAAAAATACTAAAAGTATCGTAACGATCATGTCAACCGATACTGTGTAATCGATAAGTGTATACGACCAAATATGTTCGACAATGATTTTATAAAATAGAAAACGAAGTTATAAAAGGCGCGAATAACAATTATATACGCGCCGTGATGGCAGCGGACGAAATAACGAACACTATTAAAAGCATTGTCGACTAAACTTTACCAATTAACAGGATTTATTCGTTTCGCTTAAACCAATTTTCTATTATGTCTCGTCTATATTTGTGCATTTCAATAATAAATAAAAAATAAAAAAAACAATAGAAAACACACGGGTTTAGAGGAGTAGGTTTCGAGGGTATATCGTCGTTGAGTATAATAGGTCACTGTAATTATTGTAATTGTTAAATAATTTCAATGCAATGATAAATTATTGCCCGTGAATAAACAAAACTCTGAAAAAAAACACGGTTTGTCATCCAGTATTTCAAATTATATTTTGTATTTTATTTACATTATTATACTATTGGTAATTTATTTTTGTATCAATAAAATTGTATCATATTCTGCTGAACTCATTTTTGCAGAATACATAGGTGTTATATTATTATGTTTCTATATACCTAACAATGATTATTAAAATATTTTATCATAATAAACATTATTGTTATTAACATGTAAATCAATATCGACGTAACTCAGCACGATGTGAACTGTGCAAAGTACAATATTATATAAATAGCTTAAAATTTGTCCAACTATTTCAAAAATTACATTTCGTATAGAATATAATAATATATAATATGATGGCGAAATGTTTCTTGGATTAGTGTTTTTAAAATTAAAACAAAATAATCGATTGCAAAAAAATTGTAAATTTTAAAACGCAATCTATTTTTTTAAAACTTCCGACAGGCATCTATAAAAAAAAAAAATTGTGCATTCAAATATTTATAACTGACCGTAATATAAACTTAGTAAGAATCTTTTACTCGATTTTCAAGCTTTCTGATAAAAAAAATATTCAAACTTCGACTACTAAATAAACTAATATCAACAAAAACAAATAAAACTTAAAATTAAGATTATATTAATTGATTGAGCTTTTCGACTTATAAAAAAAAATGATTCAAAGTCAATCGAAAAAAAAGTAAATCGTTTTTATTTTGTCTATAAATTGCATAAATAATGCAATTTATACTAAAAAAAAAAATGTATTATGTCTAGAAGCTTTGGTAAATATGTCAAACATCTGTGGTTATTTATTCTTAATGAATAAGCAATATTTTTTATTATTGTTTTAATTGGTATTGCACAATAACTGCCGTTTCTGCATTTTTTTAATAACTTATGTATTTAGTATCTAGATTAAAGTTTCTAATTACTTTTAAGCCTCTGACTATATCTGGTATCAACATGTATGGAGATTTTCTACCATTAACCACATAACATTTTAAGATTCAAACATTTATATTACTTTAAAAGGGGATGATGGACACAACAATAAATAATAAGAAAAATCGCTTTAAATCATTGTACGACTAATATAATATGATCGTGTAATTTCCATGAGAATGTATTTAAAAAATCAGATAACAATATTATAATGTTATAAATGTATGTATAGGTATCTAAAGCTATAATCAGGAAACATTAAAAAAAAAAACAATAGTCATTGATTTCGCATAATTAACCTGAAACAACATTGAATACTAAGTATTTACATAGAATATCTAAGTACCTGTTCCGTTTGTCGAATATATTATTATGATTTCATTATGATAATGTTATACGTATTAATTGTAATGCATTTACATGATGATTTCACCTAAAATCGATTTAGCAAATTTATGAGACGTTAAACGTCAAAATCAATAGTATGGAACATAACCATATCTATTGTAAGGTGCTTTGCAAATAACGAATTACCTATCATCAACTATGTTTTTTTTTCGGTTTCTCATCGATTTGAAGTGCATATCGAACCGTCGGGAGACTTTTTCTATCCAAAGAACGATAACAATATACGGAATGAACGATTAAACGATTTAGTACTAATGACATAACTAGTATCATATTATCAGCTCTGAATCTAAAATTACTACTAACGACTATTTGTTGTTGTTTTCAAGTCGTTTTCAGTGGCGTTTATTTGTAGGATCGTATAGTCTCGGTGTTCAACTATATTTTTTTTCAGTTTCTCGTCGATTTGTAATGCATATCGAACCGTCGGGAGACTTTTTCTATTCAAAGAACGATAACATACGGAATGAACGATTAAACAATTTAGTACCAATGACATAACCATAGTATCATATTATTATCACCTCTGAATCTAAAAATTACTAATGACTATTTGTTGTTGTTTTCAAGTCGTTTCAGCGGCGTTTATTTGTAGGATCGTTGATCATACGGAATGAACGATTAAAAAATATAGTACATACCAATAACATAACGTCGTTGACGGGAACTAACTTCCTATGTGCAAAATTTACGATTTTGAGATTTCTGATACCCCTGGAATCAGAAAAAAAAGCTGTTTATTGATAAAATCTCCTGTGTGCTATCTAAATCGTAGAGTTAATGAAAAATAATTAATTATTTCTCCTATGTGGTACATAAAATAAATCATGTAATGAAAAGTTAATGAAATATCTCCTATGTGCTACAACTTTATCATAGCAAAATCCTCCTATATGTGTTACCAACTATAAAATATCGGTTAGGTGAAAAAAAAACTCCTATGTGATTTTTTTTTTTAAACATTTTTTGTGTTTCCCGAAAACTACATTTTTTTTACATAGAGGAGGTTTGTGCCGGCGCCGACGATAACTATAGTATCATAATATTATCAGCTCTGAATCTAAAATTACTACTAACGACTATTTGTTGTTGTTTTCGAGTCGTTTTCAGTGGCGTTTATTCTTCGTAGGATCGTATAGTCTCGGCGTTTGAATTATTTCGAACCGGCGAGACTCGTAGAGGAGGTAGGTATAATGTATAATATAATTGCCTCTTTCAAATAAAATGACAAATAAGAAAAAAAAAATACACTTATACGTCGCCGCGATTTGCCGAACAACGTGTTTGAGCATTTGTTTGTTCAATCCACGTTTCTCGGAGCCCTCGGGGATTTTCGCCAACAGCAGGGCCTGCATATTACACTCGGGCGTCTTATGCCGCAGCACGCTTCAATCTGTTTTATATATTATTATATAACCGACGAGCGGAGACCGAGCAAATACATTTGTATTAGGCACGTGCATTTATTAAATCCTTCGACAGCACTATAACAACGTCATGATAATAAAGTATGAATTAGAAAATCAATTTACCAGACCTCGGGGACGCCGACAACGTTAAAATGTGCGTATTGCAATCGAGGAGATTTTACGGTGCATCCGCGCGCCGGCGGTGTAAGAACGACACGTCATAATATTTTACTCTTTCGTTGAAAACGAATAATTTTACCCCTACTTTTACCCCCGCGATAAAATAATACGACAAATCAAAACTGACGTTTAGTCATAATAATAATAAATTATTGTTCGATATTCACAACAAAGCATAACGTTTTACATAACATTAGATAATAAAGTCGTTCGCGTGGCATGCATCGACGGTCGTTAAAAATGAGTAATATTATGTTTATGCTGTGTTGTAGCCAGTGTTGAGACTTATCTAGATAATATTTATTTATCTTTTATCTTATCTAGATGAAAATGTGTATAGGTACCTAAGGGTTATCTAAGATACAAAAACCCGTTATATTTTTAGTAATTATCTAGATAGTATGAGTAAACCGAATTTTTTTTTTTCGAGCGCCATGTATGCGTGCGGGTTAATATTATATGGTCTATGGAGTCCATTTTATAAATGTAATTTAGTCATAATGAAAAATAGTATAAAAACAGGATCAACAAAAATAATATCTACGAACGTCATAATATAGAACTATCGAGCTTATAACAGGAAAAAATTAATTAACACTCTATAAAGAGTCATTATTTATGTTATGCTTAATCTGTATTAATCTTAAGATTTTCACCGTTGGTAGATATTATATTAATTTCCGATAGTAAAATAGAAATTTAATTGTTGGTTAAATGAAATTATTTTAAATGTTTCAATTTTCATCTTTTTTTTTTAATCTAGATAAATGTTGTTTGTAATTTATCTTAACTGAGATAATTAAAATACGTGTTATCTCATCTTAATCTAGATAATCTTTCATCTATATCTAGATAATTGTTTACTTGTCCGGTCTCAACACTGGTGGTAGCTTTCGAAATAATATGTCGGGCAGATGGGGGAATAAGTCACGACACTGTACCCGAAATTTTAGCTGAATTAATTAAATACTATTACCTAAGTTCGACCAACATTCACTTACAGCTATCAGTCAAAATTCTGTTGACTGCATAAATCGCGGGATTCTTTATTTAGTACATAAATTAAAGTTCTAATTATTGATATTATTAGTAATTTAATTAAGTAAATAGTTTTAGTTTTTTTTTTGAACTCCGTCACTCAAAACATTAAACACGCTCATAATAATTGAACTTAATTCAAATGTTTATATTTTAATGATATCAATTAGTTAGTGAGGCCAAATAATTCTGGGTTAAATCTTATCCAACAAAAAGATAAATTACTATGCGTTGTATAATAAACAAGAATATAATATGTTAATAAAAACCTAATTTAACCATTATGATTTATGACAGATAAAACCCATGTTCATAGATTTTTAATGAGAACTATTATAATTGTTTTTAAAAATATGCATTTGATAATTTTATAACGACTTAAACGATTTAATTTCTAACATTATATATTTTGTACGATTTAGTATTATACATATAATTAAAAATTGACATGGAAATAATTTGAACCTAGCTATTATAACATTGCATGTATGCTATATTGCTATTATACAATGTACGTAATATGACAAAACTATTATTAAACAATCGGAAAAATGTCCACGATAATAGTTTCTATTTCTGAAATAAAAATTTGAATCCATTATTTAAAATTGTATTTTGGAAATTACACTTTACGGGAACATAATGTCGTTGACTTTTTTTTTAATCGTTTCATATCTGTTACAATAAAACACAACATTATTAATTCGATGATCATAAAATATATGTAACTATAGGTATTATTATTGAGAACTAGTTTGCGGAGTTGGTGACAATTTTTAATTTTTACAAAAAAAAAAGAAGTGTTCATAAGTTCATAACTGTTTTTATAAATGAAAGAATATTTTGTAAAAAAAAAATTATTCATTATATTATCTTTATAACTCAATTATAAATTCAGGATTAAATTATCATATAAGTTTAAATCTAGTTCATTGTATTTTCTAATTTTATTTTAAGCTTCATTGAATATTTAAATGTTGATATATTCAACATTTGAATTTGGTATCAATTAATGTACCGTCGAAAAAGTTCTTTTTGACTGTTCTGATAATTTCTTCTTAGATTTAACTAAAAAAATATATATTATCTGATAATGTCCAACACTTGCTTCAAAGTGTACAGATACATAATATTATGGATTACAAAATCATTTCTATTATTTTGATCAATAAAACATACTGCTTGGTTGATATTTTTTTTATTTCTAACTGAATGCCGAATAGTACCTACAAAATTATTTAATTAATACCATTAAATCTTCTATTTATAATTACGTTATCCGGTATTCATTTACGACTTAGTAAAAAAAAAACCCCGCATATAAACGGCTATCAAATTTGTTTTACCTTTTCGCTGCAAAACTTGACAATAAAATACAATTTATATTTATTTATTTATTCATTCCAAAACGAACTATATCACTACGATAAAGTCATACTTTCATTTCAGAGGTAAAATAAATATGTTTTTACTATTTATAGGCACGAGACACCTTGGTAGTATAGTACAGCGTTTCTCAAAGTGTGGGTCGTCAGTCAATTTTTGGTGGATTGCGAACGTTTTTTTTGAATTATATAGATTCCAAGAAATGTATGTTAAATTAATATTAAATGTATTATTATATTATACTTATATTAACCATAACAGAAAACAAGCGCACATTTCGCATACACCTCATTATTAAAAGTACATTTGTAAAAATACATATATATTATTTATAAACCTATAAAATACTAAATACCTAATAAAAATGTATACATATTTATATAATACAAATTTTGTTTTTTACTACCTACTTTTTGAAAAGTGAAACAACGCGTGGGTCGCGAAAGATTTTTCGGAGGAAATTTGGGTTCGGTACTAAAAAAATTGAGAAACACTGGTATAGTATAATATGTATGATATATAGTACCTGTGTCTTTAGAACAAGTAAACATATTATCATAACGTGCAGATCGTCGTGGCCACAGAGCTACAAAATTGATGTTTATAATATTATTACAGCGTAACGATTTCAAATTCCTCTGCAAGTGCGTTACGTTTTCTTATTTATTTTATCTGTATATAGAATAATTATTGAGATAGTCGTCGTGTTATTACTGTGTATGAGATGATTCCGTGACAATATTACTATGCATCGCCGCCGCGGTTTACTATCGAAAGCCATCGTTGCAGAAACGTATTCTTCTGCTATATTATAATAATATAATATAGTAACCACCGTGTCACGGAGTCAGCGCGATAATCACGCGATAGGTATGACATAAGATAATATTATATAACAATACAATATGTAAACTATATATAATAACAGATCATTACGAATTGTGGTGGTATACAAACTGATCGAATTCATAACGTCGATAAAATCTACATTAAAATAATATTATGCCGTACCCGCGCAGACGGGGCCACGCGTGTCATATCCATATATTGTGGTTGTAACCGCGGTCTACTGTCTCAGAGCACACATTTTATACCTCGCAGACGACCGCCGGAGGCACCGAAAGATAAGCCCCGGTGGCTGATAGTTTAGTAATAAAAATATATGCACGATGCATCAATGAATATTATGTATACGTATAAATTATAGGCACGCGAAGAAGAAACTTAAATACATTTCTCGTGCAGCAAACAAAATGTGTTTATATTTTTGTGAACAATTCCATTGATTTTATGATATATACGTATATTGGGTAGCGGTGTCGTATGCTATCTACGCAATAAATGTTATCTACAAATTTACTATTTACGTATAAATTATGGCGTATAATTATAGGTATAAAAAATCTTACTTAATTTTAAACAAGAGCACTTCATGAATAAACGAAGATTGTCAATGAATGTTCTTAATTAAAGTTGAAAAGTATTTTTCATATCATTAAAAACTGTTTTGAACGTATTTGTTGTATTTATGGAACGCCACCATTCTTCTTTAAGCTGCCTTTCCAGCAAATTAGTGGCACCATGTGATTTTATACCATATTTCACCTTTATATGTCACCAATAAAATTCCATAGTTTGAGTTTCAGCTCCTGTTTGTGGATCAATGAAATTATTTTTATGATTTACGGTATTTTGGACATAGCTATGATCGTTTAAACAGCTGTAAGCTTTCTATTCACCTGAGAAAATGGTCGTCCCTGGCTTGATTTTTCTTCGAATAATAATTGGAAGCAAAGTGGGGAGGTCTCTTTTTTCAACGAAATGAAATAGTAATTTGTAGATAGCATACAACACTAGTATTTATTGCGTAGATAGCATAATATGACACCGCTACCATATAATATTGTATATTATAAAATCAATGCTAATGCCAAATATTGTTTACTTTACACAAACGGTTTCAATAGAACAACTATACTACACACGAGGGCTTAAATATTATAATAACGCGGGATGGAAGAACCGAGTCGTAAACAATTAGGTATAGGATAATAATATTCTATAGTAGTATGTACATCATCATAATTATTACCTCATTATGTTGATAGTACATTGAAATGTTTTAAAATATTCTTTTTATAACAGAGAGTACACCGATTAAGTATGATTTTGGTCGATGGACTAAGTTGGTGGTGAAATACCACATCCGCATAATTTGCACATTAATAATAATTTTAGATTTAAATTATATAATACGTAAAATAAAGAAGTTTCATTTCATACGTATTGATGCTGAAAATATGTTAAACAACTATTGAATAATAATGAAATATACGTTTCAAGTTTACATTTTGTATCAGATATAATAAACAGATAGAGTTTGAATTATTTTTTATCATTAGAGGAAACAACAAGTGCATACATCAATAATTACCAATAAAATACTAAAAACTATTTATGCTAATTTTAATAGTAAAATGGTTTGTTTAAACTATAATAGTTGTAAATATTATGAATGCGTGTAATATTGTTATTATTGTAATTATATGTTTGATATACTAATTTATTTTCGCAATTAAATGTTTACTTGATTATTAACACTCATCACTCATTGTTCTGTTATAAGTCTTATAACTTGTGTCTAAATAAATGTTGATCATAATTCGTTGAAATCAAGCGTATTATTTTAAGATTTTTTGGAGAAAAAAACGATTTGTTTTCTGTCAACACTCAAATCTTTATTTAAAATATAACAGACATAATATTACAGAATTATATTATACTGTAATTTACCTACATGTTTTTCATTTGATATGATTTAAAGTTTCTAAAATAAGAAAAATGTGGCACAACTTTTTAACAACTATAAAAACTTTTAATAATATAATATCCAATTCGTTTTATTTTTATTTCTGGAAGGTTTTTATTTCATAAATCCAAAGGCTTTTATAATGATTTTTAAATGTAAAAGTACAAGGTAATCGAGCGAGTACACATCTAATTTTAAAATTTGACCCAATTTAGACTATTACCAATTATCTTATATTATGTAGGTACCATTATAGAAATATTGAAAATATTTTTTTTTTATAAGATAGCGTTCAATTATTTTGATAATTATTATAAAATAAACATTAGGTATATTTCAGAACTTTTGGGTCAGATATTATTTTAATATTTGTCTTGTCAAGAGTATAGTTTAAAAGTGTTCTCTAATACTCATTTAAAAACACAGAGCACTGTAATAATAAAATAATAGTTCTCAGAAGAATATATTATTTAAATGTTATTCATATTACCTATTTCGAATGTAATATTATTTTACCACTAACAGTATTTTTAAAGGAAACGTTTCCATACTTCTGTTAAAAATGTTCTTTAATAGTTGCACGATATAAAATACGAGACAAAAAAATTGTTCTCGTATAAACGAAACAATCAACGAGATTACTCCAAGTAATAATTTAATATTTGAAGTAATTTATAAATTGTTAATAAAATAAAAATACTAAATAAACGAGGTTAACTTATGATTATTTTAATTGAAAATAATCGTATTTATATATAGAAACATTTTTTTTTCGAAATATATTCGGTTCTAAGCTCGTAATACTTAAAACAATAATTGGTTTGGTGTTATTTTTACGTTAGACCAATAATAGTGATATAATATTCATTAATATTATTATAACCATCCGAATTAAATGTCTTTATATTGTTCGTTTACTAGAGTGCTGCCGTATTAGCTGTGACCAACGTCTCTCAATACATGGACGATACAGCTATAAGAAGAATGGTACTGCCCAAACTCAAAATGGTGTACGAAACCAATCCCAACGATTTGAAAATTGTCTTAAATATATTGGCGTGTCTGGAAATCATACTACACAGGCTTGAAAAACAACAAATTATCGAAGATGTTCTACCACTGATTTGGATAGTAAACCAGACAGATCCCGAAGTGATAGCAAGAATAGCAGGTAACAAAAATAACGGTTGTCATTACTAAAATATACCCAAATCTGAATAAAATCGTAATCATTTATTTAATACTACGCGTTAATTGTATTTCTTACACACTGCTAAATAATATAATATTTTATGTTTAATATTTTTTATACTAGTATTGTATTATTAAAAAAAATTACTAAAATGTTGTGTTTTCAATAACTTAATTACAATCACAAGGTACGTTAGATAGACAATATTTATCAACACCTCCATCAAAGATATTATATTTTTCCAAATTTTCCAATTTAAACTTTAAATACATCGAGTCTTATATACTGTATATTATACATACGAGTTAGTGGATATAACACAATTAAAAATATTTATTCAAAAATGTAACCTTATGAATAAGGAAATTATAATTATTACAAACGTTTTAAGTTTGAATTTGAAGGTAGATATTGCCTTTCGAATAAATAAATTAATAAAATGGGTGAAAAAGTTTTTTTTTATTAAATCGATTATAATTTAAAAACACTAGTGTGTGTCAAGGATAGTTATTGTGTCAGTGCGTCAGTCCACATATTTTTATTTTTAGGATATCATATTATATAATATATATTTTTGTGATAATGTCATATATAATCTAAGTATCTGTCATTATTAAAATGACTTAATCATTTGTGACAATCATACTGAGTTATATAAAAATACATATTTACATAAGTATGCTCAAATGTTACTGGCTTCAAAACTCTAAATTATTTTAAAAATAAAAACCATTAAAATAAATTCAATAAATTATTACAGATGGTTAACGTCTGATAAAAAAATCAATATGTTTACTTTAAAAAAGGCCATTTTTAAGACTTCAAAAGAGTGGTGGCTCATTGATGTTTCTAGGTCTGACTACTTTTATGGACTTTTATATACTTTGACTAAACGTATATAGTTACCAAAATATCATGAGTTCTCAATTAATGGAAGAGATGGGAGAAATCGTCTGCCGTAAACATTAGCCAGTAGAATTCTATTAGAAAATAATACAATGCAGCACCACGACCTCTCATATTTATTATAACGCGCAAAGACAATATACATAATATAATTATTATTTTACACAAATGTCTGTGCACTGTATGACACATTTAAATATTATATAATCTGGTAAAATTTTATAGACGTATAACTCTTTTAAATTAAAACTACAAATTTAGCTCTTGGACATTATTTGGTTCAGTTTTAATAACTCTACATCAATAGTTTCACGATAACTGGCGCCTATTTTGTTAAATATAATAATTTATATTTTACGTGTATAACATAATACTGGTAAAAATTATGTTATATTACATACCTACTATGTGTGATTTTCTTCTAAATCCTATGATCTCGAAAATTGTATTGCTCTCTTTCTGCTGTCTGTGTTGTTGAGTAAATGCTAAAACAAAGTATAGTAATTAAATTATACACTCTTCTTAAGAAAAACGCACTCTTTTTCCCTTTTGGTATTAATGATTTTGTAAATTGATGTTGAAAGCTAGTGCCACTGAGATCGGAACAAATATAAACGATTTTTTTTTTCCGAATAAAGAATAATTACAACGGCGCGTTCTTTTTTGTCCTAATCCTTGCTCGACTATCCAGTGCGGTGTTTCACTGTCAGTTCGTTTTCCCTGTAAATTCTTCTTAAAAAGTTTAAAAAATATATACGTTAAACGATCGAATAATAGCGGTACTAATAATATTTTTAAATAATAAAAATTAATTTTATTGTCAGAGAACGTTTAAACATCGTGTGCTGCTTGAATACATCTTTAAATACCTATTGTTATTACGTTTTTATTAATTTGATATGCATTTTTAAACGAATGCAAATACATAGGTATGTTTGAATATCTTCACCAATCGCTTGTGAAAAATACTCTTGCTACGTATAATAGTGTAAATCGTTATCTACTGAATTCTTCAAAACTTAATCACAGCTATTTTTGTTTTATCGTTAGTTGTTATTTTCCACCACTTTGATAATACGCACAATATGTTACATAGAAACGATTTAAAATGTGATTCGCTGACGTTTTAAGTATACACGATTTACCTAACCCGTTGCGAGATAGATAATATGAATGATAGAAAAATGTAATTTTAGTATGCGATCTGCGTGGCAGTGAGCACACGAATCAATTAAAGTTTAATGGCGAGTAGGTAGCAATAATTGAGTGGTTACATTTTGACACTTTATTTTCATATCTCACATTTCTGTCTTTCTGCTTTAGACATATATAGTGCGTATTATCTAGTCGCTTCTACGTCAGTCACTTCTTCCTGTGTTATACCATTATCGATATTGTTCCACGTCATGTCAGCATGTTTCCCATCACATTATAATAATATCACCATAACATAATTATTATACAATATTCGTGTTACGTCGATAATAATATTATTACGAACACTATACGAATATTATTTTCAAAATAAAATTATTAAATTTACCAAAAAAAAAAAATATGAATTATAAATAAATTTGCAGCGTACCGTAGTATATAATTTATTCTTTGGATTAGTGACCTGCTTATGAGTTGCAATATTATATCGAATACATCTGCAGCGCATTGAACATACGCTGCACGGTTTATAGTTTTGTGGCACACGAAATAATATATAGAAATTATTAACGAGAACAATATGAAATAATATGCGTACAACACTTCAAAAAATATGGATTATTATTATTTAGAGCGAACGTATGGAAAAAAAAATATGTATATGTATATACGGTCTCGTGATTTTAATCTCAACTACTCAACCCAATTCCATTTTATTGATTTTAAATATTTTGTTTCGTGGATAACCCACAGTACCTATATATATAACTCTTATAATTGCATTTTATGTAAACAATGAAGACCTATAATATTTTTCAGTTATATACAGTATAATTTTGCGTGACAAGAAATACGGTCTATCGGTAAATATGATAGCGACGAAAATAATGCCAACGTTGATTCCGCACACAATGAATCCTGGTTTGAATCTAGAACAATTCCAAACCCTTATTGAAGTTCTACAAGACATGCTGGAACAGATTGACAGGTGAATAATGAATATTATGAATATTTCGTAGTTGTTAGTCGAGGTTTTATTATTTAAATGTGCAAATATTATTATATTTTAATGTTTATCGAACTATGTAAAAGAAGGTCTATACTCCGGTTTTAAATCAAATAATTGAATTCGAACAAAATTAAAATTATTTTCTCTTTAGTTTTTGCCCTCACCTTAAGTTTTTAATTTGTTTTACTAGTATGCATGTATATATTATGATCCATGTGCAACTGTTTGAGCTACACAAATGAAATACAATACCAATTGTTTTTAGAAACCAACGGAATAAACTGAAATTGGACACAATATCCATGCAGAGCCCAGACAGACACAGGCCTTTAAGACATTTATACAGTTCTGACAATATGCATGCACAAAACTTCAACATACCAAATTTGAAAATCGAAACGCGCAAAACGTCAAGTGCTGAAGATATGGTTAGAAAAAATTCAGCGGGTAAGTTATATCATTAAATAAATATATAAACTCAGTTTAAAAAAGTTTAAAAAATTAATTAGCGCAGTGATTTATGATTATAAAAAGTTTCTATAACATATTTTGTAATTCGTGAGTATCGCCGTTTTTAAATTCAATTATAGCTTAGACATAGGCGCTTTGGTTTTTGTTAAGGACACAAATGAGAATTGAATGAGAAAATGTCAAGTGAAACAAAATATATATAGAATTCCTTCCCGATGAAAAATCCATTCGACTGTAATGACATCTGGCTTAATAATTGCAACGTAATAGCGTGCTAACATATTAAATCTCGTCGCCCTAATGACAAGCCGAGTTGTTCTAGAAAATTGCCAACCGTTTTCCGCATTCATCGAATACTTAAGTTAATTTTCTTTTTCTGCTTCTGCTTCTTTTATTGGCTGTAAAAATGTAATCGTCGTAATATTTTTAGAGCTGCGCAGACTATCTGGGTACATATACCTAGTCTATAGACTCAATGGCGTCGCATTATCACAATATCATAGTGAAATCTTTTCTGAAATAAAAACGTCTAGGGATCGCGTTTAATTTCACCTCGTAGTCATGTCATAAAGCATACCTGAAGATAAGATAATATTCTTTAAGGCATGAGATATTATTTTTTTACTACTCGGAGGCAAAAACCGTTACTTATATAAGACTGAAAATAACTTGGATGGGATATTTTTCCCTTTGGGACCTTTTTCTCCTTGATGTTGTGTATTATGTTAATCCTTTAATAATAAAAACGGAATATATTATTTCATAATCAGTACGACATCGTACGTCATATAATATTATATACCGATAATATTTTACCGGTGAAATTATTTAATGTGGTTCACGATAAAGTGCTGGATTTAAATAATTAAAACAATTTAGGTAGGTACTGAAATTCACTGCCGAATGTCATAAAAATATTTATATTTTCTCGGTGTTGACTTTTTTTTCTGTTTAATTGGTTATTATTACGGGTGCGTGTGAATTCCACCGCCGCGGCCGGTGCCTTTTTTAAAATTAAACTCAACCTGTACGAGTATTTTACCTGTGAAAACTAAAATAAAACTTCTACGGTAATAATTTTAATTTTGCCGGTAAATTGTATAATTAAGATTAACCATTTAGAATAACCGCAAGTAAGTAGTTTACCGTCCAAAATGAATTATTTTTAATTAATAATTTTAAGATATTTAATATAATATACGGTCGTATACGTATATTATTGATATGATAATTAGTATTATACTTGTATAATAATATATGTAAGGGTGTAGATTTGACCGAGAGTTGCAGTAAACCGCTTTTTTTTTCGTTTGTTGAATTTAACCAATCGTCGCTCAATTATTGTTCGTTCAAATTTTTTACTTACATATTTTGAGGTTATTTGCCCAAACATTTAAATTCAATATTTAAAAAAAAAACTATTAAATTATTAGGTGGAGATAAATTTAATTTATAAACGTAATAAATGCATTGATTGTTTTTGTTGAAGGTGCAAAGGATTCCTTGTAGTGTTTCTGGGAGTTGATGTTTGTTTGTAACAGTTCGGTATATTTTTGACATTCGAGAAGACGGATGTGTTTGACTGTAATGAGTGCACTGTATGTAATGCAAGCTGAGGTTCAGCTGAAACTTTCTATTAGGTGTACGAGCATGAAAGTCTGGCAATTCAAAGTCAGTCTATTCAAATGATGATTATATTATAACCTCGTGTATTGTGTATAATATTATCACTGGTTTGTGTCACAATAGAATTAACTGCTTGGTCTCTTCAAGTTTATTTTTTTTTTAATTAAGCTATTGGTTTTTTCGTTCATAAATGTGATTGATATAATATTATTGTAATTTTGTTGGACATTGTGATTGTTATTTTGTAAGTCGTAGTCCGATATACTAGGGCATAATTTATTATTATTCTAAATCGGAGAAAATTGCAGCATTGTTGGCCTTTTTGATCAGCTTTTTCAATGATTCCGACATGCCCGGAAATCCATTCAAGGATTATATTTATGCGTACAATTTAGTTCGTTGATTATTTGAACGATAATTGGTTGCGATGTTTTTCAATTGTGCATGACGGTTATAGGGCTTAGAGAATTAGACATTATTAAATATTTCTTATTGTCGTCAACATGAATGCTTTGGATAGCTTTTGATATTTCTAAGGATTCTATTGTGAAAATACTGCACAATATTTAATTGAAATTTAATATTCCAATCGTTTAAAATCACGGCTAGTCTTGATTTGTAATGCGTTAATAGTTTGGTACATATATATACATGTTTGTAATCCGGGTATAAGGTGAAGTTATAATTGAAAAAGGTTTTTATAAATGTTTTTTCCATGATATTTTTGTTATGTCTAGTTAAGTCAATGAGATATCTTATCAAGGAAGTATTTTTAATTCGATGTTTTGGATTATGTTTTTATTTGAGATTTTGTTGTTTAAAATAAACCCTTATTGTCGTATCTACGTATAGTGGTGATATAATATAAGATAAGCTCGTGAACTTTTTCTCAGAAAAAATATAAAAAATTTTTAATCTATAAGCTGATTAATAGTATTTTTTGCTTATATCCAACAGTTTTTTAATATCTGTATGGAATCTAATCAGTTTATTAATGTTAGTGGATATATTTTCCCGAAAGCCATGTTGGTGAGTAGAAGGAAAGTTGTGTTATTTGTGATACCATTTTGCACATTGTTATCCGGAACGAAATTAGACAGAATAAGATTTCAGTGGTTGTGAGGTATCGATCATTTTTCGGTATTGGAATCACTAATACCTGTTTCCAACTATCTGGGAAGGTTCAATGTTTCCATAATTTATTATATATTCTAAGAAGGATTACTTTTGCGTTAAACGGTAAATTTTGGATTAATACAAAGGGTATTAATTATTTTAAGGGTATCCTCTTGTCCGGACCACAGTTTTTGCTATTATTATGACTCAAATTATTATTCAATTTATATCTAGTGAGAAGCTCATCAAGCGGATTACAAAAAAATGATTTATATTAATGCTTTATTCATATATTATCGGATTATCTTGTTGAAATTAATTTTGAATTGATATAAAATTGTCATCTATTTTTGTTCATTTCTACTATTTAATTGGAATTTAATTGAAATGGTTCCCTTATAAGGATTTCTATCAATTATCAATATATTAATTTGTTTGTTTGGTGAGCCTTTCAATACTTTTACTATGATCTACAACTGTTTAGAGCTTGATTTTGGTGTTGACAAGGAAATGAAATTTCCCCATTGATTGAATTATCCTGTTTTAAGTATAATATTACATGCTTTCACTCTAACTTCATATAGCACTATTAGATCGACTGACTGTTTATTTTTTAAAATTTATTGAATACATTTTTTTTGTGATGATTTCATAACCAATTGAAACTGAGTTTTTTTCTATTATCGTGGCATAATTAATAGCTGTGGTAAATACTGTATTATTGTAATTAATATTAAAGCTAATGGATATTGAATTGATTATATATTTTTATTTCGTTATTTAATGATTCAGAATACATTAGCCAGTTTGGATTTTAGTATTTTGGTGTACCTTAATACATTTAATACATCTACGGTTTGTTGAATTACGAATTCTCAAATCGCCATTAAGAGTTTAAATTCCATATTATGAGATATCGCGGTGGTTTTATTTGAATTAATCTGATTTAAACCTGTGATGATTTGTTCATTATTAGAATATAGATAAATTGACTGGCCTCGATATCATAGTTAGTTAGGGTAATGTGACTAATGTCTATAAGTTTACAATATCAGATGTGTGGTTTTATTTTCGTACACTGGACATGAAGTAGAGATATGTCATTTTTTTTTACAAAAGAAACATATGATGGTATCGTTAGACAGAATATCTTATAATTAGCAGAATCATTTGTTACTAACATCGAAGTAGGTCATTTTTCGATGTCTTCGTATATAAGATCACGAGTCTTCTAAAATGAAATACATGGTCATGACCATTGCAATTTGCAGGCAACTAAGCTAGTTATGAGGAAAAAAATTGGTCTTTCGGGTATACTATTAAATTTTAATAATAACAAGTAAAATACTGAACTGTTCAGGATATTCGGGAAAAAAAATACTTAAGTAACTCTGATAAATGATAATATATATTTTTTTTTTAATATTTACCTATCTCAATAATATATTTCTTATTTTAATACTTAAACCCATTTTTAGATACTTTATCTCATTATATATAAGTAAGCGTCATATCATGTACCTATACGTAATTATTCTATTCGAATGTTGTACCAAGAAACGGGTATGGTTACGATTATCTAAATTAAAAATATCAGTGTCCGGCCCTCGCGACTTATGCAACAGCATAATAAATAACGTTTCAGATTTTCTGTATGAAAAAAAAATACAACCCAAAAATGTCAACAATACATGTAACGCCAGCATTCTATTTGCTCTTGTATACGAGCAAAGCGATAACATAATATTTTGTGTTACTATAAACTTGAGCCAAAAATTTTGATAAATATGGCATGTGTCTTAAGATTTATGTATGAATTGTAGGTACTTATAGGCCGATCATCGTTGTTGAAGCCTTTAAAAAAAAAAAAAAAAATGATATTAATAAAGACAACCGTTTTCCGGTTTTCGCGTCCAACAGGTAGCTGGTGGTTTGGCGGTTCACCTTCCGGTTCTGACAGCAACTTCTTGCGCGTCGTCAGTTCGTTTCCGAATCGCCGGCTGTCTGACAACATGTTGAACACGCCGAAAATCCGCGTGGCGCCGTCGTGCGCTTCTTCGCCGGGAAGCACTCCAGTCGGCACCGGTCTTCCAATCCGGAGACACTCGAACGTCGAGCGCCGCGGGTCCACCATAAACCTGTCACCGCCATCGGTAATTATTGCTGTCATTTTAATAATAATTATTATTAGTAGCGGTAGAATTGATATTTAACGCGGCGATATGATATTATTACTATCATCAACGGCAAAAAAAAGTGTAGATAATTATATATTATAATGTAGTGCGCGTCTCACACGTCTCATGCGATACATATCATCATAATTTAATAATTATTGTTGTCATTAGTTTTTATCACATAATATTATGTTAATGTTATATTATTATATTATATATTATTATGAGTTGTTTGTATTTATTTCGATTTTGTGCAAGTCGCTTGTCGTTGTATTTTTATACATATATATATGTATTACATCATAAACATAATATATACATAAACTTGAATATAGACATATTATTGTACTGTATAGAATGACGGGCAGTTGTAATTTACAAACGAACCAATAACGCTGCGAGTTATTACTATATAATATGCTGGCCTCAATGTTTTTTTTTCCCCAGAAAATGATGATATTATTTCAACGTAATATTATATTTTCGGCGTCTTGACATTTTTTTGTTTTTGATGACGCTTGCTGTGGATGATATTATGTGTCAGGCAAGCTTTTAAATTGATTTTTTGCGCAGGGCTATCAGTACTTCAGACCGATTAACGGGCACGATGGGTCCACACTGTCGGTGCCATCATCGACGTATGTAAGTCATTATAACGAATGAGAAAGCCGATGAGTGTTGCATTTAAACGGTGTCCGCTGTCAGTGTATATTTTATTTTGAACGCCAGGCCTATAATATGCGTTCGCTCAGCATGATTACAGTTAATATTTCTATTTTATAATTTATTTAATTTATAATATTATAATGAGGGTGTGAAACATTTGAGATGAATGACGGATGGTATATTTCTTATATCATTGTTCGTATGGTAATTATGACGACCTCAATCGAAATCAAATTAATCACATTTAGAAATTGGAAACTATGTTTAGGTTGTAAGCATGCTTATTTTATGATAACAACTAGAGACGGATTTAAATGCTCCAAAAATCAATAAACATGCCTTATAAGACATACTAATGGTATTACAACATTTTAAAAATTCACTATAAATTGTTATTTAAAAAATAGTTTCATAACTTTTAAGAAAAAAAGGTTAAAAATAATCTATTTGTATTAATTAAACTAAACGATTATGCATGTTTTGGTTTAAAGCAAGTCGTAAATAAAATTACCAATCTATTTATTATATAATATGCAATATGCCTGCATGTGACAACAATATTTCGTTTGTCAGAACGTTTTGCAGCCACCACAGCTTTTTCTGGTACACAGGTAAAAGCATTCGAAATAAAAATAATAATATGACGAAAACAAATAATAAATAATATTACATTTTTATCTTAGTCCTTTATTCGGAACTTTTATGGGGTTATTTAAGCTAAATATTATTATCAAATTGTATTCATTATTATAAAATATATGAAAAAATCCTAAAACATTCCGAAATAAAAGTTTAGTTTTAAAAAACAACACATTTTGTATTTATAAATCAATGTTTTAGGACATTCAGAAAAAAAATATTATTTGCTTGCAATAAATGCACGCTCTAGTTCAATACACGCATCTAAATTATTTTTTATTTTACTTCGAAGGTAGAAAAACAATTAATTATCAACTACACGTATTAAAAAAGTTTCTATCAGCTATTCGTTTGTTGAAAAATATAATATACCTAATAGAATTCTTAAAATCACTATTCGGAACTTAAATTTTTTTTTCTTATTGGAAATTATATTTTATTTTATGCAGGTACCTAATTTTGAATAGATTATTTCATAAATAACTCCACTATAAAACAAAAAAAAAATATTAGTTTTAACCATAATATTGTATTTTGATCATTATAATATATAGAAATATGCAACTTAAGTCGTAAGTACTATCAGTAGTCATCATCCGTCATTTACCTTAATTAAATGGAGAATAGAATGCTGAAGAATTAACCCAAACACTATTTTGATATGCCACACTATTCACTTAAACCAAAATACACGATGGGTTCTTTATTTTTATTTTGTATTAAGTACTATTGTTTTTTTTTTTTTTGCTTTTGACGTTAGTTAGAACTTACCGGTAATAAGTACGTACAACTTGATTACACTAATTTTTTTCTATTTTTAACTCGATGTATATGTACTGCTTTTTAGCCTGTTGTACGTACTAAGTAAAAATAGTAATTTTTCATTGGAGTTCAATGATTACGTCGGAAGAAATTAAATGACATATAAAAAATATTTTCAAGAAAATAACATAATACACCTGTGAAACATTCAAGAACTATCGTGTTTTGAAGAAATGTTTTCCTATTGTATTTTTGGGCTTTTCATTTTAAAAATGACAAGTTCCTTTCAATATCATTGTTTTGTATTGATTTTTATATTATTGGTAAGAAGCTTTTTGCGCTTATCATTATATTATATATTTAACTTTTTTTGTTTTATATAATTTAAAATATTGGCTAATATTTAATACACACGAGTACATTGTTATTTAAATCTATAACACCATGTCCACACGTTTATGATTCAAATATTATATAAGAAATACAAATTTAAAATTTAAAAGCAAATTTTAAAAGTATTTCATAGTGATTCCCAAATTACTAAAACATAATAACTGTGTGTTAATGTGTTATACATTTAAATAATCTTGTGCTTATTACAGTATAATTTATTTTATTCAGTTATTGTAACAATATTACAATTATCAATAGTTCTATAAATAAATTCCCTGGTACGTTTACATTCTTTAATTAAACTAATTAATTTTATGACTAGTATTTATAAAGTTTTGTTTAAGTCTGGTTTAGTTATATATATAAATATATCAGAAACATATTATAATTGTGTTATAATACTAAAATAACTACACTTCATACATATTATAATAGTCATTCTGGTAACAGAACTTAATTAACGAATGTAAGCAATTTAATTAACACGATAATCAACAGCTTGCAGCGTTACAGGTTCTTAAAGCGGCTTATGACATTCAAATAAATTGCAATAATAAAATATATTACAAAGAATTAATGTATTATTTAAAATATTCTTTTCGTACATCAACAATAATATTAACCATCATTTATTCGTAGATACTAGCCTTCTTAATCCTATAGTTATTTGATTTTTCTTCTATGCCATTATTTTAGATTAAACTAAAAATTAAATTTGAATTGTAATTATTATATATTGCATTTCTTATTTAAATTGTTTTATTAAAATACAAATTCTTATAAAATAAGAATAGTCGGTAGGTAATGGTTTATGGATATTTTTTAAAAATCCAATATGTTATATTTTCTACAGCTTTAAATAAAACTATGTGTACCTACTAAGATCAGTAGGCACTAAAATACAATGTGTTCTTGTAATACTATTAACACTTTATTATCATTCACTGAACAAATTTTATTTTATATTTGAAATAAAAATGAGAACATCAATTAATGTTCTTGCTCAATACCTGGTTCATATTATTAACAGTTCAAATAAATAAATTAAAATATTGAACTCCAAAACTTGAAATTGTAATTAAAAATACGGAGTTAAATATAATAATTTTATACCATAACATTGTGTTTTTTACATAAGTCATATTTATTAATTTTTAAAAAAATGCATAATTCTAAAATTTTAAGCTGAGTGAATATTAATAAATATAACAAGTAATGCACGTTATTACATTTTTCATATACATACATTATTTAAATGCTTCTGGTTTTTTTACAATATCATATAATATTATCATACGTTATTTACTCAATATTTTCTATACAAACAGTTGTGTGTTAAAATAAGTTAGTCATACATTAAACATTTAAATAAAAACAATAAAAATTATTACATATTTCAATAATAATTTTAAACACGCAAACGTTTTTATTTTTTTAGCAATGCAATATATTATTTTTGGGACAAACTGTTTTATTACGTTATTATGTTCACACATGCAATAAGTATAATGTTCTTTTATAACATTTGACAAACTATTTACGTTATTTCGAATTTCTGAAGAAAAACAAAATACAGAACTTAGAAAGTCAGTATACAATTATTTAGTCCTTATTTTAATAAAATATTATAAGCACCAATGTATTAATATTGCCAGTATGTAACGCCGTGTTACACTTTACCAGTAATGTAAAATATTATTATTTAATATTATATTGTTAGACAACAAAATAGTACTATGATTAATATTATTTAACCATACAAATATTAATAATGCTTTTAAATTATTATTACAATTTTGAGTTATTTTTTATATTTTGTTTTATTGTTTGATTGCAACTTACGCGGAGTACAGCTTGCACGGAGCATGATTGTGAGTATTATTAAGTTGATTTTCATTAAAATAATTAAACGCATCACTGAAAAAAGTAATCTGCTTAAAAATACATTTATGAAATACTTTCTTTTATTAGTCAATGGGTAAATGACTGCAAGTTAGTCCTAATGAAATATTTTTAGCGTCGTGTTGACTATATCGACTAAATTTTAAGATTCTAAGTGGAACGGGTACTTGTTGTTTTTACAATATGTTTTTTCTGGAAACCTCTTTAAATTTAATTTTAAAAAGGTCAAAAAGTTTTGCGCAAAACCTTCATGGCTTGTAAACTAAATACATACCTACTATGATACTTTTAAAAAGGTAATTTATCGAATTTCCTGGTATTTTTCTGAGAAAATTAAAAGAAACAAGTACCTATACACCTCTGGTGAACTGAGAGCTACAAGAGGCATATTAATAACAACTAAATCACTTTTGAGTAAACCTAGTTCTACTCACAGTTGTTAAATGTAGTTAAATTAAAAATAATAATACAACACTTATTTGTGCCTGGAACAACTTCTTTTTATAGCAAATACATTTTATTCATATATCTTACCTATAGTTGACTATGTATTTTCTATTTTATTTTATTTTTAAATAAGATCCAATATCTAAATAATAAAATATATAATATGTGAAATATGAAATTTTTTGCATATTATAAAATAATAGTTTTTTTTCCTCTTCTACATTTTATTATTAGTAAATAGTAACAACAGTAACATTAATTTTGATCATCTATTAAACATGATAATAGTAAGCAAGCTTATAGTTATACGTGAAATACTACATTTGTGTGATCTGATTATATTATGTAGGTAAGTCAGTCTGTGTTTGTGTGTGTGTGTGTGTGTGTGTGTGTGTGTGTGTGTGTGTGTGTGTGTGTGTGTGTGTGTGTGTGTGTGTGTGTGTGTGTGTGTGTGTGTGTGTGTGTGTGTGTGTGTGTGTGTGACGTTTAAGTCAAAAAGGTTTTGTGAAAAAGTCCAAACCATAAATTTTATATCCTCGGGAATTGGTAAATCTAGAATGTAATGAAATTACAAACACCTAATAACCGGTGTCCATAAACCACCATGGTACTGTGTAACGGACCTCGAAAAATTCGATAACAAAACAAAATGTTTAGCCCAGCGGGCTTCCAAGTTATTTACGGCCATAAACGTTCAGTTACCTACAATAATAGTTTTTGTCTGTCTAAGATCATTTTTCACACCAAACGGAATTCAATTTAAAGTGACAATTATAAGTGTACGTTTATATATATATATATATATATATATTGTACTTTATGTTATAGTATATATTATGTAGGTTTACCTGTGTGTGATCAATTCTGCTGAAATTTAGGATAAGTATATAGATCGAATGAAAATAGTCATAAGATACGCATTGGTACGCATTGAAATATTCTGCAAAAGAATCTCAAAAATAATTTAAAACAATAATTATTATCTACGTTTTACGCGATTTATTTTTTACGGTTACTCGTAGATATATACTTTATATTTACATACAACTTTCGTTAGTATAATATGGCATTTGTTTATTAATTGTCATTGAACTCATAATATGTTGTTTACTCGGTCAAAAATTAGCAAGCAACCCAGAGGTTTACGATAAATTCAACACAAGCTTAAATTAAATTGAGAAAAATATATTCTATTTTAAATCCCGCCCAAATTTTTAGCAGTTATATGGACGTGCGTTGCATGTACGTGTTAAATATTTAGTTGGGTTGCATTATTTTATAAGAAGTTCAACTAATATCTGCTTTAAGCAGTAAGACAAGTAAAAGTATCAAATACAACGCACTGTCAATTATCGATATTTTATTGTGTATAATAGGTATATAACATCTTATTGCTTCAATGCATCGAAGTTTATAACTACACACACAACGCATTATCCGCCAATTAACTCATCAATCTTTATAAATAATATCTCTAATTTTTCTAATTCTCCAAATTTTGTATTCGTAGATAAATGTATACAAATTAAAATAAATGAAAATGAATTAAGTCAGGCGTGTCTTTGTTAATGAGAGGATCGTTTGGAGCGGCCGTCTCTTCTCCCCATAACAGTGTTCTAAAGTTGCTTGTGAATTAATTAAATTTAACCCAGTAAATGTATAAATTCAAAGTGGAAAAAAAATAAACGTTGACAAATGTTAATGTTGAAATACAAGAATAATTTAAATTGTTGACTTTATTGAGAGATATAGTAAACAAGATAACAAAACAAAACATTATAGGTATATTTACTATTTAAATATCTATATTGGACGTATAATAATATTTTAAATATTATTTTAATAAATATTGAGTGATTACTAATTAGTGATTACTGATTAGTAATCACATAAGTCATAACAATTATTAATATTAACTTTTTTCACCTGATAATTTTGAGTTAAATTTACATTTACTACAAATTTACTTGGTATGTTCCAGTCGGAATTTACCAACCTTTGTGCAAAATTTACAATCCCTGAATCACCCATTGAATTTATTAGTATTTCAAATTCAAATAATAAAATTATTGAAATTAAAATTATAAAATAAATCGTGTGACACAGTGAGGTAGATAGCATGAATAATGTAATATCAAGTATTTTAAACTACTTTAACTTAAAACTAAGTAAGATTACTGATGAGTAATGAGATATCATAAAAACAATTTTCCATTTCAATTAAAATAATATAAAATAATATAAATATAATTATTTTTAGTGATACGGTAATAATAATTTATGTTTTAATATTTTCTCGCGATTGCTCGTTAAACTTGAATAACTTAAATATAATAATTTATGTGCGTACCTAAATATTGGTTTCGTAATAAAATGTCGATTATAAATATTTCAAAAATATTTATTTTGAGCTTACATTTTCTAGTTTGTTGGAGTATAAATATATGTATAATATTTTTTTTTTACACCCTAATCATTCTATATATTTGATTATTCCAAAAATTTTAAATAATATTATGAATATTATATTTTTATGTAAGTACCCCATTTGTACCCATTCATATCCCGTTTGCATCTACCAAATATTCAACTAAAATGTAATAAAAACATAGGTAGGTACCTTGTTTGTTATTTTCCCGCCATTCATGACCGTCTGCTGTAGGTACTAAGATACTTTTTTTCATATTGTTATAAAATTTTCAAATAAAAGTGAATACTAACAATAAATTGTTAATAGTAGCATAGGTAATAACTAATAACTAATAATTTATTAATATTTCATAATACATTATCGTACCTTATATAAATTAACAAAATATTTTAAATGTTGTGTGCTAAAATTATTTATACTTTTAAACGAGTAAAACATATTTACCTAGTTCATTTCATGTCATTTATAAATAAAATATATAAATATAAACAATAAACTCACAATCACAGCTTTTAGACAGTTTAAAATAAACTACCTTTCACTAGAAACAAATCACGTGCACCTACGCGTTCAAAAGGTAAATCACTATGCATCCAATAAATCTTTTCGGTACCAATGTAGGTTATGTTGTATCGTACATCGGTTATAAATCACAATTTTCATACTAGGCAGGTATACATTTTTTAGAACTACTAACATTGAAATATGATTAAAAAGTTTTTCTCTTTAAAAAAATATAGTGTAGGTCAGTATGGGTACGATTAGAATTTAAATAATTATATTGAGATGTGCGTTTAATATGATAATATTTTTATCATTGCCTATATTTAAATTCAGAAAGTTATATTATTCTTTCTAAGGTTTTTATTTTAAATTTCTTATTAAATTTAATGAACGGAATATTATATATTATCTTAAAATTGTTTTCAACAGTCTTTCCAAAAGAAATTTAAAAATGTTTTACTTTAGTATTATAGTTAAGTACTTACTTATCTTATATATAGGTAGGTACTTTATTTTTATAAAGAAAGTAGAACGCGGTTGAAGTACTTTTTAATTTATTTTCTAATCATAAAATTATCCTGACAGAATAACGTTCGACAAAACGCACTCGAGTATTGTGTGTATATGTGTGTCGGAACATGGAGTACACACTGAAATGAATGATGTTTTGCGCTTTTTAAGGGTGGTAGCATGCCAAACACTAGCAGCAGCGTGCCGTACCTGCTCAGCTCCAGCATGAACAGCATCCGGTCCAGGAGGCAGAGCACATGTTCACAAAATTCCAGTACTGGCATTCTGCAGCAACTAGGGTCCGGTGTAGTGAAACAGCTATCCACTTTGCAAAATCCGGTAAGAATATTATTATTATTATTATTGTAATATACAGTAATATTATATTATTATTATACAGGGTGTCCCAGGTCTATTTGACTAATGCAATAACTTTTTTTCTATTCAATATTTTTAAGTTTTTTTTTTTTTTGTTTAAAGTTTTTATTTACATTTTTTATTTAATATTTTTCTAATAATCCAAGATAGCTATTTCATAAATAAATATTTAAAAACCATTTTGGCGTTTAAAACTTTTAATTTGGTTAAGTCGTTAATTTTTAAACAATTTTCAAAGTGTGTTAAAATTCAAAATTATATCTTGCTAATCACTGTTACTGCTGTAAAAGTTATTGCATTAGTCAAATAGACCTGGGAGTCTGGGACACCCTGTATACTATAGTGTTATTGTCTATACTTAAAACAATATTATTTCAATACATCTTGTATAATAGTTGACAGAATAATATTTTCGAGAAACTTAAATACCGAGGTTTCGAGAGAGCTGCGCGCGGACCCAATACTTATTAGCATTGATTATAAATACTAGAATTTGTTATTAGCTATAGATTTCCGTCTACTGCGATGTCTGATGTCTAATGTATAGTTTTACGTTGGTGTATAATATATATTTATTTAGAGCTTATAATATTTTAGTCTTGTCGGGTCAGTCTAACCGCGATCAAGACGGTGATATACGATTGCGTACGATTGTCCCTTTTAGTAAAACGATTGCGTACGTTTTTACGATTGCGTACGATTTCTTCACCTAGACCTTAAAAACATTACGACTGCGTACGAAAATGAGTGCAACGTTGCCAACATGTACTACTTAATTAATTTAATTATAATATAAAAAATATAGTACTAGTATATTCTTAATTTAAATATAATACAATTCAATACGTCGTAAAATACAATAAAAATACAAAAAAAAAATGTAATACAATATTATTATCTATTTTAAATTTTTCGTAGTTTAGTTAAAATATAATAATAAAATTCAATACGTCGTAAAATACAATAAAAATACAAAATACAAATTATAAATATTAAATTAAAACCTTGATATCGATAACCAGTCCCTGATAAAAAATGTAATACATTACCATCTATTTTATAATAATAATATAATTTAAAAAACCATTTTTATAGTCAACTAAAAACTTAAATTATACAGAATACAAATTATAAACTATAAATTAAAACCTTGGTATCGATAACCAGTCCCTGATAATAGTCTTGGTAACGTTTATGGAATTGTATCAAATATAAGCAATCGTTTCCTAAAATAAGTTATATTACACATTTTCACGATTTTAAACAACGGCAACGTTGCACTAAGTATTGGTAGGTAGAATGTACGCAATCGTAATAATGAAAAAGGTCCATACGCAATCGTATCATACGCAATCGTAACGCACCCGATCAAGATGCAGATAGAACGATCGTTCGTTTCCCTAAAATGCGAGTTTGGTATGAAAATAATCGAACTAATCATTCTCGGAACGAACACAGAATAACATATTCAAAGGATTCTATACAAATTACCAGCTATAAAACGATCGGATTATAGTATTATGCTGAAATAAAATAAAACTTTTTAACAAGAATCTCGGGTTGAGATATTTTTTAGATAATATTCTAATTTTTCTTTCCCTAGACTGCGGAAGTCTATGGAAAGTGTATAATATGTTAGGGGTAAAGTAGAAAACTGGACATTTTATTAAATTAATAAATTATCACGTATGTCCCGAGCATTTTATACACTGGCCAAGTCGTCAAGATCTAGCGGGCAATGTAATATATAAAGTTATAACTAAATTTTATTTATAGATAACTCCAAACTAAAAAAAAAAAAATGATTTTAAATTTAATTACTATTTATTGCAATACGAATAACATTTTGACAAAGTCGTCCGGCAGCCTTGTACTTCATTTTTCACGATTAAACATTATCCATATAATATATTTTAATTGTAGAAATCAGTACTACAATGCTCAGTTATGACTGGGGCTAGGATTTTGTAGCATTTGCATTTTCTTTCATAGTACTCCAGGACATAGCTAATCAAAAACAAAATTCGTTTCATTCATCACAGAGTTCAAATATGCAGTTTTGTTTTTGCTTTTTTTGCTTTTTCTTATGATATTTGTAAATAAATGCTTTTTTGGTACTTTTTTGTCAATTTATTAGCTTTTTAATTAGTTTTTGTTAATTATACGCATATTTAACATTTATAGAACATTTACGTACATATTTTTCTAAATTATTAATTATTAATTAATTTTAATTGTGTTATTTGTATATATTATATTTCATAATTTCGTTGTGATATTTCAAAAAAAAAAGTTTTTGTTTTAATATTATCGCCTTATCGGAAAATATTTCTGAAAATAGATTCTTAGATTTTGTCAAAATGATTATGGAGTGGGGAGTAGAGGTTACGTGAAACATTGATTATCTGGAGTCCAGACACAATGAGAACGATATTTATTGACTTGTTTACTATGTCTAAATTTACAATAATATTATTTAGCATTTAATAATTATAGGAATTTCTATAGGGGTTTATATTCGAGTTCTAGTGTACGGACTACGGAGTATTGTCGATATATGATTGTGAGATATTAAAGTATCTTATTGTCTTATTGAATATTTATAGAATAAACAGGTACCTAAAATTTAATAAAACAGTTTTTAGTTTATTTTTTTCAATATTTATAAATTGCGCTTAGTTGTTCTAAGAATTAATTTGTGTGAACATATAAAAATGTGTTTAATAAATTATTTTTTGATATTAAAAATATTTTTCAGCTAAACTTGAAAATGTTCAAGTCTTTTTTAGTTGCATTTTCCTGGTTAAAATGCTTTTTTTTGTAGCATTATTGGCAATTTTTTAATTCCTTTATTGAAGGTTTTTAGTGCTTCATTTTCCTAGCCCTAGTTATGACTTATGAGCATTAACGTGCGTACAAGATAACCCGAGTAGGCTATCGACTACTTTATGAAAATTTTTTTTAGTTACACCCAATTATATAGGTAATAGATTTATAAACATTAAAGATATAGGAAATCCGGTAACTAGAACGAAGGTAATAGGTAGACATTAAACTAATAATTTAGGTTTTGGAAAATTTGGAAATATCAAGGTCATAAAAATAGAGAATTATAATATAGAAACTAGATTATTATAAATTTACCTACTGAAGTGTAGGAGCCTCCTAGGAGGTATTAAAGTTACTACTTATTTATGGAGGTTTTATTATACAATCTGTGGCGGATATTTACAATAAACTAGATACAACTAGATAGGTTTATTATACAAATAATAGAGAAGTTATTTGAATATTTTAAAATCCAGGTAGCTGCGTAGTACATAATATTATAATATTATAATTACGAGTTCATTGTGATTTCTGTGGTACGTCACGGTTCTATAATATAATAATATATATAGGTAACTTGATTTAAATTTAACATTTATATTGTGTTAGTCGATTAATTTTATAATTATTATTGTTTTAACGATATGGTATCTTCAAAATGCACGCAATAATGCCATGTCCAATCTAAATATAATTATATATTTTAATATTTGTGTGCACATTTAACATATTATTATGCCACACGCCAACTAGGTTTAAAATGAGAATTGTGTGACTTGTTCCAAAATAGGAAGCAACCCTATCACCGAATACCTATAATATTGTTGTGTATTATTATATAAAAAAATAAATATCGTGTGTATACCTATATATCTTCGCATGAATAATTAAAACGTATGATTAATATTTAATACCTAGGTATTTGATATTATCTATGAAAAAATAATTTTTACTTTATACAACACAATACACCGATTTATGACAATAGATTTCTATTGGTCGCGTCAGTTCGTTAAACATTTAAAATGTATTGTATATTATTACATAATATTATATACCTACCTATTAAACCTACATATTATTATAAAAAATATTCCATATCGTTCGTGAGCACGCACCGACGTTTAAAAAAAAATCGTATAATCTTATATTTGTATTAATATAATTTAAGATTAAGTATTCATAATAAATAAATAAATATTATAATATTATGACGTGTAATCAAGTACTTACGCTTTTTGGGATTCTTCCCAATATCTAAACTATAGTAGGTACCCATAGGCGCAAATTGGGAGGGGGGCCTTAAGCCCTTAACCCCCTCAGGAGTTGCTATAGCCCCCCCCCAAAAACTAATCGTTTTATTTTATTACATAATACATTGGAAAGAATAATCACTTTTCGCACATCACGAATGATTCGATAACGTGCAGCACTGATAAGAATTGGTCGGCGGCGACTTATTGTTCTGACGTAGAATTGACTATACAATATCAAACCGGTGTCACGTATTTCTCAATATTATATTATTTTATTCCTTGTTTGTACGAATTTATCTTCCATAAATTTTACTAGTGTAAGTCTGGGGAATATCTTATGCACAGTCATGGTTTTAATTTGTAACGTTTTTTTGTTTAATTATAAAGTTAATTATTTTCTGTTAAAAAAATTGATGTCAAAAAAACAATAATATGTTAATATGAATTTTATTTTTAATAGTATATAATAATATGTATAACCTACCTATATGTTTATTTTTAATTCATGTCGGAGCACAACGAAGAAATTTTTTTTCGGGGTTTTGTGATAATTTAAAAGCGCCATAAGAGTATCCAGTATCCTGACCTGAGCTACAGCCCCCCCAAATTTTAAACATTTTTTGAGCCTATGTATTTGCACCTACATCAAGTTCAAAAGCGGATCTTGAACAATTTAATCGAACGCCTGAATATAGGCTTTACTAAATATGAGTAAATCTACTTCTGCAGTGGTGAAAGGTTCTTGGAAAGGTAGAAAGGTATCTGGTTATTTATTAATTATTTAAATTCTGTAACTATTTGTAGCCGAGTAGGTTCACGGGTTCATCTATTTAATCAAAACACGTACAGGTAATAGCAATAATTATATGTCTGTTACACAACTAAAAAATGGAACGAATGAGAAAACGTTTAATCGCAACCATCATAGGGATGCTCTTCACAATATACTATAGAATGGACTGCAAAATCGTTCATGCTTCATAAAATAATAATATGTTAATTGTTTTGGTATCACATAATATTATATTACCAACTATTAGTGTTAGGGATGTCGCAAACCCTGATTTTTGTTTTGCGAAACTAACTTTTTGTAAATTTAACGCACTCAGAGCGAACCGAACTTGCATTTTTTTAAACAACCCTTAATCGAAAACTCAACCTGTTTACATTTTGTATCGGACCCAAACTTTGAAAATAATTCTAAAAACATTTAAAACACATTGTACAATTCGATACAAATTTGTATTTCATTGGTTTGATTTTCACGCCAAACAATCAGGTATATATTAACCTTCGGTCGGTATGAATAATATAATTTGCAAATTTCAGTTCGTGTCTGATAACCGAAATGAACCCGATGATAGGTCATTGGTATAATAATATTAAAAAAATGTCATATAATGGGAAAATATTATGTTATACAGTGCCAAAAATAATATATTAATGGATTGTTTTTCAATGTTATTTTCAGTACCAACTGTTTAGCGGCAACAAGTGAAAAAGTCGTACTCGGCTGACCAATAACTACATAATATTACATACTTATATAGCTTAATATACATTTATTACTGAACGGTCCGACGTCCCGTCAAGTCTATATTTTTTACGTGTATAGATATTCAACACGAAACTGTATGTTATTACGAGCAATTGTTAATATTTTGCATCCGTCAACAACTGCATATTATTTATAACACGCAATACAGCTAGAAATCGTCAACAATTATTATTACTATATTATATACTATATATTAATGTCGTAATTTTTAAGTTTCATTATATACATAATATTTTATTCTTGTTTGTTAAGTGTGATTTGTTTGTTTGTTTGTTTGTTGTTGTTTTTTTTTTTTTTGTCTTTTCGACGAACCGCGTTATAGGTTTATTATATTATTAGTATATTAGATATTATTATATATTATAAATATTATAGTGTGTTCAAGCTAAGAGGTACCCGAAATATTTCAACTGGATGACCTTGAATTGAAAAGGAGTTTTCCGGAGGCAAAATAGGGGGGAGTATTAAAATACACACATTTGGAGACAATTAAATTAATTTAAACATTTCAGTACGCACGTGCAGGACAATACGCAGCTTATTTTTTCCCAAACAGCAACACCGATTTTTTTCTCATATAAACAACCAGGGCTTGCATTTGAAATAACAATTTTATTTTACGATATTTACAATACAAACTTCGTACAATAATTGTTGCGTTTATCGTTGTTTAGAAGTTAAGTTTAAAGATTTTTTGTACAAGTTTTTCGTTAATCGGAACGAATCTCCAACTTTTGCGTAGGAATGGCACGGATACGGAAATTTGATAAATTCTTGAATTGATTGATAAATCACGTGGAATAAATATTGCTACCTACGAACTAATGTTTATAACTTTTAAGCAAACGGATTTTAAATTATTGATTTTCGCTTAACGGTTTATTATGTATTTGGTTGATCGTTATGTTTTGATTTGCGGTATTAAATTATTTTTGTTTACCGTTTTATTGCGTTTACAGATTTCAATAGTTTTTTGACATTATTTTATAACGCTATAATCGCATAACGTTTGCAAGCCCTGGTACAGACAGTTATTATCTGATAATTACAAATTGACAAAATTAAAGTTGACATTTTCGAAAATTCTGCAATTCTTTACAACATTTTAACCATGTTCATATAACCTGATTTTTTTCATTTTGTAATAGACCGCCTAACCTCCAATCGATTTTAATTTTACAGCCAAAGTTGTTACGTCAAAATTATTTTTTTATAAAATAGGATTGCAAAATTTGGTTTCAAAAATAGATGGTTCTATTCATAAAAATACAATTTTACTGTAGCTGCGCGTTCTGGAAGAGTTAAACATTTTAAATGTTTCTATACATATTATGTATTTAAGTACCCCTTAGCAGTGGCGTCATTTGGGGGGGGGGAGGGCAAGGTGGGCACTGGCTTCTGTCTGATTGTAAAATCAGTCCAATTTTTGGGCCGGTTGTTGGTGAAATAACATGATTATAATTTTGAGGAAATAAAATTTCATGTGAGCACTAGAACGTTTTTGACACGATAATAATTAATATTTATAGTATTTTACCTTAAACATATAGATATGCGGATACTAAACAAAATGATAACTCTTAAATTTATCCATGACTTTGAAAACATTTCTATACACAGAAGGTACCTATTTAAAAATTTTCGATTTTCCAATAAGGTTTAGCAGTCGTGTTTCACGTTGTAAATTATTGTAATATTTAGAAAGTTCGACACCTCTAGAAAAATATAAGATTACTTCACTGGGGTAGTGATGCAGCTCCTCCACGTCTTTTTTGCTACCTCAAATTAGGCTACTTTTACTCGGCCTCATACTCGCATATAGAGTTATGTAAGAAGGGAATCGTATCGAAATAAAAAATATATAAGTGCAAGTTAGCTCGGGGGCGATGCGTTCTGTTTTTTTACTTTGTTCAATTAGGTATATGGGATAGTCAAAACCTTTGCCCCTCCTATAAAAATTGAAATGACGCCACTGCCCCTCAACTTATCAAAAAAAAAAAAATCCAGATTCAATTCAATGCAATCCAAGAAATATAGTGATACCTAAAAAAAAAAAAAAAATTATTACACCCAGTAACCGTTTTGAAAAACTACGAGAGAAAAAAAATTGATTCATCTTCATATGCCGAAGACTGTCCAATCGTACTTTATACGTCTCTTGTTATATCTTAAAAAACATTTATCATATTATTAACTGTTATTATTAATAATTGCCATAAATTATTGTTTAAAAACAAAATATTTAAAGGAATTTGCTGATAATTCCTTAAGGAGAGTCCTCCCCTCCCCCACCCCCATAAAGGCTACTGGATCACACTGCATACTGTAGGTACGATTACGTGTAAAGATTTATGCTCTTTAGTTTCATTAATTCTTATGTCTCGAGTAGTGATGAGAGTACCTACCTACTTATAACAATATAATCGGAACATAATATATAATAATAATAATTAAAATGTTTGAATATTTTATATTATATATAATTGTGTATATATTATCTTCCAAGAAAGAAAAAAGATAAAACACGATTGCATATCCCATAAGTATAAAAAAATGATCTAACTATCGCGATTTATTAATAATAATACTTTTCTTTCGTTTCGTTTTCTTTTTCGTCTCGTCGTCATTATAATATTATACGTACACAACGATATAACCTGCAGACTATCACTTATTAGTTTTTACACATATCTTCATTTAAATAATATTTAATACTTTTTGCTCAACGCATTTTTCTATCTTAATTATTTAATATAATATAGATACCAATTAAAATATATTTATATATATATATTATTCAGATTTCAGCTGATACGTGCGCACGTCGAGTAGGTATCTATAATATTATGTATTTATTCATTTTTAGTCTACTTAATTAAAAATTCAGTACTATTGAAAGTAAAAATGACAATCAGTAGCTTGTTTTGAAAATCTGCATCTTATCTTGTCATGTTTAGACAATCTAAATTTTATAAATGTGTTAATGTGATAAAACTTAGAAATCATGATAAAATATCATATAATATATTATTATAGTAGGTACCTATCGAATATAATATTATTTGTTTAAGTATTTATTTGTGGATCGTTTGAATTATATTTTTGTTTAAAATCATTATATACTATTATTGTAATTATTATCTTTGTTAGTATATAATATTATATAGGTACATAGAACTGATACAAAATTATAAAAAAAACAGAGCTAATGCGATTAATTAGCGTAAATATTTATTTTTGGGTTCAATAAATGACTGCTGGATGTGTTTAATTTTTTTCTATTTAGAGTTTAGAACAAAATAATACCCTGACAATTATTTTATTTTCAACCAATAGATATTTGAATTTTGAATTAATTTTTATTTAAGATAGGAGCAAGGAAGCTATATATTTACTGACTTATTCACAGGACAATTATTTATTAATTTTATTTCTTTTACAATACTAGGTATGTAAATAATCGTGGGGGGATTAATGTCCATATATCCAGAAAATTGGAAATTGATCTTCTTCCATTTAAGGTGTTCAAATATTTTTTTTTCAAAATGCAAAACTTAATATTAAAAATGTATAAACACACATAAATATTAATCTTCAATATACCTAATGCAGGTAAATATAACATTTTATTATTTCAAATTATTAAATATCAAGTTATATATATCACATTAATAAATAAAATATTAATATGTCAAAACACAACAATAAAAAACTGATGATATTTTAAACTACTTGAGCTGCTAAGTGCTTGAACATTTTAATTTCCTAACTCATAAAAATATTCTTTGATTGGTAAGAAAAGTTGTGAACATTTATGTTTTTTTTTTTATAGATTTAAAGAAATGGAATGTTTAGTCTTGGATTTGTATTTTATTCTATCCAAATATGTTTCAGGAGTAAGGACATAATTATACATATCTAATAGGACGCATCCAGTTTATTGATACAAATAATATAATAGTTTTGTATCATAATTCATAAGTCGCTAACTACCTACTTACATAAATGTTTTTAATTGTTTTAATCATTTTAATCATTATTCAACAATACGTTGTTCTATGTACCTGTAGGCTATAGCTATTATTTTATGTACCTACCTACTATTGATTTTCAAATATTATATTAAAGTTTATTGTCAATATCTAACATCGATGCATGATATACTGGTTTTCATTATAGTTACCTACATCTATAATACCTGTAGAATATAGATTATAATTTCCTTAACTATACAATATCAGATGAAGCTACTTAGAATAATTTAATTTGAATAGTATTATTGTATCAATAACCGCCCTATGGCTTTGTGTGTCTAACAATACAGATATTTTATTAATGTATTTATCCGTTGGCTTTATGGACTGCAGTTTTTCAAGAAAAGAAAATTGTCGTTGAAATTATGGATAGCCATGGTGTTTTGTACAAAGATGACCCTTAACATATTTGTCTAGATCAAGGGTCAGCAAGAGATGGCAAAGGCCAAAAAAAAAAATATTTTAATCAAGAGGGCCACATGCGGACTGCAGGTCCCCAACACTTGATCTAGATAAAATAAAAAAGATAACCGAATTTATCTAGATAACAATCAGGTAATTTAAAACTTGCATTTGTAAAATATAGAATTTTTATTTATTGCTATAAAAAATATAATATAATAATATATATAAATGTTCAAATTCTGAGCAGAGAGGTGCATGTATTGATTTTACAATGATATAACAACTGAGAGAGAAAATATATATACAAAAAATATATAATTAGTTTAAAATATTATATATCATTATAAGTATAACAAATTAACAAAAACACTTTGTCTACAATTCAAATATTTTAGTTTAATTAATGCTACACTTTTTCTAATAATGATTACAACTACTGTTTGATAAATACAAATATTTATGAATTGAATAATTTTTAAAATAAACTTTATCCAAATTTTGATATCTCGCAAAAAATTGATTTTTTATATAATTAGGTATACCTCCTACCCATACAATATAATAAAGAAAAAATATATCTGATTTTTAAAAACTATTTAAAAAAAATAAAACAATAATTATAATTTATTATATTACCTATATATATATAATTAAAAATAAAAATTTTAGAAAAAAAATCAATTTTTAATATTCATTTATAGAAGGAAACAGGACACGAAAATTCAAAATAAACTTATCAAAATGATGACATCTTAATCTAAAATATTAACATAGTACTAAACATGTTTAGTTTTAAAATAATATGTAAAACATAATTAATGGCAATCTAAAAGATCAGCTCCTTCAATGAAGCAATTTTGTGATTGACCAATTATGTCATCCAACATTGAATCCAAACCAGACCTCGTAGATATAACCCATTTTGTTTTAGCATCACAGTCATTAAAATCATAGGTATGAGTAAAATTTAAAAAATCATTTATACTTAAATATTCATCAGATCTCTGATGAAGACAAATATCATTTGGATAAATATTACTATTATTGATAGATTTGAGACTTGGCAATAATTCACAGTCACTTGTTGCGGTAATGGAGTTTAAAATCCTATCGGCTGAGTCAATTTGTCTGGATTTTTTTTGCTTGGAACCAGAACAATTTTCTGTGCTTCCATCAATAATATTGTTCAGTAAATTTACTGATTCACTTTTTAGTTTGAAATTTAAGTCTTGCATATTATCAGTAGAGCTTATAGAAGCAAGCAATTCTTTTGTCAGGCAAATGGCTTTTTTTTGTACAACCAAATCATGTTCTTCTTTTAATGCAACATAAAGAACCTAAATCATAATTGTTATCTCTATAATTTATATTACTAATTTCAAAATTATTAAATAACAATAGCATATTGATTTCAATGCAAATTTAAAAAAAAGTGTTTAATAAACCAACTTACATGTAAGCAGCCTGTTGTACTTAATTTGACAAGGCAGTCATTTAGTCTTTCAAAGTTATTTTGTTTGCAAGATTTTCCAATAAATTTATTAATAACAGAACTCCAAAATTCATAAGTAAATATTTTTACTTCCCAAAGTGGATCTTTGATACTAATGTGTACCATTACAATGCATATTTCGTTAAATAGATAATCACTGGAAATGAATAATATAAAAATAATATTATCAATTATCATATGAATAAATATAATTAAATTGTTACTATTTTCATTAAGTAATAAAAAAAACCCATTTTAAGTTTATTCTAAATCAAATTATTCATTTTATGTGGTTTTATACAATATACAGAATGTACCTCAGAGCTTGTTGTGTACATTCCATTGCAATCACATTTTATACTTAAACATAATCTATATAATATAATCTCTGATATTTAAATATTAATGTAATTGGTCAGTTGGATTGGCAATTAACACATACTCATAATAATTTATTAGTTTATAACAAATATTAGTCACTACAGTACCAGGCGGCAGGCACTATGAATGGTGTTTGAGATGTTTTTCACATTAAGCCCAGCAGTGGTAAATATTTTAGGAGTTTAGTATAGGCAATATTTAAAGTATGTGCATGACTTGCGACTATGTGTGTAGTAATTGGTTGTTAGTGTGTGTGACATCTTACTACACTCTGTCATACGCAGTTGCACAAATGAGTCGCCACCATAACGTTTCAGAATTTGTGTTTTATTTTGCTAAAAGTATGTACTTCTTGTCAATCTTACCGACCGACCTAGTAATGCAATAATATTTCTGAAAACTGCTCTGAATTTGTTATAATGTCTACTTGAGATAGGTCAGTCCACATTTTGAGATTTCTTATTCCAATTCTGAATAATTAAAATGTAAAATTTCTTAAATATAAAAATACTGAATAAAGTTTATTGATCACTAGATTGGTCAGTATGATTGACAAAAGATTGGTAAGTTTTGGTTAAAATAACTGATCGCCACCAATCTCTTTAAATATAGTAAACAATAAATTGTTTCTATTATATGGATATAAGATAACATACCTGAGCTCATTATAAATAAACAATGCAGTGATGAGTTTTACTATTTGTCGTCTAATGATACCTTCAGATTCATATTGCATTAAGTTTAAACAATGTGTCTAAATTACATAAATAAACAATCATCGCTTAATTAAAAAATAAATAACAAATTGTAACTTGTAATGTATACTTACTATTAAATTGGATTCTTTTAAAGATGTTTCCCAAATATCTAACACAGATACCATTTCTTCTAAACATTCAAGAGCTTTAGATCTCACAAATGGATCGTTGTCACATTTAAGTGTATTTGTGACAGCTATTGGCAAATGTTTTTCCAAGATGAGTTTGATTAAAAAATTCCCTGATTAAAATCAAAATCAAAAGTTAAATATAAAATTACGATGGTAATATTGTTCATTTGACTTACCAGAACTGTATTTAGAAGCATTTACTATGCTTTTAATACACTGTAAACAACTATCTCGAATTTCCGGTCTGGTATCCAATAGTAAATTATTAAGTGTAGTACACAGTTTATCAAAATCTGCCAAATTATCAGTATATTTTACACTTTCTTTGTTCATTTTATTTAATGTAGTACTAATTAATTTCAAACCATTCTGTAAGCACATATAAGTATTAAAATATAATACTTAATGTAATATACATATATATATTGATATTTTTAATTAATTACTTTACCTGTAAGAGAGTAGAACTGTGGGAAGATTTATGAAAAAACTGACTATGGCTCTGTACAAGTGGCACTAACAAAGGATCTTGTGTTGCAATTTCAGTAAATGATTTACACTCTATTACTTTAGCCCAACATATAAATACGTATGATAATATTTCTAAAAATTTGTTATAAATGGAATCTCGATCTTGACACTGTTCCAACCAATTGTCAGAGTTCAAAAAATGTTCTGTTAATGTTGAAAAAAAATTGAATAAGTAATCCAATGACACCTATAGATAACATAATGCACAAAATATTTCAAAAATAAAATAATAATAAATAAATAAATATTATATTAAAGTTACTATTTTTTTTTAAAGATTTTGAGACAAATATCAATTAAAAGTAATAGCTTAGCTATTTATTAGAATTAAAACAATTCTTTTATCGTTAAGATAAAGTTTCATAATATATTATGCATTTATATATTGATTTAATTTTAATTTTATACAAAAAAAATACTAAGCGTCACTAAGAGTTTGAGAATACATCTGGTGGAAACACAGGGTATTAAATTATATTATACTTATAAAAGTAAGTATTAATATTAAAGTAACTAAAATTACTTGTTTCAGTGTAGGAACAATGTCTACAATGTTGAGTATTGAAGAAATGGCCACTTCATTCATCATAGAATCATAATTGTTACAATAGTTTAAAATGAATTTTGATTCAGTAGTACAACTTCTATCATATTTTGATTTTTCATACTTAGAACATTGAAGCCAGTCTGAACATTTATTTAAAGGGATCAACTATTAACACAAATAATAAAAATAAAAATAAATTAATAGATAAAATTATTTAAAGTTCTTAAAAATCACATAATCATTTACCTGACCAATAATTAATTCCTTTTCAAATATTGGATTAGCTGCTAATTGTGCGTTACTGGTGTTCACATATCTAATTGCTTGTATGTATAAGTTGTTGATTTGTTTATATGATTGTATGTTTTTTGGCATATTCATATGAGAAAAAATTGATTCTAATACATATTCCATGTCAGAATTATGCCAAACAGTAAAATAATCAAATACCAAATGTAAAGTCATATAGTTTTTTAATAGGATTGGATTTACATTTAATAGTTTTTGAATATTCTCTAATATATTTGGTAAAGAATATTTGTTAATTATTTTATGGACAACATCAGATTCATACTTAGTTCCAATGAATTTTTCCAAAGATAAAATTAATGTTTTTACATAAACATTATAGGCAAAACATTTTTTAACGCCTTGTTGATTCGCAATTAGGTTATCAGTTAAATTTAAGTTGCAAAATAGCTCTTTAAGGAGAGGTTCACAATAATGTGACATTTCATAGTCAAATGACTTATAAATTAAGTCAGCAATATACTGACTAGATTGAATTTCAACATATTTTGCTGGTACAGTTAATCCATGAATAGCAATAAGTATAATTTTCCATAAACCTAAAAAAAATAAAAACATTGTTCATTATATTTATAAATAAAATAGCAAAACCATATTATCTACAGTAGGTACCTATGTTCAATTTCCCTGACATTTTATTTTTAGTTTTAACTGATTTAAGTACATGCTTACATTGGCATATTATAATGTCATTGACCGAGTGATAAAAGTAACGTGAAAACTGTTTATAACGGATATACATGGGCCCATCAAAAGTGTCTATTATAGACAGACTTTAGTATATTTTTAGTCAAATTCACATCTATTTAATGAAAATATTGTATTTTTATGAAAAATGACGATAGTACATATTATTATTCATTATTCAAGCATATGACATACAGGTACCTGGTACATACATACAAAATTATAAATATACGCAATTAACGATATCGTTATTGGCAAAATAATAGGTGTATCAGTAATTGGTAGTCATTTGTACCTTGATATGTAATCATGTATCGCGTTGTCGCAACCTGCTGCGTAGTATAATGTACATACGTTTTAATACTGTCAATATTCGAGATAGAAAGAGGTCAAAATATACTGGAATGCCTATATTTTTTCCAGGACTTAATCATCTTGTCTGTTGAGAGAGATATATATTTATATACAGTTGCCTGTTATGTCAGGTTTCACAGTACTTCACTTAGACTAAGTCTTAAGGGTTTACCTTCTTGAAAAACATACTCAAGACCCCGTTTATGAGTATTCAATGTCTGCAACAAGGACATGTAGGCATTAAAAATTGAAGACTCTTTGAGATCAGACCCAACGTCGAGTTGATTAATCATTGATTGGATGGTATGTGTCTCGGTGAGTGCGACCAGGCCATCGTCATGTTTTACCAATATGGCCAAATACTTGAGGGCAAAAGCGTATAGATGTATCGAAGCATTCCTAGACACCGGAGTTTGATTCCGATACATGTCCAAAACGCTGTCAAACCATTTGCAGTGAGTTTTGATCGGCACTGTCCTCAACAGATCGTCTGAAAAATTATTATTGACACGTATATACTAATTCGCTCATACCACCCGAATGCACTCAACGAACGACAAGCGACTCACCAGCGTTCTGCAGACTTGTCAAAAGTTTTTCCAGCAGCGTTTTGTCTTGTATCGCGAAACCATCTACCAGCATGCAGTTCAACGTCGTCAGAAGTCTTTCGACCGTTGGCGGACGGTTCGATGACATGATCAATATTCGGTAACAGAACCGTGTACGGTACGATAACGACAAGTTAAGTAAATATTATCAAACTGGAAACGTAGTAAATAGAAAAATTAATAATATATTAATATTATGGAACCATTAAAGATTAAACCAAGACGGCAATACGAGATTTAAAAAATACAACATAATCAAAAAACCCGCCGCGGCGCGCCGTCGACAGCGATAAGATGATAAGTGATAAATTGATAACAGAAGAGCTGTAGACCAAGGTGTATTGTATCAATACACCTTGCTGTAGACTAACCATCTGAAACAGCTGTTCCCTGCACTACTAACGCACCACGAGGACAATATAAATTGTATAGTTACTATTTCGTATTGTTATTTAAATAATTATCATATCAATTACCGGGACTACTAAATTACCCATTTACCCATTATCATCTGTTTTAATTATGTTTATGCACTTAAAATTATACTACTTACCAAAATATTCAACAAACTCTAAGCCAAATGTTGATTTTATATTGATGCATTTTGTGGTTGAAACAGACACCTTGACAAAGTTTGGTATTTTCAAATAATACCAATGTATTCCCTTGGTCTTCTACATTTTAGATTCTGAGCGGAGAGAGGAATGTATTGATTTTACAATGATGTGTGTTTTTCTTTTTTTTTTCTCAATAGTTTTTAAACGAGTAGGGGAAAACAAAAAAAAAAATAAGAAAATAACGGGCATTTTTAGGCGAAGCAAATTTTGAACAAAATTGATTTTTATTTTTGGTGTAACAGAAGAAATAGTGACCGTAAATTCATGACAATTTCACAAAATGTTAATATAAACTTTTTCTACACACAATAACATTTTTATAACAATTTTGCAGTTTTTTTTGATAAGTGAATTCATAAAAAATTGTCTATTCAAATCTAAGATTTTAAAATTCAACAGAAGGATCTCTATATGTTTTTATGAGCGTTCAAAATTATTAATAATGGTGGTATAAATATAATATAAAGTATCCTAAGCTGACAGACCGTTTCCGCTCAAAATCGTTTTTCGTATACAATGATATTCTATCCTTGAATTCAAATTTAATACCATCCATTACAATTTACAGTGACACCTACTGTACAGCAAAGGCGCAAAGCGGTACCCACTAGCCGACCTTTTTATAATAACTAATTTTAAATTTGTAATGTACAATTGGTTGAAAAAAATCAGAAATCGCATCTAAATAGTACTTTAAAATGATCAATTTTCAAAATCCTCAATTATTTTTCTAAAATTTGAGAACAATTACCCAAATATTTACTATGACTTGTATAAAAAATAATTTATAAAACTAATCTTTACAATATTTGATTGAATTAAAAAAAAATGGAAAGGAAACACGAGCGCACGTAGGCATATTCATTTTAAGAAGCAATAAGTATAAGTCCATAGGTAAACTATAAGCGCTATGCCTCCATTTATATTTATGACAAAAACTCGCATTAAATGAAGATATGCTTATAAACCATAAGATAACGTCCAAGAACTTTATTATATATACGTTTACCTGTTTTTGTTCAACCCACCTAAGACGTTTTTTTTTTTTTTTTTTTAGGACCTCCAGTAAAACAATTACAGTTCAACAATTATAATAAATACAGATATAGATAATTTAATTAACATGACCTTAATAATAAGATAATATGATTAATGCGAATAATAATAATAATTAAAATATATAAAAACAAGATAATGATAATGTTATCAATTGAATTTAAAATAAAATAGCGATGCCGAACGGTTAATGTAAACATTTGGTTAGATAAACTTAGGGGCGATAGTAAATTAAGGAGATATGATATTTTTAGGAAGCATTGTGTTTAAGAGGGCGGATAACAGCGAAAATAATGGGGTAATGAGAGCATTCAGTTGCGAGAAAAATTGCGAAAAAATATTTGAGATGGAATCATTTTTATCGTCTATTTCACTATTAGTATAATGGTAGGTTGATTTATTTTTTCCAAAAACATTGCATTTATTATAATATATTATTATTTAAATACTTATTTATATCATATTATATTATTGTTATTAACTTTTGAGTCAGTACTGACAAACCATAGAATAGTGTAATATATTTGAGGTATAAATAGGCAGTGGCATAAAATTAATTTAAATGTTTTGAAAATGTCATTGTGTAAATAAAATATATACTTAAAAGTTTCAAGTTCTGACGAATAATATTTTTGAATTACAAAAGAATTACTAAAATTGTTATTCTTTATTTAAATTTCTAATTTTCCCCAAATGTGAACTTTAAATGTCTAAAACTAATAATTGTGCTTGTACATTTAAGATTTTTACCTTGTTATTTATAAATTTTCAAACTTTTTGACAAAGTGAAAAAATTGTTATCTATATAATATATATGTTACCGAAAATGTCGGGAATCAGCCCTTATCAGTAATGACTAGTCAATATTGACAGTGGCTAATTACGCAAGGCAATGCTGACATTAGCTAGGCAATATATAAAATGCCTACAATTGATGGTCAATGTGGGTAATATTTCATTTATTTATTTTTTCATTAAAATATAACTTAAATCGACAAAACCAAGTATTATTACCATAAAAATATATATTATTTATTTTCACAAGACAAACTACTATGGCACTTCGAATTACATAGTTTTTTAGCTGCTTGACAAGCACATCATTATTTTAAGATTTTGTTTTACCCTGCGCCTTTGATATCCCTGACTCCCAGCAATACTGTTATGCCCGGCTGCGGCAGCCTCTCTGAGAGTAATTTCTATTTATTTCGCTGAATTTATTGACTCCTTCAAATCAAGAAAGTTTTTGTAACGTGGAAAATACCGATAAATGACATTAACTAAACTTATCAGTTATCAGCCAATTGCGGAAATATACACTGATTGCCCAGAATGACTGGTGTATACCGGCATTACTGACATCGCCTAGTTATTATTATCGTCATTGCCGGTGTTACCGACAATGACGGTAACATATATAAAAAAAATTCAAATATCTATAAATAGCTCTAAAAGAATCAAAATATTTTAAAAATTATACCATGTGTAAAAAATAATAATATAAACATTTGATGAAAATGTCAAGTATCTACAGTTTTTCATTTTTAAATTGCAACAAAATAAGAATATTTTGTCAAAAACTGGTTTTGTATAAAAATTACGTTTTCCTTTGTTTTCCCTAATTTTAATAAAATTAAGAAAATTTCTGTGCATTTTTTACTTTTAATCCCTTATCTAGATTCACGTTCTTACAAGAAGATATATGAATGAAAATGAAGTTGAAAATGTAAACTTTTTTCTGCTTAGATAGGTGATTGACACAAAAAAGTTAATACATATTGTAAAATCAATACATTTTTTGCTCCGCTCAGAATCTAAAATTAAAAAATTAATTCATATCATAGTTATTATTAGGGTTCGGGACTTGTTGCATTTGCATATTGTTTAATAATGACTGCAGAATAGTCAAGTAAGAAATAAATTTGTTTTAAGTCATTACGGATTGAAATACAAAAATTTTAATTGCATATTTTCGCATATTTTGCCGTTTTCTGAGTAAAACGCATATTTCACAAATGTTGGCAATTTTATTGTTATTTATAGCATATTTACGCAGTTTTCGTTTTATGTTAAGTAAATTTATTTTAAAGGTAACATTAACAAGGTACATTATTTTTTTTACTTTCATGAGTCGGTCAATATACCTAATCATAGAACAAGTCAGGACCCTAAAAAAAGTACTAAAAATACTAAAAAAAAAAAATAAAAAATAAAAAATTGTGGTGCTTAAAAATTTATAATTATCAAACAACTTCCTAAATTAACTGTATTATTTATTTGTATTATTACAGAATATTGATGCTCAAATAGACAGTTTTAAGAGAAGTGGCTTACAAACCTTGATGATAACTGGCAAAAAATTTTACCAACTTTTTCTTGAACTTGGCTATAAATGTTTTCCAACTTTATGTAGGTTAATCATTAAATGTGTTGTATGTTGAAATTGTTTAATTCATTTTTTTCTTTAGGGGATTCAAGCTGTTCAGTTACAAAATATCAGTATGAATATGAATACAACTTTGATTGAGAATACTGTACCAGATGGAGATATTAATTGGGAAGAAATCATTAATGATTCTCAAGACGACTCTTCTTTCAAGATGACTAGTTCTTCAGAATCTTTAACTTCTTTAGTACAAGAGGAACCTCCTGAATATTCCTTCTTAGACATGTATGGAAATGCACAGACAAAAGACAGTGAAATAACATATGATCCGCCATCATCTAACACATGAAGGAGAAAAAAAGCACCTTGAAAAACAAACCTAAATTAATTGATGTACTTATCTCATACAAAACAAATTTTATACATTTTTTTCAAGATGTGTAATTTAATGTTATTTTTATATAAGAGTTTTTATAATAGATGATCTCTTTTTTCATAAAACAAATATTTTTATACTCTATATCAGTGTTTCTCAACTTCTTTTATGGAACCTTTGCAGGAATTTGAACTTTTTATTGAATCCCCAATTTTTTCCATAGTAACTCAAAAATAGCGAGTGTCGTTAATATAAATAAGAAAAAGACAGAAATGATAGTTTTCAAAGTTTTATTTTGTTAAGAACTATTACAATTTTATTATTGTACATATCAGGGCTTAGGATTGAATGTCTTCTCTCATAATCTCAAAGATAGATTTAATGAGAATATTGAAATCTTTCAATATAATTTTCCTCATTATTGTTCTTAATTTTAAATCTTATTTTTTCCCTAATTTCTTATGGAAACTGGGTTTTGTGAAACACCAATTGGGAAACACTGCTCTATCCTATTAAGTTTTATTCTTTATACTTTTTTATATGTAAAATATATACAATATACATATCACTACAATCATCAATCGTTAATCAATTTTACATGTTACAATTTTATACTGTTAAGTTTAAGAGGATGCGATACGCAGATCACAGATGTGTTGTTTCTGTCATACACGTATAGAAACCCACCTATAATGGTATTAATTTATTATAACTATAATACATAATATACAGATGTTATACCTTGTAATAAACTAATAACATTTTATAACAAAGTATAATAAATAGATTAAACAGATATTTAAAATATATTTATGTGTAGTGATACTATATAACTTTTGATTTAAATTATAAGTTTTACCGTAGGGTAGGGTGACCATACGTCCTGTTTTATACAGGATTGTCCTTTATTTCGGCTTTGTGTCCTGTTTTCCTGAGAAACTTCTCTCAGGACGCGTTTTGTCCCGTAATTTCAAGTTTGTCCCATATTAACCCGTTTTTTTGTCGTACTTACTGTTAATTTATAATTTTTGAAATTCATTTTATAAAAAAATGGGTTTTTAATATATTTGATGACATTATTGAATAGAATAATAATATAAAATCTATATTTTTCAGTTGTATTTTTGGATTTTTGTTTTTACCATAACTATTGTTGCATCACATTGTTGTCGGCGACGTAAACTGTATTAAAAATGTATTAAAAATCAACAAAAAAAATATATAATAAATACCTATTAATTAAAAAATATTATAGATAATATTTTCGTCCTGTATTTTATTTTTTTTAAATATGGTCACCCTAGTGTACACACCTCCCCCCAAGTGGGGCTCGCAAATTTAAAATCCTATTAAGACGATAGATTCTCTGCGGAAATAAATCATTTGCAACAAAACTTATCTAAACAGTACATCTCATATCATTTAAATGTATGACAATGTGTATCCACATATTGACGAGAAAAAATAATAAATATTTAGACTGTAAATATGTAAATATGCCAAAATATAAACCATATTATAAAAATAAAAACAATATATATATGTATATTTTTTTAATTTAGAACTATTTTATTTTACTTAAAAACGATGTATCACAATGTATTTCACATTTTATTTTTTTCTGGCCAAATATTGGTTACCTAGGCGTTGTTGTACACAAAAAAAATATGCGCATGACGACGGCCGAGTACGTTGTTTATGTACTTTTAATTTTTATGGCACTAACGTCATTATATATACTCCGGAAAAACCGCTGCAGTATATATTTAACCAAATCGCTAACAAGATTGTAGAAGAAAACACATTAATTTGTCATTAGTACTCACAGTGTTAGCTTAACTATAAAAATGAATCGGAATAATTATCCAACATCGGGTACAAGGAAAAAACATCTACGTGGTGTACTCGAGACAACGTTTTATAACGGCAAATTTTTCCAAATCTATGCGCATATCATACGATCCTAACATGAGCAACAAAGTAGAAGAAAAACCGAACTTTTGGTCATGGGCAGGAGAGATTTTACAAATGTTGTGTGGACGCCGCCACAGCCGCGACCGCACAAACAGGAATATAAATGTGCCCAATGCGCACGATGTGCCCAATGCGCACGATGTACCCAATGTACACGATGTACCCAATGTACACGATGTGCCCAATGTGCACGATGTGCCCAATGTGCACGATGTGCCCAATGTGCTTTTGTGCACATTTTTCGATGCCAATAAAAGGTACATAATAATATTATTCTTAACAGGAATTCATTTTCATTATTCTCAATACCTTATAGAGATGTAGGTGCGAGCAGGCTCCTGGGTCCGTGTAATCAGAACTGTTGAGAAAACTGACTTTTTTAATAGTTTTATTTAGGGGAGATTTTTTCGCAAACGATTGATATGAGTTCTTTAAATATAACAGTTAGCCACGTAGAAATATTATGTCGATAAAAATGTATTTACAGTTTTAGTGGTTTTGAATAGATTTGGACTTTAGAAGCGAGCTAGGCCCCCTAAATTCTTCCACCCACCTATAGAACTACACCACTGATTTACATCTTTTTCTCAGTATTAAATTTGTTATACATTTTTATAGGAACAACAGACAACAGTCACATACTACAGTGGTCGAGAACGTACCACAAACTTACCACAAAACGTAAGTACCTGCCTAATAATGTATCTAATAATTATTTTTGATTAATTGTAGACTTAAAAAGTTACGAATAAATCAAAATATTTCCTTAAAATAATTGAACCATAAAATTATGTTAAAAATACAATGTATAAGCTTTTCAGTTACTATGTAATAACTACTAAACAAACTGTTCAGTAGTTACTATGTAACTGCTAAACTGTTTAGTATACGACTGTTCGTGATATAACATGTTTATATTATAAACTGTTTCACACAGCTACCAGAAAATTTCGGATTATTGGCTTTTACTACGTGCGTGCAATGATTCGGGTTTATGCAAGGTTTTTATTTGCAATGAAATCGTTTCGTTTCCGCGTTAGGCAGGTTCCTTTTTATTCGGAAGTTCGACGTGCATATAAAACTACTATATATAGAGGGTATATAGGTAGTAACACTACACCAGGATCAAAGGAAAATTCCAAATTGAATAATACAGTTTTCCGTTTTCTTCGGGGTCCGCCTTACACTGCAGCATTTTCACTGCACTATATTATAATATTGAAGTCCATACACATACACTCACTTACTTTACTATATTATAAATTATTTTAATATTACGGAAAAGTCGAAAATAAAAATATATGACATTTTTAACGGCATTATTATTAAATATTATGATACGTAAACAATTACAAACAAGTATCGATATACTCGTATTAATGGATGTTTTAATTTATTAGTTACAGCCTAAACTGTGACGAAGAAAAATGAACGAGGTTCTTGAGGATCTAGGTTATGTGTGTAATACAGAGGAAATGAAAGAATCAATGAGAAGATACTCAGAAAAACAATCACAGAAAACCCATTATAACGGCCATAACCATTATAATACTGGATATGGTCTAAAAAGTCATACTTTACCGAAACCACAGGTAAATATATTTTTGCTTGTTTGCTAAAATATATTAGTGACTAGAAAGAACATTTTTTCACATTAAATCACAAGTCTTAAGTTAAATGTGAAAAAATGTTTGGGTTAGTGATAGAGAAATATTAAAGGTGGTGTGCTTTAAGGTAGGTATTCAACTAATTAAAAAAATTGTTATTTATATGAAAAAAATAAAAGTTTAGGACAGACTTAATGTTTTAATTTGTGAGTTATTTAGCTATGGGGCTTGTTATTTTATGTTAATACTACGACATTTATAAGGGTTTAGTTAATCTGATTTAAATTAAAGGGCTATAGTTTAATTACAATACAACAATATCTCATCAATATTTTTATCATTATCTCTATTACTTTCTAATATCAAAATATAAATATAAATTTTTATATAACAATTTTTAACGATATTTGCTGTGTTGTAGAATTCAATAGGTAATTCTGATGAATACAATCAAAAAGGAAAACAACAAAAGCCAATTCCTTCTAAGACATATTACCCGGAAAACAATCGTTACAACCAAAATGAAAAAAATGAAGTAAGATAATAATTTTAATTAATACTAGTCTTAAGACTGTTCTAGTTAACTTATGTGTATAATTTGAAAATTTCAATTCCACACACTGTACAAATAATTGTCAACTATTTCATAAATAAATTAAAGAACAATCTTTACATTTTACATATTATAATAACTGAAATTGTATGTACATTATGTTATACAATAGTTTTTGTAAAATTCATAATATTTAGAACTTTTAGGAATTTTATTTTGACTAATGAATTAACAGGATTAATATGTCTAAAATTAAGCTTTATCGTCTATATATATATATATATTAAATTAAATTCTGTACCTATTTAACAAATTTAATATTATAGTATATATTATTAAAATTAACTATGGAAAAAAAACTTGTGTACAAGTTAAATACATTTTGTTATTTATATGTATACGTTAGAATCGTCAACAAAATGCAACAATTCAAAAGAACTCAAATCCTTTGGGCTTCTCAAAAAAGCCAAAACGTTTTATAAAAATACACGCATTCCTGCCAAATATTGGGCAATGAGACACACGTTATTTTCAAAGTTTGATCGCGGTATTATTATGGACATTAGTAATTTAACTATTTTAGGTTTAAATCTCATTTTTTGAAACCACGTTTTTTGTTTATAGAAAGCTTCTATTCCGTTTGTCCCAAAGTCTTGAGTTGCCATACAGCAAAACGATGTAAGAATAACACAGTGGTGGACCCTTTCTGCGGAGCCGGCGGAAACATTATCCAGTTAGCGTTTACGTGCAAAAAAGGTATAATTATAGTTGTTACAATGATACATACCAGTGGCGTAGCCAGGGGGGGGGGGGGGGGGGCTTAGGGGGCGGCCGCCCCCCCCGAAAAGTTAAGAAAATTAAAAATTTATTTTATTATTATTTTAATGGTCTATGATATTCGATCAAAAAGTCTTAAATTACATTTTACTAAAAAATTGATTACTATTTTTATTGTTTTTTTAAATAAATAATACAGGTAAAATAATTTATTGTATATTACTAAACCACCGCTGTGTAAAAAATTGGTCAGCCCCCCCCCCGAAAAAAAATCCTGGCTACGCCACTGATACATACTATTTTTTACTCGAAAAGAAAAATATATTGAAATATGCATTTTAATAAAACTATTCGTGTTCAGTTATAGCGATTGACATCGATCCGATCAAGATAGAATTGGCACGCCATAACGCCGAGATATATGGCGTTGCCGATAAGATAGAGTTCATCGTAGGAGACTTTTTTGAAATTTACCCTTCTTTAAAGGCAGACGTACTATTCATGTCACCGCCGTGGGGAGGACCAGGCTATTCGAAGTATAAAAGCTATAGCTTACAGTCAATGTGCGACAGTTACGTCGGGGGAGGTCTTAGGATTTTTGAAATCGCTAAGACTATTGCTCCGAATATTGCATTTCGTATGCCGAAAACCACCAATATATTAGAAGTAAGGCACCCATATAGGTTTATGGACACTAATAGTGTTAAATTTAAACTAACCATTATATTAATACGAATTTATAATTTTTCAGTGTATGTGGTTGGCCAATGATATTGGCAAGGTGGAAATACAGCAGAATATTATTAATGGAAGGCTGAATTCAATCACAGCTTTTTATGGACATTTTGATAAGAACTGACAGTTGTCAGCGATTATTAAATTATTATTGTTTTTGTAGTTATTGTTTATGTTGTTATTGTTGTTAAGAATAAAGTTATTGCCAATTGTTATCATTATTTAAACGAGTATTTTATTGTAACAAATCAATATGCATCTATCTTATATTTATAAATATCTTATCCAGTGGCGCCGAACTTCTAAAAATGTACTCAGGCCAAATGAAAACACAACGGCCCCAAGCCACCCCAGCGGCCACAAGCCTACACCCCCCCCCCCCTGAGTACTTCCCCCCCAAAGAAATAGAGAAGTCTCTGAACTACGAACTAGGTACCTAAATAAATAAGTATTAATATGTATCTCTTATTTTCATCAAGTAACCAAGTATAGTTTATTATGTTGATTAAAATATTGCAAAGACGTCAAGCTCCTCTCTGATCGCCGGCCCCCTTTTAAAAATGTGGGACATTAACCCTAAACATAGGACTCGGCGCCACTGAATTAACACACATAATATAATAATACACCGCATTATAATATTAACCCAATATATCGCAACCAATCACTTCCCCTCCCCTTACTGAATACTGACTTTAACAGTTTACCACGATTATAGGATATTTTATCATAGCGAGTGATAACAGATAAAAATATTATCAGCAACTTCCTAATACGCGGCATACCATCGCATCATAGAACTTTAAAAGAATAATATTTTTAAATTATAATTTATATTTAAGTTTGAAATTCTGCAAATTTTTGAAATTCGTATAGTATTTATTGCAATTTAAATTACAAAAATTAAAAATGTGGCTCGATCATTCATCGATCATTCTCTCGTACATGTTACGGAGAATCCGAATATGTTTTCAGAATAAAAATTGAAATAAGTATCACCACGTATCGTTGGAATTAGAATACAGTGGTTGACTTGGGAATAAAGTAGTAGAGGTACTCTAGCTACTTTTAAAAAAGTAGCGTCCCTAGCATTTTAATCAAACTAACGAACAAACTATAAAAAAGTAGGAGTACGCTTGAGTATCATAAAAATTAGTTGAGGAACTCAGTCCCCCCGCATCACTACCCCCCCCCTCCAACCCCCAACCCCAACCCCACCACCCACAAGTCAACCACTTAATTTTTAATTTAGAAACAATAGTTTTTGACAAAATAATACGTGGTGGAGTGGCCCCTTAATTTAAATTATATTTAAAATATATTTCTATGGATCCACCTTGGTGTAAACTGTAAAAACTGTGAACCATTATTCTCTTGAATCTGGGAAAAAAAAGTCCTCGGAAAAATAGCCTATTAAAGCAAACACTATAATAATATATGTTACATTCCTTATATTATTATGTTTGTTGTGACATTATAAATGTATAACAAACTTCTAGATTATTTACACGTATTTCAAACTATTTAAATAATCATGTAGGCATAGGCTCTATCCTCTAATCCCCCAAACGTTTCATTAGCCCCTCCAAATATTTCCTATTTTTTTTTTGGTGTTTTCTACTTTCATCATTAATACCTACTTCATTCAGTAGCTAGGACTTCAGCCCCTTCTCTCGCAAATCGCAAACCTTATTAATTGTAATAAGTAAATTTGTTTATAGAAATTCATAAAATATAGTATTACTAATTACCACGAGGGCTAATTACATTACCGGTTGTGCCGGCGAGCTACCGAGACAATTTCAGTGGGCCACTCAAAATATGGGCCGGACATGAGTGTTATAGGCCATAATAAATTGTACTATTATATATGATAAATTGAATTACTCTTTTTTTAATTTTTGTTCATTACTCGACTGCACCTATATGCACCTCATCAGATGCATGTTGTTTTTTTGCAACTTTGTTAATATTGTACCTACTTGTTTTTTATTTACGCACTATTTTTTTTTGTATAACTCTATACCATTTTTTTTTCAAAATTCGTTAAGTTTGTACATTTTTGTTTATTAAACATTATTATGCATTTTTTTTGCATGTACTTATAATAAAATAAAAAAAAATTGATTTAACTCAATAAAAATATGTTATTTCTTATTTTTTGAGTATATTTTGGATAAAAACGATTCTAAGCGATGGCCTACTTTGTCAATCTATAAGTATATTTTTGAATATTATTAATATTAATTAGTAACTAATTTTACTATTAGTAGGTTATACCTACCTTTGTTGAATTCATTTTTTCCAAAAAAATTCATTTGAAAATACCATTGTTCGATAGTATATTTTAATAGTATACTTTAAATGTTTCAAGTACCATTGATTATAAATACTAGTATTTGCAATCAATGCAAGTACCCATGAATAATATTTTTTAATTACTTCAAAATAATTAAAAATGTTATTTTCGTTAAGATATCTTATTCCTGCCAAATTTGAAATAACGTGTCCGCTGGAAACCACATATTATATGTTGCAAATATAATACAGTATACACTTTTTGGTCACAAATCTTACTGATCTTTTTTACTTCACTTTGCTGTATACTCTAAACTCTAATAGGACAATACATTGGTAGGTAGGTCCTACTCTCGCGTAAACCTTAAGTATACTATTTTCTTATTCAAATATGTAAAAATAACTTTTCAAACATAGTCATTCTGAAAAAAAAAACTGTCTGTTCTACACGTTAGTTATAAAGCAGTAAACTCCAGTCGTAATACCTTAAATCTTTAACCTAAAGTCATGACATCATGAAGAAAGCTAAAAGTAAGTTCATTATCTATACAATTAAAACATATTTTATCAGTTAAAATTTTTTTTATTAATGATTAAAAACATTTTAATAAAATACATTAAAATTTTAAAATATTTATTTATTGCGTAATGCATTTTAACGTTTTATAAAATTTGATAAAAACGATATTTAATTTTGTGAGTCATAACTATTTCAAAATACAGAGTGTGATCCATTTAACGTAGGGCACTCAATATTTAAAAAAGTATTTAAGTTTTTGATAATATTTTTATTACATGGTATCAAGTTATTACAAAACAAAAAATTTTCAAAAAAATAATTTTTTAAATATTTTTTTTTTGAATTACAACAGTAATCATAATTATAATATTATATAATATTATATTATATTATAATTACTGTATAATTCAAAAAAGTAAAAAACTTACATACTATGTAATAAAAATATTATCAAAAACTTAAATACTTTTTGAAATAATGAGTGTCTTGCGCGTTAAATGAATCACCCTGGAGTATTTATAAGTTGCGCGATGGATTATTGTTTTTTTTTAAATTTAATAAAAAGGATTTCATTTTGTTTCATTGGTTACGGTATCGGGTCGGTATGTGATAAGTCTCGCCGTGGTGAACGATCAGCGGACTCTTTCCTTGAGCCCTACATAGTTTATATACCAAAGCAATGCTCTCCTGGATCTGTTTCATCCTATTGATTTCGAGATTCGATGTTTGGCATTCTTTGGTATCGTCCTGGGACGGTCGACGTTCTCTGTACTCCGTGTGCCTGGTTTCTCCAATTTCAAACTGTGAAGGTCGGTTTTCGCTATAATTGTCGTTTTGCGATAGTACACGTTGGCTAGTCTCGTGATGCGACGGTTGACGATCTCCAATACTGTAATAAGACGGATGACGCTCGCTCTTATTACAGGCATTGCAGCGATGCGGCGTCGTTGGACGAACTATAGTTTCGTGTTGACGTTCTCTGATGTCGTGTAGTGATTGTTTCTCGTCGTCCGAACTCCGCGGTCTGCATTCGATTTGTAGTTTTGATAGCCCTTTTTTGTTATTAATCTTATATTCTTGCCGGTGGCGCTCGATGCACTTCATCAATAGCACCCGACGCTGGTCTAGAAGGTATAATTCTTTTTCGAGCTTTAGTGTCTCGTCCGGTTGGTCGGTAAAGTTGTTTGCCGTGGGCGGTACAAATCGTCGGTCGGTGGTGGTCGGGTCCGTGGATAGTTCGTTGTCCCGTCGCGATGCCACTAAACACACATAAAACTGTGGTGTTATTTTGAGTACTTAATCAATTCCATACACATTTGAGCGTTCCATTTCGCTTAGGGCCCTGGGAAAGTTGATTTGACTACGCTGTATAGATGGTATGTTTTAGAAAGAGGTGGCATCATGGTTTATAAATGTTCACTACACCACTGAATAGGTATTTATTATGATGTCAACTACATCAGTAAAAGTCAGTTAAATCCCCGGATTTAGGGGAGTTTTAAATCATTTAATTTTATTTCAATACATTTGAAGATTAATAACTGAAATGTGTACAATTTTTGATATGGAAGGATCAACATTCATTAATATAAAGACATACTATTGCAACTAATTTACAAGGGTATTAAAAGTAGTAGTGTAGTACATAATATTATTAGAATACCAAAGAATACATATTTAAAGGTTATACCTGTCACTTTCCCGCCGTACCCGTCGTTTCCGGTGGCCACTCTGTCGCGGGCCTGACTCTCCGCGGTCCTGTTGATGGTACGGAAGTCTGCTGCAACTTTCCTCGAACCGCTCTGGTCCGCTCGCGTTGGATTGCAAGCGCTGCAGCCGTTGCACTTTGACCATTCTGAGTTCGGCTGTGCCCGCGGTTGACGTAGGTCAACAGAGTTCTTTTTCGCACTAAACGATCCATCATTATTGTTCATTTGTATTTCAAACATAGTTTTTGTTAAATTGAATTTATTTACTCGTAATAAAATATAATTTATTATTAAAATATTTATTGGGTTTCTGAAGCGGAAATTTAATATTCAAATTTAAAGTTAAAATTTTATATTCTACAATTATTTGTTAAAATAATTTTATAGTGATGATTTTAGCCTAGAAACGTAATTATTATAATAGGTATATAGTATATACGAACAGGTTTTATCTTTTTAGCCGACATAATAGAAATAAATATGTTTTTATGAGAATTATAGATCCGTTTATTATACATATATTAAGGTAGAAAACAAAACTATAGGCGTTTAATGATTTAATCGGCAAAAAGTTTGAGAAATCTGTGACTATAAAATGTCTTTGTGTTTCAATATATTTTGTTTTATTCGGAAGTTTATTTGTCAAATAAGTTTATTCAAAGACTAGCTGATCCCGTGCACTTCGTTGCACATTAAAACAATTAATAATGACAATAATACTCTATATGAATAATATGTTTTATTTTACAATATAACGGAAATATACTAAGTAATATCGTTAGTACAATATTCAATATAGTCCCACCCGGCGTTGCTTGAACCAAATATTAAGTTAAGATTAACTTCAAGTGATTTACATGCGTCTAAACCACCTAGGTGGATAATCCACTGCGTTATATCCCGGATAATATGCGAGTAGTATATTATAAGGGGGGATGACCCGTTTGGGCGCAGTATACATAATTTACATGAAAATTATTAACACGTTTGGGCGCATTTATGAAAACACCTTTGGGCACAATAGGTATTGCAACTAGTAATTGAAAGTTTTGCGTAATCTAATCTAATAACTACTTAATAGTTTAATCTGTAGTAAAAATTTAAAAAAGAAACTGTAGAAAAACACATTTTTGTACAAAAATGTTGGGAGACTTATGAAGTTGAAAAAAATATATTGAATTACATTACGTTTTGCAGGGAAAACGCATTAATTAATTAATAAATATAAAAGATCATAATATAGAATAATATTGATAAATAAAAAAATTAATATAAAAAAAATTTAATTAGGTTTTCTTAAAAAAAAAGTCCTTAAATATTTTTGGAAGACTATTGAGCCAACCTCCTAGCGGTGTCTTCTGAGTAACGTTAATAGGCTCAGATTAATTAGTAAAATATGTTATACCAAGAAATAAATGTGCCCAAACGTACTATTATGAAGGGAAATATTACGCCCAAACATGTTATGGATTTACGCCCTAAAGTGTTCTGTTTTGGGCAAATGCGCCCAAACGTATTTCCCCCATTATCAGGTAGGTAATTCACCTGCGGTGGATTGCGGACCCCATGAGGTGTGTAATTGGATGAAATCAGAATTAGGTATGTACATGAAAAACATCACAACCGTGACCAATGCCAAAGATTTGTAATGATATATTCAAATATCATTATAATGTATAACAAATGAATTAAAAGTTAATAAATAACGGTCAGACTATTGCGCTTTGAAATCGAACACCCCCAATAGAACCCCCATCACGGACAATAGAGACGATCCATATTATTCGATAACGGGTTAAGAAATAAACACGTCCATGCAACGATACAATCTTGCTCGTGTGGCCTTCTTATAATTATGCTACCAGAGAAAAAGGACGGTCATAAAAATCTGTGCCGCCGAGAAGAAATCTGTTTCTCATAAAGGCACGACAGCATTTGATAAAGACGCCCGACTCTCTCTGGTCAGCTCATCCGTATCGTCCCTTACCAGTGCATATGCACCAACCAGCCAAGCAACAACCTCTCTGTACAGAATTCTACGAGCGAGAACTAGACTACTTTTTGACAAACTCTATTTAGTGTGTTTCTTTAATATTTTAATTCAAGTATTTTGAGTAATTGCTAATTAGTGTTACCTTATCCTTATCGATAACACAGCCTAGTCCACAGACAGCTACGAACCAGGTAAGAGTATTAAGACACTATAAAATACAATATATTTAATATAATACAATATATAGTACTTGCAATTATATTGCACAGTGTATCTGATCAGATTCTCGAATACACGACCTCAAGAGCCCTCCGAACATCAAGAGGAAGGTAATAGCAGCGCAATAATAATAATATCCCGAATTCTAATATCATTCTCCCAACAATTTTAAGTGTAGAGCGTGATACCCCTTATTCTCTTTTCTTTCCTTATTTTTTTGTTATTACAAAGTGGTGCCCGACATAAGTTCAGTTTATTTATTCAAATAAACTGAGAACTGATCAAATACATTTTGCAAAAATATTTAGCTATTTATATAACATTATACTATTTGCTTTAATAATTAATAAAAAAATTAATAATATTAAAGAATAAAATATATACATTTAAAATTAAAATCAAACTAAAAAAGTTTTATTTCTAAGTAAAGCAGGCGTTTTCTTAGTCACAAAATAAATAATTTTAATTAATCTAAAAAAAAAAACAATAAATTATTTCATAAAAATCAAGGTAAAAAGGTTTTATTTTAAGTAAAACACGAGTTTACTTAGTCAAGGAAAACAGGTAATCTTGATTAACATTAAAATATATATTAAAATTTAATAAAAAAAATCAAATCAAAATTTATTTCTTAGCAAAACACGAATTTACTTAGTCAAAAAAAAAAAATTTTATTAACAACATTTCCCATAATAAATTTGTAAATTGTACACATGCAAAACTCCAATAAAACCCAACAGAATAATTTTAACTTCCCAGACATTGATTTTAACTCCATCTCAACGAGTAGGATAAACAAACTCAATAAAGATAAAGTAATTACTGAATTATCCAGAAGACACCTATTAACAACTGGTCTGGTTCCAGATCTAAAAAATAGGCTTCACAGATATTTAAAAGGAGAAGCCACTTCGGACGATTTCGCTACCGAATTAAATAAAATAACATTCATCGCAGATCCGATTAGCAACACCGACGAAAACGTCATAACAAAAACAAACATGTCCGATAATAAAAAACCATACTTTAAACCAAGCAACTTCACAGGTTCCAATTCCGAAAATATTGATACATTTAAAAAAAATATGATAGAGCTGCCATCATAAATGGTTGGTCTGAAGCAGAAAAGACCCAGTATATTGCTGTATTTCTTGAGGGATCCGCCCTTACCTTTTACGATAACTTAATGGACACCGAGAAAGACATTAAATGGGCCGATTTAGTAGGGAGATTTAGACTGGAATTTGAACCGATTGCCCAAACTGAAATGCTCCGAATAATGTTAGAGAAACGAAAACAACTTACCGACGAAAATACGGTATCATACATTAATGATGCTGAATCATTATGTAGGCGTATTGACAGTAAAATGGCCCAAGATGAAATGGTACGCAATATTATGAAAGGCTTAAACCCCGTTATAGCACGATACATGGGAATAATGGGAAACGAAAATTTAAAGGAACTAAGAAACAATGTATGGAAATATGAAATGATAGAGTTTATGATAGAAGGTCAACCTCTCAAAGATTCTTTTGACTTCGATACTGAGATAATAAAATCCAAATTACAACAAATTAATACTAATAAAAATGCAAGTGAAAATGAAATTTATAAATTACGCGAAGAATTAAAAAACATCAAAATAATGTTTAATCAATTTATGAATAATGATAAAAATAAACAATACCAAAATAATATAGAACCAAATAATCCCCGCATATTTAATTATGAACAAAAACAAAATAGGTCCAACAACCAACAGTGGCGCACGCGAACGCCACACACATATGATAACACACAGTGGCGCCGAACTTCTAAAAATGTACTCAGGCCAAATGAAAACACAGCGGCCCCAAGCCACCCCAGCGGCCACAAGCCTACACCCCCCCCCCTGAGTACTTCCCCCCCAATGAAATAGAGAAGTCTCTAAACTACGAACTAGGTACCTAAATAAATAAGTATTAATACGTATCTCTTATTTTCATCAAGTAACCAAGTATAGTTTATTATGTTGATTAAAATATTGCAAAGACGTCAAGCTCCTCTCTGATCGCCGGCCCCCTTTTAAAAATGTGGTCAGGCCGTGGCCTGACCTAAACATAGGACTCGGCGCTACTGATCTTATCTCACTATATTATATAAAGAGACGGCGTTTTGTTGGTTTGTTCGCAAAAATCTCAAGAAGTACTCTACGGATTTTATCCCCTAAGACGTTATTAAGTACATTGTACACACCTATAGGCTATATTCATCTTGCTATCTTGGTAAATTCAACACTGATATATCGTTTTTACACTCTATAGAGATATTTCTGTCACATAGCTAAAATATAATATAATAGTAATCATATGGTTGACCGTTGACCCATCTTCTGAATATTGGTTAGCTTTGACATATACTAAATTATGAGTATAGGAATTTCTTCGAGAATACAAGGACACACATAGGTATCAAAACAAAATAACATAACTATTTTGTTCTTCTACCAACTGGATAAATACAGAATTTCAACAATATTAATAGGTTTGAACCCAATTATTCATTTATTACCGGAGACAAATAATTGTACCTATAAAGGCACTACAATATTTTGTATTAATTTTCTCTCCAAGGTTCTAAATTGAGTTTTGGTATACAACTGCAATTCACCAATTGATTTCTGAAAAAAATTAAATCGAAAACAATTATTATAGATCAATTTTTTCATATTTTCATTCTACACAGTATTGTATGTTTGTATTATAATAATCCCAACTATTTTTACTTTAAATAACTATATATAGGTAAGTAATAAGTACTAGATACTACATTACTACATAACCTACCTATGCTTTCTAATGTTATTATTATAGGTAATATATTTTCGATAGAAAAAGTATTGATTAACTATTTATTTTCCTATAATAATATGTTTCTCAACAATACGTCGTACTTTATTATTGATAAAGCACCTAATAGCAGTCATAGCTAATACAATATTATCAACAAATCTGTAATTTAATTAAGTCAGTATAATATTTCTCTTTTTTTTTTTTTAATTAGGTACTTTTAGTTTGTACCTATCTTATTTTATGATCATCTCACTTGTTGTACCTACCTACCGCTTCTACTAATATAGGGATAGAAAAATTGAACGTTTAAATTAGTTAGTTCGTTTATTTATGGATTAGCTAGAAATGTAGAGATGTAAGATTTTGTTGAACAACTATAAATATAAAACTTGTTTGTATTAATTATGCACTTGTAAAACTAAGATGTATGTACTCTCTACAATATAATATAATCTCAACGTCTCTAAATTGGTAATTTTACACCATCAGCACGAAAAATATACTTAACAGTTAACAATGTACATTTCTGATTTCGAAATGTTTTCTATTTATGCCATAAGTAGTAAGTACCTAGTCGTCAACAATATAACATATTATTAATTATTATACAGTTATTGGCTATAGCGGTAATATATAAAATAGGATACTCACTGTTTACTTTGTACATCAAACGCATTGAGTTGTATAGATTTAATGTCTGATGTCATACACAAGATGAGTGATAATGTCGTTTTTTTTATTTCATGAAGTTGATCTTTTTAAAAGATTTAATAAAAAAAAAATGTATCAAGCTTTAAATATCATAGGTGCTGCCTAATGCTAGTGTCAATCCTTACCTTTGCTGAAAGAACCCGTTTGGTTTCCATTTTCGTAAAAAAATCGATCGCCAAACTTCCATCTATAAAACATTTCTCCGCTAATACACTGGAACGTGTGTCCCAATGATGATCCTGGTTTCAGTGTTTCCAACATACCACCCACGTAAAAGTCGATATCGTCTACATCCTCGTACATTCTAGCTAAGATATCGACATTCTTGGAAAATATGTTTTTATTAGTAATTAATTATTGAATCGGTAAGTTCCAACTGAAATAGTTAGATGTACTAAACTGCTGTTATCGTGCAATGCACAATTCTTTAACGTATTTACTTTTTTTGCTATTTGATCAGTTAAATCGTCAAAGTGTTTGGCTTTTTTCAGTCCACACAATTGCCTAAATTTATTATACGGCGGCAATCCAAAATCTCTACCACGTGCTATGTCAAAGCTGACCAAGTCAGAGCCTACTGTTTTATTAGGAATTCTGAATAGGTATTCGCTCACCTAAATCAATAAAATATAATGATCAGGACGACAGTAAGCACCTTGTTTACTGTTTCTAAATGCTAGACATTAATTTATTTGAGAAAGCAAAATAATATAACCAATAATCATACTTCAGATGTGAAATATTGATCTTGTTCCTGTGCTTTTTGACTGAGCATACCTCTAGTAAAACAATCTAAATTGTCATCATACTGCACTACGTCAGTTCTTGAAAAAAACTCACTCAAGCGAGCTTTTGCCTTAAGTCTTCTTTCTTCATCGACCAAACTGTTAACAAAATTATCATATAATATGTGCTGCAAAAGTTTAAATTTGTATACAAAAACACGGTTTTAATATTATTATCATTATTACTGCATGTGTGGCGGTATTTCGCTGTGGAGTGATCTGTATGCAGCACCGGTAAAACAGGTCATTGTAGTTGGATTTAAAAATTTATCGTAATCCATAACAAAACCTTTCTCTAATGGTAGTAATTCGTTTGCTCTGGCATAATCTCTTCCTATGATTTTATTGAAAATAATAATATTAAAAATCGATTGGTATATTATATAATATTATACTAGGCATAATACCTATAATATACTATACAGCGTTTAAGAAATTATAATGTTTTTGAAATATTTTAGAAACATTTTAATAATATTATTGTCGCATACAACTATCGTGATAAAACATTTTGTTTGTTGGATATTTTAGGAATATTAAGTATTTACAATTTACATTTCTGAATGCTGTCTAGTAGCTGGTGCATATGTTACGAACAATGTGATACGTCGCCCGTTCTATGTATATACTGACATAGATATATTATGCATGGTGGCAAAGGGAAACATTTCCCAGGTAGAATTTTCTTGGGACTTGTCGACAAAAATTATTATCGTATTACATATTGTACGGAATGATTAATGGTACAGTTATGGCGTACGGTTATGTGGCGATAATAACAATGAACCAGAACGATTTTTGCAGTCCTGGACAAAAAAAGTGAGTTGCAAAAGCAATATGCCGAGGAGGATCTGGATACATAGCTTTTATGAAAGAATGTTCTTATTTGTATGATTATTTGAAAGGCTTATCAGAAAATGTAGCTACAAAATCAGTGCTAGATTTGTGTAAGATCAAGATGATTCATAATTATTAATTATTAATTATTAATTATTCATTCATTTATTTGTTTGATGTTTACCGTACATTTATAATACATTATACGTATGTTTGATGTTTCTATGTCGACCTACACCAAATACTTCGGCTTATTCAGTACATTTGAAAGGTTGAATCGTATTAATATATTATATCATACACGGATGTTCGTCGTTTAAATTCTTTGACTATAGTTACTAAACATTGCAACAAAGTGGACAACATCTTCAATGAAATTGAAGATTTTGCAAGAACAAAAGCTGATCGAAAAAAATCAAATTTAACTTTGATGTTTATTTATTTTATCTTTAAATAATTAATATATCAACTACCTATCTAGTACCTACTCGATTAATGGCTTATTACAATATTCAATATAAATATATTGTTATAACTTATAAGTTATAACATATATTTAGTTTTCTTTAAATAGTATTTGATAATAGTCTTATATCTATAAAATGTCGAATAGTTAATAGGACAATAATTAGCCAGCACTAGCCAAAATACGCCACTGGGTATTATAGTTGACGTGGTTCAAGTATTTTTATAAAGAAACTTTAATAAGATACTATTGTCCTTTTTTTCTGTAGATACTTCAAAGTTCAAGTACACGGAACTTTATAGAACTTTCGATATTATCTTGTCAATTTTTACCGTACCTATATTCATCTACAAAATTAGTGATAAGGCAAAAGAAATTAGATGTTCAACAAAACCTGATGTACCTATATCATTTTACCTACATTGCCATCGAAATCGGGCAGTATTCAGTAAGACGTACTACAATGCCCGGCAAAGTATAAACATTCCCGATAATCCACTTTGCATATTTGCCCGCAACGGCCGGTGTAACATTATTTATAAATTTCAATATAATATATTACTATATTAGTTCATTTGAACATATTTTATAACAATACATATATAATATAAAATATTTTTACAATTTCTTTTTTTCGCATTAGTTCCTATAATATTATGATTATAATAGTATGACATACCTACAAGTCCCGGAACGAATTCATTGTATACCACGTGCTGATACATTCCGATGACTAATTTCCTGGCTTCTTGGTATAATCGCTCGTCGTTCCATGAGGGATTTATTTTTCTGAGACCATCGCACATTTTGTTATGTAATCTCATGAATGTAGTCGTCTGAACTGCTATGTTTGGATGTTGGTTTACTCTTATATCACCTTAGATAAATGTATTTAAAATGTTAAATTATTATAAATTAATAAATGTATTTGATCGAGTAATGTAATTCAATATATTAAGTTATAATTAATAGACATATTTATTTAAATACCCACATTAGTATCAATAAAAAATTAATACATACATTCTATAAAAAAACCGGAATTTATTGACTATTTAAAAAATTAATAATACGTCTTATTGCTCAAAAAAAAAAAAAACTTAGATCATTAAAGTTAATATTAAAATACAAGTAAAGAATATTATTTTTTATAATCATATTATTTAGATAGTACGAAAGCACCCTCATAATAAAGTAAGTAACTATATATTATAATAAAAAACATAAATATAAATTACCAGCAGCGTAGCACACAGTTTTATCACTAGCCACGTTGCATTCTTTTGTCGGTTGTTTGACATTGGGTAAATATAATTCTCCTTTAGGTCCTAATTGTGCTCTGAGTTTTCCATGAATAAATTTTCTTAATGAATGTGCTATGTGGTCGTCTGAGCCATATACTAACGAACAGTCAATAAAACTGGTAACTCCAATTTGCTAAAAAAAAAAAAAAAAATGTAATATACATTAAACTCGTTTAATACTTTTTTATTTACTATATAGGTTATGATGAAAAAAATTATAGACGGGATAAGGGCCTAGATGAGATAAGGGTGCACGGTAATTACTTGTCTGACTGGTTTTATGCGGCAACCCAGATCTGCTGTATCGGCGGCTCGCGGAGCGGATAAACATCGTTTTTTATAGTCATCTTTCGTGGTTCGAATCTGAAGGCAATCATGCGGTAGAATTTCTAGTGCGGAATTATCCGGATTGCAGCATTTCAGTTCACTACCATCACCTTTTGTATTAAGATACTTAATAATTATAATTTACTATAATATACTATAATATAATATACTATATTATTGAATAAGCTATCAATTAATTTTAAATCAGGGATTGGAAACTTTATGATTTTTTTTTTTTTTAGGGTTGAGGCTTCGACAGCGAGGTCATTAGCCTTGAACTGTAAGGTAGGAGAAGGGTTGGTACGATTGGTTGTTTTTTTACGATTGTTATTTTTTTTACGGTCGTTACAGTAGTTAGCAAACACGTGTATGTGTGGCAAGATTTTAACTACTATGAACTCGGATGGTCACCAATCCGAGAGCTAGTAGCTGTGGCCGTTGCTTACTCCCAGTCGCATTCCGCAACTGGTAGCAGCCAACGCGCCACGCTAAGCCACTTTATGTTTTTTGTTTTGGTTTGGTCCCTAGAAAAACAAAAATTACAGTAATTCTCGATTTATTACGGCCTATATAAAAAGAAAACAATTTCTGATCTGGTTCTTCGCAAATAAACATCTATTTCTGTTAATACTGATTTTTACTAATTCCAGTATGATTTATGTATGATTAAAAAAAATGTCAATATAATACGATCAAAGCCATTAGTATGGGAAAAATCATAGTCTCTTAAATATCAATAATTTTAGGTTTATAGAATATACAAAATATAAGACTACTAAAAGAGTACCGGTTCTCAAACTTGACCATTTGAGTAAACTTTCAATCCTTGAATTAAGGTGTACAAATATCATATATCTAATTTAAAATGGTCAAATTGCATTTTTTTTAACAAAACTTAAATTAAGTATTGACCATATCAATTTGTAGGAACTGAATTAATATATTTATAGAAAAATTTGGTAAATTGTATTTATATTAAATATACTATTATTGACCAAAACCTATTGAAATAGATTCTCACAATTTTAAAGTAACCAATATTTTTTTAAAAAAACATAAATAAGATCTATTTTATTTTTTTATTACTTTTAAGTATTATTATTGTTTAGTGTGGGATGTTCAACGTATACTTATAACGTTAAGGTTCACTCAGAATCTTAGATCTATGCTAAAATGTTTTCAAACTTACTTCCAACTTTAGAGAATATTAATTCAGTATCGTGTGCAACCACTTGACCGAATTGCATGAACAATGAATTATACTTAGGCGTTTGTCTGTGTACGTCTGTGAACAAGGTTTCTCGTATTTCCCTTACTTCTGGCAATTTTTTACCCGACAATGCTCTTCTTTCTCGGCTTATACCTTAAATAATGATTGTAATATATCGTATATAATAACATTGAAACAAAAAATACATTTTAATTCGCATTAAGTACCGTCCGAATAATCTGCCTGAATGATTCGTGTGCTCGCTGCATGAGATTGTCCCCAAATCGGGAATAATAAATTATTACAACTCCCGTTTATGGTTCTGTACTTAGCGTGGTGATCGCACTCTGCCTTGGGAAAACATCGATCAGCAAGATCTATTTCTTGATTGTCCAATAAACCTATGGGTTTTGGATCCGCCCGCGATCTATAGGAAATATGAAATACGAATTATTTAATACCGAAAATATTAATACTTATTTATATAATATTATTAATTGTATTTACGGTATCTTATAAGGATTTTTATCTATAACATGTTCGCCACCCAAGCAATTGTGTGTCATTTCATAAAGAATTTCCGAACAATTATTGTGCTCGTCTGTGTAAGAAATAATTATTAAAATATATTAAAATCAATAATTTATGTTTATAATATTAGTTCGTATATAGGTACATACGCTATTATTTAAAGACTTATTGATTTACCTGTATACGGTTCATTTTCTTTATTTTGAAGAAGTTCGCACGATACGCTAATAATCAACACCAGAACAATTGGAACTTTTTTCATTTTTCCGACGGATATCGACAAGCAACAGTCGTGACACTATAAACACGTTGGTTTGCATATTAGTTCTTATACCTGTGTGTGGATCCTGGATTGTCATTCGTAACCCTACTTAGGTATGTATCGGTTTGAATTTAAATTTGGCCACACAATACTATCGTACGACATTTATCATTTTATCACATAAATTATTGTAAGCATACTGAAATACCTATACAAAGTACGTGCAATAATAAAAATTACTGTTGTATATGACTATATGACGACATATTATATACTTTTATATTAGGTATATTGTTCGTGCATGTATTTAAATAGTTGCATATTACAGTGGTAACTGAACAAAAAAATTATGAACTAATTATAATTATAATTATAGTTATATGTATATAAGTATGATTTTAAATTGACATGTTATTTTTCAAATCGACTGGAAATAATTAAGTTGCTTAGTTAAGTTAGAAAATCAACTAACTACCTAGTGAATTCAAGACCTTTGAAAACGGATTTGTTTTGAAGCTTTAATTTTTTAACTAGTTATTAGTCCACTTTTACGTGTATAATATGAATCTAGGTAAAAATGTCCGAAGAAAAAATGTACACGGTAAAAATGTCCGGGGTAAAATGTCCATGGTAAAATTGTCTAAAATCAAGAATGTCCGAGGAAAAAATGTCCGAAACCAGAAATGTCCATGGTAAAATTGTACGAAATAAACTTTAAAAATTCATATAATTTATATAATATTATTACCTAATTAAAATGTATAAAAATCATTATTGCTGTATATTTATACATGTCAAAAAAAAATTCATATAATTTATATAATATTACTTAATTAAAATTTATAAAAGTCATTATTGCTGTATATTTAAACATGTCAAAAAAAATTCATATAATTTATATAATATTACCTAATTAAAATGTATAAAAATCATTATTGCTGTATACTAATACTAATGGAAGTGTTCGTTAAGTATTACAGATATTACGCTGTAAATCATTATTGTTTTATCCACGTAGAACGTATAATATATATTGTAATACCCATGCAGTAAATCCAAACTCCAAAGCATACTTTTTACAATTGCACGATTATTTTGTTTCTGGATTTTGAAAAGTCCCTACTGGGGCGATCGATTCAAATCGGGTTCGTCTTTTTTTGGTTACATTTCATATTGATTTTAGATATCATCCACCATGTATAGATGCATTTCACCTTCTCCGACTTCAAACGAATCTTGTTTTACAAACATATTGCTGCAGTGGCATCACGAAAAACTACGAAAAAAAAACAGTGGGTGACTTTTTAACGCATATAGGATAGTATATTGTAGGTGCATACGGAATATTCAGTGCTCAAATTGTGGTGGGGTGGGGGGGGGGGGAAACTCAGCTCCTAAACTAGCATTTGATTTTAATTAGCCTTCCCATACTACATTTTCCTAAAAGAAGAACTCGTGGGCACGTGATATTAAAATACTAAATGCCAATGAAATATTTATTTTTTCGTAGGTATAATATATTCAATTTTATAAAATATTAAATAGGTACCCACTGCCAAACTATCAGTACTGAAAAATGTTGTAAAAAATAAAAATCTTTAATAGTTTGATAACAAATTTAATTTAAATCTGGTTTCAACATAATCTGAAATAAAGAAAGTTTGCTTCAAATTTGTAAATTAACGATTTTAAATTGCATTTATTATACTTTATTAGGTATTTTTATTTTGTACACCTGACCTAAGTGATGACTAGTTGACTTCAAAATCAATAATTTAAAATTGTATATTATATCATTTTTTTTTTTAACACGCATTAACGCACATTTTTAATCAAGCCTACTCTAAATTGACATGCCTACAAGCCTGTAAAATCGCCAACCAATTCGGTAGGTGCCAGCCGATAATTATTGGAATTGTGAGCACGGAGGTTCTGCAGGGGCTGTATGTAAACTGTGGCAAAAAAGAAATTAAAAATAGAAAGAAACCAACTAGAAATTAAGATTTTACAATCTGTGATAAAACCGATAAGATAAATTATACAAACTGCGGTAATTTATTTTATGTACCTTCTATATATTATAGTACCTAAATCATTTATATACCCAACTATGTGTACCTATGTACGTATATCGTTTAATTTGTCTTGCGTACAAATTGGTAAGGTAAATCCAAATGTATTTTTTATTTTGAACGAAACATAAATGACAAAGTAGACAAAATGTTAATTAGGTTAATTTTTAAATTAAAAATGTTTCATTTAATTAAACTATCATTACGATCTTTTAAAATAATTTTTAATAATAATAATATTTTTCAGTTTTAAAAATTGGTTTTTTTTATTTTTACGCCTAATACTCTAAGAGTCTCTAGACCCCAATAGCTGTCACAACACCTATTATACCTATTTAAACGATAAACGAGTTTATAGTATATATAGCAGGTATATAAAATAAATTGCAGTTTGTACAATGTATCTTATCGGTTTTGTCGCAGATTGTACAATCTTAATTTTTTTTTTGCCGCAGTTTACATATCGACTTTTAGAAAAAGTTTACCATCTTCCTCTGCGGGTATCGCACACTGGGCTGGGTTCTTATTGGTAATCAAATGTGAGCTATTAAGACACTAAGACGGGAGTGGCCTATTCTGGCCCTGTTTATAATAATTTCTTCTCTCCCGGATGAGTTGTCTGGATGTGCCCGTTTGGTCACTGGTTTTTTTGACGTTTCTCAGTTTATTACCGTCTGAAATAAAGTCCCAGTGTGATTGCCGAGCTTTTATGATCTGTTTCTGCGCTGAGATCTTTTGTTGGGATTTTATCGACGATGGAGGTATAGTTGAGGATGAAACCGCTCATGAAGCCATTTCATCGGCTTTATAATAATATTATATACGTTTGCAATAATAGTAATCTGTACTATAATAAATTGTCGTATCTACTAGGCAATTATAATATGAAACAATTATTATATAAATATGTAATATCATCACTTTCCACCGTAAAAAAATCCAATAGTATATAAAGCACATATGTAAAGGATTTAGAGATTACGTTTGAATCAAATTTAACATTTAATTTACATATTTCGAAAATGATTAATAAAGCATCAAGGCAATTATATGGCAGTCATTGCAACGACTTTACTAATCCTTTCGCTCTTAAATCATTATACTGCTCGCTAGTTCGTTCCTGTTTAGATTATAATTCAACTCTTTGGTCTCCTTGTCAATTATTATGTTTAATCAAAGAAATAGAAGCTATTCAGAATATATTCCTACGGTTTGTCTCCATTGACTGTCAAATACATAGAGAACCACCAACCACATACTCACCATAAACTTCATTGCTTCATTTTTTTTAACTTATAGTTACATTAGAAACGAGAAAAAATAGGGCGGACTTCATTTTTTTTATATAAACTACTAAAATAGTTCGATCGATAGCCCTGAATTATTATTAACACGTTGTGTGCCACAGTATATTTTATGATGCGCATATATAGTATGTATCCGCGGCCAAAACCGAGCCGCGACTTCGTGTCGCCACCGGTTCCGTGAAATTGTTATTTAAATATTATTAAAATCATTAATTACGTTCTCGGAATATTCACGTGTCTTATAAATAATCGGTAGTACCAAGAAATAATAATTTTGTCTTGGACAAATGGGTATCAAAATAAATAATAATATGTAATAAACAGTATGTAAAATTGTAAAAATATGAATATATAGAGTGCACCATGGTCTGCGAACATATAAACTAATACTATTTCGTCAGAATAATAATATTATAGTAACAACGAAAATAGCACAGCCGCGAAATCGAAGGCGCCGTCGCGTCGGCGTCTTCGTCGTCGTTCGAGGAAAAATAATTAAAACTCCCTAAAAATAGATACGGAAAATCCAAATATACCATTGGGATCACGAGATCCTACTGAATAACCACGTATAAATATTGAAACGGTGCGTCTATAACCAATCAAATAAATACGCCCATAAAGACATACATAACATATTCTGTCGACCGCGGTCTCTGAGACCGTGTGAGTGTGTTACAGTTGTCGACTACGGTTCGACCGCGGACGTGTTAAATTTAAGGTTTCTTTATGTAATTCAAGACGCGTAGAATTATTTTATTTGCCCGCAGCAACCACTAATATTTTAATGTCTAATAATTGTCCGATTTATCGTATTCTAAAATTGGCTTAAATATGACGTATAATGTTCATTTATTTGCGAATTACCCAAGCGAATTCAAGAGAAATGTCAATTTAGTCATCGAATGAAATGTTATTGTATATAATATAATTAAATATATTTATATCGTTATTGGAGACTTTACGTCGGTATGAATTTTTAAATAAAAATAAAATAATATGATGCGTTAGAACGTCCGTCCGTAGAACGTTCTACGCGGATAATCCTATCACATAACAATTAGAAGACAACAATGAATACGATTAGAAGGGGTACCCATAAAATATATTTTCTAAAAAGAAGAGTTCCCCTCAATTCGAGCACTGCCCATTATACAGGTATCTGGTATCTGTATTAAATTATATTCATTTAATATCTCGTTAAGCGAGTACGAACCGTGACGGCCGATAGTGCGAACCCTCCCTGCCCAAATTGCCCTCTCGCTGTCAGCCCCTTGCGGCTACGATACATAACATTATTGATACCGTTTGTTCGCGACCAATACTCAAAATGTATTACTCGGAGATTAAATAATGCACATTTTAAGTTCACATAAAATTTTAATAATAATTATTATCAACTGCGATTTTACCGTGTGTTTCGGCGCGTGACCGGTTGCTTACGGCAACGCGACGGTCGAACGAGAGAACTTAGAAATTAGATTTTCGGAAGGGAGATACGATATTATATGTTGTAAATACGCTATAATATTATAACACAATATGATATTATATTCTTTTGATGCACTCCGAGAACAATGTAGGTACCTAATAATTATTATTTAAAAAAAAAGTATATGAAACAAGTCATTGGTCAAGAATACCATCGTAATATTATCGTAATCTATAATTATACTTAATTAAACACATCGGTATGAGCAAATCAATATTCCTCGATTTAATGATTTAATTGCGCGATACAAACGTCTATAGTTACCTATAAACAACAAAAGCTGCTAGCGTGCAACGAGAAGGAATATTATATGGGATAGCCCGGATAGAGGTACCTACGTTTTTAACAAAATGTTAGTTGGCATTTAAAAAAATTAAAGATACCTACACAATCGCACTATATACGTACTCGTAACCGTTTTATGGTTAAATATAATAGAGGTATATATTTTGTTAACTATTTTGTTTTGTAGTTTAATATACTCAACGGTGACTTAAATTAACCAGCTCAAGTCAGTTATTTTCATTAAATTCCCCAACTTTGATTGTATATGGAAATAATGTTTATGTTGTATTATGTGTTATCTTTAAAATTGATAAAAATATAATATTATGAGCATGCAATCTATATTTTTGAATTTTCGCTCAGTTATTCTTGATAATTCTCTGAAAGTTTTGGTTTTGGACCGAGTAAAATTTTTAATACGGATGCCGAATATTGGCCGAGTAGGGATGTAAATACAAAATGGGTATCAAGGCACTATATCTATCAACTATCAATTGCTGATCGAAAAATGATTAATAATATTAATTAAATCTTTAAACACAATAAATTAATAACAATAATATGACTAATAAAAGGCGAGTCTGAGCATATACCTAGCCAAACACTAATATAAATTAAGTACACTATTAGTCAGGGCTTAAAACCGAAAATTTTTTTTTGGATTTTGATTTCGATTTTGGTTACCGATGTTTATTTTTTCAGATTCCGATTTAAGTTTTTATCCACTTCATAACACAACTTTCAAATGATTTGCAACCTATTTTTTTTTAATTTCTAACCATTTTTTTAGAATTTGTAACTTTATTGTTTATAAGTTAAAACTAGTTTATCGATGAAGGGCTAACTTCAAGCAAGACCCCGCCATATCAACCAAATCGATTGAAATTTGTTGTTTTTCTTTTGATTTGTAACCATTTGTAACCATTTGTAATACGAAGTAATAACGCAGCTAGATGATGTTATCCCTATCACAATAATAATTGTATAACAATAATATTTATTTACTATAATAATTATAATTTATAATTTGTTATCGCCTAATTTAAAAAAAAATAACTATTAGAGTAAATTTATCTATTATCAAACTTCCACAGTATTTCCGCGAAGTTGGCCCCCCGACTTTGGCCTATCGATTCCAAAAACATGTCAATATTTTGCAAATTAATTGCAAATTGTTCTTTTGAATTTACAAATCAATATTTTATTTTTGTCGAATTTTACAAGTTTTTTCGCTAGCTCCTCTACTTTTGTCCAATCCCTTCAAACTCTTTAAACTTGTATGCGCATTTTGATAATCACAATGGCAGTTACCGCAGTTAGGCATTTTCATTGACATCGACCTAACCTCTATCGTGATTTGATTAATATATATTATATAATACATATGTAAAATACTACAGGAGCATAATATTATGCACAATTTATGGTGTGCTGTGGGCAGGGCCGGCAAAAAGCTCAATGACGCCCCAGGCCAAAATGCCAACTACGGCGCCTTTTTATACAACAACCCATAATATCGTAATACTCAGAAAAAAATGTTGTTCGTGGACAGAAATACTAAATTATATATTATGCTCAATTTTTATATATAATTTGTTATCGTTAAATTTTTTTTAATAAAATAACATATTATGACGAAATATAATGCAATAGGTATAATAGGCACATATAAATACAAAATACCTATTTACTAATAATAAAAATAAATAATGCAGAAATGGTCGTAAATTAAGAATAAATAGAAATAGAGTGTATATACAATAAAACATAACATAAATAAAATATTTATTTAAATTTGTTATCGATCAACACTTTTTTCGATTTTCTCTCGGAGACACTGTATAACTGTAAAAAATGATGATAAAAAAAAAAGACGATGAAAAAAAAATGATGATACAAAAATATTGAGTAGTATAATAATCAGTTTTTTTTCTGGTGGGAAAGTGAATCTAGTTGGTAATTTAGGGAGGTCATTTTTGAAAATTCCCCATGACTTTTAAAATCGTAGAGTAAAAAAAAAATGTATTAAAAACGCAACAGTGGTTTTTGAGAAAATCGACTTTGTTTTTTTGGCGTAAATCTGATTGTAGTTACATCCGATTTTCAATAAATAGGTATTAATTATAGAACCATTTTCTAAACAAATTCATTATCGAACATTAGCAATTTGTTTTGTAGTTACAAATGTATAAAACGATCAGTTTTATAGCTAAGGATCAAAAAATAAAAATCTTAAACAACATTTTTTGTAAGTATTTAATAGTGTAACCAAAAAAATCAAAAAAAAAATATTTACAAGGTTTATTTTTATATTATACATTTTAAGTTCAATTTGGACGAAATTATATATTTAAATAAAGAATAACAATGTAAGTTATTTCGATGTAATTTAAAAAAATATATTTTTCGTGGGTGCTGGAAACTTTTAAAGTATGTAATGGTATTTTATACACTCAATGGCATTTTAAAATGCAACTTTATCTGCAAAAATGTATTCAAATTCTGTATAAACAATAATAGTAAAGTTAATTATTTTAATAGCAATATTATCTTAAAATAAACTTAGTTATGTAGGCTGACAGGCCGTCTTCGCTCAGAATCGTTTTTCGTATACAACGATTTATATCATTAAATATAAATTTAACACATCCGTGAAAGCGATCCACTCGACACCTACTGTACCTACAGCAAAGCGGTAACCACTTGCCGACCTTTTTAATAACTAATTTGTAATGTACAATTGGTTGAAAAAAAAATATTTGACTTTCCAATAGTGTAGATAAAGTATATGTGGTATATAAATATTTATTAATTATTGCAAACGTTATTATTACCAGCGGTAATACTTGTTTTTACATATAATATACCTCAGTTCATATTTCATAAGGGTCACCGGACCGGTAAACATATACTTTCATGTGGTCAAAAAACCTCAACATAATATTTTATTGCGATTATAGGTACTTGACAAAAAATTTATATTTATAATTAATGTATAGTTAATCTTCTCGGGACCCACACGAACGTGTAAAGTGGGCACCATTATTCCTTAGAAATAATTAATAACCAATTTAAATTATAATATTCTCGTTAATACGAAAAATAAGAAACAACATATATTGTTTTATAAACAAACAAAATCATTTTATTGAAGATTACATAATCATAATGTATCGAATACATTTGTACTTCAATATATTATAATATTATCGTGAACACAATTTAATAACACATCTATCGAAATGGCAACCATTTCAAAGGCAGAAGAAGGTGAACGATCCACGACGACGTTACGGTCATATACATAGCAGAAACCTGCCTTATACCGACCATTATTTAAATTGTATGAATTACTTGTAATTGGAAATTATTTGCGTAGAATTAAATATTATTATTATTTTCATCATGCACGACGACGAAACAGAAACAACTCCACTCGCACAGGTCGACTAAGAAATGGTCCATGAAGTAACCACAGAAGCCGTGGAAACCTGCGTTATACCGACCATGATCGCACTGGACGACGCAACTGAAACCACTCTGTTAGCCGAGGAAGACGACGAAGTGGTCACTTTAGAATCCGAAAAAACCCTTGTATAGCGACCACCATTATGATATCCGGCGACGAGACGGAAGAATCCGCGGACGACGACGAAACATACGAAGACGATATCCGCGATATAACGGACTTGGTGGAAAGAGATAGAACGACTGTGGCGGATTCACTGGTAGGCAGTGGCGGCAGTTCGGCGAGGATGAATGGTCGCATGCATAACGCAGGTTTCCACGGCTTCTGTGGTCACTTCATGGACCATTTCTTCGTCGACCTGTGCGAGTGGAGTAGTTTCCGTTTCGTCGTCCTGTATGATGATAATAATAATAATAATAATAACGGTAATATTTTATTTTACGGAAATAACTTCCAGTAATTCACTAATATAGTAGCATTCATATTAAATAGTTTTGGTATGGAATTGCAAGGTTCTCTTTAAACAATAAATAGTAATAAATAAATCTATTACTTAAAACAAAATATAGAAATTTAATATATTTTACCTAACTATTTTAAAGTAAATTAATTAATTATATAAATTTAACTTTTAAAGTTAATAATTACTATCATGACTATAGGTAAAATAGCCAATAGACAGTATAGTTACCCTATCCGTATTATTATATTATTATTACCACTGTTTAATTTATGATACAAATTATGACATTAAAAAATCTCATTTTAGTTTTGATAAAATTTGACTACAGCGTTTTAGTTATATATTATACAAGGCAAACCATGAGTACATCCGACTCAGCTCATATAAACTTAAAAGTTAAGAGTTACCTAAATTTAGCTGTTGGCTTTTAAAGTTCTGAAGTTGGCCCACCCACCCACTTTAATCTAAAGATTCACAAAAAGTTTGTCTCAATTTACTTGTCGTCAAAAATTAGAATATGAGCTTTCAAGTTGTAAAGTTGTCAATTTTTATTTATTTTCTTATTAATTGGAATAGCGGCTGGAAGGTACTGGAATGCGTTCGCGTTCACGTTCATTGACCGAAAATTCTTGTTCTTTTTTTTATATAATTCTACCAACTAACTATCGGTAATCTATCACTCTCAAAAGGAGTTGCATTTACAAGTATTGTCATAATATTTAAAAGGACTTGGCCAATGCACACGATGTACATATTATACAATAAATACTATGCACCTGTGGTAAGGGTTTCCGACGAAGCTAGCTATAAAAGAGCCAATTATAACAGTTAACACTACATAATAACGATTATATTGTCCAGTGAGTAGTGCTCACTCTTATACAATCATACAAGCATAAGTGTACAACTACCATAACTGTGACACATATGAAATAAATCAAAGACATTTGTTGGTAACTTGTTGGAAAGTGTTTGATTACTCTCAGCGACTTTGTAGGATTTTTTTTCACCTGTAGAACTTTTTTTAAGTCTGTGCTTCCAACAAAATAATTTTATGTAAGCTACATTTTTCCCGAGTAAAAAATAGCGGGACATTGTTTTTTTTCACTATAGGTTTTTTTGAATTTTTTCATCGCCGAAAGATATTAGTTTGTGCTGTCAACAGCACAACTTAATGTTGGCCAAAATTTTTCCTAAATAAACATGTCGAGCTCGTTTTGACCTACGCGAAGCATTACAAAGTAAGCACAGTGACCTAAAACCATTTGAACAAACTATTCTTGGACTTGTTATGGACGTTGTTGGACATTTGTTTTACGAACATTAAATACCTACATTTTCTGAATTTATAGGGTGAAATTCAAAAGTTCTTCGTTTAGTCTTAACATTTATCTTTGTTCTAATTTTATTTACGAATCAATAAGTTATACAGGTACCTAGGGTAGCAATAATAAAGTGGAGTATTCCGAACAATCTGCAGCATTTTTCACTAGTTGTTCGATAAATGATAATGCACAACGTCAGGTATTTTTCTTCAATAACTATTTAAATAATAATAATGTCTTATGTGTAATTACAATTATTGTTTTAATATTCGATTTAAATAAACATCATTCATCAACCAATTCATTTTTAATATTCTTGACACATAGAAAGTATATTAATTAAATTACAATTTTTATCAGTACCTGTATCACTATATTTAGTTCTAATTTCTAATACTAACCATACTATATATCTAATGATAATTAATTGAATATATAATATTATGTACTTATATACTAGGTACATATAAAACAAAGTATATAAAATTAATATAACAAAAGTTATTGACGAACGATCCCATTAATTATCAATCCAAGGAGACAAATTTAATTTTGGTATTGAATTGCAAGATACCAATGGGTTTCTGAAAAAAAAAAATGATTTTTAATTATTTATTTATAGTAACATATTTTTTTATCGATATTGGTTGCATTATTGAAATTCGTTGCATAATATCATAATCATCATAATAATAATATCAATCATATACACTTTTAAAAATTATATTGTGTGACAGACATTTAAACAGTAATACGAAATCGTTCTCTAAATATTTAAATACATAATGGAAATTAAAATATACGTATTTATGATAGAATTTTCCAAAAACCCGCAGTGTATGTATTACACAGTCTTAGGTGAAAGTAATCTAAATCATAAGATATAATAACGTTTCAAAGTATAGGTATACTCACCGACTACTGGGTATGTCAAATGCATTCGGTTGTATGGAACGAATATCCGATCCCACACACATCAAGAAAGCTAATGTCGTTTTTCGTATTTCTGCGAGTTGGGCTTTTTTTTTTAAACACAATAATAAAAAAAAATATTAAAAAGCTATAATATAACGAATATAAAAATGTAGGTAGGTACTATTAAATATCGTATAATACCGTCAACGTTACCTGGGGTAAAAGAACACGGTTGGTTTCCGAATTCGTAATAAAATCGATCGCCAAATTTCCATCTGAAAAACATTTCGCCGATAACGCATTGGAACGTGTGCCCGAATATGGATCCCGGTTTTGGTTTTTCCAACATGCCGGCTGAGTAGAAATCAACATCGTCCACGTGTTCGTACAAGCTGTCCAAGATGTCCACGTTCTACATAATATTATATTATATTTTCAATTCATAAAATATTATAGATAATACTTCGACGGGTGTCGACATCATGCACTGATGATGTTGTGTTAATCGTTTTTACTTTTTTACTTATTTGATCGGTGAAATCGTTGAATGTTTTAGCCGGTTTCAATCCACATAGTTTCCTGAATTCGTTATAAGAGGGTGCTCCAGTATCTCGGCCGCGTGCAACGTCCAAGGCGATTAGGTCGAAGCCACTTGTTGTGTTAGAGCTTTTGAATAGTAATTCGGATATCTGAATCGAACAATATTGATACAATGATACATATTATTTTGTTTCAAAATAGAACATTTTTTTTTCTACATATTATATTATATAGTTTGTAGTATCAACGCCAAAAATAAAATACCTCTGTTGTAAAAAATTGATCTTGTCCCTGTGCGCGTTGAGTTAGCATTCCTCTCAAGAGACTTTCAAAATTGCCATTATCTTGTACGAGGTCAGATCTTGAAAAAGTATCACTTAGAAGTAACGTCGATGTGGTTTGTCGAGGTTCATTAACCAAACTGTAAAATAAAGTATTTTTAATTAAATTTAAATCGGTTTCCGTAGAACAATGTTATGATTCATAAAATTGTATTACTCCGTAGTGCCTTGTATGTAACTGTGCATAGCTCTATACGCAACAGAGGTAAAGCTATTGAATGTAGTCGGGTTTAAGAATTGGTCATAATTATCGTCAAAGTCTCTAATTAACGGTAGTAATTTGTTTACTCTGGAATAATCTCTACCTGTACTCGTCAAACATAAAAATAACAATAAATTATATACGCGTGGTATTATGCATTTGATGTGTACATTTGTAGCAGTTTAGTTTATTATTGAAAATTGATGAAATCTAGTGTTTCTAGTATATTTTATCACCTACCCAAAATTACCGGAACAAATTCATTGTACGTGACATGCTGAAACATCGCAATGACTAATCTCCTGGCTTCCTGGTACAATTTTTCGTCGTTCCATTTGGGGTTCAATCTTCTGAACTCATCACACAGTGTGTTATGTAAACGCATTAAGACATTTGTGCTGGCAGCCATATTGGGATGTTGGTTAACTCTTAGATCCCCTGAATGTAATGAATATTTCAAAAGAAAAAAATAATTTAATAAAAATAAGTAATAATAAATAGATAGACAATTATTATATATTAGGTACGGTTTGCGGAATATGGGTATAAAGATTTGAATGAAACATGTATTTATTTAAAATTTCATAAAAACTGTCAGACAGTGCATATTGTTTTGTCGGTAAACATATAGGTATAATATAAACCTAACTATAAAATAATTAGGTATGTGCACAAAATCAACGTTAAGTTCGATTTGAAATAAACAACCTGTTGATACAACAATGTGTAGGAATGCAAATATTTTATACATCTTTATTCGATAAGAATCGTTGTACTTTTTGGAAAGGTGGGTGTCCGTTATTTCGATGACAATTACTTATTATATTTTAGTTTATAGGATTTGGTAGTTATTATAATATGTCTCATATTTTGTACCTAAAATTGACTTCAAGATTTTTAGCAGTGCACGCAGTCAAAGAAATAATATTTTTTTGGATATTTAATAATTAGTAAGATAAATCATAATTTATATTTATAAGCTCGTGTAAACTGTTAAACGACATATTTAAAAAATAAATTATTACCATTTTATTTGATATTATAATGTAATAGTCTATTAATCCATATAGTAAAGCCTGCAATTATAAATATTACATTTCGTAATTTATAAAAATATTCTAAAGAGAAAAATAAAAATACATAGTACATATTATATGGTACTACTGTCACGGGCTGCGACTCTTAAAAGTCACACCCATAGTATAGTATATTATATTATATTATATTATATTAAATATATTGCGTGCAATTCTGGGCTCCCTTAAATTATGATATTAGGAACAAAAGTCCGGGGAAAAAAAGTCCGAGAAAAAATTATTTAAATATTTTTAAAATAATATGTTTTAATCGCACTGTATACTCAAATGTACTCACTATAGATATAGATACAGGTTTATATACAATGATATCTCAATTAGGGTATTTCTATATAAAACTAACAAGTAACATTAGAGATAGAACTTATCTAGTACCTACGAATAGTCAATAATAATTTGTCATATATTATATCACATTGTTTGCGGAAAAGGAGTAGGGAGTAGTAACAATAATGGTTAGTTACATGTACTTATATAGGTATCTACTTAGTTTTAATAATAATAAATAATAAAATATTTTTTAATTGTAGTTATGTATATACCTAATAAATAATACATTTTTTTTAAATTATTTTTTTCACGGACTTTTTTCCCGTTTCTTCGGATATTTTTTCCCCGGACTTTTTTACCATATTTTACCTTATATTATAATATGGTCTTCATATCCGTATCTCTTTGCAAGAACGCGGCCAACGTCCTTGTGTTGCTCTTTCAGCTTCGGCAGGTGCGTTTCTAGGAATTTGTGATGGCCATTGCTATATAGCAATATTGCCATACTATGGCGTTATGCCAATATACTGATTCTAGGAATCAATAGTAATCGTGTCTATTGTCATTTACATGAATTGCACGCAATATGTTTAATATAATATTATAATAATATACTATACTATCGGTGTGACTTTTAAGAGTCGCAGCTCGTAACACTACATCGAGCGTAAAAGTTCACACAATTATTATACTATAAACAGATAATTATATTTTAAACTTTTCAACATGATGATAATAATAATATTGAACTATTTCAGTGTCTACGAGAATTCTATAACGATTTGTTAATTAATTCATTTTTTGTTGTTGTTAGCACCTATCTTAATAGGTAGATTATTATGACTCATCAACGAAATGGTTTTTATAATTCATTCAAGACAAATACTGATTGAAAAAAACTCACAAAATTAATTTAAAAGGCCTTGAACGATGTGAATGAACATAATTTTAATTACCTGCAGCGTAGCACACTGATTTATCTGTAGGGGCGTTGCACGTTTGTGTCGGTTTTTTGACATTCGGTAAGTACGTTTTTCCATTTGGTCCAATCTGTGTTTTGAGCTTACCATTAGTAAACGTACGTAAACCTCTCGCCGTAGCAGTATCCGAACCGTACATCTCCGAGCAGTCGACGAAACTGGAAACACCCATAAGCTAAAACGCAAAAAATTACATCCAGAAAAATATGATTTATCCCTTCTGCGTCGTAGGTGTACAATTTATTTAATTTATATTTGAAATGTAAACAAATGTTTGTGGTTTTGAAAACGTCATTATAATATGCTTACCGGTCGGACCGGTTTGATCTGACAACCTATGTCGGACGTATCAGCTGAACGCGGAACGGACAGACATCGTTTTTTCGAACCGAGATCGTCTTGCGGGATCGTGATCGGGAGGCACCCTTTCGGCGGAAATCTCGGAGTCGAGCCGTCCGGGTTACAGCACTCGAGTTTACCGCCGTTTTCTTTAACACATTTTCATATTATTAACACGTGTTTCGATAAAACTATGTCTGATTTAAATACATTTACGTTTTTATAATCTATTTTCTAGTTTAAAAATTAAAAAAAAAAAATATATAAGCAATTAGAAAATATTTTCCGATTATTTATGTTATACTTTTAAGGGTGTGCTATGGTTTTCGATTACAAAAACAAACGAATTAGTGTTGTACGTACGAACTTTTTGGTAGTATTAAAGAACACTAATCGAATCGTATTTAAAATAAATATTGATATTTTTTAAATCGTCTAGTTGATTAAAATATAAAGTTAGGTTGGTGAAATAAAGTCAATACGAGTTAGAACAAATAGAACGAGCTACTTTTCTCTCTTTTCCGAAGGTATCTAATATTAAATAATAAAACCAGTTCGTTTACGTACAATGTGTTTAATTATTTACTTATTCAAAAGTCACCTCCTTACTCATCCTATATTAAGCATATTGTTTTTTAAATAGTGTATTGTTCGTAGTTACATAAATATAACTATGACATATATATACATATTATATAGTATAAAAAAGTCTGGGTAAGTACAAGTAGAAAGACTATATATGAAATACGAATATCTAAAATTCTAACGGATAAAATATGAATTCGTGAAACGTAATAATAATATGTCGAATACCTTGGCGTATACAAAATACCAATGAGTCATAAGGCATAACTCGTAACCAAATACAATATCTGTTTTTGTTAAAATGTTGTATTTTTTTTTTTTTTAGATACAACGGTAAAAATGAAAATATATTACATTGTAACTCGTAAATGCATATTTAATAGATACAAAAAATTGTTAATTTAATTTATAGGCATTCGTTTATATTATACACACACGATAATGTTATAAGTACTTATATTATACTACTGATGGCTAACTGGCAAAGTGATATACGTGACTTGAGGGTAAATCTCAGCTCTACGACGAATCATTATTTAATAAGCCGTAATAACTCACACAACTTTATTTTCATGAAATAGTATTTTTGTATACCTAGTATAAAATTCTAATCTCGGAAACATTTTTTATACGTTAAATATCCTATAAATTTTTTTTTATTATTATTAAAATAGATATCCACCTGTACGCTTGGGAAATGCCAATTCGGTATCGTGTGCAATCATTTGTCCGAATTGAGTGACTAATACATTATGCGCAGGTGCAGGTCTATTGGCATCTGGGAATAAAGCCGTTCGAATCTGTCTGGGACCTGGTAAGTCACGACCAGAAATCGCTTTTCTTTGCTGCGATTTACCTAAAATTATATCACATATTATAATATATATCATTAAATGTTATTTTTTATACTTGATTATATTATAAATAACTTCTTTTTTTTAAAAAAACATTACCAATTACAATTGTTCTATTATTAAATAAATTAATCATAGACAATAGAATGTTAAGAGGCACTAAAACAATATTATTCGATATACACTATAGCTATACCGTCCAAGTAGTTAGCTTCGATTATTCGCGTGTTCGCCGTGTTCGCTTGTCCCCAAACTGGAAATATCAAATTATTACAACCACCGTCCATGGTTCTAAACAGTGCATTGGAGTCGCACACTGGCTTGGGAAAACATCTGTCGGCAAGATCGATCGCCGCCGGTTGTAACATTACAGGAGAGTCTTGTAGGGATCTAATGAAAAAAAATTGATAGGTACGTTGTACATTAAAATATATTAATAACGAGCAAAGCAAAGATTGTCGGCACAAAATTATGATTTAATTTTGATTTACGGTATCAGAGCTGGATTTGGATCTACAACCGCGGGTTCGTCTCTCATAATTGTCGCATTTTGAGTATGTCCGTTCCGAAAGAAATTGTCTTTCTTGAGTGCACTGTTGGCATGTACACAACGTGATTCCGGATGGTTTTTTTTATCTAAGTACGTAAATAAAATTAGGAATATGATAGTCACAAAAATAATATGTATTCCTTATACCTATACGCGTTTTATTTAAATAATAATTTTACTTGAGTTCTCGTATTTACCTGCTTTGAGTGCGGTTTCATCGTTTTTATGAGTATGGCAATATGATACACAAACGAATAACGCGAAAATAATAATGACTCTTTTCATTTTTTTAACGACTTTCAACAATTCGGCGGTCACAACTACTGAAACGCATTGAGGTGTTAGCCGTGTGTGTTTAGATTGCCGTAACCCTACTCGACTATTTATAGGTACGAATTTTAATACGCTTAAACAATACTATCTCGCAAAATGTATCAAATCGTTCTTAAATATACGTCTTTACAAATAATATTAATTACAATAGCATTAAAATGTAAACTGTTGTGGCTATTAAACGTATATGCTCGTTACATTAAACACAATAATTAGCGGTTTTCGTAAATAACCTTGGACGGCCACGTGTACTTATAAGCGATTATCACTGTTTCATGCAAATTTGTTTAGGTAGAGATTTATAATTAGGTACAAAATTATTATTATATTTTGCACGATTGAATTATGAATATAGTTTAAAAACAAATTATATTAAATATACGACAATAACAATTATTATATTATGTTAGGATTTATTTCGACGTAGGTAAATAAATAAATTCATGATCAATTGAGTAGTCGCTTCCAATAGGAAGTGTAAACGTTTACCGGTTTACGGCAATGGTAGAGATTCTGCTCGGGGCAAATGAATTAGACGACAGGTGATATTTTATGATTGATTTAATCGTGCGGTTTTGGATCGGTAGGTTCTTCCTTTGAGTTATCAAGCAGTTAAAAGTAATAAAATATATATCTATTACTATATCATAATTATTACTTATCATAATAATAATATATTTTAATGTCCGTATTCAAATAAAAAAAAAACTATTAAAATTATTTTAAAAAATAGTTTTTTTCACCGTTTAAATTTGAACAATAAACCGAAAAATTACGATAATTTTCTATTTATTTTTATGAGTTCAATTTTATTTTAAGACCATGAGTAACTACAGTAATAAATATTATATATTCGTTAATTTAAAGTTAATACAGTAATCACATTGAACGGTACAATGTTACAACTGTCACGTTCGCCGAACAATAGTTTTAATTTTGACGGAGGAATAGAAAAACATAAAATATTTCAACTATTATAAAAAGATCAACACGTATTTATCGTGAAACTAATATTTTAGAGGAAAAAAAATTTAGAGAAGGCGAAGATATACGTAATAACCATAAGTATTTTTCTATCATTTATTTGGATAAAAAGTTAAATAAATGATACATTTTCCAATTAGAAGAAACAGAGTCGACCTTTCTTGACCATAAAGGCGTCGAATATTTAGAAAGTATATTTTATCCGTGTAATCCAAGCATTGAAATATTATTTTAATCTTCTTTCCAGGCGGTAAAATTGAATTTTGGTATAGTGCTGCAGGGTACCAAATGATTACTGAAAAATCATACATACAATATTATTATAATAAAGTATGTTTTTGTTTCTGTAAATTTATTATTATTATCATGGATATACTGTAAGCACTTAATAGTTTAACATACAATACTCTACCATTCATAGCCAGAATAAAATTCCAATTTAAAATAACGATGCAAATATTTCTATTTGTCTATTTATTATCTTAATATATAAAACCGAAAATTGAAACCTTTGATGCTAATGTTCTCGGAAACTACTCAACCGATTGTCTTAATATTTTTTTTTTATAATGAAAGATTATATCACGAAGAAGGGTCCTATCGCAAAAAAAGTTAATTTAAGTATGATTTAAAGAGGTGCTCACACAAGGATTTTAAAATGCATGATGAAAATCAAAAATTTGTATTTTGTTTATTGACATATAATACGCTAAAAATTCTAGAAAAATTAAAAGTGCTATTTTCGATGATATATATATTATAGGTATATGAATAATCTCTGTTTATTTATAGGGTTATCAACTATTAATTACTTATTTCATCTTTGACTCGGGCAACGCCGGGTGGGACAGCTGGTATAATATTATAAAATACAAAAACAGTTTGTCTATAATCAAAATATATATTATTGTGCAGGGGATACTCACTGATTACTGACTAATTGAAACATATTTTGTTGGACCGAACGAATGTTTGATGTTAAACACACGACGAGTCCTAATGAGGTGTCTCTTATTGCACGGAGTTGCTCTGTTCGACAAACAATAATATATAATAATAGGTATTTATGGCTATTCAAATAATGGTTAGTGAATACTGAACAGCGATATCACGAAATATACTAGTAAATATTACTAAATTATAAATAATATAATAATTATTGTCATATTATACTAATATAATATTATAGGTTTACCCGATTTAAAAGAACCGATCTGATTCCCGAATTCGTAATAAAATCGATCGCCATATTTCAGTCTGTAAAACATTTCTCCCACAACGCATCTGAACGTATGGCCCAACATGGCACCGGGTTTTGATTTTTCCATGAGACCAGCAACGTAAAAATCAATGTCTTCCACGTGTTCATAATATTTCGACAATGCTTCAACGTTCTTCGTTTGGTACGTTTTTCAATAAATAATTAATTCATTAATCGTTGTGTTTCTATATAATATGTATATTGTATCATGCGAAATATCTGACGTTTTTACTTTTTTATCCAAATGACCTATCAAGTCATCGAAGGTCTTGGCCTCTTTCAATCCACAGAGTCGCCTGAATTTATTATAAGACGGCTCTCCGTAATCTCTGCCGCGTGCCATGTCTACGCTGGGCAAGTCGATTCTTTGATGTCTGTCCGGAATTCTGACTGCTCTCTCGCTAATCTATTCGAATAATAATCATTAGCGTGGGCAATACGGTAGGTAGACAATCCTTCTCGTGGTGTTTAACGTTGTATGCCACAACGTTCTATATGAACACTAATAATCGTATATATACCTCTTCTGTAAAATATTGATCTACTTCTTGTACGTGTTGTTTAAGTAATCCTCTGAAGAAGTAATTGAAATTATTTTTCCTTTCAACTATGTCGGGCTTAAAATAAAAGTCACCTAAAATTATTCTCGCTTTTATTTCACGTTCTTCGTTCACCATTCTGTTATGAAAACAAAAAAAAAACAGTATGACGGAAATAATATATTGAAAACAGTACAAAAACGCTGTTTGAGTTATTTTATTTACTCGAGAAACCCGCGTATGGAGCTATGCATCGATCTGAACGCAGCAGACGTGAAACTAGTTGTCGTACCCGGATTTAAATATTGATCGTAACTGTCGTCAAATCCTTCGGTCAGTGGTAACAAATAGTTTTCTTTGGCAAAATCTCTTCCTGCGGTGATAAAAAAACAATAATATTTAATATAATTTGCTTAACATCTATAATGTCAGACAACGTCGAGACGGGTTGAAACATTCTGTGTGATGCCATTTTAGCGTATAATATACGCTGTACATAGCAAGAATTAAAATAAACTAAAAATAAAATAAACTTAACTTAGCTTAAAATAAACTCGTGCTTATTGTAAATAATATTTTAATATTATTGATATTATTGTTTGTAATTCTGTTGATTTGCATAATTAATTTAGATATACATTTGACATCACACAACATTTGTACATAGTTATTGTATGTATTTCTATATATTTTACTTATCAGTTATCGTAATGGTTCTCGCCTGTTCATATCATAGTAAATAAATAATAATCATCATAAACTCATAATTTTGTTTTTAATCTGACGTATTCTAGCCGTTTTAGGTGCACCTATTATTAATGATAATTATCGGTCGAGGCTTTTAATCGAATGCAATAAAAACACGAACAATTAATTCAGAATATTGAAATCTTATGGTTTTTACACTTTGATAACGAATGTTTTTAATGTTTTTAATGCCAGTCTAATAGATAAAATAAAGAACACACTATACTTTTTGAAATATTGTATGTTATATATTTGTTTTATAATATTGGTGAATATATCCACCATGAATTGCTATAGACTACGCGCAATGCTATCGCTATTCACTTAATTGACTTGCATTGAATTCGCAGGGAATATCCTGCACATTTATTTTAATTATAGCTCTAATTTTGTCAAAAATATCATAGGCCCCTAACTCGACTGACTTGTGCGTAGCGATTCGTGGTGAATTTATTGAAAAATATTACATACGATTGTAATCAGAGTGTAAACCATGAAATATTACGATATTCTGCTGTATTTTTGAAAACAGAAGTCGCTTTCATTTATTTAGTATTTAATTGATATAAAAAATGTTTTCTTTTTTTTTTCATACCACGGTAAAAACCGGCACATAATGATAGGTAAACAATTTTAACAGTTAAGCAGATGCCTACGCACTAACGTCTAACGTATTATGCAAGAATGAAATCCAATTTTGTATCAAGAATGGTAATACTTTGATCCAAATTTGAACCCGATTTGCGCAAAATTATTCAATTCACTGATTACCTAAAAGTATTGGAACGAGTTCGCTGTACGTAATGTGTTGGTGAATCGCGATGAGTATTCTCCTGGCTTCTTGGTATATTCGCTCGTCCTCCCAATAGGGGTTCAAGTAACTGAGCCCGTCACACAAATAGTTGTGTAGTCTCAACAATGAAATCGTGACCACTGCCATTTGTGGATGTATGTTAATTCTCGGATCACCTAATAAATTCAAAAACACAGTAAATCATCACATTATACCTGCAGCATAGAACATAATGTCAATTATTTTAATCGAATATGGTTAAGATAAAACGATTAACTATACCTACGGTAGTAGAATAATTTGATAACTGTTCAAAAATGTGTTCGTACACATACGATTAAGGTACGTTTTTATTTTATTAAGCCAAACGGCTTTTTATAATCTGACATAATAGATAAAATAATTTAAAAATACAATATAATAAGAAAATAACAATTGTAGTCTGAGTGATAGTAAAATGAAACATGTGACAATCATTTGTTTGTAGAGATGAGTGAAGTAAAAAGTGAAAAATAAAAAGTGTGTTCTTGATTATTAATTTATCTGTTCACTTGTAATATTATAAATGTATGTACTTAGTGCATCAAGTTTATCATGGATCCAAAATGAAAATAATAATATATTACAGTGTTGAGTAATATTTTAATTTTTAGGTCAAATTATACTTATTTTTGTAGTATTGCACTCGAAATAGAGAAAGGTACTACTCGAATAAATTTTAGTTTTAAAAAGGTTATGTTCAAATTGCATTTCTTCCGAATAGTTCCGATCATTACATAAAAACTACTTATTAATTAACATCAGCGGGCGGTCGAAAAAAACATTTGAATTTTTATTATATTGAGTGCATTGTTTTTATTACAATAATTATGTATACCTACAATTTAAAAATAATAATATGTTTAATTAACTGTTAATTTTTACAAAATAATTAAACAATAATGTAAAATGAGTTATTTTTTCAAAACCAAAATATTGCTACAATTGAAATAATACATTTTTATTTTACTCTTTAGGCTAGATATTAAATTCATTATTATCATAAATATTAATCAATTTTGGATAAACAATTTTTACCAAGCCAACAATGATTATTTGTTGCCAGTTTTACTGTAACTGAGAAAGAAAGTAGCTCCAAAATCCCATTGTTATGATGTCGTCCTAAATGTTATTGACATTTAAAATTCAAAAAAATTTAGAACGTATCTTAACCGATTGATTTAAAATTAAATAATAAACAATACAGTCGATGCCCCGGGTTTTACTTGAACTCAGTTTTAACATTAACTTAAAAATTACCAGAAACAATGATTCTTTTCTTAATAAAATATACACTTTAGTATATTCTAAGGAAAAAGTTTAATTTATTATTGCAAAAGAATTTGTGTAGTTTATTGTGACGATTATTTTTAAATTTAACATTGAAAAATATGTATATTTCGGTACACAATAATATTATAAATAAATAAATATGAACCATAAATTGATTTTAAATAATACTAAATTGTATATTAAATATATTTAGAAACTATTGTGTTCACTAAATTTGTCTGATATTTGTTCGTTTATAAATTATAAGTCAATATTATTATAACTATTATCAATTTCCAGTAATCACCAAAGTCGATATTTATGCATTAAATAACCAACAGAAACTGATCTAGGCACTTATAAAAAAATTATAAGAAAACATATCAAACAATTATTAGTGTTGTAATATTGTTAATATTTTATAATTACCGGAAAGGTAGCACACCGTGTCGTTACGAGTGACGTTGCAAAGTTCTGTCGCATTTTTTACATTGGGCAAGTAAGCTTCTCCATTAGATCCCAACTGCCGTCTGAGCTTTCCGTTTTTAAACGTTCTTATCGTCCGCGACGTCTCATCGTCCGAGCCGTACAATACTGATGCGTCCATATAGCTGGTGACCCCGTTTATCTAAGGCGAACATAAAAACGAAATTCAATAAACTATTGGAAACAATTTTTTTATTTGGTTACATCGAAACCATTCATATTTATTGTTTGATTATTATACCTAACCGACGAAAATTGTATTCTGATCGAATGTACCTGCTAAGACTACGTATAGAGTATACTGCAATCACTCACTTGGTTGACCGGCTTAATATCACAACCCTTATCCGACGTTTCGAGTGCTCGGGGAACAGATAAGCATCGGTATTTCGAATCTGGTTCATGGTGCGAGGGTTTAATCTGAAGGCATTCTTTCGGTATGTTCTCCGGCGTAGATCCGTCTTCGTTGCAACACTTCAGCGGGCCATAAGGTCCTTTCAAAATGTATATATATCGTCGTTTAGATTTTATAAATACGGAATGGAATACGAAACTATTACGGTTGTTACAAATTATTGATTTTTCGGTAAGACCGTATTTTGAATTTGTAAACGGTAATCGGCAACAAGAGATCGGTGAAGTTTTTGCGAAATCGGAAAGTTATTAGTAACATCCTTATAAGTCTTTTTCACTCAAGTTAAATTAGGTATTTTATTGCTGTAAGATATAACTTATTTATTTAAAGTATATTGTACCTATTTTATATTTTTAATTTGTAAGCTTGGCATTGAGCAATCGACGTTTAAGAAATATCTATTGAAGATGTCGAGTCACCGTGTTAGCTTTGACCATATACCGTTTTGATCAATTATTTCGAATCGACACGATACATTTTGCATGATAACTATTTTTTTTGCAAACGCTTACCTGATTCTTTAAGCAGTGTACTTGCTACGTCGTGTGTAATAATTTGACTATACTGCATGACCATCAAATTATGTGTCTTCGAAGACTTGTCGATGTCTATAAGCATGGCTTTACGTAGATCTCGGACTTTCGGCAATTCGTTACCGGATATCGATTTTCTTAGTTGGGAATAACCTACGATTATAATATAATTTCGTTATGACATAACATTTAAATACAAAATATTTAGTAATATTCAATAAATACCGTCCGAATAATTAGCTTGAATAATACGCGTATTTGCCGTGTTAGCTTGTCCCCAAGTCGGGTATTGTAAATTATTACAACTTCCGTCTATGGTTCTGTACGGGCTGAAAAAATCACAATTGGGCCTCGGAAAACATTGATCTGCATGACCTGTTTCTTGTGGCTTTAAAAGTCCACTGTAATATGACGGATCCATCAAAGACCTAAAATAATATACCTATGTAATATTATAAATTATATTTTTTAACGATAATAATCATAGGCGTGCGCATGATTGAGATTCGGGTATGGCTACATTTTATCTGACCACCCACCCTTCCGCACCGCGATCACATCACAAAGAAACCATAGAAATTTCTTCACAAAAAAGCCTCCTATCAGTCCAATATTTCTCGGCTCGTCGTGGGTCGAAGCTTGGTTTTTATAATTCTTAGTTTCGTCATAGCTTAAAAGAATAATTCAAGATTTCTAGAAATTTCGGGTGGCTACAGCGTCTCGGATACATCGTTTTCCAGTCACCATCGGTGTAAAAAAAGGTTCAGGTAAGGTTACAGTTTAATCACCCATACCCGCGCACACACATAACATAATATACAGTGAAACCTCCTCTAACGGACACCTCTAAAAAGCGGACATCTCCAAATAGAGGACACTATTTCAGTGACCGAGAGTTTCCGGTATTTAGAGGTTTCACTGTATATAACTATATGAGTAATACAACATATAATATATTTTAACAGAAGAAGTAGGTATTGATATTATTATTATATTTCTAGTTTTTATTTACGGTATCTTAGAAGGATATTCATCGCTATGTTCATAATATTCATATTTATCGGCCATTGTAGAATGTTGTGTCTCGTCATCTTGGATGTTGTTGGTTTGTATTATGGTATTTCTTGCGCGTTCTCTCGGCGTGCCGTAAGTATCTGTGCAAAAACACTAATGTTATTATACAGTTTTAACTAATATTAATATCGACAAATGTTTATTAAATTTTTTATTTACATGCATTAGGTTTGTTTCTTTCATTTTGAGAATTGTCACAGTCACACGATAAGCTGACAAGTAAGACTAACAAAATTGTGACTTTCTCCATTGTTGAACTCCAATAAATAATGCAACGGCTCTTACCTTTATACGTTTAGATTTCCATAATTCTATGTATCAGTTTGATTGTTGTATAATGCACTTGTATAATTCACTATCAAATAGAAATTATCACGTTACAATAAAATAAAATAAAAATGTTAGAAAACAATCAAATTGTTTATTACATTTTATAATTTAAATTTAAATTACTGTCGATAATTACATTAAACACGACTATTGTGAAGTCTGAGACTAGTTTAAAATACTTATTACGTCTTCACTTAATGGAAAAACTGCTAAAAGGTAAAAATTCAATACATGTATTTTTAAATATTCTTAACATGTATGCAATCAATTTATATTTACAATAACATTTTTCAAATATAATTAGTTAATAATTAGTGAAATTTAGTATAGGTACTCAACAATAATGTTTATATTATTTTTGAGCTTGTTTGTTTTTTGAGTGACCAAAACCTGAATTAATTTTTAAAAATGCACTCTTATATTTTATTCTTTGTCTTTTGATATATTTATACTTAAGTTATTCTATAGTAATTTTATTTGTTTTTAAATTAAAAACACGTTTAATCTTGAAAATTCCTGTGTTATAAATACTTTATTATTTTAAACCAAAATTATTTAATATTTATGTTACTTTATATAACCTTGTACTTTATAAAAAAAAAATAGGTAGATATAATATATAGAATTCCAGGAATAAGAATTCTGGCTATTATATAGGTACATAATAGTTTCAAAAGATGAAAATTAATTAATTTGCCAAAATTGTGTGTAATTCGTAATAATTGCAAAAAAATGTATTATAAGTTGTTAAAATTAATGAATTACTTAGAAACACTAGAAAACATATAGGCCTTATCTATGATTGCCTCTGACTGTCTGTATGATTGCTCAACATCTTAATGAGTATGAGTATGAGTATGTCAATGAGTATGAGGTATGAGTAACTTGACAAGCTTACACTGTGGTCTCCCCGATTAGGCCTTATCCGGCTAGTCACGCGAGGCAATTCTTGTGAACGCCAGTCAAATAATTATAATCTGGGAAATATAATTATATTTCAAACGAAAATTAGTAGGCAATTAAGTTAAAACTACAAACTTAATTTAAAATGTTACTTAGTTACACGACATTAACTCACTCTAGCCTGGGGTTTAATATTGTGTATACAAAATAATAATATACGTTAAAGAAATACATTTTAACTCAAGTTTCAATCCTACAATTAATATTTTTTAATAATTCAAATTTTTTTTTCTTCATTTAAACATTTAATTTTGTCAAACTTACAACGTCTATTAAAAAAAATGTATACATTAAATAATATTATTAATTTGTGTAAATATTTTCAACATTTCATTGTGTTTAGATAACCATTATTTATTTAAATAATAATGGCATTTTCCATGTTTCAACAATTTATAGTTATTGAATTATAACAAATTAACAAAAACTGTTGGAAGACAAATCTTCATTCTACGTCTGATTACCCAATGTTGTTAAAATTATTACTTCAAACACTAATAAATAGCATTCTGTACATTTACTGTTTTTTTAATTTCATTAAGTTTCAAACAAAAATTGCATTATCATAAATTAAAAAGCGAATGTTAAATAACACAAAAAGAGACAAAACCGTTTTAAAATTATATCATTTCAAAGATCGCTAATATAAATATTTGGTGTATATTTCAGGTACCAGTCTATGGTTATTCATTTTGAATTGCAACAAAATTAAAATTGATTTAATCAAAAATTAGTTTTGCTTAAATATTCCCATCACCCTTTTCCTACCTCAAACTGAAAAACGTTGAACATTTTTCAAAAATGTTTTTTAATTTATTTAATTTTTAATGTATACAAAAAAATATTAATTTTTTTCCTCCATCCTTTTGTAGTTCCACCAGGCATCCACGGTCTTGTACTTTGGGTTCAAAAGTCATTATTTTTAATGATTTAAATAATACATAATTATCTATTTATAATTTTATATTTCATGATATGCAAGTAAAAAAAAACGGTGATAAGAGTTACAAATTAACCTCTATAGTATTTTTATCTGACACAATGCGGGATTAAGAAGTCCCGATTAGTAATTTGATCCATGATAACTATTGTATATAATTGTATACAGAATTATTTTGGCTGGGGACTTGTCTTGTCAGACGGGAAAGTGTTAAAATATTAAATTGCAGATTGATCTTGTTTCGTTTCATCAGTGTTTTGATAAAGTGTTTGAAGGTGAGTTTTAAGCGATTTGGTCTCTAATGAGTACCTACTATTTACGTTTTGAAAAGTCACGTCCACACCGTTGAAATAGTTACGTTTTATATTTTTCTTACGTTGTCATTACTCATTAGGAATACTAAGTTTATATTGCATATTTATTTGAATTAATTATTTCTGTATTTTTTTATAATACGCTAATTAAATGCTTTAGGCGTATTTGGTATAATTAGGATAGTAAATTAGTGACATAGGTATGCATTACGGGTCACTGAAATCACCAATTAATTCGTGAATTACTTAGGTAAATATAGGAACGCGTTTAATTGTTGCTTATCGTCCCTCACGTATAGGTTTCGATAATGATAACATTTACATATGTAATGAAGATCCTGGATGGAACGCATGAAGTCCCCCAAGTCTTGTCACCTGTTGCATATATTATAGGCGAATAATTATGTATATTCGTATACTTACGATCTCTGATCAAATAGGATCGTGATATTGTATCGGAAAATATAATATTATAGTGCAAATTGAAATAAATATATAGCCAAAACACACATAATTTATTATTTATTCAAAACTTGAGATTAATATAACTAATTTTACCCATTTTGACAAAAAAGATTTGAAATAATGCAACAACTATTCAATTTGTATTGACATTATATTGACATATAACTTTTAAAGGTTAGATCAGGTTAGGTTAGGTTAGTGGGGTGGGGCTAGCTAAGCATTTAATAAAGCCCTAGTGAAAGGAAACCACGATAAAAAAAAGCCTCTGGAAGGAAACCCGGTTAAAAAATCACTGATCCGGTCTTGTGCTTGGTTTTTTGGGGCCGGTAAGGTCAGCCAGGCCATCGCCGACGACAACAGCTCTCACCCAATCCCCCAAACCTGTGGAGTGGGGTCCAAGGCAGTGGGTGGGCTGGGCACACACAGTGAACTGGAGGGCGTCTCATCTCTAGAAAATAGAATGTTGTTCTTTTCTAAAGAAACCAAGAACCTGCATAAGCAAATGAAGGCATGGTGTCTGGAGCCGTGGTCTCTGTTGGACAGAGCGCTCAGACCAGTGATGAAGGCATGATGATTGCCTGGAAGACTGGAGGTAGGATTAATCTGTGTTGGGGTAAGAAGCCTGAAGCTGTCAGGCTTGTCGAGACTTCCGAATCGGTGGTCATTCGGGACCTTGAGTCCGAGACCACTGAGAAGGAAGTTCTCCAAGACTTATCAAAAGTTGTGAAATGTGAGATAAAGATCTTGAAGCTGGCCCATTCGTTTGGAGGTAGTAAGACGGCCGTAGGTTAGGTGAAGGTGAGTAGCCAGAACACCGTCTTACTTGGGAAAGCCAGGCATTTGGTAGTGGGCCTTGTCCGCTGTCGAGTGTCCGTCAGGATTCGGATTCCAAGATGTTACAAATGCCATGGGTATGGCCACATAGCTGCAGGATGCAGCAACAAAGATAGATCGAGCCTTTTCATGACGTGCGGAGCCCAAGGTCGCCAGGCAAGGGACTGCAGAGGTCCACCGAACTCCGTGCTGTGCAAAGATGAAGGCGTGGAGTCGTTCAATCACTTTATAGGCCCACAAGGGTATAAATATTGGGAGTTATGATTAGCCTGTTACAGATTAATAATAATCTATAGTTATTGACTGTTATTATTTGTTTATTATACTAAACTATTATTTTTATATACTATTATTTACACATATAATATAAGTATCGGTTTTCAGTTTTCATTTTGATCAATGTTTATATTTTCACATAAACATTGTGTGGTAAAAAAACAATACATGGAATTATCACATTCAAAAAGAGTACTTTTTATGTATAAAAATAATTAAGTAAAAAAATTATGCTTCTTCAATAAACAATTAAACACAATATAATCGTTACCTAATATTATGAATTAAATAATTTATAATTTATTTAATATTTATTATAATTAAACAATAAATACGTTGACCAAATTCATAAATAAATTATTATTGCATTAATAAACAAGTGGTTATAACTTAAAATAAAACTAACCTTGGAAATTGATTGTTAATACATAATATGTATAGAGTACTTATATTATTTAATTGAAGAAATAGATAATGGAAGGTAGGTTATTGTACAAAAAAGAGTTTAAAAAAAATATTTGCCACAAAACAAACTACCATACGTAAACTAATTATTTTAAGTACTTACCTATAAACTATTATGTTGACAATAAAGACTAAAAACAATATTTTTGTTTCAGAGTGGTCTGAAAGGGTTATTGCTTTTATAACTATTTGGGAACAGTATGCATTGTTATAGCAATATTGCTTCATTGGTATCGAAAACGTTAGGTTATAACTTTATACTAACAACTAAGTTAGTATAGGTACTTCACCTAGTATGGAACATAAACACTCGTAGACCTTTAAATCATAGATTTTTGAATTTTTGATAAAATTTGAAAAAATTTAATATCACAAGATTATTTATTTAGTGGCCATTAATACTAATGATCGAAAATTCAATGTGAGTTTTTTTTTACACGATGAACGTTATTATAATATAAGATTGATGATAAATTATTTTGATACACATAAACACTAATAAATTTATAGTAAATCATTGTTATTATTAAGTAGTTACTTAAATTAATCATTGTAAGGACATTTTTGATTTACTCGTTATATTTTTTAGTAAAACTAAATATTTAAATATTTGATAGATAAAACTTATTTTAGATTCTGAACGGAGTGATGAATGTATTGATATTACAATGTTGTGGGTGTGTATGTGTTTTTTTTCTTGTCTTCTTCATCACGTTTTATGGCAGTCAAAGTTCAGCGATCTTCTAGTGAGTGAAGTGAGCAATATCTGTCTATAAATAAAATTAATAACCGGAAAATAAATCTAATCGGAAATCGGCGAGATGTGTTTCTAGGAAGAACATGTGTGTGAGAACAGACGAACAGTCAACAGCCATATTAATATGATCAAAATTTTAAATAATTTTAAATTCAACATTAGTTTGGTTGTATATTAAATATTTAAATGAAATAAAAACATTGACAGTAAAAATATTAATAAAATGATAAATTATTTAAAATTTGCATCTAAAAGTATATAATGGATGAAATATGCCTTAAAACCAAAAACAAAATCAAAATATGCATTTATATGCAAAATAAAATTTCAAAACTAGCTTTGTTTCTTACTCTGCTATATTTCTTACTCTGTGATTATGCTAAACAAATATTATGAAAATGCTATAAGTCCTTTGCCCTAGACTAATATATAATGATAATAATGTTAAAAATAAAAATATTCGTGTATTACCTAATAATATTGTATAATAATTTCTAACCAAATCAAAATTCTCTATTTCTTTTAGCTCGTGTTTTGTCATTTATTTTCTAATGCATGCTTCTTTTTACACATTTTCTTTGTTCTTACATTTTTACTTGTGCATTTTATGTATGTTTCAGATTGAACTTGTAGTAATACATCAACGAAGTTATATATGTTAGGATGGCTAGTGCGTAGGACGACATGTTTAGTTTTGAATGAAAACTTTCACAGCTGTTAGTATAGTATGGTTGCAGCTAGCAGTAAACTGTTCCACCAAATATTCGAAAGGAACATATCGTCCGGTAAAATATAGTACATAATATGGTACATAGGTAATAGCTGGCTTATATAGGTACATAGGTAATGATAATTACTCGGGCCTCAACTCACCTACAGTTAAATATTGTCGGGCCGCAACTCACCCGTAGCCGGAAAAATGACGAATATTTATCAAAACAATGTAGGTATAGGTGTCAAACAGATGTATTGAATTAGATTTTTGACTTCAATCAAAATCGTTAAAGAATATCTACCGTGATTCATTATAATTGAATCTTTATCATTTTATCTCCTTAATTTTAAATTTTTCACATATTTTTAAGCTGGCAAAAAAGGCAATTGGCTTAAATTAATTAATTAAACAAACAAATGTTTTGTAATTTTTTTATTTTTTATACAACGATAGAAACATGGAACGAACTTATTATTTTACTATGCACTTATTGGTACATATTTACATATTTTTCTTATTTTTATTTTTGTTTTTGGTCGAACACCAGCAGCACAGTGACCTACCGACCTTAAGGAGTTGCCTCCCCAAGGCCGACAGGAGCGACCTGCGACGCACGCGTGGCAAATCTCCCGGCGCTGCTTCCGACAACTCCTCGACCGCCACCTCCATCGCTGCTGCCAGTCCGTCACCGTCAGATCTTGAGGCATAGTCGGCGACTTCCAAACAAGACGACAGTTTTTGATCGTCGACTTCTTTCGGAAGTGATTCCGAAACCATCGGTAATAATTGCCGAAACTCAGACGTCCTCCCCTTTATTGTGGTCGCATTATTACGGCTGCTCGATAACGGAGTTGGCCGTCTAAACACGTCTCGGCGAACGAAAGTCGGCATAATTACATTTAGCGATCGTCTTACGGAAGCCGATCGCATTGAGCTGTACAGCAGTTGGTCCAAAAAGTCCGGTCCGACCGAACGAATATTCCGTCGTATTGACGGTACCCTCAGCACACGCCTTTCGTTCGGCGCAACATTCACAACACTTCCGGACGTGGACGGCTGTTGAACATCGTCCGTCCGGAATTCTGCGATCGTAGTGTCGTCATTCGTATTCGTCTCTTCGAGTGGCTTTCTTTCTCCAATCGGGCTAGTCGAATGAACCTCGCTGCAGACAACGGTACTGACACCGCTCTGCAAACGGGACGTCGTCGGAAGATCATCCACATGATTGCATCCCGAACGCATCGGGATGCAAGGCGGTCCACGGCTATGCGCGGATCGCGTGACATCGGCCAGCGTTCCCAGGAATTCCAGTTCGGCCGATGTCAAAGTGATCGATAAACTGATTTCGATGTTCTCCATTATCGAACTGAAAAACTGTATTATAACGACTATTCGTCACGAGCTCAAAATCTGTTATGATAGATTGTATAGAACGCGTGTAGATACGAATATGTTATAATATACAAACGAAAGTATCATGACAACGAACGAAATACAGCATGATATTGTTCGAAATAGTTTTTATTATATTTATATAACAAATTTACTTCTTTAACCATGAAAACATAAAATAACCAAATAGTTAATAGGTATTTACAGTAACAAATGTTCTTTGAGTCAAAGAGTCTTAAAGTCTCATAGTCTCAAAATATCAACTTTATACAATTTTATAGTAGAACATGGGAATATGGTAATACTATGAGTATAAGTACAAATTGAATAGTGTTCTGAAAGAACGATTTTAATAAAAATAATGAATATGATTTAAATAAAATGTGTATAAGTAATTGTGTCATCTAAGATAACCAATAGATAAATGGCACAACAGTTTTCTAGATAAGACAATAGATGAGTTTTTTTTTTATCTAGATAGGTCTCAAAATTGCTACTGCACCGTTTTCAATATATGTTGTATAAATAGATTCCTTGAGAGTAGGACTTTAGTGGGTATTTATATATTTTTTTTTTTAAATCTCTATAGCTCACACGTGTATTTTATTCAGTTAACAAAAAAAAGAATATTCATCGTGAAACTAATTGTTGAGAACCAAAACGTAAGAGAAAGTGAAAGTATACGTAATAACTAATAACCAAAAGTATTTTTCTATAATTTATTTGGATAAAAAGTTAAATAAATGATACATTTTCCAATTAGAAGAAACAAAGTCGACCTTTCTTGAATAGAAAGACGTACAATATTTAGAAATAACATAATATATTATATTCACGTAACCCAAGCATTGAAATCTTATTTTAATCTTCTTTCCAGGCGGAAAAAATTGAATTTTGGTATAGTGCTGCAGGGTACCAATGGATTACTTAAAAATCATACATACAATATTATTACAATATAGTATGTTTTTGTTTCTGTAAATAAATAATTATTTTCTCGACATGGATATACTATACGCACTTACTTAGCTTAACATACAATACTCTACCATTCATAAGCAGAATAAAATGCCAATTTACAATAACGATATTTTTATTTGTCTATTTATTATAATATTATAAAATACAAAAACAGTTTGTCTATAATTATTCAAATATGCAACTGTGCAGGGGATACTTACTGGGTATTTCAAACATATTGCGTTGGACAGAATAAATGTTTGGTGTTAAACGCACGATGAGTCCTAATGTGGTTTTTCTATTATTTCATTGAGTTGCTCTGTTCAAGAAACATTAATATAAAATAATAGGTATTTATGGCTATTATAATAATATTATGTTAGCTGCCAGGCGTACACAAAACAACCTCCCCTCACATCAAGGTATTAGAAACCTCTTACAAAATACAAATATTGATATATCCGGAATAATCAGACATGAGTGTCCTTTCATTCCCCCGTGGATCATGGATATCAATTATATAAACACCACATTATCCTTACTCCCTAAAGCCGATACTTTACCCAGCGTCTACAGAAATGCATTTCTTTCAATCTTGGATAACCACCAAGAGCATACTAAGTTCTTCACCGACAGTTCTAAAACAAATTTGGGTGTGGGAGCCGCAGTGGTATACAACGAAACAAAACAAATGTTCAAGCTACCAGATTTCTGTTCAGTCTTTACAGCCGAAGCCACTGCGATTTCCCTAGCTCTCGATATCATATATGAAAATAGAACAAATAATGCCATAATCTTTAGCGACTCTCTCAGCACCTTAACCGGTATTGTAAATATTCATCAACCCAACAGTATATCCAGAAAAATTCACAATCAGATACACCTTCTCAAAACCAATGCACAGACCATCATTCTCTGTTGGGTACCTAGCCACGTCGGAATCCGAGGAAACGAATTGGCTGATACGTATGCCAAAGAAGCCATCTCCTCCCATCTTTCTCGCCAAATTTACACCTACACTCTTCAGGACCTAAAAACCTCCATCGACAATCACATCCTAACCCAATGGCAGATCTTGTGGTCAACACTCCACACCAAGCTTAATAAAATAAAACCTACAGTCTCCCCATGGCCACTCTTCCCATTACCTAGACGCCAGAAAGTAATTCTAAACAGAATACGGATAGGTCACACATGGGTGACCCATAAACACCTTATGAACAGATCGGAACCAGATATATGTCAAACTTGCGGTGAAACTTCCACGGCTGAACACTTAATATGCCACTGCCGTAAATTCGCCGACATCAGAACTATACTCAATATAGAAGATAACTTGGAAGAAGCCCTTAGTCCACAGCCAACCAACATAAAAAAAATAATTAATTATCTTAAATTAACCAAATTATACAACTTAATTTAACCTAGACATATTATTTATAATTCATCCATTTATCTATTTATTTATTTTTATTTATTTTTTACTTCCTTTTTTGAACTTTTGTATAATATTACTATGTAAATATTATTATTAATATCTCATATTTGTCTTAAAAAATATTAATGATTTTAGCCAATAACCTCTGTTGTTGCGGCTTAATAAAAAAAAAAAAATAATATTATAGTTAGTGAATACTGAATAGCGATATCATGAAACATACTAGATATTACTATATCGTTAATAATAATTATTGTCATATTATACGAATATTATAGATTTACCCAATTTAAAAGAACCTATCTGATTTCCAAATTCGTAATAATATCGATCACCATACACATACTTCATTCTGTAAAACATTTCTCCGACAACACATCTGAACGTATGGCTTAACATGGATCCGGGTTTTGGTTTTTCCACGAGACCAGCAACGTAAAAATCAATATCTTCCACATGTTCATAACATTTCGATAATGCATCAACGTTCTTCGTTTGGTGCGTTTTTCCATAAATAATTAATTCATTAACCATTAGGTTTCTATAAATGTATATATTTTTTACTTTGTAAATTGTTACAGCCACACATTCTGACAGCTGACAAGTAAGACTAACAAAATTGTTACTGTCTCCATTGTTAAACTCCAATAAATAAAGCGACGGCTACGACTTTTATAAGGTTTATACGTTTAGATTTCCATACTTCTATTGAGGTATGTATCAATTTGATTGTTGTATGATATAATGTTTATATAATTTACAGTTTACAATCAAACACAAATTACCCCGTTGCAATAACATGAAAATGTTAGTACAAACAACAAAATTGAAAGTTTTCAAAGTTATCGAGTTTACTCAGAAATACTATAAAACAGAAAGTCCTTGTTCGTGTATAACTCACGATTGTCTGTAAGATACCTCAACGCCTTAATTTATTAAACATATTATAAGTCTTACACGAGTATGAGACATCACGTGACACGTTTAAACTTTAGAGTTTACCTAGGTCTTACCCGACTTGTTATGCAAGGCAGTTTCAGTAAACGCTAGTCAATTAATTATTATCAAGAAAATAAAATTGTTTTTCGAACGAAACTATTATTAGGCAATTAAGTTAAAACGCCAAACTTCATTTACAATTTTAGTTAGTTAGTTACATAATAAGAGTTACATGACTCTAGCCTAGAGTTTAATATTAAATATAGAAAATTATAATATAAGTAATGAAAAAAGTTTTAACTCCCTACGATTAATATTCTTTAATAGATAAATCGCTATTTTTTTCGTTTAAATATTCAATTTCGTTATAAAAAAAATGGGGCTTAGTATATTGTATTTTCGATATTTTTTAAATGATGTAAATCTAATGTAAATCTAACTGTTGAAGAATGTTATGTATGCTTATCACCTAGAATTACATATTATTTTACCAAAACTTATAGAAAACAATGAAAAATATTCGACTAATTCAAATTCCTATAAATAATTTAAAATTAGTGCAAATATTTTGAAAATGCCGTTTGGAAATAATATTGTATTTGAATAACGGTCGAGTGTTTCGTGTTTAAACAGTTGTATTTTTTGAATAATAATAAACTAATAAAAATTATTTGAGGACAAAATATCGTTATTCTACTTTATTTGGAACGCGTTTTGTTTATCGTCTAGTAACGCAGACACATTGATAACGATAACATTTACGATTTGCATTCGTAATGAAGTTCCTGGATAGAGCGCACGATGTCCTTTTAAGTATTGTTACCTGTTGCTTATATTAAATAGGCGAGTAATTGCATGTACACTCGTGTACTTAATACATTGGACTGATAACATTGGACCGGAACATAAAATTAAAGTGCTAATATTGAGATAGTTAATAATATTATACAGTCAACAACACTCATCATAATTGTTATTTATTCATAACTTAAGACTATTGTAATTGAAATATTACTCGTTTTGACAAACAATAAATACATTAAATTATTATTCGTCTTTATTATGTATGCGGTCAGTTATGGGAAATAAAACGGTATGTTTCAAAATCAATTGACTTTACTCTATGTGTATTGTGTAGTGAACCCAATTAGTAGGGAATGCTGATCTTACCAATATAATATAAAATAATAAATTATACCATAGTATAATTTGTGATACTTAATGTAGGTATAGCGATATTGATTATAGGGTGAACGTAAAATGCCTGAATAACAGGAAATTTAGATCAAAGGTGAAAACAACAAGTTATTTCTACCGATCCACACAATAACGCAAGCTAACAATATTGAGGGGGTAAATATAGAATACATTATATTATCGCTCTATCATACATCATTGTCAGAACCGGCATAAACACGGGTAGAGCACCTACCATTATTGTTATTTGAGAAGATGGTAAACACTGCTCGATAGCGTAACGAGCTGACGACAGTTAGAAGATAGTCAGCGCTCGTCGGAAGTCTAACGAGCTTACGACAGTGCATCTACATAGTGATTGTTATACATTAAACTTTTAAGTAATAAAGTGTTTTGTTAGATTATTAAATAATTAAAAGTGTTTAATGATTACCTATCTCTCTCAACAATACGTCTCAAAACAACAAGAAGTGCTATGTGCTACGTCGTTTAAATAATTATTGTGGTACCGATCGTCGTGTCCTGTACAGCGATCACTACACAAATTTGGTGTCAGGTGTGGGGTCTGATATCGAATGAAATAAAATTGATTTTTCAATATATAAGTAATTCGAGACCCACTGATGAACTACGTTCAACGCAGTCAAGAGATTCGCGCCAAATTGTACAACGATTTGGTTTCTACGAGCAATCCAGCCGAAAAGGTCAGCTCAAGGGACGACGTCCACGGAACACAGTACTAGCCAGCAGAGCTTGTTCACGGAGTGCTTTCGGTGCGACCGAATGAGTCACTACGCAAATGAGTGTAGGACTTTTGAACAAAATATATTATAAAAAAAACGGAGATAAAAAAAATATAAATAGGGCAAATAAAATGTTGCAAATATTGTAAATTAGAAAATCATGACATCAGCGAGTGTCGGAAATTAAAAAATAGAACAAACACTGAGGGGGAGCCTTCAGGCAGTTCGGGCAGTTAATTTCAAACGGTTGGCGAGATAAAAAATAATGTACGCATAATTACGCCAATTAATGCTGAACATATTATATTGTGTAGGTCTAAAGACTGTACACCCCCAGTGAAGGTAAATTTTTAACAGATGGCGGCGCGGACATGAATATAATTAAATTATCAATATTAAACGAACAATTAGTAGTAAATAAGACGCGGAGAAACGTCATATTAAGGGAATAAGTGCTACTACTATTTTAACAATAGGTACTGTGGCAATAGACATTTTTATTAAAGTTAAAATGTTTAACGTAAGTAAAGTTCGATATGTATACGATGACTTTCCTATACTCGAAGCAGGCGTTTCGCAGGAAGCGTTTTTAAGCAGGAATCGCATTTTTAAAAAATAATAAAGCAGTGTTCGGAACGTTCACTAAAAAAATGAACTCGTTCACGTTCACGTTCAGTCCTTAAAAAAGGAACTCGTTCACGTTCACGTTCGTGTTTTTTTAAAACGAACGCGTTCACGTTCACGTTCTTTCAAAAAAATAAATGCAATTTCACGTGATTAATTTTTTTTATTCTTTATTCAAATTAAATATATCATAGGAATTAAAATGGAAAATATTAACATATTTTATAAATATATTTATTAAATGGTAAATAAATTGAACGTTTTAAAAATCGATCAAGTTCGTTAAAAATATAAACGTCGTTCACATCCACGTTCTATTTTAATAAAACGAGTGACGTTCATGTATCGTTCACTATATATATGAACGTGAACGCGTGAACGTGCGTTCATGAACGACGTTCTTTCCAAATACTGTAATAAAGTTATGACAGACTGGGACGAGGGAATTTTAATCATACCCGAACCAATCGACGAGAACAAAATCGAGAATATTATAATACCAGCTCGCAGTGACTGTGTATTACTACAGGTCAGAGCCGACGAGATAAGTAACTATTCATATATTGTGACTATTAAGAAACGTAATGTAATAATAGCGAATAGTTTAAGCCCGGTGCAAATCAACGAAATTATAAGACGTAACATAATTAATATTATATCGGAACAATCGTTTATTATCGATGGATTTTAACTACGAGTAATTTAAAACGGGAACCATAATATACGGAGAATATTATATTCATAATTAATGAGAATGATACAGTAACCCGGTAGGAGTCACCTGGGTCGGATAAAATTATTAAACAATTCAATAAAAACTGATCACGACGAGGAAAAACGAAAAATCGTATAGGTTATTGGTAATGAATATTCCGACATATATGTTATACATAGAGCAGTTGTTGACAGCAACATACGTTGTCACGCATAAAATTAATACACCACAGAAGCTATAAAATATATCTTTCCACATCGAAGACCACATAAGGTAGTGGCGTGCGCCAATCTAATTAAAAAGAAAGAAAGTAATAAAAATTGTACTACGATAGGAATTTACAGGTGATTAAAATACAAATATGGGGCAAAGTCCTAATTATTAAAGACCGTAACAAACGAAATACTTTAAGTAGGAATTGGACAGGTCCATATTATGAATATACTAGAAATACATGATAACGAAAACATTACCACTGATAGAGGTCGAAAGGGTTATCGAATTCATATTAATAATATTTAATTATTCTACGAGACCGAGCTATAAAAAACAATAGGAAATATAAATATGAAAACAAATGGTAATAGCTTAATAACACGATGTATAGCGATATATTTATCCAATAATTAACGGTATTCAATTAATGAGTTTATCGAATATACGTTGAAATTATAAATTTATTTACACATTTTTCGAACAATAGACGATATTGTCATTATTATTGTTGAATGTAAACAACACACCCTGTATTATGTAGATTATAAGCAAATTATTCACACTGTAGTACAGCGTAGACGCTGAATAGGCATTTTATATTACTATACCATATTCGTTCTATGTAGCCTGTAGGACAATTAGTCAATTAGTCGAAAATGTATTATTATATTATCACTTTACGTGGTGTACCACGGTAACTATTAAATTGTTGTCTATAACTGTGGTATCCGTGGTGACAGATTTACACCAAACGGGGGAATGTGAGGAGATTTGGATGTTAGACAAGACGACACTTAGTTATACCGAGTTATACATACAAAGAAAATATGTTTTATTTTTGAGATGTCTGATATTGGTTCTTGGCTTAGAGTAAAATTTGGTTTCAACAACAAGATATCTGTTGCTTACCAACTCCATTTTTTTTTAACTCTGCCCCTTGTAACTCGTTATTTTTGTTGAAGTAGCACAATTTTTTTATAGTAGTAGGTTATGCTGTATGCTATTCCTGATTTCAAAAGAATACAATATAAAAGTGTAATACCGATATTATTATTTTCTTTTATTGTGCTGGTCATCGGTTTTATTAATTAAAATGAGTAACGAGGAGATATAATATTTCACATTGGTTAAATTTTAAAATCAGATACATACAACTATATACAAGAAGTGATTGATTTTCGGTGTTGTCATAATTTTTTGAAAAATATCATATTTTTTAAAAACCCAATGTTTACATACATCATACTTTTTTTACATTAATACATTAATGGATAATGGCTTACAGTTAAATATTACTTTGTTGTTTAATCAACAATAATTATACTGTTTAATAAATATATTATTTGGATATCTAGTACTGTTAGTAAGGTGAGTAATATAATAGTATTGTAATCAACTGTATTTTAATTAATTATGTTCGATTCTGGCTTCATCACTGTCCTCCAGCGTGTTACCAATTTGCCATGGTCGTTTTACAATCCAATTTAATTACGTTATCTATTATATGTCTCAGATCATCCCCCTCTTTTATTATTATTTAGAAAATTATTTAATTTATATATTTTAAAATATGTATTATACTATGTGAAAAAAATATTGATTTATAGTTTATTATATTCTCTTTTGTTTTGTATAGAGTTTGACGAATAAAATATATAATTTTTAATTTTTTTTTTTTATGAACTCAATGGTTATATGAATTAAAAAATATGCGATTATGGCAACTATGGTTTACATGACATACTCATCATTTCATACAGTTGTTTTGCACTACTATTAAATTGGTTTAAATTTATGTCCGATGTTTCCAATCGAGGAATGTCAAATTGCAAGCAGTTATTTCGGACAGTTGTGATATTATCGACTGCGTGTTGTATATTTTTAAACGCTGGTAAATAGATATTTTTTATATTGTCGGTTTTTGTGTTTGTATTATTGTGGGGTAGGACGCATTTGGTTTTTAACGCTGATCCTATACATTCTCAGTCAATAAATATTAGGCCAGTGCTTGTTAGTTCATGTTTATATATGTTTGTTTGGGACAAAATTTTATAGTTGTGATGTGTGGTCGGTTTACCCAGTAAATCCACGTGATTTCGTATCGTAATTTTATGAAAGTTATACGCAAACGTTTATACGTGGAACAACGGGATGCCACGGGACTAGTTCGGCACTTGACGTATGTCTAGCAGGCCGAACAATTATTTCTAATAAATTTTGTTCACAAATCAAAATAGTTATACCTGATACCTATATATTGTTTTGTTGGGAGTCCGTGATATTTCAGAATGAATGAAAGATGCGTCTGGGATATAATAATATATGTATAAGTATATAAAACTATACGTAATATTATAACTATAAAAATATGAAAACTGAAATGATGTTTTGCATCATTATACAATCATAATCACAAAATTGTATTATTTTTCGAAATTATAAACCAATTAAAACTTTGATTTTAACAAATATAAAAAAAAAAATATAGGTCTAGTAAATTGTCTTTAGAAATATAGGCTGACCGACCGTCTCCATTTGGATTATTTGTAACCCCGTGGGCCGTGGAGGTATCCTCCAAGTATTTATTATTTTGTACTCCTGGTCTATGATATAGGTACCTAAGCTAATCTGTATAATTTATAACTCCGGAAATATGGTTTTTGACATCAATTTTTTATTCAAAAAGTTAAACCTTTATTTAAAACTTAACAATTATTTCTTCATAAATGTTTCAATATAGATACTTTTGGTTTACAAGTCATCTTTATCATGTTTCTTTTAAAACAGATTTTCGAATTAGGTTTTAAAATACGTTTGATTAATTATGTTACCGCACTAAAAAATAAATCACAATATAATAGTTTACGTAATGGATTATAATTTTTTAATATATTCATAATAGTTTAACAATAATTTCATTAAATTATATTGCATTCAAAAACAAGTGGTTAACATTTAAATTGAAACTAACCCCGAAAATCGATAGTCAATATATAATAATATCAAATATTTATAGAGTACTTATATTATTACATCGAAGAAAAATAATAATGGAAGGTAGATTATTGTACAAAAAAAGAGTTCTTAATAACAATTCAGCATTAAACAAAATACTATTATGTGCGAACATTATTTTAAGTACATACCTTTAACATTTCTGTCGAAAATAATGTCTAAAAATAATATTTTTGTTTCAGAGTGGCCTGAGAGAGGTATTGCTTTTATAACTATTTAGGAACTGTATGTATTATTGTAGTAATATTGCTTCATGTGGTCTATAGAGATATTAGTTACTATAGGTAACGGTTTGGAAACTGTATACAATATTATTGCAATATCGCTTAATTATATTGTACTGAGTTAATATACTTCGCCAAGTAAAAAACAAGAAACACGTAGAACTTAAAATCGTCACGTTTTGAGTTTTCGATATAGTTTAAAAAATAAATACAAATAGAAATCGCAAAATTATGTTTTTATAGTGGTCGTCAATACTGACGATCGAACATTCAACTCGAGTTATTTTTCCCACACATCAACGCTATATGTAAGATTGATGATCAAATATTTTGTTACACATAAATACTAATAATATAAGCAATTGTTATTATTAAATACGTACTTAAATCAATCATTTTAAGAACAATTTGGATATACTCATCTTATTTGTTAGTAAAAAACTAAAAAGTAACTTAAAATAGAATGTTTCAATCTAAGATATTTAAGCATTTCAAATCAGATTATACACATACTTGTTAAAGGGCAATATAATATAATTAATAATAATGTTACTTATTAATTTATCAATTCGATATTAATCAATGTACATTTTTAAACGGCCTGGCAAAATACTTTCAAACAATTAAGACCTATTTAAGAAACCGAATTTAACTATTAACCCTTAAAAACGTATCGACTGTTATCATTAAATTATGACCGACTGCCTGGAGCGAATTGAGTACCAACAACTGGCCTTTATCGATTTGTTCGTCGGTAGCGTACAGTCCGAGTATCACTTTCGGTCGAGCGATGACTTCCGACGTAAACATCGAAGTCATTTGAGTCAGCGTTTTGGTGTCCATCTGTGACATATTGAAATATGAGCAAAAAAAAAAAAAATGATATTAACTAAAATATGTAACTGAACGGCACGAGACTTACAGAGAATCGCGTGCCGCAAAACACCACAGCGTTGTCGTCTGTACCGATTAACGTGTACGTCGGTCCACAGTCGATAATCTGAGAAGTATATTACATAATGTTTTGATGGATGTCTTTTGAATAACAATTAAAATAGTATATAATTACTTGCGCTTTGCTGTAACCGGGCAGCTGGAGTAGATTGGGTTTGTTTTGAGACACGTGCAGTTTCCCTCGTTGGGAGTAAATGTTACTTCCCCAGATGACCACATGACCTTGCGCGGTTATAGCGGCGCTGTGACACTCGCCAAAACACACACAAGTCACTCGTAATCCCTCTAAGAATTTCACTTTGGTAAATAAACTCTCGAACGTCACTTCTTTAAACTGAAAAAAATTAAATTTAACCGTACAATTCAAATTCAATGTAGGCACATCCGAATAATACACAAATGTCGTTTCCATATCACGGTCTTGAGTTTATTTCTTTCTTAAACCACTGTAATACCAAACTAAATTTCATGTTACCGTTATATCCATACTGGTATGTGGTGTGTACGCTAGTCGACGGAGTCAACAAATCGATATTGTCAAATTTCCATAAAAAGTTTAAAAAATAATTAACTCAAATATTATTAAACGTTATTACTTTGAGTTTAAACAAAGACGGCCGGTTCAGACCAAGCTTATTGCATTTATTGAGTCCGCACGCGTAAACGTTTTGACAGTCCGTAATTATGGCCGTACACTCGGGACCGCATTGGATCGATTCGATTTTCTCTTCTAGATGCCAATTGACCAAAATCGGAAAACAGCTATAAACACGACAAACGGAAATAATTAACAGTCGGTGTGTTCGACACGGGGAAAACGTAGCACTTGCCAGTCTTGTAAATTTCCCAAACCCAGTTGCCCGTGATTTCCACGACCCCACGTGTAAAGTTGACCTTCGTTCGTCAATGCCGCGACGTGATGGTTGCCGCAAGAAATTTTCACCACGTCTACTTTGAGTAAAAAGTCTGTATAATAGGGCACAGAACGAATTGTTATTGGTTTTCACGATGGCGGTTTTTCGGAGCTGCCGTTTTTTTCTCGATAGTTATAAAATATTACTCTTATACTGATTATAACGAGCAAACGTTGTAACCTACCTATAAGTTTTGGTCTGGAAACGCTATTCCAATCGCCGTGGCCGAGAGCACCGTATTTACCGTCACCGGTAGTCATTACCAGACCCGTGCTGCTAACGAAAACACTAAAGTTTTGCCCCGCTCCGACTCTACGAAATGAAATGAAATTTTAAGGCATACAACGATGATATATTCTTGGTTTAAAAATAATTTGTCGTATCATCTAACTGGGTAATGTGTTTGTCCAGTAACGGGACGACGCATTGCGGATCGTTTTTCCACGGCGTTTCTTCGCCATGACCCAACTGCCCGTGTTTGTCTTCGCCCCAAGTGAAAATCGAGTAATCTACGAACAGAAATCGGTAATCATGTCATATTGTATAAGAGTGTAAACATAATATAGGTATTAAAGTATAAAAAAAAATGATTGTTAGATTATAAAATATTATGTGATATGATTTACCACTCGTAAGAGCGACGAAATGTGTCTGACTCACTGCAAGCTGTACGATTTGCACCCTAAACGGCAATTGAACAGGTGTCAAATTGGTCGGAGAAGAGAATTGATATACTACAGATCTGTTTTTTATAATAAAAAATATTTTTTTAAGAAAAACCCCGAGTATAATAATATACAATGTTTATTATACATAAAAAACAATAAATAATAATTATGTCTCTATATAATATTATAGTAACCTGTTTAGTAAATCGTCGTTACTCGATTCGAGTTCACTGCGTTCTTGAACCAAATTAGAATCGGCTATAAAATCAATGAGATCGGGCACTGTTTCGACCAAATAATTAGCATCGGGTCTTCGGAGTGGGTCTTTCTGCAGTAAATCGTTCACTAGTTTTTTTAAATTTAACGAATAACACAATGGTATTGGTGCAAAATTTTCCTGAAAAAATTAAAAAATTATATTATCCTATGAAAATAATATTTTACTATTTTTGTGTATACTTTTGTTATAAAATGAATCAGTGCTGGTAGATTGGAAGCATCAAAGGTGCGCTGAAGACTCGTCATCTCATACAATATACAACCCAATGCCCAAATATCTGATTTCTGATCATATTGTTTACCCTCGCACTATATATAAATAAATAAAATATAATACATTCAAAAGGGAATTGTATTTAGAAACTAAAAACTTACCATTTCCGGACTTATGTAGTATGGTGTTCCGACCACCGTTAACGCTTGTAATTTCGTAGTCATTATTTTTGAAATGCCGAAATCTCCCAACTTCACTTTACGTTTTTTTGTCAGAAAAACATTTGTTGTCTTTAAATCTCTAAAAAAAAAATATATTTTGCACATAAACATAAATAATTGTTTAATTTTTTTGAAATACAAATAATTTGAACGATTATATCTTTCAAAATATACTTGATAGTAGACAATCTTTATTTTTAAAACATCCGATTAATATAATGTTATTATGAGCGTATTACCTGTGTAAAATATTACGTTGATGAATGCATTGAATCGCTTCAGACATCTGTAAGAACATTTCTAAAATTTGTCTTTCGGGTAATAAATTGTTGTTACGACCGATCAAATACTCTGCCAGAGTACCGCCATCCGCATATTCCATTTCGATCATGAGAACACCGTCCATTTCAAAACTCCCGTAGTAACTGTTGAAATCAAAAAAAAAAAAAATGTATAGAAATTCAATTCAATTCAAAACTATTGACCCAACCTTATTATATACGGATGGCTGAGTAACGATAAGACTTTGGCTTCGTTCAGAGCAAGCTGTCTCTCCTGCGCAGTCATATCTAACATGTTGATCTGTTTGATGACCACCAAATTGTTTTTATTCGTGTTTCGGTACAAAGTCGCCACCCCAAATGCTCCTATATATATTAATTTATCGAATACAATAATAATTGCTATCGGAATTCGAATAAATCGTATACACGTTCTAAAACGTTTACGCGTATAATTATGAAATGCTCAAATGTTTCTTCGCTCACCTTTGCCGACAGTTCGAATTCGCTGATATCCGTCTAAAGCGGTCTTGGTGGGTCGTGTGTCGGCTGAACTAAAATATAATTCACCGTTATATTCGTCTCCCATCAGATCGGCCCAAATGCCCACTTCGCACTAAAACACGTTTCCGTGCAGAATACGCGGGATAAACGATGAGATACAAAATAATAATTGAAATAAAAATACCTGAGTCAAATGTCGGAGAGCCAAGCACAGTTGGTATTTTACACAACTCGAAGCCAAACGACTGTTGAAAAAGTCCAGTCTCGACGATCCGCGATGACAATAATCTGACAACGACTTCAGAAAATAACTTATATCTGGATCGTCGATCAAACTATCGCCATTCAGAACCTTAAATCGCACACGGACTGGGTATCATTATTTGAATTAATATTATTAATCACTTAAATCTTATAAATCTATTTATTAACTTTATGACAGTTAGTTTATGGTTCCAATATCATTGTTTATACCTGGACTATATTATTAAAACATTTTAATTTGATCAATAATCCATTATAAAACTATAGGATTGAAAACATTTAAAATAAGCTAGTTCGTTAAAAACGACGTATTATTAGTAGCATATATTATAATCGTGGTCATGTACTTTTTCGTTTGTAGAACAAATATAGAATTGTGTTTCATCTGAATGCACGAGAATAGCGATGCTTTTCACTTTTCGATGTTGCATTTTGTCGTCTACTTTGGCTGTGAAAACAAACAAAAATATTATCTAAAATACTTTGGGCATGGTATTTATTTTTGGCACGTTAGATTCGATAAAAAAAAACCGCTCGGAAGTCACAATAAAGACGACAACGGCGTTCTGCGTAATTATTATTTTAATCGGTCTATAGTATTATATTATTATGTAGATATTATTATGTACGCACAAATGATGTCGTCCAGCGACGACGTATCGTAGTTGTACCTCACGACGAACACGCCGGGCAAGGTATTTTTCACCGCCGTCGTGAATTCTGGCGCTCGGTTGGACACTATCAATAACCGATTGGATTTGACACCGTAGTAGAGATTGTAGTCCATCGTCGTCGCGATAACAGTGTTGTGATATTCTATATCGTATATTTTGTAAATATAAGGACGCCGCACACGCAAAAACTGTTGGGGATTCCGGCGATTCCGACCGACTGAACGGTGTTTTTGAACCCGCGCGGTTTATATAGTATATAATATACGATCTCTCATTGTGTGTTGCCGTAAACGTTACTAAGGTAACTGATTGAAAAAAAAAATAATAATAATAATAATAACACGCACGACCCTTGCCGGGGATTGAAACCTTTTCGAACGGTGTGTCCTAAATTTAAATTAAAAAAAGAAAATAATAATGGAAAAAAAAACGGACGGGTCATCGCGGTTATCGTAGAATATCGATTAGGTCTATAATGTTATTATATTATGGTCATGTCACCGATTCTAGCTAGACCGTATGAATATACGCCATAAAGGTACAAATTTCCGACAAGAGGGGGGGGGGGTAGAGTCGATAACTATATAATGTCGAAAAACTATTATTATCCCGACCGACGGAATTTGATTTGGGTATTTGTGATCGGAGGCGAGTGATAGGTTTCGACTTTCGGCCATATAAGACACGCGCTGGACATTTTGTCCATCGCCGTAAACTAAAACTATTACCGTTGTCTTGCGATGTAAGTGATACATTTCAGTTATTTATTTTTTTATTGGATGTGCAATTCTATTTCTATAAATGTTTTCTTACAAAAAGTATGATAAAATACGGCGATCGTACGTATAGGAATCCACAGTGCATTCGGGTTTTCAAGTATAATAAGAAGATACGATATACTATACAAACTTGAATATAGAGTATGCTTAGTCAAACAATCATGGCATAAATAAATAAAATGTAAAAAAGTAATGGTTAAATGTTCAGAAATAACGAGTTGTTGTTCAAATAATCAAATTATTGCTGAGAACTGTCAAATTCGTCTATGGCGCGTACAAGTTGACATGGGAGTTCATGTAATTGTCGCGTAGTTCTTAGCATTTTTGATTGAAATATTATATGATTTATATTAAATAGTTATTATTGAGATTTTTGTCATACCTACGCAGTGATGTGGCTCTTAAAATATTCCTAGAGGAACGTTCCGGGAAACAAGGACTATTTGAATATTTTGGAGAAATTCCTCCGTTGCTTGGGAATATTCACTCGAAAAAAAAAGTTAATTTATTCCAATTATTTACGGTACTTCTTATTGGATAAATTGTATTTTATTTCATGACAATATTTAAAATCTAATATTGATTACACCGACGATTGATATATTTTTAACGAGCAGCTTGAAAAATAGACTTGTAAAATATATTTTTGGAATCACCGAAATCCTATTATTATTGTGCAAAGCGTATTTGTTATCCGAATAATTTATAACTTTACGTAAAATAATTATATTTTGAAACATATAAACAATATTATATATAAAATTTGTAATTTTCAGTTATTTTCGCCGGGGACTTCGCACATCACTATAATAAATTATGCCCGAGTCATATCGAAAACGTCGATTTAAAAACAATGTATGAAAGAAAATCTATTTTAAATAAGCGATCTTTCGTATAATGACAAAGTATAATTATTGATTTTAAATCCACACAGTTATTTTATACAGTTTTATATTATTTTATATAGGTAGCTGACCCTTGAATGCTTTGCCGCTATTGATAGATTCCGTTATATATTTATTAAGCCGAATTGCCCGGGCTAATGGGAGTCTATAATATACTTAATTGCGAGTTTATGACAATTTTAAATATTTCATTCGAAATAGCTGTACGCCGCGTGCGTTACTATACGCCTACTCCCCTGCTCGTGGCCGCAATATTTTAAACTGTAAACGTTAATAATAATTGTATTTTATTCTGTTTTTTTATATGTATTTTATTTTTGTTTTATTTTTTTGCACACGAAATGCCAACATACATAATATTATTATAGAACACATTTATACAGCTGGTATGGAATAATATTATTAAATGTTACGTGCACTATAATTCGCAAGTCGATAAGTCACGAACAGACAAACGTTAATTTTCATACAATAGATTTGAGATAATGAAACTATATTGAACGGTTTGAGTAAACAAAACAAAAAAACAAACCATGTTTCTAAGGCTATAAAAAAAAAAAAACATTTTTTTCAATTTTTAGAATTTAGGCAGCGTGTCTATAATATTTTAGTACACATAAATTATACTAAAACTAAAAATTATATTTTTAAATTATTTAGCCTACGTTACGTGCTTTCGTATTTATTAGCTATTTTCGGCTACGTACTCGACTAGATTACTCTATCGTTTTTCGTTTTTCCGTCATATAATTTTATATCTCAGTGAAACCGTCAAAATTGGTTTTATGCGTTTTTTAGCCGATCTTGGACAAACGACTGTCAGACAGCCAAATGCTCGTCTGCGCACGTTTCGTGCGATATTGAGTTTAATCGTGTTTGATCACTGTTAAATAATTTGAATATTTTGCATTTATGATACGCAAGATAAATAATAATAAAAATGAGATCGTAAATAGTTGCAAAATAATACATTTTTCAAAGTTGTGTGATAATCGACGAATAATTCAGTTATGTTTTCAAAATGCACGAGTGAGTCAACATTTAGGGGAATTCAGGGATGAGAGTTAGCCTATGTTACTCGCCTTTATATGTTAATTTAACTAAGAATAAATATCATCAAGATATGTTGAGCCGTCGAGGAGTCCATAATAAGTCACAAACAGAAAGACATTCACTTTTATATTTTAGATTTGCAACCATAGCTCATAATTTGTACAACTGTTGTGCACTTACCTAAGCCTAGAAAGCTATAATGCCTTAAGTGTCAGCAGACGTAGTCTTAAACGGTTTTGTATGAATGTATAATTCATAAGCGAACAATATTGTATCATCAACAACAAACAAATAATAAATAACAACAAGTGAATTTATTTAAAATGTATTTAATATAATTTATTAGTTCATCTATGGACTTAAAATAAAATATATGCCAATGAATAACATTTATTAGTAATGAGACAATAACGTATTATTATTTAAATCGAAAAAAAAAATATATATATAAAAGTGCATACGCTCTCTCGTGTTAAGAGTAGGAAGTTAAAGAATAATAATATGCTAAAAGAGATCCAGATGGCGTGCATAATGCTATTAAATGCACGATATCATATTGTACTTACCTATCTAAAATAATATTTTTAGCCATAGTATATTAGATTCTGAATAAAGATATGAATATATTGTTTCTACAACGATGGTTTTATGCTGATTATTACATTTTTCTTTCGAACCCTTCTCTGGTACACTGAATACTTGAAAAGTTTTATGATCCAATATTGTATAGTGTATAGATAGAAAATCGAGACTAGATGTAACCTAAAGTAGATAATTTTTCATAATAGTTTCTCTAAGCGTAAAGAAAATATATACCGAACCAAATTTCTGTTCACTTATCAGTGGAAAAACCGGATAAATAAATATTATTATATAATATATTAAGATAACCGAAATATTATCATAAGGCTGAAATAAACAGGAAATAATAGGTATAAGAACGTCAATAGCTAAGGTAGGTACATTCAAATGTTTAAAGGCCGCAGAAGTAAGTTTCATAAAGATAAAATAATAGCTCACGATTTTATGGTTTAGATATTTATTTAATTCATCCAATACAATTATCGACGATAATTTAATATAATTACTGTTGACTCGTTATATAATATAATATATGCATTTTCTCATGTCGAGAATAGTTTGTTCGACAGTTAAAACGTTACTTTTCCAAATAAAACAAAATTATATCCAATTACTGAGTTATCTCGAAATGTCATCAGTCTTATTATTTGATTAAAAATGATTGATACCTTTTTAATTTAAAAACTAAGACTAACAATTAAAATATGTCAAACCCATAAAGACGTGGGATTTATTTACAATGTGCGAGCTGTTATAATAAGTTCCAGTGGGCGTAACATCTTTTGTTTGTTTGGAATTCATACAATTTTAGTCTACATTTTGTATAGAGGTATAATAATTATTAAAAAGTATAATGGTCGTAAACACTTAAAAATAGATTTTTTAATTTCATAAAAAATATTGACATCCACCGGGCACCATAGTTGTATAACTTTTTATTTATCCACTGCAATAGTGGTACCACGCACAGGATTTAGTTTCGGGTGAGATAATCATCAAAGAGTGGTGGCCATCTCGAGTGTTTGTTTACTCGGTCTAGTTTTAAGCTAGGCAATGTCTTAGAAAATATATAAACATAAATATTTATTAGCGGTGACAAGATTAAAATATAATAATTTTCAATAAATTATGGGAGTAGATTAATAATTACTACTGTTTTCTTATGGTTTTTCTGAGCCTGTACAGTAGGTAGGTATATTATATCATTAACGAAGTTTGGATCCACAGTGGATTGGTAGTCTGACTTTTACGATGTCCTTGACAAGTCTGTTAAGACTTTTGGAGGCAGTTAAAAAATGCTCTTGTAATATTTTTTCGAACGTGATTGAATTATAGTTTTTTTTTTTTACTCCATAAATTAATGAACTAATAGTTTGACATCGTCTTCGGTTTTATATAGAGTAATGTCTGACGACATATTTTGGAATAAAATCTCGTACAAGCGCCCCTCGTGCCAGTATAATAGTGCGTAGTAACAACGAACACGATTTGTGCGTTTTTTTTTTTAATATATTATTATAACACGTTCGTCCGAAGACTAGTATAGTATGTAGGCGTTCTAAAACGTCATTATTTATCCAGTCACCCAAATTCTATTTCGCGAGTAGACCGCGATAATTAATGGCGTAGATTGACACCACGACCACGCGAGTTTCTGAAGGTAATACATAATAGCTGGGTGTCCAATAAGCAATAACTGCCAGCGGGTCTCTGAAAATGTATAAACGCGTACTACGTGTCAATTTATTTTCGAAGATCGACTCGAGTTCGAGCCAAAACGCGACACTCGCGCCGAATCGAAACGAGATAGGCATAGCGGAAATATTATTATTTCCGATACGAATTTGTCACAAGAGTAACGATTTTTCAACAACTGTCCGTTGTAACGTAATAGTCATGTAAACAGAAACTTTCATCGAGGTAGTATTAATTCAGATAGAAAACATAAAATGTCAAAAAGAAATTGAAATGACTGCCATTGTAAAATCACTGCGTGTGTCGGGGTTGGATCCACTCTGTCGTGTTTATTTTCCTCGGTGTCACATAAATATTTAATATTTCCTTCGCAAATCTGCTCTCGACGTCACGGTTTGTTCTATATTTTGAAATTTCCGTTCTACAACGTAAAACGAATATATTAATATGTATATAGCTTACACGCGGTAATATACTTTAACGGTATGTAATTTATATATTATAACTCATGACGAGCGCACTTTTGATATTTTTTCTCGACGAAAAATGTCTAGTGATGATTAACATAAATAATAATACTATATAACGCGTTTTCAATATATTATCAGGTACAATAGACGATAAACCAAAAAAAAAAAAAAAACATTGACAATTTTCGAATAATACCAGAGCTGTTATTCGTTCCAGGTATTTCACGAACCTCGATACTAGATAATTATAAGTTATTTATAACTGTGCGGCGACTATGCGAACACTGAATTATTATTATATTAATGGTTATTGGAATTTTACTATTATAGTCTGTTCGCGTAAATCAAAGCGCATTAATACACAACAACTATTGTGTTATAATAATACAGTTTACCGAATAATGATGTATGGTTGGAGGTTGATAATTTGCTTTATACAGAGATACATATAATATTATGACAGCAGTAGTTTGTTTAATTATAGCTTCATAAACCTCAACGATGATAAAATATTATAATATATTATAATATACGTACGATACGTATTCTTACATTCCATTACTCAAAATCAGTCCAACATCTATACAGCTTTTGTAGAAATAAAACTTTCAAAAGTAATTATTATATTTATTCTGATTAATTACATTTTAAATATATTTTTTTTTACCAGCACTTATAATTTTACAATTTTACTTTGATAATTTAATAACCATTAGTTCGTATACTTTTCCCCGTCATAATCTTTTATTAAAGTACCTCTAAATATGACTTGGACTTTTGAACATGAAATTAAAAATGTCTGATAAATAATATTTATTCAGGTGTAAACTATAAAATGTATAAATATATATTATGATATAATATAGTTCAAGTATATCCGTTTAGTTAAATATATAAAAAAAAACATTAAACTTTGTCCTTGAAATGTAGTTATCGCCAGTGAGATATATTATCAACATGTAAATTGTATAATTAAAAATGAAAACAGAAAATTAGCATTTCTTTAATAATATGTCTCTTTTGACATATTTAATATAATATAAAAACCAAAAAAATCACTTCTGCTACTAAGTATGTTTCGAGTATAATCAGATTATAGTCATTGAGTGTAAGGCGTTGAATGGATGTGTCGACTTTGAATATTAAATGATAAATTGTTTTATCTATATACTATTTCAGGCGGAGGAGACGGATCAAGACAAAGATCAAAATCTATTGCTAATATATGTATATAATATATTTTTAATTGTTATGAGCATAGTTTTCATAATTCCACAAGTGAACTTAATTTTATCAAACTCATCGTACGTTACTTATAAGTCAGTAGGCACCGCAACAAGTCACTCTTAGAATGGCGTGAATCGGATCATTGCACGGACCGGTTAAAATTAGTGTGAGTATTTTGAAATTGTTTTCCTTAACTACTACGTATGTGATTTTTATATTTGGAAATGGCTACAAAAACAACATATTATAGAAGGAAGCTTGTATTGATTTTTCGGGGTTTATTTTTACCGAGAAACTAAGCATTAATCGAAAAAAAACGAAAATAAGTCGTTTGCACCGCCCCTCGAACGCTGCTACAACCAATTACGTCGGTTATCACTATCCAATCAATAATCTCAAACGTGATGATTATCGGACGGTAGTAACGGTCGAATGTCGACGTGTACACGAGAAACGCTGTCGGCGATTTCGTATTAAAAACCACAACCACTGACGGACGGCACTACGCGCATTGTGCAGCTGGTCGTGTATAGGATATTATGCGGTCACCGACAACACGATTCCCTCGTACGGCAAACGATAAACGGATATTACCAGGTGGATATTATCATGTATGATGATATGGGTCTAGCCGCAGAATAAATTAATCGTAATAGAGCCTTCTGGACGCAAGCAAAATTTGAATCTCGAAATCGTATGTTTAACGTTTAAGCCCGATCGGTTATAACAATATTAATACGAAGAGAACTCAATAGTTGTTATGTCTTAATGTGTACATTTTACAGGATGTCACTCGAAATACCATTATCGCGCGGAACTGCAGTTTGTCGTGTTCGTGGAATGAACAATGTGAATGTATCGATCAAATAAAACAAACAGCGCGTTACACGTCGTAGGCTTTTTGTTTTTAGAAAACCTTTTCAGGCGAGTTAACGGAGATTTAGGTTAGAAAATAAATCGCCAAAATTAATGAAAACGAACAGCGAAAAAATCACGAACAAATAGAGAAAATAAAAGGTGAATACACGAGCGTATGTTAATTAATACGTGTATAATTAAGCGTAAACAAATGTTTGTTAGGAAATTCCTGTTATGGTACGCATTTAACGTGCAAAAAAATTCGTATGTCGAGTATTACATTTAAAGGCGCCACACGTCATATTTGATGTGTGGAATCAACAAAAATAAAGTGCAATTAATAATGTCAATTAAATTATTAGATATATTATAGATATATGGATATTTATAATTATTTCAAATAATTAAAATATCAAATTTGTAATAACAAATAAATGTATATTGTGTACAATAATATGTTGTTGCATATTCAAGTTTACAGAACGGTTTTCAATACGAGAGTTAAAAACAAATCGTCATTACCTAAAAAAAAAAATAAAAAATAAAAAAATACTAGGAATTTATTTTTCTAAAAGGATAAAAAGTATGACACGTTTGTGAGATACAACACTGAAAACTGCAATTTGTTAAATTTTCACGTGAAACAATATTTGTATTTTCCCATAAATTGTATAGCTTATGAAGAATATTTGGTTCCTAGTTATAATTTCGTAACCATCAACTGAATAATACACATTATAGTACAATAATATTGTAGTTTGGCGCATTGGTTAATTTAGTTATACCGTTTCTAATATAACTTGATAGATACTTCATTGTCCTAATATGAATACAATGTCAACACGTTGCAATAATTTATTACTGTCACCGTAATGAAAATTCGTTACAGTATTATTGTACATATTATAATAATTCGTTTATCTACCAGCGCGGAATACCGTCCGATATGAGCCACTCACGCGTGTATCAAAATTGCCTATACGGAGCGCCGGCCAACGGATGTAAAAATATAATATTATCATATTAATATTTTAGGTAACCCCGCTAATATACAGGGTGTCCCAGGTCTATTTGACTAATGCAATAACTTTTACAGCAGTAACAGTGATTAGCAAGAAATAATTTTGAATTTTAACACACTTTGAAAATTGTTTAAAAATTAACGACTTAACCAAATTAAAAGTTTTAAACGCCAAAATGATTTTTAAATACTTATTTATGACGTAGCTATCTTGGATTATTAGAAAAATATTAAATAAAAAATTTAAATTATTTATTTTTGTTGTAAAAAAAAAAAAAAAATATATAAGATATACAAATTATAGCGCAGAGTTTTACAAACCATTACAAAAAAAAAAAACTTAAAAATATTGAATAGAAAAAAAGTTATTGCATTAGTCAAATAGACCTGGGACACTCTGTATATACTCGCGAAAAGTCAATTTTATAGCATTTGCACATTTCTTATGAGATGCTTAAAAAATAGCAGAGTAAGCTAACAATGTGTTTCATGATACAGAGGACTTAAATTAAAAATTGTATTTTGCTTTTTTTTTGGCATATTTTGCAATTTTTTAGTTTTTAGTACTTTTTTGGACTTTTTGAATTTTTACCTTTTTTTGAATCGAAATCGGTCATATTTTAAGAAATTATACTTTAGCAAAGCGTGTTTTTAGATTTTTGTCAATAAAATTATCAAGTAAATTGTAAATGTATAGATTAAGTAAATAGACCGATTACGCTGATGTACGCCTTACAATACTACAGCGATAATTTATAAGTGTATTATAATATTGCGATAATTTCGTATTAGGTATTTAGTTTTAATTTTTTGTTATCTGCTGATTTTGTTGGTCTTTTTTGTCGATTTCTACTGTACGATTTCCATTTTTCGCATATTTTGTTGTTTATTTTTTGCATATTTTTAGCGCATATTTAGCGATATTTAAGATAATATTATAGCGCATATTTATGCAATTTAAAGTGCTATAAAATCCCAAATTTGGTTACGTTTTGAAGGTAATAAAGTAATCAATTAAATATATTATGTAATATATGTATGGGGACTTAGGCCAAAATACGTTTCAAAATAACACGAGATTCGAAATACAGCCGGTCGGCACTCTGTCCGGTCGATCGTCGCGAATAAAACGCTGCAAGGCGGGCACGTTTGACAAGTCGAGAGGCGTACAGGTAAGCCGCGTCCTCCCGCCGACTGTACCTGCCGGATCTATGCGTATTATGTGTAGAGCAGTGGTTCCCAATTAGTGGCTAATGGCTATATATATATATATATATATAATAAATGGCTCATAATAGCCACGGACTTCTAGATAAAACTTAAATTGGACCCCTCATTATAAAAATGAAAAAAAAAGTTATACGATTTATTTTCATTTTACATAAGACGTAATAATATAAATGCATTATAAACACTGATTTTCTCAATAAATGCAATACGAAGATAATATTAATTATTTGATTTAACACTCGATTTAGTACGACATTATTACCTTTTACAATAATTATTTAATTATGAGTTACTCGATAAGAAGAAAATAAACCGGCGTAGCTCCACGTGGAGCAACATTATGTGACTAAATATAATACATTAATTGTCGACCTTTTTCTCGATAATCGGCGCAAAATACCTGGAATTTCCAACCGCCGATTAATTCCACTACAAATACTAGCTAAAATTTAAAAACTCGGCCGATCGAACCGTTCTCGATGACCAGTGCACCCATATTCTGCGATAAAGAATACGTATTTTGTTCAGATGTACGTTGCACCGCTGACGCAGACCACGATTGGTCTCCGGACGAGCGAAAGCGATAAAAATATATGGCCTTGATGAAAATGATGCGGTGGATAAAACGCGTGACGTAAGCTGACTGGCGGCCGCGGCCAACCGGCTCACCTGCAGCCGCTATACGTGTGGCGCCGACCACATCGGTCACGGATCCGTCCCGACCATGGCGCTACCGATTCGCCGACGCCGCCGTGGACACGGCTTGGAGAGCAGCGGCGACCAATATTCCGCGGGCGACCAGCGTTATCGCCGCCGCGCGACCGCCCGCAGCGACCAATCGCAGCGACGCAGTAGCCGAGTGTGTGTTTTTCCATTCTACCACTCCGCATAGCAAGACCCACCCAGGGCAGACTTGCGAGGCTTGGACCTTCCGTTAAACCGAATACTCAGTTTTCAAAAAATCGTAGATTGAAATCAATTTAAAAATCTGGACTGACGGCGGGCCCGTAAACTATATTTATTGAAAACGCTTTAGAGATGTGCCGCCTCCAGCATAATATTTTTTCTTACGCGCTTCATTCAGTGACGGCTCGTGGCCTGGACGATCACAGCCACTGCAGCGTACAATCGAAGGAAAGCACAATTTCGTTTTAAGTTTATGAAAATTGTATTTTGTTCGGTTGGTCGTCGTTAAAATGAAAACATAGTAACATACGATTTCACTATTAATTTTGACGTATCGTCGAGGCGCGTATAGTCTCGTGGGAGTTGTACCCGCGGGTACGCACAAAGTGGCGAGTGTGTCTGTAAAAACGGCTGCCAAGTACGGACGAAAAGCGACGTCGTCCGACCCGTTACGACTTCACGAGAATCGAAATACACATAGAGACGCTCTTGATCCTGGATAAATTTAAACCACGATCTTATCATAGCTCGGCATTTGCCGATAATAATTTCGAGAATAAATCGTTTTTTTTCGTTATTTTCAATTTTTCATACCAGAGCATTCTATCCGCCGATAACACTAATATGTTTTTATGCGATTATAATATTAACCAGTTTTAATTTTTAACCTACAAAATATTGGTAGCATAAAAGCATATTATGTCGTAAGTGTGTTATTAAAATTTCGTAATATTCTAAGACAGAGCACTTTTTCATATTGTCGTACTCCCTTCGTCAGCGCCTACGAGCCGCCACCGACTGTAATACATATATCGTAAAATACAAATGTAACACAAAGCGAATCTTTTAAACGTAAACACTCTTTTTTTCGAAAAGTATTAACGGAAAATTTTTCCGGTATAGGTAATCCGAAATCGTTAAAACTCGACGCACGGGCTTTGCAAACACACTCGATAAAATCATGCGCGACCAAGAAAATGCTCTAGTCAAAATTATTATTATTATTATTTTTTTACTTTGCCATTTATTATTTACAAATTGTACCCAGGCATCGACCCCTCTCGACCACCATTGTCCGCGTGTGACGTCAACGGTTCCACACCGCAACACGCTGCTTCTCCGTGCACCGACGACGAATATTATACGATTATTATAATAATATTATGTAGTTTTCGGCATCCGGGCCATTTGACGAATTTTCGATTAATTACGATTTACGAGCTAGTACATTATACAGTGTATATTATTATTATTATAATGAACAGTTGTGAACATTTCTGTATGTTTTCATTATATATCATTCCGGAATTAATCAAACGCAAACACAAATATTATTTATATCCTAAAAATCAATTACCCATTGTAATTGTACGTTATAATTATCCACAGGCTATCGGGAACGGACTTTTAAAAAGCTTTAATTAGTGTTTGATTAAAAAAATACAACGCAAATCAGTGTGCTACATTTATGATATTAAAAAAAAAAAAATGTTTTAGTCTATCTTCTTGAACGTGTATTATTGATAATAATTTTAACGAGAATCATTTTTTCTACCCACATTGAAAACTCGATATCTAAAGGGAATTGTAAAATAACTATTGCGTTGTATTATTATTGTAATAAACTTTATTGAAGACGTTTTATAGCTCGCAAACTTTATTAGCGTATGAACTTCACGTTCGTGTTGGTATCAACATGCCTGTGGATGTTCAGACACATATTATGTTGTTGCATAATATACAGTTTGTAAAATTAAAATCGTGTTTTGAAAGTACTATATACTGACTAATATTACCTGTGTTGAATGTTTAACGCATAATCACTCGAATGCAATATGAATGAAATAACAAACAACCAACGCAAGTCAAATAAAAAATAATAATACCTTTTCATATTATATAAATATTAGAGTCTACGTGAATATTATAATATAATATCAAAGTTTTTGTAATTTATTATGTATGACTTGTGTGAGTACAGCGTGCAGGACAAAAATGAAACACTGCGTCGTTTATCGTTATTTTTCGCTGATATTTGCATAGCAGCAGTTATAATAAAAGCAGGAATACAATACATAATAATATCTAACAGAGTTTCAGTTAAAATCGTGAAAATAAAAATCACGGATAATAATAGCAGAGAAATGCAACTAAAGAATAGGGCGAGAGGAATGGAATTGGTTTTTTTTTGCACCGTGGCCCTGTAGTGCACGGGACGCGGGAGTAATATTATTAGCAATAATTATTACTAATATTGTTAAAATAGTGAAAAGTAGGAAATTTTAAATACATGATAATAATATAATGTGAGAAACTTTCACGTGTACTGTTACCAGTAGTATGTTTTGGTATGTTCTGTGCCCCCCGCAAAACCCGCGAAACCCATTACCCCGCCCGCCCTATGGTTTGAGCTATTACATACATGCCCGACCGTGCCCGACCGTGCCCGGCCACCCCCCTCCCTTCTCATTCATGCCCTTACATGCCCCTTCCCCTCCCATCTATACCTATCACATACCCCCCCCCCTCCTTAAAAAAAAAAAATAATAATAATAATAAAATAAAATAATGCATCTTGAATAGTGTTGAGTGAGTAAATTAAATAATATACGAGCGTTTAATATGTATGATTGAAATATTACATAGGAATATTCTCAACCATCAGTTAAATGATATTATGAAATATGAAAGTATACAACTTTTAATTGCTTTTTAATGATTCATATGTTATAAACAAAACTATTAAGCCCATATCATCGTAATATTTTAGGTATAAATAAGGTATAGTGATGTCTATAATATCATCAGTAGTAACACAATCATTCTAGTATCAAGTCGTTATCCTATGGTCTTAAAATTATTTTTCAATATTTAAAAATTAAATTTTCAAGTGTTTCTAAACATGGCTGATTCAATAGTAGATAATGTAGCTATATACAAGAAATCATTCACATATATGCCAGCAACACCACCTCCCGAGCTCCTCGATTCTACCAACTATACGTTAAACTTTACGAAACGTAAGTTTATACATATTGGGGTCGATCCGAGTGATATGTTCAGAGTAGCAGTTCATATAATAACACCATCACGTTATGTTAATATTTCAACTGACTTTCTGCGACGGATATTTTCACTGATGGGTAATATTCTATCATTCATTTTGGAGCAACCTGGAAAATATAAAAGAACTATATTTCTTGAGATAGAGGATTTCAAATTATCTAGTATGATGTATAGTGGAGAAAACGTTTTAGTAATAGAGTCTAAGAAACATAACGGATGTCGAATTCTTTTAAATCGTATAGAGCTCATACGACTTCAGTATTTAGAGTGGTGTATTTTCGAAACAATCGAACGAAAATCATCTATTATGCAGCCAATCATCTTAAATCAATTTGATATATTTACTGAATATCTTGATAGAGAACTTATCAAAGTTGAGTCAGCACCAAGAACTAGTGAAGAAATGATTATATTTATTAAAAATGCACGTGACGATCATATTATTACAAACAGTCCTAAACATGATATTAATTTCATCAGTCAACTCAAAATGTATGCGTTTACACAATTAGCAGAACATTCAATACAACGGTGGAATAGGGGAACGTCAGCGAAGGTAACTTAATAAATATATTTATACCAATTACAAAAAATAAATAATATTTCTATTTTAGTTATTTAATGGAAATGGCATCTCACCAACCTCGTCACCAAACATCATGATAGACACTACATTCGATATGCAAAATGAAGGAGAGGATATTTTCAAGGCAAAGGTAATTTATAAAATGATAATAAATACATAATTGCTATACATAATACTGTTTTCAGCTATACGATTCAATTGATGAGCCTCAACCATTTGATGTAAACGATGGGCCTGATTTTTTCAATGTACAACTTCTATCCGACCCGAGACAAACAACGTATGCTGTGTTTCCAAGACCATTACATGGAGTAAAAAGATCAAACTCTTTTTAATAGTTATATGACTTAATAATTTATGTGAAATAAAAATACATGATATATATAAAGTATGTTTTCATTTATTAAAATAATATTAAGTTTTACAATAAATATTTACAATGTTCTTACTTCACCATTAAATGGATTATAAGTTATAATTTGATCGTGTAATATTAAGCAATATGCCGAAGTGGTTGCCGGAAAAGCCTCTTCAGTTTCAATTTCAATTCTTAGATCGATAGTAGAAGTTTTGACATTATCGTTCTGCCTACTCATATCGACAACTATAATTGGTGATAGTTTTTTATAATCTGATCGATTTAATAGAGGTGTAACATTATCACGACCATAGTAGGATTTCTGGAACTCGGCATATGCTCGGTATTGTGTAGCCATCTTGTTCTTAGTAAAGTCACTTTGAAAATCTTCGTAGGGGAATACTTCGGAATTTAAATATACCTTCACATTTTTGATTTTACAATGATCAAAACATGACATCGCTTTACTCATACTGTTTTTCCTATCAGTCTGAAATCCGATTATAACATATCGAGGTTTTTCTAATTTGTTAGATGTCTTTACTTTCCACGAATGTGAAGTGTTTTGAGGTAGAAATGGGTATTCACACAACTCCCACGATCTAAATGCACATTTTAGAGGTTTCTGATGGTTCACTACTTTCAACAACTGTATTTTTTCTTTATCACTGACCTTGACTATAGGCATTCTCCACAATATTTTAGTGATATTTATTTTAACGTCTTTTAACTTAGGTGCGTCTACGACAACTTCATTATTTTTATACTGCTTAACCGCATTTATATCTAACGACGCTCTATTTAATATCAGTTGTTGATTACAGTTTATTAAAATACGTTTATAGTCTTCACAAAACCCAAACAAATCTTTAAGATTAATACATCCGTTAAACACACCGCTCTCGATAAAATCTTTATTAGCATTTTTAATATCATCATCCCAAGCAGCGTTATGATGTGAAACAATGTCTGATTTATTATACGAGCAATATCCTTTCAATGTTGAAGTTATACCAGGATTAGTCAGTTTCTGAATTTGGATCCCATTCAGTTCATATTTCATTTCAGAGAAAAGAAATGCTAACCCATTGTTTATAAATCGAATGTCATCTATCATATCAATAGGTTTTGTTACTGTCCCCTCAATGTAGATATAACTTTCACATGGCAGAGTATATGACTCTGTGTTATGTAAGGCGATACGCACTTCATCGTTATTGGAGAGGGCAGATGTTGAATAAGGGAGAAAAGAATGATAATCAATTTGAGTTATCCTACAATCATCGACATATCCAGCTGATACGTCTAAATACATATCATCCATATTAAATAGCGTTTAGTGATTGTAGAAAAGTCAAATTTTCAGCTGTTAGACTACCCCCCACTTTAGAGTATTTCAAATTTTTTTTCTTTCTTTTCTTCAGAGTTGTTGACTTGATAATGTCACTAACACGACTAGCAGGTTTCTCGTGTACCCGACTATTTATATTATAAAACTGTAAACCCATTTTATCATAAATCTTTGATTAATAATCGTATTGATACTGGTTCTCCACGTAGATCGATTAACTCGTTATCCTGATTTTTTAAAGTTATCTCTGCATGTGTAATAGATGTGCAATTGATGGAATAAAAAACCAAATGTGTTGGAATCTCTATCACTTTATAGCCTGGAGGTACATTCGGATAAAACTCATGTATTGTATGGCACTGCTTCCCGTTATTGAATGAGCCCATAACTAAGTTAGATTCGATATATATACAGTTTGTTTTTGTAATATTCACCAACTTATCCGATTGATGTTTAACGTTAGCATCATATATACGTTTTTCAAAACCTAACAGCTCACCAATATTATTAGGCATGGATAAATCTATAGATTCACTACATAACATTTCACATTTTAACGTGTTATTATTCCCCTTTAACTCGAAGGATATCTTAGAATCAGTTAGTATATATTTTATTACCGCTTCGATTTCACTCAATTCATAAGAGCCTGTGGGTAATGAGTAAACTTGACGGGTTGTATGTCCCATATCATTTTTATTTATAAACCCTATTTGATCACATTCACTGTTTATATTAGGAATAGAATTATTTGTCTGAAAACCCAACAGACAGATCTTAGCATTTTTACTCACTTCTATCGGCGGGAAAAAGTCACAAGATAATTCACTAGAGTTACCGTTTAACGTTATAGTATACATGATAAAAATCTTAGACATAAATGACCGCAGTTTGTTGTATTATATTTCTGATGTCTATCGTAATTATATTCGATACTACAATCGTTGAAATATTCCTGTAATTCTAGTGGTGGTGGTAAATTTCCAAAGCTATCGTAATATTTAACTTGTTTACCAATTTTTTTATACGCTACCCAATGAGTTCCTTCACCCTTCTCATCATCCAGATTAACTAAAGCCGACTCTCGATGTTTATAATGTAAAGGCAACTTGTCTCTGGAAAATACTCCAATGAAATGAGGTATTTTCAACAAGCTAATGTATTTTATAATCTCATAATCATACAATGCTCTATCGGGTAACGTATCAATTAGTTTTTTATAGCTTTCTTTGATTTATTCACCACTGACCCACCTTTATACGGTGTGAGGTACAAACCTTTACCTTTTACGATTTTATAAGAACTCCCCTTGTACGGTGTGAGATATAAACCCCTACCTAAATGAATAGGAGTGTTTTTATCAGATTTTAAATCATTCACGACTTTTACTATATTACCAATACCACCAGTAAGCGCACCTAATGCAGATAAACCAGCAAATATAGGTATTAAAGGTAAAACACCCCCCTTTTTAGGGATCGGTATAATTCTAGGAGTTTTAGTTTTCTTAGTTTTAGATTTTTTAGCCGCTGTCAGACAAGTTCTTATTAATTTAGTTATATTCTTTTCTTTCATTTTATTTTTGATTGAGTTTTTAGCAGCCGCGACCATTTGTTTGAATCCACAACCGGCTCCCATTTTACGTTTAACTTTCATAGCTGTAGTAACTAGCCAAGATGCCGCTTTTTCCTTAATACCAGTGTTTTTAGATTTAAACACTTCCCAAGCTTGGTTTTCCAATACTTCATCAGCCTTATGTCTATCAGCTAGTGAATTACTTCTATCATACGCGATGTCATGAGCTCTAGCCAACTCGTCTAAACTGTTTACGCCTCGATCGCCACGTGCTAGCCTTTCTTTTAATTTAGTACCAGGACCGGCAAATCTGTAATCGAACACAATATTTAGATAGGATTTAATAATAATGTGAAATACTGACTTACCTATAACCGGGTAAATGCAATTCCACTGGTAAATGATTTATTACTGAGTTAACAAGGCCAGAGCCTTTATTGTTCTTTCGTTTACGGACGTGAGACATCGTGTGACGCTATCATAGACAGTACATCTGTATTTATAGTGAGTAATTGTAATTTAAAATGCGTTTTATCGAGCAAGAGAAGAAACTTCGAATTTATAACATTGATACCCCCGATACAATACAATTTAGACACGGCGATCTATTCCCAAATACGATACGCTCTTTAGTATTGGGGAGTTCGGGTTGTGGTAAGACAAATTTGATATACTTTCTACTCGTCGATGAAAATGGTCTTCGATTTGAAAACGTCTACATATACTCTAAGACCCTGGAACAACCGAAATATAAATTACTGAAACGTATAATTGATGGTATAGATGGAGTTAACATTTTTACATTTTTCGAAAATGATAAAGTCATCACACCTGAAAAAGTATTACCAAACTCTATATTTATCATGGACGATGTTATTGGAGAACAGCAAGGCGTTATAAGGGAATATTTTTCCAGAGGGAGGCATAATAAAGTAGATATATTTTATTTAGCTCAGAGTTATTCAAAAGTACCTAAACAGTTGATACGCGATAACGCTAATTTAATAGTATTGTTCAAACAAGATGAGACTAATTTAAAGCATGTATATAATGAACACTGTTCCGGTGACATGTCATATATTCAATTCAAACAGTTTTGCACTGTGTGCTGGAATCGTGATAGGTTTGCATTTGTAGTTATTTGTAAAGATAGTGAACGTGATAGCGGGCGTTATCGATTCGGTTTTGATACCCATGTAGTTATATAAGTTAATGTTTATAATAAAAAATATCATTTAAAACACAGTCATGAAGGAGGACAGTAATATACTAGAGGAGTTGGTACGGGCTAAGGAGAGTATAAAACGGAAATATACTACGTTAAAAACTGGTGAAGCTAATGTTCAACAATTAATGACACAAACATTCAAACCCATTATAGATCCTTTAACTAAAATATCGAATACACGTGATTTGTATACTAATCAAACTAGGAAAGAAGATGCTAGAATAGATTCTGAAATTATTAATACCAATGAAGGCGATAATTATGATAACTATCAGGTGGAGATTGAAAATTGGTTTCAATCAAAGGATATAGATAAAACATTTGGTCCGAAAAAATTTGCAAACGACGATATCACCTTGGGCGATAAAGAAGTAAAATTCGCTCAAAACTCAATACACATCGATGAGACTACTTATCCGACAACCTTGGGTCTTATCCAGTTATTATTTTTGAAAAATCCACTTGTTTATTCTGATTACGATTTAAAGATATATAAATCTATATTAATTCAAACATCGGCGCATTTAACTGCAGGTGGTTTAAAAATTAGGAATACTAATTGTAAAAAATATAAAAATATTATAAGTAAATTATTCTCCACTGGTGGTGGTAGTGGTTGTGGACTGTCTATGAAAGTACAGAAAAATAACTTAGTGTATTGGGATGACCCAAACGAGTTGGTTGATAGACTTCGATTACTCCTAGCGTCGAAATCAGCTGGTAATACAGGTGTTTCCAACGAAATAATATCTATTTTTGAGGAATTACGCGAGGTCGGTCTAATTAACCGAATTCCAAATGTCTAAACGTGAAATTGCTACTGAACTCCACAAACCATCACGGAGAAATTTTACGAGGCGTAGAGTTAACATATATGGAAAAAATGATTTGTGGCAAGCTGACTTGGTTGAAATGATACCATATTCACAGAAAAACAATGGCCATAAGTATATCTTATGCGTAATTGATTGTTTTACTAAATTTGCATGGGCTCTACCTTTGAGGACCAAATCCGGTAAAGAAGTTACTAGTGCTATGTCTAAAATATTATACGATCGATCCCCAAAACTTTTACAATTGGATAACGGTAAAGAGTTTTATAACAAGACATTCGATGAGTTGATGGATAAATATAACATACACAAATATTCCACGTACAGTATCATGAAAGCATGTATTGTTGAACGCTTCAATCGCACGCTAAAAGAAAAAATGTTTAGAGAGTTTACCGCGCGGGGCTCCCACGAATGGATTTCTATTCTACCAAAGTTGCTTCAAGAATATAATAATTCGAAACACAGAACTATCGGAATGACGCCGGTCCAGGCAGATGACAACCCACTAATAGTGGAAATAAAGCAACGTGAAATTAATAATGTAAAAATTAAATTCAAAGTAGGTGATAACGTACGGATTAGCACCCAAAAAGGGGTGTTTACAAAAGGTTATTTACCCAATTGGTCTACGGAAATATTTGAAATTATTAAAATAAATAAAACATTACCCCCTACTTATCAGTTGCAAGATTATACGGGGAAACCGATTGCCGGATGTTTTTATTCTGAGGAAATACATAAAACTAATCATCGAAATGAATATTTAATCGAGAAAATTATACGTAGAAAGGGTAATCAAGTGTTTGTCAAGTGGTTGGGATTTGACGCGACACATAATAGCTGGTTAAAATCTAGCGACCTTAAGCTATGAAAACTCATTTCAGTAGTTTATTACATTTCATATGGATAAGATGTACATTGATAATGGATATTTTCAATAACTCGATCGATGGACGTAGAAAAAATACTATTTCACACATTCAATCGAGTAACAAAACAATTGTATACGATTTAAAGCTACTACAGTTGGAGATAGACACTCTGAAAGGTGATTTTGTAAACCTACAAGTAAAGATAAAATCGTTGGAAGATGATATACGACAAAGTGTAAAATCTTTATTGGAATCTGAAAGTCGTAGCAGAAAGCCTTTATCAGATCTCGCGTTGTTTATTTCAGTCTTGGAAAAACGTCTTAAGACCATCGAAGATACTTATAGTATTTAGAAAAAAGTTAATTTAGTTAAACAATGTCGTCTTCATCAGAGTTGAATAATATGAAATGACCATGGATATTTTCAATAACTCGATCGATGGACGTCGAAAGAATATTATTTCACATATTAATTTGAGTAATAAAACGATTCTATACGATGTAAAAGTACTGAAGTCGGAAATTGATAGTCTAAAAAGTTATATCATTAACCTTGAAGTGAAATTAAAATCGAGTGGAGATGATGTACAGCAAAATAATGAGTCTTTATACAATCTCGAGAGCCGTGTTTCAGATCTATTTAATAAGTATGCGGAAACTAGTACAATAACTACTCTAACTCGAGATGATGTCACTCGTTTAAGTAATGCGATAAATGTTATCAATGGAGAATTCGATGAAAATTCCCTTCCAAATCTTGGAGCGTATATTACCGACTTACTTACACGTGTGAAAAACATTGAAGATAGATATATGAAGAAAAATTAATTTTTATTATACTCGATAACCTTGTTTTTTTTCATAGAAAGTTAATTTATTGTGAAATATTTTAAGCATAATATTTTTACCCCTCTACAATACTTATGTATGATACAATTATAGAAATCATGTTAAATACAATCGGTGTTCGAAAATAATTTCAGTCAAGCTGTATACACGCTCGTGTTCGGTAGTCTTATGTGAAACTATTCTATAACTATTATACTTACTTTATACTACTATATTATACAATGTCACCGTCGTCGTCGTCAGCTATAGTAGACATTCAATGCATTCTTGGAGTAAACAATAAATATATGATAAAAGAAATGTCTGTAGTGGACACGGAAACGTGGGCAAGCCAACACTGGATTTTTAAGAATTCAAGCTCTAAACAGGACAACAAGAGTCGGAAAACGAATAAATGGCTTGAACGTAATTATCATCAACTATCTCTGGAATATGGCGATGTCGAGTACGAAGAAGTAGGACGGATATTGAACTCGTTGAAATTCGACTGCATTTACGTGAAGGGTGAGCAGAAAAAACAACTTCTTATGGAACATATCCCACACGTGGCACTCGTCAATATCGAAGACTTGGGATGTCCTCGATTGGATCAAATATGTGGTGAAGAAACTCTACCCTGTTGTATATTTCACATGGAATTCAATCCTAAACAATGTACATTTTACAAGGTGTTTGCCATACGTAAATGGTTTATAAATAATTCTTAAAAGTCTAATACATCATAACATGGACACTGCCACTCACAGCACGGCACGGCACGGTACGTCGCGGTACGGCTCGGTCACTCATGGAACGGTCACTCTCAGCAGCTGCATCAGTTCAACATGGATTTAGTTTAATATGTATATATTTTTTTACTGCCGTATATATTATTTAAATAAATATGTTACTATTATTCATAAATGTTTTATTTTTCCTACACTATATTATATTCTATATACAATTGATAATAATAAAAATAATCTAACTTGAAGGTATAATAATAACAGGTTGATTCAGTTTAATATTAATATATATATATACAACGCATACATTTGTTTATATATTTTATTTTTTAAATAACACAAAAGATTTTTTTTTTTTTTTTTATTATTATTATTTACATTTTTATATAAAATATCAGACGCGTAGTGCGTAATGCCCGTACGCACGCGTGCGTATCCGATCGTCGTCGACAACGCGTTTATCGTCGAAACGATTAAGAGTCATTTTCATGGTCTTAATCGTTTTGACTTGATGTTTAAACGATCTGATCGATACGTTCCCCCTGTACGGCGTGTACGGAGTATACGGGGGAAGTGGTGATGGAACAAATTCCACACCAGCAATGTTGGCGGCGGTAGCGGCGGTGGCATTCCCATGGATCGTGTTGACGACCGATCGGGCCATCAGACATGCACGCCGTTTCAGCTCATCATCCTTTAGCATTGCCTCATCGTCATCGCCCACCTCTTCACTCTCGGCTTTGTCATCGTCGTCGTCATCATCTTCATCATCGGCGTCCTCAAACAGACAGCGCTTGTGGTCCTCGAACGTCATGTGATTTCGGACCACGTGCCCTCGAATCCCCTTGGCCACAAGTTTTTCCTCCTCCTCGATTTTGTACGCGTAAGATTTCGCCCGGAGTGCAATGAATTCATGCATAGTACGGCCTGCCGTCTCGTCCTTGAACAATCCTGGAATCTTCTTACGCGTAGCAACGTAACAGGGGTGTGTGATGGGGAGATTCGAGGTGTCCATCCGCTCGAGGAGAGTGGGGTTGTCCACCAGGTCCTTGTAAAAATCTTCCGTATAGACTCGGTACACCAGGGAATCTACAGGGGTATTGTACGTTAGATAATATTATATGAGTGTAAATAATATTTATTATATCATACCTGTATCCATATACATCAGTCTAATCGAGTCCTTATTATAATGCCGCCGCATCACATTGTAATGATAGTCATACATTAACTCCTTGCTTATTTCAAGGACGGCGAATCCTACGTAAATAGGCTTGGAGAAATGTATGTCACTATGTTGTAGGGATACGGCGGCCAGATTCTCACTGTACGTGGTGACATGTTTGAAGGTAGGCTTGTTGATTAGTTTACGCATTCGTCGAGGACAGGACACCAATTCCATGGAAATACGATTCCGAACGCATTCCATAGTTTTCCCTGGAAATTCAAATAATAATAATAATAATAATATAGTACAATGATAGAGTAATAATGACTATATTATAATATCTTTGAGATATTTACCAAATACAGCGTTGTTCAGCAGTTTGAAGAATTCGCGTTCAAATGCGTTGCTGGCCTTCTTCCTCATATCCGTATTTAAATTTATATATTTAGCAAGCCATGCCGACTGTTGGAATTCCAACACCCTGTGAACCTATTATCGAGATTAATTTCATGTAATTTAATCCTAAGATGTATTATATATTACTTTTTCCACAATCAGTCCATTAGCGATGGCCTGCTTTAAATTCCGATAGTGTACTATATATCTCTCTTTCCGCTCCAACGTAGCCATTAACTTATTTACTTTCGAGCCTGGGGGTACAGCATTTCGTGGTAAGAAGGGGAGATCGTTGTGAGCGTCATGTAGGCTGTCGGGGTAAGCGATATCAACCTCGTAGATACGCCCAACGTCGGATTTGTCGGTCATACCGTCCAACAGCTCTAGAGAGCGATCCAATTCCCCCTCATACCACTTGAATCCTCCGTACGGCATATATTCCCCCATGGCGTATCCGTACAAGTTGTTACCTGTAACAAGGTTTAAAGTTAGTAATGTCATTAATTGTATAAGCGATGTATACTTACAATCCTGGTAGACGAGCCACGACGGAGGTTTCTCAGCATCGTATCCCGGTGTTTTAGGGTTGTTCGCCCGACAGTACCGTTCACTGGCCTGGACCAACCCCCCTCTGATCCCCTGTTCCACAAAGAGTACCATATCGTAGTCAGTGAGTAGCTCCAGCGAGACGCCGGTATACCTCAACATCGCGTCAAACGTGAACCCCGGCGCTGTATAATAGTACACGGGATCGAGGTTATACGTCGACATGCATAGGTCTCGGAAATTCTCCATCACGTCGGCCAGAAGGAGAACGTCGACCTTGAGGTACAGGTCGCTGTAGTCACCGAGGGTCGAACACTTGAAATGCTGCCACACCTCCGTGGCATGCGCATAGTCTTCGTCACTAACGTGCTTCTCGGTCAGTATACTATAGAATTCACGTTTCGGCGGTAGGGCGGTCTCCTCGAGTATCGACCATTTATCGGTATACTCGTACGGGAACACACCCTTTCGCGTGACGAGCGGCATGTCGGCGGGCTGAAACACCTTGGCGGTCTCGCGGAACTTCTCAAACTCACCGGGCTTTGTGAGGAGGTTGCCGGCCAGCTCAGCCAGGCTCGAGGCCATGAATCGACATGAGTCTAGGAACCTCACACTAAAGTCGGGCATGACGCGCTTTGAGAAGGAGATATAGTTCTCCTCACTGTTGGGGATTACCGTTATTGATTCTTTATCGTAACCGAGTTCGGTTACGATAAAGTGTGCGTCATATTTCGATAGATTGTGAAGGAAGCACGGTACAAATATGGGTGTGACGAGTTTGAGGTTGCACGATACGCAGAGCGTATGCCTTAACCGCCCCGACATATGACAGTGGTCGGCGACCTTACGCACGTCCTCGGTGAACGGTAATTTACACATATCACACTCACTCTTTGCGTTATGCACTCGTAATTCCTCCACACTCATCGAAATCGGCACATAAGTCCCCTTCAGCAGGTTCCTCAACCTGATGGCGAGCGCGGTCACACTGGCGACAAAGTGTTTGGCGACCTCGTCACGCGATTCCGACCCACGATATATGACCGGCACCTGCGGAATGTCGTATTTCTCCATCAACGCTACGGGTACGTCCGCCGCCGCCTTGACAAAGTACCCGTAGCTCATTGGACGATGGTTGTGTATCCCGTCAGTGCTCGCCCCCACCCGCTCCGTCTGTTTTTCGAGTAGGGCCTCAAAATCAGCGTATATCACAAACGGATGACGCTGCATGCTACCCCACCCGTTAAACCTGAGCACTTTCCCCTCCTCCGGCATAACTGGTAAAATCGGTTTATTCGGCCCGCATAACCTCATGTGTTGTTGGAGAGCCTCATTACCAGACAATTTATTTTTTTTAATCCGCTCATCGAATGCAGTGAAACATCTCTTACATATAAAAAGTCGATTGGTATGCAATGTTTTCTGACTACGTACCAGCCGTGAAAAATTTGAGATGTATGTATAGTGCATCCGTTCTAGGCCTTCAATTACGAGTAGGTCGAAATGAACCGCCTTCTCGTTTTCAACAACCTTGATCGGATACACTACACTCTCCTTGCCGACTTTTCCCCCCTTACCATCCTTCCCCCCTTTGCCCACATTACCCCCCATACCAGATTTCAATCCATATACATTTACCGACACCCCCCTATTTCGTCGTTCGAATATACGGATTTCCGATATTGGTGTCGGGGAGGATAGTTCGGAAAAATCGTATCGATGCTCTTCATTATAATAATTTTGTCCTACACGATTATGATGACCTGCTGGAACGTGTTTGGCTAGAATAGCCCACTTGAAGCAGTCATCGTCAATGTTCATAGGATTAATGACGGCCTTTTTACGTATGATGTTTTCAGGTAATGGAATATACGAAGACCCTCCTAGAGGGGTATGTTCATAGATACCTAACAGCAAGCCATCGATAGTAGATAGGGTGAAGCCTGACCCCTTTTTAATATACCTGTCCTCCTCGGACATGAGTGATGCGAAGTCCTCATCGACCATAGCATTCACATCGCTGTGGACATATACCTCCCTCGACACGGTTTTAAATGCCCTATCCTCGGCCGGTAATTCCCTATGTACATATACGCTCTCCAACTTCAGATTATACTTGATCGGGTTAATACGCACGCAATAATTGATTTTATCAATCAATTCGAGTTTTATCGAGTCTAAAAACGCCGGATAACTCACATGGTTCTCGGTATTAGTCCTATAATACCATACTACGGTTCTATTTAGCGAAGATTCGAGCTCGATAAAACCCGGCGTATTGACCATTCCTATGCGGGCTTTTTTAAATTTTACGATGTTACGCGCCGAGTTGGTTTTAGCGCGTTTAACTGACGGAGTGGGATGGGTGGGGGCTTGCGGAGGAATGATAGCATTCACATCTGATGAAGACGCTACACAATCTACGACACTCGGACCTTATAAAAAAAAATTATAATAATAATAATGATCGATCCAAATACGTTTTAATAATATAATAATTACTACTCACTTAATGACTGCTGCCCGACTGCGATACCCATAGCTTTATTATATTCAATACCGTATTTAACGAAACCTAATAAAGGGTAATAATAATTATTAAAGAATCGAGGGTTATTCTTATAACTTATACTATATACTAATACTCTATTATTTAATATTCTTATATATTTAATATTATTCAGTAAAGAATTTTATATACGAGTACATAATATACTATTATACTATTTTTATAGAAATGAAATTTAGTGAATAATTCTTGATTGTTAATATTATAAACTATGAAATGTTCGTTTAAATATCTGAATTAAACTAAGATATTTTTATTCTAATTACTATTATTATTATTATATACTATATACTAATATTCAATTATTTACTATTCCTTTTATATTCAATATTATTCACTATACAATTTTATATTTATATAATATTATACTATTTTATGGAAATGTATGTTAGCGAATAATTCTCGATTATTAATATAAACTAACTAAGAATTGTTATTCGAATTATTATTATTATTTTTTTTTTATTATTATATAATATTAATTAAAATACATACCATGTTTCTTCTGCACATGATCCGCAAGGTGATCACGACGATTGAAATCTTTTTTACAGTGATTACATTTCATTTTTATTTGGCTGTGTGACTTTCCATGTCTCAACATACTAGACTTCGCGGTGAAAACTTTATCACAAACACTGCACTTAAACATTTTCACTGATAGGTAGTAAACACTAAACTAGGAACAATAGTAACACGTAGACTGAAGAACAGTATGAGTCCTTTGAATGAAATCGGCTCTCTTATATATGATCTATCTAACCCCACTAGATAGTTATAGTATTGGTTAATAAATTTCTATTTTTCATAATATTTAATAATATATTAATACGCATATTATTAAGATATTAGAAAATTTAGTGCATCGTGATAATATACAAAATAATAGGTAATATATTTTTCCTAATGACTTTATTTGAATGTAACATTTTTAAGGTAATAGAAAAATATTAGTTGATTACATTATTGTTATTGATAATGTTATATAATCATCAATCTACATATTTATATTGAAATAAATAAGTAAGTACGTTTTAATGACTTTTGTTTACCTACTGAAAGTTAAAAATCATTAAAGAGAAATTATTGAAATTATATATTTACACTATCTCATTAGTTAATAGCTTTATTTACTATAGTAAGATCATTAAAGAGTAAATAAAATGTGTATACTATTATATTTCATAATATTATATTTTAACTGATGGCTGAGGATATTCCTATATAATACTTCAATCGTACATATTAAACGCTCGTATATTATTTAATTTACCCGCTCAACACTATTCAAGTAGATGTATTTTTTTTTTTTTTTTTTTAAGGAGGGGTGGGGGTATGTGATAGGTATAGATGGGAGGGGAAGGGGCATGTAAGGGCATGAATGAGAAGGGAGGGGGGTGGCCGGGCACGGTCGGGCACGGTCGGGCATGTATGTAATAGCTCAAACCATAGGGCGGGCGGGGTAATGGGTTTCGCGGGTTTTGCGGGGGGCACAGAACATACCAAAACATACTACTGTTACCTACGTCTAAATAGAAAAACAGCAATTATTCCAATGTCTTGTACTTTTAAGTCGGAGTTAATGTAATAATAATTATTAAGGTAAGTATGGTCGAGTCATTATCAGAATCGTAGGTTAGTGTTGTATCTGTCATGCAAATAAATCGTATATATACAGGGTGTCCCGGGTCCTATTTGACTAATGCAATAACTTTTACAGCAGTAACAGTGATTAGCAAGAAATAATTTTGAATTTTAACACACTTTGAAAATTGTTTAAAAATTAACGACTTAACCAAATTAAAAGTTTTAAACGCCAAAATGGTTTTTAAATACTTCTTTATGATATAGCTATCTTGGATTGTTAGAAAAATATTAAATAAAAAATTTAAATTATTTATTTTTGTTGTAAAAAAATAATATAAAATATAAGATATACAAACTATAGCGCAGAGCTCTACAAATCATTACAAAAAAAAAAAACTTAAAAATATTGAATAGAAAAAAAGTTATTGCATTAGTCAAATAGACCTGGGACACCCTGTATATACGTAAAGTCAAGTATTTATATTTTTAAAATTGTTTAATTCAATCGAAGTCAAAAGAACAGAAATGTATTAAAATATTATATTAGTAAATAATTATTTGTATAGGTTCGCCGAAAAATATATAATATTATAAAACTAGGTATTGCAGGAGATGCATAAATACGAATAGAAATCCAATCTTAGTTTAAACATAAAGACAATTATTAAAGAATCTAGTAAAAGTAATCACTTCACATTGAATCTCAGAAAATTCAAAGACCTATTTGTATAGAAAAAATGATAATTTTAGCTCCGTAATTTTATAAAGACTATCAGATGGTTTCTAAACCGTCAACATCGTCTTCTCACACAGTCGACGGAGCACTTTCTTCAGTAAGTTAAATTAAACACACTTTGAGTCATGTACAGCAAATTAATAGTTCTGCTCCATCTGACCCATCATTACAGTATACAATAATATTATTCCCGAACTATTGAAATTTTAATAAATGACACTAAGTCGGTAGAAAATTGGATATTACAAAAAATATAGAGTTACAGGCTAAATCTGAAAATTGATTCAAAAATAGAACTTTTGGTTGATTTTCAGATAAAACGCAAAGTTCATATAAGAGGTTATTTTTGGGAATCAACATGAGTAACATCAGTTTATGTCCCATAATAACAACAAATAAAAATCGCTTTGAAAAATGATAGCTTAACCCATTTAAAATACAATTCACCAATATCGACTCAAATTTTAGTGAAATAAAATGGTTGTCTTTGTCACAAAAACGATGTATTTGGTGAAAAATTCAAACTTTTTATAGAACTGTAGACAATTAATATTAAACGGACCTGAAATATTTTACTCTGTTATTTGTCTACCCATAAGCGTTTGATCTGTAAATGACATAATATATCATAGATATATTTGAGACATTATGTAAAAGTATGTACTACATTAATAAGGAAGACATTTTGGAATGACTTATCATCTATTTTCAGAATACATGATTGAGCGTCCAAATAGAATTAAGAACCTTAGATTTCCCATTTCATTAAGAAACTGCTATACGGCTATTATATCAAGTTTCTCTATTCAAATGATGTTGAAAGGTGGAATAGAGACATCAATGGTTTACTGAATTCAAGTCACCCAACAATATTAAAACGTATTTAAGAAATTCAAAAGGAACAAAGTTTGAAGGAAATAAAAATAATAGTCACCACGTTAGCGGTTACTATCGAACCGTCCAAAAACACAAATATATGCTGTTAAACAATTGTGTTTGAAATTATAATTTCAATGAAATAGAGAATTCTAGAATTGCTAGGGATTATTTTTAATAATATGTATCATATTATTATCAAATTTAATTTTAATTTTATGATATTTTGATAATTATTTAATATTTTATATGATATAAATTGCACCTAAGTGTAATATTTTTAGTACTAATATTGTCACTATTTTCATTTTTGGATCATTGTGCAAAACGATATTGAGGTTATCATTATTATTATTTTTATAGCAATAAAAAAAGAATATTAAATATTAAAATAAAATCACTTTTATTGTTTTGGATGTTTAAACATTTCGCTTTTTTATTTTTACTATTTATTTTATAATTTACTATTGACAAATTATCTCTATATCTAATTTATTTTATACTATCGTAAAATAATTAAAAATGTTAGAGGAAAAGTTGTAAGTTTTAGTTTTAATTTAAAATGTTGTAAAAACTTCAAATGTCTTTAAAACAAAATTGTGCATAATATGTATTTTCGATATTATTTATTGATGGCTAAAAAAAAACTTATTGGAAAATTCGTATCACATATTTTAAAAATTTAATTTATTTAATATTCAAACTTTTAACAAAATATAGTTTATCGTCATAAATTGAAAAATCTATCAACATTTCAAATGTCCACATGTAGCACAAAAATATCCAAAATATTTCGAAAATTATATTATCACATTTAAAAAATGATAGAAGAGAATATTGAAGATATTTAATGTCAGTTCCAAGTATCTTTATAGTAAATCACTTTTGAGTAACACAAAAAAAAAAACAAAATCGATATTGTTGAAAACTGCAGGTGTTAGGTTAAATTTCTGGTGAATAAATATTCCTGTTTCTCCGTATTTTTGTTTAGTTTTTCCCAATTTGTTTGAAAAATACTGGCTATACAACTCCCCAAAGAAATAAAAAAAAAAATACAATTTTATACCAGAATCCACCTTCAAAGTTGAAATTTGCAGCTTATTTACTACTTCTAAAGGCAACGACAGACAAACCCCCACCTACATTTATTTTGTTTTTAAAACAAATGCATTTACCACTTTGTTCAGAATCAAAAATATAATAATATTATTGTAGAGAATAATAAAGATTAGATTTACCAATATAACGAGTTTATTATACAAAAATAAATATTTAATGTTACAAAAAAAAAACACCATTGTAGAGCCTATATATTTATTGTTTCGCCCGAGTCTCAAATTCTTATATACATTTAAAATATACAAGAGGAAGCCACATCCCATGTGTAAATTTGTAAATTTTTGTTCGGCAGTTCCAATTTCGTGCAGTCGACTTTAATATAATAGGGTGCATTTATTTATTATCAAACTTTAAGGTATAAGCATTACCTGTGTTTTCACATAGATTTTTTTTACTATATTTTAATTTTTAAATGAGTCGTGAAAATGTTTAAATGTTTTTATTAAAGGTTATTACCAGGGCTTGGGACTTATAGCATATGCTTATTTTTATGGATTGGCTTAAAATGTAGCAGAGTGCTATGTGAAGTGGAAGTGTATGTCAAAAATACTTGACGGTGAAAATGACAGTAGTATAGATGACTTCAGTGAATTTCCAGATGACTACTCCAGCGATGATATTGTGTTCATTAAATATGCGCCTATTACATCAGTAGATGTCGAACGGTCATTTTCGGAGTATAAAACAATATTATCAAACAACATTTGTATTTGAAAACCTCAGAAAACATTTGATTATTCAATGCGATAATGACAATAGAATTTTGAATAAATAATTTTGCTCCAATTTAAGTTTTTTAAATGCTTATTTGAGTGCTTATAATTATGTTTTTAAGCGCTTATTTTAATGATTTTATGTGCTATAAGTCCCGGGCCCTGGTTATTACACAAAATTGGAACTGCTGAACACAAATTTGGTATGTCGTACATTTGTATGACAGCTGCAACATACTCAAATATGGCGTCTTCTTAATACACCAAACATTATATTTTAGTATAACATAATATAAAAGTGAATTATTAAAATTGTACGCGATTACCAGCTAAATTGAAATGGACGTTTTATTAAAGTTAATTTTTTTAAAAACAAACTAGTTTAAAGTTCTAAGACGAGCTAGATGTCTATACTCATAATTGATTTATTAAAATAAGTTGAAGATTATTTGTAAGTAATTAAAAACTAAAACATAAATCTTGGTAAACTTCATTTTCTGTTTATAAGAAAATCTAAAACATCCGTCGCCTCTTTGTAGTAGGTATAAATATATTTTTATTTGGTGTTCATCATGTTAATTAAAGTACCTTACAATATTCGTTAATTATAAAAGAAAGGCGACAGTTTTTAAATGTTGCAACTGAATGAAGCTAGTTTTATATACTTTTATATATAAAAAAAACAAACAAACAAAAAATGTCTAATAATGGTAAGTAAATACTGTATGTTCAAATAAAAAAAAAGTGCATATGAATGTTTTAATTTGACTCGTATTATTATAAATATTTGCATATGGGTAATTCCCATCCCAAAATAATGTTAAATATCATATAAACTATTTGCCAGTCCAACAATAATAACTTAAAACGAAATTTAAGTCGGTTAGAATTGTATTAAAATTGTATTAAAATTGTAATCATTATTTTTTTATTATTCAAATCGAATCTTTATGATTTTAGCAGTGGTATGTAAGCAGTGGTGTATTGGTAAATATATTTATGGGTATACGCACTAATAAAATATGTATACTAAACCTAGAAAAAATTAACTTAATCCCTCCCTAATATGCATATAATTTCTAATGTATTAACACAATTTTCAAAATTCAAAACAATAAACTATTTTTAAAATTAAATTTTTTTTGAGTATTATTATTATTCGTAGTTTTATAGTAAATTAATAAATATAATTAAACCTCAATAACAATAAAATAATATAAAATAAAACAATAGGTTAAATAATAGTATCAATATAAATTGGTTTTCGAGTTGTTGTTTTTTTTTTTTTTTTTAATTATATGTAAAATTCCTAGCCTATAAGCAGTGTTGTGCATTATCTAGATAAATTATCTAAATAAATTATCTAGATAAATAATTAATTATCTTTTATCTTATCTAGATAATAAAAAAATTAATTATCTGATGAATTATCTTAGATGAATAATTATGTTATCTAACCCAAATCATCTAGATAAATAAATTATGGGTACAATTTTTTTTTTTTTAATTAGAGCTCAATAACGAAGGTATGGTAAATTTTTATTTCGATAAATAAACCATTGAATTTAAAATAATAATAATTTTTCGTATTGCTTATTTACGTTATTTCTAATAATTCTATACGATCGGATACGGGTAATTAATAATTAATAAACAGACATACAGTCGAAATATTTTGCGACTAATGATGTTGTGTTGTAACATTCATACACACACACACACTCAATGATATTTTAATCGGCCTCTCAGAATTATCCGTTCTAAATAAGTTCTTAATAAAAATAACATAAATAGATATTTATGATTTTACTGATTTCCCGAAACGATATGGGTACGGGTACCTAACGACATGCGCAATTATTAATAAATAATACCGATCTATCGTCTCTTTTTAGACAAAAATAAAAATAATTATGAATTAATTATAACAATACAATTTAATCTTAAAATTTGAATGAAACAATATTATAGGTATTTTATATATTCTATATTTCTAAATAATAATTAGAATTGAAAAATTGTAGTTTTGACAACAAGTGTAGTTCAGTTATTAAAATGTTTATCTTTTTTTTATCTAGATAAATAGTGTTTATCTTTTATATTTATCTAGATAATTAAGGTATTATTCATTTTTTATCTGTATCTAGATAAATTATAACCAGTTATCTTTTATCTTTATCTAGATAAATGTTTAGTTATCTTTGCTCAACACTGCCTATAAGGCTATCTACATCTATGGATAAGTAACATTAATTTTGTTGACTAATTTTAACATGATAATATAAGTAATTACAATTACATTTAAGAGCTATAATTACAGTAGTGACAACAGTTATTTAATATCGTTAACGAATAAGATCGTGCGGGCGACCGCGTTTTAGACGTCTTTGAGGTGGTGGACGTATGTGTAAATTGAAGTGTGTTGAGCCAGTTGATTTGTGGAGTGAACTATGGAAATTTTCAGCAAGAGCTTTCATATGATCTTGAATTTTGATGATTCGGAGGTCTTTATGTAGATTATCGTTGCGTATGAACCATGGTTTGTTATTATTCTTAATACTTTGTTTTGGAAAATTTGTATTTTTCTTAAGTGTGTCGCTGAGCAGTTACCCCAGATAGGACAAGCATAGGTAATTAGTTAGTGAGCGTAATAATTGCTTGTAAATTAATATTGAGCATTTTTTTGTATAACTGATTTTTTGTTTAAGATAGGGAATAGCATTGGGAGGCGCTGGTATGCTTGTTGTAATTTAGAAGCTATGTGAGGCCCCCAGGTTAACCTCTTGTCTAACGTGACACCAAGGTCGAGTTATTTCAAAAAGATATTATTTTACATCGGGTATACCGTATACGCAGAAACTCGAAAATCTACTGACGGGTATATACTTTGTACAACCACCACTGTAGGTAATAATCAAAAATCAAAATCAGTAAAAACAGTACAACCGTATCGTCAAAGACGCGGTTTAGAACGACGACGACGACTGTTATTCCGAACGACGTGAAAAATAGTTCGGTGGCAATCATATCGCAGCAAGGAGATTATAATACCGAGACGGTACTACCTGCAGGTACAACGCATGGACCATGTAAACTTAACCACAGGTACCCGAGCGCAATCCGAAGGGTAATGAACAAACGTCGTCGTCGTCGTCGTCGTCGTCGTCGTCGTCGTCGTAATGTTTATCCGCGATCCGTCCGTCCGTCCGTTATACATATAGGCGCACCGTGCTTAAAACGCTTGCGCCGAACGGGGCCGGGGTGGGACAGGGGTTGTCGGTTCGGCGGGCTCGCGGCTCGTGTCGCCTGTTCAGTGTCCCGTTGACCATGTGCCACTTCGGTTCGTCGCGAAGAACAATCAAATATTATTTTCATGCCACGCCGTCGGACCTGCACCGTTCGCATAGTCGTTTGCCGATCGGATCACATACGTACGTCGTGTACCGTCCGAAATCTCCGCGTAACGCGTAAACGCACTCAATGGTAATGAGCACGTCGAATATTTTAATGATGTACGATTTTTCTGTGTGTGTGTGTGTGTGTGTGTGAGAGCGGATGTTTTTTTTTTCAATCTGTCTTAGTTATTTATTTAATTTAATTGATAAACGGGCGTGAGCCCAATGGTACATATTATAATATAAGACGGTACAAATTTTATATGACATTATTTTTAAACATTTCAAAAAGTGAAGTCATAACGTGTAAGGAGAAAGAAGAAAGAAAAATATAATAATAATAGTAGTATTAGTAATAGTAATAGTAAACAACAAACGTCTTGTTTAACGATGAAATTTTTTTTTTTTTTTTTATAGTTACCATACAATTTTTAACAGGATACTTACACGACTGATAACATAATAATTATTTTTTCTATACAGTAGTAGGGCATGATTTACAAAGAATATATATAATTAAAAATTTTAAAACATTACTAGAAATTTACTTTAAATTGGCACGGTTTTAAAATATCGGCCGAAAAAATTTCCTCTCGTCGTCCAGTAATTGGACATACTATTGAAAGTCGTGTGCAAAAGTATATTTTAAGTACTTATTTGCGGCTGTCGTATGATTTCGAACAACGCTTTTGTTCTCATCCAACTGCTATTCAGTGTCAAATCATAGTTTAGTGCGCTGTCACCCATGTTTTATAAAACGTCTAAAGTTAGAGATTCGTTTGAGACATCGCGACTCGCGCACGGTTAACGTGACTTTTAATTAATTTTTTGTTTGACTTAAATTGTTTACACCCCTAGTAAGTTAGAAAACATATAATATCCATATTAATATATAAATGTTCAAAATATTAAAATTATTATTTTTGGTATAAAAATATAAAAATAGCTTTATTTAAACGGGGCGTAAAAATATTAAGAATATATTTTAATATTATCGTAATATTTTTTTAAATATATCTGCATTTATTATCTATCTATATTTGTTAAATAATACAACATTACAACTAATTAAATGTTATAATGTAATAGATTTATTGTAAATATTATTTACTTTAAAAAAATGTTGCTTATATACATACAAAATCGCTGACTTATGACTCTCATTTTGTATAAAAAAAAATGTATTTTAGTATTGAAATAGTTAGTTTGAACTTATGTTTTAATTTTTTTTTCTTAAAAAATAAAAATCTTTGTATACCTACCTTTTTTTTATTGCATAATTTATTTATCTTAAAATGTATTTAAACATATTATATGCATCAAAAAATCCTGTTAAATTTTTTTTTTTTAGAAGAGTGCATAATAGGTTTGATTGTTTATAATGCAATATATATTTTAGCTTAGTCAATATTTAATGTGGCTTATGATTTTTATAATTATATGGCATGCATACATTGTATACATTTTCGCAACTACTATTGCAAATTTTTTTTTATAAAGTATGAAATGATAAACTCATGACAAATTCTTGGAAATTTAACTGCTCCATAAATATAATTCAATTGTATATGTACTCATTAATTACAATGTGATTTAAAAGAGGAATAGCTATATCATGTTTGTAGTTATATCATATAACTTATACTTACCCAAAACAATGATTAAATAATATATCTTTTAAAGTAAGGGTATTTTTTTCTCAACCTAGAAATTGAATTACAATTGATAAATTAATCGAATTGTTTTTAAATAACTAATAATTTTTTTAATCAATTCCCAAAACCCGTAAAAATACAAGTACAATTCATCAAGAAATGAAAAGTTTGGTTGGTATTATTTTTAATATACAAAAACATTGCTAATAGTAATGTGTAAGTTTTAATAACATTTATAAATTTATACATTAAACTTAATACCAAAATAGTATTGAGTGTACAATATACATAATATGTTTTATCGTTAATGTGAATTTATGCAGGTACTTAACATACAATTCTTTAATCTGATAAAATGTTTAATTATAACCTATAAATAATTGTTTGGTTTCTAAACATTATTATAAAATTATTTTTATTTTTATTTGTTCTAGTTTGAAACGACGAAGATTTACATAAACACAAATTTTTTCACTACAACTAAAAGAGGATTTTAGTACAAAGACCATACTTAATTACATTTATTATTTTTTATAATTGTTTGAGTGTGAAATTCAAAATATCAAAATGGTTATTTCTAAGTGTTCATATATTAATGAACTGTGACTACCTTAAATGTCGGGTTTTTTAAGTGATCAAAAGTGAATCAAATATTATAATTTTTTACTAACAAAGTATCATTATGAAGATATTTCTTAATTTCGGACTTCTCCTATTTTCTGTTATACCGTGTATTTTGATGTTGATTGAAAACCCATCTAAATTTCAAGGTTAGTAAACAAATTTAACTATTTTGTGTTTTTAAATTTATTTTAGAATACAATGTTATTATATTAAATTTAAGTATCTTTGCTAGTTTGATATAAACTATGGATATTCTATACAATAATCTAATGTTTTTGTTTAAAATTTGATGTGTATATGTATAAATCTTAAGTATACTCAACAAAATCAACGTTATTTATTCACAAAAACGACGTGACTGTTGTGCAGTGTTGAGACCAGATAAATAAAAAAATATCTAGATATAGATAAAGATTATTGCTTTAAGATTATCTAGATTAAGATAAGATAACACGTATTTGAATTATCTCAGATAAGATAATATATAAACAAAATGTATCTAGATAAAAAAAAGATGAAAATTTAAATATTTAAAAATAATTTCATTTAACCAACAATTAAATTTATATTTTACTATTGGAAATTAATATGATATCTACCAATGATTAAAATCTTAAGATTAGTAATACAGATTTTTTAAGCATAACATAAAAAATGACTATTTATAGAGTGGTAATTAACTTTTTCCTCTTATAAGCTAGATAGTTCTATATTATGACGTTCGTAGATTATTTTTGTTGATCCTGTTTTATTATATTTTACATTATGACTATTTGAAATTTATAAAATGAACTCCATAGACCATAATATTAACTTGCATTCATACAGGGCTCTCAAAAAAAAAATGTTCGGTTTACTTATATTATCTAGATAATAACTAAAAAGATATCGATTTTTTTGCCTTAGATAACTCTTAGATACCTATCCACATTTTCATTTAGATAAGGTAAAAGATAAATATATATTATCTAGGTGAAATATCTAGATAAGTTGCAACACTAATGTTGTGTCTAAATGTCAACTTGAAAAAAAAAATTTTCTGTAAACTAATTACAAGGTGAGTTATATTGAATAATTTTTTTTAAAATAATATGTGCTCAACACAGATTTTTCGTTTTTGGTAACAACTAAAAGTAAATGGTTATCATTTATAAAATAAGCAACAAAAAAATTATATTTGTTGAACGCTATAGCATCCATAGATGCTAACCAAAGTTGTTTGACTTAATTATGTTTACTTTTTTAATTCATGATCAGTGCATTGTTCAGGCACATATTATGTTTTTACTTTTGTAGCACTAACCCTGAATTTGCACATAGTATGATGAACATGATAAAGTTTGTTAAATACATTCACCTGCTATTGGGTTTCTAATTCAATTTATATAAAAATGATCGGTGTAATGTGTGTGTATATGGATTTACTTCAGATATTTTTATACTTGGTTTTGGATTACTAGACAAAGCTCATATTTCATTTTACGTAAACACTAATTGTTCAACTTAAAGCATAGAAGAAATATTACTTGTGACAACATTTCATATATTCGTAGGATGGGTTATAGGTAGTAGATCATTACTCTGGTTTTCATAACTAGAAATTGGATCCATCCACTTTACAGGTTAGATAGTATACCTACACAATCTGGTAATTATATAATATCCTACCCATGATTAAATACAAGCATATCATATGTTTGAATAATTATATATATTTTTTTAAATGATTAAATTCACTATTTTTTTTAATACAAAATCACATATGGGATTCGTTCATTTTGTAGCCAATAATACCAGCTATTTGGTTTTGTGACGAAATTCCTGCACCATCTGATGACCTCCATCAAAACCCTTTTTGGTTATTATATTAAATCACGAAAATAACACTAGGGGAAGTATCTACACGAATCTATATATTGGGAAATCAAAAGTAAACTGTACATTGTACAGTTCAAAATTGTTTAAATGAATAATGAATACTTATCATTATCTAAGATTGGTCTGAATATGTCACATAACACTATAATATTACCATTGTAATATTTTTAATGTACAATAAGAAGAAAAAAATTATGACATGAAATAAACCACGTAGGATAAGTGTTAAGTTATGGAATTCCCACTACAGCGAGTGAAAGGTGTTTATTATTTTGAGTGTTAAGTTTTATTGATTAAATCGTTTTAAATGTAGAGCCTGGAATAGAAACAAATTTATATCACAATTTCCCAAGAAGTTCCATCAATGGATGGCCTCTTCGCCCAAGCCCCCTGTCCGAATTGATGTGAATAATCGCGATTTAATTAACTTATGTTTGTTACATTGTCTGTTATTTTGTCTTTTCTTTTAATTCGTTTTTTCACTTGTGCTTATTGTAAACAATAATTTACAGATTGTACAATTATCTAGATAAAAAAAAAATATCACAATTTCCAACATAAAAATTGCCTTTCAAATAACAAAACGTAGACTAGTTGTAAATATTATTGATGTTCTATTATTTTTCAGTTAAATAAAATAAAAATAAAATGTATACTAGGTTGGTACTTACTTAGATTTTGTTTGCTTTGATTATAATATTAATTCTTAAGAAGTCTTGTGTGCAAGAAAAATATAGTTTTTAATCGAGTAATGTTTGATTTTAATTTCAGTGAAATTGAAATTAATTGATTCCAAATCTCTAATATATGCATATTGTACATCGTGTAGTATTTGTATATGCAATTAATTCTAAATGTAGTCGATAAATATTTATTTACTATAGTGTAAACCTTATATGTTCATTTATAGTTAAAATATATAGAAAATATTGGTTGGTATTTTATATAATTATTGAATACCAACCACCAAAATAAACGACCTGGCCATATTCTCCAGAATTTAACCAATTTATCAAGAGTTGTTCTGAGTTAGCATATTATTGAGTTTTAAGAACAATAAAGTCGACTTTATTTGAAAGGATTCTTATTCATAACGAATCTGGACCGTTATCTTAATAGTTTCAAAGTAAGAAAAGCCCCCAGTGACAGTTGAAGACATTTCGAGTGGCGAATCTGTTGGTTGACAATAAAAGAAACTCAACAAATAATTTAACTTAAAAATATAAAAGTCAATAGTCATTGGTTATTATTACATTCAATACTAAAAAAACAAATTAGTGTTTGAAATGTATTAAAACTATGTTATGTCGGTGGGAAATAATTGTTGGTTATTTCGTTTTGGTTATAATAATTTAATATAATTAAAATTTAATTTTGATCTTACAATAAACTAATGAAGTTACTGGCGTCAAATTGGTTATACTGGATGTACATTATTAAAGTTTTATAAATGTTTACAAGACAAGTTTTATCAGATAAGGATAAAATAATTAGCTAGCATCATTAATTATCATGTGATTAAATTTCAAATTATAATTCAGATTATCAAGTATTAACTCAAAAGTGTGTAAAAAGTCAAATAAACATTTTAATAATTGTTTGATATTTTTTTTTCTTGCCAATTAAGTAATTACGTAAAAATTAAATTGTAATACAATTATGTTAATCATGTTAAATATTAAACCCCATGTAATTTATCCATCAAAACTTTTATTCGGAAAAATGTATAAATAATAGTTTCAAATAACGTATTATTCGTTTTTTTATTTTATTAAAGAAAAAATTCATATACATGAAACCCTATTTTTTAAGTTTTGAGATGCGTGCACGGAGGTTAAATAAGCAAATATGATTTTATGTGAGATTCTCATCAGTGGACAATACATTCAGAACATAATTCAACTTTTATTTTTTTTTTTTTAAAAATGGAGAAAAACTGTTACATTGTAATAACTTGTTTAAACTATTTGTAAAATATATATTATAATTTTAATTGATATACAATTTACTATTTAGTGCAACTTCACAGTTGCCTCATTAGGACGTGTAAACAATTCGATATTGCAATGAAAACCGTGTTTATGAATAAATTAAGATCACCAAACTCACTTTTATAGATTTATAATTTATATATATATAAGTATCTTATAATTATTCCATATTTATTGACAATTTAGTAATAAAATATTATACAATGGGATCTTATTTTGTTCCATAGTAACGCGTATTTTCTTTTATGAACATATTCGATTCTAAATAAATTAACAGGAGTATGGCTGAGTTATTGTTTCTTTTAATATATAATTATAGTACAATAATAGGCAACGAGTAAAAAGTTATTTTAAACTTATAAAAAAGAGATTGATTTTATTTTTATAAAAGTATAAAAAGTTATTTAGTTTATTTAATTAACATTACATTTGTACCTATACAGGGTTATTACATATTCAATTTTCGACATAATTATAATATAATTAATTTTAAAAGTTCATAACTTAATGAATACATAAAGGAAAATTGTATTTTGACTATAATATGGGGCCTTTAAAATATTGGCTTAATCAATATTTTATTCAGGTAACGAAAATAATAATATTTTTTTTTTGTTCGTGTTCACAAAAAAAAAGTTAAAAAAATATTTGTTATAATACGGCACAGAAATATTTTGCTAAAATCGGATTTTTGACAATTGAGTTAGAAAAATGTCATTTTAATGTTACTAAACCCGAAGCAATACCGTACATTTTTTTTCCGCTTTAATTCTCAATTGACAATCCTAACTTTCATATTAAAAATAAATTCAAAAATATTTAGTATGTTTTTAAACTTGAAGAAATACACTTTTTTAAATGGTTACTAAAATCATATTCATTTTTTTTTTTTAGAAGCTACCTATTACTAATAGTACATTAAAACAACCTGTTGGCATTTTTTGGATGAACTGCAAATGTATTTTTGACTTGATATTCTGTAGTTCATTAAATTTTATTTATTTTACACACTAACATTATTTTTAATTTTTGATCCAACAAATTGATATTAAACATTGTGAACGAAATTAGGGTCATGTACGATAACTGCTGTAATGGTTTATTTGTAGGTGTACAGCCGAAGTGCTATTTTACTGACTAACCCACCATCCATAATATCATTGTATAAATAAACCTTGGTATCCATTTGCCACTATACATATTAATAATATATTTATCATAAATATTTTTTAAAAAAATGTCCACTAATGTTTTTTTTATTAATTTGTTACGCTATTTTGTGTGTAATGTTAATATTAGTGTAGGTACTATTTTTTAGAACTCTAATTGTTTATTATGATGCAAATTGTAAGGCTAGGTCATAGATCATCATATTTTAAATAAAATACTGTACACCAAGTTACAGCACATACGAAATAATCAATAATGCCTATTACAGTTTCTATTTTTTTATTCCTAAGGACAACCACCTAAAAATAATCTATTGTACCTATACTAGTTGTTTTTTAGTTTTGAAACAAACACGTTTTATAAAGCAGTAAATATTGTAATATTTTTAAAATGAACCAAATATTTTGTTTGTTTAAAAATTTGAATCTCCATGTAAAAAAAAGTTCTGAAATAACATTGTTCATACCCACTTATTACTTAGAATATATTTAATAATTTACAAGATATATTTTTAGATTCAAATACCCAACAATATTAATTTGAAACGTATTTCTTAACAATACCGATTTTGAAGGTACATTCACAGGATAGTTTGACATTAATAAAGTTCGTAAAATTAATGATTACTTTGTTAAAATTGAAGCTAGTTTAAATTAGCTTAAATTAGAATAATAACATTATATTTCTGAAAGTTGGTTAATAAATATTTTTTGTGTAGCTTTTTTAATACCAATTTGAAAAATATTATAAAGTAGTCATGCTTGCGTAAATGATCCAGTATCAAAATTTAGGAACTTACATCCCTTATTTTCAAAAACATATCCAAACATTGTCCAACGGGACAATTACAGACAATGCCACAATGATATGTATTACAATGAACAAATATAAACGTGGGACTTTTTCATAATATATTTGTATCATGACATGATGATAGTACATAATTAAATGTTCAAAGATGGCTGATAAACTGATCACTATTTAAAAATGTTCAAGTGATAATAATTAAAAAATGATTTTAGTCATATAATTCGTATGGAAATACAACTGATTATTTGCTCTATACAATTATTATGATCAATGATCATACAAAAGTAATAACTAATGTCTAAAAGTTAATCTGTTTAAAAAAAAAAAACTGTTTTGTCATATTATAATTAGAACTACTGATTAATTAGGTTTTAAATATATTTACATAATATTGAGAATACGTGAAAACCACGAGTTCAGTACAAATAGATTCTTATTAAGAAGTGTTCACAATATGAAAATTAATTTTCAATGGTCTTTTGCCATTTCATTTAAAAGGAATGTTACTGAGCTTTAATTATGGCTATAATAATTTTGCGAATCAGATGATTAATTATTGCTTCCAAGCTTAACTTTGTGTCAAGATAAGCGAAGAGAGACCACCCGCGGTCTTCGTATCCTGTCCAGAATTATTTTTTTTTATTAGAATCCGAGGTTGAAAAACATATAATAGGTATATATATATACATACACTCGTATTGTAGTCCATTTATTGATTGGATAATAAAATATTTCATACGTTATCGAATTTGATGTACTTAGATAATAAATAATACAAATTATATAACATAATATAAATAAAATATGTTCTATTATTATGTTGATCAAGTGATCTTTATATTTAATAAAAATAATGCTCATAAATGTATACTATATAGTGTATAGTATCTTATTTGAATTTGAATAATATGCACACAACTACATTGTAATTTTGTTAATTTTGAATGATAAAATCTCAATATATATTTTCTCTAAAGACTCGTTCTAAAAATATTTCTTTTTCTAAAAACTTGTTGAAAAGAAAGTCGTTTGTTAGTAATACAATAATTATTATACCTTATTTGTTAATTAAAGTAACTTGAAATATTGCAATGCATTATGTTAAATTTGAATTCAATAATAAGACATTGTGCAAACAACTTTGATCGAAAGAAACCGGCGAATTACCATCTGTTTCCAAAGATAGTTTATAATATTATAATATATTATTATAGTGATTATACATATATTTATTTACTATTATTATTAGTAATTTTTCTTTATTATTTGGTAAGCTAAACCAATTTCTAGGTATAAGAAAGCTATACACTTTATAAGTTAATACCAAAGTACTGTAAAGTATCTAATGTGATTGGCTCGTGATATAAGCTATTTGTATAAATATTTTGAACATTTCTTCGTGTGTAATTCTAACCTATACAATATATTTTTAGATTCTAAGCAGAGAGATGATTTTATAGTTTTTTTTTTTCTTTTTGTTGATAGTAGTTCAAAAATATTAAAGACACAATATGTGCATGTGTTTTTTTATAAGCGTTTTTAGTTAAAATGTTGAAAAAAATCATCTAAAATGTGCATATTATTTTATACTTACCTAGTTAAAAATGTATACAATTTTCAATTTTTATAGCTAAGGATTGAAAATTTAAATCGAAATTTATTATAAGTAATTAATATTGTAACCCAAAAATCTAAAAAATATATTATCAGTTATCACAGTTTTTTTTTTTTTTATATATAGACATTTCGAATTCAAATGTTGATACAATTAGATATCTATACGAAGAATAACGGTGATAGTTATTTCGTTGTAATTGCAAACATTATTCATGGCCCATGGGTACAACAAAAATTATACGTTTTTCTATACGCATTTACAGAATAATATATCCTATTTATATCACTGATCTATTTATACGGTTTTGCGACAAGGTTAGGTTAGGTAGGTGGTTTTACGGTGGTAGGTATTGACTGAAGGGTAAATAACAACAATAATATGAAATGATAGAAATATACAGTACCTACATTGTAATTTATATTAATTAATACAAGAAATACAATTGTTTTTGACAAAAATTAAATCAATCTACCTAATAATAAAATAAATTATCAACTTTAATATCAACATCAAAAAACATATTATCATTAAATAATCTCGATAAAGGCGACACACAATCTCGTCTCAGGATCGTTTTTTGAATGCAATAACATTGAATTCAAACTGAGCACAACTATTTCAGTGACCCACTTGACACCAGCTATACTGTACAGCAGAGTGGTACCCACTTTCCCTCCTTTTTTTTTTTAAACTACGTTGTTTCAAATTTAAAATGTATTATTATTTTTGTATTAGTCTAATTTCAACCTTGTCAAAATGGATCGCACAAGATGTTAAGTTTATATTAATGTAGGTTACTTTGTCAATTATAATAATTATAATTAAAATATATCTCTATATTAACACTTTTTTTTCACGTCATTATTTGGAAAATAATTGAAATTTATATTTTTTTCTATTTCCTTGTTATTAATTACTGTCGATCATTATTTTTATATAATTTATATCCCCAATATTATTGTAATTTATACTTACCTATACTATGACGTCTGGTTAACATATAGTTGTTATTGTGTTTGCTTCTCTTCATTATAATTAAAAATGTTGAATATGAATTTCAAAAATATATTTACATTATGTTTCATATATTTACGTAGGTACAAAAAATTATAATCACGTACATTGGTAATGCTTTTAAATTCAACACACAGCATATTATGACAATTCACTGAATAAATCAAATTATATGGGTAATTCACATATTTTACAGTTTCAGTTTAGGAATTAAATTGCACTAATTGTAATCTGTTCACAAAATACATTAAAATTTGACTCGTAATCATTATTAACATTAAAATGTAGCGGACCGATTAAAAATTAAAAATATTTAAATCTTTGAATAATCGTAATATTTTATGAACAGTATTCATTCAAATTAAAACTCAATGCAGAAAATGTAATTTAGAAATTTCCGATCAATGTTTTACGATTATAGTGTGGTAATTTTACTTCAATTGATACTATATAAATCAATTTTTCTTTATTATTATAATAAAACATGTATGCATATAATTGAAAAAAAGAAACTATCGACAGCACTAAATCACTCTATTAAACATACCAAGAGAAAAAAATACTTACACAACTTTAAATATTTGAACATCAAAAGAAATAATATGCCCCCGGAGGAAAAAAAGCTTTCTATTATGCATTTATATTAATCACAGCCCTTGCATACACTGTAAAAAAAAAAATTTTAAAAAAATTCCTTTTAACTCAAAACATAATTCTCAACACTTCAATTTTGACTATGGAAATTTGAAAGCAAAAAAAGTGATTGTTTGGTACACAATGATACTAATAAAATGCCAATTTTGCAAACATGATTTGATTAAATTTGAAATTTTTTGATTCCAATTTTTTTACAGAACAGATATAATATTATATATTCGACTAATTTATGTTTGGTTTTATTTATAATTTACAAATTGACATTTTAATATAATATGGAAGTCTAATATATTTTGAAGAAAACGACCAACACATTGTTATGTGTCTATTAAGAATATTCTAACATAATATAATATTATTATATTTCATAGCAACGGGTTGAAACGTAATATTGGAACAAAAAAATGTTCGAATTTCAGAATGAAAGTGTTTTTATTTGTAGATTAAAGTTTTTTCCATTAGGTAAAATTGACCACTACAATTTTTCATTCTTTAAAATCCTCGCAGTGACGAGAAGCGCGTGGAAGGTATAAAAGGATTTGGAAGGAAAGCGTAGGTTGTTTCTTTTATCTTTGGTGCGTCAACGCGAAAATCACTTTTTCAATTATTTAGTTGTGACAGTTTTACGAGATAGAAATAATTACACGGTCTGAAAGCCATTCTGGGGATCGCGCCGGGTGACGATAATTAATCATCCGCGATGGCCATCCCCCGAGACACCTGGTCGAATAAAAAGTCACGTGGCTTTCCGTTAACTTTGCTCTGCTCTATTGTCAACCGAAAGCAAAAACAACGGCTGCGGCCTTTCTTCTTTTATGCGAAACGACGATGTATGCATGATCACTCCTACACTCCGTACGGGCGGCGGCGGCGTGTCAACCGCACACGTTTGGCTATATAATATATATATATATATATTTATGTTTAATGTACATAATTTATATCGTATCATTGTACAGTATATATATAATATATTATGCACGTGTGTACGATATATTATTATCACGTGGGTAGAGGTATATACATTTCTTTCCCCGGTGGTCGACGCCGCCGACATTTTTTGACTAAATATTATATTGTGTTTGTCGTCCGCAGCGTTCAGATGACGATTGTTTTTTCTGCCCATTAGATTTATGTTATTATATTCCTATTTCGGATTCCGAACGGTAGCCAGGTTAGTCTGTTGGTCTTACGACGTAGGTATACATTAAGGTTTTCATTTTTTTTTTTTATTCGTATCTCAAGTACAATCACGTTTTATTCGACCGGGGAAACCACACTCCTTTCATTTTATATATATCAGCTATCTATTACCAATAGTCCACAACTATCGATCGGGATTCTACACAGACGATACTGTATCTTTTTTTTTCGAATAATTTTCCAGATATTTTCGATCGTTTACGAAAAAACAGTTTCGAACGAAATGTTTCATTAAATGTTTCTTTTTTTGTAATTTTTAGAATAATTTATATAATAGATAATGTAAATATTAAACTGTGAATTTTTTTTTAACATTCTACATATTATTATATACCGGAGCATTTTTGACCTTGTGTTTATGACTCGCCATCTTAATAAAATATGAACTTCCAGAAGCACAACATACGCTTTTCCTGTTAAAAAATATGTTTGATTATAAAGTTTCAAATTCAATTAATAAATACTAGAATTTAGTTGTTATTATAATACTATTAAGTCATGAGAATTATTTACCGTAGCCACTCAAGTAACGAAATAGCACATGCCACATTTTTAACAAATTATTAATTTTCGTTTTTCAATTTAACTAGATGTATTTTCTGAAACTATTAAATGGTTTGATTAATCTTTGACCAAAATCTGTGCAATGCCGATTTATGTTAAGACATTACTAGCAGTTTATTGTAGCACGATTAACTTGTCCAATAGTGATTAAGTACTGTTATTCAATCAATAAAATGTATTAAGCGGACAGTCAATTACCACAATTTCATAATCTACAATACCACATTGAGACTATATACGTGGTATATACCATAATAACTACATTATTCAAAGTGTAAACGAAACTTGTAGATCGAGCGGTTCTAGGTATGAAATGTGTGAAAGAAACATCAGACGTATTCAAAGTAACGCTAAAGTTCCTGCTCGGCGAATGACTGTTTTACGGTGTTGGTTTTATTGCTGAAGTGAGAGTCACGTAGAATGGTGGCATACATATTTTATTTTAAGTTATTGTAATGATATTGGCCGCAAGACCAACTCATCGCATTACCTAGCCGTTAGGCTGTTTTTTTATGACCACCTTTATATTTTTGGTAGGATAAAAAAATTACAACATTTAACTTTAACCGAAATAAAATCGTAAACAGACTTCATAAATTTAAAACACATAAAAGCTCAAACAACATCTCCAAATCTCGACGAATAAAAATAAATTCATAACAATAATACTTAAATTATTCGGAAACCGAAAAGTCGATCATGCAAATCTTGGAATAGTATCAAGTTTTTCTATTATATTATTATTTATTAGTTATGTCTTATAAAATATTGAATAGTATAATGCATATTATAATTTATAAGTTAATGGTATTTCTTAAGAATCCAATTTAATTTAATTTAAATGAATACTCGCATGGAAAAAATAATAGCAACTACGTTCGTAACTACAACTACATATCTATACATTTTAATCCTTTTACCTCATAAACTATTTTTGTAAATAAATGAAAATTATGGCTAATAGGTATATGATACTTAATGCTTTATACGTATAAAAAATATTAATAATATATTTTTACAATATTACGAACACAAAGTAATTTAATCAACAACACAATACAAGTTATTAGTACAGTACACGATAACCTTCTATTGGGACGAAGAAGCCAATTAAATTTTTATTCGGTTTCTTTTGGTGTTATAATGTTGGAAACAATACATCTACAATACTCCATGATAACATTTTGTTTCCACAATAATATAGTTTTAATGGTTAAAAAAACGAAAATAAACTTGTAAAAAAAATAAACTTAAGGTTTTGACATCCTTCATCATCAAGTTATTATTAACTTTCATTTTATATATTTTATTAAAAAAGAAAATAATCGGATTATTATTCAATTGAAAATATGTCATCGTGGCGCTATCCAATAAACAGATAAGATAATATTAAAATACTATAAATACCAATATCAGAAAATACAGGATACAACTTTATTCTAAATCTAGAATTTTATAAAAAGTGGTCATGTAAAGAACAAAAATACGTGGACGCAAATAATAAACGTCATTAAAATGCAAAAATATTAATCCAAAGCTATAAAACGCTAAAAAAATGCAAAATAAAAACAAATTATTATTGTGAATCTTTGTTGTATAAAAAATGATTTTCATTAAACAGAATTGGCTGAAAAAAGAATGTAAATTCATAAACATTAGGTAGTTGTATCATTCCTTTTTGTACACACAAATGAAATGTAGTCAACTAACTAATATAATTGTGCATCGACTATTAATACGCACAAAACAAATAATAAACTGTACAATATATTTGTAATGATTTTTTTTAGCTAAATTTAAGTAAAAGTCCAAATTTGATTACAGAATTCGATATAATGATAGGTATTAGATTCCCAATTAACTTTAAAAACCACTTAATGTTTGAATGATGTACATTGTAGGATACGTCACAAGCACAACTCATTATGCTTTCCAATTGATAATCTATAGGCATCCAATATACAGTAACGTACAATAAGCTTTTCGTAGTATCAAAAAACATAAGACCATTATAATTCTGATTCCATCTTCTCACACAAAATCAACGAAATGTAGCTCAATATTATTAACACAAAAGTAGTTTTACTCACAGTATTTCATAATGTCAGCCTGTAATGCGGGAATTAAGTACAAACAGAAAATAATAAGAAGTCAGGTATTAAAAATTCGTGAGGATTATGCGATGTCTATCATAGAATATTACGGAAGCGGCGTTATATATACGTTGTACATATAGAAGCAAAAACAGCCTAATTATATATGATTGGAGTCAACCAATATTTTAAGTAAAAACCTCTTGTGGATACAAAAACACACCTAATAGTATATTATATTAGAAACATTTTAACCATATGTTACGAAATTATGAACAATTTTACTATGCTGTTGGCGGGACCCTAAATAGTCGAACACAAGGGTGACTTTTATACAAAATAAAATTTTATTTTACATCATATTAAATCGCTTGGTTTGCGGGGGAATATGATTGTCATTTGCATATTTATTTAAAACAAGGTAGCAAGGATACGAATTTCAGGGACAATATTTCACCAGTATTTATGCATGTTTGAATTTCAAACACCTTACTATCGTTTGTGGGAAATGAGTGAGTATAACAAAGTTCACTAAAATTGCAGAAATTAAATGACGTGATTGTTAAAAAAAATATTTGCATAATATTATAGATATTTTAATTTTAAATTTGTTATCATATTAATATCATCTAATGCACATATTTGCACTTTTACTGCAATTTACAAGCGTCTACTATTTATTGAGTTTCTTGATATGTCTCTCTCTCTATTTATCAGAATCTCTTATGTGTTTAAATCGATAACTGGCAAAAAAAAAATGATTGAATATTTCTCATAAACTTGATTAAAAATGAAAGAAATGTCAATCTAAATTCGGTTAAAATGTATAAAACCAATATCCACGATATGAATTTTGTCAAAAAAAAAAAAAAATTGTATTTCTCATTTTTATCATAAATCGGGAGATGAAAATATTCTATATAGACAGGATCTCTTTGAATTTTTTAATTATATTTTGTTATTGAAAAATACAAATTTAGTGTGAAATAAATCATATTAATGTAATCGAATTGTATTATTACATAAATTATTTTGTAGGAACTTCCAAAGTTTCTAAAGAAAAAGAGGAATATTATTAAACCATGAGATTTTGCAAAATAAAGTACTATTGTGTTCAATACATAATGAAAAAAAAAATTTACATGCAGATGATGGCCATTTTTTAACAAAATTAGTTCAATTGTATTTATAGTTTTCAATAAAAAGTGTGTGTTATTTAATAATATGTTTATTGTGTTTTCACAACAGTGTACCTGAATTAAGATAACATAAGACTGATAAAATACATTTGGTTTGGACTTTAGGCAGATGATTGGTTTGTATACAATAATAATATGTATATAATTTTACATTATAACATTATTTATAACTATAATAATTCCTCATTTCGAAATAGTCGCACGACAGACCTAAAAATAGTTATTACTTGAATAAATATCGGTTATACAAAAGGTAAATGTAAAAAAAAAATTATTTTATTTTATTATTATTATTTAGTTATACCCTCAGCAGTAGTAGCCATTGGAAGTAATTCGCAGATATTTATTTACATATGGATTACATAATACACCGTTAAAAATACACGAATATATTATGATAAAAACTAAAAAAATATTTATTAACAGATATTATTAATATGCACTATAATGTTATGTTGTGTAAATCAGTATCGGTAACGAGTTTGAATTGTTGATGGTGGCGGAGATAAAGTCAGTGTTCTGGTTGAGCTATTTGGTCAATGATTCGGATAGCTTTGAGTTTTCTTTTCAAAATGTTTTTCTGTTCTGAACGAATTTACGGCAGTCGATGAAATAATATGTTTGTTATTGATATGAACAGTGGTGCACGTGTGGTGCACATTGGGGAGTCTTCTTTGGCCATTAAGAACCTACGTGATATTACTGTGTGGCCAATTCTATGTCTTGTGATGTGATAATCACTTCAAACTTTCGGGAAAACTCACGGGAAAGGACCAATGCGAGGTTGGTCATATAGGCGATCGGTAAGGGTGAGGAATTGTTTAGGGCGCTAAATCCAACCAACCCGCAATGATTATAATTTTAACGTGGACAAAGTGAACAGAATTTGGTTTTCGAATCGTACACGTGAATTAAATTGTAATAAAGTATTTACGAACGGTTCAGAAAAAAATATTTGTGAATTCGTGAAACTTAAGAACCTTGTAATAATTGTCATATTATGTTTACCAGCAGAATTATGATCGATTATGAAGGTACTGTGATAAGGAGCACAAAATATATACATATAATATTTGGTAATCCAGATTGGTCAAAATTATGTTTTAAAAATGCGCATCGAAGGCTAGCCATTTGATATTTTGTACGATTTCACGAAGTTTGGTGGAATGACACAACCGTTTTTGTTGTCAGATATGTGTTTATTTATTTATATTAAAGTTGGTGTATCTCTTTAGAGTGTAACGATTAGAGGAAAGTATTAGTACGGAGATATATGTACGTGGGTAGTGGTTTTACTTGCAATTTCTGCTGCCTGATCAGTTTATTTTTATTTATGTCAGTAACCGGGAACAAAAAATATTTCACATTTTAAATTAAAATTTTGGAAATTATAAATATAATTTTGAATATGCAAAATTGTATCTGACGGGTTGTAGATACAATTAATATTGATTGTTACACAAAGATAGTCTGAGAAAACGATTGTGAATTTGTGATTATGATTTTTAATTAGATCAAGGGCTGATTGCTGTGAATTATAACGTAAATATTGAACAGGAGTTTGAAGTTTATAAAAATTTATGTACACATTTGTCATAAAAATATATATCTAATAGTATATTTTGTAAACTTATAGGTATTGTGTTTATTAATTGTTAAATTGGTTTTATTTATTTTCTCAATACATCGTTTCTAAACAACTAATCGTATATTAACTAAATGTTGTTAAAAGTTTATTTTTTAAATAATCTAAAACTCTAGTATTTTTTGGAAATATTGTGAGCTATTTATTGAGACAATTTAAAGACTTAAATGCATTTCGTCATTCAGAAATATTAGTGTTCCTTCTAATATTACGTGGATAATTTTATTATGCTATACATAGATATTATAGGTCACATGAAAATGTTGTGTTAGCTTTTTAGCTTTAACGTTTAATTATACTAAAAGTTGTTTGCATAACAAGTTAATAGTTTTAAGGGAATTCAATATTTAAATAGTATGGAATACCGGATTACTTGAGAACAATTTATTGACTACGAAGTTTAAAATGTCTTTCATAGTCCTTAAATCCTCATACACAATTTTTTTTTTAGTATTATATATCATATTATTTTTTATTTAAAATCTTATACTGAACAAACAGTTATTATTGTATTGTTACAACTTACTTAAAGTAATAATTGAATAATTGTATCGCTTTCAAAAATCATGATAGATGTATACATGTGAATTATGTAATTTAGTAAATACTTAGAAATTTCTATTTTAAACGTAATTTAAATATTTATAGTGTAAAATATGACGAAACTTGTAAGTATAGAATAGTTGATGTTTCAAATTTTTTCAATATTAATTTTATGGTTCTTGAATAATATGTGTGAAATTCTTTGATTAATTTATAAATAGTGTTTTATCCATAGCAAAATAAAATGCAAGTGGATAAAACTAAATCCAAACAAATTATTATTGAAATTACATTTTATCAAAATATTTAAATATTTTACCTCAATATGTACGTGAATGTAATATTATTAACATTTATTTTTAAAATATAGACGTAACTTATCATAAATAAAAAAAAAACGACATAAGAAATACACAGTCAGTTTATAATGTGTGTGTCAGTGTAATATCCTAAAACCTAACCTAAATATAATGATTGTATTACTATTTTAGTAAAAGTTTGAAAAATGATAAATATGTGACACAGATGGACACAATCAGGCCAGTTAGCAAAAATATTCTGTTGGTATTAATTTTCAATATATTATACAAAAAAAAGTTTATAAATACTGAAATAAAATCAAAAAAGTGTTGGTCATTGGAACATGATAGATTTCGATGCACTGGTTTGTAAAAAAAAGCCTAATCCGTCCGTATGAAAAAGTCATTTTTTTAGATTTGACGTATTTTAAATGATACATTTTTAGATCGATTAAAATGTTTTAATATACATCATATCCCTCTGCCAGACACTGTAATGACGTCACTATAAAATAATATTTCAGTGTTATTAATGCTATGGTCATATTTTGTGTATAAAACAAACAACAATCTCCGGTAAAATGAACTATGAAGCTTATAGTTTTGGTTCCGCATAATCAGATGATAACAATATAACGAGTTTGAGACAATCAAAATACGAATACTGAGAAAATTAAATCAATTGTTATAATAAATGGCTTTTAATGACAAATTTTGTTTGAATGACATAATGTACTCAGAATATGTCGACAGAACTTAAAATTGATTTTAAATGTAACTAAAATATTGAATTTCAAGATACGAGTTTATTATTTTCAAGTAATTGTGTAAAATAAAACAACGTAGTAAACAAGAACTATTTTAAAATATAATTATCAAATTGCTAATAATTTGATAAGAACTTGACCTTTTTATTCGAAACTTTTAATTATACACATTTCTCTATGATACTATATTTAATTTTAGTGAGGACACAACTTTTGAAAGGGTGATAATTTAATATTCTTAATTTCATATTTTACAGATGAAATAAATAAATTGAAGTAAGTATAATAATTATTGAAATTTCTGTCAAAAACTAGAAATAAAACATTTTAGTTTTCTTTACTACCACAATGTGATAGATAAATTAACAAAATATATTATTTACGATAAAAATATTTTTATCTAAAATCCATAACGTTGTATAGATGAGTAAAAATCAAAATTCTTATTCGACATAAATAAGTAGGTATCTAGTCTTACAGTGAATTTATTTTCATCGTACAACTGATAAAGTGGTATAGGAATAATATATATTTTTGATACTTTTGGTATAAGTTTTTATTATAATAATTTATTATAGGTATACCTAATATTATATTAGTATGTGATATTGTGATTAGAGGACTAGAATGGTTGTAATTTATTATGATTTATTATAGAACATATATTTTTATATACAGTAAAAATCGTTTAAAATGATACCAGTTTTAGTGAGGAATCGGGTTTAATGACCTAAAATTGAAAGTTCCAGAAAAACTCCTATACTTAATAATTATGTCAATTTATATAGGTTATTATGACGATCTTATAATGACCGTGCGGGAAATAACGTTTTTATCTTTAATGACTATGAAAAACGATGGTCACATGTATCATTGAATAAAATAAATAAATGTCAATAATCTAATCGGGATAGTGCCCAAAAATAGGTGGATTATTTAGCGAAAATCCAACGAATTAGTCGAAATCTTGATATACGAATAAGCAGAACACAATTTGACTCTTTGGACTTAAAGATTAAGATCAATTGTATTCTCGACTTTTGGCAATCAGTGAAAAATCAGTTGGTCAATACTGATATAGCATGAGATCGGCTTGAAAAGATATGACCAAAATTACGTGAAGGGTACATAGATGACCAGATTTATAATGTAGATGAGGTTAGGTTAGGTTAGGACTATTTGTTCACCTTAATGCACATACGACGGGCGTACACGAATTGCCTCCCATCTGACCCTCAAATTGTCTCCAGTGAATTTTTTTTTTAAAAGATTACTTGAATTGCCTCTCGATTTCATAAATAGTATTCACTCGAATTGCTTCCTATTTCAGGTAGTGACCATAATTTACTGGAATTTCCTCCAATGGATATAACTAATCGATTTCTAGTTCAAATCACAAACATTGTTTTTTTTCAAATTAAAAACAATTATGAACGCATAAACAGTTAATCCAGAAGGATAAAATGCTCTGACATTACACTATAGGAAACTTTAATAAATTAAATAAATCGAATAATTAGTTAGTCAATGTAATTTGATTGAATATATTAATTTTAGTTTAGTTAATAAATAGACTAATACATATTTTTGAATATTACAAAAATCGATGATATAATAATCGATAGTACACTTACAACTATTGATATATTAATTAATAATCTATAGGTATGCTATAGGTGGCGATTCAAGTATACGGTTAGGGTATACTCGTATTGTTTCCACAAAAACCCGGAGTCAATTCGAGTGAAAAAAAGGCCAACTACCCAGATTTGGGAGGCAATTATAGAGTGCCCCATACGACATACCCATAATAATACATTGCAGTTTTTGTATTTAAATGTCGGTTTCTACTATCAGTTATTATGACCTATTTTCTCCTGGTCTATTGAATGCAATTATAAACGATTCATACAGTAGACCTATTATTTATTTAAGTATAAATTGAGCAGTTCAAAATTACTGATATTGAAAAGATATAGTATACGGTTCACGGTTTCCTACCGAACGATTGGTTCACGGCTGCCATTTAGCGTGTTCAAACTTCATTCCAACAATATAATAATGATATTCGTAATGAAATTAAAACTTAACTACATTGTAAATGTGGAACTTTATCAGAATTAGGTAGTCTGTTGTCAGTGAATTTTTGTTCCTTGTCAGGAAATATGCAATACGCCGAGATATGCCTCTCTGATCAGTGATCTCAACCCTCAAGGGATACTATTACCATCGTTATTTATTTATTTTTATTATATAAGAGCTTTACACATATTTTGATGTTACTTGATATTTATGTGATGGTAATTTTAATCTCTACAATTGTATTAAAAATTTATTCGTGCAAAATGTATTTGTAAAATCCTTAATATTATATTTAACAGTGAATTATAGCTATTTAATGGAGGCTGCCAAGTTAATAGTATTTTTAACTAAGTCTAAAGTCAACTAATATTTGTTTAAATAAATTAAAATACAAAAAATAAATTAATAAATTAAGTTTGCATCTAAGCAACAAAAAACATCGACTAAACTAAACTTAAAAAAAATATATTTAATTTTCTTTAAGTATTGAAATAAGTAATAACCTCTTTGATAATAATTTAACGTAATGATTAATGTGAATGGGATATAAAATACGTAAGTATTTTCAAACATGTGGCATACTTATATTGTATAGAACTCCATTTATATTTCAAAATCCGGGAGCGGGGATATCAATGAAATTAAAATTTGTATACAAAATATTATATTCTTTATAATATTTTTTATATTATTTAGTACTTGCGGTTTTTAAATTACAACAAATATAACTAATACATTAATACAAAGTATAAGAAAAACACATAATGTTTTAATTGTATTAATTATAATCTGTGTACATGTTAGTACAATTAATTCAGTATACTATGTATAGGTACTTAATAATAACTTAAATAATTTATATTTTATAAGCTTTAGGTTTTTTTATAGCTTATATATAATATGAAGATTAAAAATTGTGAGTTGATTTAGAAATTCAGAGGCAAATATGTTAAGTCTAAATCTCTAATCATTAAAATAAAGTTAAGTTATATATAATATTATGCATTGATGGGTGTACAAATAATAATGCAAATATGTTTAATGGTTGACTTATTGTCGTATAAAATGTATACTGAATTATGAAATAATATGAATATATTAAACCTAAGAATTATAGAATATGTAATATTATAATATAGTATAATATAATATATTATATATTATATAATATGTAGATACTAAAGCTAAAATGTACTTTGACAGAAATAATATTCTTTTTTAACATGGTTCATATTTACATCTTAGGATCTTTCATGAATATTATAAAATGTTTAGCTTTATAAATATTCAATAAACACGATAAAATTACTTTCAAGTATGTGTACAATACTGTAATAGTCTAAAAGTCGTAAAAAAGTCAGAATTTGGTATAAAAAAAAATGGAATTTTGACAAAGAAACAGTGAATTAATGATGATAACAAATAGTTCTGTCAACTGTGTGTTTGTAATAAATTGTAGGATTTTTGTAACATAATATATTTAAATTATTAATACTTATTACTCGTATAACTCCAATGGTCGGTCGAATTTCGAAAATCTACATAAATAGATTATGTTGTATTACAGAGAATTTCCTTTAAATTATGGAAATAATAATTATGGAGTGCCAAAGCTAGTAAAGTTTTGTGCTTATATAGTTATATATCTTATTATATATATATATATATATATATATTGTACATGAATGGGTCGGCTGTGGGAAAATAATTCGTGTTGATTAGGACTGGAAAACTGTGAAGCTACCTACATTATGACGACTGTCATCGGTGGCCAAGTCGTACATTGCCTTAGCCCCCAGGTACCAAGAAATAAAAATTAGAGATAGGTTTTAAATTGCTATTAAAAACATTTAAAAATGTTAAAATGGCCAACTTAAAATACAACGTTAAAACACGTACCGTATAATATTTATATAATATTTATTCGATTGCTTTTATACGCCAGGTTGATTATTATCACAATATGTTTAATAATATTATGCGATAATACGTACGTATATAATATAGTCTTTATCTTAAGGATGACGTTCCAAAAATCAATAGAACTTTTTTTTTTATTATTAAACTTTATTGATAACTCAAGTTTCCGTTGTGAAATTATTCAATAACTATGCTGATGATATAGGATTGTTTGTTGAAAATATTAGTTACATTAATCGAATTATGATAAAAAATCAATTTAGTAGTACCTTTACTATAATGATAGTATTAACAACGTACAATGATTCTCCACCGGGGGACCTAATAAACAATATTAATTAATAAACACTGTAATTGCAGGACGTAAACGAATAGATACATATTTTATTGTACAATTCAACAAAAAAAAAAAACCCAATTAGTAATTATTACCTGTGTAGAAATACAGTTTGTCTCGCTCGTCACACTTTTCAAATGTCTAAAAACACACACGTATATCTGGTATAGGAAAAATGTCTCATAATATTACAACGCAAAAGCAATGATTTAGGATCATCGATGCTGCAGATATTCTATGGCACGTTGTCAACCGGAAAACACTATATTCGCTCCGTTCTCTTAAAACAATAAAGTGTTAATATAGGGTTAACAAGCATTTTCCATTAACACATCCGACCTAATTTCTAGTTACCTTTTTTAACAATAATTATAATATTATATTATAAAAAAATGTACCAATCATTACTTTTAATTGATATTCGAACACAATGAAAACAATTTCTCAATGTTTGTATTCTATTATTTTTACTTCATAATAGAAGTGTAGTAATAGTATTTTAGTGAGAAGTATACGCAAAATGGTCAGACACATTTTTTGAGAAAATTTGATGAAACAAAAGTATAGAAATTATAAATTTTATAAGTAGGTACACGCAGTATGAGAAAAATTTATGGAAAATGGTGACGGATCTTAGTTATAAGCAATTTATTTTCTATTAAATTTTATATTATCTTTACTTATGAGTTGATTTAGTTTATATAATACTCATACAACTTTTGTGTATTTACAATGTATTCTAATCCAAATCTCTAAACATAAATTTTATAATACTGAAATCGGTTTATTTATAAACTATTATCTTATATTAAAATAAATCTTCGGATAATTAAATTGATTCCTGTACATCATGGAATTCAATCTAGTAAGGAAATACATTTTAATATATTCAGAAAATTTCAAAGGTCATAATATATCTAAGTATTTGTTATTCAATTGCGTAATATCTCTATATATGATATACCTGCATTTATTTATTATTAATAGTGAAGAATTAGTTCTCATCAGCCCATTAATAATAATTGCTGATTACATGTATAATGTTATTTAAAAATGGCAAGTTAAATTGAATTATGTTTTTAATGATACTGCCACTTACCAAAAAGTAAAAACCAATACGCTACGTCTCGCGACCATAAGGGTACCGGTACCTATAATAATATAATGTTAAACGGACGTGTCCAGACATACCTTGTTATTGCGACCAAAAAATAATTTTTAATAGTCTTATCTCTTATAATAATTTTTGGACGTACCTGATTGTCGCGCCAATCGATAGAGACATTTTTTCTCAACTGTTTTGTGTTTAAAATAAGTTTTTGAAAAATTTGGATTTATACGGTTATTGCACTGGTGACTTTAATGTATTATGGATCGTCCAGACCAGTCTCCAGAAATTATTGAGGAAGTTATTTTTAATAATTGATAAATCCAGAAATATTAATAATCAAGCCAAATACAATTCATAACCGTAGTAAGTACTAGGTGATAAAGAAAAATCACCATTTTTTTTTCAAATCCTACAATTTTAGTAACACACCAGAAAACTTTGATTGTTTTATGTGTGCTCAACTCTGTTAGGGTCAAAAAATTATTGTTGTTGGTCCACTGTCTAGTTTATATAAGTATATAATAGCCATGCGGTTGTAGTCTCTTCTTCATTCTTCGCTGTAGATAGTTGGACCACATTTTACTTCTGTTTGTATTATTGGTAGCAAAGTCACGTTTCTGTCATGTTGGTTACTATAAAATATTGTCTTTTCAGCATACCAGCATGTTCCTAATTTTGTTAAATATCTCTTAGTTATACAATCAATATTCGCTTATCTCCAATCATTGGGAATATCTTATGTAATATAACTATATAATATAAAACCATATTATTTGTAAGTCTCATATTAGACCATGTCTAATAATCAGCTTGGTCACATATTGGACTACAGCTAAGTTGATTTGGTAAAATACTTATTATTATTATGAAACTAGTATTGATGATAATATTTGTAAACGTTTCAAGTTTGAAATTTATCATGAATCTCAAGTAACTTATTTACGTAAAAATAATTAAGGCTATTTCTTTTTCTTCTGAATTTATAAGTCAAATAAAAGCTTCTTTTGCTCCACTGTTACGTTGTATATTATTTATTTTTTCTCATATCAAAAATCTAAATGTTTACAAATGGATTCTAATTTAATTTTAATTGGTTTTGTATGTTTATTTTTGGTTTGAAAGATCTGAATAATGATTTTTATAATTTTTTATACCTATTACAGAAAACATTACAAAAGTATAACATTTTATCTTGTTTTATTTTTCAAATGTAAATTCTATAAAAAATAATAAGTTGTAATTCAACTTTTACTTGAATTCCTCTTAAAATAGTTAAAAACAATGACATTATGCATAGGTACTAATTGTAAAGTTTGAAATAGTTGTTTAAATATTTAGAGTCAAGGTAATTCTCATTTCTCTGTGTGACAGTGTCATTCATTTATAGAACAAATTGTGTTTTCATTTAGGTACCTACAATTATTATTCGTAGAAATTACCAAAAACTTACTCTAGTTCGCCAATTAAAAAATATTTTTAGTAAAAATGTACACTTTAATATTTATATGATAGGTATTGTAGAACGGAAATAAATATAAATCATTAGAAATTGTAATAAACATGTATTTTCATAAAACCTCACTTAAAACATATTACAGGAAATTGTGATATTTCTTTGAGTTTAACTACAATATTTGTCAATTACTGCAAAAAGAATACTATATTTAATTGGTTTTGATGAGTTACTCAATTAAACTTTTAGATCGATATCATATTATAGGAGGACTGGAGTTTTTCCAAACGCAATTTATTTTACGCTTGAATTACAATGTGATAAACTACAACGTAAACAAATGTTATCACTATTAATTATCCATAAATAAACGAATAGAATGTCCCTTGAATATTATTATTATCAGTTTACACTAGAAAATAGCTGTTTACCTATACATTTGCAACATTAAATCATTAATTACAAATTTACAATTAAACTTGAGTGTGTGCACCAATTTTAAAACAAATCACTGTAAAAAAAAATATGCATATAATTTAAAAACCATTGTGTCAATCCTTTGCGATTTGTAACGGCCATATGATTGGTATTTTTGCTATGTGATAAACTGACAATAATTTCAGCGCATTATAATCCCTTGAATAGTTTAAGTCTGTAGGTATATTTTACAACCTTGAAAATTATTATTTCAGAAAACGCTTTTTGCAAGTAGTTATAACAATTTTACGTAGCACCTTTTTAGACAGGAAAACTAATACATATTTATATATCATACTTTAAGCACGTAATTTTTTAAAAATAAAAAAATCAGTCATAAACGAAAGTGCTTTAAATTTTCCAATTTTTTTTTTTTTAAGAGTTTATTTTCTTTATCATGTTTCAATTGTGACCTAAATTTAATTTTTATAAATAAAATAACTAAGACATTTTTAATTCAGTTGTTTTATTTTACATCCTCGAGGGATATCTTTCCTTGTATCGATATTGTATTCTTTAAATATAGCTTCTTTGAGGAGATTATTTACAATTATTAGGTATCTATAACAAATATTGCGATTTTTAATTCGCATTCGTAACTTGTATAAGAACATATTTTGATTCAAACAGATATGATACCTATAGTGAGATAATTTCAAACTCAAACATTTAAAATAAACGCACACAAAAATGATATTTTATAAAAATTGACTTTAATTGGTTGTCAAAATATACGAGATTAATTTGACATTTTCAGCTATTGAGTCATCGACATTGGTTCAACTGTCAATTTGAGTAAGTGTCAAGTAATTTCTTTCTTCATAATATCTCATTCACCACTGAATATAAGAATTACTGATTAATTGTTAGTTCCAACGGGTTTTCATTGTTAAAAATCTTGAATATACTACACATTATCTCGGTTTTTTGAACACCACATCAACGTTACGGTAAATAATTCAAAAGAAAATTCTAGGTTTCATTAAAAATGTAACACCAATAATTTTTATTCAGCTAACGATCTCTATTTTTGAACTTTAAGCTTGTTAGACCTCTTCTAAAATATGGTGTTGGTTGTATGCCACCTTTTTTTTAAAAAAAAAAGTTTTAACTTGAACGTGTTCAAAATTAATTTTTATCATATAACGAATATTATACGATTCTAATATTCTCAATATGCTGGAGACTGTTATTCGCACGTATCTGTGAAGTCCTACAAATTCAACTCTCTTCTCACCGACGCATTTAAGCTGATCTTTAGTTTGTTAATTTCATTTAAGATGGATCTCATGATGCTCCAGGTCTTCTTAAAATAGTCTCTTTTAGAGTTTCCTCTTACTTTGTCTGCTTTCTTTCTCTATCTCAAGTCATAATAACAGTTCGTACGGCCATACGGCAATAAGCACCACCTTTACCGAATACTCAGAACCTATTCACTAAAACTCACTGAACAGTCTGTATTTCTGTATGTGTATATTATTATATTCGTATATACATCTGTTATTTAAAGTTTTTAATTGTATTATATTTTCTAAAAAAAAAGTGATCAAAAGAAACCAGTACGATATCTCATAAAAAATACCGACAGTTAGTTGTTGTTTTAGTTATATTCGTTGAAAGCACAGTTAGGTTAATGGATTGTGAAAAGTTCAGCGCAATCTGCTTTACGAAAATAAAATATTATATTTTTTTCGAATTATACTGAAAGTATTGTATTATATTAAATGTTAAGCGTATTAATTTATTAAATTACAACATGTTTGTGTGTATACAATATACATTAAAATATATATATGGTATATGCCAGACAAATTGTGGAAGTGGAATCTTAGTTGTTGGATGAAAAAAAAAATGAACGGACAGTGAATTCGAAAACAGGAAATAACTTCTCAAAATATCGTTTACGTTTGCACGTCGCTTTTATTGGTTCCGGCAAAGAGCTTTTGTTTGCTAGTAAATTACTCCGGTCATCGTGGTTAAGAAAAGCGGGTCTCGTATTCGAAAAACTTATTAAACTCCTCTGCTGGTTTTCTTAGAGTTTTCTTTATAATAATAAAAAAAGAAAATACATGAAACAGCATATTAGGTACTGTTGAAACTTCCAAGTCCCATTTTTACTGAAAATACAAATGTTCATCACCACATAATGTTTGGAGACAGTATTAACAAAATGGAAATCAACTTTTCGTTACAACTTAATACATTTTCCACTATGCTTAATATTTAAAATAATATATCCTGGTGCACACATAATATAATAGATATCGTCATCATCATCGTCTTGTATTTACCGGATAACTACTTACTCGTCTAACCGGATTGGGTGTGAACTTAGGGAGTTTCGTAGTGATTAATAATTATGACGTTTATAATATACATAGTGATGATATGAGTGATAACAATATTGGTGAACACATTGTTATTATAGAAATGGGTTTGAATAGGGTTGCATTGTGTATCACTGCGTATAATACAGTTCAATCTATATAATTATATAACTATGGTTTTCATTTGAAATTTACAATATGTAAATATCGTATAATACCAATTTTATTTTAATCTAATTTATAAAATTAATTTTCCACGATCAAATTCAACATTCTTTTAAGACTTGTTTAGGAATTCAAATTTAAAATCTATGGCACTAGTATTAAGTAACTCTTCGATTCAAACTTTAAAATCGTATCCCACTCTGTTTAGTTGATAGAATGACAAATTTAAGAAAAATCAACTATACAGCATGGCTTATCTTGAGTTATTACTGCATTGATAGATTGTCAGTGGTACAACCAGCTCTAAACTCGTAGTAAGATTTATCTACACGGAAAGAACAATTGTTCAAGTGGTTTTAAGTTACTTAAAATATTACATAATATGATTATTTTTATTCAACACTGAAATTCAGTCTAAATTCATATAAATATTGCTACTGTTGTTCGCTGTGTCTATTCATATTATATAATTATAATTGTAATTACATAAAATATTTAAGACCCTAATTCTTATTTTATAATTATCGTATTAGAATAACTCGAATGTAGATTAAAAATCAAATCAAATTTATTTATTATGATATTTCAAGTTCAAATTAACTATTTAGAAATAAGTAAGGATCCAGTGCAGTGTGCAACAAACAGATAATTCCAGTGTTATATAATTGTTACACTATATTTGTATTGTTTTATTTGATTGTTGACAATTCTTGAAAATGGAATTATTAAATTGTTGAATTGGACCCTTTGATAAGAAAAATGATAGATTAATGAAACAGAAAACCGTCGTTTTTCATTATTTTTTGGATTGAGTTTAATGACATATGTAATTATATTAACCTTATTTAATTATTTGAAACATTAAATATATTTCACTCTATCAATTTAATTACTTGATATTTATAATTGTATACAATTTTTTTCAAGATAAAATTCATAAAAAACTATTGTTTTTAAATAGTCTAAATATATAATTACTGTAAACATTCAAATAATTGTCTAACATTTTATCATGTCATACAAAATATATTTTCTACTTAGTTAACTAATTTACTTTATTTTATGTATGCTATATTATAATATAATAATGTTCACAAGTGTATATCTAATGCTAATTATTTACACGTTATGCATAATTTTATACCACAATTCTTCGTATACATATTATACAATATCATTAGATAGTTTAATGTTACAAAATATGGTCCACGTACTACACCATATTAATAATTTCATTTGTAAACACCAGTTGAATTAATTTTTCAATTGAATTTTTTTACTAGAGAATCATATTCAAAAACACATTACAAGAATTTCTGAAGACAATATTATTTTGTAATGGTTTGAACATTGGCATAACTTGTATGCCCCACAAGTTGACTATCATACAGGATTCATTTAAATATTCAGTCATTAATTTTTAGCTATCATAACTGAATACAATTTAAATAAGGTTTAATGTTTAAAAAAATATCTTTCTCGAAAATTGCCTCACTAATTAAGTGTAATTTGCATAAAAACTTAGTACTTACTTTGCTACTTTGCATTTTCGCGGTATCAGAAAATATTATCTTATTTCATATTAAAAGTAATAAAGATTTGTTTTTTGTTCAGTTGATTTTGGTACCTACTTCACACTTACACTTTAATATTTTTTTCACTGTTTGGTTTTATAAATTATACTTAAATGTAAAGTAATTAGAAAGGTATGAAGTTAATAATGGTAAATCTTAGTAATTCATTATACGGCTTGTTGTTATTTTTTTTTTCAAAACACTGGTTGAAACATTGTGTATACAATGCAATTTCTTAATGAATTTTGAACAAACTATCGACACATTATGAATTTAAATACAAATTATTTAAAGTAACTATTTTATTATTTAATAATTGTGTAGCGAAACTAAAGAAAGTTTAGTTTCATTAGTTTGTTTTTTTATATCTTATTTAAAAATATTTAAGACAATTTTATTATACCTACTGGACAATAATTAGGTATAATTGTTGTTTTTAAATTATTTTTCATGATTCACTATAATTAGCGTTATCTATAAAAGTATATATTTTTTAGAAAGTGCGTAAGCTTAAAACGCGTTCTAAAGTTATACTACCTTTTCATTGTGTAATTTTTAAAACTCTAGAATACAAATTACCATTTATTAAGATCAAAAATTATTTTTTTTTATTAAAAATACAGTTTCAAACAAGTACACTTTGTAAATATTATAATATCAATATCATGTTTTGATTTAGTAAAACCGAAGTATGCATTATATTTTATAATATAAATACAGTTTTAACGAGATATGGATGTGTTCATAATCTATTGGATTTGTCGTTTCGAGTATAAAGGGATTGGAATATTAATGACGGTTAGGAAATTAATCGAATTTCACTTGATGGGTATTAAACGATTTTATATCGGTGGTTATAATTTTATTTTGGTGCAATCACTATTATTAGATTATCTTTCTCGTACGACTTAACATCAATGAAATATAATATTATGCATTTTCAGTGTGTATTAATAATGTATTTAAATGTTAGTTATATGTATTGTAGGTACTGCTGTATAATATAACAATTGAATAACTCTTTAATACACTTTTAAAAATTAAAACTATCATAATATTGTTCTATGTTTAGAGTGTAGAAGTGTTTTAATTTTTATGTAGATACAAACTACCTACTTAAATACCATTTTTTAATTGTATAAAGACATAATATTGAGAGTTGGCCAATTTCAAAAGATAGCACAAATATGTTCATTTTGTCATTATACCTATTTTTTTCCACACTGATGGCGATTTCTGGTAGACAGTTGGATCTAATCAGTACTTTTAGAGAGGGGATCGAAAATTAAAAATGTCCTAGTACTTTTCAAAACAACTAGAAAAAACAAAGAAAAACAGGAATTAAACAAAACTAGTCTTTGACTAAATCGATATTGTGTTTTGGTGTAACTCATAAACAAAAACCGTTGATACTTGAAGTTTTTATCAAATGTTTAAATTAAAATTGTCTATAATAGTTTTCAAAATAATTTGAATTTTTTTTTTTGAGCTATTTATGCTTTATATACTTTTTACATTTTTAATATTTTTTCTATAACTGTCGATAAAAAAAATTAAGCTTGTTTAAAAGCCGTGAAAATGTTGCACAAGGTTCTTCATAAGGTTATCATAGATGTTTTAAAATATTAAAGAGGCACAATTTTTTTCATAGATATTTTTATTTAAAATTTGGACTAAATTCGATATAGGTTACAATTTTACACAAATTCAACGTATTTTAAAAAAAAGATATTATTCTAGGGTACTTGAATTTTAAAAAATATATTATTATTTATTAGTAATAGCAAAATAAATTACTTTAAATAGAAACAATATCATAAAATATGCTTATAGTAGTAATATAAGCTGACAGACTATCTTCGCTCAGAATTGTTTTTCGTATCCAATGATTTATCATCGAATTAAAATTTAACACATCCATTACAGTGACTGACCCACTCAACACCTACAACTGTACAGCAGAGCAGTACTCTTTTGCCCAAATACTTATTTTCATAAGCTATATGTCGATAGTGTTTGAACTTTGAAATCTTAGAATTTTAAAACACTTTATGTTCATTATAATAATCATTAAAAAATGCTCGTATATTTATGAGACCCAGGTGGTATCCGCTTTTCAGCTGTACTTAGTTGAAGAAAATCAATTATTTCTTCTAAGGAAAAAAATTGACTTTAATCGCTGTGATAGAATCTTATTGTTTGAAGTTATGATTTTTTTCTTATTAACAGTGTTCTTTTCTTTTATTTACATTTTTTCTTCTTGATCACAAAAAAAAAACTAATTTATGTTTTGACATTTCACCTTATTCTGATAATTCCTAACTATATTATGTATAAAACGTGTTTGTGTTTAACAATGCTCTTTGTTTATGTAATTACCTTTTTTTTTATATTGTACTATGCCAATTTATATTTAAAACATTATTTTTCATAATATATTAAACAATAAGAAAATCAACTATCAGGTAAATTACAAATAAATATAAAAGATTTAATTATCTTAATAAAAAGCGTACAATAATTTTCAATGCTCAATAAAAATATATTGTATGTTCTTATTATTAATGTAAAACGTGTGATTATCATTTATTTATTATTTTGTGATTGTCGTTCATATAAAATTAGAACTATACAAACTGGTATAGGTATAGTCGGTCTATTGGTCACACACATTTAACTACCTATGTCTTGAAAATGTACACACTGTGCAGAATTTTCGCCCATATTTCGAATAAAATTATTACTTTTGTGTGTATATATTTATATATTTTATATATTATATTTATACTACACATTTATACTTTTATATATTATACAATATATAAGTAAAATCGAATAACCTTTAAGTGCACATATGTTCTATGTACCTATTGTTAGGAGTTAATATATTTAAGTTATAGATAACGACAATATTATTCTATCCATTCTTACTTTACAAAAAAATGTATAAAGAAATGTAAGCAATTGTTTTTTTTAATAAACAATGTGCTGAAATTAAGATTTTTTTAATTTACTCAGATATTTTTTGTAGGCTTTTAGAATAATTGATAAAAATTTAATATTTAAGTGAGATCCTATCTCGTTTTATTTTAGTTTGAAGTTTATAACAATATATTGTTAAAAGAAATAACTTGTTCCTTTTACAGAGAAAAAAAATTTTGTCCTTTTGAAAAAAATTAAACAGTACAACAAGCTTTTATTTTTTTTAGCTTTCAAACATGTCAACTAGTAAAAAGTTTTGAATTTTAAGTGCTTATATGTATTTTTGTTTTTTAAACAATGCTTTATATTTCATAGAATAAAAACATTCTACAACATAAGGTCATCAGTTATGATGGGACAGTTATTAGCAATCATATGTAATGCAATTAAGAAAAAAAAACTAGAAATGACATTATTCGTGGACGGTAAGCTTAGCCTTTGGTCTCATATATTTCATTATATTTCCCTATTATACGTTATTATGAAAAATTGTAAAAATACTATCGTATGAATAAGCTACGAAAGCTTATATCAAATCAGACCTGTTCTAGCTTGTAGCTGAACTTCCTATAATGAACCGTAGATGAAATTCAGCCGAATTTCAGCAATGTAATAATGAGTTTAATAAATTGGTTTTCTATTTTAATCAATAATAAATACTTTGTTACGTAACACAAATAAAAGTGACAAAACCGGAGACGTGAAAAATAACACAGTCCTCGTTCTAAAATGTACTGATTGACCACGTGACCGAGTTTTCTGTGTCTTTTTTATGCACCTGTTTTTGTGTTATTCCTGTTTCCGCTGCCTAGTCTTAGAGCGTAATAAAACTAGTAAATATTTATTGATACAAAATAATAGACGCAATAATACATTATTGTTTGGATAGCATATTATGGTACGATTTTGGTTTTCTAGATGAAAAATTAAATAATAATAATAATAATACCTATTGTTAGGCATAATGTACCTAATTATATATTAATATACCTTATACTAATAAGTAATTTTTATTGTATACCTAACATTATGATTTTATTGTTGATTTGTACTTTAAACTAATAGTTTCGTTGAAGTATAAAATTATGAATCACATTAACTGTTTTATCACAAAATATTGAATAAAAGTTGATTTTCTCTGTTATCTCACTTATGCTGATGCTGTGACATCAATCATAATGTTAACCAAACATCATAACAATGCTCTCAAAATATACCGCTGAATATAATCTAGATAAAAACTTCTGTAAGTATCTTTATCCCGTCCAGATGAATTAAAAATTAGAAATCTATAAGATTGAATACACAATACAAGTATCAACCTAGATAAATTAATTACATAATTTTCTAATTATCTACAATTTTGAACAATTTGTTATTGCTTTTAATTTTGATATTTTTGGTTTATCGTTAAATAAAATGTCATACTTTTCATGTCGCCACTTTCTGAAAATAAATGTGAATAGGGTATTTATTTTTGTTAAAACTGTAAATAATAAAATACTTGGAATGCACCTATATATTATACAGTTTATTTCCATTGGTAAATGATATGAATTGTTATTTCTTTGCTTGTATTTTATTAGAAATTTCGCGGAGGAAATAATAATTTTCTTGTCTATTCATATAAAACTTAATAATACTTAGTTTACGTACTTTAACGTCATTCATAGTTATTTGTATTTCGTTTTAAAATGCGTCTGACGTTTAGTATAGTATGTCGAACAATCATCATATTTAGTCATTTAGTGGCAGTTTTATCTGAGTTCTATCTTCTGTAATCCTGAAAGTAGGTTTATTAACTTATTCATTTTTATGGAGTGATGTATACATATTGCCGATCATCAAAGGCTAAAAAAAGCTCGTTTTCAAGAAAATGTTGATCCAGACGATTCTTTTCAAGTCTCGATAATCATATTATAAACATAGGTAATTTTAAATAAATTGTTTATACTAGTAATAAAAATATAAAACTCAATAACCAATAAATATTGTATTTATGCTATGCATTTGATAAATAAAAAAAAGGGGCTAAGTAGGTAATCGCTCAGCTGTATAGTAGGAGTTGAGTGTACCTTGTCATTGAGAATGTAATCTGTAATTTGTATAATATTTTTGATCATCATATATGAAGTGTAAAATTTAAATTCAATGATAAATCATTGTAGAGATGAAAACGATTAGAAGTTGACGAAGAAGGTCTAACATTTTGGTAATAATTATATTAAAATTTTAAAAATTATCTTTACTTTTTTTAGTTTTTCCCGATTATTTTAAAAAGTACTGAACATTTTTTTAAATTATCTCCAAAAAGTATCAACTAGATCACATTTTCTATAAGAAACATTCATCAAAATTTACGATCAGAGCATTTTTTCTGCTAGAAAGTGTCTTCAGACAAAAAAAAACAATAAAATAACACACGTCATTGTAAAATCAACACGTTCGTCTCTACTCTAAGAAACTAGAACTAAATTATGTATCATACAATTATCTTGATAAACACGTAACTATTTTTATTTTATCTAGATAAAAAATTCAATTTTTATCTTCTTATGCACGTATCTAGGAAATGTTGTATGAAAATATCTTTATCTTAACTATATATTTGTTTTTGTTATCTTGACTCAACACTGCAGATATGGTACCTACTTTTTATAATATATGTATTTGTATGTTGTGATCAACTTGGGTTAGCTACAGAGGATACGCAATCAGTACAATGTCAAAATTGATTTTATATTATTTAGGTAGAACTATTTAAATTATTATTTAATAAAAATATTCTATTATTATTCAAATTTATTCCTAAAATTGTAATTTTGGTAAACCAAATAAAGAAAATGTGTTTATCGGTTTAGTAATTTTCAAATCACATTCTATAAAGTCATAAAAGAATACATTTTTTTTTTTATTATTATTCAAAGATTTTATTATAAATATTAATATTGAAAAATACTTTATAGCCATTAAATTTTATTACATTTTCAATAACACTTTAAAGGTTTTGGGTCAGACCATTGGTTTACAGTGTCGTCACATGGCATTTATGGTTGCAGTTTGTATATAATTGAATGTATATTAATTTTCTGTTTGCCAAAAACTGTCTCGTAAACATTTGTAATGTCTTATAATAATATGCATTACACATTTAATCATTATCGTAAATTATAATTGTGAAACTGTTCAATATTACAGTAATAATATAATAATATTCTACTAATATGGTCCAGAATATAGGTGAAATAAACATTGCGATTCGTAGAACAGCTTACATTTTAATTGTGTTAATAACCAATACGAATTGTACGACTTTTAAAAACATTATTTTTTAACTAACTGATAAGTAATATTGTATTGAACAAATAAAAACCTCAACTTGATAAGTGCTATAAAAATTAGTTCACGATTATTACGTAAATACGTTTTTATTTTATATTAAGCCAAAAATGTGATGGCTTTTTGTAGAATATTTTTTGGATAGTGAAAAAGTTTTTTTAATGCATATCTAAACCTATTTTAGTTTGTATTTTACAAGTGATATTAATGAACGTTGCTTAACTACATAGGTATTGTTCTATAATCGAACAATCGTTATTCATTGTATTCTAAGATTTAACGTAATAAAAAAAGAACATTACTCACCGGTGTTCTGTCCTGGACACTGGTCTGGTTCGTGACATAGTCCCATTGGAATTTAAATTAAGGTACCTAACTCACTAGAACTTTTGGATTATCTAGAGGTACGCTGTCTTTTTAATTCTAAAAACAATAATAAACGTTACGTAAGATCGTAAACATAAATTAACCTTTTTTTTGTTATATCCTCTGAGAATATTTCAAAATCTAATGATAATCTTATTGTTTTTCTTTCTGCCTAACCTTGATTCATATATCATTTTACATACATTATGCGATACATGAATCTGCTCAAATGACAGCTTTTTTTATTTCGACATAGTTTGTACGGGTACATTTACATAATAAGTACGCGTTTTTTGGAAATATTGTAGTAAAATAAAATACAAGAAAGAAATTTAAATTATGGACAACTGGGAACCGGAAGGTAGAGTGATAAGCGGGCTAGCGATATTCTTCTCTCTAGATATAAGTACAGAACTAAACACCGGTTCGATTTCCCATATCCGACATGAATGACCGTCAACCGACGAAGGGACAACAAGTTTAGTGTAGTCGAGTTACACCTAACCTTGTAAGTTTGCACAGTGTAGCAGCTAGTCTGTAGTAAGTGTTAATCGATGAAATATATATATATATATATATTATCATGGTAAAACACGACAATCGCTAGATAATATTGCCGTGAATAGCCCGACAAAATGGATAGTATTGGGAATTTGTCGACATCTACCGACGGCCATAGGTTATTATATTATATTTTATTGTAATATGTACGATGTTTGTCGTGACGCCATTATATTTCTACACGGTTAAACATTCCCTAGCAGACACCTTCACAAAATGAACGATTGTTTTTGAAACGAACTGGTGAATTTTATAAAAAAAAAACACACAGACAGAAAACACTCGTTCACGCAGTAAAAATAAGTGGTGGAGTGAGCCGGCGTGGAAGACGCGCGTTGATGTTTAAACGATGTTGCTGTTTTTTTTTTTTTATTAGCTCTTATAAATTGTTTTAGAAACATTATCGCCTCTCTACTTTTGATGTGTATCGATTGTATGGAACGTTTAGTCTAAATGGAAGTCCATATATTAGTATGTGTGTATTTCCGGGAGACTTCGGGAGCTTAGAATGTTTGTAGTTTTTGGTAGAACTTTGGTGCGTTATAATTTATCAAGAACGTTTGATCGTAAATGCTCGTGGATTGTGTAGTTCGTGTTATTCCATGTATGGCTATATTGAAGTTAACTAATGAATATTTCACCTATTTATGAAAAAAATATCAAAATGCTGTATATTATGTAGATGTAAACAATTTATTATTTTATATTACAACAAGAGCACGAAAGTTCTATATTCATTATATTCGATAGTTGGTACATACAAAATTTCAGAAATGTCATTATTTTAGACTATTGAATAGGTGTTGAGTTGTTTTACAATAATAGTTTGTAAAATAGTGAAACAAATGCTATATTTGCAAGTATGTAATAATAATAATTATATGTGCTTTATAGTAAATATGTAGATATATTATAGGTGTAGGTGTACATTTGTACAATCATGTGTATTTGGTAATACTTAAATATTTTTACAATGTTTTGAATTGAATGTTATCGGTTTATTTTATGCAATGGCTTATTACATAAATAATATGACGTACTATTGTTTGAGAGAAGGCAAAGCGAAGTATGAATAAAAAGATATTTGATGTATTCGAAATTCGCATACATATTTTGTACAACTATGATAAGATCGATTTAATGCAATAATAATAATATGTAGCTGATACAAGTTATTACCTACAGCTTATATTATGTTATTGTAACAATATAGTTGTTCATCTTACAATCTTAAACTGAATTTCTTTAACAATGTGGTTATGAGTTAGTATATTTGTAACAATATTAAATATTATGTGTTGTTGTAAATTTTTTTCATTTGAAGCATTCCCACGTTTTATTTTGTTCTTTAAAAAAGTCTTTTAAATTTCTCTGATAAATTATAGCGAGTTTATTCAGACATTTTTTAATGTCCTAAAATATAAAAATAATCGAGTGGATTAGACCGATTTGTTGAAATTATAAAGCACATTTTTATTTTATGTTTTCTCTTTGTTAACGGGCTCACTGTGTTCTTCTTATTATCACCGGTGTGCATCGTGACGAATACAAAACAAGTGGTATATCAAATCAAATCCATTTAGCACTTTTTTTTTAATTTCAACCCGAGTTTACTCGTGCATTAAAAAAAAAAAAAAAATCATCTTTATAAAATATGTATAACAGATCGTAGTTGTAATTTTTTTTTTGTTTTATCTAAGTAATACCTATCCGCGTACCCGTGCATTTCCATTAAATCGTTCAAAATGGGAAACAATATACCAGACGTGGTGTAGTTTGGTTGAATTAATTCGTATATCGCAACGGTAGCTATATTATTATTATTTTGTGTTACCGTACAGCAATATTATAATAATCACACGCAGACAAGCCGGAACGAATGGTACGACAAATGTTCGCAAGCACGCCGTTTTCATTTCTTACAACACACACACACACATTACACTATAGGACGTACTCTGTGAGCTCTGTGCTCTTATTGTTTTCGACCGGCACACGCGAGTTTAAAATATGGCCCCGCTATAGTGTATATATATATATATATAATATCGAATAGTAAATAATATTATGGCAGAGTGCTGATTCGCGCCGTGTTCAATAGAACATTCAAACATTCTGCGATATTATGTTTGATGGCGAAAAAAAAACAACAGTTATATTATAATATACCAACGACTACCAACAGTATCCTACGACACGTGCAATATATTGTAATACGATCGAAATGAGTGTACCGAACGACCAAACGGCAAAAATGGCGTGTATAACGCCACCGCGGCTGCGATTTCGTCAATTTAAAATCGTTTGTCGTCGTATTTTCGTTTTACGCTTGATCGACGTATAGCCGTATAGGTAGGTACCATTAACGATTATAAAATATTGTATCGATTGGTTTTTTCTCCAAAATGCTCCGCCGCGGGGTTAGATTCTTTTGAGATAATAATAGACCTGTGTATTCCGTTTGTTGGTGATAATATTTATGATATCGTGTTCTTAGAAAAAGTTTTACTACCGTGCAAATATTCGAAAAATATTCCAATCGCACTGTTTAATTGTGATTTTCTGAGTGTATTTTTATTGCGATACAACCAAACGACCTGAAAATTATGTGAGATCGTTAAAATATTTCCAATAAACGCGATCAGTTAAGATCTTCATATTTTATGAGAAACGCTATCGGAAATGTATTCATGTTATTCGGTTTATTCAAACTTTGTCGAGACTTTGTTGAAACTCATTGTTATGAATTTTATTTGTAACATAAATAATTTAAATTATATCACTAATTATAATATTAAAAGTAGTTTGAAAAACGGTCTAGATTATAGTTATTGTTATTTTAAACTCTAAATAAACTATTTACATTTGTGAAAAGTGAAAACTAATTAAAATAGGAATGTACCATTGTTTGTTTACTTGTACACTACGTCTTATGCATACTTTTGTACAAAAAAATATATAAATAAGTAATCAGAAATACAATTTCACTGTATAATGTATATTCTAGATATTAAGAAAAAAACTTTAATATGCTTGTGAAAATGGTTAAAATTGGATATTGTAATAATAATGTAATAAACATAATGGTTTTTCGAATAACACCAAATATACGCTACCCGAAGGGTAGTCGATATCCTTATAATGACATCGTCAATATTTTCCGACTAACGAAGTAGAATTCTTCTCCTTTGAACACGGCAGTAGTAATTAAAAGTCCCAAAGACTTCAAACTATAAATATTTACATTAAATGTACTGTACACATTTAAGGTATTATGAATAAACCAACTATGTAAAATGTACTGATTAAAATTTAATAATATAATATGTCACTCTAAACTTGATTGTCTGTAGATTTTCAACTATAAAAAACGAATAAATTGTATTAATCGAATTGATCTGTTTACCGAAAATTAATCAATACATTCCGCTGTTGTCTACAAAATATTACTAGGCTAAATATAAGTGCTCACTTGGTCAATTGTTTAGAAAAATGTCGAAAATAGCAACTGTATACTTAAAATACAGTATTAGATAGCTATTGCGAGTGACTAAATAATGAGTACAAAAATACTTGAGTATTATATATAAGTATCGTCAATATGGCTTATACACGCGGTTGAAATCAATTCGGGAACGTAACAGTTGAATATTTTACTAATGATATTGTACATTTTTTTTTCCAGGCCGCGACCATTGGTACGAAGAGGCCCGATCCGCGTTGAAAAAACGGCTGGCCGGCTTCGAGGGTAAAATGGGAAGGGCGAAAAACGTGGTGTTTTTGGTCGGCGACGGAATGGGCGCGTCCACGTTGACCGCATCGAGGATATTCAAGGGACAGAGACGGGGCAACCAGGGCGAAGAGGAGCAATTGATTTGGGATACGTTTCCCGCTGTGGCAATGGCAAAGGTAGGATACGTTGGCCACATTATTCTAATGATCCGATCAAAGTGTTTCGTTGCTAAGACTTTTTTGGTCGTGAGGTTTAGTAGTAAAAAAAAAAAAAACCACTCCCCGAACATTAGTTATGTGTACCTACGCATAACTCGTACAGTCATATCGATCCACGTGGTAGATAATGTATATGTATATTATGCTGTTTACAGAAAGCAGTACGGTTAAACCTCTCTGCACAATATTGAAATACTCCGAATTACGGATTGACACTTTGAATAGTTTATTCAATTTTCGTACACGAAAACATTTATCAATAATTATATAATTATATCTGTAAATTACAATTTTTCTATAAGACTGTTTGAGTTAAGTAACATTCAAACGATTGCGTGGGTAATTAATTTATTAAAAAGTGAATTAAAAAATTAAGTAATAATGATTTTTTCATTAAATTAATTTTCAATTGTGGTTTTAAGATTAGTTTTTAAAAATGCAACCTAAATATTATATAGTTTTAATTATCAAAATGAATTAAAATAGTCCAAATAAAAAAAAAAACGTTATTCAAGTGAAACTATAATTTTGTGGTAAAATGGGTCGTTAGTACTTCTTTGGTATTTGATAAACAGTATATGTATATACGCTGATTAATTTTATAATTAAGGTAAAAATAGCTAAGTCTAATTTGCATTGACATCGAGAATAAAACGATTATGCTAATTTTAAGTTGTACATTTAATTAATATATTAAGATTATTCGATTATCAACAAATGCGGCAGGCATTTAAGGTTTGTCAATATATTTTAATACAAAATGGAATGTATAAAACCTTTAGTTTAAGTATAGAAAATTAGAGATTATTTAAGAAAAAATACTGTTGTTAAATATGCAATTTCACTATACAAATATAATATTATAATAAATACCAATAACTTAATTTTTCATTTTGATAATAAAAAAATAAAAAAACTTTATATAATTTTAATAAAAATGTCTCATTTAATTACGAAATTGTTTGTGTTATAATAAAGACAATCAAATGTTGATTTAACTCATCAAATGTATATTATAATATTGTATTTTCTAACTTCTACTATGATTGTTCTTTTATTACATAATTTTTTTTTTTTTTAATTTGTCGTTGTTATCTTTTAAAATTTAAGCCTTAAGGACAATGTTGATCAGTGTTATTGTACAATTATAGTCATAACAAAACTAATTAAAACAATTGTTTGGTTTCAAATACATAAAGACAATTTAAAAAATAAAATTCCCCAATTGATCTTTATTAAATATTATAACTCCTTGGATAAATGAATCTTAAAACAAGATATTTTAATATGTAATTCCTTGAGGTAATGCAATTTATTTAACAGTCATATAATATACTATAAAATAAATGATTGTACATTGAACAAAGATTTTTTTTGACTAATTTATTAGGCTCTGTAATAAATGAAAGCAATCAGAAGAAACTTTTTTTCAATAAATAAATTTACAAAATTAACCCGAATATAATAAACTGATTTGTATTTAAAGTTTTCACTAAATAAATAAAACACTTTACATTATAATTTTACTCTTTTAAAATGACACACATGATATAAAAAAATATTTAGTTTTTGAAAATTGATGATAAAATATGACGTATTTACATATTTCTTTAGATCATACAAAAGTTTACGTAATCACAGTTGAACCTGTTAGTATTAACAAATGGTATTCAGTTTATTTTTGGTAAATTCTTTCTCTTATATTTATTAAAACTTGTAGTCATGGTTTAAACTTTTTTTTCATAATATGTTAGTTCTATATTATTATCAGCTTGGTTTGGCGTCGATTATAAGCATTTTCAGATCCGTAACGTATTTTAATCAAAGAAGTTATATTTACAGTAAGTTAAAGACCTGTTTCTTTTTGAATATACTATAAATTTAAGCAACGAAAAAAATACGTTAACTATTTGAGAATAAAAATAAGTGGAAATTATTTTCTTGTGGATTTAGGTGTGCTTGAACAGAATTACGTATTTTTAAATTGAAGTATGCTAGCAATAATTGCGTTACATTGATATCAATATTTTGTTTAACTTTAGGGTTATAGGTAAAATGTAAATATTGTATCTAAAAGGTTAGTACCTGAAACACATGCTTATAAGCTCAAGCATATGCACGACACATTTTTATCTACTGTGACGATTCACTACAAAGATATTATTTTAATAAAAGACAACAAAATAATGAGGTTCATCGGTTTGAGATAACATCATAATAACTGTGTTATTTAACCATAGTCGTTGACTATGTTTTGATGTAGGTATTAACGTACGTCGTAAATATTATATTTTTATTGTCTGTTATCATTTTCTTTTTAACTTTTCTTTATTTGTATCGTTGCAATTTTTTTTGCGAGATTGCTGTAAACAATTATTGTCCCTGTGTAATTTTTATGCAGCATTCGAGCTATAAAAAATGTCCTATACGTCAAGTATTATAGGTGAAGCAAACTTCGATCTTAGTTTTAAAATTGATTTAAAAGAATAACAAACGTGATAACCAAACACCATTACGATGAACTCAGTGAAGCAGTACGAGTTGAGTTCATAACACACGAATGTGCGGGATTTTTACATCCTATCTGACTTTTTTTTAATACTTAAAATATGTATGACGGCGCAATGTATAGGCAATAGAACTACATAAATATTTAAATTGAATAAGTTATGGCAATATTCTGGATGTTTATCATGTCCACGGCTTAGTAGTTTTATAAATGGACAATATTTCGAATAAGCTTCTACGAAAAGATTCAAAATGTGTAATAATATAATATGACACCTAAATGCTAAATTTCTTATCCTATCGCTCAAAAATATTCATCACCGTCTAGAACAGCCGTACTCAACCTGCCTATATCAAAATTAAAGGTAACGCGAAAAAAAACTCGAAATCAAAAAACATATAAATCTGAAAATTGTATTTAATTATATTAAAAGTATAATTTTCAATAATATATATATATTAAATCATATTAAATCATACATTTATTTTTATTTTTTCTGAACAATCTTCCCCCGCTTCCATATATAGGCACCTCGACAGTACAATAATTAGGTGTTTCGATTCGCAACAAAAATATCATATATGTGGCTCGAGTAATAAAAAACCAGTGTATCTGGTCCCGATTCTAGAATATTGTAGATTTTAATCGACTGAAATCGTCCAAGTACAGTGCGTATACAATAGGGTTTTTCTGTACGCTCGTTAATTACTTTTGCTCGATAACAATAAACCGGTGCCTGTATAATACGTCTTTGTAATAATAATAATAATAATAATAATTGTCATTTTATCGTGACGCGCACTAACGGGCGGCGCGTGTAAGACGTCGTTACTATACAAACCGCGGTTAGGTTACCGCTAACCGTACGGCACGATCTGCGGCGATGGTTCCGTTCGGGTCGCGTGTGGGATAGCGGTAGCGGTATAGCGCGGTAGCAGCAGCAGATGCAAACCGTCTCCCGCTGTCGCTGCAGTGGTTGTGAGCCACCGCCGCCCCGGGTCTTTGGCGTTCGAATATTAATTTCTCACTTAGCAGCAGGACCGGTGCGGTGGCCGCCACCGCCGCCGCCGCCGATACGAGAGCACACGCGTCCCGAAGTTACCTCCACGTGCCCCGCCGATGTAGATTTTTAAGCACATAACGTTTTGGATAATAAACGAGTGTCGCCGGCGTGCGGGTCCCCCGGGGATTTTTGCGCCGGTCCGGGGGCCCTCGGTCGACCTAACATACGGGACTCTGGCGGCGACCGGAATTTATTATCGGACGGTCACGTACGTACGGCGGCGCGTTCTTGCCAGCCTCCGTTTATAACTCGTAAAAGTATTGTACGCGCGCCGCCCGTATCGAGCACACCCTCCCGCACGCGTCGCACCGGGTCGACTTTGCCGCCACGCGCGGTTTTAATAATAATAATAATAATAATATAATATTTTCACCCGCACCGACGCGACGCCGCCTCCGCGTATTGTGTGCTGCGCGAGACGTGTTCGAGTAGATATTTTGCTGAATTTTTAGCCGACATCCTCCGTTTCCGGTATCGCCGACACCGCAGTAGTTTTATTATATTATATTATATAATATAATATTGCGTTGTCGCGAACAATATGACGGCGATACGGTCGATAAACGCGACAGACCGTGTCGTATGTATAGTATAACGTGTAAAGAAACCACGTCGTCGCGATGTGGGCGACCGTGTCGGTAACGATTTTTTAAACAGCCAACGGGTACCTCGTTATTACTGTATATCGAAATATCGAAAATCAAACTCACAAACGCACTTTATTTTATGACGCGATATCGTGAGGGTTGTTTTTTTGTAAATCAATATTGTTATTATTATTACCCCGAATGATTTGTCCGAGCAGTCGATAATATTACCACGCTACGCACATCGTCCAGATCAGAACTTCACAGTTTTCGATTCAAAGTGTAGTGGGTTTTTATTTTCAGATAAGTAGCTGACGGGACTTCAGTTTTATCATTATGTCTTCAAAAAAAAAAAAATACATAGTACACAATTAAGGCGATATCAGTTTTCAAATATCTAAGCGTGTATAGCCGCTATTTCGTGTACAGAAATATTGAGAATGGATTTGTGGAATAAATTTATTATAGGTGTTATGTTGTACGCAAACTCAACAGAGTACAAATTTTTGTTTTTTATTAAAATGCAATTAAACTAATAGATACGTTCAAAATTAATTTCTTAACTTGTAGTTTTTTTATTGTCACTGTGAAATAAAAAATAATAAAACATTTGTTTTTTTAAAAATTTTTAAATTGTTTAGTTTAACGTTAATTTACATGTTTTTGCAATTTTTCTTTCTTATTTAAGTAATAGTTACTATGTTGATTGTATTGTTTATATATATTATGATATGTTTATGTACATACATAATACCATTGTTTCACGGTATAATAATTAATTGTGTACAGGACTTCTGGTGTATAACAATAATTAAGTAGGTATATTGTTTCCGTCGTCTACGTTAGGTTAGGCGATTTTTTTTTTATTAAGGGTGGTTTTATGTTTTATAAATTCAACAATTTTTAACACTGTATTTTCTCAATTGATATCAACGAATATTAAGATACCAATTTTATCATGCGAACAACCAAAAGTTAGTAGTAATTAATATGTCCATTGTTTTGTTTACAAAATGGGTTTATTTTGGTGTAGAAATATCATTCAAAATTTCTAGTGATTAATAGATAAGCACATCATTGTATTCCGATTGAATATGAAAACATTTTTGTGCAGTATCGTACCTATTTTATTTCAATGTTTACTTACACTTTATATTTTAGTTTTAATTCAAATTGTTTACCAAACAATCTGTTATAATAATATACGAAAACAATAATCGAATAAGCTATACTTTCCAATAATGAATAATAAAAAATACAAGTTTCACATAAAGAAAGAATTCTCACAGGGGAAGATTTTTGGTAACTTTTAGAACATAATTTATTAAGTAATACGCCATGAAATTCATAATGATAGTTAATAATAATCAATTCATTTTTTTTTAATATAATATAATTGTATATTATACATCTATTGGTGCACACGATAGTTATATTTGAATATTAAACTTTCTTTTATTTGAATAATAAATGTTTAAAAAAATAGAAGAGATAAAGTGACTTAGGGTTTTATTGGCATATTGTATTATGAGTTATAATTCACCAGCAGAACCCAAACTTTAATTCTGTCAACAGCGGCTGAAGTCCGTTATTGTACTCAAAATGTATTGTTTATTTTCATTTTTATTAAATCCGTATACATAGTAGTACACTGAAAAATGTTGTGGTTATTTTTTTAAAGACCATTGTGATTAAATTTACTTAATCAACTCTCCGCCAATTTCAAATTTTTTGATACCACTTTGGTTCCGGGAAAGCACATAATTTATTCAATTTCAGTGTATGTATTATATAATATTAGTGGATTCAAATATTCTTACGGGGAAATGACTTCAATTTACTTCAGGTTTTTTTCATAAAACTGTTCATATTTTGAGAAAATTTAAAATCAGTATATCTTAAAAAAAAATGCCTGTCTTTTGTGCCCATGCGCACATTATTTTCAACATTTTAAATGTCCCCAAAATGTGTAATGAATCTACACATAATATGTATTCTACTATATGAAAAAATAAAAATACAGTTTAAGTCCAGCTCATAATTAGTGTTAATATCGTCGAGTAGAATAGAATAAAATCAATTACACGGGTAGGTAAGAGGTAAAATTAATAATAGTATGTGGAAGGGTTCGTAAAATTATGTATCTAGTTATATCGAAAGAAATATACGTCCGTGATGATAGTCATGTGTTTTTATACGCAATGATAACAAACTGGTCATAATAGTATGTGGTAAGGAGATGGTTACACGGCAGGGTTGTTTTCATACTTTTCGTTTCTTACCGGTTCTCATTACTCTCTTAATAATTAGGAGAAAAATAATTATTGTTTACATACAATTAGCGTATTCTACTTGACTACTATATTAATTATTGTGTGTAATAATTATACAAAATTATTTGTATGTATGTTCGACCAGATTCAACTTAAAATTACAAAACGGATTTTGACGAATTTTGTTTCTTACGATTGTAGAAATATCGCATCGACTACCCAATAAATAATACTAGCTGTATTATCAGGCATTACCCGGGTATGATGGGTCTGTTTCAAATATTATTTTTAATGTTAAAAAATGGATTGTAAGTTCAACGCACGTATTCTATTGCACTCTATAGCCCATTTCTATGATTAGATAACCATAGAATATTGTGACGCAGAATCTATAACTCAGAATATGTTTGTGTTGAGAATATTATGATATACCTTAAATTTAGACAAAATCATAATATTATAGTGATGGTATAAGAGTTTTGTAAAAGTGACATAGAGAATCTTAATTTAAAATAATACAAAGCATCTAAAAAATACTATACGACGAACCATTAAATATAGGCTAATATTCTGCAAAATTCGAACCTTCGTTGAAATCACCACTAGAAGTCACAATAAAGGAATATAAAATAAAACGTATAGTATGAACATAAGTTATCATTTTATTACATCATTAGAAAAGGGGACGGCAGGAAAGCAAAAATGTTTTTGGAGGCGCGCCTGGCGTTAATATATTATTAAGCTTTGCGGTGCTGGGAAGTTATCCCTACTTTTACAATTGAAATCTTTAGTGGTGGGCGCTTAAGATATATTAGTTTTAGCTATTCTGTGTTGTTTTTTTTATTTTAGTATCGATATTATTGTAACATATTTACGAATTACATACCAATAACTTTTGACTCGAAAGATATATACTTACAATTTTATTGTTAACGTACACACATTTACGTTATAAGTGTAGGCGTACTAAAAATATAAATATAATATCATATTGTATAACACTAACGCGGTATACGTTAACCTACTACATGGTTAGACTTAATTTAAGTCTTTAGAAATTTTAAACCGTAATATATCTACGATAATAATTAATTAACTACATTTTTCTGTATTAAAAAACTACCTGATGACTTATTTTGTTCAATTCCTATTAAGTATTGGTATTCATTACTCTGATTAAAATGCAACGAGAATAATTTAAACTGTTTTACTATATTTAAAATGTCATTCAAGTGCAGTTTTTTTATTTTATTGCAACGCCTTAACGACAGTTTTAATAAACTAAAACATCAGATTGTTTTTGCAAAAAAAACCTGTAATTTTGAAAATTTAAAAGTGATACTGAAAATAGAGATTAAATATTTAAAATATGTATTTTAATAAGAAAAAAAAATTTACTAGTTTATACATTTTTGCTGGCCAGCTAAATAAATAAAGTTCTATAATTTCAAACCTAGATCCAATTAAAATTACAATGTTTTTATCAAGTACCAAGTTAAGATTTAAAAATTTTTAAATTTTGTATGTTAAAATTCAAGAAAATGTTTGTAATAATTAATCAACAATTTACATCCTTTATTAGACAGTTCTTATAAATAACGAGGTATTCGTTAAATCTGAAAAAAATATATTTCTATCGAACAATAAAAACCTACATTTCATACATATCTAACTTAGATAGACATTTAGTTTAGGCGGTTTATTTTTATTTTTTGAGAATAATAAACATTTACTCATTTTAATAATACATAATATTATGAATCTTTGTCACATTATATTTTTAACTTTGTAGTTATTATTACATGAATTAACTTTGTAAATAAATGGGATAATATTCAAATTGGAAATATGTTAGATTGAAAAAAAAAACATTCGAGGAAACAACTATCTTCATATAATATAATTTTTATTTTATTACACAATGTCAAAAAATAATTTATATTGATACATAAATTACACTTATAAGCAGCACAGCGTATAGCGTAATGTTTTTTATATATTATATTTAAAACATTGCAGACACCAGAATCATCATTGTAGTGTACTAATATAATCGGAGACATGTAAAATTAGAGGAATTATCTTTAAATTGTCAAGTATACATATTTATTTAAATAATATAATACATAAGTAAAATGTATAATACTGTTAGTGACATTCCTAAATTACCACTCTTTTATTTTTGAGTTTCAAGAGATACTGAACTTGATTTATTACAACTCATTAAATTTAAAAATTATGTCTTAAATCAAGATTTAGAAGGTAAAATATTTTGTTTTAAAAATTGTACTATTATATTTGAAGGGTATAAATGTATTTAAATGTAAATGACTATTGTATTAAAGTAATGTAAAAATGTAGCGAGATAATAAGACATTCATAACTATAGTTCCGTTACATGTTTCTACGAGAACAGAGAGCATCATTTATTTTACATTCCTCTTTTGGCTTAATAATGTCTTAACGTATTTAAGTAAATAATCTGTAAGACAGAGTCATAGTTTTATACTATTTAATATAATTATAATAAAACCAACTAATTTAAGAAAATTGTTACCACTATATTCTAACAATCCACGTTTTGACATTGTTTTTTAGATAATAAATCGTTATGATTTCTTTATTACCACCATAATATGGACTGTGACTATGTGCTACGTACTCAATTCGTGTTATATCATCATTTTAGTTTCCGCGAGTCTATAGATAAAATATAACTAAAAAACATTGAATACATAGAAAACCTAGTTTTTATTCGTAAATGCTCTTAAAAAGTGTAGGAGGGATCGTTTTGAAATGATGCATGATAATTTAATCGTGAGCAATCTATTTTTACGTCTGTTATTAATGATGCATTGAAACAATTTTCGATGGTAATATTATTTATTTCCATTATAATATAATGGTATATATTATACATATAATATAAATTAAATCATCCGTTATAATCGGCTTTATATAAATTGATATTTAATAAATCATCAATTGTATAACAATTTTAATTTATTGATAAATGCTAAAATATTAGATGTTTTTGTTCATATTTACTTGTACTTAGAAAAACCTCTTAAATTATAATAAGCCTATTAATTAATTTAATTTTGACTTCGTGAAATATTTATCAGGGCGAGTGTAAAGAATGTACAGCGTGTTCTGGAAGAAATAATTATACTTACATAGGTACCTTACCTACCTAGTATTTATTTAACCGAGTGTATGGTAATTTAAAATGAATAGTTTTCAATAAATATTTTATTTAACAATAATAGGTAACCAAATATAATTCGTTTTAGTGTACCTATTATACGTAAATATACTGTTTAAGTATACTCAATAATCACATTTTTTTTTACTATTTCGATTAAAAATTTACAAATGTTTTAGACAATCATTCTGAATTCAATAAATATAACTGAAATTGTAAATTCATCTTTAACCATAATTACCACAATTATTAGTTTTATAAAATATTTTTCAGAAAAATGTAATTTTAGGCACATCGTTTGAATATATAGTTTATGGTTTAATGACACATGTCTTTAAAATTCTTTTAAGTGCTTAACTTTTCGATTTTGACGAGTTGTACCAATGATAATGTACATTTTATTCATGGACGTATGAAAAAATTTCATCACAGTCTAAATATTTCATGGAAATTTGTTTTAAATATATTATAGTACCATTATTGATGTTTAAAGTTTTATTTTAAACATAACATGGAAAATATATTCTACAGCTGATTTAAATACTAGTATTTATAATCAATAATAATACAAAAAAATGTGCAATTCAGTTTTATCAGTTATCGAGTAAAGTTATTATTACGGAAAACGATTATAATATAATATACTAACCATAAAATGATAACTATTTTCGCAGGGTAAATATTTACCCCTTGTGCGTAAATGAGACATCTTAAGCCGTGCGGTATACGACGGGTTATATTATATACCTCTCAATTTTTGGTTATTTAGTAAATGTAGTTAATTTAAAAAAGTATATTTTATAGTTAGTTTACATTTCAAAACAGAATTTAACTAAATTCGAATTATAATTTGGTATTAGGCCGCCTTTAGCCTATAGTCAATTTGCATAGCCAAACTACTTTATTGGTACAGTAATTTATTAAAAACATGCTGCCACAAAAATATAATTAACATAATATTATAATACCATTTAAAGAAGTCGAAAAGAAAAATTTTGTAATACCAACAAATACTTATACCTACGAAAAGTATGGTAAAAAAATAAAAATAAACCTATAAGTTTTTCCACTCAAACTGCAGTAATTGGATGTAAAAGAAAATAAAACTTTAGGTAATTAACTAGACTTCGCAGTAAGATGTCAGAATAGCTATTATCGCGGAGTCATACTACAAATGTTATCAAAGTTTACGTTACATGTGGTCCACGTTTGCAATTATCAAATTTCGTTCACATTTAAAAACAGAATGAGTGTGGAAAGTTTGTTTTTAAATTGTACTAATTAATTGTTGAATTATTGAAATTCTATTGAAAATGATATTGAATAAAAATATGCTTATTTTGTATCTGTAAATACTATAAATCATTTTTAAGTTCAAAAAGATTAATATGAATATATGTATATATTTGTTTTAAGTAAATAATTTATATTAAAGTGCAGATCAAAGCGGGCAGTATAATATATTATAATTAACGTTCTTCTATCCAATTATGTACGATTTTAATATTTATGATATTTGTACACGGAATTCATTGATTAATATCATGAAACATTAATTGTTGAAAAGTTTGACGCTGTATAATTTTTATTATCATTCAGTTTTCAACATAATTTCAGTTTTTTTTTTTACTTAGAATATAATATCATCAATTATTTTTTTTTCCGTTGTTTGCATACAATTATATATAAATTGATACTCACTCATCCAAATAATGTAATAAGTTTAAATATTTAAAATAACTCATTGCAAGCTTATTGTAACACTGATTGATTGAATAAAAATGTACCCATAGGTATAAATACATAACCGCAGTTGAGGTGCTTTGCACATTGGTATTCAAATTTTACCACCGATAAAACAATTAATATTATATATGGTTCTCAGTAATAATTGCACCAAACATAATAAATATAGAATAACATTGTGTACTGCGATGTTGTCTGTTTATTATGACGTAGTCTATAATTAAGAAACTATTTTAAGTAAAATTTTCCCAAATTAACCGAGACAAAATCTTGGGCTTGATATTTGACAGGCGCTTTATCTGATCAGTACACTTAAAAGATATAATGAAGAAAGTGGGCTAGTAGGAGCGATTCTGGGCAGATACCGTTTATCAGCCTAAAATACTTAATATATTTTATTACATTAAATTATATATTTTATATATAATAAAGCTATATTGAAGTACCTAATTTATTTAACTATTAGTAATACAGTGTGCTTAATTAATTTCTGCTACTAACATCTAATTGATTATATTTATCCTAATTTTAAAATATATGTTATAACTTATAATTATGTCTAACTTTGTAATATTGTAATTTTGTATCGTTTATAAAGTTTTCTAAAAATTAAACTTATTATTTTAACGGTTTATATTTTTGACAACCAATTAATATTTTGTGAAACAATCGTAAACAATTTTACAAAGTAGGTAATAATACTGATAACCAATACAGAATGGCAATTCTGTACGTATCATAATGACATTTCTACTTAAATTGCCAGAATTTCATTAATTGTACAAATTATATCTCTATTGATAACCACGAACATTCGTTAACTTCATATAGCTTAATGTGAAAATACCTGTCATAAAACTCATTTGATATTAAATTTGTTCATTAATTTAGCTACTGAGAACTGAGCTTATTAATGCAAGTATGCAAGGCAGAATTTTATACTAAAATACTAAATATGTACCTAACTCATGAAATTGTAAAATTAAACTTAACACAAAAGGTAGCACATTCAACATTAATATTTTCAGTTATAAATCAATTGACGAAGTTTTTAGTGCCTATTGCAATACCTATATTTAAGTTGTAAAGCTGTATAGTAAAATTGAGTTATCCAAAAGTACGATAAATATAATGAATGACAATCGCTACACTTTTGGATAGTGTTCATTGCAACAACTTTTATCGTAGGTATCAACAAATAATAAACGATCAAAATACCAATTTCGAACTAATATTCCAACTACAATAATAGTTGCACCTAACTTAAAAAAAGAACACTTACCTACTGAATGTCTTGTATTAAAACTTTTTAAATTATGACAACAATTTGGACATTTATAACACTTAAATTTACCAACGTAATAACGATATCTTTACACGTAATAATATAACTACATAATCAATATAAATGTATAATACTTATTTTAATGCGATGTTTAATGTTTATCGTATCCACATATAAAACAGCATAATGAATAATTTAACAAACTATTTTAATATACTTAGTACTTACTCATAAACCCTAACTTTAACCCTACTTAAATCAATTTTTATTTTTTATTCAACAAAATGATGTATAATAATATAGTTGTAAAAATAATGTATAGTATATATTGCAAAATTAATCACTACCTATTATTATTAATTACTTTTGTATACCAATTAGATAGTAACGAATTTATTTGGAATTTAGAATTTTAGATTATGATCTGAGTGATGTTGAATGTTGGTTCTACAATGATCTGTTTATTTATCACGTTTCTTTTAGGAGTAGTAAATAAAGCTTTGTTTTTAAAGCTTCCATTACAGTTTCCTACTAGCTACTCAATGCCGAATGTACACTCAAAACCTATTATACCGCACAGCCACTTCACCGGTTTTTTTCTTCTATGTGATACAATTTTTTTTCCAATTCAAGCACCTTGGCAATTTGATACAAGGTTTCTAATCAATTGTTCTTACTGGAACAAAAAATAAGTTTACCTTAAAGCCATTTCAATTTTTTACAAGCATTAGAAGTTCACATTTTGATGCAATCGGATATTCGTGTAAAAAATACTAATTATTTCTTTTTAAACATTTGTTGTTATTTTATTGTAACTCAATATATATGAGTCGTAGCAACTTGAACATTCCACTACGATTTCAATCATATTTTATATGTGAAATTTAATATTCAAAGCATTATAAGACTTATTTTAGGCTATTTATATCACGAACATATGTACACCGTTTTTTGTACGTTGGTATTGACTCATAAGTTAGTAATAATAATAATATATTAAGAATGATTTAATTTTATAATAATTATTTTATTAAATGCGCTGTTCTTGAAAATAATGAATCCAACCTATTGTCCTACTAAGAGTAATAATAAATAATAAAATATCCACAGAAGTAGAGTTTGGCCGAAGTAGAGCACCGTCTTTGGTCAGAATAGTTTTTCATAGGAATGATTTATCGTTGAAATCAAATTTAACACATTCATTACAGTGACTTACTCAACACCGAAGTACACACGAAACATTTAGTTTACAGCAAAGATATACTTCCCTGGTATTAATTATAAACCTCATATAAAATACAGAGTGGATCTTTTAACAGAAAAAAATTAAAACTCATTAAACCGTTTTGGAAAATATTTTTAAGTAATTTATACAGAATAATTTTTTTTTAAGGCTTTTTTACTTCTTCGAATGAGACAACTTTAGTTTTTAATTTCATATCCTGAAGCAAAATATTTTTTCTGAGAATTGTTGTTCATAATTTCTAATTTTGATGGAGTACTTATAGCTAATTTGTTAGTTTGTAAGTATACCTATTTAAAGTTTTTATGAGTGGAGTGAATTGGATTATCTTTGGTACTTTCAACATTTTGATCTTACTTCGTTCATATACACTTTAAATACTTACAACTAATTAAATGACTACCTTATTTTTAAATAAAATGTTTATACATACAAATATTTAAAACTTTTTCTGGTCTGAAATAGTATAAAATATTTATTTCGTCATTCCAAAATGAAATTTTTTTTAAATAATGACCATAAAAACAAATATTTAAAAATGTTTTTCTCTAATTTAATAATAATAAATAATAATCATCCCGAATTATAGAAACAAATCGAAACACACATATTTAAAATATAATAACTGTATTGGCACCGCGGTGTTAGCAAACACAATTGTGATCACCGGTGAAGAACTACTTTCCGTCTTCTCTTATTTCGTACAGTGCAGATATACACATGGGAGGTGATGGAGGGAAGAGGGATAAATCTCCCTAAGGACAAAATAAAAAATGTATAAAAACTCAGTTTTTAAACGGTCTAAATGAAAAATGTACTCGAGAGGATTGACACCTCTTCGAGGAACCGAACGACGAGGTCATCAAACCGACCCTGACTATTCGATCAACAAATTATTAATATGATACTGCTGGCCGAGACGAAGAGGAACGCACACGAACTAGAAATGTTTTAACTGTGGTCTATGATGGGACTTATTGTGTTGGGTGAATCACTTCGACATGCATATATAGTTTAATCCCCATAAGAAAATTGAATACACGCCACTGATTTCTTATATTATAATATCATGTAGCTTAACCTAGTTTCCTACGTTGATATGCATAATTGTTCTTGCCCTACAGCAATATCAACTGATTAAAGACTTAATTGTAAATTTGGTTACATATCACATAATTGTTTTCGTAACCTAGTTTTTCACTCGAATCGTGTGTATGTATTCAATACATTGTATTGCAACAGTAGCAACACATATCCCTGTACTCCCGTTGTATTTCAAAAATATTTGGCAACTTTACGTATATATATATAATATTATTGTAATATTTCATCTGTACAATAAAATGTTCAAAACATTTAGATTTATTTTATGTTATTTCTTAATTAATATGAATATATTCATAGAACCATATATCTTACAATTAGTACCATAGGCTGACAGCCCATATCTTTCAGCGTCGTTTTTATTCAATTCAAATTGAACACATCTTTCATATTATTACCTACTCAATGACGAGATACAATCAACTCCCACTGCAGAGCAACAATTTTGTTATTATAATATTAACTACGTACCACAGAGCGGTTACCTACTTTCCTTCTTTTTATGTTTATTGCAAATTCTATGTGTTTATACACGCATCACTAATGAACCGGATATGTATAAATAAAGGGTTTAACATCATAATATTAACTCTGTATTTTGCTCTATTTATTACTTGTTGTTATACTAATACATTTATCTATACACATTTTGCTGTAGTGGAAAATAAAGATATAACAGAGTTTACGTAAAATAAGTATATTATTTGTCATTTTACTTACTTAACACGACTTTTCATCAACTATAATAATATATAAAAACTTGACTATGGCATAGCTAGAGACTATTAAATGATATAAATGTGACCAAACTAGAGATTATTAGATTGTTATAACTTACAACTGGATACTTTGTAATATTACATAATACACCCATTTTATATAACTCATTTTATTTTCTCGTCAATATAAGAATGAATAGTATCGATTATATTTTTTAAAAATCATAAATCTGACGATGCTTGGATCTATTTAGTGAATTTATTTTAACTACGTTTGTTGTTTTCTTATATTATACATTTTCTTTTTTTACACATCAATCATAATCATTACGAACGATTTGAATATGATACAATTTAAATAATCAATCGAAACATTTCTTGATTCATAAATAAATAAATATTTTATTACAAAACTGTCACGAACGATGCGATGGACGTTTTAATAATTTGTGAGATGAAATAAATCAGTTTCTCATATTTTAATATTCTTAAAAGCAAGACTATTATTCAATGCAACTATATAGTAACATGTATTGACCCTGGCCCAAAATAGAACAAATAACATCTATAAGGTACATATCGAACGACAGACGTAATGCACAAATTATAATGGATCCATCATTTATATTATTTATGTTTTATTATGTCGACGAATAATAATTTATATTTAAAATGTATTAATGTTATATTTAGAGCAGAAATGTATTATCATTCAGTCATAAGTCATAACTCTTTATGATATTACAATCAATTCGTATAATAAATAATAACAATAAATAATTATTACCTATGCATTATATGATCACAAAAGTGAAATGCCGGTTAATACAATGCCTAGGTATTACAATATTATTATTTATGAAACGCATAAATTAGGTTATAATAATTTGTAATAGAATAATAAAATAACCACTACACTATAGGTATAAAATTGTTAATAAATTATGCTCCTTGTTACGGTATTATATTTTAAATCGCATCACTACACAATTTTATTCAAACGCAAGTATGTTTTCAAATAACAAATAAAAAAGTTATCGGTTTATAATTATTTTCGGTTTTTCTTTAGTATAAGTATCCTTTCTCTATAAGAAATAAAATTAAAATCATACAATTTTTTAATAAAATGTTTATTATTTACTTAGAAATGTATTTAATTTATACATATTATGTAGTCATGTACCATAGATTCCAACGTGTTTTTAAGATAAAAATTAAAAGATGAAAGGCTGAATTTGAACATCATATTATACACATTGTTTGATCACAAAAACATTCGATAAATAAATAAAATGCTAATTTAAAATATTTTGTTTCTTTTAAGTAATTTAGTAGAAAATTAAAAGTTTTTTATTAAGCTTAGACAATTGTGAAGAATTATAGTTTATGCATTTTATGAATTTCTACAAAATAATAAAACTAGGTAATCATACTCATGAATCAGAAAAATAAAAAAGTTATGACAAATTTAAAATTACTCAGTTCATATTTTATGTTATAAAATATAAAGTACTAGTCTCCGGAACAGTTAGAATGAAGAAAATGAATAATTTAATTCATCAAAAAGTATATTGGTATTCTTATTATTGCATTTCTTAAATACCATAGACAATTGTATACTTAGCAACTACTATAACTAACATAATAAAATGTTGTACAGACCAATTTATTGTCTCATAATAAAACGAAAAGCAATTTATTTGACTGCATAATTCGTTGTAGCTTATCTAACTATATAATAAATTATATTATATTTTATTTAAGCTGGAGTATTAGTTGGGTGTATAATAGCTATATTATTATGTATAAAATATTTTGACTATAAGTACATTTTTATTGCTTATTGTTTTTGTAAGTAGTTAAACAGAATCTTAATTTACATTTTATTTTGATAAAAATAATCTACCGATAGCAAACTTTAGTATTGATACCTATTGAAGGATTTTTTTTTTTAATCAATAATAACAATTTTACATAGTTATGACATAGCTATAACTAATACATATTATATTTTTGTTATTATTTTATAAATATATTTATATGAATATAAACCCTAACCCTAACCTAAACCGTAACCTACGTGTTTCATTTTTCTCTTAATAAAATGTCTAATGAATCGGGAATAAAATTCAACAGACTATCGATATATCTATATAAAAAAGAATATATTATATTTAATAGCTTATAGATAATTTATAACTATACGTCTATATCTTACAGTCGCGGACTGCGATTTCTTAAATGTTTTTTAAAATACTATTTTTTGATTTTGTTTCTTCTAAATTATTTCGAGATATTTGAATATTTGATAAAATACTGCTTATACATAGTATCACAAAGTACTTTATTTATAGTTAAGTCAGTACCTAGGTATATAATACGTTTACAAAATATTACCTAATATATAATTATTAGGTTTTACAATAATTGTAAAAACAAATTATATTATGTTTATAATTATTACGCGAGAGTAGCGAGACAAAAAATGATTTAATAATGGTCTATAACGGTTTACACGATACAATAGTTTTGACTTCGTATTTTAATATAATAATATAATATATTGCATACAATGTCGGCCACAAATATTCGACCGAGGTGATATTATGTGATATATTACTACGACAAAAATATATCTCAATCCAAATTGCGATATCGCATGTAAACATGTGGTTAGATCATCGGGTCATTATATTTTGGAAATGTGCGATGTGACGCCTTGATCTGTGGGCCGGCCGCTTATAAATCAAAACTTAATAAACATTTTTACCAGGCAACAGTGACTGTAAAACATATACTTCCAATAATAAAACCCACAATCCTTAGGTATGCATTTGATATAATATGCAAGTTTTAATCGACATTTAAATATTTTGTTGAACTGCTAGGTACATATATTTGAAAAGGAGTAATGATGTTTACGATATGTAAACTTATTCTAATGAAGGTCTTCGAATAAATCAAATATTATATCAATGAAAATCACTTTAAGAGTTAACGGTAAAATAACGGTTCTTTAAAAATATCTATACGCATAACGTTTTATTTACAAAAACAGCAACATTTAATCAAAAATGTAAATTTGTTTTATTTAAAAACCCGAAGGCGTAAAGCACCGGCTATTTTCAAGTAAATAAAACAGATATTTTTTAATACGTAAATTAAAATATATATTATTTGTTATTTTTCTTTCATACGCCAGCCTCAACAATAACTATATTATGATTTTTAGATTTAAAAAAGGAAATGACTAAAAAAATTAATCCGTTTTTTTATTTTATATAGGTACCTATAATCAAAAACATTAAATATCTTTATAAATATTGATTATAAATTTCATAATAAAAATTATTTTTCTTAAAATATTTTTTGGACATTTTTTTATTCAATACAATATAATGTACAATTTCAAACTTGATAAAATATATGATCTAGATCCCAGGCGAATAAATATAAGAGTTAAGACCAGTATTTAAAATGAGTCAAATCTGTCAATGATATACTAAAATATTAAATTCTTGAACAGATTTGGAAATGAAACATAAAATTTAGCTACCACACAAATACAGTGTATACTTTTAAAATTAATAAATAAATAATCAAATAATTACCGATAAAAAAAAAAAATTATAACTTTATGCTGCTATAAGGTTGTTTATACAGTCACAAATAAGTTTCATTTTACTTATCATTAAAATCAAATACTTTTTTTTGTTTGTATAAATGATTGCCATTGTCATGTTTTATTGTTATTATAATTATTATAAATATGGCATAAAATATCATTATAATATATTTCGAATTTGTTTTTAAACAATGTAATACGGTGAAGTGTATTATTATTATAATTGGCACTGCAGGCATAGCTATTGGTACCAAGTAATTTGGGTTTTCGTACAAATAATTTTACTCATTCATGAGGTGCCAATAACTGTACACATTACTCTAAGTAAAATTCGATTCTCACGAAAAGCGTTAATATGTTTACACATAAAAACAATAATTTACTGTGAGCACTGACGGGCTCCCAACATTTTTCATTGTTTTAATTATTTATCCAAGCATAACAAGTAGGAATAGAAAACTGATGAACAATTATGGAGAAATATTCAAGCAAGTATAGGATTTAGGAGAAATGTCAGCAAGCTTACTTTTTACTCGATTTGGATCAAAAACGTTTATTAATGCGGTGATTTATCATTATTTCAAAATGTAATGATATTATTATTATATCATAACATACATCATTATCCGAGCGGAGCAAGACGAGTGCACAACAATCCGTCTAATGCATCTTTTCCCACTTTTTTTTGACCTTATAATATTGTTATAAATGTCACTATACAGTCAAGAAAAAAAAATGTAAAACGATAAAACTACACCCAAGTCTCTAAATCCTTTCCCAAATTGTTTAACAATTATTTATGATTTTGATTTACATGGTCATATCTATAATTTTCACTTTTAACAACACATTTATTTACTATTTTGTTACGTGGCTCTATCAGGAAATCTTTCCGTCCGTTTTGTGTGTATAAATATTTTATATCGTATACATGAAATTATGGTTTAAATATTTCGTTTATCTCACAAAAAAATATTGTTTTTTACATTCTCACATACCTATATGTGTAATCAATATTCACGGAAAGTATAGACGTATCATTTAATATTTCAACTGGATAACATAGGATTGATATTTTAAATTCGGGAGGTGAAAAGAGTTACGAATTTAAATGTTCAATTCTTTTGTACGCACGTGCGCTTTTCGTGCGCAACTTACCTTTTTTTTAAAAAAAGCAACTCCTATTTTTCTCTACTAAATAAAATAAACTGTATAAAAAAATAATTTAAAAGTATTAAACGAAATATATTTATAACAATTGTTAAAATTAGAGTAAGTTTAAATTTAAATTATGTATTAACAATCTGTTTTTAATGAATTTTTAACCATGTGTATTTTGTATTGACATATGATTTGTAATTTATTAATTTTTTTTTATATTTTATATTAGCTTAAATTATTTTTTATCATACCTCACAAATAACGAGTAAAATTAGTAAAATACAAAACCAAATAAATTCAAAAAACGAATTATTCATTAATTTAAATTTGAGCTTTATTTAACTATGTTAATTTCCAATTTAGAAAACTTTTTATACGAAGATTGTATGTAAAAATATATTTTATCTAAATATTTTGAATAAAATAATTGGTGTTGGTGTGTTACTATTTAATACATTTCGGATTGAACATTGGTGTACACTGTGTGTACCTCTAAAAATGATAAAACATTTAAATTTTCAAAATGTTAATTTTGGTACTCTCTTTTAACTCATTTCATTCCTAGGTCATCCAGCTGAAGTATTATTTGGTGGTCCCTCAAAACGTGAACTTCTTGTATAATCAGGGTAATTCAATTAAAATTCAACACTCGTTTTCTCGAAAAGTTAAAAATTTTTTAGTATTTTAAGTCTTAAAAATACAAGCATTTTACAAAAAAAAAAAAAAATTGTTATCGTAATAAGGTTTTAAGTTGTTACTTTTTTGAAAGACAGCGTACATTTTTAATATCATACACTGAAATAGAATATTTTTAATATAATTTTAATTTATAAAATTCAAGTTTCAAACAATTAGTTATAAGACGTATTTAAACGAGCGAAGTGGTGTTGCACAAGCGTTCTTGGTCCACTACTCCTGAACTCATTTAAATTGTAAATACTTAAAACTAACTAGGTACTCACTTGAATTCGGTTTTTACAATTGTCTTAAAAATATTCTGCTTTAGAATATGAAACTAAAATTGTGTGCTGTCGTTCAAAAATGTAAAAATGTAACAATAAAAAAGGTTCATAAAAAGTAACAATTTGAAATAATATTTTGAGATAACAATTAGTTAAATGTTGAAGAAAATTAAAAGTTTCATTTAAAATGTTTCTAAAAGGTACAAACATTTTAATTTTGCATGTCGTCCAACATAATATTACATATTATATGCATATGTGACGCAGAAAATGTTATTTTTTTTATAAAAAAAAAATGTATAGTTTATTAGGTACCTATAGTTAATGTTCAATAATAGTAGTAATAAGCACGACCTTATATTCTTGTTTGTGTATAGTTTCAATAGTATTTTACAGATTATGACATATATTAGAATAGGTGTTTGGTATAAATTGTTCGCGTTTCTTAAGTTTAAATAAAGTACGTGATATTTTGATTTTATTGCTCACGAGTTACAATAAGTATAATCCCTCGCATATCGTATTTTCTACAGTACCTCTTCCGATTCCTTTAGAAATGTGTTGTTAAAGGGTCATATTATTTTATCTTGCACGTGTACATATAAATAAAGAGTTAGTTACCAGAAACATTCAGAAAGTATTGTTATGGATGGCCAAATCAACGTGAAACTAACATAAATTACAAATTACACATGTAACCTATAACGGTATAGGACGGAAATACATTTTACGCCAAATACAAATTCTAGATAATTTTTCACGCGTTTAGGTTCTTTCTAATATACGGGTTGGTACACACACAGCCGATTTAGTAATATTTTAATAAACGTACGCTTTATTAAAATGCTTGAAAAATTATATTCAGTGGCACCGAGTAAATTGGATTCTCCGTACATTTGTCACCGACCAGTAAGTTCGTGTTCACTATACGCGGAGTAGGTACCGCCTGTATTCTTTTTTTCATTTTCGTTTTTTTTTTTTTTTTTTCGCCCACTTGAGTAATGAGCGATTTGTAAGTCTGTTTTTCTCTGCAAGTTTTTTTATTATTATTTTTTGCCATTTTCAACGACCGATGATTGTTATTAACCCGATTGTATTGTTTTCTGTTTATTATTATTATTATATCTATAAGCTATAAGTACCTATAGATAAAACTTTATATTACATAATTAGCATTTGTCCGATTCATTAGAATTTCAGCATAATAATATGATTAACTCGTATTATATTTACCGATAGCATTTACTCTATATTGTTAATATACCAGATTATATAATACATATTTTGTATACGATTTTCTATTGTTTTTGAAATAATAAAAATGTTGATGATGTTTTCGTAACAATGTTCTTATAAATAAATAGTACCTGACTTACAAAACAACGATTTATACCCAAACTCGTAAGCGGTATAAACGCGTATAACAACGTTTTTATATTGTATATATTATATTCATATTATTCATAATAATAATAAGAATAATAATAATAAGAATATAGACTTGACGAAATAATTATTGAATTCAAATAACAAACTATACGTTTTAATGCGATTTTTAAACAAACCGAATATTTTAACGTAATAATAATATAGTCTCTGTACGGCGTGAAATCGAAAAGGTGTGTTGACATAAATTAAAGCCGACGTGATGATACGGTGTCGCAGGTGCAGATAGTTAAACAACATCGTACGCCGTTTGCTATACCTCTGCTCCGGCGGACTGGACCGAAATAGTGAGAACGAGAAAACGGCTTCATCGAGCCTGACACGCGGGCCCGCACGTCCTTTTGTCACGCCGATCGTTCTTTTTACAGCGGGAAACCCGCCGAACCCGGCTGCGAGAAGTGAAAACTGCCTGTCAGTTGTCGTCGGGGAAACGAGTCGCTCTTTTCCCGATCGAATCCTTGACTCTGGCAGTCTGAATAATACATTTATCCGGATCGTCACAAGACTCGCAATACGGCACGCGGAACCAAACAACTTTTATAAGCCAGCCCCGTGAGTTAAAGTACATATATATATATATATATATATATTATACGCGGTAGGTAGTATTATTTTTCTGTTTCCTGACTTTGTTTACCCGAAATCAAATCTTGTTATTTTTCATTATTTGTACTATTTGTGCGCAATCTACCGATCTCGGGTTGGGTTGGGTAAACACCGCAAATAGTAGTTTAAATTACATCGAAGCAACGAGTCAATTCATAGAAATTTGGTCTAGAGATTTATAAGTTAAATCGATCTATAGCTCGTGCGCAATCGGCGAATCTCCGTGTACCTGGGTGCATACGCCTTGTGTTGTTCACTTATCGTATGTATAGAGATTAGGAAATAAAAATACAGTAATAAACATCAACAACGCCATCGGAACACTCACTTGCTCAACCTCGAGTTATTTTATATTTTACAAGTCTGAACAATATTATGTTTATCAGATTTATCATCGTTATTGGGTTACCGTCGTCGTCGTATCAACGAAAAACGGTAAGGAACTCGGTTTTTTTTTATTAACTATATACCGCTGTAACGATATGGCAACATAATAATGTGGTTTTGGGAAAACAATAGACGATGCGGGAATCGACCGGAACGACCCGCTGAGTTCAAAACATTCGATAATACACTGGGACTTCTATTATAATGGTTATACCTCTAAAAACCGAACACTTTTAAATTCCCCTGCAAAAATGCTCAACATATAAGTTGTGACCTCTTATTAATGGATATATTCTAAATATCGCACGTGGATTACTATAGAAACTGCTGGTCTATTTTTACGCTGTAAAAATGACTCGGAGGTATGCATATTGCCATAGGGCAAATAGCGTTGGGGGGGGGGCGAAGTTGTTGATGTAAAGATGGTCATTTTTTCATATACGATATTCCACAATGTGGCATAAAATCTTCAGGTTTTTCCAGGGAGAAGGGATGAAGAAGCCCCCCACTTTTTGTGTCCGTGCATATTTGTCTAATTTTCCGTTGACCCGCTTTTTGGTCGAAAAATCTCAAAAAATCGCTTGGAAAAACGCCATCCCGGTTAAATTAGTCTCGGAATTGTGTTCCAAAGACGAGAGTTGTCATGTCAAGTGCACCCTGTGTGGTGGCGATCACACCTCTAAGTACAAATGAATTCTCAAGCGTCGAAAAATGTATTATCTAACGCATCACAATACTAATAAAAAAAAACACACAACCGGGTTAGGGTATCTTTTAAACTCTCCCGCCCTCTCCCGGCCACCATCTTATGTGCTTCCTTTGCTTACGACTGAAACCTTTATGATATACAACCTAACAATAGCAATTCTTTAAATGATACATCGTTATATAATTTTCTTTCTGAACTTACTTCATTATATTAACTTTCCCCTCCCTTTCCCACCATACCACTGTATTTCATAAAAAATATAATATGCCATTATTGGGGTTCACGTATACGTTTCTCTTTCAGTCCTTTAATTATTATTATTTATTTATTGACCGTTTTTACGTGGTAGTAACCATCGAACGTTGCCTATCTATCAATGTATCAGAAACCACCGTCAGGTTTATACCAAACGGGAAAATACAAGAGGATTTTGATGATAATAATATTACTGAGTACAGTTAATCGTATATCATAATAAAATGTTAATATAATTGATTTTACTTTATCAATGACCTGATAGCAATTTATATACACAGAGCAAGCGATGAAACGAGACTGCTTCAACACACGTATATTATGTAGAAGGCAGAATGATTATTATTATACGTTTTGTAAAGTAATAAAACTAGAAGAGGAAAGCAATTAATTTTCAAGTTTTTATTAATTAAAATATCATTTTTTAATTTTATTTTTCAAATAAATATTATAATTTAGATACCATATTCTATGTTATATTATTTTTTTTTAAGGCACACTTTTTGTTTTTAAATGCATAATTGCATAAATATTTTGAGGTTTTTAAGTTCTAAAAGTCGTCAGCCCTAGTTATAACTTTTGATGGCGGTTTAGAATATATAATTGATGGGTGAAGTGATAGTTCAGAACGAATAAAAGATGACCCACGCGTCTGGGATAAATATTATATAATAATTTATGCGCATAATAATAATCAAATATAAAATACATATTATATTGTAATGATATTTCTCAACATTACACCGTTATGCGAAACAGAGTACACTCGAATAATAAGACGAAACATAATAAAACGTAAAGAGCTCAGCCCGACTGGCGTAGGTCTCGACTCTTGATAGACGTTTTGGAAAACGTGGCTCGCGATTTGGATCGACGAGGAACGACTACGTACGGAAGGTTTGACGGTAAAAATAAGACAACACGATAGTGTTTGCGATATTGCACCACCGATTCGGGTCACATGCTGGTCGCATGCGACAATACCCCGAGCATTGCCCGACCTATGCGATCGGTCGCGGTCGGGCGTCGAAAGACTATTTCGCCGGTGTATGGTGCGCGCGATGACAAGGAGTTTGTCGCGTTGAGTTCGGCTTGTCGTATTATTATTAGAAAAAAAATTACTTTATAATAACAAAATATAAATAATACATAATAAACCAGCCTAAGAGGTAAATAATGATTTTTCACTCATTTTTTCGCTCAGAATCTTTAATTCGTATTCAAATTTAATACACCCATGACCGGCCATTCCATTTAATGACGAGGTACACTCGATACCAGCTATTGTTGGTACGCAAGAGCGACTTCCCCAGTTTTTACCTTTTTAACTTCATAAGTAAATTATTTCTTAATCACATCATTCCATCCCTTTAGAACTGCATATTGTATAAATTAACCTCAGAATCGTTATAAACGTAGAATTATGAAAAAATATTCTTAGAAAAAATGTGTCGTATGGATTTCGTTAGGTTAGGTTACTGTTAAATTAAAACCTCTCCCAGACAAATGATTTATGGTGCGTGTTTTGTACAAATTGCAGCTGTTACGTCACGATATTGAATTCAGACAATTGTTAATTTTATTATAACGAGACTCTCCATGAAAAATAGCTAATATAAATTTAATGTGCAACTTTATTCGCAGGTTGTCTCTATACATTCTAGGTATTTAAATTTTAAATGTAGGCACTATAGTCGATAATATTATGTAAAAAACGACGCCGAGTGGTTTTAATACATTAAAAAATATAAGTGCACTACATGATAGGAAATATTCTATACTATGACTATAAATATTAATTTTAATAATGTTATATTTCAATATACAAAAATAGAAAATATTATGAAGTTCAAAAAAAAAAAAAATTACAAGCCTATAGTTCATTTTTAAAAATCCGTTGCTTGTTAATAATTCTGAGTAGTTATCTACGAATAATTGTATTATTTTCATTGATACATTTTTTTTTCTGAAAAATTGAATTCCATACCATTATTTAAATTTGACAAATAATATTAAATTACTTAATGCATGATTACAACATATTGTAAGACATCATTGTATCACTATACTTACATAGTGTAGGATATTTTGAATTGATTAAAACTGAATACAATTGGTTTAAGACTTTAAATGCATTCTATTGAAATTATTGCAGATACAATATGTCATTTTATAAATATATTTTTATAATTTTTTTCAATTCGGTTTTTTTTTTTATCAAACTGTTCAATTAGTTTACAAACCATTGTATATTGTGTCGAGCAATCGTGACGTTTACGGCTCTCTATAGTCCCAAAATTAACATAATACCACGTCTTCTTAATACCCCAATAATATAGTTGTATTCATAGCGAATTGAACAAACATCACGACTGCCATGCACGCGAGGTCACTACAACCACTCATGGTGCCGTTTTATCTTTCGTCAAAGCTCTGTGTATGTTTTGGAAATCATGTTTACCATCCCATGTAATCTTGTTATCAACTTTGATGTGAATTCCGGCGAGTATTTAAATGTTTTGTTAGCCTTAAACAAAATCAAATTATTGTAAGCCGGCAGTTTAAAAATAATTTTGGAATGTATATCTAATAGTGTGTCAGAACGACTCTACAAGTTAAAGTACAAGGTACTTTTTCTAAACGCGATTTATGGACAATGACTATAATTACTAGTGAACGATGTATTATATAACGATTTTATTGAATAGTTATATTAAGCACAGCTTCAGAGTATACTTCATCAATATGTTCTGAGATGTTCGTGGTCTATTTAAAATTATACTATTGACATCGTTGTCAGTGGCTGTCAGACAGGGGCGGATGAGAGGAATAGATCCCCCCCATGACCTTCTTTTCTTTAATATTTATAACAATTACATTTATGTTTATTGTACTATAATGTTAATGAATTAAATTTTATTGTTTTTTTCTCGAAACAAAATATAATCAACTGGTAAATTTTCTCGGAATATGTCAAGTGAATAATTTATATGACTTTATTCTCAAACATTGTGTCACCGTGTATAGCGTATATTATTATTATCTAGATTCTATACTCATTCTAGGAACAAGGTTGTTATTATTATTAATATTTAGTTGCTTATACATTTTATGGTTGTTCATCGCGGAGTTATAAATATAACCTCCAACAAAGTACTGGACGAATTGTCGAAAAAAACAAAAAAATAGACAAATATTTTTATAAATAAAGTACTAATTTACCTCAATTTAAAAATTGATGTTAGGCATAACCATAAACTATATTTTAATGATTAAGTAGTGCATGTTAAAAAATCAGCCACATTCCTCCCCCCCCCATGACAAAATCATTTGACTGCCACTAATCGTTGTCAACTGATCTGCTACTGCAATGATTATATTATGTTGTGCATCATCATTGTTACTTAATTTACACCTAATGTTGATAATAATTTCACTGCCATAATTTGCTTCTTACTTCGTTTTTTTATGGCATTTATTACAACTGTGGTCTTAATCAACCATCAAATTATCCACTATGAAATAGATCTATTGAGTTTTCATAATTTTCATAGCCCATATAAAACCACGATAAATAAGTTCAGTTCAATATTTCGAATATTATGCAATTTATTTATTTAGTTTTAATAAATTAACTATTGAAACATTTTTATTTGTATTTGTAATTGCAGTTTTAAATTAAACCATCGTCGTTATTATTATTATTATAGAAAAAACGAAGTTTATTCTATTAGTTTAGTGTTTTTCTCCGTATTGTGTACCTACCCATAATACGTCGTACACATTTGAGTACATACGTTTAATTAAACTACACGGAATCGTATACTACGATATTATTACAATCCAAACAGCCATAATGTGATTGAAATATCGTAGTTTACCTTAAAGCATATTGTATGAAATATTTAATACACAACAATATCCAATCAAATCGCGTGCAGTCGCGTTAAAAGCGGTTGCGCGGCGCGCGGCGGCGCGGCGGAGTCTCACACTGCGACCGAGTGAGCCCCGACGGGAAATTATTGTTTGTCGAGCAAATATTTGATACGCGTAAGACAATCTGCGCTGTTTAAACGTTTAGTTAAACAATGTTTGGTTTGAGAGGCCCCCCGACCACGTGGTCGTTCGCTCGAGCTCGGCGAGATCGAGAATATTGTTCGTCGCGATTGCCATTGCGCGCACTCGCCGCGCCAACATAATAATAATATGTCATTGCTATTTGAACGGTCTCTCACGTTTCGAAGCGGTCTTTCGCGTCGCGTACTTAAAATGCGATATTATATATCGCCATCGTCATCGCGTACTATTACAGCGCGTGTTATCTATGCAAATTCGTCGGAGGCAAGGTAATATAATAATACGCGATAATAATATTATATAATATTATTCACCGCTGCGACGATTGCAACGCGACCGAAGAATATTACATCACACACGTTACCGACAGTGTAATATTATAATAATATAGATTATTTAGAATTGAATTGAATTGAGCCGCACTGCTTATCGACGAATCTGAAGATATCGATTATCTTCGCCGACTTCACGACACAGTATAATAGGCCAGTATATGGGTCATCCATATATTATTATGTGGAGGCTACACGCGTGAACCGAAAGGCATCCACGACTGTTCCTAAATCATATTATAATTATTATGATTATCCGTAACACTAAAGTCTACAATACGATGCCTGTCGACGTTATTATAAGACGTATATTATAGTATTAAAACGGTTTTATATCGGTCAAATACAGTGGCTGATATAGGAATTAGAAGTCAGGGGTCATGTAGGCTGATATATATTTGAATTTCAAAAATGAAAATATCTCCCATCTCTCTCGACAATGTTCCAGTACAATTTAAAAATAATAAACATTTTTTTAAAAATATTTTTGATGAACAAAAAATTAGAGTCTTAGAGGATAGTGAATATACTACAATACATATCGGTAATTAAATTGTAACTACGTAGAAAATATTATATTTAAAAAATAATAATTTTCCTAGGCACCTAATTGCATTAATATTATTTATCAATATATATTGCTGAATCAGTGTCTATTACGTGAGGAATGATAATTTTGATGTACATATTGAACGAAAAACTCTAGAATTTCCACATATCTATATTATTAATTTCAAACGTGCAATAGACAAGAAGGTTGAATATCGATACTTTACTGTAAAAATAGTAAACATCTCTAATTTAAATAGATGAATTATTCTTACATTTTATTTGGAACAGGACATTCCAAGACCAATTTAGTTTTAATAATTGTATTGAAGGAGAATAGAGAAACACACAATAACGAAAGCAAGATTAGATAACAATGTATTAACGATTACGTGTATTATTTTAGTGTGAAGGAAAGTGTGGAAAGTGTTTGTATTTTAGGTTGTTCGATTGCTTACATCAACTGGACATTTTGTTGTGAATCGGAGATTTATTGATCTGATGTATTGGAACGCGTTATTTTATTTAACATTTAAACTGAACCTGAGAGTTTGACACGGAAAATCATTTTAAATCATTGTTGTATAATCATTTTCTAATTTACCGTCATTGAACAATAACGATTTTATTTTCAATGCAAATGTTTGTTCGACGGGATTGCCTTAGTTTTTGAATTATTGTACCCAGTAAGGCGTTCATCTTTTAGTTAAAATGTAAGTCGTCCAGGTTAGTGATGATAGATTCCAAATAAATTTCAGTTTTCTCTATGATTATTTTATAATATATAGACATTAGACATTATGATGTTGTTATATTATATTTTATCTAATAGCTCGGACATCCTCGAAACGCTTGCACGTTCCGATCGTTTTCAGATCCCATAAATTATCGTGTTTCGTGAATGTCATCTGCTTCACGTTATCGTATTATGATACTAAAAAGTAGAACTTTTATACTTTTTACCATTAGGTATTCAAAATCTTTTAAGGACATAAAAGGTTCTATCCGTACACAATGATGTTTGAGACATCGCTCTGAGCCTTTCAGCAGCGGTTACAGGTACGGCGTAGAAATATATTAAATTATAGTTACCAGTTTAGTTATTGTTACTCACATACTTACATAAATATATACCGTTGTGGGTTACTATAAAGCGACTTTTCCATTTATTTATAAAAACGTAATATGGGTATAGGTTTAGTACTTAGATTTAATGCACACAAGTTACTTTACCTCGCAATATTCATTCAATTTATAGTTTTTATTACAGCATTTTGTCCCGGGTACCTTTATGAGCAAAATATTGATCTATATTGTATAAAGTAATAATTGTAATTTAATATATTTTGATAGGCACAAATAAGAAAGAACAATTTTATCACAGCAGTACGGCTAAATGTAAATGTTCAACTCATAAATTGAATGCACATTTTTTTTTTAATTATATTATTATACGGTGGTTAATTTTTACTTTGATCTCTGTTGTAAAAGACAATTTTCCGTGTAATCGAGTTTATTATTATACACAGCGCCTACATGCGTCCTATAAATAAATATTCAGTTTGTTATTAAATTTTAGTGGGGGGCATTCCAATTTTTTTAGGGAAAAATTCACCTGAGACGATTTTTTGTCGTTAATTTTGATTTTCCAGTTTTTGGCCCAGGAATCTATTTTATTTAGATGTAACTGTAAATTTTGAGACGCGATATTAGGATTATTATTTGACGTAAGTATTTCTGTATCGTCAGCAAAAGAGGCGAAAAGAGTTTGATTTGTTGTAGGTATATCAGCAGTGAATATGTTGTATAGTGTAGGAGATAGGTCACTACCCTGGGGAACTCCAGCTTCAATATTCTTAATACTTGAAATGTTATTTTTTTTGTCGGACAGAAAATGACCGGTTTTCAAGATATGATTTTATTATTAAATAATATGGTGAAGGTAGGAACTGTTTTAGTTTAAATAGGAGACCGTCATGCCAAACGCGGTCGAAGGCTTAGGATATATCTAGAAATACCCCAGGGCAATATTGTTTGGTCTCAAATGGCTTTAATTGTTTCCGATATTTTTCGATATCCGAGTATTATCAACGTACTAACATAATATAATACTATTATGATAATATTGGTTTCATTTTTAATATTAACGGATTAATTCAATGTTAATAAAATATTATACCACTCCATCTAATACCAAGTTGATCTAATAATATTATAATTTTAATATAACGAAATTCAGGTTTCCTCGAGGGTTGTACTTGAGTTAGGGTAGTAAACGTATGAGAGTAATTTCACGGTTGACATTAACTTTGTATATCTACTTCACAAAATATATTATTTTTAGATTAGGATTTGCATTCAAGAGATTTTACAAGCATATTATATAATAAGGTCGTTCTGCACAATACAAGTTTATAGGTATAACTTACATTTTTAAAATTTTACTTTTAATAAGCGATATTCGTTTATAGGTATTGCCTCGATAACAATCGATTTTCAAAAACCAAAGTTATTTATATAAGTAATGTTTAAGTGAAATGAAATAATATTGAATGTTATCTATTTACTGAAAAAAATGACTATAAATTTAAAACACGTATTTTCAGAATGATGAACATATTAATATATTTTTATTATTAAATAACAATAACTTTAGAATATTTAAATAATATATTATATAAACAGTATAGGTACAACAAGGAAATGTAATACTATGAGAACACAAATATGATTCAAGACAAGGATAACTTTTGTAATTAATTATTAAAAAAAAACTTAAAATGCCTTAAAATGTTCAAGTCAAATATGTTAATGAATGTTTATGTAAATGAATTTTTAATAATCATAAATACACAAAAATGAAGAATACAATTATTTTATATTAGTGAAGTTAAGACGGCGCATTGTATAGGCAATACAATGTGATACATGTATTTTTAAAAATGATATGCATATTATATAATATAATCAGGGCTTGCAAACGTTATAATAACGTTATGTTTATAACGTTATATTTGACAAAAAACGATTGAAATTTGTAAACGTAATTATACCGGAAAACGATAAATATAAATAAATAAATAACACAAAACAAAACGTAACGTTTAACAAAATACATGATATATCATTAAAAAATAACGCAAAACGGTATATATTGTATACCATTAAACGAAATAATTAATTTCCAATTATTTATTAAATCCAAGAATTAATTTTATTCCGTATCCGGGCTATCCGGGAGATCCCGCATTAGATATTATTTTAAAATGTAATAAGTACCTAGGTATTAATAGAATAATTTCATTACCAATAGCTAATAATAGTGATACCATTGAGTATAGATAGTACTAGATACTATCTATACTCAATGGTGATACTCTGATAATATTGTACTGTACTGTACTGTAATTTTGAATAACGATAAGTGCAAAAATTGTATAACGTTATAATTGTAAATAACGTAAAACAAAATTTTTTTTCAAATGCAAGCCCTGAATATAATAAAAGAAAAAATTAATTTTAAGAAATGTTCTGTAATATTATTAAACTAATTTATACCGATGGTATTTAGAAAATAATATAAGAAACATTATGCCTAGAAACCCATAAGAAGTCATTGAACCATATAACGGACGACCTCACTATGGTTCTCTAAATACTAACAATAACAATATAACCTTTAGCTTATAGACATTTCCTCCAGATTATTTTAATAACTTCTGAGAATTAGTTTTTGACCTCCCAAATATTATTTATCAACGCGATATAATTATTGTCTACCAGAAACTACCCTCAAACTTGAAGATTGATGCTTTTTTACTTACTCAGAAGGTGTTTGACACAATGATGAGACACAAATAACAAAACAAAAAAATAAAAACATATTACTGTAAATAGTTCTACACAATATGCAATTTAAGAGTTAATTAACATTCAATACACTTGTAGTATAATGATATGTATGTTTTATATTATTAAAAAAAAAATTGATGAATATTGACGTATTACATATTATCATACACCTTTAATGAGCTTATGTGGTATAAGTAATGTATTCTATGGATTTTCCAAGCACTTTAGTATTGTGAGGTTTGGTCTTACCCTTGTGCAGTTAATGCAATTTATGGTTTAGGCTCGAGTTCAGTTCTCACTGGTATTATTTTTAACACATTTTAAAAATGTCTTAAACAGATATTCAACACGAGTATGTTGATTGATGGCTTATATTGTCGTGTATATATTATATAAAATAATTAAAAATTGGTTTGATTCTCGTCAAATATTTTTGTCGAATGAGTCTGGCGCACTATCAAAAAAACTTTTCTTCAGATTCGATTTTTTTTTATCTCGTGTTATTCCATCTCACTCGTCCCAAGTATGACGTCGGAATGTTCTCTATTCGGATCATTGGCATGTTTTAATCAATACTCCATTCACTTTCGGTTGTTGCTCGTTCAGATTTTTTTTAGAATTTATTTTTACACAACGCTAGCGTTCCAACCTATAATTGTCTTTCGGTTTATATAACGTGTTATAACATTTAAAGTTTAATATTGTATATTATATAAGGCAGGTTTCGAGTTATGATTATAATATATGAAAAATATAACCTAACGAGAACAACTAACATTGTAAATAACGACGTTACAGTGTGCAATACGTATATATATGTGTATAAATAATATGTTTTAATAATTTTAATTAAAATTACTTGGCAACTTAAGCACGGTAGGTAAAACTTGCAAAGTGGAATAGCTCTATGTATAAAATGAATTATAAACATAATATATAGATGATGGTTACGAGGGCGTACGTTTATGGCCGTCGGAATTGAATGTAACCGTCGTGTATAAATTATGATGACAATTAACGAAATGACCTATAAGTTTGTTGTTCTGTCGTTTGAACGTCGAAGAAGAGAATTTACGGAAAACGGATTCGCTAAAAACGTTTAATGTCTTAAACGCGAAAAACGCTTTGAACGAAAACTGCAACAGTGATACAAATTGAATTTAATTAGCGTGTCTCGGGAGGTACGTCCTATAGTAGCGCTGAATTGAGAGGGGGAGGGATTTCCGCGGCGGGAGTGAAAGAGTGTTTAATTTCCACCGAATTGTACGAGCCGCCGTAATGCAATAATATTTATTCGTGACATCACAATCGGATTTCGGTCCACCCGCGGAAACGTCCTCTGGGGTTTGGTCCCGACGACAGCGGCGACCATTCGACCGGAAGACGTGGCCGCGTGTGCGTTTATCGCGTGATAAATGAATTTGACGAGACGAAAGAATATCGATTTGGCGACAGCCGGCGAAGACTATATAATAATATATATAGGTACACGCGTATCTGTCGTGGCGCGTTTATCCCGTGGTGGTTATAGCCTCGTATCATTATCACGCGCAGCCACACCACGCGGTCGCCTCGCACGCAGACATTGCACAGCACCGTGTATTCGTATATATATATATATTTTTTTATATATATATATTTATATATATATATTTTTTTTTATATATATATACAGACGTCTTAGAAAATCATTTCTCACCCGAATACGGCTGCGCCGGCAAGGATTAAATGGAAAAAAACATAGTTTTCGATTCCGTCGTTTTGATAATGTGTTTTATACACCACCAAAACGTGCGAGTTTATACTTTATAGTATTATTATTGTATGTGAGTATAATAATAATAATAATAATATTTCCGGCTATATAATAATAATAATAATACGGTGGCGAGTGCGGTTCGCGATCATTAATCAATTTCCTTCTTAATCTCTCCTCTCACCCCCAACACGAACGCACGCCACCATCGTTCATTCCGTGTGGCCAAAACGAGAGACTGGAAAGCATATAATATTATAATAATATATAGTTTAGCGGCGGTCGTCGGCCGCGCGCGCGTGCGCCCGCTTCTCTCCCCCGCCGCCGCCGCTCCCAGTGGTTTCGCGCTCTTGCACGGTTGTCATCTCGAGCTCGATGTGTTGAGACCGCAAACACACATCATAAGCACACACGCGCCGCAGACGCTGATGACACGTGATTGACGGTCACTAATCGACCACTGTTCGAGTATATACCACTTTTTAATCTATATATACCGCGACCGTATAGTCCCGCCCGCGTACGACGACCGCGGTCACGTCACGGTGTCGCTAAATATCGTATTTTTATATCTTATAGATACCTACATCGTGAGTCTCGCTCGTGACTTTTCTTTAATTTTTCGTGACTATATTATATTACACTCCCATAAAATAGACGATAATATTATAATCTATGGAAATTCGTTTTATTGGCGTGTGACGTTTTCATTACACGACCGATTTTAAGCCAATATGTTCTGTATACCTAATTCTTACCACACGTTAAACGTATTCATTAAATTCATACACGAAACAAGAAAATTAATAGGAAGATTAAAGGCATGTAATTACTAAAAATCAGGTACATTTGTAAAAAGTGCGAAAAGAGAAAGGTATAATAATTGTGTCTTAAGTCGATGTAAAGAAAAAAAAACTATAACTTATGTACAACAAACGGGATTTTACTGTTATTATCCCTTCTATTGGTGTTATAATCTAAAAACATAAAAAAAATAACACAAATTAAAAAAAAAAAACAATCAACGATGACTAATATAGCGGAGTAATACGCTCACGTTTTGCGTGAATAACTGGCGTATATTATTATCGATTCGTTTTAAGCATCAAATTTGAGTTAATAAACATTTTCGCAGTTTGTTAAACTATCAAAGTATATTAATTATGTAATGTGACATGATCGTATTCTGATTATGAAATAACCCTGTGAATCGGTCGACCCACGCGTGGTGCGACGTCCTTGAAACGCTATTTTGTTACATATGCCTTCTTTTACAAGTATGTAATATATCTGTCATGCAATATAATTATACTTAGTACCTGTCCAAAAATCGTTATTTTATTTTCTTTGCAGTTTTGTCCTCTACACTGTAAACGGTTTTCGTACTTTTTTTTTTCCTATGGTATTTCATATCTCATAAAACGTTTTCGATTCACATCAATTATACAATGTCAGAAAATATAAGGTCCGATATCTCTCAATGCGCTACAAATTTGAATTTCTTTTTTTTGATTTTAATTAATCAATATTACTTTAATTATTATTATTATTATTATTATTATTATTATTATTTCAACTATTGTTGAAGTAAACTGAAAATGCAAATAAAAATTATTCGTACATGTTTTGAAATTAAAATTATAAAACGTGCTTATAAAATAATAAAAATTAATATTAATATTTTCGTTAATAATTGTATGTAAAAATATAACAATATGTCCTTAAACTCAAAATTTAGATTAAAAATAACTAATAAGCAACCATTTTGATTAAAACCACTATCGAACAATAAAAATAAAACATAAATTGAAATACATAAGAGTGTGGTACTTTAAACAGTACTTTAAAATATTGTATAATGTACAAAAATGGAAAAACAAATATAAATCGTGAAAACTACAATATTAATTATAGCTATATCCGCTATATGCCAATTAAATATTTTTAAATTTATCTAATTGACTTTTTTTCCATTCAAATATTGTTAAACATCCGTATGAAATAGTTAATTTAAATTTAATTTACAGCCGCTTTTGATGCTTTCTAAAAATCAAAATACTTCTTGAGTGCAATAAATTTTGACCGTATTTAAACGAGATTAACCAATTAATATTCGGGGTATACCATCGATAACTATAATCATTAGCAACATTAACTGTATACTGCATAAATCATAATATATAATTTACGATTAAGTTTTATGTAGGTATGCGTAACGTATGTACATATTAAAAAATGTATTTAACGACCGTCATAAAAAGTTAATATGGCAAAACGAACAATAATCATATTTTTTTAAGTCTTATAGAAAAAATAATTATTGATAGTGCAAATCTCATAATGCATGCTGTATATTATAATATACATTTGACAATATAGTTCTACTCATATTTTTTTTTTTGAAATCGCCCAAACAATACGAAAAGAATACAATTTTTAAAAACATAAACATAAATATTATTTTTTGTTTGATAATATCATATGTGAGTAGTGTGGAGCTATTATTGATACTACATATTCTCCGGCGTTGTCCAAAATAACTTGCTACTTACCAAAGATCGACTTACATATTTTATAGTTTCGTTTCGTGATCCATGCAAAAAATCACTCAAGGTTTCATATTTACGTTGTAATAATATACTCTGCAGTCAGGACAAATAAAATCGTATGAACCTGAAAAATTATATATGACAAAAGCTTTCATACATTACATACATATTATGTGAGTATTAGTTCGAACAATAAATACCTTGCATATTATGTTGGATAGGTATACTACAACAAGTGCAACGTGCACTTTTAAAACTCTTTAGTTCTCGTATTGTATATTTGAATTAAATCGCATGAAACCATCGCTAAACCGTATATTTAGATGACGTACTAGACAATATTAAAATGAGGCATATTATTCATGTAAAGACAACGTCGAGCAAAAAAACGTGTAACAAGTATATAGAAAATTGTTTTTTGTAATATTTCTTAAACGAGTATTTTTTTTTTTTGTTATTATTTATATTTTATCATATAATATCGTATATATATATACGTACAAAAAGCTATTATTTAAGTATGTATTTTTAGAAAGTTCTATGTTTGTATATATATATATATATATATATTAGGAGTTCAATTAATGGGTGTGGTGAATTGAACACTGAACAAAAACTGAAGTCTCAGTAGGCCATTATACACGAAGTAAATGAATACCTACAACTTTGTCTCGGAAAAATGCATGGTTATGTTTTATTAATTCGAGCCGTATTTTAGTTCGACCCATTATTTCCGGTGATTTCGTTTTTATGTTATAAACTTTTTTAGGGTCGAGAAAAATGTTAATTTGTTATTCTACCGGAGACGATTACTGTTTCAAAGGTGCAACTATAGAATATTATACAATATCTTACATATTTTAATGTCTAGATATGTTTAATTATGGTCACAAAAAAAGATAAAATATGAGTTAATATTAAAAATATTTTGAACCGAAAGGTTTTGGAATAACAATCGTATTAATGGTCTTTCTGGCATCTAATGAATCACGATCAACTAAATTGGCTCGTTTATACTTCATTCTTTGAAATACAATCCGCTTAGACCCCAGTGCAATGCGAAATCGGTTTTAAAATAATGACCAACGATCAATAACGAAAATGATTATTCGATTCGTTCATTATTTAACATATATTTTAGAGTAAATATCGTAAGCTATTATTCTATCATACTGACTGTATACTAGTGTATAGGCATAACCGTGCTGTAATAAATAAATGAATATATTTATATATTATTTTTATTTATTGCGATAAAGTTTTATCAAGTCTAGAAGTACTAACATACAAAATGCAGACTTAATAATAAGTACCTATACATAGGATCGTTAGGTGTACGGGGTGGTTGATGACGAATCATATTTACAAATTCACTTTAAGAGCCGAGTTCGGATTTGAAAGCACATTTTTTGTTTTCAAATGATCGAAAGATAATTCTTATATATTAATGTGTTTGCTTTAATTTCTACTAAAATAAAATTAAGAATAAACTTCACTTTGTCTTTTTAAATATTTTTTTTTTTTATCTTTTACAATAACGTTGAACGTATTTAATATTTATGGCATAAAATGATAAAGGCATATCAATGAGATATACTTTGTCAATGCTTCAAATAGTATAAAATACTATGTTAACTACCCACTAGTTTCAATATAGCACCATTGATTATAAATACTAGTATTATAGTATTTATAATCAATGATAGCACTGATGATGGGCGTTTAAAGGTAATTTTAGATCCTTAGATGTACATTGTCTAATAATAATATTAAGGTCCGAAACTTCAAACTGTTTCTATCATTTTTGTATTAATTGTTATATTATTACCTTTAAATCACAATATTCTATTCATGCGAAAATATCGTTACTTCCCCCCATATTTTATAATATTGTATATAGGAATAGTGTATAAAAAAATGTATCATTCAACTTAATTTGAAAATAAAACAGATTTAGTTATAATTTAATTATGAAGTACAATTACAATAAATGTTCTTTGACAGAAATGTTGAACTTTACATAATATTTTTGTTCTCCATATCTGACAATTCATATTCGATTCTGAGTGAATTGGTAATTGTATTGGTCTTTCAATAAAAAAGTGTATTTTTATTTTGTTTTGGTCGACATAAGTAAAAACCAGATAACTGAAACTGATAACTTATAGGAGCAAATTGATAAAATATTTGCATAGGCGATTCGAAAATGAAATTAAAATTAAGATCAATGGTGGTAAGTTGGTACATGTTAACTATAAGTCTATACGTAACGTAAAACTGAAAACATCACAATTATACTGAATCGAAAAAAAACCAGAAAAATACAATATATGGGAATGCACCTTGACTCTGAACTAAATAATTAGAAATACCCGATTCGTTATGGAAAAAAAAAAAATTTAAAAAAAGCTCTATTGGTTAATCCGATGACACTACGAGTGTTAAATATTGAAAACTAAAGTCTACTATTAAAATATAGTTAAACTAATCTGGACTTTTCACATTCAACTATGGAGTTGTTTCAGTAAGTCTAACTTCTTAGTAGAAGGGATTTTTCAAAATTCGCATTTTAAAGAGGTGCTCCCACAAGGATTTTAAATTTCACGATGGAAATCGAAAATTATTTTTGTTTATTAATGGTTGCTATTGGTTACAAATTTCAGATCATAATGGTTATAGTAGAAATAAATCATAGAAATTTATTAGTATTTTATTTTGTTTATAATAATTGTCATTGGTTAATCGGGCAGATGTGCGGTAAACGCATGCATCAAATCGTCGCGTTTACGGACTCGAAATAATAAATTGTATCTCAAATTATATCATATTATGAGAGTTGAATATACATTGTAATTTTTTTACGGACAAAGTAAGATTGACTTTGATTAAAGTTAATATATCATATAAAAATGAATATTTGTCTGTATATCTTTTATACACTCCTATACTATTCATCCGATGGCCATTAAACTTTTGGGAGTTGTTTAGTACACTCCCGCGAAGGTTTCTGGCATATAACACCCTACTCTACGTACATATTATATTACATATTATACGCAAAAAATTCTGGGAAAATGAAAGTGCTATTTTCGATGAGATATGTGTATTGTATAAGCTCTGTTGTCAATGGTTAAATATTTTATAACTATTATAATTAGTAGGAAAACATGGCATTTACATATTTTTACAAGTAAATTTATAAAAAAAAACACAAATATTTGCCATAGTTCACCGTTATGATGTTTTTTGTGTGCCTAATATTCTGATTTCACTTAAGCACCTCGCAGGGTCCTCGACCCACCACAGGTCTACCTGATAATATACTGTTCTCATATTTTCCGAGGTCCGATGCATCCTGATTGCTTACCTACCTAGCTAGCTTAACTGCATGTAAATCGCTTGAGGTGTTTCTTAACTTAATCATTGGCTTTCGCGGCGGGACAGCTATGTAAGATGAATATACTAACTATTAAACTTATTTATATTCATACAAAGACTTTTGGGCCGTATAAATGATGAGAAATTAATTTATAAATAACGATTTGAATTATGTAGTTGTTCTAATTCACAGAGACTTGAAATTGTTCACTTTTATGTAGACATAATATTATAATTTTGTATTTTTGAATACATTATTACATTTTAAAAATATTTAGACAGATTTCAAGCTATTTATATACATTTATAGATCATAGTATGATATTATATCACACTGTGCTGAGGTATTGACTTAGTAACGATATTATAATATGAAGCAAGTCGGTGACAATTGTTATTATTCTGGATACGATCAACATTCAAACACTATATAAATATAACTGATTCTCTCTTGTCTGTTAAATGTGTGTGTTTAACCACGTTCAATATAATAATATACCTAACCGTAAAACAGTAAGACTTTGTATTTCATATAGTGTCGCCCTCGGGGGCGCCATTTCAGTTTTTTTTTAAGGGTGTGCAAACAATTAAAGAGGCCAATTTTTTCCCACCGCCAGGCCAATCGTTAAAAAAGTAGTAATTGGAAGAATCTTTAGAATAAAAATAATTTTTTTTATTTGTATCTTTCATCCTAGCTGCACCACTTTTCCTTTTATTATTAGTATTCATTTTAACTACAGTGTAGATTAAAATGTATAGAACTGTAGAGTGTAGAATTAGTGATATTCTAATATATAACTGTATAAGTAAATTTTAACTTATGAAATAATTAGTAAATACATTTTTAATTTAATCAAAAATCGAAAATAATAAACTATATTATAAACATAAACTATAAGAAAAGGCCGTAACTCTTTTACCAAAAGTCAACGGTTTAATTATAGAACAATAATTAACGATATTTTGATATAATGAAATACGATAACAACTAATCGATTTCAACGCCCGATCCTCGTAACAAGCTCAACCCACTTGCACGCGTTATCATACCTAAGGTTTTGTCTATTTCTTAAGACAATGAATATAATATAATATAGTATTATAATATTATCTATAAACCTTGTATAATCGGTAACCATTCACCATTTACGTGCCAGTGGATAAAGTAATATTGATATTAAATTATCAATTATCTACTATAAAGAACTCAATAATATTATAATATTATTTTTATGATTAGCCTTGAATAGCGGTGCATGCACAATTAATGATTGGCAAACTGCAGAAGGCCACGGGGTCAAGGGCGCAAGGCCATAGTTTTAATGATGCCTAGGCCAATTGTAGACAACAAAATTACAGGGTGTGCGAGTGCATACCCTGCCCCCCCCCAAATGGCGCCCCTGGTCGCCACCCTCGTCCCTCTACTGCAGAGGACACAATTTTAAGTAGAACCGCTTTCAAATAATATTATAAAACATTTTGTGAAATAGCCATGATCTATACAGTTTTTTAGTGAAAAAAGTTTCTAAGTGAAACTTCTTTACAGAGGGTACAAAAAAAGATTATTGCCCTACATATTATGGTCTGCTTGACGCAAACAAACGATGTTGCGGGTTCGATTCCGGTCGAGGGAACCATTTTTTTTTTTTCGTAAAAATATTAAATATAATTTGCACTAGTAGTGTGTTCTTTATTACCTATTGGACTAATATCAAAGTGTAAAAAACCATATGATTTTGCAATATTATACTACTGCATTTTTGGAAACACTTTCCGCCACTATCCTACACATTCATTGAATACATTTATGTAATTTTATTTTATTCCAATACAAACCTAATATTCTATCTATCAGTTGAATGACTCTGAAAGTAGTTTCACTTCATCCGTGCGTACTCTCTTATACAGTTACAAATACTTGTTTTGAGTAAAAATCCCGGTTATTTCTTTATTTCTTTTCTGTTTTTCCCAAAACTTTTGAAAACTACTGGGAATTTTCAATGTTGACCTCTCAAAAGTACCAACTAGGCTCAGTTTCTCGCCAGAAAAGTTACTGAAATTGAAAATTTAAGCATCATTTCGACTACTTACCGTGTATACATACACAAAAAATAAAATAAAAAACACAAATTATTGTAAAATCTATATATTTGTCAATCCGCTCAGAATATAATAGAGAAGTATAATATATAAGAGATTTAAGAAATTATATACTGGTCATTCAATTTTGATATTTTACTATACTTATCAGTCTCTGTGTAAGTGCCATGCCGCCTAATGAGTAATGGACCAACGACCACTATCGAAAAAAGTTTGTTTAATTTCGATAAAAGAGTTGGCTCTATTCAAAATTGTTTTCGAATTCGATGATTTATCGAATTTGCTAAAATGTAATATCAATATCTTGAGCTGAAACGCGTGAAACAAAACAAGTGACCCAATCCAGATCTGCTTTGTTTTATTTCCAAACGAAAATGTGATCATTTGGTCGTCCAAATTGTCTCGTAAGTGCATGCTATGGTACAATATTTCACATTTATTAACACAGATGATCTAATTATTATTCGTTTCAAATATCAACAACATAATATAGTGTTATACACTAAAAAAAAACAAATTGTCCTATAGTAAAACAATGCACATATCAACAGTTGAAGTTCTTCTCCCTAACACCACTCGGTTGAATGACATTTCATAAGCTTCTCGTCTCGTTTTTTATTTTGAACTTGACGTCTTTGTTTCACTAAAATACATGCGTGTCTTGAACAACTCAATACTTCAACAATATAACATTATATACTACGAAGATCACTAATCAGACCGATTATGGCTTATTTGAGTTATTCTATTATTGATAATTATTTATAATTTATTATTATTGTATGAAGGATTTTTGTGTCTGAAATCAAAATACAAAATCTCTTAATCAAGCCTCTAATTACAAATGCTGAAATTATCGTTGTCATCAGCATTTATATATTCGAATTAAATTTATTAAAAGAACAAAGCATTCGCAAAAATAACAATTTAACGCATTTGGATAATGTCTTGTGGTTTGTTACGTATATTGATATATATATTGTGCACTATAATTTGATTTTATGCCACACTTATTGCATTATTTTATTGTAACTTCATATCATACGATGCATTTTATGGTTTTTTTTTTACCTCTAATGCTTGCGCAAATAAAAATGACTGTATCATTGTATGATTACTGTACAAACTATGCGTAGTACTTTCAAATGTAAATAAAACAGCAAATTTATCACATACAATGAAACGAGATACAAATAGTACTAACTAAATCTAATTTTCTATCAGAAACCACCCTCAGACATGATAATCGAAGCATCTTTACTGTTCCAAAAATGCAATGACAGACAAAAAAAAAGTCAGCAAGTGGTGTCGAGTGGGTCGCTTAAATAGATGTGTTCATTTTGAATTAAATTATATAAAATCATTATATACGAAAAATGATTCTGAGAAAAGACGTTCTGTAAATTGGTTTTGCGTTAAAAAATCTCGTTTTTCCTTAATCATTTTTTTTTTTTTGTTTCCCCGCGCTTTTGAGAAAATTATTTAGAACTTCTAAAAATAACTTTTCAAAAGTAACAACAAGATTCACTTTCCCACCTGAAAATATGCTGATGAAGAAAATCTGAAATGTTCAGATACACAAAAAACACACACACGTCATTGTAAAATCAATATATTTTTCGCTCCGCTCAGAACCTCAAACAATAATTTATAGGATTATTTCATCATTGCTAGAAAAATGTTATAGCGTTTGATAAGCTACAACAGAATATCGTATTACTTAATTATGTGCCTTTTGCCTCTTTCCAAATAACGTTTTTCAATATTAAACCTTATTTCAACATAGTCTAGACTTCATACAATTTTAAATATTCAGACGTTAAGCTTAAAACAAACAATTTTTTTCTTAATATTTATTTACGATGAACTGCAAGATGTTAGGTGAACTTTTAACTCGAACGGAAAATAAACGTCAAATGTTATTATATTAACTTTTATTTTATTGTAAATGAAACTTCAAGTAAAAACATTTAAATATAGATGAACAAAATAACTTTGCGTTTTGATGTTTGTTTGATATTGTATTTAATTGATTTATCAATTACTAGCTGGTCCTGGACGGTGTTGCCTGTAATAATTCCAGTCAACTCTTTCAACCAGTTTACTCTTTCATAAACTCCGTTAAAATATGTTAACAACCATATTTTTGAAACAGTGATTTTGGTGGTTTTGACACAAAATGCAGATCTAAAATTATATCCAATATATATCTTTGTCTGGTTGTTTAAAAATGCCCAATAACCCAGTAAAAAAAATGTAAATAAATATCAGTGAAAACTACATCTATTCAAATTATATACCTATATTTTAACCTTTTATTTTTAATGGTCACATAGATATTTTTGGGGAATGCTTAGACCACAAAGCTTCCTTCGACTTCAGACACTGATAGACATCGAACGACCAAATTATTTCATATGTTTATCTTTTAAATTTTAATATGATAAAAATATAATGTATATTTATAACATTGAAGTATACGACATTATCACACCTGAATTATTATTCGTGCTAATTGCTGAGAACAAGTTAAGGATAATTGTATGAGCTACAAACTTTGGAGACAGTCGAAATTAGTTCAGACATACCATTGTGAATATTATAGTATGGTGTTTTCTTGTTATTGTAGATTATGAAGGTTATATCATTATAATCGATAACGAAGTTTCGATTAAAGGCACGTGGCCATGCAATAACACTTTGATTAACGTAACGTTTGAGTTGTATTGAAAAAAAAAAAAGATTTAAATGTTTTTGTCTTTGTATAGTCAGTTTACGTAATACTAACGATTATCATTTTTAACATTTTAATGATTTCACACAGGGCCTACAAATTGCAAAATAGTTTAAATAAAATAATACACAACAATTAATATTTAATATATGCTTAAAGTTTAAATAAACAAAATAAATGTATGTAATAACATATTATATTGCATTATTTATTATATGTTTTCGAGGAATTTTTTTTCTTGCCTTTTCATCGAAAGTCCGGTTAGTCCAGTAGGGAGAATTAAGTAAAGAATAAGAAGAATTATAAGTACTGAGAATTGAAATACCACAATAATATTAGCGACATGACGACATTCCACAAGTCTATTTATACTCTTCGGTTAATCACTTTACATTCCGACAATCGATTATCGGTACCACGAAAATGCCCATAATTATATATTTTATTGTAAACAATACTAATAATAATATTAATACTATCAACACTATAATTATATTATTATTAAAAATGTTATCTTTTTTAAATTATGATATTCGATCGCAGTAATGATTTTGTTTTTCCGGAGTGAGCGGCCTTCCGCGGTAGTACCACAATTGCGCGGGGCCCTGTGCGGGTGCACTGCTCTTACGCCGGCCCTGAATTCTCACGATATACTAAAATAATTGACTTTAGTAAGATGTTTGACCTTTTATTTTTTCAGATTTTTCAGGTTAAAATATTTAATAACACCCTTATTTTATTTTAAATTTAAACGATGAATGTATTAGGTTTGATGATGTGTGTTTTAGATCCCCAGCGGAGAGATGAACGGATTGTTTTTACAACCGTGTGTGTTTTTATTTTTATCCCTCGTCACCTCCTATGGCAATAAAAATGTTCGGATCTTAAACTTTGAGGGATATGCTGGTAACAAATTGTATATTTTATAGTTGATACTTTGGAGTTTGAGATGTGGAAGATCAAAAATAAATTATCGGTTATCTTTAAAATTATTCGGAAAAACCGAAAAAAAACTGGAAAATTGTTCTGTTTGGAAAAAATTAGTTAAGTGATATAAAAAATGTATGGAATATCGTTATTCATTATAAATAGAGGACGATATGGATAAACGTAGTCTCTGATTTTAATTGGTTTTTTAATGATTATCATTGAATTCAAATTCAACATATCCGTCATAAATCCACGAGGTATAATCAAAACCGTTTGTACAGCAGAGTGACTTACCTGGTTTCAAAATCAGTTTTATAAAATATAGCACAGTTATGAGTTTATGACTTACGAACATTCATTATTCATGAGCAGTACTTTTCTGTATTTTTTATAATTCTAATTAATATTAAATTTAAATAACTAAACCAATGTTGTATTGATTAATAGTTTAAATTGTTATGTAAATTGGATTTATAATCGTGGATGGAATAAATATATTACTTTTATGAGAAAATACTTGTATATACTATAGTGTTGCAAAAAATGTTCGCGATCGATTAACCAGACCGTTTTTTGAGTAAAAACCTAGCAGATTGTGAAGTTTTTATCATAACAATAATGAGTTTGTGGTCACTTAATTACTATTTTTTTGTTATATTGTCAAAACGTTTGAAATTATATTTTAAATATAGCGAAATATTACAACGATCGTAATGACGTATAAATATGTGACAATAATAATAATAATAATATGTCTTCCGTTGAGGGGAAATACAGTAGTGTACGAAGTATAGCGAAATGAATCCAATTTTAAGAACCGATACTCCTCTTTACCGTTGCCAAAGTATTTTGTGGTCGTACCCTAATTCAAAGGCAATGGGACACGACTAGAGGATTCTTTGGATTGTCTCCAATTTATCGGCACATGGTCGGACCGTTCTAGTGGCGAAAACTTAAGACGAGGTTTTCTAAAGTATATCTGTAACAAATTAGTAAAATGGATTCTATTAGGTTAAAACGCTACGCGATTAATGAAATCTCGGATCTTCTACATCTAAACTGCTCCGAAAAGACAAATATTATTTGTTATGTACTATACTTATGATAATGGTCAGGAGACTTAATATGGACACGAACCTATATAAATAAAGGTAACGGAGGGCTGCAAACTCCGATCGTGTTGAGATTGTATGGTGTTTTTCCTCACCGTCTATCGTTTTAAATTTTTTTACGCAAACAGAATATATTTTATGGGCCAAACGCCGTAGCTTGTGAAATAAAGTGTCATCGTCGAGTGAGAATTACAGTCTACTAGGTATTTTTATATTTGTTTTCATGACTACATTTTTAATAGGCCATTTCGATATGTTATTTCTCAGTGGTTGATTTTTAAATAGAATAAATATTCACGTTTTTTAAATTTAAGTTTATATTTTATTTCACGTTAAAAATAATGTACATTTTTACCTATTAATTTCCATTGTTATTACATTCGGCAATCAATATTTATTCATCGCCTGCCGAAAAACGAAATATACCTAACCACCTATGCTATTCAATTATTAACTATTACGTTTTAAAACCAACTGTTTTTCTCAAAAAAAAACAAAACATCTAAATTAGATACTGGTTGATTTAATAGTTAAAGTAAGATGAATCGTATCCACGTAAGTGAAGAATAAAATATGTTTTAGAAATTAAATATAATAATTGTAATAAATTATTGTCTATTGTTGAATGACTTAAAATGTGATTTGAAAGAGATTTTTAAATGGAATTAATTTTAATACAAGATATTATTGATTTACTAATATTAAATAATTTATAAACGTCGGTTTTTAGGCGTTTCTGATACATGTCTATGCTTTTATATCGAATTTTCGTCAAGCATATTATAATGTAAATTGCAAAAGTGTTAAAAATACTATAAAACTATCAAACAGTATGTATTTATATTGTCAACTACAAACTTGCTAACGACGTTTTCTTCTGTAGAACATAAATTAATTTTTAAGTACGAACTTAAATATGCATATCTTTGTACAATTAACTATTATTTTCGTGTTATTATCATTACTATTTATTACGTCAGTTTAAACACTTTGTAACGTCGTATTAACGTAATACTTTCGGATGAATCGTTGATAATTGTATAAATTGCTTAACTTTTAACGACGGTGCTTAACGTTCAGTAGTGTTTCTACACCGAATTTTAATGTTTGTCGGTGTGGGTCTCAAAGTTTCTCAAGGAAAAAATACGCGATGCAATATTATATTTAATATATTGTTTTTTTTTCCAAAATATTTGAATTCATTATTTAACAAATTATTTTTTTTCTTCGTATTTCCCGTTCATAATATTTGAATACTTCGTATTATCAATTTTAAAATAATAGTACAATCTAACATCATTACAATATAATTCCATTACATAGTTTCAAATGACTATTATAACGATGATATCCAACGTGACAGTTATACTACACTAATTAAATAATTCATTATGATTGTAGTATTCTTTATGAAGTTTGTAAGAACTGAAGACTGTCATCGTATTTAAAACCTATAGACACATTAAATGTTCAACTGTCCTGCCGTCCGAACGATATAGATACGATATATTTAAAACAAAAATATATTTACATTTTAATGACAGTTTTTCACTTGTTTTTACCAGATTTTAATCAGATAAATCACTGCAGTACTGTAGTTGGTTAAGATATTATATAGTTTTATTAAACGTATGATCTATTGTTTACGACAATTACCTACGAACTTATGATCTATTAAATTGCAAACTTACCTAAATAACTTACAGTTGCTGTTTGTTCGAAAAACTAAATATTATACTATCATATTCTCGCGGGTAACGGTTGTTACATATAAAAATGTTACTTTCATCAGTACTAAATATGATAGATACCTACCGAGCAGACTATATTTTTTTTAATGAGTTGCATATTTTAAGTTAAAACCGTATCTGTGTAATTATTAGCAATATTATATTATGTAAAATATAATACATATTTATTCATTTGGATATTTGGATATTTGGATCCGAGTGTCTTTTTCCACGCTTAGTCCTCGAGTTGAGTTTAAATCTTGAAATCTGAAAATAGAGACGACCGAATTTAAAACAATATCCTTGTTTAATGATAAAAGCATTATAATTAATATGCATTATTCAACAAAAGCTATTTTTTAAGTACTTTTTTCGTCATTTGAATTATCAATGGTCAACCATCTGTTTTCACGTTTTTTTTTTTTTTTTTATTAAGATTTTTAACCAACAAATTTTGCTCTTGTTTTTTTGGCAGACTAGAGAGTATTACGGTACACGAGACAAATCTCCACATATTATATTGTATTCATTAAACTAAGTTAAATTTAACGCATAAGTAGGTACAAAACGTATTACAAATATTATCACAAAAAAATTAAATCGTAAAACATATAATTAATTGCTTTTAATTACCAAACGAATAATGCGTATTGTCTGTTCAAAATATAAACGCAATAGGATTACAATGAATTTTACAGTAGGACAAAACTTTTTTTTGAAAAAACAAAAAAGTCGCTCTGCTGTTTAGCACGTTTCGCGTTTCCACTTCATTGAGTATTTCGCTGTTAATGTATGTGTTAAATTTGATAAAACATTGTAAGAGAAGAACGATAATAAGTGGAAATGGCATGTCGTTCTATATATATATACTTCTATAAAGGTATTAAAAATGTATTTATCACCATTTCGGTTACACAGTAGAAAACCGTTTCAATTATACTTCATTTTCGTTCAATAAATTATTCCTAATTTCAACCATTTATTAAAAATGTCAATGCGTATAAATAAATTACGAGACATCCGATTGGTGCTTCTTTTTGTCTATTTTCTATATAGGCGGACGTTCATCGAGTGTATTATTTAGTAGTAAAATCTTCGTATAAAATACTTTAAAATTAGGACTTTGTCACTACAAACATTAAGAATTTAACGCGATGAAATGTGTTCTCCAGTTTTATATACAAGTCAAGTCAGGTAAATTGTACACTATGGTTTATTCTTATGAAATTCATTGCAACTCGCAGACACTTTAAATCCCTTAAGGGGATACGTCGTTGTTCCGAGTGATATATTGGGTATAAGAAATTACTTTTGGGGTCAAAAGTAGAGATCCATTTGAGTGAAATCTCGAAAAACATAAAGTAGAGGCAGATTTGTCTTTAGACGAAACTTCTATGATAATATCAGTAATTTTCAACATTTTAAGTTCTACTATTCTTCTGATTTTCTTTCTTTTTTTATTCTTCATATCGAGTAAAATATATAAAGAACGTTAGTGATTTTGTTAAATAATATAAGGTTTATTGTGATAAAGGTACATTTTAAATTTAAATTCATAATATATCTAGCTACTATTCTAATTTACTATATATATCATTAAAGATAGCGTTTACTAGTTTTTAAGTTATAATCATCATCACAATATGTATTAAACAATCATCAATTAAAGACAATATACTTTAGTTACTATTATAACCAATTTGGATACAATATAATATTATGTTGTACTAAAAATGCCAACAAACAATTATTGTTTCTTTCTTCAATTATGCGGTTATACCATAGCCCATAGGTATATTATATTTACTTAATTTTCTGACATAATTTTTATATACTCATTAATCAACCGTTTTATGATTATAGCAAATACCTAATATGCAGATTCTACAAATACTACATACTACAGCTATGTATATAATAAATTAAATATGAAATTTACACGTATAAAAATAAACCGTTGTTGTTTTCTACTCCCGAGTTATTAAACAAATTTAAGAATATGTTTAAATATTTCGCGAAAGAAACTAAGAGGCTTTCGATAACGATTGCGTATACAAAAAAAAGCGACTGCCGGTAAGGTTATAATATTTTATGCTTTCTTTTTTATACGATTTATTATTATCCATCCATCGTCGACGACAAAACGTGGCTTTATGCACTTTTTTATAGTACGCATTTGATGGAGTTCCAGTCACACCTGATTCGTATTTTATGAATTCGTTACCCATAAAAGAACTCTAATAGCATCTGATGAAAACATATTATTATACATAATGATATATATATATATTTGAAATCGTTTAAGTCCTCCCGTTTTGCTGCGTTTTTCGTTTACGCGTATTTCGTCTATACGTAGTTACATTTGCATTATTGTGAGTTGTTCGCCGAGCTCCGTTGAATATAATTCATGGAATCACACACCACGGTGGAGAGAGTTGACAATGAAAAACATAATAATAATATATACATAAAATCACATAACGATATAGCGTTGACAGTGCGCATTGACGAACAGTATATATTGAATGGCGTTTAATGTTTCTTACACAATTGCGCGCTGTAAAACGTGCAAAATGAATTTATTATTTATGTTTTGGATGATGTGTTTTTCAGTTTCAAAACATGACAGATATGACTGTGTATTATACGAGTATAATAAATAGTACAAATCGAGCGGGATTAAATAAACAAAGAATTATAATATTTGAAAACATAAATCGTCGACTAGACGTACATTCGTCCGATTGAAAGTGAGAGAATTATATTATAAATGTTCAGTGAATTATCTTGATAATCTATCGCGGTTTCCATATCATTATACACAATGATTAACCGAGCGTGTTCGTCGTTTTTTTTCTTCAACAATGCAGTTATTCAAAAACTGATTTTTGGAATTTTTAAATATATTTAATGTTTGTGTTATCGAATTATTAAAACTTTTTGTACTATTTAAAAAGTGTCCTGCGGAGATACGAAACTTTTGTTCTTAAAATAACCCCCCCCCCCCATTTTTCCACCGATAATTATTTAGCGGATAATTTATGTGGACATTTTGGAGTGTCAAAATCAAATTTTTAACTAGTAGTTTTTGAGTGTATTTAAGTGCGATGGTAGTTTGAACATGTCTATAATATAATAAATATTCAAATATTATCCCTGTAAAAAATATAAAAAAATACATAAGATTTTATAACAATGATTTCAACCGCGGATACGATTAAAACGATAAGAAACACGTTTGATTCGTAATTATTATGGCAAATAAGAGAATACAACCCAGTCGCGAAGTGGTGCTCGTTAATTTATTTGTTCTGTACACAATTTTATTAACATTATTGGAATGTACAACAGTGATTTTCGTTCGTTCGTCCGTTGTTCGTCCGACCATATCATTTGCTGCACATTAACAGTTTGAGGAAACTTTGCGTAACCGTTCTATATCGATTGAAAACGTTCGAATCCTATCTGGCACGGCATTATTTACTGTGTTTTCATTTAACACGGGCTCGCGGCGTGTATACTCAGAGCCGAGTGTGGGTCGAGTAAATAATATTTTATCGTCATTCGGCCTCGCCAGTATATCGTTGTAATCCAGAACTGTTGTCTGCTTGTATCGCGTGTAACTCTGCGCAAAATGAAAATATTAGTTTACGTTTACACCGAGTGTACCGCACGATAATCACGTAAGATTGGTTCAAATCGTGATGTGATTGCTGCGGATTTAGCGCGTCATAATGATAATAACATTATGTTGGATATTGCTATAGTCAGTGGAGGGTCGGCAAATCTGGTTCGCTATTAGATCTTGTCTTTGTAAATCTTAATCAGTATGAGGTTAAAGCTGCATTGGTCCCAGTGGTACCAGAAGACCGCTATCACCCTGCGTTGTCCATAGACTTTATTCCAGTAACCAATATACCTCAAATTGATTCTTCTCATTGCTACTTCAACTTCCGTAAGGCAAATTATCCTCTTATAAATACATTTTTGTTATCTTTTAATTGGTTAGAAACTTTTTCTAATTTAGATGTTACTTCTGCTGCATGTGCACTTTTTGATGCGCTACATTTATCCATTCTACGACATGTCCCTTACGTAAAATTTTCTCGATCTAATTTTCCTTCATGGTTTTCTAAAGAACTAATCAATCTAGTATTTCAAAAAAGAAAAGCTCACGCAATCTTTAAGAGCACTTACAAGCCAGATGATTATCAACATTTCAGTTTTCTTCGGGCTAAATATAAACACTTGAGTAAACAATGTTACAAAAATTTTATCAGCTCTACCGAAGAAACTTTTTGTGTTAATCCATCTAAATTTTGGGATTTTGTTAGAAAAAATAAAACAGGTCAGTCTATTCCCAGGACAGTCACGCTCAATGGTATTATTAGTAAAAATAATAATGAGGCAGTGGACTTTTTCTCTAATCATTTTAATTCTGTATATTCTAGGTCAAACGTCAACTATAAAACTGAGTTATCCCAATTCCTTATTCATGATCTTCCGATCAACTGTTTCTTTGATATATCAGATGTTGAAAAAGGTTTATCACGCCTGAAGGGAAATAATTCTATTGGCCCGGATGGTATCTCAGGCGATTTCTTATTCTCGATCAGATCGTCTATATGTTTCCCCTTATGGCTTCTATTTCGAAAATCACTTGATTCCGGATCCTACACTGAAATACTCAAACTTAGTTCCATAACGCCGATATTTAAATCTGGTGATATTTCTAATGTAGCAAACTATAGGCCAATAACTATCATCAGTCACATAGGTAAACTGTTTGAATCCTTAGTCTTAAGTTCTATCCAAGCTGCAGTAAACCAAATCATAATAGATGAGCAACATGGGTTTCGCCCTAATCGGTCAGTTAACACATGCAATCTAGTGTTCACTGATTATGTGTTTGATGCCTTTGCAAAAAAGAATCAGGTTGATGTCATTTACACCGACTTCAGTAAAGCTTTTGATAGGGTTAACCATGCTGTTCTTATGAAAGTCCTTGCCAGTAGTGGTTTTTGGGGAGCCTTTGTTATCATGGTTCAGCTCTTATTTATCAGATCGCAAACAATTCGTAAAAATATTTGATATCAAATAACAGGTATTAAACACGCCGTCAGGGGTACCTCAGGGAGGCCATCTTTCCCCATTACTTTTTATATTGTTTATAAATGACATAAAGAAAGTTATTCGCCACAGTAAATTCTTACTATTTGCAGATGACTTAAAGCTATTTCTAGAAATTCGCTCAGTACAAGACTGTCAATTACTTCAAAATGACTTGTATGCTCTTGATGCCTGGGCAGTAAATATTGGTTTGGATTTTAATGTCTCCAAATATTGCTCAAAATCTTTTTATAGAGGTCGGACTCACTTGGAGTTTAAATATTCACTTCGTGGAACCTATCTTGTAATTGAATATAATACTGTGAAAGACCTCGGAGTATTCTATGACAGTAACTTAAATTTTTATAACCATATAGATGCGACATGCTGTAAAGCCTTAAAAGCTCTTGGATTTCTTAAGCGGGTCTGTAACGAATTTAAGTTGATAACTCCACTAAAAGCCTTATATTGTGCGCTCATCATATCTATTCTTGAATTTTCTGTAATTATATGGAACCCTCACAACACAAGCAATATGAATCAACTCGAAAGAGTCCAACGGAAGTTCTTGAGTTTTTCAGCATATCTATTAAATATTGAACATAGTCCTCATGATTATGATGCAGTAATGGATAGGCTAGGCTTACAGTCTTTGGCCGATAGACGTGTCACCATTAACAAGGTCTTCCTAGTCAAACTTATCAATGGGTTGATCGACTGTCCAGAACTTCTATCCAAAGTAAACTTTAAAATTTCCTGTGTCCAGGTCCGTTCTTCCTATCCTTTCAGTATTCCACTGTGTACGACAAATTATTCACGAAACAAACCACTAAATAGGATGATGCGTATTGCTAATGAGGATCCGTCTTTTAGTTTTTAAGTTAAGTTTTTGTAATTCTTTTCTTTTGTCTTATTTCTTTTTCTGTTTTAATTGTTATGTCTACTACACATTTCTGTATCCACTTATAATATGTAAATTTATTATTCTGTACTTTGGGCTGCGGCCTGTATTAAAATAAAAATAAAATAAAATAAATAAAAATAATATATAATATAGTTGGTTAATATTAGGTACTTAAAAAAAAAAAATGTTATCAAATACAGTCGCTCCGCCGTACAACACGTACATACTATATATTATACGGGCATTGGACGGGGGGCACGAATTCGTTGTGCCCCGATGGGCCGATCAACGGTACTAGATTTCCACCCACTTTTCGACACGAATTAATACGGCGTTGCCGGGCACGATCGGATTGTGTCCGGATTCAATTTCTATTACGATTTACGGGATTTTGTCGGTCTTATCGTTTGTTTTTAATCGATAATTTTCTTTTTATAATTATTATTTGTTGTGCAAGACGTTGCACAAGGTTTTTGTATACAAAATATAAATTTTATTTTATTTAAAAAATCAACAGAAATTGGTGGTAAGTTCAAACTTGTGATAGTAGAAAATGAGGGAAATATTTTTGTCCCCCCTTCAATTAACCCCACGAGCCGCCACTGATTGTAATGATCTAAAATCACTGGTAATCAAGGGGGAATTGTTATAAGTATTTGAATCAATTACTTAATATAGGTAATATAAAATGGTAATACGTATTACCTCTACGATCCTTATTGCGACTTGTCCGTGGTTAGAGGCTGGGATATAAGGTGAGGTGACCAAAAATAATAAGACCTTTTCCTGAAGTTTATTACTGTTGATTTTATTTAATATTAATGGTTGATAAATGTATTTTAAGTTATTTTTATAAATATTTAAACACAAACTAACTGTGTTTTACTGCATAGACGATCTGCGTAGTCTCTTACACTCGCCTTTGACCGTCTGTACAGTAAAACGACAGTAACGGGTGTGGGGCGTGTGTGTAAAACTGATGTCCTTATATAAAATGCTGTGTATGTGTGTGCGTGTGTCTGTGTGTATGTGTGTATATGATGTCTTATATTTTATCCTATTCGACTTATTCTTATCCTTAATGACATTAAGGATATTAATGACTAATGATTATCATAATTATTTTATGATACGTTTAATTCATAGGCGTGCGCACGGGTGCAGCGAATGCTGCTTTCGCTGCACCTGACAGTTTATTTTGGATTTAATGGGCTGGTATAGATATTTATTTTAAAGGTATACATTATATACATAGAATGAATAATTTCATTTTTCATTGAAGGAGGGGGGGGTATACCTTATATTGATTCAGGTACACAAGTGATTATAGTATGAACATATAAAATATTACATTTTTACACTATGGGGCTAAACAGAATTCGGGGGGGAGGGGGCTCTATTAAGGAAATAATACTGGGCTGCTTATTGTTCATTAGGGCCGGTTAAAAATGTATGCTGCACCCGACACAAAATCCTGAGCAGGCCTATGGTTTAATTTAAAAAAGGAAACATGATTGCTTAGGCCCACATCATTACAGTATACTAAAGCAAAGCTCGTGACGTTAATATCATAAGCCTAACTAAAACTGAATAAGACTTAATTCTAAAAATGTAGAACTATCGGATCGGTTCGTTTTAATTAACCATAACAGCCTATTTTAAATGTGTTATAGGTACCTATACATAATATTATAACATTAAATTAAATGTAACTTTTTTATCAATTACTATTTTAGGAGTTTCACTCGTATTTTACCAAGCAATTTACTTCGGTGACATGCGGCTTGCGGTATTAAGAGTTTGTTTTGGATAGTTTGACCTTACCTTTAATTAGTAATTTACTTTGATATCAAAATTAACAAGCAGACATATTCCAGTACTTATATAACGTTACTTATATATGTATATATAAATTATAAAAAGGTCTTTAAAACTTGAATTGGCCATTAAATTGTTTCTTTTGTTTAAAAAATATATATTATTTTCGATGACGTATAAAATATAAAGGTAGTAATTTTTATGTATAAATATAAATACAGGTCTCACGATGGCTCATCATGTTCTCTAAACAACCAAGTTTGTTTGATTCAATTACAATTATTTATAAATTGAATATATCCAATATTAGAAACTTACAATAATAAGTTAATTCAAACTTGAATATTAATAAAAGTTATTATACAATAATTTGATTGATGTGATTTAAAAATCTAAACTCTATCCAAATTATCGAGATTTTCAGAAATCCACAATGTCTTTTAATTAATTGAGTAACTATTTAATTAGGTAGGTACATATTAATAGTATTGACATGCTTATATAGATAAGCAAATAAAATATTTACATAATTTTGCTCAACAAATAAAACAATTAAAAGAATTATTTGGCAAAATAATCGGCTAACAATACTATTGTATTATGTTTGCAACGGAAATAGGATAGGTAATGTAAATAAAAACAATAACGATAAATCGACTTTCCTTACAATACCGGAGAGGAAATTATGTAATATTTTCCGTGTAAACATTGACACGAGTGGCAGTAAATTCATTTTGATTACGATACGGAAACTTCAAAAACTGAGATCGGAAGATGCATAATTATGATGATAATCACCCGTCGTCGTACCGTGTGCGTGTCGAAGTGTGTCAAATATGAAATAAAAATGCTTGAAAAAGTTTTGTTTACACGCGAAACATTATAATTGTTGGGATGACAAACCATAGTATTAATATATTACACACAAGGTTTTCAACAAAAGCCCGTTCGGAGTAAAGTGCGGATGACGTTATATTTTGAAATCAGCGGTGTAACTAATTCTCTGTAGTATAATAGAACGGATTGCATACGAAAGTCGTGTATTCATATTATCACAATTTTATGACTTTGAACTTATCCTTTAGCTGAACTTTCAAAGAGACTAGATAATATAATATTATAATATAATATGTTTTATATAGGTAGGTACCTACTATATGCAAATTGCGTTATATATTTATAAACGTTATGCGTTCTGTGATTGGCTTCGCTGCAGCTATAGATACATTTCAGTTTTGCTTGAATTATCATTTTCTATATAAAACAACATTTTGAAAACGTCATGATTAAGTCAAATATAGAAATTTGGAATTTTCGAATTCTTTTAGTTTCGTTTGTTTTTGTAAATGTTAATAAAAATTCCAAAGTTCGGCCAAGATGCTTAAAAGTGTAAAACATGATTCTTCATAAGTCGCACTTTTAGAAAATTTAAAAATATCAAAAATACGCAGGAAGTGGCGAAATTTTGTTTGTATTATAACTTATAAGCATTCGGATTTCAACAGAATTTGTTAAAATCACGAAAATTTCAAATTTTTTTTCAAACTTTCTCAATATTTGAAAACTGAATATTACGCCGTGAGGTAAACGGGAGATGCTTGAACGATGCGTAACCCAACAGTTGTTGAACGATGTGCGACTGTCTTACCGAAAAAAAAAAAATGTCGAAATGAACAATAATGATACGCGAACGACGACGTACACGACCTTCCAAGCACGCTGTATATCATTCGGAAGAATGCAAGACGGTTGACAATACTGTGCTAACGATGCTGGAAGTCACCACTTTACCGATGACTGTCGACGAGGTAGGTGCACACCGTCGTTGAATGGTTGTTATTTTTTATTATTTTTTTTTATCAACTTCATATTGTTACTCTATATATTGAGATATATATATACAATGTATCCGATGTTATTATTATGCGTTGCGGAACACGTCGACAGCAGAAAAAAAATTTATTACATTTATTTTCGTAATTTTTTATGCACGTAAGCGCACGTTGTTCTGTTATTGTTGTTATTATTATTATTATTACTATTTTATTTATATACGCGAGATTCGGAAAATATATTATTCTTTTTTATATGCATCAAAGTAAAATATCATGGCAATTATAACTGCACAGAATATTTTTATTTTTATTTATGGCTCTTCTTAAAACCCTTTTTTTCACGCGTTGAATGGCACTTTTCAAAAGCACAATATTAGTCTCATTTCGAAGAAACGGATTTTTTTATTGTCTACAAATTCTGTTAGTTATAAATGTAATACGTCTACCTGTGCATATATTTTCACGGGTTTTTAACTAAGAGAAATCCGAGAGAGAAAACAGCGACGCGAGTGGATGTGGTATAGTCATTTTACTTTTAATTATAACGACAATATGATTACAGTTGAGCAATTTTTCGAGTTTTAGCAAATTTTAACCGACATGTTCATTATTTTACACTTGGAATATATTATTATCTTGTCAGTGTAGTATCATTAATTATACAACCCATGATGGTATTATTACTATTATTATTATTATCGACCAACATAAAATATTATTGCTTTAACAAGCACAAACGAGATGTTCGATGACAATTTTTTCCACCTATTTTATACGCCATATAAGAGGATTGTTGGCTCAATTTCAGAACGATAACTGTCATCCGATCAGCCTAGGACATGATACATGGATATCGACAACATTCACGTTTTACTTTTGAATATTTTATACGATGCTTTAGTTGCTGACAAGTTATTTCTACTCGTTCAAATTTGATAACAAACATTTTTTTTCATCTTATAGGCTATAGCACAACAATAATACATGCCGCCGCATAATATTGCCATATTGTAGCAAATTGATATAATATAACAAAGGTTATTGAAACTTTGCATATATTTAAATTATTTAAAAAAAACCGTATGGTTCAATTAAAAACAAGAATAAAATTCATTCGAATACCCGTAAACGTCCGTAGACGTCTGCTGTCAACGATATGAAGGTATATGTGAATAATATCGTAACATAACCGAACTAATAATATATACGTTCATTTCCGAACATAATATTATTATATTGTTTTTTAATATGTAAATATGGTGTTTGGTGTGTGTGCATATATTATATTATATATATGCCATATGGTCGTATTTAGGGTGTGTGAGAACACCATTTGAACTGTATCAGATAATGCGTATTATTTGGTAACACGAACTTGATGAGTACATATACATGAAAATATGTATTTATGTATATATAGGTACATATACACTTATGGCGTACCATTAGTCCCTATGGCGTACCGAGGGGGGGGAGGGTGTATAGTAAAAACGTGGAGCGATCACATCCTACATTTTCGAAAGATGCTGGGAAGTGTTGTGCACAGCTAACTTCAAAATTATCTAGATAAGATAACAGATAAAATCAAAAAAAGCATCTAGATAAAAGCTACGATGATCTATCTTTTATCTAGATAAAAAAAGTGATAATTATATATACCTAGTTTTTAGGTTTTTAAAAACTTTATAGATTGAATTATAACATTTACACATACTTATAAACTCATATTATTTTAGATTATTTATTATAATTATTAAAAATACAATATACAAAAAAAAAATGAATGAATTTGAATAAGAAAAAATAATGTTTAATACATAATATTCATATATTGAACATTTTGAAATTATCTGGACACTTCCTATTATTGATCATGTAATATTATAGTGTTTTTCGTTATAATAAAATCATATTTATCAATATCGAGTGAAATCAATGAAACAGTTATTTAATTATCTACAGATAATCAGATAAAAGTGTTATTTATCTAGATGAGATAAGAAGATAATCATTTTTATCTAGATAACGCACAACACTGGTTGTCTGACAGGCACGTGTTTCGAACGTTATTCTATCAACATTTCGCAGACGATTTCTGCACAGCGTATAATATTTGAATGAGCGTGCCAGACGATCGATCTTTGCCCTAACACAATATTTATATTTATAATACTTACCATTGGTGTACATCGGACGGCTCTCGTATGCCTTTTATATATCATATTGTATCGACTGTCGCAAGCATATAACGGCGCGACACTCCGATCTAGTCGTAACCGTTCGATCGATTTGATTTGATTTTAATATTCGACCGATTTTATCAGCGTTCGTATTTTATCAACAATGACACTTACCGAGAGCCGTGAATAGATTCGGAAAAGTGTCTGAAAATAAAAAGTACCTTCGCGAAGACTTGAATCTCCCCCCACCCCCCACCATCCAAGCAATATCCTCTCCCTCCTCTCTCGTCGCTACTAGAGGCTATACTAGTGTTGGACAGGGGTCCAAATGTAAAGTAGGTATATACCTACCACTTCGTTCCTGGCGTGCCGATAAGACCCAACTGTCCGAGGCTCCATATTATTATAATACGGACTCCCCGATGTCCACGTATTGACTGAAAGATCTCGTGCTCAGTCGTCGCGATTACCGGCTAAAATAATTAGGTATTATCGTTCCGATAAGGACACCGCACTCGATCGTATATTTTACCGAAAACTTACCGAATGAATATTATAATAGTAACCGTTCGGTTCTCGCATAATACGCGCGATATGAGTTGGGCAGTCGGTGTTCTCTATTGCACACCTCGGGAATATCGAGGTATTTCTGTAAAAAATATGAGTCCGTATTTGAGTCCGTGTCTATTTTCCGTAATATTATTATTATTATTTTAAATACGATGTTAGTATAATATTATACAGGACGCGGGTTTAACTGTATGTGTTTATGCGTGCATATACACACAATAATACAATATCATAATACTGGACATAATGGACTTTTTTTTTCCACCGACTGTTAATATATTATATTATTTTGTACGTATTATATATACTGTGATACACGCGTCTGTTGTGCGAAAAGCGCACAAAAACGTCTCGCGACGACGGTCGTATCGTTTCTCCCTCTCTCTCTCCTCTCTTTCTCTCTCGTTGTTTTCAGCGTTTTCCGAACGGCAAATACTAGTGTACGGGGGGGGGGGGGGGGTTATTATTAGTACCGCCGCAGTGAAACGATTAAGTCCCCTAATCGGCGGCGGCGGCGGCGTCGTGGCCGTATAATAATATATTATAGCTAGCCGCCGAGGAGAGAGAAAAAAAATTGCCTATACACATATACGACGATAGCGTGTACGTACGCGGCGGCAAACGGTTTGGCGCCAGAAATATGAATTTACAACATCTGCATTTAAACGCGTGTGTACGCGCGTGGAGGGGAAAAAAAATAATAATAATAACCGTATACGCAGACATTGCCAAACGGGATCGTGTGTGACGCGGCGACACGGAACATTGTGCGGAGTTTTTCCCGTTTAGTGCAAACAATTCGTTAGCTTTCGATAAAAATACGGGAAAACGAGAAAAAAAACAGACGATTCTCGTCGCGGGAAAACAAACCCGCGAGCGACACGAATAAAAAAATAAAGAACCGGGCGTTTTAGGAATATTATAATATATTGTCACACGCCGTTTGTCCACCGCGCGTATTGTGTAATATCGAGGATAATAATATTTTCGTTCGGTTTTTTTTTTTTTTTACGAGATTCGAATTTATTTGCATTTTACATACCAGCTACCACTTCTCGCTAATACTTTCGCTCCAAACGATTCTGGTTCTTTCCGACGCACTTGCATTATGTGTTTATTTATATATAATATGTAGGTGTATATGTTATAACCGCGTGCCCGTGTGCGTTGAACTGACAGACAGACGCCGAGCGCGATGATCTAATATAGTACGTCGACAAAGCACACATAAGCGACTGCAATCAACGAGGGTACACACGAATGTATTCGATTTAAAATCAAAGGAGTGATTTTAAATACTAAGTATCCGTTTATCGACCAATAATTATTATAATACGAGCGCATCGCGTTTGAAGATTTTGAAAATGTTTTTAAACGTTTTTGACTGCAAGGTAAAGCAACCCTGCCCCCCCCCACTAAAAAATAAAAAAGCACCAACTAGATCAACATTTTCCATTAGAAGCCAGCCTCAAGCTTTAGCTTGGAGCAAATGTTCCGCACTGTTGTGACAGATATAAGAACACAAGATTGTAAAAACAATCGAGGTACATTCCTATTGTTCCACTAAGAATCTATTAGAAACTATTATAAGCTTTTTATATTCATTATTCCAATCGAATTTTGCATTTTTCTTTTATAAAAATGTAAACAGTTTACATCAACTTTAAGCCATTTTTTTTTTTTTTTTTGTTATTTACGATTTCTGAAATGTAGTTTATTAATGATTTCGTCATGGAAAATGTTTACATGCTGTATTTTGTCATTAGAATTAAGATGAGTATATTCCAAAGGTTAGGTTTGTAAAACATTTTTTGTATGACCTATTTTATTTAAATGGTATTTTTTTTCCAAATTAAATTAATTAAATTAATTTATTTTCTTATCAATTAAAATGTCCTAGTTTTTATCCAACTATGATATTTTAATATGTCACTTTATCCCACTATGATTGCATGCATAATATTTTATAATGAAATATGTATTGAGAACTGACCTCTCATTAAAAAGTGTATTTACAAGTTTAACAAGAATTGATGTCTTCTGTTTTAAAAAAACATTTATTGCGACCTACAACCCAGGTGGATATTATTAATTAATTAACACATCATTTTGCTTATTTCGATCTGTTTATTTTGTTGGCTACACCAACGTTTAATTTTGAATAATATAAATAAATACATTAAAAAAAAAATCAATTTTTACGGACAAAGTATTCAAAATATTGAGATACTTAACGATATCTCCGAAAATACATATATTATTGACAATTCAACGTAACATTTGATTGATTCAGTGACCATAGCAAATGTCTTTGGTCAAAATATTTTTTTCATTTATATTAAATATATAATTAATTTATCTCTGTATAATCAAATATACGTCAAATATATTATTTCGGTAGTGCTATCGGCTCTATCGCCGTGTGAACCATTGCATTACATAGGTATTATCATTATAATATTATCGATATTTTGTATCTTTATAACTGCTAGTCTACTTATTGCAAAAACTCTTTTTATAAGGATCATATACTAATTACTAACACTTTATTATTAAACAATTATTATCAATTTTGTACTCAATATATTTATAAAAATAAAATGAATAAATTATATAAATAAACATTTTTTTAAAAATCAGTTTGAAAAATATTTTAACCAAAGACATTTTTGTCATAAGATATAATCACAAAAGATATTTTGACCGAAGATATTATTTCGAAGATATTATGACATGGAACCAGCACACCGATATATCAATCGATATTTGATCAGCCCGTGTGATCCCTGAAGTCTATTATAGTCGTCGTATAAAATGTTTTGTCCTGTAGGTAATCGGAGTTAATATACGACTAAGGGATCAAAAGCTCCAACAATGTCAGGACAGGACTGAGAGTTTTGTGTTTCTAGATGAATTTGCTTTAAATGTGAATGTGTCACATGAAGGGTCCGATTTGAGGCGGCCAAGACCCTTCAAATTTGACTGTTCACTGCTGTCAAACAGAACTGATGGAGACACGGCACGGGCGTCTTCGGAGACCTTGTGCAGCTGTTACTACTGTCCCGTCTGCGTGACTTTAATTGCATCAGAGAGCGTATTATTATATCTATTATAGTTATGTTTGACACTCGAGTGTGGCTTCTGTTGGATTTGCAATAGTAAGAGTTTCATAAACAATAAGGTATATTTTAATGATTTAAACTTGATTTCGAGTCTACTAAACTTGGATTTATACTTAAGAAAATATTCGTAGCTGTAGTGGTTTATGGTAAGATTATGAACGAGTACCTACTTTTTCATAAAATAAGAAATCAATTATTTTTTATACAGATAGTCATTATAATATTATATGTAGGTACCATGATTGATTATAATAATACATTTAAAAATAACTACCTACGTTGAACATGATAGTTAAAAATATTTTGTCTACGTTTTTGAATTAAAAATTTATAAAAAATATAACACGTGGTATTTGAAATAGCGTTAAAATAATTTATGCTGTAAATGCCAAAAGTCTGATATTCGGTGTTTATATATAAATATAAAATATTACTCTCATTTTTGCTCCTATGGTTTATTTATTTTGTTATATTCTAATGCTATTATATTATATTTTAACTGTCTTGATATATTTAATATACTGCACGTAAACGTATATATAGAGCTAAAAGGCATAAAAGGAATTAAAAATTTAACACTAATATTGTTTAATAACTGCTGTAACATTATTTCAAACATAAAAACATCGCTGCATTTCTTGGACGGGAGATTTTTTAAATAATTTATACGCTTTTTTGTATTATACAATTAACGAAAGGGGAAGTTTTTAATCAGCTAGTGTCTACTGACTACCATATTTTCTCTGCGCAACGTCCAAAGTTTAACAACGGACAGATTTTCGTGAAAGTTATTGGAATCATAATATTATATGTGCGTAATATTTGTAAATAAATTCGAATATTGTATATCGTACAATTTGTACATCTGGTTGAAACGGTATGAATTCCCGACATCGAATATCGAAGGAGCAGAAAAGGTCCACCGACCCGATTTAACAACATTGTTTTGATTAAACCCGCGCATCTGATAAGTACGGTCGTCGTGGGTTGTATACAACTCTTGACCACAGTTCGAGTAAAATTTAAAATATAATTTCAAAAAATAATTACGCGTACAAGTTAACGGTGCCCCCCGCACGTACCTATCGTTAATTATTATTTGTAGTCACAGATTTAATACCTGCGACCTTGCGCGGAAATTATTTATACGCCACAAAATTGCATATTAAAAAATATTTGTATTTATAAACGAGCACGTTGCGTTTATGGACCAAATAGAAAACTGTGGATTATACTACCTAACTGGCCTTATTACTGTGTTAAAATATATATATTTAAAAAAAATATGAAATTGTATATTGTATTAATGTATGTTTATATTTTATTTGTATATAATTAGGTACTGATAAAATATTAGGTACCCGTAATCCTTGCAACCTGTTAACTCTCGAACTACAAAAATGTTCGTAGATTTGGTCTTTCCAAATGATCCAATTATTATCGCTGAAGGATAAAATTTAAAACGATACGGAGTTTTTGAAACAATTGACTCTAAATAATGATAAAAACTAGTTCTTTTTTATAAACTATCACAAAAATACTGACATTTCAATTTAAAAAAATATATACAGTTAAGTTCGCTTTTAACGATCTTAAAGAGATATGGCAAATATGTATATTATTTAATTTATTTTTAATTTTTAATGTGTTTTTAATTATTATTAAATACACGGTAAAATAAATTTGAGTTCAGTATACAATCTATAAAAGGAATATTTTGATAATGTAGAGCCTAATGCACTCACAAAAAAAAGAAAAAAAGACATATATATGGTTAGGTTAGGTTAGGTTACCACGGTACATTAAAAATGTTTTAATTAAAAATTGCAATCAAAGAGTTCAAAGTAAAACTAATTATTTACTCATGTGTAATGCGATTATGTGAATGCAGTCTTAACAGTATTTTAATAACAACAGTTAAATGATCAAGGTATTTTCATGTTTTTATTGAATTCTGTGTTCATAATAACTGTGTAAATTTTAATTAACTCTAAACGTTTGTATGAAGAACCAAACTCGAAACCTATGACAAAATATCGTGTACTAAAATTTTCAATTCAAAATATCCAGCATAAAATATAAAAAAAAAAACAACCAGCAATAAAACGGGTAGAACAATAAAAAAATTGAAAATAACCTAAAAAATAATTAAATGATCTGAGGATGATTGTCAATGTCAATAATGTATTACTATTTTACGAAAAGTGAATCGCAACATATTATTTTTTACATTATAAAGTATTATTATTTTTAATTTAAAATGTATTATTTGCACTTTTCAATCGTGAATAAAATATATTTTTAAATTCGAGTTGAAATTGTATTACATTTTCATAACTTTTTTTAGTTTAATTTTTTTTTTTATTCGAACTTTTTGTCTTATATACGTTGGATATTTGTTTGGGATATTTTTTTTCCAATACACAAAACACAAATGCTTTAACGCATCACTAATTTACCAAAGTAAATAAATTATGCAAATAAATAAATACATGATAATATATATAGTATTATATACGTAAAGGTCGTGTCTCCAAATAACTCTAAAAAATAGAACATTATTTTTAATTTTATAGTTAAACACGACAAATCGAGTGACTGCGAGAAGATATTTCAATACCTAAATACCTAACGTCATCATAGTATCTTACGTAATCGATATTTTATACTCATAATAATATGTGGAGTTTTTTTTTTTATTCGAGCTAGAGTTTCAACATTAATGTTGTTTCCACATTATATACATTTTGAGTATTTACATACATTTTTGTTTACACGATGCGTTTTTTTAATGGCTATAATATTATGCTTTTATTTTAATTGGTACCTACCTAGGTAAAATATTGCTTCTAAATCATATGATTTTGTCGGCGGTCTCCGTGTGGGGTCCTGTCATTATGTCGTGTAATTTGTCAGCCAATCAATGGATCTTTTTTTTTGTGTTTGACTACGACCTAGAAATTCGTTTTTTTCTTATTCGTTTGACCCGAACAAACAACAAATCGTTCGATTTCCTTATTGTTCCGTTGTTATAAATTATAATATATACAATTCCAAATATCTTCACAATAAAAACCTGTGTTTGATCAACAATATTTTCTTCTTTTTATAGTAACGGCGGCGGTTTACGAATAATTTGATATCTGTGAAATAGAATCATAGCGAAACAAACTGAAATTCGATCGGTGGCCTGAAAATGTATATAAAAGCCTTTCTGCGTCCGACGAACAAAAACAGCGATCTCTGTAATATACCCATTTCCCATATTGTACTGCGCAACACAATATAATGGAGCACTTTGAATTTTAGTTTTTATATAAACGTTGAGAATGTTTATGACGTTAATGTCGAATAAATTTTACTATGGGAATAAAATATTTGTTTTATGAACCTTTCGTACGGACACGAATATATACTACGGCAATAGTGTACTATATACACAGCTATAGTCCGCGTCTTTGTCAATATACGGACAAGCCCCTAGCTGATGTAAAAACTTAATTTTAAATTATTTTTCCGTGTCGTTATGAGTAGCGTGTTGATCCGAGTCTAGCCCAAATAAAAAAAGTGCCTAGGTAAGAATGTATGTATTAAATATTAGTCGATAGTGGACAATACGATGGATATTTTCAATTGTTTATTTCAAACACATACAAATCAAATATTATTATATTGTTTAGGACTTTAGTTATTGAGTTTTTATTGTACCGCCTGTATTGAGTTGCTATTTTATTTATAAAAACAATTTTAGCGAGCATAATTGTATCTTTTCGAAATTAAAAATTAATTGTATCCAAAACTATGGTCTTTATTCAGCAAATAATAACCAAATTTCCTATTCAATAAACAGCGCACACGAATATTATGTCATTCGTCTTCTACTAAAAAACGGTACGCATAGCTGTGTGAGCATGTATATGTGTGAGTGGGTTAAACGTGCATTCGCGTATATGTATTTATTTATTATTTGCGAACGGGTAAAGACCCAAAAATACTAACCCTTTGGCAATAAAACAAAATATTATAATAATTTAGGTTTAACCTGACAAAAATGTTTACGAATATATAACATAAACGAATATAATATATATATATATATATGCTAATGATAATAATAACAACAATTAATATTGACAACAAGACATAAAGCTAAATGTACATTGTGCTCGAACAAAACATAAAAAAAGAAATCAATGCGGTCGGCAATTTCGTTCACTAATGAGAGAACTCTGGGGTAAAACAATGCGGAACTATATAGTTAATATCGTACAATGAAACGTGGATCTTGTACGATGATTATTTATAAAAACCAATCATTGAGACTTGAGAGTAATAATTATAATCATTGTATATACGCTGGGACATTCTTATAAATACCTACGCACGATGAAAGAAAAAATTAATGACAATTCGTATAATATTATCAACTCTAATCGTATATGAAATATAAAGTACCAAGTAGACATAATATAATATTCACTGCATAAATAATAACATAAATAAAAAACGCTATTTTTAAAGAATAGTGTAATGTTATTTTATTTGGAAAATATCAAAATTAAATTAAATCTGAAGCAATAATAATATTATAAGTGAATCGAAATTAAAAATAACTAAAGAGAAACTTGATTTTTTTATCCATAATAATATATTAACTATATTACACTATCTCAAATGAAAATCAGACACTCATTTTTCCATTTATCAAGAAATGTCATTCTCAGGTGAAGTTACGTATTTATGGGACCGTAGAATGGTATGAATATAAGTTCTCGGTATAAAAAGCTTAATTTTTTTTTGTCAAATGTTATTGTGTATAGTATGTATTATAATTAATATATGTAAAAGCGATAAGTTTAGCAATAAAGTCGCTAGTCTACTCAGAATCTAAAATATATCATTTAAACTAATGATTTATATGACTAAAGTTGCGGTACGCGTTATACACTTAACTATTCAACCAAAACTTTTAAAACGTACATAATAATTTTAAACATTTATGCATTACAAATGGCTCGGGGGAATTGATGGCCGGTGTTTAAAATGTACCAGTTAGTATATGGACACCTGCTGGAATCGATTCAAAATCGGCGTAATCGATATACGCACACGCGTAGGACGTCAAAAACCCAAACGTTAATATGTTTATCAGAGCAAAAAATATAATGATGAATAATTGTATTATAATATTTTTTGTGAATTTTAACTACACGTCTATGTCTATATTTGAAATATGATTGTGTAGACGAGGTATTGCGCGTTGTTACAGACTTGTTTTAAACTGTTAACGAAAAAATTCCTAACAAAAACTATGTAATTTTTTTGTCTTAAAATGTCTCGTTGATCGAGTTTCAGAAGAAATTCATAGTTCAAACACCACCGTAGCCCGCGTGTATTCAAATCATATTTACGTAGCTTACTGTTTTCCGCTAATACGTTGTCGAAGAATAATAATTAGAGAGATTATCGATATCGAAATCACCACAGAGTACTTTATCATACCGGAGAGTGTTTGGTCAGTGTTGCTTTGAGAATAATAATGTGATTATACATATAATATATAGGTAGGTGATAACTGATAAGTATAGGTTCGCCCCTAATGAATTGCCTGCACAGTCGTCGCGTTCGAACGGTTTCAAAAGTGCAATTTCAGAAAACCACTGTTATCATATTGTAACGTATTTCCCGATAATTATATTACCTATGTGTACGTTACGGACCTTTCGCTCGCTCCATTACCCGTAAAGGTACCTCGGCATTTGACGGTAACCGTGCGTCGGTGTAGGCCGCGCTTTCGACGACGACGACGTACGTTTCGATTATTTTTTTTTTCCCCCGCCGGCATTATTACATCGCTGCTGATGTTATATTATTATACCGCTGCGCACACACTACACATACACGCCCACTAATTTTTGCTGCGCGCCAATGTAGGATGTAAAAACGTTGGGCGAACCGGACGAAAAATTACTCTTAATTACGGTCCGAACTCAAAATAAATAAATAAAAAAAATCCCGTCCGCGAGTGGTGGTGGGGGGGGGGGGGGCGGCGGTGAAACGCGCAGTGGTTGCGGCCGCGGCAACAATATTAAAACGGACGGTAAAAAAAAAAGAAAAAGAGATTCGTGTTATCCTCTCGCCGTGTTCGCTTCTCCGCCGCCGCCGCCGCGTATTGTCCGATTAATCTCTTACAGGACATTTGCCAAGGTTTCATTTCCTCTTTCAGTATATTAAAACGCACATCCGCAGGGTGGTTATACTATATACGTATATAATATGTATAGGTTTTTATTTTGTTTTATTTTTTTCACTGACCGGCTACTAAATTATTATTCTTCCGTTGTAAATATTATATACATATATATATATAAATAATGTGTGTGTGTGCGGCCATTGTTTTACGGCGGACTGCAGTAGAGAAATGGGGGGGGGGGGTAGGTACAAAAGAAACGATAAATCCGTGTTTTTGCGTCGGCTGTACACAATAATATTCGTCCGTGTGCCCGGCTGCGGCGGTCGCCCGTGTGATCGAATGGTACAACAGGTTGTCGGTTGATAACCGCTCTGTGGTGCCGATATAAAGGCGCTCGTCGAGTCGGACAGCCGAGTGCAGTGCGATATGTATTGTGTTGGTATTATACTGCTGTAATTGGATGGACTATTGTTCGGTGGCCAGCGTTTTCGTCGATAAAAAATCATCATGGTTTAGTGAGGGGCGAGGGGAAAAGAAGGAAATAATAATTAAATCACGTTTTTTTTTTTTTATCGACACCGGTTTATTTTTCGTATAGTTATTTTGCGGTGACGTTGACACGACGGCTTACCGTCGTCGGATATACACACGGACATCTCGTCATCAAGCTTAGGCGATATTTTAAGAGTAGATGTTTTCAAGCGCCAATAACCTCGTCCGAGCTGCACAATTATTACCTTTAACGTACAGTGCACGTCATAATATTGGTTATATATATATTTTAATTTTCCGCGAATGTTTTTAAGAAACAAGGGTCACTAAAATCCCGAACACGTGCCGGAATCGATGGCAAACATGTGCGTCGACCACTCGACCACTGCGGGCCAAAGTTTAGCTACCACTGGTCAAAACCGTTGAAAAATTCGCTATTCGGTTCAAAGGATATATTTTAAGCACGGCGAATGTCAAATCTATAAGGCCGGCCGTGCCGGGTCCGGGCGGAGGCATAATTTCCCGAGTGGCATATAGGCCACGCGCCTTTTCTTTGATCCGCTCACCACCTGCTCGACCAGCAATTTTGCCGTGTGACGTCCAAAAAAGTAGCGCCAAACTGATTTGTGACGTCACACTTGTACAATTGTACCACGGTGGGTAGTGACGACCGGCCAATGACGGACCTGGCTTAACAACCACATAAAACTCTACCGTTTTGACAGTGGGTTTAATTAAATTTATGTACTTTTACTTGTTGTACCATTCGGTGTTCGTTTAACGAATAGGTACGCATCCTTTTTTTTCATTTATGCATAATATACTATATTGCCATAATTATTCGTGCAGTACTATACAATAATAATGGCGTGTAGTTTTAAATTAATAAATGTATGCCAGGATTAATAAAACCCGTGAAGCTCATCGTAATAATAATTATATAGGTACCTACTTCATTCTATATAAAATATATTGGTCTTAAGTTTTTTTTTTATAAAAAATTATTTGTATTGATTATAATATTTATCAGCATCTAATCTGATGAATGTGCAGTAGTTTGATGACTTAGATATTTAAATTTCCAGATACGATATTATCATTAATAATACTCATATTTATTAAAAAATAAAATGCTATTGATATAATAAATTATTCAGACCCAATAACCTCAGACTTATTTAAAATACGATAAGTTATGTATATATATAAATGCACACAAGGTGATGCACAAACCGTGCTCACCTCCATTTTTCTTTAATATTGAACTTTTGCAAGTTCTCATTTGTAATTGTTAAATATGATGCGGTCGTAGGTGATTTCGACAGTGGGCGAAACCAGGAGCCGGTGTAACCACATATATACTCTATAGCAGTGGTTCTCAACCTGGGTGACATCAAATATCCAAGGAAAAGGAAAAAAAATAAGAGAATTATTTATTGATTTAGTACACTCACAATTAATATTAAAACAAAATACGCCAAAAACTCATAGAAACAACTCTAGAAGACGATATGAGACTCGCTCTTTCCACCATCAATCCTAGAATTCCCAAAATTTGTAAAAACTACCAGGGTCAAATTTATAGTTTTTTTTTTGTGTCGATACAGACTTCTTTATTCTCCAATTAAAATCACATTTTTGTACTGTAAACAGATGATTTTTTTGAAAATGAAATTGCATCTATAACAAAATTTGTTCGAGTAGTATATGATTTATTAAACTTTTTATATACTAAGGTCTAAGGACAATGCCGTGTCCACGACAATTGAATTAAATATACATAATATATTGGATTTATGATTACTTGAAAATTATAGTAAATTATTTATTTTTTATTTTTTATTGTGTATACGGCACTAGTCCGTTGAAAGAAAAATGTATGTTTGTAAAATGTATGATATAAATTTATTATGAACAGATTCTACAACAATGTCTTATGTATATAATTTTAGTTAGTATCACATATAATATTATGTTTTGTATTTGAAGTAAGCATCGTATTTTTAGAGTTTCAATAAAAATGGATTTTATGAAAAAAAAAATTTTTAAAATGAATGTATTAAAAAAAAAAAATTGTATTAATAATTCAGTGATATTAATTCCATTTCTAAAAAAATTCAAATTAATAACTCGAATTTGTCAGTTTATTTTTAAGTATTTTAATGGAGCAAAAATGAAAATAGTTTTTGTATATTTTGTTATTTACTTTTCTCTTTCATTACATTTTTACGACGAGTTGGTACACCGACCATTAGAATCATTTAGAATCATTTGATTGAAAATCGTATTTAAATGGTAAGGGCTTATATTTATTTTCGTATGCTTGATATATATTTTAAGTGTAAGAAACTCACTAACAATTTTCAAAAAAATGTTAGCTGCAGCTTTTTAATCAATCTCTGCTCAGAATCTGAAGTTTTGATCAAGGCAAGACATTTATTTTTAATTAATCTCAAATTTAAGATTACAGCTTACCACAATGTTACTATAAAATTGTTGTAAATATTAGGTATATTTTTATTTCAGTTAGAAACAATGACCCGAGATGCTTTTTTCAGTTATTCGAATAAAAATAGTATAAATTTAACAAATAAGAATAAATGTGATATTAAGAACTATATTATTTTGAATATAAACTTTAAATTAATGCAACTTCAGATAACATATTATTATTATTAGTTTATCCTAGTTGAATAAAATTACAATCAATTTTTAGTTTAAATGAACTTGGTATTCAGGGATTTATTAGTGTTAACTAAGGTTTGACAAGTAAATGTGGTATAACAATGATATAATATTACACTTCTATTCGAAAGTTATTTGCTGAAAAATAATTAAGTTTTAATATTTATGTGAGTTGCAATGACACTTTAAGTGAACAACCACCAAATAATTTTAAAATAAACTGTATGAATGCCCAGATTAATAAATTGTTCATTATAAGGTCAAATGCTGGTTTGGGTTCTATTTGAATTAAATTTATGACGAAGCAAACTAGTCTATTATAGTATAAAGCTGTTTATTTTCTTAAAATTACTTTGTAAGTCCTATATAGGCACTATCCAACTAACTTAATAATAACTTTAATTAGATTTAGTGCTAACAGATAAATTAAACGATTATCTGCCAGCTCAAAAGTAAGATTGATGTAATCATGAATTACATGAGATTTTAAAATAATGAAGCCAACTGTATTTAGCAATATTATTAGAATTCTTAATATTGTCGTTGTTATAAGTTTAAATAATTGTCTACTAATAGTATTACCTATAGAAATAAAATTACTTTAAGTACAAACATTGTATTCATCTATACATAAATTACCATATGAAAGAAATGACAATTATCTGAAAACAGTTGTTTTTAAAAGGTTTTAAATTTGAGAAAGTAGTATTAAAAAACGACTAGAACTATGTAGCCATAAATATTGAAATCTTAACAGTAAGACAACAACTTATAATACATTTATAAAGTAGTTGTATTAGTTGTTAAAATATAAGTATTTATTTTGACAATATATACAACTATAACCTACCTTGGTTTTTATAAAAATAAATTGACTTCATCAATATAGATTTCATATCAAAATGTAACAGTCATTAAATTAGTTTCGTCCGTAAACCGTTATATTTAAAACGTAGGTGGTTGTCACTACTTGTCAGTATTTTTATTTAAAAGTTGTGGATACAATTATTTTTGTTCAATTATACCTAAATATTTAGTATGTACCTACTGAGTATAGCTTAAATTAATTTTATCAGGATAACAACTAGCCCTTAAATGTTGTAATATGAATAATGTGATGTTGTCTGTTCAATTTAATTAAACGTAATATATTTTTAGAGAATACTGTTTTTTAGATCCTGAGCGGAGAAAAGAATGTATTGATTTTACAATGTTGTGTGTTTTTTTATTTTTTTTGTCTGTCATTGCCTTTTGGGGCAGTAAAAATGCTTTGATTTTCTTCATTGGCATTTTTTTCTGGTAAGAGAGTGAATCTAGTAGATAATTCGATTGGTCAACATTAAAAAATATCCAATAATTTTCAAACGCGTCGGGAAACACAAAAAAAATATCGATTAAAATAGTTTTATTGAGTCAAAAAACTTGAAAATTAAATAATGTTTACTTGATATATATTATATACTATGTACATAAACTTTGTTTTTTTATGGACATTTTTGGTTCAAATTTTAACGAAATTACTATTTTAATAAAGAATGACGATGTTATATAGTCATGTAATTGTGATGTAAAATTAGTATAAATGGGCACTCTCCACTATTAAAGTAAGATAATATTCTTATAGATTATTCGCGTAATGACATTTTTAATGTTTTTGGAAATAAATTTTTTTAATATCAATAATATTGTAAAGTATAATTATTAGCGATTTGGGTACATTTTAAAGGTCTTTGCTCGGAATCGTTCTTCGTAAACAAAGGTTTTAGATCATTATTGAATTCAAATTTAACACATCCTTAACAGTGACCTACACGGCACATAATGTACAACAGCAGAGCGGTGCCTACGCTTGCCCACCTTTTATTTTTCGAGTCTAATTATATTATATTTTATTGGTCGTTTCTAATATTAATGTAATTATCAGATTATAAACGATACCCGCCCTATTAGAAGGTACTTAAACTCGAAAAGCAAGAACTAACAACTAAAATCCAAGATTAATTACTCATACTCATTTGTTCATCATCTCAAAATATTACGGAAGTCACTAATTCCAGGTAAACGTAGGCCGTAAAATCGATTTTATTATAATTTGTATTGTAATTGGCAGTATAGCAGAGCAAATACCTCTACTGTAGCGAATTAATTTGCTATAGAATTAATATAGTGTAATGAAGTGCAATCGCTAAACCTTTTTGGATTAATTAAGAAATAATGAGATAATTTAAGCCAGTACATAAAACTAGTTAACAACCTTTAAACGTTTTTTATGCACTTTAAGCTCTAAGAACCTATTCGATTACAAACAACATGCATTTAAATATTTTATTTTGAGATTTAAAATATTATATTATTTAAATTTTTGTAACAACATTATATATTATACTATGTGTATATATTAAATCAGCGTAAATTTAAAAAATGTATTTCTACGAACTGTATTCAATTTCAAGATTAGTTATTTTGTATATACTAACGTTTTTTGTTCACTAGCCTGAATACGAAATTAAGCGATAAATATTTAGTATTCCGCTGGTATTGTAAATAAATAAACATCGAGAGTCTTTGAAATATTATTAAAAACTTGTATAACTTATTTTATTATTTACAAGACAAATAATGCATAAATGTACAATCGATCAAACTGCTGCGCACTATGACGTTTAGTGAATGTACAATAACTAAAGATTTTGTAAAAAAAATTGAATGACCCATAATTAAATAAATACTAATGCCTGGATTTCGTGGAAAATGTATTAATTTAATAGTGCAATAAAATAGAACGGACCAATCATGGGCCACTAAATAATGTTTAAGAACCGTTAGCGCACTATTGATTCATTGAATGTGGTGGGGATTGCAATACCCAACATAAGCAAAAAATTATGTTTTTAAAATAAAAAGCAAAAGATAAATTGCTTAAATCAGATATAAGTTTAAAATATTATGTGTTAAAAATGTTAATACAACTTTGGCGTAAAATTGTCTTACTTCTTATCAAAAAATAATTGATATTTCTTTTTGTCAATACAAAAACAGCTGATGGAATCTACATGCAATTTTAATGTAAAATTTTCATATTTTGTGGCACACCCGTAAATAACGGATAAACACGTCCGTGTTATAATGTGCGTTGGTTTTTCTGTGTTATCTTTATGGGTAATCGGGGAGAAAACCACGTTGTGTTCCAAAATTTATTTTTTTATCTATACACGAATACTATTTTTTTAGGGAGGGGGAAAATATTATGTTTATTTTGTACCCATTGTATCCAAAAATGTAGTTAGAGAGAAAGTGACATTCTACTATACATCTTAAAATGTTATATCAATAATAAATCCATATATTATTATGTTAACACTTTGAAAAAGTCATTGAAGTCTTGTAGAACTGTAGAATTATTGAAAATATATCAAGTTAGTACTACACGTCTGCACCACTATAATTTGTCCATACTGTTGTTATTATTACTATTATTATTATTATTATTTTTTTTTATTGATCTTAAGCGTCGACTATTAGAAATTTACCGATTTACAGATTTGTAGGGGGTTCAGGTCGTTTGAGAAACACTTGTGGGTTCGGGAATTCGACTCTAAAAACTAGGGAGGTCACCCATCCGGGAGCTAGCAATGCTGGACGATGCTTGACCGCATAGCACAGTCATTAATGACGGCTGCCAACCACCGCGCCACTCCGGCGTACACGCCAAACGGCAAATTTTCAAGAATACAATTTTATAGACTTGACGAAAACAAGATTACCGTTGTTACCGTTTAATAGTTGCAATTCAATTATTAACAACACAATAGTTGAATTACACGGTAATACTGAAGTTATTTACAACAAACAAAATTATAATGCGACCTCAAATACCAAAATTGACAGATAGTTCCATTTTTGTATTCATTGTTGGGTTACGTAGGTAATCATTTGAATAACGTAGCATATCTACAACATCGGAGATGATTATACCCACAGGGTGATAATGGGCATCAAACAGGAAACCCAACGAGAAAATATTTTAGGAGTAGAAAATATTTTTAAAGCTGTTTTGACGGTTTGAAAAAACTCTTTATTAAATACTGTAAATACTGCAGCAGCTTCATGAACACTGCTGTAGAGTTAAAACTCATTTGTCCGGTCAAAGGTATTTGGAAATAATTGCGATATGGAAAGGAAATCGTGGGATTTGAAGTCGCGGAATGGGCGCTCCGAGGTTTAAAGTGATATCGGTGGGAATAGTTAATACACATTAGATGGTGATAGAAATCAAGGCTGACAAAAAGCAGAAGATTCAACCATTACGGACAGATGATTTTAGTTGAAATAAATGAGGTCAAAAAGATCTTCACGATATTAAGCTGGAAAAAGTTAAGGTATGAGAATGAATCAATAAGATGGAAAATATAGCGGCTAAGATGATACCAGATGCAGTAAGACCTGAGTAGTCTTCGGAACAGTTGATATGTGGCAGACTATCATCACCACACGAAATGACCGAGGATGGGTGATGACAAAAAGACTCAACGTTGGAAATGTAGGCTTCGTGTACTGGAAGGGCAATATTTGGTGGACGATTTTGTAATGAGGATAACGTCCAGTGTGCTAATAATATCTATACATTATAAATATTTTAAACTGTAATGACTATTATTAATTAGTAAATTTACATAAAACGCATAGGGGAAACAATATTTGAGCTAAATCATTATGGTTTTAAAAGAAATAAAAAATGGTTTGTAACATTAAATTAGAAATTAAACAGCGATAATTTTCTACCCCAATGACAGTGGAAAAACTGCCCCACCTCCATAGACCTTCAGATTACGAATGGGGACTTTTTTTTAACTTATCGTAATTATAATTATGCTTAATTTATTTTTCCAGACCTACAATTTAAACGCTCAAATCGGAGAATCGTCAGCATGTGCCACTGCATTGTTGTGTGGCGTAAAAGCTAATTTCGAAACAGTCGGCTTGGACGGCAACGGAAAGTTTGAAAATTGTTATTCTAGTTTTGCGTCCAGGGTTGACTCATTGGCTTACTGGGCTCAACAGGAAGGTGAGTGCTTTTTTTTTAAATAAGTACCTCATCCGATAGATATTGGATTTTTGAATTTATCAAATTATAAAAACATATTTCTAGCCTGAATGTTGGTAAATTTAAAATTAATTTATATTTTAGACTTCGATGAGTTTCGGCATAATTATATAAGATTTATAAGTGGTGTTTATGTTCTTAAAATTTCAAATATAAAATAATAATACAATATGTTACTTTGTATGAGAAATAAAAAAACAACTTAATAATGATGCGCTATTAAATATATTTACTTATAATCCTAGTTCAAGAACTCTCAAATTGCATAAACTATAATGTTAGGTCGATCTTTCCATAATATAACTTTCTTTGGGATATTGATCACTACGTCTTGTTGCCCAACAAAGTTTATTCAGTATATTATTATAAGTGAATTAATTAAAATTGCTTCAATAACCCTCTAAGTACTTTACTCGGTAGCCTAACTGAAGATAATTAATTCACCACGTGGAGTTTATATTGTTGCAATAGTTTATTTGTGAAAAATGAACATGATAAACAAACTGGAGACTTTGTCGATGATATTTTTATAATCTTCAAATAATGTTTAAGTTATGATAGTTAATAAACCTACGACAACAATAATACAGCTACAGAAAAATGAATCAAAAATAAAATGTATAACAAATACAAATTGTGAACTATTAAACTAAATCATCGGTTCTATTTGAAATTTTGAATACAATAAAGTTTACGATTAATGCGCCACATAATGGTATTCTGATTACTTCGATAACTCTGGAATAAGACAAATCCATTGCTGGAATAAGACACGTCCATTGCTTAAAAATAATCAATACATTGTGGAATAACACGCTGTGTAATTTTTTCGTGCTATTAAATATAATATATTATCCAAAGGTTTTCTAGAGCTTAGAGAATTTTTGAGCTTAATCGAGGACATAACAACTCTGTAATTTTCTACACGAAAGTTATAAAAGTTGTTAAAGATCTACATTTTTATCTAGACAAATTTTTAAAAATAGTGATTTTAAAATAAAACTTTAATAGAAAATCTAATTTTGGTTACCAACAAAATTACATTGCTCTTACACGTAGTGACATTGACCTAACATTAACCTATGACTGTATTGTCTTGAATCAAACGGGTTTATAGTAAATATATTTAAAATATTTAAACATTGTAATACTTTATCGTATTATCACAACAATATGTAACACAAGTATTTTTTTATGTGTACCTCCTAAGTATAATAATTTTAATTGGTATTGAAAATTGGATACTAAATAGTAATGTGAAGCTTTTAAATCCATTTTAAATCATATTTTTAATATTACAGAATAACATGAAAAATGTATTTTTGTTGATTCGTCAAATCGCACATTTACATTTAAATACATTCATCTGTCATTACTAAATAACATTTACAAATGAATGACGTATAATATAATATAACATTAGTCATTTTTTTATGTATAAATTATTTACAAAAATATTTACTTTAAAAAACGCGGAATGATAAATTATTCAGTGCATCATCAAATGCGTATTTTATTTTTTCAATTATAATTTAGTTATTAGGTGAATAAAGTGGGTATTATAAGATAACTATAATAGAGAGTAAAAATATTATATTCGTGTAGTGAATTGTATTAGACAATAATTTATTCATATAGTTAGTGAATTGTGATTTAAATATGTACAATGTATAAAAACCCTTAAGCAACTCACATTTAATCCTATTGGATATTATACATGTTTTAACATTTCATCATACAAACAATTTTTTTTTTTTTAATTTAAATTAATTGTTACATATTAATTATTTATTACCTACTGTAAAATTAATAACATCTAATGTCTTAAATTCCATCCTCAATACTCAATTTCTAAGTAACTCTAAACTCATGATCTTAGTATTATAAATATTTATGATTTCCAAATTGAGAATGAAATGTTTTACAATATTTTAAATTTATGTATAGAATAAACAAATTGAATATGTGTTCATTTTTAAGCCACTAAGTAGGTATATTGATTTAAAAACAAATTTAAATAGGTACAATTCATATTACTTTTTTTTCTTATTTCAGTATATAATGTCACATGAAAATTATGTAGGTACCTAGGTTATTGTAAAAATAATTAACTAAAGACATTAGTAACTTTTGGATACTGCTTAGTACAGATATTTTCACTTTTGTCAATTTTTTTATTTATAATTCAAATAGGTAAATACAATAATAATAATATATTATGTAGGTACTTTGATTTTTTTGCATAGACTAATTAATGTATACCTACAGAACATTTATATCCCAATCAGTCGTGGTTTTATATAATTTGTTTGATAACTATATAATATGTGTCTATCAAATTAAATTATTTACTATTTAAAGTTTTCTTCACGTAAATCAGTTTAGTTTATTTTTTATGTACCAAATCGAAAAAAAAATCTTAAAACAATTACAAATAATGTACAAACAAAATCGAGATATTAAAATAACCATCATTGAAAAGCGTAATGTGCGTACGTAACATTATAACCACCATAATACCATACAGTATAAATGTTTTCGTATCTAAATACAAATATACATAATATACAGTGTAACAATAAAATAATTTAATCGAAAAGTAGTCGGCTTGGATATAGCTGGAAATATTGTAATAGCACATCACGAAAATCTCAATAAATCCGATTAAATGTACATAATATAATATAATAATAATACGATACAAGAGGTTATCAGATGGATTTGACCAGGTGTTATGCGGGTGTTGTGAGTACTTCTGCGTCAGATAATTTATTATTAAAACGAGAGTATAATGCTCGCCGTGAGTATAATGACTTTACTAAGCGAGGGGCGAAACAAAGAGGAGTTTCATTATTTAAACTGTCGATTATCGACGAATCGCCGTCCGAGAGAATAATATGCATTTACCTCGGCAGGTAGAGGTACATATAAAATCCGCGGGTCGTCGATATTATTATTTTTAAATCTATTTCGGATCATAATACGAAAAGAGACTGCGACGTCTGACTCGCAGCAGTAGAACTTCTACCCCGCGGGTGGTTGTTTTTAATTAGAGATATATCAATTTCAACTTGGTTTTAAAAGGTCCGCGTGTATATTATTATATTATCTGGGAATGTGAAAGTGAATTAACTTTAAAGTTAATGGACTCGGGTGACCATGTGGTTTTTATGCAATTTCGGCTAGGTTATTTTCGTTACGACGAGCACATTTGGCGCGTTTAAATATTTGAATAGAAAATGTCGGTTAAAACGTTTTCAGCGGGAATTTCGCGGGCTATTGTACAAACACCAATGGCTCTCGGTCTAGCAGTTTTACGTTTTTTTTTTACTCGTTTTGAACGCGGCGCTTCGTCGTGTCCCATCTATTAGCAGTCCACGCGACTGATTCGTACATGATATAAGTACACGATGATTTTAATTTACGGATATTGAATAATGATGGCGGCAAGCTATAGTGTTATTATAGGCTCCAGAAACTTTAGTAGTTCCATATATTATTTTTGTCGTGATTACAAAATACTTTCGGGATACGAGAACGAGATACGTGTCGGTTTGAAGTCGGATCCCCGAATTCCGTTTTAATGATATTATACGTATATATTATATAATTACTCGCTCGTGAATGATGTTTACAAATTAGGCTTACTGTTAGGTTTCCATTTGTTGTTTCCAACGACTCTTGCAATCTCACATCCGTATCGCGACGACATAGATTCACTTCACGTCCGTCCGTCCGTCCGTGTGTACTCGATTACTTAAAAAATGAGATTAATTAAGTTTGCCCCCGTGATATAAGTGCAACATGACAACAATAATTACTCTGTACGTATTAATGTGCGATGTTTATTGTATAAATTGTATATGATCCATATATTAATATAAATTCAAGAAGCCGAACAAGATACTGCGAATAGTCGTTCGGAAATTGCTTCGCCTTACCGATCGCGGTTCGGGATACTGTCGCCGGTGTACTGTCTGATATTAGTCTGAAAAGCAATGATAAATCATCACATTTAAAAAAAAAACAATTCTGAGATGTATTTGGTTAAACCTCGCTTGCTGATATTCTATCGACATTTTATTTTTGTTTGTCGGTAGTTTTTCATTATGTTTAGAGAAAATCGAAAAATGAATTCTTCGAAATATCATCCAGACACAATTTCCGATCTTTAAAAGTACTTTTTGTAAAGGTAGATGTATATTTATTTACACTACATAATATATTGGATGAAGTGTTCATAGAAAAGAAAAAATGTCTTTATATTATAATATATAAATGCAAATCTGGTTTTTTTCTGGAACTGGATATACTCTGAAACAACCCGACTGATTTAAACAGAGGATTTTTTTAATTTAAAGATAACACTAGGGAGCCGTTTATAAGTATATTTTAGAGTCTAGATTTTAGACCTTTAGAGACCCGACACTTGTCCTCGAAATATTGAGTGAAATAGAAAAAAAAATAATCAATTTTTTTCCCTGGCGAAGTAATATATAATTAATAAGTAGTCAACGACACGACATTAAAAACCAATACATTAGCTACATTCATTATAAATTCTATAATTGTGAATTTAAAATCTTCATTATGGAATCGACAAAAAAATCAAAAATGTGTTAATATCTGTCGAACAATGCGTAAATACATTATTACGTGCCATAATGAAATAAACCAAACTAAAACTTTTCATTATACGAATGAAAAAACACGGTAATATCATTAAAATGCAGATAAGATATGAAATAAAACAAGCAAGAAAAATCCACAATTCAAAATAACAATAATATTTATCAAAATATTTTCAACAACAGGATACAATTAAATTTTAAAATACGTAAGGAGTTTAAAAGTTTTAATATTATATGACGTGTATATCGGCTCGGCAATGACGGTGGTGACTACAGGTGCACGCGAAAATGTGAATCGGCGGACTTGTGCAATCAATGGGTTACTAAATATTATATTATATGTTATGGTTATTTTTTATGAATAAAATAGTTTGAAAAATACGACAAGCGACAGCTACCGATCGGTTTTTTATTGTATTTATAATAATTATAATATGTTAAGTTCGGGTACTCGCCGTACTATACCTGTCGATAAGTCGAATTTCAGTTCCGTCTCGGTATCCGTTTAACGACGAGTCGTCTACAATCGTCTATAAATAAGGTCCAATCTTTACTTGCTCTCGTGTGCGTGTGTGTTCTACACCATTTGTGTGTGTGTTTATTGCACGAGTAAACCGACTTGCAAACATCACGTGTGTGGGTGTTTAATTAATTGCGTAAAAATAACCGATTTACACGATCTACGCGTCATATCATTGATATTCAATTGCCGGAGTATTGCGTATAGTTTGTCTCTCCGAGACGTATAATATATCGATGGCGATATTAAAGATGAACGTGTAGGTTTCTGTGGGGTCGCACTTTTGCGAACGTTACCGTCGCGGCTTAGCTCCGAAGTGTTTATGTCACCAAAACTATTAATATAGTTATCGGGTTACAGCGTCAAAGGACATGATTGTGATTCGTACAATATATATTAGGTAATACTCTAAACATCGGGTGTCAAGATCATAATTATTGCTTGGATTCCGCAGAGGATTTGAATACGTTTTAACGACATTATATTGATGAGTAAAATATATAAAATCGCTCGAATGAATACTAACGAGGGTGGGTGAGAGGTGTTTTGTAGGTTTGTTTTATAAGCTTCCATTAATCATACAGTACGATTTGAATATCTTGTAATCTGTTATATATATATTATAAACGAAAGTGTCCTGAGTGACTGATTCGTAATCGACGGAGAGCCGAACCCATAATAGCTATCGATTTGAAATTTTGATGGTAGATTAATATTATGATTTCACCGTGCACTAAGAAAGGATTTTCCAAAATGTGCATTTTAAAGAAGTGCTCCCACAAGGATTTTGAATTTCACGATGAAAATCGAAAATTATTTTTGTTTATTAATGGTTGCAATTAATTACAACTCGCAGATTACAATAGTAATAGTAGAAATAAATTATAGAAATTAGTGTTTTATTTTGTTTATAAAACATAATTGTCATTGGTTAATCGGGCAGATGTGGTAAGCGCATGCATGAAATCGTCACGTTTACGGACTCGAAATTATAAATTATATCTCAAATTATATCATAATATTATAATATGAGAGTTTAACATACATTGTCATTTTTTTTACGGAATTAAAGTAATCATTGACATTGATTAAAGTTAATACATCATATAAAAATGAATGTTTGTCTGTGTGTCCTTAATGCACTTCCTGCACTATTCACCCGATCGGCATATTGCATCGTATCATATGTACATGTCGTACGCTAAAAATTCTGCGAAAACTGAAGTGCTATTTTTCATGGGATATGTGTATTGTACAATCTCTGTGGTCAATGGTTACATATTTTATAACTATTATAATTAGTAGGAATAATATGACATATACATATTTTTATTAATAAATTTATAAAAAAAACAAAATCTTCGCCATAGGCCACCGTTGCAAAGTTTTTCGTGTGCCTAATATTCTGATTGCGCTTACTTACGGACCTCGCCAAGTCCTCAATCCACCTGTGGTGGATTATCTACCTGATAATATTATACTCTTAGCAGTCGGATTTCCTATTCCTAGCTGGCTTAGTTGCATGTAAATAACTCGAGGTTATTCTTAACTTAATCCTTGGCTCGGGTAACGGTATAGAGCGGGACAGCTAGTTTATTATAAATTAAATTATATTTCAACAGACTGAAGTTTAACCGATAAAATTGTCCATAAGGTATCAAACGAGAGGAACATTTAATTTATTAACAAAAAGTATTAAAATTAAAATACTGTTCATACAATTTGTAACAATTTTTTTTGTAATAATAAAAATAAAGTTTACTATTAACATATATACTTTTTTAATGTGTTTACATCGAAACTATTTTCTAATATGTAATTTAATATTTTAATGTATAATATATTTTAAACATTCAATTCGAGAAAAATTAAGGTTCTCCATTCTTTCAAACTATATTATTAATGTTTGTATGTAACAGTTAGCTTCAATAAACTATTATGCTTACTAAGTGGAAATACATTTTTTTAGTCCAACTGCAGCTGCTATAAATTGTATAACGATTAAAAGCTAAATTATTTACGACTGTAATTAAAGACGAATTTGTTAAAAAAAAAAAAAAATGTATGATAGGCTAAATAATCTCGAATAAAGTATTGTCTTATCCTTAAATTGTTTTTAATTGAGCAACAGCGTGTTGCTAAGTTAGGTTATATTAATTTCAAAAATTGTATTAATATTTTGGTTTTGAAGTGAAATTATTCAAATTATTTTATAAATAATTCGAAGGGAACTATCTCTTTATTGTTTATTTTTAGTGTGATAATTCACTTCAATCAAATACAATAATATACAGATATAAGATACTCGGATAAGAGTATCTCTATTAAATAAATCGAAGGATACCAACAATATTTCCAGTGACGAAATTTAATTGTTTTATGTATTTTTTTTTTTTATGATTCTATCCCCTAAACACACAGTTCTATGTTCAGCAGTTCTAGTTCAGGTGGCATAAAGACTTTGTATCCCCTTTGAACTCTTCCCATCCATCTGTACGGAAATGTATATATTATTTTAAAAATGAAGACTGCAGTCATGTACGGTTGCAGACAGATCGACTAATTAGGATAATTATAGGCTTCAACTGAAAATACAAAGATCACACAGAATTAATTTTAAGAATATTTGATTATAAAGTAAACATTAAAAGGAATGACCCTAATAATTTATAACTTTGACATTCAAACCCTAATATAGGCTTACTTTATATTTAAAATTTTAAAACATTTTTTTTTTTTGTTTAACTAAAAACTTATACTGTGTGTTTCAATAGCATTATATAGTAAACAATTATGAAATGTTTTTAATAGAGTAATATATGATGTATTGTTTTTAAGACTGTTTTAGTTTTAGAAATTATATATATTCACCAATGATAAATACAATTTTACTGACGATCAATGATTATTGTTTTCTAATTTAGTAATTTGCTGTGAGTAGGTAATTATTATTAAAACGGTTTTATATCAACTTCATGTAAGAAGATTAATTTAATAAGTTATTTAGTAGATGATTTTGGACTGTTTCAAGAACTATAATCAATAAATTATTATAGGAAAATAACACTTTATACGAGTTATCTAAATTTCCGGTTATGACCCTAATTAATTGATGAGTCTAAAATGAAAGCGAACCAACAATAATTAGTGTTTACCTAATCAATAATCCAATTAATCATGTTCGAATTTATATTATGAACGTGTTTTCTAAATCTAATTAACGTACTTTGTCTAAAATTGAAATTAAATCATTTTCACACCACGTACCTAATATTTATTGATATAATATTTGATAAAATAAAAAGTTTAAAAAAAATGTCCGGTACTGAAATTTACCATGACTTTTTAGGTTTTCATACTATATATTTTATGGAATAGTGTGTGATATGACGTTCCTCTTGGCTGCGGTTTTTATTTAACGTATTTCAACCTTCATTTGACGCAGTATTATTTTTCAATCTAAATTATTTCTGTAAAAACGATTCAACAAAAACAACGAATGAGTTTGACCTAACATAACACGCTTCTCCCCTTCTGTATAAAACTTTAGACAGATATAATGTATTGTTTCTTTTATGAAGAAAACATTGAAAAATCATATCCAGCTCGTACGCCCGACAATTCACGAAAATGTCGATATAATCTTAACCATTTTGCAATCAACCCGCAAACGAAATATTAACGCAGTAGAATTAAAAATATGAAAATAATAAAAATAACACTGGTTCAATTTTAAATGTATTAAAAAAGTAGAAACATATTAATATTATGATCATAAAAACGATAATATATGATAATATATATTTAGTTAAATAACCGCAATAATACCCAAACGATTATATTGGAAGTGCTTATATTTAACGTCACATTAGTACAACAATGTTTTAGAAATTAATACCCATGGTTGAAAATTGGTAATTAAATTGGCTGTGCTAATTTTTAATTAAAAATGTAATTGAATAAAATGCACTGTGGAATTATTTACACACAAGTATGCATCACTAATGAAAAATGTGGTAAAATATATGAAACATGATATTTATTATATTCAACTGAAAACTAGAAAGCCACTCGTTTGTTTTTAGTTCGTTACCTAATACGTTTCAGTACCGATATATAGTAACCGAACGTTTCTAAGCTGATAGAATGCTTAACTGGTGTTATCAAACTTTTAAAATTAATTGCAGTAACCTTAATCTAGTGCAGGAAACAATTTTTGACCTATTTAAAAGAGATTTTATTTTTGATTCGAAATAAAACGATTGAATCAAGCAGTGACGAATCGCGTAAGACTTCCGGGTCCTAAATAAACAAACCATTAGTGTCCAGTGTCCACCTTACAACATGATAGAATAGTAAAACTGTATCAAAGAACTGACCATTACACGCGTGTCGTGCCAAATTATACACAACGCAAAATATCTGGGTACGAACACTATTGTGGTTAAAAGAACAATAATTATTTATATTTACCTATATAATATTATCGTGCAAACTTTAATAAAATAGTTTATCAAACGATCAGAATAATAATAATAATAATATGGTAGGTACCTACTTTTGAATGCGTTTGAAGTTTTAAAGTACTTTTCAGATTAATGTACAATCTTGTGTTAGAACCTATATTGATCCCGCCCCCTCAGAGTATAACGAATTTGAATATTTTTCAAACAAGAAAAACCCAGTGGTCGGTAATTGGGCCACATTTTGTCTGCCCGATTAAAATACAACATTTTTTCAAATTATATTGCGCAGCAGTAATTGGACCCCAAATACACATTTTTTTAAGGATATCGGAAATCGGGAAACAACTTATTAATTTATTATTATTCATAAAAATAATATAAGCGATAATTAAAAAAAATTATTTTCAAAAAATACATTATACCCGTATGTCACCCTCGCCGTTAATATTACACCTGACGTCTTCACAGATTATACCGCATCGATAAACATTGATGACGAACCGTCACGGTCCCGTGTTATAGAATATTCCGCCTGGGGTAAGATTTTAAAACGCCACCCTTTAACACACCATTCTACCCGTCACAAAAAATAAATACATCGTTCAATTGTATTCGCTTTCTACTAGTATTAAAATTAAAAAAAAACTGCGTTATAAATTAATATAAAAAGGAACCGCATTGTCTCAGCAAAAATCTTTATTCTACAGTGAGAGAGTGCACTTAATATGCTACTAGGCAATGAACAATAATAAAATATTATATCAAAGTGTAAATTGTGAAATTTAATTATCTCAAAGTCGTAATACGGGGCAACTCGAAAAATATTATCATTGTGTATCGAAATGTATTACACTGCCGCAAACGTGTATGATTTAAACGGAAATAGGAATCAATCTGAACTGCGATGAGTTAAATGATATTGTCGACTGTCGTTATGTCCGGTCACTATATATTGGTGTTGTGTGAGGATAGAACACGGACACTAATTAATGAAACATTGAACATACTATGGATATTATATTAAATTATTAAAGCCGTAGCACGTCACCGGGGTAAGGCTTTGCCGACGGTCCGCCGACTCGTCTACACTCCCAAGTTGCACGACAAAAACAGAAAATGACTGCTTCCAATCCCCCTAATGGTGGATACGAAAATGTAATGATCAATCTGTCTGCATACAATGTCATTGTCATTCAATTATTATTCGAACGAGTGCTTTTATTTCAATTGCATCATTGTTATATCTTGCAAATCTGTTTAAATTATCAGAGTTTTTGACAACCTGACCTATATTATATACTAATACTGAACCATCTGAACTGACTACCAACTACCGAGTACATAGTATTATAGGTTAAGGTTTACAATATTCGTGTTTTTACTGTTCTATGTATTAGTAGTTGTATTATGAAAAACGATATTTTGTTTTATTAGGTAAATTTGGCGAGCGGCTTTGTAGTATTATAGGTACCTATTATTTTAGCCGAATATTGGGCAGGCAAACATTATGTCTCACCCTAAGAAAAACTTATGTGATGCCCTCGACTGACGTAATATCGACATATCGCTAGCTGCGGAGAAAGTTATAATTGTGAATTTATCACGTTATTACCATCGGTAGAAACGATATTTTCAAATTTAAATTTCCAACGCCAAAAATGTGTACTTAAGTGTACCTATACGGCTATACGCCGTATTTATGAATGATTAAAATGTAATCTAATATAAATCTACCCATCTAATTTTAATGGCCTTCCTATAAATTTGTCTAAATTATAAGACTACAAAAATTTAGTTTTGTTTCACCTTCGAAAAATGTCAGCCCCCCCCCCCCCCCTTTCGACCCCCTCCCACCGTTAACACGGCACTGTAACACCGATAATTCGATATCGTACAATATCGGATAATTTATTACCTTTTGATAAGAACTACAGCATAATACTATGGGCCAGCCTTACGGTATATGCCTATTTTATTTTAAATTACTATTTTAGTACGCAGTGAAACGACAAATATAGTCCTTCTCGGTATTCGCGGAAAACTCTGTGGCTCAGAGTGATAAAAGTGTTTTAATAAAAATTAAAATTCTCCGATAATTATAGCTATTTAACATAGGTATGTATAGTATAATATAATGGTATAACGACTGATAAATGTACGTAAAAAAATCATTATTTCAAAAACTATTGAAAGTATTTTTTAAATAATTTTAAGTGGTACTTAATAAAAACAACGTTTTTTGAAATGTCTCAATTTATTCATGTTTAATATTCATAATAATAATAATAATATGATTTCTAACTTACGAGCTTAAACTTAACTCTCATAAAGTAGGTATATTCTCTAAGTACATAAAAAATCTACATATAATATACATTTATCATAGACTATGATATAGTGTCCAAACGTGTTATGATTTCGTGCCCAAAAGTGTTGTAGCCGAAAAACCTATACAAACGTAAAGGTACTTTATCAATTTTTTCAATGTAGTAAAACGTTTTTATCATTGTCGACTATTTAAATTTCAAATAACTCATACGAGACACGAGTACTTATACGTTTAGTTAGTGCTTATAACACAATATGTTAGTCGACGAGAATATTATTAGTATATGAATATAATATTATAATGTGTTTAAACAGCCGTTGTATTTTTATTTTCGTTTCAGGTAAATCGACTGGACTAGTAACCAATACTCGGATTACTCATGCTACACCGTCGGCTTTATACGCACACTCGCCTAGCCGATATTGGGAAGACGACGGAAAAGTGCCCGTACTTTCGAGAAAATCGTGTAAAGACATAGCCCGCCAACTGGTGGAAGACGATCCCGGTCGATTTATAAACGTAAGTTATTATTTTTATTATTTTTAAGCATTTTAATGTGGTTATGGTCATGTATATACATTTCGAGATGGTGATGAGGTGAGCCGTGAGGGACATCATTGGCGATATTTGAACACTCGACGCATACATCTACGTATTCAAATTCATGTTATACATAGTGATTTGGTCAGTGATCTGACTCCGTGCCTGAGACCTTAATGGTCAACTCCATTTTAACTTTGTAACGAAATCACTTCGTATTTTCTATATGGTTTGAATGACAGTTATACCTTGGTTTAAGTGGTGTGGCTGTGTTCATAAATAATCTAATTTATTCTCAAGTATTCTGAATTCCTGTGTTCGCTAACTTTTATTTCATAAACACTCGTTTTTATCACAGTTATTAAAATTTATCGTACACACTTTTTTCCCGAATACATTTAAATTATTCGCGTGTTTTACTCGTGAGTTGGGAACAAAAACAAATAATAAACTTAAAACAAATCAGTAAAAATAGCATATTGTGGACTATGAAAGCTACTTCAGGATCCCAAATATATCCGATACATGACGATATATGAATAATAACCTCGTTGGCTGTATATTTACCTAATGCTTATTACCTAGTGTTGAATTTTGATAGTAAGCCTGTATCCGAGTTAAATAGTCATAATAATATATGAATATTTCTTGCCCTAAATAAAACTCATTAATATTATTTTTAAACGATGACTTGGAGTTTTTCGAGTTCACTATAATCACAACGCATCACTAAGTATAAAAGCAGTTGATGAGTTTTCTTTCCTATTGTAGTCTCTGACGCTTTGTTTTATAAAAACTACTCGTAAGTATAAAATAAAATACTTATTAAAATTAAATTGAAAAAAATTTGTTAGCAGTAGTACGGGAACAAAATATTTTTAAAAAAATAGGTAACATTATATCATAAAAAAAATAAATTAAAGATGCTCTATTCTCCTTCCACAAGTGGTATACTAACAAGTAACAATAATACTGTTCCAAGTTTTTGTTAGTGAATATCATTTTTTACTTACATATAGTTCCATACCGCCTCAAACAATTTTTTTTAATTTAACAAAAAGCAAATATTTTTTTACTAGCATAAATCATAGTTTTGAATAAACCACAAAAAAAGACTAATGTATATTTGAAGTATAGGAACAGTATTAGTACTGGCCATTTGTCATTTCCTCGGAATAACTTGGCAGCGAGAACGAGTTTGGTAGATTGAAGCAACCGAAACAAAAATGTATCGACCACAAAGTTTGAGCTATTGGACAGGGTTGATGTAATAATTATAAAGCAATAATATTATGTTCTAGTAATATACGTTATTCTAAATGTATTTTTAAAAAAATAATGACTTTCAGAAAAATTTTCCTTTTCATTAATATAATATGTTAACTATGATATTATAATCGCCAATATAACTTGTATAGGCAAATGAGCGTACATTGCACACATTAAACATAGAAATAACACCTCCTCATTAGCATACACATATTATATTTCTTGCAAAAGAAAAATGAAAAATGATAATAAAGTTTTATATTTATAGTTTGGATTTAGTTTAGAATTACATATTTTAATATCTTTATCTTATTTATAAAATTATCGTGTCACAATGTTAGTTAAAATACTCCTCCCAAACGGTTTGACCGATTTTTATGAAATTGTATATGCATATTCAGTAGGTCTGAGAATCGGCTACTATCTAAGTTTGTATGCTGTGCGATAAGTGGTTCCGGAGTTATCGCCACTTAAGTGCACAATATTAATCAAGGATGGATTTTAAATCTTTTAAAGACATGGTCTCGAGTTCGATTCACGGTAACGGTTGCAATTTTTTTTTCATTTTAGTTATTATAGTTTTCACTAATGAATAGGTCTAAACTCAAGGATTATTATAGGCGTGTCTAATCTTAGTTTTGTTAACCGAGTTATCTTACTATTATATAAAGAGACAGCGTTTGTTTGTTTGGTCGCAAAAATCTCAAAAAGTAAACAACGGATTTTAGTTCGGTTTCCACTATTAAATAGGTGACTATTAACTAAGGTAAGGTTTCAGTGTGGAAAAATTAATTGGGTGTTGAAAAAAATAAAAAAAATTAACGCTTTACCCGTTAAAACACTTTTTACCCGACATCTGTCATTCGCTTCGTACTATAATAACTTACAATATACTCGCACTTGCCGTCGTTGTATCAAAGATGTCTAAAGTTGAAAATGTGTCTATAAAAGCCAGGAGAATCCCGGAACGGTCAGTATAGGACAGCTATATAAAACATGAATAAATTGTAGGTGATACAAAGTTCGCTGGGTCAAATTTACCTATGAAAAGTATAGCAATAGCAAAGCGTTGCCGGTTCAGCTATACCTACATTTATAAAAAAAAACAAATCTTTGGCATAGGTCTTACGCGCCTCATGGGGTCCGCAATCCACCGCTGGTGGATTGCCTATCTAATAATTTACTGCTCACATATTTCCGCGATCCAATTCAGTGGATTACCTTGGTGGTTTGGATGCATGTAAATCGCCTGAGGTTAATCTTAACTTAATATTTGCCTCGGGCAATGCTGGGCGGGACAGAATGTGACGGATCAGAATTTTCTAGATAAAACGAATAAAAATACATAATGACCCAAAATAAATTGAATATTGTTGTAACGATATTACTTAGTATATTTTAACCGTTATATTATAAAATAAAATATACTATTCATATAGTTTTGGCATTATTAATTTTTTTTAATGGGCAGCGAAGTGCACGGGATCAGCTATTATAATATATAGTTCTACTGTATGTGTGTATGTCACTGAATTCCTCCTAAACGGCTGGACCGATTTGAATGAATTTTTTTGTATGCGTTTGGGTGACGCCCTGGATGGTTTAGATTCACAGAGTGGTGAGGTGAGTTGGTGATGTGAGGTGCTCACACATGGATTTTGAGATTTACGATGGAAATATTTATTTATAAATGGTTGTTATTGGTAACCATGGTTGCTATGTACTGTTTATTTATATGGTTGTCAATGGCTACATATTTTATCTATACTATACTTAATATTATAAAGAGGAAAGATTTGATTGTTTGTTTGTATTGAATAGGCTCCGAAACTACTGAACCTATTTAAATGAAATTTGGTACATAGATAGTTTAGACACTGAGAAAGGATATAGGCTACTTTAATACTAAAGAAGTACTGTAAAGGGTTGAAATAGGGTATGGTATGAATTTTGCCCTCAACGTAACACCATTATTAATTTTTTTAATTGACAACGAAGTGCACTTAATCAGGTAGTAAATATATATATATAATATGACATTTAAAAAAAAGAAAATTAAAAGTTTTTAGGAAATCATAAGCTATATTAACTTATAGTTTTTAAATAATATTACATAGCAATAGATTTAGAGTATGGTTACATATTAACGGTAGGGTTAGTTTTTGGTACAGCAAGATAATTATGGTGATGATATAATAATATCAATTATATTTAAAAACAGAAATATTTTGTTTATATTTATGAAGCAAATTAAATTTTTTTGTGAAACAAATACATTTTAGTGACACATTATATTATATATATATATCAATTGTTTCATATGACTTGACATATTTTACGAATATAATGTAATATTAGTACAATTTAATTAATTATTCGTGTTGATAAACGTATTTAAAAAAAATGATTGTTTTGTTATAATGAAGGATGCAAACATAAAATGTTAAATACTTTTCCAAATTCAAACAGTTTATTTGTTTAATATTTCTTTGTCCATTTTTACAGAATAATATGGTTACTGAAATAATTTAAATAAGAATTAATTGGAATGAAAATATAATAATTATTATTATATAAATATACAAATAAACATTAATTTAGTCAAAACTGTATTAATTTACATTATTTTGAGGGACTAAATTACAAAATATAAGTTTTCATTAAATTTATTCTTCGTCAAATTGGTGTTATATAATACTTAATTAAATATTAAAATACTTAAAACATATAAACCTACTCATTCTTATTTAAATCATAAAAATTATTCAAGTTTAAATTTATAATTGCCAGATTATTATATTTGAACTGGAGAATATGCTAATGGCAATGATAATTACTGAAAACTTTTTGTATACCTACGTTATTATACTACTCTAACTTATAATCTTTTTAAAGTAAAATTTATTTATTTGGGTAAAAATGTTTAAATAGTTACCTCAAAGTTGTAGATTATTTTTATAAACGTTAGTGTTTCTACCATATTTCCACCATGTTACTATTAGTCTAATTTATCTATGTATAATCTATTAAGATTTCTTTTCAAAAGTAAATTATTGAAAATTTCAATATATTAATACTTTATTAATAAATTACCGTATGTGTATAGACAGATAGTATTCATTTCACGATATTATAGCTTTATCGTATAAACAATAAATAATGTATGACTATACTATATATAGTCTGTTAAATTATAGATTGAAAACTGCTTTACCTATTGAAAATCTCATAATTAGATAATAGTTGAGTAGAAAAATGATGAAATTATATTTGGACATTATGTCAAAAATATTAATTATTTTATAGAGATTTAATCTCACGGATTTGGTAGAATACATAGATAGTAACCCTTAAAAGATCCAGAAAAGTAAAAACGCAGCAATTCACGAGTAGTCGTTTATGCCAAATCTTATCAAAAGCTTTGGCTACGTCTATAAATACTTTTTATCAGTACTTTTTTTCGTCCAGCCTCTGGCGTATTACGTTTGTGACACGATGAATTTGGTCGAAGGTAGAGAATGTTCGTACCGGAATCCAAACCGGTGGTCTGATCTGAGGTGTCTTCTTCTATAAGTGGTTTTAAATGATTAAGAAGAAGTTTTTTAGAACAGCTTCTACATTCTTGGGAGAAACGCGAATATTGGCCTGTCCATACAGGCACCGTGGTAGCTCGTTCTGATGGCCTAACCTATAACGTGGTTATAGACGTCGATTCGATTCCACATTACACGATTCTGTATATAACTTTTCATTCATACGATTCAGTGCAATATGAGTCTTTGATGTTGCCGATTGTGTTTTGCAAATAATAATTGTAGACATCGAAATATTTTAACATCTTTTTGATTTTTACCCAAATGTTGACATTATACCTATGACTATAGTCTACAATGTACATTTTATAGGAACTCATCAGTTCGTACACTAATATACTGTATATCGCTATCGCGTTTTTGTTAGCTATACATTGGATATTCACCCGTAAACTAACGATTTTCTTATTTTGCTGTAATTCGAAAACGATTGATTGTAGTCCCTTGAAATTTCCACAGAATTTTTAAATCAAGCAATGTCATACACTATAATATTGTCAAATATTTATAGGCATAGGATATTTTCGATTTTTTCTATGAATAGGTATCGATAAAAAATTCTTCGCTGTATCAAACAGCTTGAAAACCAATAAGTTCCTCATAAGTTAGAATTGCATTTTAAAAATATTTAAGATACCAAGGCACAATTCATTATACATTAAAATCAAACTACTATCATAGATTAGTTTAGTCTCTAATCATGGATATTGAGGGGAAACCATAATATTTTTCTATCATATTTTTTATATATTTTATTATTAATCATTTATTTTACTATATGAATATTAATTAATTCGTTTTCTTTTAATGCAATACTATTCGATAGGTATATTGAAATGTATATTATTATATTTGTTTAACCATAACTGGCAATGTCGCAATAATGTTTATACGGTCGTGTTACATTCGAGTTGTATAAAAAAATCATAAGTATTTCGAACATTTTAGGAATCGGGTAGATAAAAAGGTATATTGTACGGGATCGTGTGTCGCCTGTCTTAGTAACATGATCACTCGTAACCTTTTTCCATTCATTTGGAACACATTCCACTCCTAGGAATGCATTGTATGTATGTATGTGTCAGAAGAATACAGCAATCTTTGGTAGTTCTTTAATTATTCGTAGGCTGATTTCGTCGAAGCCCGGTTCCTCTTTTGGATTTATATTGCTGTAAATTACATGGGCGACATCTACAACCAAAAGGTGCTTGAAATACCGTATTTTTTCTATTGTTCCGTTTTGTTCGTCTTGTTGGAATACGCTCTCGAGGTGTCAGGCAGTGGCGGCTCGTGGGGTTAATTTTAGGGTGAGACACAAATATTTCCCTCATTTTCCACTATCACAACTTACCGCCAATTCCTGTTGATTTTTAAATAAAATAAAACTCATATTTTGTATACAAAAACCTTTTAATATACGTCTTACACAACAAATAATTATAAAACGAAAGAAAATTATCGAACGATAAGACCGACAAAATCCCGTAAATCGTAATAAAAATTGAAGCCAACGCCGTATTAATTCGTGTCGAAAAGTGGCAGAAATCTAGTACCGTTGATCGGCCCATCGGGGCACAACGAATTTTTACCCGCCGCCAAATACCCGTATAATATAGTAGTATCAGTGGTGCGCAACCTGGGGGTCGCCAAATGTTATTAGAGGGTCGTCAATAATTTTACAACATTATACGCTTACATGATTTTGGTAGGAAGGGGGGTCGCATTATAAAAATTAATAATTTTGGGGGTCGTGGATCAAAAAAGGTTGCGCCGCTGGTATGTATTATACGTATTGTACGCTAGAGCAGCGGTTCTCAACCTTTTTGAGTTCGCGATCCCCTACAATGTCACCAAGATGTCTAACGACCCTTTTGTAATGTAAGCATTAAAAAATTGAATAAACTGTTATTATTGTATTTATTTTTGTATATATTTTACAAAAAAAAGTACGCTGGTGTACGACATACAACTGACGAAACACCGATAAAATACTCAGAACATCGCGTAATCGATTATATTGTTATCTTATCTGTAATTAGCCTTGGATTGTATTATAAATAAATAGTACATTTTTATCGACTATCGGACTATCCAAACAAAAATATATATATTATACCACTTACTATTAATTATAAGATTCTAAGTGAAACAATTTTTTTCCCACATGAATTGGCGACCCTAAAAAAATTGTTGGCGAGCCCCCGGTTGAGAATCGCTGCGCTAGAGCACCCTTATTTGATAACATTTTTTTTTTTTTTTCGTAAATTGTTTTAAATAATATACTAACTATATTATTATGATGGAAGAAACATCATCTACTCAATTTTAATTTAATATACATTTTCTCCTTTCTTTCAATTGTGTAGGTGGGGCACGTGCCCGTGGGCCCCATATAGCACGAGCCGCCACCGGTGTCAGGCATATTATACTTGGGCTTTATCTTGCAGTTCACTGCGTGTTCAAGTATCTTCTTCTTTACAAATTAGTGTGTCATTATGAGCACCGCGAGGTATTTCCACGCGTTTTGTAACTTTCTATAACAAATAATCGGTTTCGTCTGTTGCAGATAAGCCTCTTCGTTTTAGTTTCATCGATCTTCTAGCGTAGGGTATTACTAATTCGGTATTATCCGCTATGTGCTTAAACGCGGTGTGCACTTTTAGCTTTTGGTTTTTTCGGCTTATGGCTGTCTTCTGTCTTATTATGCTGTTCGCAGCACTTCATGAACATGTCGTTTTTTTGTTGCAGTTATTTTGAATATACTCAAAACAGATACTGACAGTTTTTACACTGTGGCATATCTTTCTATTTTTTGGAGGTTTCAGGAACCCGGTTCCTATTTTAAAAATATTACAACATAAAATATCTACATTGTAGTCATCTTTACGACTGGCTAGTGGCTTGTGAACCTAAGTCCACGACGAATAGAGGTAATTTTATTCACGTATTTACGCTATTTTTAACTTTAGAATTTAGTTTCTTTGTATGGTATACATTACCGCATACAAAATTACATAATTACCCTTATCAGCAGCAGGCCTATTACCGCATATGTCTATTTTAATTTCGCATATTTCGATTGCTGGGTGTAATCCACGAATAACAACATGGCATTTTTTTTGGCTTTCAATTTATATTCGTGATACTCAATTTTATTATCTCTGATAATTTTCAATGTTCGTTTGAATGATGTTCATCCTCCGTCCGGATTTTTATGTCACAATTTTTTTTGGCCAGGCTTCGGAGCTTAGACACATTTTTTCATAAGAATACCTTTAGAGGCATCTCTTTAATATTGTTCAAGTTATTACCTATATTAATATTTCTAATATTACTCGCTTTAATGTCCAACAATTGACTCTGTAGTTGTTGTGTATAGTTAGCTTATAATTTGACCACAAGTTTATGCAATGTTCTTTCGTTTTAATTTTGTATCCGTATACCAGATTTGTACATTTCGGCTCTGTGTGGTCATTGTTTGTCGAATCCGTTGCATGATGGCAGTCCAAACGTGCGTCGTCGGACTAAATAGTTTGTTTTAAGACACTTGACACTTTTATACATTGTAAGCAAAACTTGCAAAACATTACAGAAATATTTATTTAAACACTTCGCATCAATTCGACACTTGCCAGCAGAACAAACATGTTGCTCGTTCAACAGTCAAAACGCGACTATCAAATAACATCGAAAACAAAATAATAATTTAAGACTTGCCGGATAAAATGTTCACCTCGAGTTGTTTCTAACGGATGAGTTGTATATAAAAAAAAAAAATATAACTAAAATTAGAAAATTACTTTAAAACCGTGTTGAAAAACATTTACATTGATTTTGCAATGTATTCGATAATTTCAAGCTCAATATTTACAATGATTACAATCAAATGTAACTTTTAGTTATATTTTTCAACCAAACACGATAAATAGTTTACGTACAAATCCGTGTCATCGGATAAGGTGTTAATTAATGCGTTAAATGGTTTGCAATCTGGTACAAGTCCTCTACTACATAAATGGTAGTTAAGGATATGCAATAGTAATTAAAACGGTCCAATTACAGGATTTCAGACGAACGTTTTATGACCATTAACGTTTTTATTATCGCTTATCGTATTTTGCAGTGCATAATAATTAGCACACAATTTTGGGTGCTTATAACCATAGGGCTTAAGAACAATTATTTATGTTTCATCGAAAATATTCCAAAATATCACGAATTTGGTAGAAATAAATGGACGCTCATAATTTAAAACGAAAAACTAAACTTGCCATGTGAAAAATAGAAGAAAAGCAATACTAAACAGAGATAATTTGAAATAGTTTTTAAACACATTGATATTCACATCACAATAATTTATAACATATATATCTACATACAGCTTTACAGGGTTGTAACAGAAAGCCTTGTCAAATTAAATAACTTTTGTTTTAATCAATATTTTTGATTTGTTCTTATATATCGTATATTTTTAATATTACAAGTATAAAAGTGTATAAATACATGCATAAGACTTTTGAGATATTTTAGCTTAAGGAGGATTTATCTAGTATAATAGTTATAATATTTCGACTTTCAAACAATTGCGTTTAAATTATTTTTAAAGTCAGTTTGATTTTTTAATATTGAATATGACCACTGAGAAGGATTAAACTAGATTTAAAAGGTAATTTTATTAAAACAATTTTGTATGAACGAGTATAATACGTAAAATACGTGATATCGTATAATACTTTTTAAAATACGCTTAATTTAAAATAATGTACACGGTACTTTATTTCATCGACATTTAAAAATAAAATATTTTGTAAATGTAATTTTTTTTTATTCAGTATTATTTTTGCTTGTTTACAAAAATAAATTACTTAAACCACGATCGTAATAATTTAAACTAAACTATATTATTTGTCATATCTGAATGGTCAATATGTAAACTAATTTATAGTATAATATTTTTCTAAATTAATATCCTTATTTATTAACGTAAACATTGATGTTCAATACTAATATTTTAACGTACGATTTATTGACGTATATTTTTTTTGATTTAACTGTTCTTGTAGTTTATTTTTGTAACCGTCGATACTGAAACAATGCGCGTAATTTATGATTTTCATTTTTTCTATAGTTTTTTTCTGTTTTTTTTCGCAAAAAAACCTAACTTTATCGACTGAGTGCCAGCTATTCGACCGGCTATACTGCACACATATCGATGGCGCAAAGGAGCTTTACCAGCGCAAATTCAGTAATACCTGGTTAATTACTCATTAATTACCGTTACCGGTAATACTTAATTAGTACGTCCGCGGCATTGCAGCTGTTATCTCTTACGATAAACTCAAACAGTCGTAATCCATTGCGCATAAAGATTCTAAATCTCCGTTAAAAATACGAAAATCTTGTCTACAAAGTGTTTCAAGGCACACTCCCGATTTATTCACCGTCTCAATCCGAACAAATGTTGTGTTCATCACTCCTGTGGATTCTAAATTATTCTCATTTCGCCATCTCGATCATCAAACACAGCCATTCGCATTAAACGAAAAAAAAAACAGAATACTCAAGTTATACCTATAAATTGGTGTTTTTATAATAAAAAGACGTTTTTATTATTTTAGACAATTGCTCTAATTTATAGTCGTGATTATAATATTCTATTATAATATGTATGTATTCATTATAACGTATCACATTTTGTCGTTTAATCAAAAATACGAAAACTATAATATATTATATATTATATTATTTAATTCGATACGATATGCGACACACGTATGTATATTATATCGGGTCGTTGTGTCGGTTTGAGTTCGAAACACTTCAAATCAAATAACGTTTGCCAATGACGTGTTTTCCCGTTTGGTTTCGACGAGTCTTATAAAGTCCTCCCGACGCTTTCGCACGGCTATACCGATTGCCGTTTCTCCGTCGGCCATTAAACTGTCAAATAGGAAAATGCGAATTAAAAACGTGACCTGTCTAACCGATTCGAACAAACAATGGAAACTCTTTGCGCGCCACTTTCCTCTCTCCGCGCCGACACCGTCATAACAGAGAGCTGTCCACGATTTCCCGCACCGATCCTATTCGGCCGAATCACAAATCGACTCGACCGCTTTTGTGATGCGACCGGCATTGCGCCCGTGCCTTGTCGATAAAACGGTGCCGGTAATGTGCGCAAAAGTGGTGGTGGTGGGTATAGGCGACATTTGTGAAAAAAAGCGCGTGTAAAAAAACAGCCTTTAAAAACATCTATGATTTCGCTCTAGCGTAAACTGGTAATTTAATTTATAACCGAACAACAACAATGGGACATGCATGATTTCTCTCATTTCAATGGCACCTTTGCGCGCATCGGAACAATGCTTAATAAATAATAATGTGCTCCGGGTGCGCATGTATATATATATTATATTCCTGAACAAAAACAATACGGCTTTCAATATACTTATACGGTTCACAACCGACCAAACGACCAAATCGAAATTAAAGACATTTTTTTTGGTGTATATTTTGTAATTTATTATCAAAATCATATTATCTCTATATGCGGTTCTGCGGGTTTACAACATTATTATATATCGTTCGTGAAAAATTATTCGTAATTATGTATAATTTGTATTTATATTAAACAGATGCGGTTTCTTTTTACACGTGTAATTTATACTTACTCTGTTATATTATTTAAAATATCAATATTTTATTTCATAAGTTAAAAACGCATACCTACTTTGTACATAATATCGAGTACTGCAGAGTTCTATCCACACATCGTTATGTGCACAATATACTCACATATAGATGACGATAAAATATATGAAAGTTGGTACTCAGGTATTTATTTGTTATTCTATACATATTCGGTACGACCATAAAAATTAACAATCTATAAAAATCTAGTAAAAAGTCACGAGTAAACTTACATCATAAAACGCGTATCTTGACATTTGTTTTTTTCTAACGGTGGTTATTGTTTTGTTTCGAAGAGGACGTTTCAAGCAAAGTTTTCGTGTTCAGCGTTTTTTCTGAATTATATTTTATATGTATATATATATATATATATATATATACAGCACGTGTAAAACGTAGGCACCTATTGTAAGCTGGCCATATTCTCGTATAGCTGATCTTTCAACAAATAAATCGGATTTTTCCTTTCGGAAGTTACGAGTTCGATGTATATTACTCGATCGTACGCCTTCGAGACATTAACCTCGTGTAGGTGCGGTTTGGATGTCTTCCAGTGGCGGTGTGTCGCTCGAGTAATTATTGTAAAAAGGTAAATATTTACAATGCGATCACGAGTAGGTGTTTTTTCATCGATTAGGTGATTATGGGAGTTCGTCGTGTTTCATATTATGATCGATTCCAAATCGCTGTCATTACTTTCTATCCTCAATAAATAATAGGTAGGTAACCGAATATTTTTTATCTGGATAAAATTGATTTTGTATTTTTAACGAAAAATTATAAAGCAGTTGTAATAAATATCAATAATAACGAAGAAAGTAAAACTGGAAGTTACTGAAGACGTACTTTCCAAACGTATAAATAAATATTATTACAGACAGCGTTATGTGGCGCCTGTGAAAAGTCATTTTGGATCACAAGCCACAGCTTAATACAATTCCTATAGCTCGTTTGTTGGCTATCGTACACATTTACCAATATGATAATTTTAAATACTGGAAGTGGTCTGTATAATAAATATTAACAATAGAATAATAAAATATTATCGATAAATTTCAAAAACGTGAAACGCGTTTTCGTTTTTATCATTACTTTCTGTTAAATTGACTGTAAACAGAAAATTCGTATTAAACGTAATAAGTCATAAACTTAATTATTATTATTAGAGTATTACGTCGTGTTTTCTCGTACTGATTTATGTGGGAATTCGGTATTTGATATAATAAAATAATTATATGGAAGGTGCAGTCCAAGGGCTGCGCTCTCCGCGAGTTATGAAAAACCTAAGTGCAACAAAGTGCAATTGCACCTACGAACTGGTACAATAGTGTTCTTGTTGTCGGTGTGGCCTGCAGAGTTCCGATGATCGCGAGAAAAACCCATATCGTCAAACCGGAACGTTTTCACGTCGACTTAGAAGCTGATCGGGAACTGGAAATATGTGTGCCTTAATCACACGCCCGGCGAACGTGGGCCCGAGCAATGTATAAATGCAAAAACTTTCCAGAACTTTGATCCTAATCTTCCCCGCCGACATATTATTATCCCTACCTGCAGCAGCCGCGCGCGTTGAAAAAAGACACGAGTTGGGAAAGCTCACTCTCGTGTTAAATTCCCGGTTTATAAACGCATTTTAATAGAACGGAATAAACTTTAGTCGTATGTTTATACAATTTAAAAAGAATTTGGTGGCCTTTATAATATTTTGGTACCTTTTTTTTTTTTTAAATATTGGTTAGTATGAATAATATAATATTCTTTATTAAATACTCGTTTGTTTCGATATTTTTTAAACGCCGCACTGACTAGTTTGAATTCACTCCGAACAGAACCAATATACAATTAGTTATCTATTCAACCGTAACTGTGCTCGCGGGTAAGACGCGGTAACTGGCGGACACGACGAGGATATATAAGGTGTTCTAAAATAAAGTTTATAAACACAAATCAAATTGATAGAAAAAAATCTGCTAACTCGCATTGTATAGGTGTACTCATAACACTATAGTGGATTTTATACTCGAATAGCCGATCGCTACCACGTCCTTGCGATGTCTATTAAACCAGCAATATAACCCACTCGCTGGTGGGTATAATTTTGTCCCGAATACCGTCGCCGGTCGCGGTGGGAAATGCATTCCGCGGCAGCTCTGAAGCGGAGGAAAAAACACTAAACGTTCATATTATTATTGCGGCAAAAGACTTAACGGACCGCGTATATTTTGCACAATAATAATTATTGTGGTCATCAATCGGGCAAACCGGACGAATCGGTTTCGGAGAATTCACTCGAAAAAAAACGTCTCGATCGGTGGCATTGCAGCGTACGCGATATAATGCCATTGCCCCACTGCTATACATTATTATATAACGACTACGTTGCCCATCACAATAAATCGAAATCGGTTAACAAGATAATAATATACTCTCTCGGTGTGCCGCACCGCTGTTTTACTATAAACACTTCTCGTTTTCGTTTTTACGCGACTCGGCCGCGATCGATCATCCCGACGACGAGGACGCACGCCGTGCATCGAACAAATTATTATCATCACGTTTTTTTTTTTTTTGTTTCTGATGGTAATAAAATAATAATAATATGTACTTTCGACTGTGTGCTGCAGCGCTAATGAATCGTCAAGACACTCGACCGGCGTGTTCGGGACATTCCTTTTAAAAACAAACGTATTATCATAAATTTGTGAAAAAAGGAATTCATTTATCGGTCACCGTAATTTGTAGAGTCCAAATGAATGCATCCGCCATCACCGTTCACTGCTGACATTCCTTCAAAAAATTACTGCATTCCGGCGAATATAATAATAATAATACTTCTGAGCACAAAGAAATAACTCCAAACAATTTATTGCGTAAATACATTTTTAAATAACTATACATAATATATTATTTCAGCTTAATAATTATTATAATAATGACATTTTTAATGTTGTTTATTAATTTTTTAACGGAAGATTTCAACATAATATTATTGTTCGTTATTTCCTGTTTAGCAATATCGTTTTGTATAATATTATAATATTGTATTATTAGTCATTACCTATTATCTTACAACACAATAATGACAATAGCCATGCTGTATACGCCTATCCTCCTCGTCCCTCGATTTCGTCTTGTTAAAAAAAAAAGGTGACCTACCAGCAAAAGGCGCCTTCTGCCTTGGTAACCACTCGGACAATATAATATATGTAAAGTATACCTATTCGAAAATATTCAACTCGAGGAAAACCAATATTTTCAAGAGAAAAAAATCCAAAATCCAAATTCAGTTTTTGAAACAAACCAAAATCCAATCATCCCCCTCGGAATATACTTAAAACTTCTATAAATCTCTTGTACTTGCAAATCGCTCAAATAAAATAATCAACCGATACCGTTCCGAAATTATCTTAACTCGACTGTCGTCATAGTAAACATAAATCCAGCCTATGACTTTAATCTTTATCTCTAACCCTTTGGAATCCTGAAAAAAAAAATGATTATGAATCGTTACGACGAATTGCTCCCTTTTCGTGATATTCGTGTTAATTTTGTACGCATATCAAATAATTTGATCATTGTTATATTATAATTAACGGGTTTTTAATAAAACGAAAAAAAAAAAAATAGGTACAATAAATAATATTAATTGTATACTCATATCTCGAAATAATGGACGAATAATTTACATGATATATGTCATTCGGTGCCGTGTTATGACTAGGTATAATATTATAATGAGGGCGATGCCATTAATGCGCATCGACGCGAATGTATCATGAAAAGGCTAGAAATATGTGCGAATTTCTTGGAGGTATACAATGCTTTCTTATTACGAGAACTACATTTAACCGAATAGTTTGCGCTTACGTTAAAAATAATATATCCATCAAAACTTCTTACGGTTGTCTGTTGAACAACAGAAGTTAATTAACTGCACGCACAGTGCAGTACTACGCGTCGACTCGACCGTACAATATACATCTTATTTTATAATTTGAATCTAGATAATATCATGTGCATCTATTCCGTGTACTATTATACGCGTAGGTAGTCCGTACTCCTCTCACGTCTATAATTCTATTCTGTGCAAAATAATAATTATAATTCGTGTTTTATACTGCAAATATATGAGGAATTTCGTATTTCTCCGATATTCAAGGGAACGGCCGCGGCAGGAATAATGACGATAACAATATTATATTAATACGTTTAGTTAAGTCTACGAGAAATGTCGAGAAAACAAAATTATATCTCAATTCGAGCCGTGAAAATTTTTTAAAAATATGTTTAGCCGCGTAATGTTTATAGTAATTGTTTTAAGCTCTATTTTGTTATTCTTCGTGACGCCCGTATACCAGGTATACCCGTATACATTTATATAATAACACTCGAACCGAGTTAATTATAATTATACAATTATTTTCAAAATATACTTATTTCAGGAGTACACAAGTCTTTTTTCATACCTTGAGTACAATGTGTGTATTTTAAAGTTAATAATCTCTAAATTCTATTAGGGTTTCATGATGATATTATGATAATATAACGGTAAAATAAGAAATTTAAAAAATCGTTATTCTTCGTTTGATTATCTAATTTTGTTCAAATATTAACTTAATATGTATATAAAAAAGAATCATGGTTATGTATCTTTAATATTTTTAAATATCTGTATTAACAACTTATGGAAAACCTTGTTTTCAATTTTCGAACTTTTTGACTAATCGACATTTTTTTTCGATTATTATAGAAAAAAAAAACCAAAAAGATCAAAAATGTATATAAATAGCTTAAAAAGCGTCAACAAATTTAGAGCATTATTGGAAATGCAAATGTAAATATTTTTGAATAATTTATACCTAAATATAATTTATACCTACAGTTTTTTTTTTGAATTACTACAAAATAAGAAAATAGATTTTGTAAACTATACTTGAAAAACTATATTTAATAGTTATGAGTAAAAACTAAAAACTACTGGTCTTCTCCATTATTTTTTTTATTTTTCCTCCCAAAAGTTCGAACTAGGTTAACACCAGAAAAGCATTTTTCTATCATAAACCAAGTACAAAAATTGTTTTTACTAAAAATAAAAAAATTGGCAAGTAAGTATCGCTTTGCTGTAATGTAGGTGTTGAGTGGATGTGTGAAATTTAAATTCAATGATGTAAAATCATTGAATACGAAAAATGAATCTAAGTGAAGACTTTATTGCTAAGTAAATTGTATGTTATTATATAATTTATTTTACTTTTAGTAGGTAATACAGTAGGTTGAATTGATTTTTCCTAAAAAACATTGTAATTTACTGTTGTTATAAAAAATTCTAATATACATCCAATGTTTCAAATACCCATGGATAATATTTTTAAATTGTAATAAAATAATTAAAATTGTTTTGCTTCGTTCAAATATCTAATTTTGTTCAAATTTTTAGATTTATTTGTTACAGTATAAAACATTTATGAGAAACATTGTTTTTAATTTATTATTCTTAGATATAAAAATTGTACATTTCATTAATTTTTAACCTTCTAACTATTTGCAAATTTTCGTAATTTGATCAATTTTGTCAAAATTTGAACTTAACACACTTATAAAAAAAATCATTCATATGCGTCTTTAATATTTTTAAGCTGTGATTATAATTCTTTATAATTCATTAATAAACTGTTGTAACTATACGATAAAAAACGATTCTGAGCGAATATGGTCTAACTTTTTGATAACTTATGTTCTCAAATAGTTATTTATAATAATATTACAAATTTAACAAATGTTCGTATTTTTTATATTTTTTTTGTAACTACCGAATATTTTGAAAAGTACTGATAATTGGTCGCTATGTACCCCTCTTCTCCATAGTACAAACTAGATTTAATTTGCTACCAGAAACTACCCTCGGAGTTGAAAATCAAAGCATTTTTTCTTCTATAAAAAGCGTCTTCAGACACAAATAGAAAATAACACACATCATTAAAAAATCAATACGTTCATCGCGCCGCTCAGAATCTAAAATACGACATCTTTTATTTGTTATTCTAGTTCTCTAAAAATTCTTCGACTGCCTTTTGATAATCGACATTATTTTTTTTTAGAGCACAGCACTATAGCGAGTGTACAGCTGATATAATAATAACAGTCGTACGTATATATAAGACATTCCTTCCACCGCAAACCGTTCTCTTTAATTTTTGAAAACGAGAAACTTACTGCGGTGCTTTAATTTTGCATCTCATGTGCGACTGTCATAGATCGCCCACCCGCGCGTCGACACCGCGTTTTCCTATTGGTCGGTCCAGTGGGTTTTACCCAAAAAGGTAATCTAATTAATGCGTCAGGTTTGCAGACGATAAGAATTAAAATCAGACTTGTTTCCCAACGCCACTTGTCAACGGCGATACTCCGCGACCGTCCCTTATCCGTGTCAGTCGCTTAGGAACACTGCAGGAATTAGCAGTACTAGTTTAATTTCGTTTCATGGTTAGAAAGTCTCTGATCATTTTGACCTTAACAGTTTGGTACGATTTTAAACTCATAAAATACTATAATATTATGCTTCCGAATGACCCACACGCGTTTCGTAAAATCTTTGACTTCGGGCACGTTTCGCTATTTAAATTGTCTAAAATTCTAAGAATAAAGATATTAATCGATCCACGAGCTTAAATTAAGTTATTAATATATTAAAAACAAACTACTATTATATGTACATAAATTAAATATTACCTTTATTTGTTCGTTTAGATATTATTATCTGATAACACGAATACAATAATAATTAAATATAATATGTTTCGTAGTCAATTGACATTCTTGTTGTACACCTACAAAGGTTGCTTTAAAAAAATCCTTATTAGTCCTTATTTGTACTAGTTAACAAAAAAAACATTTATACCAAGCTAAAAATAGTTAGTAAAACAAAATAATAAAAAAACGTTTTTAAGAAATATTAATGACGATAATATGAGTACTTATACTATATATTATATATAATTATAATTATTATATTATGTTGTTAAGTATTTATAACTTCGAAAAATGTATTTAATCTACTAACTTCTTGAGCAATATTATTATATTATATTATATACGTTTATTATTTTATTTTTTGCCAGTATCTCTATTTCGTAGCTTAATATTAAAACGTGTGAAGTACGCCATACGTTTAAAAACGACTAGAATTAAAATAAATGTAATATTAAAAATGTTTGTTCAAAAATATTAGTATGAATTTGTTTATAAGTATTTAAAGTTATGCACTTATGCATTTTAAAATTTTTTTATGCCACTTCTAGAGAATGGTCAATTATCGTTCTTTTTAGACCATCTAAAATGATATTCCCTACTTCAATGAAGTATAATTTATTTTATATGTATATAATTGTATTATCTGATTTGTAAAATTGTTAATATTGGTTTTTTTTTTTAATCAAAGAAAGTCCAATTTTGTGAACCTACTAAATACAATAACCTGTATAAATAATATCAATACCAAAATAAAGAAACAGAATAATTTATCAAAGCCATCACTATAAGAACCCCATATTACGTAAATGTTCTCACCATATACATTATGTATTTACTATCAGTCTTGTAAAAGATACCTTTTAAGACTATTAAAATTCTTCATTTACAGACATCTACTTACATACCATCCACCAGACTCATCGTCATGTTTGACGTTTGACCTTTATGTATTACACTTTACACATACTCGCCGTATTCAACAAGTATTTATTAAATCAAAAGAAATATTTAAACATTCGAACACCAAAATAATAATTGTAAAATATAATTCATCTACCCAATATTCTCTTTTTTAACTTCCTTTCCCTACTATTTTTTTATTCTCCTATACCACCCTCACAACTCCCGACATTCCAGTACCCCACCCAACACCAATCTACCCCTAATAATAATTTAAAGTTTTATTCGAAATTACTATTCGATAATTTATTTTTTGTTGCCATAAAATGATTGTACATATTTTAAATTATATTATGTTAAATCCGTCTTTAACCATTATTTTATTTCATAAAATATCCCTATTATATTAGGATAAATAAAAAATAACCGCTAAAAAATGAAACGTATAATTAATAATTTTGTTGAGTAATATTGTAATGTAAATATTTAAAAACTGTATTATAAATGTATAATATAAGTTATAGCACACTATGTTCGGTTTTCAAATCTCATGAAAAAGTTAAACAACGTGTGCATTTTTAAACATATTTTCTCTATACATTAAAAACAAAACATGTTTAAAATGTAATAGACTTGAAACGCGTATGCAATTCTATCAATATTAATTTGATTTGATTTGATTTTAAGGTTTTACTGGGTGGTGGCAGAAGACATTGGTTACCAAAAGTAGCGCAAGATCCAGAACAACCTACCGACGAGGGTAGACGATTGGATGGCCGGAATTTGATAGACGATTGGATAAGAGACAAAAAGAAACGAAACATCAAAGCCGAATATGTGTGGAATAATAGTCAGCTGGACAAAATCGATGCCAAAAATGTTGATTATCTTTTAGGTAAGTCTAATATGGATTAGAACGACGGTTGAAACATTACTAAAAAAATGTCATTAAATCAATAAAAATAAATTGTATAAGCGAAATAAATAAATATTGTCAATTTCATTGACGAAATTAGGATTTTAGCACTGTGGGTCGGAACCCAAGCCATTCGTGTGTCATCACACTTCAACTATGTATTATGAAGACGATCGCAAAATTATGTAATTTATTTTATATTTTTATGCAATACTTATTACTATCTCCTAATACGAATATAATACCCGCGACGAATCGAAACTGCAGAAGGAATATTACATTTTATTCCATTTTTCTTTTTTTTGTAATTTATCGTACGCTGTTTTTTCCTTAGAATAAATTAATTGTGTCATTTTATTTTATAGTTAACTGATTCGATAGTAGCAATTAATACGCCATTTGTATAATAGTTACAGTTTTAAACTATTATTACTTTTTACTCACTGCTGGATGGTGTTATCCGGTGTAAAACATTACAAAATATATAATGGATTTCCGATTATCAAGGAGGCCTCGATAAAGCGAGATGAAGAGTAATAAAAAAAAAAAAAATCGATTTTACACAACTTTCAAAGTATTTGAATTTGAGTTATTTTTTTATTCACACAGTTCTACTAGGAACTCGGAATTTAACGCGTACCACTCCACTCCGCTCATTTATAATTATTAGAATACTTATAACTCATAAAACACTCGTTCAAAATTTGATTTTTTATGTATGGAAATAATCGGAAAAATAACAAAACTCCAATAATAGTTGGGAAAAATAACAAATAAAAAACAGCGGTACAACAAACGTAAAATATACGCAACACATGTTTTTGACGGTTAGATATTTTGGATGTTTTCAAACTATTTATAGAAAGTAGCTACACACAATTTTATGATTTGTTAGTGACAATTTTAATTCGAGATAAAACGTACTGAAAATGTGAAATACAATATTTGAAGATGTAGTACAACATTACTTATAATAATAATTTAAAACTATCGAAAATATTTAAGTACAGTTTTTTGTATAGGAATCTGAAGTCAAAATGTTATCGAAATCGGATATTTAAACGAATAATAAAGATTGGATGATTTTAGTTATTTTGTCGCCATTCGATAATTTTAATCATAAAGACTTTAAACTTTTTATAACGATTACAAGACGCCTAACGACGATTATTGTCTTCTATACACAATGCAATTTATCAAAAAATACAGTCTAATTGTATGCTTTTTACATTACAGACTTATTTACGTGCGATTTTATGGCGAAAGATAATTTAATTTTCAAATAAGATAATATTAATAATGATATAACGTAAACTATACTTAGAAATAGATCCATATCTTTTACTCGGAATCGTTTTATATATATAATAATATATGTATCGTTGAATTAAAATTGTACACATTCCTTGCAGAATTTCGCTTAATAATAGAGTAGGTACTCTCCCGAATTCTACATAACAGCACATCGAGTTCTGCGTATTTTAATTTCATCTTGTTTGCATATCGATAAACACCCGCAATACCTATGAAATCATAATAAAGAGTCACGGGATTATTACTCGGCACTATAATTATTTTTAACGATCTTGATTTAAATGTACCGGTGAAAAAAAATATATTTATTATATTTATATATACTTCTACGAATCCCGCGAACTAGAAATATTTTTAATCCTGACTGGTGGAAGTATCCAACTCGGCGGAAGTGTCCAACTCGCTGAGTCATACCATTAACGAATTTGACCTTAAATGCTCTATACTAACGACTTGCATTACTTCTGCTCTCGTTCAAAAATAAGAACTACAATGACAATATTTTTTTTCTTGACAATATACGTGTGTATTAATTGTGTCCCGAGTGCAAAAGTCAAAAATAAATTGATAAAAATATGGGACAAAATAAAAAGATTGAAGATGTTGGATAATTTATCCATGGTTTGCCCTCGCCGACACAGGATCATAGACAACTATAATAGTAGTTTATTATTATTGTAATATCGTGATATTCAATTTGTAAACATTGACATAAAATTTAAAAAAAGATTCTGAATCGGTTAGAGGTACTTTAAAAGTTAAAACCACACTTTCCAATGTTTATTGACGGTTGTTGTAAGTTTTTGTTTATGGAAACTATTGAGAAAACCCAAAAAGATTCGATTTCCGAATGTCGTAACGTGAAACTTTTTGAGCATTAACACCCGAAAAATAATAATAAACATTGTTGTACAGCAAATACATTATCGGCTAACCCAAAAATTCAATCGGTTTCTTCTACCCTAATAAAATATATATGTATATAGGACTTCTCAATACCAGACGGTACTTTTAATACATTTTTTAGTGATAAATAAATTAAATTGCGGCCAAAGTCACACGTAAGTCACTGTAACAGAGTTTTGAGAAGAAGTCGTCTTAACCTTTACTTAATTCTATACGTCATAGTGATGTTTATAATTATGTATCAGAAATCCGGACTAGCTATAATATCAAATGATATAAACATTCAATTAAGAACTAATGAGGTATGTAGTATTTGTACCGTAGAAGCCCTAGCGATACTCACAGCGATTCAAAGCATTCACTATACTAACGATAAGAAATATCTATTAATGACAGATTCTCTGAGTAATTTAATCAGCATTTACAATTTAAATACGTCTCAACCAGTTATCTGCCATATAATTAATGAACTATATGAGCGCAAAAATAGTATATCACTCGCATGGATCCCGGGACACGTCGGCATAAGAGGTAACGAAGAAGCTGATCTAAAAGCAAAAGAAACAACTGGTACTTCCGCTTTTGAAGTATGTCCCTTCATATCTGACAGAGACTTGATAAACTCAACTAGATTTAAGTACATGGATGAATGGCAAAACCTCTGGTCAAAATGTGATAACAATAAGCTAAGAGAAATAAAACACTCTATACTACCATGGCCCAAACCATTTGTAATGTCTAGAAGGGACGAGGTAATTCTTGCCCGCTTATGAATAGGTCACACTCGCATGACTCACGGATATCTCATGGCCAAAGAAGACCCTCCATCGTGCCCGACGTGCGGAACAATCATCACAGTCAAGCATATACTTACAGAATGTCGAAAGTTCATTGAAAGGCGCATTGAATCAAAATTGCCAGAGACATTATACGAGATGCTAGCACCCACTCCCGAGACGACCATAAGACTACTCAATTTCATCAACACAACAGAACTTCGTCAACTGATGTAAATATTAGTACTTTAGTTAAAATAAATTGTAAATATAGGTAATAAGTAGAAATTAAGCTAGTATGTAAGCAATTAATATAAACCAAAAATGTAACGCTGGCTAATAACCACCGTAGTTGATGCCATAAAACAATTAAAAAAAAAAAAAATTATGTATGCTAGTTAATGAAATAATATCATTTAAAAACGTTTGTAATATTATTAAAAGATTCTGCATATCAAAACAGCTAAAAGTAAAAACAAATTTAATAGTCTTTAAAATCTTTCTAGTCTAAAAATCATATCATAAATAAATTTAAGATAAAATATAAAATGAAAAAAAAAATTTGAAATTAACAACATGTTTACACAATATGTGTTTAATTATTAATTATATTGGTTGTGTTTTAAATTTTTTTATTAATTATATATTGTTTTACAAATACCTTTTCGTTAGGTATAGTAATTACTACAGCAGAATATCGTAGATTGTTTTAATATGATAAAGTCAATTTAAACTCTGAAAAAATTATTAGTTTGTTTCATTTCAAACATTTACTGCGTGATACGCTATTATAGTTATCATTCTTACGATTAAATTGTATTTTTGAGCGCAACGTGGAAACATAATAATATTATGTACATTTTATTGGACGGTCTGTATAATAATAATGTTTAAAGTGGGTCATTATTTCAAGCATCCGTATGAGTGTACAACGTTATGTATACAAAATACGTACATGGGGTCATGTATATATTATGTATGTTTGGTGTACATAATAATAATCGAGTCCTTATGTGCACTACATAATATGTATATACACACAGAGCGGTTACTGGTAATATATATTATCTGTGCCAATTTAATAATAATTAAATTTTTTTTTCTTCACATTTTCAGTATGATTTTTTTTTCTCTCATATAATATATTATGAAAGAAAACAAATATTATTAAAAAAAAAAAAATTAAAATTAAATAAAAATAAATAATAAAAAAATATTATTTTATCGTACGGCATGTAATATTTCAAATAAGGCTTCCAATAGTAGTTTAGAATCTTTAGATCATTAAAAATATCTAGCAATGATTTCTCGAATATATAATATGTATTTTCTTACCGATACTTGTTTTCTGATATTATGGTAATTGCTCGTGGGTCTTATACAGTTATACTGCAAGTCATATAATACCGATTCACTTAAGACTGCCTATTATATTATTATATTGTAATTTTAATATGACCATATTAAATTTCAAAAATTCTTAGAAAATTAAGAAGTTTCACTATTTGATAATATATCTTTATAAACTATAAATACATTAAAAACGAATATTTTAATGTAAAATAATATTCATCCATAAGCCGTCTACGTAATTAACAATAATAATGAAAATATTATTTTCAATAGATAGGTTATTGAAATATTTGAAATCAATATAAAATTTGTATTCAATTTTCTAGTTACGAGTAGTTAAAAATAAAAATATATAATGTCTATTTTGTATTTAATGATTCTATTGTTGATTTCTTATACGTAGTTGTTATTTTTCCTTCAGAAGTTTATATCTATTATGGATAGTAATTTATCAGCTTAAGGTTTTTTTTAAATTTTTTTTTAGTCGACTTCCATTAAGAAGTTTAATTAAATCATACATTATGTTTTAAAGTTATGACTCCGTAATCTGAATATTGAAGAAATATAAAACTTTTTGGTAATTTAGATAAAAATACATATTGCATTGTTCCCACGGACCATGTGAAATTTAACACCACGAGAGAATCTTAATGGGGTGGTTTTTTTTTTCATTAGTACTTTTGGAAGGGAACTTTTTGGAAACGATTCAAAAACAAACAGGAATTGTGGCAAAACCGGTGTCTCGTGACGATCGTCGGTTGGCCGTTAGCCCAAAATATCGGCTGTTGAAAAATACATAATGTCTTTGATACAAAACCGCTGAGCAAAGTCAAATAAAAGAAAAATCATGTTTATATGTGTGTGTGTCCTAGGTCTGTTTGCGTATTCGCACATGGAGTTCGAGGTGGATCGAGACAAAGGACAAAACGGTGACCCACCCCTGCACGAGATGGCCGTCAAAGCGTTATCTATACTCCAGAAGAACAACAAAGGATTTTTTCTGTTTGTTGAAAGTAAGTATATTTTGAAGATTCATAATAATAATAATATGTCCGAACATAATAAATAGGTATGCTCTCGTCAGCAGTCATATTGATCAGCTTCGCTGAATAAATTAAATCGAACACGATTCCCAAATCTTTACGATCGATAAGAGTCGTAAAAATTCAAATATGGACTATAAAATATATAATCTTTAATTCTAAATAATATACAATATCTTCAACATAATATACATTTTGTATTGTCGTGTATAGTTTGATAATCATTAACATTCAAACTATGGAGCACAATAAATACCAAAGTATATGACATTTAAGGTCTAAATTAAGTAAATACATAAAAGTAATATCCGCATAGTAAACATGTGTTTTTCTTTTACGACATTAATAAAGCTAATTAAAATAAAATATAGCTTTTTTTCCTTTTTTGACAAAACTAACACAATGCGTTTAAAATTAAAGTCTATACGTGTTAATTATTCAGTTTATACCATGTCTAAACTAAACGAAAAATAAATTGCCCTTTCTCTAAATTACATTATAACCTAATTTTGTTGAAACATAAAAATAAAATAAGTGCGCTCACTTCGTTGAAGTGTGCGTATAATGGGACAAAAAGGTAATATATTTACACACATATTACTTGTGAGTGAATCAGCTTATACGATATAAAAAAATATATAATTTATTCTGTCAAATTACTAAATTCTTACTACCCATATTATTATTCTGGCACCCAGTCCCCTTTCAAGGTAAAAGCTCTTAAGGAAAATAACACCAATAACTTATCCAAATTAAAAAAAAACTTCGAGAAGTTGATTATTATAAAGTCTTCCCCCTTGTAACCACGATACAAAAATGAATAGTTTTTCATATCGATATACATACTTATTACTTACCTATATATTATATAAAATAAATAATACAATAAAGTTGGTTTGGAAAAAATCATACATTTACAGAATTGTATGTTTTTGTTACTTTTTTTAAAACACATGTAACTAAAGTCATCTGAAATAAGTGTACAAAAATTCGAAAACTGAAATTAAATTTACTCCAATTTAAATGTTTGAACGACGAAGTACTGTTTGTTACAAATTATAATTTACGATGCACAGTTATTTACATATTTGCTATCAAATATTTAAGTTTACGTATCAACTATTTATTTACTTAATGGTTATAGTATCATTTATACTTGTATACTTGTTTATTTTTATCTCTACAAAAATATCATAAGTTAACGGAATACTTGTTCTCGTAAAATATAGTCATCGTTCAATCATTTGTGTAACTAGTTTGATAAGGGAGTCTTAGACCCCAGTTTAAATTTATCGATACACTTCCTATAAATGTCTACACAACAGGAAAATTATGTCGAAAACTGTCAATGCGGTCCTTTTTGTAAATGTGAAGGATAAAAACGTATTAGGAGCACTAAATGATATAAAATACATTTATCGATTCAAATGTTCAAAATATCATAAGAGAACACAATATTATTAAAAGCGTAAATATTTTAAAAACGTTTCCGGGTCAAAGGAGATTGCACTCAATCATTGTTTACTATAGTATATCCAATGTTAAATTTCAAAAATATTGTGTTTAATAATGTTATTAATTTATTTGTATAAATAAATGATTAGGTTCGGTTATCGTTTTTGGTAAAAATTTGAAATATAAGAATCTCAAGAGCTGTGTCCTGATATTGTTTTAAAACTTTGCCGTAGGAACCCCTGCTAGAGCCCGTATAACTTCAAAATCCTAATTAAGCCGATATTGGCCATACACGGGAAACGTGTACTCAGACCAATAAAAATCAATAACACTTTGAAAACCATAACCATAATTTATTTATTATTCGTTCACGTAGGTAACCACTTACCGCTTGTATCTTTTCTGTTTAATACCATTATGATAATGATTAATTTCCCGGGAAATTTTTCAGGTGGCCGCATAGACCACGCGCATCATTACAACAACCCTTACAGGGCACTGGAGGAAACGCTTGTCCTGGAGTCCACGCTGGAAGCCATCATGTCCAAGGTAGACTTGTCCGATACGCTCATCGTCGTCACGGCGGATCATTCGCACGTCATGACAATGGGAGGGCTGGCGACCCCTCGAGGCAACGACATATTAGGTAAGTGTGCAATTTCGTCCCTACTCAATATACGCGGTCAGCAATTTTAGACGTCTTATTTTTTTTTTTTTTCGTCACGGCCGAAACGCTCTACACCGGTTCGATTGATTGCGCCGTTTTTAACTGTTTGCAGAACTATTTTTGAAACTATTATTTCGACTTTTGAATTACTACTCTTTGATCTGTATTTATTTCTTTGTGTAATGACGGAATCAAACATTTCAAAATGTTTACGATAAAACATATTGTAAAAACTAAAGTACAATATAAACTTTTCTTAAGAAGATTCGTAAATTCCTTCTCAACATTCCAATTTAATCTGATTAAATCAGTATTGTTAGGACGTGTAACTTTGTGTGACAGTGTTAGTAAAAAGTTACAAGCTAAAAATGAAAGTATTTTTTTCTTACCAATAAATAGTATTTACGTGTCAGTGCTTAAGTTCAAAGTAGTTTCTTGTCTTTATACTAAAGACCATTTTACTACCGTACTAAAACCAAATCAACATTTTACAAAGTTCAAATAAATTGTTTAAACTGTATATAAAAAAAATAAAAATTAATTATATATTTGTAATACCCAAAAAAAAGAACTTTACACGACTAAATTGAATTTAAAAGAACAGTTAATACAGTTAAAAACATATCTTTATGGTTTTATTTACAAATATTTAGATAAAATCATGACACTTTTCTAACGACTTTTGTTGTTTTGAAGTAATAACTTCAAATTTGTTTTTAAAGTTTGTATATTACCCAAATTACCAAAATTAAATTATTGCTTTTGCAAACAGTTTGTCATTACTTGTATTCCCAAATTCTACTTTATTTTAAAGAATTGCCTAAAGAATAAACCTAGATAAACACAAATAAATAATAAATTAACCAATTTCCGGAAAATCCTTTAATTGTAATTTTCTGACCATTTTCACACATTTAATCTGTAATCATTTCTAATTTATATACGTTTTTGTCGTAAAATGTAATTCCAGTATAAAATACTGTTGTCCACAACTACTCATAAAAGATTATTTTAATCGATGTATTAGAACAACATAATTTATACGACGATTACACTCTATGACACTACACGTATACAATAGATATCAGTCAACGACATACGGGGGCTAAAGTGGTAATTTTTTTTTTATTTCAAAAAATTCTACAATTTATATTTTGTACATTTGGTACGATTATTATAAGTGATTACGCAATTAAGGCCCTTCGCGGGGAAAGAACCAAACAGTGACGACACTTCAGTGTCAGAGAAGGGGTGGGGGAGTGATAATATTATAATAAAATACAACTCAACACGTTTTAACTTGGATGTTTTCCTTTTTTTCAATAAAAATACCGCGTAAAACTGTTTAAGACTTTCCTCCTAGAATACCTAGATGTAGAGATATAGAGCAATAATGATCATACCTTTCGAGTTCTCGGACGACGAAAGACTGCTGATCGCCCGGCGACGGGGAGATAACAAAAAAATAACAATTACCGAATTTACACACTACACGCGTGGTTTAAACACTTCATATCTAATAATTGAAATCAAACAATATATCTTGCAGAGTATTCGTTGACCGACAAAGTCATATATTTTACGATACACTCGACCATGGACGTTTTTAAAATAAGAATATTATCATAACTCACAGTATTGCGGTGATACGATATTATGGTTTTCCAGTTAATACGCACTACAATAGTCATAATATAATAGTATGATACCATTTCGAATATTTTACATCGACTCTAACGAACGAATGTCAAAGCATAATGGTTACCCATAAAACTACATCCGTAAGAGCACATGTATACATCATATTATATATTTATATATATATATATATATATATATATAGTATTTACGGGTGATATAATAGTATATAGGTATATAATATTTAGCGTGTGCGTATATATATATATATATATATATTTGCATTCTACATTTTTATTAAACGATACGAAAGTTGAAAGTTGAATGTTTATTTTTATGTTTACTGGTTTTTCATTTCCTACTTTCTGTCATGTCATAAACGAGTTTATAAATGTATACATTTTACATCTGAGAGGATCTGACGGGGTTAAACAACGTAGGAATTGTACGACAGTTTCATCGTCTTTCATTCTTTCGTGACACAATTGGAAATATGGCTACACAGAGTGTAAAATAAATAAAAATCCTCATATCTCTCGTTTTGTTTTGTTTTGTTTTTTTATTTTGTTTATTATGTTATTATTTTGTTCTTAGATGTATTTTATACACAAGATAGAAATAAAATAAACCGTACAACGGACGTAAGATTCGCAATATTTTAAATTTAAAGCAACGATTTAATACGCTACCAAAGACCCCTTAAACAAACGTCTCAACTCGTCATTAGTACGGGAACAGCTAAAATATTTATATGTTTTTTAAAAATTCGTGAACAATAAGTTCTCGATTGAAACCCATTATCGCGTGATGTTGTAAATTGTTAATAATATAAATTAGCTCTCATTGACTGGTCTAAACTCTTCGTTCATACGTTGAATGACATAAATACTAAAATACCAATATCTATAAAAAGTATTTAAAACTAACTAGAATTTTACGAACACTGTTATTTTTAGACGTGCAAAATCAATTAGTTTTTTCATTGAGAGATTGTACCTAAGGTATTTATGTAAATTAATCAATTTGGCGATAAAAAAAATAATAACCAAAACATTAAATTGCACAATTTATTATGTTGTAAATTAAAAATAATAACCTATTCAATGTGTTAACCTAAGTCGATAAATACTAAAATACAAAATAAAATCTAAAGTCGTACAATACATAAAAATAAATAATTCATATGTAATATCTATTATTAAAAGATTGACAGTTTGAATTTCAAATATATACCATCACACAAATCTATATCTCGAAAATTGCAGTAAAAAAAAATGTATTTTAAACTATAGTGCTAATGTAACATAATATTATGTCGCATTAAATTTAACTGATTTGTTAATATACTTTGATAGGCGATATTAAAAAAAAAACTGTCATAATAAATCATGTATATGGAAGATAAGTCAACATTGTTTGTATCTAATTACATGGTTGAAATCCAATAAAATGATAAAAAAAAAAAGTAAACATAGAAATAATTTGATATTAAATGTAAAAAAGGATTAAAAAACTAGAATACAATTTTTGAAAACAAATAATCCTTAAACGTATATTTTATTTTTATGGAACCATGGGAAAATGTACCATTATTATAAGACTATTGGCATGGAAATAATATGTGTGACTAAACATGTATATATTGTATTTACTAAACAAATACAATTGCAATAATGAACATCCAACACTACACAATTTGTGTTTTATTTATTTTGACGTTTATGTTTAGCGATGACTTGTTTAACGAAAACAACTTAGACTCTAAGGAAAACGCACAATAAATCATAATCCAAAAACAATGACATGTACGATTTATTGTAGGGACGTTATTTTTTACCAAACCATGTCCATTTGCCGCGGCTCTTTAATCGAAACCCTCCGGAAACCACATTCCCACAGTTATATGCATAATTTCGTTATCAACTTTTTCTCGTTCATCTGAAGAGGCCACCGCGTAAATGACACTTCGGGGATTTATTTACCCGGGTTTCGAGCTTTTAATGCAATTTACATGATACGAGTACTGTAATCGTTCAAATTATACATTAAAATGTTCATGTATTAAACATAATTGTTCAGCACTGGGCATGATATTATGCATAATACGAAAGGAATATTTAAATGGTTAATAAACATCATTCATTATTGATTTTAAAAAGTGTTGAATAAAATGTCAAGGAATATTATGTTATACATATCGTACAAAATATCATAAAAATAACAACGGTATTTCCACAACAATTTAATTAAATTGAATATCCAATTAAATTTTTTCATTTACTTATATCAATTAATGTAACCAATCGGGATGTTTAGCACGATTAGCACATTTATTAACGTTAAAGAATACAATTGACGTCTGATTGGAATACAAATTTGTTACCATCCAGCCTATAAAAGGAACACTTTGAACTCTACATGTCTATAATAAAGTAGGTGTAAGTAGGTTAAAGATAAAGACAAAATTATAAGTGGAAACATTAATAGGGTTCAAAATTGTCAACGGAAATTTAAGTGGAGCAATTTATTGTCGATATTCGAGCTATTTTTGTTCACTAGGGTATTCGTGTTTGACGTGGGATTGTTTCAACATTTGGATATAGGTTGCGAAAAACGAGTGATATTGTTTTCAATTAAGTGTTTGAAAATCATTTTTTTTAAATAATAATAATATTGTCGTGATAGACGACTTAAACAAAATCGTTGCATGTTGGAAAACCCTGGGCTCGTAAAATAGTATAAACTAATTAAACCCGTGAACGATTAAAATGTATTATTCAGATGATATCATAAGATTATTGTATATTAAAGCTGTTTTATTTACTAATAATAATGTATACAGAAGATGAGCACTGAGCACAATATGATTTTATGTATTAAATTTGGATTTGGATTTTCGATGTCATAATACACATGTTTACAGGGCATAATACAATATTATGATGTATATTGTACACAGCTGTCAGTTGTACATAGTTTTATATTTACTGTAGTTACAAGAACATAGTTTTCTCAGTTATTGATTTAGTAAATATTGTAACATGTTTCTTCGATGCAATGAAAAAATTATTGTTCTATATGCTGCCTACCCGTTTAACACATTTAAAAAAAATAAACTAATAATTATTGATTTCAACTTTTTGTACTGTATAATAAACGATTTTTTAAATAAAATAATTTGAAGTAAATTGTTTTCATAATATAATACATTTATATTTTATTTAAAATGTAATAACACTGAAGCAGTAAATAGTAAATAACAATACCTACCTATACATAATATTATAATATGACATTTATACTTACTTTAATTTTTACATACTTAATTTTTTTTTTTAATTTCATAAAGGATGATGGTAAAAATATTTATAAATACAAATGCTTAATAGAAAAATGATTTACCGGGTGAATTGAATAAAAATATATTATTTATCGAAACAAAATTTCCAACGATTATACTGTCAGACGCAATGAGCTCCATTTCAAATCGATTTGGCATAAAATACGATAAAAATAATGATGATGATAAATTCCTTCCATTAATTCTTAAATAATTTTCCGAAATCAATTGATTTACTCTGGGAAGATAGTTCACACAATTAAAGTTGTTGCATTTTGACTAGCCCCGGGTGTAAAGTTTTCTAGATTGCCTTGTCGTCAAAACATCGTGTGGTATGGATCATAAATACACTAATAAACATAGACATACAAAATAATGTTCATTTATTAATTGATTTTAAATTTAATTGACAGCCCGTCCGGCCACCGTTCACTGTTTCCAGAAAGATATAATCCTCGACAAACATTTTTAGAAATGTCACACGATATAACCTTGGGAACTGAGACATTGAAAAATAAATGATATAAACTTTTCTCAAACGCCAATGTCAATAATCCCTACGCCATGAGGATTTAATGTGTCGATTATACAGTGTGTAGTGAAACGTTTTTTTAGAAATTCGCCGCGAACGAAAAAATGCGATGGGTAGTCCATTACACCATTCTGTAGATCAGTGATTCCCAATGTGTGGTACAAGATAATATGGTCTTTAGCTGAGTTGTCTTATATTATTTTATTTTGACTTTAGTTACCATTTTCTCGATTTTTTGGAACATTCCATTATTCTCATCATTAACTACTATTGTTTGAAATCGCAATAACCATAATGATGAATACTCAATTTATATTTTACATTCAACGTTTTAAACTTGTTTCGTTTGTTTTTATATATAAATTAATTTGTATTATCGTTATTTTTAAAGTAATTGTTTTTCATAATTATCTACAGCATTTTATATTTTATCAAAGTTATCAAAGTTTATTTCCTTTGATATTTCTGAGTTAATATTAATATTTATTTATATCGCTTGTTAATAATATACGCATTTAATCACGTACTCCAGTGCAGTCGGTTTTTTTCCATTATTTAATGATAGCGATAATCAAACTGTAAGAAAATGTTTAAATACTCCTTAACCAAATAAACATTAATTTATTTATAAATATTCATATTTTATCGTGTGAGTTTTCTGATACAACGTTGCATGTAGAAATACACGGGTATTCGTACAATCAATATTATGATGCTTTAAAAAAATAAAACATGAACTACTAATAATGTTGAACGTTTTGTTTTAAGTTTGTGGCGCATACAAACGATTTAAAATATACGTTGGGGTATTGAAGGATTTCAATGGGTTTTATTTTTTTAGGTTTAAATTAAAATACTAAAGTTAATTTATTTAAATACATATTGATATCGAGTAAAATAAATCAAAGAAAATACGCATGAAACGTTTTAAATAAAATCACTTTAAAACATTTCGCCTTAATTTTTATCGTTTAAAGTATACCTACACAATTTAATATGTGCACACACTGCAAACATAAGACATAATATACGAAATGTGTTAGAACTATTTCAAACATTATTATTCGGAGAACACAGGTGATCGTGATTTATTTTTTATTTCATCCCGTCAAATGGTCGGGCGCTTCCTCACCCCCTCACCCCCTCACCCTCACCGCAATAATTACAAGAATTTTAGTATTTTAATTTCATTCGATCGGCGTATGCGATTTGTGCGTATATTATACGTATATGGTTGGTTACACGCTACTGCAGACGCGCCCCTGTCGTCATGTTAAAATTGAAATTCATCTTTGAACTTAAATGCTCTGTTGATGCGTGCTGACATTAAATATTTAGCTTTTTTAAATATTAATAGTTCCTACGATATATTTGCATTGGCCTTGATTCATTTCACTGTGCGTCTGTGCAAATGTGCAAATGTGTTGACGTAATGACTATCGATCACCGTGATTTTATTCTTTTATGAGAACGTAACGTCATTATATTGATATACAACTGTACGTCGATAATGTATTATAATTGACTCTATATACCTTGTTTAAAACGTGTTTCCAAAGTCCTTAAATTACCATACTAATAATTTAATAGTTACGATTACTTTTCAATTCTTATACAGTTACAATATTATACTTGTCAATCGTTTTTATAACGATTTTAGGAACTCTTTTCTCTTGAATGTGCAGAAAGTCTATTGTCCAAAACTCCAAAATGAGTTCACTCAGATCTTTTCGAGAAATATTCAAACTACGTATGAACAAAAATACTCGTTTCAGAATATATTGATCGTCTTATAAAATTTAGTTTTTCAGAATATCTATAGCTTGTACAATAATAGTAAGTGCAAAAAGTTATTTTTTATAAAATTACCTAAGAAAAATATTCATTTTATATGAAAAAAAATCGATTTATTTTGTTAACTTGTTTCATGATATTATGTAGATTGTAGAGTATTCATTCAACTATTTCAGAAATATCACATCAGTTTATACCAGTCTTAAAGATTACTATTCGGACCTGACATTTCTAAAACAGTGAAATATGAAACACAGTCTAAACATGGAGTCAAGCCAAGTCTTCTAACATATGGCAAATACAAGAATTCCAATAAATATTTTTTAAACAATTAATAACCAATGGTTTGTCACGGACCAAACTTTATACAAAGACCAAAGCAACAACAACGTGAACTTTCTGTTTTTCATAAATATAAGCAATAATTTGTATGTTAGCCCTACCTACCAAATTAACAGTCTAAAAAAAATGCATTAATGTCATATCAAAGATTTAATGGACAACAGCTTACAGATTATCTCTTAAGCTTATTAATATAAAAATATCCATATCATCCCCTCCCCTCCCCACCAAATGGTCCAAGTTATGCCACTGAATTAAACCATTAAAATATATATTGTAAAGTTACTGAAGGATATTTTCTCTAACATGACTGCACTATAATATTGTAAGTACATTTTGAACATAATTTTATAAATGTGTATTTGAAGAGTAATACTGAGTATGTATATTGTACATAATTAAGTACTCAATACTAATATGTATTTCAAAATCCTCTCATAATTTATACGATTATTGGTAATCATTAGAGACATTCATTATAAATTATATTTCTAACATATATTATTATTATTAGTAGTAGTAGTAGTAGTCCTGGTAGTTAGGTGTCATAATAACTTAGTTATAATTGTATCTATTATTCAAAACGTACCTGTTGATACTCGTGGACGTTAGGCAATTTGAGCACCTCTAAGGATTTAACAAATCGAAATACGTCTTTAATACTCACATTTTCCTTGAAATGTCTATTATTAGCGAGTCGTTTTAGCAACTAGTTTTCAAACTATTATTACGCTAAAAATGAATACTCGGAAAAAAACTCGGGCGCGTCAATATCTGCAGATGGAATGTTTCACCCTCATAATAGATCTCGTGTGCTCGCTTTCGAGTGAATCCAATACGTCGAGCATTGTGTTTCGGCGTACCTACTGTTGTGCAGGTGACTGTTCCTTTTTCATCTTCTCCTCTAATTCTGAACCTTTTCGACTTTAATATCCACCCATAGACTCGGTCCTTTTTCTTATTCACCGGTGACGTTTGCGAGGCAACGACCCAATAACGGCAAAAACGATTGCCGCGGCCCACCCACATTTTGTCCATTTGTATTGTCCGTACCCAATAATAAACGAAAATCATTCGATAAAAATAATGTAGATTATTCCGGAGGGCTTTTCGAAATGCACAACAAATACGCTTTGCGAAATTCCGCCGCTGAATTATTATGGTGTGCAATTTTATATCACAAAGATACATACAGACATACACGCAGTGAGTGCTTCAAAGTTACTACCTATATACAATATAACATGTGAACGTGCTTTGTAAGAAATGTTTATGGTTTTTTTCTTTTTTCTGCCCACTTAGAATATACCCGCACGAATATTCTATACTATTCTAGATTACCATTCGAGTACACGAATTTATGTTCAAACCCTAAACGGTCGAAATAATATTTTTGAAATAACGTTTATTATTCCACGTTTTCGAGTGACAAATATAAATTTCTTACTACTACCTATATACACGCTTATTATATCGGTACCAGACGAACATTTAAAATATAAACGTCATCGTTCTCCGACCGATCGTTATACATTTATATATACATCGCAATACCATTGCAGCTAATTCGATTGCAACGGTTTTCGTTACACATATTATCTCTATCGATTATTTTTTTGACCACAGGACGGACACGCCGTAGGTATTCGTTGTGTACAAATAATTGATTACTATTACGTCTTATATGATAATACGTCCAAACGACGAAGAGAGCGTCGGGCGTAAATTGAACAACAAGCAGCTGAACGTTTCGGTTATTATAATTTGAGGATAAAACGATGGGCGCGTATAATCTCGGTTAATTTATAATCGTGGAAAACACTGGCGGCGATGGAGGCGATGGAAATTTCCTAGTGGTATAATAATAATAATAATAATAATATTAGTCGTCTCGGAAGTGGAAGTGGACGACGAGCCGGCTGTCGGTGCGGGTGCGGGTGCGGACGGCGGCGGCGGCGGCGTTGGCGGGGGGGGGGGAGACGGGGCGACGGGGTCGCGGCGTCGGAGAGTTAACATCTCCGGAGGTTAGACGAAAACAAATTGTGTCGGCTGAGGGGCTTTAACCGGCCGCCGTCTGATTCATGATGGCACTTACGGGCTCTGATGCCAGAGCGTCCCCGACCGCACCGCCGCCGCCGCCATTGATGCACGGGAAATATGATAGATAGATGGCACGGGCGGCTGCGAAACGGCATCCGGTACTTAGGGATAAAGATATACGCCCCGAAACAGTAAAACGGAATTGCGGGGTTTTCGGATAAACAATCGTTTTAAACGCCGCCGCCGCATACAATAATAATAATATCATATACGTAGTATGTAATGCGGTTCGAAATAATAATATATACGCGAACGTTGACAGTCCGAGTGCCGAGTTTTTATCACATAACAACAATATTATGTCTATATTATTTTACAATATTATATTGTGTGTTGATAAGTGTGGGTTTTTTTTCATGCGCCGTTCCTCCGGTACAGTGTCTTCAGTGTTGAGACTTATCTAGATAAATTTGGATGGGTATCTAATGGCTATCTATGATAAAAAAATCGTTATCTTTTTAGTAATTTTATAGATAACTAGTGGAAACGGCGGTGTCGCTGGGTGTGTATTATATGTCCGCATATATATATATATTTTAGATATAAAAAAATAATAAATAAATAAGAATGAGATATATAAGATATATTGGTGTTGGTGATGACAGAGAGAAGGTAATTGGACTTAAATAACGCTTGGAGGTGTGGAGTTTTGATGAGGCGCGACGATTTGGACGGTGTGGAGGTAATTTATTTTTGCAATCGAGCGTCTAGCTATTCGTCATTACGAAATACGAAGCATGTTTATCGATACCCAAGCGGGTCGAATACGGTCCCCCGTCGCTTGTCCGGTTCTTTTTCGTATGTACAAATCGGTATGTCGAGGCTGTGTTGTGTGTCTAGCAAGTCAGTCACCTCGAGCAAACGTCGGCATAGCCCGCGGTGTGTACCGATGTGTAAGTCAAAAGTCGATAGGAATTGGTGGTGATGAGAGAAGAGGAAAAGGTATTGGGACTTGTGATAACGCGTTGTGTGTTGATAAGTGTGGGTTTTTTTTCATGCGCCGTTCCTCCGGTACAGTGTCTTCAGTGTTGAGACTTATCTAGATAAATTTGGATGGGTATCTAATGGCTATCTATGATAAAAAAAAATCATTATCTTTTTAGTAATTATCTAGATAATTTAAGTAAACCGAAAACTTTTTCGAGCTCCATTTATGCATGCAAGTCAATATTATGGTCTATGGAGTCCATTTTATAAATGTCATATAGTCATAATGTATAATAAAAACAGGATCAACCAAAATTATCTACGAACGTCATAATATAGAACTATCAAACTTATTACATGAAAAAATTAATTACCACTCTATAGTCATCATTTATGTTACGCTTAAAAAATCTGTATTCCTAATCTTAAGATTTTGATCGTTGATAGAATATATTATATTAATTTCCAATATTAAAATATAAATTTAATTGTTGGTTGAATAAAACTATTTTAAATATTTAAATTTTCATCTTTTTTTTATCTAGATACATTTTGTCTATATTTTATCTTATCTGAGATAATTAAAATACGTGTTATCTTAATCTAGATAATCTTAGAGCAATAATCTTTCATCTATGTCTAGATAATTTTTTACTTATCTGGTCTCAACACTGAGTGTCTTACTGCACACTTTCGGCCGTACTGTGGTCGTCATTGAGAAATTTCTGTAAAGTTTCCGAGCTGGTCGCTACTGAACTCGAATAGTATTTTTTTAATACGAATATAATAATTATGTACCTAATAATAACAAAATATTTATCGTTTCACAAATTTGTTTTATGGTTTAACGATATCTTAAAACCTGCAGTGTTAATGCGTTTTATTTCATGCTCTGGAGCCGATTTTTTCCTGAACATCTTGATTCTTTATACATGCATTTAGAATTTATAATACAAAATACATTTTAGCATACACTGTACTCCACCCATAAACTACTACCAGATTTTTTTGTGTATTTTACTGTCTCAAACATGTTTTGGGGGAAATAGAATTACCAGTAAGTACCTATGTCAGTATAAACCACTAAATAAAAAAAGACCCATTCTCAAATTTGTCTATAACTAACTTTCTCAGAGATTGATGAATACCTTTGCCTGCGCTGTTTGAAGGTGGAAATAAAATATTCGTTAAACAATAAGAATCATCCTATAACTATTTGTGCAATTAAATCAGTGAAATGGATTGTTCTGCGTTATTTTAAATGTTAGGTTTCTTTATACACTTTTTAGAAATTTATAATTTGATTTAGGAAACTAAGATCACATAACTATTGTCCAAGGTTGTTGTTTTTTAATCATCAGACATCTGAAAATTAGTAGTTTTTATATTTATTCTACTCATTTTAAAGATTTTTTGAAAAAAATTAATTCAACCAACCATCTTATTAAGAATAATGATATGAATAAATTATAAAATGTCTTTAGAAGAAGAGGCTTACACACCTTCTTCGCTCAGAATTGTTTTTCGTGTGCTATAATTTATCATTAAATTTAAATAAATACAACCATTTTTGTGACCTACTTAATGACGAAGTACACTCTAAACTTTAGAGTCTAAACCTACTATAGGTCGGTATTCCTCAGTTTTGATTTATTGAACATGAAGATTAACACCATTTTGTTAAGCTTTATTCCTAATACCATAATTATGTCGACAATTATATCTAATTGTCCATAAACAGCTTATAATGTGAGTATTTTCATGGTACATCTTCATTTTAAAAATCCAGAGATATAAGACTTATCTTCGAACAAATCGATAAATAATGATAATTAAATGAAAAATGTTTTCAACTATGAGTTGAAATTTTTGAATTAATTTAGTGTGATTTCGGTAAATATGTAAAAAAAAAACATTTGTTAAACTTCGACTATACCTATAGTCAATAAGGTATTTATCGTGTTAATAATGGGTATTGCAGGATAGAAATTAATTATTTATGGTGCGAATATAACTATATGTATAGTTTAATGTAGTACTATTATTCGACACACGTGATACAGTCTTAACTCGAAATTATAGTTAAATATTGATTGGAATCATACAGTTACGCGTAGCTATATTATGCTGCAATATTCTATGCATTCTTGTTCCCGGAGAACATAATTAAATCATTTAAACTTCAAAGTCTCGATACTTAGTTGATATTATAAACATTCATTATTATGACATCATAGACTTCACGTGGCCAGCTATATAATATCACTACATAATATTATTATTATTATTTATTATCGTCGAGTGAACTTATCCTGACCTAAACTATATTGACATATTATGTATGATCTACGTTTATAATGAAGATAGTTTTGGATAACACATACCTACAAGTCGATAATATGGGCGGCACTGGTTTGAGCACAAATTCCAAAAAGACAACTTGTTTGGGCACAAAACTACTAGTCGTTCGAGAACAGTTGAGCCTTAAACGATGTACATGGTTTGAGCACAGTTACCTTTTAGACTTTGATTACCTTTCATATTAATACTATACATAAATTTTCCTTCTCCATTAACTGACTTAGGACCGTCTATGAATGCATTTATAGGTGTGGTTAAAAATGCATTGTTGATTTTAATTTTAATATGAAAAATATGAAAATTTGGTCGTAAGAATTACTTATCTATTATTTTCCGTAATAACAGTTTCACAAATCGTATGTACGCACACTAAGTGAATAATAGTTCTCAAGATGTACGCTGTTTGTAGGGAATTTAATAATATTTCCGTACTCTTTATCGATTATGATTATCTGCAGTGTCCATCTGTCTACAGAGATAAGATGGGCGTAACACGATTGCGGACTTTTTACCTTTTTATATTTGAGAAAAAACAACACGATTGCGCACCTTAAATATTTTTTTTTTGAGCAAACACAAAGATTGTGAGCAAACAAGTCGCAGCCGATAATATACGAATACGAGTATACGAGCTACGTTGATACGTAGAATTATTATGTTCGTACACCTTACACGATTTATTTACATTTATTTAAAGTCGACAACATGTTTATTGTTGTTTAATCGAAGTTACGCTGAAGCAGGTGTATGGATGATAACCGTATATATATTTCGTTTACGATGATAAAAGGGAATTTGTATACCCCGAACGTGAAAAAAGTGGTATTTCGTGTGTATGTACTTATTACCTAGGCCTAGCTGCCCAAGTTATACGACCAATTTATTTTATTAACATAAAATATTTGTAATATAATATGTCTCTTGACATTTTAATATCCAAGAATTTTTTAAATAAATATAAATATGTAATAATATTTTCCAAAGAAAAAATACAAGTTTGATTATAAATAAATATTAATATATTAACAATAAACATGGATATGAAATACGAATTAGTACACACTTTTAAAACTAATATTCAGTCGTCAAAAAGTTTATTTTTTTTTTTAACTATTTAGATTCTTAGTGGAGCAATAAATGTATTAATTTTACAATGATGTGAAATTTTTTAAATATTTTGACTCTTTTTGAGCTTTTTAAATGTTTATTTTTTTAAATTATTGTTGTTGATTTTTATAAGTATTTAAAGTTCAAATTTTGACAAAGTTCACCAAAATCACGAACATTGGCAAATTATTTTGTAGTTAAAAAATTATAAAACGTTCAATTGTTATGGCTAAAGATAGAAATTCAAAACAAGGTTTCTCAAAAGTAGTTCATTCTACAATTAAAAAAATACAAAACACAGTTTTTTTTAGATATTTCAAGTTTAAATTTGGACAAAATTAGATATATAATGAAGAATAACAATTTTAATTATTTTTTTGTAATTTAAAAACATTATTCGGGGCTAAATACTAAAACATTTTAAAGTAGATATATAATTATTATTATAACTTTATACACACAACTACATTTTTAAATGCAGTTTTTTCGGAAGTAAATTACTTTAATAGCAATAACATCATAAAATATACTTCGCAATTAGGCTGACAGACCATCTCCGCTCAGAATCGTTTTTCACATGCATTGACTTTATAATATCACTTTTACTGTATTTTGAACCATGTTTTCATATCTATTTAATTTCGAAAATAATATATTTTATCGAAAATGTTCGTTAAAACAGTGATCATTAATCAGTTATTAAATTAATATATATATATATTATATTCAAAAGAGAAACAGTTATTATAGGTCCCGTAATGAGCGGGGAATTAAAAATTATGTAAATGCTTAATATACCAATTTAGGTGTCTTTATGTTAATAATATAAATATATAAATTGAAACGGCTACAATTCATAATATTCCTATCAATAACTAATAAGTACTGATTAAGTAGGTATTATGAATATAATGATTTATGGGCACGTGGCTAATAATAAAATGTAATTCATACTGAAGACTCGCGTTTCTTCTATATTATTATTATTTATTAGTAATTAATATTATGATAAACTAGTTTTCATCTATAAAAAATTATTTTCGTATTCTTCGTAAATATATCCTAATTTTTTTCTTATTATATTTGCTATATTCTATGGACTTATAATTACAAACGGTAGGTAATAAGCAAAATATTTTTTTGGACATGATATAAAAATGCAAAATTAATTTAATTGGGAATATTAAGATAACTGCAAATTGATTTTAAGTTCACGTAGAGACAAATGAGGAGATAGTTAAAGTTTAAAATTTTAAACATCAAACTATAAAGTCAAGAGGACACTATACCGTAGATGCCCGATTGTGGCCCGAATTCGGGAATTTCATTGGTTCACAAAATAACATATCATTGATGTATAAATAAAAAAATTGGTGAAATAAAAAAAAATTCATACAAATACAATGTTATTCAATTTGTTTACACGTCATTACACAAGTATTAACCTTTAAATAGCAGTCAGTCGTAGACAATTATTATTATTAATACAGTTATTCATAATAGTATAATTTTCGAAAGTTACAAAGTGCATTCTTTTTGGTACAAAATAATAATATAATATAAGCTTTAACGGTTCACGTGTTTGACATTGTTTTAAAATTTGTACAAATTGAATTAATATACTTGGAAGTGGAGTTTAAAATAATGAATTAAATTTCACGTGAAAACTTTATATCGTTAAAATATTTGCGCCGAATTTTGTTAGCTCGTGTGAATGCGCCGTGTAATATTTATATATCAAAATACGTAAAGCACAATCGGGTTATTTATTTAGTTTTAATAACCACCAGAAACCGTGATTTCTACCTCCTTGCACCGAGATTTAAAAAAAAAAGGTTACTTTGGACCGTAATCGTGTGACACCCACACCCGACACACTACACCCGCATATTATGTATTGTCTCCGTCTTACAAACGCTTAATTATAGTAAATTGTGGGTTCTGAATAATCAATATTCGACTCTGTTGTGTTAAATAATATTAAAGTGAATTTAACACGTCCATTGCTCGATGCGAGTTACTCAACGACGAAGTACAATACTCGACACCTACTGTACAGCAAAGCGTTTACGTATTACTCTCCCGCTTAGTTACACTTGCGCATGCTGTTCCGGATTTACAACAGGTGCCACCCTAGGCCCTTTTAAATATGCCGCCCCTACCCCACTATACCCCACCCAAATTGTAGTATTTATTACTAATAAATTTAATATCAATTTACGCAGTTACATAAATGCATAAAATATTTATATGATTTTTTTTTCATTTCTCACAAAATTTGCCGCCCAAGGCCCGGGCCTCACGGGCCTATGCGTAAATCCGGCCCTGTGCGCATGATCAATAATCAAATAAATACATTAATATATTATAATATACTTTGTTTTGATCGCATCGTTACACGTATTTAGAAATATCGTCACTGTAAAACTATATAATATAATCTTTATATGTATAATTCTACTGTAAGTGTGTATGTCACTGTACTCCTCCTAAACCGCTGGACCGATTTGAATGAATTTGTTTGTATGCGTTTGGGTGACGCCCCGGATGGTTTAGATTCACAAGGTGGTGAGGTGAGGTGCTCACACGGTGACTTCGAGATTTACGATGGAAATATTTGCTTATAAAATGGTTGCTATGGTATGTATAACCACTGTTTATTTATAAGGTTGTCAATGGTCACATATTTTATAACTATTGTATAATATTAGTACTAGGAATATGGCATAATATACACGTTTTCGCAAATAAATATTTATAGAAAAAAACGAATCTCCGGCGTAAGCCACCGTCGTCATGTCATGTGCCCAATATCCTGATTTCACTTACTATTGAGCTCCTCGCGCGGGGTCCTCGATCCACCGCAGTCGGATTGTCTACGTGCGATAACATACTGCTCGCATGTTTTTCGCGATCTAATGCAGTTTATTGCCAATGGTGGTTTAGATGCATATCATAATAGTATATCACTCGAGGTGAATCTATTAACTATTAATATTTGGCTCGGGCCACGCCGGTTGGGACTAAATTCAATATTGTTGTAACGATATTATACTTAGCCTATAATATTTTAACCGTTTTATTATAAACTAAAACATATTATTCATACTTAGAGTTGGCATTATTATTTTTTTTTTTAATGGGCAACGAAGTGCACGGGATCATCTAATATGGTATACATTGTCGTTTTATATAATACTACTGTATTTGATTTGTCAGTGTAATCGAATAAGTTACGATAAATTATTTAAGTATGTAGGTTGTAATTTTTTATTAATAATATCAACTTCACACCGTTTCCCTATTTACTTACGCCATAAATTCAGTATTGGTATAGATACTAAATTAACTCATATTCAATTAACTCCGTAAATAAATAAATGAATAAATATACTTTGAAACTTATAATTAGCGTATTTGTTAGACATATTTTAAAATTGAAAGACATAATATTTAATGGCACAAAAACACTATTGTAGCATTCAACATATTTCGTTTAATCCGTCTTCGTTAAAGTTTTTATTTTATTTAGGTCAACACGAATTGTCGCCGTCGCGCAATGTCTCTTAATAATAATCCAAGTTATGTCTAAATAAAATGAATTTAAAAAACATTAACACACAACTTAAAATAAAAATTCCTAAGACATTTTTATAAGACTAGTTAAAAGAAAATTTCGTTTCAATACGACGATATAACGAAACAGAATATTATTTGTTATAACACTGCAAATAACATAATATTATTTGCATCAAATCAGATTTGCCTTTATTTCAATGCATTTTTTATTGAAAAGTTAAATTAATCAAAATATGTGGATTTATTATGGTCACATATTATATTTTTAGTTATCCATATTTTCGACATTTTAAACATATTGCAATTACATACATAAAAACATTAAAATTATAATATGATCGGTTGTGTATAAGACGATATAATACTAAATAAACTAACGTTTTTAATCGTCGGATTTGTTTACATAAAATACAGTAAAGAATAATATAAAGTTTGTAGTTTGTTTAAGGAGAGCATAATAATTGAGAATAGTTATATAATTAATTTGAAAATATTTAATATTTAAATTATATTAGAACCATTTTTTAGATATTTACCTATGGTTAATATTACAATATTATAACAAAATAATTTCTTATATTTGCAATAAATATATTAATAAAACTACTGTCAATTTAATTCTAAGTAACTCTAAAAAAATGTGATTACTAGGAAAACTGATTTAATGTTAACTTTATAAAAATCACAAAGTTCACAAATTAATTTGTAGAGCAAATGTTCTTTATACTCTTGAGACTTGAGTTATAAAAAAAATAATGTCTACATTATTTTCTTTTATACATTCGTTATTAAAAAAAAAATACAATTATTATTTTGATACAGCATCTTTATGGCTATTTTAATTTTAATTATGAAAAATAATTTATCTTTTTGTGTCATTGTTCTGATGACAGAACTTTAATTTATTCATATATTAAACAAGGCGTTTATTAAAACAGCATTAAGTTTCATATTATACTTTTCTAATTAATAATAATTATTGTGGAAACTCAGCAACATAATAGAACAATTTTAAGATTCTGAGCTGAGTGATAAGTGTATTGATTTTACAATAATTAATGCTTTTTATTTTTTTAAATATGTATTCAAGTAGTGGAATAATGTTTTGATTTTCAACTTTGAGGGTGGTTTTAAATAGAAAATAATTGGACCATATTGATACATTTGAGAGGTCAAAAATAAATATTCCCAGCTCTAGTACTTTCCAAAAGTGTTGGGAAAAAAATTATGTAAAAACTGGAATTCTTACCCAAAATCAGTTTTTAACAAAACCAATTGATTTTTTGGTATAACTCAAAAACAAATATTCATAAGTATTTGAAATTTTCACTAAATAATTATATATAACATTTTCTATACATGATACAATTTTAAAAATATTTTGACTTTTTTTAAGCTTTAAATAGACATTTTACATTTTATATTCCTTTTTTTTCCTTAAATGTCGAAAAAAAAATTTTGATTGGTCAAAAAGTAAAAAAAATTGAATACAAGTAGGTAACTCATAAGTTTTTCATATACTATTTAAAAAATATCGAAAATACAAAGTCACAATAAATTTGAAAAATATTTTTTAGATTTCCTCTTTCTACGATTTGAAAATTTAATTCAAAATTCCTCTTAAGTTTTCTACCTACATCAAAAAAAAAAAACTGGAAATGCACATTAATTTTTGATGAGGGTTTATAAAGTTTAAATTGTTGTGACATAGGACGTTCGCCCATAAACTAACTACCTATATCTCCTCTAACTATTTTTTTGATATTTTGTCGTAATTCAAAAAGGAATAACCTTGGATAAATTCAATTTCTACCAAATGTTTGTTTTATTATTTACTACAAAGAATAACACTTTCAGGATATTTTTTCTCTGTTTGAGCTATTTATAGACATTTAAAATTTGATAATTTGTTTGGTTTTTATTCAAATTATGACAATAAAATGAAAATTGCTTACAAAGTTCCTCATAAGTTTTTATTTCAGCAATCTAAAAAATATTCAAGATAACCATAAACAAGTATATTTATTTAGTTTAATTATTTAAAAAATACTATTCGCACCTCGTGGAAATTATTATAGTATGTTATTATACTATGTGACTTACTGTATGGCAATAATATCATAAAATATACTTAGTAATGTAAGATGTCAGACCGCCTTTGCTCAGAATCTCTTTTCATATGCAATGATTAATCGTTGAATTCAAATTTAACACATCCATTGCAGTGACCAATTCGATACCCACAGCAAAACAGTACCCACTAGCACACTTTTTTTTTACATTGATTTTCGTTTGATTTTTAACATTCCGAGTAAGCACTGTCTTGGAATCAACTATATTATCATTAGGATTTATGCGCACACAGTGAAATCCGTCAAAAAAACGACTCGGGATGAAATTAAATTCTCTCTCGGATGGCAGAATCATCGTCAGTGTCGTGAAATTAAATACGATTTTATTTTATTTTATTCGAATTGAATAGAATTGAAAACTGTCCTAAATATAACTTCTGATATCTCGCGTTTCCCTCAAATACAATTCTCGTCGTTTTATTCCAATAAAAAAAAATATACGTATATATATATTTTAATCTTTGCACGTCTAGAAACGTGTTACTTAATATTCACCGCGAAACTAAAAAAAATATGTGTATAATTTGTGTAGCACGCAGCTGGTGAGAAAGTCGATGAAATTAAATTTAAGAATGTTATGGTTTTAATATACAATTTAATAAAATAAAAACGTGCCAGGCGGTGTTCGCGTACTTTTTTTATTTACCAAACATCGTACTTGTAGGTATTTTATAACTTATTATAATAATAAACAAAACAAAAATTTATAAAAAAATATATGTGTAGAAAATATAGGAACGGGCGACGAAAACAATTTATCTCATGCGACTCAAGTATTCGAGTTATAACCTAAAACATTCTGATAATATTATGGTACATGTACCAGTGGTCATCACTTTGTTTTTTATTTAAGTGGTGGAGGTAGGCATTTAAGCGTTTCAACTATTGATTTTAACGGCTCGCTGGTATTGTTGGTGAAAAAATACATTTTTTTTTCATACCTGTTAAGTGTTTAAATATTTTTTTTTGTATTTTAAATACCTACTTTAAGTAAAAAGTATTTCGAATTTTCAAGATATTATTATAAGTATTTTCAAACAACATTTTTTTTTTGCATTTGATAGTACTAAAAAAAATATAATATGCAAAATATAAAACACACCATTGATAAGTTTAACATCGAGAGATTCTGTATTTAACTACAAGATCTAAACGGTAAATGTTATGACGCTGATAATAATTTTTAAAAATATTATGGTTTTTTTTTTTTTAATAAAGTGTAAACATAATATAAATAATACAACCAATACAACTCTTAAATTATTTATCAATTACTATAACTAATAAGGTAAAGGTATCGGGTAATAGCCTTTAGCAGTCGCATATTTAATATTGTAATTTAATTTGTTCGGCCTCTATAAAGATACTCGTTTATTGAGTCTTCCACACATTTTTCGCAAAAAAAAAAAAATATGTTACCTATTAATTGTACCCACAAAATATAAAACCGTGTACGGCAATACAATATACACACATGGCAATTGTATTGAGATAAAAATATAAGTAGAAATTTGTATGCGAACGAGCCTGCAGTTCTTTTATTTAGTTATATGCGAAGGTAAAAACTCCTTTCTCACGCACATCGAAAACATAAACGGTGGCACTGATATGCAGATACGTAAACACTAATATGCGTGCAATAAACGAATAGGTAATTATAATATTATTATAACTCGATTTCGATGACTGATTATTTCGCACGACATTTCCACAAAAAGTCTGCGACGTGCAAAAAATGGCTGCTATTACTTATTTCCATATCGTCGTCCCGTATTATTGTAGTAATCTGTAAGGTCCTAAGTAGTCGATCGATGTGAGATAGGATGAGGTTCACGCGCCCAACGTTATCCGTGGTTTGGCAGAAGCACGCTTCAACACTTTAAATTTTCACATAAAATCTTAAGTATTATAAACAGGACGAACGGTAAATTGCATTTTTCTGAAAAATAAAACAAACGAGTTGGAAACCAAATCTGATTGCCGTATTATGCTGATTTTACCAACATTTTTGACATCGAAACTACAGCCCCAAAAACAAAGTTAGGCAATAATAATATTCCTGTCCGTCGATCCATAGCCCGACGGCGAAAATAGATTTTTTTGTGACATAAAATTATGAGTTGAGATAATAATTTATTGTTGTCTGCTGTGAGTATGTTTAGTTTTTTTTTTATTTATTTATTTGGTTTAGAAAAACTATTTGAAAAAATAACTTTAATTGATCATAATATTAATGACCGATATTAATATTTCGAAAATCGACTCTAAAAGAAATGTAATTTTATCTTTTATATTTTACTGGTTTAATACCGGAACATTCAAAGTCCATCAATTTTATCGAGCGTATAGTATCTATGGGAGTGTATAAATTATAATTTTTTGACCTCGTGCCGCATTATATTGTTATACCTAACTATCTATAGTTTAAAATACCTACTAGATAATGTGACATTAGATTTTTCCAAAAAAAATATATATTTGTCTAATGAAAACCACCGTAACCAGTTAAATGGATTCACCCCATTCGGTCGGTCAATCGGCTCACAGAGACGGACCGCAATGTTAGATTTAGAGGAAACTCGGGAGGTGCAATACACCTGGTCCTTTGAGGCTGAGATTGCTTTGGAGGCATCCGGTAGATGTCCTAGATTTTCTAACTTGGTAAGAAAATAAATTATTAACAATATTAGATAATGGTCTTGAAAAAAAAAATATATGAAATTACCCGGTTCCTTTTATTCTAAACTATTGTGGACTCAGTTGCATCACTATACTTGTAATTCGATTTAATGGATTACACGAGCCATTATATAGTACCTAGTTGAAACGTTTTCTTTTATAAAACTATCTTCACTTTAACAAACAGCGAAAAATATATAATTAATTACCTACGCATCATATGTTTAGGTATTTATAAATAACAATTTTATTTTTTATATGGTTCCTCAAATACTATTATAATTGCACTCCGGTCTCCCGAGACCTAACCTAACCTGGCACTGGACCTTTTTATTTATTTGCGATTCTTATCGTTGCACAGGTGTGGACGTGAAGCCGTCGGACGTGGACGGACTGCCGTACAGCACGCTGCTCTACGGCAACGGGCCGGGGCACAGTGCCGAACACCGGTTGGTGCCCATGGTGAACGCCACCGACGCGGAGACGCACAACAGGTTGCACGGGGCCGCGGTGCCTCGGCAGTGGGCCACGCATGGAGGCGAAGACGTGCCGGTGTACGCGGCCGGGCCACGGGGCATCACGCAAGCACTGTTCTCCGGCACGTTCGACCAGTCGTACGTGCCGCACGCAATCGCATACGTGGCGTGCTTGGCCGAGCACGCCGAACGGTGTCGGAGGCAGGACGCCGAAGCCGCCAACCGGAGCAACAGCGACGCCGCGTTCGTCAGCGGTAAAGCGGGCGTCCTCGGAGTCGGACCCTCGCCGCAGGTAACGTTTTTGTTACCATAGTTTTTTTTTTCTTTCAAAGCTCGTTTTAATGACTGGACGGAAACCGAACCGTATGGACCGGTTTCGAGACCCAAAACCAACCCTAAAAAAATTCCACAAACTAATATTAATAAACCAATTGAAAACCAATATTTTTTATCGATTTCAAATTTATCATAATGATTGGATATAACTTTATATCGTAGTTAACACATCGGTGACGGAGAACGAGTTCGTGCTATTATTATTATTTATCATACCATTTGAATAAATGCAAACCATGGAAATACATGAAATATTTAAAATTAATTACAATAATATAAGTCATTAATAGAAAATACAATCTCTAAGTTCAAATAAAGATCATTGCAAAAAACAAAATTATTTTTAACATAACATTCACTAAGAATGAGGTACTTTGGACAATTTTGGACATACTTTCAAGTTTGACTATATATTAAAAATAGTATATTAAAAATAATTTTATTCTGAAATTTAACATTGGTTTATTAAATTTACCATGTTAGGACAGTCTAGATAACTACACTTTACGTGTTCTTTTAATACAATCTGTGGCTTTTAGAGAATTACCGTATATGTCATTAATACGAGAATTAAATAATAAATCAGAAGAAATAAAGAACATCCTAAGATCACGAACTCCAGATGAAAATCGGTGATTATATTACTTCTAATATCAAATATTTAGATACATTTAATTCTAAGCCATTTAGATTACACCAATCTAAAAAAATATTTAAGTCAGCTTGGGTGAGCTTCAATCTTCCTTCGAGGCCACTCTCATAAACAATTTGAAGTCATCAGCTAATAGTAGTGCCTTAAAAGAACGTAATATCTTGACTTTATCGTTAATAAATATATTGGATCTCTCACAAAGTCCTCACAGAATACCAAATGAAAACATTATTTTTTTGTTAAAATATTTCTGATTTTAAAAAAAATTGCTACAATCAAATAAGTAGGTCAAGAACCATAATATTAATGGCTCACCAAATCCAGTTAATATATTCAATTTAGAAATGAATATGCAATAGTCTATAATCTACATTAGTCTACAAGATATAAAAAGCTATTTTTATATCTGTACAGTACATAAAGACGTCTACTTAATCTCCAACCGAAACAATACCAATTAAAAAAGATTAGTATACCTACCAATAAATTTGTATTTGTGGATGTAGAGCTCCTGAACCCTGTTTCTCGTTAACCGACATAAACTAGACTATATCCTTTGACCCTTAAAACAGATTCCAATTACCTTTATTGATTTATTTAGATATTGCCTCAAATGTCAGTCTTTTAAAGTTAAAAATTTTTGGATTATCCGGTTCAGAGGTATAAAACGACACATACTCAAAATATATATTTAATGCAGGATAGGATGGTATTAATCAAGTAGCATAATAGATCCATCAGAAAAAAATACTGTTCTGTTATAATTAATATTAGAGAAGATTAAATACAACATAGTGTCATTGGAGTTGAGAGTCTAATTAAACAGTAGGAAACCATTTTCTGAGAAAGCATCAAAAATCGTATCTACTAGTTTGATCTTCATATTTCGTGCAGTAGCGTGACAATTAAGTGTAGAGCGGAGCTAAAAGGGCGGGACCTCAAATTTTTAAAGCTGGGAGCCGGGTTTAGAGGGACTTCATATGTCTTATGCTCCATACTACGTAATGAGTCTGAAAAGAATGTAATGTATAAATATTATGAATTAATATAATAATATTATATAGAGTCAACAAAATTTAACAATATTATTTGTTTGTGACCTTGGTTTTATACTATCTGACTATTAATAAGAAAGTCCGATTTAAACTTTGTAATTTATATATCTATATTTTGGAAACAGTTTAAACAAAGTTCTATGTTCATTGTATAAGGTAGACATTTCAAGATTAAAATTAAAATTTGATACTAGTTTGTATAACGCTTATTAAATTAAATCGTATCCTATTTGATAAAATTACAGTTAATGAGTTCGAAAAATAACTCATAATAATTACGTTTACAATGATAATATAAGTACGTTTGGGAGTATATATAAAAGCGTAAAATAGTAGAAAAAAAATCTTCGTTGTGGCTAGAGACCAGGACACCGTGTATCTACTACTATTTATACTCTGCGCGGAATAAGTACATGGCTGGACAAAAACAGGTTCGTAGTGCGCCGGTCGGCTCTGATTGGCTGACAAATTATCGGTTGCAGCGAGATACTTCGCTGGCGTCGCCCAGCTATGATAAGGTGGCAGTGGGGGACCAGTCACCGTCTGCGTGACAAGATAAGTTCGTATTCGGCACTGAATATGTATTATAGTACCCGGAAATAATACGCGCGTGAGCAGGGACTTAATTTAATTTCAAAGCGATGTGTCACTGTTACCAAAGATCCAGATCTCAGTAAATATTCTTCGTTACTTACGCCTTATTATTTTATGCTTGTCAAAAAACAGTTTGAAGCCTAGTCAGAAATGCTATCGTTTACTACGATTTTAGTGTGCCAATGTAAATTGTATTTAGCTCTGACATTTGCATCATATTTTGAATGCTAGACAAATAAAATAAATATATCTTATACATAAAATTCTCGTGTCACAATGTTAGTTAAAATACTCCTCCCAAACGGTTTGACCGATTTTTATGAAATTTTATATGCATATTCAGTAGGTCTGAGAATCGGCTACTATCTAAGTTTGTATGTTGTGCGATAAGTGGTTCCAGAGTTATGGCCTCTTAAGTGCACAATATTAATCACACAGTAGTGTGCACTCTGGAAAAACAGCTGGACCGATTTTCATGAAATTTGGTGTGTAAATTAAGAAGGTCTCAGAGAGTAATGTAAACTATTTTTTGTACCCCTAGGTTACGCAGAAATTTGAAAAATTTGAATATCCTATCTTACTGGTGGCGCCATCTATCTGTAAATTATTATACTGGAAAAACTGAAAATGCTTTTTTCGATGGGATTTATGTTTAATTATAAGGTTGCCATTAGTTATATATTTTATTTTATTCAAATATTAAATAACAAATTCAATAAAGTCTTAATCATATAAAAAGTGCCATTTTTTACACTCAACAAACACTTCTCAACAATTTCAACAAACTAAAAAATTGGACGTGTTTTTGGTTCATATAAATTAAAATCGTCAAAGAGATTCGATCAGAGCAATCAGAAATTCAGAACCTCTTCGGCAGTGCGATGATTCTACTGGCTGGAGATTTTCGCCAAACGCTGCCAGTCAGTCCCAGATCAACAGCTAAAAATGAAATAAAAAGTGCACGGGATCGGCTACCTATCATAATGTAATAATATGCTAGTGGTGTCACAAAATGACAACCCTGTAATGTTTTTCACCTACCTAATTCTGTTTTCATTGAATTACGCACCTCGTGAGGTCCGCAATCCACCGCAGGTGGATTTCTTACCTGATATTTACTGCTCACATATTTTCCTCGATCCAATGCAGTGGATGGCCCACCTAGGTGGTTTAGATGCATGTAAATCACTTGAGGTTAATCTTAACTTAATAAATGGCTCGGGCAACGCTGGTCGGGACTGCTAGTAACACTATAATATGATGAAAAATTAGCCTCTGTAATGGAAAATATTTTAAATATTAAATATACTATAGCACTATACCTCGATTATTCAATAAACTCTTGTAACACGGTCTAGTTTTTCTTCCCATTATTTCCATTGGGTGTTAGGTATTCAATATTTTAATGAAGTTCATGATTTCTGCTTGTATTTTTGGTCCATGAATACAATTAAAAGTCAAAACTGATGACAGTGATAACATATCGCGCAGCGCAGTAATGGTGAGTCTCCGCGGATTCGCATATTGTGTTCAAGTACGTATTAGATACTCTGTGCCCGCGGAGCATCTAGCCACATTGAAATAATTTTATAATCATTCAGTCAACGTTAAACCGGTGGGTGTATTTGTTTTATTTTTTTTTATTTTTTTTTGTGTTGAATTGTATTTTCTTTTATTTATATAATATATAAGTGTAAAATGATAATATAACAAACATTAATTACGTTTATTTTACGATAAAATCAAAGATTTTACAGGCATCTGTGTACTTGATGGAATTATATTATTTAATTAATTAAATTACATATTTTAAACAAATTAAGAATTTTTAATGATTTCAAAACATCCATTATAAATAATAATATTAGGTACCTATCGTTGTAAAACGTCATAAATAATATTTTTTTAATTCATATTTTTATCGTGAATATTGCAATCGTACAATCCCACCAGCTGTGGGAGGTCCTAAAATACGAAAAAACGGTGGGAAGAAAACCCGTAGCGCAATAGACGCGTAAGAGAACAATAATTGTCGTTCGAGAATGTGAATAACAAGCGATCGGAGATCAAGAGTACCTCGTATTGAGTTTCGCATTTTATCTAGTGCCGCAGATTTGTTTAAGTGATGTACCGTTATTAGCCTAGGTATACCTTAGAACGCCACGTATAACCATATTTTATAAAATATTGATGGCCAACGATTTCGATATCGTTTTAAAATTATCGGTACATTGAACCCAATTTCGTTGAAAGTCGCTGCGGCTGTGTTGGCTAAGTTTGTGAGGATAAAATATTTTTCCCAATAAACACGATATTTTTTTCTTCAAATTCAATTTGGACTACCTACTATTGAAACGAATCTAGTCATCTAGAAAATCCTACGGTGAGCAAAATTAATGATCAGGATTTAATAAATCCATTTGAAAATAGTTTTCGTTTTTATTTAGTTTACGAAAATATTACGTAAAGTGTAAAAAAAAAAATGTTTAGTGATTACTCGAGTCAATACCTTTTGATACAATATTTGGTATTATTTACGATTTTTAAAAAATTTTAACTGTATTGAGATTTAAAAATTATGACGCTGTACGTCATTAGTATTTCATAGTTAAAATAGGTGTACTTAATAGTTATAAATTATATAACTTATAATATTGTGAACTTTTTTTTACCTACTTTTTTTGTAGGTACCTAAGTGCTAGTGTATATGGTGTAACTGACACATCGTGTCAGCATAATATTGTATTTGGTACTCATTGGTTAGCCGTTAGTGCCTCTGAGTCTGTCGATTTAAGCGAAAAATATAAAAGGAGAAAACCGTTACATTACAATACACGTGCCGCCTGCATATTTTATTGACGTCAATCCAACAAAGTATATTATTATATTGTGTGCATAAGTAGCATTTTAATAGTGCGCTCCTATGCCCAATGGAGTCGTAAAATGTGAGCATCCATCACAGTTATACAAACATAAATTTCGTCTGTATTCTATATATGAAGTGAAGTTTTCTCGAAAAACGCACTCAAGACTTACGACCTATAGCGAACACTAAAAACTTATTTTATCAACGATAAAACAAATCTTCTTGATAAACCGGTATTTCGTTAGGCATAATTTTCGGTGGCATAATTTGGTGAAACCACTATAAACGAGTGCGTCTCGCGGCGTAGTTAGTGTTGGTTCGGCATCGTAACACATTTCGACGAAAACTTGTCAATATTTTAATCCATCGGTCGAAAAATAAATAATTCGCACAGCAGATGTAAGCAAAAATACGTAGTTAATCACCTGAACTAACGCGACAAGACATATTTTGTTTTAAATAAATCAGTCATCTTGTATTTCAATCTATAGTATACTTAATCAACAGATTATTATCAGTGCAAATAAATTATCTTCGATCGGCAAGGAAATAAATACGCCTACCTTTAAGTTTAATATTGTACGTTGAAGTAATATTATACATTGTAGATTATTGCGGTTCATCCCTGTGGCTTGAGGTGTAATGCGTTTTACAGCGAATGTGACTCGACTCTAACGTCCCGACCTGGTGTCGGTTTTTCTCAGTTCGGCTGTCCCGAATTTATGTTAGAAAATAAATAGCGTGACGATTCCGACCAGCTGTAGTTGGCTGTAGCCCAGTAGTTGTCTGTGATAAAATGCTAAAAAAAATTCGTGGTTTTACGCCTTTTTCGCGTAGGTCGGTCACAATAATGGAAAAATGTATAATACAGTCAAAAATATACATATATCTTCACTCAAAACAATTATTTTTCCTGAGCCGTTACTATGCAAACAGGTACAGGTAGTTTATACTTTAAGGAGGTCGTTTTTGGATATTTCTGTAATACTTTTCCAAAAAAAAGTCGTGATTAACACCAAAATTGTACGTGCCGGTCATCGTGCGCGACACATAAAACTAGTAATTGCAAAATATTTTAAATGTATTCAAATGCTAAAAAAATGTATTTAGAAAAAAATGTAATAAATGCATAAGTCGTAGTTGCCTAAATATTGGCACGGGATCTCTATGACAAAGTTCAAAGGCACACTTCACGCATGTATTATTCAACCATATTAAGTGCTCGACTACAGAGGCGTATTTAGGAATTGTTTAAGAGACGGCATTGAATCATATACGTAAAAGTGTGTTGCATCGCCCCCTCCCCCTCACCCCCCTTTGAGGTCTCAATATTTTCCCGATAAAGGTATACTGTATAAATGTATAATGTAAACACGACTTTCTGAGAAAAACGATTCTAAGACTACACTTAAGACAGACTGTCAGCCTTCATTTCTAAGTACATTTTATGATATTATTGATATTAAAGTAATTCATTTTCTATTAAGGGTAGATTGAATTTATTTTTGACGAAAACATTTGATAATGTCATTAAGTGTATAAATATAATAATATTATTCAAAAGTTTTAAGTACCAACGAATAATATTTTTAATTACAACAAAATATCTAACATCGTTTATCTCGTTTAAATATCTAATTTCGTAACAATTTTAACTTAAAATGTCTATAAAAAACAATCATGCGGTGCCCTTAAAAATGTGCCGCTCGACATACTTTTATAACATAAGTAAACAGAAAAAACTTTGACACCCATTTCGAGGCACATAAACAAAGTTTCAGTGCTAGAAAATTTTCGTTTTTCCGAGAAAACCCTGATGGGATCAAATTTTAAAAATATTGTTGCAAAACGTAACGAATTCGTTACAAAACATTGATGTATGTTAGTTGTAGCATTAAGTGCTGATGCCAACTTGACGGACGTATGACGTACGTATCATATTCTATTCTATATATGTACATAATAAATTAAGACGGTTACCATTATTATAATATTGTTCTTATTTGTCCTTTGTATTCGGTTGGGTTAATCAAAATGTCATTTTAGATTCTGAGTGGAATGACGAATGAGTTTATTTCACAATAATGTGTGTTTTTTTCATTTTTGTTTTTTTCATCATCTTTTGGAGTAGAAATACTTCAATTTTCAACTCTGAGGGTGGTTTCTGGTAGCAAATTGGATATAGTTGGTACTTAGGGGTTACACACTATAGTGACTACTCGATGACGGTGTACACTTGAACCCTACCATACAGCAGAATATTTACCTATTTTCTCCTTTTTTTATTTTTATTTTTAAATGTTCGATTTATCGCCCCATATTTTCGAAAACTTTTATAATAGTTATTTCATTTTGAAACGTCGTCTATAATATGTCAATAGTTGCACTTCACTTTTCGTTATTGAACAATGTGCCTAAAATCTTACTTAGACCATCAAAGTTTTCTTCCCGGATCTTCTTTAAACTTAAGAATTATAAAGCCTTATTTCAAGAACGAGCTACAAGTTTATGTTCAACAAGTATTAACGATAGCCATACGGAAACTAATAAATTGAGAAGTTTGATGCAACATTTAAAAACGTTCACTTTGAATAACTTTTCGTGAAAAAAAAATAAATTGACATTTATAAAATCCATCACTATATAGAGTGGCTCAACCTCCATTTTTATTTTAAATCCTGATTTTTAGAATTGTTTTATCGTATACTTACTTATAAACTATATTTTCATATTCGTAGATTTTTTTGTTCCATTTAAGTAATGTCCGGGCCGATACGGTCTATTTTTTATACTATAAGTGATGTAAAAGCATAATCTTTAAAACGTATACCTAAAAACTCTAAAAACTCAAAATTGAAATAAATGCATAATGAAGGACACACAGTAGAATTCAACAGTTTTGGTTTTTCTGTATAGTTTTTTTATAAGTTTATATTAACACCATGAAAAAATCTGAAAACATTCCCTCAGAGTCTTAACACTTTTTCGATGATCTGTTTAGCACTTCATCTCACATTTGTGAATAACATATAATATGTTAGGTAAAAACAGGACTGACATATTTTTTAAAAATAACACCAATCACACTAACATAGCCAACTCACTAACTCAGCAGAATAGACATTGCACGATCCGATTAATGTTTTTGCGAGATATCTAATATTCAAAAAATCACACAATACGATAATTATACCCATCCAAATCGATTGATCCAAATCACTGAAAGTTCTCAAGATAAATGTTATCTTAACAATTTAGATATTGCGAATACTCTGAGAGTCCCTTTAGAGTACAAATCTAAATTCTACAATCTAAACCAAAAATGTAAAAAATACATGAGCATGCAATAAAATTAATTCCATCTTCTATTATAAGTAATAAGTACATTTAAAATTAATAGAACAACGCATTTTATATAGATTTAATCAAACACAATCATAAAGGTACTTGCTTATTAAAACTTAGACCAACAAATACCAATATTTTGAATGGTATGTAATATTTAAAACCTTAAAAAAGTTTAAAATTATTTCTCGTTTTATAATATTTATAGTGTGATAAATAATTTAATTCTGTACAGACTTCAGTTATAATAAAAAGTGATAATAATAATTAATGTTTGCTTATGAAAATACTAAAATAAATAAATTCAAAAAAATTATAGTAGGTTCTAAATAATTTTTTGTTTTTCCTATTTGCACGTATTTTGTAACATGATACAAAATCATATATTTTATAATTAAGTTTTGAAAACAATTATTTTTCCGCTTTCATTGTTCTAATGTAAATAGATCATCAATATACTTTGATCCTGCATAAAGCAAGATGTGTGTGCACAGTTTTATTTTCGGCCAAAACTTTTTATAAATGCAATAATAGTTTAATGCTCAATAAATGTAATCTTACCATATTATTTATAAACAATAAAGGATTTATTTTGCTGTCGGAGTTCGATATTTTTCCCATAAAGTACCTCTTAATTGTCATAAACTTTGTTGGCATTGCTGACCAAGAAATACCTACTTAATGTTATTTTTTATAAAAATAAAAAATTACATTGAATATCAGATATTGAATAAAAAAAATTATCAATAATTAATACTCGAGAACTTAAAAACTTAATAAAGATTGTTTTCTAAATGACATGAAAACGGAAGAATTATTGTCACCTTTGTTCGTAATACTTTTATCATTACAACATTTTATGAATATGCCACGAATTTAAAAATTGATTTTTCTTTACTCGTGTAAAACATAAAATAAAAGTTTTTAATTCTTGACGTTACTTTAGTCATTCTTTATATAATATTATTATTAGGCGATATACATTTTTTAAATACTTATATTATACATATTATACTGTATTATATATATTTTTTTTTATACCGAAATAGTTTTTTATTTTTTTTATTAACTGCAGGTTTAATCATTATCCAACATATATAATCAACATAAATAATAATATTGCAGATACTCAACGAGTAAATAAAGTTATTATATGGTAGTAAAATTATAAACCGTGCAAATAATATAATTACATTTATGAACACCAAACTAGATTATTTCGTACTGAACAGAAAAAAAAAATGTTTTGAATTCGAGGTAGATAGATCGGAAGATTTGTAAAAACGTAAATGTAAGCCTTACATTTATTTTATTAACGTTGACCTCGGTATAAACTTGCTTTATACCTTCACTGGAAATGAACAACTTGTAATTTCTCCAAGTATTTTATGACGTTTATGAATTTCTCAACATAAAAAAATCATTATTTTGGACAGTGATGGTATCTCAAACTAAACGTAGACGACTGAATCACAAAGCTAATTAAAAAACCAAAAATGTTTATATAGATTTAGTTTACGAATAGGTATAAGGATAAAATTTAATCGAATAGTTGTCACTTGTCGAGTATATGTAACTGAAAATTCAATAATAGTCTAGGGTATTTGCAATAAGAAATCTATTTTTAGCCACTCCTAAAGTGTTATTCTAACTAAATTACTGAATTATAAATAATTAAGTTGACAAATAACTCGTACATAGACCAGATCACCAGAGTGTTTCATTACACATTTTGTGTTATCGTGTACAGTTATATAACTATATTAGTATTCTAGTATTGAACAACAGTGATTTAGAAACTAAAACAAAGAAAGTATTGTAAAATACAGTCAAATCTAATTTTTTTATTAGAATTTACAAAAATAATTTTAGAGTAAAATGTATTTATTTATAAGAATATTATACAAATATTAAATTGAAATAAATTTATTTTACGGGAATTTTCTTTCATAAATTCCGTCAATACATTTTTGAATTTAATATTTATCATGACATGATAATAATTTTATTGAAATCGTAGCGAGATCACTAAACCTTATCTTATTTGTCTTTAAATACTTGTTTATTATATTATCATCCTAAAGCATATTTTTCGAATTACTGATGTTATATAAAATCTTAAAACTATCGCAATGTTTATACAATTGCAGTTCAAACCGTCATTGCTCTCGAATAATCGCCACATCAAAAATTTAAAAATATACTTCAACTTAAATTTAATGTTTAAACCGACTAATTGCAGTTCAAACCGTCATTGCTCTCGAATAATCGCCACATCAAAAATTTAAAAATATACTTCAACTTAAATTTAATGTTTAAACCGACTATTGATTCATCCTGATTTTACAAGGAAAAAATACTTTTCTCTTTTTTTGCGAATGAATAGAATCTTGTTGTATAAAAGATGCTTCCGTTTCTGATTCGTCGGCGATGACCTTAGCTTCTTTTAATAGTCTCGGGCGCTCAGCTAATATATTTTCTGCACCAGATGTACCTTGATATGTTACTTTTCGTAATACTTTACTATAGCTGAGTTGAGTTGATTTAAAACTGAGTGCCACATTACAATGCAACACACACAATTAAAGTTCTTAATTTGTTTGGCAAGAGACTCGGCTTCTAGGCGGGTGATTTAATCAAAAGATTGGTCCTTACTTTTTTCGTACAATAGATCGTATATTTCACCAATTTGATATCTAAATAATGGTCTGATTGCATCTATTCTACTCTGCCATCTCTTATATAGTACTCGATGGTTTTAAGGTTAAATTAGTTACACGTTGTTTTTTTTTTTAAACAGACCAACGACGAATAGAATTACTGAAAAATAATTAGTTTCTATTGCTGCTAATATGTATTTCTTGGATATTTGGTATTGTTTTATTTTTTCTGGGTATTGAGAATGAAAACCAGCATTTTTTTTCATTCTCTTTTTCGCTTTAAATGTTTTGTTTACGATATATACTGCACTAGAAAGCCGTGGACGTTTCGACTCAAACATATTAATAATATTTGTATCTACATATATCACGCACCAACTAGACTTTTAAAAATAAAACTAAATCAATTTACAACAAAATATTAAAATTAATTAAATAATTATACTGACGACGGACGAACAGTCGGATCTCGAATAGAAACTGAGACTGAATCGAAACAACTGATATTTCTAATTCTATAGTAATGATTAAGGATCGGATTTTTATGCGAAATTTGCAAATGCATATTCTTCTACAATTCACTTAGAATTATTTTAATAATTCGAAATGTTGACTTTTTGTAATGTGAAGATAACCTATATATGGTTAATATTTTTTTTGCATATTTTTGCATATTTGAGTAAAAAATACTAAAAAGTAAAAATTGCATATTTCTTTATAATTGCATACAAGTTGCATTTTTTACAAATAGTTAATGATTTTTTCTGCATATTAATTATGAATTTCTGAGTGCATAAATATGTACATATTTAACAATGTATTTTGCATAAAAACCCTTAGTAATAATGCAACGGTATTTCTATCGACAGAGATAACGTCTTATACACTCAACATGCTATAATATTGACACAGCTCAAGTCTAAGTGTTGTCTTAATGGTTTAAATTGATGGACATTGGGAAGATTTAATCATAATTGAATGACATTTTTGACGTTTCTTTATATAGGTATAATCAGGCCCTATTATTTGTAAAATTTCGGACTGCACACTTAATTTTATTTTCGCTACCGTCTTAGAAAAAGGAATGTATTACATATATATATATTATATATATATATATATATACTAGCTGATCCCGTGCACTTCGTTGCCCATTAAAAAAAATTAATAATGCCAAATCTATATGAATAATATATTTTATTTTATAATATAACGGTTAAAATATACTAAGTAATATCGTTACAACAATAATCAATTTATTTTGGGTCATTATGTATTTTTATTCGTTTTATCTAGAAAATTCTGATCCGTCTCATTCTGTCCCGCCCAGCTTCGCCTGAGGCAAATATTAAGTTAAGATTAACCTCAAGCGATTTACATGCATCCAAACCACCAAGGTAATCCACTGAATTGGATCGCGGAAATATGTGAGCAGTAAATTATTAGGTAGGCAATCCACCTGCGGTGGATTGCGGACCCCATGACGTGCGTAAGACCTATGCCAAAGATTTGTTTTTTTTTATAAATATATAGCTGAACCGGGTAATAAGTGTTTTAACGGGTCAAGCGTTAATTTTTTTTACATTTTTGTTATTTTTTACAACACCCAATTAATTTTTCCACACTAAAACCTTCCCCTAGTCTAGGCCTATTAATAGTGAAAACCGAACTAAAATCCGTTGTTTACTTTTTGAGATTTTTGCGACCAAACAAACAAACGCTGTCTCTTTATATAATAGTAAGATAACTCGGTTAACAAAACTAAGATTAGACACGCCTATAATAATCCTTGAGTTTAGACCTATTCATTAGTGAAAACTATAATAACTAAAATGAAAAAAAAATTGCAACCGTTACCGTGAATCGAACTCGAGACCATGTCTTAAAAAGATTTAAAATCCAGCCTTGATTAATATTTTGCACTTAATAGGCGATAACTCCGGAACCACTTATCGCACAGCATACAAACTTAGATAGTAGCCGATTCTCAGACCTACTGAATATGCATATAAAATTTCATAAAAATCGGTCAAACCGTTTGGAAGGAGTATTTTAACTAACATTGTGACACGAGAATTTTATATATAAGATTATATAATATATTATATGTACATAATAATGTAACAATGCAATTCAATAAAACAACAAAATACTGTTAGTAGCTGGTATATTATTTAATTTTTGTTTTGTAGACCGTAGTGCACACACGTTCAAATCGTAGTGCACACTTGTACATTCGTGCTGCACATTGTGTGTCGTGGTGCACATAAAAATAGGGCCTGGGTATAATAATAGTATACTATAAGATGTACGACATCGATATGGTTTTAGTCTGCATTCGTCGGGATAGCAAATTTGCATAACATCCACGTAATCTATGTTTCGATTTATATCACCACTCACTATATAGCACCCACACAGTCCGCGTCAATCATTATTATAGTTTTATATAATACGTCTCAAAGTCTAAAGTTTTACACCACCGCCCTAGGTAGCTGCCTATTTTTCTACCGCGACGGACCAGACCATAAGTCTAGAACGTGTGAAGGTCTGGAATCACCGGTCAAAATTAACAAGGTGAGCCGTGTAACGGTCGAAATACACGGTTATAAGTTTATTCGAATAATAATAATATAGGCAGAATATTATACCATTATATTCAATCTTTAGGTTTGTTGTTATATCATAATTAGGGTAGAGGACTTGTAGCATTTTCATATTTATTTTGCACAGTCACAGAAATAGCTGAGTGCGAAACAAATGCGTTTCGCATGCTTCCACAAAGCTAGTTTTGAAATTTTATTGTGCATATAAATGCATGTTTTGTGTTTTTTTTTTTTTGGTTTTTAAGGCATATTTTACATTTTTTTTAGTTTTTAGTGCATATTTTGCGTTTTTTCGGTTTTTAGGGCAAATTTATTCCATTTTATACTAAAATAATTGAAGACGTTTTTTTAAAATTGAATCAAGTACCCGGTACAGTGGGAAAAATTAATCAAGAAAAGATGAATGATATTTTAGAGAAAAATGAAGGTTACTTGTTTTTGTTCAAAAATATTCACTTTAAAGTGCATATTTTTATTGCATATTTTGTATACTTAAATGCATATTTGGTGACGTTTTAGAGCTACAATTCCTCTGCCCTAATCATAATATACTCGTTTCGTATCAATACATATTCGTGCTTCCAGATAATGAAGTTATTACCTATACATTTATCAATTTCACGATAGTGCCATAACCTTCAAAATATCAACGACGATACTTGAATTTAATGAAATGTTGTGTATTTCGATGTCTCGTGAATGGTTTTGCTTCGATATTATTCCTAGAAAATGATGAACTGAAAAAAACCGTTTGGACTCTGAAAAATTAGAATTTTTTCTCGGAATTATTTTTGTTTATTCAAAACTACATTCTGCTTTCTCGTCGTCCTCAAAACATTTTCTTTTTGTTAACGAATCGTTTGGAATGTACGTATAGTAGTTTCTAGCGCGCACTAACTATTTTTAAAACTCAATTCGAAATAAATTAGAATCGAGTAAATTCCGATTGACTGTATATGAGAACTCCGAGTTATTCGTTTATCGGGTCATCGCGGGAGTATTGAAATACCTACTTTTGTGACATTTCGTAACGTTTTTATATTGGTTCGGCCCGTCGGCGGCGGCGCGAGGACGAACAAGTGAACTTTCGTCGGAATTTCCGCGTCGACAATTAAACACATTATTCGAATCGACGAAGAATAAGCAGTACAAACATAAACATACATACATATATAGGCATACCCATTACGTTTTACGATTTCTGGTCGTGATTCAAAACCATATACGGATCGGTTGATCACTCGCTGTATACTCTTCCCCGTGGCTTATCGTCGAAAACCATCGGCGCGTAAAATACAAACGCTACAGCGGACCTAATGAACTGACGACGATTTTCGCTGCCACGAAAACTGCTGCAGAATTTTCCGGCGGTCCTCGCCCTCGTCTCGGCGGCGCATGGCTAGCATCAGATATTGTGTTCCGTACGCCGCGCCGTGTAGAAACCGTGTGCGTGTTTATAAGGGTTTTCTATTAAGTCAACAGAGTAAATTACACGGTTGAATGAATTTAAATTTGATAATGATTTCTCCTCTTTTTTTTTTTTTTCATTTTAATAACACTGAAAGCCGAGGCGCGAAAGTGTAAACAATTTGATTGATTATCGTCCTAGTATGTTGGTTTTTTTTTTTTTTTTTTAACGAGACTATAATTCGTTGTTCGTATAGGATATGCAACAAACACATGTAAATATCGGATCGTAAGAGCTCTCTGCCAATGTGCACGTGCACAATTCCGGCAATATACGTTTAAAATGAAACATATATTCCGATCGTCCGTCTTTCCTGAAATATAGGTACCTCTATTACGATGTCCGGCGCGCTTATATCGGCGAGAAGAATATTATGAAACGTCAATACGTTAAAATGTTTACCTATCGAGTCTAAATAATTAGACTAAAATTGTTAATATTTCGTTGATATCACACTGAAAAATAAAAATTATATAAATTATAAAAATAACATGTTTATGAAACCATTGTGTTTCCAATTTTAAAGGGACTTTCTTATTCTACATTAAGTCTCCGAAAATACTAGCAATTAAAAAGCGATACGTTTCTGATGTTTCTCGCTCCAATCAGAATCTGAAAATTTGGATCCAACAATAGTTTTCAGTGGTTTTTAAAATGTTTATTGCGGTGATTTGTTTTTAAATTTTACTAAAATACGATTTAAAATATTTAAAGAATATTTTTTGATATATTGTGAGTGTTATTAATTAGAGTAATTTACACAATTAAATTCACATAATATTATGTTTTTAAGTACTTAACATTTTATAAATATCGTATCGGCACTAAGCTCCGTTAATTACAATACACATTGGCTTATGCTAAAGTAAGTGAAGCGAGACGAGTGCCCTGCAACACCCGGTCTCTGTCTCCTATCTGGTTTGTATTTTTATATGTTTGTTAACACAATGAAATATTGGAAACTTTAAAACCATTTTTTACAAACATTTGCTATAACCATTAATTATAGAATAGATTATAGAATTGATTATAGAATAGTCTATTCTATAATCAATGCTATAACTAACCAATAAAAATGTAGAACGTAAAAAAAAATTCCTATATGTATTGCATTTTTTTACAAACTAAATGAAAACGATCTTAACGCATAAAACAAAGTGCACCTGTATTTTTTAATTCTCTTGATCATATTATATTGAATCAATCGTTTATTAATTTTAGCCCGAAATCACATAATATTGAATTATGTAATACAATAACATAATATTGAAACATCAATCACAAAATGTATTTAAAAAATATACTACAAAATCAAATAGATGTATCGTGCAATTATGAAATTTAATTTCCAAGTGAGTTCAACGGTAGAGTATAATATAATAATTGTTGGACTTATATTATATTTAATGAAATTTCTCTAACTAGCTTTATCGAAAAACTTAACCTTGCACTCGACCGTGCCGTTTAAAACACTATTTATATATTTTTATTTGAACACATGAGCACATGACATTCGAATATGTGACCCACTTTCTACACAAGAAGGTGTAAAGTACGATATGAATATAAAATAGATAGATATATAGTAATAAGTTATTTCCGCTTTTATGTAAAAGAAATTTATAATAAGTTATTTTTAGTTTTTAATGCTTATAAAATCGAATGTCGATGTTGAATATTAATGATTATAGATTTTTTTTAATACATAGTTAATCTTATATTTTTACTATGGTATTTTCTATAACTTTTATAATATTATATTCACATTCCAGGTTTAAATCAATATGTTATTTGTTTACCTACTACGTGCTTATTTTCCTATCACAGTTATATAGCTATATCATTAAAATAATAATAATATTTAATCGATAATCGCAGCTTAAAATATTTTTTTTCAGTGATTATAATATGATCGTTTTAAATAATAAAATGCAATGCCACCATATTATATCGTATCCCAAGACAGATATCTGAATAAGTTTTTCAAACTATTTCCTCTGCCTCAGCTTAGAAAAAAAAAATGTGAAATTTAAAATTATATTTTTTTCATGTTAAAATGGCAACGACTTATTTTAATTAAAATGTCTAGAGGATTATTATAGACGTTTTGAACGCTTCGCGGTAATTAATCTGTAGTTTGAATTTATTGCCCTGCAGTATCGTAGTATCGACATATATTAAATTATTTTAATTATAAGTTTATGTAGAGTTATTAAATTTGAGGTAAATTGGCGAACGTGAATGGTTTATTGTTGCAGAAACTTATATATGTATATCCGTGGACCGTTTACAAATTTATATCAATTTAAAACGCAGGCTTACAGTTATTACTGTTTGATAATTCATATTTCATTGCAATTATAATTATTATATTATATTATATTACAAATTAATCTCTTGCTAAAATAAATCTAATATAAATATTTTCTATATGTAAAAAACAAACCTTACTTTTGTTATTTATTATTTAATATTTACGAAACAACGCATTAACTTACAATAAACTTATTATGTAACTAAACAGTAAGAAAAGTTTTAAAAGTCAGCCAAATTACAATCGGAGTGTATAATAACTATAGCATACAATATCATATTATAATGGGTACATAATTGTGTTTTCTAATTTTGGTATTAATTTCCCAAACTTTGGTTTTTAAAACTACATTTCTTTGAAGAAATCCTATACATTTCACTAAGAATAATATTTATGTAATATGTATAATCTACTCGGAATCCAATATTTAAAATAAAATAAGCGTCAAAAAATAAAAATGTAAAAATGCGTTGTTGGTAAAAATCTTAATATATTTTACCGGTCACCTTATTTTTTATCTAATAGATATTTTTAGATGTACTTAAATGAGAAACAATAAAAAATTGACGATTGGGCTTAATTTTGAAATGATTACAATCTTGAGATTATAGATTTTCCAAAAATCGTCCTAATCTATTCTTATATTTTATCATAATAACAAAATAATATTATACAATTTCTCCAAAAAAAAATAAAATAAAAAATAATAATTACAGATAATTTTATAGAAATATTTGTATGTTCCTTTTTTTATAAAACAAGTTTAATTTTTAAAATCGTTACATATAATGGCATAAAATAATTTGATTTCTCTTATGTTATTTGATTTGAAATACAAACGCGTTCATAAAACCTATAGCGTACTCCGTGTACAGCAGCAAAAATATTTGTTTTACTGTTATTAAAATAAATAATATGAATTCACCAGAATTATGCAGTTGTATTTGACGTTTTATACATTAAACAGTTATGTTCAAAAAAGCAATAAGTAAATTTAATAATATTTTTAAAAAATTTCTGAAATCACTATAAATAATATAATAATATATTATAAATAAAAATAATTCTATAATATTTAAACACGAGCAATTTAAAAACTCGAGCAAATGACGTCATGTACGAACATAGCTACGTCATAACTACGGTGTTATTACTACTTCGCTGTTCCTTTAACGGCCTTAATTTTATATTTAAATCAATAAAAACAAAATGTCGTAGCAACCTGTTAGAAATAATAATAAATTGAAGAAGGCGCACAAATGCGATTATTATTATAGTATTATTTTTTTTATTATTTTTTTTTATCCCTTCCAGTTTAGGATAGCGCAACACCGATCTATATAGATATTATGTCTATCCCCTTCCCGGATAAAACGGCCTAATTGCTGGTCATATAATATTTAAGTATAACATATACGGGCTTGCAAGTTTCGGTCTTTAAGACAAACATTTACATTACGACGGGCTAACGGCTTGATGTTAACGCATAGGTATATAATGCTATTGACTGTAAAATATTATGAAAAACTTTAACCGTCAATAAGGCAATAACACACATCTACCTAGAAATAGAATAAAAATAACAACATCTATGTCAAATCAAAAGTGTATGTTATTATACTATTATACAATATTAATTAATATACCTAATAATTATTCGTATTGTTTATTTATTCATAAATTGAACATGTATTTATTGGTAGTAGATAATTTTTTTCAAAATTATGTTTGTTGAATAAAATCACATATTAATCGAAACAAATTATTATTTTTACTTAAAAATACTTGAATTATACATTCACGATTACCTGTTGTATTATTCGTTGTTAAAATGTATAGAACTTTTGTCTGACATTTTTATCTTTATTTTAAACAAAGTATTGAGCTATAGTTATTTTGATGTCGAGTTAAAGATTAATATTACTGTAGATATTATATAGATTGTGTTATTATAAAATTTCTCTTGATTTAGATAAAATTGCCCCCAAACTGAATTTTATCAGAGGTGATCACTATACCATTTTAAAATGGTACATTTTAAATGTATGTCGTTCGTTAGCCAGTCTTAAAACACTCACGGTGTAAATAGACTTTTTTGCCGTGCATATTATGGCATGTAGTTAAATTTTTGTTGAAAAATAATAACTTTGTTCGGAGATATTTATAGTGTTGATATCTCCTGTCCAGAGATATTATTTCAAAGACGCTTTAACCGGCATATCCGGTCAAATAGAAAATCGTATTAGTCAGATATTCTCAGTATTGCGTTCGTAAAATATTATGTAGGTAATACCTTCATAATAATATTACAACGGACACGCCAACTGCTTATGAAAATAAAGAAATTGTTTAACTTATAAATATTATTATAATAGTTTACGACCGTACTGTAAGGAAAGTTACTTCCGCTAAAATAAGAATTTTTGTGAATCGAAACTTTAAAAATGATATAATATACTTACGTTTTGAGAATTACAACAAAATAACTAAAACCGTTCGTCGATTCTGCATCAAAGTGTGATGACTGTCATTAGTCACAAAAAAAATAATAAACACACATCATCGTAAAATAAATACATTCATCGCTCCGCCAAGAATCCAACATTTATAAACCTTTTTTTTAAATAACACTATAAGTTCTAAATGCATGTCGTAATTTCTTTCTAAAACAACTGAATAATATATTTTCAATAATAAAGTTGACTCACTATACCTCTAACCTACCCTGTCCATATCTCAACTTTGGCTTATTATCGATTAATTTATAATTTATGTTGTATTACAGCTTTCGTAATGCATCATAGACCGTAGTTATCACGATTTGAGTTTAATAATTTCGAATATTATTTTTATTCTTACAAAGATTTATCAGGGAAATAAAATTTGAATTAAGCATTTTACCAAAATCAACCACATTAAAATACATAGGTGTCGTTGAATTATATTTTAGATAAGTTCAGTAAATCGAATACTTGAAAATGTTTGTAATCTGAAGTCAACAATGAAAAATAAAATATCCTTGACTTATACATATATATATATTATTATATTACATACTAGATGTATACAAATTTCTGAACTTAAATAACATTTAATAATTTGTATTCACGTACATGAGTAGTCGTCACACATTTTTTTATGATTTGGCCTACTTATAATAATCTACAGAACCAAAAACTCAAAAACTAAAAAAAAAAATGTAATCGTTCAGTAATAACTAATAATAAATAAACTGACTACATAACCAAAAGAAAAATTAAGAAATGAATCGTTTTTATGCCAATATATGGGTGATGAAAATTATCATTACTTATATTAGTTAACAACTGGTATTTTCGGTTTTTTTCTCGATTTAATAAAATAAACAATTCCTCCCGTGTGCATTGGGTGTAATATAAATTTATACAATACACATACATATAATATATTTAACTGAAAATCATCGAGTAAAATCAATTCAATTTTTTCTGTACAAAAAACTATGTTTTATATAAAAATAGTTGAATTATATTATTCTTAAACATTCACAATATATAGCCTGCAGTAGCCACATACCTAATGTGCCCAAAGTGAGATTAGGATTTTGTTTTATTGCCTTTGAAACGTGTATTTATTTAAATCGATAAAACTTTGTGTGTACCCGCTATCGTACTATACTTTTTGGATTATTTTTTATGTAAATAATGTAATTTGTACGGATTTTTTTTTTTTTTTTTTTACTGCCAGCGTAGTATCATACATTTAACTGCAGACAAACATACAGTGCACACAAATATCGTGATAAAATAATATAAAATATTTTATGTGTTCTTGAAATGTATGAATCATTGAAATGTTCAACGGATATGAAACTTAAATATATATATATATATATATTATTTTATTCTTTTATTAGTTATTACGTTTGGATTACTTACTGATTTATTATACGAGTAAGAACGAAAATGACTATTTAAAATAAAATAAAAAAAAAGTTGCACAATAACGTTATCTAAACAATGTATAAAACATAGATTTTCGTACTCGTAAATATAATAATTTAAAGTTTAACATTGAATAGATTGAATCCAATCGTATACAGAAATATGTCTGTAAAGTAAATAAATGTTTCGATAAAAATTAGACACCACGCCTTCACTGCATCAAAAATTCATCAAAAATTCAAAACACGCCACTACTAAACAGACATATATTATATTTTATAGACACGTGTTGTTTGAATTTTTTTATCGTTTTAATAATATTGGTAATCTATGGACTTAAATAAATTCAGAACAATTAGAACTGTTAAAACTTAAACTTTAATAATATTAAATAAAATTCAAGACAAAACATACAACTCTGCTTTAATCAATAATACTCGTTATACACATTGATATTTATGAAAGTATTTATTCGACCTTTCAAAACTATAAATTTTACTTAATATAAGTATGCTTTAGTAAAGCAAATCAGTGCCTAATATAGTAACAAAACCATTTTAATATTTTTACCTCATTTCACTAAACAACTTTAATCCACTGAATTATTTCAAACGTAATTATTATTTACAATTTAAACTATTGAATTCCATACAATTTTAACCTTTTTATAAGTTAGTAATGAAAAAAAAAATAAAAAAATCTATTAAACAACACTCAATAATATGTTTTATTTGACACAATATACATATTTATGTATATTAAACACTTTTATTATTTATATCGCGTAATTTCTTGTATTGTTTTTTTTAATAATCTTATATTGAGATTTGAGATAGATAATATTACGTGTTAGATTTTTACGTTCAAATAAAGTTGCATAGTAAATTTATAAAAAGATGAGCAAGTTAAGGTATTATTTGAATTCAATGATAAATCATTGCAAACGAAAAACGTTTCTGTCAGCCTATATTACTAAGTATATTTTATGATATAATTGCAATTGAAGTAATTTATTTTACTATTACAATAAGTTGAATTAATTTTTACCAAAAACATAGCATTTGAAAATGTTATTGTGAGAATAAAATATAATAATAAACTTTAAAAGTTTCCAGTACGCACGAATAACATTTTTAAATTACAACTAAAATCGTTATTCTTAGTTTAAATATCTAATTTCGTCCAAATTTTAACTTGTCAACATTTTGACTTCATATGCTTACAAAAAAATTGTGCTGTATCTTTTTATTTTTATAAATTACAATAAAAAACAAATTATCAAAAACCTTGTAAGTAATTAATGAGTATTAAGATTTTTAGACCCAGCTAAAAAATTTTATCTACTGTTTTTAGAATAACAAAAAAAATTGACAATGTCTATTTAAATAGCTCAAAAAGAGACAATAAAGACATTGAACATTTTATCAAGTATATAAGATGATTAAATAAACATTAGGTCAATGTTTCAAAAGGCTTCAGTTATTCATTTTTGAGTTACACCAAAAAAATAATACCGATTTAGTTGAAAACTGGTTTTGGGTAAAAATTCCCATTTTTCCATATTTGATTTTTAGTTTTTCCCGACGCTTTTGAAAAGTATTATGCGATTTTAATTTTAATTTTTAAAAAGTATTAACTAGATCCAATTTACTATCAAAAACCACCCTCAAAGTTGAAAATCTAAACTACTTTTCATGTATATATGTTACCGTCAATAATATAAATTAGGTAATAACGTAAATGCTTAACCAAATATCATGAATACCTTACATTAGGTATTATACGATATCGCCAATGCCTAGGCAGTAGGCATTAACGGACAATATAGGTAGGCAATGTTGAAAAAATCAAATACTTTACAACTATGACTATGAAATTACCTTAATGTCTAATACTGATAGAAAATATTGATAATTTTGTTTAGCAAAATATTAAAATTGGATTAGAAATTTAAAATAACTCTGCATAGTGCAGATCCTCTTTTTTAACTGTTATAAGATAAATTACATATTACAGAATCGGAAACTACGATATTATTAGTAGTTAGTATTGATCAGATGAATCAATTTATACGAACAAACTGATTTAACATTTTTATTAAACATATAATTTATATTTAAATAATATACATATTTACTAGATGATCCCGTGCACTTCGTTGCCCATCAAAAAAAATAATAATGCCAACTCTATGTATGAATAATATGTTTTAGTTTATAATATAATGGTTAAAACATTATAGGCTAAGTATAATATCGTTACAAACAAATTGAATTTAGTCCCACCCGGCGTGGCCCGAGCCAAATATTAAGTTAAGATTAACCTCGAGTGATATATACATAATATCAAGGCTGGGCAAGTTAATGATATTTTTAACTCAGTTAAGTTAAGTTAAGTATTTTTTTTTTCAATTAAATTAAAAATTAAGTTAATGGACAATTTAAAAACATAAATTAAGTTAGCAAATATTATTAACTTAACTTCAATTAATAAATTAAGTTAATAAAAAGAAAAAAATAATATTAATTATTATGTATGCAACCCATATTATATGACCTATATAAAAATTAAAACTAACGACATATTAGTTTTTATTAATAAAAATATATACAAAAATCTTTGTAAATACACCTTTTTTTCCTAATAATATTTTCTATATTCTATAAATTTATAAATTATATAAATATTATTTTTCTGAAAAATTTCTGAAAATTTAAAACTAACTTAATTGGGAATATTCAAATAATATAAGTTAATTTTAAGTCAACGTAGATACAAATGAGTCAAGTTAAAGTTAAGTTAATTAAAACAGTGAACTAGTAAGTTAAGTTAATAAGTTAAAATTAACTTAACTTGTAACTTATCAACTCGTTAATGCCCAGCCTTGCATAATATGCATCTAAACCCCCATTGGCAATAAACTGCATTAACTGGAAAACCTGCGAGCAGTATATTATCGCACGTAGACAATCCAACTGTGGTGGATTGAGGACCCCTCGAGGAGCTTAATAATAAGTGAAATCAGAATATTGAAAAAACATCACAACGGTGACTTACGGAGATTTGTTTTTTTCTATAAATATTTATTTGCGAAAACGTGTATATTATGCCATATTCCTAGTACTAATTATAATAGTTATAAAATATGTAACCATTGACAACCCTATAAACAAACAGTGGTTATACGTACCTTAGCAACCATTTATAAACAAATATTGCCATTGTAAATCTCGAAATCCCCTTGTGAGCACTTCACCTCACCACTTTGTGAATCTAAACCATCCAGGGAGACTAGCTGATCAAGTGCACTTCGTTGCACATTAAAAAAATTAATAATGGTGTTACGTTGAAGGAAAAATACATACCATCCCCTATTTCAACCCCTTACAGCTCTTTTTTAGTATTAAAAAGTATCCTTTCTAAGTGTCTAAACTATCTATGTACCAAATTGCATTTAAATCAGTTCAGGAGTTTCGGAGTATATTCAATACAAGCAAACAATCAAATCTTACCTCTTTATAAATATGTAACCATTGGCAACAATATAAATAAACAGTACATAGTAACCATGGTTACCGATAGCAACCATTTATAAACAAATATTTCCATCGTAAATCTCAAAATTCCTGTGTGAGCACCTCACCTCACCACCTCACCACACCACCTTGTGAATCTAAACCGTCCAGGGCGTCACCCAAACGCATACAAGAAAATTCATTCAAATCGGTACAGCCGTTTAGGAGGAGTTCGGTGACATACTCACGTACAATAGAATTATATATATAAAGATAATATATTATATAACAATTTTTTATAAAAAGTCCCGGAGTTATCGTCGTTACTTATGAAATATTTCTAAATGCATCATTGCCTGCAAATAACGGACAAAATAATTCTGGTCAATATTGTAAACAGTCTAATCAATCGGAAATACTGTTATTGACTAGTCATTAACGTTAAAAGTCAACAGGTACATCATCGTTTCTCCGCTCAGAATCCAAAAACTATTTTATGTAAGTTTAAACTTTACTGGTAATTGCAACGATTAACCTTCGGGTTAATCGTTTCATTTCTTTATTATTATTATTCCCAATTATTATTTTCCTTGGGTTAAAGGTTAAATCAAAAAATCGCACCCCGTCGTAGTGTGACTTGGCGACAAGCCCATATTTTATTATTATTATTCGTCTCGATATTAAACGGAATTACACACGTTCGGGTTTTGTAGTTATATAACTACAATATAATATAAGATTCAATACGTTTTTAATACAATATCAGCTGTCGATGACAAGCAATAAAGAGAGTACGAGAGAGGAAAAAAAACGAACGTGTTTACACGCCAAGTTACTCAGACACCATATACATATATACACATATACGCGTATAATGCACATTAAGCCAAATAAATAAGTTTCCACTATATAGTCACATATTATGTACTATATAGTTTTTTTTTATATATATATAAGGCACGCGTGTAACACATCATAATAATATATGATTGATGGACCTCCCGATTATATATATATATTGTCGATATTTTATATATACCGCGCGGGTTGTATCCGTCATCGGGGTTTGATTGAGTCGTTGTTAATGTACGATTTTCGTTTATTATTATTATTCCAATCATCGGTGTTATTTTAATGGATATTACAAAAATCGTGAAGCCATCACTTCGAGTGCCAGCCGTGGATGTTCGATATGCGTACGCGAACGCGCTCTTCTAGGCGTTCGATTTTTATGAAATCGACCGAGTGATTCGAACAATATCGATTTCTTCGTTTCTTGTCCGTTAGATAAACGTGTAGGTATCGTAAAAAAAAATTAGAGCGTGTGTGCCATCCACTACGCGCTGGGGAAGTAAAACTTCTTGTGTGAACGGAATTGCGATAGAATTATGCGGGTCGGTTGTTTAAATTAGAATAAGCACATAAAATACACGATGACAATTCTTATAAAATATATTTTTTATTAAATTAAATACAATGATAATTATTACTTAATATATCAACGGATTACCAACTGGGTGTTATTAATGTACCTAAATACGTGTTGCTTCGCGACTATTTTCGTGACGCTAATTCGTTAGATCACGTGACCTCAGAGTGTGACGGTCGAGCGTCACTCAACATTTTTCGTAACACCCAATCACATAAGAATTTTCACTTCAATAATATAATCGTATCGACCAGCGCGTAGTCACATTTTTTTTTTATTTATTGTAAACTTCATTATTGTATTTTAGTCGATAGTATTTTTCAAAGTCGCCCGTCGGCTAAAAATGTATTTTCCAGATAAATAAAATATGACGTTTGGAGCTCGACAGTAAATATCAAAACAATGGTTAGATCTCATCGTTACTTGTTTAGTTTGAGATATTTAACTCCGTCGTTGTATCGAATAAACAACAGAGTCCCTGATGCGCGGGGTGCATATAAGGTGCCTAGATGCATCAAATTAAACATGAGTAGGTACACAACTACTATTGAAAATGCCAAGTGAAAGTAAATCGTTCGACTCGATGTCTCTTATTTCTTCTAACATAACACTTAGATCTAAGCTTCAACAGAGTAACAATCACATTAATTTCACACATTTATCAAAACCCTGCAAGTCTGTATTAACATTTCATTTTTTTTTTTTTTTAGTTAGTTTATATAAAATTATAATAACATAAAGCGCCTATGTTGTTGGCTGTATTTTATCGTGTATGTGCACCTGTCTCTGATAAGATTCAGTTTTGCGGTAATTGCATTTTGAGTAAATCATCCACTCATCGAAAAGGTGGTCGTATTATAAGTGCATAAATTCTTTATGAATCAGAAAGTGATTAATCATTGTGTTAAACAATCGAGGCGTAATATTATGGGTTTCTACCGCAAATTTGGCTGTTGTCGCAGTTTCAAAGAAATGTTCGCTCCACCGCCGCCACCAAAAATAGTAGAATATAATTTTCCAATGAATTCCGAGTAAAACCGACTTTCACATATATAACTTGAATTGCTCATTCACTCAAAACGTAAGCTAATAATTTTTCCTTTTAACGGAATGATAAACTATTACATTTTTAGTATTAGTATCGTGAATAAATAATCAAAATAAATCTTAAATTTGGAAAATTAGATGAAAATATAGCACGAAAGTGTTGTCTTTGTAAATCCTTTTGGGAAAGAAAAATATAATTTTCTTAGTTCTATACGTGGAAGTAGTAAAAAAAAAATGCTTACAAGCTCGATAGGAACGACGATTTTTCTTCAAAAAATAAACTTCACAAAACGTAAATAAGGTGACTGTGGTAGGTATCACTATACAGATATTATAATTTACTGTGAGTACGTTTTATGTAGGTGGGTACTTTTAACTTTTTTTAAGTCTATTTTCAAGATGTATGAAAAGCATAAAATTCTTTATTCGTTTATAAATTTAATATTTTTATGTACCTACGTTATTTATAATGTTATGCTAATATTCGGATTCGGTAGTAAAATATGTACCGTGTATACTTATTATAATATAGTAAGCCATGTTTGTGGCATTGATAATTTTTTTTAATTTTTTGTAACATTTATATTTTATACAAAATAGAATTGGAGTCTTTTAAACTTTTGATAGCATTAAACTACTCTTTTTAATCTCGTATACAGGATCAGGATAATTTGTGAAATTTAAATCAATTGATAATATTATAACATTTTTGTTTTATTTTTATTTTTCTTGACTTTTAAAACAGAATCTTCTATAATATTTCTTACCATATACATCATTTTTTAGAGAATAATAATTTTTTTAAGACTTAAACTATTGTTCTTTAGCTCTTTACTTAATTATAATAATTATTACTTATCCTAAGTCATCATAATTCATAATATTGTTTTCTCTATAACATTCCCTTAAGGAACATTTATAAACAAAAAATTAGGTATATATTTTTATTCTTTATTTGTTAGTTTTAGATTCTGAACGGAAAGATGAATGGATTGATTTTATTATGACGTGTTTTTTTGTGTCCAATAACACTTTTTATAATATTCAATCCTCAATCTTCAACCTCGTTTTTTTTTCTGATAGAAAAGTAAATATATGTGGTACTTTGAAGGGTCGAAAACTCAAAAGTAAAAATTTCTCAGTTTTTTTTTCTAATCAGTTGGGGGAAAACGTCAATTTCCACACAAACCCGGTTTTCGATTAAATCAATTTTGTTATTTTTTCGTGATTCAAAAATGAATAAACGTATAGGTACTCCATTCACGTTAAGCAGGAACCTTGGTATTTGTGCCACACCCCTTTGCTCACCTGCATGGCAGGTATTACAGATAGTTGACTCGGTGGGTCAAAATCAGGTCCCTTCTTAACGCGAATAGAGTATTATATAGATACTGGAAATGTTCACCAAATGCTTATAATATAATTTTATATATATAGTTTTTATATGTCATTTTCAAAAATATTTTGACTCTTTTAGAGCTATTAATAGAAATGAATACCAGTTTGATCCGGTAAGAGCACCACTTATCGAAACTTATAAAATTATAATTAGGTGTTACTATATATTTATATGCACTATCATTATTATACTTGTATTATTACTGGAATTATTATCTTATATAAACCTTAAGTTATTTGTATTAATTATTTAAATTATATATTGTATTAGGTTTTAAACTTTTGTATAGGGCTCAAAAACCCGTTAATAAATAATAAATAAATAAATAATACTACTTAGCTTAGAATAAGATAAATATATTATTGAATAATAATACTTCAGCATTTACAGAAATATTCATCGATATTGTACTAGATTATGGAATAATTTGTTGCCTTTAAATAGGTTTATTCACTATTACCCTTCCCCTAATCCCCTAGTTAAATTAAAAATGATTAATAAATAATTGTACTGCTACTAGATGGAATATATTATTTTATAGCGCAGATTTTCAAATATGATTTATTAATTTACTTAGTTATTTTAAGTGGTTTCGAGAAGTAATAAAAATTGTCGACATCTATGTGACGTACAATAAAATAATGTGAATAATGAAAATACTACCTATCTATAAATAACTTAATAAATTAAAATCAATTAAACTATTGATCTACAGTCAATTGTTTTCAAACAAGAAAGGCGCTTATTATAACTATATACAAAGAGACCACTTTGGAATTTACAGGCAGGATGTTGTTAAACTTATTTTCAACAAACTAAAAGTAAACTCATTATTCATTATTAAATTCGGTGTTTTCGTAGAAAAAAAGGTGGGCAAGTGGGTACCTCCGTACTGCTGTACAGTAGGTGTCGAGTGGGTTACTGCCTACTGGAATGGATGTGTTAGATTTACATTCAATGATACAAAATCATTGTATACGAAAAACGATTCTGAACGTAGACGGTCTGTCGGCCTACATTACTAATTATATTTTATGACATTATTGTTAGACTTTAAAAGTAATTTATTCTACTATTAATAATACCAGTAGGTTAAATCAAGTTTTCCCGAAGACATTCCATTTGAAAATGTCATAGTGCGTATAAAATATAATAATATACTTTAAACGTTTTAAGCACCCGCGAAAAATATTTTTAAAATACAACGAAATAACTACCATTGTTATTTCTTATTTGAATATCGAATTTCGTCAAAACTTAAACTTAAAATGTCTATAAAAAAAAAACAACCATTTTTGGTTACACTATATACTACTTACGAGAAGTCTTGTTTTAAAATATGTCAATCCTTGGCTATAAAAACTGAAAAATGTATACATTTTTAACTACAAAATAATTTGATAATTAAATATAAATAAATATTTGATAATCTGATACATTTTGATCAAAATTTTAAGTTTAAATACTTAAAAACATATAGCAAAAATGTCATGTATCTACGATTTTGTCAAAAATCTCTGTTTTGCGTAAAATGTCAACAATTTTCAAAAATGACCTCCTTAAAAAACTAATCAGGTTAGTTTTCCCACCAGAACTGATGAAGGAAATCGAAGCATTATTTCAATTTTCAACTACTTATCGTGTATACAGAAAAAATAAATAAAACACAATTAATATTATTGTAAATTCAATACGATATGCTTCGGTCAGGAGTGCTATCTTAAAGGTATTATAATAATATAACAGTGAGCGATATAATAGAAATTAGTGCTCTCGTCGAATATCGTTCGGAGATTCGACATTAAAACCGTGCACCTAATTATGTCGCATTAGATGATTAAAAATGATTTTATGCCTCACAATAGTATGCGAACCGTAGTCGGCTGCACCAAACGACCGTATAATACATAGTCGTGTTTTACGAAATTCCGCCGAGGGTCACTGGAGTGGAGTATTAAAACGGGTGAGCTACCTATACACGGTCAGATAAACAAGTAGCGCGTATTTCAACCTCAAGTCCACGGTAAATAGATAAATGTTATTAATTTCTGTAACAGACCCAATAGTGTTGTCTGCGTATATAATATAATAATAATATTATATGTATTTAACTCGGTCGACAGTGTTGTTGCACCACTATGAACTCGAGCCGAACGCCTCACAGTAATAATTATTACGCGAATTATTCGTCTTGAAAATAATAATAATAATAATAATAATAATTGTACTTCTCGTTTGTATTTCGGCTTGGAATTCGAACCCTACTCCGCGCGTGTACGAGCGTTCGCCGATCGTTTGCAAAACGTATATATTGTTGGCGCGTTTTAATATTGAACGCGTGCGATTTTCCGACAATAGTTCCGTGCGAGGTGTTCGAGAGTCCGATTGTTCTAGTTTTTCTTTTCTATTGAGGGTGGCCCCCACTGCGTTTTCGCGATCTCTCACTTAACTTCAATACGAGAAAACGTGAAATTAAGGTATGCCGACCCGGTGTTACCTGTATAACATACATTAGAAATTATAATAATAATATGCTCGGTCTTATTAAAATACTATTGTGTGAATATCGATTACTCTCTTCTAAAATTATGTTTTATTATATAATTAGTAATTACTAGCTGTCAAACCCGGCATCCCGGTTTATGCAGTATTTTACTTATTACCATGGCAATTCAATACTTAACCAATGACGATCATTTAAAGAAACAAAAAAAAATGTATGTAAGAGCCTATAGGGGTTGAAAAAATAAGTTATAAACACACTCTAAGTCTCGAGAAGTTTATTGATGTCAATTTTATTGAAAACAAACCAGTAGTTTTTGAGCTTATTAATTACAGACAGACAGGCAAACGGCTATTTTTATATATTTAGATTCAACTTGTAAGTATAGGTAAATTACATTATATTTTATATTACATACCTTACATTACTAACCATGTTTATCTAAGTAGTATTTTAGTAGGTGAATATTTTTTTTAATTGGCAAACTTTATTTTTGTTTCACTGGTTACTGGACAAATATTACATCATTTATAGCTTAAATAGATAGTAGCAACTAGTCAATTACAGGATAAATCCACAAAATCATACAAGACATATTATTATATTATTATTTAAATGATCAGAAAATAAAAACAAAATGTTTTAATTCGATATTATCTTACGTTCGTGCATTAGAATATAAAGCATAACAATTTCAAAATATTATTCAACTCCACATTTAAATTATCGGCTGTCGTTCTGAAAAATATAAAAAACCTTCAATCCTATGATACTAACCGAGATGATTTTTTTTTAATTTTGCTTGATGCTGAAGTGTTAAGAACTCGATCTACTTAAAATTATATACGTTGTAATGTTTTTAACAGTAAACACTTAGTATTTTGAAAAGAATCAACATTATACGCATCTATATCTACAATACAACTAACAATAAATAGACTAAAAATACTAATACCTAAAACTGATATTTGTTAAACATTTTTACATAAGTTTTACTATGAACTACTAATTGTACACCTGAAGTATCACCTACGATGTACTATAGTACCTCTGTACTATATTGTACTCGAACTATACTCTGTCTCAAAAACTAAAGTACACCAGTTTTTTCCCCTTCCACCCGCGATCTTTACCTACACTGTTATGTCTTATGCGGGAGATGCCGGATTATAACCGGTCGCCGCCCGCTGTATTCTGGTTTCGAGTTTGAGACAGGGTATAGTCCATACCAGATTTCCGCATCGAAACATCAAAATTTGATAGCGCGGTTTCGGCGCAAAGGAAAACGAATTGAATTCAAACGATCGCTTTGAGGAAAAATCGACGAAACGAATTCGTGAAAAAATACCCGTGACTCTAGCACAAACGCGTTTGTAATTTTTGTTTTTTTTTTTTGTCCCAAACGCAGGGCTGCTCGGCGGACACGAACGCAGTGACCAGGATGACGGCGGCGACGGGCGGCGCCAAGAGCGGGGCGGCCATAGTGCTGGCCAGCAGCGTGCTGTCCGACAACGGGTCGTCGAAGCAGACCAACAACACGAACCCGCTGCTGAACCTGGGCTACGCGCTCATCGCCGCGGCGGCCATGCTCGTGGTGGCCGTCACGTAAGTCTCCCCCCCCCACCCCCCGAGAAGGGGCGCGGCGGCACTCGGACGGTGCAGCTCGGCCCTATAGGTCGGTCTCGGCGTGACACTTCGGGCTCGTGTAATATATAATAAGATACAATATTAATCGTTATTTTATCGTTATTGTTTTTATTTTTATTATTATCGTTTTTACTCGACGACGACGACGACGATGTGTATAAACCGATGGGGTTTTTTTTATCGCGCGCGCGCGTGTGTGTATGTAGCGGTGGGGTTGGGGGAGAGGCGACCAGAAACTCAGAACGGAGGCAGTGACGGGGGACAAGAGTCGTGGAGGCGTCCCATATACATCGTCGGTTCGAGATAATATCCTGCATACGCGGTAGGTATGCGCGATAAGACGCACACGCGCGCCAGCGTGGTATTCAAATATTACAATACCTACAACTATAATACGACACACCGCGCGCGCCGAAGAGAGTGTAATAATAATAATTAATAATATAGTACGTTTCACAATAATGCAATAATGTGCGTACGTAATACGTATTTTCTTTGTACCCGTTGTGGTTTTTTTCGTTTTTCATACGTAGGCACCGCCTGTGTGATTAAAATTCGATTCTCGTAAGACAAGGTTCTATATTATATTTGTATAATGAATTTATAAACGACGTGTATGTTATACATTCCATGTACATAATATGTATATATAAAATTATACCGTAAGTAAGTGTTTATTTTTCCGAAAATTCGTTCGCCGTCCCAACCTCCCGGAATATAATATGTGGTGCATATTGTACAATACTATGTACCTATGTAATCGAGTTAGGTACCACGTGGCACATAGATATACGAAAACAATATTATATAAAACACAAAAAAAACCCCTAAGGGAAATATTCTACTCTCGGTTTTCCCTCGAAAAATTAACCACATAGTTTGTGATTTCAGCGATACGACAAACACACGCCTATATAGGTAGTAGGTACAACGTTTTTCGATTACTGAACGGGGATATCGTTTTCGGTAAAATACTATTGAGAACGGATTTTTTGGCAATACGATTGAGAACGCTCGAATTTTTTTTTTCTTGCAACGTTGCCAATTTTAATTGTTATCGAACGATAATTTATTGATATTTATCGGGCTTTCGTCGGATATTTCACGGATATTATTAGAAACTAAAGTAAAATGAACACTATTATCGAAGTATTGAACTTAGATAGGTACGAGAGAATGTCGCCTGTAAATTGTTACAGGGTCATTATTATGACGATGGATATTAATTTCAAATTTAGATTATGTATACGACTTTTTCTTTTGTTTATTTTATTTATAAGCATTTATTATTACAAGGAAATTATTTTAACAATATATATTATTATTACAAATATTTTTCACAATTAGACTTATATTTATTAATTTAAAAAAAAATAAAAAATGATACGGCAACGTTGCGTGTAAATTCGTTCTCAATCGTATTGGTTTTTTGGGTCATCGGTTAGTCCTTTGTTAATTTTCAGTGTTCTCAATCGTACTGCCAAAAAGGTATAACATTCTCAATCGTTCGATAGCCGTCGTGTTATTCGTTTTGAATTCGCTGCGAAGTGATGAACCCTGGCAACGCGAATAGCCGACTTTGCTTGCCAAAGCGATCCCAAATTGAATTGCGACCCAACGTCTAATTTCCCAAGGCCCCTTACGACCTAAAGACGGTTTACACTTGTATACGTTTTAATCCTTATTTAAGTAGGTTATTTAGTGCGAATCACAATCGGATTACTTAATCGAAAAGCACACATATCTTTCATCAAATCCCCAACGTTTCCAAACATTTCAAGAGCAATGTAATATTGTATCATGATTTTTAGTTTTTTGACTCTGCTTGGATCACGAAAACAAGTTATAACTTCTAATGAAAATCGTATTGATAAAAAATCAATTTCCGTACAATAGGGCATTTAATTTATGCTTTGTAGACAAATATTACTCACGTTACTAAGCCAAGAACAGCAGGTGTTATGGTTCGTTACTTTTGCACTTACTGCATTTTTATTAGTATTTTTTGTCATTAAATACAATATTAAATCTATTCTACTAAATCTATTTTTTAACAAATTTTAATTGACTACAAATAATTTTCACAATAAGCTTTTTTGAATCTACATGATGCTTAAATATTTATACGAAAAATTGTATTAGTCGTCAAATACCAAAATTAATTCAATAGTCAATACTAGCTTTTATTATTTAAAACCTAAAAAATTAATAAAACCTTGTAATTTAATTATTTTTATCGTGGTCAACACAACATTTATGTTTTAGTTATGACATATACAAATTATGTGTACTTTTGACTTTTTTTGTAATCCGGTTAGATAAAAACATATTGTTTAGTAAAAAAACGTTAAATAATCAGTTTCCGTAGACAATGAGCTAAATACACAATGTATACATTTTACGTCATCTTAAAGGTGTTTAACAGAAGCTTATAATGGTCTAAGAAATTGCCCATACTTGGATCAACCTATGTGTAAAATAATTTCTAATTCCGTATTTCCACTAGAATAAGAAAATTGAAACGCCCCCGAGGTAATTAAGAACGACACCTCTTTCCACCGATGTTAATAATATTAAGTACTAGTTACGTCCGTACATAAAATTACAATCTATTTACCTATTCAATGTCCATATAGTTAAATAGTAAAAAGGACCATTAAATTGTATTCATTTAATATAATATAGCTAGAGTTAGTCTGCAAGTAAATGTCATAATTAGTACAGTTAAAATGTTTCACTCGGGGAGGGGGGAAGGCTGTACATTTCTTATGACAAGAACTGTTTGAATAATATAATATTTGAGATGCTCGGCCGAGTTGTAATTCAAATAGTCGGGTAAAATAAGAACTAAATTAAATTCTAAAACAAGTCAAGAACAGAGCATAATATAAATAAATTGTATTTTACATCGCCAATTTACTAGGCGTTTATCTTTTATTTACATTTTTTATTTCAAAGCCATACGATTTCTTCAAAGCCGAATACAATAGCTTAATAAACGTCCATATGATATGAAAATCAAAAACTATGATTTTTCAAGGTCATGTCACAGATAATTTACAAAAGTTTTCGGCCAGGACTTATGTCAACTACCCCAGATCCGCATCCGAAAACTGTTACACCCTTTAGCATGTTTCAAAACCCTCGAGGCATTAAGATCGCTGTTTGAAAAAAACCAAAAAGAATACACGGTCTAAAAAAAAAATGTATTAGAAAAGGGATTTCAGTATGAAACTTCCAAAATACATTTTCTAGTTACACTGTACGTTAGTAAAGTTAATTTGGCTAGTCTGGAAAAATCTTAGCGTTGGTACATAAAGTTTTGAACACAATTTATGTAGTAAAACATTTCTTCGTGATGTTACAGTGGAATTGTTTTTATGTAATTTTGAACTCGATTAGTTTTAAATTTACTATTGTTTTAAAAATATAATGTAATTAATAAAGTTAAGGAAAGAAACCGATTTTTTCTTTGAATCGTAAACGAAAATATCTTTTTACACCAAAGTTAACAAAACTTTCTAGACTCCCTTTCGTATTTCCTTATTTTTGTGTTCTAATTCCAAAATGTGCATGTTTAGGTATATATCTAAACCTATACTATATATTTCTTGTTTTAATGAATTAAGATAAAAATGTACTTTTGTATACTGTATTATAACCAAATAATATGGTTTGTATTGTAATAATTACTAAACAATACAGGTTTAAACATGTTCTTATTATTTTTTAATTATATCAATTTAATCAAAATTATGATAAAATATTGAAATTTGCGACTACTTTACAATATTACTAACGGTTGTTTTTTATTATTTTAAAATTTGACATACCAAAAAATATTTTCCGGAAATGTATCACTTGTTCAATATGTGTTAATATGTTTGAATGTTTTTTTTTATATTAATTTTCTATGGGAATGAATCAAATATTATTAATTTAATTTTGAAACAAAATTGTTGTCCATTGTAAATAAACTAAATGTACTTATAACTTGCAGCTTCATATTATATTGGAAATATACTACTTGTTAATTTGTTTACTAATTATTTGTGTGTTACTTAAACAATCCTCACATGGTTTTTATAATTTTTTAGTCATGACATCAACAATTTAAATTGTTCTTATCTTGATTACAATAATTCTATGTTGCAATAATATAACATTCATGTTTATTTTATTTAATTGCCATTTCAACAATGTTATCACTAAAAACAAATTTTGTCATTTAGACATTTTGTTTAAAAATATAATAACAACTTAAATATTAAATTACACAAAACATATTTTTTTTAAATAATAAATATTTTCTTTTGTTATCTATTATCGAGTTATTATTATTTTATGTTAGGATGTACCTAACTAAGTTTATTATTATAGTTGTCTTTAATTCAAAGCAAAGCAATAGAAATTTATTGGTTTAAAATAAAAATACTACGTTCTTATTTAATTTAAATGAGTCATCATTTTTTTAGATAGAGTAAATCAACAATTTTTTTTATCCTTCTTAATTGATTGACAACTTAACACAGGTAGTACTTCAGAATTTACTATAAAAAATATTTTTTTTCTATATTGAAATTTATCAATTTTATGACTACGTAATTGTTTTATTGAAATAATAAAATATGTAAGTACACATTTAATGATTTAAAATTGAATACAAGGTTATTTATAAAATCAGTCGTATCATATCAATTTTTCTATTCGATAGGTATAACTTATAACATTGCAAATCTTAACTTTAAATAATATATTATTTTCCCGCTTAATAAGGATAAATATCTGTTCCAGTAAAATCAACATTCAAAAAGAACTTCACAAACTGTTTTCAAATCGAACGTAGGTATTTATAGTTATTTTATTATAACAATCCCTAGATAATTTGAAAAGTCAAAGAATTCACATCACAGTGTACCTTTCATATTAATATATTATAATTATATTATACGTATAATACCTATATTATCTATATATTGTGTATCATAATTTATTTAAAATACATTAAAATATAGAAATCTAGCACTTATAAGGAATGAATTGGTTTTACAGCGATGTGTGTTTTGTATTGTCTGTCATCGCGATCTGACTTTTGAACACAAATAATGCACAACAATCTTCCACGTTCAACATGGTCTGTGGTATCAAATTTGATCTAGTCAATACTTTAGGACGCCTAAATAGTAAAAATCATATTAGCGGTTTTAAAATAATAGAATAAAATAACAAAAAAACAGCTAGAAAAAGGAAATTATATATTTTATATATTATATATGTATATATACGAATCATTAGAATTCGATAAAATTGATTTTGTTGTAATTCATAAAGGAATAACTTAATACTGTATATAGGTTTGACATTTTCACCGGAAATTTAGATGAGCATTTTTTAGACATGATTAGAATATTTTTAAAAACATTTCGGCTCTTTTTGAGCTCTATTTAAAAAGTTAAACATCTTATAGTTTTTTGCTCTTTGTGTTGAAAACATTTTTGTTTTAGCTACAATATTTTTTTATTAGTGTTCGGTGTATTAGTTTTGAAAAAAATTTAGAAGCACTCAAATAAAAAAAAAACTTATAGAAAATTGATCTTTTGATATTCAAAAAATATTGATCGTAGAAACTTGAAACTTTTTGTTATTAGGTGTATAATTATTTTCTATGCACAATTTTATTTTTTAAAACATTTAAACCAGTATTAAATAATTATTTATACCAATAACTTATTGACACTAGCGATTAGACTACGGCACGTTGTATTGACTTTTTTAAGGTATGTGCAATTTGTTTGGCAAAAATGAGTTGAACCTTCCAAATTAAAAAAATTAAAAAAACTAATATATAATAATATGATATCAATATAATTATTCTTTGTTCTTCGCTCAGAATTTTTTTCCTTATTGTGATTTACCATTGAATTCAAATTTAAGTACCTAAATAAAACATCCAAATACTGCAGTGACTTATTCAATAACGAACTATACAAGTACTCGGAACACGCACTATACAAAAGAGTGATTTCCCTTGTTTTTTCTTTGATAAAAAAAAAACATTTATTTTTTCGCAATATAATACTTTTATTTTGGTCGCACGTAATAAACAACTTACGACGATCGCCCCATAAAAAATAGAACAAAAATACGTTTAAAGTCAAACTTTAAGTTGGGTGATAAAATTTATAATTTTTACATCGTTACCACTCAGACATATGTAATTAAAACCTATCATTATCATCCAACAACCATTGTTGCCGGGGATTTAATAAAGAAAAAAATACCTATTGAATGTTTAACTCCATCGATATTGTTTGTATACGGCTGAAACAAATACCATATTAAGCATATTATTTTAACTGTTATTTTAAAGTTATATTAATATAACCAGAGATAATTAAGAGACACGTTTACTATTTTTATGACCAAATAAATAATTTATAAAATCAAATAAAAACTTTTTAATTCAAATGTGTTTATTTATAGGTAAGAAATTATTAATTTGAAGTTAAGTGTTAGGTTACTACTCTAGAGTATATTATAGAACACTCTCATATATTATACATTTTATAAGGTACTATATTATTATAGAATATGTAGTGCAGTACTGCAGTTAGAATGTCAGTTCATCTAGCGTACAGAGTGAACTAATATTTATAAAATCTCAGACTAAATGCACTTTACCATGCACAATCATAACCTATTCTAAATGTATGTCCTTTCAAGGATAAAATATGAAAATACAATTTATACATTATTGTATAAAGTTTTAAGAAATACAAGGAGTCTTACCTTTTCGGAATTTAAAATAAAAATTAATAAAACCTATAAAATGTCAAAATCATAACTTTACATTCATATAGTGTTTTGGTATTAATGACGTCTTTCTTCTTTTTGCCTATTATGCCCGCATATTTTTGTTTAAATGAAGGTGCTTTAATAGTTTCGTTGTAAAGATTCTATAGATTGAAAATTTGACGGATTTCATATTTTGAAGACGTGATGTCGGAAAAAAGAATATAGAATAATTGTGAAAAAATTTCAGAAATATCATTTTTACCAAACTGTTTATTAAATTAGTTTTTTGAATTTTATCACAAACGAGGCGAGCGATCCCTGTTACTGCTTTACTCTTTCTCAAGCGTTAAGCGTATCATATCCTATTACTGAGATGCTAAGCGCTATGCAATTCCTTAAACTAGAATTTGTTATTGCAGGTTCTTCAACTTCAAACTTGTATTGGTATTAGGTACATACCTATGTGTAAAAGTTGTAGAGTTTGTTCATTAAAAACGGCTTGACTTGTCTTATAATAAATGTTTTTTTTAACGGGTTACGACAAACCAAATTAAATAAAAATAATCCAATGGTATCGACATTCACCTTTAAGAGCATCTCAATATTACCAGCTCGATTATTGATTCGACAAATTTAGCATCGACATCATACGTTCGAGGTTCACAAACACGGTCATCGATCACGAGAGGGTGAATATGTCGTATGGTAGGTAGCTTGAAAATTTAAAATCTGTTATTAATAAAAAATCGGTTTGTATCCGTTCTAATAATAATTATTATCATTCGTGTTTCTTCACCCCTTTGGCTACCGCGCAGCCAGCGGCATTACACACGAGCAAACCTCGGCCTAGTGCGTTGTGCTAACGAGAACACATAAACACTGAGCAGAAACATTTGAAGCGCAGTGCTCGATAAAACCCGCGTGTTAGGCGTCCGCCACGTTTTATACTTTTGTACTCAAAAGCTTTTTTCTCGAGTTATAATTCCGCCACGCGTACGTCTTATCGTGTGTATGAATTTATAATATAGCTATTATATAATTATAATAATTTCATAGAATTTATTATTCATGGCTAAAATAAATAAATCGTTCATACTCGAATTCAAGGATCGGCTACCCGCTGTGGTCCTCGTATAAATTGTAGGTACCTATGTATAGTCCGTGAGTAAAATGTATAATTTGCAAAAAAAAAATAGACATTATGTTTAAAAACCACGAACTAAGATGGCGTGGACTCGAAACAGCGGATTATTACATTGTTTGTTTGTTTCCCGACCTTGTTAAGATGCCTTGTTAATATACCTTACAAGTTAATGAATATGCCGTGGATTTTTATGTAATAAAATAGTCAAAATATGTTTACGTTCTTATTTGCGCCAAAATATGTATTAAAAAACATGAAATATTTAATCGGTATACTACATTAATTTAATTGTAGGTAATCAATAATCATATAAAAAAACTACCTGTTGTATATATAACCATAATATAGGTTTATTATATAATTTTTTTTTTAATTATTCATCTAATCATTTTCAAATTGTTGTCTTCTTGGAAACAATTGGATAAAACGCACATTTGGAGATTTCCAAATTTTGGTCGCCGTTAGGTCTCAAAATCGACTTGTAGCAACTGGAGGAGCGTTCAACGTCAACCGAGAATAATGAGGTATATAGTTCATACTTGATATATCAGATGGTGCTAATTCAATATCCATCGACGTATTTTCATTTGTATTCAGAAGAATAAAAATAATAATAATTCAGAATTTCGAAATTCCAATAAAATAATAATTGTAATACAAATAAAAATTGTATAGGTACGAAAATATGAAATGTTTGCAAAATATGTAATAATACTTATTGGTAAAATATGTATTTACATCAAAATATGAAAATTTAAAAGTCTCATATAACTTAAGCTGTTATGAAACGCACTTATTTTTGATCAGAATTAAGACATTTGCATTCAATAAAATAAAATAAAATCCGTAAATCCGTATCAATAAAATTATGTATTTACATAAAAATCCGAGCCCTAGACTTATGAATTTAAATAAACTAAATTTGATATGACTACTATACATTTTTATTTAAAATAAAATAACGTACTTATATATTCAAAATGGCCCGTTAAAAATTTAGTTTTTATTTTTAGTCTCTTGGCATCAAAAAGGTTACCGACTCCTGTCATGCACTAATTAATAGTAATTATCATACTAGTTAATACAAATATTACCACATGAGTTCTAGTGTTTACTACAAGTTACAACAACATAATGTACCTATACACAAAATATATTACCTGACTAAATTTAACTATTTTGATAGGTAGGTAGCTGAAATGTTATTCAGAGTGGTTTTGTTATTACAAGTGAATTTGAAACATTATGTTAATTTTAACATTCAACTCCGTTTTTGTAAAAATAGTTTTAAAAACTAACACATTTTGCTCGCAGAATGACGATACCGCTCCGCCGATTTGCTAATTAAGTGAGTACCTACATAATATTATACTTAATATAAGTAATATCTTTATTTCAATCGATCACTTTGAGAAACTAATTTGTTTAAATATTTCGCATACTATTATGCAATTCTATTAACCGATTATTGATATTAAAGGCCTGTGTAATATAATAATATGTGTTATTGAATTATAATTTTTATAAACATTTATATGAAGAGATTTTTTTATGAAAGACATAGGATGGATATTCTTTTGAAGTCGTTTCTGCTGAGTGGTATATGTGATACAATATAGGTGCCTTGAAGTTGAATTTGGTCTATAAAATACAGTATTAAATCTTGGGTTTAAATTTGAGACACAATCGATAAATTATGATTATCATAATCAAAACAGTAATCGGTAAAAAAATCCACGGAAAATTTAAGTTATATTTTTAAATAAAGATATCCATACTGTTATTAAAATGTATAAACAATTTATCGCATAAGTATACAATATTTTTACTTAATATTTTGTAGTAGCTGGTAATAAGAATTGTATCTATTTCATAAATTTCATAATAATACGTAGGTAGAATGTAGTATAATGTTATATAGAATATTCAAATAAAATAAATCAAAAACAAATCAATATAAACTTATTGCACTTATGCTGCAGTTAAAAATTCTGGTAAACTTTTGTTTCCTCTTTTGATTATCAAACAGAGATATTTTAGTATTTTTTTGTGGTTTTTTACAATGTGGTAATTTTTTTTTATTACTTCACGTCTAAACTAAAATCTCTCAACACTTAAATAATGCATATTATAATAATTAAATATATATATATATATAAGTAAATATATGTAATTATTATACGGGATAATTTTTTTTTAAATATGTTTGATAGAAATACCTGGCTATTATTTAAAATACTATAGATAAGCATTTATTAAAATAATAAAGTACAAATTTAAATCTTTTTTGACACGTTTTTAGCCATTTGCTACTGATAGTATTTTTTATTAGTATAGTTAGTTCATATTATTATCCACCCTTTGTTCTGGGTTTCAAAAATAAAATTCTATAGAATACTATAAATATAGAACTAATAATATAATTATATAACTGTCAAAACGTAATAATATAATTAATTTTTATAAATAAAAGAGTTGGTTATTTTGGTTTATTTTTCCGTGGCTTTTTTCCTTCATTCGGTCAAAACACATTTTTGTTACTATTCCGTTAAACCGTTATAGTAGTTTTCAACTTCACATTTTATATGCGAGACTCAATTTTCACATATTAAAAGCAAGAGATAATAAAATACATATTTTTATTATTTATCCTATTTTTCTAAACACATATACTAAGAATGTTTCATAAAATACATAAAACGATTCTTACGTCATCATAAACTGGTTTAGTAACCTTAATTCTAGAACAAAACTGGTTCTCAATATTGTAAGTAATATCTGGTTTTCCGTGTTTACACGTATTTCATTCAAGCCCATTGACTTCATCAACTGTTATTTGTACTGTACAATAGCAATATTATTTATTAATTTGTGCTATAGGTGCAAGAATGCAAAAATAAAAAGGTGTGTCAGTAGGTAACGTGGGTCTGCTTTACAGTAGGTGTCGAATAGCTCACTACTGTGGATGTATTCAATTGTAATTCAATGATATAATATCATAATCATTTTTGCTATATTATACGTTTATAAGAAAAAAAAAGGATTCTGAGCGAAGACGGCCTGTCAGCCTATATTACAATATATATTTTGTGATGTTATTATTGCTAATAATAAGTAATTTATTTCACTATTAATAATAATACAGTATAACTTTTAGATTTTTTCATTAACTACTTAGTCGACTGGGTTTGCTTAAGAATTCCTGTTTTTCTTAATTTTTTTTTGTTCCCTGAAATCCGAACGATCTTGAAGATTAATGGAAATCTTCAAAATTTACCTCTCAAAAGTACCACCTAGATTAACTTTCCCACAGGAAAAAATACTGAAGTTGAAAATCGAAGGATTATTTTTACTACTGTCACATACACAAAAAATAAAAAACACACATCATTGTAAAATCAATATATTCATCGCCCCCCTCAGAATTTAAAATAAACTCATAAAATATATTATACCTATACTATCACTACTATAATCAGATATCACTATAAAACATTAAGTAAGAAAATCACATTTTTTTGTGATTAAATTAAAACAAAAAATACATTTCAGAAATATTATTTCATTGTAAAAACGTCATTAATTAACAAATCTGTCAAAATATACAAAATATATATTGTTGATGAAAGTGAGTTATAGTGATAAATTGGTGAAAAGTTATATGAACTTTCTAAATATGACTGTGCACTGTGGCAATGATATTATTACTTTTAAATTTGACTATGAGTCAGCAATGTAATTCTTAACTTCTTAATTTACAATATAGTTTTAACGTATAGCACATGTGTGGTATCGACATGGTATGATACCATAAGTATGTACCACAATAAAAATTGTATTCCCTAGATGATAACTGTTATCAATAAAACAATTTAATTCTAAAAGAGCAATAATAATTATAATAACTCTAAATTAACAAAATAGCATTAATGTACTCTGAAATAAGTAAAAACATACTGTTTAAACAACATATTTTCTAACTTTTTGCGAAAAGAATAATTTCGCTAAGTGAATGTGCTACATTATAATATGTATAGGTACTACTACATTTCCGGCTAAAATCATTCTTTACATTTAACTTTTGACGGCGTTTTACTTTCTACAAAAGTATCTTAAAAATAAAATCGTATAACTGAAAAACCAAGGTAGGTAGTTTCTTTTGTCTGTTTAAAATCTACAAAATACCACGATGAGGATCAAACATAATATTTTATATTATTATCATTGATTATAAATGTATAAATACTACGTATAGTATAGTCATTGATTATAGAATATTCTATAGCCAATGGCGTATAATAGTCTGTAATACTGCAGTAATTATAATCAATGATACTATGAACAAATGCGGAGGTTTCTCCGTAGAATTTGTATAATAGCAGTTAGTAGTATTCGTGCACCATTGAACCATAAGTATGCTTATAAAATCACAAAATAGATCACGGATGTGCATATTTCATAGTAATAAACCATGTTTAACGTAGGTATATTGTTTAGATATAAACTATAATAAATATACTCGACAACAGATTGGTACTGTGCAGCCATTATTAAGAATTTTCTTGAAAGAATTTACTTAAAATTGTTGTTATTTTTTAATAACACCATATAATATTATTTAAAAATATGATTTCGATTAATTATTTTTTTTAATAAAATAGTTTGATATAAAATATGTACACTTTAAAAATGAAGTTTTATACAAAAAAAAAAAAATGTAATGAAAAAAAAATAATAGTTCATTTTATGAAACATATTGTCTTGTGCTTTTAACTTTGTAGAGGATTTAATTATAATCGACAAGTAATTCATAATGCATATTTTAAAACTATTATAATAAAATATATAAATCTAAAATATTAAACACGCGCAAGTATACAACAAATTTAAATACAGTTATATTATTCTCGGGCACACGTTATGAACACTCGTCCGGCCAATTTAATATTATACGTCATGTTTTGAATAACAATTTATGGTCCGAAACACGCATACACATGATTATACGAACATCGGAATATAATATATAATATGATAGGACACGTTTCGTCAATTTGATAATACCGATAATAGCGCTGCCTGCCGTAAGATGTTATATATAGAATGTAAACTGTAATACAACTATCGGGGAAGCCGCGTTATTAAAAATCAAACGACCTCCGTCAAAACAACCAACCGGCAGGTATTTAATAATATAATTATTGACCTATTAAAAAAAAAATTAATTAAAATCCGAAAACATTATGTCATGATAATAATGTCCTCCGTGCGTGCGTATAATTGCCGGTCCACAACTTTACTCGTCAATCTAAATTATAGTGATACTTCAGAAGGGTACTCGATATCATTCGCATTATACCATTCGGCTTGTTGCACAATTAATTATTAAAACACCGAACGATACAGAAACTCCTCCGCGGGTTATATTATAATACAACGTCACCGATAGTGTTTTCGTCATGAAATCGATAACAGGTCAATTAACTCTGATAATGACCCGGAGTGGCTCCAACAAGTGTTAGTGTTGCGGAAGTATGCGTCACGTTCGCGCACTGTACACAGAGATAATAATATTATAACGCCGCGTGTGACGCTCGAGGACGTCATATACTCATATCGATTTGTCATAATAATAATAATAGTATAATTATATAATTAATACAGTTGTCTGTCTGCCATGAGCACAAAACATCGTAGCAAATTAAATTTTCGCGAGATTAGCCATGTCGCTCTGCGGACTCTTCATAGATCGACTACGTCAGCCGAATTAATTGACGTATTTTCAAATTCGACAACCGGGTCATTGTCCGTGATTTGGAGACGAGTATTATTTTTTTTTAACCCGACAACGATTAGTACCTACAGTTATGTGGTAGATGTATCGAACAATACCTACACGGCTACACCAGTATATAATTCTAACGTTTTTGATGAGTCGTAAACATAATAGCAACATTAATTAATAATTAAATCAACCAAAATATGAATCATCACGAGAAAATCGAGATCGACGTGATCTTAAATATTGTTATTACTCTTTATTATATAATTAAAATGTCCGCAAACATTAAAACATAAACTGCCCAAAAATATAAAAAATAATATCGTAGCTCTCTGGAAGGCCAATAGAGCCTCCTTGTTTGTCTGTTTAGTTTACATAACATAGATGAGGGTTTACGTGTATATTTAGTGTTTATGCAACTTGCGACAACAATGTGTAGTGTTTTCATTTGATATACGTTTTTTTTCTTTCAGAATGCTAGTTTAGATGCGTTGGCTCGTGTTTATTTTGCCAACGTAAGCTACAATGATAAATAAAAAAAAATAAAACGTGCATAAGAAAATAATTATCACTTAATATGACATTAATTGACAAAGAATAAGTATTAATTTGAGAACAATATTCAAATATGCAAAATTTGTATATTTTCGTTATTAAAATATTTAACTTTTATTTAAATACCTGCATTAGTCAAACCTGGGTTACTGCTTTTTATACCAAAGACATTATTTCGTAAATTATTTTTAACTTAAATCACAGTACACACTACACAGAACTTATATCATAGGTACAATTTATAATATTATATTGGATTATAATTATACTGGAATGATTCTAATATTACTAGATATTATTTTAAAATTGGATCAAGGGTGCAGTTTTAATAAAAACATTTTGTGAATGCTGAAACCCCCTATTTTTTTAGTTAGTCTAATTAGTCATTACTTATTAGTTATTAGTTATTACACAATGAGTAACATCACCCCCTCATCATCAAATTACCACATGGCACAAACATATGTAATAATATGGCTGTGTATTGTACATATTATAATATAATTAATATAAAATTAGATGTAATTATTAACCATAAATGGCATGAATTACAAGAATGCTTACTTCAAAACTGGGAGTGCTTATATTACTGTTTAGCCAGTTGTAATAATGTTAGTGACAATACCATTAAAATATAACTTCATTCTTAATCTAATCTTTTATTTCTGTAAAAATGTGATAATAATATTTTCATTAACTATTGAGTTGTATTATTTTGTGATAAAAGCTAAAAAAAATACACCACGGGTAATATAGGTAAATATTGTTTTATTTTGAATTGAACATTTTTATGTAATAATATCTGATAAAATACCGATATCTAATAGTGATTAGTCCAGTTTTCAAGATAATATTTATTACTTAATATTAGCCAAAATTTAGTTACACAGGAATAATCACGTAAGTGGTTCTATGCCTATTGGCTATTACCTATATGTCCACAACACTTGTGATATTGTGATAGGAATTAGTAATAAAAATGATGGTAAAGGACTTCTAGTATTAGTTTATTTGTTTTATGCAATCGTAAGAAAGGCCAACTAGATACAATTTTGTTTTATGTTAATACAAATCCAAATCTGTGATTGTGTGTAGCATATTTTTGCATATTATTAGGTTTTTTGATAAGTATTTATGATTATTTTTGATTTTTGGGGTACATTTCTTTATTTTTGGGCTTTTTTTTAAATAACTCTTATCATCTAAACGACAATCCATTATTATATAATCCAAAGCCACCTGCGCACAGGTACAAAAGAAGAAATTACAAATTAATTAACAAATTAATCAAGTTCGTCAATCAATCAATGTAGTTGGCTATTTCCAAATCAATAAAAATAAAAGTTAATTTCATTAGCATAAAAAAAAAAAAAAAATGTTTTTATTTATTTGGGAATAGTATAAAATATATTTAAATCAGGTAATTGTATAAAAAAAATGTAAGCAGTGGTGGTCAAACACTGGGGGGGGGGTAGGTTGACCCCCCATGACCTTTTTTCAATGTTTATAATGACTTAGATACATAATGGTATAAAACGATAACCATAAATAATTATCTGTTTGACGATCAAATAGAGTATGTTAAAAAATCAGTCACACATCTCACATCCGTAGCTCCCCCAACGACTAAATCGTTTGACCACCACTAAATGTAAACGCATAGATCGTGGTTTAGGATTTTCAAGTGCATACTTGTGTCTAGTGCGATTTAGGGCTCCGAGTCCTCGTGCTCGGTAATAATAAACGCATCGTTTCGAACGCATAACAAATACCTATAACAATTAGTGAGTATGTTATTATGCTGGTGCGGAATGCAGGCCGGACAGTAATAATAATAATTGTAATCGGTACGGTTCCAAAACAAAATCGGTCTCGCCGAGCAACGACGCGCGCGTGTAACACAAAATAAATATATGTTTACCAAATGCACCGGAGCGCGAGTTGTGTCTACGCTAGTCGCATGACCTCAACGTCCTTAACAATGAGCTCCGTCTAAAAAAATAAAAAAGTAGGTCTGTCTGTGCGAGCAGCCATCGCAGACAAAACCGTTTTTTTTCCGTTAAGTGGGGCATCGCGATGCGAACGACGACCGCCGGTCACCGAGTGACGCGTACCTATATCGCCGAGCCTCTCGCCCCGCGTGTACGTTACGTTTCGGCGGCGGCGGCGGCGGCGGCGGTACCTACATCCGCGAACGCCCGCCCGTCCGATGGGAAAATAATTCATTTTTTAACCGGTACCAAGGTATAATACGGCTAAACAGTCCTCGGATTGCGTTTTCCTCGGCTCCGTCTTCGCAATTTTTTTCGTCCTTCTCGTAGGTATATACTATAATATACATTATTACGAGTGCATAGGTGGTGGACGGTACAGGACGAGGCGCGAATGCTGCCCCGGCGGTTTTTTTAAAAAGCTCGTCGTTTTCTTCCTTTCATATCGGGTTCAACGGTTCGGATGAAATAATATCCTGAGTTCAAATAACGGTCGCGTTTTTTATTTGTCGCGCGGGTTTCCTCTAACAGTTTTTAATAGCTGCGGTGCGCACACGATCCTATATTATATACGTCGAACTGTGAGAAACCGTGTTCCGGGACGCGTATGACACGCCGCCCGTGTACGGAGAGTTGGAGGTACATCGTTATTTTTTTCGCCCCCAGAGCGCGTCCGATCCGGTTGACAAAATATAATGTAACAATATCACGCGTTGGTAGTTTTTTCGAGAAAAAAAAATTCCACACCGATTATACAGAGCGCGCGTACGTCTCATAAATATACTGTTGCGCCGACGATTTATTCCGGATCACCGGCGTATTATAATATTGTATTATTATGTATATGATAATTATCATCATTTTATAATAAATATTCGTCGTCGAGTATATATGCACTCGGTCGGTCGGGGAGAGGGGTCGGACATAGTGTGTCAGTATATCATACACATAACGGTCCGTACCATCTCCAATGACCAAGTTCAAGTGTGAGCGCCGAACACCGCCAGAGGCTGATAACGTGCGTGTAAAAAGGCATACCTCTTCTGACCAATTCACCCATCGTTGCCGTCCGGTTACCACCAAGTCGATCAATTTGACTACCTGCGCGGTAGTCTCTCACCTGCAGCGACGAGGGCTGTGTTCGGCGGTTATTGTTGTTTCACCACGAGTGATGATCGATTTTAATACGCCAATTTGAGTTCGATATTTTTTTTTTTGGGACCGTCAAGCACCGACACTCGCGGACAATTTCGGCAAACAGTAAGAGTGATTTTATTATAATATTTACTATGGCTATATTTGGTTAAGCGTTGTCGAAAGTATGGTTCTGGGTGTTTAATTAATACTACTCGAACGACAATATAAAAAGCTCGTTTAGCAATTTAAAATGTAAGTCCGAGGTCGGTATTTAATTTTTTTTTTTTGTTTTTAAGACAATTGAAATGTTTCAATTTAACACAATTTATTTCAAAAACTTAAATATTTAATGCTATATCCTTAAACTATTATAGGTAATATTGGACGTTCATTTTTATGAAGCAATTTAATATTGCTTTATTTATGTTAATGTGATATATAAATTATAAATACAAACATTATAAACACGACGAGTAATAACGTGAAAAAATATTTTAAAATAATTGACCTTTAATGAATTTATACAAAAAAAATTACTTTAGCACTCCAAATGTATTTTATAATAATTAGAATATATTTTATCAAGTAAATGGGTCTTATTAGTGACTTTTTAACATCTTTTGAGATTTAAGTTTTTGTAATATGAAATAATCTTATATTCACATCGACGAAAAAGCGCATTGGATAAATATTTATTAAAACATCCGTAGTATGATAAAATATAAACATAAAAAAGTATAACAGTAATTTAAATCTAGGTTCATAATCTCGTACCTAAGGACAAGGTTGTTGTCGACATTTAATTAGTTTTCTGTTAGACGGTCGTATTAGATTTGATGTTTTAAATGGAGTTACTGGGGACCACGTAATATATTATGTTTTTATTCCGGATGCATTATTATTCTACGGGTTCTTTGAACTTCAATCCATTCGGATCGAATGATATGACTCATTGAGGACAAGAGAAAATATTTGAAACGGTAAAATCGTGTGTACGAAGTATATTATATACCTGTAAAACTTTCTAGAGTGGAAAATCTAAAAATACCGTTGTTTTATTTCAAGAAAAAATGACACATCACGACTTACTAAACGATATTTATTTTCGTTATTATGTTTCATTAATGACACGCAATAATTGCATTTTTCTGCAGACGAGAATTACGATACCATAGGCATTACACGGGAATTTCTGTACGAAATAGAGAGAGTGAGTGAGAGGGAGAGACGGGCAGACAGTGAAATAAACAGTTTGATAAGTATCCAAAAGTAATCCGTTGCTATTAGTCGCGACCAACCTACAATAATTAATCGATTAAACCTGCGGGATAGAGTTTCTTAGCCGCTATCCGTTTTAGCCCTTTGTTGCAAAAGATATAGTAGCAAATAACTTTTGCGTTTAATGTCGGTCCATTCGTTTGGGCTAAAGCGCACTTTTTACAGCTCCGCCTCCTTCCGCTCCGAGAGATTTGCGCGGTCTTCGCATATACAGAGAGACACTGAGTTATTGAGTTATTTATATATATACAGATGGGTGTAATAAACATAATATACCTATATACCTGTATAGGTACGGATAGCGGCGATTATTTAAGAGCCTATCGTTAGAAAATACTTACGTATAATATGCTTTCTACGGCGCGTGTATGTATGTATATTTAATTTTCATTATTATTATTATTATTATTATTATTATTATTATATTATTATTTTTATTCGACGCGTGCCTGCTTTTCATTGTGAGAATCGTTCGGATTTTTTTTAATACGACCGAGGCGTAATAACAATACTATTGTTGAACCGTGTATTTCCTACCACTACAATAGTACAATATCATGTGTAGGTATGTAAGTTATACAAGACGTGTTATGAGCAAAGTTTGTCAATTCCGTTGAAATATGAACACACAACACCGCCGCTACCGTTTTGAAGTTTTATTATTAATAAGCGCGGCAACGCTCATAATATTGTTGTGTCGACATGGGAGAACGCGTATGGTCGTATTAAAACACAGACATGCGTAGGCACCGACAACACGTACGGCGGTTTACTTGAGTCTAGAATACAATATCGTTTTGAAATTGATTTCTTTTTAGTAAGTACCTACATGAATTTTCGGTATATACTTGTCCGGTTATACGGTCGTCCATATATCAAAAAAAAAAAGAAAAGTATTGTACTCGGCAAACACCGAAAGTTGTAAAAACGACTTCTATAATATTTGTAATTTATAATTTATTTTTAGCTATAAATTAAACACCAAAACCTCGGAATAAACTAAAACCTAATAGAATTTAATAGCTACTATATACATTCTCATCCATCGTTTATAATAATTATTTTATTATTGAGTATAATAATATTGACACGAAAGCTCGTAAATAAATACACCATATAATATTAAAATGAAATGTTTTTTCACTTTTATGACATTGTGTAAAAAAACCTGATTAAGAACCGTATTATAAATAAATGTATTTTTACATTTAGTAATTATCCGCTTTATTTATGCGCTTTTGAACAGTAGAGGCGTTCTTTATTTCTGAAATAATCTAATAGAAATCATCTCTACTTAGATATTCTAGAAAACTTTTCTCTATTAGAATACTTACTTCGTGTTGACTCTCATTACACCTAAACTAATTTTTAAAGTTGAACTTATTCTGAACTTCAAGAGAACTTTTATTGAATTTTAAAATTAACATATTCATAAATGCAACTATATACTCCAGCGAAGCCTTTACAAATAGTAGTCAGTAAACATTAGATAATTGGTATTATTTTGTTATTTTTGTTTAGTTGTATTCTATGTAGGGGGGGGGGTCCATTTCCCCTGAGTTCTAAATTCTGAGTCCTTTAAAGGGGCGCTGTCGCTTGAGGTTAAAATGTTTCCAAAGTGAAGTTATAATAAATATATTTTACTTTATTTTATTGAATTTATTGAGAAATTATACATTTATACTGGTGATAACTTATAAGTAATAACCTGCATTATAAATTCTCTGAGTATTGCTCAGAAATCACTAGTTCTCTCAAATATAAAGATGTTATTGAACAATTCGCTTTACAGAAGGTACATCGTAAAATAAAATCATAATTTGCTAATCTTGTTTATTTTTTTATTATATTCTTTACATTTCTATATATATTTTCATACACAGAAGATGTATTTTACTAAACTGTCATACAATTTAGAAAAAAAGGCTAAAATCTAAAATTATAATTTGTTTTAGGTACCTACTTATAAAGTACATGGACACACGTAAATTTAATTTTTAAATGTATTAATTTTGCTATTTGTTGTTCAATAGGTAATAATTATTATTTAGTATTTACTATATTTTAAAAACATCAATAATTTATTATTTTACTAACGAATTTATGTAAGATTGCTTTATAGTCATATAATTGTCATACGTGACCTTTTTTATTAGGAATAAATAGAGTGGTTAAATAAAAGTGTTCTCTAAACTAGTGGAAGTATAAATGCGGCAAGAGGAAAAATATACATTTATATATACATACATTTTCTAATTAGAATCCCAAAAGATTTTTTGTTGCTCGACACCCTTTTATAGCACCTATGAGTGTAAGGAAACTTTGAGAAAAGAGTGGTGCCAAAATGTGTGTACCTGGGGAGCCAAAATCGTAAATACTCTTCTGATTAGTATAAACTTCATAATATTCTTAGCTATTGCTAAAGCTTTTGATTAAATACCTCATGAGTCAGGTACTTTTGTCTTAATTAAGACAATGACATGTTATAAGTTTTTTTTTTTTTTATCAGGAAAATAGAAACATTCACAATCTGTATTCAATAAACAAATTTGATATACAAATAATCAAATAAACAAATTTGATAAACGTATGTACTAGACGTGATTGTGGTGTCAATGACACAATCCATTGACACTACTTCAATAAACGTTATAACACACTTCGGTATTTGTTGACGTGAACTTTCAACAACGCTTTGGCCAAACACAATGTTAAAACTAATATTTTTTAACATTTTATCCTATAGGACTTGAATAATTTTTATTGGATTTATTTATTATTTTTTTTAGTTACGATTATACTTTCCCAAAAATGGCTGAAATAGAATCAAATATCCAAGAGTTTTTTAAAAATAAATCAGTCTTTGTCACCGGAGGTACAGGGTTCCTCGGTAAGCTAATCGTCAACAAATTGATTAGATCATGCCCTCAGATCAAACACATCTACCTGCTAGTGAGGGACAAAAAAGGGAAAAATGCGCACGAAAGGCTTGAAGACATATTCAATATGCCGGTACGTTTTATGATTATATATAATATTTGTATTGAATAAACAGTTAGTTTTAAACATTAAATTATATCGGTTTTCAAAACTAGATATTCAAAGACATCGACGCATCGACATTGAAGAAAATCAGCGCTCTCAGAGGTGACTGTAGCCAAGCAGATTTAGGACTGTCTGTCGAAGACCTGAGTACGTTGATCAAAGAGGTAAATGTCATATTTCACAGTGCAGCCACTGTTCGATTTGATGAACGCCTCGACATTGCCATTGGAATAAACGTGATCGGCGCCAGAGAAATTGTAAAACTCGCCCACAAAGTCGAAAATCTAGCGGTAATTATTTATTGTTTTTAAAAATGTATTTATAATCACTTTTTTTTCAACATCTATTTACGAATTACAAGTATACAATTCAATTTTTTTTTTTTAGTCGTATTTACACGTCTCGACGGCTTTCTCCAACTGTCATAATAAACATATAGAAGAAAAGTTTTATAATCTACCGTATAACTATGAAAAACTCATACATCTTTATAAAACAAAAAGTTCAAATGTACTCGAAAAAATGAAGCCTTTGTAAGTATTGACATTTTATTATTTTTATTTCATTTTTTTATTTTGTCTGTCCGCTCGATGTCTTGTACGTACAAATCGAGCACAATTAAATTCGTAATTTAAGTGATTTAATTTCGTTGATTTTTTCAAAATTCATATTTTTCATTCATCGACACGTTTCCGCATCAGTACAATATAACAACGACATAATCATTGGTCGAGAGTATGAAAATATCACAATAAATTATTATAGGTTTTTTCTACTATATAATATGTGCGTATACGTGTCACGTACAATGTTGTCGTTTTTTTGTTTTTAAACATAATTTAAATCTGTCCAACACGAAACCCCGAGTACAATATTATTGCCATTATAAATCTAGCCTGTTGGGACCCATGCCAAACACTTACGTCATGACGAAAGCGGCTGCCGAACAACTGATCAAGCGCGAAGCCAAAGGTCTGCCCGTCACGATAGTCCGTCCGGCGATCGGTAGGTATTCGAAAATGACGCTCCGAAACGTGACGTTTGTAGTATATAATATTATCATAATAATAGGCCATTATAAATTATCGTTATATTTTATTTGTTATTTTTTTCCCCCCGCCGCAGTGATAGCGACCGCCAACGAACCTCTGCCCGGTTGGATTGACAACCTGTACGGGCCGACGGGCATCGTGACCGGCGTGATGACGGGCATAATAAAATCGCTGCCGTGCGACCTAAACGCCGTCACGGATCTGGTGCCGGCCGATTTGACCGTCAACGCGCTAATAGCCGCTTCGTGGGACGCGAACGTCAGGTAAGACGACGACCGTGACAGCGGTCATCTGTGCACGTTGACTGTTGTGCATCGTTATTGAATTCGTATAATAATAATAATATATGCCTCTATAGCTGCGGCTGAAAATTTACAAGTGCTACTAAGCCGGATAGGTAATCCAACGCGTCGGATCGCGTGAAATATGCGAGCAGTGATTGCCGGAAAATCGGTACGGTCGTTGTGAACCAGGGTTTCTTAAACTATAAAAACAATCATAAAGCATCTACACATTAGATGAGAAGGGACAAGCGATCCATATTTTTGGTTAGTTCTTCGATGTATTCAACGAGATGAATCTACGATGCGAATTGGAAGTATACGGCATGAACAACTTAATAATTTAATATTTCGAAAAAAATATGCTTCGTGCTATTTTTATTGTAACTACATATTAATTTTTGACACATATATTTATTTTAATTTAATTTTTTGAACCACCGAAAATAAATCAATTTTTGACACATATATTTATATATATTATTGAACATCTATTTATTTTTATTTAATTTTTTGAACCACTGAAAATAATATATTTTATAGTACCAATATTCCGCCTATTGCATTTATTTTGTTCAAAACACAATAACCGTACTAATTTTCCGTTTACCGAGGGTAGTATATTATTATATCAGGTAGAAAATCCACCAGGATGAGAGGACCCCGCGAGGTACGAAATGAAGTAAAATCAGAATATTAGGCACTCATCGCAACGGTGACCTATATGCCAAAGATTTGTTTTTTTTTTTTTTAAACGTATTTGTAAAAATATGTTTATGCCATATTATGTTCCTACTAATTATAATAGTTATACGATATGTGACAACCCTATAAATAAGCAGAGATTATACATAATATTATAATCATAGACCTTATACTCAGTATAAGGTCTATGATTATAATATATCCCATCATAAATAGCACTTCAGTTTTCCCAGAATTTTAGCGTATATGTACGTAAGATATGATGTTATACGTCAGAAATCTTCGCGGGAGTATACTCAACAACTTCCAAAAGTTTGGTGGCGATCGGATAAATAGTGTAGATGGATGGTTCAGAATCACAAGGTGGTGAGGCCAGGTGTTGAGGTGAGGTGCTCACACAGGGATTTTGAGATTTACGATGGAAATATTTGTTTATTAATGGTTGCTATGATATGTACAACCACTGTTTATAAATAGGGTTGTCAATGGTTACATATTTTATAACTATCGTAATTAGTACAGGAATATGGCGTATAAACATTTTTGCAAATACATTTATAGAAAAAAACAAATCTCCAGCATAAGCCACCGTTGTGATGTCATGTGCCCAATTTCTGATTTCACTTACTATTAAGCTCCTCGAGCGGGGTCCTCAATCCACCGCAGTTGGATTGTCTACGTGCAATAACATACTGCTCGCATGTTTTTCGCGATCTAATGCAGTTTATTGCCAATGGTGGTTTAGATACATATCATATGCACATCGCTTGAGGTTAATCATAACTTAATATTTAGCTCAGGCCACGCCGGATGGGACTGAATTCAATATTGTTGTAACGATATTATACTTAGCCTATAATATTTTAACCGTTGTGTTATAAACTAAAACATATTATTCATACATAGAGTTGGCATTATTATTTTTTAATGGGCAACGAAGTGCACGGGATCATCTAGACTCAGTGTTGGGTACGTTGGTTACTGTAACGCTGTTACTTTGTTCGTAACGCGTCACGTAATTTCATTAGAATTATTGCCAAGTAACGAAAATGTAATGGAAATTACTTTTTATAAGTAATTTATACAGTATAACGCGTTACAGTTTCAAATTATTTACATATGATTATAGATAATAAGATAGACATAGAAAGACTATCTATAATCAATGCTAGTACGAATGGAAAAAAAAAAACTTTAAAAATATTATATTGTCTATAACGCGAGTATTAGTCATTAGGTATACCTGCATTTTAACTCTCCACAATTCAGTGGTCAATGATTTTGACATGGCGCCATAAAAATATACGAAAACTTGTTATATAGGTTTAAAACTTTTTTTCTCGGTCTTTTGAAATTCGTTACATCGCGAGTTGACTGTATATTTGTTGATGTTGTGAGTTGTGACATAATAATATAGGTACTTACCTATATTATTTAATGACTAACTATTGATACGTAGGTACAATTAATTAGTACTATTTTTAATACTTGTAACTTTTAAGTAATCAATATTGTTATGTATTTGTGTATTACCTGTACATATTTGAATAAAAATTGTTAAGAAATTAAAAAAAAAAATTTGTAACGAGAAAGTAACTGAGTTACTTTTCTATTTGAAAAGTAAAGTAATATCATTAGAATTTTATTTGAGTAACGAGTAAAGAAACTTAATTACATTTTAAAAGTAACTTACCCAACGCTGCATCTAGTATACGCATATATAATATTATTATATTCGTGTTTGTACAGACACCGACGTGCCGGGCTGAGCGAAGCGCTGGAAAAACATGCGGACGATCCCCGCATCTACAACTTCGTGTCGTCGCCCGAAAACCCGTTGACTTGGAGGATATTTTCGACGACCCTGATGTACTACATCTTGCACCGGCCCACGGCCAAGGCCATGTGGTATCCCACGTTGATAATGAACTCGTCGGTGTTTTCGCACAAGCTCACCGTGCTGGTGTTGCATTATCTGCCCGCGTTCCTGTTGGACCTGGTGTTCATTTGCACGGGAAATAAACTCAGGTCAGTCGGTTTGGTTTTCCTCCTAGTGTGTGAACCTGCAATTGTGTTATAATACGATAGAGATATTAATAATATTCGCGAGTCATTCCACACTGACGGACATATCGCATACCTATAATAATATATAATATTAACGTATACCTACGATTGTAGATTGGTCGATCAATACAAGAAAATAGGAAGATTCACCGACATATTGGAATACTTTTCCACGAGGGAATGGATATTTTGTAACAATAACGTACAGAGTTTATGGAACAGCTTAAACAATGATGACAAAACGCTGTTCCCGTTCGATATCAAAAAGATGCACTGGGAAGAGTACTTGGATACGTACCACAAGGGGATAATGACATTTTTGCTCAAAGAAGGACCGGACAAGTTACCGGAGGCCAGGAAACGTCTTCACGGGTATGACTTAATAATTAATTATATTTACCTATATTGTGGCTACAATTTAACCGTATCATATGGTACTTATGTAAAATTTAACCACCATATCAACATTTCTATGCTTTCCGGTACATCTAAAATAAGGTAGAAAACTTGATCCAACAATCACGATTAAAACTATTTGAGCTTATTCAATTTAATAGGTACATCGTAATTTAACAATTTTCTTGCAACGTGAATAGAGATATTAAAATTTGCCATAGAATAAAATTGTATTTATAACACAGTCGATGTTCTAATGCCTTGCTGTGTTCTAACTCACGGTGTAAAATATATACCTGATTGTCTTGTAAATAACAGTCGATAATTCCAATTTACATCGTTGTTTTTATGTTTGTTTTTTAGCTTATATATCTGTCATATGATCTTCAAAGGCGCTGTCTACATAGGACTCATCATGCTGTTATGGGTGATTTTAAAAAGAGTGTTTTTGGCTTAGCTGTAGCTTGCGTTCGTGTATTTACTACACGGCAACACTTAAGCTTGGATTCAATTTTATAATCACATTAAACATATAGCTACCATGAAGTTCAAGATTCCATAAATATGTACTACTATAGTTGTTATCATTTTTTGACAAATCAAACAAACCATTATACCTAATTTATTTTGTGTACCTTAATTTAATTTATGTCATACTTTTAAGTGGAATATATTTATAATTTTTTTTACTGTGAATTTCATATCTAAATCGAATTATATTCATAATTTAAGGAGTTCCTGATAATTACTCAATTGAGTTTTTTACATTAGATAATAAATGTACAATTGTATGTGTTAAACTGTTAAGTAGTAATGTAAAAATTGTATTACATTTAATTTACACTTTTATATTTATATATATTATAACTAAAAATGTATTATTTTAAAAGCTTATTTCATAGTTAATAATAATTTATTAATTCGTTAATTGTTTTAAATTATTTTTAGTATTAAAAATTGCATAAAAAAAGTATTAATTGTACGTTAAATATTATACAAGGAATTATAAAGTTCATATGTGTAGAATGTATTATGTATAATAGTATTATATTTATTATTACATTTAGAAATCACAAAAGCAATTTAGTTAGAATACTTAGAATTCAAAATATAATTAAATAAATGCTCATTTTCGTTATTATAATCCATACCAGAGTCTAGTTTAATACATATAAATGTCCATAACAACTTTCAATTATATCTCATACTAGATTTTATTTAAAAAAAAACCATTTATTAAATAAAACAGTTATAACTATAACAAAACATCCTTGTATTGTTTTTAAAAAAAATAATTCAATTGAATATTTGAATATAGATTGAATAATAGACACAGGAGCACACAGGTTGACAGGTATCGTTTTTAATATTAATTTATAATACTGTTATAAAACATTGTTGTAAAATATTTTTATATTTTCAATTATTTTGTGGAACACTGGAACCATTATAAGTTTGCGGCACCCGGACGAGAATAACTTATCTAACCTAAAGAAGGTATTATATTAATTTATTCTGCTTTTTGTGGGTTGCGCACTAAGTAGTATTATACAGGGTGTCCCAGATCTATTTTACTAATGCAATAACTTTTACAGCAGTGACAGTGATTAGCAAGACATAATTTTGAATTTTAACACACTTTGAAAATTGTTTAAAAATTAACGACTTAACCAAATTAAAAGTTTTAAACGCCAAAATGGTTTTTAAATACTTTTTTATGAAATAATTATCTTGGATTATTAGAAAAATATTAAATACAAAATTGAAATTATTTATTTTTGTTGTAAAAAAAAATATATATATATAAGATATACAAATTATAGCGCAGAGCTCTACAAATCATTACAAAAAAAAAAAACTTAAAAATATTGAATGGAAAAAAAATTATTGCATTAGTCAAATAGACCTGGGATACCCTGTATAATATATAGTTTTTATAAAAAACAATTACTAAAATACATATAATTGTATTCCAAACAATAAAGTAAGAACAAATGATTATTCTTTGAATACAATTAGCCACCCAGAGGCTAGACGTCTCCACATAATAACATTTTCCGAGAATACAATAATCTATAGAAAAACTTGTTGAGTAAGATATATTTTAATTTTATTCAAGCCAAATCTCAAAATTCCCTGGAAGTTGAAGGCAATTACTAAATTGTAGATAAATTGTGCAAGTTTTTTCTGTTCTTTCTTCTCAAATCAGTAATAAGTTATAACCAAAATTCCATCAAAACAACTTTCATTAAAAGACAGAGAAAAAGGAAATTAAACAAATCGTTAAATATTATGAGTTTTAACTAGGTATCCTCATTACGTATTAAGAAAATCAATGTCTAGTAAATATTTTTTATTTATTAGACAAAGACAAAATTATATCAATAATTTTTACAGCTGTTCAGAATTGTTTGAATCAGCGTTTTGACCCAAAAATAGTGTAAGTGCGAGTCTTGCTCTAATTTATTTTATCAAATATACACCGTATTCGTGGATCTATTTTAAGAGAGGAAAAGAACAAAATATATGTTTACCTTTAGTATTTACATTTTTAGTTTACTAATATTTTTTTCTTTTTAACATAGTATGACAAATAAATAATTCTGACAAAAACATACCCAAATATATTTGTATTGCGTGTAATCAAACACATTCTATAGGCATTCATACGTATTTTATTAGAGCACTTAAACTCGTGTGAAAATATACAACTAACAGAATTACCCGTCACTGCCGGGTTACAGTTAAGAAAAAAAAATTGTTAAATAATTATAAAAAATAATAGTATATAAGAAATCGTAAAAATAAATAGTTATATAATATGCACCATATTCAAATGGTGTATCTACAATATAAACCTTTCTGGGGGGTGAAATATAAAAATAATTATTGATAAAATTCGTGGTTTGCACACTCGGTGAAGTACAAATATGCATTTTAAACTTTTAGTAATCACAAAATATACGAATCATATCGGTTTTACACTATTTAACGCGAAAACCGTTGTTCCGTACAAACCTCTTAAGAACCAATTTTAAAAATTTCAAACTATTTTTTACTTTTTTTTTATATTTACATTAAAATGTATATGATTATATTTTAAATAATTTAACCACATTGTTTTGTATTTTACATTTATTATATGTCTATTATTATTCATATATATAAATATATATAATATATGTACACTTAATACTTATAGTACCTAGTTGTACAAGACATGTTTAAATAAGAATTTTGCCGAAAGCCTTGGTGTTTGATCGGTTAATAAAATGTTCATTGTTCATTATTAACTATAATTTATTAAACAAATGTTTAATTTAATTCAATTTCTCTGTGGTGTTTAATTGAACATAATATTATGCATTTATGTTAAACGACTATTATTAATTTTTAATATGATTGAAATGTACAATAGTATATTTTAAAGAATACAGATAATAATATGCTAAAGGCTTCTATTTTATAATTCCTTATTTGTATTACGATAATGCGTTTTAAATGATATTATAATTTCAAATAGTTATGCTATACTTAGTGAAATAATGGTGCTTACTGACTATTTTATTCGGAAATTATTATTAATAATTTTCTTTTTCGGCGTACATTTTATTGATCCATCAAGGTAATATGTTGATTTGAGTAAGGGTTGTGGATATTTGAATTACCTAGTTATTAGTAGGTATTAAATGTTAGCAAAAGCGGACAAAGTTTACTTGATATAAATTATAAAACAGTTATACAGTAATCATTATTTAACTACAGTTGTGTGACTTAGCGAGCGGTTATTTTTTTGGTATGTGCTGAAAGTTTTATAGGTACTCATTTGTCCAGTCATTATTATGCCCTATCCTAGCAAATATTGAAATAATGTCCATGTATCTCATTATAACCATGACCACTTATTGATACTTCAAGTTATGTTTAAAAAAAAAAATTGTTTGAATATGTATATAGGTATAAGATTTTTAGGTATACACTTTAAAACTTTCAATTTACCTTGTGGGGAGGGAAACCACGATCAATCAAAACAACCTTTTTTAAAAAAATGTCCATTTCTTTCTATTTACTTATATCTCCGTCAGTTAAATTTAATATTACAACTTCATAATCTTGTTTTGTGAAAAATTCTACACATCCAATGTGTACATCGATTAATATTTTTATAAGATCGCACTTTTTTTTAAAAAATATTATGCGTAATGGAAGATAGTGTATACCTACATTGCGCAATTATACTGATACCGCCAACAAACGATGTTTGGCCTTAAATAGAAAACGAGAAGCTAATAATACTATCCGTTCTTTGTACAAGAATTTCTTTGTTTTTTACTTAGCCCTTAGTTTATTCAAACCTTGGAATTTTTCAAAAAAATTATAATATGTTTTATAGAACGTTTTGGTTTAAATTCAAATGATAGATAATTAAGCTATTATTACCACGGACCTATTCACACCGTTTTACGGTACGACGGTATTGACTTGTAATAGTTTATAAATAATAACAGCTGGTAATATCATATGAAATAATATTTTAATAATTAGGTATTATAAAATATTCTATTTACTTTAGGCAAAAATTAATTCAACCTATCGTATAAATTAATAACAGTATATATAATTGATGTATATAAATTTATAAAATATCCTCAGAATAATAAACTGACAGACGGACACAAAACTGTTTTCATCGTATAAAATGATTTATCGTTGAATTCAAACTAAACATATCCTATCGGGCTATCCAACCGTATGACATATCTGTACTATATAATATAAACATATTATGTAGGTATTACAGTGACCTACTCAATAAAGAGGTACATTTGACATCTACTAGATAGCAGAGCGAGTCCCCCGGTTTTCAATTTTTAGTTTATTTACATCATTATATACTTCGATTTAATACGTAGGTACTAGCTACTGTGTACGTAATACTACGTATGTGTCAATAGACGTAGTGAACTATTGGTCGATTTGGTCGTCCATTTGTCTTTTCGTATTTAGTTTTTATTATTATTATTATTATTATTATTATTAGAACATTTAAAAATAATTTATTTCCTTCAATAAAAAAAAGTATTGACTGTCGAATTCATAGACGTCTTCCCATCATACTAATAACAATACGTGTTCTGAGTCATTAATTTAGATGTTTTACTATTTTATTGTTATAATACACCTAACTATAATATATATTTGATGTATACAATATACATTAAACCTGCTACAAGTTGATACATAGATATCTTTTTGCTCCGGAAACGAGCCCCATTTATATATATATAGATAGAGAGATTTATAAATCACAAATGGGGTGTGTGAAACAGTTTCGCCGGACATCAAATTGTAGTAGTATTTTTCTCCTTGGAGAACATTAACAAACGAGACTAGATGAAACAAATGTTTTAATTCTCTTTTGAAGCCCGAAAAGGAAAGTGAGGTTTTGAGTTTTCGACGAAATATATTGCCTCGCGATGGTGGTTTAAATCTACCTCGATGTAATATGTACACGGCATAAGCCATGAGGATTACAAATTACCGCTACACAAATGCGTGGTTAAATCAAAAACTTCGAGCAATTAACTATGAGTGTTATAATATGAGAACCTCTACTTCTTAAACAGAGTACGAAACATTATCACATATTGTATTTAATTGAAAATAAACATGTACATTAATTGAATGCATGCATGCATTTTATTTTAATTATATTAAGCTAGGCCCACTGTAATCCTATTAAAATACACTTGCGAGTCGCAGGTTGAATAATATACAGATCCAACCTAGTAACACACTCTATGAATCAATCTTTAGAAAACAACACTAATGACTAATTTACATATTAATCGCACATTAATCGCACATTACTCACACACATACACAACAGATATTATGGATTTAAGAACAAATGGGTCTTTGACCCCGCATCGACTAGTGCCATAACATTGCAGTCGTATTATAGCTCCGATTGACTTACTATAGTGCAAATTGTATTGACGCTATGGATGTAGTCCTTGTCTTCATAGATATATATCTAGTTGATTTCTATGATATATATATTATAATATATTGATCTTTGATACAGGGACGTCATTTCAGTTTTTTTTTTTTGGGTGTGCCATTTTGAAATTTCACCAGGCCATTTAAAAATAGAGCGGATCTACAAGGGGGGATTCCCTTGTTTCAGCAGGCCAATTGAGAATATTTTAAATGTAGGGGGTGCCACCGCACACCCTGACCCCCCCCCCCTCCCACCAAATGACGCCCCTGCTTTGATATCGCGTAATATAATATTTGATTGACCAGTTACCAGACCACATGTTAACTATGCCAATTCAAAAATATTTTCACTATTTGTTCAGTGATAAATTTCAGCGACGCATCTCATCACAATTAATTGCACCGAACTGTTCTACTGGATACTGCCAGTGCTGCAGCAATAGCAGTGTTCATCATCTTCAGTACACGCTGAACTGGAATTTTCTATGTCTGATGCGACTAAATAATACTACAAGCTTTGAGTTGTTATTATTATTATAATTATTATTATTATAATTATTATTATTATTATTATTATTATTATTATTATTATTATTATTATTATTATTAATATTTAGTGATTATTCACATTTTAGCATGATCAGCTGCCATACCTTTTTTGTCATGTCTTGTGTTTTTTTTTCATATTGTAAATAATATTCTTACTAATTTAAGTTAAAAAAATATACAAAATGCAAAATAATTTCAGCAAATATTAATATTTTTCTTTATGTTTCAATACACTAAACAAATACTATAATATTGTAGGTAATTTCAGTTAATTCCAAGTAAGTACTATTGTCATTTCTTTTTTCAATCTCAACAATTTAATTGCGTGGTCATTTAGATAAATTGTGTGCACAGGGCCGCATTTATAAATGTTGCCACCCCATCCGCCTTTACAGCGATATCCCCTTATCTAATTATACTTTAATGGCTTTCCTTTTTTTCCGAAAAATAAATAACCTCTATACTTAATATAAATGTATATAATATTATTTATTAACTGTGTTAATATTAACACATAGTAGGTATAATATTCCTCATCAAGTACTTCAGCCACCCCAAAAAAATTTGACACTCGAGGTAATTGTCCTTTTTGAACTCTCCTAAGTGCAGCTCTGGTAATAGTGTGTAACGTTAAATAATTACATACCTATATATTTAATTATCTACCAACTTTATGAATATTTCAGGTTAGATTGATACAGGTATACGGAATTCTACCCCCGAATAAATTATCCCTAAATATTAATCCCTACTATAATATATGCAATAGCAAAAAGTTTTGAATCCCTACGAATAATACTTTTTAAATTATAACAGAATAACTAAAATAATCTTTAATTTTAGTTAAATATCTCATTTGGTCTAAATGTAAACTTGAAATGTCTAAACAAATTGTGAATTTGTGTTAAGAGATTTAATTGAAAGACAAACTTAAGAGGAACCTTGTATTAAATATTCAAGAGTTATTAGCTTTTAAAATTCAAAATTGTTTACATCTGTAACAACAAAATAATTTGCAAATTTTCTTAATTTTAGATTTTGAGCGAAGCGATGAATGTATTGATTCTACAATGATGTGTGTTTTTTTTTTGTATTCGACACCACAATTAAGGGCAGTAAAAGTTTTTCGATTATCTTCATCAGCATCTTTTAAAATTTCACAATAGTTTTTAAACGCGTCGGGAAAAACAAAAAAAAAATTAAGGAAAAAACTGGAATTTTTATACGCGAAGCCAATTTTAGACAAAATTGATTATCATTTTTGGTGTACCAGAATAAATAATGACCGTAAATACATGAAAGTTTCACAAAAATTTAATATAAGCAATTTCTATACACAATAAAATGTTCAATATGTTTTGACTTTTTTTAAGCTATTTATAGACATAATTATATTTTAATTTTTTTTTTATTATTACCGATAAATTAATTTTTAGTCTGTCAAAAAATTTTAAAATGTAATACAATACTTTACATAACTTGCTGTACGTAAAAATTAAAAAAAAGTTGAGAGTATGTCTCTAATAATTTTTTATAAGCGTCTTAAGTTAAAATTTCGACAAAATACGTAAAAATCAAGAAATTATGCAGTTTTTTTAATTATGAAATTCATAAAAATGTCTCTATTTAAATCTAACATTTTAAAATTCAACGCAAGATTCTCTATATGCTTTACTACCTTTCTAAAAAATAAAAAGTTTACCGGGAACTCAAACAAATTTTTTATGAGCGTTGAAATGAGACATTGGATGTTTACCAGTTTTCTCCGGGAACGATTTTCTTATTTTAATGTAATTCAAAAAGGAATTACCGTAGATATTTGAAAATTTCACCAAAGTAACAGATTACCCATTTATATACACCAAAAAAATTAAAAATATTTTGTTAATTTTTGAGCTAAATATAGGCCTCGAAAATTTTTGTTTTTTTTCAAATTTTTTTTCTTTAAATATCGATAAAAAAAATATTGTTCCGACAAATTTCTTGAAAATTTAATACAAGATTCTTCATAAGTTGTTAAAATAATAAAAATGTATTGGGCCAAGTTTTTTTTTGTAAGCATTTAAACTACAAATTTTTTGCCGAAATTCATCATCGAACATTTGCAAATATTGTTTTGTAGTTAAAAATTTATAAAATGTTCAGTTTTTATAACTAAGGATTGAAAATTTAAAACAAAGTTTTACGTAAGTAGTTTATAGTGTACCTAAAAAATCAAAAAGATATAAGATATATTATATTTATAATTTTTTATAGACATTTTAAGTCAAAATTTCATCATCAGAACAGGGGAGTCATTTCAGTTTTTTTTTGGGGTGTGCCATTTTGAAATTTCCCCAGGCCATATAAAAATAGAGGGGATCTACAAGGGGGATTCCCTTGTTTCAGCAGGCCAATTGAGTATATCTTAAATGTAAGGGGCGCCACCGCATACCCTGACCCCCCCCCCCCAAATGACGCCCCTGCATCAGAATATCGAACATTTGCAAATTGTTTTGTGGTTAAAAATTCATTAAAAAATTTCTATTTCTATTTAAGGTTTGAAAATTCAACACTAGATTCTAAATAAGTTTTTCTTACGATAACCGTAAAAAAAATTAGATAGGAAAACACTTAAAAATGTATAAAATGTCTGAAAATCAGATTTACAAATTGGCTATATTGAATATTTCGAAAAAATTTTTATCAATTTGTATGTTTTTTATTTTAATAATTAGTTTATTTATTCGATGACTAATCATTAGATTGAATTCAAAAATACTAATTTGTATACTTAATCGAATAGATGATCGAAAATGGACGTATTAGATCACTATTACGATTCGATAAGTTCAAAAATAGACCCCCAGTATTAAAAAATGAAAAATGTACCTATAATAAAAATGTAGAGCAAGTGTCTATGTAGTATATTTAAAAGTAATTTTTAAAAAATATTGATTAGAACAAAAGTTATTTCATTTGTCAGATCTCCGTGGGACACTGGGGCACCCTGTATATATACTGTATACTTATTAGTTATTAGTTATTACTAGGGCTAGGATTTTGTAGCATTTGCATTTTCTTTCATAGTACTCCAGGACATAGCTAATCAAAAACAAAATTCGTTTCATTCATCACAGAGTTCAAATATGCAGTTTTGTGTTTGCTTTTTTTGCTTTTTCTTATGATATTTGTAAATAAATGCTTTTTTGGTACTTTTTTGTCAATTTATTAGCTTTTTAATTAGTTTTTGTTAATTATACGCATATTTAACATTTATAGAACACTTACGTACATATTTTTCTAAATTATTAATTATTAATTAATTTTAATTGTGTTATTTGTATATATTATATTTCATAATTTCGTTGTGAAATATTATCGCCTTATCGGAAAATATTTCTGAAAATAGATTCTTAGATTTTGTCAAAATGATTATGGAGTGGGGAGTAGAGGTTACGTAATACATTGACTATCTGGAGTCCAGACACAATGAGAACGATATTTATTGACTTGTTTACTATGTCTAAATTTACAATAATATTATTTAGTATTTAATAATTATAGGAATTTCTATAGGGGTTTATATTCGAGTGCTAGTGTACGGACTACGGAGTATTGTCGATATATGATTGTGAGATATTAAAATATCTTATTGTCTTATTGAATATTTATAGAATAAACAGGTACCTAAAATTTAATAAAACAGTTTTTAGTTTATTTTTTTCAATATTTATAAATTGCGCTTAGTTGTTCTTAGAATTAATTTGTGTGAACATATAAAAATGTGTTTAATAAATTATTTTTTGATATTAAAAATATTTTTCAGCTAAACTTGAAAATGTTCAAGTCTTTTTTAGTTGCATTTTCCTGGTTAAAATACTTTTTTTTGTAGCATTATTGGCAATTTTTTAATTCCTTTATTGAAGGTTTTTAGTGCTTCATTTTCCTAGCCCTAGTTATTACCTACATATTATTATTATTTAAAAAAATGTTTGTTCATTGTTATTACTTATTATCATATTTCAATATAACTTAAACAGTTGAACGTAAAAGATAAGACACGGAAAATTATTATTAATTTAATCGCGCTGTATTTATTTTATTTACCATTAAAGTAGATTTTACTATTATGGTCTATAGACTATAAGTATTATATTTGAATAAGTACTAATATAATACAATTTACAAATCAAACTATGTTTTATTATTACAGTTTCTACGATGTATATACTGGGACATAAATTTAGTCAAGCAGTGCCTTCAATTATAATCGGTAGTTCATAGGTATACCTACGCGCGGGCATTGAAAATATTACGGTGGCATTTGCGTATGTGAATTTTATTATGACACGAATCGTACTATTATAGACGAACGTTCATAGACAAATAAATTAATAAACGGCCCCGCGCCCCCGCCGGATGAGCACTCGTCGCCGTCGTCGACCGGTTGCCGATTTGCGAGTAGTAGGCGTGGATAAAACGCCGAGCGCTTGCGGATCATGAAAACAGTAAAACACCTAAAACAGCGCATCCTCTCGGCCGTTGCACGCATAAACGCTTTGGTGACACGACGTCCTCTTAATACCATACGCATTCTATTTTATCTCGTAAACCAAAATCCCCATAGAAATCCCACATGACATCTACAGCGGTACCATTCAACGCGGCTTGAAATTTCACACAAAATTAATGCATAAACTGAAAATGTCCAAAATTGAATCGAACAGTTAAGCCCTTTCTCGCTATAATATTATAATATTAATATCGTATAAAGTATGGGATTTATTAGTTGAATAAATATTAAATATAACCTATATAATATATGAGTCAACGTGTCTTGGTATTTTTATCGTGTTCCGGTCCTCGTAAATTCATTAATGTGAAGTGCTTTTGAGTGTGGAATCTTGAAGTTTTGACGAAATAAGGTCATCATTATACGTGAGTTAACCTAACCGCAGTCTGTTTAATTCAGATAGCGTGTAAAGGGTGCGAATATCCAAATACTTTCGCCACTTCTATTTTTCCTCGAGGCACTGTCAGGAATCAGGTATAAAGTCACTGTTGTGTATTTAATACCTTAATATAGGTAGGTATTTTTTTATTTAAATTGTGTAATGAATATTATATTGAAGTCTTAATTCAATTTTTTTAATTTTACCAGAATATAATAATTAATCAGGTCCATTTGAATACCATCAGTTATCAACTGTCCAAGATTTGAAGTAAACTTTAAAAATAGGTGAGAAAGTACATTTACCCATATTATATTGAATTCAATAATATTTTATTTACATTAAATAATATAATACCAGTTAACCACCAACTAAAAATATTAACTTGATCATGTTACTACAAAAAAAACAATCAATAAGTTCTACATTTTAACCAATATTCGTTGCATTACTTATTCTTTGAAATCAATGAATTACAAGTTGAAGTTTTAAAAATAAGTAGGTACTTATCAAAAGCCAAAAGGGATTTGCTAAAAATTAAATCAATTCAACCTATTGTTTTACTTATGGGAAACTAAATTTCAGTAATAGCAATAATATTAAAAAATATAACATTGTTCTAGCAAAAGTGCTCTATAATTACTTAAAATTTAGAATTAAAAAAATAAATATGAAATATAAATTAACCATTGTTTTTATAATATTTTAAAAGGTATTATGTCCGTGAAAAAGGTGGATGCAGTGCAAAACCTGAATGTTTCAAAATCCAAAAGTCATGAACCAGCAAAATATAAAAATAGTTCTTACATGGTTAGTGTATTTCAATTCCTTCAACAATTTCGCAAGTATGTTGTGAGTAATATTATCTGCTCTCTAAATAACTTTAAATAAGACATTTTTTGATTTTAGTGATGATGTCTTATGTGATATTAGAATAGAAACAAATGATCGTAAACTAGTCTTAGGACATAAAATTGTTTTTATATCTGCTAGTCCATTTTTTCGTGAAATGTGCACATCTAATGTAAAAGGCAAAAACAATCATGTTATACGTATAAGAGAGTTAGATTTCAAAGTTTTACAACTCTTGGTAGATTATATGTATACTGGCGAAATCGTGATCAACGAAAAAAATGTACAGGTAAAAATATATATATATTATACATAATTTGTTATAGTCTTTATAGACATTGGTACATCAAAAATACTTAAATGTCTTATTGTTAATTGTTTAAGGATGTTTTGCCAGCTGCAGATCTCTTACAGTTAGACTATGTAAAACGCGCTTGTGTTGGGTATTTAGAAACACAATTGGATCCTTTGAATTGCCTTGGTATTAAATCATTTGCTGACTCCTACAACTATAAGCAATTATTATCAATCTCTGAAGCATTTATTAAAAAACAGTTTCTGTATGATAAATATAACTTTATTTTCTGGTTCCGTCAGTAAATTTTATAGGTACATTTTTTTCAGAGAAGTGATTAAAAATGATGAGTTTTTATCTTTATCGTCCGAAGAAGTGATTAAGTTAATCTCCAGTAATGACATTACTGTCCCATTTGAAGAAAAAGTAAGGAAACTAAAATTATAAATGTTATAATCAAAATCAAAATTATTAGATGGAAGGTTGTCCCGTATCTGGTTTAACAAAATAATATTTTTTCAGGCTTTTTGCCTGTACGCCCTGTAATAGACGCTGATCATATATAATTACATTTTTTTGTGTGATAATTAAATTATAATGATTTATTCAGGTATTTGAATGTGTTATTAATTGGGTGAAACATGAATTGGATTCTAGAAAAGATTTTTTACCCGATCTGATGGACCATGTACGTTTACCATTAGTTTCAAAAGAGTATATATTAGAAAAAGTTGTTGATGAACCTCTTCTTAAAAATAATCCGAAATGTATGTTGTTGTTTTTCATAAATATAACTTTATTATTAATGTAACTCATTTGTCATTATAACATTTATAGGTAAAGATTATGTATTTGAAGCATTACATTTTAATGTAATTAAGTCAGTAAATCCTTTCATTTATCCACAAACGATTCGGAGTCAACCTAGACAGTCTAGTGGTTTACAAAAAGTATGTGTCTGTTTTTTTTAAATGTATCTTTATTATTATTATTTACCCATATGATTCTTTCAGGTTATTCTAGTTTTGGGTTGGTCAACAACAACAAATAAGAGTTGTACATACTGGTATGAGCCAGCCACCAACATATTGCAGAATGCACCGGAAATGAGTAAACACAGAGAGACAGCTGGTCTGTGCGTTATTAAAGATCAACTTGTGTTGGCTGTGGGTGGAAATTTTAATGTTCTAAACTCTGCAGTTTCTCATTATAACGTAAACGCCACATGTTATCAAAATGTTCCAAGCTCTGGAAATTCTCAATCTGTTGAAATGCTTGATGTATCCTCAAAAACACAATATTGGTCACCCAAGATTACTGACTTATTAGTTAGCCGAAATTCTTTAGGAGTTTGTGCATTAGATAATTGTATATATGCTGTAAGTTGTGTTCATTGCTTTTATGTAACTTATTTTATATTTTAAATATATATTATATTAAATGCTAGGTTGGCGGATTTGACGATACTAATAAACTACAGAAAAATAATAGCAGGTATGATAATTATTCTACTCGTAATAATAATAATTATTTAAATAGTGTAGAGGTTTTCAACTTCACTACTCAAAAATGGCAAATGGTATCTAGTATGTCTGGTAAGAGAAGTAATTTTGGAGTTGGAGTACTCAATAATCTTTTATATGCGGTAAATAATTATACTTTTTTAAGTTTGTCATCCATTGCATTTGATTAAATTTTGTAGGTAGGTGGTTTTAATGGATCATCATATTTGAAATCTGTTGAATGTTATAATCCTAGTCTTGACAAATGGAACCCAGTTGCTGAAATGTCAGTTTGTCGCAATGGTGTTGGTATAGGAGTCTTAGATGGTATAATGTATGCTATTGGTGGAACTAATGGGTCAGTAGCTCAAAAAAGTGTCGAAGCCTATAGACCAAGTGCCGGAATTTGGACACCAGTTCCTAATATGCATTTGGGCCGACAAAATGCCGGTGATTATAATAATCAATCTATTTAAAGAATATCTTTTCAAAAATGTATTGAATTTTAATTACATTTTTTTTTGATACAGGAGTGGTTGCATTGGATGGTTTATTGTATGTTATAAGTGGAAAAAACCATGATGCTATGAATTCTGTAGAAATTTACAATCCCAAAACTAATTCCTGGTCAATGAAAACATTGTCAATAAGTAACCTTCAAATTTATGGAGCAGTAGTCGTTAATAGGCCACCACATTTATGAACTAATTAGCAAACACTATCTCATTGTTGGTAGTTTAACTATACATGTTATTGTGTTGTGTACGATAAATGATAATGCATGTATATTTGCATGATTTCATCTATTCCAGATTTTGATAATTTACTTTTTTTAATCAAATTAACAAGCTATAGAATTTATTATATTTTATAACATCCACTTCCTCAATCGGGTTTAATATTATATTTAGATTATATCTCTTGCAAGTTACAACTAATAAATTATGCAGAATTGCTCAAATATGATATTAACGCAATATTATTTACCATCGATATTTTATTTTTATGGTTTAGTCATATTTCCGTAGTTTAAAAGTTTTAATAGATGTTAGAAAAACAATAGGTATTTACAATTGTACTATAACTAGAAATATAGTATAGATAATACAGTTATACAGTAATCATAATTTAAGAGGAGGAGTGAAGGATGTAAGGTACAAATGTGAAGTGATATTTTTTGTAGTATTTTTTCAGAAGTTACGTTCGATTACTACATTTATTACAAGAGTAGCAGGATCGATTCTCATACGGTATAGATTTATTTTGGAAGAAACCTAGCCGGAATCCAATCATTAACCCGTTACCTGTAAATAATATTATGTTAGTCATTATTCAACAAACCTTCCGATATGGTGATATACCATATTTCCCTTCACTTAAAAAATTTAAAAAAATATAATTTATTACCTATATAAGCTATATATTAGTACCTACGCATGCCAACATAATCTATAGATCTCTTAAATCTTAAGTATTTGATATCTACCGGCAACCTGCAGGCGGAAAACAAGGAATGGATTTGGGGGGTCAGATCCACCCCCTCATAGGCTTTTTATTATTTTGATGTATAGATTAGGGGTTAGGTTTTGATGTATAGTATCGCTGCACTGGTTGGATGGTTACTGCGCTATTCAGCTATTGTCGTTGTGTCTGTAATCTAGTGTGTACGTCGAATTTCTCCAATATTACCCATCTATTTTTAGACTTGTATTGATAAAATAGTACTATTATTTTCATTTGAAGAACACTGAAGACTGAACATATTTTATATTTTTATTATAAACTCAATATGTTTAAAATTATTCAGTCCATGTATAATGTATATACCTTTCAAATAAATATTAAATATCTATACCGGACCGGTTCCCCACCGCAACCTTGTCATAGTTAGGCACCACTAATATTGCATACAGAACGCCGATATTAATTAACTATTAATTATTATACACCGCGCTCATGTGACGACTGACGACGCGTACGAGTGTAAAACATGACCGTTATTTAACATTTTTACTATTTGTAAAATAATAACATGATAACAATTATTATATGAATTTATTTATATATTATTATATTATGTTATATGTTCATATTTGACACAGCCCTGTATGTCAATTTCTTTTCGTTCTGGTTAGCCAATTAGCGACGACTTGTGCGCGGCGAACCTGTTTTGGTCCCTGACATTATTCAAAATGTACAAAAATTATTAATAAGTAATAACTACATAATTTATATACCTGTATAAATCTCATTAAAATTATAAAAACATATTTTGATTACACTCATGTACCTATGCAAAATAAACAACAACAAGGTATGAAAGATCAATACTATAAGTAGAACCTCCATTTCAATATTCAGATCTGTCTGTTCATATTAAATATTAATCAAAACTGTCTCATACAGTATCACACACGCCGTCTTATTTCGCTACCAAAATCATACAGCGTTTATTAATTCAACTTACTCAAATACATTTCATATCTTGTGAATTATTAATCTATACTCACGATCCCAATCAATCGTAATAAATATAATATGCTTTAATTAATAATAAAGAAAGTCGACATTCGAATCCCTTTGATTATTCTCAATTAAAATAGCTAACTATGTCACCCCAGTTAATATATTATTACAAGGTGAAGTCTTATCAATAGCAACGTAAAAGCCTATTTTTAATTCATCTCAATATTTGATGATTTTGTTCGGGTGTACAGAAAAAGTCATTGAATCATATACAAAACGAATCTAAGCCATAAAAATGCCAACTGAAAAGTTTCAAACTTTCAACAGGTCAGTGAAAACATGAAATTGTACATAATATTTGCAGATAATTCGTAGAAATTAGAATGAAAAAACAATGGTTGAAACTTGAAATCACGTTATAATAAAAAAATGTACACAAAACACAATATTCCCGCAATAATCCACTTTTCGCATATTATCTATTATCACCATAGATAATATATTTATATATTATCTATGATTATCACGGTTTAGCAAACTAGTTTCTTATCTATATTTGTGATTGTTTATAATATCTTTTATCATGGAAATGGACCTTATCTTTCCTAAGACAGTAAGATGACCCTGTCGGCGCGGCTGTACCACAGAAAAATGAAAACTTCAAAACACCAAATATTCTGTGACTGCACTACAACTGACTTAGTTACTGTAATCTTCTAGTCTGTTAAATAATAATAATTGTAAAATGTAAATTTGTAAATATTGTCTAAACTCATAAAATAACTAGTCTCATTTCACAATTTCTTATTTCTGTATTTTTAATAAATGTTGTCATTCTATAATCTATAGAAACAATAATTATTGATTTTGATTTAGAATTAGAATTTTAGAACAATAATATATGATTTTATAAGAAAAACAGCATCAACATGTTCAAACTACAATTTAATGCCAGAGTGAGCTCTTTCCTCTACTCAAAAGTCCGTATTGGTTACACAATAGAAGCAGTCTGCCCGAATTTAAGTCGTGCCGCTTCTCAATCTGTAGTAGTTGATGGTAAATCTTACACTGGAGACGAGTACACGAATGTCACTCCAAAAATATTATCGTTTATCGGTGTTAACAATCACAACCGTTGTGGCCACCCTCTCAACTTGTTCAAACAGCGTTTGGTTGATTTTTTCTACGATCATTTCAAAGGACGAACGGGTAATCCGATTTTTTCTATTTACGACAAAATCAGTCCGGTCGTGACGACGAGTGAAAATTTTGACTCGCTGCTTGTGCCCAAAGATCACCCAAGTAAAAATAAAACCGATAGTTATTATCTGAATAAGACCCACATGCTTCGTGCTCACTGTACTGCCCACCAGTCCGAATTGATAAAAATGGGTCTGGACAACTTTGTGGTGTTCGGTGATGTGTACAGAAGAGACGAAATCGACGCAACTCATTATCCTGTATTTCATCAGGCTGACGGTGTGCATATATTTACTCCTAACGAATTAGAATTAATTAATGGAACTACTGTTAATGTATTTGATAATGATACAAACGATTCAAACAATGAAAAACAAGGGGTTTATTCAAAAGAAGCCAATGAAATTGTAACCAATCACTTGAAAAAAACACTGGTTTCGATGATTAAAAAAGTATTTGGAGAGGAAATTGAATACCGATGGGTATCAGAGTATTTTCCTTTTACACATCCGTCATTTGAATTAGAAATTAACTACAATGGTCAGTGGATTGAAGCCTTAGGATGCGGTGTAATTCGACATGAAATTTTAAAAAATGCTGGAGCTGGCAATCGAATTGGTTGGGCGTTTGGTCTTGGGCTAGAGCGTCTAGCAATGCCATTTTATTCTATTCCAGACATACGTTTATTTTGGTCCACAGATTCAGGATTTCTCAACCAGTTTCAAAATCTACCCAAAGATGGACGGATTAAATATAAGCCAATCAGCATATACCCTCAATGCATTAATGATATTAGTTTTTGGTTGCCCAAGGAAAAACCATTTTGTTCCAACGATTTTTATGAACTTGTTGGAAACTACGGTGGTCAGCTTGTTGAACAAGTAAAACTAATAGACCAATTTCAACATCCAAAAACTGGAAATGTAAGCCATTGTTATCGTATAGTTTATAGACATTTAGAAAAAACGTTGAGTCAAGAAGAAGTAAATGAAGTACACAAACTGATCGAAATAAATGCTACACAAATTTTAGGTGTAAAACTAAGATAGTAAAAATTACATAGCTAAATGATTTCTATTGTGACTGATGTTTTAGTTTGCTTCGAACTTAAAGTGGTTGGATGATCTACATTTTATTTAAATGATGCTAATTAAAATAAAATAAATCAGAAATGTTAACATCATGTTAAGACAATTGTATTTACCATTGGTTTGATAATAAACATTAAATTATATACAGCCTACTTACATTTGTATAAAAATAAATTATAAAATGTATTCTTAATAAGCCATTCTAAGAAATACATTTTTGAAAAATTAATTTGTTTTAAAGCGAATATACTGATTTAAATGTTTATTATGTGATAATCAAACAAATATAAATTACAATTGTATGTTTGTCAATTGAAAATTCAGAATACAAAGCAATGTTGTTGTTTTTTTTTGTTGGAAATTCCTTTTCAAAATGTTCATAAGGTCTATTTGCCAGTTAGAAAAAAGTAATGCTTTTAAGAGGTAAATATTGTATCTTTTTTTTCCTTGTTCACAGACAGCAGAGGAGGCTGTATGTGAACAATTCTACTCCTCTGCTTCCATCATTGGTTTATCATACTGTAAAAATAGTGTAATACATACAATTCCACCTTACAGATTAAAATTAATAAAAACAGGGGCTCTAAATGGCTGTCGTTGAGGCCGGCTACTCATAGGTTGGCTCTTCTTCAACCTCGGCTAGTCTAAATATTGTGTCTATCATATACATTATGATTAAATAAATATTTATACAATGAATTAAATTTAATAGTATATAATAATTTTCAATATCAAAAGAAAATGTTAACTTTTATAAAATCAAAATATATTATATTATTTACTTTACATTTATGAAATGTACCCATTTTGTGATTGTTGAATAATATAATTATATTTTTAAATGTAAGTATAAAAAAAAATAGTGATAAACTATTATTATGGTCATCCTGACTAACTTCGTTTCAATTCAACATTTTTTTTTCGTAAAAAAAATGTATTTTTAAAGTTAATAAAAAAAATTACAGTTTCATTTTTACTTAAACAAAATACAATAATAAAAAATAATAACAAATTAATTAATCGTCGTTCGTAGAAACATTCAGATCAGTTTTTGTAAATTGCTTGTTTGTACATCCAATATACGGGCAAGATACAAACAGTTTATTCTGGAACATTAGATTAACTGATTCTTGATCATATATATGTTTGCAAACCTTATTGCATACTGGTTTGGTAATCGGTTGTCTTGTATATGGATCTAACTTTCCTACTACTAACTCCTCTACATATATTCCATCATTAGGTTTATTGTATTGTTTAATAGCTAATAAATGTTCATGGTTTTTATATGTTTTCACAGCGGCATCATATTTTGTAGTTAATATCCCTTGGGCCAATTCATTATATGCACTGAAAAATAAATAAAATGTTAACACTTTAATATAATTAACACTAAAATAACAAAAAAATAATGTTTTAATATTTATATAATGGAATCATACTTTAAAATATCATCAATTTATAATAAATACAACAATCTAAATACTAGATGTATCACATAAAATTTACTATGTGCAATTTAGGAAAGTTTCCTGCATTTGACACCATTCCAAACGATTTAATAGTAAAAAAGTGAAAAATATAAATTATATTGATTATCAATATTCAATTTAAGATGGTAAAACTAATGTTATTTTCATAGTTTATCAAATAATGTTATGAATCAAGAACAATGAATTACATTCTAGTTTGTGCAATATGCGAGGCTGTGCATTAACAAGTTATTAAGTTAATTTTATTCAAGTAACATAACAAGTCACTACTATTTTTAGAAATAACTTCTAACTTAAAGAGTTACTAATCAGTTAATTTAATAGTCTGGTTAAGTTAATTTTTTGATAGGTTTATCCCCCTTTAGATTTAAAATATATTTTGTTTTGTACAAATTATTGTTTTAATTGAAAAAATAAAATTTTAAATGTTATAACTTATATTTATTGTGAATAATAAATAATTGTTTACTGTGGAAATTACTATTTTAGGATTAAAATAACATACTTATATAAATGTTCATAAAAAATTACATTTCACCCTAACACATTAATTTAAAATCACTCATCAACCAGATAATCAAGTATAGCATTAAAAGGACACAGGTGCCATTATCACCTTAAAAATTAATTACTTCAATTAGAAAGGTTTTATCATTAGATAGCCTCACTTAATGTAATTTTTCCTGACTATTATTCTTATACCTATCTATGTATTATTTTTATTTTGTGTAAGTGCCTATTTTTTAATCAAATTTGCTTGTTGTGCTTTAGCATGGATTGTAAATATTTAGTTGAAAAAAAAAGTAACTTAAACCCCCACTTTTTTAATATAAATGTTATATTATTAACATGGCCATACATTTTTCAAAAATAAAAACAAATATTACAATTATTAAAGTACAATTCTTTAGATAAATAACTGCATCATATACATACTTTTTAAAGTCCTCAACATTTTCAATTTGCAAGTTTTTGTCAATATGTTTTATTAATGTATCTTTGTTACAACCAATTACTGATTCTACACCTCTATCAAATTTACAAGTTGTTTCTATTAACTTTAAATGGTTTTTTTTATGCTCTTTATTTTCTGAATCATCCTCCAAACTTAAACATTCATTAAAAGCAACTTGAGTATGTATAATTTTTTTAAAAAGTTTTTCAGACTGCTGTCGAAGTCGTGCAATAGTTTGAGACACTTCATCATCTTCATCTCTTCCTTCATCAATAGTAAAATCCATTTCTATTTCTATTATATAAAAATACAAAATTGGTAATTAGATACCTATATTAATTATAATTGTATAAAACAAATTTTAATTTCAAATATTAATACCTGAATTGCGTTTCAGTTTGTGAATACTATCCATAAATGAATTAACTGATGCTATATTATCCTTCAAATGTTTATTGTGTTTTACTGAAGGGACATGATTATCATCATTCAAAAGATGTGAAAGGTCTGTGTCTTCAGTATGTGCACAGGGCAGAACAATTTCTTTGCGACATGTAATTTTATTACGTGCTTTAAGTTTAACTTCTAATTTACTATACAAATCTAACTCTTCGTAGTTAAGATTTCTTCTATTTTCGTCTACTGCTTCATCCGACGACATTTCACGAGAGTTATATTTTAAATCAATCAATGAAAACTCCTATGCAAACAAAATAATATTAATAATATTTATCACATGGTAAACGTAAATGAATGAGCTTTTAATCAGAAAACATACAAAAAACTAGGTATAACACATATAATATGATATAATATAATATATTATATATTATAATATTGTATACACATAATATCAAAATCAAGATCTATATGCAGCAAAATATAATATTAGCTATATTCAGAGGGCTGGTACGCTGGCAAATGCACAGTACTACAAAAGAATGATGTATCTATATGACTATATAATATAATAGGTATTAAATTATTATCATACTGAGCAATCAGCCGACAAATGAAACTAATGCCTTGTAGCCAAATATGTTTACAAATTAAACATACAGATATTAATATTATGAATTATAAAAGATTTTCGAATTGACAAACGTCATGCAACATTTACGATTTCCTGAGAACTAGACAAAAATATCATACGATACGATATAATCGAATGCCGGAATACTTTAACTGTAGTTATTGCAGAATAAAGGCGCCATCACAGCTTACCGTGAACCTTGATAATGTATTAATGTACGGTGAACACGCGGTCAGTTGTAATCAACTACACGGTATAAGCGGTATAGTTAAGGTATTAGCATAAAAAGGATGGTTAACTACCGGTTAACCACTAGATAACCACACGGTTCAACCAATCACAGTTCTAGAATATATTTCAAGAAATACCGTTTCACGGTGAGCCTGCTGCTGTGAAGGCGCATTAAAATATCTGTGATAGTTGCTCATATACCACTCATAAGAGAGTGGTTAATACAAGTTATATTAAGTCGCAAATACTACATTTTATTAGGGGCAATTTAGTAGCTAACTAGACAAAAATGTGTTATTATCATTTATCATTATTTATTAAAATAATATGAATTGTAATTATAAAATCATGTCAGATTGAATAGTAAATTAATTTCGTTTTGGTGATTTTCTATAGTTAAGAAAACAATAATAAGAATTTAATTACATAAATAAAGTTAAGACAATAAATAAATTCAATGTGCAGCTCAATTTAATTTATCATGTATTTTATGTAGGTAGTTAATAATTCATATAATTGCATGTATGTATATTTACAAATTGCCTGAAGATGGAATTATCACAAGAAAAATTTCCTGATTAGCAACACATAATAATAACTTTTTATGTTTTTCACATGTATATATGACAGAACCATAAGAATTTTAAACTCATCTTTATATTACATCTATACCTTGCAAATACATATTTTATAATTTGAAATAAAAATATGAATGTAAATATTATTAAAATGTATTAATATTTACATTAATTCATGTTAAGTAACATGGCAATTTAATGCTCAATATATTCTTAACATTTATCGTAAGTAAACAAAAGTGTACTTATAGGTAACTTATTTTTAGTTGTATCTATATATTATATATAATTAAATAAAAATTGTGTACAGTGTACCTATACCTAATCATTATTTTCACGTATTTTATTTACCTTATTGAGCTTTGTAGGTTTGTTCAGTTATTCATATCATAAATTGTATTAGAGCTAAAATAGTTCAACTAGTTTATTATAAAGATAATTATAATTATAATTTATTATTAAGATAAATAATATGTGGTATACAGACTCAATTATTCATTTGTGCAAACAATAGAATAATGAAAATTTCCAAATCCAGTATCCACCCATGGGGTGTTGCGCTGAGTTTCATTTCTTTTACATTTTTGAAAGCGGTAAAAGATCCACTGTAGGCCTAAAAACCCGCATTTTTTTTTTTTTTTATACTGTATTATATAACACACAAATATTTATAATAAACATGTTATATACAAACACAACTCAAGCTCAACTGTTTACAATAATATTTCATTATTATTTATTAATACCTACAATTCAATAATTCATGACACACTCATTTTGTCAATAAACCATAATAGGTAGGTACCTAATTTGGTATAAATTTAGTTTAGCACCCCCTCGAATTTTCGATTTTTTTTTTTTGAAACCTATGAAGTTCGGCGAGGTTAGAACGATGGTGCAAAAATAAATTTTCGGAAATGATTAGTTTTGAAGTTATAGACTTGCGAAGTTCACGATTTTCGATGTTTTACTCGTGCGCGCAACGCTCTATTTTAACGCTCTTATAACAAATTATTTTTTTCGGAAACATAGCCATAGGTATTTCAACGAATTTAGAACGATAGTGCAAAAATAAATACAACATAACTTACCCTGTGGGCTGTGACCTACTTGAGGTGATGTTGCATAGCAAGTCGAGGGATATTTTCGATTTGCGGAGCGCAGCGACGGCGCCGAGGAGCGCAGCGACGAGTGCCGCTAGCAAGGCATCACTGCCCACATTATAAGAGCGTTAAAATAGTGATTTAATAAAATATATTTTTAATCTAACAATATTATAAAATAATTTGTAACCATAATGTTTTTTTATTTTTAGTGAAAAGAATTATTTAAAAACTCGTTATAAAAGCATTAAAATAGAGCGTTGCGCGCATGAGTATAACATCGAAAATCGTAAACTTTGCAAGTCTATAACTTCAAAACTAATCATTTCCGAAAATTTATTTTTGCACCATCGTTCTAAACTTGACGAACTTCATAGGTTTCAAAAAAAAAAAAAACCAAAAATCCGAGGGGGTGTTAAACTAGATTTGTTCCCCTAATTTTTATTGGCTATTTTACTATACCTCATCGAGTACATTTTAGACATATTTTTCTAAAAATTAAATATATGTAATAAAAAGAATATGAATGCAGTACACATTTCCTCAAAATCAATTGAGCTGGAAATTATTGTAAACTAAATACACAATATGTAAATATTGTAAAAAATGAATATATGTTTATTAAAACCCCTTGTGAGATATGCACAGGCAATACAACACGCAGTGTTGCGGTTAGCTTCCTTATCAAATTCGATAAGTGGTTAATGTACGGGAGAACTTGGCTATATCTTCGCGGACATATTTTCACGCGCCAAATGCCAATAGTGTTGTTTTTTTATCTATCCAACATCATGCGAATGTGATGTTTAATCTGTAGAGTGATAGATGAATTCGATTCATAAATAATAATTGTATATTAATTATATAATATTATCTAGTTCTTATTGATAATTTTGATCGTGGTTGTTTTAACTGTTGCTATTTATGCGTTTGTGCATTATTTTAAGTCGAAAACACATGTGTCTCTGTAAATTCAATTGATAACATACGCGGTATGTCTCATATTATTATATGCTACACACATAGTGACATGCATCATAGTACATAGTGTACCGACTACCGAGTTATACCAGTGGGCAGTGGCCATACCAATAAGCGGGTACCCACAGCATTACGTCGGTGCTCGCTAATGTTCGCCGACGTATCCGTTTGGAGGTGTACACTTTGAATTCTAAAATGTCTCCGTAATATTGTTCGAAAATTATGGATCCCAATAATTTACCACACCATGTGTATCTGCACAAAGACCACAAGTACAGATTGAAGTTGGGCTTTTACGCGGCGCCCAGCAATCCAAAAGCATTTTCAAAGGCTATTAGAGACGAACTTCACAATTTAAAGTTCACGTACTGTTCAGAGTAAGTTATTTTAAGTTCATAATGTTACATATCATCTTATGTGTAATATTAACTGCATACGGTTGTTAATTTTTTACCATTACCTGTGTTAATATTTTCAGTTTGAATGGACTGATTATGGGATTCGGTAAAATAAGTTCCAACGAACTTATTGCAGCTGATATCAGACATTGCATCAATGTAGTTGTCAATGTTGATGTATATATATTCAGACCTCCAGTTGGATCTATAATTGAAGGTTTGTCTTAAACATTTAAAGTTCATGCATTATTATCAATTTTGAATTAGGCAGTTTGCAGGCTTTTCAATATGATAGCTAGATAATAGACTTATATAATATGTGGGGGCGAAATGATTGAAGTTTGTTCCCCAACTTGCTGTTTTTAATGTAAACCATCCAGAATCTATCAGTTTTAAAATTAAAAAAATATGCATGTTATACAACAATAGTATTCTGTTACTTATTAGTAATAAGTGTACTTTAATTACATACAGTAGAACCTCGATTATTCAAACTAATTAAGACCGCACCTAATTTGGATACTTGAAAGTTTGAATATTGGAAATTATTTTAATAAATACATAGTATATAATGTACATATAAGCATCTTGATATATATTGAATTCAAATTATTATAATCATACATAGGTATCACAAAAAAACATACAAGTTATTATTATATGTATGTAAATTACATTATTTAGAATTTATTTTTATTATTATTTAGAAACATATACATTTATTAATTACATGCGGATATTTACATATTTGACAAATATTTATGTTATTTTATTGCAGTTTAAATAATTGAGGTCCTGCTATGAAATGAAAGAAGTACAACTTATACATTTTAATCATTCCTTAAAAGATTTTCTAGGTACTAAAGTTTTTTTTTTGCCTTTTATCACTAGCCTACCACTAAACAGATATACAACAATTTATATAACTATTTAAGTATATAGACTATGATAACTTTGAATAAAGTATGGATTCTAAATATTTAATTTTAAATAAATATGATGTTTTATTTTGTTTGTTACCAAGAATATCTTAGGAATGAAATAGTTCACTTAAATACTTATACAGTTATTGAGTTATACATTAAGTGATTAGTGGTCTTAACGTATTTCAAATAGTAAAAGTTGTTTGATTTAATTAATCTAAATGGTATGAATTTACCAGTTTATTATTAAATTTATTCTCAATCTTAACTGATTTTTTTGTTTTTAGCTGTAGTAAATCAAACTAGTGATAACCATGTCAGTTGTTTAGTGCACAATTTGTTCAATGTTTCAATAGTACGACCTGAAAATAAACCATGCGACCAGTGGTCAGGATCTAAAATTAAAAAGGACGATAAGATTGATGTTAAAGTTTTATCTTTTGATCTCACAAAGAAACTTCCTCATATTACAGGAGAAATAATTAAAAAGTAATTTTAAACTTAATTCTGTTATAATATTAAATAAAAATTAATTATACTATTTGTTTATCTATTTTGTTTTAAATTGCAGGAAGGATGAATTTTATGATTCTAAAGATATACAAGACAGCTCTTCTACAAAATCTTCATCCCCAAAAAATGTTGTAAGTGATTTTACTAGATCTTATAATAATAATACTTCAAATCCTTCAACATTTTCATCAAGTGATTCTGAATCTTCAAATGAAACGAGCAATATGATAACAAAGTCTAAAATATGTACTGATGAATCTACTAAGACTTCACCATTATCAATTAACACTACTATTAAACATCTAAAAACAGAAGACACTGCATTTAGCCCTTCAAAACTTTTATCTAGTGATTCTGAATCTTCTGCTGAAATGAGCAATATGATATCTATCTCTAAAGTGTATGATGATAAATCTACTAAAAAATCTCCTGCATCGACTAGTACCACCATTAAACATGTACAAACAGAAGACACTGCATTTAACCCTTCAAAACTTTTATCTAGTGATTCTGAATCATCTGCTGATATGAGCAATATGATATCTAGCTCTAAAGTGTATGATGATAAATCTACTAAAAAATCTCCTGCATCGACTAGTACCACCATTAAACATGTACAAACAGAAGACACTGCATTTAACCCTTCAAAACTTTTATCTAGTGATTCTGAATCTTCTGCTAATATAAGCAATATGATATCTAGCTCTAAAGTGTATGATGATAAATCTACTAAAAAATCTCCTGCATCGACTAGTACCACCATTAAACATGAGGATACTGCTGATAGTTCTTCAGAATGTTCATCAGATGATTCTGAATTTTCATCTAAAATTAAAACTATGATAACCAACCTTGAAGAATGTGTTAAAAATAAATCTACTAGAAAATCTTCATGTAATCTCACCAATATTAACAATGGTAAACAGATTAAAAGTCCATTATATAGTTCCACTCCTATTTTAAATTCTGAACATTCTGTAAATAGTATCAATTTAATCAGAAACAAGCAACTAGAACAATTAAAAAAACATTGGGCAAAAAATAATAATGTAAAACGAAAATCATTAAATTCTGTTACAACACCTAATCAGTTTGCTAAGAATAAACTTTTTCGATCTTTAAATATTATAGATAATATTAAAAATAATGATAACAGTGATAATTTACTTAATGCTGCTTCGGTCAATACTAATGACGATTCAAGTAATGCTAATAAAATAAATCAACACGGTAATCTGCAAGAAATTTCTGGTGTAAGTAATAGTGAACTTAAGAATAAAAACATCTCAGTTAATAATTCATTTTCAAGGAAAGCTGAAAAATCTACAAAAAGAACTAAAAAGAATCGAAAATCAAATGAAATTGTAAATGCAATTTTAAACTCAATTAGTTCAAATAACATAAAATCTGATTCTAATAATGAACGTAGTAATGACGAAAAGGAAGAAAACACTGTATATACTCAACATGAACAAAATTTAGATAAAAAAATATCTAATAATAGCAAAAATGCAAATGAATCAGCAATTAAAAATTCTTTGAAATTAAGTTTGAGTACTAAGAATATTAGAAAAGAAGATACTCTCAAAAAGAAAGATACAGATGATAGTGCAAACCAAATTAAAAACAAAATATTAAGAAAACGTTCAAATATTCCATCCTCAATGATATCCGATTCAGATAGTAATTGTAGTAGAAATCTTAAATTACCTATACAGGATTTAAACCGTACTACTGATTTTAATAAAGAAATTGAAAACGACACAAGTAGCTCTGATGATGAAATTTATTCAAAACTTAGACAAAATATTTCAAAAACACAAATAAATACAAACCATTTGAATGAAAAACCTAAAATTCAACCACTTATTGATAATAAAATATATAGTAGTACTGATGAAAGTGATTCGTCATCTAAACTTTTTTATAATACATCTAAGTTGTCTCCAAAGTTAATTAAATCAAATATAACAAAACATAATTCTATAAACATATCAGAAACTGATGGCAATAACAAAACCAATGATAATAATTTGTTATCAAACAAAAAAACATTTAAAAAAGATAATAAAAATAAAAAAGTTAATAAAAATTTGTCACTTCCTCAATTGTCTAATAAAAAGGTTCATAAAATAGACATTATCAAACACATTTTGGACAAAGATTCTAGTAGTGATGATGATGATATTATAGCTCTTAAAAACAAAATTAGTGATGAGAAACAGGTAAATGAAAAAGTTGTTAGAAAAAAACCAACTTTAAATGTATCAAAACCAAATAAAAATGATGAGTTATTAAAGAAAAACATTTCAAACCCATTTTTAAAATTATATACTGCAAATATAACAAGCTCAAGTTCTGATGATGAAACGTCTGTTAAAAATTTAATAAAATCAAAAAAAAAATCAACTGGGAAAAAAAAAACTATTCCATTAGTAAATGAAGAAGAGAAAAAAAATATTTTAATAGATCAAGTATTGAATTCTATAAAATGTAAAAATAAAAAACAAAAACAAATGTTACCTGTTTCACATACTAACTCAGATGCATCTGGAAGTATCAAAAAACTTTTAAAAGATAAAAAAATAAAAAAAGATAAACCTACAATTAAAACTAAAAGTAAAAAAGATCTTCTGCATAACTTAGAAATGTCTATTGAAGAACCAAAACCCAAAATGCCAAATTTAAATATTTCCCAAAAAGTGAACTCGTCACAATTAAATATACAACCTTCGTCCAATGAAAGTACTGATGATGAAAAAGATATTATTAAAAAAATTTTGAAAAAACAAAAACTTAAGAAAATTAAAAAATCTGATGTACTTGAGCAAAATATTAAAAGTAATATTCCAACAGAATTAAATAAACAGAATAAAATCAAAGAAAAATTGCATACGAAATCAAAATTGCCTAAGGTATCAATGGCAGATGAATTAAAGAGTAGTGAAGTAAAAATAAAAAAGAAGAGACAAAGAGAAACTAAGGATCGGCTTTTAGATAGTATAATAAGTGCTTTAGAAGATTCTTCAAATGATCATGCTCCGTCTAAAAAGAAAAAAAAAGATCATAATTTGACTATTGAAGATTCTTCAAATAATCATGCTCCATCTAAAAAGAAAAAAAAAGATCATAATTTGACTATTGAAGCATCACATGATTCTAAAGATAAAAAATCTGATTGCAATTTATCAGAGGTTAAAATAAAGAAAAAGAAAAAATCTAAACATAAAGAAGATGTTAACTTATGTGATTTAATTGTAAAAGATAAACAAACAAAAAGTAATGATTCATCTTTTGAATCTTTGCAAACAAATCTTCAAGCAAAAGAAGACAATACATTTGTAAAAGTATTAAAAAAAAAAAAAGTTAAAAGTGATCCTATTTTCTATGAAACTCAAAGCACTATTACTGACAAATCAAGTAAAATAAATGATAAACTGGAAGATAAAAATGTAAAAAATCTTAAAAATACTGGATCAAGTAAGAAAAAGACTAAAAAACTTTTGGAAAATCAAATGAAAAATTTTATGTTAAATCAAGACAATACACATTTGGATAGTTTGTACAATTTACTTAAGTTGTAACCATTTTTATGATTAATTTATTATCCCTATATTTTATAAATCAAGTTAAATATTGTACAAGGATGTAATTTTTAATCATTGAATACTTATTCTATAAATAATATATTAAAATGATGAAAAAATATGTATTTTTATGTATTTATAACAAGTTAACTTTATAACAAAGAATAAATAATATATTCTGTTTGTATTATAGTTTATAGTTAAATAAATCAGAACTGATTTTATATGTAATTTTATTATATAATATAAGATTTATAATGTTATTGTCATAATCAAGATAATAGATATATACTATTGTCTATAAACATATTATGTAAAACATTTAACCATGATTTTGCTTAAATTAACACCGAACAACTGGATTAACTATATTCCGGTAAGTAACTTATGACCCCATCTTCTTAAATTTTCAAATACTTATATTGAATTATACTTCAATAATTTTCATATTTTAATACAGAGTTGCACTCTATATAAATATATAATATACATTATACACAATTGTAATAGTTATATTATCTAGTTATATTATATTGAGGCCAATTATATAATTTTTTATGAAAATAAATTTAAATTTAAAAAAAACAATTGTATAAAATAATTAAATGAACTTGTCCGAGTCACATGATAGGTACATGGAAACCTCAAATCACTGTATGTTTATTATATAATATATTGTGAGTTTGGGGGACAAAGATGTTCAAAATGTGTCAGTAGTATTAGTGAACTTGTAAATACAATATAAACTATTTATTATTTATTATTATTATTATTTATTACTATCTATTACTAAAACTTCTTATAGTATAACTAAATATTCAAATTTCAAAAAAATTATAATAGGTATTTAATATCAAAAAGGGCTATAATTACATTGTTGAAAAATAGAATTTAGTTGCCAGTCCATGCCACTATACAATAATACAATTATTAAAATATACATAAATTAAAATAAATATTATGTTCTAATATAGTATAAAGATCAAATGACAAACATCATTAATTTAAGATTTTTGAGACGAAAATGGTGCTGACCTATAAGTAATAATTCAATCTCCACAAATGTCATACATATTTAAATCTGAATATAATGATAATATGTTAATTTAAGTGTATTTTGTGGGTGTAGGCAAATATCGTATGATAAATAGTCGACTGCAAACCATAGGCGTGCGCACCCCCTGACATTTAATTGGGACCCTAAATGTATATCCTATAGCATATATATATGGCCGTTATAATTTATTAAAATATGCACTAAGTACATGTCTTGTTAAGAGAGGGCCTTAATTAAGAAAATGGCCCAAAAATATTGTAGGCAACCCCCCGAAATGCAGGTCTGCGCACGCCTATGCTGCAAGCACTATGCTCGTAGGTAGGTACCCAAAATAATACAATATCATGTCCCATGACCATATGTTATTAATTATTATTACATAGTTTAAACATCTAAACCGCCGTGCACGTCATTCACCTACGGTTTCGAAACGGGACGATCGGTAGAAAGAACAGACACACGGTCCTGTAGAAATCCCAAGTAAATATCCGTCCAGCGTAAGCGACGCACTGTCCCGCGAACGTGTTCGGGTGACTCGGGGCCGACGAATAATTCAGCCCGTCGGCTCCGGACAACAACGGTGTGCCGCCGTCCTGCGTCTCCTCCTTGGCCGGTGCAGACGTCATCGTCGTCGGCGTCGCTTTCACAACGGCCGCGGCTCCGCAATCCGTTTCTTTTACGCGAAACGACAGCCACTCGCCGGAAAACTGTTTTCCGTACTCCGCCAAGTTGACGTCCTGCGGCATCGACTGGAACGTCCATCGTCCGCTCAATCGTTCCAGCGGGCGCACGTGCTCCGTCGACGACAGTCGCCGCACTGCCAAGTCCAACGTGTCCGCTATCGTTGACGACGAGCTCAAAATGTCGTCGTGGGTTTCGATAAACCACGAACGCCGACTGTTGCTAAAGTCGACGTCGTCCATATTGTTTTACACTATTGTCGGAGGATCATCAATTCGAATGATAATTTGACGTGTATATAAGGTACCTATTTAATAGTTTACAATGCGATTATGCAGACGTGTTCAGGGATGGGAAAAGTATATTAAATATTTGCAGCGTTACAACAATTATTATAAACCCATAGATATACCTTATACTCAACGATTGAAATTCACATAAGTTTGAAAAAAAAACTGCGTTCATAATATTATAATCTATACATTTTATTGGTAACCTATACACAATAACAATTGTACGAGATCGAAAAAATAACAAGACGATTATTGTGATTTATAAATTATATTTTAATGTTGGATATCGCGTGACGGACGTCGAAATTACAAATTATAATTTAACCGATTAACGTTATTATTTTTTTCTACAAATAACGATTACAATAATTATGGTATTATAATTGCGTCGTGGTGACAGAACAAACATTATTTTACCACGGAGCACTATTTATACTGTGTGCTTATGTATAGTACAAATGTACAATACATACATACGTACAGTTTATGTCCTGTGTCTGTGTGTATCGTGTATGTATTTTCTAATCTTTCATAACGAGTATAATTTAGTTCTATTAGACTACTAAAGAGACCTTTGACCTTTCTATCCTTTTATAACGACATAATTGACAAATAAAACTTTAGAATTAATCGGGTAATCACTAATCAGTCATCTTCTTTCGGTTGTTAATACGCGATAATTCAGATTTCAGATACACCACACACAACCGAATTCAGTACATCATAATATCACAGTAGTAAAGAACAATACAATATACCTATACCTATTTACGTAGGTAAGTTAGCCGTAGATATCTAAAATAATTGTAAGATTGTACCATGTACAGAAAAAGCTTGTATAAATAATTGGTAAAAATGTCAAGTATCTATGAGTTTGTTTTTGAAGTACAACAAAATAATAAGAAAGAAAGTCGTTCCATGAGAAATTGTTAGTTTACGGGTGAATATTCTATGTCGAAAAAATTTGAGCTTAAAACGCTTATAAAAGAGTGAACTTTTTTTTGTTCAAGGTAGAATAATTAATGACGAATCTTGTATTAAATTTTCAAATTTTACATAAAAAAGAAAACATTTTATGAATTTCCAACTCAAAATAATTTGCAAATTTTAGTGATTTTGACGAACTTATTTGACGTTTAAACATTATTTCTAACTTAAGACGCTCATACAATTTTTAATGGATTTGCGTTAATTTTTTTATTTAACTATACTAATGATGAATTATGACAACTTATAAGGAACCTTGTAAGTTGCATGTAATACATTTTCAAGTTAATTGACCAAGCAAAAACAATTTAACTGACAATAATAAAAAAAAACAAAATTGTGTTATACCTTTACAAAGCATAAATAAAGTCAAAATATTTTGAAAATGTTGAGATGTGAAAAAATTATTTATAAAAACATTCGGGGGAATGTCATGTGTCTAAGATAATTTTTTTTTAAAAAAACAAAATTGATTTCGTCTAAAATTGATTTTGGGTAAAAATTCTGATGTTTTCTTAATTTTTTTCCCCGACTTTTAAAAACTTCTGGACATTTTTAACTTTGACCCCTCAAAAGTACTAATAACAATAGATTCACTGTCCATCAAAAAAATGCTAATGAAGAAAAACGGAGAATTTTTTCTGGTAGAAAAAATGTTTATAGACAGGAAAAAAAAGTAGAAAAAGGTCGGCAAGTGGATATCGTGTTGCGCTGCACTGCAGTAGGTATAGAGTGGGTCACTTTCATGGATGTGTTAATAAATACTTAAATCATATGTACCTATACGAAAAACGATTCTGAACGAAGATGGTCTGATCAGCCTACATCATATAGCTAAGTGTATTTTAAGATATTATTGCTATTGAAGTAATTCATTTTACTTTTAATATAAAACAGTAGGTTTAATTATTTTTTGTAGAAATCATTGCATTTAAAAATGTCATTGAATGTATAAAAAATCATAATATACTTTAAAAGTTTCAAGCGCACACAAAAAAATGTTTTTAAATTATAACGAAATAAATAACATTGTTATTCTTCATTTAAATATCTAATTTTGTCTAAATTTGAACTTTAAATGTCTATAAAAAATTATTTTTTTTATATATTTTATTGACTTTTTGTTAACACTTTTAAAAATTGTGACTGTATTTTTGTTATTTTTGAACTGCTATTTTAACAACTCATGAATAATCTTGTATTACATTTTCGAGAAATTTGACATCACAACAACAATTTTTTTATCGATATTTATAAAAAAAAACTTATTACGTCAAAATCAGAAAATCGTTCCCGGAGAAAACGGTTGAATATCCTATGTCTATATAGTTAATATCATAATTTATGATTAACTGAAAATCCTTATGTGAGACCATCTTTAAAATGTGAATTTTTAAATATAATTTATGCACCTCTACGGCTCTACATTATGGTACGAAAGAATCGTGCAAATTTAAAGTTTCTTGGTTTCTAGCTATCATAATTTTGGTTGTACGATGGCACGTTGCGGTTATAGTAGTCGGTCAAGATTTCTTCTTTGTATTGTGTAGATCGGTGTTCTCGAACTCAAATTATCTACGGGCCATATATTTTTTCAAAAAAAGTTCGAGGGCCAAATTTTAAGTGTCCTCTTTTTTACCCACTATTACTGCACTTACGACGAAATACAAATTATATTTATCTTTGTAGATTAGATTTACCGCATTTCAAATACTTTATCAAGTATAAAGGATTTCTGAACGATTAATATAAAATAAAACATTATGGACGTCAGATAAATTTCTATGTATTTATGATGCCTAAAATAAAATTAACGTTTTTCCAATTTTTTGGTATATTTTTGTTCAAAATGTATTTTTATTGCGGGACACATGTTTGAGACCACTGAATCATAATATTATATTTAATTACTGTATTTAGAAACACCAGACTTAATATATGCACCCTTCAGACAATAATGAATATATATTTAAAGTTCCGTGGAGATTGGTTCATACTACTCCAGTCTCCATTAGTTTCGGAGGAGATATCAATAACAAATTGCGCCGAACTGGTGGGTAGAACTATAGGAGGCTTAAATGGCTTCGCTCCACTCAACAAAAACTGATAACTAAGTACTTTTTATTTATTTTTTATTTTATTAAAACGTGAAAATCAATATTTATAGAATTTATTCTGATGCGGTTTCTTTGCAGCGTCTGGACGAGGCGTCTAGCGTCAACTATACCGGTCCGGACATAGTCAGCGTCATGACGCCTACGCCTTCGCCTTGTTGTTTCACTGTTTGACGGTGCAGGGAAAATATACCTTTACACTATTTAATAATTAGGTTTATCGCATGTAGTTTACGGTCTGTACTGTCCCAAATGCGAGTTACAATTCGGACACGTGTGGTTGACAACATTGCACGAGTCCAGGCAGCAAGGAATTAGACAGCATCCAAAAAAACATCTAAAAATAAATATATTTATACAAAGTATAATATACAATTCATCACTATCCGCTAATTCAATAAAAAATGTTTCATTCTGTAGAAATAGTAAACAGATGTAACAATTTTGGTTCAATGCTCACCCACAGATACACAAGAGTACACAACTCCACCAAGCAGAAGATTTTGCTTTTCTAGAAGTACTGGTAAATATTGTCTTGCCACATGAAGTGCATACAACTTGGGCACTACTAGGGCCTAGGGGTGTTGCATGTGCAGGCGATTGAATCACTATACAATCACAAAAAAACAAAAATTAATCTAACCTTATAATAGTTTTCTGTTGCGTATATAAAAAGGAGACACCCTGTGCCGGGGCCCATAGTACCTAAAATGTCAGGTTCAATTAAAACATTGTATGCATGTTGTGTTATGTAGTATTCAATATATTACATATAAGTTATAAGTTTATAACCATACCCCGTTATCCAGTGGTTGACTGGGGGGGGACTGAGTACCTCAACTAATTTTTATGATACTCAATCGTACCCCTACTTCTTTATAGTCTTTTCGTTAGTTTGATTAAAATGCTAGGGACACTACTTTTTTAAAAGTAGCTAGAGTACCTCTACTACTTTATTTCCAAGTCAACCACTGCTGTTATCCATATACGTACTTTTAATGTCATACATTCATACCTAAGATTTTTTTTGTGTTTTGATAGTCAATATAAAATTATGAAAATTAGATTGTAAATCGTATATTTGCTGATAAGTGATGTAACCATTAATGCTATAAGTTATGTTTACATACGTTGATAGTGCGTTCTATTTTATATTTTTATAGGAATGGATTTCTATTCACTGCTGGCTCTATTTCATATTTGTAATTTGTCATACATTTATAACCAGAGTCGGTAAATATTGCGTCGCCCAAAAAAGGTCATAGTCATATACTAATGTAAATCGCGGCCTGTGATATTCCGATTTCCGGTCGACTGTTTTAATATGGTTTTGCAGTTTTTTGTTTATAATTGAAAAATATATTATTAATAATAAGTAATAATGTGTCTGTAAAATTGTATGTAATTAAACATGTATAAGTAAAAATGAATTAAACATTTTATTTATTTATTTTAATATTTAATACATTTTTAATTACACACAATCTTACAGACACATTAATACTAATTGTTAATAATATATTTTTCAATTATAAACAAAAAAACAGTAAAACCAATATTTTTAACCTTACCAATATCAATATTCAATACAATTATATTTCCAGTCCTAAGTCTGAAAAATGGGAATGAAAATTTTGCAAAAATTTTCTATATTCTATACTATAAAATAGGTATAATATGTATAAAATACACCCGGGCCGCAAATTACATAAAAAATTTAAAATGGGACTCAATTTATAGAGACCTATTATAGCCGGCTCACTATAACAAATACAGCTATGTTAATGCTATGCTTATGGCTTGACAAGTGCAGGTAAATTGGCAGTATTTCATTATTTATATCATTATTCGGCATTTCCGTTTTCCATTGATGATCTGCTTAAGATCCAATAGTCATACTCGCACGAAATTGAATTAATTAATTTTCCAAAGAACTATCCACATCACTTTTATAGAACCCAATAAAATTCTCAATACTTGGTTGAATATATTCATCACTGCTGATGTCTTATCAAATGGATTAACTAGTTTTGAGATACAGAAAAATTTATCAGAAACAAATTCATAAGATCGAATGCGTTTTACTTACTAGGTACAAAATGTATCAATTATCATTTAATTTTTAAAAGTTGTTTTATCAATTAGGCGAAGCATAAGGATAAGATTATGTTATTTTTCTTTGTAGGCCCCTATTTCTCGTGGGCCTGAAGGCCATGGTCCCCCTCAATCCGGGCTGGATTGTTATACAGTTGTAAGTTTATAACGAATATATTCACTTGTAAATGTATAAAAATATAATATTTTATGTAATCTAAAGTCTAAATATGATTGTTGAGTGCTTTCGAAATTATTATAATTTGGTTTTAAATTTAACACGTATAAGGGCCAGTCAAAATGTAGGAAGCTTCCCATGTAGTAAAACCTGAAATACGCCACTGAGGGAAGGTTCTCAATACTTACTCAAACAATTTTAAGATAAAACATAAATAATTATTTTTAACTTAAAAAAAACCAAATAAGACAAACAGAGATACCTTACATAATTTACCTATATGACGTACCTATCATAAAACAATGATGTGTTTTTTACTTACATTGAATATTTTGAGGATTAGCTGATGCCATCATTAGTCTTACTTTCGTGTTAAACAAATTAATTTTAGGAGTGAAATGAATAGGTAACTGGTAAGGTACACTAGCTATGTTGTATTAAAAATTCAATAATATAATGATTTCATGAAAAAAAAAAATGTGAATAGTCTAAAATATACTCGAACGTGCGATTACGGAATAATGCTTGTCTACTTTCGTGTTAAACAAATTAATTTTAGGATTGAAATTAATAGGTAGGTACACCAGTTACCTATATTATATTAAAAATTGAATATAATGATTTCATGAAAAAAAAAATGTAAATAGTCTAAATACTCGAACGTGCGATTACGGAATAACGCGATGACAATATAGCACACGGAAAAAAATATTTAGATCAGTTAACAGAATTTATTTTTATTTCAACTATAAAACATAGTTCCCCGGAGGACAACTATACGATTACTTGAAGTTGCTAATATGATATAGTTAAACACTTTATAGTTGAAATAATAATACGATTATAGTTGTTAATAATGATCATTTAAACTAAAATAAATAGTTAAATCCGCTATCTTAATTAGTAAGAACAACGTTAATTAAAGTACCTTTATTTAAATAGTTGTTTGTTTTGACTAAAATAAATATAAATAATAGAAATATATACTTTCTTTTATATGTATACCAACTACAATTATAGTTACTTTTCTTGAAAATAATTATTTGTTATAGCTATAATATTTAGATACAAGAACGATTTATTATTGGCAGATATTATTGGTCATTTAAATTTTAAACTAAAGTATTATAGTCACTTTACATTTTTATTTAATTTAATAATGTCACGCTTACTCTGCATGTACAACATAGCAGATTGTTGTTCACTAGTTCCAATGGTGTGCTGTTAGTTTTGATATTAAAATTAATTTACCTATTATAAAACTTAGGTAAAAACATTTATCCCTACTTTGGATTTTGTTCAATATTTTAATTTTCAAGCAACATATATGGCCATATGGGTATGTAAAATATCACAAATTAAAAATGCTCACATCTAGTTTGAAAATTAAAATGCTAAATAAAATCCAACGTTTAAGCACAGCCAAAGTTCTTACCTAAAGGTCTTATAATAGATCAATTCACATTAATATCAAAACTGACAACATGTTATTGAAAATATAGTGAACATAAATTTGCTATGTAGTACATGTGTAGACAACAAATACATGGGTAGCATTCTAGATAGATTACTAGTATAGATTTACTAGTATAAACTTATATAACTAAAAGTGTAATGTCTAGACAATAACTTTTTTTAATTTAGTTTGAAAAATAGTTATTATTATATTATTAGTTATTAGTACATACCTATATAAAGTAGAACAAAAAAGTATTAAGGTATAAATAATAAAATAGATAACAATGAATAAATCGTTTTAATAATAAACTTTTTTATTGAAATTATTACCATAAGAAAAAGTAACATTGATTTGCTTTATTTCCATTACATACATAATAAAAACAAAATATAATAAATAATATATAACAAATAAATTATAAAGAAATGAAAATCAAATCTGATTCTGATACATAGACTTCATGTGATCTCTGGTAAAATTGTTCTAAATAAATGCAAAATATATTTATCTTTAGAAGTAACATTAAACGCCTGATAGTGTTCATCAAAATAATTTGTTTGAAATAATTTTCTTATTGCAAATGGTAGGTTAACATCTGTAATAAATATATGTGTGATGATGTGGTGAGGTGAGGTGCTCACACAGTAGGGATCCCATACGTCCCGTATTTGAATGAAGCGTCCCGGTGTACCGACAAAAGTTCAAAAATAACACTTTTATCCCGTATTTTGGACAACCCATTTTTCCTAACCCGTATGTACCTTATTTCAAAAATTAATTTTTTTTATTATTATTTGGCATTTTAAAATTTAAATTATTGATAAATGATAATATTTAAATCAAATTATAATTATTTGAGTATAGGTTTTCATAAGATAATAATGTAGGTCTACTATGAATATCTAAAGTGCCATAATTAAATGCTTCAATTCGATTATTTAACGTTTCAATAGAGAAGTAATTGAAACCAAAAATCATTCGTTTTAGAATCAAACCAACATCAAATTTACAAACTCCTTCCAACATATCATGCATTATATCTATACTGAAATTATCTGTTACTGTGAATGAAATTAAATCATTCCACACGCAGCGTTCTTTTATTCCAGTGTAAGACAAATCATTGATAAGAAGATCGGATGCATAATTAACTTTATTTCTCATCATATGATCGAGTTGCTGGATTTGTTCATGACAAACATGTTTTGTATACATCTACAAATTTTACATGGAAATTTAGCTACAAAGCTTTCCGAAAAACCTAATATGGAGTGAAGACCAAGATTATCTCCAAGAATTAATCCTACCAAAAAATATATATGATGTACTTCGCCATTAATTTCTACATCTATTCCACTTGTTTCTAAAAAGTTGAGTTCTGCAATCAAATCTTTAAAGACCAATTTATTTCCATATATTTTTTTATCACCAATTTTAAATAATGAAACTAAAAAAAGTTTGTCTATAGAAGATGCCAATTCAGGTGGTAAACAAGCTAATGATATATATTCAGCACCTAGTTTTTGAGAACCTGAATGGGAACCTAACGGATTATTTACTTCAAAGTCATTGAAATAGACAAAAAGGAGAAATATTTTTTTATCATTATGAAAATTTAACCTTTCATTCCATAGTTCAGATTGAATAAAACTATAAATTATAGAATCTTCATATGATTGCAATGAATCAATATAATTGAGTAACCATGTTACAAAAATTTGAATGTTCAAATAATTTTTTGAATACTTGTCTTAGGGGGATTAAAGTTATTTTTATTTTTTTAGGTTCTAGTACAACAACACCATTACAAAGTCTATCATTTAGTCTATTTGCAATAACAATTTGATTTGGTCTGATGAACAAACCCATTTCATCTAAAATTTGAAATCGTAAATACTCCGTTTTCATATTACAAAAAGGGTCAGAAAGACTTGAAAGTGCGTTTGAAACTGCAGACAGGTCAGAAATAACATCAGTTATATTAGATTTTGATGTACAATCATTAATTTTCAACTTTAGTAAAGATATAAATGAACTATTAAATAGTTGGATATCATCAAGTTTCTGAATGAGGAATAAACTAGACTTGGCCGCAATGTAGATACCACTACTTACTATGATTCGCTGTCTTTTTTGAGAAGAAATCTAAACCTTTTACTTTTTTCTGAATCTTCTTCTCCCCATAACCCTTGTAAGTCATAAGTGAGCACATTCGATAATGATGTTTTATTCCTCATTCAGAAACTGACCAAGTGTTAAACAATACAAATAAAAGAGAAGTGTTGCTCTTTAATGTAGGAGTGCATTGAGGTTATGAATTAAAAAATAGCAGACTTGGCCACAATGTAGATTTCACTACTTTGATAGGCCGACTTTTTTGGGAGGGAGTTTGGAACTTGGCCTTTTTTCACTGTTATGTTTTTGTTGGGGATATCATTTATTTTTGAGGGCTTCAGCGTCGTGAATGACGTGTTGTTATTATTTATTTATTTTTTTAAATTTATTTTTTATTTTTTTTAAATTTATTTTTTTATACGTCGTAGATTTTTTCTTGTAAGACCGTTTGGGTTTCTGTTGAGGAGCTGAGAAATTGGACTCTTGAGCGTTGTCAATACCAGGCAAAGATACCCAAGTACGGTCTTTTATTTTTCGTCGTCGAGACTTTTTAGATGAAATGTCTGTTGAGTCTGGCATATACAAAGTTAAAAAATAATAAAATAAATGTACGAAAACATGATTATGTTTTATAAATATATATAATTCAACTACAAACAATTTCTTATTACCATATTGTAACGCTGTTTGAAAGTAAACGTTTATGCGTGCTAAGCGCGCCACTTCATACGTATTGTTTAGAAACAGTGGCGGCGCTAGGCGTGGGCGAAGTGGGCCATTGCCCACGGCCTCGCACCTCAAAGGGCCTCGCGTTCCAAAGGGACTTATAATTAACCATAGAAAAATATGGAAGAAGTATCTATACAAAAATTTTTGTATCCATGAAATTATTTTATTGTAAAAAAAAATAATAAACATAAATGTTATATTTCGTCATATTTAGTCATTAATCATTACTAAAAGTACCAGATCACACTATGCGTTTTGTCGGTTGCCGAACGGCAAACGACCGCGACTATTCTATAATTAACATATAAACCGCGTTATCGGGGCCAGACTTACCGATTCGGCGAATCGATTTTATCTAAACTCGATAATGTAATTTCATTTTGACAGTTGTTGTTAGTTCAATTGGTATTAGATATTAGATATTAGATATTCAAGACTGTCGTGGACAAGGTTTTGATAATGGCGCGAATATGGTAGGAATAAATAGGGGTGTTAAAACACGAATATTAAATATTAATCCAAAAGCATTCTTTGCACCTTGTGGTTGTCACAGCTGGAATTTGATTTTAGTAGATGCTGGTAAGTCTTCCATTACAGCTAAAACATTTTTTGGCTTTATTCAAAAAATGTATTTGCTCTTTTCAAAATCTAGTAAACGATGGGATCTTATAAAAGATAAATTAAAACTTACATTAAAGTCTTTATCTGAAACAAGGTAGGAAAGTAGAATTACTGCAGTCAAAGCAATATTATTTCAATTTGACGATATCATTGATTGTATAAATATACTTAAAATGTAAATAGAAGACGCAGAAACTCTATGCGATTGTGAAGCCATTTTAAAAAAAAATGTTAACATTTGAATTTATTGTTGCAATACATGTATGGTATGAAATTTTACTTCGTGTAAATAATATAAGTAAAATCTGGCAATCAGTTCAAGTTAATTTAAAAATGGCTGTTGATTCTTTAAATAATTTTTGCAATTGGATTCAAGAATATCGTGATATAGGATTCAATAAAAGTATTATAGAATCTCGCCAGTTCATAGAAAAAAGTAGTTATGAAATAGAATTAAATTTTAAAAACAAGAGAATACCTAGCAAAGAAGAAAAAAATGTTTAGTTATGAACACACTGATGAACTTATAGAGAATGGTGAAGAAAAGTTTAGAGTTGACTTTTTTAACAGCATGATTGATGGAATTCTACATGACATTAAATGGAGATTTAAATCATTGAATGAATACTTTGAATATTTTGGTTTTATTTATGATATGAATAAAGATCCATTTCCAAAGAAGACCTTTACAAGCATTGTTGTGATTTAGGTACAGTTCTTCAAGAGGGTAAAAAGAGCGACATTCAATCATTTGAATTGTACGAAGAATTACAACTCATAATTTCAAGTCTACCAGACTTTATTAAGGATGCAAAACAACTCATCAAATACATAATAGAAAATAATTTACAAGAAATATATCCAAATGTTTATATAACAGTCAGAATTATGCTCACTATTCCTGTCAGTACAGCTTCAGCAGAGAGAAGTTTTTCGAAGCTTAAAATAATTAAAAATTACCTACGAAATACGATGACACAAGAAAGACTCTCAGCATTAGCAGTTTTGTCCATTGAAACGAAAATTGCAAATAATTTAAATTACGAAGATATACTTAAAATATTTAGTGAAGCAAAAAGCCGAAAAGTCCATTTCTTGTAAATAAAAAAAAATGAAACTTCTAACAGTATTATTAATTTAAAAAAATATGTATTTAGTTTTATAATTATGTATAAATAAAATTATATTGACTACTTTGTAAATAAAAGGTTAATAATTAGAGTTTATTGTTTTAAAAAATTGTAAATCTTAATATTTATTAAATAACTATTGTTACTTAAATGTTTATCAAAAAAATTTAAAAAAGGGCCTCTTTAGTCTACTTGGCCCACATATAAATTTTACCTCGCGCCGCCACTGTTTAGAAATACACACTCTGGAGAGGCATTCATTTTGAAAAAAATTCAATTTTTAGATTTTTCCCTTTAGTTACACTGTAAAATCTACCTTTGTGCCAAATTTCACGTTTCTACCTATACGGGAAATGTCTTATAATTTTGATGATCAGTGAGTCAGTAACAATATTGCAAATTTTGAAATCCTGCCATTTTGAAATGGCACAGTATTAAGGGCTCATTTTCTTACAGCGTCCTAAGCTACTAGAGTTTAATCTGTGTTTTCAATTTCAAAAGTTTATCTTAAGAGGAAACAGATATATATGGGTTAGAAAAAAAGGGCGAATTGGTTCCTGTAAAGATACACTGGCATTGCTGTAACTTGGCCTGGCGCACTGCCGTGAGCTCAGATTAATAACTAGCCTAGTTTAACCGGGGTAAAAAGTTTTTCCAATAAGCTTTCCTCTTGAGAGCCTAAATAAGGTTTTTTAATTTTCAAATATTTTTTTTAATGTTCTTTATAACGGTCAAATTTATTGAGTAATCCCATTTCTTTGCTAGGAAACAACTAAATAAAATCAATTTCTATCTAAAATAAATAAGGAAATTAGATGGTAAAATTAATTTAAATCATTTTAGAAAATTTAACCACTTGCCAGTAAATAACCAGTGGATTTCATTTAAGCTGGAAATAGTTTCATGTTATTTGGACTGGTTTAACCTAAATTTCGATGTATATTTCCAGAGTTTATTTAATGTACTTTGTGCAGTGGCGTAATTGGGGGGTCATAATGTATGGGTTGCAAAAGTATTATTTTGCAACCCCTGGAAATTCCATATTTATGATTTATCGCTCGATAGTAAAAAAATAAAATAAGTAATTATTAATTAGTTAAATAATTATGAAATAAAAAATGTTGGAGAATGAGAAAATTGAGACGATAATAACGTCGATAAGAATACGACAAGTTTTAATCTAGAAATAAATTATACAATATTAGAATTAGATATAATATTATATCTTTAATCGTGATTGTTATCCATTATAATATAAATTAAATAAAAACGAAGACTATTACAACCGTGGTATAGATATCAGTGCTCGATAACAACATTATATATTTTTATATTAAATTAATATTAATTAAGACATACTATTTAAATTCTTTTCTTTTCTTCCAAATTACTAACTTAACCCACTGTATAACACCACTGGCGGTGGGGGGCGGGTGACTGAACGGATAACTAACAAGCTATTTTTAACCATTTTTCGGAAAATGTATTGTTATTGAATAATCGACATGATAATAAGTAAATAATTAATAACATAATACACTATTATACTATTATAGTAAATCGTACATGGTCTCGCACTGTCATGTCACTATATTTTTATTTTATTTAATATTCAGTATTTCATCAAACAACGGAAAGTGACGTACAACGAAGACAAGAGTTCATTACAATTTTTACATAGTTTACCTATTTACATTGAGTTATTTTATTTTATAAGTGGATTTTAATATCATTTTCAAAATGTCTGAGGCAAATAAACGTAAACGTTAATTAAATTTATAGCTTTTAATAACTTGTATTTATATATAAAAAGAATTATATAAATTTAAAATGTATTTTATGTTAATAAAATATAATAATATGGTTATACTAAAACATTTTTTTGTAATGTTGACGGTGTGGGGGCAAAGCCCCCACGGGTTTGTTTACCCCGAGTAACTTTTGCAACCCTCGATATTTTCCCAAATTACGCCACTGACTTTGTGGTTGACTGTTATTTTTCAACCAGTTTATAGAATCTTCAAAATCTATGATATAAATTACACAAAATATTAATATATTGTGCCCTGTTATGTTTAAGATATAAAAATACCTTTTTCAATTAAATCAGTATTATTTTCAACAGTCTCTGAATGGGGTCGTTTTTTATTTTGAGTAATTATTTTTATTTCTTTTTTTAAATGACAATATTTGTCATAAAGTTTGCCTCTATTTGGAGTTTGGACTAATTATGTCCCCTACTTTGCAATACGCAATAAAATAGGTTTCCCAACTTTCAGTCCTAATACAGTTGAAATGTTGGATAAAACACTATAATGGTATATAGGTACCTATATAAACAAAACGAAAGGATGTAAGTAATCTTGGAACGCAAGTTTAACAAAATAAAAACCGCTCTGCACTTTGGAATACGACAGGCAAGATAAAGAATACAAGTACCAGCTATTAGTTATTACTATTTAAGTAAATATTGAAATAATTAAATAGTAATATGCATTAGTATAATTTTTATCAATAACCATCATACTTGTATATTACTGCACGGTGATTCAAAGCTATGTATAAAAACTAAAATTGTTCATTAAATATAAGGATTAATGAGAATACAAATATTGTTTGTGCGCTGTTTATTTGTTTGCAAAATATAATATTGTAAGGAGGAACATTTTAATAAAGCTTTTTTATAAAATTGTTTCAACCTATACAAGGGCACAAGGCGTGTCCCCTGACAAAAGTATGGTGGAGCGAAAGATTAGGTCAATCAATTTGTTTATATTTTGCAATATGTATAATATTTGTTTACTATCCCAACACATCACAATCGGTATCATTACCAATCACCAGTTACCAGTATAATTTATGATTGACTAAAAATCTCTACGTGAGACCATCTTTAAAATGTGAATTTTAACGATGCGAACGGGCGAAGCCGGGTAATTCAGCTAGTGAATATATATTTGAAGTTTCGTGGAGATTGGTTCATACTCCAATAGTTTCGGAGGAGATATCAATAACAAATTGCGCCGAACTGGTGGATAGGTAGGATATAGGCTTCAATAGCTTCGCTCCGCTCAATAAAAACTAATAACTAAGTAATTTTTATTTATTTTTTATTTTATTAAAACGTAAAAATTAATATTTTTGAAATATGCATCTAATTTGTACGGTTTCCTTGCAACGTCTGGACAGGCGTCTAGCGTCAACTATGCCGGTCCGGACATAGTCAGCGTCATGACGCCTACGCCTTCGCCTTGTTGTTTCACTGTTTGACGGTGCAGGGAAAATATACCTTTACACTATTTAAAAATTAGGTTTATCGCATGTAATTTATGGTCTGTACTGTCCCAAATACGAGTTACAATTCGGACACGTGTGGTTGACAACATTGCATGAGTCCAGGCAGCAAGGAATTAGACAGCATCCAAAAAAACATCTAAAAATAAATATATTTATACAAAGTATAATATACAATTCATCACTATCCGCTAATTCAATAAAAAATGTTTCATTCTGTAGAAATAGTAAACAGATGTAACAATTTTGGTTCAATGCTCACCCACAGATACACAAGAGTACACAACTCCACCAAGCAGAAGATTTTGCTTTTCTAGAAGTACTGGTAAATATTGTCTTGCCACATGAAGTGCATACAATTTGGGCACTACTAGGGCCTAGTGGTGTTGCAAGTGCAGGCGATTGAACCCCTAAACAATCACAAAAAAACAAAAATTAATCTAACCCTATAATATTTTTCTGTGGCGTATATAAAAAGGAGAAACCCTAGACCGGGGCCAGTGGCGTCATTTGTGGGATGCAAGGGTATGCAAATGCATCCCATGATTTTTTTTAACACACTTTTTGTGTAGATCATATTTTCATAAAATTATAGTATAAAACAAATAACAATAATTTTGTATTTTTTTTTGATTAGTCACAATATTTTGTGGATCACCAATACAACTATAGTTCATATATAGTTCTTTATAGTTCATCGAAACGTCGGATGATCGAAATGAAGTTTGAACTAATTGTTAAAAACCACGGTTACCTCATAGACATTAAAGAATATCTATGGGTTATCTACACCATGTAGATAACTGTGTTAAAAACGTTACTAACTTATTATATTACCTATTATACCTAATACCTATTATATTATATATAAATATACATTACTTATTAATTATATTATTTGGTTTATAGACATTTTTGTATGAAGCTTTATATATAGCTGTGGTGATCCATATAATATTGTATTAAAACAAACTAAAAAACATTTTTGTAAACAAAATTATTATTATTTGTTTTTTTATGATTTCTATAAAATTATCTACATTTACACTAAGTGTGTTGAAAAAAATTCATTGGATGACTTAAGCGACTGGTATTACTTTAGATTTTCAATATTGGTTTTGCATCCCATGAAAAAATGTGAAATGACGCCCCTGGCCCATAATAAAATGGCAGCTTCAATTAAAACATTGTATGCATATTGTACGTACTTTTGATGTCATACACTCATACCTAAGATTTTTTTTGTGTTTTGATAGTCAATATAAAATTATGAAAATTAGAATGTAAATCGTATATTTGCTGATAAGTGATGTAACCATTAATGCTATAAGTTATGTTTACATACGTTGATAGTGCGTTCTATTTTATATTTTTATAGGAATGGATTTCTATTCACTGCTGGCTCTATTTCATATTTGTAATATGTCATAAATTTATAACCAGAGTCGGTAAATATTGCGTCGCCCAAAAAAGGTCATAGTCATATACTAATGTAAATCGCGGCCTGTGATATTCCGATTTCCGGTCGACTGTTTTAATATGGTTTTGCAGTTTTTTGTTTATAATTGAAAAATATATTATTAATAATAAGTAATAATGTGTCTGTAAAATTGTATGTAATTAAACATGTATAAGTAAAAATGAATTAAACATTTTATATATTTATTTTAATATTTAATACATTTTTAATTACACACAATCTTACAGACACATTAATACTAATTGTTAATAATATATTTTTCAATTATAAACAAAAAAACAGTAAAACCAATATTTTTAACCTTACCAATATCAATATTCAATACAATTATATTTCCAGTCCTAAGTCTGAAAAATGGGAATGAAAATTTTGCAAAAATTTTCTATATTCTATACTATAAAATAGGTATAATATGTATAAAATACACCCGGGCCGCAATTTACATAAAAAATTTAAAATGGGACTCAATTTACAGAGACCCATTATAACCGACTCACTATAACAAATTCGGATCTAGGACATCTCGCCGCGGTACTATTCGCCGCAGACCCTTTCGCCGCGGACTGTTTCGCCATTAATAGCCAACAATAGCAATAACAAAATGGTGATTAATGATATATTTGTAGTTAAAATATATAATTTTTTTTTTCAATATTCGGTTTCTTATGCTGAATTCAAAAGTGTTTGAAAAAATTTCCGAAAACTTCCCGTTCAAAAGTTATGGAAATTTAAAGTTTCAGTGACTACGCGTGTATCGGCACTCGTCGCTACGCTCCTCGACGCCGTCGCTCCACTCCGCAAATCGAAAATATCCCTCGACTTGTTGTGTAAAACTATCTCAGGTGAAACTCGGTTTTCCTTAATATTGTTTCGCCGATTCGCCGGCAAAAGGGTCTGCGGCGAATAGTCCGGCGGCGAAACGGTCGCGGCGAATAGGTCCGGCGGCGAAACGGTCTGCGGCGAATAGTCCCGCGGCGAATCGGTCGCGGCGAAATGTCCGGGTCCGAACAAATTTAGCTATGTTAAATGTTAATGCTATGCTTATGCCTTATGGCTTGACAAGAGCAGGTAAATTGGCAGTATTTCATTATTTATATCATTATTCGGCATTTCCGTTTTCCATTGATGATCTGCTTAAGATCCAATAGTCATACTCGCACGAAATTTAATTAATTAATTTTCCAAAGAACTATCCACATCACTTTTATAGAAGCCTATAAAATGCTCAATACTTGGTTGAATATATTCATCACTGCTGATGTCTTATCAAATGGATTAACTAGTTTTGAGATACAGAAAAATTTATCAGAAACAAATTTATAAGATCGAATGCGTTTTTCTAAATAGGTACAAAATGTATCAATTATCATTTAATTTTTAAAAGTTGGTTTATCAATTAGGCGAAGCATAAGGATAAGATTATGTTATTTTTCTTTGTAGGCCCCTATTTCTCGTGGGCCTGGAGGCCATGGTCCCCCTCAATCCGGGCTGGATTGTTATACAGTTGTAAGTTTATAACGAATATATTCACTTGTAAATGTATAAAAATATAATATTTTATGTAATCTAAAGTCTAAATACGATTGTTGAGTGCTTTAGAAATTATTATAATTTGGTTTTAAATTTAACACGTATAAGGGCCAGTCAAAATGTAGGAAGCTTCCCATCTAGTAAAACCTGAAATACGCCACTGAGGGAAGGTTCTCAATACTTACTCAAACAATTTTAAGATAGAACATAAATAATTATTTTGAACTTAAAAAAAAACCAAATAAGACAAACAGAGATACCTTACATAATTTACCTATATGACGTACCTATCATAAAACAATGATGTGTTTTTTACTTACAATGAATATTTTGAGGATTAGCTGATGCCATCATTTGTCTTACTTTCGTGTTAAACAAATTAATTTTAGGAGTGAAATGAATAGGTAAGGTACACCAGCTATGTTATATTAAAAATTCAATATAATGATTTCATTAAAAAAAAAAAAATGTGAATACCGTCTAAATACTCGAACGGGCGATTACGGAATAACGCGATGACAATAGCATGCGAATAACGGACTGTATTTAAGTGCCTTCGTTGCCATGATTAAATGATAGATAAGTGACACATATGCGTGTTCAGGTATACCTTTTTTAGATTCTGAGCGGAGCGATGACAAATACTGTCATCAATACGATTGTGCAATGATGTGTTTGTTTTGGACTTTTTTTTTGTGATGATACTTTTTCTAGTACAAAAAATTCTTCGATCATCAATTTCGAGAGATTTCTGGTACCTGGCAAATTGAATCTAGTTTGTACTTCAGTGGATTAACCAACATTTTTAAGGTTTAATGTTATTTCAGCATATAAATATAAATATGTTATTATATTATTTAATGCTTATTATTTGTACAATTAATATTTTTATTAGTATAAAATAGTTGATTAAATACATTTTAGATACATTTTAATAAGTATCTACAGGAAAAAAAAATATATGTATTTAATCAAATGTATTATTATTCGGTATCGGTAAATAAGAATTGCAAATTTCTTCGTTTAATTCCGATAGTATTAATGACATCTTGAATGAAACTATCCTCGTTCAAGTTCACCCTTTCACGATGAACGCTCATCATACACAAACAATAAATCATTTAGACGATCTTCATTTGTTGTCGATCGAAGCCATGTTATTTCTTAACTCTTCTCAATGTAAGTACTGAGCTCAACTAAGGTGCGTCGTGTGTGTATTTCGTTATCAGCTGTTAATTCATAAATCGTAGTTACATCATTATGTTTATTAGAAGTCGGAAGGTGTCTGATAAAATATACGTGGTATTGAATGTTTATGGGTTCACCACAAATTATCGGCGAACAATAATCTTTCGTAGATACAACATTCGTGTATTACCTATAAAGCATTGTGTATTTTTAATTTTTATACTTATTTCATATCCTAAAAGTTAAACATTTTATATTATGCCGTCCATGTAATTAGGTAATAATATCATGTTAATATAATTTATCCAGTGGGGGGAGCAAGTGCCCCACCTTGCCTCCCCCCACCCACCAATGTCGAAGTGTCAAGCATACGACACGCGTGACGCGTTCATGTAAAATTGGCCTAATTAGTAATCATTAGCATTAGCATTTACTGCCATTTAAACGTGTGGGCTTAAAGTACCTATTAGAAGAGAAGATACCTATTAGGTATCAAACGAATTAGTTATATTATGATGTTTTTAACTACTAATTTAATCTAAATTGATTTTACGATGTTGTTTTTTTTTTTTTTTATAAAATTGGTTATCCAAATTTACGTCACATTATAATATTTTACCGATAAGAAAACTGAAATATATACTCATTAATTTGTTACTGGTTCTAATTATTGAGTTGAGTACTTGTATATATTTATTATTTAAGAATATAACAAATTGTGAAGTTGATGTCGTAGTCACACAATAATACAATATGCTAGTTGATGAGATTTTGTGCAAGTAGTGGTGTACTGGTGACTGGTGTTGTGGTGTTAACTTTGAAATCTGAATTATAGTTACAAATTACAAACACATATAATATGTATAATAAAAATGTTATCTGTGGTTACAACTCAAAGGATAGTCTAGTAGTCTACCTATATTGTTAGTATAATAACAATCATGTATTATAATTTATAACCATATAGCCCATAGCAGGTAGATATTAAAGATAATTTTTTAATATCTATAATTATGTATTTTCATACTTATTTCATATCCTGGGGCCGGAGTGGAGCAGTTGACTGAGACTCACACAATCATTGGTTCAATTCATAGCGAAGTGCAAAAAATGTGTGTGATTTTCACCATTTTCTCGTTCTGTCATCCAATTTCCAGCTAGGTCCCACTCCAGTACTCCACCTGGAGTGAAGACCGCACGCACATGTCTCCTCTTGGAGAAGGGAGGTAGTGTCATGCATATAGCGATATATACATAGATAAATAGATCACATAATCTTCCTACTACCCACAACCCACTTGTGACAAGCATTGACAAAGACCTTGAAGCCGTTTCTTCAATGAACATTAGAAAAAAAATAAAAATAAGTTGGCAAGTGGGTACTGCTCTGCTGTATAGTAGGTGCCTAGAGAGTAGAGAGGTCACTGTATTAGTGTAATGGATGTGTTTAATTTGAATTCAATGATACAAAATCATTGTTTACGAAAAACACTTCTGAGCTAAGACGATCTGTCAGCATACATAACTAAGTGTATTTTATGATAGTACTTATTGCTATTAAAGTAACCAAATTTACTATTGATAATACAATAGTAGGTTCTGAACATGACATTTTTTTCTTTACTGACCAACTCCATAAAATATGAAAATGTTAACCTTAATAGTTAATATTAATTACTTATGCAGTTACAACTTTCTCTGTCTGTTTTTTTAGATTTATTTCAGATTTATTAACTACATAACAATTTCAAAAATTAGTATTCTATCATTTTTTTTTTATAATTGAGAATTGAGATCATCAATTATTATATTTTATTAAGTGTAATAATGCTGTTCTGCTGTTATTTGTGCGTATCAGAGAAATATATAAATTATTATTTATAGATGGCCATCTATACATTATATGGTCTTCACTATTCAATCTAAAATAATGTAATTGAGCATCACAATTTGTAAACTAACTCTACACAATTCGAAAAATATATTATTTCACATTTTAAGAACACAAAAAAAAAAAATTGAATATTTAAACATATTATTTATTCTTTATACTTCTGTTATAGTAAAACAAAGATTTCAATTTATTGACCAAACAATGTAAATATACATTTTTCCAAATAATTTATACTTTGTGACTTAATAATAATAATAATATTAAATTGTTGTAAGACGTACATACAAAAAAAAAAGGCAGTTTATCATACTGCTCAATAAAAAAAAAAAAAATGTAACATAATCCGTAGAAAAATAATACTATTGTACATTGGTACCACCTTAATTTAAATTTACTGTTATCATATGTTTGCTTGAATGTAAAATAAAAGAATAAATACTCATTTTATTATTTTTTTTATAGAAATACTAAATGAAAAATTGAAAACAACTTGTATTCAATTGTCATTTTTAATAAATAATGATAAAGGGAGTAAAAAAATTATGGTTTAAAGTTTAAACTCATATTGTTATTGTATTTTAGTTTATGGTCTGTACTGTCCCAAAAAAGAGTCACATTTTGGACACTTGTGGTTGACAACATTGCAAGAGTCCATGCAGCAAGGAATAAGACAGCATCCACAAAAACATCTATAAAATATAATATAATTATTATATCTGCATACAAAGAGTTATGCGAACAAACTATTAGCTCGTTTTTAAAAATATATTTAATTCTGTAAAAATACTCAAGTGGATGCTAATATGCTACACCCACATTAATTGTTTTCTCTGTCTTACAAGTGCGTAACATAGTAAATTTACATGTGGTAGTTCAGGTCATAGTGGTGTTTACGGGTGGGGGGGAGAATGGCTCCTCGGCAAACTGTGCCTACTGTCTTAAAAAAATCATGCCTGGATAAAAAAAAATGTTGTGCACTGCAATCACCGATCACTACAGATTTTTATTATTCGGAATCAATAATGTTACCTATCAGATTACTTAAAAAAGGACTATCCTTATTAAAATGGTTGGTGTTATAAGTGAAAAAGTTTGATATATTGAAGAAAAAATTGTAAGTTTTGTTTTAATACTCACCCACAGATACACATCAGTATACAACTCCACCAAGCAGAAGATTTGGCCTTCTTCGATGTACTTGTATAAATGTGATTTCCGCATGTAGAGCATAAAGTTGGTGTACTTCTAGGACCCATCGGCTGTGGTACTGGAGGCGATTGAGGACCTGAAGTTGGAAATGAAAACTAATTAAAACATCAAGACTTCATGTAGATACTCCAATTAATATTAATTGTACGCATAAATACATAACTAATTGATAGTGTTATATTTTGTTTTATTTTCTAATTTTAGATGGGTATAGTTATAGCCTATAGGAATAGGCCATTCCCAAGTGTATTTGCTATATTATGTACAAAAGCAAGCTGCATGCAATTTATTTTTGTCATATTATGGGAAATGGGCACTATTATTATAACAATTATTGTTTTCTCGGTGATTATTAATTATTATTTATTATCCTGAGTAAGCAGACATTTAGTAGTTTAATAACTCAGAAACTATTGTTATATGATTAAATACATTCAACATTTTCAAAAAAAAAATCTGCAAATGTACAGTAAAAAAATTCATTATCGGAAAATATAGTCTAAATTTAAGTATACTGAAAAACTCCGAAAAATAGAATTTGAATAAAAGCATATTATCTGAGGATAAAAGACCGGGATTAGGACTTTTAACTTCAGCATCGAGCATACTTGGTGAATCATCCTTTATAGCAGTGGTTCTCAACCCTGTGACACGCATTAGTGTATTACCGTAAAATCCCGGAAAAAAAAAACAATTTTCAATTTTCCGCATGCACATTGCACACACATTGCCTATTTGCCTATACTATATATATAGATTATAGATATTACTATATTATAGATTAAAATACACTTTTATTGCTGGAAATTCCCTATGTAGAGACTAGAGATTATAGTTACCTTTTCATACTTTATGAAAAAAAAATATATAACTATACAGTTGTATAATATAATATATAAAGTAAAATACATTTTTATTATTAGAAATTCCCCATGTATACCTTTTCATACATCCATGCTATTATTTGCGTGAACATAAATTAATATTTAATCTTTTGATGGTCATTGAAGTGCCAGTGTGTTTATTACATAAATTATATTCTTTTCTTTATATTAAATAAAATTGAAATGGAAACTTTTAAATCCAACAAAGGCGAAATTTTTGTTTTGTGATATACATAGATAATATAAAATTATTTTTGATTTTTAAAAATCGTTCTTTTTACCGATTTCCATTACCGTGACATGTCGTCAAAAAAACAAAAATTACTTTCTCGAAGTTAAAAAAATTATTTTCCATCACTTTTGACAACTGAAATACAGTGGGTGATTTCATTATAATAATATGGTCCATACACCATACTCCATGTGGAGAAGAAATTATTAAAAATGCAAACTTGACTTCTACAGAAAAATAACATTTATTAGAAAAGCATTTCAACATCATATATTTGAATCGGCATTTTCGACATTGGAAATAACAGAAACCAAAAAAAGTTCTACGCTTTAAGATAAGTATGGGTAAGTTTGTCAACCATTCGCCCACGACGAATTCGAAGACTTATGTTCAGTTCACCTATCACAAGATTTGATTTTATAAAATAATATTTTTTTTTATTTAAAACCCTACCTTAAATTGTTTAAATTTTAATTATGTAGTTATAATTTTTTTTTAATAGAACGATAACATGTAAATGTAATAATTTACAGGTTTATAATTGTTACTTTTTCAAATATCCAATAATTGTTTTAAATGAGTCGTAATTTTGATGGATCTAAATTAGGGTGTAGTCGTACAAAAAGGATGATAACTACTGCTTCATAATATATACTATATAGCCATATATATATATATATATATATATATATAGGTACTATATTTTGATTTCTATTATTCTAATTATTTCACGTACAATGAAATATAATGTTGGTCCTTGTAGTTGTATCCACCATGAATATAAATGAAATACAATGTTTTTTTTTCTTCATATCTATGGGTTTATTTAGACGTGTACAACAACGACTTCAACGTCCGGTTACTTGCTATTATGAATTATGATCGTGGCCGGGAAGGCAAAAATAACTAATAAATAATAATGAATAACTATATAATATAAACATATAAACATAATGAGCGTATAATAGAAATTAACTAAATAGATTTGTTTTATCTCGGTTTCCAGTTATAGACATCGCGCAGTCATACACGGACCGCCACGATAACAAACATAATATTATATGGTTGACGGTATAGTGGGCGAACGACGAGTGGAATAATTTTATGCCGCAGAATAATATTAATAGATTTCATTACTTCAATAAACACAACGACGATCGACAACGGTTGAATGAATTCGATTCATTAATTAATTATTAAACGTTGCAAACATTGAAACATCATAAACTATATTGGAATTGAATAAATTATAAATTATAATTATTATTATAATAGAGAGTGAAAATTGTAAAAGGTCCACATAATTAAAGACACAGCACGATACGATACGACATTTGTCATTAATACATCATTATGTACAGACTACAGTTAAAAACAAACATAACGATAAAATATAATATAACTATAAGTATATATTATTTTTTTTATAATATATACTTATATCCAGACTCAAAAACAATTATAAATTATTATAATAGTATTAATTTGTATTTTTTTTTTTTTGTAATAATTGAGTATTAGAGTCCATATAATATTTATTAAATTTTAAAAATACTTTATTGTTTGTAGGCATGAGTTATACACAATAATATAAGTACATGACACATTAGCACATGCGACGGCATCGAACGTTTCCGTCTTTCGGATAAACTAGTTGTGGGTAGTGGTGGACAACCTTTTTTGATCCACAACCCCCAAATTAATTAATTTCGATGTGGCGACCCCTCCTCCTCCTTTTACCAACTTTACGTAAGTATATAATATAGATTTACTTGATATATACAACATTATGTTCGTATAAATAAAGTCATTAATTGTAGGTAAGCAATTTTAATATTTGTTTAATTTAAAAATCCGAAATATTGAAAAAATACAATAAAATGTACTCCATCAAAATAAAATAATTTTACGTTGTATAAAATTATATACATGGTATATAACTTTTTCATTTGGTGTTCTATTATTGGCGACGCCTATTAAAATTTCGCTATCGCCTTAGAAATTGCAACCCCCGGGTTGCGAACCACTGGTCTACGGCATTCCAGTATTCAACAAGCGCGTGCAAATGCAATTTGAAAATTAATTATTATATGCGTAGTTTCTTTCATTCAAATACCACCAAGGCATAAATACTCAATTATAACAACCTTATTAATTAAAAAGTGTACAACTATCAGGGGAGATTCAGCTTTTTGCATCACACAATAATTTTTTACTGTGCAGTGCCTCACTATAAAGCTCGTAATGTCGAAAAACGTCTTAATTCTGGTCTCAGCCCAATTGCCCATAAGCTGTAGTGTAATTTTAATATACATAATATTTTTAAACCGAGAAATATGACCATAAGAAAATCAATAGACTATTTTAAAAAAATATTTAATATATTATACTCACATTGAATTTGAAGCGGAGCGGACAGGATCATTTCACTCATGTTTTCTTTAAATCCAAAACGAAAAAAATCTCGAGCGTATAGGACTACCGCTGCAGATGACAAGGAGCTTTGGACGAGTGAAAAAAATTCCGTAACTATAACAGTGCAACGCGACCGAACTCAACCGAAGTAATACTGTGCTACGGAGTACGAACTACGAACGCTACAGTGAGACTGTGAGTAGTTCAGTAGTGTACTAGTGTGAGTCTATAGTGCACTATTACAGCAGTGTAGACAGTGTTGACGTCTCTCAGGTCTACGCTGACGGCGCGGTTCTCGGACAAATGACAACAAACGTAGTACGGCACGTTGTGTTGTTGTGCCTGTGTGTGTACTTGATAGTCTGACTGTGTCCGAGTCGATTGACGATTGAGCTGAGTAATGTTGAGACAACTGCGCCGAATGAAAATATTGCGCTTACGTCTGGAAAAACATCGTTTGGTGCTCCGGGGGGTGCGGTATTCGACTCAGTGTTTGGCCCTGCATTAGAGTAAAATATGTATTATTACTCCTTCCTAGTTCCTATACGATAAGCAATAATCGTTTATGTTGTATAAATTGACATGTTTAGTACAAACTAATAACTAATATAATAATAATAATCGTACTGAATTTATCGCATTAATCGCTGACACAGATTGCATTCAATCAGGGCTGCGTTTTCGTCTGTCGATTTGAGTTGAATTCACTCACAACTCTGATGTCTCGAAGTGTAGACTAATAATCTCGCTAATAATTATTAGAGGCTTAGATTTAGAAAAGCCATTTCTGCAGAATATAAAGGGCTAGATCGCAAGAGGAGATTACTCTGTTCCTGTGCATTTTTAGAGAGTAGAGACTTTGAGGCGTAGAAAAGATAAGAGCACATTGCACAATTAATATAAATTTATGATATAATATTGAACAATGAACATATAATAATAATATAATGATGAACATTTCTCGGTGACAGTAAAATTATCTGGGATAATCCAAAAACAATATTTTGAACTCGTCTATAAATATATTTATATCCATAAAATATAAATACTATACCTACTTGGTGAAAATAATATAACTGACACGTGGACATAGCCAGAAATTGGGGGGAGGGGGGTTAGTCCCCCAAATATCCTATAAGCCCCTCCAAAACACGACTAACGAACTAACGGTTTTTTAAAGTTTTTTTTTATAAATAATAAATATCGATAAAAAAAATTTCGTCGTGTCAAATTTCTTGAAAATTTAATACAAGATTCCCCATAAATTGTTAAAGTAGCAGTTCAAAAATAATAAAAATACATTGTCACAATTTTTAAAAGTGTAACCAAAAAATCAAAAAAATTTATAAAATAAATAATTTTTTATAGACATTTTAAGTCCAAATTTAGACGAAATTAGATATTTAAATGAAGAATAATGATGTTATTGATTTCGTTGCAATTTAAACAATTTTTTGTGAGTGCTTGAAACTTTTTAAGTATATTATGAATTTTCATACACTCAATGACATTTTCAAATGCAATGTTTTGTATTAATAGTAATGTGAATGATTTCAATCGCAATAATATCATAGAATACACTTAGTTGTGTAGGCTGACATACCGTCTTCGCTCAGAATCGTTTTTCGTATATTATAATGATTTATATCATTGAATTTAAATTTAATACATTCATGATCCATTGCTGACCTTTTTTTACATTCAAATATTTTTATTAGAACGTGGTTAAGAGCTTATTCTTGTAAATACATATGAATACCAGTTTAGACCACAGCGGAATGATAAGTGCGTGGTTATACACTTATACAATTAATAAAGATTGCAGTGCAAGTATTTCAACGACATGTCGGCATTCGATACAAATTCTGTCAGTGAATCTTTCGGTGATCATGGTATCATTCTGTAGCCCGTGCTAATTATTCTGTACAAAAAATCATCATAAGATATTCAATATTCGATGGTCTCGGTGTACATTACGTCGCACAACTTGACAACGTTTCACCACATTTTGTCAAGAATCGTATGTAACGTTTTGTTTTGGGTATAAACAAATATATTTTGTCGTATATAGTGGCTGCAGTCCGCAATCGTGTTTCTCCCATTTTACCGACACGGTGACACCGATGATTTCATAAGAATATGGACAATGGACATAATATGGGTAGTATTGGTATAGTGTACCAACCTACATTGTAGTTTATGACGTTTATGTAATAAAATAAATTCTCATACTAAGCCAAAATTCAATTTCTTAGTTCTTAGAATTCTCGGATCCTATATAAACAATGGACATTCTACAACGTTTTATATTCTTTTCAAATTCAAACCACAAGTTATATGATAATATTATTTGAAGAAACAGTATAACTTGTAAGACGTAAACATATTGTGATGTCTATAAGGGCCAGCGCTACAAATTGCGGGGCCCTGTGCAAAATAGTTTAAATAAAATGATACACAACAATTAATATATAGGTATTAAATATAAAGTTGAAATAAACAAAATAAATGTATGTAATAACATATAATATATTATTTATTATATATTTTCTAAGAATTTTTTTCTTGCCTTTTCACTTGCAAACTCATTTATGAGCGTATCGTGATTAATAGTTTCGGCTACCTATATCTTTTTCAATGGATATTGTCGAAAGTCCAGTTAGTCCAGTAAGAGAAATTAAGTAAAGAATAAGGAGAATTATAAGTACTGAGAATTGAGACACCACAATAATATTATTGACATGACAACATTCGACATAGTCTATTTATACTCTAGTATAATTTATACTTTGGTTAATCACTCTATATTCCGACAATCGATTATCGATACCACCAAAAAGGTCAATAATTATATATTTTATTGTAAAATATACTATAATAGTAATATTAATACTATCAACTATAATATTATTATTAAAAATCTTTAAATATCTTTTTTAAATAATAATATTCGATCGCAGTAATGATTTTGTTTTTCTGGAAAGAGCCGGCTTCCGCGGGGCCACACATTTGCGCGGGGCCCTGTGCAGGTGCACCGGTTGCACTGCCCTTACGCCGGCCCTAGGCGGACTCTATATTTTAATTAAACAGTAAGTTAGATTAGTGGCATTGTTATTTTTTATTTATATTATTAACTTTTAGTTAAGATAGTTTTTTAATTCGCCAGAAATTTATTTGTATCCAATTTTTATTATTAGTAACTATAATAGCCAGCATACATGAACAAAATTTTAATAATGTACATTGTACATATACCTACTACTTCTAAGTATTTATCTAAACGATGTATATAGTTACTTAAAAAAACACTTATATAAATTATAAGTTATAGTCTATTCTCTATAGGTAATATATTATAGCTGTAAGCCTGTATACGTTGTGCAGGATCGCAATGATAGTGTTTTGATTTTTTTTAAACTATGTTTAAAGTTACTTTTTAACTGGCTCAAAACAATTGTATCTACTTCAAAAATATATTGTTTGGGCAATATTGATTGACAACATATATGTTATTAAAAACCATATTTATACACAGGGCCTTGCACCCGAATCATTTATTCGGGTTTCGGGTTTCGGGTGATGGATGTATTTGGGTGTTCAAACACCCGAATAAAAAATTTAAACAAACATTTGGGTTTTCAAAACCGTTATTATTCGGGTTAATATTGGTTAATATGGGTGCTGAGAAATCTGGATAAAACAGAACTTTTGATGACCCCCCCCCCAAAAAAAAACAGAAAGTGTTCATATAATGTAAGGTATAAAATAAAATTTTATTTGATAAGCAAACAAAAAACAGTTATCAAAAATCAAAATATTTACAAGGCCTTCTGTGGTAAAAAAATAGTTAACTTGCTAGAACCTAATCCCATTTAAAAGCAAATACAAATTATTTGCAAATATTGTAAAGGAACTAGAAGGTGATACTGATACTGTGATAAAGTATAATTTTTTAACTTAAAATATAATATAATTTGGAATCCCATATCTACGTATTTAATAATAAGCTTCTAACTAACCCGTCAATTTTCCATCCGCTTAGATCAAAAGTTTATATTCGACAGACAATTCAAAGGATTGACCTTGAATTTAAACAACAATAATATTCGTTTGATTGCCGCCGAAAGTATTAATAAATTATAATTTAAATATATCTATATATCTATATTTAAGAGTATCATACAAACAAATTAGTTGAGGTACTCAGCCCCCCCGCGTCCCCCCAACTCATAAGTCAACCACTGCCTACGACCTGTAGCGCGTCATATCCTGCAGTGGCGCAGTGCTGTAATATAATAAGTAATAACTGTATAAACATTAGTTTCGCATTTTACATTTTATACTAAACAATTTTTATATGTCCAATTATTGAGTTCGTTTTTAATACTAATGCAATATTATAGGTATTCTTATTTTTTTTTTTTTTTTATAGAGTGCAGCTTTGCCACGAATTATTCATAGTTGAACACTATTTTCCTGTAAAATCGTTAAAAGATAAACATTAAATAAATAAATAATAGAAAATTTAGTTGTATAGAACGATGTTTTTTTGAAACTATTGCATGAAATAGTTTTCAACCAAAAAATCCAATTTTCATGCATTTGAGTTTGCCTTAAATCCCATTAAACTCGTTAATGAGAATCATACTATCGAAATCATATGATTTTCATGTAAGAGATCTTTAAAGTACTTTTAATGTTAGAAACCTCAGTGGCTTATATATTTGGAATATCCTTAATTATATTTTTAATGTTGATTTAAAATATTATTCTCCATCACATAACTATCAAAAACGTCTAAAACAGTCTGTAAATCTGAATATGCCTCTGAGTAACCCATAAGGTATTTGGTAGAAAAATGGTTATTAACAGGGCTAGGATTTATATGCAACAGCATGTTTTTTTTGAGACTTCTGATTGTTGATTTTGTCAGTAATGTCCACGAATCACCTCACGATGAGATAAATGGTGGTGATTTTATTTTGCATGTTTTTGCATATTTTGGATAAAATGCATATTATTGCATATTTCGATTGTAAGAATGCGAAAAATGCATGTTTTATAGTATATTTTGTAATTAATATTTATAATTTAATATTAATGTTTTGTATTTAATTCTAGCCCTGCTGATTAAAGTATAAAACTTGGTTTTATGTCAAACATAAATTGTATTTTTGTAAATACAATCCTACGGTACATATTTCTTTATTTAAATATGCGTGCTCCAACTACATCATGTGACGTTGAACGGAGCTTAATAATATAAATCCATACTACGATCCAATCTCCAATCATTTATGTTCGAAAATTAAAAAAAATGTGGTAGTAGCATGTAACACACGCATTGAATGTGAATTATAAATTTTATTTCTAAATAATTTTTATTTATTTTATTTCTCAATATTATATTAAGACAAACAGTCAATCACTGATGTATTTCAATAAATAAATATTTTTTTTTGTAACTTTATTTTGTGTTTATCTTGTAAAAGTTTAAATGCATATTTTGGTAAATAAAATGCATATTATACAATTTTTTATTGCATACAAATCCTAGCCCTGGTTATTAATGTCGGTATTTGTCTATGAATTATGCTTAATATTAATTTAATATTGTATAAAAATAAATATCATAAAAAATATTTAAAAGATCTTAATTTAAATCATATTACATTAATACATTATACTAACATTAAAAATTGTTTTTTTACCTTTTCATCATTTTAACTTATATTGAGTATTCTATGTTATTATTTTTTATTTTTAACATTGTGTTGTACTGAACTTCCTGTATCCACCACAAGCTATGCTTTTGGGGCAACGTCATAAATTGTATCTTTTAATAGTATCTTCATGCAGGGCCGGATTGGCCCTGCGAGTTACCGAGTAAAACTCGGTGGGCCAGTTATGAGTGTTTGGTCGTAATTAATTATTTCAAACATCAATAGAAATTATAATTGAATAGAATTATTAAATCACACCATATTTATAGCTGTAATAAAACGTTGGGATTCCAAAAACTCGGTGGTCCCATACCTTGCCAATCTGGCGCTGTCTTCATGTAAATATATTATTGACAATAAACTTATCATTATTATTATTATACAAACAAAATCATAGAAGAAATAACTGACAAGAAAATATTTAATGCTTTATTTTAGTATTTAAAATTGACAAGAGTAAACACTAAACACCCTTTGCCCTTTGGCCTATTTGATATAATAATATAAAATGTATCATACCTATATGCAAATAGATTTATCTATAAAATTAATAAAATAGTCTTTGAAAATATTTTTATTAGTCATAACAAGAATAATTAATACATATAATAAAAACAAACAACAAATATAAAATAATACAAATATAAACAGATAACATTAAATCTTTTATAATTAATATTGGTATGAGGTAACTAAATTCTAATGTGATATTAAAAATTGTTTAATTTATAAGTAATTTTAGAGATTTTACATTTCCAATAATACTATAAGGCACATTATAATTACAAGTCACCAAAGACAATAATTGTTAGTAAGTATACATAATGTCTTTTGAATATATGTCAAATAAGCTGCCTCATTGAGTAAGCATTAGTATACTAAGTTTTGTAAGTAACAACAGTTTGTTAATTTGAACATTCTTAGGCTTTTTGTTAAAAAAAAAATCCAATCTATCGTATATACTGCCCTAAATAAACTTTACATTTAGGGCATTTATGTTCAACATTCAAGCATTGATCCATACAAAATGGTATTAAGCATGGGCCCCAAAAACATCTGAAAAACAATTATCAATAAAGTTATTGTTATAATAATTTAAACCAACAGTAAGACCTTAAATTGAATAAAAAATCTAAAGGTTTTACTATATTTTTAGAAGAATGTGTGTATAAACAAAATAATAATACATGCCTAAAAAATATGGTTAATTTATTTATGTGCATCAGCATCACCTGATATCTTTTAACATATTTATTGTTCAGTTTATTCAAAATTTCAACTACATTTATTTTTTTCTATACTTGAATATATTTAATCATTATATTATAAACATAATGAAAATACAAAAACTGACTGCAATAATTATTATTCTGTTTTTAAAAATTAAAAATATAGTTTGCCATTTGAAAATAGTAAGTTTACATTGGTATAACAAACCTAGAATAGAAGAAAAATAGAATTGTTTGAGCTTCAGAGGAAGTTATTTAAACAAGCATGTGTGGTTTCTATTTTACAAAACATGAAACCTAGAAATTTACAGATGCATTTGCACGTTCAGAATAATCAGTTTTACTAAAATATTGTTGATATTTTTATGTGAGTTTTTTTTATTCAATTTACAATGCTGAAAACATGTTTTAAAATTAAAATATTAAAAAAGCCTTGAATGGGCCCTGAATAATATTCTTACGTAATTTGATAAAAGGCAGGGTCGCATTTAAGATTTTGGCGCCCAGTACAAATTAAATCATTCACCGTCCCTCCCTCTAGGGCATATTTTAGGGAGATATATTTGAGTATTTGTCCCCCCCCCCACATGAAAATATAAAATATACACTTTAATATAATTACTTTCAAATTTTATAAAACAGGAATAATTTATTGAAAAAAAAAAAATTATGAATTTTAACATTTCATAATAATAATAATAATAATAATAATATTAAAATAACTTTAGTACTCCAATATTTAAAAATATCAACAAAAATGAAAATAAAAATGCATTTAACAAATTTGCTGAATTAACACTTTTTTCTACATTTCTTGTGAGAAAACTCTTCAATTATATAGTATTATAATATTATAATAGTGTTATCATTAATTCAACATTGTGTCTGTTTCATAAATAGAATCACTTATCACGTGGTAAAATAATATTAGACAAAATTATTATAATCTATGATGACTAAATAATATAAACAATGAACAGTGATTATCACTTATCAAAGCGGCATGTGCATTATGTTTAACGGTTTAAAATGATTGAATTATTTGTTTTTCTTTCCATCATGATTATCAGAATTTATTCAACATTTTGTACCTCTTTACTACTGCTTCTAAAATCTATAGCCGCTCGGTACAATTGTACCCGTTATACCCCACTAAATGCAGCCCTGATAAAAGGTTAATATATTCTATTGTTAAAGATAACAGAGTAAAATGGATTATTCTGAACACAAAATTTGGTATTATGTTTTTTTAAGACAAAGACACTAATATATGGGTATAAAGTACTTTAAGTTGCCAAAAATAAAATAAATTTATACATAATATTTAGAGATTTTGACTAATTTACATTAAAAGAATTAACTTGTATGTTTAATGCATTTTAATCTAATTAAAAATGAATACCTATTCAAAATTAAAAAAAAATATTTAACTAATTTTGCTTATTACCCAAACACACAACACAATAAACTGGATATATAAGCCATTGAACTCGGTTTCTTATTTATATTTGTAGTTATCTCTTTTCGGCAATTGGAGCAGACCATTCGGGTACTATGGGGGCCAACAGGAACAACAGTGGTAATAAGTTCATATGGTGCTTTCACAACTAAAACAAAAATAAGATAACTTCAAAATTTAAAAAAAATTTAAATTGAGAATAGTCACTTACATTCTGGTTGTGGGGTATAAGGACTTGCTGGTGAAACGCTTGTCTGCTGATTCCATCCATATGGTGCTGTCGGCACAGTGCCTGGTGTATATGCTCCACTCATGGTTCTAAAAATACATAGGTTTCGTTTACAAAATAAATTAACTAACAGAATATTACGTATGTGTAATAATTAAAAATATATCAAATACACTTCAAAACATAATTGAGCTAGTGGATTTCCGTTTTGGGCATTAAGGTCAATCAAAACGGGGTATTAGAGCAATTTTATAGGCCAAATATTTTTGAACACTTTCTATTATTGTAACAAAAAAAATTATAAAAAAGCATTCCGTAATAACACAATTAAAATACTATACCTGCACGTTTTCTATAATTCGATAATTTATGTACCAACTACAATTAGTTATTACAGAAGTCAAACACTTATGGTTGTTATATAATGAATTAATAACTAATTTGAGTAATTTCACAATTCACATTCACAATATGCCCCTAATCATATATAATGATAACGATATATATTCTAGACACGTTCATGGAAACATAGGTACATACATAATAACCATTTATTTTCTTCCAACGTTTGCAATAATTTCAAATTTACGGTTCTATTTTATTGTTTCGTTGTTGGTCGGTCGCATGTTATACTCGTCGTATATTCGTATAATATGTCTGGGTATTTAAGGAACGATAATATTGCCAATAATTGGTACCCATAAATTATTTAAAATCAATACTTATAATGCAGAATACAGCTGGAGTACACGTCATGTCTTCTGTACAGACTACGGACTACGTATTTATTATAGCCACACTGCTGCCACGCAGAACAATACTACTGATTTATAGTTCATTGTTCGTATAATAATGTCCGCGCACGTCCACGTACTGCCGTAGTTAATTTTACCCGTCGTACAGATGGGGGGGGGGGGTTACTTCACTACTTCAAACTTTTGAGTCTTTGAGATTTCCCGTGCTGTGGTAAAGTCAACGGCGGCGGGCAGAAGTATAGTGGAGCACTGGAGCTATTCCGTTTTCCGCGGCGTGGTCGCACGCGTTACCGCAGTAGAAACTATATATATAGTCCACCGCGGGACTAATATTATACAACAACTGCGGTTATTGATGACAAGTGAAATTGTTATACCAAGTACGCATACTCTGTGGATAATCTGTGCGGTATTTGGTTACGCCTAATCAATATTATATTATTTTATTTGCAAGGAAAAGAAAATTCTGAACACGGAATAACGGTGTAATAACTACTATATAATAGAGCCTTGACGTTCGACATGTAATATTGCACCGATCGATTTCAAATTTTAAAATGTCCGAAATAAATTTAGTCTGTAATTATAAAAAATGTCGTAAGGCTTTAACCACATTTGCATGGGTAACGAGTTGCTCGCATATATTTTGTGACGACGATGGTAGCCGAACGTTTAGTCGTGAAAAAAAATGCCCGTGCTGTAATGAAGTCCTAAATAGACGATTGGACATTGTTCAGATAAACTTAAATCCAGACGAATCTTTTAAATCTGTATGTATTTTAACTATAGCGTGTACCTTAAACCTATCTAACATAAAAGTCTAAAAACTTACATTTAAGCGATGTTTAAGCTTCAGTAATATTTAATTTTAGATGATACTATGTGGTCTAAGACCAGAAGTTGTGATGGATATATCATTACGAGCAGTGTCTTTTTGGAATTACCAAATGACCCAAGAAAAAATCATTCAGACTAGTAATATGAAAAGACTTCAATCAAAATTTGAACAGGTTAAAATCAATATCGAAACCATGGAATATCAGTTTCAAAAGCATATTTCAATTGAAACAAAAAAATCTGAGTGCAAGTATACTTTTAGGAATGCATTTCAACAATTATATGCGATTGTCTATTTTTAACTAGTGTACAATCACATTTATAGCAGCTTTGAAAGATGTTGAATTACAAAGACGAAAAACTCAAGAGTTAGAAGAGAAGCTGATCGAAAAGAGTAGAATCTTGCATAAAGTTCAGGTGTTCATAAAATAAAATTAACATAACATAATTTTATGCACATTAGGATTTAATATTTATACATTTTCATTAATGACCAAATTCTTAAATTATAAATCATAGACCATAGTCATGTTATGTGTAGACATTGTGTCATCGTCAAATATTAAGAAGCATAAAAATGATTGTACCTACCACTATGTAGGGAAAATATCTTCTCTATACATCGTGGTACCTACTAATTACTATTGAAGATAAATATATTGGTTTACATCCCAAAATTAGGTTAGGTTATCTTAATTATAATTTTTATTATTACTCTATTATCAAACTATGACACCAATGGCGCCGAACTGAAAATTTATAGGAGGAGCGACTACATATAGGTACTTGCAGCCTGCAGGGATACCCATCTAGAGTTATAAATATGAATAAATAAGGAGTGACCTTAACCGGCTTAACCCCACATTTCTTTCAATCAACATAAGTTGAATACTTAATAGGACGTTATACCTGCACGTGTTGTCTCCGTCTTATAAGTGCGTGACATAGACAATTTTATGCTCAGCAGATCACGTGGTAATCGGAAAAAAAAGTCCCGGTAAAAATGTTTCGATATATTTATTCTTGTACAGTTCTAAATCTGTTTTTAGTATTTTAGTATGTAGTTTATAAAAAGCTTGTACATATATATTTGTTGTCAACCATAATATCTATCATACCTAAGGAAAAGGTGCCTATTATAGTTTGTGGCTATTTTAAAAACATAATTGACATTATTATAATAACTATATGTATATTATATATAGGTACTATAATTGTATTATTTTAGACATCTTATATGTCTGATTCAGTAATTTCATTAATATTATCATCTTCTCATATATCACTTATTTTAAAAAACATTCATTTTTTCGGTTTGGGATCTGAGCCCATTTTTTCTAACTGTTGTTTTTGTTTTAATCGACGTTTTTCTGCACCACTTTTTACTTTCGGTTTCATTTTATACTTAATAATAGGTAGGTATTCTTAGATTAAAAATATTTAATACAAATACAATTTGTTTTAACACTGAACAAATCGCTAATGGTTTAATTAATAATTATAGTGACTGACTACTGACTATGGTCTACAAATATTAAACATATACTATATACAAATATTATATTACCACAAACGGCACATATGATAAAACGATCAAATCGATATCCAACATATCTATGGGTAATCTATAAATAAATCTTATACAATACACCTAATGTAGCGAAATGCTATAGAGCACTAGATATTTACGCTTAAAAGTAGCGAAAATTTTCATTATTTTGTCACTACCTACAACTACTAACCTAACCTAAAGTATTTAGTATATTATCCGTGACCTACAACCTATTCGTATATAATAAAAATATTATATTTATTTTATGATAATAATGAGTGCATTTTTCGGGTTCAATCCACGATTAACTCACATAGTCATATCCCATCCAGTCACCGAATGCAAAATTAGTAAAAAATACCAATTACCATTTTTTAATAAGAAAAAAATGTATCGGAAGAGTTAACATTTTAACAATAGAGTAAGAAGTAGCACACTACATTTAAAAAAAGTAGTGATATTGATAGAAAACTACTTTTTTTGTGGGAGCAGCTGTAGACTTACGCTCTCATAGATATCACTATCATGATCAACCACCAACACATCCACCTACCATCATATAATAGGAGGGCCCCTCCTGAGGAGTAGGTTCGGCACCACTGTATGAGACAATTTCGTTGCCGGCGAATAGCGTAAATAGTCTATATAATACATTTTCCAAAACTGTAAAATACTAATTTTACATAGGTATTTAGTATTTACATTTCACATATCTTTTAACAAAATATAAATAAACATTGCGGTATAAAAGAGGCAAATTGAATAACTATTATATAATCAACATAAACAATTAGTTTATTATTTTTAACATTTTAGTCGAAGTATGAGTCTCTTAAACTTCAACTTATTTCGAATACAATAAAATCAACAAAAACAGAACAAATTCCTATGGCTCAACTCCAGCCTAAAACATTTGAAGGTCAAAATGGTCAGTGCATCAAATATCAATGACATTATTATTTGACTTTGTATTAAATTAATATTTATTTTATTTTGCAGAATTTGTGTTTGCCCCAAATGTTAATTAAGTCAAATGAACAGATACATTTATTATTTATACTAAGCTAGAAGAAAATACAAAATAAGATGTTAACACTACTTACACATAGCAACAGTTTTTATTTTAAATCAATTATTTCTAAAGGTTTTATATTTAATTCTTTTTGTAGTTCTTCTATTGGTTGTTCCCATCTTTTTTCAAAATAAATATTTAACATAAAATTACTATTTAGTCCTGTTTGAATAGCCCATGGTAAATTATGTTTTACATATTGTTCTCTTTGTCTAAAAATAATGTAAGGTGTTAAATTAAATAAACTAGAATAGATGTATATAAAGCATAGAGTAAGAATATAAAGTATAAAGTATATAAATGTTTACTTTGGTTTAAGTCGTACAGCTCCAAAAAGACCTCCGCTCAAAGTCATTGGTAACTTGGTCTGAAATGCTTCAATCCATTTTACTGTTACTTCTCCTAAATAATATTTATATTTATAAAATATACATTAATATATAATATCTAATAAATAAATAGGAAAACAACAAATTACCTAACATATTTGTAGGCATTTCCAATACTGTATGAAATAAATCATGTACTTCTCTGTATCTCTGCATCACATATGCTAATTGAACATCATCAATGAATTGTACTGATCCTCGAGAGTCTGGGGTTACTTTCTGGACAATAATTAAATATTTTTGGCTTAACGATTCATTGACATAAATTTTTAAAAACTTAAAAATATGTTTACTTACATTATGATCTAAAAATTTAAAGTAAGCATATCCAAGAGTATTTTCTGGCATATATTTTAACTTTTCAAGATCAACTGTTGAAGTGTTAATTCGTGGTTGTAACCTTTAAAAAAGTATTTCATGCAGTTATATTCAATAAGACACACAGAATAGAAATATGCAAATAATTTTAAGCATTTTATACTATATACTGTAATATTTCGTTGCCTTCAGGATTATTAATCATTTTATCTCTCATATATTTCAACGCATGTGTTCCAGTAGTTTCTCCCATAGTGGCAATCATATCTAAAATACAGTATATAGTTAACAAAAATGCAATAAATATATAATACAATTAGTAATTTTCTAATTGTAAGTATTATTACCTGCTCTTCGAGGATCAAACAATGAAATAGTTGCAGAACCGACTGATAATAACAACTTTTGCAGCGGTGTGGTAAGTATATGATTTTCATTATATTGGGTTACAAAATCAGACATATGTCTGTACATTTGGTTATTTGATACAAAACTTTTTTTCAACATTTTGAATTTAAAATTGTGAATTTTTGAAAAACTTGTTATAAATTATAATAATGATTTTAATCCGTTGATTAACTATTATATAACTATTTTTATTTAAAAGATGACGAATTTCTTACACTAAATTAATTAATTACGTAGATTATTATTAATATTATTTATCATAAAAGTATTTTAATTGAAAATAATTGACAGTTAGCCAACAATAATATTATTATCTTATCTGAACTATAATCATAGAAAATTATGGCAGCTCGGTAAAATATGAGGTAAAGTACAATAAGTGTTAACAAAAAGTACAATCAAAAAAAATATTGTACACAATTATTTTTCACTGAAGAATGTATTTATTTTTAATGTTAGCAATTGATATGAAAACTAAAATCGTTATTCACTTATTATTTTATATATATTTTTATCTTTTTTTGTCTCATATTAAACATCATATCATGTCTCAATGTCTGAAAAAAAATTGTGATTATTTATTTTAAAGATTTGTAGGTTTCAGTATGAAATACTTAAGAGTTAAGAGGAATCTTGTATAAAATGTTCAATTTTTTTATCCAAAATCAAAAGTTGTAATGTAACATATTTAAATCGAAACAAGTCGAAAATAAAAAATACCTACTTTTATAAATAAAAAAAACAATTTATTTTGAAAATTATTTCATGTATAATAATTCCAATGAGTATAAGTAAAAAAGTCAAGTCTTTCAAATAACTAAGTAATTATTCATTTTAGAATTTCAACAAAAAAACAAAATCGATTTTCTTTGAAAACTGGTTTTGCATAAAGATTCTAGTTTTTTCTTAATTTTTAAGCAGAGCCATGTTTTTTTTTTGTATCTGTGTACACAATATAAATAATCGAAATAATGCTTCAATTTTCAACTTCAATATACTTTCTGGTAGAAAATATGAAAGGTTGATGAATCTTTTATGATGTCAAAATTGAAAATGCAAAATATTTTTTAAAAGCGTAGAGTGAAACAAAAAATTATGAATAACAGGAATTTTTACGCAATTTCAGTTTTTGACAAAATCGATTTTGATTTTTGGCGTAACACAATAAAAAATAAACGTAAATACATGAATTTTTCACCAAATATTTATATTAGCATTTTTTATACACCATACAATTTTAAAAATACTTAAAATACTTTAAAAAGTTATTAATTTTTTCTATTATAAATTATCGATCAAAATGTTTTCACTCTGCCAAAAACCTTGAACATTTAACACAAGGTTCCTCAATTCCTCATAAATTGTTATAAAAGTAAAAAAAAAAGTTAAACGTAAATTCACAATAATTCCTTATGAGTTATGAGCGTCTGAAGTTAGAATTTAGACAAAATGCGTCTACATTACGAACATTTTAAAATTATTTTTAGTTAGAAATTCATGACATTTTTATTAACCAGATTCAATTTACCACCAGAAATACCCTCAAAGCATTTTTAAACTAAATAACAGGTGAGTCAAAAAAAAACACCCATAATTGTAAAATTAACCTTTATAATTGCTTTTCTCAGAATCTCTAAATGACGATCGGTCAATAGACAATAATCTTGAAAATTTAATAAAAAGTTCCTCAAAAGTTATCACTGAATTATAAAAAAAAATATTGATAGCAAATCCACAATGGTCGTTTGAAATAAGAATAATGATGTCTAATTAAAAAAAAATTAATATTTATACATATTCGAAATTTTAATAAAAGGTTCCATATAAGTTTTGCTAACTCGAGAATTATAAAAAAAAGTTGAGAGTACTTCCATAAATTACTTCCATTAATTGCTATTATGTAGATCATTAGTTTGTGAACACAATGAAATTAAATTGTTTTTCGATTGTCATTTCGTGTTCGTTTGACATCAGGACAGTAATGTATTGTATATCAACCACAGAATATATTAAATATATTTAATCTATTCTGTGTATCAACTATCAGGGTGGATTGATCCAAATATCCAATATATAAATATATTTATATATTATCCCAACAAAAACACTTCGTCGAACTCCGTGTAAAAAATTGCTAAGTAAAAAAAACTAGTCATCTATAAGACTTCAGCATTATAAATATGTGATATCATAAATAAATGCTAAGTTAACTTAAATTTAAAAAAAAAAAAGTAATTTATAATACTTAAACATTATAGAGATGTGATATCGAGAATAAATGCTTAGTAAAATAAATTTTAAATTAATTGATTCTATCTCAATCATTTATTTACTTGGCTATAATTTATTTTCTTTATAAATTAATAATTAAGACTTTTTTATAAAACAAATTTAGTAACATGTCATGGAAATTTGTTAAATAGTCCAGTTATGAATAGACATGTTTATTTGTCGAAATACATAAATTCTAGCCAAGTAAATAAATAATTGAGATAGAATCAATTAATTTAAAATTTAATTTACTTAGCATTTATTCTTGATATCACATCTCTATAATGTTTAAGTATTATAAATTACTATTTTTTTTTAAATTTAAGTCAACTTAGCATTTATTTATGATATCACATATTTATAATGCTGAAGTCTTATAGATGACTAGTTTTTTTTACTTAGCAATTTTTTACACGGAGTTCGACGAAGTGTTTTTGTTGGGATATCAGTAGTTTTTTTATAACATATTTTTATTCATTTGTTTTATTGTTATGTTTTTTTATTTAATATACTCTATTTTTTTTTTAAATTCATAATTATTCTAATTTTTTTGTCCATACACACTGGGCTCACAGCCACACAAGTGGTTTTTTTTTAAAAATAATTTCTCCTTTTTCGTAAATTCTGTTTGTATGTCTTAGAAACCATTTTATAAATAAAGAATCACAAATTATAATATAAATAAATAATATAGTACGACCTACTACAACACTGTAACAAACGAGACAACAAATAAAACGTGGTTTGCGCGGCGGCGGTGAATAAACACATCTAAACCGAACGTCACCAGAAAGTAGAAACATGAATGTCGATAACAGAAATAACGAATACGATAAGCGAAGACGCGGGCAACGGCGGGAACAGCAAGTCGCAACCGCTGCCCAGTGTATGACCGCGACGAAAACGTATACGGAATAGAGGGGGTAATACGGTCTCGTGCGCTGCTGCGTGAAACGTAATAACTAAAAACGGTCGAGCACAATATCTTTTTGCTTCAAAAATACTTGACTTTTTTGCTAATATATTCGTTATTATTCAAGCAATTTTTTCGAAAATGACAAAGGTATAATCTACAAATCATGCCCGATCTATTGATACCACAAACAGACCAATCCGTTCATTCATTAGGTCTGTAGCCCTGGCTAAAGAAAACGGGCAAATTTACACACATTCAATGGGCAAACTCTGGCTCGTGTAATATACTACGGTAGTGATCGCTTCGCTTTTTTTTTACTTAGCTTCGCGCCACTACCGTCGCGCTGGATTATTATTTATTACTATTTACTAACTAAAAGCTAATAAAAAAAAAAAATTATTATTACTAATTGTGCCTATGATGATATCTTATCTGATTGTGGTAATTGATAAGTGATAAATGTCATAATGACGTCATGGACAGTGGAAAATGTTTCCTGCTATGATCCATCCGCATTGTTGTTTAGATCCATACCGATTTGTTGATATTATCAACGAGTTGTTATCGTCTTAACATAATTGGTTGAAAATTATTGTTTACTTCGTCTTTCAAATTATATATAATAATATTACATTAATGTATTATTAATTATTAACAATAAATATGAATTGTTGACATATTTTGACATAACATTTGCCACTCGCGACGCGCCAGAAATCAAAATATAGTATATATTTAAATCTTGTATGTGTTACTGTTGAGTTTAAATTTGCAATTAATCATTTATGCAACTACTAAAATATATTTTCAATTGACATGAAATGTTTATATATTGTATTTTGAACGTATTGTAAACGACTATTCTATCTGAAACTCATAATGTCTGACAATTCAGAAGATCAGGTAAGACTAATGACTACATCATTATAAATAATTTTAAGGTTTTGTTAAATTTATGTCAGACAAGTAAATATTATTGTAGATAACTTTATACTCCGTTAGTACTTATTATGTTTGACTAAATGCACGATAGAACTACAGTGGACTATTGCAAAGCATAATTATTATTTATTACAATATAATGTAATATAATTTTAATACAACCATATCTCATCCAAGCTATTATACACATCAAAATAGTGCGAGTTTATAGTTCTTATGATTGTAAGTTTTATGAACATTTAAATTAAAATAATTGGATAATAAATCGATTAAGTGCACTTAGTATTTGGTAAGCTTAACCAGTGCTACATATCTATGTATATAAATATTAATTACTTCATAAATTAAAGTGTAATATAACTACAAATATATTACAAATGATGAATAAATAAATCAATCAACAATTGTTATTTTGTTAACATTTATACTATTATAGAACCCTAGAGATGCTGGTAACATGTGTTTGGAATTGGCTTTGGAAGGTGAAAGATTGTGTAAAGCAGGAGACTGTCGTTCAGGAGTAGCATTCTTCCAAGCAGCTGTTCAAGCAGGAACTAATGACTTACGTACTCTTAGCGCCATATACAGTCAATTAGGCAATGCTTATTTTTATTTAGCGGATTATCCAAAAGCATTGCACTTTCATAAGCTTGATTTAGCTTTAGCAAGGTTTTTATATTTATTTATTAGTTTTAATAAAATAAAATTAAAATTGATTACTTTCCTTATTGTTGAATTTTTGCCAATTTGTATTAATATATTAAAAAATTATTATAATGCCGTTTTAAAATACTTGTTTTTTAATATTTTATGTAGAACACTGGGAGATAAACCTGGAGAAGCTAAATCTAGTGGAAACTTGGGAAATACTTTGAAAGTTATGGGCAATTTTGATGAAGCTATGATTTGTTGTAAACGTCATTTAGAAATTGCAAGAGAATTGGGAGATAAAGTTAGTTTTATTTTTATTTATGCATTTTATACTTTATACTAATTCATTTTTTCACATAAGTATTTATTTTGTTATATTATAAAATGGTTTTAATTATTTTAATAGTTAAGTGAAGGACGAGCCTTATACAATTTGGGAAATGTGTATCATGCTAAGGGTAAACATATAGGCAGAGTAGGTCAGCAAGATCCAGGAGAGTTTCCGGAAGAAGTAAAAGTTTGCATTGAACAAGCTGTTAAATACTATGAGTAAATAATATATTTATATTATTTTAGTTACTTATCGGATATTACGACTAACTATACAATTACTGGTAAACTTAAATCTGTTATCGCAACTAACAGGGTTTAACATAGGTAAACACTGCATTATAAATATTACTTTAAGACAATTTTGTAGTCTAAAAGTCATTTAATAGAAGTGGGTCTGTCAACTAAACATGAAGTGTAAAACATAAAGCCTCTAAAGCAAATTTTCATCTCAAAAATCTGGGATTTACCATAGAAAAAAAATTCTTGCGACATTTCTTTAGATTCACTATAGTATTTTACAAAAGAATCAAGTATGTGATCACAAATCCAAATTATACTTATGAAATAGATATTTTGAAAATATAATGTTAAATCCTGTAAAAGAAAAAAAAAATTAGTAAGCACCTATGCATGGATATAATTTACACTCTTAAGTTTTGTTAGGCAAAACTGTTTACATTATTTTGTCCTGTAGATTACATAAGTTGTCTTAATATAACATAACTCAGTATTAACCTGTGGAATATGGATTAACAGAATTATGTTTACAAAAGATCTTATAGGTAGTCTCAATAATCGATAAGTTCTCTATTTTGTTTATAAATTATATCTAATTTTTCATTGAGATACTAAAATCTTATTGGTTATGAACAATATATAATAATATTACTATGAATAATTTTTGCAGAGAAAATTTAAAATTAATGAAAGAGCTCAATGATCGTGCAGCTGTTGGTCGAGCTTGTGGTAATTTAGGAAATACCTATTATCTATTAGGTAACTTTAAGGAAGCCATTCAATATCACGAAGAAGTAATGTTGTTTTTAAAGTTATTTATGCATAATATTACAATCTAAATGTTATTTATGTATAGAGATTGAAAATTGCTAGAGAATTTGGTGACAAATCCGCTGAGCGCAGAGCTAATAGTAATTTAGGAAATTCTCATGTTTTTCTTGGTGAATTTGAAGAAGCAGCAGATCATTATAAGTAAAATTAAAAAATAAACATATTAAAATAATCACAAATAAGATAAATAGTAATTATAATATTAAATTAGGCGAACATTGATCCTTGCTCAAGAATTGGAAGATCGAGCAGTTGAAGCACAAGCGTGTTATAGTCTTGGAAATACTTATACACTGTTGAGAGATTATAATACAGCAGTTGATTATCATTTAAGACATTTAGACATAGCTCAAAAATTACATGATAGGATTGGTGAAGGTAAAACATTGTTTTAAATATGTAAAAATAAGTATCCTATTCTATAGTTATTTGTCATTTTAGACCAGAAATTGTTAGAAACTATTATAAGTATTGCTTAATTATTCCAACAACCACCAATAAAAAATTAGCTTGCATTTTTCCTAGATTTACACAGTAAAGCAATTTTTTGGCCATAGCCAATCTTCAGAAACTTGAGTTGATGATAATTACTGGTTTACCTTAGGGTGTGGTCTGACCAATCCGAATAAAAATCAGGTTGCCACCCGAAGTTACTCTTATTTTTTTGAGACAGAGTATAGTTTAATAAATTCTATTTTATTTAATTGTTAATTTAAACTTAACAATGTATTAAAAATATGTTTTTAATGAGGTTGCCAATAACATGGCCAAAGCCACTTCCCTTAACTACCTCAGACTGATTTCACCAACATTTTAAAATGTTATATTTCTTACTTATGGTCCACTCATTGGACAAACTTACCAATGTGTTTGCCTCTAGATTCAGACTTATTATTCCCAATTTCCAAAAAAAAACCTGGTTCAATAATTTAAACTTACCCAGATATTTTATTATTCATTTCAATTGTCTACATATTGGTATACATTATAACCCACCACTCTTACAAACTTGGCTTAAACAATTCCCCTTTCTGTACACTACATTTAAATGTAAGTATCTTTGATCTTTGTAACATTATATTTGATTGCACTGATTTACAGAATAAATGCCTAATCTTGATTAGTTCTCTAAACACCCTTAACATTCCTTTCAACTCCCCCTCCATTCTTATTACAAATTCTGAATCGGCTATAAAAATGATAATCTCTTTTATTTTGGAAGCTGGCTTAATTATATAATATATTTGTTAATTGTTTTATTTTATCAAATATTCTTGTTTATATACTTCATTTTTTGAGTTATATTAATTGTGTACTGAAAGCTAATATTAAAAAAAAAAAAATTGTTTAGAAAATTATGCAAAATAAATATTGAATTAATTTTTATCTCACTTATAGGAAGAGCCTGCTGGAGTTTAGGAAATGTAAATCTGGCTTTAGGAAATCACGAAAAAGCATTGTATTTTGCTTCTAAACACTTGGAAATATCAAAAGAAGTAATAACTAACAACTTAATTGTACAAGTTACAATTTTATAACTGATTTTAATTTCTATTTAGATTGGTGATACAGTTGGTCAAGCAACTGCACAGATAAATATAGTTGATATCAAAAAATCATTGGGTATGTCAAATGGACAACTTTCACCAGACAGTAAAGAATTGTTAGATACCATCTCTAACACACAGCCTTCACCTCAACTACGACGTTATCGGGTGAGGCGTCAAAGCATGGAACAGCTTGATTTACTTAAGGTAGCGTGTGCATGTTTATGTGTGTCTAGTTTTTGTTTGTCATTATATTTCATGTAACATAATAATGTATTAATTAATTTTATTGTGTTCAGTTAAAGTTAACATGATAACATTTTGGCATACAGTGATGTTATATCAAGTAAACAAGTAGTTTAAAAATTGCAAATATGGCTGCTTTTAATTTAAGTTTGGTTGATAATTGAAAATTGAATTTGAAATATTATTTATTAATAATTCTAGTTGACTCCAGACAACAAAGGTAAAGTACCCAGCTCTAATGACAAGATTTATCAGTCAACTTCATCAGTTTCCAAAAAGGTATATCAATATAATATCATGATGTATTCTTCTCATTTATCACTTAACTTAATATCATTTTTATTGTTTTAAATAGTCTGAAAAAAATGAAGATGATCCATTCTTTGATTTGTTGTCACGGTTCCAAGCTGGACGTATGGATGATCAACGTTGTACTCTTGGTTCCTCAAGAAATTTAGAAGATAAAGAAAACCAAAATGCAAACAAATTAATTGCCCAAATTGGTCAGTGTTTTATCAATTTCCTTTTTTTCAGGTGTCATGTAAACTACCAATTCATTATTCATTATTATAGGTTATATATATATGAGTAACAGAAATAACTAACAAATGTAATTAATTACCTGCGTAGGTAAAAACTTTTGTTTTTATTAATTTATATACATTTTTTAAAACACATATTACAATTTATTGTCATAATAATTCAATTGAAAAAAAAATGATTACATAGTATATTACATCTGTCAGTTCTATCTGTAGCACTCTGTATATTAAATTAATTAACTGCCTCAAATTTTTATTGATACTCAATAGTTATATTTTAAATTTCCCAAAAATATGTTCTTACACACAGTCAGGTTGACTGATCACCATTCTGGGAGTTGGTAGTTTACAATATTATTAGTAAATATGTAATTTAATATTGTGTGATTTTTACCTAACAATAGGTAATTTATTTTGTGTCAAAGTTCCAATTACTGGGTTTTTGACATTTTTTTTCTGTCTTGTTATAAATTTATTTTGTTTTTATCAAATTTGTATGCTTTATTTATCTGAATAGATAGTTTTTTCATCCAATAGTTATTCAGTCTTGTAAGTTAAATGGAACTCTGTGTATTCAATTGTAAGTTTTATGACAAAGAGAAATTACTTGATTGATAATTTCATAATAACTTGATATGATATATATAGTTGAAAACTAACTACATTAGTACAAATATTTTAATTGTAAAGTACAAGGATCAATTTAATTGCCTCATAATTATATTATTTATAATGTTTTTATTAGGTGGACACGTTGAAAGTCAAGATGACTTGTTGGACATGATAGCAGGTATGCAGAGTAAGCGCATGGATGAACAAAGAGTAGAATTGGAACAACTTCCTGGTATTGCAAAACCAGATAGTGAACCTGATGATAATTTCTTAGAACTTCTAATGCGATGCCAAGGTGAACGATTGGAAGATCAACGTAGTGAGTTACCTGTATCCAACATTAGCAGTGATGGAGAGTCACAGCGTACACCAAACCGAGGACCAACTGTTCCTGATGAAGACTTCTTTACATTAATTATGCGCCTTCAATCGGGTCGTATGGAAGACCAACGAGCAAGTGTTCCAATGCCAAAACGAAATTAATGTATACTTAGTTATTAAGTATTCACAATCAGGTTAAGTACATTAAAAAAATATTTTTGTGTCTTCATTCTGGATTTTTTTTTCCACATTAAGAACATTATAATTGTATAATTATATTTGTCTGTTAATGGTATCGCTATACTTTATTCATTATTGTGAAACTAATTTATCAAAATGTCCATCATATGATTCAAGTATTAAAATTATCTTTTTTAACGACTATCTATCATATTTATACAAATAATTAATTTTATAGATGAGCTACTATTATTTGTTGTATTATTATTTTAATAATATAGTTTTATCATACTTAGATTACGCTTTTATCATAAGCATTTTTCATATATTATAGTTAATTTATGAATTGGAAATCAGCACTAATATTCTAATAGTATTATAAATTTATAAATACTATATTTATCTAATTCTATGCCATATTAGTTTAAATAAGACAAAATATAAAATAACTAGATTAGTTATGTTTAAAAAAGTTTATTATTTAAATAATTTTTTTTTTTTGTTGGCCTGCAAAACAAAATATTATTCTAATAGTTAATACATAAGTTAAGCATATTAAAGTTTAGTTTTTTCAAAATTCTATACATTGTTCTTTATTTTACCATAACAAAATAAACATTGTGAAACAAATAGGTGATGAATAATACTTAATATTATTTTTAGTATGTATTTTGACTGGGATACATAAATTAATTGTATTTATTTAATAATTGATCTTAATGCATGGGAATATTTTGCATACCACATGTATCCCGTCGCAATTGCTAAACCATACCTGTAATAATTAATAAAACAATACATTTTATTTCATATTAAATATTATGAATATAAATATTTTAGTATCTGCAATGTTCTAAAGATAAGTATTTAATGGAAATACAACTTTATCCACTGTGAATACAAAAAATTTAATTTAATTTAATTTATTATACAATCGTGTAGAAATTTAGCTTATTATCGTAAGAACCTTATCGTTTTATTTCTTAATCGTCTCTAATCGTAATTTAACTCGTCAATAGCCTTCAGCCGATTGTAGTTTTATTTTAGTTTCGTTTGGTCGGTTGTAAAGTTCTTGTTCTTGTCTAATTCAAAAAAATACAAATCTTTGACGATTTCAGAAAAAAAAAATTGATTGAAGAGGTTGAAAGAGGTGACAAAAAAACCAATGTGGCCAAGACATTTGACATTCCTTTAAGTACACTGTCTACGATTTTGAAGGACAAAAATAAAATCATTGCTGCGTCATCAAGTGGTGGTAAGAAACGAAACAGTAAAGATGAGCGTCCAAGACTACACGAGTATTTAGTACAATGGGTTAGGCAATGCAGAGGGCAAAATGTGCCTGTGAGTGGCCTCTTACTCAAAGAAAAAGCAAAATCATTAGCAGCCAAAGAGTTGGGCATCCAGTTTTTCTCAGCTAATAATGGACGGTTAACGAATTTTAAGAAAAGAAACTGTATTGTTTTCAAAAAAATTTGTGGTGAAAGTTCTAGTGTTGACGATAACGTTGAATATTGAACCGATACAATGGAATTCCCTGCCAACTCAAGAAAATGTATCTTTCACTGATTATGTCAATGTGGATGAAGATGTTGCTGTAAGGGGAGTCCTCTCTGACGCCGAAAATACATTGAGAGTTGATGAAGACAATGAAGACGACACAAGTCCTCTACCTCATGTGAGTTTAAAAGAAGCCAGTTTATTCTTAATTGTACCTAATTCAAATTTTTTTTTTGCCTTCTCGTTATTTCAAACTCTTGGTAATTTGAAGTTTTTCAACAGTCCCGTCAACTTCAAATTATCGAGAGTCGACTGTATATTGAATATTTCAGTATAGTAAGTTTTATATTTTAAAAGTTTATCCAATTTAAAACTTGTTACATCGAGTAACAGTTAAAAAATGTAAATTAATTTGATAAATAAAATAAAAACAGAAACTTCAGCTAATTCAAAAAAGACAGAATAATAATTTAAGATGAATATATTAATATGAAAAATGATTTATCTTACCAAGTAATAATGTAAGAGACATGTTCGTTTCTCAATGTAATATTTGTTTGACCACCAATCGGACCTCCAGGAATACTACATTCAACCACAGCATCAATCATAATAGGTTCACTATCAACTAATTTTGACATTGCTTCTAAATCTCTATAATAACAAACCAGTACTAAATCATTGATCTCATACATTTAGCTCAACATTTTAATTTAATTTTAAGCATATTATTGCAACTGAGTTTAAATATCAAGTAAATAATATACCTATAAGCCCAAAAACGAGAGTCTGCTACATTCTTGGTTACAAATTGAGGTCTAGGTTCAGTTAATCGAACGACACCTTCTAATTCAATTTCACCAGCAACTTGGCCAGACATTCGTGATGCAGGGTTTTTATTTTTCATAGAAACCCAACCACGATTTACTAAAATTGTGTAACTTAAAACAAATACTATTAGAATATAGGTAAGTTGAAACTAAAAGAATAAAAACATTTCTCTTACGGTCTATTTGACAGTTTAAAAGGTGTGATGACATAATAACCACTTTTTGTAGATCCAGATCCAGAAAACAATCCATTGCTATTCTCAGCTCCACCATCAGTTAAACAGGATCTAGGACCTAAGTACATCTCCTTCGAATGATCAAATTTACCTACTACTTTTATTCTGCGATATTCAAGCGTTGTAAGTTCTTCTTCGCTATAAAAATTAAGAAACTAAATATAATACTTCACTGATAATAAAATAGGAAAAGATTCTAACTTTTCCGGAAAGTCCAATGCAGGAAATTTAGTTTTAGTTTTAAGTTCTTGAATCAGACTTTCTTTCCATATTTTTCGTCTGACTTGCCATGTACCCAGTCCAAATGCAGAAATTGGTAGTACCTTGAATACAAAGCATATTTTTTATTTAATAAAAATAAATTATAAATGAAAAGTTTTAATCTTACTAGTAAAATCCATCCAATATCTGTGTTGCTTTTTTTCCTTCTACTAAATGAATTTAATTCAACTGATTTAGCTGTCATACTAGAATTTCTAGTCAAACTTGTTAGCTAAATAATTCAAACATGTATCAAATAAATGTTCATAATTCATAAAACATTACATACAGAATTTTAATAAATGTTAGGAAGATGCATAATTTTAGAGTAGTGTTGTATTAATACTTATTATATTTAATTTTAAAACATTGACAGATTATTTAATTTTACAAAAATGTTGAAACAGTTTATGTTAAAATATAGTAACCGTAGTATTGTGGTAAACATTCCATCAAGCAAAACGCATTGAACAAGACAATTCCAATTTAGAATTTAGAACTTGTCTTTCACAACTTTTTTAATTTAATGAGTGAAATAATTATAAAATTGATCAACTTTAATTATGAACCCATTATTAAATTAATAACTATTAGCTAATATTGCACAATAGTACCTTATTTCTTACTTCCAACAATATTTTTAAAAATGAACATGGACATTTTTTTAAAAATAAATTCATATTAATTAATTAATGTTAAATATAAATTTTTTTTAAAGATACTTATAACTTAGTACTGAGTTATAATAATAAGTGAACTATAGTTGTAGACCCAAAACATAAACTTACATACAGTTTAGATGAAGTACAATTTGAAAAATATTTTCTACAAATCATACTGAACTTTGATAACTTTCAAATTATTGAGTATTAACAATAAAATATAATATATTTATAGAATAAATACTGGAGATTGGAGTTGAGAACTGAAAAGAACGAGATTGAAAATATAATTTAATAATTAATGATGTAGGGTTTGATTTGTCATAATTATATTTATTTATTATTATTGTTTTGTGTTATCAGTGAAGTTAGTATCACCACAGAATAACCAGAACGATCACTTTTCTTGAATAACATCATAGATAATAGAAGAATAATTAAAAATTCTCTTATGCTGCTGAAACTGATTATATGCATTTTTGATGTTATCATAGTTGTAAACGTAAATATTTTTATTTTTCAGTGATAATCGTATACAACAGTACAATACAAGGTTATTCCGTGCCCCGTGGTAATATTAGATTTAAACTGTTCTGTGATATTACCCTATGAGTTGTCTGACTTGATCTTTGAAATTTAAGTAATTAGTAATTACAGTTTTACTCATTACTCTTTTTGTTTATATTTCGAAGACTGCCACTGTGTACAAAAATTTTTGTATTTAAAATAGTAATTGTTTTACCATAATGTATTCGAGTGGCCATAAATGTTGCTTATCAAATTGCACCAGTATTTTCTTTGGGAAAAAACTAATTGAAACCAAATTTCATAGATTTCCTAAAGATCACGCAAGGTAAGAAATAATTACCAAAAAGGTACCCACCTTTTTCTTGTTACTTAAGTTACTGTATTTAGTCATTATATAATAGTGATTATGTATTGTATGTGTTAATAAGCATTGATGTTTATATTCTATCATCTGTTACAAATAATTTATATTAGTACCTACCAATAGTTTTAATAATTCTAGATGTGCTGTCTGGATTGAACATTGTAATTCAATCAATTTACCAACTATTGACCCTGATATTCTAATTAGAAATCACAGATTGTGTTCACTTCATTTTGAAGATAAAATGTACTTAAATGTTAAAAAAACTAGATTGTCAAATATAGCAATACCTACAATATTTAAAAGTAAGTTTAATGGTCAATAAATCTTTATTTTTATTGTAAAACAATATTTCGTTGTTTTAGACGTCAATGACAATGTTGTTATAGAAGAAACATCACCTGTTGACGGTGAACATGATAGTGCACAAACTGGAAATGTTTTAATTGATAATCCACCAAGATGTTCAACTCCTGGTATGTTTATTACAAGTAGATTTTATTGTTTGATATGATAACTTTTACTTCATTTATTATTTGAATTCTCTATAATTTTATTATTAGTGTCATCTACTGATCATTCGACATCATTTTCAAGTTGTACATCACAGAATAGATTAAATGTATTAAAAATCTATTAGTGATGATATTATGCATGGACGCATGGTAAATACTTGATAAATGTTTCAAAATATAAATTATCATCAACTACCTATAATTTTCAAATTTCAGTATTCACTCTAAAACTCATTACTCAACCACTCTTCAGTATTCCATTGCATATAAGTTAACTTTTTTGTTTCAGTCTGTTGTATACTTTTAATTATGTATCGTTTATAAATAAACAGTAGTTTTTAAAGTAAATAGTAAATAATAGAAGTAGATGAAGAAGGTAATAGGCAATAGCCATATAGCCATTTCTCTCACAATTTAATTTTTAAAATGAATTTATATTTTAATATAATGGTTGAATTTTGTTGAGAAACAAAGTGTTCTTTTTCAAAAATATTTTAATTCAAATTTTTTCAAACTATTTTTATTATTTTTAGTTTAATTGAAACTAGATTTTAAGTACAGAATTGTGTTCTTTTAATAATTGTTTCCATTCAAAACACTTAAATTGTTACATAATATACATATTATTATAAAGCATTAGAGCATATAATTAACAATTTTAAAAATGTCTCAATTTTAGACAAACTATCAAAAATTGAAAAAGAATTAAAAGAAATTAATGTTAAACTTATCAAACTTCAAAAACGTAAAACTGAATTAATAGAACAGAAAGAAAACTTGAAACAGTTATCTTATCAAAAACAAACTAATTCTATTAGTGATCAGAATAAATGGACTCATACAGGTATTACGAATATAGCAAAATTTCAATGATATATTTCAATGAATAATGTTATAATTTATTTATGATTAATCAATTTTAACCTTTGTAGATTTTCCTTGGCATCAACGATTACAAGATACCTTAAACAATGTTTTTAAATTGGACAGTTTTCGTTCACAACAGTTAGCAGCTATTAATATTACATTATCAAAACATGATGCTATACTTATTATGCCAACCGGTGGAGGAAAATCTCTTTGCTATCAGTTACCTGCTCTAATAGATCAAGGTACCTAATAAGCTTTTATAAATTATATTAATGAATTCTGTGAGTGGTTTTCATAGCCTTCTGAAGTTTTTTCGTAAACTTACTCAGTATACTAGAAAGGTATTATTTATATTGTACAAAAAAAAAATTTAACTCAATATATTAATAATATGCTCAATATAATATATATTCTTTTATTAGAGCCATATAATATTAATTGTATTCTTTAATTTATATTTTTTTGCATATAATACCTACTTTTACAAATACCTATTTAATTAGAGTTTTAATATTACTTTTACTCATTTAAATCTTTTCTTATTCCAAATGTTCTAAAATTATTGTTTTACAAGGTTTTACTCTAGTGGTCTCTCCTATGGTGTCACTTATGGAAGATCAAATAATCCAAATGCAAAAACTCAATGTTAATGCTAAAATGATAAGTTCTTATTCACCAAAAGAAGATGTAAAATTATTATTTCAGGTATTAATATTATTATTAATTATTAATATTTTAGATTCTAAGCCGAGCGTTAAATGTACTCATTATCTAATGATGTGTTTATTTCTGTTATTACCTTTTGGAGCAGTAAAAATGCTTTAATATTCTACTTCTCTGGTAGCAAAGACTAAAGAGAATGTAGTTTTGTCAGTTTGTAGTCCGGGGGGTTCCTAGTACTTTTCTTAATAATAAGAAAAAAAAATGGGAATTTTTACCCAAAATCTGTTTTTAACAAAAATTTAAAATTTGTGAAATAATTAATTTTTATAGCTTGGGCTTGAAAATGTAATACAAGGTTTTTTGTATATGATAAGCTTATGTAACCAACAATTAATCCAAAAAATATATAAACACAGTTTTTATTTTATAGATATATTAAATTAAGGTTTAAACAGAATAATAATTTAGTTAATTTGCTGTAATGTAAAAATATTATTACAGCAGAACGATTACCTTCTTTCCCCTTTTTTTCAGCTTAAACTACAAGAAAATTGTGTTGTTTTTTAGATGATGATTGACATTAAATCAGGTTTAAAACTTGTTTATTGTACCCCAGAAAGAATAGCTAAAAGTAAAACATTTATGAATAAATTACAAAAAGCTCACAGTTTGAAATATCTATCAAGAATAGCAATAGATGAGATCCATTGTTGTACGACATGGGGTCATGATTTCAGACCAGGTATTTTGGATTTAAAGTTTAAACAATTTTTTTGTTATGATGAATTTAATATAAATTGTTTTATAGATTATACACATTTAACAATTTTCAAACCAATGTTTCCTGATATTCCTATTTTGGGCCTTACAGCAACTGCATCTTCAAAAGTTATTGTTGACACACAAAAACTATTACAAATTCAAGGATGTGCTTTACTAAAAGCATCATTTAACAGACCAAATCTATATTACGAAGTATACAATATTAATGATTTGACTTTAATTTTTATTTAACAATTTAAGTTATTTATTAGGTTAAATGGAAGCCTGAAGGTAAAAAATGCGTGGACGAATTAGCATCATTGCTTAAAAATAAGTTTGAAAATCAATCAGGAATTATTTACACTACATCTATTAAAGATTGTGAAAGCTTACGAAAAGATTTAAAGTAATGTATTTATAGATAATCAAATTAATTAATTTATATTTTTAATTAAAAAACTAAATTAACTTTAAACACATATTTAAAAAATATTCTAATTTTTGTAAATTTAAAACTTAAACAAATATTAAATGTATATTAATTAGAGAGCAAGGATGTAGAGTTGGTGCTTATCATGCTCAACTAGAAGGTCCTTTAAGATCTAAAGTTCATAACAAATGGTTGAATGGTGAATATCAAGCAGTAGTAGCTACTATTGCGTTTGGTCTTGGTATAGATAAACCAAATGTGAGATTTGTCATTCACCATACTTTATCAAAATCAATAGAAAATTTTTACCAAGTAAGAGAAAAAAAGAATTAATTATTTGATGCGTAACCCAATATTGAATAAAATTAGCTATGTTTTTAAATTATATTAGACATGATTAAAAACAATTAATTATAAATTTTATATGAATATACAATTTATTTTTAATATTTATTTATTAATATAGGAAAGCGGTCGTGCAGGAAGAGATGGAAAACCTTCTACTTGCTTATTATATTATAGGTTAAGTGATGTGTTTAAATTAAGCACAATGGTGTTTACAACACAAACTGGGTTACCTAATTTGTACTCTATTATAAAATATTGTTTAAATGTAAAAGAGTAAGTTTAAAAACATTCAACTGCTACCAGAGGCGCACTGTAATTGGAAAAATATAAAACAAAATACTAAAAATTAACATTTACTACCCTGCACTTATCATCAATAACCTAACCACTTTACCATACTACAAATTTAGTTTTAACCAATATGAATTGATACCCTACCCATATGGCATATGTCATAAGTAAAAGTGTGAACCAACTTTTGGCGCCTCTGTCTATTAATATATCCAGAATATCTTGTTGATATTTAAGTTTATTCTTTTAACTTATAGATGTAGACGCAAATTAATATCAAATCATTTTGATGAATCATGGGAATCAAATGATTGTAAAGCAATGTGTGACAATTGTTGTAATCCTAAAACTGTGAAGTCTATTTGTATTAATAAATATTGCCTGGATGTGTATAGCATATTAAATGCGGCTGTAGAAAATGATACAAAATTTACATGTATGTCTTTTAAATGTTTACTCAAAATATCTTATGTACCTATACTTATAAGATTTTTGATTTATTTTCTATAGCTCAAATGCTATTAGATACCTGGTATGGTAAAGGTAACAAAAAAGTATTGCTGTTTGATGTACAGTCTCCAGTATTTCCAAGGACACGAGCCGAAATGATTCTTGGCGAACTTATTGTACAAGGATATTTAATGGAAGATTTTCATTTTACACCTTATTCCACTATTTCATATATGAAAAAAGGTAATTACTAATTATTATTAATAATTGTATGATAGTTTAATTTATTTTAGAAAAAAAACAATTGTTTTTAATAGGTCCAAATCAATATAAGGTGACAAAAGAAAATAAAATCTTTATGGAAATGTCACACGAACAGACCAGTGAACCAGTATTAAAAAAGTTTAAATCAAAATAATTTGTTTAATGAATGTCAAATGCAATTTTGTTAAAATAAATTATTTAATTATGAATATGTTTCATTAATAAGACATGTTTTTATTATTTAGTTTTAATTGATAAAACTAAAAATAAAAATTGAGAAATTCCTCCTGCTGCATAATAAGTTTAAATGTAAAATTCCATTGAGTAAGTCAAGATGTATTAAATTTGAATCCATTAATAAATCGATAAAAAGCAATACTGAAAAAATAGTTTGATCTCTAATTTTTTTTTTTTAATTATTAGAAAATGTATTTACAATTTATGCAAAAGTATAATAAGAAAATAAGATAACTCGGAAGTGATAGGGTTGTTATATTCTGTGGTGATAGGGTCACAAATTGAAAATTAACATGAACAGTAAGGAAACAAGTACTGCCACACAACTGTTATTTTACAATAATGAGTGTTTATTTTTTATTTTTTTGTAGCTGTATCATGAATTAAGATACATTTTATGTACACCTTAATTCAATCAATTTTGTTTTTTTGTCCTAAAAAAATATTCGTAAATACTTGGCAAAAAATATAAATTAAACGTTAAAAATTGCAAAAAATGTTAACTCTTTCTAAGCTATTTATTAAAATTTGAAATTTTTGATTCTTTTTTATTGTTAAATATTGATAAAAAATTGTTTGCTTGGCCAAAAACTTTGAAAAGTTTTTCATATACCATTTAAAAAATTTCAAAAATCCATGATCACAATATTATTTTACGAGCTCTTAAATTTAGAATTTTAGCCAAAATTTGCAAATTATTTTGTAGTTCATAAAAAATTCTGTCTGTATTTAAGATTTGAAAATTGAATAAAAGATTCACCAAAGTTTTTCTACATTCACAAAAAAAAAAGTTTAGTGGATATACAGTTCAATTAATTTTTTTTGAGCATTTATGAGGTTTCCCGAAGTATTTACGACATTCGATAGTAACCCGATTTCTCATGAATTGGTTTTCTTATTCTATTGTAATTAAAAAATCAAAAACTGTAGATACTTCAAATTTTCACCAACTTTTCATAAAACCATTTTCTATACACCATACAATTTTCAATATATTTTATTTCTTTTTGAGTATTTTATAGGCATAAGTTATTTTCTATAAATATCAATAAAATTTAATTGAAAATTTGAAACAAGGTTTCTCAGTTTATACCAAATAATCTAAAACATTGTACTAATGTTTTTAATAGCAATAATGTCATCAAATATACTTAGTTCTATAGGGTGACTGCCTGACTATATTCTACTCTATTTTCTTGCTATAGTCACAGATATCCGTCTATCCTTTAGTATAAGGCACGAATTAAGATATCCGTATTATTATTCGTGGTATAAGGTCTAAGATTAAAACCCCTTGTAAGATATGCATTAGCAATACAATATGCAGTATTGCGGTTACCTGCCTTATCAGAATTGATAAGCGGTAAATGCACTGGTGCTATCACAGACGTCAGAGTGGTCCACGATTAAAAGCTGTGGAGTTGCTGTAAGCACTTGTCACTTGTCAGTTGTCTGTCTGTCTTGTCTGAGTAGTACGATACTCATTATTTAGACAAAAGAATAAAGATATTAGGTTAAAAATTAAAATAATTTATTATTACGCGACATGTCTGTTAGTTTGTTTACTTAATTAACTTATTAATTTTATTAGTTTACTGCAATAAAATGTTAAGACCCAAAGTGTTGTCCCAAGTTTTAAGTCAAGCCAATAGCAATGGTGTTGAAAATACTATGTAAGTTATAATGTATCTTGTTCAAAATAAAATAAATATGAATAATTGTCTATTTAAAACTTGCAGATTAAAGAAGTTATATGTAAACACAGTTTTTATTAAATGTCAAACATGTAGGTGCCTATGTAAATGTAAATCAATTTTTTGGTTGAAATACTTGATATTTTACTTTGAGTTTATCTCAATAAATATTTAATTGAGTGTTCAAAAAAATTATTTAGTACCATGTATTAAATAATTTGTTTACAAACAACCAAGTGATAGATGAGGGAAAAAAATTTTAGTTTACTCATATTGAGTTTTCATGAATTTCCTTAAAGTGAACGGAACTTTCAATACAATGTATGAGATGTGTAGACACTAGTGAGACATGTTTCAAATTGGTCAATTGATGTACAAGCTGTGTTCATCTATACAACTAATTAATTTAATTAAAAATGTATTTTTTATTGAATTAAATAAAGTATTGATAATTTTAACTTATAACAAAATTGAATTTGTTATGCGTCGGCACTAACTAATTGTATCGTATTGCTATTTAATAATATTATATTACTATTTTTGGTTTTATGTTAAAGGCTATTGACACATGATGGAAGCTTATTAGCATTTAGTGGTTATGGTGATAGAGATTCAAGCATCACAGCTATCATTGCAGCTAATTTGTGGAATACATATCATAAGAATGGTTTAGCTACATTAAAAGAGGATCAATTACAATTGGTTCTCATGGACTGTACGGTAATACAATAAAAAAAAAATTAAAACCTAACCATCCTTAAAGGTAAAGGTTACCTATCCATCTATTTACTTATATGTATTGCATATTTGCATGCTAACCATTTATCTAGCACCCTAATATTCTGATACAAATCAAAAATCTATTTTCTCCAGAAGTCAGCATTAAGCAGCATGCTTTCCTTATTCCTTCTCATTCAATTTCCTATGATCATAAATTCATAACCATCTAATTAATCAAATGCTTCACACTCAATAATGTATGTATAGCCAATGTAAGTTTTTCCTTGTATTATAATCACTATTGTACATGTGTATTATCAAAAACTGTTATTTTTATACCATTATGTTTATTACTTGTAATTGCTATCAAAAATAAAAATTATATGCCATTATTATTCATATACCCAATATTTATGATCTTAAATCCTGTAATATTTCATCCCATTATTACTTAATTCTTTGTATTGATATTCCCTAAATTCTGTTTTTATTTTACCTAATGTCATACATTATTGTAAAGTATTATAGTTATAAACTGAAACAGAAAAAAACAACTTAAATTATCTCATTTATATTTATTATTTTATAATTAATTATACTTATAAAATAACAATTAATCATTTTCATAGTATTTTTCGTTATTCATTTGAATTAAATATTATAATTATAAAAACAAATACCAATTTAATCAAATTTCCATTATGTTATACATAACTTATGAAACCAACTATCCAGAAATATTATTTTAATAATATACTTTTTATGCTCCAATCAGAATCTAAAATAATGTTTGTATTGTTTAATTTTTCAGGAAGGCAGAATTGCAATTAAACAAGTGGCTAACATTTTATTATGTTTGTATGCAAATCGATCAGTGGAATTTGGTTTACTAAAAGAAAAAATAACAGCTTTATCCTCATATTTAGATGGTCCACTTAGACAAATTTCAGCATCTTAATACACACAATTCTACTATCACCAAATATAAATATTATGCTAAATTGTTTTATAATATGTAAAATTCATCACTGATATAAATAAATATTATTTTCATAGAAATATTCAGTAATATATATTTTATTATTTAGTAAATTCATTTTTTTTATGTAAAACATTTTTATTTTTTCACAACTTGTATAACATCTTCATCATGCATAATATGCTGCAGACCCACTCTTTGAGGTGAATATTTTGTACTTGTACCCTAAAAACGAAATACATAAAAATGAATACAATACACATTTTCAAATCTATCAAATACATACCCAAACTAAAGCATATTTAAATTGTTCTGCTAAGGTACGATGAATTGAATGACAAACATGTTCCACAGAAACACCTTTTCTTAAAATTAAACAATCATCGAAATCGGGTGGTTGACCTGGCTTTTTAGTATACACTCGAATCAATGATAAATATTGCCACAATACTTCCAGTAAATAATCAAGATTTAGCTTCATATTACAGCTAAAAATAATAGTTATTGTTATTATTTTAATCAGGCGCGGATATGGGGAGATAGGGACTTTACTTCCCCCTTTGGAAATTTTATATAAATAATAATTTAAACATCTTAAAATCCATAAATTTAAAATACAAACAAAATTATTAACCTTGTTATCAAATCTTATCTATAATCTATTATGCATTAAAAATATGATTGTATATTTTACCTTCTCTATTTCAGATCCACTATTTGTGCCTAATTTTAAATTTTTTTTAAACATTGTTACTTGTTTAGTACTTTGATATATCACTTACACAAAATATAGTAGTTAAGTTACTCCCTAATCCCTACAGATTTTTGTTTATTAAATCTAACTAAGTCAGAAATAATAAAGTTAATTAACATTATGAGAATTCTAATATTTGTAGATAGCATATAAAAGAATATTTTTTTTCTGTTATAGGTAGTGTAATAAATACTGCTATCTACTGTATCAGTACAGCTGTTGTACAATATTTTAGTTAAATTTAAATTAAACTAAAATTATAATTAATTAATACCTGACTACAACACTATTTGGTTGTCTGGCAATCCTGTCAACTTCCTCGATAGATATTTGATCAATTTTGTTGTAAACATACATACACGGTAAGTAAACACGATTGTCAGAAATCACATCAATTAGTTCATCAGGTGTACAATCTTCTCGAAATAGAACTTCTGCATTGAATATTTTATACTCATGTAAAATAACTTGAACAAGTTTTTCATCAACTCTGCTTAATGGGCAAGTAGCATTAAATGCCAATCCACCACCTTTTTTTACCTATATAATCAGATATATACTCATCAAGTATTGACCTAACATAATATTAAAAATATTACCACAGAATATAACAAATTACCTTGAAATAAATATTTGGCTTCCGTTTATTTAAGCGTATTCCAACACTTTCCAGTTCTTTTTCTAATAATTGACGCTGAATATCTTGCTTTGTAGCATCCAACATCATCAATACTAAATCTGCAGTCCTAGCAACTGCTATAACCTATTATTAAATTATTTATACATTAATTTTCAAGTAAAAAATAATGAAATATTCAATTCTTAATATTTAGTTACCTGTCTACCACGTCCTTTTCCTTGAGATGCACCTTCAATGATACCAGGTAAATCCAATAACTGAATATTGGCATCCTTGTATTCAATTACTCCAGGAATACAAGTCAAAGTAGTAAATTCATAAGAAGCTGCTTCACTTTCTGTATGTGTCAACGTACTCAAAAGGGTTGACTAAACCATAAAATACACATGCTATAAATACCTACTTTAATTTCATTTAAGAAAAAAATACTATATGACAAGTAATAGGTAATTATTAATATTAAAATTGTAAACTTTTAGTTAGACGGGGCCGGGAAAGGTTAAAAAAAATACCACAATTATACATACTTTACCAACAGAAGGAAAACCAATCAAAGCTACTCTAGCATCACCAGATTTCAAAACATCAAATCCTTCTCCCTTTTCTGATTTTTTAGATGGTTCTAACAATTGAGCACGATACTTGGCAAGTTTGGCTTTTAATAAGCCCAAGTGGTATTCGGTAGCTAAAATTAGTATTTTAATAGATTAAAAATAAATATTAACATCATTAATGACTGCAACAATTATTTTACCTTTATTCTTTTGAGTTCTGCCAATTTCCTTTTCGATTTCCGATATTTTTTCGAGAATACCCATAGTTTAACGAATTCATTAACATAAACAAAACACAAAATTAGAAAATATGTATCTTTGACCAATGAAAACTTAATAAAAAATGTAATGAAAAAACAATCTGAAATGTATAACTTTTAGAAAACTTATAGATTATTAAGCTTGTAGAAGTTAGAACCCTAACCTCATCTGCTTTACTTAATGCCGTGTACTGTACTGTACCCGTGTAACAAGAGGTTCAAAATAAACCTTATCAAACTTTGATATTAAATACCAAAACATGATAAAAATGATAACGTGTTTATATCGGCACGCTCGAGTTCTAGGGTAATTGGTAACCGAAGTACCGAACACGGCCAACTTCAAACTTGTTTGATTTACATGTCACAAGAAAACTGTTATATTTAAAAAAATTTTTTTATAAGTATATTGATGTCTTTTACTCATTGCATATTATTTATCAATTACTTCAATATTTTATTTGTTCGTATAGCTTAGTTCGACGTGAAATAATACATAATAATATTATTATGTCTGATCATATTTTTATTTTCAAGTGCTCTTAACTGAATGTTTTTGAAAAGGAATCAAATTAATTTGTGGATTCCATTTAAAAATGTGTATCAAACACATTTCTGCGGGTACTCAAATAAAGAAGTAAGCGGTAGAATGAGAGTATTAAATGTTGCTGAAAAAAATGATGCTGCGAAAAACATCGCTGGACATTTGTCTGGTGGAAATCTACAAAGAGTAATCAACTTAAAATTAGTCTTATTTTCCACACTGCTTACGTAGGTAGTGCTTAATTATTTTATTTTAATTGCATTTCAGAGAGAAGGTTTATCAAAATTTAACAAAATATATGAGTTTAACCATACTTTCCAAGGGTCACCAAGCACTATGATCATGACATCTGTTTCTGGTCATTTACTTGGGTATGAATTCCAAGGTTCATATCGTTCATGGACATCTTGTTCTCCTCTTGAATTATTTCATATTCCTGTGGTAAAAGAATGTCCAAATGACTTTATAAATATTAAGGTTAGTAATGTGATACTCTTTTCTTATAATGTTTATGTAAATTATAGATATAGTTATGGACATAAGAATGCATGTAAAATGCAATTATACCCACTGTTTATTGATATTTTAACATGGACATATTTTTCCCACAAAGGACTAAAAACAAACAAGAAGTATAACGATTACTTAATATTAATAAGTTGTTTGATGAAACAATAAAATATTAACTTAGAATTCAAAATATAAAAATGTAATTTTATAAACCATTTGTGCCAATGACCAATATAATGGCAGATCTTAAAAAAAAATAATATTAATAATTTAATTTTAGAAAACATTAGTTCGAGAAGTACGATCATGTAATACATTAGTTATATGGACTGATGCTGATCGAGAAGGAGAAAATATTGGATTTGAAATAATTGATGTATGTAGAGAAGTTAATCCAAGAATTCAAGTTTATAGGTATGTTATGTTTTTGTAATATTTTTCTTAAAAACACAATTTTATGTTTATTTAATTAACGTTTGTTGTTTTAGAGCTATATTATCTGAAATTACTAGACTGTCGGTACAAAGAGCTATTAATAGTCTCGGTCCCCCAAATAAAAATATAAGTGACGCAGTTGATGTGAGAAGTGAATTAGATTTAAGAATTGGTTAGCAAATGTTTTTAATTGTATTAATTTTGTTTTCATTGTCCTAATAATTTTAAATATATCTTAGGTGCAGCATTTACGCGTTATCAAACAATGCGTTTACAAAAAGTGTTTCCAGAAGTATTAGCTAAAAGTTTGATTAGCTATGGTAGTTGTCAATTTCCAACATTAGGATTTGTAGTTGAACGGTACAAAGATATTCAAAATTTTATTCCTGAAAATTTTTGGAAAATTAAAGGTATTTTAATATAAAAAAACTAATTATCTTTGTATAATGTATTATTATTGATATATTTTTAGTGCATCACAAAATTGAAAGTTTAGATGTAGAGTTTTCATGGCAACGAGTTAGATTATTTGATGAAGTTCTATGTAATGTACTTTATGAGCGATGCCAAGAAAATCCAACTGCCTTGGTGTTAAAAGTAACTAAAAAACCTAAATCTAAATGGCGGCCAGTACCTTTAGATACTATTGTAAGTAATTATATCATTATGCGTAAAATAATATTGTTTTATTATAAATTATAATATATCTTCAGAGTTCAGGTAAAATGTTTGTGAAGTTCAATGTTATTCATGTTATGCATTTCAATTTTGTATTACTACTAAACAAATAAAAATTGATGATTTATTCTACTTCATATAATATTGTAATATAGGTTACCTATGTAAAATTCTGGCCGAAATACAATTACTAATTTCTTAAGTTTAACTTAAAATGCTATAGATTTTTATGGAAGAATTACAAGATATATAAGTTAATAATATTGTTTCAATACATTTAATTTCTACAACAATATTTTATATTTATGATTTAAATAACTGAATAAAATTGCTGCTGATTTAGTTTTTGTATAGAAAATGGTTTAGAAACTAATTTTAATTTTTATCCATCTATGAATGCATATTATGTTAAAATTTAAAATTTTTAAAATAATAAATGTAACTTTTAATATCTTTTAAGGAGTTAGAAAAAGCTGCTAGTCGTAAACTTGGAATAAACGCTAAAGAAACTATGAAAATTGCTGAAAAACTATATAGTCAAGGCTTTATTAGCTATCCTAGAACTGAAACAAATATATTTCCTAAAGAATTAAACCTTTCAAATTTAGTTCAATTGCAAGTACAAGATAACATTTGGGGTGGTAAGTGATTTCTTTTTACAAGTCGTTAAGTACACATATAACTAAAAATAATTTAATTTGCTTAGATTTTGCACAAAGAGTTTTAAATAATGGTCCTTCTCCGCGACAAGGTAAAAAATCTGATCAGGCTCATCCTCCAATACATCCAACTAAATATACACATGGACTTCAAGGTTTGATATATTTTATTTTACATATCTTATAACTTTTGACGTAAATAAGACAACTTCTCAATATCATACAGTATATGACAAAGTGAATTAAAAAATGTCCATAAGCTATTAAATTATTATCCTCTTAAACACTTAAATGCATAGTTATCTACCGGTTGTGTCTACCATGAGTTTATTCTATAAATTTTAAAAGATAATAAATAGGTTATATTGATTAAAAAATCTGTAAATTGTTGTCTTTTCATATATATATACAGGTTGTAATTTACGACTTGCAATATATAATAAATACATAGGTAAATTAAAAATAATTATAGAATATAACAGTTCTTCAACAAATTAATAAAATAAAGATTGTTAAATTTCATGCGCACATGGCTTCTTATTTGTGATTCTTTCAAATTTCTATGTAAATTTAATATCAACAAATTTTATTTTTACTTAAAAAAATACAGATTATAATATTCACAATTCACATTATACCAAATTAGGTGGTTTTATACCTACTCTTTACTTTGGTTATTTTATGTGATTGTTTTATTGTTGAATTATATTTTACTTTTAAACGTCATGGTGCGATTTTTATTCAATCATAATATCTAGGTAAGTTATGTTTAGCACACATAGTGACTATATTTAGCTATTGATTATCAGATACTTTTTGCTGGAAGAAGGTAGATTATGTTCTGACAAATAGTTTAAAATTTGTATATAATATTCTAAAGTAATAGTATTTTTGTAATAAAACATAATATAACACTAAGCATATGTTTTTTTAGATAGAGAGCGTAAAGTTTATGAATATGTTGTGAGACATTTCTTAGCTTGTTTATCTAAAGATGCTGAGGGTGAAGAAACTATTGTAAATATTGAAATAAACAAAGAAAAGGTAATTTTTTTTTTGTATTCACATATTATTATTATTATTAATACAATTGAACATAATATAGTGTATAATGGACCACACGAGCAAGCTCATGTTATAATGTTCAAGTATTACTAATAATAATTAATTTAATTTCATAGTTTTTAAATTAGTATATAAGTTATAAATAAAGAACATTTTGTCTTAGTTTTTAGCAAATGGACTTCGAATTATTGCGTTGAATTACCTAGAAGTTTATCCTTATGATAAGTGGTCTAATAAACAGATCCATGATTACAACCAAGGGCAATCGTTTATACCTACTGGATTAGAAATGGTAGATGGACAAACTAGCCCTCCAAATCTCCTTACAGAAGCTGATCTAATTTCCTTGATGGATAAACATGGCATCGGTATGTGTTCTTAATTTAATGTAATACAATGCAACAGTGGCGCCCAACCTTTTTTCAGGTGTAGCAAGACATGATTTTACCTACCCAGTCACCCCCCCCCCCTAAATCTCAAAATGTAATGGTTTTTTTTCTTGTTATATTAATTGTTATTATTGGTACATAAATTAATATTTATTAATGTATTAAGCTATTTTTAAAAAGTGACTGAATTCAACCATAAGAATTACCAAAAGGCAAAAAGTGACTTAAGTAAGTATTTTTTCCTAACAACTAATTGTTTTTAAATATTGTTCTCCATATTTTATATTTAATGAGTAGGAACTGCTACACCTAGTCATAGGGTTGGGTGCCATTGCAATGCATCTATTCTTTATTTAGTTGATAGTTTTGAGACAGTAGAAATAGTAATTTACAGTATAAGAACTTCATTAATCAAAATAGTTTTATTTTGTGTATAATTAAGAATGTAGTTAATAAATAAGTTGTCATTAAAAATGATACTGTAGTCATAACTTAATTTAGAATTAATGTAATAGGTACCGATGCTACACATGCGGAACACATTGAAACTATCAAGTCACGCTTATATGTTGGACTAGAAAATAATAAATACTTTGTACCTGGAGAACTTGGTATTGGTCTTGTTGAAGGATACGATAATATGGGTTTTGAGATGTCCAAACCCCATTTAAGAGCTGAACTCGAAGCAGACTTAAAAAAGTAATTAAAATTGCTATGTTATTACTTATTATTAATGGCTACGACTTATTATTTTTAAATCTAGAACTTATTTAAATTTATAGAATATGTGAAGGTACCAAATCACCCTTAGTAGTACTTGGAGAACAAATAGCTAAATATAAAGATGTATTTATTAAAACAACAGAACAAGTATGTAATTGATTAACCTACCTACAGCTGCATTTCTAATTTGGCTAAAATATTTTAAACTGTAGGTAGAAAAATTAGATCAATCTTTAGGAAAATATTTAAGAACACAACCTATTGCTTTCCAAAATAATGGTCAACATGAGTCAATGACAGTCAAGAATATTCGCAAATGTCCTGTTTGTAAACAAACAAATCTGGTATTAAAAAAAAAGCAAAACAATCAAGGATTTTTTATAACGTGTACTGGTTTTCCAACTTGTAGAAATACATACTGGTTACCTCCTAGTGTAATTGATGCACAAGTCAGTGATAATGTCTGTTCTCAGGTACCTTGATAAGACAATTTTTAATGTGTGTTAGATGTTATAAATTATATTTTATTCAAGTGTTGTATATTTTTTTAGTGTTCAGGAGGTATAAAATTAATTAAATTTCAATTCAGTGCTAGAAGTATGCGACCACATTATCCAGATACTTATGAGGGCTGTATAAATGGGTGTGATTCTACATTGTGTGAGATACTTCAAGTTAACATGTCTCATTCTTCACCTTCCTCTTCAAATACTCAACCTTCTAACAGAAACATTGTTACAACTAATCAAAATAGGGGTGAGATAATTTCAATTTGAAATATTTGTATTTCTTGTATGATGTGTATAATATACCACCACTAATTAAATACTTTAGGTCCTGTCCGTGATAATGTTCCTCGTCCAACAAATAATTTCTCTAGGACTAGCAGTTCTCAGAATATTCAGCCTCTTAACAATGGTATTTATAAGTAAAATTATATAATTATTCATCAATCTTTATTATTTATATATACCTATATAAATATTTTTCATAGATTAATATTATTATATATACTACTTGAGCTTAGAATTGTATGAATACTTTTCTTAAATAAATTTAATGATTGTTAAGTGTTTAATTAATGAGTACTTTAGAAGTAACAAATACTTGAAACAGACAAAAATGTTATTAACCCAATTTTATACATCTATAATTATTTGGTTTAAATAAAGTATCAATAAATTAACATTGACATATACTACCTGAATTATTTTTTATAACTATAGAGTATAGTGTTTCATAAGATTCTGTCTAAATTAAATTGTATACAAATGTTGAATTAAGATTAAGTATTCATGCAACTACACTTTTAATTTAAGTGAATAGTTTGATGCCAAGATTAATTTAATTACAATTTACACAATGCATTTCTAAATATTTTTCTAGATCAAGTTTGCTGTCAGTGTGGAAATGCTGCTAAACTGTAAGTCTCTTGTAACAATTATAAAATTGATGTATCTTACCAAATATTTTAGTTAAATATGTCTTTAATAATAACTCAGTACATAATTGTTAATACTTAATACTTAATAGTAGTGTTGGGCCAACGATATCGATAATTCAATACAATATAATATAATATAGATATTGCCGGTATTTTCTTAATAATTTTGATATTGATATCTAAAAATAATCATTGAAAATATTGTGATATTGGAACAATAAAGTTGACGAATTTCATATACACTTTTATTACTTTTATTTACCACATAATAAATTATTTCTGAATTCATATTTCAAATCAAATCCAAATTCCGAAACATTAGTGGAAAAACTGCTTGAAGAAGAAAATTTGTAAACTGTAAAATATATATTTCTATTATTTTCATACCTAATTTTCTACTTTTACATTTATACTTTACATTTTTTTAAGTTATTATTTATTACATAATAATTAGTAATTAATATACATATAATTATAAATATATGCAAATCAATACAATATCGAAAAAATATAAACAATATCGATAATTAAAAATATATTATTGACCAACACCACGTCATAGTATAATTTAAAATAAAATAAACATTGATTTCTGTTAAATTAAATTAATTATTAATATTAGTCATAAATTAAGTATTAGTTATTACTTATTAGTGTTATGTTATGATGCATATCTTATTTATCCCATTAGATTAACAGTTACCAGAGAAACAGCTAATAAGGGTCGTCAGTTTTATGGATGTCCAAAGCCAATTTCTGCAACTGATAGATGTACTTTCTTTTTGTGGGCAGACAACCAACCTATGCCTGCTGCTGCTCCTCCCAATACACAATTTAACAATAGAAATAATCGTCAAAATAATAATGGACAAATGAATAATCCATACAGAGCTAGAGCTGTTAACAGTTAGTATTTATGTTGTAATTGTTCAAAATATGTAGGTTTATACTTTCTCCAGTATATATATTAATACATTATTTATGTTTATAGATCAGACAAACTATGGCGGACAAAGAAAATGTGGACTTTGTAAGCAGCCAGGTAAATACATATTTCATCCATTATGTGTCTTTTACAGATGTAAACTAGAGACATTTTTTAAATATTTTCAACACCTACTCCAAATGTATATGTTTTGTTCACAATATATTCTTTTTTATAGGTCATACACGAAGAAACTGTCCACAAAATTAAACAAATATGTATATTTTTTTAAATTTTATTTTCTCATCTTGTTATACCTATAAATAAACATTATATAGTATATTTTTATGTATAAAACTATGAATTCATTTGAAATTCCAAGTTTAAAAACTCCGGACAATTGTATTCCTTAAACAAGGAAAAGTAAATATAAATAAAAATTAATTAACTGTTAAATAAAATGTGCATATTTGTTCAATTAACAATTTTTACTTGTGACTTTATATTTTGGTAATTTTTGATTAATTTGTACTTATAAATAATAGCTAATTTAAACAATTAATACATATTAGTCAAGGCGGAAGTTGTAACAATGGTTGATATTACTAGGGACTACTATTTCTTACATAAATTATAATTACATGATTTATTCAGTGCTTGAATTGGAAAAAAATAAGATGTGGGGGGATGCAAAAGTATAAAAAAAAATGTGCATACCTGAATATTTAAAATGTCTTATTGACTAGAATATAATTAGAAGGGGTACGCATAAGTATTCATTAATAATAACAGGGCTCTAAGTCGCATGTCTACTAAGTCATCTAAGGATGTGATAATACAGAACGAGGTACATATTGGTCTACTGTCTATTGATGTTGTGATGTTTGACACTAGTACTTGTAGTTGGTATTGTTGGTAATAACAATATGTATATTTTCATTATTTTAATACATTTTACAATCCGTTGATTATATTAATTGCTATCTATCAACATACCAACATTTGTTTTTTATCATCCTAATAAAAATTAATTCAAAATGATATTATACCAGCGAGCATTAAGAACACCATGCATTATAGAATATAAATATAAATACAATTTAATATTTATAATAAATGATAAATGTATTTTAAACCTTATTTAATTTAATTATGAATCTTTTATGATACTATGACAGAACATCATTTTTTTTAACACCATGACTTATTGTATTAAATGCCAGATGCTACTTCTTATTTGATAAATCACAGATGTTGATATTTGTGCCTTTCCTTTCTTATTAAACTCAAGGCTACATTAGTACTTACTATATAGTGTCTAATCTAAATCTAAATCTAAAATATTGATATAAATTGTATATAGAACCTTGTAATTGATTTTAAAATAATTATACCTATGTTGTGTTATATATGTCACCTAGAAAATCAATAAGAAATTTTTTTTCAATAAATTATATATTTTTAAATAAAACAGTAACAATTATTAAAAAAATAAAAAAATAATTTATTGGTATAAGTAAATATACATTAGTTGTTTGATATTCTTTTTTGGTACAAAAACAAATTTATAAATATACATAGACTATACATAATTTAGTAATAGTTTTGGTAGTCGTTAACTGAACCAGTATAATCAACAACCATACTGTTGTATAATTAAGTAAATAAAAGTGATGTACAAACCATTAATAAATGCTAAAGTTCTGTTGTTATTTCATCTTGTGGTCTGAAACCAAGAGTGAAAAAATCATCTTCATCAGTTGCAGTTGAGTAACAATTGTAGGGCGGCATTTCAGCATTCCACTCAGCCACTAACATACTTTTAGATGCATTTGCATCTAATAATGAAAGAGAAGCAGGACTAGTGGATCGACCAAAAGTTGATACAGTCTTTTCTCGCAGCATAATCACCTCATCATTCTCATCTGGATGTCTACAGAATATAAAAATAAAAATTTGAACTATAAAATAAATGTAAATAATGTGATTGGTTTACCTGTTGTGATCATTATAATTATCATCAAATACTGAGATTGCGAGTTGTTTAATGCGAGATGGTGATGATGAAGATGCTGATAACGGTCTATGTTTTTTACTGTTTGTAAAAGTAGTCAACTGAATTGGTTTATCACTAAAATGTTCATTTGAACTCGTTTGAGTAATCTATCAACATTTTAAATTTAAATTAAAATTGTCTACCACAGAATAAATCTTTATAACAATAATTTATACCATTATAGGGTGTTGTTTTTTGTATCTTCGCAAGACTCTATCGCCCCAAGCCAATAAAATTTCCCAGTCAGAAGGAGGGTTTAAAAAACAATCTTCTTTGTTTAACAGTATTAAAATTCTGGATAAATCTTTTAAAACTGGTCTAAAATAAAATGATTAAGTACTGTAATATAAGTAAAAGTACATAATATAAATTCAATATATACATACCGATATGCTTGAATAGCAGAATGTTGGCGACTAGGACCCCGAAGTTCTCGGACTTGTTTTCTTGTTTCATTTAACATTGATAAGAAAACTGGTGCATCAGGTCGTAACTTTTCCAACTGTTTGAAAAACTCTAATCTGTCACAGTCGTCACTTTCTGTAAAACCACATTATAACTGAAAAATAAAATTAAAAACAATACTAATAATAAAATACAATACCTTGACTTCGATGAGAACCACTTGTTAAGGGTCCCAAACTAGGTGACATCCGAGATTTTGACCTAATATTTGAACATTTTTTAAATTTGACTACCATTCCTACAACCAATAAAATAGTTGAGACTATTAGAAATCCTATGATAACACCAACAGTAATTGCAGCAACTTGACCCGACAATTTTATATTTCCAAATATAGTCTTATCTAATATAAACAAAAATTAAAATTAAATCAATTAACAAAAACATATCATGTACATATTTAATTAATTTTAAACAAACCAGTTATTGAGCACACAAAGCCCATTTGATGATAATTTGTAGACCATGTGTATTCGTAACCTGATGGACAAGTTTCAGCACACTGACCTGTCGCCACAATCAATACTTTCCTACATTTTTTGCAGAGTCCATCGGTATCACATTTTAAACAGTCTGAATGTGTGTTGTTACACTTTTCTATTGCACTATTACTATCTGAAAATAAATTTAAGTGCCTACAATTAATTACAAACTTTAAGACTTAATTGAAATAGTAAGAAACAAATAACAAAGTGGTACAATTAACTTGCCTGCATATGAATATACCGTCCCCGCAATAATGAAAATCGAAATGATTACCAATTTTATTTTTCTTCGAATCAAACACATAATTTTCGCTCATTTTCATTTCCCGAAATCTGGATGATGAGCACTCATAGTCGATGGACACAAACGCTTCATACCTCCATCTGCGAGTATGGAAATTACTTTGGAATTTGGATTTTATTTGCAACAAATAAATAACTGTAATCACTAGTATAGTACTATTTCGTTACTAATTTCAAAAGATTTCCCGACTTCTCTCACAGAAACAACACATCGAACAGTTCGTATCTAGGTAGTCTGATTATTTTCTCACTTAAAGAATAAATAGAATAAACGTAAGCACAACGATCGTAAGTTACATCCCACCACAGAACAATCACAGATCATACATATCATGACAAAATAAATAGGTATGCTGGCAAAGTGGCAACAAGAACCAACATGGCGGATGCTTTTCTCCGCTTATCATGGTCATTATTATCATTAATAAATATAAATAATAATACCACACTTAGATAGAGATAATAAAATACAAAATAAATAAAATCTAAATATCGAAAATGTATGTACATTTTTATTTTATTATTTTAAAATTTTAAAGTTCACTGTATAATTAAGAATTCTAAATTCTAGGAAGGAAATGTTTTTAGTTTGGTTTTTGTAAATGCCTATTCTATAATATTAATTTATTAATGTTATTTATACGAATAAATGTTGTTTTCTGTAGTTCGGACAATATACAACTCAACACCTCCACAGGAATGACCAACTTGTAGTTAGTCGTTGTGTCATAATGTTGGTAATTTTTTCATGACTCCAGGTATTAAGGATACATTGTTTCCGTGTTATTTTATTGTATCCGTGTTATTTATAATAGTTTCATAGCTTATAAACTAAAAAAAAAACATTTTAAAAAAACAAAAAAAACTTTTAGTTAGTATTTTTAAATACTCCGTGATAAAAAATGTGTTCAACACATGGTGGAATCTCTTAAGAAGATGTAAACACTAAACTGTGGATATTTTTCATAATATCTATTTGCAACATACCACTATACCAGCGACATACTCTACAAAACTCGGTCTGTCACTCTGTCATCCCAATTGCTAATTATATTTTATGATATTGAAATAATTGCTATTAAAATAATTTATTTTTGAAAACATTGCATTTGAAAATGTCATTGTGTGTATAAAATATTTAAATATAATAAAATACTTTAAAAGTTTCAAAACCTACGATTAATATTTTTAAACAACAACGAAATATAACAACATTGTTACCTATTCTTAGTTTAAATATCTAATTTCGTCCAAATTTGAACTTAAAATGAACAACCATGTTAATTTATTATTTAGATTTTTTGGCTACACTATTAAATTTTACGAGAAACCTTGTTTTAAAATTTCAATCCTAAGCTATAAAAATTAAAAAAAAATTTACATTTTTAACTACAAAATAATTTGCAAATTCTCGAGATTTTGAGGTAGGCCGTAATTTTCCGGAAAATAAATTTCCGGATTGTTAGAATCCCGGAAAATAAAATTCCGGAACGTTTAAACCACGGAACGTAATAATCCGGAATTTAAAACCCCGGATCGTAATATTACGGAATGTAAAAACACGGAATGGTAAGATTCCGGAATATAAATAATCCGGAACGTAAAACCACGGAACGTAATAATCCGGAATGTAAAACCTCGGATCGTAATAATCCGGAATGTAGAACTACGGAACGTAATATTCCGGAACGTAAAATCCCGGATCGTAATATTCCGGAATGTAAAAATCCGGAAACAAAATAAAAACAATGGTTCTCAAAATAGTTTCATTATTTTATCGCCTTTTTTAAGAAACTTAATAATTGAACTAAATAAAAAGTATAATGAGAAATACCTTTTATTTATAAAACTTATTAACATTAATATTATTAAGTTAGAAATAATTGTGACCCTCTGGTCAGAGTTCAAATTTCCCAGTTCTTATTAAAAATAATAAATAATAAAACCAAAACAAATTGCGATTTTTTATTAAGTTTTCATAATTTTATATTTATTTGCCAAGACCACCGTGCCGCTCAGACTCGTTTACTATTTATTGTATACTTGACATCTATTAATAATTATTTAATAGTTGTATTTAAATACATTTGAATCTGGTTTTTTTTTTATTAAGCCGAAGTAAGACGACGGGTGTAGTAACCATCGGCATCAGCTATCAGCGTAAATAAATTGGACCAAAAAAAAGGAATTAATAAAACGGGGTTTAGTAAATTCCCACACCAAACATATCAGGTAAGCGGGTACATATTTCGTAAGTTCCTTCACGAAAAAAAATACACCCGTACGTAAGTTCCCACACGAAATTTTGGAGGGCGATGTTAGTCGCCTCCTCGCGATGTCCTTAGAATAGTGCTAAATGACTATCATAAAAATAATATTTCTATTGGGTGCAATTTACGTTTGTCCGATAAAATATCAGTATACCACAGTATCACTCACAAATACACGATAGCATTGCAAATTGCATTGTTTGATATAGATTATTCTAAAAATAGTATAACAACAAATAACCGACCTAAGCCGTGACCACTATCTGCCGCCAACCTATAATCGGCGTTGTACATGGTGACAGCGCGGCGGATGGGGGTCGATAAGAAATCTTTTTTGTAAAATATCACAGATATAAAATTATATAATATAGGTTGACTGTTTTGACCATTAATATAATATAATATAATTTTATATTTCTAATATAATTGTATAATACTAATGAGTCATTGAATCAAACGACAAAAAGGGGCAAAGGGCCCAGTCTTCCAAATACGCAGAAGGGCCCACTGGGAAATGCCTGGCCTATCCTCCAATGGCTTTATTTAATGAATGGGCTGCGAATTGTGAGCTAGTAGTGATCACAGTGGCCCATAGAAATACATGAGTTGAAATTTATGCAACGGTCAACTGTATTAACGCGAAACGTTCTAAACAGTAAACTGAGAAATAATAAATAGATTAATTAACGAGATAATTAATAATGCACATTTCCCTCGATTATGGCGCGTGGAGTATGAGCCATTGGCATTGACGCAGTGGTTATCGCGACAGACCGTAGTGCGTTACCCACGCGGTCATGCCAATTGTCTACGCATAGATAAGTATATATAACTGGCGATAACAGCGCGGCTATACAGTATACAGAGCAAAACGCCATCTCTTGAGCGTTGTATACGTTTGACTTTTACCAGAACTCCAGCACGGCCTTTTAATAGACAAAAACTATCTGCAATTACCTACAAAGTTATTATAGGTAGGAACTTAGGAACGTAGGAACGAAAAAAAATAATCGGGTAGAATCGTTCCTTTGTCGGACTTGTTCAAGGACGACCCATTTTTATGTGTTTATAATAGATTCTAATTTTTCACTGCGGTAATCACACCATGTTCAAAGAAGAATAGAAGAATGTTCCACTTAAAAATCTCAATTTTAAAATAATCATTACATGGACATGACGTCTTGTAGATGATTGAGCCCCCCCCCCACCCAAACTATTTATGCTATTTGCGTCTATGGACATTGCACAGTATTAACGATTAATTTGTTACCAAAACAAAAATATTTACAATAATAATATTATTGTGTATATTATACATATTATAAAATATATTATCTATATAACATACCTTTCATTGTGTATTACAAACTTGATTTTTTCAAATCTTTTCATGAAAATTAAAATAATTTTTTCAAGTAATAAAAAAGAACACAATTTGTTATAATGTGTTCTATACTTCTATGTAAATATTTTTGTATAGGTGACAAATATTGTCTACAGGTACTGAGTTACTACTAAATACTATAGGTATACAACTCAAGTAGTCTGACCAAACTTTCAAATATCAGATCATATTATGTAAATGTATGATAAACAAACTAGTCAGATTTTATTTGTTAAATATGTGTATATATTGTATTGCTTACTTAATTTTTGCTTTGCTTACAATTTTAAAAAGGTGGCAAGTGGATGTCGCTCTACTGTACAGTACTCGTACGTTATAAGTGGGTCACTGTTATGGATGGTGTTAAATTTGTATTCAATGATATATCATTGTAGGTATACGAAAAACGATTCTGAGCGGAAACGGTCTGTCAGCCTAGGATAGGTATTTTATATTATATTTATATTGCCATTATTAATGATTTTAAACGCTCATAAAAAATAAGTGGACTTTCTGGTAATTTTTTTTTTTAGAAAGATAGAAAAACTTAAAGAAAATTTTGTGTTGAATTTAAAAATCTTAGATTTAAATAGAAAAGTTGTTATGAATTTCCTAATTAAAAAAAAATGCATAATTTCTTGATTTTTACGTATTTTGTCGAAATTTTAACCTTAGGCGCCTATAAAAAACTATTAGAGACATACGCTCAACTTTTTTCTTAATTTTCACGTACAGCAAGTTATGAAGAACATTTTATTACATTTTCAAATTTTGAAAACTTGAAACTTTTACAAACTTGAAATAAAAATCAATTTTATCCAAAATTTGGTTCGCGTAAAAATTCCCGTTTTTCCTTAACTTTTTTTGTTTTTCCTGACGCAATTAAAAACTAATGAGAAATTTACTTTTGACCCCCCCCCCCCCCCCCAAAGTACCAACTACATTCACTTTCCTATCAGAAAAGATGCTGATGAAGAAAATCGGAACAATTTTACATTTTTACTACCCTTAATAGTGGTGACAGATACAAAAAAAAAAACACACATCATTGTAGAATCAATACATTCATCGCTTCGATCAGAATCTAAAATACCTATTATGTTATTACCTATTATTAATGTTTTTATTAGAAATATAATTTGTTTTCAAATATGTTTTGTGTTAGTTTATATTAATGTTAAATAATAAACATATATTGTTATATTTAACATTAATATAAACTAACACAAAACATATTTGAAAACAAATTATATTTCCATTTTCTAATAAAAACATTAATATTAATATCTATGTAATCAATTTAATTAATGATTTAATGCTTAAAAAATAAATTGACAAATGACAAAATTGTTATTGTTTGTTATGGTTAATATAGGTAATATATTATAGTATTATACATAACTAAATAAGAACAAAATAAATGTATTAGACATACCATATACATTACATATAAAAACTTAAAAAAAAAATATTTTTTGTATACAATTTACTTACTATTGTGTACATACATTTTTCCTTGGATGGTGGGGAGAAGGGTACAACATTTGTTTTGGAATAAGTATATTGTTAATTATATAAATTGAAATATATTGGAGTAGATAATTGGTTGGTAATATGTATATTATAAGTATTGTAAATGTATAAATGAAAAATTTAATTTATACATTCAATTATACATATTATATAGGTACGTTAAATAATCGTTAAATTCTTATCTTTTGAGTAATTTTGACCCACAATTGTATAATGATTGTACTATTTATCTATCAAACATCTATGTGTATTACATGAATGATTCGTGCATGATAAACATTTGTAGGTGTAATGGACGTAAAATGGTTACTGGTTACTACAAGTCCTACAACTCTAGGCATGATGTATAGAAATTGATTGACTTAGACATTTGAAATATTTTCAATAGGTTTATGTGAAGATGAATTCATTAATAATTGTGTTGATTAAATCATTATTATAAGTAATTAATTATGTCCAAGACATGCATGTAGGTATAGTTACATGCAACTAAATGCATTTATTAACAACATAAGCTATCTACATATTTATTTTGTTTTAATAACTTTTTTTCATCTAGCATGAACAAAGTCAGCAACAAAAATTATATTATAAAATAAGAATTAACCATATGTATATATTATATATATTATATGTAATATTAAATTTGTAAACATTTATAACAAATTACCTAATCAATGTTAATTGTACTTATATTGTATACCTAATGTATAATATTTATTGTACCTATTGTTATATATATATATTATTAATATAAAAAAAGGTTAAAAAGTTATAAATAACTTGTTACTGAGGTACAGAGAAAGAGAATATTAATTTATATTATGTGTTTTTAATATTTAGACCCCCTCCCCTCACCACCAACAAAAATATTGAAAATTCGCCACTGAATATACCAACATATTTAGGCAGATAAGGTAGATTTAGTACATTTTAATCTGTTTGTTTTAACAATGATTAAAATTTCTTAAATGATAATATGGTCATAATTTTAACATATTTGTTAAAAAAACCAAATTGATCAAACATTAAAAAAGTTAAAATTGAATAAAATATATGTATGTTAATTTTTTAGGAACCAATGATTTTTTTCCGGAATATTACGATCCGTGATTTTACAGTCCGGGATCTTACAATCCGGAATATTACGGTTCGGGATTTTGTGTTCCGGATTATTACGTTCCGGAATTTTACGTTCCGTAGTTTAAAGTTTTACATTCCGGATAATTACGATCCGGGGTTTTACAGTCCGGGATCTTGCATTCCGGAATACTACGGTCCGGGATTTTGCGTTCCGGGATATTACGGTCCGGGAATTTATATTCCGGGATTTTGCGATCCGTAAAATTATATTCCGGGTACTTATAGCCCCCCGATTTTGATGAATCTTGGTCAAAATTTGAACTTTAAATGCTTATAAAAAAAAGTGTGCCTATATAAATAATAGTATATATATATTATCTTTAATATTTTTCAACTGATATTATTATAACTTATGTAGAAGGAGAACCTTGCATTATATTTTTAAGTTTTTTGACCAAACAACATTTTTTTTTTCAATATTTATAGATATTTGTAATTATTTTGTATGCATACAATTATACAATTAGAACACAAATAGTAAAAATAATTTTAAAATGTATTGGTGTATAGAAAATGATAATTTCAACTTCGGTGAACTTTTCGAGTTATTTGTTTATGAATGACAAAATAAGAAAATCGTTTGTTTACAGTGTAATATCGGTTATAAATTTAAAGGTTATAACTAATTTCAAACTCTCATAAAAAGTGAGTTTGACTTTTCTGTGAAAAGTGTTGGGGAATCTTGTGTTAAATTTTCAAATCTGAGGTTTAAACAGAAAACATTTTATAAAGTCCTAAACCAAGAAAAATTGCAAATTTGCACGACTTTCGACATATTTTGTCAACATTTTAATTTTAGACGCTTATAAAAACTATTGTAGATTTAAGCTCAATTTTTTTTTAATCACGTGAAACCTTGTATTAAACGTTCAAGTTTTTTTGACAGAGCAAGAAAATGTTTATCGACAATAAAAAAAAGACACAACATTGTAAAATCAATACATTTTTCGATCCGCTGAGAATCTAAAATATCAAAATCTGACATTTTCACCAGACCGTGATAGTTGTTGCCAGTGCCGCAACTACCGAGTGTGCAAACTGCAAGGTGTGCATTGTGCAATACACATCGGCGATCGGCCTCCAATCCCATATAGGCCCCATTGCCCCAAATCGATATTATGTTAAAATTAATTGTAAAGCTGTGGCTGTTGACAATTTAAGTAAAATGAAGAATAAATAAAAACCAATTCGATCATATTATTAAATATTTATAATTTCAATCAAATATCAAATACAACAACTGTTCACTTGTTGGCAAAGGCCAAAGTTTAGTTACATTTAATGTAATACTAATTCTTGGAACAGAAATAACAGAGAATAATGCGGGTCCGTGGTCTACGTGCGATCCGGCGACAAACCACTGAGTGCACTATGCGGCATGCGCATTTAATCGTATATAATAAGTAAAAATAGATTATTGATAATAATACAAAATGCCCCCTTGGGTTTTTAAATTTTTGTTCGTACCTACGATATCGAGATATCCGAAGACGTAAATTTGTCATTACTTTGTTGATTGCTGCGCGTTATTATTTGTCCGTGGTTTTCCTTGTAAAATTGATATTAATTGATTAATGATTTTAAGAGCCCCCCTCGGTCACCACTCACCACCTTTAGTCTTTACTCGAGACGCCCCAGTTAGAGTCATTCAGTCATATCGGCCCGATTGGTTCATCATTTCAAAAAAATACATTTATTATAATATAATTTATAATCTAACTTTATAGTAACTACTGAGATATTTCATCGCTCATGAAAAAATAGTTGGACTTTCCGGTAAATTTTTTTTTTTTTTTGGATTGGTAGACAAACTTATAGAGATCCTTCTGTTGAATTTTCAAATCTTAGATTTGAATATAAAAATATTTATGAATTTACTGATCAGAAAAATAAAACAAAGTTTTGTGATTTTTAGAAATTTTAACTTTAAACTATAAACTTTTAACTTTTAAACTTTAAACTAGATGCTTATAAAAAAACTATTGTAGATTTAAACTCGTATTTTTTTTCAATAATCAATGGTAATACGTATACGTTTGTACAAATAATGTAAATATGTAAATATATTATAAGTAAAAGGCATAAGCACAATGCCACAAATAACGATGTTATTACATTAGTGCTTAGTGCTGTGCTTTCGCTTTGCAATTACTGTACAGTGTACTTGTACAGTTGTACATTAGTATTAGTATTAGTATTAGTATGTCAGAGATTTGTGGTTTTTCCACATCTTCAGATTCTCGAGCAAAGCAGTTTCATCAGTATTGGTAACACCACAGAATATAACACTATGCCAACCACGCTTGCGTGATAATGATAATACCAAACAATAATAAACGATTAACCGGATAAGCTGATAACTTTGATAACTATTAAGCTTTATAATATCATACTTGTTTATGTTGAATGTTGATGCCTTAATGGCTTAAATTACCTATATAATTTAAAATTTTATAAATTAAACTTGCGCAATATTTTAGAGTCGAAAGACTACAAGTTGAAGACGAGGCATAGCATGCATTATTTTGCCATCAACATGCCTTGTAATATTTTTCGTATTGCGGTAGAGAATTTACACCCTTCGTCAGAGCCCTGGACACAATCGATTTATAAACTAAGAAGAGTTTGATTGATTTTATTTTGAATTTTACACGTTCTCAGCTGTCTTTCGTAATGTCCACTTGAAGTAAGTTCCACGTTAACATTACGTTGATACTTTGTTGTGTGAACACGAGCGATGGCGTCGGCAGATCTAATAGGCTTAAACAAAACTTGGGAACTTTCTTTGTATGAACTTCACAGAACGCCTCAAGAGGCAATCACAGATAGCACAGAGATTGCCGTGTCTCCCCGGAGCTTACACAGTGAATTAATGTGTCCAATTTGTTTAGACATGCTCAAGAAAACTATGACCACTAAAGAATGTCTTCACAGGTACAAACATTATTAAACTATTGGAAATAAATCATCAATAAATTATTATAACGATTTTCAGATTTTGTTCAGATTGCATTGTTACTGCTCTCCGTTCTGGTAATAAAGAGTGTCCTACTTGTCGAAAGAAATTAGTATCTAAACGTTCATTGCGCCCAGATCCAAATTTTGATCTACTCATATCTAAAATCTATCCCAGCCGTGATGAATATGAAGCTCATCAAACCAGAGTGTTAGAAAAATTGAACAAAAGCCATAGCCAAGCAAATTTAGTGCAATCCATAAATGAAGGCATCAAAATCCAAACCCAAAATCGTTTGCAGCGTACCAAAAAGAATCAACAAGATGAGCTAAATGAAAGTAGCTCTTCATCTATACAGAAAACTCCATCCAACAACTTCGGAATCGGTAAAGATTATGTCACTAGAACAGTGGTTCAAGCAAAAGTAGCAAAGAAACTTAAAACTGTAATGATTTCTGAAAATGATGGTCCGGCATCTTTGTCAGCTGACAGATCAGATATTACTGAGTGTGATGGCTCTTCAAGAGAAGTATCAGTAGATGAAATTGAACTGGTATTTAAGCCTCACCCAACTGAAATGGGAAGCGATAATCAATTAATAAGAGTGTTGAAAGAGAATTCTGTAAGATATATTAAAACTACTGCAAATGCTACTGGTAAATCTATTTTATTTTTTAATTTAATAATAAAAGCTCTAAGTATGAGCATGACTAAAAAAAAAATTATAAATACTTTTATTCTAATATTAATTTAATAAATATATTGGTATTTCATTGTTTATCGCTTGATGAAAAGCAGCTTATTTTTGATCAAATTAATTATTAGAACCAATCAAAATCTGAAATGTGATTACTGGGGGTACTTTTTGAGGATTTAGTCCCATCAAGCCCTCCAGATTTCTTTCTGTGGATCCAATCCACTTCCTTTTTGTAGCTTCATTTCTACATTATGAGTGTTCCCTTATAATTTATTCACATATTCTTTGAGGTTTACATTTTAGAGCCTAAGGTAATCACAAATTTTATGTTCTAGACCTCAGACTAGTAAATGATGGACTAGTATTACTTTTAAGTTTAGACTTATTTACTTTGACTATTATTATAAATTATAATTAGTACCTGCATAATTAAATGATAATATAAAAAACAAAAAAGATTATCATAATATCTAAATTTAGTGTTGCTGATAAAAATACAGGATTTTTTGTTCATTCAAGTAAGAGTATAATTACCAAAATAACTGAAAACATTCTTACTTATTTCAAAAAACTTAGTTGCTCCAATGCATTATATAAATATATATTTTATAATTTATTAACTTTTCTTTAGTCATATTTTAGTCAAAATTTCCATATTTATTCTAGTAAACTTATTTAAAATATTATTATTTTTTAGTTGATCATTTAAGCAAATACTTAGCGATGCGACTTACATTAGATCTTGTTCCGGAACTTCCTGAACGAGCTCTAAACTTTATAATCTATGTATCTTCAACATCTGATCAATATGTTCCACTAAATGGAAATCAAACTTTGCGACAGGTCCACGACAAATATTGGAAAGTGAATAAACCGCTCGAAATGTTATACTCATTTAATTAAGTTATGCCAAGCATATTTGTAAAATATTACTTTTTTACTCTTCTTTGCCTTTCAAATAGTATTAAGAAATATAAATAAGAATACTATTATAAATATTAATTAATATAGTATTAATGCTATAACTTATATGTATATTTTATTTGCTTTAAAATGTGGTACTATACTCTATTCAAGTTAAGAATAAACCACTCGCACATGAAGACTGAACTGTCAAACCTCCTAAAATGGTGTCTAAGCGTTCAGTCGTACATGGGACATATCTGTTGTATTGTGGCCAAATACACTAACACTTCCAGTAGGAGCTGTTTATGGGTATATGCAGATACCGTCAGTTTGTCTATCAAGTGGCTTACTATTAACCTGAATATAGTATAGAATTCCGCTGAGATTTTAAAACATTTTGTTTACTGGTTTTCAGTTGATTCAATTTAGTAGAGGTTACTTAGGAATAATTGAATCAGTCGTTTGAGTAACCCAATTCGTCCCAAAACCCATACTTTTTGAAAAATTAAAAAAACATCTAGACTAAAAGGGTTTTATTGATTCCTAAATTATCAATTCTAATAAAAATAAATTTTAAAAGTAAACAAGTCAGGATTATCTGGAAATTTGTACTTAATATGAAGAATCCTAAATTGCAATAAAACATGATGACAATTTTCTTGACAAGTTGGATTTCTCAAGACTGATTCAGTTTTAGCATACATTTTTAGTTTAAATAAATTTGATTTATGTACTTGAACACCTTACTAAATTTGAAGACATTACTAATTATTATAAATAAATTTATGTATTACCATATGTATATTTCTTACAAATACTTTATATTCTTTCTTCTGTGGTACTAATACTATCAATAGGGACAATTTATCAACAAAAGATACACAAATCCACTATCTAGTGTATTTTTATTTCAATAACAGTATAGTTAATACAATAACTATTATAATTTAATTTGTGTAGTGATATTCTATTTTATAACCTATGCAAATATTAGTTCTACAATGATTATTTTTCAGAATACTAACTTAAAAAGCAATAAGTTTCAAGTAATTGTATAGCTATTGCTTCCAAATTAATTGTAGTTGGTAGTTTGGTAATTAATTTATTATTAGTTTATTACTTATTAATTGCTTTAATTTATTGAAAGTTTCTTAAAACTTGTCCTCTTAAGGACATAGTGATGTCTCCCTCTCATACTAACGCATAACATACCAAAATATACATTCAGCAGTTACAGTTTTAGCTTTAATGTTAGAGTGAACTGTCCTATTATAAAATATAAAGGTAAGAACATTATCCATATCCTCTTGTTAGTTTTTACCATATTTTAATTTTTTAAATAGTAAATATAATATTTTACATCATCATAATTTGCTTAAAACTAAAATATCATACAAATCCAACAAGACAGGTTTATATAGATATTATCATACACAGATAATGTGCTAACCTTTAAGTTTCATAATAGGTCAATTCAAACTAATTCCAAAGCTAAAAACAACATTTTAACTCCTTTAATATGTCATGCATTAGTAAGACGGAACACACATGTAGGTACGGTACACACAATATCCTCTTATGTTTTAATTATTATATTATGCGTATTTAAAGCAAAGATTAATAATTACAATTATCTCATTGACTTATTATTGAATGTCAATGTTTTAAATTAAAATTCAATTTTGTGAGTGTTTATGACCTGTTTTGCTCTACATATTAATATAGTATATAATATATAATATTAATTATACATTATTTAACTTTTTAATGACTTCCTGCTAATAAAGTTTTATGCTACTGAACTTTGTTCCTTTTCAATTATTTAAGTGTTTCTTAACATAGGAATAATTTAAGAAAATACTTTCAAATAAAAGTCTATATGTATTCCAATTAAATTATTTTTTTCAAAACAATGTTAACAGTATAATTTTTTTAGCAATCGTTAAGACTATAACAGAATAAAATCAAGCTTAAGGTAATATTTGAAAAAAATAAAACCCATCATAAATAATCATTATAGTTTATTTATAACTAAAAACCATTTTTAATTCAGTCTTAAGAAATTTAAAATATTTAAACAAAATGGTCTTATTTTTATTAGATTATGTATTTCATAATTCAAATTTTGTACTTGAGAAAAATAATTATTTAAAAAAAAATCAATGATTTTTACCCAAAGTTTATAGTTTAAAATAAATTAATGACTATTAAAATTATAGAAATAGAAATTTAAGAGACTACAAAAAAAATCTTCAATGTTATAAATACATTACTACAATCAGATTAGTTAATAATTATATTTTAAAATATACATTCAGTACAATATTTGTATTTATATCTGAGCTTTAGCTTTTTCTTCTTTTAATTTAAGTTTAAAACATTTTGCTTCCATTTCTTCAAAATGTTCAGCAAATATCATCTTAAGGGCAGGATACATCAATGGTAGTTTGTATAAAACATTTGGTGCAATCTGTAAATTCATAAAAAATGTTGACTTAAAAAAAAATTGTTTATATGGTATATTTATTTAATTGAATGTAATAAAATCAGTATTAATGCATTTACAAATCACAATTTCCAACAATAAATACAAATGTTGAGTAATGTAAAGATCAACTATTTAGTTATGATTTATTTTCTGAGAAAATTTTTCTCTTGAACTTGGATTACAATACAATATACAATATTGTTACTCCAATTTTTAAATAAAGTGTCTATTGAAATTTTAAGAAAAAAAATATATTCATTTTTAAGGTTACAATTTAAAATGTCAGCTCCGTATCTGTCGACAAATTTAGTCTTAATTTTTTATCGTCATCAGAGAGCTATTATTTTAGGAACAACAAATAGGAACAGTAATATTTATAACTTTTAAATTCTGTTATTTTTGAGTTCCAAAAGATTACTATTAGGTATTATTTAAATAAACATAAAAATAAATGATTATTATTAAGATATGAATAATACCTCCATGTTATCAAAAGCTATTCCGACGTTACTTGGAAGATCATTATTTGGCATATATGGAATTTTCGCATAACGTTGACTAAAATGAGTGAGTATAGTAAATTTAGCATTCATTTTTTTGCCAATATTTATAGCTTGGGACATAGTTGAATGCATTTTCCGTCTGGCTTCAGACACTAACTGATCTTCCATTGTAGCTTCATGTATTAAAAGATTACTATTCTTTCCTAAAAAAAAAAATAACAGAAAAAGTTTTAATGTGGTAAAAACAAATTAAGGTTCATATTTTTATTACTTTTTTTTGTCCTATCGTAAAATTATTTTTGTTAGCATAAATATTGTTTTTTATTCACAAACCTAATTTGACTAATGAATCACAAGGCATTGTATCACCAGAATATGTTACTTTCCAACCATTTGTATGAGTAAATGATACACCAAATGCATTAGGACAGTGTCTTACTAAAGTAGTTTCTATGTCTGACATATTGGTTTGTTTCAATAAATTGTTTATTCTTAATTTTGTTGATGATTCAAAATCCTAAAAATATTAATATTATCTAGTAATTTTTTATTTAATGTTTATTAAGTATTTAAGCGTTTGCTATTTACCAAATCCAAGTTAGATACAATTTGAAATTCTGAATTTAGTTCTGTAAATCTTCTGTGGTAAAAATTTAACCAAGTCATAATTTGTACAGGTGCTAGTAAATATACTGGCTGATCCAGTTTAAGCAGTTTATTTGCTTTCATTTTTTGACGTACACTTAATATTCCAATTAAACCAATATGATGGTCTGCGTGTAAATGAGATACATAAATAGCTTTTAGGTCACTCAAAACTGTTTCAGCTCCAGTTATACCAAAGTGCCGTACTAATTGTCCGTATGTTCCTTCTCCAGAGTCTAACAATACACATGCATTCTCACTAGATAACATTTAAAAAATAATATTTCTCCACACAAAAAGTAAAAAATGTCTTACCCAGTATACATTAGAATACCACTAGTATTTCTTGTTTTACTTGGTATACATGAACCTGTACCAAGAAATGTAATTTTAGGATAAATATTTGTATCTGTAGGAGAAGCGTTTGAAATCTCCTGTTTTACTTGAGCTAACTTTTCTTTAAAACCATCAACCTTGAATGTTTCTGCAATAAACTCATCGACATCTAAACTCAATGTGCTAGACCTAAATTTTTTTAATAAATACAATTTTTATACTCAGAAATAGTATGATGTTTGCTTACCTGTCTATATATTTGTTTGGTCTCAAATTAAATGATAAATTGGTTTGTCCATTTATTGTTAAAGAATTTATACTTTGGTTTGAGTCAATCACTTTTTCTTGTTGATCAATAACTAAAAAATAAGACATTTTAAATTCTAAACTTTGTTTGGTTTTATAAATTATGTATGATCAATCTTATCCTCCGACCTAAAAAATGTGATAATACTACTGAAAACTAATCTGCATTCGTTATAATGTCTAATTGAGATGGATCAGTCCACATTTTGAGATTTCTGGTTTCAATTCCAAATTATCAACATATGAAATTTTTTACATTTTTAAATATTTGAATTAGGTTATTAAGGGATCAAAATTGGGAAAAGGGAACTCATCAATCTCAAATACACATAATAACAAATTCTAATCAGGTTTTGAAAGCCTTATCGCATAACTAGGTTAGTTGGTTGATTGAAAAAAAATGTTGTATGTTTTGTTTAAAATAACTGTCCCTTTAAATCAATGAATACAACTTGTACCTATTCCACCATAATTAACTAAACTTTAAGTCATTACTTTGTAGTAATTATAAAATATTTTATATTATTGAAATTGGTTGCATAAAATTTAAATTATTGAAATATTCTCACTAGGAATTCCATCATCTTTTAATAATGGATAAATATTTTCATCCAACATATTCAGCTTATATTGTATTCTATGTATTGCAGTACTACCCAGACATTTATTTTCATTATTTAATAATAAATGGTATGTTTCAGAAGGAAATAATTTCATCCATGATTGATACCTAAAAAATATAAATATTAAAGTAATTACTTTCTTCAACATGTTTAAATATAGGACTTTAACTCTAATTTAATTTAATTTTAATAGCTAATTGTTTAATTACACTAAATACCTTGGATCATTTCGCACATCCTGTGGAGTAAAATGAACAACCATAAATGCAATATCTTCTTCATTAACTACACCAAGTTGATGTTTAGAAAAAATTGACTCATTCAACAATGAGTCAATATAATCTTCACTTGGACATTCGACAACTAAAACAATTTAAACCGAAATAGTCAAATTATATTTAAAAAAAAGTTTGGAACCAAATGGCTTAAACTTAAAGACTTTGAAACAGCACAATTAAAAAAAAAAAAAAATACAATTTCAAATGTTTATGTATATTATAAGAATAAAACAAGCTTGCTATTTTAGTAGGACACCATACCGACACAGATTATATAAAATTATATTTTAAATTAATTATATATTTTATATAATCTGTGATACCAACATATGTTATTTTTGTCTTACCTATGCACATAACAAGTCTGTTATTTATTTGAACCAATTTTGTGTTGTTACATTTAATATTAGAACAAATTGACCTATTATAAAAGCTAAAGATTAAAATATTATCTATGGAATCTCATAGATTCTTAAATTTTTAAACAAGGTATGACAATTTTAAAATTTTAATATTTTATGTAATTAAAATTTATTTTAAAATGAAAATATCAATAAAATACCTACGATACCTAAGATAATATTCTTACCTCTAATTTTTATAATAGGTCTAATTCACTCTAATATTAAAACCAACACCACAAAATTGGCTCTGCTGAATATTCTTATGACAAACATAACAAATACAGGTGTGACGATTTTTAATAGATTTAATAATCATAGAAGCAAATAGCAAATTAATTCTTTTTTTTGTGTCAGAGTTTGTACTGTAATATCTTACCAATAAAAACTGGTCCTGGGTCGTCAGGAGACGTTACATCACTTGATTTTACTAATGTTCCATCAGATAAGGTAATATCATTACCAGATTTTAATAAACCCAGTAATGGTCCTGGAGGAACATTATGTTTAACACATTTGTCCAAATCTAAAAATCCTGGTTTTGGTTTGAGACGACAAACATAAGACATGGCAACTTTACTAATTCTACTCAAAGAATTATCAGCAATAAATTTTTTATCATCTGAAATCATTTATAAATATTTTATGATTTTATTAAACAATTAATTTCGTAGCATCTAAAATACCATAATTAGCTAGCTAACCAGTTCTAGGTTCAGAATTGCTTCTTTTACGTTTATTTCTTTCTTTTTTATCTGATTGTAGTATATTTTCATAATCGTAATAATTGGTATCATCTTCTAATGAATCATCAATGTTTTGCTGAGTCTGTGAATTATTTATTTCAATTGAGCTATAAAAGAAGAATAAATATTTGAAAAAGTAAATAGGAAATATTAATTATAAAAAGAATATTACTTCTCAGACATTGATCGGAATTCATTACATTGTATGTTTGATATCAATGGAACATAATGGACAACTATTGCATTGTCTTCATATGGCTTAAAAGGATCACTATTACTGGCTGTAATTTTTAGATCACGTAATACTACAAATCTTTTAGTAGCTACAAATAATTCTTCCTGTGAAAAATCAATAAAATTTCATTAAAATCAATATTTTAAATATGAAGGTATTATTATTAAGTATTAGATAAACACTTTAAAACACTAATAACATGTTCATTGCTCATGACTTAAAAATTACAAATATCTATCAAACTCCATAATACAAAACAAGTGAAATATTAAACTAATTAAAATTATACTATTTATCCATAATTTTAGATTCTGAGCCGAGCAAAGAGCATATTGACTTTACATTATTTTTTTTTCTGTCTGTCATCACGTTTTAGTCAAGTAAAAGTGCTCCGATTTTCTTCACCAGCATCTTTTCTGATAGGAAAGTGAATCTAGTTGGTACTTTGAAGGAGTCAAAAGTAAAAAATTTCTAATAGCTTTTCAATGCGTCAGGAAAACCAAAAAAAAAAAATTAAGGAAAAATGGGACTTTTTTCGCAAAGCAAATTTTTGACATTTTTTTTTTTGATTTTTGGTGTAACAAAAATAAAATGACAGTAGAAATACATAAAATTTTAACCAAATGTTTATACAAGTATTTTCTATACAATATATATACACTTTTCAATATATTTTGACTCTTTTTGAGTTATTTATATTATATTATGCCTTATATTTATAGGCATAAAACATTTTTGGTTATTTTTTTTTTATATTATTATTGATAAAAAATTATTTGCTCTATTAAATTTAATACAAGGCTCTTCATAACTTTTATGTAAAAATGAAAAAAGAGTAGAGCGTAAATCCACAATAGTTTTTTTAGAAGCGTCTAAAGTTAGAATTTTGACAAAAAAACATCAAAATCACGAAAATTATTAGTTTTTTTTAAACCTAAGATTTGAAAATTTAACACATTATTTGAAGATTTTATATAAGTTTTTCTATCTTTCACAAAAAAATAAAGTTTACTGGAAGGTCAAACAAATTTTTTATGAGCATTTGAAATTAGATATACATTTTGTATACAATGATCTTAGATCATTGAATTCAAATTTAACAAATCCATTAAAGTGACCCCACTCGACACCCACTGTTCAGCAGAGCGGTATCCACTTGCTGACTTTTTTTTATTTTATAGACAAATAATTTTAATCCAGTACTAAGCTATTATTTATTATGTTGTAAGAATAATAGTCAGCAACATTAAAAAACACTTACTATTCCTTTAGGTCCATGCAATTCAATGTTTGGTACTCCAACATCCTGAACAGTTAAAGCTAATCCTGGTAAACCTCCAATATTTAACCAATTTGAATGTGTGATAAACACATGTTCCAACTTCGACAGTTTCATTTTATGTTCATGTGCCAACCTTTGAGTACCTTCCCCACAGTTAAAAAGGTACCTAAAATGTAGGTATGCATACAAGTTTAATATTAATATGTGTATTACCTACTTGAGAATATTAAAGGATAAAAATGCATTACCTAGAATGATCTGTAAACAAATATAAACACCTAGGGGCACCATTTGCTCCACTTCCAAGGACTTGAAATTTCACAATACCAGGTGGGAATTTGGACTTCCCTTTGATTTTAATTCGGTTCTGTTTACTAGAAGCAGTAGACAGTGAGACGTTCTTAGCCATTTGTCTTAGTATTATGTTTGGATTACTGAAATAAAATAACTGACAATTCGAGTGTATAATTTTTACTAGTATTTTGTTAAATAACTTAAAAGACATTAATCAATATATCTACTTAATTGTTTATTGTAATGATTGAAAATAATTAAGTTTCGTCAATATCTAAGGGGGTAAATCTTATGCTATAAGTTTAATATGGTCTAAAGGTAAATACTAAAATACCTATGCTAATGTTTAATAAAATGATAATCGAAAGTCTTATCATAATTTATCTAAGTTAACCCCTCGACGGAATGTAGTTGTAAATTTGTAATTCGGTTGTTGAAAAATCGTGTCCACGATGTAGAAAAATGTTATCTATGGTATAATTTGTATGGTCACTGAACGGTTTACTTACAAAACATAATTAACATGACGAAATCAAAAATAATAGTTTTAATAAATCTACTATCTATACATATTAATTCTATAGTATAACAATGAATTAATTTTTCCAGACATAAAAATATATGATTGTATGAAATATGAATAAAGAAATAGAAATGCAATTAAAAATACAAATATTTTTGGAGAATAACTATAGAACCGCCTCCATGTAGGGTGTCCTCTAGGTTATGCTAAATGGTTCTATAGTAAAATGATTTTAGGGGAATTAACTACCTATTTCATTTTTTAGGGAAGTTTACATTTGCCCTAGAGTACATCTGAATATTCTGTCTCCTGGTCTCCATTTTAATGTGGTCTTCATATTCTATATACTTTCAGTGTGAAATGTGAATTCGGCCAACGAAATATTGACTATTGTTGTAGTCGCTTTTGCAACCAGGTCTGTATTGGTTAATTAGTTTTAAATTTTGAGTGGAACAATTATTGTATACGGAAACGATTCTGAGCGAAGACAGTCTGACAGCCTATATAGTCAGCCTGCATAACTAAGTCTAAGTATATTCTATGATATTATTGCTATTAAAATCATTCATATTACATTTTACTATTAATAATAAAGTAGGTTGAATTCATTTGTACAGAAAACATTGCATTTGAAAATGTCATTGAGTGTATAAAATATCATAATATACTTTAAAAGTTTCAAGCACCTACGAAAAATATTTTAAAATTACTAATTAGGTACACCTAAATAACTAACATCGTTATTCTTTATTTATATATCTAATTTCGTCCAAATTTCAGCTTCAAATGTCTATAAAAATCAACCATGTAAATATATTTGTTGGTTACACTATTATAAATACTTACGAAAATCTTTGTTTTTAATTTTCAATCCTTAGCTATAAAAACTGATCATTTTATACAGTTTAACTAAAAAATAATTTGTTGCAAACATTCGACACTTGATGAACTTTAGTCAAAATTTGAACTTTAAATGCTTATAAAAAAAGTGTGCCTTTGTATCTAAAATATTTTTAAAACTACATAAAGAACAACTTACGAGACACCTTGTTTTAAATTTTTAATCCTTAGCTATAAAAATAAAACATTTTTTAACCACAAAATAATTTGAAAATGTTCGATATTTTAATGTCCAAATTTGAATGTCTATAAAAAATATTTTTTAAATATTATTTTTTGATTTTTCGGTTACACTATAAACTACTATAAACTACTTACAAGAAAGATTATCTTAAATTTTCAATCATACATTTTTTATCGATATTTATAGAAAAAAACTAAAAAAAAACAAAAATGTCTTATGTCTATAAATAGTACGGTATTTGTACGATATCACAGGTGTATGGTTATAGGTTAGACTGTTTGAACTATTATCCTATATTATTTTATATTTCTAATTTTTTATTACAATTGTATAATATTAATGAGTCATTGAGTATTTGAGTCAAACGATAAAAAGGGCCAAAGGGACCCATAATCGTCTAAATACGGAGGGAGGCCCACCGGGAAATTCCCGGCTTCCCAGTAGGCCTATCCGCCCATGGACTCTTCATTATTGTTGTTACATGTGAACTGCTGTGCGTGAATACTACTGAATAATAAATATTCAAATTCTATAGATTTAAGATTATGTTATTTGTTAGGTATATTTATTTTATTATACTGGTTTTACTGATTACTATCACAGACCACAGGTAATAAATAATATACTATACCTACACTGTTGTTTATAGTTGTGTTAATCAAAAAATAGATGCTCGAGACCCGTACTTAATTAATTGGGTGTTTTCCGGTTTTCAATCTATATTATTAGACATGTTATGTTCTCAAATTGTCAGGTGACGAATATTTATAAAATAAACCAAGATTTCTTGGAATTTAATTTTTCTTATACGTTTGTTAATTACAGAGTACATAATATACATCCGGAATTCGGGACAACTAAACACACATAATTGTAGAATCAATACATTTATCGCTTCGCTCGGAATCTAAAACTAAAAAACAAAATAAGGAGGCCAATCTGTGGCCAATGACTTTTCATTAACCCCTCCTCAACCCATGGTAACGCGCCAGTTTGCAGTTGCGCTACTTTCGATGCGCTTCTAAGATTGCGATGGCAATTTTATTCCGGTGCTTATATTGTTTTTTTTATTTCTTTTAAAATAATATTTACATTCTGTACTTACAAGTTATACAATGGGTAAATTTGATGATATTGATTGGCAGGAAGGGGGAAGTCGTCCATTGGCGGCACCCCGACGAGTTATTTATGAGGAGAGAGAAGGTCACTATACCAGTTCTTTTAAAGCGCCTGGGTTTCCTGGAATTTGATTTGATGAAAGATGAGTGATAATAGGGATTTTATATTGTTAAATTATTTTAATTATAAATTAATATAATATTATGTTATGTTAATATTTTTTAGTGTACCGATTTTAGGAATTGAAAGGTCAGATACTCAGATAGTCAGATCTATCGTATTGATTTCATGCGTTGTTATTTCGCAATGACCCTGAGGCGCATACATTTATAATATACCATATTCGTTTGGCATTCTAGGAACCGTAGGCCGTAACACATACCATTTATTATGCAAATATTAAAATTAAGCGGATTAGGCGATTAATCTCCAAATTTAAACGTATTTAATTTTGTGCTATTAATCGCCGCGTTTTTGAATATAGGGACGCGCGCGATTAATCGCCTATAGTGTATAATCCACTCCATTGTTTTAGAATCTTTTGGGGATTTGAATTTATAGCTTGAATAACAATTATTTACAGAGTTGCCAAGTGTTCCCAAAATCTTTATTTTTGAATTTTAATTAAGGTGCAAGTAAAATAATCGAATAAATTATGATTTTCCTATTTCAATGTTAATATTATACCTTATTAGTTATTAAGTATAAGCATTGAGTATAGATAGTATAGCCTAACCTACTATCTATACTCAATGGTATAAGGTATTATGTCTATGAATAATCCAAAAATGGTGTTCAAATTTTTTCCACGCATTTCTTTTGTGATTAATCTTTACTCCAGTCTTCATTTCTCCAAGATTAAGATCAAATAGGTACTATAGATACTATATATCTATTAGTATTTGCTAATATTTGCGATGAATATTATTTTGTTCCAAATGTTTTGTATAATACATAATAGTAGTTTAATAATAATATAACTCTATAGTCTATGGCATAATGATAAATAAATCCTGCAAACAAAATAAACTATGGAATGAATTTCATCGGAACCATGAACTAAAGTTAGGTTATTATCTTAGTTCATGATCGGAACCACAGAATAGATTAAATCTATTCTGTGTCGGAACCACGATTTAAGATATCGTATATATTTTTCGGTGATACACACAGATATATAAAACAACAGTTGTTTTACCCGATGGAGCACAGTCGTTATCGGCCGACCTTTTTGACGACCCGATTGAGCACGATAAAAAAACAAATATTGTGTACAAGGCTATCATATTTTTACTAGTACGTATGTTGTGTAGATTATTAATAGATAACTAACATCGAAAGTCGAAAAAGATTTTGGTATCGATCGATGGGTACCCACGAAAGCTTAAAATAACTGGGATAGATTGGAAACCAGAATTTTATCTACAACGATTGTATTAAATTGTGATGAACTGTTATTGAATGTACCTACGCTGTAAATAAGACTTGGCCATACTGTCACAGTCAGTCTGTTCTGTTGTCTCGTGCTTGGGTGTTTTTTTGGCAAATTTTACGATTTTTATGATGGAAAATAATGAAATACAAGTTATTTTATCCGAGCGAGGCAAAGAGTTGGCAAATGTTGGAGCTTTTAAGATCAGGTTTATTAGGGCAAGGAAAAAAGGTGAATTGTTGAAATGGCGATGTACAAAAAATGATTGTACATCAAAAATCTATTCTGGGCAAGAAAAAAGTATCGTACTATATTATAAAATACCAAAAAGAGATTTTTATTTATTAAATATTTACGAAATGTTCAATTGTATTCCAATTTTTAATAATAATATTCTATGGTGCAAAGTGGCAACGTCGCACCTATTTTCGTGTTCAATCGCGTTGTTTTTGGGGGTATTTTGGGTCTCCTATTGTTTGATTGCAGCCGTGCTCAATCGGATTTTGAAAAAGGTCAATCGTGCTCAATCGGGTTCCAGCCATATTTTTCGTATCTATTAAAGTGTTTGTAAACAACTATTTCGTGGAACAAAAGTTAGTGTTCCGAAAAAAACGATAACGATACCATTCATCATATATACACGTCTTATAATTAATTATTATAGTTTATTATAGTAATTACTAACTAACATTAATCTAAACAATCAGCTTAAGTTAAATTTACATTTTTAATAATAATAAAAATGGGATATTAGAATTTTCTTGAACAGTGAAAGTTAATATCTTCCATGATAAGATTTGTTTACTATTTATGCGTACTTTGCACTTATCAATTATCATTATTTCAGAAATCAGAATTCAGATTTTACTGTTCACTGTTCAGATCTTAGTGGCCAGTATTCTAAATCTTTATTATTTTTCGAGTCAAATTTGTTTTTTTAATTTCAATGTGAATCGGAAGTGTCTCCGTAAGTTAGTGATCTACGTATCGTTGTTTGTTTGTTTGTTTGATAGAACAAATAATATTTACATTTTAAACTATTCAACCAAGGTAATAATAATATATTGCTTACTTAAGAATTACTAGTCCATAATTTAAACCCTTTACTCTCAAACTTGTGAATTGTGTTAGACTTAGACTCAAACAGTTTGTTCAAGTATTATAAAATATGCGTTTGTATGCAGTTGGATAATTTGACGTAGTGCTGGTGTCATCTCTTATCATGCTGCCATGTTCAACACTAGGCAAAGATTCTCAACATTTTGCATTGTTTACTACTCAGCCTAAATAATATTAAGACTACACAAATCTTGGTCGTTACATTTGTATGGTGTAAAAAGTTCTTAATTAACATTAAAGTAGATACTTGAATGCATAGCATTAATTTTGAATTGTTTAAATATTTTTTTCATTAGTCGTAAAAAGACATAAAGTCTGACAACAACTGTAGTAGGTATTAATCAATTTTTAATACACCTATTAAACATTCATAGTTTAACCCGTCGTTGGTACACATATTATAGTTTGTAACATGATTGCTATACTGTAAGCTCCGCGCTCACACTTTACTTTTTATATTATTATTAATTGATCGATTAACTTAAAAAATCAAACCATACCTAGAAATATGTATAGTTTTATCCTTTACTAAAAAGTATTATTAAAACAACTATTAAATTTATCATCTTTGGTCTATCCACTTTCTTTAGTATTTGTTTCGTTCTGATCGTTACAGCAGGATACGCATGGGCTTGTCGTATGCTCCTTAAATATTGGCACGCTGCAAATTCTGTACTGTTGACTTTGTCTAACAATAACTGAAAGGAAATGACAAACAGCTCAATCATTTATTTTTATAAATATTTATAGACATGTTATTTGAAGGTATTTATGTTATCAGATTAATTCGATAATATTTGTACAAATAAAGCTCGAAATGCTATCTGTGTGAGCGGCACGCTCACATGTGTACGTGACGGGTTAATAAGTTAACTAAAAACAATGTATTATAATTTATAGGTACATTTTTATTTTCAGGATTGGTAATATAAACAACAATTTTTACTTTTTATTTAATGAAACCTCTTAGATATTTTAATTTTAGAATGGTTAGGCAGATGAGTATAATAAAAGTGGTGAGAGCTTTATAATTGTCACCTACCTATTAAATATTTAAATGTTATAACATAAACATTTATTTTCTCAAATAAATAATACAATTGTTCTCACTTTATTTAAGGTTTATAGCTTATATTTATTTTGATTAATAACATTATTTCTTGTTAATCTTAACTTTAATCATGGTTTTTATTATTATTATTTTTATATACATTTGATACATTATCCTTTTTTTTTTATGTTCAGTTATGTTTTGTGATTAGATTTACTTTTTCATTGTTTAAATATTACAAATATATAACTCTGGTTCCATTATCTGATTCTTAAATAATTACCTATGGTTTTGTAATTATTTACAAATTATCATTGTCACTTTTAGCATTAACAAATAACACTGGGCAGTACATAATAAATTTACCAAATTTGTTTTATTTAAATTAATTTAGTCCGTAATTATTTAGTATACAATTATACAAATAAACTGATAAATACAAAAATGTTTTTTTTTTTAATTTACAGATATTTTATTTAACTATACCATGGACGATAAAGATGTCATTGATGATTCTGCTAAAACCGTAACAATTAAATCGGAAGTTATTGATTCTGACCAATTAGATACCGTAGTCATAAAAAAAGAACCTTCTACAGATGATCAAGAAAACAAGGAATCAATAACTGAACCAGAACCAGAACAAATATCCATTGAGGATACTGATGATGTCAAAGATCCTGAGAAATTACAATTAGTTGCCGAAAAACCACTGGGAAACATCGAAAAAGTTGAAGACACCACAATAGTAGCTAGCAATCCAATACCACAAGACAGTGTTGTTGGTCAACCTACACCAGTATCAGATCAGTTATTATCAACATCGGATAATCTATTGGAATCTGCAGTTCCTACTCAAGAGAATTTAATTGAACCCACTCAAGATCAAATTGTTCCAGTAAGTCAAGACAGTTTAATAAAAGAGAGTCAACCAGTTATTCCTGTCACCAATTCAGCTCTAAATACTGATATAAAACTTGAAGATAATGGAGTTGATTTAGATCAACAATCAGTATTAAGTATGAAAGATTCAGAGTTAAAAGACTTGGTTATGAGAGAACTATCTGAGTTTTTAACTGATGAACCATCACAAAATAACGGACCTCCCCTACTTGAAATAAAACCAGAGTTTATAAAAACTGAAGACCAAATTAAAATTGAAAATCTTGAAAATTCCTTATGCAAGGTTGATGATAAGTTAGTTGTGAAGGAAGAGCCAGTTTCAAAAAATGATATTGCTGATGCATTGTCAACATTAGCAACTGCTGCTTTAAACCAGGCACCTCCTACTAATGGAACTCCAGAAAGTGTAATTTCAAAACCTATACAGCCAATAGTACAAGTTAGACAAGAAGGACCAGCATGGTGTGATGTTGGTGTAATTAAAGGTACTACTTGTTTAGTGAAACAATTTTACTCGACTTCCTCTACTGATGAACATGAAAATACTACCTTAGATCATTTACCAGATTATACACATAAACTAAAAATTGATATTCAACCAGGTACAGCTTACAAACTTCGTATAGCTGCTATAAATACTTGTGGCCGTGGTGAATGGAGTGAAGTATCTGCATTTAAGACCTGTTTACCAGGTTATCCAGGTGCTCCATCTGCTATTAAAATTACAAAAGCACCAGACGGTGCTAGTTTAACATGGGAGGCCCCTCCTACTACTGCTGGTAATATTTTAGAATATTCTGTTTGTTTGGCCATTAAAAGTCCTAAGGATGTACCACACCAAAGTCCTAAACCAACTTCAACAAATTTAAATTTTGTTCGTGTGTATTGTGGAGCTCATAATGCTGCTATAGTCAGTCACGAGTCACTTGGGGCTGCACTGATTGATAGGACTAATAAACCTGCTATAATATTTCGAATTGCTGCAAGAAATGAGAAGGGATATGGACCAGCTACACAAGTTAGATGGTTACAAGACAGCAACGTACCGGGATCATATAAGAATCCTTCATTGAAAAGAGAAAAGAGTGTTAATCTTTTAACTGGGGTTCCCAAAAGGCCCAAAATGTAAATAATATATAATTTAATAATATAATATACATACATTGATGTAATAATTAATATTGATGCATTGTTAATTGAATTTCACCTTATTTTATTTAAACAGCCATTTTCTAGGGTTTATTTTAAGAAAAAATAATACTGTATTTACTTTGTACGTTCTGAATATGGTTTTAGGTACACATCTTAAAGTTTATGTATAATAATAATACATTATTATGTTTTAATGAAATTGAATAAAATTGTTTAATATTAATAAATAGCCAATATTTTTTTTCAATAATTTAGGTAACACTAGGTATAAAAAATCCATAATAAAAATTATTTTTGTTCAATAATTACATTTTTTGTATGAGATTATTTTGTAATTTTAACTTTTAGACACCTAATTTTACTAGTTTTAATTTACTATGATTATTTCGATACTAATGTACAATATGCTTACTTGATTAAATTATATAGCATATTTTATAATTTATATGTGTAATATTCGTCTTTGAAAAATAATAAATATACTGACCCATCTGGCGGTAAATTATTGGAAATATCTTCTGGAAGTGGTCAGCATATTATATCATATAGAAGACTTTGAAATCGTAAATGCTTGCACTAATAATTTGTCAAATGTTATTACTAGCAAAATATTAAGATGTATCCGCTGATTTGTCTGTGTGGTTTGGTGGTCAACTGATTAATAAACAATATGATTATATCTTAAATCATGTACAAGATCTAAGGATTATATACTAAATATAAACATGTTGCATAGTGTTTAAAATTTTATATTTTTAGGATTATTTAAAGGTATCAGTTGTGCATTAATGCCAAAAGTCAAAATTTTTGCTTATGATCCATGTTCAAATAATTATAAGATAATTTCTAACAGAACATTTGAATTTGATAGTAACTTGAAGATATGTACCTAATGCAAAATAGGTGTTTAGCAGTAGCGTATATGGGGGAGGGGTAGGGTTTAAACCCAACCCAAAAATAAAAGTTTGTGTATATAAAACTATATTATTAATTATGCTGATTTCTATAATTCTCCTCCTGAAATTCAATTCTTTCTTATGCCATCGGGCCGAAGATATATTTCTCATTAACTTATTCCAAATGCATTCATGTATGGTTTTACAGAAGATGTAGAGACATATAATCCTTAAGATACCATCCGATGACTGATAATAGGTTTTTGGTATGGTCTAAAACTATTTAGTTTACTGGTTAACAATATCATCCCAGGATAACTTGTGGGTATTTTTAATTGTCCACATTTGTAAGAATCTATACACAAAAATATTTATTATAACATCAAAGTTATTTTAATTATTTTACTGAACACAAATTATATATTTTTTATTGTGTTTTAAATTGTACAATTAATTTACTGTTTAATTTACTGACCGATTTTGAAGTCATAATGACCTTAATCAGAGTTGCCTTAAACTGCATTATTCAGCATCCAGGAAAAATTTTAGCATTCCTCTGGAATGGTTTAGACTAGAATTTTTTATTACATTTTTTAGCTTCAATGTGAATGTTACATGTGAAGTTTATAATATGAAGAAAAAGAAAATGTTTGGAAAGTTAAAGTTGTATACATATATACGTTATTTTGAATGAATACAAATTAACTAAATGTACTATGTACTAACAATGTCATGTTAACAAATGTGTTACATTGTTATAAATAATATTTAATTAAAAGGGTACCGTACGTCCGTACTGCTGTACGTAAGCCGTAAAGTGTCGGGTGAGTCACTGTTATGGATGTGTTAAATTTGAATTCGATTATATAAAATCATTGTAGGTATACAAAAACGATTCTGAGCGAAGGAGGTCTGTCAGCACTGAGCACAGAATCCCGGGCAAAAAGTCCGAAATCATTTTTTTTAATGTCACGACAATAGTCCAAAAACACAAAATATTCTATTCACAAAATTGAAATTTAAAAAATTTAATTGATTTTCTTAAATAATATTATATTTTATTACTATACCCTATTATACCTACAGTTTACAATATTATTAAAATATATTAAATTTGTACTTGACAATCGTAATTTTATAGGTACCTACAAGAAATAATTATCAAATAAATTATTGAATAAGAAAATAAATATATATTTTAATAAATAATAATTTTTATTTTTGGACTTTAAATGTGACAATAAAAATGTGCTTGGACTTTTTGTCCGACAGTAAAAAAAATGAGTCCGGTCCGGTCACTAAAAAAAGTGTAAAAACATTGATTAAATTTAAATATATTAGGTATGTACCTATTTAATCAAAGGAAAAAAGATTTTGAAAATTGTACGGCGCGGTGTTTGGAAAATGATTGTATAAACGTTTAGTGAACATTTCAAGTATGTATAATCAATAGTTTTTGAATTACAAGTCTAATTTCGAACTGTCATAACCGGACCTTCCCATACACTTTTAGATTATGAGCGGAGCAAAAAATGTATTGATTTTACAATGTTGTGTTTTTTTGTGTCTGTCAGTTTTAAGGGCAGAAAAGGGCTCAGATTTTCTTCATCAGTATCTTTTCCGGTAGGTAATTGAATCTAGATTCTAGTTGGTACTTTAGGGGAGTCAAAAGTAAGAAATTCCCTATAGCTTTCAAACACGTCGGGAAAAACTCAAAAACAACAAACAAAATGAAGGAAAATTTTTAGGCGAATTTTTACGCGAAGCCAATTTTTGACAAAATCGATTTTGTTTTCTCGTGTAACACCAAAAATAATAACAGTAGATATATGAAATTTTCACAAAATGTTAGCGTTTGTATGTGAGCGGTTTGTATACACAATAAAATATTTTTTGACCTTTGTTGAGCTATTTATAGGCATAATCAATTTTTGGGTTTTTTTTATTTTTTTTTTTTAATATTCTCGATAAAATTTTGTTTTCAATCAATTAAAAAACTTGAAAATTTGCATGGATTTATCATTGAGTACGAATTTACAACATTCATATAACAGCGAGTAGCGACCTATACTCAATGTCGATGTTCACAAGCACCTAAACTTTACAGAAGTTTTTTTTTCTTTGTATACTTACCTATTATTATTTTATTATCTTTAATAATACTTTATTTGTTATTATAGAAATATAAGTGATTACTATTCGTCTATTCACAACGCAGAGTACGAAAAAAATATAAATTTAAAACGCAAAATACTATTATTTAAATGTACCTATATATAGGGTCATTTCGATTTTTTTACGCGATACTTTCATCAAGGTAGTATGCAAATAGATTCCCACCAAAAAACAAATTATATTGTTTTTAATTGTCAATAATCTTTATTAGTATTAACCTGTTGGGCTTGCATTTTGTCTTTGATCGATCGATGAGACCAGAGTGGAATCGGCAACCGATAAAAGCCATTTAGTGGGATCCGAGCCTGTACTCTCCCTTTCTAATACGGTACATAAAATACAACACTACATTACACTGGTGCCGGATAAATATTTTAATATCTGGTAGAAAATTGACATAATTTTAGTTCAAAAAAATGTTTTTCGCGGAGAAAACAGTATATCATTTTTGGAGGAAAGTGATTACAACCAGGTAGGCAATAGCTAGTGATGGGTTTGTAGCCGGGATCCAACTTACCGCTATACTACCTTTTTTCCCAGGGATTCAATTTACCGCTTTCAAAATGTACACAAATTATCGCGGACCCAATTTAACTAGCTCCATGTTGACATGCTTCGAGGGAGGTAGGTAGGTACCTACTTAAAATAATGTGCCGTAATGTAGTAAGCAACATGTGATCCCGAAATTGATAAACATGTTATATATATATTATGTTATATGTGTCTACGCAGGTATTCTTTGTTTAAATACGTCATAATTTCGTTCAAATTCGAATTTCAAATGATTTTTTGGTTTCAGTATGAACTACTCATGAGAAACCTCGCATTAAATTTGCAAACCTTAGATTTAATAGTTAAACATTTTATAAATGTTTGACTATACAAATACAAGTAATTTGCACACTTTCGTGATTTTGATGAATTTTGGACAACGTTTATAATTTAAATGCTTATAAAATAAATCGTGTCTGTATAAACTATCTTTAATATTTTTAAACATCTTTATTATAACAACTTTTGAGGAACCTAGTTTAAATTTTTAAACATTTCGACCAAGCGAAAACTTTGTATTAAAATCTATTGAACAAAAAAAATGAAAATTTGAAAATGATATTATTCGGTGAAAATGTATCTTATATTTATCTTAATAGTTAGTCGCATGTAGTACCGCTCGAATAATATAATTATAACAAAATGCGTTCAATTTTTTTTTTTTAAATAAATAATAACGCTATAACAGATTATATGAAAACATATTGTGCACTTAAGGTGTAAACAAAAATTGGTTGAAATGATCTCCACCGAACTCATTAATAGTCGTGTCAACGGATTGAAACTATTTGATGTTTATCATATTATAATTTTTTGGCTAGATATTATTTATTAGGAACCTTGTATTACATTATAGGTTATAGGTATGGATATTAAAAATTTGTATAATTACAATTACGCAGCTGCGGATCACGAGGACAGATCCGGCCCCATAACTTTTTTAATTACATGTATTTTTACTATAACATTATATATTATGTGTAGGCATTAATGATATGTTTGAATTATCGACAAAAAAAATTAATAGTTTTTTTAGTTAATAGGTATGTACTTAAAAATTAAAAATTTGGAAAAATAAAATTGGAGATCCCATGTTTAAAAATGGTTTATAGAAACACTGAAAAGTTGCGACAAAAATATATTTTCAAATGTACATTTTTTGGTAAAAATTATTTGCACATTGCCCACATCATCTCAACCACTGAACTAGAAAGAAGATTTGAGCTTGAAAATAATAAAAATGTATTCAAGAAATTCAACGAAACAGGTAATTTATTTGTTTGATTCTTTATAATAAATAAAACTTAATATATTTTTAATTTATTTAGTATAGTGAGGTCAGGCGGGTTTTCAATGATATCTACACATCGGAACATACACATTAAAGCTGACGACGAAGTAACCTAACCCGTCGTGACTCGCGTTTGTAATCTGACGCGTAGGCCGTTGAGTGACCATACAGCGATTCGTTTACCAGGTATATTTTTTCAAAGTAATAATTTAGGGACGAATACATTTATAATAATATATAATTAATAACCTTACATAGAATAAACATTTTTTATATTAATGTACTTGCAGAATAATAATTCAAACTCGCGTGTAAGAAGGATTTGCTTACACAACACGAGTAATTTTTTTTTCGAAATGCAATATTTTTCCTTATTGGAACAATAAAGTGACCGTTTATCGATAAATCTATTTTTAATAAATTCCTCATAATAGGTACCTACTATATGAATTAGGGGAAAATACAACTTCGAGCAAGCCAATGGTTCTTTATCTTAAAAATTATGTGAGGGATATTCTCACATATGCGAGCAACGACGGGAAATAAAATAATAACATTTATATAAAATAAAATAATATAAATGTTTGTATTATTAACTATTATAGTATTGGATTTTATTTTATTTATTTTTTATTTTTAATTAAATATTTTTTACGTATAAAACAATAAAAACAAACAATTTCAAAAATGTTTAAACTTGAAGTTTTTTTTTAAAAATCAACTGAGAAAAGCTAAGTTATTTCAACTGTCAATTAAACTAGTTAAGTTAAAAAGTTAAAACAAAATTAACTTTCACTTTTTAACTAGTTAATTCCCCACCTTTGGTAGTATCAGTACCTAGGTTTAGGTTATTAGTAACTACCTCATGTTATTCTATGTGATCAAGATCAAGTATTCAAGATGTATAATCCGAAGTAGGTACCCGAAAACGATTTTGGAATATTGAGACAAGTGTTCAGTACCGTCGTCCGTTATCCTAGGCAACTTGAAAACTATTTTGACAAATTTTTTCTTATTTAAGCTGAAAAAATCACAGGTATCTCCAAAAAATAAATTCGTTGCCTCGCAAGGCCCTAGAAAAACGTAATTGCACCTTATAGAAAAATGTAAGTCTAAACATTGAAATATGAAAAAAATTAATAACTTGTTGTTTCAAGTCACCTTAAATTTTGGGTGCATGAAACACTTATTTAAAAGCACTTGCATTTTAAATTGAAAGACTTTACTGGTGACTTTAATAAAATCTTTTTAAGAAATTACAAAAATAGATAAAAAAAAGTAACTTTTAAATCAACTTCAAAACACATTAAGTATTTTTACCATTTTTACTTTGGTATAATAAAATAAAATAGATATACAAATACTTCTTTGGTTAAACAATTTCACTTTTAAAGTTTTATAATAAATAAAGTAAAATACTAAATAATAAAAAAAAAAAGTAGGTAATTAAAAAATATAAAAAACTGCCTTATAGTTGCATTGTTATAATAGTCACCTTCGAATTAATTTTTTTTAAATATTTTAATGATCTTAAATTAGCATATAGATTGATCCTATTGATTGAATAAAATATATTCTTTTAAACTATTGTCAAAAGTAGGTATAATATTTATAACAACCTTATAAATTTACATTCTTAAATTATTCATACAAATATAGAACACTTTGGATGGTGATTACTGATTAGGAAATGGCTAAAATTTTGATACTAGGTTTTATTATTTTTTTTTTATTTGGTAAGAGAAATCACACGGTTGATGAAAATATTTTGTTTCACAAATAGGTATGCAAGGAATATTTTAATCCAAGAATGGTTAATTTATTCCTAAATTTCGGGAATAAAATATAAATATTTGATTAAAAAAAATCAGAATGTTTTAAGTTACCCAGGTTGACGGGATTTCAGTGTCTTAACCAATTAATATCGATCCAAATACTTAAAACATTTGTGAAATCTTGATTATTGTAGTTTATTCTTTACATTATATGCAATAGAAAACATATTTAGAAAATATTTTATCTTTGCAATTAGGAAATAACCTTATTTTAACTTTAAAATCCTTATAGACATAAAAATTAAACATTTTATACATTTTTAAGAACAAAATAATTTGCAAATTTTTGATATTTTGATGTACAAATTTGAACTTGAAATGTCTGTATAATACAACTATATTAATATATTTTTTTGATTTTTGGTTTTACATTTTTTGGTTTACGAAAAACTTTGTTTTACATTTTTAAATCTAAGCTATAATAACAGAACATTTTATACATTTTTAACTTTTATTATACATTTTGAACTACTATTAAAACAACTTAATAGGAAGTAGGAACTTTATATTAAACTTTTCAAGCTATTTTTTACTTAACGAAAAAGTTTTTAAAGTTATTTTTAGGAAAAAACGAAAAATAAATCGAAAATTTCTTATGTCTATAATTAGCTCAAAAATGTCAAAATATTTTTAAAATTTAATGATACATACATACATAGAAAATAGTAATCCTAATATTTGGTGAAAATTTCATGTATCTACAGTCATTATTTATTTTGCTACACCAAAAATCAAAATCGATTTTGTCAAAAATTTGTTTAGCAAAAAAATTTCTATTTTTCCTTAATTTGTTTTTTTCCCGATGCGTTTAAAAATTATTGTTAATTTTTTACTTTTGAACCCCCAAAGTATCAACTAGATTCAGAAAAGAAGCTGATGAAGAAAATTAGAGCACTTTTACTGCCCTAAAACGTGACGACAGACACAAAAATAAAAAAAATAAAACAACAAAAAAAAACACACAACAGTAAAATTAATACATTTTTCGTTTCAATCTGAATCTAAAATAGATAACAGATAAATAATATTTTACTTTGTAATTGAAAGTTTAAACTAAAGCATTATTATAATTTGTTATATAAAAACTGAAATAAATGTAAAAAAAACATCACAATAAAATATTTAAATAACAATAAAAATAAGTATATATACATCATTTGAGATTTTATAATGTCACATGTAAAACGAGACTAATATTTTTAATACGGATCATTGATTAAATATACATTGTATATTTAATCAATGTACGGATGAAATATAATAATAAATAATCTATACTTATAAAATCCAAATACCACTCACTCACTGATCGCTGTATCTCAAAAACTACTCAACGTACGGACTTGAAATTTGGAATAGAGGTTCTTCTCATATTTTCACCGTGCAACAAGAAAGGATTTTCAAAAATGTTGCGTTTTAGTGGAGTAATTAACAATTATAATTATTATTCACCACCAATACGTATTGTGCGGCACGGCAGCCCGCGGGTTTCCAGCTACCTGCAACCTATCCTTTTTGTTCGTCGTCGACGTGTAGATAAGAATAACAATTATTGTTCCGAGAAGTTTATCGATAAAAATAATCTCATGCATCGCGCGTACACCAATACTCCTATTTTATTATAATAAACGATAAAATGCACACCGATAACATAAACCAATACACATACAAATTCTATTGATCTAGATACGCAATAAGAGAGGAGTGTTTATGATATTCGATTATTCGATTTAAAGAGGTGGCAGAACAGGGATCTTAAGATTCACGGTGGAAATCGAAAGTTTTTTTGTTTATTAAGTGTTGCCTTTGATTGCAAGTTATATAATATGCGAATTATTTCACAAATCTAGGTACAATTACGCCGGTTTGTCCATAAAAATAAATTAAATAACCCCCCAAAGTATATTAATACATAAATATGAAATACTCCTAAAAATCCGGGATGATCAACTATGACTTCAATACTATTTTAAGTACACTTATACAAATTGTTTTTTAACTATTAAGCTGTACTAATATAGGCTACCTATATTTTATCTCCCCCCTCAATATGTCCGCAATCTACCGCAGGTAGATTGCCTACCTGATAATATACTGTTCGCATTACCATAAGCGAAACTCAGGGCAACGCTACGCGGGATGGCTAAAAATTAAAATATAATATGATTTTGCTTCCATACCTATGCAGAGTGAATTACACCCAAAAGGAGTTTTTCCGGGCAACGCCGGGTGATTCAGCTAGTATAATATAATAATATAATAATATAATAACTGAAATCAATTTTTAGACCAAAAACATTTTTTTTTTTGCAATTCAATATTTTTACGATAAAAAATCACTTGGTTATTGTGTTTAATCAAGGTGGGTAAGATTTAAAGATTTAATTTTAGAATAATTAAATTTCGTCAATAATGAATTCATTAGTCAAATTATAAATAATTACCGGATATCATAATATAAACCGGTTAGATTTTATGAACTAATATAATATATGTTAAATAAATAAAAATACATTTAAAATCGTATGATTTAATTACTACCATAGAGGGGATTTTTAAATTATATAAAACACTTTTTAAAAAATTATTTTATAGCATTTCGTTTTTGTGAGGTGCGCTGATACACTCCGAACGTTGCAGGTAAATAATACAAAATTAATTAAAAATAAAAATATTGATTTATTATTTATTATTTAAGAAACATAACATTTCACAAATTTAATTTTAGGGTTTTAAAATTAATAGATGAGATCATTTATCATTCGTTTGCATCACACGCATTTTACTCGCACATTATATAGGTACAGAGTGATTCATTTAAGTGTCTACACTCATTATTTCGAAGTCATTTTTTTCGAAAATATTTATTAACATAATTTGATGTCATTTCCAAAAATTTCTGAAAAAAATGTATAGTTTATTTTTATTTTTGTACTGTTATAGTTTTTTAAGTTTCTTACTTTTTTGGATGACACTTAACATTTTATATTTCATATACTGAATTAGAATATTATTCGGAGTATTTTTATAATCCCATGCATGAGAATCTAAAATATGTGCAATAATAATCATTTACAATTTCTTCACATACCTCTCTCAATGCTTTTTAATTTACTTAGTGTCTTATACTTGACGAACCGAGTAGTGATATACTGATATCCCTCTATAGTTCCAACAATCCATGATATCCCCTTTTTTGTAAATAGGGCATATAATTGACAGGGTCCAAGCTTCAGGTATTTTTTCGGGCGTATATCGATTCCGCCGATTTCGTATCGACTCCGCCGGCTATTGATTCCACCGGCTACTGTTTATAATATCTACATATCGATTCCGCCGGACACGGTTCATCTCCCCCCCCCCTCCCGTATATGTATTTTAAAATGTATAGTCTATTAAATTTAATTTGGAGAATATATATATAAATTATAATATTTGTATTTAATTAATATGTATATATCAGTATATTGTTAAATGTGTAGTGTATATTGTATGAAATGATTATAATTGTATAATTCAAAATTCAAGTTTATAACTACTTTTGGTAATATTTGGACCCAGTTAATGAATGAACTTAGAAATTTTCAATAAGTTCATTGTTTTTTTTTTGTTTAAAGCAATATTTTTGATATTTTGCCAAATAAATGTTTTTAATGCATTTTAATTTTGAATTATACAATTATTACCATTTTATACAATTTAGACTACCTATAAATTTAAAAATATATTCACATGTGACCAATTTACATATACATAATATTAATTAAATACTAATATTATAATTTATAACTATAAAATTGTCAAAATTATACTAAATAGACTATACATTTTAAAATAAACATATAAGGTCCCGTGGAATCGATATGTAGATATTATAAACAGTAGCCGGCGGAGTCGATATAAACCTTTTTCCTAAGCAGGTAGTTTCGGCGGAATAAATAAATCTCCGTTTAAGGAGCTCCTCAGTTAAGCTATCTTCTCCTGCGGCCTTTCCATTTTTAAGCATCTTAATTTCCATTTATGTTTTATCATCTGTATTTCCTCTTTTATTGGTTCATTCAGCTGTTGTTCGGCTGATAATACCCGATGATTCTCTAATTATTCTGGCACTGGCTTATTTAGAAGTTCTTCGAACACACCCCTAATCTTTTCCACCACATCTGATCCATCCATAATCAGTGTTCCATCTGTTTGTTGCAGAATAGTCATTCTGGATTTATAACCTGTTTTTATTTCATTGCATCTACCAAAAGACACTTTTGCATTTGTCTTATAGTTCGTCTCTATATCTTGTATACGATTTATTTCCCGCTGTCTCTTTTCGGTTCTAATTAGGTATCTTTTTTAGTTCTCTCTGTTGGATTGCTAATTGCCACCTGTTATCTTCGTTAGGAGTCTTGATTAGTTTCAATCTTGCCGCATCTCGTTTTGTTATTGCTAGCTTGCATATGTCATTGAACCATTTTTTGCTAATCCGTTTGTACTCTTAGAGTTTCACTAGCTGCCTTTTTGATAGAATTTTCTATATTTTCCCATAATTGGTCTTCTTCTGTGTGATTTTCTATTCTTCCACTTAGCTTATCTACAGCTTCTATGTACGCAATTTTGTCCATCTGCTCCTTTAATTTCGCAATATCGAAGTCCTTGATTATGGTTTTCTTAGTTTTCCAATTAACTGATAATCTTATATGTATCTTAACTCGCACAAGGAAATAGTCCGAAATTCCACTTACCAATCTATCACTCTTTACGTCTAGTACACATCGTTTTCTTCTAGAATCGATCATCACGTGGTCTATTTAATTCTTCACAGAACCTCCTGTGCCGCACAGGCCTGGAAAAATATTTTTAAATTACAATGAAATAAATAACATCGTCATTATTTATTTAAATATTTGATTTCGTCCAAATTGACCTTAAAATGTCTATATAAAAAAAAAATTTTAATATATTTATTATTTTTTTGATTATTTGTTTACACAATTAAATACTTTCGAAAAACCTTGTTTTCAATCCTTAGCTATAAAAACTGATAATTATATACATTTTTAACTACAAAATAATTTGCATATAAAAAAAAAGTGTTCATTTGTATCTTAAATATTTTTAAAACTGCATTTAGAATAACTTCCGAAAAACCTTGTTTTGAATTTTCAATCCTTAGTTATAAAAACTGACCTTTTTATAAATTTTTAAATACAAAGCAATTTGCAAATGTTCGATATTTTGATGTCCAAATTTTAAACTTAAAATGTCTATAAAATTATAATTAATAATACATTTTTTTCATTTTTTGGTTACACTAAAAACTACTTACGTACAACCGCTTGTTTTAAATTTTTATTTCTTTGTTATAAAAACTGAACATTTTATACATTTTTAACTAACAATTGGCAAATGTTCGATGATACATTTCAGTCAAAATTTGAAGTTTAAATGCTTATAAAAAAAATTTGTACGCATGTATTTTTATTATTTTTGATCTACTATTTCAATAACTTATGAAGAACCTTGTATTCAATTTTCAAGAAATTTGACCCAACAAAATTGTTTTTATCGACATTTAAAGAAAAAAAATTTGAGAAAACTAAAAATTGTGTAGGTTTACAATTAGCTCATAAATGGTCAAAATTTGTTGTTTGTATAAAAATGATAATAATATAAACATTTGGTGAAATTTTCAAATGTCTACTGTTATTCCTTTTTGAATTACGTCAAAACAAGAAAATCGTTATCGTCAAATTTTTACTTTTGACCCCCAAAGTACCAACTAGTTTCACTTTCTTATCAGAAAAGATGCTGATGAAGAAAATCGGAACACTTTTACTGCCCTTAAACGTAGTGACAGACCCCCCAAAAAAATCATTGTAAAATCAATTTATTCCTGGCTCCGCTCAGAATATAAAAAAAAATGTTTATTCAACGGTTATTAGTAAAAGAATCTTTTTTTATAAATATTAAGTAATTAATAACAATTGAGTTAAATTTTTTTAAATATCTATTTTGACAATTATGCTCAACACAACATTATTTACCAAGCATGCTCAGATGACATGTAACTCGGAGATTAAGCAATTATACGTTTGACAACCGCTTCATTAGATTTATTTATAAATATTTTTTTTTTATAAATAATTTCAGATTTGACAGTTGGTCAATTAGGAATTAGCACTAGGTACATAACATTAAAAAATATTTATTTTGGGTATTAACATAATATAGTATATTACTATTTAAGCAATTCGAAAATAAAACAAAATAACACATAGGTAATATATATTGTATCTTATTTATAATAAGTTTTTTGTATAACATAATAATAATAGTGATGTAATAATGATATTAATTATGTTAAAATTAATATTTATAGTTTGTCCATTATTTACAACTGTTTGAAGGACTGAATGATATTCCTTTCATTCTTCGGATCAGGACATACATTTCAGCAAGAATTTGATTTAGCTATACCTATTATAATTTATATTTATAATTTAAATATAAGTTAGGTTATACTTTTAATATTTTAGAAACAGGAGCAACAATCATGGACTTGGTCAGTGAAATTCATTCGGCAGTAACTGAGAAACTCGTGGCCTACTCAGTCATTATTTTTGTTGTGAGTTTTGGGTGCCGTTACTTATGGAACAATAGACACTTTTATAGATTGGCTGCGAAAATGAAAGGTCCCCCGGCATACCCTATCATTGGTTCAGCACTAGATTTTCTTGCCACACCGGAACGTAAGGGAAATAATATGCTCTAAGCTAGAACATAATACTTAACTGTATTGTTATATTTCGTAAATTATAATCATAAATAAATTATTGTTGTTGTTTCAGAAATGGTTGATAGATTAATGAGATTGTACAAAAATTTCGGTCCTGAGCCTTTTACAATATGGGTGGGTCCTTTTTTCGGGGTGTCGATTTCTAAACCAGAAGACGTACAAGTAATTATTCTTATAATAGTACAATCCAATTGTGCTTCAGATAATCAGATGTATTTAAGGCTAGAACAAAATTACATTTTATGAGCTCTTTATTATTTAAGTTTACAATTCCAATTGTTTATATTTATAATATGATCTGTTCAGAAAAAATTAAGTACAAAGCAATATATTATATAGACTTTTATATTTTAAAACTATGTTATATCGAATAAAATTAAAATATAAAATCAAATTAATTTCAGATTGTTTTAAATAACTCAAAATCTTTGAAAAAGGATGGCTTTTACGAATTTGTCAAGAATATTTTTGGTGAAGGCTTACTTACTGCACCAGGTACCTAAATACCTAATTATTAATTACTTATTATTTATTTCTTTGATAAATTGAATGACAATGTAATGAAAATGTACGTTTGGAATATTCAGCGACTAATAAATATAGGAATATCTATATTGTAAATTGTAATGTTTTCCTTATCAATCTTAACCTATTATTTCCAAAAATATGATCCAATAATAGATTTTTCAAATCATGAAATATATATTCAACATTTTTAATATTAATTTATTAGATTCAAATTAATGTATTATGACTTAATGAGTTATAAATACATTTTTATTAATTCAATAAAAATGTTATTATTTGTCATTATATTATATTTTAATGAAAAATATTTTGGTACAATGGTACATAATATTATCTTACAAAGTCACGAATTTGTACGGAGTAAATACATTTTATTGATCTCGGTTTATTTATTGCAGTAGATAAATGGCGGAGACATCGTCGACTTATTACTCCTTTGTTTAATGCCAACCTACTAAATCAATTTATTCCTGTATTTAATGAGAAAAACAAGATTCTTATAAGAAATCTAAAAAAGGAATTAGGCGAAACACAACCATTTGACCTTTGGGACTATATTGCACCTACTACTCTTAATTTAATATGTCGTAAGTTGATTCATAGGAATTATTTAGTATTTGAATGTTTCGTGCAATAGTTATTGTCTACATTTAATATTTATCATTTATAGAAAATGCAATGGGTTACAATCTTGACAGTCAATCACAATGTGGGACTGAATTCGAGAAAGCTATGATCAAGTAACCAATTTAATTTATCTCAACTTAATATTACATAAGTCTAAAATAATTAATTTACAGAGCATCAGAATTAGACTCAGTAAGGATTTACAAACCATGGTTGTATCCAAGTATTTTTTTTTCTCTATATCTCAAACTTCAAGGACAATCTAATGTCTTCAAAACTTTGAAAAAACTACCATTAAAGGTAGGCACATGGAGACTGAAATGTCTGGAAATTCATTAAACTCTGTATTTTTGAATTTGTTAGATGATCAATGAAAAAAAAGAAGGTTTTGCACAAAGGAAAATAGAAAAAGGAACGAGTGCTATAAATAATACCAATGATGAAGGTGAGTTATTTGGAAATTTTGTGTTATTTAATGTAAATGTAATGTGTAATGTGTTATATTAAATTTTATTTAGATTTCAAAGTATTCTTGGACCGACTATTTGAATTGAACGAAGCAGGTGCAAACTTCTCCGATAATGATATTCTTGATGAGGTGGTTACTATGATGATTGGGGTAAGCACAAATGAATACTGTTAAAGTCTTCAATTATTTTTCGGTTAATATTATTATTTGATTACAGGGTAGTGAAACCAGTGCAATTACAATTTGTTTTTGTCTTTTATTGTTAGCCATCCATCCAGATATTCAAGTAAGTAACTCAATGAATAAATTTTGGATTTGTATGCACCAGTACCGTAGGCCCCTGCCCCCTGGCACTAGGGGCACATGCCTCTCCCTCCCAAAAAATCATTTTTTATGCCTTGTAGTGTAGTGTAGTATAGAGTAAATTCTTTACAAGTTATATTATTAATATATTTATATAAGATATAACTCAAGGTAAATATATGATAAATTATTTTATAATTTGTGTTCATATAAGGTTTATTTTTTGCTTAATTTTGAAGTCTTTCGAAACATCACAATTGAATCGTAACTAATCACAATTCATAAATGTCAAATATATATACTTTACATATAAAAACTACAAGTTGGTCAGATACAAATTGAAAATTTCTTATGAATATTTATTAGACATTTTATTATAAATGGAATATGTTTATAAAAACATATCATCGGTTATACATTTTTGTGTTGCACCAAAAAACAACATTGATTTAACCAAAAACTGGTTTTGCATAAAAATTCCCGTTTTTCATAATTTTAGATTCTGAGTTACACGATAATATTAGTCGAAATAATGTTTCGATTTTCAACTCCAGTAACTTTTTGGTCCAAAAGTGAATCTAGTTGGTGCATTTGAGAGGTAATTTTTGAAAAAGTCCAATAGTTTTCAAAAGCGTCGGAAAAAACAAAAACCAAAAATTAAAAAAACCAGTAATTTTAACATAAAAAAAAATTTCTCGTCCTTATATTTTTTGGATAAAAATCATTTAATTTATGTAGCATTACTAATAGTAAAATAAATTACTTTATATTGCAAAAATATCATAAAATGTACTTAATAAGACAGACCGACTTGGCTCTGAATCGTTTTACGATTTTTTTACTGTTGACCACTAAAATATACCAACTAGAACTATATTTTCTATCAAAACATTTGCTGAAGTAGTAAATTAAAATATTTTTACTGCCACAAAAAGGGGAAGACAGACACAAAAGAAAAAAAGCACACACTATTCGTCCATCTTAAACTGTACATATTATATTACATATTGACTTATGATGTAGATATACACTAATTAATCTTTTTATGTTTTAGAGTAAAGTTTACGATGAACTTTACGACGTATTAGGTGACAGAGATCAAAATATTACCATTGAAGACACTACTAAACTCGTGTATACAGAACAAGTCTTAAAGGAAACTCTTCGATTATTCCCTGTATTACCTTTAATAATTAGAGAACTAGAAGATGATGTTAAAATCTGTGAGTAAATACTATAAAACTTCAATTTTAAAACTGCAATTTGTCTCTATAACATAATCATTTTTCATTTTTTTTTTAAGTTTCTGGTAATCACGTGCTACCAAAAGGTACTAAATGTTATGTAACTCCATTATATACCCATCGCAATTGTGATTTGTACCCAAATCCATTGAATTTTAATCCAGAGAACTTTAGTCAGGAAAATATTTCCAACCGTCATAAGTATAGCTTTATAGCTTTTAGCGGTGGTCCAAGAGGCTGCATTGGTAAAATAATATTATTTAAGAACGATTAATTTATGTAACTTGATTGTTTTTTAAAATTATTATCACAGGATCCAAATATGCTATGCTGTCAATGAAAGTGATGTTATCTACGTTCCTGAGAAATTACAGCGTACACACAAACTGTAAATCGAGTGACATTAAGTTGAAATTAGATCTATTACTGAGAAGTGCTAATGGTTATCCCGTAACTATTCAAACGAGGGATAGAAGACCATCATGTAAACTAAATTAAAACTTAAATATATTGCTTTGATGATGTATATGTAAAGGATACAATTTTATAAATAATATATTTATTAATATTTAACTAAAAATGTTTTAAATTAGGTATCATTAGTTATATTTATTTAGTATAGGTATACTCGGAAGTTTATGATCAATGAATAATATTATATATTATTCATTGAATATAATAGTTATGTATATCTACTCATTTTTATTTTATCATATTATAGGTTACTTATTGTACATATTATATTATGTTGTTTGTATTTAAATATTATGTTCTGTACTTGAGCCCTGTACGGTTGTAGGTATTTATATTAAAAAATAAATAACTTATAAATATTTTATTTCAAACGAGGGATAGATAACCAATACATATATTATAAGCTTATAAATTAATTTAAAATACGATTATATTGCTTTGTTGATATGTGATGCTGGGTAATGATGGCGAGACCAACTGACAGATTGTATAAATTTTTTAGGTTTTCCTGAGCAGTTTTTACATGACCAGACGGCAGACATTATGAAATTGTAATAAAAAAAATTGTTTTTTATCCGTGTGATTTTTTTCTAGATTTGGTTTTATGGCATCTATACATGGGGAATGTACCTCGTCAATCGCCATTGATGATTCTAGTGAACGTGTCAAGTACTTAATCTTTAATTCAATAGTAAATAATTGCATACGAAACACGATTCTAAGCGGAGATGATATATTTTAAAATATATTTATATTACCATGTCAAATAATCTATTTGTTTTATTAGTAATTCAAGAAGTGGATCATGAATATATTTTTGAAAAAATCACCGCACATATCTGCAGTGGTACGAACGGGGGGAGGGGAGGGGTAAAGAGATTCTGGTAAGAGATATTTTTTATAAGTTTATGCAAATGAAGAACGTGTACCGTGGCAATGAAATACAAATGCCGAACTATACAGAATACCCCTTATTAACTATATGGGCATGTGGGCATATGGCCTATCGTTAAATATATTACGTACCTACCTAGTACCTAATAAGACATCGTAAAAAAACGATATTATCATTTATGTTATTAATTATACGTCAGCTACTCTACCGAAGGTATATAGTATATTATTATAATTAATTATTATACTGCCATCGACATAACGAGTTGTTGAAAACGCGCTGTTGTCGTTGTCCACCGGCACCGTCTTTCTCGGTTCAAGTTTCATCGAGCTTGCCAGTTGCCAACGTTCAGTAAAATAGCAAAACGTGAGTTTTTGTGTACCCGTGAATTATAGACACCGTACTAAATGTTGTCATTGTCAAAGACCACGGAGCAATTAATTGCCAAACGCTCGTTTTTCAAAGAGATTTCTCGTTTCTGTAAAAGATACAATATATGTAAAAAAAAAAGGTCTCTCAAATATTATACTCATATTATGTAGTATTCATAGCAATCAGTCCCATGATTGTCTCAGATCAATTTAAAATAATGTGCGAATATTTTACGAATATTTGCCAATTTTGTCTTGAGTATCATAATATATGACTATAATACTCACAAATTGTCGAGATTATTCATTTATTTATATATTTAGGGAATTTCCTATTCCATAAACTCTAATAAAAATCTGAGTATCGTGCATGATACTCAGCTCTGGTTCATAAAAACTACTAAGTGCATAGAATATGACACTCAAGGCGTTAGTGACAAGATCAGGGAAATTGGTAGGTAGGGCAGAAAATTAGTTAAATCATTAAAATGATCTATGTAGAACACAGATTTAAATGCAAATTACAATTTTTAGGAGCTTTAAAGTATAAAATTCGTTTCAAACACGATAGAATTCAAAAATGATATTTTTATTTTGACGTCTTGCAATGTATGACTTATTTTTTTGGAATCATTAGTGTATGATATGTATTTTATATTTTAAACGTATTTTAAAGGAATTTTTCATATATTTTTATTGTTATATAACATATATATTATATACTAGCTGTCCCACCTGGCGTTGCCCGAGTCAAAGATGAAATAAGTAAGTAATATCAGTCATCAGAATAACATCACAATGCGGTGGCCTGTGCCAAAGATTTTTTTTTTTTTTATAAATTTATTTGTAAAAATATGTATATGCCATATTCCTACTAATTATAATAGTTATAAGATATGTAACCATTGGCAACCCTATAAATAAACAGAGATTATTCATAAATATCTCATAAAAAATAGCACTTTCAGTTTTTCCAGATTTTATAACGTATAATATAATATGTAACTATGTAAGTAGGAAAAACTGTTACTGTAACTGATAACTAATAATTGTAACCAATAACAACCATTTAAAAACAAAATACAAATTTCCGATTTTCATCATGAATTTCAAAATCCTTGTGTGAGCATCTCTTTAAATTATACTTAAATATACTTTTTTGCGATAGAAACTTTCTCCGTGATATAATCTTTCATTAAAAAAAAAAATTAAGATCGGTTGAGTAGTTTTCAAGAACATTAGTATCAAAGATTTCAGTTTTCGGTTTTATATATGTATATTATGTATTAAGATATTGTATGGGTAATGGCTTAAATTGAATCAAATAACGAATTCCTGACGGAAACGGCAGTGGATGGGCGATTGTAAAAAATGTCTTAACATTAATAGTAATTTTAGAGCACAAATTATAAGCTAGGGTTTGAAAAAGGTGAACAAGTGGGTATCGCTGTATCGGTCTGCTGTGTACAGTAGGTGTCGAGTGGTGTCCCATGTCCGTGAAGTTGCCCCCCCCCCATCCCGACTTTGTCTAATTATTCAAAAAAATTCATTTGCATATTCTAAAAACGAATTTACAATTATTTTCAATTAATTTGCAAAATGTTGGTTAATATATTCGAATTAACCGGACAAGGTTATATTTTAAAATTACCTATACAACAAAATAACCAACATCGTTTTTTTGTTTGTTTAATTACCTATAATTTCGACAATATTTGAACCAAATATGTCTATAAAAAATAACAGTGTAAACACAATATATTTAATTAGATTTTTTTTTTACAATATTAAATATTTATGAGAAATAATTTTTAAACAATTTTTAATCTTTAGCTATAAGAATTAAACATTTTATACATTGAAATTTGAACTTTAAATGCTTATAAAAAGAATGTGTGAACCTCTCACAGTCAAGCACCTCCTCGTCCACTGTCGCAATCACGAAGATGCAAGAATAAGTCTAGGACTACCCGACAACCTCTACGAAGCCCCCAACCCAACCCAGGACAACACAAACAAAATAATCTTATTTCTAAACAAACAAACATGTACAACCTAATTTAAGAACCTATTTTACTTCTCACTGTAACCAAAAACAAACCGGCATGTATAAACTAATCTTAAGAACCTCTGTCTATAACACCACTTAATTCTGTACCTAGTATTTACCTAATTATTTGTTGTAAGCTAATAACCTTAATAAATTTTCAAGGTTTTGTACAGAGCAAAAAATTAACTAAAAAAATTCGATAATTTATCATGCCGCTATTTTATAGCTCAAAAAAAGTCATCAATAATTTATCTTGTATAGAAAATGGTCATATACTCATATTATAAACATTTTGTAAAAATGTAAAGTATCTACGGTTATTCACTACTGAGTTACTATACCTATAAAATCTAATTTGTCAAAAACTGGTTTTGCGTCAAAATTCCAGTTTTATACAATGTTGTGTTTTTTTTTGTGCAGTTAAAGTACTACGATTTTTTTCATCCACATCTTTTCTGCTAGGAAAGTGAATCTAGTTAGTGCTTTGGGGGATCAAAAATAAAAAATTCCCAAAAGTTTTTAAACGCTTCTGGCAAAACAAAAACAAAATTAATGAAAAACGGGAATTTGTTCACAAAGAAAATTTTTGGCAAAATCGATTTTGATTTTCAATGTAACAAACTAAATAATGACCGTAGATATATGAAATTTTCATCTTATGTTTAAATCAACATTTTCTATATACCATACAACTTTCAATATATTTTGATTTTTTTGAGCTATTTATAGGCATAAGAAAATTTCGGTAATTTTTTTTTTTTATTATTGTAGATAAAAATTTTTTTGTTTGGCTAAAATACATAAAAAGTTAATACAAAGTTTCTCATAACTTGTAAGTGAAAATTAAAAAAAAAAGTTAAGTTTAAATCCACAATAGTTTTTTATAAGCGTTTAACGTTAGAATTTCGGTAAAAAAAAACGTCAAAATTATGAAAATATGCAGTTTTTTTTTATTTAAAAATTCATAACAAATTTTTTGTTTAAACCTGAAATATAAAAATTTAACACAAGATTTTCCACAAGTTTTTCTACTTTTCACAGAAAAAAAAAGTTTATCGGAAAGTCAAACTAATTTTTTATGAAAGTTTGAAATTAGACATTGGATATTCACCAGTTTTTAAAAATGTATAAAAATGTTCAATTTTTATATCTACTTATAAGGATTGAACACTTAAAATTAGGTTTCTCGTAAGTAACTAATAGTGTAACCAATAAATCTAAAAACTGTATTTACATGGTTGATTTTTAAACACATTTTAAGTTCAAATTTGGACGCAATTAGATATTTAAATGAAGAATAACGATGTTAATAAGAAATACATATTATGTAAATGATTTATTTTTTTACAATATGTTTTTTGATTATGAGTCAACATGAATTTAGCTGATACAAATTCGTACATTATGTAAAATCGCACCATCGCACAACCGCACTACCGTCATCGTATAGCAACTATAATAAATATAATAGTTTAGCTCACAAATAACGAACACAACACCTCGGTGATTGGGAAAATCGGTGGTCTTATAATTTCAAGACTAACAATTAAAGGTACCAGCTATGCATATTGTATGCATATGCGTGTTTATAATTGTATGGATTTATTTATAAGTTAATTACTTAAAAGTTGAACATTAACACAAATAATTATATAAGTTAAATAGATTATATAAGTATATAATTAAATAAAAAAAAATATGTACCTAAATAGAATATATTTATTGCTAATCTACATTTGTTTCCTTGCCGAATCCTTTTTCCTCGAATTTTAGATGTGTAGCATGTACCTACACTACTTTAATATTCTAATATTATGCTCAAGGCGGGTAGGTAGGATTTTAAGTATGTAACCTGTTTTATTCTTAAAACTTAAGTGTTAAGAAATATTAAGTCATAGGTATAATTAAAATCTAAAGACATTTATAAATAATAACCAAAGAGGGGATGATTGTAAATGATAAAAAACCCTTTTTGTTATTATAATTGCATTCAGTTGTCGAGAGATGCCCTGATATACTATTCAACGAACGCTAAAGGTAAATAGTATGAAAAAATTGTCATTATTTTTAATAACTTAATTTAAAATTAAATAACAAAATAATTCACAAATTAAATTAACGTACATGGTGATTTGAAATTCTTGCACAGCGTGCGCATTACGTGCACACCTCGCTATTACGAAGTAAGTGTTACCTATGTACTTATCTATAGTAGCTATAACTGAAGGGATCTTGATCAATATTATAGTTATAATTAAGGTTTGAATTTGAAGGCAATATAAACAACAACAAAAAAGCTCTTAAAATGCACTTAAAATGCCAAAAAAAGGCAAAAAAGCATTTAATTTATATAAAAAACAAACTAAAAATACTAATAAATTTCTGCTAAATTAACTAGTTTGTATTAAAAAAAATATTGACTACCTTCGATATACCTACTTCGATAAACTGTCTTAAAAAAAACGCCAACGGTTTTGGCTTAAAATATTTTTGCTCATAGAAAATGATCTTTCGTTGTCAACCGAAAATATTGATAGTTATTTAATACATAAATAACTATCTAAATTACTACTTTTTAAATCATCATCGTTTGTTATTTCTTCTATTAAAACTTTGTTCATTTGTTTGATATTTGTCCATCCTTTGTTTTTCGATATTACTGAGCTGAATTTATACAAAATCAATTTAGTCACTTCGCCATTACTTTCGTCAAGTTTAATTTGTATATTATTCATAATATATACACTTTTCGATAAAAATACCATGATAATAATAACCTAACATAACATCGATAATGCGTCATCTTCACAAGGTTCTAACGATTTGCACCGTAAAGCTAAATGTGTATAAAACTATTTTTATAAATTGATAACTAAACACAAAAAGAGAAAAGAGGTTGGCAATAGTGGGTACCACTCTGCTGTATAGTAGGTGTCGAATGGGTCACTGTAATGGATGTGTTAAATTTGAATTCAATGATAAAATATCATTGTATACGAAAAAAGACTCTGAGCGAAGCCGGTCTGTCGGCCTACTTAACTCAATATATTTTTAAGATATTTTTGCTATGAAAATAATTAATTTTACTATTAGGAATACAGTAGGTTGAATTAATTTTTGCAGAAACATGGCATTTGAAAACTTAATTGAGTCGTGTATAATAAAATATAATAATATACTTTAAAAGTTACAAGCACCCGCGAAAAATATTTTTAAATTACAACGAAATAAATAACATTGTTATTCTCATTTAAATATCTAATTTTGTTCAAATTTGGACTTAAAATGTTCACTAAAAATTATTTTTTTTATACATTTTTTTGATTTTTTGGTTTCACTATTAAATACTTCCGAAAACACTTATTTTAAATTTTTAATCCTGAGCTATTTTTAAATCTATATCATCTTTAGATGATCATTTTATACATTTTTAACTACCAAATAATTTGCAAACATTCGAGATTTTGATGAATTTATAGTCAACATTTGAACTTTAAATGCTTATAAAAAAAAATTATGCATATGTCTTTTTAATATTTTTAATTGCTATTATAAAAACTTGTGAGGAACCTTGTATTACATTTTCAAGCATTTTGACCCAATAGAAACCCAACATTTATTGGTAAAAAAGGCAAAATTTCTCAATATTTTAGAAATTAAATGAAACACATTTTTACATGAGATTTATTTTTCTATTATAATAAAAAAAAAAAATAGATTTTGCCTTCAAATCAGAACCTTAGTTATAATATACTTCATATTGGTTATTTAATATTAATTGATGGACATTTTTTATTAAATATGTTTTCCTAACTCCAATAAAACAACTTTGTTACAAATACGATTGAACCATATGATTTTTATACATTTTAGCATTACAAAAATAAAATTATCTTATGTGTATTATTATTTTATACTTGGTGTTTTTAAGTGCATTGAGCGACCTGGTAAAGTTCATTAAATTTGTTCATACATTCACAATATCATTTTTACTATAAATTGATCAAATTAAAAGCATGAGAAAACCAAAAAAAAAATAAAAAAATATGAGTGCCGCCCTAAATGTTTAGGCATTAGATTTAATGTGTGTTTACATAAAACGAAACAGCACAGTCCAAGGAAACTCTAGTGCCTATCCTAATGTTTTAAAGATAACAAATCGACGTGAAACAGGAGCAATCATGCAGTCAAACAGTGAAATTAGATTGGCAGTAACTGAGCTGCTCGCGTACTCAGCCATTATTTCCATTGTGGTTTTGTGGTGCCGCTATAAATGGAACAATAGACACATCGATAAATTGAACGCGAAAATGAAAGGTCCCCCGGCGTACCCTATCATTGGCTCAGCACTAGAGCTTCTCGGCACACCCGAACGTAAGGAAAAATATGAAACAATTCGAAAATTGAACATAATACATATAATAATATATTATATCGAAATTTTATGTTAACCTATTCATTTGTTGTTGTTGTTTCAGAGATTTTAGATAGATTACTGGAACTGTACAAAAATTATGGTTCGGAGCCTTTTAAAATATGGTTAGGACCTTATTTCGGGGTGTACATTTTTAAACCAGAAGACGTACAAGTAATTATTTTTCTAATAATAAAAATCAACGCGTTATATAGATGTAGTTATACCAGTGGCGTAATTTGGGAAAATATCGAGGGTTGCAAAAGTTACTCGGGGTAAACAAACCCGTGGGGGCTTTGCCCCCACACCCTCAACATTACAAAAAAATGTTTTAATATAACCATATTATTATATTTTATTAACATAAAATACATTTTAAATTTATATAATTCTTTTTATATATAAATACAAGTTATTAAAAGCTATAAATTTAATTAACGTGTACGTTTATTTGCCTCAGACATTTTGAAAATGATATTAAAATCCACTTATAAAATAAAATAACTCAATGTAAATAGGTAAACTATGTAAAAATTGTAATAAACTCTTGTCTTCGTTGTACGTCACTTTCCGTTGTTTGATGAAATACTGAATATTAAATAAAATAAAAATATAGTGACATGACAGTGCGAGACCATGTACGATTTACTATAATAGTGTATTATGTTATTAATTATTTACTTATTATCATGTCGATTATTCAATAACAATACATTTTCCGAAAAATGGTTAAAAATAGCTTGTTAGTTACCCGTTCAGTCACCCGCCCCCCACCGCCAGTGGTGTTATACAGTGGGTTAAGTAATAAGTTAGTAATTTGGAAGAAAAGAAAAGAATTTAAATAGTATGTTTTAATTAATATTAATTTAATATAAAAATATATAATGTTGTTATCGAGCACTGATATCTATACCACGGTTGTAATAGTCTTCGTTTTTATTTAATTTATATTATAATGGATAACAATCACGATTAAAGATATAATATTATATCTAATTCTAATATTGTATAATTTATTTCTAGATTAAAACTTGTCGTATTCTTAATTCTTATCGACGTTATTATCGTCTCAATTTTCTCATTCTCCAACATTTTTTATTTCATAATTATTTAACTAATTAATAATTACTTATTTTATTTTTTTACTATCGAGCGATAAATCATAAATATGGAATTTCCAGGGGTTGCAAAATAATACTTTTGCAACCCATACATTATATTTGGGGTCGCAAGTGCGACCCCTTGCGACCCCCCAATTACGCCACTGAGTTATACTTTGGCAAAATTACATTTTCTGTGCTCTTCAAAAAAACTTTACAGACCGAATCGCTTATTTTATATTATCTATTCAAATACAGGGGCATAGTGTGTTGAATGTGAGATACATTTCGACATCGTAAGCAAAACTATTTGGGGAGGTATATGTAATGTGATTGAAAATGAGAAAAATCATTTTATTATTTTATATTTATGTAAATATGCCACCATAATTTTACGAAAAAAATGTATTATTTTATTATTTCTTTTTATTGCATTTTCTATTGATTTGTTTACGATAACAATTTGGATATAAATAAGGCAAGGTTTCTGAGGATCTTTGAGTTCAAGTTCAGACCATTACTGCGATTGACGGTTCTGTTCAAAAAGCTTGACGGAGCGGAATCGGCACACTTCTGTCGACTGGACATTTAAATCAATTATATTATAACACTACATTTTACCGAAAGTATTTAAATATAAAACCAAATTTGTTTCAGATTGTGTTAAATAATTCAAAGGCTTTACAAAAGGATAGGTTTTATGAATTTATCAAGAATATTTTTGGTGAAGGCTTACTAACTGCACCAGGTACCTGATTACGATATTTAATCATTGATAATTTGAATCAGTATATATTAAAAATGTATTGAAAATACATTAGATTGGAAAATTCTATACAGTTGTTAAAAAACTATTAATATATCTTCTTAATGTATGAAAACGAAAATTGAAACTTTGATGCTAATGTTCTCGGAAACTACTCAACCGATTGTCTTAATTTTTTTTTTTAATGAAAGATTATATTACGGAGAAGGTTCCCATCGCAAAACAAGTATATTTAAGTATAATTTAAAGAGGTGCTCACACAAGGATTTTGAAATTCATGATGAAAATCGAAAATTTGTATTTTGTTTATAAATGGTTGCTATTGGTTACAATTATTAGTTATCAGTTACAGTAACAGTTTTTCCTACGTACATATATTTTATAAAATTCTGGAAAAACTGTAAGTGCCATTTTTTATGAGATATAGATTGTTAATTTATAGGGTTGTCAATGGTTGTATATTATCTTATAACTATTATAATTAGTAGGAATATGGAATACACATATTTTTACAAATAAATTTATAAAAAAAACAAATCTTTGGCACAGGCCATCATTGCGATGTTTTTCGTGTGCCTAATATTCTGATATCACTTACTTACTTATTTCATCTTTGACTCGGGCAACGCCGGGTGGGACAGCTAGTATAATAAATAATAATATATAATATTGGTATACCAGGTGATCTATTTAAGTGCCTTAGCTCATTATTTAAACCATATATTATTTTTATACAATTTGATGTCATTTCAAAACATCTTTTTTTTGGGGGGGGGGGGTAATTTGATCAAATTGTACCCTTTAATATACATGAAATATACAAATATTCCAAAAACGCTAAAAAATAAAAAGTTTTAAAATACGTTCATATGCATAGTGCATACAAACTGTAGTTACGTCTTTGTGTATTACACATAATATGCACACATAGATAAACATACAAAAAAAAAGTTTAAGAAAAAAACATTATTGTAAAACAAATAGGTTTAGCGCTCAGAATCTCAAGTACACAAATTTAACTTACATTGTATTAATTTTTGTTTTATTATTACAGTCGATAAATGGAGGAAACACCGTCGACTTATTACTCCTTTGTTTAATGCAAACCTAGTAAGTCAGTTTTTTCCTGTATTTATTGAAAAAAACAAGATTCTTATGAGAAATCTAAAAAAGGAATTAGGTAAAACACAACCTTTTGATCTTTGGGAGTATATTGCACCTACTACTCTTAATTTAATATGTCGTAAGTTGATTCATATAGGTGTTATTTAGTAATTGAATGCTTCGTGCAATATAGTTATTGTCTATATTTATCATTTATAGAAAATGCAATGGGTTACAGTCTTGACAGTCAATCACAATATGGGTCTGAATTCGAGAAAGCTATGATGAAGTAAAAAACAAAATTTATCTCAAATTAATATCACATAAGTCTAAAATAATTAATTTACAGAGCATCAGAATTAGACTCAGTAAGGGTTTACAAACCATGGTTGTATCCAAGTATTTTTTTTTCTCTATACCTCAGACTTCAAGGACAATCTAATATCTTCAAAACTTTGAAAAAATTACCATTAAAGGTATTTAATGATGTATTTATGTAAATATGTATTGACGTATTATTCCTAGGTATAGACTAAAACTGTAAAATGCTTAAAAATTCAATATAACCAGTGTATTTTTTTCTTTGTCAGATGATCAATAAGAAAAAGAAAGCTATTGCACAAATGAAAACAGTAAAAAAAACAAGTGCCATAGACGTTATGGATAAGGGAGGTGAGTTATTTGGATATTTGCACTGTAGTCTGTAACCTGTGTTCATATGAATTAACGTGTTGTATTAAATATTATTAAAGAAAAAAAATTAAAAGTATTCTTGGACACATTATTTGAGTTGAACGAAGCTGGTGCGAACTTTTCTGATGATGATATTCTTGATGAGGTGGTTACAATGATGTTTGGCGTAAGCATAAATGTTTAACTGTTTAAAGCCTTCAATTATTTTTCGGTTAATATGTTATTATTTAATTACAGGGTAGTGAAACCAGTGCAGTTACAATTTGTTTTTGTCTTTTATTGTTAGCCATCCATTCCGATATTCAAGTAAGTAACCCACGAGTATGAAATACTTGTATACATCAAAGATCAAACAATCTTGAGGCAATACGGTCCCGATATAATATTATGTTCTCCGTATATTGTGTAGAAAAGGCGGGAAGTGAGCTGTTCACTCTCGAGCGACACGTACGAGTATTTCGCCCAAGACTGGAATATATTGCGTTCGTGCATGTGGCGCCACCCATCATAGTATTTTTTGTCACTCTCCGAAACAGCCTTTATCGACTTTTCAATTGACGATCATGATTATTAAACGGTTTTTCCTGCGTTCTCTGTGTCGGGATTCACCCGACTGTTCCGTATAGAACAGCGCTTACCTGCAGCTATAATAGTATAGTTGATATATTAATTATTAACAAAAAGTTCATGTTTAAGAACCATTAATCTGATTTGGACAGTGACTTTAAAAAAAAAAAAAATCCTGTCCACTAGACAAACAGAGGTAAATTTCTTACTCCTCGACTGACATCAAAAATTAAACTTTCGGTGCAGGCGTTATATAGAAAATTCAAAATTGTATAGTAAATATTAGTGATAAATAATGAGACAATAATGACGATGTAAATCGTAAACGCTACTCTAAATCCAAACAATACATTATGTTATTAAATTACACAATCATAAACCTTTACACACTTAATGTACCAATATACTGCAGATCTAATAACACTTTTTACTTTATATTTATAATTTGTGTATATAATTACCTTATAGTACCTACCTAGTTTATGAATTGTATTGGTTATATTAACTATTTAACGGTACGAGAACATTAATGGATAATTTAATATTTTAGGACAAAGTTTACGATGAAATTTACGAAGTATTAGGTGATGGAGATCAAACAATTACTATTGAAGACACTACTAAACTTGTGTATATAGAACAAGTCTTAAAAGAAACCCTTCGATTATTCCCGGTATCACCTTTAATATTTAGAGAACTACAAGATGATGTTAGAATTGGTGAGTATAAATACTATAAAACTGCAATTTGTCTCTATAACATAATCATTATTCAATTTTTTTTTTAAGATTCTGGTAATCACCTGCTACCAAAAGGTACTACATGTCATATAATGCCGTTATACACTCATCGTAATGGCGATTTATACCCAAATCCATTAAATTTTAATCCAGAGAACTTCAGTCAGGAAAATATTTCCAATCGTCATAAGTATAGCTTTATAGCTTTTAGCGGTGGTCCAAGAGGCTGCATTGGTAAAATAATATTATTTTATGTACGATTGTCAATTTATGTAACTCGAATGTTTTTTAATATTATTTTTACAGGATACAAATATGCTATGCTATCAATGAAAGTGATGTTATCTACGTTCCTGAGAAATTACAGCGTACACACAAATTGTAAATTGAATGACATTAAGTTGAAATTAGATTTATTGATGAGAAGCGCCAACGGTTATCCCGTAACTATTCAAACAAGGGATAGAAGACCATCATATAAACGAAATTAAAACTCGAATTTATTGCTTGGATGATGGGTATATTATGTATAAAGGATAAAATTGTATAAATAATTTTTTCATGAATATAATATATTATAACAAAAAATAATTGCTGCAAAACTATAACGTTATATGCCTGCAACAGTGCAACCTGCCGCATTAGCATACCAAACTATCGAGGGATCGAAGTTAAGCCTCCCTTATACAACAAATTATCAGCCCCTCCTCTCGTAGGAAAATCGGACGTAATACGTTTGGTTATTCGCATAAAATATTATTTAATATTTCGCACATTTTTTTTCAGACCCCAAAAATGAACACGACGTTTTGACTTTGGGTACATCATATTTCTGAAAAAATATCACTTTTGAGTACACAATTATATTATACTTTTTACTTTACTTTTAAAAGCCTATTAGCGTTTCCCAGGAGCAAATCTAAATCCACTAAACTTAAAATTAACAATTATAATGAACTTCTTACCATGCCGGGTCTTTTAATTAATAACTTCAGTAATATTCACATCATATAGTATACTGTTAAGTTTAGAAAATCGAATCAAACTCAGTGAATAAATAAATAAACTTACCTATACTTAAGTACTTCAAAACTGGTTTGTTTAGTTATATAATATACCTAATAAAATAATTTAAGTGCATTTTTTTTTGTTTATTATTGTTTAAAGCATCAATTACATAGGTTATTAGCTTAATATATATATTTTAAATTTTTCATTAAATTAGGTTAAACATTTAAATTTTTTAAGGTAAAACAAAGTTTTTAGCGTTTGATTGTACCAATTGGACCAATATTGCTTCATACAAGCAATGTCCGGGATGTTGAATTCCACTCTGGCAACAGGAAAATTCGGACAGTAGACGATGATAATATTTGGCAGAGTAGTTCGTGTTGACATATACCTAAGGGTGATTTCGTCTTTTCCATAATAGGTGTCAGCTTAGTAAATTGATGGTGTAATAAAGATTAATATTTAATAGTCGATAACAGTACGTGTATTACGAATATACAATATTAGGTATGTTTAATGTTACCAGCTATATCGTTAATTATACTGTACTCGAACGTTTTCTAATTTTAAAGGTAAAATTACGATTATATTTTATTCTATGTGCCCCTAACGTCGTATCTGTCCTAAACGTATGTTGGATTTTGGGTCAATGTGCCCAAAAAACGTTCACAGCTTGGAAAATTCTGACAACGCCCTTACACGCTACCTATACCCTAACCGTATACTAGCTGTTATGTATTTCAGTTTGCCTACTATGATATTGCTGGAATAGTAGATTATAAAATTTGGAAATTGGTTTTTATTTCATTTTATATTTTGAGAATAATAAAGACGATCACTCTTCTCAGGTATCTCAACCGACCTATAACCAATAAAAACCTAAGTCCTAACCTAACCAATAAATACAAATAAATATATAACCCTCTATTTTTATATTTAAGTCGCGGGAAAAAAATATGTAATCAGTCGTCGTTGAATCGGTTCATGCGGGTCTTAAATTTTAATAAAATAAATAAAGAACAAAAAACCTATACTAAATATATTAGGTATTTATTATTGTCAAAACCGTATAGGGCAGCGCTATCTAGCGACAAAACTTAACGGTCATCGCGATAAAAAATTGAAAAAGTTGTGGCAACTGATGGCGTGGAGGTTATCTTATATGGGCGCCGGGCACGTCAACCGAAATTCAAGGAATACAATAGCCAATATAGGTACACCCGCGATCGTACGAAAATGAATAGTGCAAATTGTACGGCAAAATAAAAGTTAATAGATCACCCCTTAATAAACAAACTTACAATTTTGTGATAAACTCAAACACACACAATACACAAAATTAGATCTGATTCCGGATTCGTTTTTCTCGTTGACATAGTCTATTCCGTAGAAAACGGATAAAATAATTCCATTTGTGGAGAGCAACTTGCAATGAATTGTACTAGACACAAATTTACATTATTCATACTCAAAAACTTGTTTACCTCATATAATATGTAGGTATATAGGAAATGCTGAAAAATATAAAATAATTTATATTGAACACTCTAAATGAATTCAACACATTTTTTTAATACATAATAAATTATTATTAATTATTGATTTATAAAACAACATCTTATTTTTGAGGTTTGTTATTGATATTTCATCAATTATTACTTCTTCGGCATCAAGGACTCAAGGGTTATGTTTTTATGTGCAGCTAAAATAGATAAAGTGGTACATTATATGTTATAAGTTATTACCAACATGAAAAAAGCTATGAGAAAGATCCCCTCCCTCTATAACCATTGATGCTAAACAGTAAACATTATCTCAATTATTAGTAGGTACCGGAAATAAAAAGACAAGTGGGTACAGCTCTGGTTATGGGGGGGGGGGGGGTAAAAAAAAACAACAACAGCTAAATGGGAGTGATGGACAATTTGAAAATCCCTCACCCTATCAAAATTTTTTACTGAGGTAGTAAAATATTTAACAATAAAGAACACAATGAAGTTCATATGAATTGATTTGAAATTCACATCAACCACGCAGTAGTGCATATGTTACAGTTAAATCGTTTTCGATTTGACGCATTATTTGTACTCCCTAATAGCTGCAGTAATATTAGTCGATCCTACATAGATACATATATAGATATAGTATTGTCTTTATTAATTATAAGATAAGCTATAATAAAGTATAATCATAGTCGTCATCGACCATTTCGATTTTCAACCAATTAAACATTACTTTGCCACAAATAAACGAAAATTAAATAATTATAATGGGGTATTCAGTATTGACACAATTGCCAAAATTCTATAGCTCGATAGATCATAATATGACAAAATATTACATTATAATGCATCATACATAATGTAAGCAAAAACTAAAAAAAAAAGCAAATGGGAGGGGATATGACCCCCAGGCCCCCCCTCTTGTGTACGCCACTGGCTGTACAGTGGGTGTCGAATGAGGTCAATGTTATGAATTTGTTAAATTTGAATTCAATGATATAAAATCATTGTATACGAAAAACGATTCTGAGCGAAGACGATCTATCAGCCTATATACTCAGCCTACATAGCTAAGTGTATTATGAGTATTCTACGATATTATTGCTATTAAAATCATTCATATCGCTATTAATTAATAATACAGTAGGTGGAATTCATTTTCGCAGAAAACATTGCATTACAAAATGTCGCTCAGTGTTTAAAAAATCATAGTATACTTTAAAAGTTTCAAGAGCCCACGAAAAATATTTTTAAATTATAACGGAATAACTATCAATGTCATTCTTCGTTTAAATATCTAATTTCGTCAAAATTTTAACTTAAAATGTCTAGTTATGTCTTAACTATAAAAATTGAACATTATATACATTTTTAACCACAAAATAATTTTAAAATGTTCTACATTTTGATGTCCAAATTTTAACTTAAAATGGGTATAAAAAATTACTTTTTCAATATATTTTTTTAATTTTTTGGTTACATTATTATCTACTTACAAAATCTTGTTTTAAGTTTTCAATCCTTATCTATAAAAACTGTAAATTTTATAAATGTTTAACTACAAAACACTTGCGAATGTTCGACGATGAATTTCGGTCAAAATATGAAGTTTAAATGATTATAAAAAAAAAACTGTGAGTATGTATTTTTATTATTTTTGATCTCCTATTTTAACAACTTATGAAAAATCTTGTACTCAATTTTCAAGAAATTTGACCCAACGAAATTTTTTTTACCGATATTTAAAGAAAAAAAATTTGAAAAAACCTAAAACTTCTTAGGCCTACGTAATTAGCTCAAATTTTTTTTTTGTGTATAGACAATGATAATCTAAACATTTAGTAAAATTTTCAAAAATTTAAATTTTCAATAAATTGCTCAAAAAACGTAAAATTATTCATTTTTTAGATAATGCTTATATTAATGCTTGGTGAAAATTTCAAATTTCTAAAGTTTTTAATTTTGGATTTACAGCAAAATAAAGAAATCAGTTTTGGCAAAAAGTGGTTTTGAGTAAAAATTCCAGTTTTTCCCTAATTTTTGGTTAGTTTTTCCTGACTCTTTTGAAAACGATTGGGAATTTTAAACTTGTGACCCCCCCCCCCCCAAAGTACCAATTTGATGCGTTTTGTGACTGAAAGCTATAGGGGCAAAGTTGAAAATTGAAGCACTTTTAACCTGCAAAAAAAAAAACAACATTGTAAAATCAATATAGGTACTCTCCTCTCAGAATCTAAAATAACTTTTATTTAAATTAGTAAACTAAATAAACAGTACAAAATGAATTTCGAAATATTGTGCTCTATTGTATAGGTGTCTTAAATCTAACAATTTTGTAATTATTAAAACTATATAATACGTATATTTCTTAATTCAACATATTTGTATTATTGTATCGTAATATACATTAAAGGTACCGTTCATTATAATTTTAATTGTATTAATTAGGTAATTAACTATTATGATTGAGTGTATGTATAAATAAAACACCAAAAAAAGACTCTATACATTGACGATTTATAATGGTGAAAAATAAAAATACATATTAATGAATACCTAGCTGATAAATTTTTTTTTTACCAAAATTTATAGATAGTAAACACGTGTGAACTAAATGAGCTATGTCATAACCTCACACTCGCGACTTACTACATAATATCATTGATAATATATTAATATCAATGATAATATTATGTATATATTTATTAATTTATCATAGATATAGATAACTGGACAGATTAATCAATCTACATTCATGATTCTACAGTATTTATCTATAGGTACACTTATAAGAAAATAATAATATTCTATAGAACAAGTAGAATATAAAATATAAAATAAGTAAGTATTAGACCTTTAATGTTGTTTGTATTTTAACTAATTGTCTATTATATTTTTATTTCATCTAAATAACTGAAAATTAATCTTTTATCTTTATCTTAGATGTAGGTGCCTTCAGTCATAATTTTTGTCTTCAGTCTATAGATTAAATATTGGTTATAGTTCTCAACACTTAACACTGCAGTCCTTATACTGCAGGTCCGTCGTCCTCCAAATTAACTATCACCGACTTTTTATTTGCATCTTGGTACCAACCACTGTGTCCGCTACTATTGTATTCTGACAGTATGATAAATTATCGGTTATCGGCTTCTTTAGTTGCAACAGTCTGAATCATTAAATCTTGAGCTGCTCGGAAACATTGGCGGATATCAATTACAATTTCAGGGGGGATAACATTTTTAACATCAACGTGAGCGGGAAGCTTCAATCCCACACAACTAAAAAGTTGTTGGTTTTTTGGGTGGGGGGCTAATAGGATATTTAGCGGTGGGGAGGTGCTAAGACCCACGAAGTCCCGATTTCCGCCAATGCTCTGCAGTTATTCAAATTTAATGGTAGAACTTCTTTGTTTTACTGCAAACTGGGTCATCTGCCCAACGCACATCACGCTCGCCTCTTCCTCTGCAAGTTCCTTCTTTAAAAACCCTATTACCGCCTCTTCTAACTCAGAGCAACTACACTTACTAAATGGCCGCCCTTTCCACTCCCGATACATATAATAACTAGAGCTCGGATGTTAATGACCAAGACTTCATTAAAATATACATTTGAAAATGTCAAAATATGCAATTACCTATATGCCTTAAAATATATTAAATATACCTATTTTTTCAACAAATATATGTGAAAAAGCTTTATTAATAAAATTCATAATTTCATAATTTCAGTCTTTTTCTTTGATTTACCGCATGCTCATGTATTGTGTTACTAAAAATCGTTAAGTTGCAGTCTGCAGATACTTTAACTTCGCAGAATTTGCAAAAAAAATATTTTACCAACGGAACTAAATATATGTACTGCAGCAAACAAAGACAACTAAATATTGAATGTCAATAAAAATAATATTCAATAATATAATCTCCTAATTGTATGCGGGTCTCACCCATAACCACAATTAACGATTATAATAAATTGATAATAATATGGGCAATTTTAATATTATATTTATAATTTACAAAATATAATTTATGCTACTTAATCTAAGAATAATCAATATATGCAATTATATGCTCAAAAATGTCAATTATGTAAAAATATACAATGTAAGTTTGCATATTTTTAATTTAGAGTTCATGAATCGAATTTATATCATACTCATGGTATAATTCTGATTGCGCAAAAAAAATATGCAAAGTCATAAACATCCGAGCTTTAATAATAACGAATAATATGTGTTAACAAAAAAATGTGTATTTAAGTACTATTTGTCATTCAGTGAGAATTTCAATACAAGGTCATCGAACTAAAATATTTAGTGGTACCTCTTAGCGCGAACACACTGTATATTATGGATTATCGAATAGTTTTTATTTAAAAAAAAAATGCAATCTCCGAAACATATTCAGAAATATTGGTTACACTAGCTATCTATAAACTTGTATACATGGCAACGTAGCATAAAAAAACGTTCGCAATCGTTCGTTTTTCGGTTAAAAAAAAATCTTTGATACCTATTAAGCGACATTCGTTTGCGATCGTGTTTTAAAAAAGTTAAAACGTTCGCAATCAATCGCGTTGCGCCCAATTTTAATACCTATACCATATACACACGCATTAAACCGGAAACATATTCGCACTATACGCAGACACGGACGGTAATAATAGATGCCACAGACTGGAAGGTCTGCCTTTTTGTAGGCCGTATAGACGAGTATTAATATACGACTGTATGGTATATTGTATTAAAATTTCGTGATTTTTAGAGAATACCCTTGGCCTTGCAAAATATAATAGCTGGTACATGAACGTGAACCGCATGATCTCATCGCGATTTCTGGCGTATCGCGCCGAAAATCAGCATAGCACTATACATATACCTATCTTAAACGTATATGATTGATGATTCAATCGTAAATACGTTAACAAATAAAAATTTAATGGATATATTTTATAATTCTCGTATTTAGTAATTATTATAAAAATCCTGATAAACTAATATGTAGAATGCCTAAATGCTTAAAGCCAATTGAAAATATTCTATAGTTTAACATTTTAAGTAATATATAGACATTAGACATGATACATTTACCAAGGAACTATTTGATTTTTCAAGGGTATAATCAGTAATCATAATTTTTTTTTAAATATTTAATGATGAAATTATTTTTATCGTGAGACATTTTAACAATAATAACTCAATTATAAACATAATCGAAAAACTTAGAAATTCATTATTAGGTACTAATTAAATTACTCGGTATAGTATAGATCAGTGATGCCCAACCTTTTTTCCCCGGCGGGCCACTTTGGTAAACATTTGTAATCGAACGGGCCACCAAATATAAAAGTACTCATAATCTCAATCTTAATATAATTTAGTTACACATCGTAGGTTGCAATATAATATGGAGGTACATGTTGGACTGGTTTTCTTATCTTTTTTATTGACTATAGCACAGATTACAAATTGAGGTACACGTTGTAGGTACGCATTAACTTGATCAGTACGCTCTTTATAGTGCACGGGTGATATCGATTTTAAATCATAAAATTTTTATTTTAAAATGTCCGATAGAAAAAAGCGCAAATACAAAATGATGATTACCGAATTTTGTTTTATTTTAATAATTTGTAACGGGCCACCTGGAATACCTTGGCGGGCCACATGTGGGCATGACTGGTATAGATGAATGATAAAATAGTTTAATTTCAATCTTTTATTTACTGAAAACCAACCTTATAGTTTATTTAAATAACTATTCAAAAAAAATGTTAGCCAAAGAAAAAAAAAAGGCAAGAAAAACCGAAATCCAACCTTCTAAATAAGGGAAAACATGGTTGGCAAGTGGGCTGTACATTAAGTGTAGAGTAATGGCTTTGTTAAATTTGAATTCAATTATATAAAACCAATAACCACTGTATAGTGTATACGAAAAACGTTTCTGAGCGAGGATTTTTCACCCAACTTAACTAAGTATATTTTAATATTATTATTAAATCTGTATTGACGGAAAAAATGTTTATGATATTTTTGCTGAAAACGTTGCATTTGAAAATGTTTTATTGAGTGTACTAAATATAATAATATCCTTTAAAACATTAAAAGTTTCAAGTACCCGCACGAATAATGTTTTTAAATTTCAACAAAATTAACTAAAATTGTTATTTTTTGTTTTAAATATCTTATTTTGTTCAAATTTTAACTAAGAATATATCTATAAAAAAAAACTGTGTTAATATATTTTTTAGATTTCTTGGTTCAATACCAAATTACTAATTTACAAATCACTACTAAAGCCTGTTTGGACATATGGCCTACAGCTTTGGGGAAATGCAAAAAAAACTAACATTAACAAAATCCAAAGATTTCAAAACATTGCACTTCGCAAATTATTAAATGCCCCTCCCTATGTCTCTATCCACACTATACATACAGACCTTAAAATGCCTTCAGTTTCAGAAGAAGCTAAAGCATATTACAAACGTTTCCATCTCCGCACTTTAAGCCATCCCAATCCTCTTGTCAGAAATCTTGCTAATCCTACAATCCCTGGTAACCCACCGAGACGGTTAAAACGTAAATGGTGTCGTGATCTACTGATACCTAATATTAATATTAATTGAAAAAAAAAAACAACTGAAAATTGGAAAAAAAAAAATTTTAAAAAATGTAATAGCAAATTAAAGTGTCACTAATGGGTAGCTGCTTTCCTCAAAATTGTTCACGTATTATGTACAAATATTATTAAGGATATGATGTATAATTTTTTAATTATTGTATATACCTAACTAATCTTATTTCACATCTACTTATTGTGCCAAGTGGTATAGATCGTAGATCGCATTTAAAAAAAAAAAAAAAAAGATTTCTTGGTTATCTACAATATGAAATACACTAATTCTTATGACTTATGAGAGACCTTATTTCAAATATCCTAAGTTATAAAAATTGAACTTTTTATTAATATCTAACTCAAAATAATCCGCAAATGATCGTGATTTTGATGAAAACTATCGTGGATTTACGTTTATTTGTTTTTTTATTTATTTAGAAACCACTTATGCGGAGGAACCTTGATTACATTTTTAAGTTTTATGAACTAGTGAAAAATTATTTATTGATAAAATTTTAGCCAAAACTTTAAGTATCCATGGTTATTCCTTTTTGAGTATTATTACAAAAAAAAAAATAAATATCGATTTGGTCAAAAACTGATTTTTGCATTTTATCTTAATTTTTTTTTCCCCAATGCTTTTGAAAACTACTTGGAATTTTCAACTTTTGACCCCTCAAAGTGCCAACTAGATTCACTTTCCTGCCAGAAAATATGCCGAAGTAGAAAATCGAAGCATTTTAACTGCCCCAAAATGTGATAGACACACAAAAAAAACACAATAAACACACACACATTGTAAAATCAATACCACTCATTGCTCCTCTCAGAATCAAAAATAATATGCACAATAAACAATATAGAATGCTGACTGCAACTATACTTGTTTCTTTTATAATAAATGGGTGCCTTATGTATAGTAAGCTATAAATCGGTAAAGAATGCTATTAAACTTTTTTTTAATTTGTACACATTTCTTAAATTTTATGTTTTTTTATTATTTTATGTAACTAGTATTTACTTTTATCCATATGACAAATGACGCAATGTATGCTAATACTATGCATTTACGCTGCAGATTACACTTATACTTATATTACAAATTTTAACAGTATGAATATAATATAGCTTCATTTACTTAAAAATTATTTACTAAGTTGTCTTTTTATCCATGTATATTTTTTACTAGATTCTTTGTTTGACTATGGCTATATGAGCTTATATTAGCATATGTATAATGTATATATATATAAATATATTTATATAATTTTATATTATAGTCCATATAGTGACGTTGTATCTATAATTTTTATAAGGTTTGAGTTTTTTTTTTAACAGCCACAATAGTTTTGTTTAAATGCAAAATGTTATATTGTTATAAACTGCTTCTTCTTATATTATACTTTATGAATGAAAATCAAAATCGTATCTACTAAACATTATTTTTAGTTTTTAGATATCTACATTCTAAATAGTAAATACGTATTGAGTATATTGACATACATTGCTAACAATTAACTTTTAATTTATTTATTACTTTTCTATACTTTTTTTTAAATATTTAACCGAACTTATTATTATAAAAAATACTTTTAGAACAAAAAACTTAAATTTCACTATCAGTTAATATTTTATTATTTAAACTTAGCCCACGAATGAATTACTTATTTAACAACTGTTGTGTGGTTAGGTGGTTACAGAATATAGGTGGTAGAGGTGAGGTGAGGTTGTGTGCAACCGGGGAGTGATGAGCGCCGATACATTATGAGCCCTATGACCTTATTTTCAATATTTATATAATAACTTAGATATAACTATATAAGTAACTAAATTATATTTTTAATAAACAAATAGTGTATGTTAAAAAAAGCCCCCAATGACAAAATCATCCGACCGCCACTGGTGAGGTTATTCGGATAATTCGGATGGTCAAACTATTTAATAGGTAGTATTGTTATTCCTGATATGGCGGGACCAGTGACCAGTACGCAGAATGGTGTTTTTAATGTCCAAACATCCTCCGAAACATCGATGATTTTTTTTTTAATTATTGTAAACACTTGGTTGTCTGATAAAATATTTATTTTTAAATATCTTATTTTCAAAAACATTCCAACATTTTTTCAGCGTACCTAATGGTATGCGTCTCTATTTAATGAAACTATTATCAATCACCTATACGTTTATAGTTAAACATTTAATTTACTCTGAGACCAATTAAATTTGAGGCAATTTAATCTAGACCCTAGTGCGTCGAAAATACTCGGACACTTGGTACCTGGTTGGTTTATACAAATATTAACCTAATGTCCTAACAACTTATAATTTTTTAGAGTATATTTTCGGTCTGACCCTTGTTAATTGAAATTATTGTATAGTGTTAGTGGCCTTATATTATTGAAACTAAACTAAAGTAAATTGTTATATACCTAAAAATCGTTAAAATATGTGTAGACGTATAGTTTATATATTATGATTATATGATTTAGGTCAAGTGATGGTTATTTTATTTATTTAAATATACATGTTTAGTACATTACTACCTATATTTGGTTATATTATGTATTTGTATTTATATTGTATGCATAATTTAGGGTGGCCTTCTTATTGAAGTTAAGTTTTGTTTTCTTGACACTCCGAAATTGATCGATTTTTTTTATTAAATGTTTACCTACACAATAATGTATATTGCGTAATTTTGGAAAAAACAATAATGACGTAATGAATTATACGGTGGTAACTGGTAGTAAAAAATCGAAATTCTTATATTCTACACGGCACATTTTATCGGGACTTTCCACTTTCCAGCCCCCTTATATTGTAATATTATTAAGTGCTTAACTGTCGTGGCACGAATACAACCAGCTGTTATTATAGTGATATATTGGTAGGTACCTATGTATGTTGAATTATTAATATTGAGACAGAAAATCGTTGAAAAACATAACATGTCTATTACTTTGGGTATACGTATTTTAAATATTTTATTACGTTTGTTGAGTCACCATATGCCATATGCCATATGCCTCAGTCGTTAGTGGTTAGTAATAAACTGATAATGACTACAAACATAATTATTGTCATAACTGTCGACTGTCGTAAATCGATAGCGACAATTTTGTTCTAGTTTTAACTACTCGCTATTATTATTGATAAATATTTGTGTCGTTACGACGCCGCCGCGATGAGCCGATCTATTGTTCTGCGTGGTTATATTGTACCAGCTACTTATGTTCATAATCCCATACACACACACACAACGCATTATATAATACCATATCAGTAAAATACTAAAATATTAATCTAGAGATGAGAATATTGTGACTTATGACTCATTTAGATGAATTAATTATTCGCTAAATTCAATTCATGAGTCAATTCCGAATTCCCCTTTTTTTTCCAATTCATATTAACGATAGTCAACTCCCAATATATTCCCCCTTTTTCCAATTCACTAGTCAAATCGCAAGCATATATCCAACACACCTGGTTTGAACCCAAATCATTAATGTAAAACGGATCAATTTTAGGTACCATACAAAATATATACAATATTATGATGTGCCTACACGTATATTAGTGTGCAGTGTGATACGAATCGGGCAAAAATCCAGAACGAAGATCTATATAGGAGGAGCGGAGGGGCTTTTTTAAAACGCATATCACACAAAAAGTTTTGATCGCAAGAGCCAAGAGTACTTTTTAATTTCTTTTTTTTTCGTAATACGGACATACAGTTTATTTATTTTTGTACATCTCTACCGTGCATTTCATTTGGTGAATATTACTATAAAAGCGCGTTTGAAAAAAAATAATGGGAAAGTGTGTACCTAACCAACAACTAACAAACCATGCCGGGGGAGGGGAGGGGGGGCATGGCCGAGCACTGCAAGTTGTTAAATCCATAATATTCGTAAAATCGTTACGAGTAATGGCCGATGCACGAGCACGACGTGCATTCACATTTATCGTCGTCGCCGTGTACTCCAGCGGAATACTATGTACATATTATTATATTATTATTAAATATTAATATGCGAAAACACTGTTTGAAATATCACACAAATAAAATGAACGAATAACAGTCTTAAACGCATATAACATAATATAATAATATTATTACGACGTGACGTCTTATTTATTATAAAATGTGTCCAGTAATAATATTATATCGTATCGTAGTGCTTCGACGCCGACGATTTGCCGACTTGACAGTGCCCACATTACGACACGAGTGTCCCGAGTTATAGACCCCTCATTAATATTTATCACGTAATTTTATCGTTTCTGAACGGTCTATCGTCGTTTTTGTTATTGTTAAAATGACAATTTATTAATATACGTTATAATATTATTATTATCGAATCGTTCGGATCACTGCGTGTGATTTTTGCTGATGTTGTTGTTGTTGTTGTTGTTGTAATGTTGTCGTTTAGCCGTCGTCCGAGCCCCGTCGGTGCCCGACACACAAAAAAAAATCCTTGACGGCCGCCGTATTTGTATTGGTTAGCCTGTAAAATACTGGTTACATGGTGCCGCGGCGTCTTTGTCCTCGACGACCGCTCCGTCTCCCGCCCGCCACTCCGCAAGTCACCCATCGCCCCATCAGCACTGCCGACGCCATTCGCCGAGCCCAAGCGCGGCGGCCCTACATAGTCTGCCCCAGTCGTTACCGCGCGACCGTCCGTCCGTCTTCCCCTGTCCCTCCCCCCGTCGCATCGTCCTCTACGCCCGTTACTCTTCGGCCGTTTCAGTTTTCACTGGTGCCGTGTTGTTGTCCGTCCGTCGTTGCGCGTGTTCCGTCAGTCGCTCAACTCTCACTCTTCTCACGTTGCCGCCAGTCGTTTGCTACTTTCCATTTTTATTATTATTATTATTATTACACGCGCGTTCGTCGTCCCACAGGTTGGTACGTTCGCCGAATAAAACAAGTAAATAACGATTTGTCCACAACAATTATTTTGTTATTGTTCATCACGTAGTACTGTAGTAGTAGTATTTTAATATATTTTTTTTTTTTCATGTAACGTGTTTATAATACCATCGATATTATCGATCTATCGACCACTTGTTTATTGTCGTGTTTCTATTTTTTTTTTCCGCAGACCGTCGACACGAATCGTATACCCGACGATACCTACGATGGCCGCCAAAGGATTAACGCTGTTGGTGGTGGCTCTTGCGTTCTGCAACTGTGCGGTTAAGGGTTAGTATTTTTTTTCAACCGAGTAGAGGTATATCAGTCTCGTGCATAAAAAAAAAAAAAACAAACTTTAAACGTTTGTACGGCCATGTTTGAAATGTTTGAATGTTAACCGGTTTTAACTGTTACATTGTTTCTCCTGTGAATTGTTTGTTGGTTTGTTTATTTGTCTGTCTCGGGTTCGGCGACAAAGGCCATTGGTATAGCTATTTTACAATTTGTTTCCGTGAATATATGTTATAAGTACATCTAAATTTTAGATTTCATCATCTCATCCTCATTCCTCAGTGCTTGAGAAGTTCAATAGAAATTTATTCACCCTATAAAATGAGACTTTGTTTAATTCCCATTCCAGGATTGAAGAAAAAATAATTTTAAGTTGTCAATGAACGCTTTTGTCACAAAAAATACAGTTTTTAAATAAGATATTTTACAAATTGAAAAAAAAGTGTTCACGTCCCTGCTAAAATTGAACAAAATTCCAGTTATGTTCTTTGAAATAATAAAGTATTTTTTTTTCTGATATGTTCCCAAACATTTATTATAACTAAAAGAAACGAGTACCTTTTCAGCTTCTGATAGTTTTGTTGTCTAGACGCTGACGAGAAGGTTTCCAAACGCACCCTTATCAAAGAGAAAAATATTTTATTGTTAACGGGTAGGCATATGATTGGTAATCATTATTGTTTTCAATTTCCAAGGTCTTATTACTGACTGATAGGTGTCAATTACTATTTGCTGCACCTTGTATTTTGTCCACAATAGTCCTTATTAATGTTTTATTTTTTAATCAATGAAGTAATTAATAACTAGGTATATATCTAGTGACTAGTATATTGTAAAGTATGTTATATATATAACTAAGTTCATTAGATACCTATTGTTTGTTATAATTATTACCTAAATTTACTGTTTTTTTTTTTTAAATAATGAATAGATCATAACAGAAGAATTATAGTTTATCCAACACTTAATAAAAAAAAGTTTTGTTCTCAATTTAGTTAGTTAGACCAATTTCAAAAATTCAGTTAGAAATTTTGATGAAAACTGCAATTATTTATTTTTCATTTATACTGATACTGATGTATTTTTATTAGTTAATCAAATACTTAATGTTTATATTCTTAGCAACACTCATTAATAAATTAACTTATTATTTTACTGAAATATATTTGAATACAAAAAAAGTATTATTATAATAATAATTAATGCTATTTATTATAGCAAAATTTCAATTTAATAATATTTTCTGTCGAACGAAATATTTTTGAGAACTATTATAAAATTAGAACTAAATTTATGTAATTCTATTTAACAAATTTCTTTGTAATTGATGAACAAATTGATGTTATTATGACCATAACACAGTAATAGTAGTTAAGGTTAGTTAGTAATAGTAGTAGTTTCACTATAAATTGTATTAACCAATCTTATTGATGTTTATTTTAGGATCAAGTGATTGTACTTTGCCATGGTTAGTGGACAACAATCCATTCATCTCTAAGGTTGAATCATTCTCTATCAACAGATGTCCTATGCCTATTATTGGGGATCAAACTAAAGAGTATTGCTGTTATAATACGGACGGAAAGGTTGAATGTTGCAATTTTCAAGAATTTATGCTCTTTGGGTATGTGAAATATATTATTTTTATTATATTTGTTTACTTCTAAATTTTAATTATTTTTATATGTATTTACTTCTAAATGTTGATTTATTTTTATATTTTTTCAGATTGATTTGCCTTATTCCAATTCTTATTGTGTTGCTGATTCTTTCTTCCATTCTCAGTTGCATATGTTGTTTATTGTGCCCATGTTGCGCTATTTACAAACGTAGGCAATCTGGCAGTAAGTAGTATATTTAACAAATGCTTTATTAGTTATTAATAATTAAAAAGATAAACTAATTAATTAATAATACTAATAACAACCATGCATACTTATTATTATTACTTATTATATTATATTATTATCATACTTAACAGATAAATCACTATTAGAAGTATTGATATTTTTAAGAATTTATTTATCTTGTAATATTCTCAGTTTATTCCCACAATTTTGTAGTTGCACAGCTTTTTCTAGATAACATATTTTTCATCATGCTTGTTTCTATGAAAATAAGTTTTATTCTTTTTGAAAAATACATAAACAAATTTATAACAATACGCCTATCCAAATTATAGTATTCTACAACTAAATACACAGAATGCCAAATGTTTTGTATTAAATAATTTAATTATACTTGCACCTTATATAGAGCTAAATAATATTAAGTATATTGATTATTGAGTATAATATCAAGTATATAATATTATTTAAATAAACAAATAATATTCAACATTTTTATCTTTTAAAACTTAGTAATTTATGTAAAAAATAATATGATGCAATACCTATATCAGTTATATTTTATGTATTATTTTAAAGTTTTATATACTTAAATTGTTGATGTTTGTCTGTTTTACTATTGCAAAATTGTTATAAATGTTAATGTTCTAAAACCTTAGTTAACTAACAATACAGGTTCTTAATTTAATTTAATTTTTATTTGGAAACCACTTAATAATTTCATAGTTATATTTAAACAATTCAATATTTGATAATAAGTGTTCATTATTTAATTTATAAACATTTATTTTAAATTTAAAGAACATTTTTATTTAAAACTTAATATTAAATATTATTTGCTTTAATGGTATTTTGAAAATGCATGTAATTGTGTCGGTTGTGGATTTCATAATTTCCGTTAATTAAAAACTGACTACAATTTAATGCATTTTCTCAGGTTGTGTTTAAAAAAATATTACTGCAGGGGTACTTGTTCAACCGCTTTCAACCAATTGTGTCATTATAGAGGGTATGCCATCAATAATATCCAGTCATGGATCCTATTATGCTTCAGGTATAATTATTATTTTATTATTTTATGTATTTGTACTCCGTCAAGGGGCCACCAATTTTTGTTTGGTCTGGTCAAATCTCACCATAAATTGGTTTTCGTCGTGGTCAAAATTTTTTTTACTATGTTAGTCTTAGCAACAATTTCAAGATTATAACCATTGTTGAATTGGTTTTTAATATTTATGCCAGAAGAAAATATTTAATTGAGAAATTAAGAGGAATACATTTTGCAATAGAATATTTTAGGTCTGGAAAAAACACATAATCGAGTCAGCATAGTTATATTATTGATAACTTGATTTAGACAAATGTGAGTCCAAGTTATTCTGATAACTTATGAAAAATGCAAGAGCAAATATTTTAGAGTATACACAAATAGAATTTCATGATGTGGCATGAGTCTACTAAGTATATGCTAATTTGAAGACGGACGACTTATAATACAATTATGGGTGTACCAAAAATATGCTATTTATATTTTATACTCTGTACATATTATTTTGAAAATTTTTTAACCTCATTTAAGGATATCAAAATAGTCTGAAATTTCCATCATATTTTAGATGTTTTTAAATTTATACTATGTATTCATTATGCAATATTTTTTTTTCAGCTTCAACAGGTCATACACCTTTAATACCTAATGAGTACCCTAAACAATACTAATAGATCAAAAATAGATCAAATATTTAACTAATACAATCAATTCATCAATATTAAGTAAAACTTTTAAGTATGTTAAGAATCTATGATACATGTAAAGTAATTTAGATATAAATGGATTTAAAAATGAAAAATTTATGTTGACATTAATTAATAATACACTTCATAATAATTATTAAACTTAAAATTCATTTTTAATGATTTTGAGTTTAATATTATATAAGTATTATTATATACACAATATATGTAATTTTATATCTAAATTTATATTTTTGCCAATATGGATTACTATATTATTGAATTTAGTTTTTTAATCAACATACTATTTTTACACATGCAAATAAAATATTATTGTATTAATTTAAAATAAGTAAAATATTAAGCTGCTATCAGTGATGTATATTCCTTTTTATATATTTAAAATATTTATAAATACATGTAATGTTAAGCGCAAGTCTATTTTTTATTTACATTATTTTATCCTTTTAATATTGTATCAATTTAATAATTTAATATTAAGAATTTTTTCAGTTCAAACTGTTTTATAAAGTTGCATTTAAATCCAGTGCCAAATGCATTTAAAATAATAGTCTGGATGTCAATTAATTTATTTTGCTACATTAGTTTTTAACATAATTAGTTTTTTTATTATACTTTTTAATTGGTTGAATATATAAAACTTTTTATGCTGTTTTGTTGAGAATAATAAATATTATTATGTCCGATAACAATTTTTAAATTATTTTGGTAAATACAACAATGGTAATAACAACAATTATTATTGTCACAAATAGTAAAAACATTATTGTTATAGATTCTGTTATTGTTAAACAATATTAGGACCACCGTGGCACTGAAACCAAAATAAATTATGGAGATCAAAAATATGATTTTTATCATTCTATTTTTAAATAAAACAAACAAGTGTTTGTCGTTTGATAAAATGTCAACTTTTTTAATAATTTTAAATAAATCAAAACCATAAAGAACACTAAATTTAACTATGGTTTATCTATTTTACCATTTCTTTTTCTAGCATACAAATGCTTAGAGTTTTTGGTTCCAATAAAACCATCAGTCTCATTAAGTTTCTGTTATAATTAAAAAAGATTAGTTATTTATGTATGTATATATTTATTTTCATACTACATAGTCTAATCAAATATATTTAAAGCTTACCAAAAAGTCTTCGGACACCAGATTGATTTCTAGGTTATCTTACTTTGGTTTCTACTTTCTTGATGATACTGAACGGGTCCTAAACTCCTAAACATGGTTTTTGGCATTTATCCTTGATTGAGAATCAATATTAATGAATGTCCATGAGTTATTGGAAAATAACCTTAAAAATAAAATATTTATTGTGCATTTAGAATATATTTTAAATGTTCAAGTATTAAATATAACTACTTGAGTAGTTAAGTGTCTTCCATATTATCAACACATTCCTTTTCGGAAAGAATGTATGTCTTATTTTGACTGGAGTTTTGGCCTGTAGGTCTAGTTTAGTAGCCTATTTGGTCCATAGGTTTTTGCCATATCTTTATCGTCGGTTTTCATCGCTAGGTAAGCTTGGACTGAGTTAATAACAAAAAAAAAATTACCGACCGGGCCTGGGCGGGTATGAACTTTTAATTGAAGTTTCGGGCCTAAAAAAACGGCACTTGTAGATCTCTAATACCTATATAGTGATTCTTTTAAAGCTAAACTAACAGCTAACAATTATTTTATCGAAAAGTTCTAAGGTCTTAAATGATTTTCACATAATTTGAAGTACTGACGAAACAAATTGATGTGTAGCCGTTCTGCTGTATGGTGGTTGTCAAGCGCTCCTCGCCCTTCATCATTGAGTACATAGATACCTACCTAACTAATGGATGTGTCAAATTTGAACTCAATGATAAATAATTATATATTTAGATAGATACTAGGTATACGACGAAAAACAATTTTAAATGGAGACGGACTGTGTAGACATGTCCTATACAAAATAGTTCACAAATTTGACGAATTTCGTAAGAAATTGTAATTTAATTTAAACACTTAAAAATATGTATGTGAGGTTTTACGCTGAGTGGTTTTTTTAAGCCATATTAGTTAGCTAGGTAGAATAATAAAAAAAATCGATCACACACATTTATAACAAAAAATTGGTTAAAACTTATAGCTACGTCTTACAAATTTAATTTCGGTGTTCAATGACACGAAGCAAATGAAAAATACATAAAAAGAGATACAATTTCAAAATTATTTCTATTTTCTGTCGCATTTATCAAAAATTAGAAAAACGCTATAGTCTCAAAGAAAGAAAAAAAATCCATCATTAAATTCCCTTTGGATTTAGATATTAACGACGAGCGGTTCTCAATCTTTTTGAAGCCACAACCTCTTCCTATAATAATGTCACCAAGATTTTTAACAATCCTTTTGTAATGTTAGCATTAAAAAGTTGTAACAAACTAAAATTATTATTATTGTATTAAAATTAAAATTAAAATTACTATTGATAAAGTAAAGTCGTTATACTAAAATTTAAAATCCAATATAATAATTAATAAGTTTATTTTAAACAAATTTTACAAAAAAAAAACACTTATGCTATTTTATGTTTTATATTGGCGATTCTAAAAAAGTTGTTGACAACCCTCAGATTTAGAATGGCTGCTTTAGTGCTATAGACTATAGTTATACACATTTAAAGAATATACAGAGCTAATAAAAACATCGTATTATTATTTATTTTTTCTCTATAAAATTTAATCGTATTGTTGTTTTTCAAAACCAGCATTGAAAGAATAATAAGATGCATCTTGGTTAACTTGAGCTAGACTAAAAAAATAACAAAATAAATATTATTTTTCGTCAAAAAAATTTAAAAAACATACATAATGTATTTTTCTGATATACCTACCTACGTATTAAAAATTTAACAAATTAAATAGGTACCTATATTTGATATTGAAATATACCTATATCAACAATATTGGTATTTTCTTTGTGCATCTATACCGAATGCATAACAATCAAATGTTCAATACATTTCTAGCATTAAAGAAATTTCTAAGCTACGTTCAAATCGTAGTTAAAAATTAAACTTATTCTTATACGTAAACGATATAAACAGGGGCGTCAATGTGTCATTTGAACTTTTTTATTGTTGGTGCCAACATTTTTGCAGGCCATTTCAGATCATTAACAGGACACAAAGAAAACTTGGTTTTTTTTGGGAGGAGGGGGGGTCAAGTGGGGACAAAAACTTTAGAATATTTGTATAATTTATTTAATATTATATCACTTATATTAGTATGAAAATATTACAATATTGTTACTATTTTTACCGAACTATGTGTATAGGGACTTTTTTAATGTATTTATATTTATATTGTGGATACCAATGGTATTTACACTTGGTAAATAAGTATATGGGTATTAAACACCTTAATAATAAAATACCTAACCGAACCTAATCTATAATTTTTTCTCCCTGCACACACGAAATATATAATATAGCTAGTTTAATAAAACCTAAAATGTATTTTATGGGTACCCTTTATTGCTCACAATGGCACAATATAGAGACATACAGTCCACTTAATTCATATTTCTAGATTTTTCCACTTGCAATTTAAATTTAACAACTTAAATCATCTATGCACTCATTCTTATAATATAATATAATTATAATATTGTCGAAACACAATTACCACATCCAATATTTTTGAAAATAAAATGCATTAGCACAATACATTTTTTTTTAAATACTGAAAAAATATATAATGTATAATATAATATAAGACACTCATAAGTATATCGGCGCTTATATTTTTGGTAGGCCAAATAAGGCGTTTAAAAAAAAAAGTTGATGCAAATGTATATACCCGGACCCCCCCCCCTCTCCCGAATGACGCCCCTGGGTATAAGTACCTACGAATAGCTAATATAATTTTATAATAATATAGATAAATGTTGAATGGGCTCAGGAGTCCTACCTGCAGGGTGCTGCCGGGATAGGAAAATTTGTATTTGAGTAAATGGTAGCCGTGGGTCTTTGAGAAAATCCTGTACTGCATCGCGTGGACTGAAGATACGTTGGTGGTGGTGAACAACCTGTTAAATTACCTACTATAATTAGTTTGGGTGAGGCCAAGTATATTTCGGTCAAAACACTACGATTTAGGAAGAATACCGCCTATATTGAATATTTTAATCATCGTGATAAAACTATAGCTTATTTAAGAATTAAAATTAATTTTAATATAAGTTGGGAGTCCAACTGCTGGAAATATTTTCATGCTTACTTGTTCTAGTTCGTAGGCGCCCATACATCACGCAAAGTGGGCACATAAAACAACACAAAATGACGACGGTGAGCAGAATGATTGACCCAATTATAATAAATGGAATAAGACAAACGAATCTGAAATGTGTACAATTTATTCTGTATAGGTATTGACAATTTTTCTATAAAGACGAATTGTTTAAAATAATAAAAATAGTTTACCTAAAAACGAAATAATCTTGAAAATTGCAACATTCAACGTCTCCGTCCGAATTGTAACAGCAATATGCTTTATTTGAGTCTCCAAAAAGTGACGGACATCTGTAGAGTGTCTTTGATACAACCTTTGCGTAAAACGGGTTCGTTGAATACATCCATGGTGGAGTACAATCAGTCGCCCCTTTAAATTATTATAGATAATTTTAAAGAACAATATTTGTTTTATTGTATGATATTTTCACGTTTACTGCTATAATAGTAATTACATATATATTTTTATTTCATTTATTGAATCTGCAGTGTATTTTCTTTTGAAATTGTCGACGTATAACATGCAATACAAAAACTAATAAGTATTATAATACAATAATAATAATTAATAATATTGTCTACTGGTCGAAATTTGACGAAAAAATCTGTTTTAATTGTAAAATCAACAAGCTCTAAAATAGTATTGCATATTTTTTAGCGCACACAGGTATCTCTGAAATGTGTTTGTGCTTCTTCTCCTTTTATTCGCACGAACGTTTAACACGGGAAAAACTATCTATTAAAGTGTCTTTAATTATATAAATTGGTTAGGTTACTGCTTTTTATTTTTAAAACTATCCAATTTCGACAGGGGAAATTTCTTTTTAGTTTTATTTTCTGTACAAGATTGTGCCACTGCTGTATTTATACTCCCGTATTTTACCTGCATGCCGTTGGCGGCAACATTTATGAAATAAAATATTTTTCTAGGTACTCAAGTACTCAACAATACTTTTCCAATGACGTATCTATATTTCCTGTACTTCATGTGTTCTGCAGGCGGAGTTATTGCGGTACGGCGAAAAAAGTGTTTGCGTATTAATATCTACAATTATATGATTCACCAAGCACGCGATCACACCTATTTTTTCATTTAGTAATAAATGTATTCAAATTGTGAATTTTGGATTTTAGATTCTGAGCGGAGCGGGGAATTTATTGATTTTACAATGATGTGTGTGTTTTTTTTTTCTAATGCAGAAAAAGTGCTCCGATTTCCTTGATCAGTATCTCTTCCAGTAAGAAAAAAAATTACCGAAAAGTCAAACTAATTTTTTATGAGCGTTTGAAATTATAGACATTGGATGTTCACCCGTTTTCTCCGGGAACGATCTTATTATTTTGATGTAGCCATGTAGGTAATTCCAAAAGGAATAACCATAAACATTTGAAATTTCCATCAAATGTTTAGATTATCATTTTCTATACACCAAAACATGTTATAAATATTTTGACATTTTTTGAGCTAATTGTAAACATACAAATTTTCGGGTTTTTTAAAATTGTTTTCTATAAATATTGATAAAAACGATTTTGTTGGGTCAAATTGCTTGAAAATATAATACAAGGTTCACAAAGGTAAGTTGTTAAAACAGCAAATCAAAAATATTAAATATACATAGGCAAATTTTTTTTTTATAAGCATTTAAACTTCAAATTTTGACCAAAATTCATCATTAAACATTTGCAAATTATTTAGTAGTTAAAAATTTATAAAATGTTAAGTTTTTATAGCTAAGGATTGAAAATTTAAAACAAGATTTTTCGTAACAATTTAATACTGTAACCAAAAAAACAAAGAAATATACTAAAAAAATAATTTTTTATAGACATTTTAAATTTAAATTTGGACAAAATTAGATATTTAAATGAAGAATAACGATATTATTCATTTCTTTGTAATTTAAAAATATTTTTCGTGGGTGCTTGAAACTTTTAAAATATATTATTATATATTTTTATACACTCGCAATGACATTTTCAAATGCAATGTTTTCTGCAAAAATGAATGCTTATCGTCATTGAAGAATAGAAATTGGGGATGATCATGCTTGGTGAATCACCCTGTATAGATAATAACAATAATAATAAAAAGTTGTCTCAAGCATAAATAAAAACTCTGCAACTGTATAGGTAGTTGGTACAATAAATATCGAGTGTCACTGTGGATGTGTTAAATTTGAATTCAACGATAGAGCATTGTAGGTATAGACTATAAAGGTACAATTAAAAATGATTCTGAGCGGAAATTCTTTTTTAACAGGGGGTCTAACTTTTTGGTAACCATATGGTATTCGTATTGGTTAGGTTAGGTTATATACCTAAACGTCTGTATTTACATTTTATATACGCTTATTGAAAATACGTAGGAATTAGCCTGCAAATTAGATAGGTATCTAGTTAAGTTACTGAAATACAATCCTTTTGTAGTTTTGTTCTAATCATGACTAATTAAATTAAATTTGTCATGATTTTAGTTATGCAATCTATCTTATCTAAACCTTGAATTTATTTAAATATGCACTCGTTAGATGGAAAATGAGTGTTTTGTTTATTATATGTATATTAGTCAATGTTTATAATAATATGTATAATAATTGTATATTATGCTTGTATACCTAGTATACTATTATTTATTAATACACAATACCTTACATTATATAGGTAACTAAACATTTGATACTTGATCGACAGCCATATAATATTTTAAGATTGTAGACTAATTAAAATAAATATGTTAATTATATTTTTGGTTATGTTTTCTGACTATATAAAGTATAAAGTTGTTAATTTCGTCACGAACATTAGGTATTAATTACCTACTTATAGGTGATTACTAATATTAGCCTTTCATACAATTTAAGGGGTGTATTGTGGCAATATAAACTTCTTTTTTTCGAATGAGAACTTAAAAAAATACAAAATAATAATAATTAAAACATTTTTCTTTTTTTTTGTAAATTTTTCCTTGGTATAAAAGTTTAGTTTTTGTAAATATAAAATTAGATTCTTGCGTATTTTATTGCGTAATTGTTGACTGTTGATTCAATATAAGATTGATCATTTTTTACCATAGGATTATGTACATGTTTTTATAATAGAATTTATTATTGTCAAAGTTTGTGCTTATATTTGTTTTAAAACTGAAATCACTACGTGTGTTGGAGGGTGGGGGTTATAAAATTGACCATTGTACGTCCTACATGGAAGTTCTATCTGGCTCATTGGTAGTTCTAAAAAATAATTATAAAAACTTTGAGATTGTGTATTTACTGGTGAAACGTAGGAAGGAACCTGAATTTAACTTTTAAGTTTGACCTTATTTGAAAATAAAACAAAATGTGGACAAATAATATTTAGTCTATTTATTGTATAAATATAATTGACAAACACCATCCTTACTCCTCAGTAAATAATAGTACTTACCTACCTACATATTAAACATTAATTTAACGTTCGAATTTATTTGTGTACGTTAACGTGAAAAAAAATCATCCGCTGACCTAATAATTTACAGTAAAAAAATGAAAGTTCTCGTTTTAAATAAAGAAGTTTTCGGATAGCCACGGGAAACGTATAGTGGTAACTAGGCAAGGTTGGTAAACGGTCACATTTGTACGGTCCATCAAACGTTAAACGCGGACAACTGCTTGTAGGCATGACAAATTAAATTAAATTAAACACATAAACGTACATAATTCGATGGCCAAGAGGCCAAATTTGTATGTTCAATTTTTCTCAAAATTGTTTTATAAGCAGTCCATTCTATTAATTTAGGTGTTGGGTCGTCTCCTTCATTTGCGGTAAGACAAGTCAATACTAAAACATGGTTTTTTGATAATTTCATTTTTGTGTTTTTAGAGCAAGATAGGTTTTTCTAGTTTACAATTATAAATTATAATAACAAGTCCTAAATTAACGAGACTTATAATAAATATTTTATCGTGATTTAAATATTAAGCGGACAAATATAACAAGTCAGGACTATAATTATTATTGTTACTTTTGTCTAAAACTTTAAAACAACCCAGTTAATTAATTGCAATTAACAATTTTTAATATGTCCATCAAAACATTGTATGTCCACTATAAAATATATTATTGTAATTGCCATTCATAACAAGACAACAAGTCCCGTTTAAATTTAAAAAATACAGCACAGTTATGTTGAAAATATGTTTAAGACCTAAAAGTACCTAGTCATTCGTGTAATTTACGGAATATTTTACAAATAAATCCGTTGTAATACCTCGAAAAACAAAAAACTACTACACAAATTATTTAGTGTAAAATAACTGAAAATATTCAAACTATGCTCTCCTGTAAAATGTAGTGCTTGTGACGTACAACGAATGGCCTCTTAGACATCGAATTATACGATGCACATAATAAGCATTGATCGGAAATGTCGCCCGCTTTCGGAAGGAAATAAACAGACAGCCAAAAATATTTTCCTCTGATGCTGAATTGTTTTTCTTGTCACTGTGACAAGTAAGCCCAGAATAACTTGGTAATTAAAAAAAAATCTTTTGTGGACCTCGACATTTTTTTTTGAATTATTCTGACCCCCTTGAGCAACCATATTGCTGACCCTTGCTAAGTGTATAGGTATATTATTACGAAGACATGACAAAATATATTACAAGTTAGAGGCTACTATACCGATTGTAACATACATTACACATATCTTAGTTTTGTACATTTATAGGCATAATTATTAATGTTGATATTCTATTATTCTATTATAGTTCATGAAATATACAAAAAAAAATCTTACCAGATATTTGTGTAGTCTGCAGCATCAAAGAAAGTAATATCACTGCCAATTTTTCCATTGCTTTATGTTTCACTATATATAGAGTATAAAATATGTATAATATAGGTTAGGTAGGTATACCTTATAGGTTTCAGAGTCATATGACAAATAATCTCAAGAATAAAATAAACTATAATATATACTACAAGCTAGATAATTATTTGTAGAAATAATTAAACAAAAAGTAGCAACACATTATTATACCTATATACGTACTGATATTTTTCTTAGCTATATAGTAATAACTTATTAATTTGATAAATATCTTTCGACTCAAGTAGTAGATACGTACATAATAGACCCAACTATGTAAGTACTAACGTTATAATGTAATTTAATAAAATATTATAATATTAAAAATGTTTAAGTGTATAACAATCAATAGTTAATAGATAAGTAGATACAATATAATGTAATATTTATTAAATGAGCACCAACATGGTTTTTTTTTCCTTATTATTATTTGAAGTTCAGATTACATAGATTATGCTGAAGTCGAAAGTGCCTTTAACCGTAAAACATCTTTACCTACCCTAGTATCAACCCAACACCCATCCTATAGCGCATGCACTAATTGTAAACGATGTTTTTATAGGTTGTGTAAAAAAAAAATACTTAATGTAGAAAATCTATTTAAAATTTTAAAACAATCTGGCAAAAATATCCGATACAAAAGAGACCCGTAGTTTTAGATGTGTTTTATTATGATTACGTTATTATAGGAAAGAGCATTAATAAGAGTTAAGTCCCGAGGGCCCGATGCTTAAGGGGTTTCTAGCCAGCCAATGAGTCAGCATGGTTTCTGTTTTCTAGAGCTAACAGAAATAATGGGGGAGAATTTAGAGAGGAAAGCATTGTTGGCGATGGCGAGTAAATTAGTTTGAGAATCAAAGATAATACTATAATTACCGGAGAGTAAAGAGCTGATGCCAGGACAGAGTTTCTAAAATCACCCAGCAGTGAAGGAAGAAACGTATTATGGAGACAGACTGCAGGAAGCTGGTTGATCATGCGATTCCGGGAGAAAATAAGCATAACCCAGGATGGCGAGACAGATCCATCTGTGAAGATCGGGTACTCGAATTAAAATTGCCCAAACAAACTGTTGATTGTAGATGGGGGCATTTGAACGTAATTCGGTTGAGATGTGGCCCAGGAAGTTAGATGCAAATGGTGCAATCATTACAAATGGTGACAGAGTAAGGGCATCATAAGGTATGCCATATAGGGATAGCTTGTGCACTTTATGTGTACATGTGTGAGAACCACTAACAGAATCATAACTGTAATTAATGGAGTGAATTTGCAAACGAATCTCCATTTTGGTGTTAACCGAGTTAAATATATTTATTGTTGGAGTTGGAGAGACTAATAGGGATGGACATTTCCCCGTTATCCAACGGTATCTGATGGGAAGTGGTGGACAGGAAGTCTCCACATCCAAAACAAGATTGGAAGTAGATTTTAGAGCCCTGAGAGAACTTTGTAGACGGCTCGCCTGTAAGGAAATAAGTCTTTTGTGATGGGACGCTCTAGCCGAACCGATAAAACAACCATATTCAACTTCAACCATATTCAACTTTAGCTCGAATGACTGCTTAATGCTTTGTAGACTTGAAGTAAGGATGGAAGCCCCACCAGCTTCCAGCTTAAGACCTTAATAATTAGGCATCGTCCAAGGAAAAATGTGGTAGAATAAACCGTCGTTTCCTTGTGAAAACCACGACCTTGCATTTATGTGTCGTTACTGACTACTGAGAAATGGAAGTCGTTCAAATTATTGGCCAAAATAGACAGAGTGCTAGTGGTTTGGAGTGAACATCTTCCCGATGGGGAGATAAAGGTGAGTTCACGCTTGGATTGTAGAAGACCTGAAGACCTATGAAATAAAAGAGAGACGAAGGAAGAATATAAAGTAAGGTAGGGATGTGAACGGATATTGCATATGCGATTCGAATGTCAATAAAAGCTGCGGCTGTTAAATGCGTTGTAAATAGGAGAGAGACGCTCTAGCATGTCAATACCTTTTCGAAAACCAAATAGTTTGTCAGGAAATAAGGACAAGTGTTCAACCCACCGATCCAATCTAGTTGTCAATATATTTTCTGTTATTTTAAACAGCACTGATGAAATAGGGCTATATTGAACGACATGTCACCAAATTGGTATTGTAGAACGTAGGTTTAGGAATGGGTATAACCTTCAAGTGAAGCCAAGAATTCGGAACAGTAAGTTTAAAAAATAGATTGTTGAGTATATTTAGTAAATCGCCGCATACACTATCAGGGGGATATTGAAGAGACCAAGTGAAATTGAGCCCAAACGTTATTATTGATTGTTGATAACGACAAGCAATATAATACAAAATTAAAAATACATTAAAGATTAAATTATGGTTTTTATTCTTTTTGAAGATATTCAATATTAATAAAATAACAACACATATTAAAACAATTAACTATAAAATATATTTTTATTCAAATTACTATATGTTTCTAACTAATATTACCAGTAGGTAAAATCAAAATTTATATCAATCAACATTAAATCTATCCAAGGTGATTCATTTAACGTAAAACACTCATTATATCAAAAAGTATAGACTTTTTTAAAGAAATTATTTTTTTCATCTTTTTTATCATTAAATATAATTTAATTTTTAATTTTTAATTTTTTAATAACATACAGTTTTGATTTTATGTTTCAAATAAAAATATTTATCTTAGTGCTTCGGTATATAAAAATCAAATTTTTGACAAGTAGTTTATGAGTTATAAGTATTTAAAGTTCAGATGAGTGGAGGTAGTGAACCAACATTTTGAGGGGCACCACATACCACTCTACCCCGTTCATCTATACTTAAAATACTTATAACTTATAATAACTACTCGTCAAAATTCAATTTTTATGTATCAAAATAACCGGAAAAATATTCTGCTTTATAGGGTGAAATTAAAACTGTATATTCTTATTCAAAACAGTAAAATCTTAAAAAAATATAATTTCTTAAAAATGTTGTTTTGTAATGAATTAAAACAATGTACAAAAAATATTTTGAAAAAAGTCAATACAATATTATTGATATAATATAGTATTTTACCTCAAATGGATCCCTCTGTTTATAATATATATTAACCCTCTATCTAAATATAAATATTGGCATATAGCACATAATATACAGGTGTTTCACCAAGCATTATTAATATTTTACTTTAATATTGAATTAATTTTAATTCTGATATTTGGAATTTTGAAGTATACTTGAAGGCTATATTTTAAATTATTTAGATACATGAACATTTACCAAAAAAGTAACTTACTTAACAATTTACAGGAAAATAGAGTAATTTACATTAATAAAAAATGTTGGGGTCTGCACAAAACACTTTTTGAACGGCATAAATAGTTCAAGTATTTGAAAATATAACCTGAAGTATGCTTAACAATTCCTAACATCAGAATTTGAATTAATTTATTATTAAAAGAAAAATTGGAGGTGAGTATGGCAAATTACCCTGTATAGTGTATATTGTTACTGTTTTGTAATAACTTATAAACTAATAATTGGTATTAGAGTGTTCTTATACATAATACCTACATATGTTGAGTATAAATTATATTTTAATAATATTAATACTATTGTTTCTTGTATTACGCACAAGAAATAAAACTTTTTATAATATTTAAAATTTAAATTAATTGTAAAACATAATAATATCACAGTAAGGAAGTATAAAATATTATTAAAATCGATGTTCAAAGCCTTTGGCCATACCAGTCCATCTATTAGGTACTGATAAAAAATACAAATTCATAGCAGCAATAAATCGATTCTTGTACTCTTCTGGAGAAATTATTGTAGGTAATTTACCTTGACCGCCAAGGAGTCCTGATTTCTTAACCATTGTTTCTATTTTCTTGTCCCATGTAAAAGTACGAATGTAGTCTGTAAAAAATGGAACTTATCAGTTATCAACTAAAAATTGTTAAAAAGTTATACTTATACAACAATACAAGTTTTTATTTAAGGTATTAAAAAAATTAGAATAAATAATAAAATTGCTTTTGATTGTTAAGTTATCATGACATTTATTCAGAACTGTACATTTGTACTTAAAATAATATAGTGATCTTCTATATCAATGGCAGTATCTTAGTAGAATCTTTATTTAAGCAAATAAATGTATGAGCTTAATTTAAATAAATTCAAAAACTGCATAATAATTTAAAAAAGTTTATACTAACACCTACTATGTTTTCAAGTATATTTTAGCAAACAAATTACATTTTTACAACCATTCAACCTAATTCCAGTTTTTAACACCAGCATATTTTAGGTATGCAGAATTTTGTTAGTGGTATGCCATCATTGTTTGAAGATAGCTCTGACCTTAATTAATAAAATTATAAATTACCAATGATTCCTAATACTAATTCACCAGAATCTTCATCTAAACCAACTAATAAAGAGTAATCCATGACAAGTTGTGAGGTGAGAAATTCTGCATCATCATTGATTGCTTGATTTAAAATTATTTTAGAATGGGGGTGAACGTATAATGGCGATTCACATGACACTAAAATAAGAACCATGGTTATTTTAGATTATATGTCTTTACAATTTTAAAGAAAATAAATTATTATTATTCTTATTATTATCTATATTTTCAAGAAAATAAAAAGATATTTTTGGGAAACTTACTTTTAATGAGATTTTCATCTAACAATACAATTTCTCCATCTTGGGAATTTGGATCGACTAATCTATTTCTAACTGATCCTTTTAGATCAAATATATGAGAAATATTTTTATTGTAGAAGAGATTCTCCATCACTAATAAGTTTGAATTGAATGATGACCCTTTGACAGTATTGCGATACCTTACTTTATAAACTCCAACAATCTTACACAAAAGAGTAGGTCGTCTATTTGTCTGACGCGAGTGTATGTATGCAAAATATTGAGGTGCGAATTCTAAAAATGGTAATATCTCTAAACGAGACATTTCCTTCAATACAAACCTGTCATCTAGTAATAGAAAATATTATTGAATATTATGCAATGAATATACATTAAATAATAATTTAAAAAAAATATTATAAATAAATTACCTTTTGTTTTACAAAAATTCGACCCTGATTTTCCACCTCTAGCAGACCATGAAATGCATCTTGCTAAAGAACGTATGTACATTTCTTCTCCTGATACAAAGAATGTTTCTCTTAATTTTGCAAATTGCTTAGCAAAATAAACTTTCACATAAAAATTGGTTGTAGAATCTGAGAATGTTATCTGTACAAAAAAAAATGGTAAGCACATAATAATAAAATAAAGAAATGATAAGTTTAGAACCTATTATTAAATCAATTGAAAAATAACATCATGATATGATATACATATGTAAGATTGTAGTACAAACCTCAATGTGTTGTTTTGATTTTTCGTCTGTTTCTTTTTGATCGTTATCTTGTTCAACGTTTTCAACAGTCGACCTATTCAAATTTTTAATTTTTAAAATTCAATGTATACATATACATATAGGGTCATTCAAATTTGTGTAACAAAACTGGAATCACATTAAGATCTTAAACAATTTTGTTACTACAAAATTTGGATTACCATATTTGTACTGATATTAAATTATTTTGGCTTACATTAATTCTGTATTTGATATGTTGTTTTGGTAAAATGATGTGCTCAATGTGAATGCAATAATGGAACTGGGTTCTTTTTCATAAACTGATATAGGAGTACGGCAGTGTATGTTTAATACATGGTGTTCTGTAGTTTCAATCGGATTCTAAAAATTAATGAAACATTATGAATTAGGATATAGGTAGTCATTGTATTTAAGTGATTGATAAAATACACACAGGAATAATTGCAGGCGGTGTAGATGATGGTAAAAATTGTGATAGAATTGTTTTAACACTTTTTTTATCGGTTTGCGACATAGATAATTGAGACTTGGTTTCATTTGGTACACTACTGTCAACTAAAAAAAGAAAATAATAAAAATATATATTATTATACTGTTCATGATTAGTGTAATAATATCTACTGACAATCATCAACAGCATCACTGTCACTGTCTGTAGTAATATCACTCGTTGCTTGTGGTACAGTTAAATAACATTTTTCACTCTGACACATGTCGGAATCGTTTAAATTTTCAAAATCATGTTCAACAGCTATTTCTGAATCAGAAACTAATGAATGTTGGCTCAGATGACTTGTAATGTTATGTTCTTCAACAACATAACGACTTGAGTCGCATTCAAAATTCATAATTTCTTCTAATACTTCGGACAGGTTGTTTGATTTGGTTTCACTTTTCCTCTGGAATTTATCTTCTTTTTTAATAGCTGCTTCTATTTTTATTAATTTGGAATTCCAATTGATTGTGGCTTCACTTACTGCCCTCTTCAACAAAGTCATTGTATCATCTAACTTCCAGATTGTATTTAATATTGTCCCTAATAATAAATATCATAGAAATTAAATATATAAAGAATACCATACTCTATTCAAGTTAAGAAGCAACCTTGGCTACAAACAGTTTTCATCGGGTGGCAGTAAGAGAAACAACAAAAAATCCGAGGACAAAAAGTCCATTTTGAAAAAAGTTGGACAAAAAGTCCAAAAATAGAAAATATTCTATTCACAAAATTTAAATTTAAATAATGTAATTGATTTTCTTGTACAATATTATATTTGATTATTAAACCTTATTATACTTACAGTTTACAAATATTATTAAAATATATTTCCCCTTGAAAATTGTAATTTTATAGATATAATAAATAACTACCAATTATTGAATAAGAAAATAAATATATATTTTAATAAGTAATAATTTATATTTTTGGACTTTTAATCTGACAATAAAAATGTGCACGGATTTTTTGTCCAACGTAAAAAATGAGTGGACTTTTTTCAAAATGGTCTTTTGACCTATTACCTACTCAGGCAACACTCGCATTGAGTCAACAATATATATGATTTCCGTGTAGTTAAACCACACTCCTGTGCACAAGTCAGCCGCCAAGGCTTCTTCTTGTGAATAAATATGTAAATAAATAATATTAAGTACCATAATTTACATCCTTATCAGTTAGTGTTGGTGAAGTAATTCGAAGTTGTATATCATCTACTCTTTGTTTAAACAATCCTTGATCCTTTTGTAATTGTTGTTTTAGTGGTAAGAAATTTGCTGAAAAGTATGATACATGAGTTTTCAGTTTTCACCTAATTTATTAAGTTTAAGTATCTTATTTTACCATTTGCTTCCAGAGATAAAGAAGATATTTTATTCATAACGGCATTGAATATTTCGTGTCCCATTAATGCCCACTGTTTTCCTTCTTCCAATATATCAGGACGGTATTGGCTAACTTTTATAGGGACTATTTTTAGTTTTAAACTAGGTAATCTAATTTCCCACATCTTAATATTCATGTATCTATAACAAAAATTAAAATAGTATTCAAAATTATTCAATTAATTAAAATTTAATCAATTATCTTTAAACATACTCAAACGTTGCTATTGTTTTGTTGTAAACAAAAAATTGTATATAATCTTGATTTAAAAAGTGGTTGCAATTAGGTAATGCACGACAAACACACTGCTGAGAATGAAATTTTAGTTCTAGGTATTTTGCAAAAGAAAATGACCAAGTATCATCTGACAATGGTACTACCGGTGTTATCTAAGAATAACAATCAGTTAATTCACATATTTATTTTGTGATTTACTATTAATAATTATTGTCACAACTAATTTTACTTACTAAGGAACACTTCTTACAATAAGACCAAGAATAAATTAAATTCTCATTGTACGGAGGATCAATTAAACGGCCACTAATATTAGATAACAAAAGTCTATAACAACTCTTATCATGTATGAAACGTCGTTCATGTCTATTCATTGGACTGTCACATGAATCAGATGGACATTCATATGTTTCACGAAAACAATATCTTTCTAAAAATCTGCCTAAGCATATATCATTAACTCCATAGAACTCCATAAATACTAACCTGAAAAAAATGTTTATAGTTACATTTTATCCATACAATGTATGTGAAACAGTTATAAGTAATAAATAGTATTATAAACCTAGGTTCGACACAAAATGAAGGTGCGTTATTTGATTCTGGACAAAAACTATAAAACATCACAGGTAATCTTTGATGATTGACAGGATCAAATATATCAACAAGTTTTTCTTTTTTGGAGTAACTACTTTTTTTAGACTTTACAGATGATTTTTCTAATTGATTGTGTAATATTCTTCCACCCTGAGCTCGAAACAAAGCCAACAAAGTTTGAACTTCATCACTATTTATGTCTTCAGTTAGTTTCGATATTATAAAAGCATGTTTTGGCTTAAGCTGTAATAAAAAACCCCGCATGTACATGAGTTAATAATTAAAAACACATACAAATAACAAGTACCTACTATACAAAGCCTGAAATTAATTAAAATATTAAGTTCAAACCAAATTGAATTTAATTTTAAACTAACAGTATCAATCAATTTTTATTCCAATTTTAATGCATACTAGATGACAAGAAATTAATTAAAAAAATTAGCCCGAAGAAAAAAAAAATATTGTTATCCGTCCACAATATAATTAGTTAAAATACTTGTCTCTGAAAAGGCCCGGATCGGGTAGGTAGGTGAGCTACCAAAAAAATCTAGGCGGGTCTCTAAAAAATATGATTATGAGTGTTTGGTTGTAATTTTATTTTTATATGAAAATGGAAATTAATAAAAACATTGGTAGAAAATATAATATAATTAAATTATTAAACCGTACAGTAGCTGTAGCTATAATCGAACGTTAGAAATCCTATAACTCGCTAGGCTGATATCTTTCCTATCTGGCGCTGACTCTGAACCATAATAGTTAATGATAAGAATTATATAATTACATTTATTTCCAATTCCAACTGTCCATTTTCTTGATTGCTGTCTATTGATGATTTCATGTTATTCAGAATTTGTGATACATAAATATGTTTTGAAAAATATTTTCGCAATTTACAACGTTTTCCAATATCTGATTCTAAGTATGGAACTGAAAACTAAATAATGAAAATGCAATATGAAAAAATCATATTGTTTAATATAAATATAATAATTCAATAATTGTGTTATTGTCTTTTTACTTACTTCGACTATTGGTGATAACGAGAGTAATGTTGAATTTAAAAAGTATTGATATTTATTGTCTTGTTCGGTGTTGGTTGATAAAGGTTGTGAATTGTTCACTTCAGATGTTTTTAATTGAATACTAGTATTTTCAGTATCAGTATTATTATTTTCATTTGATAAAATTGATGAATCAGTCAAAGAGTCATTACTTAATTGCTTATTTTTTACTGGCGGTGATGCAAATTGATCCATTATATAGGATTTTTCTAACTTCCAATTATAGATCATTAATATAAGTTGTCTAAGTATACGTTTTAATATCTTTAACTGTTTATTAGAACTCCCTCTAAGTAAAACTGAACACCCTCGCTCTGGTACTGGGCATCCTTCGAAAAACATTAAGGCTTTGTTACCAAAATTTTCTACATAAAATTGTTGGCATGTTCCTAACACTGGTTTTCCCATATGCGCATCAACGGAAGTTAATATTTCTGCACCGGTGCATCGAGCAATACGTTCCAGAACAGATGTTTTAACATTTAATACTAATGTTACACCCATTTGATTAAAAAGTTCTTGTGCAATTCTAGACACACTTTTTTGCACTAATACAAGATCAGGTTTCATTGATACAATACGGCTCACAATATTTCTGAAGTAATCATGCTCCTATATAGTATAAATTAAGTAATTAGAGGAACACAATTGTTTTTACTAAAACAGATACTGTACTCGATTTCAAAAGAGAAGACACCAGTTCTGTGCACTATTTTACACTTCTACTAGTCACTACCTATGCTGTTATGTAAGTGCTCGCGGCCGGATAAAAACTGGTTGTCACCTGGTATCTTCACTACTGGAATGGAGTACAGTTTTACTGAGTTTACCTGCATAATAACAGGCTCTAATGATAACAATTTTCCTTCAACACGTTGGTAAATTATTGAACATTGAAGTAGTAAAATTTTAGGTCCAGATATTCTTGACGCCATAGCTTTATTGGCAATATTTTTTGAACATACAATACCACTAACAATACAGCTATCACTCCGTTCACCTCCTTCTAATTTTTTTATTTGTAAATAACTGTAAAAAAAACATAATGTACCCAGACGGATAATGAATATCAGAGTAAAAGATGAAATATAAATGGGTTTTTAGTAATATCAAAAAATAATTAAATATTATGAAATATATAGTTGCGATTTGACACTTATGATGAATTAAGATAAAATAAATAATTTAAGGTAAGTCAAACATTAATCAAAACATATTATAGCAAGTACTTATGGTATGAATGTATTTGCTTTTATACAAAAAATTGTATTTAATTTAATAAAATATAGTAATATTTTGTTATAGTTTAATTACACAATTTAACAGTTTAATTTTAAACTCTTAGTTTTACCATTACAATTTTACTACAAGTAGTATTTATAATCAATGGTTTTACCTATCTCTAATAAATAAAAAAATTACTTACTCGCAAATACTCATATTTTCTGTATCAGTAGATAAATCTGGAGAGAGTTCACCAATAACTAGGTCAGATAGAGCAATTAAGGTGTCAACCCAATCAATGGAAAGACCATTCTTTTTCAACATTTGAATGACAAAATTCAATTTATGATCTTCAAAAATATTTCTAAAATGTTAAACCATGCTAGTTAATTAACTTATAAATTATAGAAATCATTATTCAATAAAAACATTTAAGTATTAATTTTGTAATAAGTAATAAATAATTACTAACGTTAAGTAATTAAAAATATATGCTTCGTTATAATCTTCTACCAGTTTTTTAGGGGAACTCCAAGTCTTCATAGTACCAAAATTATTCCGTTGGTAAGTTATTGCAATAATATCTAACAACTTTCTTATTAATGTATCTATAGGTCTTGGTTCTACAACTAAAATCATTCATTTTTTTAAAATATAAAATTATATTTAGTTAAAATATTATTCATTTTACCTGGATTTTGTTTTAATTTTTGAGAACTAGGTTTTGAAATTTGAACTGTGTTATTATGAAGATCTAAATCTAATTTAAAACTCCCACTAGAAACATTTGAACCTTGTTTTTCTATTAAAAATATATATTTATAAAAATTAAATTAATAAAAACCAATTTAGCTGAAAAATTGATAATATGTATGAATAATAACTACCATAAATTTTAGATTTTGTAGTTTTAGTTTTCAGATTCTTATGTGACTGATTCGGAAGCACCGAACAAAATCTATACAAACAATTTCCATCTAAAAAGTCTCCTTCATTCTCCATAACGTCTTCTATATATCCAGCATCCAAAAGTACTTGTCCTATTGCTGTACCATGCATTCTAAATAAGTAAAAATACATATTATAACTATTACATACTAATTAATATTCACTAGGTAGTGAGTACAATAATTTAAGATTGTGATATGTAATAGTGTATATTATGATAGTTATCATAGCAATCATAGTATACTGCAACACTATGATTTTGAAGAGTACAATTTACCTGCTAGTAACTTTCCCGTGGTTTAATAGCCACTCAATTAAATTATTTCCAAGAAAACACGAATGGTAACTTCTTAAATGGTATCGATGTGTTTTTAAACTTAATCCACCATTAATTTGTGTTAGTTCTTCAAACAAGTTATTTAAATTATGAGATACATTTGGATCATCAGTTGTTTCTATAGGAGATAAATTACCTAATGTACTTGATCTAATGACAAAAAAAGTTAAAAATTAAAAATTATATGTTAAATAGGTGTGTAATAAAAATGTACCGGGATAATGCAAAATTTTCTTCTTGATAGCCAACAGAAACCTTTCTACTGGGAGAATTTTTTGTTTCAATTATGTTTTCAAAGTACTTTGCGTTTGTAGATAAATTACAGTTAGTTAATACTTCATTATTGCCCAATTTCACTTGTAATTCATTTCTAAGTGAGATTAAGTCCGGGGATAATACTACATCTTTAGCAACAGACTGTAAGTAAGACAATACTATTTTGCAACAGTATGTACAAACTCTGAGGTCCCCTAGGGAAAAAACATTTTTCGGTTAGTTTTAAATTTTAATATTGAAAAACAAATAATAATTATAAAATTGTAATCATTATTGTTAATACTTAAAACAAATTAGTGTTAAAATAAACATTCACAGAAAAAATCTCACCAGAACATCCCATTATTTTTCCAGGTATTTCTTGGTAACAACATTTTGAACAAAATATTTGACCACATACTCTACAATGGTGACGCCGCCGAAAAGTTGTAAACTTTTCACAACAATCATAACACTCTTTACTCACAGAATCGGGCATCCAATACTGTTTTAAGTCAGTATTTCTATAAGATGGATAATCCTAAAATAATAATATAAATCATTTAAGATACGTTTGCTTTAATAAAATTGACTTACTCCTGATCGAATCGGCAATAAACTCCCAACTCTTTTAAGAATATTTGGTAAATTTCTTGCATCTATAGTCATAAGAGCTTGTGAAGTATCCTTTTCTGTTTGATCCTAATCATGAAAATAAAGTATAATAATTAAGACTGTGATTTTGTACAAAAATGCATTATTATTAACTTATTACAAAAAAATATAGCTTCTTTGATATAAGGTTTGAATTAGGTAACTAATAAATACAGTTATTAAACTTTTGTTTTTGATATTTTTAGACTTTTTAGGCCATATTTCAATATCTTCATTAAATTCCATCAATTAAAACTTTGTAGTTTGTACATATATTTTATAAATTATTGTTTAATTTTTGTCTACTAAATATTTTAAATGTTCTTAATGCATGTCATATTTAGTTATCAATATCTTAAATTTAAACATTTTTTAAATTAAAAAAATGTATATTTTTTTAAATTATAAATCTTTAGTATAAATGCTCATAATCTATAGTTCCTTAATTTGAGATTTTAAGTGCATTTCTAAGGTTTTCTATTGCATTTTAAATTGTTATTTCTTTATTGTACCAAGTATTTTTTAAACATAGTTCTTAAATTGCAAATTTATTTTTTTTTACATTCGATATTTTAGTAAATAATTAAATAGACTAGATATTAGTAGGTATCTAACACATCTACTTCACTAATTTGTTGTTTTTAGAATTATACTTACATTATTATTAACCACTTCAGCAATTGTATCATTGGCATCTGATGGACTTGTTTTAAAGTTAAATACTTTAGCAAAGAATGAGCCTACAGATGATTGTTCTTGTTCGGGACTTAACGGAGTGAACTCGGTCAACGCTGTGGTCGTATGGAGATTAGTCATGATTTAGATAAACTTTATTTTCTTCAGCAATATTAGAACTTTTCAACTCAAGTCATTATGCATGATATTTAGTACAATATAAGTAAAAGTTAAAATGATTGATGGAAAGACAGTAATTGTACATCAATAGTTTGTACTAATCTACTAATGGTAAACATTCTTAAATATTAACTTTGATAATAATATTCAAACAACTTAAATTATATAATATTTAAATAATATAATAATATTTATATTTAATGTAGTATTCTACATTTCTACCACAGAATAGATTTTATATACATTCTGTGATTCTACTAAAGTGATAATACATTTGATAATAGATAAATATTACCTTATGATTATGTCCAATTGACGTATTAACAGGTGGATGTCAAGATTTAAATCATAGAGTAATATTCCTCTTTAACTGCCTGCCTAATGGCTAATATGTAACATTATTCTTAAACCATGGTCAGTGCCCACGAGTGAATTGGAAAAATCGAATGAGGGGGCAGGGGCACAAAAATATTTTAACTACCATCGACATAATAATTTGTAGGTACTGTATCTTTGTAGGGCCCTGGTTTAGCCATTTAGGTAGATCAAGTGTTTCATGTGCATAAAAATAGTTTATAGGTGTATGCTAATATAGTAATATTCTTAAGTGATCAGGTAATCTAAATGCATTACAGTTTACAGTTGATTTTTCGGTGCACGGGCCTCTTTCCCGCCAACCACTCGTTAAGTCTTAATCAATGTTAATCCATGTATATTTATTACTTCGGGGGGCCCTTCCTGACAAGGGACAAATACAATGTCAACATAATATCATAGATAAATAGATAATATATTATTAAATGTACAATAGGTACTCGTTGCGAATACCTTTTTCTAAATTAAAAATGACTTAATTGTAATAACTAGGTAGGTATATGTAGGTAATAAATAATTAAACAAAAACGGATGGCTAATAAGAAAACAGGGATCCCCCAGAAAAATTGTCTGGACTCAACACTGGTCGTGTACAAGGGCTGACGATAGCACGGTGCTAGTATTTCAAGCTTGTATAGCAATAAGCAAGGGTATTCGGTCAATAATTGCCACCCGAAGAATACCTAGGACATTAATGGATTGGCAATTGCCTCCAAGTGGCAAAACATTTTATTACCTATAAGTAGGCGCGGATCTAGAAATGAAAAAAGGATTGGGCTAGACGAAAAAATGTACATAAAAGCATATAGGCAATAAGTTTGAGTTTTTATAGTGAATAAAAATGCATCATACATGCATATTATAAAATAATAATAACAACATTATCTTCTATTGCATATTATATTATATATATAATTACTAAGGCTCGGATTTCAATGCATTTGCATTTTTTTTTGGAAGGTCTTACACGATGATTTTCAAGCTACAAATGTATTACAAGTACTCCATATTTAAACTTCAAAATGGCCGATGGTTGGACGCTTTTAGTCGTGTAAAATTTTTTTTTTGGGGCATTTATAGGTCATATAAAAGCATTCTTTTAAAGATAATTTTTAAATATTTTCAAGGAATTTAAACCCGAGCCCTTATAATAAGGTGTAAAAGTGGCAAAAGTGTAAAATATTTAAATATTTGAAAGAATTCACACAGTTTAGTAGCAACATAACAAAGTCTCGACCACCACCGTCCACCAACAAGTTACCTCCATTTGTACGTCGACGCGTCGCGATCTTTTTGTTCAAACCAACCGCTGCGATTAAGGACATAAATAAATAAAATAAATGTCAATAAGCAATATGGTAATTATGTATTTTTAGGCAATATATTGCTTCTCTTTACTTCAGACCCCATCAATCCCCCTTGTATCCGCACCTGTCTATAACACTTGAAAGGGATTTGAAACAGAATGTAAACAAATTTACTTACCCATCAAAACGAAACTTTCGAAATGTAAAAATGTTTTATACTTTTGTTGTATAATCATAAACTATAATTACGCTTTTTCAAATAAATAATAGGAAAAAGTTGTTTGTACCATTGTATGATCTAAATTATTAATATATCAAAACATTCAAATAGGTTTTAATTGCAAAAAAAATGTTTAATTTTAATAGGAAAGTTGCTTAAAACTAAACACAACTTTTATAAAATTCTGGATTCCTTGTATTAAGTATTGATGATACCTACAGTTACATCTGGAATACAACTAAATATTTTAACCCTAAGCCATAAAATAGCATGTGTGGGAAATAATAATTTTGGTCATTATTACTTATAACTTGAAATCAATTATTTAGAATATTATTTTTTATATATACCAGAATTTTTTACCACAGACTTTTTAGTAGTATACCATTAGCAAGATAGTGCTAAGCTAGTAAGTGACGTAACCTAGCCTCGTAGGTACATTATATAATCATCCCTCGATCACGGTGGATACTGTATAAACTGTCATACCTCAATAATCATATATATTTTTTATGAGTATTTATTGTCATATCTGCACGGAAAGTTTAATTTTCGATATAAGTTGAAGTGTTTGGAAAATGACGCTTTTTTATCCATCACACAGCGAATGATTATTACATGCTCGGAGGGTGGAAGTGTTTAAAACTTTAAGCCATCCGCTATAGTGGTCAGAAAAGTAACTGTTCAAATTGAAATAATATAAATGAGCATATAGCTTAAGATAAAAAAGTCTATTTGAGTAACTCAACTGCACAAGAAAGATTGACCAATATTTATGTTTTAAAATTTGAAATGCATATGTCCAATGACATAAAAGTATACAAATAGTATATTTAAAAATGTTAACCTCAATTTTTTATTTACTTATTGTAGCTGCAGAAAAATATTATGTATTCAAAATAAAGAAACAAAATAACAATCCAATTTTGAGATGTTTGGGATAAATTACATACAAATTGTGTGATCATAAACAGTACAAAAATCGAATAACACAGAAAATAGTTCCATCTTTGTATTAAGAATTAAAACAAACTTTTAATATTTATTTGTTTATTTTTTACTTCATCCTTATAAAATATTAATTCATGAATGCATAAATTAAAATTTATATATTTTTTTAAATGTCGAGAAAAATTATTAAAAAAAAATTGTTTATAATATTGAATGTATTACAAAAAAGAACTTAGTTAAAGTGTAAGTTTTTTTTTTACATATCTTGAGTTTCAATTACTTGACTAATAATTAGCCATCCGGCGTCTTGATTTTTTAGTCCTAAAAATAATACATAGATAAAATAAAATAAATTATTTTTATTATTATTAAACAATACCTTTTTGGTCCTTTCACAAAGCACCAATCTACACTTATTTGCTGTCCCAAAATATCCGTATTATTAAGTCCTTCGCGTGCACGAGATGCTTCCTTATATGACTCATATTCAACTAATGCATAACCCTTAAAAAAAAAATTATAACATTGATAATATAATAATGAACTGAATAATAATAATTACTTTTAAAAATCCAGTTCTACGGTCCAAGTTTAAATGTAAATTTTTAATTTTTCCAAACTCAGCAAATTTATCATGTAAATCATCTTCTTGTGCTTCTTCATGTAAAGAAGAAATGAACAAAATCCAACCTTCAACAGCTGTAAAAAAAAAAAAAAAACAATTAATTAATCTGAATAATACTTAAAATTTATGAAAATTGTATAATTACATCTTTGAGGTCCAGGGCCTTCTTCATCATTTTGATCGACAGAATCAAATTCCATTGCTTCATCTTTAATAGCATCTCTTTTAGATTTGTCATCAAATCCACGTCCTTTCCTCCTTCTGGCTTTATCTTTAAGCTTTGAGACTCCCTCTAAAATTAAATGATTTCATTTAAATATATTTTTTTTTGGTGCTGAGCAGGGATGATATGTTTTTATTTGTATCTGTATATACTAAGAGTAGTCAAATAAAATTAGCAAATTGGACCTAGTTGATACTTTTGAAAAGTCAAAATAAAATTTAAAGTTCCCTGTACTTATTTTTGATATTTTGCTCTAATTCACAAAAGAAAAACTGCAGATACTTGAAATTTTCACAAAATGATTATTTTATCATTTTCTGTTAACTTTAAAATAATAAAATATTTTTTTTTTTTTGGGCTACATTTTCAATATTTGTTGTTATTTTTATAGACAATCATATTAACAATCATAAAAATGCATATGAACAATTTTTTTATAAGTGTAAGAACTTGATTTTGTAGTTAATAATTAATAAAATGTTTAGTTTTTATAGCTATAAAGTTTGAAAATTGAATACATGGTTTTTCATAATTAGTCCACAATGAAACCAAAAAATCTAAAAAATGTATAAACACAATATTTTCATAGATATTTTAACAAATAATAACGATTTTAGTTATTTTATTGTAATTTAATAATATATTATGAGTTGGTACTCGTAACTTTTAAAATACTTTACCAGCTATTTTATAGATGCAATGACATTTTTAAATGTGATGTTTTTGGCAAAAATTAGTTCAACCTACTGTATTATTAATAGTAAAATAAATTTACTTGAATTGCAATAATAAAATACAATTTACATAATAATATATAGGCTGTTAGACTGTCTTCGCTCAGAATTGTATTTCATATGCAGTGATTTATCATTGAATTCAAGTCTAATACATCCATTATAATGACCCACTCGACACCTACTGTACAGCAGAGCTGTACCAATCTGCCAAATCTACCAATCTTTTTGTATTTAGTTTTGTTTCATTGTATATTAAATTTAAAATCAATTGATTTTAATAAGACAGTGTCAAAAATACAATTAAACACTTCATAGTAGGTATTAAAAAAAATATGGTTACTTTACAATTGAAAAGAACAATTAAATGGAATGGATATTATGATTATGCAACAGTTGTACATTGTTGTTTTGTACATCATAAGTGTTCAGTGAGAAATTAGAATAAGCATCAATAGGATAGTTCAAAAGTTATTTTAGTCGGCTAAAAATAGTAGGAAAATACTTTAGCACATCAAGGTTGTTATTAAATTTGTTTACAAAACGTAAACAAACTTAAAAACATGTTTTTTTCGTTGTTGTCAACATTTTTATTATTTTAATAGTTGATACAATATTGTACGCATAATATAATAATGTAATGGTATGTTGTGAAATCGATCATGCACTTTTTAGTCGTATCAATGTCAATTGTATGATCGGTTAAATGAATATTTCGAGTATACAATACTCACATATTTTTAAAGTTACTAAGGGTACATGACTTATAAACACATTTATATTACCGTCGTCTTCTTCTACGAAATCTTCAGCGTTCAAGTCTAAAACGTCAGCCATTATGACCTGGAACTTGGAATACCGGACGTGATGTTATGTACTTTGCGAAAGATGCCGCTAACCTAATCTAACGTTTTGAATCAATTATTTATAATATGATAATTATTTGTATTTATTCTGTCTTCTGCGGTTTCACAAGGCAACTGGCAAGGCGGGTGGGGGCGGCGTCTGGCAGGATTCGATAATACAATGATTGCCTTGCCATTATTTAGGCATTATGATTATTTATATGTGTGAAGTTAGCAACAACTGACCCAAACTTCAAGTCACGACTGATAAGGAAATCTTCCTCAATCTTCGTCGGCCATGTAGTAGTTGTATATTATTATGATATCAGCAAATCACGGTGTACACATTAAAACGTGGTTTTGTTGATCTGTTTTTATTTTTACATAACATTTTAATATTATCCTGTTTAAATATAATATTATAATAGTTATGGATATTTTTGAAATTATTCTTGGAAGTTATGAATCGTTTGTGATCGGTGTAAAATGTCGCTTCAAAAGCCAAGTAAATATATTCTCATTAGTCTGTGTAGTACAGCTATAATTCTTGTATATAAGTATGTAGTATAAATTTAATTATTCAAATTATTTTGTCTAATAACTCAGCAGTCTAAAGAACTCGAACTGGTGCAATCATTCAATGATCATGTTCATCAAGCTAGTATCCGTTCAGTAGCATGTTCGTCAAAGTATATGGTATCAAGTAGTACAGATGAGACTATTGAGGTATATAATATGGTCAGGCGATGTCACGTACATACCATACTACAGCACAGTGGCACAGTAACATCTTTAGCGTTCACACCAGACGAATCGCATTTAATCAGTACTAGCGATGACGGTTCCATAGCTATGTTTGAGACCGGCACGTGGAAGCTAAAAAAGTTATGGGATAAAGCCCATAAGGGATCAGGTATGCTGGTGATTAAATTCAAAACAGTAGAATGTATTAATTTAATTTTAGTTTTTTTTATTTGGCTGTGACTTTTTGGTTTTAAACTTGTTACCATAATATTATATTGACATGTTTCTGTTTTGTTATATGTTATAGCCGTTTCTTTCCTAGCAGTTCATCCTAGTGGCAAACTAGCATTATCTGTCGGAAAAGATAAAACTCTAAGAACTTGGAATTTAGTTAAAGGTAGACCTGCATACACTACAAATCAGTCTAGGTAAGTGCACAACTCACAATTCATTCAGAGATTATTTTGTTAACAATTGACTTATTTATTTTGTTTATTAGTATGAGTGCTTATTATTTTTTTGATAATATAATTTGGTCTCCAGCGGGGCAGTTTTATGGTCTACCTCTAAATACTAAGTTAATGATTTTTAATGTAGAAACAGCAGGTATTGCTTTAACAATCGAAGACAATCATAAAATACATGGTGTCACATTTCTAACGGTAGGTGACTATTATATTTAATTTATTTGTATGTTACTATGTTATATAAGAATACATAAGTAATCTATGATTCTTTGTTGCAGGAAAATTTAGTATGCTATGGCACTGAAAATGGTTCACTGCATTGTTATGATATTATAAGTAAAGAAAGTATATGGGAAATTAAAATTGGAGATACCAGAGTAAAATGTTTAATCAAAGTTGATAGTAGACTTGTAACAGCATTAAGTGATGGCCACGTTATAGTATGGGAACTCAATGGTAGAAAAAAACCGGTTGAAAGTTGTTCTGTGTTTCTAGACTGCAGAATTACTTGTATTTGTAACAATTCTTTAAGGTAAATAATATAAATTAACAGAATTTTCCCATTAATCGACTAATATAATATCAATGATAATATATTACCAAAAAACAAATCCATAGATTTCAGATAAAACTCAGCTTCCTCCGAGGCGAACAATTTTGTATTAAATTTGGTTTATAGATTTAAAATAAACTTGTTTATCTTTATTGTGCAACGTGGTTGGTTGTTTTGCATGATTAACACTTCTATTCTTTTTTTTTATTTATTTTTAAAATATGAGTTGTAAGATTTTATAAGTAAATCCGTACTTATGTGTTTCTCTTGATAGATTATACATTTATTTAGTGGAAAAATATTGCCTGGAAAAACTGATAAATATTTATGTAGTATAATCAATTTCTGAATTCCTTACTAAAAATATTTTAATTTAACTATTTTTTATTTTTACAGTAAATTAGACACGGTTAAGGATGAATCTGACGAAGAACCAGAAGAAATTAAAGAAGATATTGTTCTTGACATAAATATTCCTAATAAGATTCAAAATATTAAAAGAAAATTACCAATTAATGGCCAAAACAATAAATTAAAACCTAGTATTAAGAAGAAAAAAAGTTTATCAAACAATTGGAAAGTTAGTGAAAATGTTTAATGTATTAAAACTGAATGTAATAAAAAAATATTTCTTTGATATTTTATGTGATTAAATTAATAAAATTAGTCATTTTTATTATTTATGAACAGTAGTCTTAATAATCCGAAGCAGAGATCACACGTGATATGGTACTGCATTACCAAAACGACTAAAATTTTAATCAGAAATCAAGTAAAAATAAATTGTATATTTCATTACAATTGTAAATACAACTGTTGGAAATTCCAGCAATATTATTGGAGAATTAAAAAAAAAATATTATTATTTTTTATTTAGTTTTTTGCTTTCTACACGTAGAACACACACATTTACTAAAAATAAAACTAAAGCTGGCAGGTACTAAAAATGCTGGATTGAGACTACTGTATCCTGATTCATTGACATATTAATTGTAGCTATTTCTTCGATACAAATTTTATTAATGCCATTAATGATTGCATTATTAAGTAGTGGCTAATACATTTTTCCTTTTCGGTGTCAATTATAGCTTAGCCATAGGTCAGGCAAATAGCCTATTTTTTTTAGACCCCTCCATAATAACTTTCTTAATACTTAGTACTAAATTTTGAATTGTGTTTGTGGGGACTTCCCTCCCAGCCATTGATATAAATCAAATTACACAACGCAAACAAAATGTTAATCACTTACAAAATAATTTGTAACTTGTAGTTTGTTCACAGTATTTATTCAATAAATGTATTTTAAGTATGACTTAAAAGTATGCTATAAGTGATATGGAATTAGTGGTAAAAATATTTATTACTATTACTTTTTGGGTAAATGAGCACTAAAATATTTCCTTTCAGCAAATTTATACATTGGGAATCGAGTTTAGACAAAACTATTACTGTGAAAAAAAACAAGGTTATTCTTTTATTTTCTGAAAACTTGACTTTTCATACATAAGTGTAAAGAAGAGTTACTCACAAGTAACAACTGTGAAAAATGTTGAAGAAATATCAGAAAACATTAAATTATTACTAGTTTATTGTGTACTGTGTTGTTTGTGACAAATTTAATAACGCCCGTGGATTTATCCTGTCTTATACTCCGTTAAATGTAAACATATTTTTAACAGTCATTTGTGTGGTTTTGACCAAATATAAAATACTAGTCTACAATTATATCATAATAACTTATTTTATTTTGTGTAACCAATGGCCACAATATATAAACAAAAAAATTATGGTTTTGTCGTTAGCTAAATTCAACAATTGCGTTGAAAAGTAAGTAATAATAAAAGTGGCCTATGACACTCTTTGGATCTTGTTGAATATATTTTAAAATTTCTAAGAAAATCAGTTAAAAACTATGGATTGCTTAAATGGTCTTCCGTTTAAGGCCTTTGATTTTAAATAGTGGAATGTTGGTGATCTCACAAACGACAAAACAAAAATAATAATAATATACTAATAAAGTTTTTCTTACTTTTTTTCTCTATGACAACCCCAATACTTGTATGCAATTTTTCTACTTATTATAATAGTAATAAAATCTGTAACCAATCACAAGTTGCAACTATTAATATAATCAAAAAATTATTAGATTTCCATTGGCAAAAACAAAACCTTCATGTGAGCACTTCTTTAAAATCAGATTTTTTAAAAATCTTTTCTTATTGGATATCTAGAGTATTAGACAAACCATTGTTCCAAATTTTAAGTTAATATGTTATGTCATTATTGAGAAATAGCAATGAGTGAGTGGTATTTGGCTTATATATATGTTATATAGATTTATTAAACATGATGTTTTTTAAATTGCTGTCTTTTTTTGAAATTCAATTCAATTTGCTTGTGTTGATCTAAATTTTGTATAGTTTAAAAATTCTTTTAAGGTAAAAAGTAAAATAATGTGTACACAAAATTGATTTTTAAGACTTTTTTTTAAAAATTAAAACAAAAATAAGATATTCAAATAACATAATTTCCCAAAAAACTATAATATATTATGATACATAGCATAGTTTGCACACTTTTGGTAACCTAAAGAATAAATTACAGTTAACAATAAACCAGGTTATTTATAATTAATTCACTAGTTTTCACACTCTAAAATCTAAATATACCTTCAGAATGATATAATTATAATTTATAAAATACAATATATTTTTAATAAAACAATTAAATATAATCCATAAAAAAAATGAACACAACAAAAATTAGTTTTTAACTAAAAGTAACAAATATAATACACACACATATATTAAATATTTCATTCATACAGTTAAGTCTACGAAATTAAGAATATTCTATACTTTCATTAACTTATACATCGTATACCTATAAATAATAACTGTTTATTGATGCTATAAGGAATAACGAAAAAATAATTTTAAATACTTGATATTCAAAGTATTTTATTGGGAAATAATAATATCGAAGTATTTTATTGGGAAATAAAAATAATAATTTGAAGTGTCAACAAATTTAAATTAATGTAATATGTATGAATAGATTGTTATGATAAAGTAGCGGTTCTCACCATTCTTCTGGTGTGACTAGAATGTTATTCTTTGGTAATCCGCTTAAGTCTTTGGTTTTCAAAAAAATAAAATTAAAATTAAAAATGATCTAACTTCTAAACTTTGGCATCCAAGTTGTTTACATAACACCTAAAAACAATTCATTTTGGTTTGAATAAATAATAAATTTAACTATATGTCTGAAATTAAACTACACATGACAATAAATTAGTTACAGCGAAAAGCAAGGGGAGAGGTGTACATTATTATAGTATTATCATCTGTGAAAACCAACACCAATATAATATTAATAAGTTAATTAATATTTCCATTACCTATTGAAAAAGCTTAATAATGTCATAAGTTTTACTAACTACTCTTATAAATTGTTTTATAATACATAATTATTATCCCTCAATTTGAACATATGTTACAATTAATATTCAGAATTATTTAACATTCAGTACTCAAATTTACCGCCACCAGTTTTGAGCTATAAATAGAGCGTTGCAAGATAGTTGTGGAAGAACAAGTAGTTTATAAATTATACTATGCAATCTGATTCATTGATCAGGTAATTTTTTGCCATTTTAAGGTTTATTTAATAAATAAGTCTTAATAAAACCAGATAATGGCAAAAAATGTTCTTATTCTATAAAAAAGCTAACAAGTAATTGGCATATTATTTATAAATCAGAGTCATGACGTTAGTTCCTCTAAAATTTCTTCAGTTGTGCGTCGTTCACTTTTGAACCGATCCATATACATTTTTGGGACAGTCCAGTCTAATAATATTTCAATATTTTTTTTCAACAAATCATTTTCACTTTGACCATTAGCGCGGTAAGGACAACGGCCAGAATTTTCAATAGAATCACATAATACCAAATCAATAAGTCTTTTTCCAAACCCTAATGCATTTAAGCGTTCAGTGGTAGATATGCGTATCAGTAAAACTGCCAATAACATCCGCATTCGGTCCAAAGCCATACCAGGAGGAATAAATTCTTTTGTTTCTTGTTTTGGTGAACATGTTTCTTCATGAGTTATTATTTGAGTTTTTGTTTTGAAATATGAATTACACTTAACACACAAGTATGGTTTGTCTGTTTTGTGTATGGTTAACATATGTTTTTTTAAATGTGGTAGTTGTGTAAAAGCGGTATTGGTACAAACAAGACATTTAAATGGTTTTTCTCCCGTATGACGTCTCACATGCATTTTCATAGCTGTTGAATGTGCAAAGGATACTTTACATACTGGACATGGATAAGGTTTTTCTCCACTATGTCTCCTCTCATGTACTGTCAATTGAGAACGTTGTACAAAACGAGCATCACAACTTTTACATTCATAAGGCTTTTCATGACGATGTGTCCTCAAATGTTGTATCATATGTCCTTTAAACTGTTTATGGCAAATTTTACATGTAAATGCTCTGATATTATTATGATAGCTAGATAGATGTTTAGTTAGACCATCCCTACGTAAAAATGCTTTTCCACACACTTCACATACATAATCATTTTGTCCCATATGCCGTTTCATATGGCCACGTAGAACTGAACGACAAGCAAATAATTGATGACATATTGCACATTCTAGTGTATATTGTTTGTTATGAGAACGCGCATGTTGCCATAGTTGACTGGCTCGTGTGAACGATTTTAAGCATTTGTCGCATCTAAAAAATGTATAGAAATTGCTCAAGAAATGCCAATTGAAGTGATAATAATAATAAAAATAATACAAAACTGTTAAATAGAAACAACTTCTAAATCAGACTGAATGAATATTTGTACGCCTAATAGTAATTATACTAACATAAAATGTTTTCACTAATATTTTAAAAATAAAAGTATTGTTGTATAATATATTAATTTAATACAAAAATTAAGCACTAAATATATGTATTTATTTTCCATTTTATATTTTAAAACCAATGTTAATACTTTTCAGTAGCATTAGAATCTAATTGAATAATAAATTAGTATATTTGTATACTTGATATAAGACATATAAATGTTATCAATGCTACGATTAAAAAAAATAAGATTATAGCATAATTTAATCAATCTGTCATAGTATTTTGATTTGCGCTACCATTGTTTTATTAAATCATAATTTTAGAGTGTAGGTACCATAAGTATAGTTCTGCTTTAAATTACTAAAATAGTTTAAATTGTTTTGTACTCAATACAAAAAAAAAGACATAATAGTAAACTAAAATGTTTTGTAGAATTGGAAATATTTCATGGGATTACAGTTTGTTTTAATAAAAGAATTTAGAGAATATAAATACTAGCTAATGCCAGTTAAAGTTAATAATAATACAAATAGGTATGCATAATAAGGCGGGACTATATTTATATACAAAATTATACTAATTAAATTAGTTTTAAATATTGTAGTCCATAGATATTACTTTTCAAATAAATTAATAAAACTTAAAAAAAAAATAACCATGAAACTACATTACAAGAATATAATATCAATTATTTTCTGGAAAAAAATACATACATTCGGTTACTTAATTATTATGTAGAAAATCCACCACCAGTATTTTCTTAAAAACTGAGACCATTTTATGAAGTTATATGTATATCTAAGTTTCTACCATTTAAAAATCAAATTAATTAATTTGAATGCTGTTTTTTAAAATTAAGTAATATATTTTAAATGAAAATAATGTTATCTACAATTTATAGTTGAAAAAGAAAAAATGTATCTTGATTAAAATATACCTGGTTTTTTTTTTACACACACAAATTAACTGGTAATAAAAAAAAAAAATACCTGTGAGGATAATATCCGGTATGAATTCGCACATGTTCAATAAGTCGTTCTTTGATTGGAAACTTTTTATCACAATGACCACAAGTAAAATCTTCTTCCCGACCACAATTGTGAATGCACATCTTATGGTTTTTTAGAGTATTCTGGTGTGTAAATCTATTTCCACATAAATCACACTCATAAGGTCGTTCACCAGTATGGACCCTGTAATGCTTTTTCAACACGTTGGGAAATGGAAAAATCTTATAGCAATACTTGCATTGATGCTGTCTAGGGCTTTTCCTAACTACAGTTTTGTTTTTCTTAACAACCCCCATAATTAATATTGCATTGATGCTGTGTTTAGCTGTTAAAAGTGTTATTCATGCTCGTTTATCATTAATACATGTAAGATAAAGATTATAATAATATTAAATAATATTTAACTTATTTTCATTTTATAGCTTAGAAAGATAAGTTTCCCCGACACCGAAAGAGAAGCATTGATCTAGTTGTGGAATAAGTTCATAAAATATCAAAATTTGAAGCCGTACGTTATTGTGTGTCCATAATAGTTCTTGAGTATTGTTCATAATTTTGATTCAAGACTAGATTCACCTTCGGTTTTATCTGAAATTATCTTAAAACAAAACAATAATAAAAATGTAGTTGGATATAAACTCTACTGATGTATACACATGGATTTAAATATTTGATGAAGGAGGTTTCATTATAATAATAAATGTTTCAGTAGAATCGAATACTGATACAATGACGGTCTATTGATTTGAAGACATTGTACTACATAATTGCAATTAAGTATACATTTTAAATAAAAAATAATTGAAATTAAACCGGTCGGTCTTTATTAAAAACTCAACAATAAAAACTTTGTTTTTTTATGTTTATGAGAATATTTACAAGAATGCGGATTCACCAAAATACAATGAGTAGTTAAAAAAATACATGGACAGGACGGTTTGATTGAAGAAGAGGGTGTCCATTACTGTGTCTATAGGTACTTCAACACAAAAAACAAAAAAGCTCGAGGAACTAAATCGTAATAGTCTTAAAAGCACAGTATGCCGGCGATCTTTTTTTAACGACACTGCGGTAGTTGACTTACTTCAAAACGTACAAGCATCATCATCATCGTTTATCGAAGCTTTTAACTCGATGGCACAACCTACTGTAAAATTAAATAAAAAATAAATATAGGTTAACTGAATATCATATTATTATTATTATTATGACGTGTAGTTGATAGTCGTTGATACCGAAAAGGCATAAACTAAAATACTGAATAGAACTCGGTAGCAGCAATAGAATATATCATAATGGGTAATGATTGGTGGTTTTCGGATAAATGTCAATAATAATGACGATAATAATTATTAGGTAGTAACAATTTTCAACTGATAATAATTTTCTAGATACACAAACCATTATATAATATATATATATATATATACATACGAGCAGTACACTTTAATCGCGGTACTATAACTACAACTACTACTTAGGTACTTTACTGTTCCATAGTACAAAATACAAAACACTAATGTGTGATAGGGATTTTACATTGTTGCCAAATGTGTTTTATTTTGTATAATATGTTTATCGATTAGATTTACTATGCACTAGTGCACTAGTTTAGATAATATGAAAAAATAATTAATAAATACTATTCGTTAGGTAGCGTTAAATTGTCTTTTTACTTCTCAATTATTGTTAGTACACAACAATAGAAAATGTTGAAATATCATTTTATTTGTACTAACAATTCCAATTGAATGAAAAATTAAAATCACTTGAAAAAAAAAGACAAAAAGTAATTGCCGAAACCAGGGATCGAACCAGGGACCTTTAGATCTTCAGTCTAACGCTCTCCCAACTGAGCTATTTCGGCACGTTGAAGTTCAATGCCAATGTAGGTTCTATTAAAACGTGGCATTTATGTTTTAAAATCATTATAATATATTATTCATATCTACAATAATAATTGTATGGGGTTTTGTATTAATCTAAATACACAGATCGATATAAAAGGCACAAAATCTTTTTTTTTACATTTTTTAAACAACTCTAACTTTTTATAATACTTAATATTTCAAAGAACACCGATGAGATTCACTCCTAAATAATGTTCTTTATAAAATTCTTAATAAGTAAGTATCTATTTTTAATTTAAAACCACGTTTTGTTTGTTTTCCTTGGACGTGTTTTTACCTCTGAAAATGACCAGTATAACACTATAACGCACTCTTAATCAGAGGGAGCTCACTAACGCTGCGTGGAAACTTAATTGTATATTTTTACATTTTTATTTGTATAATTACTTCAATAAAACAATTATAATTAATATTTACCACTCAGGTAGGTAGGTACTACTATTATTTCTTACAACTGCAAATATATTGTAATATTGTATACACAAGGTGACGGTGGTCGGTGAGTGGTGACCCACAAAATATCCAAAAATATTGCTGTCGAAATTATTTTATCCGAAAATATAATTACCAAAAATATTTTTTAGAAAATCATTTTATCCGAAAACTATTTGATACAAAAATATTATAACTAATATAGAATCGATGAATACATTGTGGTCAGCGAGAGAACAGGCCGATTCTGCGCATCCCTCTCTGCCATCGAAACCGGTTCAGTGTCGCTTGGGGATGCGCAGAACAACCGATTCTCGTCGGTCCGCGGCCTGTTCTCTCGCTGAATAAAGTATAAGTACCTATATTTTATATTTATGTAAGTATAGATAAATTATGTTATTTAAGGGCGAGCCTCCTTCCCCTCTCTCAGAGCTTAAACCACACACATATATATTATACGATACCGTATATACCTAATTCCACATTCCACAATAGGTATCAATCTAATATTTTACCTATATAGCTTAAATAAAATAATTTTAAACATTTTAAAATAAGTTTAGCATAATAAATGACACATACATTGTTTATTCATCATGTTCAAATTTTGAAGATATTGGATATTCAAACGTTTAATAATGATTTATTCTCAACAGTGAAACGATTATATTTGTTATTTTGTCATTATTCAAAAATATTTATCATATAAACTAAACAAATTTCAGATTTCAATTTTTGGAGCAAGTAGGTAAGTAGTAGGTCTTGAGTAAACTTCTTAGGTAGGGAATTTAAATGTTTTAAAATTTATTTTCACATTACTTAGGTAGGTCTACTATATAAAGTTTTACAAATAAATATTGGTATACCTACGAACTACGGTCTAGGATAGACAAAATATAGGTGTAGGTATATTATAGATAAGTAGATTTCGTCTAAAAAACCAGAATTTAGATCGAAATTACCTAACTACCTAATTAATAATAATAATAATATTTATTATGTATTCCATCAACAAACATTACAAAATAAAAAATAATTTTTAACAACATTTAAAATGATGGATCTCCTCAAAAGCCGACGGATGTGCATAGAGGAGAGAGATGAGAGAAACTAATGATAGTATAAACAAAATTAGTTAAGGTCGACTACCTATGCGGCTATATGCTAAGTAGTAATATCTAGTTAATATGAAATTAAGTTGATCTGATGTAATATTTTACATTGTCATATTGATATCGCAAACACATATTAAAATAAGGTATTAATATTATAATTCATATACGTTTAGAAGTTTTTGAAATAACCTATTTATATATTTTAAACTATGATTTATGACTGATGAAAAATTTGTTTGTATGTTTATAAATAATAAATGATAATAATATTACAACAGTAGGTATTTATAATTACTTACCTAATATTTAAATTCTAAGCACCACTAACAGCAAAACAGCAATATTAGGTAAATGCGTTTTTAGTTAAAAAAATTGTATTTAACACAGTTAGTAAATTTTAAAAAAACTAAAAAAAAAGTTTTAACTAATAATTGGATGTTCAGTGCTCCTACATAAATTATAGACTTCAAGTTTATAAACAAAATGGCGTAAAAGAAAAAAAAAATCGAAATTTCGCTCTAAGCCGACGTATAATAGATTTTGATTGTACACTGTACAGACAATAATACTACATTGTCTACATGTACTATTTTAATTAGAACTGATAAAATAGTGACATTAAAAAGGAAAAAATCAATAATCTTAATTCAATTTATCGTCGTTGACGGGAACAAACCTCCTATGTAAAAAAGTGTAGTTTTCAGGAAACACAAAAAAATGTTTTTAAAAAAAAATCACATGGGAGTTTTTTTTCATAACTGATTTATAGTTGCAGGTAACACATAGGAGGATTTTGCTATGATAAAGTAGCACATAAGAGATATTTCATAAACTTTTTATTACGATTTATTTTATGTACCACATAGGAGAAATAATTAATTATTTTTCATTAATTCTATAATTTAGATAGCACATAGGAGATTTTATCAATAAACAGCTTTTTTTTTTTTTGAATCCAGGGGTATTAAAATCTCAAAATCGTAAATTTTGCACATAGGAGGTTTTGTTCCCACCAACGACTTTATTACAACTAGTCTGCAGCCGGAGATGTTAAAATTAGTTGCCAATGCAGCTGACATAATCATCGGATATAGCAAACCTTAGAGTTGACTGTGTATATTATATAATAGTGTACTATATAGTGTTCATATTTAATAATATTATAATATTACTGTTTAAGAAAACAATCAAGATGTTGGATGGGTGAATATTATGATATTTATTAAATATAACGATTAGTGCGCAATTAGAAAATTATTTTACAGGTACAAAAATAGTATAAAAATCAAGTTGATCGTTACCGCGTCTGAAACCAAATCTGAGTAGAATATGATTAGTTACTCTTTATTCCGGCGGAGGTCACTGCGCGTACCGATTACATTTTATTGTTGTGAACGAAATAATATCTAGTCTATTTTTGATGTCTCAGTATAGGCTCACATAGGGAGGTGCTAAGCATCAAGCACCGCCGTTCACCATCAAGTTTCAATTAAGCATTTCCAGTTTGATTTTTAATTTTTATTTAAGTGGTCTCTGTCCTTCTGTGGGTTAGAAAATAACATGCCTTATCTATACCTTACGTCCAATTACGTGGCACGAAATTAATTATAAAAACAGACTTCAATTCGTATTAACATTTTCTTTGAATCCCACATCGCCTTTTTAAAATTGTATTTGAATTAATTTATTTAAAAGAAATTATAAAAATAAATTTACTTAACAAAGTATTAAAAAAATTTATTTTAAAAAAGGCGGGCAAGTGTACTCATTATTATCTTAATATAAACATTTCAATAACTGAAAAACTACTCGTTCAAATTGGGAACTTATGATGTATAGAAAATGATAAAAAAAATTTGGTCAAAACTTCTAGTATCTACGGTTTTTTTTTTGAGTTACACTAAAAAAACAAAACTTGTTTTATTAATTTTTTTTTTGTTTTCCCCGATTATTTGAAAAATAATAAGAATTTTGGATTTTAAACTTTTGACTTCATACTATCAAACTTAAAAGTAAGAATAAATAAGTTGTGTTTTTCCACGGGTTCTTTACGATATTTTAATTTTCAAAAATGGTTTGAATATGTAACAAATGAAAAATTCTCATAACTCGCTTAAAAATTAAAATATTATAAAAAAAACATATAATATTCTTACCTGATAAAGTCAATTTACTATACTATACTTAAAGGCTACTACATATAATTGGAACTACTGAGTACAAATTTGCAGTCTTGTACATTTTTAAGACGGAGACACCGCCATAATATGTGGGTGTGACACTGTGACACTGTGGTCTGTGACGTCCTTTTAGGGTCGTAAAAATGTACTTTTAAGGCAATTTAATACAGGAAATCAAACAATCACTCTTTTCATAGTTTGAAATCAGATAGGTTACATATTCTTTATTCAATTGACCACGTTTTCGGTCAACTTACAAATTGTGATTTATTTTTTTGTGTTTAACCTAAAGAAGCCAATTTCATGGAAAACTTTTTAACATTATAACCATTTTTGTTTTTGTTTTCATATTATGTCATTATGAACAAGTCATATGAATAATTTAGCAAGACACAGTAAAAGTTTAATAGAGGATGTTGGCAGCAATACTAGCTGTTGAGTCGTTTAGACTTTTAGTTCTGTTGTACTCAGTTATAGCTAAACTTATTGGTGGAAAACGTATACATTTTGCTATGAGAAGACCGTATACTGGAAAATGTATGTAATCTTGCCACTAAAACAAAAAATAAAATTTATTCTTTGCATAAAAGATTTTTTTAACAAAATCAAAAATTAAAAAATTATAAAGCTTATGTGTCTCAAAATACAGAACCGTAAAATTCTCGCTGAACAATTGATTAAAGATTTAAAAAAATATAGTTGTTTCCTACGAATAAAAAATATTCACAGTATGATGGACAATATTCGAGCAAATCCGATATGGACGAAGAAAAATTTGAAACAGAAGAAGAATAATTGAAATATTAATTGCGTTCATATTTATTTTAAAACATTTTAATTATAGATGAACCGGTATAAGATATTCAGATATCCGATATCCCGGCATAAAAACCGATACCATACACGTTATTTTAATTTAATAATGCTCGAAGAAATTTATCAGTATAATATGTATAAGACACGAATACCTGATACTTTACAATATCTGAATATCGTATATTAATAATCGGATGGTTTTTATTTCCTCTGAATACTATAACATGGTATCATCATGTTTGTACAATATATATTTGGCCAGGTAGGTACACTGTACAGACATACCTACGTCGGTATCTGTTTTTCATATTTGTATTATTATTAAATAGATATATTAATCAATATATTTGTATAATATTGATGTGTATTTTTATAAATATAATAATACAGTCTATTAGTATAGGATTATTATTTTTTATTTTGTTTTACACCATACTCTATCTTGTTCCTCGGGTCCTGTATTTTTTTTTCGTTGTTTAATTTACAATGAACATCAAAATTGTATGTTATAACAAAACAGTTGTTAATTTACTAACTTTTACTCTTTTATTAAATTGTTGACAGCGTGTATCGATATACCTATGTGTCGCAAAATGCGCATAGTCATGTAGGTTCCTCTATTTGTAATAGGTATAAACAAGATTTGAATTTTTCATACCTAATAGGGTATACTCTGTATGGTTTTTCTAATCTGTAAAAAATGATCGATTTTCATATTTATTAAGTATTTGATAATATTATTTAGGTAGATGACAATTCTTATTGAAATAACTTATTTTAGATTTTAAGCGCAGCAATTTTTGCAATTATGGGTTTTTTTTGTCTGTATATACACACAATTTAGTAGAAAAATGCTTAGATTTTAACTTTGAGGGTGGTTTCTACTTTCTAATAGAAAATTGGATCTAGTTGGTACTTTTAAGAGGTTAAAATCGAAAATGATCAGTATTTTTAAAAAAAGTCGTTAACAACAAAAAAATTAATAATGAAAAACGTGAATTTTTACTCAAAACCAGTTTTTGACAAAATCGTTTTTGATTTTTGGTGTATCTTAAAAAATGCAACTAAAAAAAAAATAACCGTAGATAGGTACTTGACATTTTTACCAAGTGTTTATTTTATCATATTCTATGCAAGATAAAATTTTTTTGACTTTTTTGATCTATTTATAGGCATTAGTAATTTTTGGTTTTTTTCAATTATTATCGATAAATTATATTTTGCTCTGCAGTAAAAAGAATTGAAAATTAAATATAAGGTTTCTTATAATTTGTATAAGAGCTATTTAAAAAATATTGAAGATACTTATTCATACATATACATATTTTTTCGTATAGTATATACTGTAGTAGATACGTCAAAGATATTAAAAAATATTTAGATTAGTGTTAAGCTATTGTGTATATTGTATACTTTATAGTATAGACCAGGGGTCTCCAATCTTTTTTATTCGAGGGCCACAAAAAATATCAAATGCTCTTAGCGGGCCAAAAGTTTACTAACACATATAATTTTTAATTTTATGAAAATATAGGTATACAAATATATGTTTACTTTAGATATCTATATTTTATTTACCGTCCTATAGGTGCTGCGGGCCGGTTAAAACTTGTTCGCGCCGTAGTTTGGAGACCCCTGGTATAGACCGTATTACTATAAATAATAAAATTAATTTCTTTAATAATTAATAGCAATATATTTGTACAATAGGCTGGCGACTGTCTCCGCTCAGAATCGTTTATCGTATGCAATGATTTATCATTGAAATCAAATTTTATACATCCATTACAGTGACCTACCCAATGACGAGGTACAATCCAGTCCTATATAGCCACTGTACAGCAGAGTGGAATTCCTTATTGCATTAATACTTTCCCCTTTTTTAATTTTTTATTCAAACGTTTTATTACTTTATTGACTTTGATGGAATTCTTTATGATATGGCCAATTTTTTTAGCATTCTAGTCAATGGGTTTGACGGGTTTTCTACATAAGCGATGCATTTTAAGTTAATGATTGTCGTGTATAGTGTTATGTAATAAATCATAAGCGTCACTGGTGGGGGGGGGGAGTGGTGGAGGTCGGGGATGTTATAACGGTGACGACCCTTTAGCTTTGAACCATACAGAAAATGGACAATTTGTCGTCATGGGAGTTGTGAACACGTGTTGCAAACCCGTATTTAATCAACCGCACGTCATCAATAGCGCCGAGGAGAATTCTAAAAGATCTCTAATGGAATCTACCACCCTTGATTTTCTTTTACCAGTGTATTATTTTTTTACCCCTTATTTTATTTTATTTTTTAGCCTCTCATTTTTATCTACCTCAATCATTTATTAGCTTGAATGAATACTTTTGTTTTCACAGGTCCACAAATGTCATTTTTATTTATGATCATCCTTTTTTTTAAGTCTCGTTTATTAAAAAAGAATCTTTACGCTACTGTAATATTGTATAAGGTTGGATTTTTTAATTAATTTTAGATGTGTTATAATATAGTTAATAACCCTGTGCTGACTAACCAGAAAAATAAAATGGATTCTTATTGGTAGATTAACGTTGTACAATGAATAAGAAATAATAAAGCGAAGGTTTTATCAAGTTATTCATCAAAAAAATTCTGGTTGACTTCGTATATCTGTAGATTATTTTTTTACGACATAATGTAATTATATTATCGCTGGAAATAATAATATTATGTAATGTATTATAAATTATAAAAAGTAGAATAGATCCAAACGACTAAAACTGAGTGATGGGTGTGATAATAATATTGTGTTCTCACTTTAATCATACTTACCTACCTATTAATTATTATTATATGTTTTAAAAATACAACGAAACCTTTATTTTTTGAATGTTAAAAGAGTAATTATCGTTTATTAAAGTAATTTACCTATGTAGTTTATAAAGTTTTGGTTATGAAATAAAAAAAATGACGAGCTACCATAGAACAAATAGATACAAATTACTAGGCCTAAATAATATCGAGGGAGTTACAACAAACGGTGGATAGCAGCTTACCATATAATACTAGGTATAAAGTTGAAGTTGTACTTATTTCCACATAAATAGTATTATACAAACAAACAGAGGTATTACAAAAAAAAAAATTCCATGGCAACTGACTAAGATATAGGTACTCAATGCATGTTTTCGGTTTACAACTTTTCATTTTTTTCGTACAGCGGTTGACACCATCATCAAATTGAGTCAATTTCTCTGGTAAATTAAATATAAATAGGTACCTATACTGCTACACCTATATGCACAAACAACAGCCTAATATCAATTTAAACTTTTATTTTTATTTATAGTATGTATATCCACCTTAAGTTATAATTTTATCTTATTTATCATTCTTGAACCACTAGGTATACGTAATTACAATAGTTAATGAAAAATAGAAGGTATACGACTTTGTTCAGTGAAATTTTCTAAGAACACTACTCTATATAATATACACAGCTGTGTTTTTTTTTTACAAAATGTTATAACATAAATTTAAAAAAACCTTGTCTCTAGAGGATGCAACTTATTTTAGTTTTTCACCACAAATCTTTTGAATTAAATTTAAAATTCTCCAACAGTATTAACCCATTTATACTTACAATTAAATTAAATTTTTTTTAGAATATTTTTTTAAAAAAAAAAACATAAGAATAAATAAATTTAATTATCAATGTATAATATATTAGTTTTGAATGGACGATGATTATTGATTATTCGCTTACGGTAAAATGAAACATGATACTTTTTGGGTCACTATTACAATAATATTATATTCATATTGATATTATATTATAACTTTAACTTGTTCATTGACAATATATCAAATGATTCAATCATTGAGTAGTAAATACTAGTATTCAATCTAAAATTAAATAAATAGTCATGCATAATTTAACACGTAATAATTGTTAGACTTAAATCTTATCGTTTACTTGTTTCTCTATCTTGTAGGTGTTTATATACGAGATACCAAATATATTATAAATATTTTCATAAGAATATGCATGCAAATATAAATTTGATTACATTTTTATTTTGCCACTAGTTTTCGTCATGGGTTTTTTTTTCATAATGATATATTATTATATAGCCAGTTATCACCGGCACTTAGTTATCTTGGATGATATTTTTTCTATATTATCTATTTGTTTTTGAGTTCGAGACTATACAAATTCCATCTAGCATTGGAAAAGAAGGGGGCTTGAGGGCTTAAGTTCTTAGAGAGCTCCTATACCTATATGTATGGCTTTGTTGTCAGTGCACGACGAACGTTTGATTTCTTTCTTGTGGTATTCTATTTATTAAAAACGATAAATTATTATTACTTTTTAATTTTTATGTACCTAATTAATTATTTAAAAATGTATTGGGTTATGTAGCCGTATGTAGTATTCTATACTCTTGTACAGAAAAGCTTCTAAGACATTTTCTAGTACAATATAAATTATCTTCTCGATCGCTAAACTTTCGCAACTTTTTGCAATGAATATTGTATTAAATGTGTTTTTACAAAGTTTTCTATGCGCCTACATTGTATTTAAAACCCCTTTTATATTATGTCAATATGACCTGCTTATTTTATAATACCATATAATACCTGATAATATATATAGTAAAGAAGGACGTTTTGACAAACATACAACATAAAAGTGGTGTTGTAGTTGAATATTTATATGACATGTATACTTTACAGTTCCTTTATTTTGTATTTTAAGATCAACGTATGGCCATAATATATCTTATAATAAATTATGACTGTGCTCTATGTAAAATATATATGTTATTTGAGACATCTTATTAGTAATTTATGCCACTAGCCACTATTTGTGGACGTCATAAATCATAATTCTGCAGATGTATTACGTTCAATAGCTGAGTAGAAGTAATTTGTTAATGTATGTTGCCGATAGTTTGATTAAATTACTTTTCTAAAACATGGACAAATTATTTTTCCTCACATTAATTATGTTTTTTACCGGTTTCAAAGTGAAATACGCAGTAAACAGTAGAAGTATTAAGTAGGCATTAGGAAAATCGTTTAACCAAATATCGTTTAGAGTCGTCTTTGAATGCGATTATCGGATGATGGATTTTACATTCATATAGGTAATAACAAAAATACACCTTTATTTTTCACTGCGGTGAGTGCTATTATATAACACCCGGTATTCAATCCGGGGACCTTTTAAATGTTTGTCACCATAAACCTAATATAGAAAAAGCCGTTACACAGGGGTAACTTAGAGGGGGAATGCAGGGCATCAGCCATACAAAATTGTCTAGAGCACACTCGTTTTTTGAGGTAAATTCGTATACTTATTATTGCCAACATTAAGTTTTTTAAACAGTTTAAAAAAAAGAATACTATGTTTGATATAAACTAACACGAAAAATATACACAATAGTGTTAAAATGTTTAACTGTGTCAACATACTTATTTTGGTAAAAACTCTCAGGATTCCAGCCCACCTAAATATTAAAGGCCTGGTTACGTTTACGCGTGTATATTATATTATGTGGTGTGACCTTTGCTCTTTGGTTGAATATAGATTAAAATGGCTATAACATTCAAATTTTCTTTAGTACATAATTAAAATATCGATAATATAGCTTAAACTACGATAACGAAAATTGGTGTTGATTATTAATGTTTAATATTATATATTGTATGCTTGCATATAGTATAGGTAGGTAGGTAGGTACATATTTAAACATTCCACAAACATGTATCTGTTATAAAATGTGTACATTTTATTTGTATTTATAAACTTTTAAAATGTTAACTGATGACTATACTATTTTTCTCAGTTGAAAATAATAATTAATGAACTTGTTGCTACAACCCGGCACTGGAAACAGTAGCAATTGATTTACTGCAGAAGAGTACCCACTAAATGCCACAACTCTGAATTACTGTTCACTGTTCAGTATTTCTCGTTTTAGTATTATATTTACTAGTGTTTGATACATTTTATTGGTGATTTTTCGATGCAAATACGTACTTATTTCTTATAAGAAATACACACTATAGTGTCGATGCAACCTCGGTATAAGTTCATTTGTATTGAACCATTAAATAATATATAAATAAGCATGGTACATTATTTATATCATTATATTTAATTTGAGTTAGAAAAATGGAGAGTTAATTTATTTTTATTAATTTACCCTTTGATATCGTTGACAAATTAGTTGGGCTTGCCTTATAATTAAACACATATCAAATACTGAATTAAAAATATATTTAATTACATCGTAACTTCTAAGTGTTGTAAATAATTGGTTTTTATTGTTTTATTTTGATGTAAGTTTACGGTATGCATATATTTCATATTATGAAAAAAGTCAGACTATATTTATTTTTCCTAATCGAATAATATATAGTAATTAATCGAGTGTACAAGTGCATATCTACATACGAGATATATATCTGCAATAACTGGGAAATAATATGTTCTAGGATCTTGATGAATTATGAACATTGTAAATTACTTAATTACCTACGCGGATTTGTTTTAGATATTGTTTGTACCTACCTATATACATAATATTCGAAATATAATAGTTATGTTTGGTAGTTATTATTATTACTTTACAGTTCTGAATAATGCAGTGAGGTAGGTATATCAATATTTAAGTGAGTTTAATTATATATTTATTATTTTCTGATCAAATAAATAAATAATTAATAATCTTTATCAAAGGATTATCCTTATTCTAGTCATAATTCTTAACTATAAATATTGTAAAATCAAAAAAAAAACAACTAGAAACTATATATAACTGTATTTATTATCCAATTTTCTATAAATAAAGCTAATAAACTTCAGTGAAATAGCTCAAAATTGTTAGTATAACTTCGAAATTTGAAGTTTTTCAATCCAGAAAGTCGCCTCAGGGATTTATCGACTTTTAAAAACTTTTATCCGTGTCGTATACCTACAGTAATCCTGTACTCTTTTATATTGAAACTCTAACAAAACTACTATATTTATTGTTTTATTTTTCATCTCTATCTACACTCACTCTTATTTTTTACCCCCTGGAGTAAGGAAAAACTTATAAAATCGAAATTGGATTACTGTAAGCGGCCACCGATGACAATATAAACCGATCTGTACTTAGAATAGAAAATATATGTAACATTTATCAGAAAACTATTGAATTGATTCCATAATTCAACCATTCATCATTGCCAAAATGTTAAACAGAAAAAATAAACATATTTATTTGTTATCCGTTGTTAAAGTACGTTAAAAAAATACTTGTTGCAACAATACCAGTAAAAACACTAGTTAACCCATAAGAAATTATAAAACAATAACAACTATTATAGAGGCTTCTTTTTCTTTGAGTATCTTCAATCCGATATTGTTGAGAATATATTTTTTTGATTTTTATGCCAGTTACCTGCCAAATGCCAAATTAAGCTGAATGATTCTTTTAGTACACATCTCGCATTGGATATATTTTGAGATGATTATTTACAAACAAAATTATAACACAATGTTTAACTGTGGAACATTAAACCTAAGAACGAAAAAATGTTCTTTTTTCTTACTTGTGAGATTTTGTCACAAAGCTTAATAATGCATTTGCTGGTGTTACCGCTTACCAATGTAAAGATAAAAACTTAGAACTTTATTCCAAAGAATTAAGAGTTTTGTAAATACTGATTTCGTATATTGGACATCTAACCTTAACATAGTAGGGAAGTACCTATTATAATAACTATAAGAAAAATAAATTTTTTCATCAATTGTACGGCAATGTGTATTCAAATAAATGTTAAAGTAAATTAAACAGGAATCATAGTATTAATTTATATTAGACTAATTCAATTAGAGTTAATTAAATATAAATGTATCTTAAAAAAGAAATATTCATAAAATTGTATTACCTAAATAGAATATTAATATTTAAAAATGTGTAACCATTGTTCTCAATACTGTTTTATCATTTTAATTTAATTGCCTCGATTTTGAAGCCAAGATGATTTTCATTATGCCTATAATAAATTACTTTCTTAAAACGTTATTTATATAAATATCTAGATGATATTTTTACTTAACTTAAAGCAATTTCAACCAGATTTTAAGTAGAACTGACAAGGAATAACTAGGATGGTACGCATTTATTTAAAAAAACAACAATGTGAAATAAAATAAATACACTTCAAATATTTATTTATTATAAAATGAACTGTGAGTAATATTTCAATAAATATTTGAATGTGATTTATTTCCCATATAATTTGGCTATAAAGTATAAATAGATTAGTTGCTAAATTTTAGGTACATAATACCTAAATACCAATACCAATACCAATACCTACTGTTTTACAATATAAAACATAAATTATTAATTACCAAAATTACCATCTTGTTGAAAGAAATTATACATTTTATGTCAATATATTAAATTTTGTTGTTTAAAATAACGTATGTACCTGAAATAAATCTAAACTGATCAATGTTATTTTTTTGAAATTTTATATTTAGTATTTAATTATGTATGAATAATGAATATTGAAGTGTAATGGATATTGTATAAAATTATACTGTTCACTAAACTATTATTAAAAAAAGAAATAATATGTATGTATATGTTAAAGAAATTAAAAACAAAAAATGTATAGTTACAACTTACAACTCGTGCGGATAAAAAGTTTATTAAACAGTTTTGATAAAATAACAAGATAACATACAATTTCACATAATTTAAATGAAGGAGCCAAAATAAATGGATAACAATTTTTACCGTTTTCACGACGTATTTAGTAAAAACAATGTTGATGTTAATGTTATTAGTGTTACTTTAAAGCTGAACGTTGCACACATTGCTACTGCTGATCCACGTACTAAAATCAAACAAACAAAACGTGATTAATTAAACAATTAACATTTTTTTTCTTCAATTATGAATCATTTTTTATTTTTTTACCACAATTTTAGAAAAGCAAATAAAATATGTCTTATACCCATTGTCAGCTGTACTTACATTTCAGGGATTTACAAACACTTTATTAATTTTAAGTTTGGTATACTACTACCAGAAAAAAAAACAGTATTAAATCCTATTTTGAGTTAATTTATAACATTTTGTTAATGCTCGTTAGGTATATGTTAAAAAAATACAAGAAAATAAAGAAAGTATAAAGTAAAACGTTTAATACTTAGGTTAGTAATATTTTGTAATTTTTAAGAGCTTCATTTTTTTTTACACCATTACTATACTTTTTGCATTATTTTGTAAAGTAAAAGTAGTGAATTTATTAGTGTTAGCGAAAGTACATTTATCTGTACAAAATTAAATTAGAATTTATGCATGCAATTTGACATTAATAATTATTAAATAAAACAAGTACAAAAAGGACAAAGAAAGGGTAATAGGTGTATAAAAACATGCAAATATAAATAATTTACATGTTTTTTTTCCTATAGGGGTTCACACTATTATTTTTGGTAACCGTTGTCCTCTCGTATTATATGCAATTATTTTTACTGAAGAACTCCAACGTAAAAAACACGATACTAGTTTTATTTGTATCTACGTAACATGTAAGTATACTATGATTATTATCGAAAGAGAATAACTAAAAAAATAATCTTAAATTTAGTTGAATAAAATGTAAAGTACGTATTAGAAATTATAATAGATAATTTGTTATATTGGTGTAAATATCTAATGTAATTTATTTTTAAATTCGTTTTAAATTTGAAAAATATCATACGCCCATATAAATAACCTAACTAGACAATCTATATTATTTAATATAAACACGAGTATCCTGAGTTACTGATTCACAATCAACGGAGAGCCGAGCATATTAGAGTTATCGATTTTACATTTTTATGGTAGATTAATATTAAAATTTCACTTTTGAAAGGATTTTTCAAAATTCGCATTTCAAAGAGGTGCTCCACAAGGATTTTGAGATTCACGATGGAAATTGAAAATTATTTTTGTTTATTAATATAAAATAAACCATTAGGTTGCCATTGGTTACAAACAAGTTACAACTTGCAGATTATAACAGTAATAGTAGAAATAAATTATAGAAATTAGTATTTTATTTTATACTAGTTTTTGACAAAATCAATTTAGTTTTTTCATGGTAGATACCATAAATTTGAATTTGCAATTTTTCATACACGATAATATCTTCTAATATTTTGATTGTCTTCTAGCTATTTATAGGCATGAGAAATTTTCAATTTTTTTTTATTTATTATTTTTTATTTATATTTTTTTACCAAATAGCTTGAAAACGTAATACAACTATACAAGGTTCATCTTGAGTTTTTAAAATAGCAGTTCAAAATTATCAAAGATAAGCATAATACACGATTTTTTATTTTATAAGAATTTAAAGTTCAAATTTTGACGAAATTCATCAATATAACGAAAATGTGCAAATCATTTTGTAGTTAAAAATTAATTAAATGATAGTTAAGGGTTGAAAATTTAAAAAAAGGTTTTTATCATTAGTAATTTATACAGTAATCAAAACAACTAAAAAATATCTATATATAAATATGATATAAAACTAATATATTTCGACTTTGTGTTTGGTTTTCCGTTCTATACTGTCACGCGTGCCCCCACTCGTTTTACACCTACTTTTTTGAAGTTTTTTATACGCTATAAGCCAAGCGGCGATGAACGTTTTTCGATTCTACAACGATGCACGTCGTACAGTTTGGCTTTGGACAAAATGCCAAAGATCTTCAACGTTGAGCACGTTTTTGCCCGATAATCGGATCTATAGTTGGTATATCTGAGGCGTACGTTTTTTCCTCACAAGTACGTTTAGTTAGGAAAAACAACAAAACTATGTATGAAAAAAACGGGAATATTGTTACGCAGATACCAGATTTCGTGAAAATCGATTTTCTTATTTTGTTGTTATTCAAAAACGATTGACCATTGTTGACGGACTTTAAGTTATTAACAAATGATTTTATTAACATACTAGTAGGCCCATTAATCTCGTTGTAGGTGTTTTTGAGTATTATATACGGATTTTTGAGTATTTTATATTTTGATATACGATTTATTGAATAAAAAAATACATACATATATACAAATATACGTATATAGATGTATTAACTTTAATCAATGGAAATCTTACTTTTTCCGTAAAAAAATGACAATGTTTATTCAACTCTCGAGTCCGTAAACTCGACGATTTCGATGCGTTTACCACATCTGTCCGATTAACCAATGGCAATTATATTTTATATACAAAATAAAATACTAATTTCTATAATTTATTTCTACTATTACTATTATAATCTGTAAGTTGTAACCAATGGCAACCATTAATGAACAAAAATAATTTTCGATTTCCATCGTGAATCTCAAAACCTATGTGTGAGCACTTCTTTAAAATGTGAAATTTGAATAATCCTTTCTTAGTACGCGGTGAAGTTATAATAATCTACCATCAAAATTTAAAGGAAGATGGTAAACTGCGGCAAGAAAAAAATTAAGATTATACAATCTGCGGCAATTTATTTTATATACCTTCTATATATACCTACTATATATACATATAGTTACGATAACCTATATACACGTTTATCGTTTAATTAGGTATAACACATGATATGACAGCTATTTATCTAGAGGCTATTAGAGTATTAGCATTGAGTATAGATAGTATCTATACTATACTATCTATACTCAATGGTATTAGGCGTAAAAATAAAGAAAAACCAATTTTTAAAATTGAAAAATATTATTATTATTAATAAAAATTATTTTAAAATATAGTAGGGATCTTATAATCAAACAAAAATTGTAATTTAAAAAATAAAATAATAATAAAATAGAGACCTAATTAACATAATATATGATTATGATTTAGGTAGTATGATATGATATATATATATAGAAGGTATATCAAATAAATTGCCGCAGTTTGTATAATGTATCTTATCGGTTTTGTCGCAGATTGTATAATCTTAATTTTTTTGTTGCCGGAGTTTACATATCGACTTTTAGAAAAAGGTAAATTTTGCCGCAGTTTACATACAGCCAATTTAAAATCGATAGCTCTAATAGGTTCGGCTCTCCGTTGATTACGAATCAGTCACTAACAGGACCAGTGGCGCCAATAATGGGGGGGGGGGGCTTTGGGGGGCTTAGCAAAACATTTTGTCATAATATTTTTATATTAACAAATAAAAAATACTTTATTCTGAACATTTTTTAATAAAAATGTCTTATTTCAATTGACGAAACAACATATTATTTTCTTCTTGTGTGAAATATGTATGATGTATTGGAAAAATGTCTCAATTTGAATTAATTAGCACACAACTTGTGTGAGCTTACCAAAATAATTTTTATAAACTAAAAACTATTGTCAAACTATTGAAAAATGTTGTCGGAACATAACTCGTGAACTGCGACTCTTTTACTTTCCATATACGGAAAAACGTTTGTATGTTTTTTGTCAAAATATAATTGTATTATTTTAATATTTCCAATATAATATAATGAGGTATCTACCACTAATGTTTAATAATATAATTCAGATGCTATTTAGTTTACTTTAATAAAAAATAATAAGGCAAATAACCTATAACCAGCTTTTGTATAACAAATAACGATATAAAAATCTTTTTTTCTTTTCTGTTATAGACAAATACGATTTCTTCTGAAATTATTCTTTTTGTTATCATTTCTGATTATCATATTTTTATATATTATGTGTTGTTTGAAATGTTTGAATCAATAAAAATTTAATGGCTTCTGACAGAATAAAATTATTTAGTTGTGAATTGCTGCCAGTTTCGGTTATCATCTTGTAATAAGAAAGAAAAAATAAATCCCTCGCATTGTATATGTGTTTTTGGGTAAAAGGCGTTTTTAGTACTATGTAATTCTTGAACCGTTATTGATGTATTAATAAGTGATGACTGACGGTGATATTACGTAAATCAAAAATATAATTTTTATAAAATTAATATTTTTATAAAAACATGTATGGGTACAGTTATTATTTAACCCGATAAAGAAGGTTCTTAATTGTATTTATTAATTTACATTACTATGTAGAAAAAAGAAATAAACTTAATTTGATTTTAACTAAACATTTTGGGAAAATGAGTTTCTCAACCTAACTATAAACTTTTACGATTTAATGGTTTTACCGTATTATTTAGTTACATTTAAATAACAATTTACATGGTATTTAAATATTTCACAATAATTGTATTTAGTTATTATTTATTAATTTTAATTGTAACAATATAAATGATCTTAAATGTATTTATATTTCGTGTCGGGGCGATATTTATTTTTATAATTTCGGATTTTGTATAACCTTTTCCCACAATCATTTATTATTATAAAATATAAATACGTCTTTTATTTATTTTGTTTATTATTATAGCAACCTCTGACATACAAATCTTCATGTTGTTTTATAAAATAACTCGAGTTAAACTATAATAAATTGTTAAATGTAATTGATAATATAAAAAAAATAGTATGAACAAATAACACTAATAATGATAATTGATTAAATAAGTACATGTTTTGTGTGAAGAATAAGATCGTAAATTTTGATGGTCGATTGTATAAATTGTCTGGATTTAGGAAATAATTATTGATTAACAATGGTCAATAAGTAATAACTGAATTAAAATTGGGAAAGTTGGATATTATGATTTTTAATAAATTTGAACAGATTACTAGAATTTACATATTTTATTTCTTTTAAAGAAGTTTTGTATTAATGTTGATAAGACATCATCATACTCCAATCTTCTAATGGATATAATCCATTTTAAAACTTCTTTATAATAATTAATTTGGATTTGTATTTTTGAATTTGTTTGTTTTTCATATAGTCGTAAAAAAAATCAGAATTTAAGAAAATACTGTTTATTTGCGTTTATTATTCTTTCTTAAGTGTTTTTTTTTTAAAATTTAAATTTGATTTTTGTTACTTGTTGTTTGAATAAATTGCATCGACGTTACTTTTATAATCAATACTATTAAGATCCAATTTAATATTAGGTTTTGCTTCTTCAAGACGTTTTTGCTGTTAATTTTTTTTCTTAAATGCACGTCGTAATTAGTAGGTCAAAGATTAACACGTTATTTATTTTATTTGTCAAAGATAATTCATAATTTTTAACCTTATTTATTGAGACCCTTTCAAAATATTATTTTGAGAAAATTAGGCCAGACTTGGTTACTAATACAGTTTGACATTTTTCATTTATTTTTTGATGCTTTCAGAAACCATTTATTAGAATTCCACGAAACATAAACTGTTTACCACGTGCAACTTAAATTCATGTGCGTATTTTTATCCGGCGAAGTTCTGATAAATCGTTACTGTCATACACTCATAATATAATATACGTATTAACTGTAGACACACTCTATTTTACGACTAATATTATAATTATGTGGATAAAATGAATAGCTGTCATAGCCATACAATATGAGTTATAGCTTTAGGTTGATTGTCAATATAATATGCATTATATTATTGATATAGACTCAATAAATACTCAATATATCATATATAATATATACCTATTTAGAACTGTTTGGTATACCTATAGACTCGTGAATGTTAATTTTAAATTCAATTAAAAGAAGAAGTATCAAACTCGAATTTTAAAACTCATACCTATCACATTACGATTACATACATGCGGCGAATAAAAATCTGTCATCGACAAACGAAAACTGTGAGCTTATTTTTCTCGTTTGTTAGAATTATTACTGTGCCTACTTGAAGTCTTTTAATTTTAGCACTGATTTATTGTGTACACTGCAGCGTATAATTAAAGTTCTGGTCTCCGCATTAGTCCTGTATTCGTAATGCATATTATATTTAATAAAATCCATTCTATGAATTTTATATTAAAAATCTGTTCACATTTATAAAATGGATATAGATCATTAACATTAATCGATCGTGAAAATTAGTAATTACCATAGGTACTTTAATTTAAATTATGAAATACACTGCGTTTAAATGGAATCGGTTAATAGATCTTTGCACTTACCCAAGAGTATTGCTTCGCGTTTATATTCCTTAGGCGGCGGTAATGCCTTTGGACGACCTATATTGATGATGGCTTGACATGTAACTTTCATTAGGCCATTGTTGAAGTGATCAGGAGATATTGATAAATTTAATTTTGATATGCTGATGTACAAACCGTTGTGTAATTTTTCTGAACGGTCGTAATTGGAAACCACCTGACCAAAACATTTGTAATTTACCGTTACATGTTAATAATAAACCAATATCGTCCATATTTATAATATTAATTATCAATTACACTTGAATAAAGAAGTTATTTAATTATAGTTGATGTCTAATCATTAAATAATTTTAACATTGATCAATCTACAGTCATGGAAATTAAATACCATCTATTTTATTGACAATTTTTAATTTTTAATTTGCATAAGTGTATGGGTAATTTATTTTAATTAATTAAAATATTTTACATTTGCCGATTCAATCATTATGATAATACTATCAATAACATTATTTTCTGATGTATTTGAATATCTGATGTTTTAATTTTGAACGGGTATTATTATTTTTTTTTAAGAAAATATTTTGGACGAAATCTTATCTTGATACAAATAAGTAATAACCACTTATTTATTTTACATTATATCGTATATTGAGAAGTATAATAGTTGTATTGAAAAGGTAGCGACAGAATTCACTCAAGATGATTAGTTTTGGGTTCTATATTTTGAAAATATTTTTTAAAATTAATTAGTAAAACTAATTAGAATTACAAATATTCTATTTAATATGCTAGAATTTAAAGTTGTAAGACATTTTTTATTACAAAAGACTTCAACGTGAATAACTTTTAGAGGTTTTAAAATTCATAACGAAAAATGACTCTGCTGCAAAAACTTTTTTTCATAAATATTAGTTTGAATACAACTCATTAATTAAGTGTTTAATAATTAGTTACATTATTGTAGGAATTTACAGTATTTATACAGAATGCTACATGGCTATAGTATTACATAAACTCGGTTTAATTGTTATTTGTTGTTTTGATTTATAATATTATTAAGCGTCAAAAGAAATCTAACTTACCATTTTGTCATTAATAAACCACCGAAGTCTTGCAGCGGGAAATGATTCTCCCGATGTACAGTTTAGATAAATAGTGTCACTAGTTTGATAGATTCCAGAGCCTCCATTGATTTTTGTTAAATCTTTTGATTTTGGTAAACCTAAAAGAAAGTTGATAATTTAATTAGTTGGTCAAATATTGGCTTATTAATAAGTACTGAAATAAAAAAAAAATCGGACATTTAGTTTTAGTTCATTACTGAATTTAAAAAATCATATTTTATTTTTTTATACACATAATTTTATAAAATTGTGTACTAGAATATTGCGTTGTGTATTTACATAATATATATTTAATTATTGATTTTAATTAATAATTAATTTAAATGTGACGTGAATTCAAAACTGTATTTTCAAATTCTGAAAACCATTATTGTTTTGAAATAATTTATTCGAGATATTCGCTTACACTTTTTATATTTATATTATTTTTTCCATCTAAAAATATGATTTAATGCGTTAATTTACCGTAAATAACAAACATTAAAGGATGCATAATTAATAAAATATAATAGATTATACTTATATAAATTGATTTATTTTACTGTAGTTTTGTAAACATCACTGATGGTCCATTGGACGAAGAGGTCGTTATCGGAATATGTTTTTAGTATTTATAGCAATAATTAATATTCAATTGTCATCGCCACCAATCTACTCATCAAAATGTAAATCTCTTGAACGTGTTACTCAGTACCTAAGTATTATTTTATTATAAATTGTACATCGTACCACTCGGATATATAAAATTAAATCCCATCATTATCACCAAATGGTCATTTTTGCCACGGGTTTAATAAAGAAAAAAAAAATTTGTATGAATTCATATTTTATTTTTGTGTAAAATATAATATGTATCAGAGACAAATTTTTCGATTTGAATATACTATAACACAACTTGTGTAAAAACTTACTAAAATAGTTTTTGTTAATTAAAATCGAGAAATATTGTCGGGACACAACTCATGATGTACTCCACTTTTATCATTAGGACACAACTCGTGGACCAGAAATTTCGTTGGGACACAACTCGTTAACTGCGCTATTTTTTAAGTGAATTCGAGCCCTCTAAATTCAATGACCTACGTGCCTATGTTTATGAATGAAGTTACATAACGTTATACCCTAATGAATATATATTTAATAGCTTAAAACAATTTATTTCAAATTGTATGTTGAAGTAATCAAATTATAAGATTTTTTTTTTTTTCGATTTTTCTATTATTTCTTCAGTAGTGATAGGGATAATATTATATCCGTTATAGAATCATCATGTGGACATGGCTTAACAAGTGTCTCCATCGGATATTAGATACATATACATATTGTCTGTATATTATATTCTGTGTATATAATAATATAATATTATTCTATATACTGATAGAATATAGAAAGTTGAACCATATCGAATTCGTTTATTGCTAATATTTATTTATAATACGATGTTAATTTAATTATATAATAATGAAATAACTACATTTTTTTATAAATACAAACTATTTTATAATTTTAAAAATTTCTAAACATTATTTCATGAAGCTATTTGCCCTGCTACTGTCTGATATTTTTCGGTAGATTTTCAAAAATGTGATTACAAAAAATTGAAGTTTATTTATCTTAAGGCTGAGAAGATTTTTTCAAACCGCTGACCTACTTGGTTTCAAGTGGATAATATAAAAGTAATTAAGAGCTAAATACATATTTTATGAATAACGAACCGGTAAGATATTTACATAATTTCTCGGTAATATTTTTCGAAAACGGTTCATCCTCATTTGTTATCTTAGTATCACCATTGATTATAAATTTTACTAGTATTTATAATCAATAATGGTATTACACACGCGTAGTCGATAGGTATATGACATGGACATTTTCGTACCTCATATACCTCATTGGCATTACAGTTAATAATAGAGGATATTCATATGCACCTATTTATAATCAAATGTTCAGATTAAAACAGGTACTGGACATTAATATTGCTGTGCTACTGCGTCTGTGGCGTGTACAGTGTTTTTGCTATTTTAATACGCTCTGTATAGGCGTGATGTGTAATAACTATAGAAATAGAATAAATAATACTACGAGTATTACGAGTATACTAATATAAATACTACGAGTCGGTAACAACTTCTTACGTTTTGTTTCAAAATTAAAATATAAAAAAAAAAATTCACCCCGGCTAAGCTTGTTTTTAATTCTTATCTATTTTAGTCTGCAACACCTGCACCACCGCAGCTAGGTAGGTGGGTAGATAGACGCTTTAATATTCGGCGATACGCGTGTTCAAAACGGACTATGCGTAATGTGCGTATAGGCACTAGCAAAATACATATTTAATAATTTGCTTATATTATATGCTTATGACAAGTTTACATTATTATGTTGTCTAAAATGTGCACACACACATATATATATGTATATATATATATATATATATATATGTGGGTGTTGAACATTTTACAAGCTATTATGTAAACGACAATATCCTACACGACTCGTTACATAAAAAATGTATACCGAAAACGTACAGAAAACCGACCGAGTGGGTGGAGGAGGCCAGGAGGGGTGGGGGGGGGTGGGCGGTGGGAGTGTACCATGTGTGGCTTTAGCCGGGCAGGTAGAACGGGATACACAACAATATAAAGGTTTTGTTAAAGTGCAAAGTTACGTGTTTTTACTTAGTCATTTCGGACGTTTAACAGTGGCGCGTATACATTCGCCGCCGCGAACGGGCTATTAAAATAATTGGGCGAGGGAAATCGACGTATTGTGCAGCGCCGCCAGCCCGTGTGACCATTTTTCAAGGGGGCCATCGTCGCAATAATATTAACAACAGCAGCAACGCTGTCGGGTCCCAGGTATATAGCGAGAGTAGGCGTCGCCGCTCGAAACGCTTCGAGGACGCGCGGCGATGTGTACACAGCGGAGGAGTGCGGCTATATATACAGGACATAATTAATATTAACGGCTCTATCCCGCGACGAGTTTCCTTCGAGACGTTGATGTATTCGATTTCGCGAACGAGCTCGTCGTCGTCGTCGTCGTCGAAGGTGCTAAGGTGCCGATTGTCTAGCGATCGAGGCGCGATCGGCGAATGGCGTTCATATATTCGCGTGCAGCAGTCCACGCCGCCACGGTTGTTGTTATTTTTCCGTACCGTCGTCGATTTTACGATAACAGAACCCGAGTGGCGCTCTATTCGGCTCATTCCGATTTTTAAATTTGTCCACCTATTGTAATATACCTTTATATAGAGGCGTACATGCATGCGTGAGAATTAAGAATTATACGAAAAAAAATTCAACGTCACGTGCTTATATTGATCGTCGCGTGCTCGTATATATTTTGTATTATATTATACGAGAGATATTATGATACGAACAATATTTTTAATTCGATACGAGACAGCGATTTGATTTTAGAGGTTTATACGTCTGTTATATATATTTTTTTAGTAATATAGGTACGTTTTAAAATAAGAGTCATTTCGATAACTGAACCTAAAATTTAGCCGAGGTTTATCGTTTTTAATCGTAATATGAATAATTGATAATTATTTTGATAATATTTAACTAATCAAAAAAACTATACGAGGACCAATAATAACTGTTGTATTACCTGCATAAATATATATATTATTTTTAAAACTCCGTACACTATTTTGTATTTTCTTATAGGAATGCAATAACTTGAATCAATATGTAAAAATATACACTACGCGAGATGTTATGATATCTTGAGGAAATAAGATAGAAGACAATTTGTGATTGATCGATGAAATATATTTTTTTGATAATTGTTTCGTTTGTTTGGTAATTCATTTTGATAAAACCCATTCGTTGTTATTAATGTTTAAAATCATCCATAAACAATAAAATTAACGAATATTTAACAGTAGGTATTAGCAAAGCCAAATTATCAACCGTATAGCATTTTAAATCGTAGTTATAAAAATAATAAATATGGTTTATCTGATCATAAAAATGTGTAATGGTATTTTAAATTAATACATCTATATATTATCATTTCGTTTATAAAATGTTATAATACAAATTAAGTGTTATTAGGTTAAATATTTTGTTTTTGTAGCTTTTATAATGTTTCAAGTTAGTCAATTTAGATAAGAACAACAAAAATCTTTAATAGATCACGTAAAACTTATAATGACTTATCTCAATCAAAATGTTTGAATATATATTTGGTGCACCTATACATTTTACATAAATAATAACAAATTATATCTTAATTTGTTAAGGTCTTAAAATATTGTTAGCAATTAATATAATGTTATAATATATAAATACCTAGTTACACAAGTTCAACAACTTTCGAGTATAAATTCATAGTTATTATTGCTGCATATTTTTATTGTTTGAAATAATGATGTATACAATATTATTTGACAAATAGCTTGAACAGAAAGATAATACAATTCTATAAAATTGTGCACCAATAAGTAAAAATATGTACTCGTGCATATTATATAGGTACAAATGGGACTGTTTAACAGTTTAAAATAATTATCTGTAAATGTATACGTTTTAGTTTGAAATAAATAAATTTGAATTCTTTGTTGAAATGATGACTATTTTTATGTTCTACGTTTTTATTTATGACAACTTATAATAGACGAAGAGGGTTTATGAAAATAATTCAATAATTATAAAGTTGACTCTTAATTGAAAATTTACACGGTATACAACTGTAATATTAGTATATAACATTTTCTTAAATATTGTGGCAGAATAATAATGCGAAGTCAAGACATGTTTACCTAAGAATTTATGAGTTGGTCTACTAGTTAAAATATGTACATGTGGCCAAACCACGTAATATAATTACCTTTATATATTTGTATATTATATACAATATATGAATATATATTTATACAAAATTTAAAATACCAATAGCTATAAGTAATCAAATTTATGAGTATTTACTATTTAATATTTATTTATACGCAAAGAATTTAATTTAAATCAATTAGTTAAAATTAAATTATATTTTATGAAGATATAAGGGAAAAGTTGCACAACGTTGTACCTAATTGAATTCTGAAACTAATTTTTACCTAATAATTTTGTATAAATATTTTGTTTAAACTTAAATAATTAATGTTTAAGTGAGCTTACTTATTATGGCCATTTTGGATTCAGCGTGCACAGTTGTAAAGAACGGTGCTTCAGCAGACACTTCACACTTGTATTCGCCGTTCATCAACAAATTAGCGTAGCGTAAGGTGACTTTCTTGCTGTCCGAGTAAATATGCTGCAAATCATAATTTTAATTTTAAATATCGTGTAGAGGTACTCTGTTTATAGATTTAAATACACATTATGACCTGTGATGATTTTAACATCAATTTTAAATCGTCAAATATTCGGTAAATTATTCATGAACGGACAACTCAAATGCAATTAGTCATTTGATTAACTTAAATTTAGTTGAATTCGATAACTGAACGCCTTGTCAGGCATTGGAACAACAAGACTGACCTATTGTTATTAGATTTATATGACTTAAAAACAAAAATGAGACAAGTTTAACAGTAATGACCCCTAAAGTTAATAAAAATTCTTGTTAAAAATATAACAAAAGTGAAAAACAAATTACTGAACCCCAAATAATACAATTTTTCAGTAAAAAAAATATTATTTTTTAGTCTAGAACTTATAAAAAATAAAAATGTATTTATTATTTATTTAATTATCATTTAAAATTATATGCTTTAGTATATTTAACTTTAAGTTATTGAATAAAAGTAACCGTTGTCTTTTCCATTTCAGTTATTGTTTTTCTAAATAGATAAATGTAATTGTTGCTTTGTTGATGTATACAATGTATTGGTTAAAAACATAACACGTGTCGTATTTTTAGTATTGTTGAGTTTATTATTAAACAAATAAATAAACTACCATTCTTACAGTTTTATAAATGTTTATTTTATAAATTTAAAAGTAAAAGCTTTATCAGAAATATTTTCTCAAAGGTCTTGAAATAAATCTTTTATTGATATTTTTATACTATTTTAGAATTTAAGTGCTATACTCCTAAATGCTTAATGTCACTATAGTGTAGATCACACTATTATCAAATTGTAATTAATATATTATGTTGTTTAAGACAATTATGTTTACTAATGTTCGTTATTTCTTAGCTTTATTTTTGTATTGTTGAATAATAGATAGTTAGTGCATTCTTCAGTAGTGGATCCATTTGTTATCCAAGGGATGGAGTTGATGGGATTTTAGAAAATAGAAACCTATCAAAATTATTCATATGATGTTTTTCACGAAAACTTGTTTGTTAATCTTGATGTGATTATTTTCCGTCTAACCTGGGTTCGATTTCCATTTCAGAGAAACGGTCACGTAAATACATGAAAATTGAAGCTGTTTCGATGTCTCGGAATGTGAAAAAACTTGTATAAACAACATCGTTATGAGACTTACCCGCCATCTCTCAATTCAAAACCAATAAAATGTTTCAGGTTTACGCATTACAATAGAACAATATCTCAGATAAAAAAAAAAATAATAATAATAATGTATAGTCTAATATTATACATGGTTTTTTTTCTTACCAAAGTTGAAAGCTCCCAAAACGATCAATCAATTTAGGTATTAAAAGTAATAATAAAGCCCAAGAAGCACGTTATATTATTTTGTTAATACTACCACTAGAACCGTTTCTAGATTTTTTTTTTTAAAGATTTTTTGGATTTTTCTCGACATTATTGTTATGATAAATTGATTGATTCGCGAAAAAATTTAGGAATACGAATTCATCAAGTATTTGTGATTTAAAAATATAGAGGTATTCACAAACATGTTATTGTACCTATACGTCATAAATAATTGGAACATTATATCGAAAAACGAAGATAGTCTTAACCGCTAAATAGTTTTATCGGTAATCGGTATAGTTGTAACAACCTGCACTGGTTAATGTGTTGAATTACACTGCGATGTCATCAGCAGACGCCACGGAGTCGGAGAGCAGCGAGAGAGGGCACCGTAATCACTTTTGCAGCAGCCCTCGTCATTTTAATATTATCACGTTGGCTTCCATAGTTAGGTGGCGACTAATTACACAAGCTTTGACAATTAAATTGCGGTTTTAGCCGGTAATAATAGACAAATAGATACCTCAGGCAGCTCTAGCTTCAGTTGCACGGGGTCCAGCGAGTATTAAAATATATATTGACAGTTGCGAAACAAACATAAACGTCCGTAATTAATAATATAATTCCCTTGTTTCAGTGCTTTGTGCTATTCAAACCAAAACTGTATTCTAAAGCCGAAACAAAGTATTACTCAAAGGATACCTTATTGTTACCTATACGTATTTTATGATTAGAATCACTTGCCTAATACAAATAGATTTATCATTATTCATTAATCGTGTGAGGTAGGTAATCATTTTTAAGTATGGAGTTCAGATTTACTTTCGGGTTTTTGGAATGCAATTGATACGGTAGTCAGCTTAAAATGCTGTTTTATTTTATTTAACATATGATTGGCGGTAAAATACAATACAGTATTCGGTAATCACATTTGCAAAAATGTCATATTAATATACAATATCCTTACGATAAAAAAAAAAAAAACAAACAAATTCGTAATCAATTGAAGTCGGAGAAGGAGGTGTCAAGATTGACACCTTATATTCGCCTAGCACGTAATACAATCAATATGGGCTTTAGGGCACGGCGAAGGAACCAGGATGAAACCAAGATCGCTAACATCACTATCGACGGAGATAAAGAGGGTGCCCTTAATTTAATAGGAGAATAAACAAGGGGTTATAATATTATTGTAATACATTTGCCGAAGTGTATCGCCTTCTAAACAGTTATCATATTATATAATAATAGGTATAAAAAATTAAAAATAAACCTCAGTGTTTTCGTATGGATTTCATACATGTAAATTCTTAATATTGTAAAACATGCGATCGCATACTATATAATAATATATTATTTACTATAATAGTAGACGCCATTTGACGTGTATATAAAAATATACCTATGAACGGTGCACAATTTACACAATATTCAATCTCTAAATAATTATAATTGATAGATTTTTAACGAAAGTATAATGAGCATTTTGAATTGTACCTTTTATCTTTTCATGCTTAATTATTGCTTTCTACTGGCAATAACCACAACAGTAGCTCGATCAAAATAATATAAGACACACGACTCATGAGTGATGCGTACCTACTTTCGTGCATTGTTTGCTTGTCGGAATACAAAATACTATCTCCATATTCTATTTTGATTTTTATATTATTACTTTAACTGATTGAAACGTATATTGTATGTTTGATAATTGATATTTGATATTTCAATAATCCTCAGAAATTAATTTCAGAAACAATCCAAACAATATAATTTAAAATTGTTATTACTAGGTCCTCAATATTTAATCATTATGAAATACATTTATCAAGCTCAAATAAATATTTTTTTGAACATACCACCCGCTGAAAATTGACGATTCGGGAAATTGATTAGACCCCTTATGCATCCTGCCATCAGTAAACCATACGAAAACATTCATTTTAATTGTTTGTTCTTTTAGTTTTTTTATAATTGTGTAAATAATATATAATTGTGGTCATATCTCGTATCACTGCTATATTATCTTCATGTCGTTTCTTCTGTTTCTAAATGTTTTGGTTTGATTTAAAATTCGTTTAAGTTGCTAAACTATGCAACAAATTATTTGTTCTATTTTGATACATTCAACTTATCAAAACTAAGCCATTATATGATTTTGTTATTTAAGTTATTAAATTTAATAAAATATTGATTTTAGTTTGTATATGTACTACGCCGTACAAGTACCTAACTAAAACTATTTACATCGTATATTTTAATATTAATACTACCTAACTATTATACACACAACTACACAAGTATAAGTTACCTCGGGCTATATCAACTGTTTGATTCTCACAACCGTTGTTAAGTTAATTTAATTTTCTGCTGTGCAGGAAATTTGAAGCAATATTGAATATTCACCATATTTCTAATATTTAACTATTTATCTCTTGTATAGGGTAGACCTATAAGGTGATTTTTATTCACTAAATATTTTGATAAGAATTAAAAAGTTTAAGACGCACGCAATTTTAATATTTTTTACAGCCCTTATTTGTTCTCCCTTTTGTTTATTGGTGAACCCAATTATCAAACTTTTGAATTTCAAACGTCAAACTATATTATTTTTATTATCATAATCTGAAGTATAACGTTTTTATAAAAATGTCGATGGCAGTATAAATATCAAATATTGAACTAAATAGTTTATGTTTGTTTTTGTTTTTATGAATTAAAATTTTAAAGTTTAGATTAGCAGAGTTGTAAACCACAAATTGTGTGGTATAAATACTGCATTCCTTTCATCTAAACTTTAAAAACATATTTTTTCTGTTTACGTAGAATTAAAATATGTAAAGCACTAAAACAAATGGTACAGTGAGTTGTTTATGGCGGTATAATAATATTTATATAAATAAAAAGGCTTGAGAAAATAGTAGGAATACCGACTTTGTGATTAATTTTTAACAAATAATTTCTCTCCTTATATTTTTTTGAATATTGAAAGGAATCTCTTCACTTCTACCTCTAGAGTTGATTTACAATGAGTGCAAGGAAGTAGAAATTGTCAATGAGAGCATAAGAGCATTGGTATGTTTAAAGAAGTGAATATATAACCGATTGTTGTATTCTCAATTAAACATTTCACGGATTTGTGTTTTTATTTTAAGTATAACATTTTTTGACATACCTATTAGTTAACTAATATTTGACTCACAAGTGAATATTAATACTAATAGTGTGTTTGATTGTTATAGTGATGAGATATTGCAATTTGATTTTAATCCTTTTGTTACTATGATAATATTAATTAACTTTTGGAAGTAAAACGTAAAACTAATTATGTGTTATTCATTCACGAGTGTCTGTTAAACTGACCAATAGGTTAAATGACGTTTTAAAATAAAAGTTATTCATTCTTACTAACAGTGAATATTCGATAACAGCGGATGTCGTATGTATACATTGATGATCAAATAATTTTGACATTGGGGGGGTAGGGGGATGTCCTATTTTTAACATACACCATTTGAAAATACGAATTTCGGAAAATCTTTTCTTAGTGCACAGCGAAATTATAATATTAATTTTCCATTAAAATTTAAAATTGATAGCTCGAATATTGGTGGTTTGGCTCTCCGTTGATTATGAATCAGTCTCTCAGGACACTCTCGTTTATATATATTTCGATATTGTATAAGTTAGGTATTATGAATATTGAAAAAAGGTCGTGGGGACATCTATTCCCCTCACCACCCCCCGCCATGTTTTACCACCACTGGATGTGTACAATCTCAAAGGTAGGTATGGATATCGAACGGTGGAAGCATTGCCTGGCTATCCAAGTATACATATACACATAGAGTCATTGAAATCGTATGCCATCTACATGGATTGTGACGATTACATTAAGTTCGCATGTTATTACTATCTATATGTAAAAATGTATGCCATTTGGATGTGACATTCACAATTTTTGCAATTTCAAACTTTGAATGACCTTAAAATATGAAACACTTACATCAACCGTGATACCGTCCATACTGAAACTGTGTTTGAGATGGTTAGATGTTGGAACGTACCGATAGAACTCTTCATTGTCCTTGTACCAGGTAACTGAGTACAATTTGTCCATTTGCATATCATAATCACAAAATAACTGTACCGAGTCCCCCATAAATATGTACGCAGGCACCTTGACTCCGAGCATTTGAACTGCTTCACCAATGTCTAAATTACAAACAGTTTTAACTTATAAATAATTAAGAAGACAATTTTTGTAATCGTATAATCGTGACGATTCATTATAATAGATATATAAGATAAAAATAATATAAGATTTATTATAGATTGTGAATTTTTATCATTTGTATTTGGATAATAATAATCCGTAGTAGCGTTACCTATATGTCCTATAGTGCAGTGCACACTTGCATAAAGTTTTAGTGGTACAACTGTTATTGAAATTAAAATATTATTAAAATCGTTGAAATAAAAAAATATTTCTACAAATTTTATTTTTCAAAGACTGTAATCTGTACAATAGGCTGGTATTTTGATAAATACTCAAGGTACATTTGCTGGTATAATAGAACAATTTCAATGTGCACAGCGTATATTAATTAAGTTAAAATTATTTTCTAATTAAATATTTAAGTGCCCCTATCTAACATTTTTAATAATAATGATAATATAATAATATTTATTAATTCTCCAACAAAAAATATATACAAGTTAAATTACTAATAGACAAATTTTTGTTAGATCACCTCCTAAGCCAAAGGCTGTGCTGGAGGTGAGAGTTCATGCAATTACAATATTAAATAAACATATCCAGAACAAAACATAAGAGAGAAAAGAAAAAAAAAATAAATAAATAAGTAAATAAATAAAATAGATAGTAAACAGAATAAAAAAGTAATAGTGAAATTACAATATAATTATTCAAAATAAAGTAATATAAGCTGTAAGAAATTCAAATTAAACTAAGGTATTTAATCCTAAAGACATAAGTTTTCTTTTTAATTGTATAAAATTATTAAATTCATGAATGCAACTATTATATTTAATACAAAAATTAATAAACACAAAATATGGTCCTGACTGACAAAAAGTAGTTCTTAATTTAGGCAGTGATAAATTAATATCTTTAACAAATCGTGTATTATAATTATGTGAAGGAGTATTAATTGTGTTAGTATATTTAAAAACAACCGCAAAAACATGTAATATATGGAGAGACTTTATATTTAAGATTTTACATTCATTATATAATAAAGTTGTTGGAAAGAATCTAGGCTTATTGAAGATATATTTTACAAGACAATTTAATGTTGTATTTAATTTTTTAATATGAGTTTGATAAGCGTTACCCCAAAATGCTATACCATAAGACACTATTGATTGCACTAGAGATTTATAAACTATTGTTTTAACATTAACAGTTAAAATATTTTTCAAACATTTAAATACATAAAAGAATTTTCGAACTGACTTTATTAAATTATCTATATGGACATTCCATTTTAAGAATTCATCAAAATGTATACCTAGATATTTTACAGAGGATGTTTTATTAATTATAGGACAGACGCAATTATTTCCTTCTCTTTTACAAAAAACAGTGTGTAAAATTAATTTATCAAAGTTTAAGTTATTATTATTATTTTTTATTCTAAAATGTATGAAGTTGGATTTGGTAAAATTAAGTTGTAATGAATTATTATCCAGCCAATTCTTAATTAAATTAATACCAATATTGGCTTCATGTTTTAAATTATTTAGACAAGAGTTACTAACAAGGAAAACCGTGTCATCAGCAAAACACAAAACCTTACCTCCTAAATTTAGGTTAAGCAGACCATTAATGTATATTATAAAAAGTAGTGGCCCAAAAACAGTTCCTTGAGGTACAGAATAATTAACTAATAAGTCATCACTATAAACATCATTAATTTTAACCTTTTGGTATCTATTACTTATAAATGATTCTAATAGTTTTAATGGAACTCCTCTTATACCACAGTATTCAAGTTTTTTTAACAATAAATTGTGATCAACAGAATCAAATGCTTTTTTCAAGTCTAAAAATATACCAACAACATGCTTTTTTAAATCAAGATTGTCATATATAAATTTAGTAGCACAATATAATGCATCATTAGTAGATAGATTATTCCTGAAACCAAATTGATTATCATTAAAAAATGTATGTTCATTTAGGAAGTTAACAAGTCTGGTTTTAATACATTTTTCTAGAAGCTTAGCGATAGTCAAAGTAAGAGTGATTGGTCTATAATTATTACAATTTCTTATATCTTCTGTTTTATAAAGCGGAATAACTATTGATTTTTTAAAGCTAGATGGAAATTCACCTGTTGAAAAGCATTTATTGAAGATAATAGATAAGGTTACTAAAGGAATTAAATTATATTTTGTTTCAACCATGCTTATTTTAAATAATTAGATACATCAAACGATGTATTAAATAATGATAAATTATTTTTTTCTCATAAGTCTATCGGATACTAAACATATTTTTAAAAATCATTTTGTTTGCAGTATTTACATTGAATTTGTATTTTCGGGTGGTTCAGGTAGGTTTTATTTGTCTCAAGTGTTCATTAAAATAATTATATTTAAACACATTACTATGTTTTTTCAAACTCTATTCTCAATCAAAATTGTTAACGACACATTACAATACGTTTTTATATTTAATAAATGTATATTGGATAGTGTCAAATAATTTATTACATATTTAATTACTTGTTGGTAAAATAAAATTGGTTTAGCAATAAATCTCAGAGCTTATATAGGTAATACAAATAAGAACAATATGGTTAAGTTATAAAGAAAATATTCAAGGTTAATGACTAAGGGTGAATTACCCATACTAAAATATGGCTACAGCATGAATTTTCTATTCATTATTTTATCTATATTTACTTACCTATTCAAAATGATTATATTTTGTTCATTTTCTTAATGTAGAATTTATTTCGAATGATGCAATATTTGTATTGTAATCCGGAGATAGGTACTACAGTTAGAATCAAAAAATGTACTTTTTTTATATGTTTGTAATTTAAATATTTATTGAGGATTTATAATTTAATATTTATATGGTTTTTCATTTTTTAATATCATAAGATATTATGTCTGTTGATAGTCATAATCTATGATTATGCGATTCAAATTTAAAACAGTTTAGATTTTTTAATGAACGCTTAATTACGTTTTATGAAATACGTGTAATCTGAGATAATTTTAATATTTATAATATACAACGTTTAAGCATCTATGGATTGTAATTAATTTTAATAATGTTTTGAAAGTTTTGATCCCTAGACTATATTTTTATGATTTATAACTTATTTTAGTGTAATATCTATCTATAGTATTTACAATAAAAATGGTTGTTATAAACTATAACATCCACCAGAGTAGGGCGTTATTCAAATGAAATTTTATTTAGATGATTATTTAGATAACATTTTATTCGAATAAATAATTATTTGAATTTTTTTTTTATAATGTTTTTACATTTTTCTAAATAAAATAAGATTTATAATCGTGTAATTGAAAATGCAATGCCGACTATTGTTTATAATATGTGCCTGTTATAAATGACCAACCATAATATGTTTATCCAAATAAAATAAACAAAAATTATTCAAATAATCATAGTTGAAAATTATTCAATTTTTTACTCAAATAATAAAGCTAAGATTATGTACTATGTAGTACTGAAACTGGACTATTTACTAGGTACAATAATAACGTCTTCAATATTGATAAATAGACAATAGTTACTACTGAGGTATACAGGGTGTCCCAGGTCTATTTGACTAATGCAATAACTTTTACAGCAGTAACAGTGATTAGCAAGAAATAATTTTGAATTTTAACACACTTTGAAAATTGTTTAAAAATTAACGACTTAACCAAATTAAAAGTTTTAAACGCCAAAATGGTTTTTAAATACTTATTTATGAAATAGCTATTTTGGATTATTAGAAAAATATTAAATAAAAAATTTAAATAATTTATTTTTGTTGTAAAAAATAAAAAATGAAATATAAGATATACAAATTATAGCGCAGAGCTCTACAAATCATTACAAAAAAAAAAAAACTTGAAAATATTGAATAGAAAAAAGTTATTGCATTAGTCAAATAGACCTGGGACACCCTGTATACCATATACACTATATACATATAGAGTATAGGTATACTAGAAGAACTATAATCATTCTATAAAAGGTACATATATTTTGTACTAATATAATTATGTTTCAAAATTATTCAAATACATTTTTATTCAAAAAATTATAAAAAAAATAATTCGAATAATTTTTTATTTGAAAAATTATAAAATAAATTTTTATTCGAATAATTGTGAAAAAATCATTCGAATAATTTTTTATTCGAATAAATATTTATTGGAATAATTATCTAGATACAATTTTTCCCAACTCTGCATCCACCAGGTTTTTTCTTGTATTGGTTCATACATAATATTATCATGTTTTCTTACTGCAGCAAGTAACTAAAAAACTTATCATGTACCGTGTACATAATTTAACGATTGTAGGTATTAAAAACCATCACGAAACCAATGCGACGGGTAAAACCATATAACGTAAACGAGTATAAAAGAAAGGAATTAGGTCAGCAGAAAACGGGCACGACGGGAGACTGTGATGACTTGGGCATTAGTGACGACGTCGGCTAATGAGATGGCGTTCATTACTCGCTGTACCTGCGAGAATAGAGGACCGTATCGAAATGCTGTCGACAATTTATCGGTTCGGTTTTATACCAAAGAAGAGTAGACGCGAATATTTTCGAGTCCCCCAATCGTATCTACGGCGGCGTGGGCATCAAAGTTCTTCGACGGCGAGACGTGAGTGGTGGGTATTATCATTTAGTTATTCATATTTAATTGGATATAAAACGTACTTACGTACATTAAAGTTAAAATATACCTTACAATTTCGAAGATTGCCAAGAATATTCGAAAAGATAACGGGCTAAAATCGAGGCTTCTAAATGTAGATTATATATATGTACTGCTACTATACACATACCGTCAGAGGAAAAATATTTAATTTTAATTGTCTAAAAAAAAAATTGTTCCAATCGATTTTCAATATTTTTAATTTGCTACAAATACAAATTATGAGGCACTAGTATTACATTTTCAAGTTGTTGGAGTTAGAAAAAAATTTGTCAACATAATTTAAAATATCTATAAACAGGTAGCTTAAAAAGAGTCAATATACATATTTTAATAACTTTATAATATCTAAAAAATGCTAATACTTTTAATATAAATAGGTATTTTTACATTTAAAAAAGATCGAAGATTTTTAGTTTAGACTCCTCAAAGTACCAACTAGATACAGTTTGTTACAAGAAATCACCCACAAAGTTTAAGATTGAAGCATTTTTAGTGCTCCAAAAAGTGATGAGACACAAAAACACTCATCGTTTTAAAATCAATACCTATAACAGTAAGATTTGGTAAATAGTTTCATTAAAAAATACGAAACTTAAGTATAGATAATGAAATACTCTTAACTTTTATGTCCAAACATAATTTAATCCACCAAAGTTTTATAATAATAAACTTAAAAACACTGTAAAATATTTTTTTTCAAATTATATTGTTGATTCAATAAAATAAATAAAAACAAAAAATTAATTTATCTTAATATAAATATGGTATTTAGTGGCTATAATATTTGATTTAGTCGAGTAACATATACTCGTATTACCGAAAAATGTTTCAAATGGAAAATATCAAAATTTGATTGTAATATTTGAAATTTCAAATCACGAATGAAAAAATAATATAGATATTTTGTGGTCATATAAAAGTACTTTGAAGATATCAAATTTCAACTTTCCTGCACTAGAACTTTATTATTATATTAGTATACATCACAACAATTTATTTACGTAAAAAAAATAAACGGAAAATTAAAGTGATAGCTGAAATATCACCCTACGCTACATAATACCAATGTAGTCCACAAGTCATACGTGGAATTTCTATTTAAAGTTTTAAAACAACATAATCATTGTTGTAAACTGAGTTTGGCTTAGATTTGTTTTCAAATCGGATAAGTCACTTTAAAATTGTACACGACGCACACGCTTTTGTATGGCTTGCCAAAAACGGTGGCCTGGACAGTATGATGTTGTAATATACTTCCTACCTTTTTATAATGTATCATTCTATCGATTAAAGTTATTATTTTATTTAATTATAATTTAGTTCACAGATATCAAATGCTTAGCCAAACGACTAAAAATAATATGATAAATTATTTACATAGTAGAATCGATGTGAGGGATTTGGTTTGATAAAAATATTAAAATGCATACCTATTCTGGTTTGGATTTGATTTACTTATAATAAATAATAACCATTATATCTGTAATAATTAATTTTAAATGTGAATGCTGTAAGTAAAATAATTAGGAAGCAAGTACCTATTCAGATATAACTAATAATTATTGAAAAGAATCCTAAATTATTTTATCAAATGTTTTGTTTATTTATAGGTAAAATATAACATTATAAATTGTAAATTTATTTGTTGATATTACTTTAATATTTTTAGTTATAATAAAATGTTGGAACCTACTGGATGTTTGCCAAATTCTATAGTTTTAGTTCTCTATTAATATTAATTTTGTACATTTTTATTCTCTTTTGTACGAGAGTAGGTAATTGATAATTTTCTGATTGACTATTTTAAATTCAACATTCGTACGTTGAATCGTGCATGGAATACTATATGGTTTTCCAAAACCTTATGCGAATATATCAGAAAATATGAATTAATCCAACAATTTATTTTCCGTTAAAATAAGAAGCATTTTGTTGATTTAGATTTAAACTTCAATATTCTTTAGATTCTAATATTCTATTAAACATATTATCAGAGATAACCCATAAATATAGAATATATAATATTTTTAATTAATAGACACACATAACAAGTAAAAACCTCAAAAGTGATAAAAAAAATACTTAAATTAAACAAATTTGAATGACAATAGTCATTAGTTAATATTTTTTTTTACTTACCGCAAGGATCTATGATTAAAAACAGTAATGCCATCATAACAGATGCAGTTTTTGTAGTTGATTTACATTCACCCATCTTCAAATTAGGCTTAAAATGAATCACGGTATTTTCATTCTTTCCATCTCATTTTCTGTGAAAAATGAAATAATAAAATTAATAAGATACTTATTAAATGATACTTTAGAAAAGCTTATTTCAACAAATAACGCAATTATTCAACGCATGTTAATACTTTAGATGGACAGCATTTATATACAATTTTTTAATTTTTTTTTATTGTGCATTAATTTTAAATTCATTCAGTCCTGCATTTATTTTTCTATAGATTTAAAAATAATATTTTAAATTCAAAGTGTTGTACAAATTTTTTTTAGGGTTCAATAAGTATTTCAATTCGAGCGAGTTTATAGTTGTTGATATCATATCCAGTACGCTTTTTGGGTAGAAGACATACCCAAAAGATTTCAAGTACAACTTTAAATCGATCGAAATTTAAGTTTAGTTGATCTTTCGAATATTTCTATAAGCGCCAGGAAAAATAGACAGGAGCGTTGAAGACATTATAATAATATCAAGCGTATTAACATTATATTAACCGAGTTTGGTTCAGAATTATTTTTTGAGTGCGATGGTTTACGATTGTTTTACAATTTAACTAGACGATATCAATGATGCGAATGGCTAGGTAATGAAAATATAGTTTTGGTAAATTAAAAAATTATTATGTATTTGAATTTAAAAATTAGTAGTATTGAAAAGTCTGTAAAATAGCTGGCGTTGCGTGCGCGCGGGGGTGCCAGGTGTGGTCAACCGACGACGGGGTCGTTTTACATTTTCTTATTTTATTTTATTTTTTTATAAAACTGTTACTGTTGTAAACTCATAACTATTTGCATAGTATTAACGACCAGCCAGCTTGTCCGCAGATTCCTAGAAACCGCGATACACAGTGTAACGACTATAGTTTTGACATTTCCACGTTGCCGAAATCAACCCGTTCTCGGATGTGAGCCACGCGCCAATTCCAAGAATTTATCGTCTTATTAGTAGGTACCTAAATTCCGAATGCGTAACCATAGAGGATACGTCGGACAACAACAACACCTAAAGTCGACGCTTTTGATCCACCTCCGAGTCACACTATCGTGTAGCCATGTAGCTTTAGACGAGACCAGGGCCGTATTTAAAAACGTGCCGCCTATTTTCGATAGTTTTTTTCTTTATTATTACCATAGTACCTACAGTGGTGGCTAAACCTTTTTTTTGCATTTAAAAATTCAATATGAGGTTCCTCGTAATTTGTTATCAATAAAATTTAAAAAAATACGAGAGTTAATTCACAATAGTTTTTTTATGAATGCCCGAAGATAGTATTTTAAAAAATAATTAGGCAAAAATAAAAAAATTGCAAATTATTTTGTTAGAAATGTATAAGAAACTGTATTTTTATATCTAAGATTTGCAGAGAAAAATTGAATTGTTCGTTAGATTAATCCAAGAAAATTTGTCTGCCCCCAAAGTGTGCCACCCCCGGGCGATACTCTGTATGAATACAAGTCTCAATACGCCATACACACATTTAGAATTAGTTGGAATTACTGTACTGTCATATTATAATATACTGCTGTAGGACTTAGTCGGGTCGTTGGGCTGTGCCTAGACGTACTGACGCCGCTCTAAGTTCATTTTTATACTTTTAACTTATTTCTCGGGTAGAGTTTTACTTTTACACTCTGTCCACAAATGTATGACATTTTAATAAACATGACATATTTACATTATACTGTTCAACAATAATATTGTTCTTATTCAACCCCCGATCGACTACGCAACCTGCAAATGACGAGCTACACCACCACCAACGTGTGTCTCTGAACTCTTAAAAAAAATTATGAGTACAACGAGAGATCCCTACATAGGTGCGCCTAAGAACTTCCTGGCATTTTTTAATCCCCCACCCTAAACATTTTAGTCCTAGAATCACGGGAGCCGTATATTTTATCTGATTTCACCAAATAAAATGTAATTGTCGTTAAAATATTATGTGATAAAAAAAAATCATGTTTCGTGATATTATTTATTAAAAAAACAAAAATATAACATGCCATATTTTTAAAATTTGCGTGTAAAAACCTATTATCATATTATAACGGCCAAAGTCTAAGAATCATTAATAAAAATAAAAACTGTTTTGGAAATAGAATTATAGGACATATTCGTCGGGAGTTGGGACTTATGACTATTACCTAATGTTTAATATTATGTGATATTTTACTAAATTCCGTGATACGATAAGCGACTATCAATATACACTATATGGGCCTTGGAGTTAAAGTGTACCAGCATTGTTATATTTATTTTTAATTAAAACCATACCACTTAAAATCGGATTTCAAAAGAGAAAGAAAAATTTCAATAAGACACAGAGCTTGAAAAATATATAGGATCTCTTGATAGTTATTATATTCTACCTAGAACAAATCGTAACTACTACTAAAATTAGTAGGCTTTCATAAAATACTAAAATTCACTAACGACAAAAAATAATATGCTGAGAATCCGCGTTGAACATTTATTTTTTATTTGCATTTTTTACTCTCGACCTTCATCCCATTAATTGTAGTTTTTTTTTATTCTATAGAAATATTTAATTGTCATACTGATTGTTTTGAGTCACATAAATTATATTTTTATTGCAATAATTACCACGAAAGTAACCGTTAGCTAATTTTTTCATTAAGCTACTGTACACCTACCCAATCTTGTTTATTAAATATTGATTTAATTTTAATTAAGTTTATTAATATTAATAATACTATATACGGATTCTTTTCTGATAATATTTTATTATTAAAAAAATAAATAAATAGTATAGTAAATAATGATATGTATAATATATATTTTATTTTATTTTAAAAAACTCTTGTCAACAGGGTCTACTGGGTAAATAAATAATAATATTATACACCTAAGTATTATAAAAAGAGAAAATAATTAACTAATTAATAGTCATAAAAAGAAAATAAGCCCATATGTCGATTTAGGGCTCAGTCATTCATGAGCTTAATAATTTAAGTAAAAAACGTAGGTATTTCATTATAACTATAAATTTGTAATTTTTGTATTGTTGAATTATTTGTTATTATAATACCAAAATTAAAGTATGTGCATTGTATATCCATAGGTTATAATTTATTATGATAAGGTTAATCGACATATTAAATATGTATTATTGAAAATAATATTTTATTTTTCTGTAATGATTCAATGCGAATTGGTCAAAAATTAATAAATTATAAAATATATATATATATATATATATATATATTATTTTAGGGAATAATATTTTTTAATTTAGTAAATAATATTATAATATGTTTTTGTTAACAATTGATTATATATAATAAATACTTTAATAATTCTACCTGTAGGTTGTGTTCATATATAGTTTCACAATAATTTTAATAGTATCGATACCAAACTAAAATGTTTCTCGAGCAGTTCAGCAACAATATTTCCCTTAATACGAATACAAAATATTGAGTTGTAATTTTAAAATACCTACTCAAATTCAAAATTGAATTCTTAATTCAAATTTTGTATTCAAAGTAAAAAAAATGTTTATTTAGTCCATCCCTGTACAAAATAAGCTTTCTTATGTCAAATAATAATACATTTTTTTGCTCCAACATCTTCGAACGACTAGTTAATTTAAATTTTCGTTCCCGAACCATCCTAATATCTTCTATTTGCTCTTCTTCCCCCCCCATTTAAACGTTCCTACAAACGAAAATTTAAACACTCCAGTAAAATAGACACATGATTATTTCACAAATAGCTAGTTTACTTATAATTTTCTTTATTTCATGATCAGTACAAGTGTTTTGATTGGATTACTTTTTTCCGTATCACCTGAGTTTACTGCCTATTAGTTAAACTATTGGTATTTCTTTAATATCTTGCTGTAAATAATGGGTATGATTGTTGATAACTCATCGAAACTTTGATTTTCTAGAATAATTTGATATTAATTAGGCTGATGGCCCCAAATTCTATATTTTTGAAGTTTAAGGATCTAAATATTTGGTCTTTTCTGTGTCTAGGTGGTATAGTTTGTCAATGTAATCTGCTTTAATCGTAATTAATTAGGGCAATCAGGTAAGCAAATTCTATAATAATAATAATAAAACATTTTAATGTATTTCGAGTACCTACCTACCTGTCTCGGAAGACTTTTTAAAGACATTGATAGGCGATACTACTAATACTTGGAAGATACCTATTCAAAATAAATTAAAAAAGTTAGTTTTGTATGATGTATATTAGGTATATTATATGTTCCGTCGCCTTCGGGTACTCGTATTTCTCCGAGGAATTTATCGCTATATTAAAATAAATACGCATTTGGCACGGTTAGGTAAACGTAGTAGATAATATTATAAAGTAGTAGTCGGTTATTATTGAAGTATAATATTATACATTTATACACCTACTATAAACATAAAAAACGAATACGAATAATAATTATAATAATAAAAGCATAAATTACTCAATTCAATTTCGTGTAGGTAATTCGAGTCTCGAGAAAAATGATCATGACACATATTATATTAGGTATATAAATGCACAGCCCATTAACTTTCAATCTATGTAATTATTTCCCCAGTAATAATCCGTTGGAAAATATCGTAAAGTCTCGAGTATTCCTCCGATTCCGAACGCACGGACGATTTATCATCAGCGTATTAAACCACGCCTACGTGGTCGGTTTGAATATAGGTGTAAGGTGTCGGTTCGGCTTAATATCAGGTGAAATACCTCCAATAAATTACTGGGGTTAGCCAAATTACCCCTCGCCGTGCGGCACGAGAAACGATTTCCTTCCACTTTTTTTTTCCTTTTCTTTTTCTTTTCATTGTTTAGAAGGAAAGTCTGCCTTAAATTTCCACCCCGCCGGCCCGGACCGTCGGCTGTGTAGGTGCAACAGTGAATGGGGTGTACGAACACTATACTTACTGGCACGCGACCGGTGAAATGCATAATAGCCGTTGTTTTTAATGACTTCACATCTACGCGACTCTTGTTTTTGCCAATCTCTCCCTCCCCGCAACCACCGCAACCGCCGTACTGGCAACCCAATGTCCTGCGACCATAAACACGAACGTCACCTTTGCCGCTTTAAACAATAGGCCGTTTTGGTTCATATATTTTTTTTTCTACTTCAATGGCCATACAACTAAAATGGTATTAATATAACACGGCAGAACACGATACCTACCTATTATTTAATGTTTAATTTTAAGTGATGTTTCTGTTGAGAGCAGGGAAATTATGGATATGACTTTTTGACAAATTTAATGTTATGTTATAATAATGTGTTATCGGTATTTGTTTCGACTTTGGGTCATTTCAACAATTAACAAAGATTATGTGACTATTACTCGACGCTATTATTACTTTATTATATACAAATAAAAGCTTATCAAAAAAAAAAAAAAATAAAAAAAAAAATAGATTACGATAGAGCTGAAAAAAGTATAGTATACTAAATAATTAAAAATATTGGTAGATGACTTTCTAATAGATTTTAAAAGATAATTAATGTATTAAGCTGTATATTGATACGTTTCCACAAAAATCTAAAATAATTTTTTCCTGGTTTAAATATAAGAGTAGGTACTCAATGTTTTATTAAAATTTAAAACTTCTGCAAACAATTTTGTAACTTGACGTTTTTGATTCAGCATGTCTTTATTTCTGACAAAATGTAATTATTTTCTATCTTAGATTTAAAAATTTAATTCAAGATTCCTCATAAGTTTGTCAACCTTTATGAAAAAAAAATAGTTCACCAGTAAGTCACATTAATTTTTTATGAGCGTTTGAAGTTTTTCGACATTGGATATTTACCTGTAAACTAAAGATTTCTCATGGAACGATTTTCTTATTTTGTTGTAATTCAAAACAAATAACCGTAGACACTTGACATTTTTACCAAATATTTATATTAGCATTTACTATACATCATATAGTTTTCTAAATATTTTGACTATTTTTAAGTTATTGATAGGCATAAAAATGTTTTATTTTTTTTTCTATTTTTGTTCCTGAAAATGTAATACAAGGTTTTTCATAAGTTATTTTAATAGCAATTAAAAAATATTAAAGATACAGAGGTACAGTTTTTTTTTAGGTATTTGAGGTTCAAATTTGGACAAAATCACAAACAATTGTAAATTATTTTGTAGTTAAAAATGTATATAATGTTCAATTTGAATTGCTAAGGATTGAATATCTAAAACAATGTTTTTCATAAGTATTTGTATTTCATACTGTAACCAAAAAATCTAAAAATAATATAAACACAGTTTTTTTTATTGAATATTTTAAGTTAAAATTTAGACGAAATTAGATATTTAAATAGAGAATAATTATTTAGTTATTTCGTTGTAATTTCAAATTATTATTCGCGGGTACTTGGAACTTTTAAAGTAAATCAAATGAAATATTTTCGGAAAAAATTAATAGAACCTACTGTTAACTAAAAGTAAAATTAATTATGTATATCATAAAATATATTTCTATTAATTTAGGCTGACTACGCTCAGAATCGTTTTTCGTATACAATGATTTTATATCACTGAATTCTAATTTAATACACCCATTACAGTGACCCACATCACACATAATGTACAGCAGAACGGTACCCACTTGCCCACCTTTTTGTGTAGGAAAACAGAAATAAATTATTCTGCGGTGTCCTTTTATTTATTCTAAATTCAAAGAATTAAGTGTTTTAAAAATGTATTCCATTTAAAATTAAATTTAAATTGTATAGTACGTTTGTTCAGTTTGTTGTATCATGATATCATATAATTTGAATAATATGTTGGTAATAATTAATATAGCCAATAGTTTATAAGTTATTGCAGTAAAATTAATTAAAAATATATTTCTTATCAGACATTTTAACGTTGTTTTGTCTTCGCGGTTACAACTTTAATTTTTTTTTTGGTATTGCTTCTTTATGTATATAGCTTTTTTACTTTATTGCTATTATATGTCTAGGTACTTCTCGCACTTCTGCTCTTTCAGCCAACATTACAGTAGAACCTCGATTATCTGAACCTCCGTGGTACGAACCCTCTATTTCCCGAACATCACAGCTTTTCGTCAAATGAAAATTAATAATTTTGTCAAAAAATACCATAAATATAATAATATGTCAAATATGTATAATGTTCCAATGTAATTAATAAATGTATATATTTCTAAATAATTAATAAAAATAAATTCTAAATAATGCAGTTTTTGAATACATATAATAATACAACTTGTGTGTTTTTTTTTGTGATTATAATAATATGAATTAAATATATTATATCAAGATGTACATATATGTACATATACGTATTATACAAATACAATGTATTTATTAAAGCAATTTCCAATATCCGAACTTTTACGTGTCCGAACCAGACGCGGTCCCAATCAGTTCGGATAATCGAGATTTTACGGTACTACTAGGCGTATCAAAAGTATAATCAATTTTATACTACGATCAGGCTTAAAAACGTAGAAGTGTGAGCATCTTTACCAAGGTTTTTTTGCCCTTTATTAATTTTATAATGTTATGATAATATTATAACATGTGCGGCGTTTTCGCAAAACGCCAGTCGTGGTAAAAAAACATAACTTTCGGTTAAATTATGGTTATCGTAATACAATATTGACTTCAGTTTTTTGCACTGCCGCGGGTGACGGATTTAATTTCTTATCAATTAAATTTGACAACTGTTTGCGATAAACCGACTACGCGTTTATCGTTAAATTAGGTATATGAAAAATAACCGATTGAGGATAATCAAACGGCCGTACCGTACGTTTCGGAGCGTATTATGCTCACAGACATAATATTTTGGTAAATATAACGTTAACGGGCTTATACGTTATTTTCAACCGTCGTTGTGCAAAAACTTGCCCAGTCTTAGGGTGGCTTACTCGCTATTAGGAATATTAAAATCATAACCGCACATTCGTTGCGTTTTTTTTTCTCGTTTATTTCTGCTTGCAATATTGGTTCACGTATAAGAAAAACAAGTTACTTATTATACTGGCCGCCGCCGCCGCCGCCGCCCATCTCGAAATCATTTATCCCCGGACAATATGCCGGGCGTAATACGCATCCACCATGATATATTATGAAATGAATAAAAAATAATGTGAATCGAAGAATTATTTTGTTATTTGTTACCTATTAAAAACGAGCCAGAATTAATAATTATTACTAAAAGCGTTAAAATCAAAATAATTGTTGAACCGTGTACGGTTAGAATATGTCTCACTATAGTAAACACTATCAGGTCGTTTTAAAAACATTTTCTCGCCACCATACCACCTTTATGTATATTATCTTGTAATTGTTGATGACTAGTCATATTAATTATTTATGTACCTACCTCTAATCATTATAGAGTCTAATGTATAAATCTCTATCCATTATTTTACAATTTGAATATTTCAAAACTACACTAATGTTCGACGTGTAGGAGCTTACGAAATTGTCTGCGACCACAACGTGGCCTTTATTGTAGCCATGTCATCAGGCTTTAATGGCATTGCTTTAAATCTCTTTCATTCTATGTGGTTGACAAAAGCCTTTATAACTTCGCTGGAAAATACTTTTTGGGCAAGTGTGCAATTCTAAAAATGGATTTATGCTGAGTGCAATTTTAATTATACAAGAGTGTTGCGTGTTATTTATGCAAATCCTAAAAAGGGACTTACGAGATCTATGGTATGGCGGTAATATCATCGGCTATATAATATATAAATTATACGTCATACGATATCACGAGTATATATTATATAGCAGCCAATCGCTGTTTTTGACCTAGAAAAACGTCTCTATTTAAATTGATTTTTGACGTTTATTTTTCTGAGCAATTTAATTTAGAAATTAGAGCACACTATTGATTGATTACATTGTAAATATTATAAATAATTAGTTGCGTGTAAAATAGTATTTTTTTTTTTTTTATTAACTTTATATTATATTGTGTTTCGAAAAATATGAACTTAACAATTAATATACGTACATTGGCGTTTAAGAATACAAATTCAATATATTAATATACTAGTGAAGTATCAAGAGTTTTCTAATAACTATAAAAAAAAAGTATTTTTTTCAAATTGATAATAGTTTTCATGAATTAATTCGATTTTAAATATTTTTTTATATTCTAACTCATAAAATCATCATAATTTTTATACTAAAAATTGTATTTATAAAATTAATGACTAGGTTACTTTATCCATACGTGATGGAATGTATCGGACTACATTATACATTATTACTACACATAGACTACATTTTTATTTAAATTAGAAATGTTAAGTGAGCATTTATTTAAGGTTAGGTTGGATGGAAATAGTGAATTGGAACACATTAAAAGATTTGAAAAAGAAAGGGTAATCCGTCCTCCAAACCTCCCCTTTAATATTAGTACTGTAGGGTGGTGATTTATAATAATTATAACTTAAAAGGGACAATTTATGAACTAGATTAGGTCTGTTGATTACAGTTCTACCCATATTTGAGTCACAAATAATATTGAATATTTTAATTAAAAGTTAAATTACTATAAAACTAAAAAAAGTTACCTTTAATTGTATTTAGCATAGTATTTTGAATGATATTTAAAATATTTAAGGCTTTTATAAAATTATTCAGTATAAATAGTTTTTAGTTTGAAAGAAACAAAATTAAATATTATCCGAATAGTAGATTATATAGTCAATTATAAGTATATAATTATATTATGTAGGTACATATAGCCAATTTAATGTAATAATAACTATAGGTAGGTAGGTATTTAATTTATTTTACAAAGTTTTGAGATTTTGTTTAAAAATAATGGTAATTTTGACATATTCTTAATGAAGAAGATAGACAATGTTAGTTGCCTCTCTTCAGATTGTACAACTTCATCACGTCTTGGTTTAATAATCTCATTAAATTTGTCGTTTTTACTTCATACAAGGAGATCCTTTTTCTACTATAATTTGATTTACAGCTTGAAATGTTTTTATAAGCTAAGAATTAAAATTAATCATTAGAAAAAAAATGTAATGATTTAGTTTAAATACCTACGAGTATACATTTGTATGCACTAATAGTGTATTGCTTTTTAATTAATTATAATTTTTTTTTTTTTGATATTCAAGCGGAAATTCCATAGCAGTTTTATCAAAAAAAGTGTTTTCAAATCAATAAATAATTCAACAACAATATTGTACGTAAAATTTAAATGAAGTGTTCATGCTGAGTTTTTACTTAATTAAAAAAAAGCATGTACCTACACTATTTTTCTAAAAAATACGAACAAAATTGCAAAGGAATCAGTTTTTGAGAATAGTCGTAGAATAGTGAAAACTCTATTTTATGAACTTTACGATGAGTGAAGTTTACTGTACTTGTATGGTAAAAAATCGTCGAAACTTCTTCCCGAGTTCCAATAGTTGCGTAGGTATAGCAAAGATAGAAACCAAATGGACTTTCATTATTCAAGAAAATATATTTATTTGGTTTTTTACGGTACATGCAATATGCATATTGCTTCGAGGAGCTCAAATTACTGCTAACCAAGTATGACATTTATACCTATGCGTGTTGTTAGCTGATTTAATATTTAACATTTTTACTGCATATCATGAGATACTGAACACCCTCCAATATTCGTAATATTTACAAACACTTTATTTTTGTGTTACAAAAGTTAATTGCCTACCTATTATTGTAATCTTAATATTTTGATTTTATTCCACGTTTGAATTACAACAACTCACGATTTATTTTATTTTGTTGTTTTATTTTATTTTGCACGTACATGCTTTTACGAAATCTAAATTATTAGGAACCTGGTATAGATTTTGTTTATGATTAATAATATTATTCTATTGTTTTAAGAATGTATTTTCAAAATACCAATTTTTTTTTTCAATTTTGTGTGCATGATACATACACGAATTAAAGACCTTTTCAAACGGGTTTAACTCGCGTTTAAGTAAACTATAATTTGAATAAATAATAATACTAGAATATTAGAAAAGCGTCAGGAATAAACTATTCTCTGTGGGAGTATGACATTCTTTCCAATCAACACTCGGCCCATCCGTTTATCACACTTGTCCCCAGAGCATACGCAGCATACCTACCACCTACCTACTGTATCTTTTTGTTAAAATTGTAGTTCATTTTCTATACATCGAACTAGGCTACTAAATGTATGATATAATTTATTTATCAGACCCTACGGAAACATTGATGACTGAAAACAAAGGTTTACTTAGGATTTATGTGTACAAACAATTTTGAAATACTTTTATTCATAAAAAAAAAAAAAAAAAACACCGTCGAATAGCTATGGCATAATAATATGTGTATTGACGACATATTTTGTGAAGACATTTTCCAATCTAATTTATGAGACAGCCCATAGGCGCAATTAAAAGGGATTTACGGCATGGGACTCGCATAACACTTCAAAGCCGGCCCCTTTAGAGTTGTCGACGTGAAAATATACATATTTCAGTTGGAAAATTAAGAAACCCAAGTGGTCTAGTCGTTCTAAATTGTTAAGCGGTGAATGAATTTTTATCTCGCCCGTCATAATTTGAACTGTGGAAGATGGTTAAGCGTCCAAGAACATGGTACGATACGTGTTGCTTAAATGCTCGCCACTCGCGCAAGAACAAATGACCGGAAAAGCTTAATACCCAGTGCCGGACTGCAAACCATAAAGTGTGTCCACTCCACTATGTTACTATAATACTTTTCCCGCGTAATTTTTATTTTTATTTTACCTTGAATGATAAATATATTACAATTTAATTATTAGCTGTTGAATCCTAAAGTGTTTTTCGAGATCATAAACGGTTTGTAAATAACGATATTATTATATACGTATATAATATGCTCAGTGATATTAACCCGAATAACGGGTCACTTTTAACATACGTTTAGTGTTCGATGCTTTTGTTCTGAGTACGAATTTACTTGACTTTTTTTTATAAAACTTTTATTTCTTTAATTATATTTAATTTTTACCTATATTTTCCGCAAATTCCTAAAAGGTTAGCCCAAATATATTACACGTTTAATTCTCGAGTCTTAGGTGTAGTACGAACGGTTCAGGGAATCATTGTATATTAAAGTCTATGCAATTGTTCATCATTATAAATTATAATCTAATAAAATGATATATATATATATATATACACCGCTGTAGGCTTTCGGCTTTTGAAATTTATAGTAAAATTACATTATTGAATAAATCTTACATTTCACGATGTAATTATCTTAAACTACATGTTCAATTAAAAATTAAAATGAATAAAACGAAAATAAAAATACTCTTTTAGTAAAGCAAATTTATGTTAAGTCAAATGAGAAAAAAACCACCTATGTTATGAGTTATGACACACAAGGAAACCCGCAATTTTATTCTATGGTTTCGCAGTGCACAATTGATCTCTTTAAATTAATATTTGTGTGCACATTTGGAAATACAATCAATATTAATTATCGTCTTTATGAAACTTTCATAATAGTATATTGTACTGACTCAAAAAAAACAATTTTCCGTTTAATAGACAATCTAAATAAATTACACTCGAGGAACTTACGTACTACCTTTTTAACATAATATTGAAACTATTAACTGTACATACATTTATTTAAAGACGTTTCTGTACGGAAAAATATCAATTACATACGTCTTTGTGTTATAATTAATATAGATCGTTACAAATTACAATTACTTACTTATAATTAAAAATGTACAGAAATCGTTCGGTATGACAATTAAACGTCTATATTATCATCTACATAAATCCATTTAATAAAAAATGACCAATGGCCAGAGTTGCCGCGGTCTTTTATGTTTAATAAAAAAAATAAAAAATGAGTGTCTGCATAAAAATATAACCATTGTTCACCCAGCATACTTACCCCTCCCTCCTTTTCTTTCTATAATGCAATTACTCAAAATCTTATTTTTGGAATTTTCAAATATACTTAAAGACCATATTTTCAAGGTTATGAAATGTTTTGTACTACTTATGGAGTGTCCCGTGGAGATAAAAACTTCTGTTTTTCAAATGAGAACGTCCCCTTTTTTACTGTACATTATTCACATTTTTCTGGATATTTTAATATTATTATCAACGCATCAAAGTAAAAATTCGGACGAGTAGTTTTTGAGGTATTTAATTTCGTGTACTTAGGATAATATAGGTTTATGATAATTGGTTTAGAAGATATAGGAGCTATGACGGTTTGAACGTTTTAGTTATTAATATTAATCTGTCAACGTTTTATAATTTGTAATAATTGTCCGAGCATAATAAGTACTAGATTAAATTTTACATAATATTATATTTAATATTTTTTGAAGACCATTTTTAAAGATAGCTCCTTACTATATACATTTTAACTTAGAAATTAATCATTCAAATTTTGATTTTTGAAACGTCAACATTTCCAAAAAAAATTATGAGCTTAGTAATTTACAGTAAACATAGGTTGGTTCTCATTTGAAAAATAAGAAGTTGGTATCGCCACAAATCACTCCTCGAGTATAGTGCGAATAATCTCAAAAATGTTAAAATAATATGCTCTATCGGTCCAAAAAACCGGAATTTTAATAAATTAATTATTATAGGAAAAGATACGGGGTGAACATGGTCGGCGATTTACTTTGTATAATAATTATTATCACTATACAATAATAATCTTAAGCGTCGCGCCGGTCGATATTCGACCTGTCCGTGGCACACTCACGCCGGTGTTTTTCCCAGAACATTAATAATTGTATGGCTACTTGTGTATAGTACCTACGATAAAGCATCACGACAGTTCACAATAATCGTTATTTTGTGCAAGGTACTCTATAATAATAATAATAATAATAATAATAATAATAATAATAATAATAATAATAATAATAATAATAATAATACAGCGTTTAACGGACATAATGAATTGTATACACAGCTCGATGATTATAATATAGTACGCTATTCGAATACGATTTTTGGTAAGGGGCCGCACGACCCGACGAAATGAAATATTATTATTGTTGAAGATTTACTAAAATACTATGAAAAATAAAGAAGGAAATAAAAAAAAAAAAACGAATGTTAATGATATAATATTATTATCATTGAATTCAAAAAATGTAACTAAGCAAAGCTCGTTAAAATTAAATAATAAGAAATAACACACACACACACACAAAACGACATCGTAAAGCCAATAGCATTTTCGTTTCTCTCAAAATCTAAAATACAAACCTTTCATTGAAAAAAAAATGTGTAGGTAGGTACTTGAAAATAATCAACCAGACGGAAATATTGTTTCCTCGAAAAACACGATGTCACGACGGTATAGCTGAAAAACAATATTCTTGATGGCTACAACGACGAATGAAATTAGTATGGCACTGACTATTTTACAGTAATATTAAATATACACAATAGTTACGAGTACGTTTCTTTTAAATTTAAAACAATTTATCAGTTGGATATTTGATTTTCATACTATACAATATTGGACACGGAGGTACCTACATGTTAAAATATACGTAGGTAGTATGGAGACAATTGACGAGCGAGCATCTAAAGTATACCTACCTATCAAACTACCAATTAACTGGGTAGGTACTGAGAAAGTTTATAGTTATTTTCTAATGAAATAAATCGTGAAACTAAAAAGAATGCTGGCTTTACGGCCACGTTAATCAAATTTTGTTTTGTCATTATTCTCAATAATATTTTTTATAAATCATAAATTTATTTTTATAGTACCTAATAACAATTTGTTTATCACAATTTCGTCATAAAAATATCAAACATAATAATATACACCGTGATTCACTAAGTATGCTCACCTCCGTTTTTTCTTTAATAATGAATATATTCAACTTCTTATTTTTGGAATTTTTAAGCATATTTTCAATAGTTTAGATTTTTTATATCATTTAAGGAGTGTCATGTGGCGATGTAAATTTCTTTTTTTCAAATGAGAATCAACCTTTTTTACGGTAAATTAATAAGATCATGATTTTTTGAAAATATTGACGTTTCTAAACCAAAATTCGAATGAGTTAAAATGTTTATACTTATATAGCTGTCCTTAAAAATGGTCTTAAAAAAATATAAAATATGATATGTAAAATTGTATTTATTATGCTCGGACTATTTTTGCAAATTATAATACGTTGATAGATTAATATTAATTACTAAAATGTTCAAATCATCATAGCCCCTATTTCTTCCAAACCAATTATTATCATAAACCTATTATCCTAAGTACACAAAATTTAGTACCTCAAAAACTACTCGTTGGAATTTCGATTTAGATTCATCAAAATGTCCAAAAACGTGATTATAATATGATAACTAATAAATATGATAACAATTTATAGAAAAAAAATTAATTCTCATTTGAAAAAAATAAGTTCGCCGCATTCCTTATATAGAATAAAAAATAAGTATTAAAAAAAAACATGAATATATTTAAAAGTTCCAAAAATCAAAATTTCAATAAATTAATATCAAAGAAAAAATTAATTATCTAAAAGACATTTTAACTGAAAAAAATGGGAGTGAGCATGCTTGGTGAATCGCTCAGCATAGTTTCAACGTGTGGTTGGCCAAACTATGGAATATTAGTTTCGTGTTATGGTATTCTGGATGTTCATTTTGTGTAAAGTAATCCAGATTGTCCAAAAAACGGTTATATTTCGTGTAGTAGACAGTTAATAATTATGTGTTATAATATTTACTCGACATATTTGAGTGTTTCAATGTTCTTAACGTTTACAGAATCATTTTTAATATATTTTGGACATTTTGTTGAATGTATTGCACTCGATCACAATTGTATGGATAAATTAATGCGAGTGTGAGTAAGCTATGAAATAAACAAAAACGTCATAACGATTATTTGAAAAGTTTTAAACGATTTTAAAATAATATGAATAATTTATCGACTTCCAGTAAACGTTGTCACCGTTTTCGTCCATCAAAGTGTTTAATTATCTTGCGTGAAACGATTTAATGATCTTTAAATTATTAAGATTTAATAAACTAGATTGATTTATTATTCATTGAACACACCTTCAACATATTTATATACAGTTTAAAGTGAAATGATTCGGGTAGCAATTTTATAAAGAAGCAAAAATAATTCATTATCAAGAAAATAAATATTCACATTATTAAAAAAAAAAAAATCTGATAGAAAAAAAAACTGATTTTTTCTCGTCTTACTCACCTGTTTACAGGTATATATATTTTTTTATACATTTTAATGCATCGATTCAAAATTTGACTTGACGCGAAACTAATTTCAATAATTAATAATGTTTATACAAGATCATTTTAAAATACATTAAATATATTGGATGACATAATATATAATATAATTTAATAATTGGTGTTAAATGTGTGTATTTCTTTGAAATTACAACTTATAATTGTATAAAATAAAAATGGAGAAAAAACAACACAATTTTGATTAAAAACAAAATAGAAACATATTATCTTCTAGTAAAACTGTATAATAGCTTCCTCTTTTTGATAATAATACAAAATAAGATGTTGGTTGATTGGAACAAACATAAACAAAATTATTGTTCTATTGGAGACTCTACGCGATAAAATGTCATCATACTACGAACTTTTTCCCGAATATAAATTATTAATATAACTTAAAATATCTAATTAAAATTATTGTTCATCATAATATTTTACTTTGTATGTTAAAAATTAAAATAAATACAATTTAAATTCATCTGTAGCAATGGTACCATCGTTATATAGAGTAATGATCAAGGAAAGGTTTTAATTATTATATGAAAATATTAATTTCCTCGTAATTAATAATAAAAAAGCAATAGCTGACTGAAGTTTTCCACATAAACAATAACAATGATATTATTATTTCTTCTGCTTTCTTTCCGTATGTTTTTTTGGATTTTCCATTATTGTTATTATTATTATTACGTTTTAGCCAACCTACTTTAAATGTGAGCCCATAAATTGTTTAACAAATCCCGAAGACGGTTTGGTATTAAATACGACAAAAGAAAGTAATTTTTGTAGAAACAAAAAAAAAATGAAATTCTGTAATAGTAGTAGTACAAGTATAGTAATAGCAGTTGTAGTAATAGGGAGTGGAAGATAAACATTTCAATTTACGCTTCGATATTCAATATTATATTCTTTTTCGTCGAGATTTTATCTGAGTATATATTTTTACTTTTAATTTACAATTTTTTTTTATCCATATAAATTGGAGTTTAATCATTAAATAGGATCTATAACGAGAAAATCGGTCAACTAATTGTTGGACCGAAATCCCAAGTGGCTAAATAACGGCGAGAAAATCTAGTTAAACAAAACTGAGCGATGAGATCTCACGGGGACAAAACCATAGCTTGCTGTTAATTCTTTGCTATTATTTGTTTATTTGTTGTAATATGATGTGATATTTAATGCACGGGCCACAGGCGTATCGGGAAAATTCTCTTTGAATTGTTTGGAATTTATTTTTAATGTAAAAGTAGTAAAAAGCTGTTCATAAATAATTTAACACCATCACAAGAAAGACCAGAATAAAGCCTTGAAACACAATTAGATTTACATTCGTAATTTATATTTGCTGTTGATGTCATAATTTAAAACCAAAGTTTTAAGTTCGACATCGTCATTCGTCATACTTGAAAACTGAAATCACTTTATTTATATTTTTGGTTTTTTTTTTTTTTTTATGAAAAACTTCAAATTTTTGATGTTCTTAAATTATTTTTAGTCAAGTAAAAGAAAAAAAAAACTTAATAACCACATTATTAAATTGAAATATAACGAACAAAATATTGTAGTAGGTGCTTATGAAATAATTTGAGAGCACCGACACTTTGATAAAATACGAACAGTAGGTACACAAAAATATACACAAGCGTGTGGTTTTGAAACTATAATTCGATTTTTAATATATTATCTTACAAATTATTATTTTTCGTGTAACCAGAGTACCGGACAACCAGACCGGACCACATGATTCAATATATAACTATCGACTAAAGGTGGGTTATTAGCTGTACGCAACTAATGACTACGTATTATAACGAACAACGATAAGTGTAATATTCTGTTGTGAATCGGACGGAATGAAAGAAAACTTTATGTAAGTACTGTAGTATGATCCTTCAAAGCATTAATGACCGTAAAAAACATTAGATGTATTTTATTTAAAAAAAATAAACGATTTATTATAGTTATATGTACAAAGCATTATTGTATATTATGTCTCTCTGTAAATCCTTGCTCTGGAGTTTAGATAGTATAAAATATTTATAAGATACATAGAATATATACTATTTATATTTATTCTTAACCCTTCTTATGAGCACAATAGAACTTTGTAAATCGTATGCTTTTACGATTGTGCGTACCGTAAGTTATTATGGTTCAACATATTCGAGAATACACAAAGTGTTTCGGTTAAACTAATTCAATAAACGATAGGCGCAGTTCTCTCAAATTTAATTTTCACTCCTTGCAGGAACAAAAGTTTTCTTATTATTAACTTTGTTTGAATTAAATTCATTATTATACTTTCAAATTACACTTAAACATTAAATGAGCAAATTCAATAAATTAAAAAAAAAAAAAATGTTTAATAGCGAGTATATAATAAATTATAAACATTTTATAAAGAGTTTCAAATGTTAAATAGGGTAAAAATAAATATAAACTTTTGATTAAATTGTTGATATTATTGAAATAATTTAGGTGCCTTTTCTGTGTAAATTGTTAGTTTATACGAAGTTACAAAGAATTTATTGTATTCGAATATTCTATATTATAGTCACAATGAATATAATTATATAAATATTACATTTTGCTTTGAAATTAATTAAATATCATCACCATTTAATATAATTTTTATTTATCAAAAATTAAATAAATGTGAACTTTTTCTTTTGATATCTTTATGGCTTGCGAGATATTTTAAATATCTGAAGCTTACGGTAATATTATGTCAAGCATTTCACATTTGTAATTAAGACGGCAAACGTTGTCGTCTTATTAAAATCACTCTAAAGGGTCCAACTCTGATGGAAATGTTTCAAAACCCATAAAGTCCATAGCGTATATAAAATGCTTAAATAAATATGTTTTATCAAAACTAGTTATTATTATTTTTTTAATTTAAACAAATTAAAAATGTATTATGTTGTTTTGACGTAAATCTCATTATTTTTTTTTATAATAAATTTGAATATAAATAAATAAATATTTCATTATATTCATGTATAAATATTGATATATTTTTTCAAACTGTTCTAACTGATTGAGTAACTGAAAAAAAAAATCGTCGAAAATTACTATTTTAATTAAATACTCATTCAACCTATCATAGTTCTACTTGTTTATCGTTAAATACCTTTCCGTTTTTCAATTAGTCCAGATGCTTGATTCATTTTGTATTAGACTTTGATGTTAACTATAATAGCTATTTTTTGATTTGCTGTCCATTTGATGGTTATTGTACAATTTTTACGACGTCCTTTATTCGAATACCCAATGTATATTTTTTTTATCTAAACTTATTTAAGTATATAGCTATACTTATGTATTTTATTTTATTCCAATTTTAAAATTAGGAATAGTGCATAATTATTAATTATAATAAGGACAAAATATTTTTTTTTTTAATTGTAGCATATCAATTATTAGAGTACATAGTACTCACTTCGAAATGCATGGAAAAAATTCAACATTCAACATTTAACTGAGTGTGCATATTTAATGGGTCACCCGATATATTAACTATATTATGGTAAACATAACGTTTCATAATAATGTTCAAGTGAATATAATATATACTAATTTTTTTTCGAAATCGATCCGCTGAGAGCTGTAGTGTTCATGTTTTCATAAATTTAAACTATATTATAATTTGTCAGATATCGAAAATCAGATGAAAAATAGATCCGTAATTTTACACTTATCCACAGGAATGCCGGGAAATATATTGCCAAATTAATTTTCATCATCGTATTATACATTATATGGTGTTGTGATCTTTAATAACAGGTCTATTGGTTAATGCCTAAATAACTAAGTATGGTCGACAACAGTTATGGACGGAATAGTAGCACACATTAAGCGGTTATTATTTATTGATCATATTTAGAAATATTTAGAACATGAAAACTGAAGAATTAAAATACGATGAAATAATTTAATTTCTTTAAAAATATATTAAATGTTGTACCTTGCCTTTGACAGAAAGAAAATATTCATGATCATTATCTTGCGACTTGTGTTGTACATGATTTTTTATGTGTTTTACATTCTGTAATAACTATTATACATGTTTAAAATCATCATGTTTTCAATCAAAAATAATAAAATATACAAGTTAGGTAAAAACAATTCGATAAAATCAAAACAAAGTTCAACCCTTTCTATTGATAAACATGTTGTTTTACAACCTTTATTATTCTACAAGTCATTATATACCGATAATATAACACAGAGAAACATATTTTGACAGCCAAATTTATCAGTTATTGTGGCTTCAATCGTACGTATGTCAAGTTTTATTACAAGCACAAACACAACGATTTAGTCATTTGATGTGATAGTTTATATTTTATAAAACAAGCACGGAAGTGATTATATAGTACCTATTGTACGTTTGTTATTCGATGTTACAAATTGGTAATAAATTAAAAAGTGTTATTTTTTCATCGATTACTAGATACTAAGTATCAAATATTTTTCGACTATAGGTAAACAATAGAAAAAAATCCATCGTTAAAAAAGTCGTGTTTCAACTTTTCTCGCGTCTATATATTATTGCCGTTCACAAAACGTTTCGGGCGCTTGTCTCGAGTGGTTAAGTGCATTTTTCGATTAACATTTTAAACACAAAAATAATTATTATGTCGGGAGACACGATAAGTAATCCGAGCAGGAGATGCGCGCTATGTGTAAACATGTCAAACATGATGTCTCCGATATTAGAAACACGTTGTTTTATCCGGTCGGCCCCCTTTCCCGTACTCTTTCGGGAAACGTTTTCCACACACATATTATTATTATGAACGTCCGACGTGCAGGAAAGGCCGCGGTGAGTATAGGTATAGCTGGTATTGTGTACATATACCGCGAACGAAATCATATCGTGTGTAGACCAGTGGGAAGGGGAGAGGAAACTTTTCTCGTCGGCTATAGCTGTTTTACCGGACATAATAATATTATTATTATTATTATTATTATTGTGTTATCGGTTCGTGATTAATGGCTGTCTGTCCGCGATACGATTTTGACCGTGCGAATTGTTCTGCGAATTGATTAACGACTGCACCGCCGAGGTGCCAAAAATGCGTTTTGGACGCTGACACGAGCCGCCGCTTCCTCCACCCCGTCCACCTCCACCTAGCTGCTGTCACGCGATTAATAAACACTAAAATGTAGGTGGATATATCCCTCCGGCGTGGCTTTGACATTAACCTCCGCGACGCCGCCGCCGGCGCCGGGACGATTGTCTACCGACGATGACCTGACGAACGCGTCTCCCGCAAAACTGACAAATGCCTAAATCTGCAGGTTCGACCTTATATATATATTATATATATGTGTGTGTGTGTGCGTGTATATAGACGGGGGCACTTCGATCCCAAACACAAATCGACTCCGCCCCGTTTTAGAATTCCCACCAGGTTCGAAATTCCACCCTTTTCGCTTTAACCCCGCCTTGACACACGGCGGCGGCCACGGAGTGCGGGTGCGTCCCCAAAGTCATCGGTGTTGAGGCCAAAAAAAAATATATACACGTAACTAAAATATATCTAGATACGGATAAAGGTGATTCGTAAAAACACATGTATATTTGTATATAAATAGATAGATAGGTATATAAAAAAAAATGTTCAATACCATTTTTTCACCTATAAAATACAATTCATACAAAGGCGGATTTATTTTAAACGACGCAAGTTTTATGTAAGTTGTTATTTATTTAATTAAATGTACTTATGTATAACTATATACGATTGCAAAAAATTATTTCAAGCAATACATACATTTTTTAATTTATTATTGAAGCAGTTTACTTCCTAAATGTAGTATACCTATTTATATTTTATATACATAATAGTATACACTAGAAAAATCAACTAATAATTGTCATTCATTATTGATAACAAATGACAATTTTTTACATCGATAAATCTAAAAAAAAATGATTAATTATTTTACAGTCATAAACTATAAAAACAAAAATCAAATGTAAGCATTTATTACATTTATTTTAATTTATTATGTAACTATACAATTAGCATTTTATTCGAGAATACACATAATTAAATTTAAAAAAATGAAAAGCAATAATAAATCAATCAAAATGATTGCTCGTGTCGATGGGCTATACTACTCGATTGCATTTGTCTGGACGACTCGACAAGAAGAAGTAAATTATTAAAAAGATAAATTTGTTTATAATATCTAGACACCGCAGCTCAACACTGCGGTTGTCATCCGCCAAAAGTTTTATTATTTCATTACCACAAAACGGTAATGTGGTCGATTGTGTCGGTCCGGTTTTCAACCAAGTCGAACCCCACACGTATGTTCGTATAAACCCGGCCGCGCATTTTTTTTTTAGATTTCAACAGGAAAACTTTGTATTCGGTCGTGTAGTCGCTTTAGGGTTGTTATCGCTTATAACATTATATAATATAATATGTGTGAATTCTACGGCTAAAGCATATCAGCATAATATCTAACGCCAAAAATATTCTCTCGTTATCGTGATAATATTATGTTCGTGTTGTCAAACTGCGCCGGTTCTATTGAAAATAATCGATTTCAAATGTCCGTTATCTAAAATATTTGAACGTACTATAATGTTATAAAGTTTATTAAAGAATATCGAAATCTCCGCATATATTATATCGATTTACATTTTAAACTTCGTAGTGCCTAAAATATATTTTTGCCGGACACGACGGCACAATATAATATCGTAATAATTGGTTGCACGTTCAGCTCGACTGAAATACAATAACTATATAATATATACGTATCTATTTGTTTGAATTCGTATCTATATTGGAATATTGCAAAAAAAAAAAATACCGTTGCGGACGATCAGACACACAGACGATAGACATTATGGCTGCGTATACTAATTGTAGTTATATTAACGTCGTCGAAACTCTATTTTATACACTGCGATAAATGGCGGTGACGATTTACATTGTCCGACTGTAATAATTGTTTGTGTACAGGTATAAATATACGAGTTTACGCACGGTGTATAATTTATTATATATGGGTGAATTTAATTTGCCCAAAAAATGAGAGTAAATTCCAAGTATATAGTGCGCATATGCACACCGGTGAAAATTTCCATATATATTATAGTCGAACTTAATTTACTTAAACTAGAAGGCGCGCACCGCTATTATATGCACATAAAATGTAGATAAATTTAAACTTGTAAAATATAATAAATTTCCATCCAATCTGAGCGGTTGAAAATTGTATTGACACACATTTTGTTTGTATCAAATTATATTTAAAACGTTTTATTTAATTTTATTTTTTACGTCGGCTGTAGACCGAATACTAATATATAATATCGATTATGAAAACTTTAAATGCATTATAAGTAATTTAAAATTATGCAAGAAAATTGACGTAAAATATGTACAAACTTCCATCATTTAATTGCACGCAAGAGTGGTAAATATAAAAATAATTGCGAATTCATGCACTTCAATGGTTTATGGTTTTTAGGTTATGTATACCTAAACCATATAGTAGGTATTTAAAAATAAATAAATAATAATAATAATTTATTAATATAATATGTAATTATGTACGGCGTAGTATTAAAACTTGCTCAATAATTGTTAAGCACATTTATACAAAGCTAAATACCAGAAAAAAAATTTGGTTATATTTTAATGACAATATTATATTATATATTTTTATGAATAATATCATAATATTAAAACGATTTTATTGTTGTATATATATAGACAATCCGATAATAATGACAACTAAAAATATATGTTAATTTCCTTATGTCCGTAAAAACACAAAACCAATAAACGATTGTCTTGTAACGCCGCCGTGTAAAAATAATTATTCTCGACAAATGTACAGCCGCGGTCTGTTTAGTTCAAAGATCCATAATGGGTATCGCCGCACAACTCAATGCGTTTATAATAATTACGCGATGCTCACGCCGTATACGATTTGACGCGACAAAAGTTCAGCTCGAAATTAATTTATTCACGATAAATAATTATTACGCTGCACATCCTTATGAATAATGTAGTTTGAGAGAGAAAAGAGATAGTATTGTCATTCGCTTGTCCTCTTCTTTCGGCGGCCCCCGCGAGGACTCCGATTTACAACGCGTCCCCTCTATTATATAATACTTCTATCCTCGAGGGCGTGTTCGAGTCGGAAGTTGGCGATCAAACTTTCCGCCAAACCGTCTACAAATAGACGGCCGGTCGTACACACATATAAAAGTCAAAGTATGTTTTCGCTGGTGTATTATATACGCTTACATTATATGAATCGTGTTCTGCCACGAAATTATATAAACTAAACATTTGCCGCTCGTGACTTTCGCAGCGTCCGCGCCGCGGCACGGCCAGTGCCCGCAGCCTAACGCTGTATATTATAATATGACGGAAAACTCGGTGTTGATGAAATTAAAAAAAAAAAAAACAAAAAACCTTCATTAAAAATCCTGCCCCTCCGCGATTCGGTCCTGTGTGTTTGGGGTGCATAAATTAATTCGGAGAACTATGCCGGCTGGAATAGAGGTACTAACCGCACTAGCACTACCGGATAACGACGGTCAAGAATTAAAAACAAAAACTTTTTTTTACGCTTGAGTCCAATAAAAATATTAAGTAGTCTACCTTTTTTTTTTTTCATTTTTTTCTGTAACCCTCACCTGTTATTCAGGATTACATAAGCAGGTCTTTATATCTTCCCACGTGTAATTTAAACTTTTGTTTATAAAGTTATTTAAACGGTGCGACTTAATTATGCGGCGGCGGCAGTTCGTCTGAAACATGACTTATTTCATAAATCATTACCATTCTTACTATATTGAAATAATTAAGAGGCATATACTTTTCACAAATATTTATAACCAGACTAGAGTATTGTATTTGATTAACATAATGTTATGAATTTAAAAAAAAAAACAAAACGATCGTTTTAATATTGTTGTATAGATTTCAACATCAATATAAAAGGTTAAAAATAGATCGCTCCGAAAAAGCTAAAATACGTATAATCTTTGTGATTCTTGATTTATGTTATTTGAAAAAATGTCGTTTTTATTACTTTATTTATCTATTTTTTATTTATTGATAGTAACGCCCGCTAGGGCAAAGAGTATACGTAGGAGATAAGTGTAACACGGGTTAGGGATAACATACAGTATAGGTATAGAATTGATGAACAAATGACAGTTTTTTTAACTTACAATTACTCTGATCAAAGGCAAAAATCAAAGTCGGGTAGACGTTAGTTGCTGCAGTGAAATTCTATTAATATTGGACTATGAATATATAATTATCATCTGGTTTGTATGTGAAATAAAAAATGTACGTTCGTGCGTATTGGCGTTGATTTTTAAAAATTTCAAATTGATTTTACTAAAAGGAAATCGGGACGCTCTCGTCATATTGAATCGAACACTGCACGTATACAAAGATAAGGTTTTCAGATTGTTTTGTCACAGACTGCTGGAACCGTATCGCGCCAATTGTACATTATTTCCTCCGGGTTTCAAAACACTATTGCATTGTGTCCGTATAAAATGGGAAAAATAAGACTACTGCGGAGTCGCGGGGCCGTACAAAAGGTCTCTCTATATGCTCTTAACTTGGCGAAATATCTCTTTGAAAATAACCACGAGCGTCCTGCTCCACTATGATATATATAATATAGTGCTATCGGAGACATCGTTATTTTGAAGCGTTTTCTATACACGCGCCGGACAAACGGACGATGTGCGGCAGGGCGCGGATGTCAGTTCGCATTAGCGCGGCGCCGCGTGTGCTACAAACTCGTTCACTACAACTGTATAATACAAGATCGCCGACTATATTATATCGAAATATTCTCTCAAAAAACGACACTCGGTTCTCGCTATTCGTGTCCGACTCTATTATTATTATTATTATTATTATTATTATTATTACTATTTGTCGATTATCAATATCATTGAGTACATACGTCTTGTATATAATAATAGTGTGCGTCATACCTGATTTGTACGTGTTTTTCGTCGGCGAGCCGGGACGTCAGTGGCCGAACATATTTTACCCGGCGTTTTTCATCTTACGTCTTTTGCGTACACTGTCTATAGCGTGCGTACAACAAAAATATATAATATGAATTATTATTATTATTATTGTTATTGTTATTATATTAAAATGCGAGGCGGGTGTTTTTGGTCGAGAGAGACTTAAAAAATTATTTGGCACTTCGAAACCACTTGGCGCGAGGGACGAACTATATTACCGGCAGAACAACCCTTGTGCGTCCGACGAGGGTGCGTCGGGGCCGTAATACACGTGACTACTGCGAGCGGCGCCGCTCGTCATATCCCTACTCGCGGCATGCCGCTGCAGCGCTATCCGGACTTGCGCCCCTCGCCGGCTTTACCCCGTTACAAAGCATATATAATATAACATAATATAATATATAAGAATCAAACAGTTGACGTGCGTATATCGCGTACGATGCTCAAACAACAGTCCGAATCGTAAATAAATAATAATAATTGTATAAAAAAAATCCCATTAGCATATGACGACAGTCGCATAACATATATCGAGGCGGAACGAGAGGTCTGCGAATCGAGGTGACATCCGGCGCGTGGGGGGTGTGCCGATTCTGAGAACTATATTATGATACATCGATGTCAGTTGTCGTATAATTATTTATAAGGGATGATAATGCGTACTTCCGAGGTGTTTTATTATAACGTTGAGGCCATATATAAGTATAGAACCCGAAAGAAGCCCACTTTCATCAGACGAGATTTTCCTGTAGATTTTATGCGTGCGCCCAAACGGTTTTATAGAATTTATTATTAATGTGAAACGATTAGAAATGTTTCGTGCATTTTATTGAATAAAGACAATAGTCATTGGCTTTTGAACTCATTTACCGTATAACTTCGAGTAAAACTCATCCGTTCGACGACTGTTGATATCGGCGCGCAACAGTACTATACCACACAGTGCTAAATTATACCTATACAATATATAGGTATTTTGATGTCGCAATAACGGTCGAATAACACGGATGGTAAGCTCGGCGAGGAAATGCATTTTTTTCGCTTTCCGTACACGTGATGGACTCCACACCGGAATGCGATTATATTCGATAAGCCGGCAATATGCGTATTTATAGTTCAATGACACGTCGCATCGATTATAGTTCAATGATATATTATATACTTCAATAAAACCAGTAGCCGCGTCGTCGTTCACGCCCATGGTGTAAAAAAAACACAAATATACAATATAATTTACAAATAAAAATAAGTACTTCCTCTCTGAGGGCGGTGGTGGTTATATTAGCAGGAATAAGTTGATATAACACAGTTATTTACTTCACGAATTGTTGGATGTATAATAACCCATAGGTATATGCAAACAAAATACAAAAATTGGTGAAAAATATAAGTAAATGGGTGTACATAATATAAAATTTTATTTTATTTTAACGATTGAAAAAAAAAATAATAATCATAGTCATACAATAAGATATCTTAATTGTATTTAATATGAAGAAATATGTAAATTTAATCATTAATAACACAAATTGCCATTCAAGTAACTACACTCTTTTAATATTTCTTAAAAACGAATCTTAGATTCTGAGCAAAGAGATGAATGATGAATGTTTTTTTATATCTGTCATCCTCATCATCTTTTGAAGCAGTAAAAATGCTTAAAATTTCAATTTCAATAACTTTTATGGCAGAAAAGTGAATTTAGTTATTACTTTGGGGGAGTTAAAAAATAAAGAAATTGTCATTACATTACTTAATAATTAGGAAAAAAGAAAAACAATTAAGGAAAAACGGTGAATTGTACGCAAAAAGAGATTTTCTTAATTTATTTTAATATTCAAAAACAAATAACCGTAGATACTAAAAAATTTTCAAAAAATGACAGTATTAACAACATTTTCAAAGTATTTTGACACTTTTTAAACTATATTTAATAATAGTTATAGACATTTTAAACTTTCGATTTTTTTTTTTAAAAAGGTTAATAAAAAAAAATTGGAATCATTAAAAATCTTAAAAAATGTAATACAAGATTCATTTTAAATAGTTGACAATTTCACACTAAAACAAAAAAATAAATAAAAATATGAAATCACAATTTTTTTTTATAGAAATTTAACGTTCAAATTAGTACAAAATTAGATACAATTTAAAATGAGAATTAAGATTTTAGTTATTTTGCACGATTCAAAAATAATAATACTGATTACTGATAGTAATAATCCTGAATCAGCCTGAATTTTTTTAAACACAAATAAATTACAAATGGTAATCGTGTACAAACATCAGTTTTGATAATAATATTCTGTAGTTGAAGAAGTAGTTTAGTGCATTTATCAAACATAATATTATAGTATTATACGTTTATAAATATTTAAAACAATATGCTATTGATTACTTAATTCTTTATTTTATTTTATGTTATTTAAGGTAAGTTATTCAAAGTAATTTTATTTTATTCAAATGAATCACAATGTTTGACTGATAAATAAGGTTAAACTTAGTGTATGAATAACTCTAATGAATCAACGTTAAGCAATTGAATATTTAATAGTATTACCATAAATTACTTGGTTTTGATACTAGAATATCAAATATGTTATAATCATTTGCTAACTATACAAGAAACAAAATGTTCATGTTGATCAAAAATTTAAAAAAAAAATGTATCTTAATTTAAATTAAAAATAATGTCGTATGTTCCATTTATTTTTAAACTTTAAGTACTTTAATAATTAAGTTTTATCAGTAATAATGAGTGTCAAAATGTTGTTAGGTATCTATAAAATATCCAATTATTACGAGTAGAATTTATGTTATGCATTTATTTTTGTTGCAATAATATGCTAAACTATTATGATAAAATACACACTGAAATATTAACAATAATACCCAAACTATTATTATATCTAAGTGAAAGTGAAGCAACTTTTAATTTCAAAATAGATTCTTCGAGAAAGCTGAAGCAGCTACTTTTTATGTTAGTTAAATTATTTTTGTTAGTCTAACTCTCAAAGAAATCTACAATATTTTTACAAAATCACTGATTTTATCGAATTTAAATCATCAGTGTAACTATTAACGCGACATATTTTATTCCTTACATTAGTTTTGTTTAAATATTCCACAAATCATTCATTTGTCGTGTTTGTAGAAAAAATATGCAATATTATGGATTATACCTATACATTAGACATCCAAAGTAAAAATAGATTGTTTTTGACAATATGAGGCGATTCGTATTGAAATTACTAACCCAATTTGTAAAAAGACGCACAAAATACTAGTGCACACAAATCTCGGCCTTTGTTATAACCGTTGTTCATTATTGAAAATTACTCGTTCATGATTTTGAATGTATTTTTTCCTGATAATTGATTGTAGTCGAATAGGACTGTACAATGTATATTTTCGTGGTTTACCTCACCAACAGGTAGGTATTAGTTAGGTATATCCATGGAGTTATTATATGTTGAAAACAGTCCAAGAAAGTTAATTAGAGTGATATTACAAATGTTCTCTTTTTATCGGACTACAACACTACACCGGTATCGTAAATGGCAATGATGATTTGAATTTACTAAAGGTACTTAGGTACTAAAAACAATGAACGGTAACGCACATAGTAATTACCACCTGTATGTATGTATGTATGTATGTATGTATGTACGTAATAACTATTAACTATGTATGTTACTTATATTGTACAACAACTTTTAGATTCGTGCAGGTAATGCGGCAAACATTGCAATGTATTATCGTCTTTTGACCATTGTTCAGAGGATATTATATTACTATATTAATATTTATATTTTAATCATACTGACATACTGGAAATGATTCATAAGCTACTTCTATCAGACATTACTAGTAAAATAATATACGTGCATTACATATTTACATATTGTATTTAAAATAGACACAACGAATTCTAAAAATAATTATAGAATTTTTATTTACTATATACAGTGGTGAACTTATAAATTTACGTCTAAAATCATAACGTAGAAATTTGATTTTGATCAAAGTCGAGAAGTCGTTTAAGTCGAGAATGAGGAGAATCCTTAAACCGATGTGCTCACATGCTTGCCAAATCGTTCACGTAGAGATAGAACAGAGTTCAGAATTATATCGAACCATAGTAAATGATTTGAGTGGAACTCGATGAACAAAAACGACCTAAATACTGAATAATACGATTCTTTCTGTGGACATGGCCAACAAGCTAACATTATTTACACAGATGTTTAAAATTTATTTAATCATGTCGATCATTCTTCCCTTGATTTATTTAGATGATGTTTTGCTTTCCTAGTTACGGCCGTATCTTGTCGATTGGCCCCTTTATGTTTCTGTCCTTGGTTCGTCCTTTTAATGTTTCATTTTCAACCATTTCCTGTCCCGTTTTCTTACTCTTAAACTCTACTTCTCCAATCTTCGGTGCTCTGTCCTACCAAACTCCCAATTTTTCTTCAACGACATGATACTCTATATCTACAATCTACGTATCAACTCAACTCCATTTTCGACTGTCATTTTCTTCAAGATGGCCTCATAATATGTTCGTTTCTCGCGGTGAGTCTCTAAGACTTTCCTTTGAACATTTTCAAATGATTGACATGGTCCTTTTTATACCATGTATTTTATTTTTGCTCAGGCATACCTATCACCGCCGAAACGCGACGCATGATGACGCTTCCGAGAGTCTGGTATTCGTATTCGTGAAACTGCCCCGAGCATGAGCGTAAATTAGGACACCTAGAAAACACCAGAAAGTCATGTTTAATTATTCTGCTTCATAATATTTTGGACTCTTTAGAGTCAGGGGTGGCCAACTTCAATGGACTTGTAATGAATCTCCGAGTTTTTCTGTATAGTTACGATCGACATCGACTTTTCACGATTTAATAAATAATCCCCCCTCCCCCCCAAAAAAAGTCGTAATTTATTAATTTTTAATTAATGACGAAATGTTGTCAAAATCGTGTATATCGACCTGTTGGCTGTCCCTGCCCAATTTTCCACATCCTAATTTCAATAAATTGTAAAATAATAACAAATTACCATTTTTCATGAATCTTAAACAAATATTATGCATATAAATTTTTATTATTCACCAGCTATCGCTATAGAATAATACAATTCGGCAGTAAAATATCACTCTATAGATGACTTGGTCGCTAAATCTAAATAAACTGTTATAAATAATAGTAGTAGTAATAATGTTAATTTATCTAAATTTAAACTTGTTTTTTTATTGTTTTTTTTATTATATGCCATATAATTATATATTTAAGTAAGATTTTGAGGTGTTAATAAAAATATACCTTGATAAGGTTTGATGACTTGATTTTAGGGTAGGAATTGTTTTAGTAACCAACACAATAAATTCGTACTAAAATTATTGTTTTTTGTTTTGAATATATTTAATAATTTATGTATTTTAATAATTTAAGTGACAAATGGTAGAACAGAGACTCGGATGTACCGTATAATCTAAAAGTCATTTGAAAGATGCATTTCGATGTAGAAGAGATGGAGTATGTTTATGGCATCCGACGAAGGCTAGTGAAATAATATTTGAATAAGTAGAAACCATGGAATTAGAAACGTACAGACAGACTGCGCAATGGGAATCTCAACGTGAGTTTGTGCGAGCGAATTAATATTATTATCCAAATTGGTTTCAGCTGGCAGCAGTATGCACAATAAAATACAGCATCGTCTCGAGGACACTAAATAAGAAAAGTTCCGGCGCCGTCCTGACAAACTAATCTGACTACTGGCACGTTTACCTCCATCGCCTATACCCCCGAGGACTTGGCCCATCAACGATGTGAAATATTGCGGTCGGTCGAATTAAAGTAAGGAGAGAGAGAGAGTGAGAGAAAAACCAGAACACGTCATCTTATTTTTTTTTCAATCTCGAATATAAATCATCGTGGTAAAACAGGTACCGAAGGGATTTCATAAAATGATTATTTTTCTAAATGCAATATTGTTATTTTTTTTTGTTTTTTTTACAGTCGTAATCAAAAATGAATTTACAGTTGATTAAAAACATTATAAGCATAAAAAATGCTAACAGACAGTGGATAAAGTATGTTCTCGGATCTTTTTGATTACCTACCCGAGAAACAGTAAAATCCACTGCAGTATTACCCTGTCAAATAAAAACATTAGGTTTATAATGCAATATTGGTTTTATATATTAATGCGATGACTTATGGTACGTTCTACTGGTACGTTTAATTTGGATTTACTGCGAAAAATACGTAAATCTGTTTACAAAATATAAACAATATAGGTAACTATAATTCTATTATTTTATGTGGATTGTTCAAATAAAAATACAGCTTTTGTTAAATTAGGTAAAACAATAGATAAAAAATATAACATATAACGTATAATATTATTCCTTGAATCGAGATGTTTCACTTCAATTTCATAATATATTATTTGCTATTATTATATTATAGACAATGTGGAAATCAGACCATTGAAAAGTCTTCCAAGACACACAAAAACGATTGAAAAATTAATTTTGATTTTTTTCTCTGTACAAATGTACGTGTGTATACATATATATTTTTATAATAAAATAGTGATAAATGACTGACAAAAATTACTCATTTTTCATGATCTGCTGGAGTGAACGGCAACCACCTGCTAATATTTAGCAAAATATGTTGGAAGAAACCACCGACGATCGTCACGACATACATTATATACGTGTACGCATGGGCATTTAAAAAAAAACCTAAGTTATACGTCATGAAATCGTAACAATGTTTTTTAAAATGAAGTGATTACATTTTTTTAAACCGTATTTATGATTTATAGTTTTTACATTTTATAACCCTCCGCCCAACCAATTATGTGCAGCCTTTGTATATATAATATCTGTGGCTCACAGGTTTCTTTGTCCTAGGTATTATTTTGTTTAGCCTGGCATTCGGACTGACCAATCTTCGGAGTTTTTTCACTACGAATTCCGCATGATCTTATTTCTACCGTCTGTTTCTTGTGATTAATCCCTAGAACAATAATTGATACAGGGATAAATGTAATTACATAGTTGATCTAACACGTAGCACAGTAACTATAACACTATAGTTCGAGCGAAAACGTAAAAATAAAAATAAACGTTGTTCTTTTTGTGTACTTTTAATAACAGAAACAATTTATTATAAATGCGCGTGTCGTGAGGAAAATTTGTTCAATTTATAAGCTAAAACAAAACAACACAACGACACGGCGATGGAGGAGGATATTTCATCCACTATTAGAACAATGGAAAGGTTATTTATAAAATTATCTAGACGCGATTGTCATTCAATACTTATATACGATATACCTAGTTGAGTGCGACGGGGTAAGATTAAATAAGTGCTAGTGTGCAAGAAAAGATGTTTTAAGATTACAAGCGGAAAGATGAACAACGTATTTGTTTTACAATTATGTGTGTGGGCAGATTTGAAGTTCGAATTCTGACGAAATAATGGATATTCATACGTATAATAAAGATATTTTATCCTCGAACGATGATTTTTGTTATTGTGTTATAATTATACAAATTATAACTGTAGAGATTTTGAAACTTTCGCCATCACGTATTTTATTATTTCCCTACAAAAAAATATTTAGCCTAATTTCAAGCTATTCATACTGCGAATCCATTCATACCGTTCTACAGTACGTGGTTCAGTATAAGTCAATTGTACGTTTGTATTTATATGCAATAAAAAAAACGGTAAAATATATTGTATTTTATTTTTAATTCTATACAAAAATACGTTTTGTTTATAACTTATAAATTATTAACAATAGAATATGACCAATAGAAAAATAAATTAGTAATAATTGCTAATAGTAACATGAATAAATTTAAAAAAAAAACATAGAAGTAGAAGCTTATACACGCCGTTTCCGCTAAGAATCTCAGTGACTTACTCAACGACGTGGTACACTCAAAATCTACTATATACAGCAGGACGGTTTCCCTGTTTTTAAAAAAAATATTATTCGTTTGATAGTCAACCAGTGAAATAAATTTCAAATTGTTATACAATTATTATAATATTATCTAAGCATAATATAAATTGTAAACTAAAAGTTTGCGATGTAACTGTTTGGATTAAACATAAACATATTATATTAACTACTATAGGTAAATAGGCTATAAAAAATGTATTTTATATTTTTGTAATGGATAATTTATATATTTATAAACAAATATTTTTTGCTTATATAGTTTATTATTAAGGTACAATAATATTTTGAAATAGTCGTGACTTTCGAGAGATGATAATTATTTCTCAATTTGCATAATAGTTTCCGCGAAGAAAAACTACAGATTCGTGTGGAGAAAATTATAATTTTAAGCAAGCGCATTTTGACTGTCGTTTTGTGAATCGACTTTTTCGTAATATTATGCTATTGTATTGTTAACATTGAATTCAAGAGTTGAATACAAAACACACTATTACTCTACGCCGAGGTAGTCATCTCTGTTTATCATGTCTGGTTTTTTTGTCGTTTTTGCAGGCTAAAATAATTACCTTCATTGATTTACGGTTTATGTGTTGGTATTTCATACATTTATACGTATCACATTTCAATAGAGAATTATAGTTAGGTACTCAAAGTTTAAATATTTTTCCATTAAGTACTAGTTTAGTAACTAGATTGAGTTTGGACTATTATGAAGTGCAGACGTGTACTTGTAATGTATGTTGTTCGCAAAATTATATAAACACAACAATTATAATATTATAGCGATACGAGGCCAATCGAAAAGATATATGCGTATTTAAATTGCCTATATTGAACACAATCCTAAGATTAAGTTAGTAATTAAAATAAACATGCAAAACGGTCGTATTGTCGGAAGAGTCATATTTGAGTTCATCGCCGATACCCGGATTATTAATTTCGACTTAAGTACACTCCTTAAGTCTAATAACAGATTGCGCAGAGGTCAAGTAAGCCTCTTAAATACAGCAATATTAATTGTTGAAACAACTACTAAATAATCGAGGTAATTATATGACGTGGAAACTAAATTTAACATAACAGTGAATACACATAGAAGTTATTTTTGAAGCAATGCCCCTCTACGAAATTATATTATATTTGTGTATATATTATAATATATAAAACTAAAAGTCCGACTGACTGATTCGGCCGTACATTCATAACGTACGGCCAAAACTATGATAGCTATGTAGAAACTTGAAATTGCCATGGTACATTCGTTCCACCGTGTAGGTTAGGTTGGTTGGGTTTAGTTAGGCGCACTTAGAGAGGATTTCCCGAAATATTCTAATTTAAAAAAGGTGCTCACGCGGGAATTGGTTGGCTTGCGATAAAAAAGTATTTTTTGTTTTGTTTTCAAAGGGTCGTCATCGGTTACAGAAATTAAAATAATTTTTATGATCGGATATAATTTTTAGACCTGTTTTTTTATACTTGGTTTAAAAATCACTCAAATGGTTGAGTTTAGAATCTGTGTAATCTACATTTGGTGGAGTTTAAGACGGGGCAAATCCTAGGGCGTTTAAATTGTCAAGGAAACGCCGTGCAGGGTCAGCTAGTATCAATGGTTAAAAATTTATAAAATATAATAATTAATAAAACACAATGCATTTCTTGAAAAATAAAATAATATATAGTCTATATAATAAATTAAATAGTAAACAAGTTTTGGATTAAATGGATGTAAAATACATCTATCTGAATAAAAATTGATGAACACTCTTTTACCGTAAAAATTGTTCATCAGGTATAATATATTATATGGTAACAACGTAACTCTTTTGTGATTTAAAACCTAAAAAAAAAGGTGTAGGAGGTTTGAGTGTCATTGGGTAATGAATATGTACAATTTAAACTCAACGATAAATCTCTGTATACGAAAAAACGATTCTAAAAGCTAGAGAAACATAAAGGAACCGTTTATTAAATTTTCAAACTTTTTGACAAATAAATAAAAATTTAGAATTGTATTTACGCAAATTGAAATTTTTTTTTAAGAATTGAAAATGTCAAATCTCTATACACAGCTCAAAAGTAACAACAATATTTGAAAAATTATATAGTTTCAACAAAATTGTAATTCTAATATTCATGCTGAATACAAATATCTTTTTTATAATATTTATAGCCTTTCTATATCTATACATCGATAGACGCAAAATTGGAAGTTTTTACGATGTTGCACGTGTGGAAACAGAGAAAACAAATATTGGTACCCAATTACCTTTTGTTTTTTAAAATACCCTTGACAACACGGGCCATCATTGGGTGTACAAAGGATTTTTATAAATATTTGAATTTATGTTTAAAATTTTAATTATACATTAGATATATTGTGTACTTACCTACTTTTCATAAGGGATTTTCAGATTTTGGACTGGAGTTTGGCAGCAGTGATGAGTTTGAAGATGTTGGAGGTTTGTTGGGGATGCGGTTGTGTAGTATTTCGGCTATTGATTCGAGAAGATTGGAGCTTCTAAATAATTAATTGTGAGTAGATTTGTAAGCAAAATGTCTTAAGGTGTTTATTATTATTAATGAGTTTACTGCAGGTAGGTAGGTGTGTTTATTAATTAGAATTGTTTTTTTTTTATTTTAAACCATAGATCGCGGTGTAGCGTGTAATCATATTGTGTTAAATAATGGTTTTTTCCTATTGTAATTTAGTATACAGTTGGTAGTTTTAATTGTAAGGACCTTAATTTTCTATCACAAGGTTAACCACATTAAAAAATGATATATTTAAAAAAAAAGGTTTTACAAGCCTTTTGTAATTTCAAAATGTAATAAACGTCCTTTAAATACCGGCACCGTTTGGCGAAACCATATTTCAAATGTAATGATTTATATTGGAAAAAAAGAATACGAAAAATATTATTCATCACTCTATTGACCTATAAATAATCTGAGCGAAACGAGTGCCTTTTTTCATTCGATTTGTTTACCTACGTCGAAAATAATTCAGGAAACTACCTGCTAGTTAATATTATGAGACTATATATACGTAGGTAGTTTTGGATTCACATACATTATTCATGTAATATGGTATATACCTACGCGCGCAGAGCGCTGCACCGCGGTTTATACCTTCGCGTATTTTACTTACCGCGACGGATTTAAAAGAGAATATTATTGACCGGGAAAATCCAAGTCGAAGCGACGGCGGCGGAGCCCCCCCCCCACGATAACCACGGTATCTCAGAGGACTTTTGGAATAAAATCGTGTGCCTATAATATACATACGAGTAGTAGGTATATATTATTTTCTTTTGAGGCCGGCCTCGCGCTCGGGGAATATACGGCCAGCGATTGCCGGTGCCCAGTGGTGGACGGCCACCGTCTGCCGCAGTTGTAGGTAGCCACTGCTTGATACCAATACTGCACGAAACCAACTCGACACGAACGAAATACTATAATTCAAAAACCAAACTATCCACGTCGATACCACCTCTGAAATACGAACTCGTCAGACAAAGACGACTTACGAAAAAAAAAAACAACTCTACGACCGATTTAAAAATAAACTACGAAACGAATGGTTAAAAACGAACAGTAAATTAAATTAAAAAGAACAACCCCCGTTCAGCCATTATCTTTCCGAAGAAGAAAAACGGAATAACCCAAAATCACTCGGTCGAAGTCGTATTGAACTCTACGCACATGCCATCTTATGAAAAAAAAAACCACCGAAAACATGTCAAACATGCGGCTATATCCAGTATCTCAATCAAACATTTGCGCACTTGGCCCCAACGAAGACGCACTATTAATAAAAAAACATTGTTATTTGTAAAATATATTAAATTGTACGATTTAGTCTAGGTAAATTGTTACTGATACTGATAAATAATTACTGTCCGCTATTCCTTTTATACTTACAATTTACATGCTTGTCCTAATTCGAAATGTCAGTGAATCGACGAAATAATAGTGTTTTTGATTTATATATGTGTATAATAGTGAACATCGTCATTCGACATGATCTTCAACAAAGTGTTTTATTTTATTGTTATGATAATATATTATTATGACGTTATGTCACGGCGGTTGTTTCGTGAAAATTGCAGTGAAATCATTTTGAAAAATGGTAGTTTAATAATATTATTAACCATAGGTAGAGGTGCATCCAAATTTCATATTTCATTGAGATTTGATTTGAATACACGCAAATTGTGATCATTACGACGTATTTATGATTTTTTAAAAACATTTTAGTAAGGGTTGTAATAATTATAAAGAACAATATTGTATAAGCCTCCGTGCAATAATGGTAAAAAATAAAAATTTGTGTTTTTTTTTGACCGGGACATAGGTACATTACCTGAATAAGTATAATATGGATAAATATAAGTTTAAGTTGTATATATGCGCTTGAGTAGTTTTTTTTTTTTTGCCAATTATTCAACTATTATATGATATTCAATAAAAACAGTTAACAATATTAGGTATGCTCGTTATTACAATATTGGAAAAGCAAAAATAATATCATTCATCAATTATCAACATAATATTATTTAGCGACGTGCGATTATCGTGATTATAAAATATACAGTGCAGATACAACGCTTTAATAAAATCTCCCAAATGTATGTACAATCGACGATCCAACAAAGAGATTTGTAAAATATTGTAGAAAACAACAGATCGTGAAACTATACTCGTAATTCATCTATATCCACAATTTTTAATTTTTTTTGATATATAGGTATTATCTGCATCGTTTGTCATAATATATAAAACCAAAAATTGAAACCTTTGATGCTATAATGTCCTCGGAAACTACTCAACCGATTGTCATAATTTTTTATATCAGAAAAGGTTCCTGTCGAAAAAAAAATTTTTTTAAGTATAATTTAAAGAGGTACTCACACAAGAATTTTGAAATTCATGATGAAAATCGAAAATTTGTATTTTATTTATAAATGGTTGCTATTGGTTACAATTATTAGTTATCAGTTACAGTAACAGTTTTTTCTACGTACATACTATACGCTAAAAATTCTGGAAAAACTGAAAGTGCTTTTTTTGATGAGATATTTATGAATAATCTCTGTTTATTTATAGGGTTGTCAATAGTTACATATCTTATAAGTTATAACTATTATAATTAGTAGAATAAGGCATAATATACATATTTTTACAAATAAATTTATAAAAAAAAAACAAATCTTTTGCACAGGCGACCATTGCGATGTTTTTCGTGTAATAATCTGTAAATAATCGTGTAAATATCACTTACTTATTTCATCTTTGACTCGGGCAACGCCGGCTGGTACAGCTAGTATAATATATTAAAATATAAAATAAAGCGTTGTTACTCGTATAGTCGTATTAAACAATAATATAGTTTTTTTCAAGTTCAAAAATATATACATATACACATATAATATATAAGTAGGCATATAATAAAATCTATAAGGTGGAATCATCACCCTCTACCGTATAAATACACCACTAATTACTATATCGTTGCGCAAACGTGCAATTATGTGTATTGCGGTTATTGTAATTTATAATATTATGTACTTATATAATATTGTATTTTTAATTGTAATTAATATATACTCAATACTGAAAATTATACTAGTAACTCATAAATCATTAGTCATGATTGTTCAATTGTAAATCCGAAATTTTTATAATTTTCACAATCATAATAAAATATTTTGCAATTAAGTCTTTACAGAATATAATAACGTAACGCTAATGGCCTCAGACGTCGAAGCGGAAATTTAAACTTAAATTTAAATTTCAAGATCAATAAAAAAAAAAAAAAAGAATATAATAACACATTATTTTATGTGTGATGGTGTTTTAATAATTCCCAATACTTGGAATTGTTTTATCACTCTTAAATGGAAGATTAAACGAAGGTTTAAGTTCTTGTTGATGAAAAATGAGTATATACTTAAAATTGTAATGTTCCACATCAGTAGGTAGTTTATATAAGACCGATTTAAATCGTTTTAGAATAGAAATTTTTAAGTGGTAGATCAAGTCTTCAAAAACTTTTCTTCTATAAAATATTGTTATGGTGTGGAATATTTTAAGTTTGTACCATAACTTATGAGAGTTACGTTCAACAGTTATATAAGACACATATCATGCAAAATAAATATATGTGTGCAATGTACCTACATAAAGTATTATATTTTTATACAATAAATTCCTTGTATAGACGAAGTCTAGACTCTAGACAGAAAAAAGTTTAATCTAATTTTACATTTAAAAAGTTTAACGTCCGCATGACATAATTTCGAATGAATAAGTTAGAACATTTTAAAAGCGATCACTCACATCACTACCTATAGATATATTTTCTAAATTGATGTTTAAACTTACTACTATTTCTATTTTTTTTTATAACATAATAGTGTTTAAGGAAAAATTGTTGCTAGTTTGATACCGAAAAAATATGTAGGTAGCTTGAATGGAAATTATATATAGGACAGATAATAATTGATCCAAAAGGACCGCGGAAGCACGTACTGTCAAAAAAATACATTATTTATGCATCGTTAATGCAATAAAAAAAATTATTTACGACATGGATAAAAGATTATGTTTTGTGAAAATAGAAAAGAAAGAGAAAATAATAATAAAATAAATTATAATCAAACAAACACAAACTAACCCTTAAAAATAAAATGTTGTACAAAGGTATGTGTATGTTTCGTAGGCATTCGAGTAATTTTTCCCACACAACTAACATTATTTAAACACCATTAAACCGCCCGAAACATTTATTTCAAACGGATGGTCTACCCAAGACTTAAAAAAACAATATCGAAATTTATTTATTTTGGATTCTTGTCTTGAGATAATAATAAAATGCCGCGAATATTTTTTCTTATGAATACCTCTATATATTTACGGGAGAATACCAACGGTTTTTGAGTAATTTAGATACCTACTTTATTTTTTAAATATTATTTTTTTTTTTTTTTACTAAAGAGAAAAAGCCTCGGTAACGTGACCATTGGCTTGTATTTACATGGAATGGTAGCTTAAATTAAATTGTACAATTTAGTCTCTTTCAAAAATAAAATTATATTTTGGATAGATTTTTCGTCAGTGCCCAGTGCGTCGTGGAGGTGTTCCAGTATATTGAATTTGTGTCGTGCCTCTTTTGTGTCTCTGCATTCGGTGATGATATGTTTGATAGAAGTCGTGATTCCGCATGTAGGGCATATTTTTGGTGGCTCTTTTTTCATGAGGTGGCCATGTGTGTGATGAGTATGGCCTATTCTGAGGCGATTTAGTACGACTTCTTCTCTTCTTTTGAGTGACATTGGGTTATTCCATTTTTCGATAGTTCTTTTTTTTAAATATTATGTTACACATTAATGAATATATTTTTATCAATCGTTAAAACCGTCCATAAAACGTACTATAAAAAGAAGATACTATATTTTGATCACTTTATGCGTTATTGTTCAAATCAGGGATGGCCAATCAGCGGCCCGCAAGAATTATCAAACATTTACAAAAAAAAACTATTACAATTACTTATTGTATTATTTGTATACAGATTGTAAATGTTTTCTATTTTAATAAAAAAAAAAAAATTTGTGCCCGCAGGATCGTAATGTCTTAGTAAAGTGGCCCGCGAGATCGTTTGGGTTGGCCACCCCTGCAGGTTTAAATAGTTTGTTTGTCGTGATTACGAATACAATTAATACATTTTTAAAAAATAAACTGATTTACACGTCTACCTGACGATTAAATTCCCAAACCATAAAACTGTCGTCACGAGCGAGATGACGATACCCGAAGAGATTATTGTAAAACGAACGAAATTTATTTAAAAACAAACGCAACGTTGCGGGGACGACGGCGACGGCGGTGCGCGGCGTGTACAACACGTCTTATTATGTTATAATATTATCGTCAAACGGTCGTCCGTGCGCGTGTTTACGCGTGGCAATAGTATAACATAAGACATAGCGCGAAAATTGAAAGAAGAAATAATAAAAAGAGCAGAAACAAATCGAAACAATCGAAACGGTTCGGGACGAAAATAAAATAATATTATAGACACATTGCAGCGGAATATCGATTCGAGTGTTTCCGGAATCGGAACGCCGCCGCCGCCGCCGCCGCCGCCGGAAGAACGATTTAAAATTGTTGGAGTTTGACCTGCTCGTTCGGCGGCGGCGGGGGGGAGGTGATATTTCCCGCACAGACACGTGAATTTGCGCACCGCGGGTGATTTACATACCCACTGGGACGTTCCGCGAGAGTTTCTACGGCAACTGCTGCTGCAAGTGAATATAGTCTCATCGACGACGACGACGGCGGCGGGCGGCTCGCTTGTATATAATATGCACACACGGTCAGATTCTTGTGCATACAAAATAAACGTATAATGTGGGTATATGTATATACGGTATATACGGTACATACGGTATACGCGGTTATTATGCATCGCGTTTGCGCGACCCTATTCCGAAAAGCCCGTGTCGAACGAGACTTACGGACGTGGCCGCGTACAGGGTCGCCGTCGCCGTCGCGCGTCGTGTCGTTCGCTGTGCGCGTACTACATAGGTAATATAATAATAATAATATCTCATTTATAAAAATTCTCGTGTCACAATGTTAGAGTTATGGCCTCTTAAGTGCACAATATTAATCACACAGTAGTTTTTTGTATTTATATTTAAATGGTTTCCATTGGTTATAGATTATATTACTATTATATTATAATTAGTAGAAATCTATATAATATACCAATATAAAAATGAACGTCTGTCTGGCTGTCCTTTATGCATTCCCAAACCGTTCTACCGATTACGATTAAATTTGGGACAGAGATGTATTAGACCACTGGGAAGAAGATAGGATAATTTTAAAAGGTAGTTCTAGCCCCGAGTGGTGCTCACACGGGGATTTTGAGATTTACGATGGAAATATTTGTTTATAAATGGTTACTATTGGTTACAACCTACTAACTTGGTTGTTGTTTTTTTTTTTTTTAATGTACCTAATTCAGATTTCAGTTACTTACGCATCTTATGGGGTCCACAATCCACCGCAGGCGGATTGCCTACCTGATAATTTACTACTACTCGCATATATTATCCACGAACCCACGCAGTGGATTGCCTACCTAGGTGGCTTCGATGTATGTAAATCACTTTAGGTTAATCTTAACATAATATATGGGCATATGATTCAGGCAACGCTGGAAGGGACAGCTAGGATAGGACAGCTAATATAGCTGACACTCCGTGTCACGAAGTGCACGGGATCAGCTAGTATAATATAAGCATCGACGATGAGCTCGCCTCGTCGCGTGTTCCGCGAGTCCGTTCATTTTGTGCGCCGTTTATACGTTTGACATTTTATACCTGCCCCGGTAAGTATAGTAATATTATGTGTTTGTCTTCGCGAAGACACGACTTCTTAAACGTCGGCCGACAATATACCTATTCAGTTTTAAAACGCACACTGTATAAAAAGAGTTCCACTCGAAATAGTATACTCCCTCGTCCTAATAATCCACTAATCGCAAACCAACCCCCGGCCACAATCTCCGATAACCCACCTCACCGTTTTAAAAGACGTTGGAGCCGTGATATTTTGGATTAAAAACGATCGTCATGTCAAATTTCCAACCAAAACATGTCAAAAGGAGGCCTCCTATACCACTGTAGGTTCCCCATATTCTCCGTCTACAAGACAAATATCATTATTTTTGTTCACCTATTTGCTTATCGTAACTTTTTTTTTAATGTACAGATTGTAAAGTTATTTATTTTTAATAAAAAAAAATAAAAAATTTTACAGGCGGCTTTTTTTGGGGGGAATTTTCAAGAATACGTCTTGGCGTTTAAAAAACGGTTTTTTGTACGCACTCGCAGAAACCATCACTCGTTCAAATTCCGATTTAGTGACACGCACGAGGGTATAATAAAAAAAAATTCATTAGCTCAACGCAGTTTAATAATATATACAGTAAAAAGGGGTGGTTCTGATTTTTAAAATGAAATTTGTATCTCGGAACTATTCTCAAGCGGCGGCGAAGAAAAATCCAAGTTCAATAAAAAACTTTTGATCATCCGCGCAATAGGATGGCACGGCAACAACGGGTAAGAGAATTCCGTGGTTAATATGCAAAATACAAATTGAAACAAAAATGCTATAATATATAATATGTTATAAAAAAAAATGCAATACATAATATTATAAATAGTATTTATATAAAATTGGATTAGAAAATTTGTATTTTTTTTTTAAATCCTTATATATTATCATAATATTTACATATTTACATATTTTATTTTTTCACAAAAACATATATTGCAGTACACGCAATAACACTATTTTAATACTGCGTACATTAGTACCGGAGAGGACCACGGATAATCCGCAAAAAGGTTAATCCACAAGCGGATAATCGAGAGTTTAGTGCAGCGTGGTTCTTGACTTTTTTTGAATGACGGAACACTTAACATTTTTTACGATTTTCTCGGAACACAGAAGTAAAATAAAACAGTATTTACATACGTTTTTTAACTTTATAATACATTAACCAATGCATATTATATATTATATTATGCACAAAACATATAAATCACTAAAAAATAATACAATTTTAAAAAAATTCACAATTTTAAACGGAATATGCCTTGTATATTTAATGATTTAATTTTTTTACACGAATTTTAAAATGTTGACGGAACACTTATTCTAAGTCCACGGAACACCGGTTAAGAACGAACCAAACTGGTTTACTGTACATCGGAATATGACCATGATATTATGAATATGACTATCGTCATGTGGTCTGCAGTTTATAATATGCTGAAAATAGACTGTCCTCCACGAATAAGTACTATCCAGTCTTGCGCTCGCTCGGCCTTACCTCCTTAGCTCATATAGGCGTGCTAAAGATAATCTATTTTTTTCACAATAATATTGTAATTGGTATTTCAATTCATGCTCCCGTTCTTCTCTCGCGAGTGAACTTTAAAATTATACTTCTCTTTCCCCGAGGTTTCGAGATCCCTTGGTTGTGTTCCTATGCATAGTACCGACTTTATTATGGTAGAAACTAACCTATCGACCACCGTATGACCTATATACAGGGTGTAACAGGTTTATTTGACTAATGCAATAACTTATACAGCAGTAACAGTGATTAGCAAGAAATAATCTTAAATTTTAACACACTTTGAAAATTGTTTAAAAATTAACGACTTAACCAAATTAAAAGTTTTAAACGCCAAAATGGTTTTTAAATACTTATTTATGAAATAGCTATCTTGGATTATTAGAAAAATATTAAGTACAAAATTTAAATTATTTATTTTTGTTGTAAAAAAATAAAATAAAATATAAGATATACAAATTATAGCGCAGAGCTCTACAAATCATTACAAAAAAAAAAAAACTTAAAAATATTGAATAGAAAAAAAGTTATTGCATTAGTCAAATAGACCTGTGACACCCTGTATAAAATAAATCAAACGTGCAAAAACTCGGTACCTCACTTAAAAAAAATCGCTCGAAAATCAGAACTCGACTCGCGATCGAGTGACGAAATCGGCAGGGGCGAACAACGGGGTGAGCTTGGTCCGGGACAGTCGCACCCTGTACATACGCACGCACGCACACACATGATTTACTTAGCCGCCGCCGCCGCCGCCGCCGCCGTACCCAGGGCCCTCGTGTTTCCTTCCGTCCGGCGGCCACATCGAAGCACGCAATGACGTGTTATAAACGGATGTTGTATTATATTATTATTATTATTATTATCATGTTGCATTTCAACGCGCGGAAGTCCAAACGACATTATATCCCCAAAACGTATTTCGATTTATTACATTTTTTTTTCCCCCCTTCGCGTTTTTAAAGTCGGCCGCTCATTACTGTGAGCAGTCGTGTCATGGTCGTCTGTCTACGGCGGAATTGACGGGGCGGCAGGGTAAAAAAAACTTTTATTCCACAGCTATCATCCTAGTTTGTAATTAAATAAAACGTCCCAAAACTTTTAAGCGGCTTTTAATATTTTGATGACGATTTATAACCAACTTGAAATATTTTACTGCCGTCACAATAATATAATGTTTGCGTAGGATTTAGTGAGTTTTATTTCGTTGAACAATGTGTGTGTGTGTGTTTGCCATGTTTTATGCGGCTATAAAATTACACGTCATGTGCATAATATTATGCCGACTATCGATATTATGCAATACCGCTAATTCTTCGTGTTATCAAGCATTAAATTATGTTGAACTTGTTTGTGTTTTTTTCATTTCGATTCTTTGACTAATTCAATAAAACGGAAATTATTTTTATTTTTTAATTATGTCTGTTTTTTTAATATTATGTTAATTTTATATTAGATGGGAATGTATTATATTGTATAAGTACAACGACAATGGTATAAACGTGAAGAAAATATTAATTTTATTTTTTTAAATTATTAAGAAAGTAAAAGAATAACTTCTTATTTTTTACTAAAAATAAAATATAACATTTGAAATATTTTTTTATACTTAAATGAAAAAACAGTATATTATATCAATCTCTATTATATCAGGTATATGATTGTAATAATTCTCAAATCATAATTATATCAAACAAGTTCTCACTGTAAAATCGGCGTTAAGTATATTACCTATCATCGGGTCAATTTTTCTCCATATCATAATATATTATCATATTATTATTTGCGTATTGTACACCGATTCAGATTGTAAATTTTCTATTTTAATAAAAAAAAAAGTTTATTACCTAGCTGGGTATATTTGATAAAAAGAAAACTTTTTTTCGTTCAGTAACGTGTATGATAAAAACAAATAAAAAATAGCGTTAAAGATCCTACTCGACTGCTGTCCTTGTTTTTATCACAAACTTCGTAGTATACATCCCAGAATAATATTTATTATTCCGACGAAAACGAAGACTTCATTTTGAATATAATTACGACTCAGTGGCATATTTTTCACCTCGGAATCTCGTGTTATATGTATATACCTTAACAGTCTAAAGTCAGGGATGCAACTTGGAAAAAATTAAAAATGTCGTATAACAACTTTTAGCTCAAACGTATTATATGTTCCGAAAAAATTCGTAGGTATCGTAAAAATCGTAACGGATAATAATTATTGTACAATATTGTAAAACAATCAAATTAATGTCGACATTTCGCACTATATATCTTATGTTTTGGTTTTTCTCGTTAATGAACGAAATTAAATATTTTAGGAGAACACACATTTAACATATTATCGTATCGAATGTACAGCGGACAAATATTCGTATAGACACGGACCGATGGCTCGAAAAATAAGATCCAATATTGCGTGTATGCAACGGCATAAACTGTATAAGGAATACGTCGTTTAAATCGGCCTTTGTGAATACTTCCGAATGCTTTGGGCCCCAAAGGCTTTGAAAATAAAGCCTGTGGAAATAAATAAAAATGTTCATAGTTTCGTACATTATGTGCTTGCTATTTTGATGGTGGAAGTTTAGGTCCCATCAGATTTAACTGAACTGTTTTTTTGGTTGAAAAAGCATAACCATATTATTATGTAGAATGATATAATATAATAATATATCGTTCGTGAATGCGTGTGCTCATATTATGTTTATAAATTATATTTATAGAGTACAAAAAAAAACCATAATATAATATAATATAATGTGACAAAATTATAATTTCTAGAATTCAACACATTCAATAATATAATATATAATGAAAATGTTTGAAAGTTCAATACCTATTTTCGATTGTGACCATAGTGATGCTTTTAAATGAAATCAATAAAACTTTGTCGCAGTGTTGTCATTACGATTCTATTTTCTGCAAAATGTTCCATTGAAATTATAAAAAATGTGGAATTGTACACGTAACACAATACTATATTGCATATAATATTATTATTATTATTATTATTATTACTTGTCCTGAATGTCCTCATGGGTATTCTAAATCGAATTGCTTTTAGGAAAGACTGTTTCACATTACAATTTATATATTGTAATATATACTACACAATAATATATATAAAATAAGGTCGAACTAAATACTAATGTATATTTTTGAAATAAATACAATACGATATCGCTTGCGTTTCCGTCATAAAGTGACCAATTAGATTTATTATTTTATACCCATCATACAATAATATATTATAATATATTTATGCTAAATGGGTAGGTAGGTAACGATTGAAAAACTGTATGATGAGTATATACTAGGAAAATGAAGTATAACGTTATATTATGAAGAAGAAATGAACTCGAATAAGGATAAACGGTCTTATTATACATTCTCATCTCGTCCTTATGATTTTCAAAGAGAAATGGAAAGAAGAGCAAAAAAATACATAACCAGACGAAACCCCAGATTGTACACCTAACAAAAGGTAATTGGACCATTTTCTTTGTCGATCCTTGTGAATATTAAAATAGCGAACTATATTCAGCGTGGTCCTTGCAGGTTGAAAATTCCAACAACCAGTGAGTTTCCGGGCTTGGTGGGCCGGAGGGAGCGGGGGAGTCAGAGAGGGAAAATTAATTATACTTTTTAAATTCAAAAAGAAATAATAACCGACTCGATAAACTTAATATTTTTCGTTTCCATCAAACTATATTCACACTCCCGGGGTGACCCTCATATACATTTTATAACCAACATGTAGTTGTTGGAGTTCTATAAGAGTTTATCAGTGCAAATATTAGCTCAGGGCTCATCTCTGTATATTTAATCATTGTTGACAATCCCCCGAGTGATGGATAAAAAAAACATTGTTTAGAGAGAAAAATCCATGCAAAGGAGTAGCAATTCGATTTTTCGTAGTTGTTATACACCATGCTATAAAAAAATGATTATAATTTAATTGAAACACCATTTTTATACAAAAATGAAAAAACAACTATAGGTTATGTACTGCATTGGCGTCGGATTTGTTTGTATTTTAATAAATATTTATTTTATAACGTCTTTTATTCGTGATAATTATTTTATTATTGGAGATTTATTCATGAAAAATGTATTATAAATAAAAATTTTTTGAATTCTTAGATTCGATTTAAAAGAGTATTTTTATTTTCCATTAAGTACAATTTTGTACTAATAAATTAAGTCAATATCAATATATGGTTAAATAACTTTTTATGATTCATTTTAATTTAAAATATAAATGCTTAAGAATAAACTGTATCGGGAAATGAAAAAAACACATTCGTCATTTATCATTGGTAAAATAAGTTGTGTGTAAATGGTGAAAGTATAAATATTATTTTAAATTCTTTGACTTTGATTCTTAACGTCAATTAAAATTTATTATTTTATGAACAATACGGAAATATTACTATACCTACGTCCTACAGTGATTGGGATTAAATAATAATAATCGTATAGTTAATAGCTGGAAAACAGATTTAATTTTAAAAGACAAAAAGAAATGTTATTGATAACAAAATAAAATTAACACTTAAATAAACCTAGCATTGAAATTCTGTTCATAAAATATATGAAATTCTAGAGGAATATTAATGCATTATTTTACTAGTTGGTCGGCAGCCATAAAATATAGGTATATATATTTTGATATATAATTTAAATAAATAATGATTTGCAAACAAAAGAAAACTCTGTTCAAATTGAATATGTATTATATTATTATATCTATAAGGTATCCGAATTAGCTTAGGAATTCTGGACAATACTGAATAATATATTAAATTATTTTAATATGTAAATTCAAATAAATCTATATTGATATTGGTAGTTACTAATATCTTAAATGTCATAACTCATAATTAATTACGGTTTAACAATTCATTTTTGGTTTGTTTGAAATAGCCCACCACTATAGACAGGTCAGAATACCTACTTGGTATACTTATGCCAGACCTTATCATTTTGTCTGTGCTAAGAGTGCCAAGAGAGGTGTATGCGTTAAGGCAGATTTCGATGTGGGTGTATAACTTTACAAATATCACATGCAACGTTTGGATATATGTTTGTGATTATCAACTCGTGAGTGTAGGATTTGAATAATTGTGTTATCTAATTAAATAATTAAAATATATTTTACGGAGTGCGTTGTATATGTGACGTTCTAAGAATTCTATTAATTTATCATATAATTTGTAGAGCATAACACAAACAAAGAACGTTCACAATACCCTTTTTAATTATTTGTCGTGTACCTGCCCTTAAAGGTACCTACCATTAATGTGATATTCTACCAAATGTTATACTATTGCGCATTTTATACGCCGGTCGTTTACTTGAAACAATTTTACAGTTACGTAAGCTCTCGTCTAAGAGCTAAATATTATTGTAATATGACAGTTTAGTAGGTTTATATTCATCAAGTATGCGTTTTGCTGGTTGGATACATTTCCTCGTGAACTGCGCTTAATATGATCATAACGTCGTGACTTGTAATAGTACATAATATAGCTATATGTAGAGCTAGATTAATGAATGACTGAACAACGTGGACGTGTATGTTCTAGGGATAATTTAATAACTTAATAATATTTAAGTAAGAGGTAATTGGCTGGTCTCTTAAGAAGTACCTACACGCGTGTTGAACAGTCGGGTTTCACGACAATCCTTCAAATCCGACATTTTTTCTGGCGTATAAAACGCCTAAACGTAAAACTCGTAATAATTGAGATATTAAATCGTTATTCGATGTATAATAGTGATTTTACTATTTCGACTATAATCTTCTAATCTAAGTCATTGCCATTTAAATGTATATAATATTTTGTTTGCGGCTTCTCTAGAAATATGAACATCGGTTGTTCTTCAGGTGGGCGATTTTTCGATAAAACGACAAAAAATCTGCAGGAAATCACGTAATATTAAAAGCCGGGTTTTATTTTAAAATCTCGTGTATTGATACAATACGGTTCAAACTCAATATTAGTGTATCTGAACTACAATTATCGCAGTTTTTCACGTAAGTAAAAGTACAAATAGAAATACTTTCAAAATATGAAAAACTAATTATACGTATTACAAAAACATACGTTGTAAAATAACGAAGCCTTAAATACAATAAATAGGTAAACGCGTATATGAATAACGATTCAATGGAAAAATATTAATTTACTATATTCGCACGAATTATTCGTCGTTAAATGTATTATTAATGTTTTTGAATTGTTGGTACACATTTGAACCTTAATATCTTTTTGTTTTAGTTTTAACAAAAGTTTTAGAAGTTCGATTTTTCTATATAGTAAATCTTAATTAGAGAATTAGAAGTTACAAAATATTGTTATAAAACTTGGATGGTTAGTGAACTACGTTTTCAATTTGTCGACAGATTTCAATTCGATTTTATCGGATTAATTTAATATTTGTGCTTTTATAGACATTAATCAAGACTTAATAATTTGTAATAATAAAAAGCTATTGATTTTACAATACAAAATATAAAGTAATATAAATGTAGAATTTTAAATAAACACGAAGCATCTTTTTGTAATTATTCTTCTACCATAAAATTCTAAACACTGTAAAATATTAATAGACCAGGTAGGGGTACAATGTTTACTGATGAATGACGATTATTCATTTTGTTTCCTTATTCTTAGTACAATTACGTATTTTGATATTTCATTTCCGTTTGAAAGAAATGTTTAATCAATTTTTTTTATGAATATTTTAAATGTGTAAAAATAGTAGAAATCAAAAAACAATAAACCATATTTTAATAATGTGATTACCTTATTTTAAATAATATAAAAGTAGAAATTATTTCAAAATGTATTTAACATAATATAATTGTTGAGATAAATCTTAATGATTTCGTTGTAAGATAAAAAAAATTACTTCATTTAAATGATTATTCAAAACCATTTCTAGATTATGAACATTTTAATACATTATTAATTTATAACAGTCATTAAGTTCACATAGAACAAAATTCTCGTTTAATTTATTGAGCTTTATATCTATATCAAAAACAAGAAATCCAAAAAGTACTTCAAATAAATTAAGATCAACATGTTTTATTTTCAACTTAGAATTTAAGACAATTTCTTGAAGATTATAATATTTGATCCGTAAAAACTAAAAACAAACAATAATTGAACGGTATTAACTGACTGTATTTGAACTATTATACAAAATTGCATGTGATTTTAAGTTGGCTTAAAAATAAACGTGGTTTGTATATTTAATAATATAATATACCTACTATTGTATTGTTTTATATTATTTTGATATGATAAATTATCATATATTTTAATACTAATTAGTATTAATTGCAAAGATAAACACAAGCTAAGCCAATATCGGCGTTCTATTTTTATGAGACGGTGCAGCTGTTGGTGAATAATTAATCGATAGTCGTACATAATATTCTTGCTATTTTATGTTTCTCGTCAAAGTTTTGCTCGGATCGCGTATTGTTTTTATATAGTTAACGGCTATTTATTTCTACTGTATTGTATTTTTTTTTTGGTCTTGAGAATATAATATAAACATTATACAATTTAAGTAAATGGTTAAAAATCAAAATAGGTACATGGACTTAATAGTATGTAACACGACAAGTCAACCGAGTATAATTGTTTTTTTTAAGTACCTACATTAGATTTATAATATATTTTTATGATCTTATAGTATAGTAATTCAATGTAAGTATTGATTAAAATTTATTAAGTTACATAATACTTTTGAGATTAAACGTATATTATATTTGGGTAGGTATCATTGTAAATCAATTTAAATATATTCATATTTAGATATTTAGTAATATCGATTGTTATATAGATAGATTGTTAATTTTCAATAATTAATAATATTTAGAAATTCGAAAACTGAAAAATCCTACCTAATAATTTTGCGTTGGAACATAAAAACTCACCATTTTTATCGTTTTGTTTGTTAAACTAAGATATTACCGTACAACTTTTGCTTAAATATGAAAACTACATTATTTATGCCAAATGCATAATATACATTTTGTCAGCGTACACAAGAATATTTACTGGTGACAAAAATATTTCTTTACAATTAAAAATTGTGTTAGGCTAGAAACAGAATTGTGATTGCTTAGTTTTAATGTATTTTATTTATATAAGTAGCCATGTTGGCACCTAACAATTAATACTTCTTAAGAGTTTAATTAAGTCGTTTATTATCGGTTAAATTGATTGCAAGTATTATTAAATATTGTAGAAATTATTGGAACGATCGATAATTGATGAAATCTTTTACGAGTGATGACTGAATACTTGATTTGCAGTTAATATTATTTTATGTCCCGCGGTCACAATATTAAATATTATTTGTCTAAAAGGTATTATTTTGTGTTGAAGTTTTTTAAATGTATTTAAAAGCATTTTAGATGTTATATTTTAGCCAGGAATAAAAATAAGGACATTCGTTTTGGGGAACCATAATATCTTCGATTCCACTTGAGTTATAATTGTGATTTATTGCTCTGAATCAAAACTACTATCGTGCGCTCATAATAATTCATTTGTAAAACTACTATTCATTAAATATCCAAAGAAGTGTTAATTAAATGTTGAAATTCTTGATAATTTTCCAACGTATATTGTCGATAAACATTTAATTAATTTTGATTTAGTTACTAAAAGATAATATAAAAAACACTGCATAGCAGTGTCCGTTCGCCTAGAAGTTTTTCAGGAATTTAGTAAAATTGACAAACAGCGCTAATTGTTAATTAAAAATCCAGGAAGTGAGAGTGAAATTGAGAAACGAGAATGGTGAACGAGTGTTTGACTATAGTTTCGACAAACTTTATACGCGTCCGTGTAAACACATTCATTGACTATATGTACTGAAATGCTGACTAATTAAAATTCACTTTTAAGCTAAGCACTTTAAGCTTTTCAGTTTTGACGATCCATTTCAGCTTTGTCCAGTGCCACATATAATATCAACACAACCGACATTTAATAAAATAACAAAAAGGTCGATGTTTGGTTTTGGATAAACTACATGCCATATAGATCAAACAGTGGACAGTTTAATAAGCCATATAAAAATAAAATGTATCTACTTAAAATGAATAAAATATTGTAAAACAGACAAACTATTTTTATTGTTCGATAAAATCAAAAACTATGATCTACCTGTAACATGCATGGCTGATATGTATAAATTATATATAATACAAGGTTCCAATTTTATGTGTTAACAAAAAATGAACATTTTATTTTATCTATATGCAATACTCATATTTAAATATTTTTTTTTTATACTGGCTAATATGAATTTTCACTTTGTAAATAACCGTTATACAATTATTATTTATGTAACTGCAATATTAAACTATTTATATTCATGAGTTTTTACTTTCTAGTTAAATATTTTTCTAGTATTTTATTTTGAATTGTGAACTATATTAAAGATTCATACTATAGCCAATTATATTAAAAAATAAGTACCAAAATATAAAGGTTATCAAAGTACTTTTAAATTGTATAATATGGAATTATAGTTTATTGCGTTATACATTAAATTACCTTTAGAAACTGGGAATTTAGCACACTCGCAGAGTGAGCAGTGAGCTTACAAACTTATTTATAAACATTATAATTTTAAAATAAGTAGACATTGGTTTTTTTTACATCTTGTATATTACACATAATTTTGTTTAACTACCAAGATGTATGTATGTATCATTTTTAAGAAAAATTTCTTTATAAAAATTTCTAATCATAATATATTATAGTAATATTATCGTGTATATAAGTTTTGTTTTAATCTATGATATAATCATGAGATATGAGCGGTTTATTTTTCCACTTTCAAAATAGAAAAATATTGCTTTGAAATACAGATAATTAAATTAGTATTAGTAGTAGTAAAATATCATTATAGAATAATATAATTAAAATAATATATTACCGCAGTGCGTGTTTAAGCTCCTTAATGAATAATAAGTACCTACTCTTACTTGTTTAAATTTTAGTATTCTAGTTATAATTATTAAAATTGATTCAACCCTCGGAGGATAAGATTAAGAGAATCATTTACGTCGTTCTCGAGATTAATTGATTCTTGATGGTTATAAAATTGCAATAAAATTAAATTTTGGCAAATTGAAAATCTTACATTTTCAGTAAATATTAAAAATAATTCACGGTGTATAGTGGTACGTCGTTATTTCATCGTGTTTTGTTGGCCCGTTTTATTGGTGTATTGTTATTGTCAAAAAGATTAAAGAATAATCTGCACGAAACTACATATTCTCATACTCGCGGGCCGTAAATAAATATTTTGTGACAACCCATCATTTTCGTACCTAATAAAATATCTGCCTTTTCAATATATACACGGGAAATGAAAATATTACTGTCTAATTTAATAGGCCGTTTTATTCTGTACATGCACATTCGAACGATTCGAACGAGAATATACAAAAGAAAGAAGAAGAGAAAAAAAAATGGAATTTTGACCGAAATCCCGGAGCGGGGAGGTGTCCACGGCACCCCGGACCACACGCACGGAAACCTGGACTGCTGCAGGTCGCAGTGGACATTTTATTTTCAGCGATCAGACCGAATCCGATGGCGTAGTTAATCGTGTTTTCATATTTTGTGATTACCGATGTGTCGTGTCGCACGCGTAAGAAATCAATTAAAATTTATTGATTTGGACTATACGCGACGAGAAACAACCTTAATATAGTGACGGTAAACAAGATGACGCCGCCGCGCGAGGGTGTGCGCCCCCGTTTGATAATTATTATGCGACTTGTCCTCGTTAACCGTTTACCGCGTAACGGTTTTAAATTATTAATAAAAGATACTTTTCGACGCTCGCCCCGAGTAGTAGTCGTTCGTTTGATATGCAAAAACGAACGAGAGGGACTAAAACAAGCGTCTATTGAATAATGCGAGAAATTGGATGCGCAAAATGTTCGCTCGTACATAATATTGCGAACGGAAACGCCAATGAGGCGAAAACAATATAAAAATGATACTGCCGCGCGCCAGGCATCGACTCTTTCGGTGGAAAAAAAATTAGCATGTCAACTGTATGATAATAATAATAATAATAATAATAATAATATATAGCGACTGCTCGGCGTGTACGCGATGTAAGTGATCGACGATCACGAGAGTGATATCAGTTTACATTTCCATAAATGCTGACGGTCGGATATCAATGATGACGACGACGACGACGACGATGATATACATTATGTACTACCTTTTATTTCGTATATATCATATTTTTTTTTTTTATTCGATATAATTTTATATAACGTCTTATTCGTTTTTTAAATAAATATACTTCTTTTTAACTATCAAAGGAGGAAGTATTTTAATATTCACATCTGTGTGAAACCTACCGTGTGATTTTCTGTGAAAAAAAAAATGTTACGAACACAAAACATTTGGTTGAATGATTCGTATTTCCACAATCCATAATGGAAACGTAAGTTACCTACCTACCTCTAAAGTATATTATAATATTATATGCGTCGAACACCGGTGCCGTTAATGCCGAACAATCTGTCTAAACTTTTTAATGGTCGTTTCGAGAAGTCTTCCGATATTGTAAGAAATACAAAATGTAAGGTCATAGAAAAATGTCAGCAATAAAAGACGTGTTGGGTATATAACAATAATAATAATAATAATATATTATTATACTTACAACTGTTGTAGTAACAATTCCTTGATAAATTATTATATAATACGTTAGCCGAACATCGGCGTTGTTGTTTAAGCCGACAAACATCGTTTACATTTCTTTGACAAACATATTTAGACGATTGCATTTGAATTTCGTGAATAATTTATACGTTTATTAAACTCGAGTAAATTATAAACCACGTACATTTTGAATATTTTAGTTCTCCCGAGCCAATGAAACCAACCAGAACACAACGATAATGTATTTCTAATAAACATTTACATTCACATGTTGTATTCACTCGAGTAATTTTTTAAGTTGTTCATTTCATTTGCGTGCCCTGTCAGCCCGAGTCTTATAAATCGCCAAAGACATTCTTCGCAAACCGATATTTTATTTTGTCTACGTGAACTTCCTTTTGTGCTACTGCAGCGTATATTATTATGTGAGTAAAATACAACATCAACCAAAAGGGTAGGTATTTGACATTGCACAGACCGATCGCCTCTCTTTAACTCAGTTCGTGTACGCCCGCCGCTTATCATTTCCCATCTTTGAGTACAATGATTTTCGACAAGAGCATTTTTTTTTTTATTTTTTTTTTTCACAAAATTAATAACGATAACTATATTTATATAAATATGTATACCGGTTCTGAGAAATTTGAATTTTAAATTTTGAATGTAACAAATTGTGTTTTCTTTTCATCTCCCGTGATTATACGAGTTGTGTCTATTATTTCGAAAAGTTTCGAGTTTTTTGAAAATTTTGCTTTGCTGCGACGTCAAATTATGTAAAAATAATATTTTAAAAAAAGTTTAAAATTTTCGAATTAACGACTGTAGACACATAAACGAATCACCTTTAGCACCTCTTATAAATATTCCTAACTAACCATCATACAAACACAGACTAATAGTAAGCTAAAACAAATTTAAAAGTACTACAAACTAAACCTACAGATGTAGCTAAATTTATTTTTAATGTCAATCAGAATAAAAAATTACTTTTATCAAAAGAAGAATCGCCTTAAAAAAAATAATTTGTCGCGAAGCTAAACAATGGTGATTGAAATATTAAATTGGTGTTGTTTTCAACAGCCAAAATGTTAGAGATAAAAATAAATTACAATACTGATGTGAAATGTAATTACGATAACTCCGTTTATCGCTGTTGACCATAAGTCATAACTTCAGAATAATGCTGTAGAGAAAAACGTTGTAATCCTATAGATAAAGTGATAACTTTTATCAAATGGTCCCACATCTTGGATTGTGGCCTTTCCCTTCGTTCCAATTATTGTGCAAATTATAATATGAATACAATTATATTATTGTTGCTCCGATGATAAAATGTTTAGTGATCCCCCCCCCCTAAATTCATAGATCATGACATTTCAAGTGAGTGGATTTAATATTGATGACTAATTGTTTAGGTAGCTTTCTACATAAAAAAAATCATGAAATTATTTCTATGGTAATTTAAAATAATTAGTTTATATAAATATTCTAAACTATAACATTGGCATATTAAAATCCATTGGTTATTCATTATCGATTTAAAAAAAAAACAATTCTAATAAAATAAATGAAGTACCTATGCGGCCATGCCAAAGTTGAACATTTTTAATGGAGTTCTACTCCGTCGTGTACCTATATTGCCTATATATTACGCCGTACAACAAATTATGATGCAATACGAAATATTGGTAAATGATAGGGCGTAGTGGACTCGTTTTTTTGCTTGTATCAAAGTAGAATAGTAGTGTATTAATGTGTTATCATTATTATATCTGAAAATACTGACTTAAATCACAGCAATCAAAGACAATATTTAGAATCAGCAATACAGTATTGTCGTGTACCTCTATCAATAAATTTATACCTTTAACATAAAATACTAAAAAAAAAATATTTAATGTACTTCGTTAGATCAGTGGCGTGCTCAGCTTTTTTGAAAGGGGGGTGATATTCATTTTATTCAAACAATATTCCATTTGAAAATACATTATATACATACAAGTATAATATATTAATTTAAATATACAATAAATTAATTCGTTTTTAACTAAATGAGAATATCTAGCTTTACTATATTATTCGAATATTGTTTTTTACTCAAATAATGTTTGAAAATTATTCGAATAATTTCTTACTCGAATAATAAAGCTAAGACTATGTACTATGTAGTACTGAAACTGGACTATTTACTAAGTACAATAATAACGTCTTCAATATTGATAAATAAAGTAATAATAAACAATAGTTACTACTGAAGTACATACTATATACATATAGAGTGTAGACATACTAGAAAAACTATAATCATTCTATAAAAGGTACATATTTTATTCAAGTATAATTATGTTTGAAAATTATTTAAATACATTTTTATTCAAAATATTATAAAAAAAATAATTCGAATAATTATAAAAAGAATGATTCGAATAATTTTTTATTCGAATAATAATATTTTAAAATTATTCAAAAAATGTTTTAATTGAATACATATTTATTTGATTAATTATCTAGATAAAATTTTGCCCATTTTTGCCACCCGGTCGACTATGGGTCGACATCGGCCACCGTCGCTCTGCTTTATTATTTTTATAATTAGACATGCATTCGAGTATTCGACTATAATATTAATATATTATATCATGCTATAAACATGTATATCATTGTAGAACCTATTCATATATTTGCTTATAATTTATAAATAATATTTTAATTGAAAACTTCTATATTTAATTTAGTATAATTTATTAAACGATAATAAGCAAATTAATGCAAATGCAATATAAATATGTTATAAATACTAATAGTAATAAAATCAGCTTCGTCTCAACATTTCGGGAAAAATTGAAATAACAATTAACAGGACGTTTATTTTTAGAACATCATATTGATACGGGCCTTATGAGTTATACTGAGTGCGGAGACAATAAACATGACGCACTTGAATATCGAATTTATAATACAAGAACGCGATCTAATCTACAACCAAAATCTTGAATTTTAAACCTAAATTTTTTTTTCATGTAGATAATAAATCATTACAAAAAAATCCAATGGGGGGGGAGGGGATATGACACCCTGATCCCCCTCCCCCGTGAGCACGCCACTGCGTTAGATGTGTTTGTTTTGTCTTACCTATACGGATTCAATTCAAAGATATTGAGATAGTAAAGTGGGCTCGACAAAAAACAAAAAAAACCCGTTCTACAAGCAAATAATACCTGCGATATCCATGCTGAAATAATTCTTAATTACAGATCAATTGATAGTTCACGAATACATGATACATCATACATTATCTGATCGTTATAATAATCTCACTGTTTAAATTCAGGGCCGGTGCTACAAATTGCGGGGCCCCGTGCAAAATAGTTTAAATAAAATGATACACAACAATTAATATTTAATTTATACTTAAAGCATTGATTATAGAATATACTAATATATATTCTATAATCAATGCTTAAAGTTTAAATAAACAAAATAAATGTATGTAATAACATATATTATATATTTTCGAGGAATTTTTCAAGTCCAGTTAGTCCAGTAGGGAGAATTAAGTAAAGAATAAGGAGAATCATAAGTACTGAGAATTGAGATACCCCAATAATATTGTCGACATGACAACATTCCACAAAGTCTAATTATACTCTTCGGTTAATCACTCTACATTCCGACAATCGATTCCACGAAAATGCCCATAATTATATATTTTATTGTAAACAATACTACTAATAATAATATTGATACTATCAACGTTAATATTATTATTAAAAATGTTATCTTTTTTAAATTATAATATTCGATCGCAGTAATGATTTTGTTTCGCACATTTGCGCGGGGCCCTGTGCTGCATGTGCACCGGTTGCACTGCCCTCGCGCCGGCCCAGCAGTGTTGATCGTTTACATAATAATATATTATTATTATAGACCGCGACAGTCAGAGTAGACGGTTGGCACTCGTTACGTCTCGTCTGCGAGCGTAAATTCTGCGATCCGTTTACAGTGTCTCTGGAACCGTCAATAAACAGCGTATATTGCGGCGGCATGTAGTGTGCAGCAGCAGCAGCAGCAGCAGCAGTAGTCGCCGCATTAAGTCACAAAGTCGTGCAGGCTTTCGTATAATATACGAATACAAATAAATTGCCATCGCCAGTGACAGCGCACAAGAATACGACATATTTCCGTCTACCTCTAGTTATTATGGGTATATATAGGTAGGTTAGGCGCACCACTATTGTATATTATTATTATTATTATTATTATTATTATTATTATTATTATTATTATACGGTATATGTTTGGCGTATATGTGTAACACTTTTAAAGGACATCCGGAAATAATATACTCTCGCAATTCCCGCGGCGGCTCGTTTCCCGCACATATGCACGCACGCGAAAACGTATACACAAGAGAGATCAGTCGTCAGCGAGGCGTGACAAGTTTTGTGCATTTTGCGAGTTATCGACGAGGAGCACACGCGGCGGCGGCCGTGACACCCGGTTCCCGCGCGGTGGAAATAAATCATTCGGTCTGATTCTTCGATAGCGATTTTTGATTTCCCGCAAGCACGCGGGGGTAGCCCCCTCCGCCACTCCCCTCCCCCCCACCATAAACCTCCACCGATATGAGGGCGGGCTGCGCGGATCGGGGAGAGCGGAAAAAAACACCTCTCTACGAAATAACAATAATAATAATAATAATGTACGCACAAATGCGCGTTTGGTTTTGTCGTTCGGGTCGTAGCCGTAGGTCGGGTTGAGCGAAAACAAAAAAAAAAAAAAAACGTCAAGAACGATGACATCAAAAACAATAACAACACATGCAAACAAAATTATTCACTATTGGTTAGTCTCACAACTGATTGTGTTCAAATGTGTTTTGTTTGTTTGTTTGTTTTTTTTTTTTATTTATTTGCGTAATAATCGTCCGTGTGAAACACTCACTATTGCAGTATTGAGTATTTCTCTTATTTGACGTGTCTTTCAAACTTCATGGTGCCTACCTACCTACCTACCTACCTACCTACCTACCTACATTTTGTACTTTTATTTATTATTATTTTTTTTTCTAATAATAACTGCACCTTTTATCAAACGCGAGGACTGAGAATCGCTGTGTAAATACTAAATATACTAATACTATAAAAAAAAAAAAAAAAATACGCAAGCATTAAATATTTTTTTTACTTGTCGGCTTGTTTATTTAGACTTTTAAAAATGCTCCTTAAAAAGGAATTTAATCAGCATAAATTAGTTGCTGCTTCGTTCATAAAAATATCTAAGTAATTGAACCATTTGTTCATATTTTGACGCTCAGCGCCTAATCAAATTTATTGGACGTCTACTTTTTTTTTTTCATGCGATTACATAATAATTTTACTGTCAATACATTCAAAACCTCTTTTTTCTCGAGCCTACGTTTTAGCATTTTGTCTGTACACAATAATGTCGCATTCCTCCTGTCGACATCATACCGTTTTTATTTGTATTTAATATTTATGATTATTTAAGTAAACCCGTCCCCATATATTATAACGAGGGGTATAAGACGGTTTCACTAATATCGCCGTGTTTAGGTTGACATTCGTAAGTTGCGCCAAATCGGCAATAGTTTGAGCTAAAATTAAAAAACTACTGAATAATGGTTTGAGCTGAATATTGAAAAAAACCATTGTTCCGATATTATTTTCAGAAGTCACTCAGTTTATACTGCACCGTCCATACTCCAAGGCGATCCGCGATAATTCAGAAAACTATGACGCATCGTTTGGAAAAGTGATACTTTTTAACGTGTCCAAGAAAACAATATTTATAATAACAGCGAGTGGGTACTCATCATTATTAATATTTGATAGGTATTGATGTAGACAGTGAACAAACATGTATTGTCTTGTATCTTGGTTATTTTTAATGATGTACGACAAGCAATCTTTTTGAATATGTTTGAATTGTACACATATTTAAACAATAATAACCAGCCGTAGTTCTCATCTGAATATTTTATCAATACCTATACAATTATTATTGATTTTTATTACCTAATAGAAAGTTGTATATTTCATTTTTTTTAAAGATTAAACACATTTAAACGTCGATTGAAAAAGACACTGGTATTGGTGTATCCTAGAATCCCGACTTTTACATAATAAAAAAAAAAAAATAAGAAATTCGTCTTCAAAGCCTGAAGATGTCTACACTGGTGGGCTTCCTCGTGTATATATTCATGTTTTTTTTTTATTGTATATTATTACTCTAAAATGTACCATACAATTTAGAATTATTGTATACAAGAAAATCTATTTTCTAATTTACTTACTGTATGAAACAAAAAGTATACTACAGATTGTAAATTCCTTATTTTTAATATTGAAAAAATAAAAACTAAAACAATTTATATTTTACATTTTATTTGGTTTAGGATAGTTAATTTGGTTTTATAATTTAATGTTGTAAACCAAGTGCCTTTATACATGATTAATATAATAATATACACCATAAAAATATAGTAGTTGGGAAAACTAAAAACTAAAAAAGTTAATTTAATTCAATTGAAAAAAAGATACATTTTTACGGGAGTTTGTAATTTGCACCACAGCAAGTGGCCAAAAATAGTGTTTGTAATATTTACATCATCGTAGGTAGTCGAAATTAGTGTTTGTAATTTGCACCAAAATGAGTACCTATCTATACATTCGATTATCAAGTAATCAATTATTCGTCAGTGTCGAAAAAACACTCAAATTCTTTTAATTGACTTACTTTGTTTATAATAATTAATAATAATAATAAAACTTTATTTGTTGCACGCACAAGTATCTTATGTATAGGTATAAAACAGTAACCATAAATTAAATTGCTTTATGATCAAATAGAGTATTTTAAAAAATAGGCTACATCCTCCCATGAAAAAATTGGGTCATTTGACCACTACTGATTTCAATATAATGATTATAATCTATTCATTTTTTTATCTATTTTATAAACAAAAACTAAGTTATTATACTAGGTGTATATAGACAATATTTATCGAAGCATAAATTTTATATAAATAATTTAGTATAATTGCGAGTGTTTCAAAATTATATTTTTGTCTTAAATAATGCAATAATTAATTACATAAATATTACTATAATAATATGTTTTTCATATATTATTGTTATTACTTGTTAAGTATAGCTTTTAAGTCAATATTTCACCCTTGGCATAAACTTTTCGGTCATCAACGCTATCGCAGCTACTAACTCAAATACAATAATTCATATTCTTAACATTATATTCCAAACTGGCCTCCAAATTTAATAGTGTGAGCTTTATAAATCTACAATTTTAGTGTTCAAGATGTATAACAATAATTGTCGAGATATAAAAATAACCTTGTTAAAATCTCAATAAAAAAAAGGTCAATGCTGATGTACCGTAGAACGGTGTAAATTGGTACCTAAGTGATATAACCGCTCAGAATCTAAAACGGAATATCTGTCTTATTATAGCTTCTCATGTCTTAGTATCTCAACTCAACTATCAAAACTGTGTACGTAGGTACTGTGAAAAGAATAATCGATTTCAATTTTGATGCAAATTACAAATTCCTATTTCTTATACTACTATCTTAAGATGGTGCAAATTGCAAACGCATTTCAAAAATGTCGATGTAAATTGCACATGTTATATAATATATATTTTGGGTCAATATTTCGGCGCAAATTGATTACAGCCATTTTTACTGGGCATTATATTATAACGTTTTCCAGGCCGTTAGGTCGTCTAAAGTTAGTGACATACGATTTCGATTCCCAGTATTATGATATTATATTAATAAATTATGCATGGATTTAAATCACATATTTAAATCGATATAGTTTATAAATATACTGTGCAATTTTACGTAAAATAAAATTCTTAATATTTTATAACAACTGTAATATGCCATTGGTATATATTATATGGTGCAGTTATATTAAAACGCTTCAATAATATAGTTTGGTTTGTGGAGTGGGTTTCCTATACCAACAATAACGATATAACTGGTCTGATCTGGATGTTTATTATTCATAAAAGCACGAAAAATAATAATAATATTTGAAAACATTTCAGTTACTTAACTGGATTGTTGTATGTAAATATATTTTATCTCGGCAATATTTTTTATTTTATGCGCACGTGCTGGGATGTGCATTCAATCAATTTAAACTTTCAGTGTTTTTGGCGATCAGGTTTAGCTGTACTTACTATAAGGTTATACGTTTACGCCAGATAACCCGATAAACAATATTCTATAGGTTTTATTATATTGCCGAAAATAAAACAAGTCACCTGTGTATATATATTATAATATAGTGTGTACCGTATTGTTTAAGTATTTTTTTACGTACTATCCGTATTTGCCCACGTTTATGAAATAACATAGCACATGTATCATAAAGCTGTCTGAACTCGAATACCTCAAACCCTGATGGTTATCTGCTAAAATTACCGAGTTAAGAATATTTGAGGGAAAAAAAGGCCGTGTGAGTGAAAAAAAGTCTAAAATCAAGACGTGTGCAAAACCACAAAATATGTTAAAAAATATATTTTAAATAAGAAACGCATTTAAGAAAATTATCAACAGGTTCTCCTTTCATTATTTTCATACTTCTCGCATATATATTTTTTTTTTAATTTTTATTTAAATTCGAGTATTTAACACGTATTCTTTTCACTGAAGTTGTCCAATTTCCCATATTTTATCATATTTTATTTTCGTCTACTTCTAACTCTTATGTAATTTTTCGATGTGTAACCGAACATACAGTTGAAGGAATTTATTAGGTAACTTGATAAGTTATGGTTTATTTTGATTTTGTAGTCCAAAATATAATTTTATACATACAAATTCAAGTTAAATAAAACTAATTCTGAATATCTACGATTTTGCCTTCAATTTGACTGTCACCTATGTGCTTAGTGTATTGGTCACTGCTTAACGTGACTTCCAAAATGGACGATGGGAGAAGCTGGCATTCTCCTATTTACGTTTCAATTCACTACAGTGCTGTAAAATTTCATAAATTTGATATTTGACAATTATCTCAAAGGAAATTCCCAGAAGTTTCTGAAATGTATGTATTATAAAACTACATAATATATTATAATATTATGCAATATATGCCCATTGGAGGACAATGATATGGGTAGCAAAAATTAAAAATATTTTTTAAATTTAAAATTCTTTTTTATTAGTTTGACTCAATCAGTTTGTATATTCATTATTCTTAATATGAATATTTTTCAGGAATTTTCCGGTGACCAGAAATTCCACGTTTACATCACTGCCCCTATAGTGGGCATCATTATCGCTTACGTTTTTAAATTCGGACATTTTTCCACGGGAACCTTCTTGGCACAGGTAATAATAATATGATGATGATGATTGCACACAAAAATAATGAACACAATACAAATATTGAACACCGCAGGCGTGTGCGTTTAATATCATATTTTTATGCTCTCGCGGGGCGTGTAACGCGCCGAGAAAGGATTTGTTGGTTTACGTGCCACGGTTTTTATCCTGATTGATGCATATCCTCCGGAGCCAAGTTACTGCGTTTTAAATATGCATTTATCATATGGTGCCTCGTTTTATTGCTTCTTATCAGTCACAATACCCGTCAAGCGTCAGACGTCCTTCATCAGTCATTATACACATTACACACACACACCCGCATACGTGTACAGTGCGGGTTTCGTTCGTCTCCTTTGCTCTTTACTTTCCGACATCGGAAACGTCATGGTACGTAAAATGTACGAGCAGACGTTTTGTCAAAATTTCGTGAATGTCTCTTAAAAATTCGGAACGGAAGAGGAAAAAAAACAATTTTTTCCTAAAATGAAAAAAAAAAGAAGAAGAAAACAAATGTTACATCTGCAGTCTGCACTTTAACGTTTTTATCATAAGCATTTTTATGTTGATGCATGTGGTTTGCGTATCGGCATCTAAATTTTTTTTAGTACGTCTACATTGTGCTGGGTTACATTTTAAATAAATGTCGAATAAATAGATTTGAACTCATACAAGTATAATAATTTAATGGCCCTATTAAAGTAAACGTTTGAAATAAAATAAATAATATCATAATTATTCACAATGTCATTACTATATTACACATAAATGTATTTAATATATATATATATTTTTTTTACAGGAGTATACGAGTTAATGTTATTATGCTAATACCACTAATACCGCTAATTCGCAAATACCTACCTAATAAAAACAATGGATTTACATTTCAAGAACAGTAATAACTATTTCTTTGATACATTTTTTATTCTATAAGTATTATAGTCGTTAGCCATTTCTTAATTGATAAATATGTTAAATACATCAAAGTTAGTAGGTATATAGGTACGTATTACTACCAAAATGGTTTAGTTAAGTACCTACGAGTCACTATAGTAGCAAGTAGGTACCGTGTTTTATAAATTACGATATTAAATCATAAAGTGTATTTAATCTCGTTTTTCTTCTAATAATAATAGGTTAATGCGGTGAATTATGATTATATCATGGAAAATGAAAATTATTACAATCGGAAGGTCATCAAAGACGTTTTTTTTCACCGATTAACTACAGTCCAACGCAATGTTATAAAATCACATTGTTGTTGTTGTTATTGTTGTTATTATTATTATACATGCGATTTTGATACATTTTTAATCTGTTTGTAAATCGTCCTAGAATAATGGACGATACACATTGAATAGAGGAAACAAATTTTGAATCCTGAATACGAAATTATAATAACACAAAGAAACGCACACGCACACACGCCTACACACACAAACACACGCGCACACACACGTATAATAGGTACACGCAAACACACATAAATACTCTTGAATATTATAGTTATCAGAGAGAAAAACAGGAAGCTCAAAGTCAGTATAATATTATGCGGTTTATCTAAATTTCACGATTTGCAGTCAAAAGCACATTATTCATTCTTGTGTATGGTGCACTTCACAAAATACCATGATCGTAATACAATATATTTGTGTTTTCCTTTATGTAAGTATCATTTTCAAGTATCATCGTAGTCGTTTAGTTTCTATATGAAACAATATTAATAATAATAAAGTTAAATAAAGTCCTCTTTACCAGAAAATATTTATTATTATTATTATTATTATGTGCTCCGACTTCTATAAAGGTTTTAAGTAATATTTTACAAATAAAATTATTTTTAATGTTCGAGTACTTAATTAAGAGAATATTTTCATTTTTAGAGTACCTATAGGTATTTACAGGTTTACCGTGTAGTTTTCGTTAGAATAGTTTATAAAAACATTAAGTTTTTCGCTTTTCATAATATTTTATATTATTTTCTGCAGTGTTTCTCAACCACTTTTTTTTATCACGATACCTTTATTTAGATCCATAACTATGGCGACACACTTAAAAAAATTAATGGATTTTTGAAAAAGTAACAATTATAAATCTATTTAAATTATTACATTAACCATTACCGTTTTATTACAATATATAAATTAACACATTTGTTGACGACACACGTCGCGGTAATACGCGACACACCAGTTGATAACCACTGTACTAGAAAACCTTTAATATCATTAAACCAATTGAAAAATGATAATACTATGCATATTATGCCTATTAGGCTCCATTCAAAAATGGAGAGATTCCATGTTTATTTGTGTAAAAAAGACGTTTCAATTTTAAGCTGAGTGAATAGATAGTAGAAACGTTTGTTTTTTTAATGAAATATATTTACCATGCGCACGATATATAATATACGTAAATACTTTTTGTTTAGGTACAATTATTATCAAGTAATATTTTTGTACATCATAAAAATATTTATATTTTAAAAATTCACAGCAAATATTAAAATAGGAACATTAAAATTATCGATCATCATTTAAATGCATTTCACTAAATATTATTTTTAAAACTATTGTATATTATTTATATTTGATATTTTTCTAGAAATAATTTAGTCTATATTGTAGTGCATAAATCAAAAAAGTAAAAACCATTGTACTTGCATATTTTTTTTTTAATCTCAAGTGTTTTTATTTAAAACATTTTAATTGGTTTTTTTTTACATTGCTGGTTTTTATTTATCGATTGAGTGAGTTATAGGGCGAGTCTCAAAGTGTCTAATACTTGTGTGATATAGTTATTGTTGTACAATGAAAATCACCAAAGTTATATTTAATGTTTATTAGTTATAATAGTAACAATTGTGTTCAAAAATTTAAATACTACGCATGTAAAATCCTCTTGACTATTCATGAATTATAAACATTATTGATAGAATTTCCGCCGATATCTAATCTATTGTGTTAGTTGTCAGTTTTAATTCATATTTAATTAAAAGTTAAATGCCAGTGTAATTTCAAAGTTCTTTTTACAAACTGTCAATTTAATGTTTCACTCCTGCAGTTATAAAATCGTTTTCATAAGAAACGTCTAATGGGGGCCATAACACATCGTTGTTGTATATACGATTTTCGCCTATACAAAATATATAAGCCGACGTTTTTGTTTTTCCGTTTTCCGAGTGAAAATGTGTGTGTGTGTCAATTTTATAAGACATTAGATTTTAATTGTAGCTATCTACGAGCATTTTTAAATTGCCGACCATATTGTAACGTCATTTTGTCGATTCTGCTACGTCGTTTCGATTGCTCTCCAAATCGTTGTTCAAACACATATAACATCCGTAATTCGTCATGAATTCCCGCGAGACACATGATTGGCGAGTCCTTTAAATTCGCAATTACACGTCAAGGGTTTTCTCAGAAAATCCTGGTTGTCTTTTGCCACATTTAACAATAGGTTTATGGATTATCAAATTCGTTTATATTCACTGTCGCGTTTAGTAATTTTACTCGCGTGTTATATCAATTAAATGTGATCGATCAAAAATGATATTCGTACCTACCTATATATTATACACAATTTATTACAAAAAAAAAAATATTATTTCGTGCATATATACCTCTCTGAGTAGTGAAGATTTTTTCATATATACGAGCCATTCGCCGAGCATGCACATCCACATTTTTGCATTTAATAATAATTCTGATTTTTGGAATTTTTATATACGTATACTTTAACACCATATTTTCAAATTCTTGAGATTTTTTGTACTACCTAAGGAATGTTTCGTGGTGATAAAAACTTCTGTTTTTCAAACGAGAATCCTCCTTTTTTATTGTAAATTATTAAGTGGATAATTGTTTTGAAAATGTTGATGTACCTAATTCAAAATTTGAACGAGTAGTTTCTCAGTTATTGAAATATTTATACTAACGATAAAATTCTTTAAAAATGGTTTTACAAAAATATAAAATAGATATAATATTGGATAGGTTAAAGTTAAAGTAAAGTTAAAGTATTTATTATATACTTGGTCCATTTTTTATAAATTTTAAATATTGATAAATTTATATGAATTACAAACATTTTCAAATGTCTATACGTATCTTCCAAATGCATTATCATGGACCTATATTCTACTAATACACAAAATTAAATAACTCAAAAACTAATCATTTGAATTTTGATTTTGATACTTCAAAATATTCAGAAAAATAATCAGCTAAATAATTTACAGTATAAGAGGGGATATAATACACTCCTTAAGTATAGTACAACAAATCTCTAGATTTTGAAAATATAGTCCTTAAGTATATTTAAAAATTCCAAAAATCATATTTTGAATTACTGCATCATTGAAGAAAAGAGGGGGGAGTATGCTTGGTTATTCACACTGTTTAATATTAAGCTTACACTATTAATTATCAAAAAAGTAACCCGAATAGTAATTATTGAGCATATTATATACCTATAATAGACATTTAATTTATTTACTTAAAATTATAAATATTTTGAATATTATATTTTTATACGTCAAACTGAGTATGTATGTTTCATTTAAATTAACTATAATTTTATAGATTTCATTTGATTTCATTTGATTTCTTTAGATTATTCGTCTTGAAATACAATTCACCAACAATAGCTTCATTTAAAATGAAGGAAATTCACTTCGCTAAAGTTGATTCCATTTCTAATTTTATAAAAACAAGAATCAGCAAAATTAAAGTTTATTTTAATTTGTATATTACAGGTATGTCAAATGTCGAAGTTTACTTATTCCAAAGTAATCGGAAGACCCGAACAAAGTTTAAGCGTAGGTAAGTACTAATAGCTATACAGTGACTATATATAATTTTAAAAGCATTCACATTTTAATATTACTCCAAGGAGACATTTGTGTTTGTTATTTACGATATTTTTAACCAGTCTTGTCGTCCGTCGTTTGATCCTATTATCTAAATTACTTTTTGCGCATCAGTCAACCGTAATTCGAGTATAAGCCACTTAATTATAATAGAAGAAATAAAAGTAATTTGTTTGGAAAATATTACCACTGTCAATTATTATTATTTCAATGAAATAGTATAAAAGTAATCCACGACCTAATAAAATGAAAAAGTTGATACAATTGCTTAACATTTTTGTATAATATTTTACTATTAAACATAAATTTTTGAATACTAAAAAACGATTTATTAACAGATTTGCCAAAATGCTCATCAAACGATCGGATTTGTTTCGAAAGTAAGATCATAGACAATTCTTCGGTCATGGCGTATTTTAGTAGAATTACTTATATTCTATGGTCATATTACTACGAAGACGTGAACAACTTGAACGATAACGAAACGAATGGTATGACCATTGAGATACAAAACGAAGCGGGGCCAACGGATTACGATTATTCTAATGAATCGGAACAAGAGTTTTGGAACGATGATTCCACGAACAAAGTGAAAAGATCACTAGAACTCGTTGAAGAACAACCACCTGAAGGAACCTATCGCACTCCACCCGTTGATGATGAGACTAGAACCGTTCGCTCGTTGCCGGATATACCTTCAATGCCTTCTATGCCGTCATTGCCCGAAATGCCTTCTATGCCGTCATTGCCCGAAATGCCATCAATGCCTTCTATGCCATCAATGCCATCAATGCCATCAATGCCATCAATGCCATCATTGCCGTCTTTGCCTTCTTTGCCCACGCCTTCGATGCCGCAGCTACCTACAATGCCTTCCGTGTCATCAATACCTCAACCACCCACAATGCCTTCAAGTGGACCAAAGAACACAATTACGGAAGCGACAAAATACGATGTAACTACTCAATCGCCGGAAGTAGAGCAGATTGAGACTACTACGGAAGACTATGGCAATATCGGTGAACCAAATTGCGATTACGATCCCTTTGCCTTTGTTTTGAAATGTGGTTTGAATTTAATCACTAGTATATTTGGATTGTCTGATACATGTTGCAAATAAATAATGTAATCTATTTTTTCATTTATAGACCGAACAAATATGATAATATTATAACCTACATCAAATATCTGAAATACATAAATAATAGGTAGCCATTATATTATTGTTTTTTTTTTTTTTTAATATGCCATAAATAAATTTGATTTCATATTACTGTAGCTTAGATATTATATGTAAGTGGGCAGTACCTAAATAAATATTCTTAATGATACGACTTCAATGTACAAAAAACAAAAAAAAATGTATCGATGAAAACCACAATAATTATAATATTATAAATAATACATTTATCAAAAATATGGGACATATTTCGAATAAAGCTGTGAAATATTTCTGAAACAAGGGTTCCGTCTTCACTGATATTTATATTTGATTTAATTTTAGATTAAATAATATGCATTTTTAATATGTTTTTTTCAATAAATCTCATTTATAAATATATTAATTCAAAAAAATAGTATATTTAACATTTAATAGTTCAATAAACTATAGTACATTTTCAATTTTTTTTTAGTAAAATATAAACTACCTTTTTAATTTTAATGTTCATAAATACATTTCTACTATACAAAATTAGATTGTTAAAATTCTACAAAATAAAATTAATTAATTGTATTTTATTTGAACACATTTAGAATCGTAATATATTTTTTTTAAGTAAAAATATTTTATATTGAAGTTCTAGGAACAAAATAAATAATATATTCCACAAAAAAATTTAAATAATTTAAATAAATTAACAGACAGCAGATGGTGAAATATAACCAATATCAATTGCTATAACCGAATGAAGATAATACGTTACTGTTTTAATAATTTATTCTAATTAATGTTATTATTTTAAGATCGAATTTTTAATAATTTTGTTGACAATTAAAAAAGGTTTGGAATTAAAAAACTGTTGTCTAAAATCGAAATTGTAATAATATACGCATCATTACTTTTTTTCATTAAAAGGAATTTATTATTCTTTAGAGGTATACTATAATATTATTGAAGTGTACATAATATAATGTATATTAATTAAAATAGGTGCATTTTTAATAATTATTTGCACGCTTAAATTTTATTCAAACATAAGAAATGATTAGACAATATTATACAATTTATACGCTTAAATAATGACGCTATAATATCGATGCTGAATTCGATCGTTCGATTCCTATCGTAATTTGAAACAATAAACTCGCCTTACATGAATCGATAATAGTTTTCAGTACAGCAATGACTATGCCAAAAGAATAAGAGTTATGTATATCGCAGATCGAAAATGTTCTTCGATAATACTATTCGGAGATAGTAATAATACACTGTGCGGACAATAATTTTAAAATAGCAGGTAGGTACAACCGATTTTCAATGATGATATCGTCCGCCGCCGTCACATTTTCCTCATTGCAATCAATATAAATATACGCACATAATTTAAAATGTGTTTTTCGAATCTAAAACCGCGTCCGTCGATAAATACCTTTCGACCGGAATGGTCGCGTGTAGGTTTTTGCTTTTAAACGACGTATTACTTCGATCGGCACGTCAAATCGTTTTTACAACGCGCCGCGCCGCGCCGCGACGTCCGCACAATAATATATATTGCGCGCGGAATCGGTGATTGAACGAAGAATATATCGCCGTCGTCGCCGTCGCCCCGCGATATTATTATACAATAACAATAATAACAAAGCGTCGCGCGGACGGTAAACGTTTTTTTTTTTCCAACCGTTACACTATATCATTATTGTTTTCGTCGGTACACTGGTTAAAAACAGCTCTGCGCGTAATAAACTGCTACGGGGCCAATAAACCATCGCGCGGCGGCGGTTCCATCAGAATTGCAATTATTACGGGCCCGAGCCTTCGGGAATATTGCCAAACCGTTTAATGGCGGGGCGGTATCCCCGCGAATGGGTCCCCCGGGTAGTGTGCTTTAAAACAACCGGAGAACAGAATATTATAGCATTTCATCGCGCCGGTCCCGCTCATCGCGCGGGTATATATAATGTTGTATACGCGCACACGCGCGCCCAACCACCGAGAAGAATTACTGTCGAAATAATATAATAATTGATAACCGTGTGCCCGCCTGTCGTTTCTTTAAGATCATTATAATATTATTGTCTTTTGCGTAGTTGCAGTCGTCGTTTCTGATCGCTTCGATATGTACCAGCCTATAATAATCGCTCGTCGTCGACCGCGGTTCACTATAATATATCGTTATTAAATATTGCGTACGTATATTATATAGTGCAGCTGCAGGTCCCCGTGTCGTATACAGACGATTATTATTGACAGTGGTCGTTGAGAATATTTGCGCAGAGTATACACTGCGTATACATATGAGTTTTCCGGGACCATTAAGAATACCGATCGCGGTGATTTATGTGGTCTTTTGAAACGACGCCGCAATAATATTTAATTATATTATAATGATTTATATCGCATTTTATATCGCTACATCAAAACACGACAAACGCATTCGTTATAGTGTTATCGATCCACAGCCCCGCAGGATGGTTTCAATACCTATTTATCGTGTGTGCAGCCCACGGTTAGCAGTTTAAAACGTTAAATCGTATGGTTTTAGGATCCATTGAGCAATAATACAATTTTAATATTGATTTGATTTATTTAACGAAATGGCAAGTATATTATTATATTACACTATATAGGCACTATTAATTGTGCTGTATGGTCTTGTTTTTCTAGAATAACAATATATAGATAGGTGGCCATAGTCATAGTTGTGTTATGAAATGTTTTCATTAAACTACAATACGGTTTTAATGGTCTAATGCACATGACAAAAATGACCTCACAATCTCACTCTATTGTTTACATTACATCAGCAACGGTTTTTGCAACAACTACCTACGCTAAAAGCCAAGCGGTCTAAAAGTAATTCGATAACATTATTGGTACCTATATAGGTATATAATAAAGAACATAAATCCACATTGACACAAACTATCGCGATATATTAATCATACTAAATATTGTGTATTTAATTATATTTTTTCGTGTTCGTTGACAAATCAAATAGAGTAACTATAGGGAACTCACTCTGCTGTTTAGTCTAGGTGTCGAGTGTACCTCGAGTACAGTGTTATGGATGTGTTGAATTTTAATTCTATAGTTAATAATTGTACAGAAAAAATAATTCTGAGCGTAGACGGTCTATCAAACTATATATTTCTAAAGATTTCTAGAGATTTTTCTATTAGGTTGCACTTATTTTTGCCAAAAATAAAACTACTCTCGAGTTAGGAGTCTCGGGACCGACATACCATATTATACGGTCATCGTTATTTGTTTTCTAATTTTCAACGATAGTGGAAAAATAATATTTTATATTGATATATTTTATATTTTACTTTAATATAGAGTTATTTCGTAAGATATCACTTTAACGTTACCTATTAACAATATTATCTTACAACTTTTAAGTCGATACAGTTGAAATAGTTCAATTTATTGTGTGATGCATGTGGTGCCTATACATCGTTTAAAATCAGTCGAAATATTTTGGAAATATCATTGTGTTTAGTTAATAATAATATAAGTAAAGAGACAATATTACAAATCCTTACGAATAATATCCTTTCAATTAACCATAATAACTTACCTTTTCTTCATATTTTATTTTATTTTTGCCCAATTAAAGAATAATAATAATACGGGGAGATTTATACCCTGACATCTTCATCTCGAAATACTAAATAGATCTTATTTGAAGAAGTTTAAGATTGAAACATTTTTATTGTTCCCAAAGGTGATAAACCTGATGACCGATGACGGACATAAAAAAAAATATACATCGTTGTTAAACCAATATCGCTCCGCTCAGAGTCGAAAATAATATTTTTAATTAAAATACAAAATCGATATAATTTCAAACGGCCCAGTCTGCATTATACGGTGTGTTTAATCTGTGAACACATTTTCTTTCAATGTGTACTTGAAAACTGTTTCGCAACAATGTACACCTATCATATTATTATAATTTATTCGATGAATCCTAATTTTTTTTTTTTTTTAACACCTACAACAGCATATTTCACTTATTATGACGTTGCATTAGTATGAGCACAGGACAATATACGTTTTTAGATTAACAAAAGTCCATATTATGCTATTATGTAAAAGATTACCGGAACATACTGTTTAAATAATATACTTACATAAGTTAATATAATAATAATATGTGTGTTGTAGTATACGGAACAGAGAAAATACGATAAAATATTGCCGGATGAATCAGATAAGTATTGTTCAATTCTATAAAATAAATGGGAAAAAACCTTTGAGCTTACGTTTTATCAATTCATTCGGGAGGTGTTTTTTTTTTCCGTACACATTTTATACTTTTGCATTTTATGTATAATATGTTTTTTATACCGAAAAATAATAGGATATTTCTAAAGAAAAAATAATAATCATGTATTTTGTGTTTTCTTTCCTCCTTGTTTTTAGTTGGTATGGAAACATCGGGAATGTGGTTTATTTTATACTTGTCAACCGTGTTTTTAAATATGATGCAAAAGAAACGGAATCATTTTCCGTGGTTCTTCGACCATGTCACGTGGCGTTTTTTTAGATTTTTCAACCGTTGAATACAATTATTAAGACTCAACTCTATACGCACTGTATAATAAAACTGTGCTCCTATGACGTAGGCTACAATGTTTCCGGATGAAAACTTAAGACCATACTTTGAGTCAACGTAAATCGCACGGGCTCAGGACCAAAATGTGCTATCTAAAAATATTAAATTGTTCAGAAGAGCATCATTTATTTTAAACTTCGAAATCTAAAAAAATACAAAGTTGTTCTGCGTTAAGTCTTGAAATTTGTGTTTGTTCTAAGCAAGACTTAACGTAAAAAAACGATAGCGTGAAAAATTGCCGTTAAGAAACAAAAAGTTCTGCACACCTATTGGCTGTTAGATTATTTTTTTCACTTACAACTTTTTTGTTCTAATTAGGTACTTGCCACTTTTTAAACATATTGTTATACGCATTATACACAAAATGACATTTTCAAATGCAAGGTTTCGGAAATACAATTTTTTTAATAGTAATAATATCATACAATATAATTAACAATTGGGCTGAAGGACCGTCATCTTCTTTCATAATCGTATTTCGTATACAATGATTTTATATCCACACGACACGTATTGTATAGCAGAGCAGTACCCACTTGCCCACCTTTTTTTAAAATTTTATATTACGGAAGTATGATATAAGTTTTATGATACAAGCTTCAGTGTAAGTATTTTGTGTTAATTTTAAAATGTAATAATATATTTCGTTTAAAATTACTCATGTATAATTAATATCTTATTTATTTATTTTATACTTTTAAATTAATCAAATTTAAACGCACAAATTGCAAATTTTTCTTCGTCTTTGGGGTTTGGTGAATTTTTTGATGGTTGAAATAGTATTTAGCATTACCTACTCTCGAAATATTATTTACACGGTTTGTGCTAAATTTTGACTTAGTATAGTACGATGAACAAAAATCAATCGTTACTTATCTTCGTGCATCGTGATGTACCAATAATAAATAGCTAAAATATTGACACCTATTGGACCACTACGGATGTGATGTACGATACATATATTAATAGAATGTTTTAATGCAAAACAAAATCTTCCGTTTTCATAGTTGTCATCCGCGGAACGATACATTCTGTATTATACATTTAAATGGAAATCGCCCAATCCGAAAGCGGATGAACTGAATAGTTGACCCCGGGAACGATTACAAACTCAAATTCTCAAACGTTCAACGAGTTGATTGTTTTAGAATGGGAAATGCATTATACGGTTAAATTCGAAGGTAATTAATTATTGACTGGTGACGACGGGTCGTGCGATTTCGGTGCTGGTTATTTAAATTAAATAGTTATATATAATCGGGCCCGGATTAAGACCTACCCGTAGGCTGCGAAAAATGTCGTACCCGTGTTTTACTCTGGCCCTTGGTTAAAATAACGTTTTTAATATTTAATTTGTGTTTATAATAGTTTATTGTACAAACATTTAACATTTTTCAATCAGTATACAAAAACCCATCATTATTCGATTTGAATAAATTATGAAATAATATGTTAACTCTATAAATAACTATGGAAAACTATATGGGGTTTATTTTATTTTAAATACGTAAATTATAGTAAATTTACAAACGCAAATCTGTCCCGCCGTACTGTGGAGCGTCTGATGTAAGCAATTTCAATTAAACAACAGTGCGACAAGTACATGGTTTTTGGTACGGATACATCCTAATCTAGTTGTTGGTACAGTAAATACCATAAGATCTTGTAAGTAAAAAAAAAAAATGATTATATTATGTGGACATTGAAAAACGTTGGTATGAATAAAACAATATAAATATATTTTAACTGTTTAATGGTTTAAAATTAATTCTAAATAATATATTTTATGTGTATATAAATAAAATCCAAGAATCAATAGCTACGTTGTATAGCAATAAAAGTTGTGTGTTCATCATTAATTTGAGTGAAATTATTACGTTCAAAATGTTTATAACTCTTCATCAGTTTTATACAGTGTGGTTCAAAATTGATTTTACAGCAGTGTTTCCCAACCTTTTTACCACCACGGACCACTTCGACAATATTTTATAGGTCGCGGACCACCTCAATTTTACGCAAACTATAGGAAGACCTTTTTTTTTTTTGCTTAACAAAAATACACAAAATTTATCGAAAAATGTTAATTTTTATTATTTTACTGTACTATTATATATAATCTTTAAACTTTACAATAATAGTAAAGCGATAATAGCGATAATAGTATAATTTATTAGGTACTCTGATACCTACACACTTATAAAAGTGGAAAATACTTATCGGTCGTCGGCAGAAACAACAATAAGATAACCGTATATTATAGTGAAATAAAATATTTTTCGCTGTTTAAAAAAAAAAAAATAATTGTAAATAGAAAACGAAGAAAGGTACCGCGGACCACCTATGACTGGCCCACGGACCACCGGTTGGGAAACACTGTTTTACAGCCATTTTATCACATAAATATTCAAAATAAAGACAAATGTATAAATTAGAGTTTCTTGATATAGAAACATCTAAAATTATTTGTACATTTTATAATTTTTCGAGATTTAGATTTAGATTTTTAACTTTGGGAACCTATACTTTTTTTGCAAACATAATACGAAGAAATTGTTTTTATACATTTGAGTGCTTGAACAACATTAATTTGCAAAACACTATGCTTGAGAAGTATTTAAAGTTTTAGTAAATTTCTAAAGTTAACCGCCCAAAACCCCTCTAAAATATTATAAACAATTTTAAAATGTACAAATCATTTTAGTTGTTTCTAAATCAAGGAGCTTTCAAATTATCCGTTTTTCTGCATTTTGAAAATGTATATATGATAAAATGGCTGTAACATAAATGTTGAATCACCCTGTATACATATACTTTTATTTTATGTAGGTAAGCTAAACACAATATTTCAATATACTTACCTGTACGGTTGAATTACTTTATTTAAACAATAAAGTACTAAATTAAGGTTTTTAACTTTTGAGAAACGGTATAGTTATGATAGTACCGACATTTAAACGACTTGGACGGTTAAGTTTATCAGATTTACAAGTATGATTGTGTTTTCCTCGAGCAAATAAAATAAGCGAAAATACGTGGAAGTAAATGAGTTCAACAAAGACGCGCTTCTTGGTGTGGTTTTCGGACGTGTAATGACGACATCGATATTATTGTCTGGGGGTAGTTTTTTTTTTTTTGTTGTTGTTGTGAAATAGAGCTGAAGAAACATTTGGCAACCAAAAATCTGGCATGCTTAGTACGATTGAAATAAAAAAAAAACCTCATTAATCGCTGCTAGAAAGCCGAGAATAATCGCGGTGTTCGAGTTTAACGAGGTCGGCGGGGGGAGGGTAAAAAATACCCCCCTACTACACAGGGTTCTGAGCCCTGAAAACGCGTTAAAACGGTCGCCGCGGATTGTATCGCAGCGTTATAAAATCACACTCGTACCCTCGAGCGCAAAGAGGATTATATTAGGTGCAGTGGGTTAGTGGGATAGGTACCTACTGCAGCTATTATTATTATGTCGCAAACATCGATTTTTTTAGTTCTCATCACTGATGTGTGTGCGTCTTACGATTACATCATTTACGTGTGTTGTTGGAGGAAAAAAATCCCGTCCTTCTATACGGCTTACGATTGCGATTGGTACCTAATAGAAGAGAGCTGCATGCAGCAACTGTCAACGACGACTGTATAAAAGGTCTGCAAGGAATAATTCAAGACGGCAACGATCCGTACACCGAAGTGTGATAAGACACGTGGGACAATCGAAACGCATTTTGAATTGGCACACACACACACACACGACTGTATGTTTAACCCGTTGTGCTGTTGATCGTTATATTTCATTATTATTTATGATTCATTACTATAAGGTATTCGAACGGTGCGTGGGCGATATTCCTATATAATAATAAAATTGTATTCCTGAAATAATGCCCATTATTGTGTTAAATACATTATTGTGATAATATACCGCATGCTTGGAGTAGATGTATTTAAATTGTATAAGCAAAACAAACGGGAAAAAGTTATCAATACATTCTAAGTGTCGAGAACAGAATCAACAATCTCATTGAGAAAACAAACATTGCAGATAATACATAATAAAATACGAGTATTAATACAATATAATACGTAGGTATTGTATAATATTATAAATTCGGGGCCTGGTAATACTTTTGGTTTTTTCAGTTATTATTAATCCATAATTCATTGTTGGCAGTTATTTCTGATAGTCTGTGGCGGCAGAAAAACACGACAGTCTATACACTTATTATAGTAATTAGTATTATTGTTATACAATTTTTATTATAGCGTATTTTGCGTTTAATGTTTTACTGTTATACTGTTTTTTTTGTAGACGAATTAATCTATTTACCTAATTATATATTATAATATTGTGTATAATATGCATTTATACTAGGTACGTATAATATTAAATATTTTGAATACCCTGTGAAATTACCCGTGAAAACATAGCGATGCACGCAGACGACGCGACGACTAGGTACTGCACATGTATATATTACAGTAAAACCTCGATAAGACGGAATCGCGTGGGACCATGACATTTTTCCGTGTTAACGGGGTTTCCGTCTTGACGGGGTTCAAAAATATTAAATTGAATTAAATTAAAAATTACATATTTATCTTAAACGGCCAGTATTTATACATAATACATACATACAATTTATATTTTTAACTTAATTTTATATTTATACTTATTTATTTATTACATATTCATTTTTAGCCTGCAGTAGGTATACATTAATAATACATGGTTATATTTTTTGAATAAAATCGGTTATTGATTTTTGATTTTTATTTCGTAAGGCGTCGCGTTAAAGCTCCTTGGCTCTCGAAGTCAAATCCAAAATCTCACTATTGGACACTGGGAGGGAAAACTCAGATAATAATGTTGTACACACTATACCCTATACCTACACGCTACACTATTAGGTATACATATCAATTTTATTAGTTTTTAATGTCATCGTATACACGCTCGTACATCGATTATCTATGATGATGTGTATCGACAATAGGAAAATACATTTATTACACGAAAATCATGTTATATTTCCGTCTTAGCGAGGGTTTTAATCGACTTTTATCACAAAAAAGTGTCCGTTTCCGGCTTGGCGAGGTTTCCGTCTCCTTGGCGGGATAAAATTATATGAAATTTGAAACGGGACCAAAAAAATTTTCCGTAATACCGGGGTTCCCGTCTTACCGAAGTTCCGTCTAAGCGAGGTTTTACTGTATATATTCTAAAAAATGAATTATAATATAATATATTAAGCACCATTAATCAGTATTAAATATCCATATCAATTTTATTTCTTCAGAAGTCAGAAAGTATACATAATAATATAAATATCTATATACTTCAGAGCGTATTATTTTAGAATCAGATTATCAAAACACAATACAACGCGACCAGTAACTGCAGTCATTGGCATTCTCTTGTGTTCTTGTAACCTTACCAATTTGTTTATTATAATATATTTTTATTACTGGATAATATTTTAACAATAATTTCTACTGAATACTAATCTATCTAACACTTAAGTTAAGTGTTCTTACTATTCTGTGTTAAGAGGACGCTACCAGTGCATTTATTGTCTCCGTCTTGACATTATACTTACAGCATGGCAAATTTTCGTTCACTAATTTCAATAGTGTGCTGATAGTTTTACTATTAAAGTAAATTTATCTATAATCAAACTTCCAGAGTATGTCCGTTAAGTTGGCCCCCAACTTTGACTTTGGCAAAAAAAACTTGTAAAATTCACCAAAAATAGAATATTGATTTAAAAATTCTAAAAATCAATTTGCAATTAATTTGCAAAATATTGACATATTTTAGGAATCGATCGGCAAAATTCGGGGGGCCAACTTCACGCACATTTCCACAGTCCATAAAAAATGCTAAACACACGGCTTCAGTGAAAATCACGAGCGAAAAACGTATAGTAGAGCAATTTTACACAGACACGATATTATTATTATTTTCTACCATAATATTATGCAATGTAAATTATATTACTCATAGCTTCCCAACAGACATTCAATTAGGTATTTTTCAAATGCTTATAGACTATAGAGCTATTTAAATGTTACAGATTAATGTTATAATTTTTCCATTTCCGTTTTAACCGGTATTCAAAATCGGTATCTAAAATCGATTTCAAGCTATGGTTTTTTCCTCGTACTCGAAGTAGAAATCACAAAATTAAATAATAAAATATTTTTGAAAACCTATATTTAAAGCGAAGGTTAACTATATAGGTATGATATTTATTGGAATAATAAAAATCACAATTTCAATGCAGAACAACAACGTACGAATTAAGTTAGACAAACATTTTATCAGATCATTTTGCTGCGTATACATAATATTATTCTTTTGATACCATCGCTGTGATAGTTACGTGACGTACATATAACAGGTACATAACATACATCGACGGGACAGTGATCATAATATTATTTAGACACGGATCGCTATATTTTATACACATACCTACAAGGGTTTTACATTCTCTTTCACATTTCGAAAACCTAATTAGGGTGGCTATTATTCCAATCATGGTGTACGTGATTTATATATACACATATCGATTTGAATATATTATTATTCATCAGCTGGAACCGTGTTACGTTATTGAAAACCCGCGTTTATCGCATTCCGCCGTAGGATTTCGTGAAATAACTACTGTAGACGTCCGACCGACCGCCGGCAATATAATTCAGTATTTTACGGTCACTAAATTGGTTCTCGCGTTGATTGGAAAGGTTGTGTGGCCAGAAATCATTACACGAGCCATATATATCGCCATTATTTGTCGGAAAGGAGTGTGGAAAAATATATAAGAATTACAAAAGGATAACAAAAGGGCGAGAAGTGACCACGACCGATATTCAGTTGTATTGAGCAAAATGTGATATCTAGCCAAACAAAATGTGTGCTGTGTGCTGTGTTTATGTGATTGTGTTGTGTACATATTACATAAATATTAAATATATGAATAGTCAAAATGTAATTCCACAAAAATTGATTTTGTGCGATTTTCTATTTAAATACACAATATAAAAATATAATATTCTTTGCAATTGTCTAAACCGATCTGAAAATCTAGTTTTAAACATTCGAGGATATCTTAAACCAGCTCATGTGAATTATGAATAATTCAATTTTAAGAAATGATTTGAGAAAAAATATGTTATAATATATTTTATAGCAAGCTATTACAGTAACAAAGCTGATATGAGGTTTTTATTTTTTTAAATAATATGAAGATCTCATAAAAGTTAATAAACGCAATCACTACCTAGTACCTAGGACTATCCAACCTATCAAATATCACATTTAAATTTGACGCTACCTCGTGTTATACGTCATATTCTCGGAAAAAAGTATTATTTATTTTAAACAAAAAAAAAACTGATTTTAAATTGTCTATAAAACAAAGTAAACATTTTTAGCATACTCATCATTAAATTCAATACATTTTGATTTCATTTATTTTTAAACCAAGCTCCGTCCAGAACCCTTTTCGTTATTCGATGATTTATCGTTGCATATACGTTTTGTATAATAATAAATATACGGCTGAGAAGTATAAGAATTAGCATGTTTTCCAATGATCATTCAAGACATAGCTTTTGCGTTAAAGAAATTTGTTTCATAAATCATAATACTAGGAAACAGAAAAATGCATAGAATATTTATTTATGTACAATTTATAGTTGAGATTATTAACCACCAACAGATTAGTGGTAATCTTTGTTATAAACGTTACATTCGATAAATTTCTATTGTATTGTGACGTGTTTCTTAAATTTATTTATTAATATCATATACACTACAAAGACTATTATATCATAAAGATAATAATATATATCACATAGATACTTTAATCAGTTTAATCATTCGCTGACTTTTTACTCACTATTATATTTATGAATTCGTTTTCATTACTGTTTACTTATTATTTTTTTTTTCTGTTATACAGATTTGAATGTGTTGATGTTTTTTTCAATGCATATTTAACCGTTTTTGGACGTTATTTTTTTGGTCATTTTTTTTACAATCTGTCGATTGGTTCAATAACTTTGATGGATTTCCACTTGTTTTTATCCATCACAATTACCTACCTTTAATTCATTGTAATAGTTGTTCTTCCTATGTTTTCTATGATCTGCTTCATAAACAGACTTCTTGGTCTACCTCTTCCTGCCCTTTCCTCTATATTTACTTTCATAATTATTGTTGTTTTTTTCATTGTTTCTCATTGTTATAATATGTCCGATCTATGTTTTCCTTCTTTCCCTGATTTTTTCCATAGTGTTTTCCGTTTGTACATTCTTAATTTTTAACTTTCTCTGTCCAATGCATTTTTAGTATTCTTCTCCAGTACCCATGCTTCAATCCTTTTTCTTTCTGCTTTAAGTGGGTATGGTCAATATTTCTGCTTCATACTCCAATACTCTTTCTGGTCTTTAGATTTAGTGTTAGTCGTGAAAAGGTTTTTCCTCTTTTATAATAACTGTTTTGTCTGTGCTATGTTGCTCTTTATGTCCATCTCAATTTTTCCCACGTATGTTATTTTACCTCCCGAATACATATATTATCATTGAACTGTTCCAACTTCTCATTTTCAATAGCTGTTTGCTACATATTAGAGCTTTGGTTTTGTTCTTATTCATTTTCATTTCATATCATTACATTATACTCTTTACAGCTATCATTAATTTTTGTTAGAATATTGCATTTCTAGGGCATATATGCATATTTGGTTTTTAAAGCATGAAATCCCTAGTCTAGGCTCAAAAAAAAAATAATCCACATTGGTTCATATGGATACCAATGTGCCAATGTTACCACTGAAAATATAGTTTTTTTATTTTATTTATATAACACGTGCTTATCTCATTTGGTTTTGAATAACACATTAACACCCGTCCATTTTCATATCACGTAGGTTCTTCTCTACAACATTTAACATAAAATATAGAAATCTACAGTACAAACAATATCAAGCGCCTATGTTCTATAATATAACATAATATTATTTTGTACCTATCTGAAATTCTACTCTGACATATAGGTAATCCACTTATAATATTATTATAAAATGTGTTAACTGAAAAAAAGTCACGGTCTGAGTGATTTAAATGATAAAGTGAAAAATTGTTAAATAAATTACCTTACAAATGTTTGTTCACCATAAGGTAATTTGTTTAGAATTTCAATCCAACTGAACAATTTCAGAATAATATTGTAATATATATGGTACTGGGTAATATTCCCACGACAGTCGCAAAATGCTATTACAAAAAATACTTTTCAATTTTTTTTAAAGGTTTTTTTATACTAATGACGGAAATGAGATTTGAGCATTGAACCGATAAAACGAGTACCGCGTTTTCAAAAGAAAAGTAATAGTTCAAAAGAATCCATTCACAACCACAGTCATATAATATGTCAATTACTCTTAAACCACTGTCAGACATCGCTCTTTTTTAAATATCTTTTAACAGAGAAAAGTCCAACAATTTATTCGTAGAGGAATCCAAATTAATTTGGTCTTCAACTCTTTATATTGTTAATATCATCGTAAAAAAGCAAATAATCTCGTGTCTGGTATTTATATAATACTGCATATAAATACCAAAGGTCTTATACTTTATATTCTAAATGGCGGGATTCATAAACTTTTTTCAGTACTAAATACGGTAATATTTGTAGGACAAAGAAAATATTGTTAAGATAAAGGTATTTTTTCCCCCTTAATGAATTCATTCGTTTTAATAGAGATCGGTTTTTTAATAACAGTTTTATCATAATAATATAATATAATAAATCCTTACGTGGCTATTGGCGTTGGCTGCTACCGGTCGCGTTCTGCGACTGAGAGTGAGCAACACCCGCTACTACTAGTTCCCGGATGGGTGACCATCCGGATTTTGTAGTAGTAAAAACCTTGCCACACATACTGACACGTGTTAAAAACCTACACTCTACAGTATCTTCAGCCTCGGGCTAATGACCTTAGTTGTCAAAGCCTTAACCCTAATAAAAAAAATAAATTAATAAATAAATGCTTAGAACATGACGTATTAATGGTCATTATATTTCCAATTATATTATGTAGGTTGCTATATAATAAAGTTGATCAATAGCATAGATATTTGTCATTGGACATGTCAAAAAAATAATTGAATGCAGTAGGTAGCCGCATGCGTTTTCAATGAACAAAAAAAAAGATTAATAAACGCGATTAAATTATATTGCATAGTGTGTATAAAATGTTGAATTGGTATAATAATTCTACTTTTATCAAAAATGAATTTCATTTCAGTTAGGATTATAGGAATATTGTATACTTACGTTGTACTTAAATTAAACAACTAATAAAATAATATGATACAAACAGTAATATTTATTTTAATCCTCGTAAGTCACGTAAAGCCGAACAAAAGGAATCGAAATGTCTCCCTCAATCTACCAGTGGTAAGTCGATTTGTAAGTTGAAGTGATATTGAAAAAATTCATTTTATTTAGAACAATAAACTGGCATTGCAGATTACAGCAGTTTCCGACGTAATAACTTGTTAATATTTATTAATACCTATTATTGTTAAAATAACGAATTGATGAATTTTTTAGGTTGTGATTACAGGTAAACAACTACTAACTACAAATAATTAATAATCAATTTGTAAATATTATGAACAAAATTTAAAAATAATTGTATACATTTTGTGCTGTGATATAATATTATCTAAAGTGTTTACTAATGCTATTAAAATTATTTTTCTCTTAAGTCTAAAACTTCTTCATTTGAAAATGTTGGTGCAAATTCACTAGGTACTAAAAATGTTAATAGAAAAAATTAACTTTATACTGATATTTCGAATTTCAGATGAAATATTGTATTTTATCAAAATTGAATTAAACTAATGAAAATAATTTAAATGTATTTTTAATACTTTGAATTATTATTTATTCATATTTTGTATTATATTTTAAAGTAACTCTATAAATAGTAAATTGAATATTTGCAGCTATTTATACCAAAACTTATCGGGTGTTAACATATTCAACTTTTTTATTATTTTTTATTTTAGGGTGAATATCGAACAAACTTCAAAACATTTTATAATTGCAATCCAGAAGCCAATAAAATACAGTTCAACTATAAGTTAAATAAGAAATCGGATAACTCAACGGAATTTAAAGGAAATATGACACTTTTAATGCCGATAGACGATTCTCTTTTTGTAAGATAAGAATTATATGAATGCTATTATTTATTTTAAATGCAGTTTTTATTTTACAAAATCAAGTTTAAGATTAAAATCTAAAAATATCATATTGTCTTATAATTTAGATACTTGTAACAAAATACAATATTCTCCCTCTAATTATTACTTCTTGCTTTTTGAACACTTATATTCAATAATTGTATAGCAAATAAATAGCTACTATTGTGTTTGATAAAATATAAAAAATAAATGTTTTTAATAGTTATTTTTATATAGATGAAAAAAGTTTGATATTCCTCGGTAGGTATAAGTATTTATTTGTAAGTTGTAAGTGATAAGTAGCTACCTATATAAGTTTACAACATTTTAATATATTTTTTTTTTCAAAGTTACTTAAATTATATTTTTACTCATAACTTAAATGTTTTCTTATAATGATTACCTAATACCTATGGTTATATTTTTGCCACGTAACATAATATTGGAGTATATACATTGTACACCTACCTAACTTGTACCTATTCGGTGAAAAATAAATAACTATCAAATCGAATTGTTTTAGATGGATGTAAACGTTGCAGTTAAAGACGTCAATGGGGCTTGGAAAGAAAATTCGCTTTTATTCAAATCAGAAAATGCTTGCTCAACGTTTACAAAAATCGTGGGTCAAATGGATTTGAATGGCCTTGGAATTAATTTAACGTGTCCCATGAATGTGGTATGTAAATTTAAAACTGTGTATAGTCTTATCATCTGTGTTTAAATTGAGTAATTGTAACGGTATTATACGTTAAAATAAATTATCGGGTCTATAAATGATGGCCGGTCTATCATTCGTCTATAAATGATGCAGATCGATCAATAGGCTTAAAAAATCGGACTGTCTCTGAGGACCCAAAGTAACACCCACTAAAACGAGCTTCTCGGGAACATTTTGCACGTGGCCCCGTCGATATTCACCAAGCCTAACTAAACCCGAGATACACGAGATGCCACACAATTTTGTAATTAATTAAAATTCTATACATATAATATTATGTTATACTTTAATATTTAGCAGTACGCTAGAACCTGAGAATACTTAATTTCTAAATATTGTTTTATTTGTTTAATTATCACAGACAAGAAGTACCTACGGGTAATAAGTTTATGACAGTAACTACGTAGAGAACATTAATACATGCTTAAAAGTTAGTCGATATTAGATTATATGCTGTTTAACAGCGTAACAAAAACAAAGAAAAAGAGAAAAATAAATTTCCTCATAAATAGATTACACCATCTTTAAATATTAAATAATATAAAGACAATATTATGTAAAAATATGAAATGGCTATTCTTCAACTCACTACTTGTTCTATATATCTATCGATATTATTTTTTTTATTAATTACATCTATATTAATGTATTCGTTGGTTCAAAATCCACCCGATTTTACATAGTATACACACATAGTTATTTTCCGCCAACACTGATGATTCTTGGATAACGTGCAAATTCATTATGTTTTGGAAATATGAATTCAATTCTCCGGCTACCGTATTACTATAATGGCAATATAAATGTAATATAAAATATCCTAAGCTGACAGACCGTCTCCGCTCAGAATCGTTTTTCGTATACAATGATATTCTATCATTGAATTCAAATTTAACACCGTCCATTGCAGTGACCCACTCGACACTCAATGCACGGAAAAGTGGTACCCACTTTCCGACCTTTTTTTCCTTAGTTTACTCTGTTAAAGACGTTATAGTGAAAAGTATTTTTAATTTTTATTGTTCCAATTTAAATCATACATAGGTCATACAGTGGAACAGAAAAGACGACTCAGTTAAATATACCTTGGTGTTTTTCTCGACGAGAAACTCACATGGAACATCCACATTCCACATAAATAAAAAAACTCTCGCAGGGCTATGCCAGAATGAGAATGCTATACCCCTTAGTCAATTATAGATCAACACTCCAAATGAAATCCTCACTCCTTCTGTACACATCAATAATTAGGCCATTGATATCCTACGCCTGTCCTGTATGGGCAGCTGCGTCACCCACTAAAATAAAAAAGATGCAAACCTTACAAAACAAATTTCTGAGGATATGCCTAAAAGCTCCATGGTTCATGAGGAACAATCAAATCCACAACGACACGGGCATACCATTCATTAACGCATGGATAAAGATGCAATTCAAAAACTTCCACGCCAATCTAAAAAATTCGGACGGAGCCCGTCACTACAACTTAGGAAAAAAAACACCCAATAACAGACGTCTGCGACCTCGACTCGCATAGGACATTCCCTTAACAGATAATGAAGATTCATCAACAGAAGACTAATAGAAGAATACATGTTACACTTAAACTATAACTATAATTTAGTCAACCATCAATACCAATATAAAAATGTATGCACCTAATTTAATTTAAATGTAAAAATTACTTGTAATAGCACTTTTTGTGCTGAAACATTTTATGATTAAATAAATAAAAAAAAAAATCATACAACTCTATATTTTTAGATTTCTACGTATTTCTATATAATATTTTAAAATCACAACCTACCCTGGCCCACCCCTAACGTATGCATATGAACTAATAAACTACATTGTACCTCAAATTCACTGGCAAATCGTTACTATTTTGCAATAGATTTTCATTCTCATTATTTTAAAATTAACCGAGAAATTTTAAATTTTTATACATTTTTATAATTCATTTAACTGTATATTACCAGACTTTGCCTTAGAAAAAGTTGTACGACTTTTTTTCTAACTTTTTAATGTTATTTCACTAGACAGATGACATCACTGGTGTATTCTTATTTTATCGCTCAATATTCGGTGGACAGGATTTGGATCCATAAAAATATGCTTTTAACCTGCTCCATAGTGGGGTTTTTAAATTGAAATATCCCAATCGAATCCGTTCGGTAGTTTCCGAGATTATTCCGGGCATAAAAAAGGTACTTTGTTTTATATATTATAAATTATAATATAAAGATAAAATAAAATATTTACTATAAACAATTTATACAAAAAATACTAATGATAGGTACCTTTACTACCCAACGATAATTAATCATCACTATATATTATAATACGCATGAATGATAAAGACAATTTTATCTTTCAGGGTGTTTACATAGCGACTGGATTCGATACATCAAACATTGAAAAGCTCAATTATATTCCAAAGACGTTTGCTTATGGAACGTATAAAATTCGTTCAGTTTTGAAAGACAAAAATAAACAAAGTTACGGTTGCATAGTTGTTATAGTACAGTTAATGCGACCATGGGAAATGTTTTAATTTTTAAACACTACAATCAATAACTAATAAAACTGAATAATTAACTAAATGATTATGTTTTGTATGCTAATTTCTCATTAATTATATTTTTGGTGCTACAAATTCATCAAATATTACTTACCAAATTATATAAATATTTAATGCTAGTAGGTAAATAGATTTCAATAATAAAATATATTTTTAAAGAAAAATAAAAGTTTGTAATAAACAATAATTAAATATTTTTGTTTCCGTTTATTTTTCGATTAATAAATGTATATAAATAATATAAAAATTGTAGATAACAGTGTATAATATTATGTAAGAGATAACTAGTCGTAACACTATTAATAGCTGCGTTTTATAATCATAATATGATGTTAGTCATACTTAGCATATTTAAGTTGATTTGTGAACTAGCGAAATAAAATACCTCCCCTCTTTCTGGAACAGAAGGCAGAATGGATATCCAGTATTAAAAACAAGTAAAAATTAAAAAACTCAACTTGTATTTTACATAAATAGTATATAATATAGTATAATGGTTTATTAGTATCATTCATCAATGTGCTTACTTTTATACCATTTGCAATGGGAATTATAAATATATTTAATACCTTTAACCCTACCTACCTAATATATTAAGTACTTACATGCATTTGGTGCATAATATTATAAATATTAAATGTTTTATATATAACTAGCTGAATTACCCGGCTTCGCCCGTGTGTAGTTTTTGTTTTATCAAAATAAAATTCTTAAATCAACACAAATTGTTGTGTTTTAAAGAAGAAAAAAATGTATTTTGCTTAATGCTATCATTTATGCTAATCCATTTCTAGTGCTTGAAATCTACTAATTATTAGCTAGTTTATTGTATCAGCTCGGTTATTTGTAGTTGTTAAAATAACGCTTTCGCATAACCATTCACTATTCAGATTTTTCAAATTTCTAATATCTTGATAGGTAGGTACACATTTTGTATCAGTTGTTCCAACGAATTTGTCGATACTGCTAGTTTTTCTACAATTTTAATGTACCCATCCTTATCATTTACAGTTCCACTACCAATATTTAAGAGCAATGTAGAAAACTCTCCTGCGTGTATATCTCCTGTTAATTTGGTTCGCATATTTACAGTATAAGAGACAATTTTTTTACTTTCAACCAAATCGTAGATGATTTTAGGCTCGCATTTATTTGATCAGATCGTGTTCCCCGTCGAACAACCGGTAATGTTTGTCTAAAATCTAAAGCAAATACTAATGTGATGCCTCCCATAGTTTTATCTGATGACCGAATATCCCGAAGTGTTCGATCTAAAGCCTCTACGCCCGATGTATAAGCCATTGTGCAGCACTCATCCCACACAATTAGTACACAATCGGTTAATACTTTGGCTAATAGTGAATTTTTTTTATATACAAACTGGGGTATAAATTGGTAATGTTTAAGTCTATTGGTAGCTTGAACATTGAATGTGCAGTAGAGTCATACACTCTTACTACCGTGGATTAACGTTGATGCTATCCCGATGATGTCACGCCTATAGCAATTTTACCGGATGATCGGATTTTTGCTAACAACAAATTAATAATGAATGTTTATCGCATTTCGATTAGAAATGTATTATTATTTTTAGTCAGTGTTTTCTATACAACTCATTAAATATTATATAGCCTCGGAACAATTCATACACACACCAAAAAAAGGTCAGAGTCCAGGTAGACGGAAACCCTCGGGGGGGGGGAATACGTTTGGGCGCATTTGCCCAAAACAGAACACTTTAGGGCTTAAATCCATAACACGTTTGGGCGTAATATTTCCCTTTATATTAGTACGATTGGGCACATTTATTTCTTGGCATATATTAACATATTTTACTAAATCTGAGCCTATTGACGTTACTCAGAAGACACCGCTAGGAAGTTGGCTCAATAGTCTTCCAAAGATATTTAAAGACTTTTTTTTTTAAGAAAACCTAATTTAATATTTTTTATATTAATTTTTTTATTCATCAATATTATTCTATTATATTATGATCTTTTATATTTATTAATTAATTAATGTTTTCCCTGCAAAACGCAATGTAATTCAATATATTTTTTTCAACTTTATAAGTCTCCTAACATTTTCGTACAAACTTGTGTTTTTCTACAGTTTCTTTTTTAAATTTTTACTACAGATTAAACGATTAAGTACTTATTAGATTAGATTACGCAAAACTTTCAATTACTAGTTGCAATACCTATTGTGCCCAAAGGTGTTTTCATAAATGCGCCCAAACGTGTTAACAATTTTCAGGTAAATTATTTATACTGCGCCCAAACGGGTCATCCCCACCCTCGGACCGTGCCGTACCGTATTTCCCGTTATCGGTCGACTGCTATCGTTATTATTATATGAATATAGATATACAAATTACACGTAAAAATTCATTTTTGCCAATTTCAACCCTTTAAAATCAAAATTTTGAAAATCGGGCGACGTGGTGACACTCAGGAAGGTATTTAAAACAACTCTGTGAAAAAAAAATTGGAAAAAAGTTAAATAGCGTCGTCACAAAATTGGTACATAAAAAAGGCCTGTTCTTTTATATATATAAGGATATATATCAAATAAAAAGTCCAGAATTATACATATAGATATCAAAATAAACAATAACAATTCAACACATTTATTTGTTATTAATTATTAATAACCATATTACAATGTAGGTACATATATTATTTATAACAAAACTTAAATATTTAAAAACAATTTTTTTTCTTTGCCTGTTTCTGAGTATTTTTTCTGAGAATATTTATTCTTATTGTTTCACTAAAATCGCATTTATTTGTTATTCAATAGCAAGGACTCTGCCAAAGTGCCGAGTGGTTAAGTCTAACCTAACTGTGTGGCGTGGGCTGTATTTTGCATTTTGCATTTTGCATTTTGCGCATTGTGTAATGTGTAATGTGATATTATCGGAATCGTTTAGCGTTCGTATTAAAACAAAATTTGTTAGAATATCTTATAATAAATCTCAGTTAAATTTCCAACTATAAATCGACAATATAATACATAAGAAAAAAAACTATTTTATATAACTATAATTATTACAAGTTGGCTGAACACAAAACGGAAATTCATAGAAATTTACCCAAAATTCCATTGGGAGGGGGATAAAGTTGCCCACCATACCCCTAAATACGGGCCTGTTTACCCTGCCATGCCAACATCCAGCAATCACCGACTTACAGGTAAACGACATTAAAATATCCATAAAACAAAAAATAAACAAAGCATGGCAAAATTACTGGGATTTTGTCCCTAGTTCCAACAAATTTAAAAAGGTTAAAAGAAATGCACCAAAAAGTGGGACATTCCTCAAAACTTAAACAGACGACAAGAAATCACTCTGGCCAGAGAGAGAATCGGACATTCATTTTTTAACCCATGTATTCTTGATCGGTCATGATCCATCACGGCATCACCCATGTGCAATAAATGCCAAGAAGACTTGACCGTCCAACACATCGTCCAAGACTGCCCAGATATTCTATTCGGAACAATGTATCAATACCAGACAACTTAACTTAAAAATTAATATTGTAAACAACTTTTGATCAATACGCGTAGACACGATCCACAAATGTTTAAATGTCAAAACTTGTTAAATTTAATTATTACAATGTAACACACACAGTGTAACATGTGCGCAAGGCTTATAATAACCTTAGGTGTTGAAGCCTTTTTTTCTTTTCAACAAAAAAAAACGAATAGGTAAATCGCGTACAGGTATATAAACGTTGATCGTTGCCATCGTTTCTACGTCGGTAATCACACTCTATCCACACGGTTTCTATATTAGGTGTATAGTTTTATTAAATACGATAAAGCATAATTATTTTCCCGAAAAAATGTCTGTCCGAACACGCCGTTTCTAATTTAAAATACCACACATGTCGGGTGTTTCGCCTGCCGACAATGATGTGACGGATCGATGCGTTTTCGTGAAAATTCTGCAGACGTCGACGACGATGACGATTAGTGCTCGGCGGAAGACGACGACAACGAATTATTATTCGCCACAACTGTGGTCATTGTGTCGTCTAACCATCGGCGTCGTTATGGTTTTCCGAGGCGTTTTCGATTTCCACGCCGTCGGCGCGACCGCCGGCAACGATACCCGCGGAAAACTCCCGATGCGCCTGATACCGAGGTTCTTGAACGGACACTACATCGCGTGGCCGGCCAACGGCGAAGACGGGACGACGACGTCGTATTGCGACGCGCCAGACACTCCGCCGCCGAAGCCGCCGCCGCACGTTTACTACGTGCCGGACAACATGGTTTTCACCCGCATGCAAATGGCCGGGGACAGGGCGTTTATCGTGTCCCCGAGATACAGGTGAGCGCCCACTTAAGTTATCGGATGACTGATCTGTGAGGGTCGATGCAATGTCAGCTTTTTTTCTGGTCTTCCAAAACGCAGGTCCGTAAGTGGAAAATTTGTTTTGCAGGGCGATACTGATTACATTATATTCGAGTTATATGATATACTATTCTTTTTGCATTTTTTGACAATTTTAACATTCAAAAACCGTTTTTAGAGCATTTTTCACGTTTTTTAACGTAAATAGAGATTTTCGAATTTCGACCGACCGCTGACGGTACGAATAATAAAATATTAGCACGATAAGATATTTTTCGATAAAAATGTTATCATAACTAGGCCTTTACGCTCGGAATATGACCGTTTTCGATTTCATAAAAAATACACAGATGGCAAAATAGCTAAAATGTATATCTACCTATCTGAAGTTTAATTCGACTTGATCATGATATAATACGCGTAACGACATCTGAAATACAAAATATAAAAAAGAAATGTATTTGTTTTTATATTCAAATACTTTTGAAAAACATTACCCGAATACGTACTTCAAATACAAATGACACCATAAGTATTCTTATAACAATACTGCGACCGTGCATCTATTATTCAGCACTTCGGTCTAATAATTCAATATGACTTTTTATCGTTGTCTAACGATGTTTTTAAGTAAATTTAATATTTATTTACACTGCAATCACAATTGCGATGAATTTGTATTTGTTAATACATAGGTCTACCTAGGTAGTACTGTTGTATTAAAAATATGTTATAGGTACCTATATTTTTTTTATTATTATTATCATTTTAGATTTTAGAAGCCACTCGTGTACAATTAAAATAACTCAACAATTACAATGGACCTACATTTATTCCCTTTGTTTTTTGCGCATTTGTATATTATATTATAATATATTTATGGGTCGTAACCACTTAATGAAACCGACATTTTCACGAAAAGTCGACCGTTACATAAAATGCAAACCACTGTTTTGCACACTTAGTGAAGAATAAAACGATATCCATCGCGAGACCATTTTTTCATAGAACAGACGTTGAAATTGGACGTTGCACATTTTTTTCATAATTTTGTGTAATACAATGCATTATTTTTTTTTTTATATTACTTCATTTTTTACCTATGGGCGTATAAGACTTTAGCAACATAGGAAATTCTGTTATTTTCACGTACCAACATACACTAATAATAATAAAACATTATTACCATACATTTATCATCACACAATAATCTTTACATTTTAATGAATATTATTATTACCTATATAGATTAAATTATACTGCTACTGTTATTTTACATTTAAGCACACATATCTTAAATCATACACACATTCTGTAATATTATTATATATATTTAGGAATATGACTTTTTATGTTTTATTTTAAAAATAAAACGTGATTAATTTTTTTTTAAGTATTCTATGTACGATAAGAGTTTTAAATTTATTTAAGATATTTCAAAATTTTAAATCTCACTCTTAAAATATTTCAATAAAGTTATGAAATTTTTCTTTTAAACTTATTCCGTTATAGATGATTAACAATGATTATTAATTACACACAGGAAAAATCGTTTATGAATGACTTATCAACTAAGGTTTACGAATTACTATGTTAATTGTTATAACTATAGTGGTATAAATGGTAAGTATTATTTATCGATTATCTCTTACCGATTGGGTCCCTATCGGCTTTTTTTATTAATTGTTTATTGTTATACTATAGCTACAATAAACCAACTTTTAAAAATGTAGTATGTTGATGTATGTTTACATTATTTTTTTTATTTTTTACATAAATTAAATATTTTAAAAATATAAATTTCATGACATTTCAAGACTATACATAGGTACGATACATAAGAGAGGTCAGGTTAGGTACTGATAGAGAGCTTAATAGAGGGCCTGTGCAAGGTGGTGTGATGTGAAAATCGCCGCCTGGACCTGTGCAAATTGGCCGATTTCCTATTATATTAGGGGCCTATATTTTGTGTGATATTTAGTAATAACTAGATAATGAAAATATTATACTAGTTTCCCGGCGCCGATTTATAATCTTGTTTACGTCTAAGTACAGTATACAGTATATTATACATACGTATTTTCAACATTTTTCTGCAGGGGGTCCTATTTTAATATATTTGAAATGGGTATGTACATAATTAATTCGTACCCCTGGATCCTCCCCCCGTAAATCCACCGCTGCGTTACATTAAAAAAACCCGAACAATTGTAAAAATAATGCAATATAAAAATTGTTACTACTATAAACAATATGTGGATGCCGGATGGCCACATTATGAGAAATATTACACGATATAAATTTGTGAAAAATTGTCCACTCAATGAAATTTATTTCATATTTTACAAAGTATAAAATAAATGGATTTCATTTCATGATAATATTGTAATATTTTCGTGAAAAGGTCGATTTCATTAAATGGATTACGACTACATTTTGAAAAACCTTGAAATGGTTTTTGTTAAAATGATGATTATCCTCTTATCTGATAGTACTGTAAAGTTTTTCATTCTTATCTATTTAAATGTATGTATAACACATTGTATTCCTTTAAAGAACTTATTTTAATAACAGTAATTAATTTATGTGTTAATTTTAATAATTTGTAATTATGTTTAAAATTAAAACAAATTACAAACACACTTTGATTATCTGCTTTACTTTAAACCTTGCAATAAGCTTATAAAGTTTACCCTAACCTTTAATAAACTTTTAATTTATTTATTCGGGAAGTACCTACGAACGAAAATGTTGTTATATTAATCGCAAAGTAAGCTGAGATAGGTATTTAATAAATAGGTAATATGAAAATATACGATAAAGAACTTATTCTTATATAAGCCAAAAAAGCTTTTAAACTAAATTTCTTTTATCAAATCGTAGGTAATATTATTTCAAATTTTTGTTTTTTAAATACTCTCGACCGTGGTCATAATGATAGATTTCCTTAATTAAAATATGTTGTGTAAATTGATGAATTTTATGGTGGCGAAGATAAAGAATCACGGGGTCCTCAAACTGAGCCAGTGATTCTGGAAATTTAGATTTTTCTCTTTTTACACACCGTGTGCAACATACTGTGAAATAAATTGTACCTACTATTTGTGCACAGTGCCGGATTTAGAACAGGTGCCGCCCTAGGTCCAAGAAAAAAATGTAGTATTTATTACTAATAAATTTATTTCATTATAAACAAATTAGGTCAGTAGTAGCATAGATTAAATATACTATAGGGTAGTAGTTATAAAAAAAACAAATACCTACCTAATTATATATTCTGATAAACAATAATACGTTTTAAATCTTATATGTTACCTATCTATAACATTTTACGACGAACTTTTTTTGTGGCGAAATGTGTCAAATTTATGTATTTACTATACTAATATTAATTTACGCAGTTATACAAATGCATAAAATATTTATATGATTTTTTTTTTCGATTTCTTACAAAATTTGCCGCCCCCAAAAATGTGCCGGCCTAGGCGTGAATCCGGCCCTGTTTGTGTAGGTATCTATTTCTACATTTATAGCATTATATGAATACATCTATATTATTTCCATTTAAATAAATAAACTGTCATTGTGTTTTATTGATAATTCCAATTTCCAATAATATTGTACTGTGTCATTCGTGTTTTTGTGATTTTTACATAACTATAACTGTTTGATTTATAATCTGGTCGCATTGGTGGTTATCTATTTATTCTATTTTGAGGTGCGTGTTTAATAATATATTTTCACGTTATTTGTACTACTTAAACATATTTTAAAAAAGACAAAAACTACTAATAATTACCATTAATATTATGTTATGATATTCCTAATTAATAATATTATTATCAGTCATAAATCCTAATGTACGATGTAGGTACCCGTATAATAATATTATACATATTTTATAGGGTACCATTTACAATTATACCTACCTGTGCGAATACTTTTCTGTATTAGAGCGTAAATAACAATTATTGTGTTTTACATAAGTAAAAGTATTGACATATTATACATTTTTTCGCATAATTATTATTAAAAATATTTTTTCCGTACGTCACAGGCCGGGCGTACCGTTTACTCTGGGTTATGTCCCGTTAACCGATTGTGCGTCGCCTCCCGCGGTTTCAAACAACAATTTGAATGCCGATCGGAAATGCCGTAACGACGACGGTTATCATCCGGTTTCGCCGTATCCATCACTCCGTGCACATTGCCAATTCACCAAGCACTCGACACAGTATAAAGGCAAAGAAACCCCGTGCGCTAGCGATGGGCTTATTAACGTCGTGGAGGTGTTTTTGGGTCCGGACGGGATACTGTGGATCCTCGATATCGGGGTTGTCGATACGTTGACGTCACCTGATCGAGCTACCAAACCGAAAAAATACAACGACCCAAAGGTTTTGGGTATCGATGTAACCACTGGCACTGTAAGTATAAAGTGACGTACGACGACAATACTGTGTATTATATGTTCTGTAAAAATAGTAAATCCAAAGACATTCGGTCAAACAACGTTTTCATCATATAGCTAGCACCTATATGGGGGAAATTAATTTTTTAAGTATCCATAATTATTTTACAACATTTAACATAAATATATGATAAAGTAATGTTAATTACTGTAATTTATAGCTAAATAATTACGTAATAAAATATACTTAGTGATATAGGCTGACATAATATAAAGAATCGTTTTTTGAGTGCAATGGTTTTTAATCATTGAATTCAAATTTAACACACACATTACAGTGACTTACTCAATGTTGAGGTACATTCAATAACTACTGTACAGCAGAGCGGTTATCTATTTTCCCATTTTTGTTTTTTGTCTTTTAGTTTTTATTAATTTAAAAGACCGCGACCTATTTTTTACTTTAAACTTCTCGTAAGATTACTCGGTAGAACGGTACATTTTTAGTAAGTAGATTGGAATGATGAAGTAGATAGGCACACTTAATCTTATATATAAAATTCTCGTGTCACAATGTTAGTTAACATACTCCTCCGAAACGGTTTGACCGATTTTTATGAAATTTTGTATGCATATTCAGTAGGTCTGAGAATCGGCTACTATCTAAGTTTGTATGCTGTGCGATAAGTGGTTCCGGAGTTATCGCCTCTCAAGTGCAAAATATTAATTACAGATGGATTTTAAATCTTTTAAAGACATGGTCTCGAGTTCGATTCACGGTAACGGTTGCAATTTTTTTTTCATTTTTTTTCCGCTTTTTACTTAGTTATTAGTTTTCACTAATGAATAGGTTTAAACTCAAGGATTATTATATCGGTTAAATGGCGTGGCTAATCTTAGTTTTGTTAACCGAATTATCTTACTATTATATAAAGAGACAGCGTTTGTTTGTTTGGTTGCAAAAATAATCTCAAAAAGTAAACAACGGATTTTAGTTCGGTTTTCACTATTAAATAGGTCTAGACTCGGGGAAGGTTTTAGTGTGGACAAATTAATTGGGTGTTGAAAAAAATAACAAAAAATTAACGCTTTACGTCGTATTCAGTGGTGTCGGGTTCGAACTATAAACGCGTTAAAACACTTTTTACCCGACATCCATCATTCGCTTCGTACTAATAACTTACAATATACTCGCACTTGCCGTCGTTGTATCAAAGATTGAAAGATATCTATAGTTGAAAATGTGTCAATAAAAGCCGGAGGAATCCCGGAACGGTCAGTATAGGACGCAGCTATATATATAAAAGATGAATAAATTGTAGGTGATACTAAGTTCACTGGGTCAAATTTACCTATGAAAAGTATAGCAATAGCAAAGCGTTGCCGGTTCAGCTATACATTTATAAAAAAAAAACAAATCTTTGGCATAGGTCTTACGCACCTCATGGGGTCCGCAATCCACCGCAGGTGGATTGCCTACCTAATAATTTACTGCTCACATATTTCCGCGATCCAATTCAGTGGATTACCTTGGTAGTTTGGATGCATGTAAATGACTTGAGGTTAATCAACTTAATATTTGCTCGCAGGCAACGCTGGGCGTGACAGAATGAGACGGATCAGAATTTTCTAGATAAAACGAATAAAAATACATTGACCCAAAATAAATTGAATATTGTTGTAAGGATATTACTTAGTATATTTTAACCGTTATATTATAAAATAAAATATATTATTCATATAGATTTGGCATTGTTAATTTTTTTTAATGGGTAACGAAGTGCACGGGATCAGCTAGTAATTATATAATATATATCTTATATATATAATTCTAATGTACGTGTGTATGTCACCGAATTCCTCCTAAACGGCTGGACCGATTTGAATGAAATTTTTTGTATGCCTTTGGGTGACGCCCTGGATGGTTTATATTGATTATGGGTCATATGCGATATGAGGTTCCGGAGTTATGGCCTTCGACGATTTTACGATGGAAAGGATGGAAGGATTTGTTTGTAAACGGTTGCTATTGGTAACCATGGTTGCTATGTACTGTTTATTTGTAACCATTGACAACCCTATAAATAAACAGTACATAGCAACCATGGTTACCAATAGCAACCATTTATAAACAAATCCTTCCATCCTTTCCATCGTAAAATCGCCGGAGGCCATAACTCCGGAACCACATATCGCACAGCGTACAAACTTCACAGAAACCATCTACATATCAATCTTAATATGCCCTGAAATTTTTATCGAAATCGGTTTGGTGGATCTTGAGCTATAAAATACTTAAAATACTATACTATACTTAAAATTATAAAGAAGAAAGATTTGATTGTTTGTTTGTATTGAATAGGCTCCGAAACTACTGAACCGATTTAAATGAAATTTGGTACATAGATAGTTTAGACACTGGGAAGGATATAGGCTACTTTTTAATACTAAAAAAGGCTGTAAGGGGTTGAATTAGGGATTGGTATGTATTTTGCCCTCAACGTAACACCATTATTAATTTTTTTAATGGGCAACGAAGTGCACTTGATCACGCATACCACGATGCGTGTCACGAATTACATTTGCTGGAAGATGACAACCATTGGGATATTACACTTGCAGATGCAGCATTGAGTGCCTCTCCTCATCAAATTCGCCAATTATTTACCATATTATTGACGACATGTTTTCCATCTCAAGCGTCTGTCCTCTGGGACAAATATAAAGATTCCATGAGCGACGACATCCTGCATCGCATTCGGATCGCTGATCAAGATCCCAATATCAATTTTACGCCGGAAATATATAACGAGGCGCTAATAAAGATTGAAGATATTTGCATTCTGATTTCGAATATGCCACTCATTCATTTTGGTATGCTCTCACCTAACCGCCTAGCAACAGACATCATTAACAGCGAGATTCAGCGCGAACAACAGTTCGATACAGTTTCTTTAACTACTTTCGTTGAAAATAATGAGCAACTACTCACTGATGAACAAAAGAATGTATATAATCGAATTAATTTGTCAATTGCAGCAGAACAAGGTGGATTCTTTTTTTTGGACTCACCAGGTGGCACTGGAAAAACGTTTCTTTAAAAATTGCGCGCATTCGATCACAAAATCATATCGCGGTAGCAATATTGCTTCATCAGGTATTGCAGCCACTTTGCTTGATGGCGGACGGACTGCATATTCAACACTCAAGTTGCCGTTGAACCTTTACACAAATCCAAATGCAGTTTGCAACATAAAAAAACATTCCGGTATGGCTAAAGTTTTGCAAAAATGCAAAATTATTATCTGGGATGAATGCACTATGGCCCACAAGCATTCACTTGAAGCTCTCGATAGAATGATGAAAGATCTAAATAATAACACCCGGCTTTTCGGTGGTGCTTTACTGCTGCTGTCTGGTGATTTTAGACAGACATTGCCGGTCATTCCACACGCTACATATGTGGATGAAATTAACACATGTATAAAACAATATTATCTATGCCGAAATGTCAGTACATTACGTCTCAACACAAATATACGTGTTCAACTGAAAAACGATCCATTGGCACCATCATTCTCCGAGCAATTGCTCAACATTGGAAACGGAACAATACCATTGCATGGAGACACACAATGCATTAAATTGCCAGATAATTTCTGCACCATGGTAACTACGAAAGATGCTTTGATTGCAAGCATATTTCCAGATTTACAAGCAAATTACATTAATCATGCGTGGCTTCGGGAACGAGCTATTTTAGCCGCAAAAAATATCGATGTTGACTCTATTAACTTCAAAATACAACAGTCATTGCCTGGCAATGAGGTATTGTTCAAATCGATCGACACTGTTACCGATCCTGATGAAGTAGTCAACTATCCTGTTGAATTTTTGAATTCGCTGGATTTACCAGGAATGCTGCCACCACATAACTTGCGATTAAAAATTGGCTCACCTATCATTTTGCTTCGGAATTTAAATGCAACTAAGCTATGCAACGGTACAAAATTAGTCATAAAAAAATGTATGGGCAATGTTCTTGAAGCCACAATTTTTAACGGCAAATTTGAAGGTGAAGTTGTTCTCCTGCCACGAATCTCAATGACCACTTCAGACTCACCCATTCCATTCAGACGACTGCAATTCCCAATTCGCTTGGCATTTGTCATGACTATTAGTAAGTCACAAGGTCAAACAATGTCGATTTGTGGGTTGGATCTAGAAAATCCGGTCTTTTCACATGGCCAATTACATGTGGCGTGTTCTCGCGTTGGAAAACCGTCAAGTTTATTCATTTATACTCCTCAGGAATTGACTAAAAATATTGTTCATCAACTCGCATTAAGATAAAATTAAACAAACATTTATTATATTATTTGTCTTTCATTTCATACTTTGTTGTATATCCTAATCGTTTGAATATCATGCAGGACAACGTCTGTCGGGTCCGCTAGTATATATATATATAACTAATAATTGTGAAATATTTTATCAAATCATTTGGCTATCCTTTAACACCGGCCAGTCATCCATAAAAATACTTTCAAAATACTTTTATTTAAATACAGATACAAATACATTAATTTTAAAAATATTTAAAAAAATAAAAACAAATTTACTTGGCATGTAGAGAAATTGAGTTCACGTCGTTATAATATAAAATATAAACGCTATAGTGAAACACTGTACAGTACACTGAAGTGTTCATCTGAGCATTTTATAGTGAAATATTTGATTTTTAATCTTTGTGACAAGGAGCATTTATTTACATACCTACCTATATATGAACATTTAAATTTCACTATCCCGAAAATTAGTAAAAGGACTTTCAATTGTATCCCCTCTTGTCTTTTGATCAGTCGACAATAACGTCAATCACTGCAGCTATAGGCTGTAGCCATTTACTATTTATAGCATAGACAATAATATTATTATTGTGATGCGTGTTACACCGCGCATGACGACTAACTTAACGTCACGGTTTGTTTTATAGACGGTGCACAAGATAATGCTCGGAAAGCTATTGAAGCCCGTGCCCGCCAATGAAGAGAAGATAAGGATAGTAGCTCGATCGCTGTGCTCCATGGTTGTGGAATACGACGACAACGGTGGCAAAGAGTCGGCAAACTTGCCGGACGAGTCTGGGGCACAGAAAAACGGGAAGACGGGAACAGGCGACAGCGGTGTGACGGCGAAAAAAGTCAGCAGGGTAAAACGGTCGACTCGGAATAGGCGGGAGGGCGGTGCCGAAGACGATCCGCCGATCGTGCGCGACCGTCGACAGTCGAACGGCACGTCGAACGAAGCCAAACCAAAACCAGTGGCGGTGTACGTGGGGGACGCGTGCACTCACGGCGCGTTCAAAGGCTTGATCGTGGTGTGGCTGATAAGCGAATGCCGCGGGTTCCGCGTGGTCCTGCCGTCGTCCGTTTCGGCCGTGGACTACGACGACAGCTGCGACGGCGACCTGGACCCGGGCCGGAACACTCTGCACATGGCGCTGCTGGACGACTTCGGCGGCCGGCGGCGGACGAGACACCTGTACCTCACGTACGGCCGACACCCGAACGCGTACCGGGTCCCGGTGACCGCGTTCCGGGACCGCGGCCGCAACGGCACCGCCGCCGCCAGGGGATCCGCCGATCTGAAGTTGACCACTTGCCCGTCGCCGGGAAGCGACCGGTGCGTGATGAACGTGGGCCGGAAACCGATCAGCGGCGGCGGCAGCACCGGCAGACCTCTGGTCCCGGTCGACTCGGCGTACGGCATGCAGTGGTACTTCCGAGATCCCGCGGCCGTTCGCCGGTCGGACTTGTACGTGTGGGACGCCCGCCGGACGTTCCACCCGGAATACTTCGACCAGATCGTCCGCGGCCACGTGACGGCGGAGGTGGCTAGTGTCCGGCACGGCGGCGTGTGCTGCGGGTTGCCGCCGGTGCGCGGCAAGGGCACGGGGCGTGCGAAGGACAAGGGACGCGACAAGGATAAGGGACGAGCCAAGGACGCGGGATGCGGCAAGGGCGCGGGATGCGAGGATTACGGCTGCGACGACGACGACGACGAGCCGTGCGAGAGTTGCAACGACCCCGGCGGCGACGCGTCCGACAAAAACGCGACGGCCGCCGCCGGCCAAAAGCTCGGCAGTGGCGGTCGGCTGTCCCCGGGCTGCGTGGAAATAACGTCTGTGGATTACGCGAGCACCGAATCGACGGGCGCCGCGGCCCCGGATGGCTATGCCCTGTGGGCGTTACACTCCAACATTCGGGACTGGGCGGACGGCCAGACTGGACGCTTTGGTATGACCGCGTTGCTGTGTCCGATCGTGTGCAATACCGCGGACGATTGATATAATATATTTCTTACATTTATTATTTATATATATATTATTGTTATTATTATTTTTATTATTATTATGATAAAATTAATAAAAAGAGATGTTGAAATTGTTTTCTAACACATTGTAATATGCTATTTATTATCTGCCCCTAATGCTGAGTGCATTACGACACTATACGTAGTGTTTACAGTTCACTAGTATATGGAAATGCAAACATATAATTTTTATAAACGCGTTATTTCACTATATTTTCCCGGTGTTCAGAAAAAGCGGTTTTAGTACGTTTGGAGTGTTTGGACAAGCTGGAAGAAATCATATTGAAAAATAACATTCCCCTCTCCTTTTTCTTTTTAATCAATTTCTCAGACAATCTCATGTGCCAATAATGTCTCCCGATTTTAGCGTCGACTACCTACTTCTTCTATATCTTTCACCATTACTATAAATTGATTATTTAATATGAAATTATTTTTTCACTTAAATGTGTAAGCTCGACTATTAGAAACTAATCAAACGTAATCTATAACAAGGTATTTTGAACAACCATAGGCATGCAAAGATTCCGGTTCTAGGTGTAACTTGAGATCAGCCATTTCGTAATTCCTATTATTTTATTATAAATTTGCTCAAACGCGCTTTTATTCTAGGATACATTTTTAGATTTTAGAAAATATTTTATACGAAATTATACGTAGATATATTTAACAGTTATACAAAGTAAAATACCCATCATTGTTCAAAAATGAATAAATAAATAATAATAATGATGATACCTATACTTAGTTTTCTATATAAGATGAAGTGATGGACTTTTATTTTTCTACTTATAAGCACCACCTATCCATAATGCAAATAAGCAATGTTATATAGATTTTTAAAAAATTAACAAGAATAGAGACAGTGCGCGTTAAAAGTTTGTGAAACAATACATGCAAAGGAAAATTTAAATTCTTATGATTTTGAACAATTATTACATTCGGTTAATTTTATTTTCCGACATTCCGGCTTAATTATAATTTTCGTTTTAACTATACCGGTTAAATTTTGTTTTTCTGTTATATTTTGGAAAATACCCACTATGCCTACAATAATATACCAACGTTTTAGTATGCTATAAACCCATACCAATGTATATTCTCAACCGTAGAGTAATAGCCATTATTTCATAAGATATAGATTAAACTATATATACAGCGGCCCTTTTTATAATATTGCAAGTTACCGCGCTGCCACGCTCGTCTTTCGTAAAATGTGTGTGCTGCATTTGATATGCCTACCTATAAATAATAACAGTCGCGACATTTTTTTTTTTTAATTTAAATACTGTATAGTCTCACTTAGCACATGCCATTTCCGAACTCACCGGTAGGTTATTATTCAGCAGTAAGTTAAACTAGTTATTTTAAAGACGGCACGGATTGTTCTGTAGAGAGAGCATGACGGAAAATATGATAGGCGGCAAGAAACTCTCAAAACAACGGTAAGGGTGTCTGCCGGAGTACCTACTTCGTAATATATGTCAACAACTCGATAACTACATTCTTAGCTGGCAAAATAAAATTATTGACAAATTTAATTTTCTAAAGCTATTAACGCGTTCACTGCCTATCATAATATATGTATAGGAAACGCGTATGGATTGCATATAAGTTAAATAATGATTAAAAAATATATTATATTGATTTTGAAATTTCTATGATTATAATATATTGTTATTAATATATACAACTGGATTTTAAGATTTGTAGATGGAATATTGTATAGGTACATACACGCTATCTAAGATATATCCATAATCTTAATCCGACGTTTTTTTTATAACCATTTTTGTATACGTCATATATTATAATGTACATCAATCTAAGTGTATCTCGTTTTAATTGGACATTTTTCGTTTTTTATTTTTGAATACCATTTGTGCCAGTTATTATTATTTTCATCTATCGTGTCGTATAACTACACTGGTATTCAGTACTCGGCACGAATTCCTTCGTAACACTGTTCCAAGCCGTCTGTTTTTTTTTCAACAATTCATTTCGTCCTGGTCCATAGTTAACTGTGAAATTTTGTTCGGGTTCCCAGAGTCCAGACCGATATTTGTAACGTCTGTAGGCCGGTGGATTGTAAGCAGCCATGCAATTTAAATCGTACAAGGAACTCATGTTTTTATTGTAGGCATTGTGGATACCGTGCTCACGGAACAATTTAATTGGCAGCCCCTAAATGTATATAATAATATTATATATACCTCTATTACGTAAAACGTATTTTATATTTTAACATTCGGTTGGTACATTTTTTTCTCGACATTTTTTTTATCTCGATTTACGAATAAAATATTATAGTATCTTGTAACATTATATAATACACTGGGCAATAATTACCAATGATCTTTCTCGAAAATTCCGCATAACCCTGTTATCTCGGATAGGAAAAACACGTTGACGATAATCTTTTTGATACGTCGAATCCCAATTGCCTTCATTTGTTGACGGACATGTGCCATATTTATCTTCATACCAGTTATCAATAAGTACGCTTTTGTTATTATACACATTCATTTTCCGGCTAATTTTTTAACGATATTGCAAATCGAAACCTTCGTTTTCAGAAACAACTATAAATTTTTCGTGTTTTTTCTTTTACACTATTATTTAATAAACAACACTCTTAGAATTAATATTTATAGTATTTTATAACAGCCAATATTCTTTTGATTTAAATATTATTTTTATATTTTAATGTTGTTTTGATATTAAATTACAATAATTCATTTTTGTAAACAACAAAAAGTAAAATAGTTTAAGCGCATATTAAAAATATTGGCAAGTAATATTTTTCAAACATATTTTTATTTATGAACGAGTCGAACCCATTTACATGATATACAGAGTGTCCCACGAAGATCTGACGTATGGAATAACCTTTGTTGTATTCAATATTCAAATTTTTTTTTTTTAATTTATTGATGCTTGCGTTACATGTATAATATAAAAAAAAATTTTGATGTTGAAAATATCCCTTAAAGTGCAATATATTAAATGTGCAAATTATTTTCTACAATTTTTTCAAGTTTTCAGAAATTCTTCGAAAAATAAATCGAAAATAGTCATTGTAACTAGTTATCGGTAATAACTGATGATAGTGGTTTATTTAATTACGATAAGGGAAAAAAAATTCAAATTTAAAAAAAACCTACATTTTTCAAATTAAAATGTTTAATTATTAATGTAAATTACATGAAAGATAAATTTATAAATAGTTATAAAAAAAATAGTATTCTCGAGTATAATTTGGGTAACGGGTCTTCCATATAGTCCAGTCGTTTTCAAATGTCGAATGGACAATAATTGTGTAGAACGAGAAAATATGAATCTATATACATTCCACACAAAATCGTCGTCACCTGCAGACGCAAATCGTTCAGATAAAACAACGAGAGATATAATAATATATTATAATTATGTTTAGCCGTCAACAGGGAAAAGTACCCATCATAATATTCTATTGCCGTTGAAAATTCCTCAAAACTGTTTTCCCGAATTTCCCACAGGCTACAGTACAATCATCACGTGCAAAACTATTATTTTTGCCCGTAAGTCGTCATCAGATTGATATTGAATTCACTCGTCTTTACAATAATTTGTTACGCAATTAATATTCTGGTGAATTATTAATATCATTTATGCCAAAATGCAAGTGTACCACTCGTTTATCGTAATATTTGCATAACGACGCGTGCAGGTACCGTTCGCTTTTGAAATAACAACTTTAAAACGGAGTTTATATATTATACATCAATTTACAATCTCGCGGAAGATTATACGACGTATGCTCGGTAATGAAATGTGAATCTACGTCGTGTAGGTATACCCGGATAAAATAACACACAGATATACCACGTTTCACTGTTATGATAACATTTAGAGACTAAAACACAAAAATACGAACAACATATTATTATTATATATGTAGGTATTTAGTATACCTACTATATAATTATTGCAATAATACAACAGCGTGCTGATGGGAGTCGCCTTTATATAATATTATATTATTGTACAAGTGAATTATAGTGATGATATTACGACCCTGTTACGACTCCGCGTGATTTACATATTTAAATTTTATATACGTACGATAACAATAATATTTTATATGACGTAACGAATATTATTATGCAGTATTGCAGGTGTAATCCTTTTTAATGATGTACTAATCAATACTTAAAGTCTTAAACATCTCGAAGAGTCGTTGAAATCCACATTTTTGTTTTTTTTTTTTGTTTTATCTGTTTGTTTAGAACTAGCATAACGATTTTCATTTCGGTTTCATTTTAACCCCTTTTTAAATCGTATGCCTTGAATGAACTATATTAGAATACGTATAATACTCTGAGACTGCGCTTTAGTTATCTCTTTTCTACACGAGTCATAAGCCTGTGCAATTATTTATTGTGCCGCCCGTCGATGTGCGGACGTCGTGCGTGAAATGAATAAACGTCTTCAGAGTGGCTGATTAATTTTTATCTACTTTCTTCATAAAAAAAACTCGTGTCGCATCGTACATCCACGATTCTTGTACTTTTCATTTATACCGCATGACGTTTGTAGATTAAATTACAGTAGGCGTGTGCAGGTATAGTATCATAAATGAGTATGAGTAAATTCAAATTTTATTCAGTTCTTTCAAGACTCGATGGATATTTTGAAAAACCTTTTTTGATTAAATTCGGTCTTATATTAAAGCTTTTACCTAGGTAACTTTAGTCCAATAATAATTACAAACTATTTACTAATATTGTAATAGGTTCTAAAATGGTTAAATTAAAATATATAATTTGTTTATTTTTACTATCATAACTACCTCTGTCAATATTGCCTTGCGATTTGAATTTATAGTAAAATAATAATCAAACGCATAACAATACACTGAGTTTTATAAAAAGCTTCAATTACCATCGATAACTTTTTTCTAATTAATTCGTTTAATATAATATGGTTGTTGAAAACTGCTATTACGCATACAGAATGTAAAACAGAGTGAAAAGGAGTATAAATGAGCCGCAATTATTAAAATGAATACAATTTTGAGTTTACCTAAACTCGTGTTTTATACAGTTCGTGGTTGGGTTCAAGCAATGGGTTCAATTTTATTATTTCACAGTTTTACCCGATGCAAGTGAATTTAGAATAAAATATGAACAATATATTATACAAATAACAACAAACATATATTATAATCTAATAATTGTGATGTATTTTTGATATTTTGAACTTTGCAATACATTTTTGAGCTTTTTATCAAGAAACAAAAATGTCATAGAACATAAATCAAAAACAAAAACACATAAAAGAGCAAACATATTTCAATAGTCGAAAAAGAGCCAAAACATTTTGAAAATTACCTTTGTCGTTATATACCTAGGTAATATATGAATATTGAACATGGAAGTATATGAAACGCGTATATTTTCGAATGTGTTGACGTTAAAGTGTATGAACAATAATATTTGTATAAACCGTCGTGCTATACAAAGTATTACAATATGTACCACAACATGTTTTTTAGCGTCGATGCATAAACGGGGTCGGGAAGATTATCCAGTATCCCGCGGGCTGCAATGGCCGCAACGCATTCTATGCCCGTGAAACATTATGTAAAACAGTGGATTTAGCTGTACGGTTGCAGACGACGTATAAGAGAAATGTCTGTTTTGTGCTTGTTTTGATGATGTTCGGTCTACTGCGGAAAAGCGTCTTCTCGGGGTTCTGTTAAAAAAAACGTACGCCTCGGTTAAATACTTACAAAGGTGCGCGTGCAAAAATTGATCGAACTGGGCAAACATCATTGCTCGTGCCTTTGCCCCGTGTATGGATTTATAGTACTCGCTGTTAACCAGTAGTTAAGCCGGATGGAATAAACGTATTTGGATCTCTATTATAGTGAGTCGCGAGCCGTGACACGTATTATTTAAAAAAAATAATTTTATTAGGTAATCAAACAAAATATATAATACAGATTAGATATAAACCTGTATTGTATTACCCACCTCGGAGATAGCGATAGTTGTGATTATTACTAAACAATGATGTTATAAGGTGCGTCGTCCTGGCACCCGTAATTCATCAAATCTCCCTATAAATAATTTCATTTTTTAGTACCCGATTTGTATCCATTTGTGCCCTATTTAAAAAAAAATTGTACCCCTTTATATTCGTCGTAAAACATAATATTAAGTCCGGGTGCTGTAGCGACGTCGTCCCGGCACCCGGAATGTTCAAAAATCAACTGATTTAATTCAGACCAATTTCATTTTTTAGTACCAGATTTGTATCCATTTGTACCCTATTTAAAAAAATTTGTACCCCTTTACATTCGTCGTAAAACCTAATATTAAGTGGTTACTTAAACTCTAGATGTCGCTTTAAGCTTCCAGCTTTAATAAAATCTTCAAGTTCATGAGTTTTTTGTGCTTAAGCTTAATAAATGGTACTACTTACTAATTCGATTAGATTGGAGCTATTTAAGCTATCGACTTGAAATTTCGAGGATAGATTTTTATAATAATTTCATCGGGCACTAAGAAAGGATTTTTCAAAATTTTGATTTTAAAGGGTTGAAATTGGTAAAATTAATTTTTTACATGTAATTTGTATATCTATATTGATATAATAATAACAATAGCACCCGACCGATAACAGGAAATAAGGTACGGTACGGCGGCCCGAGGGTTTCCATCTACCTGGACCTTTTTCGTGTGTGTGTGTATTATGGGCGTGTAGATATAAATTGTTCCGAGGCTATATTTATGAGTTTTATAGAAAATAGGTTCGGTTTATTGGTAAAGTACACTATACAGAGATTGCATTAAATGACGTGGCTAATCTTAGTTTTGTTATCTTACTATTATATAAATTTGTTTGTTTGTTCGCTAAAATCTTAAAAAGTAAACAACGGATTTTAGTTCGGTTTTCACTATTAAATAGGTCTAGACTCGGGGAAGGTTTTAGTGTGGAAAAATTAATTGGGTGCCGAAAAAAATAACAATAATGCAAAAAAAATTAACGCTTTACGTCGTATTCAGTGGTATTGGGTTCGAACTATAAACGCGTTAAAACACTTTTTACCCGACATCCGTCATTTGCTTCGTACTAATAGCTTACAACAGCAGGGGTCGGCAATTAATTTATATAGCGGTCCAGATATTTAAAAAAAAAAATTTCGAGGGCCAAAAAAATCTTAAATTTAATTTTATCATTAATGTATTTATTTTTTAAGCCGTGACTGCGGCACGTTCAACAACAACACAGATAATCCGTTAAACCATAAACCGTTATTATTGTCTCAGCGCCCAATGAAATCGATTTCAATATTATTTAATTTTTGTTATGAAGGGAGGGGGAGTGATACATAGAATATATAGGAAAATTAAGAAATTTTTTGGCGGTCCAGTTATTTCCCTTCCGAGGGCCGGATATGGCCCGCGGGCCGCCTATTGCCGACCCCTGGCTTACAATATACTCGCACTTCCCGTCGTTGTATCAAAGATGTCTATAGTTGAAAATGTGTCTATAAAAGCAGGGGGGATACCGGAACGGTCACGGCACATATAGGACAGCTATATATATAAAAGATGAATAAATTGTAGGTGATACTAAGTTCACTGAGTCAAATTTACCTATGAAAAGTATAACAATAGCAAAGCGTTGCCGGTTCAGCTATAAATTTATAAAAAAAAACAAATCTTTTGCATGGGTCTTACGCACTTCATGGGGTCCGCAATCCACCGCAGGTGGATTGCCTACCTGATAATTTACTGCTCACATATTTCCGAGATCCAATTCAGTGGATTACCTTGGTGGTTTGGATGCATGTAAATCACTTGAGGTTAATCTTAACTTAATATTTGCCACAGGCAACGCTGGGCGGGGCAGAATGAGATGGATCAGACTTTTCTCGATAAAACGAATAAAAATACATAATGACCCAAAATAAATTGAATATTGTTGTAACGATATTACTTAGTATATTTTAACCGTTATATTATAAAATAAAATGTATTGTTCATATAGACTTGGTATTATTAATTTTTTTAATGGGCAACGAAGTGCACGGGATCAGCTAGTCTTTTATATACTACACATTTAATAGGTAAGATATAAAACATTTGTTTTGGGAGAAAAGTAGGTAGGCGGTAGGCCTGGTAGGCCCGTCAATCACCGTATATATTATAATGAACTGTTTGGCACCTATTTTACAGCACACCGGTACCCACTTGTTCACTATTTTATTTTTCATTGATGATTAATTTAATACCATAGATGAATTTAATTAATCCAATCTAATCAAATTATTTATTTTATTCAGCCAAATCAATTACAGATACATAGTTATAATAAATTACAAAAATATTAGCTGATTACTACACCAACTGAGCCATAGTATCTTTTATATGAATCATGATATAATTATATATAATTAATTAATAATATAAATATATTATATTATATTGTTAATTATATCATGCTACGAATATAGATAATTGCCGGATATGAAATTGTTATAACCTGAAAAATGAAATTGGTCTGAATTAAATCAGTTGACTTTTGCACATTCCGTGTGCCGGGACGACGTCGCTACAGCACCCGGACTTAATATTATGTTTTACGACGAATGTAAAGGGGTACAATTTTTTTTAAATAGGGTACAAATGGATACAAATCGGGTACTAAAAAATGAAATTGGTCTGAATTAAATCCGTTGATTTTTGAACATTCTGGGTGCCGGGACGACGTCGTTACAGCAACTGGACTTAATATTATGTTTTACGACGAATGTAAAGGGGTACACATTTTTTTAAATAGGATACAAATGGATACAAATTGGGTACTAAAAAATGAAATTATTTATAGGGAGATTTAATGAATTACGGGTGCCAGGACGACGCACCTGATATTATAACGTATAATAATTAATATACGGGGTAATTCACCAAGCATGCTCGCCCCTTTCCCCGGCATTTTATCCTATAATACTGAATTCATTCAAATTCTGATCTTTGAAATCAACCGTTTTTACTGTAAATTGATTGATTTTTTTTTATAAATAAATATATATATTATAATTACAACACTGTTGGTTATAAAACATTTTTTGAGTATAATTAAAAATATTATCATAAACGTAAATTTATAATGTTGTATCTTTACCTATATTTTAATAGATTTACAATGCATTTATACATTTATATACAGTGTAATGGTGCATTTTAGTGAATTGTGAATAATCTTCAACCAATACTGAAGGACGAGTAATGGACTTTCAGCTGCTGTCGGAGCTGGCTATTTATTAAGGGGGAAAATGCAGGCAATTTCTAGTTACGTGGCCATAGAATATAAGCCGTACCTACGAAAATATCAAATCAAACCATATCAACGATCAAAAATTACTTTTTAGAAAAAACAAACGGCATCGTAAAATTATTTTCTGGATTTGAAATTTTTTTATTATTATTTGAATGGTACAAATTTATTTTAGCCGCATTAAATTCTGATTTATTAATTAATTTAAAATACCGCCAAAAAAATAAAATATATTAATTCAAAATACTCGACGAATATTGTGATATATATATTATGTAAGGCGGTCATCGCAAGAAATAGTCTTCACCAAAAAATATCGAAATCTGACTATTTCACGTGACCGTGCGGTAGATTATGTTGGCAGGTTTTTGTATACCTATACTAAGACCGCGCCGCCGGTTTCCGATACCTTATTAATAAGTGGATCAGAGGTTATGGCCTCCTGTTCTACGGCTGTAGCAGATGAACTTTCAACTATCAATACATTTACCAAGACTAAACTTTAAATTTTAAAATTGTTTTGTTTCGTATATATTATACGTATTTGCGTTAAACAGATGCAAATTCAGAACCGACCTGCAGTCCGGTCCTTTAATGTCGGAAATCCAATACCTACTTTAGAATAGGTATAATATGCTGAGTTGTATAATCGTATATACGCGAACTGGAAATATAATAATTGCATTTGTTGGCATACTGCAACAGCGTTGAAATCACTAAACGAGTGAATATGTATAATAATATGGTACCTATATACAACTATCGATTTTATCAAAATATAAAACTAAATTATTATGACAAAAATGAAAATTAAAAACAAGTGTGTTACAAGTCATGTAATAGCTACATAGTACATATATATATAGATGCTTTAATTTAATATAATATATACCTGAAAACACGATTACATACAATTGTAAGTACTTTTATTGAACGTACCGAATAGCTATATACGTGAAAATGTTGCTGCAAATAACTTTAAAAATGTATTGTTTGCGGTCGTTCTGGACAATATTTCTTAATAAGACATTTTTTTTTTTGATATAATACGAATAAAGTAACATCGATCAAGACGCGCGGGTAAATAGATATATATACATTCGAAATCCACACACTTTTTTCAACCTTTCCCATATGACAGTACCTATATATATAATGGACAGTTGTATAAAGTTTTAAAAACGTACGCATAATAATAATAATATCATCTCTATATACTTTATTGAAGTATTTTATCTAACAAACTTTTATATTGACGTATAACCGCGGACCTATATATATATAATATACGTGTGTGTACACCTACCTGCAGCTGTATATACGTACAGTCGATACCATATATATATGTATACCGAGTGAGTCTGTGTATATATAATAATAATAATGTTAAAGAATAATAATAATAATGATCGATGAACTATGACGTGCATTATAAGTATATACATATATAAGTATAATAATACCTATATGGCCAACTATATATAGGTTTCAACCGAACATCTCTTCTTAATTTTGTTAATGGTGCCCTCGGGATATTCTCAATCATTTTACGAACAAAATTACTCGACATTCGTTTGGCTGACACGGTGCCACCTGCACAATACCTGTACCACTGCACTACTGCGGTATATGGGTATATACCACACGCGGTACATGTATATATAGTACCTATTCATAATGACCGCAATAGTGCGTGGTCGGTACCTGCGTTTATTAATTTTTCGTAGGTATCCGGTAAAATTAAATGCCTACATTAATTATATATTATTAAAGGCTATGATAAGCCGAAGAAAAATGATCTTCTGTTGCCACTGAATATAGGTACTGGCGATATGGGTCAGACACGAGTGAAACACAGACTCAAAAACGTTTACATTTGCTTTAGATAATAATAATAATAATAATAATATGTAGAAAATAAACATATAATATACAGCAGTATATCATATAGGCAGCAGTCGTATTTTTAGTTCTTGTGCGTATAATACGTTTATTTCCAGTCATTATAATATTGTTTATTAAGTTCATATTTTGTATTTACAGTCGGCGTTCGTTTTAGTAATTATAATTTATAATTGTTAACGTTTTTATTTCAATGATTTATTACAAAAGGTAATTTTTTTTTTTTTTTTGGTTTAATACACCCTTTTACTTTTTTTCTCCCTATTTTTAATACCTAGTAAAGTATATAGTAACCTATACAGGTATAATTTTAATTTTATATTCTGTAACATTTCTTTTTCTGAAAATGTTTACGTTAAAAAAATTTTTAGTCACCTATACGGCTATACCTATACATATAGGAACTTATAGGCAAGTTGAAGTTCCCACAATCAATTATATTTAATAATAAATAGATTATTTAAATGTAGATGAACTGGGTTTGTTTTTATTCACTACCTATCAGTGGAGTATCTGAAGATTGATCAAGAGGGTGGTTTTTAAAATTTTAATTCACGAATTATCAATACGGCCTACCAAAATTAATAAAAAACCGAGGTAAAAGTAGTTTATCTTATAATAACTATAATTGCCTAAAAGGCTAAGAATATCGTTCATAAAATTGAGATTAAAATTTTAAAAACTTTAAAAACTTTATTATATTTGAGTACATGATTGTACATAAAGATTTTGTACTTTTATAGGTAATTACGTTATTCTATCTTTTATTTTTTGAAATATAAAAGGCGTTATTAAAATTGTATTTTTCTTTGTGAGGTATACCTAATGACTAGAATTAATTTACAATTATTTTATTTTTGTACAAAAAGTCCGAGTACATTTTCAAGTGGGACAAAAAGGTTGAAAATACAAATTATTCAATTCATTAAATTACAGTTTTAAAAAATAATTAAAATACCTACCTGTATATTATTTTATTGTTCTAATACAATATTATATTTGATATTTACAATATTACAGTTCGCCACTTTTTTCGTACAATGTCCTGTATTAACGTATTTTCGTTTATTAAGTATTTTCTGTAGACTGTGACCTGTAGCCTGTAGGTAGGTGGGTAACTAGCCTCTAGGTATAGGTTTTGAACACGAATTAAGATATACTTAAGTCTAAGATATATTTAGATATATTCATGAGTAAGACTGTGTGGTTCGTGGCACAAATAGGCATAGCAGGTAGCTTAAAATTAATCTGAATATTTTGAAAACGTCATAGTATAATATAATTAGTAAGATTAAAAATATAAGTACCTACGCGTAAAAGTTTAATGTCCCGCAAATACTTTTGAATTACAACAAAATAGATAACTAAAATCGGCATTCTTCGTTTACATATCCAATTTCGTTAACATTTGAACTTCAAATATCTTTAAAAGTTTAAAATGTGTAAAAAAAATTGTGCATGTATATTTTTTAGATTTGTGGGTTTTAGTAAACAATATGAATACTCAGGTATCCTGTATTAAATTGTTCAGTCCAAGCTATAACAATTTAACAGTTTCTGAGGCTTTTTACTAGGTGTTTTGGTATACCTACTAATAATAATTTGCAAATTGTCCTGATTTTGACGAAATTCTAACTTCATCCGCTCATAAAAAATATGATAGGCTTCTGTTCGCTCAACTTTTCCTGTTAATTCCAGTACTTATATCAACAACTTATGAAAAATGTCGTATTACAATCGTATTACTTTGACGAGCATACATTTTTTTATTGACATTTATAGAAAAATAAAACAGTTTCAAAATGTCTGTAATTAGCTTAAAAAGATATTCAAAATATTTTGAAAATCATACCATGTAATATATTGTAACGGCGGTTATTAGTTTTTTAATTATAACAAAATAACAAAATTGATTGTGCGTAAAAATTCTAGTTGTTTACTTATATCTCCCCTCTCCCAATTATCCACTTTTGGACTTTCCTACCAGAAAAGATATTGAAGTTGAAAATTGAATCATTTTTACACTTGTAAAAATCGTGACAAAAAAAGTTAAACAAACAAATTAAACAATTCGCTCCGCATGTACCTATGTATATGATGTATTTTCTTTTGTGTCCGCGGTGTACACGAACAATTGTTCAACTTTAGGAGTGATTTCTTGTAGCAAATTGGATCTACTTGGAACTTTTGAGATGTCAGCATTGTAAATTCCCGGTAGTTTTCAAAAGCGCCATGATTAGGTACTTGTGAGTAACAATTTTTTTAAAAAAAAACAGGAATTTTCAATAAAAATTAGTTTTTAACAAAATTGATTTTATTTTATACTGTAGTATGTAACTTAAAAGCAAACAATCCTAAGTACCTTAAATTTTTACCAAATATTTATTTAGCTATTTTAAGACATATGAAATTTAAAATTTTTTTTTGTTGTTTTTTGTCCAAATATCGATAAAAAAAATTTCTGGGTCAAAATCATAAAAATGTAATACAAAATCCTTCATAAATATTGATATATAGCAGTTTTAAGATATTAAAAATACACAATATGCGGATTTTTTTTTTTATAAACATTTCAAATTTAAGCTTTGATAAAATTCATCAACATTGCAAAAATGTACAAATTATTTTGTAGTTGAAAAATTATAAAAATTTTAATTTTAACTGCCAAGGATTAAAATTTAAAATAATGTTTATCATAAATAATTTATACTGTAAACAAAAAAATTTAAAAAATATATAACCAGTTTCTTTTATAGATATTTTAAGTTTACATTTGAACAGAATTAAATATTTAAACAAATAATAACAATTTAATTATTTTGTTGTAATTTAAAAATATTATTTGTGTACTTTTAAATTATATATAGGTATATATATATAATATTATATTTGTTTACATGCCATGACATTTTCAAATGCAATGTTTTCGGCAAAAATTAATTCAACCTACTGTATTAACTTATATTAAAATATACTACTTTAATAGCAATTATATTATAAAATATACTTAGTAATATAGGCTGAACTCTCTACTCAGAATTGTTTTTTGTATACAATGATTTCATAACATCAAATTCAAATTTAACACATCCACTATCCACTACAGTGACCCACTTAATACAACGACACCTATTGTACAGCAGAGTGGTATCTACTCACTCTCCTGCCTTTTTTTAAAGTTTAATTTTAATTGCAATAAAAGCCCTTAAATGTGCATTATACAATTATTGTATGCACTAAATTATTTGTTGTTTTAATACTTTTAGGGTCATCTAAATTAATATTAAAAAAAGTTAAACTAAAAACATGTTTATTATAAGAAGAAAAATTGGGGTCTTTGAGTAAAACATTAAAATAATGTGATTTATTTTATTGTGTGATGTCCCATGCTAACTGCGACATGTAATATCTACCATGGGCTATGGTTTTAAATGTTTATGGTAATACATTTAATGCAGATTTATCTCCAAAATTAAATGTTTATAAATTATAGATTTAAGAAAACTTTATTTTAAAATTTAAGGTGATATCCTATTTTAACTGAAAACAAAAAACTTATAAGTTATAGGTATAAATACATCTGTTAAAATGTATTATGATATTATTGACTATTCTATAGCATTCACAGAACACTATATTATGACATTTAATATTCGTCTCTTCTATCCACAGTGATGTAATTGAGTTTACAAGATGGTCACAAAACTATTATATAATATAAAATTGAAAACCAGTTTTTTATTTAACTTTGAAATTTTTACTGAAAAGTTATACTTCTTATTTTTTGTTAATAAAATTCAATTAACTACAAATATATTTTAATTGAAACTAAACAGCGTTTACAGGAATACACAAAAATCTATATATTTAATTACTTAAGCTTAAATATATACTCAGTAACAACTAGCAAGTTGAAATAACTGATATAATTGTGAAAAAATTAGACACAAGCTTCAGCATAACGTTTTGACACAGCATCCCAATTTACAACTTCAAAAATTGCGTTGACATAATCAGCACGGACATTTTTATACTGCAAGTAGTAAGCATGTTCCCAAACATCAATTCCGAACAAAGGAATCAGTCCTATTTATAAAAAATATTTCAATAAAATACAAATAAACGTGTGTATTTAACCTTTACTATAATCGGTTTGTAATTGCTCCGCCTCACTCTGGTTTTTTATTGTCCTGCTAACCAATAACCATATATTTGATATAAATTGAATAAAATATTCACCAATAACTAATCAAATAATTCTATGATTCAAGGTACAATGTTTAAACATTAAGGGTATAACATAAAGACCTGACAAATTAAATAACTTCCATTCTAATCAATATTTTTTAATTTCTGACACTTGGACTTCACATATGATATAAAAATGTGTTTGGCAAAATCCATAATAGCCAATATGTAAATTTGATTTTTAAAACAATTTTGATGGTAAAAACATTTATTTAAGCAATTTCATTCATATTTTTAAACCTCAATATTTTAGTTTAAAGTGTTAATTCAGTTAATGTAAGACACAATCAAATTCAAAAAGTATAAACTTGCTTTTTTTTTATATTTTATATGAGAATTTTGAAATAAATACTTATTAAAATTTAAAATTTAAAAATTAATTTTAAACATTAAACAATATTGAAATTTTAAAAAATCTTACTAAATAAACCACTTGAGTTAGACAAATGTTTTTACTATCAAGTTTTTCTAAAAACAAGATTTAAAATTGAATTTACTTTCAGTATTAATGATACACAAAAAAAATAAAAATAAAAAATATTTATTTGAGCAAAAGTTATTTTTTAGGTCTTTCTGGTTAATCAAATTAATATATCAAACACAAAATATCTTATTTTAGCCACCTTGGAAAATGTCTTACATGTTTTAAGTTTGTTGTTATTCGTAGATTCAGTTAATGCTTCATAGTGTGTGTGTCAAATGCCTCCTATCGTATGCTGCCGCCACCGTAGTGGGAGGTTTTGATCACAAGATATCAGAACTACTTTATTTGGATGAGCGAACGAATTGCTTTCTCTCAGTGAAAGAATATAGCATAGAATAAATTTAATTAAATTTTTTCTGTTCAGTGATTACAGTAAGACATCTGGTGTTTGATATATTGATTATAAAAATACATATATTAGTATTTTATAAGAATTATACCAGATATATTGATTGATATTATATGAGTGAAAGGACAATAACAAACCAGAATGATATTTTCACACAATAAAAACCTATACTTAATAATTATATCATCTAACCAGTGGTAGAGAACAGTGGATCTTGGTTTGCACAACTAACGACTGTTAACTTCTTGGTTTGAGGATTAAACCCAAGCCAACCCCATCCTGAACCTTGCACAGCAACAGAAGCCGTAGCTAATTGTTTCTTAAACTCTTCACATGAACCAAAGTTTTGGATTAAAGCCTTGTCCAAATCATCTAAAGAAAATAAACATTTTTTCTATTTATAAAATGATTACAAAATATTAACTAAATAATAAGGGATATCCATGGACGCAGAATTTTCCAAATCTCATGAGATATAATATAACAGTAAAAACTCCATTATCCGTCAACTTCTGTTATACGTAACCTACCTTCATATCGTGAATTATAAATATTCTATTGCACGTCTGTATAATAGGTATACAGGCACTATTGTTTTTATCTATAGCTAAATTATATTGTAATAACTCATTTTATCAAATAATTTTATTTGATCATCAAATACTAGTAAAATGTTTGATATTAAAATTAATTTATAATAATTATTATAAATTTAAATATGATTTGTTAAATTGATAAGCTGTCACATAAAAAGTGACTAAGTAAAAATAATTTTGGAGTTATACAGATTTTAAAATAAAATTAGAAAAATTAACCACTTTTAGCATGATGACGACAATATATTAAATATTAAATACAATTGACCTATACTTGGCTTCAATGATACTATCAAAGTACTTAAATAAAACTCAAAACAAAAATTACTGATTAATTGTTAGAAATAGATGTCAATGATTTATTGATGAACGTTTTTTAATAACTAAAACCTACTTAATAGCAAAGTTGATGTCAGTCTACGGTAGTTTAACTAATTCCTGTATTATAATTGAACTTGTACACAATTTAACTTATGAACTTGAAATTATAATTCAATAAACTCACTATATTATAATTTAAAATATCTTCAAAAATAAAAATGAACATTTTACCAGAAGGTTTAGTCGAATGAGGTGTTAGTGTCTCCCAGAAAATAGAATGATTAATATGACCACCACCATTGAACCTAAGTGCAGGTGCCAAGCTTATGATTGTTGCTGTATCATCTATAAAAAAAACAAAAATGTTAATATTTTACCAACAAATCACGCAGTAGTATTCTACATAACCTTTTGCTACGGCAGTCTGTAATTTATCTAGTGTATTATTGTAGTTTACTACATAAGTGTTATGATGTTTTTGGTGGTGAATTTCCATAATATCGCGTGATATGATTGGTTCCAAGTCTTCATATTTGAATGCGAGACAGGGCAACGTTGCTTTTGTTCTAATTTGGGACATATACAGGCGGTTGAATGAAGCACTAGAAAAATTACAAAAATTATTTTTATCGTAAAAAAATTTCCAAGTTTTCTTCTTTTGCATAGCCAAATATCATATTGAATTATTGAAATATTTTACAAGACTCTTTGTAACATTATACAAAGTGAAGTCTGCTCATTTTCAGTTTAAAACACTGAAGAAGCTATAAGAAAAATTATATGAAACAAAATCATTTTACTATATAGTTGATTGCCATTATTGACATTGCATTTCTGGCAAAATTAAAAATTACATAAACTTCCTGAGGATTTACTTTCATACATTACCTTTTCAACATATTTTGAACAATTTTAGCCGACATTTTTCACGAAATAATTAGCAACGAACGTTTAAGGAAAATAAAAAACGTTTCGGCTCGTGGGTAATGTAATTAAATGTATAAGTTTATTGGCGGATGAACTGAAGTATAAAATTATGAAATATCGTCGACACGGAGTCGCGGACTAAGATAATATTATACCTTATTACCGTGATCGTCAATAAGCAGAATTTAGAGTTATCAGTATATATCAGCAGAGAAATCGGAAATTCGGAAGTTGAAAGAATGAATATTTTAAAGTTAAAAGTTCAAATGATAATACATTTATAAGTAGTCACTGTATAGACCGTGTATCAACGAAAGAATGGAATGCTCTGTGATAATATTATTTATATTATTCTGTGATTATATCATCAATGGTAGAACAATACGTATAGATGTCGCTCAAATGCATTATGCATTATACGCGCGTCGCCCAGTGAAAAGTACTAACTACCTACTAAGTAGACCGCGATGGTCACGAGCATATCGTCTGTTTTTCGTAAATTTATGGGTTCAGGGGTTAAGAGTATTATTATTTGTTTGGAATATTATTTTTCGGGCGGTCTTTCGTCGTATTTTAGATACGTTTTCGTAATTCTGTTAACGTTTGGCACGTAGTTCTGAGTTCAGTTGTCATAATAATATATTATTCGGGATATGCGTTCATCATTGTTCGAGATCTATAAAGAAGATTTAAAGGTCTTTAAAGATCTTGAGCATTGTTCACAATAATTGTGTGTGGTTATGTTTTAATCGTCCTAAAAGACGATCACACCAGCTGATATTTACCGTGTTCACCACTATTTAAGATATACCACGTATCTCTGGTTTTATAAATAGTGCGCGCTTTTAAAGTTTGAATTTTTTTTTGTGTGGTTATTAGTCATAAAGTTCTATAATAGTTTTATCGTTTAAAATTGTTTACATTGCATGCTATTAAAATGGCATACAATCAAGATATCCGTTTTCAAACGAAAAATGTGATTTTCCACGTATAAAATTATTTTAAGACGATGGATGCTGATAAAAGTAAGGCAGCATTTTTAGATTTTTTTCGGCAAACCCGTGAAGTGACTGCTTAAGCATGAGGCGTAAATCTTGCATGTGTAAAAAAAAATTGTTCTGAAGCTAAAAATGAACTTAATGTGTGACTTATTACTAATCTTGACGATTTTGATAACGAAGTTGTCAGAAGAGCTATACATAGTTTTTTATGATAATGGTCAATTTCCAACGACTGAAAAAAAATATTAGCGGCGATGCTAGAAAAAATTGATTATACGGTATAATTCAAATAAATATAAAGATATAATAAAATATCTGTATGAATAATTATAATATATGTATTATAATTTATGTATATAGACACATATTATTACATACCTATATATAATGAAAACAATTAAATATTACTGCATCTATTTTTAGTGTCTTATGTCTTTTTTAAATATTTCGGTGTTGATAAAACGTGGGTGGGTGGGTGTTAAAATCTTTTACTGCGTCATTGAAAAAATAAGTTCACGCCGCCACTGATTATACCTAATGGCTCAAAATCGTCCGTTAGTACATTTTCCACAACTTGAACTTCAATTACCGGAAGTGTAATGATGGCCGTAGATTTCTGATTGGAGAGAAATGATATTGTTGCTTCCTGGATTAAATTTTTAAGAAATTTGTATGAATTTAGACGGAATAATGATACGAGGCCAGTAGTTTACCTGGAAGAAACATGGGTAAACCAGATTAACCGTGTATGCGAGATCATGTATGTCAAAATTCAGAAAATATCGAGGAACTCAATAAGTACCAATTAGATAAGGCGGTCAACTCATTGTATCCCATGCTGGGTCACCTTTTGGATTTGTGAAAAATTTCAAATTGGTATTTCGATGTAAATCGGGTAGTTTGTAAGAATTACCATTCACAAATGAACTCAGACATTTTTGAAAAACGGTCTATCTAAATGTTGGCCAATTTAGAACAACCGCCGTGTGTTGTAGTAATGACCAATGGACAATGCTTACTACCGATGATGCTAGATGAAGATTACCTAAAGGCTAACACGCAAAAGGCAGATGTTCAAAAATATCTCTAAAAAAAATCACTATGTGAACTACGAGAAAAAGTTAAATTGGCAATGCCGAAAGAGAAAAAACTCAATGAAATCGAGTTACAAATGGGTCACGAGGTGGTAAGACATCCACTTCACCACTGTCAGTACAACCCGATTGAACTGATTTGGTTTGGGCGCAAGTCAAGGAAGAAGTGCTGAAAAAATGATATCTTCAAAATGGCAGACGTTGAGCCGTTGAGGTATTGGTAAATACTCGAAATACTTAGATGTGATCACCAAAGAGGTTTGAACAAAATGTAGCGAACATAGCTACAAAATCCAAGACACAAATTTGGTTATGGAAGGGTTGAGGGACGACGTTTTAGAGGCCATCGTACTTACCATAAATCCCGATGACAGTTCGACTGACGAAGACGACGATGACCATTTACTTTAATTATTATTACGACGACCACTTTGTTTGAGACCATTTGTACATATTTATATATATTATTATTGATATTCCTCATTATTTTTATTATAAACAAAAATTTTAAAAAAAAAATGATGAAAGTTGTAAGAAAAATAAAAATATAATATTATAAGGTAAACATTACCACGTTTTGAAATTATTTTAGGCGGGAAAAAATTTGGAGCCCATAACGAAAATCTGCCGAGAGTGACATCGCGGCCTACGTTTTGTTGGGCAAAAGTATTTTTATAAATTTGCCTTCCTCACAGATAATATAAGATTTCCACAGATTTATATAAATATTAAAATATAATATGATATATTATGATGGGCGTCGTGCAGTTCGGCCCCGTGATAACAGACCAGATTTATTAAGCACGTACCACGGACTAAGATAGAATGGACTGGTAACGGTAGGGACGGCGAGGTGGTGGGGTCTGATACTCTGATCCCCAAATGTTTCTGCCCCGCTACACTGCACATCTATCACAAGTACACTATGTTCAACGCTATCTAGTGATAATAATATACGATAGAAAAGTAAATAGTGGTTCCCGCCAATGCATTTTTATAAAATGTTTAAATAATAAATATCGGTGTTTTAGTTAAAACCACTAATTTTTTTGTTACGTCTGAAAGGAAACATGCCTCGTAAATGTTCCATTATTACTTGTAAAAGTAATAAAAATATATTTGACAATAATATTCACAATTATTGTAAATCAAAAGTCGAAGACTGTGTAATATATTATATTTGTGGATTTATAACTAAAAATTTAACAAAAAAAATTAACTGTGATGCCTGTCTTAAAATGATTAAGGGTAAGTATTATAATTTTGCTAATTTTGATTTTTAACGGGAAATATAAATTTGGTGATCTTAAAGACCATAAACATAGATCTAGATGGCCTAAGGGGATTTAGTTGACAGGGGAACTAATTGACTCATGGGGATCAAGACGTTATCACAGGGGATCTAGTTTACCAAAGTGGATCTAGATAACCATGGGGATCTAGTAGGACGGGGATCTAGGTGATACGTCACCCTTTACTTTATTATCTATGACTATGATAGTGTGATAAAAAGAAATAATAATAATTGATTATTTAGGCACAGATAAAAGGTAAATAAATATTTAGTGATAACATTCACGTGTTTGCGGTTTCCTACTTTCGTAAAAGTACTTGGTAGTTATTAATGTTAATAATTTACTATAGTATACTAATTAGTAATTACTAGATTGGCATTTGGATCTTCGAAAGTCTGAACAATATTAGAATATTAGTAAGTACAACTCAATTTGTATGAGTAATTTTTCAGTTGATTCAGTTCAGTTTTTTATTTCAGGTAACACTCATTAAAACATTCATTATGATGGATGTCTCAGTGGATGTCCCAGTGGATGTCCATAAGGAGACAAACGAAGACCTCAAAATGTCTAATCCTGCATGGGCTGATGCTATGAGCAAAATTTTAAAAACAAAAAAACGGAAAGGAAAACCATTAGTATTGTCCAAGGCAAAAATCATTTCAGCAGCTGACCTTAATAAAATAAAACAAGAAAAAGAGGATGTAGATGACTCTTTTGAAGTTGTAGATAAAGGTGGTCAGAAAGTTGCAGTACCAGTTAATATTGAAGAAATTAAAGATGAAAAACCTGACTTGGAGCATTTAGAACCGAAAATACCAAATCGAATTCGAGTAGGTATTATTTTTTTAAATATTATCTGTGTTTAAGTTTTATATAAGAAAATATGTGATGTTAGCGGCAGATTGACCTTTGAAAAGTTCCCGGTTGGCTGATCGTCATATTATTACTTTTGGCTGTTGTACTTAGATTATAAACAAAAATAATATAAATCTTTTGGAACTATTTATAGGCATGAGCAATTTTGAATTTTTTGTTTTATTATTAATTATTGTCAATAAATAATTTTTTGCTGTCCAAAAAATGAAAATTGAAAATGTATTAGTAATTTTAGGGGGTTCCTGATAATTTGTTATTAGTGTAATTAAAAAAAAAAAATTGAGCATAAATCTACAATAATTTTTTAGAGCGTCTTTAAAGTTAGAATTTTAACAAAATTCATCAACATTTGCAAATAATTTAGTAGTTAAAAATTCATAAAACAAATTATTGAAATAAGGTTTCTCATGAGTAATTCATTCTTTGACCAAAATATTTAAATAAAATATAGCAGTTGTAGTTATTTTGTTAGCAATTTTAAAATATTTGTAGGTATGTATTTGAAACTTAAGTTATATCTAAAGTTAATAAAAAAATCAATCGCTATTCTTAAAATGTGTTCATGGGCTTGTTTCTCATAAAGACTAGGTTTCTAAGTACCTACAAGATCCATTTAGCTACCAAAAGTTGAGCATTTTTTCTACTGTAAAAAGTCTTTGGTCACAAAAAATAAAAAAACATTAAACCAATACATTTTTTTTTTTTTTTTTTATAATTTATAATTTTATGACTTGTATTTCATTTTTATAGATAAGAGAACAAGTATTAATGGGAAGACAAAAACCTTCAGTTACTGACAGAGTTAAAGAAAAAAATTTATCAAAAATTGCTACAAAGTAAGTAAATTTAAATTTGATTGAATATATTTAATTTACTAGCTGTCCCGCCCAGCGTTGCCTGAACCTAAGAATAACCTCAAATGCTTTACATTCAACTAAGCCACCCTAGGTAGATAATCTGACCGCATCGGATAGCAGACAATATGCTAGTGGTCGATATCATGTAAGCAATCCACCTACCTACTTATTTTCTAGTAATAAAATAACTTGGGTTATTACTAGCTATAAATAGAGTTTATACATAAATCACATCAAAAAAGTACTTTCAAATTTAGTGAAAAGATGGTGCCACCCCTTTTTCACACATTTATTGGGCTAACTTTGACGTAATATAGCCTGTGATACCAAGTGGATTCTGACGAATATTTTGGCGTAACTTTTATGAAAAACGATCCAGTAGTTCTCAAGATTACCTCGACCATACATCTGAATGGTTTTGTTTTTATATTATAGTATAGATTTTATCTTTAATATATTGCATCTAATTTGTATAGGGGTGTTGTACAATTATTCAATTTAGTAAAGCAGCAACAAAGAACGGTAGAGAAGAAATTGAAAAATGTAGGACCATCAATTTTAAAACAAGATAAAGTATTGGAATCTCTAGATAAAAAATCATTTATTGATTCCATCGATCATAGAAAAGTAAGTGCATACAAACATTTCTTCATTAACCTATTTTATTATTAATTCATTTTTTGTTATTAAAAAATGCTGATCTAAGATATTGTTAATTTTTTAAGACTTTTATTGAATTCAGAAACATTTTTTTTTTTTTAGGATAATGATGAAATTGGTTGGGATGTTCTTCGAGATGATTTTATGGGCGGAACTAAAATTAAAGATTGGGATAAACAGATTGAAAATGATAGTGAAGATGATGGCATTAATTTTTAAACTAAAGTTACTGTTTATTTTTATTTTAAATACTATATACAATTGAAAATAAATATTACTATTACCTATTTGATGAATATTAATTGTAAATACATTTTTAAACATTTAATTGTTTGAATTAAATAAAACGTGGATCAGATAAAGACAAGAGTGTTGATTGAAATTATTTGTTAGTTACTAGGAATTAACTTTTCTGATAACTTGCATTAAAATTGAATATTTTTTTGTTGTACTTTAGTGGCTTATAAGTAGTATTAAATCATATTTACACAATTTTATGAATATCAGTTTTAAGAAACTCAAAATGAATTTGAATATGTTTGAAGATTTCTGGATTTGGAAGTATTAAATTATCTGTTACATAAACAATTAATACTATGAAAATAATATAATTTAGTTTCTATGGAAAAATGAATATATTATTTTTGAGTATCATCAGTTGCAATAAAACTGTTTTCTTTTACATAATTAGTAAATATTAAAGGTTTAATTTTTAGTTATATAATATGCTTATGAAATATGAATTCATTGAATCTCTTAACCAATGAATCAATTGTTTTTCAATTCCCAACAATCTTTGAATATAGCTATGCTCAAACGAATTCTAAACACCAGAATCGATATGGACAATCTTTTTCAAAGAGTAAGGTATTTATCAATAACGGTGATACATTTAATGGAAAATATATCATAAAATACTTAAAAAAAACTACCAATATCAATGAAATAGTTGATAAAAATGATAATACTGTTAATATCCCCGATACTATATTTTTTACTGAGTTACACAAAATAAAAAATGAAACCCAAGACATATTATTATTAACTGAAAATATAAATATTATGAGTAGTATTGGACTCCTCACAAAAAAACAATATCAAGAATTTTTAGATCAACCTTCAAATACTATGAAAATAAATTATTTAAGAAATAAATGTAATCAACTTGGCATGCTTTTCAAACCTCATTTAATGCCATTACAAAAACCAACAATAATCAAAAATAATATTCAAAATGACGAAAATGATGAAAATTTAAAAATAATTACAAGCTTATTACATGAACAATTTAATAAAAGTTATGAACATTTAAAAAATTGCGAAGTGATAAAAAAAAATGAAATGTCATCCAAGCTAATGCAGTGTGGTGTTACTATATTTGACATTTCAAATGATCCCGAAAAAGAATTAGAACAAGCTAGATTTGCTTTTAACTATATATACAATGAATTAATTAATTATAGTGATGAGCAAATAATTAGATCCAAAGAAAAGAGAATTAATAGAAAGTTCATATTAATATCAACTGCAATGACTTGGGTTAAAGAAACTGGCAATGATCAAATTGGCAGCGAGAATGAAGAGGCAAATACTAGTTTTACGCAAAAAAGTGTTTTGGAGCGATTGCCAATAGCTAAATATCAAATCATTTTTGAATTTGAGAAATTACTTTTAAAATCTAATTCATCAAAAATCAAAGATATTTTTAAGACATATATAATTGGTACTGGCATTATTTATGGTCATGAAGAAAATGGTTTTCGTCATGTTTTCAGTAGTGCTTGGCACAATCCTAAAGAAATGTATATTTCCTGGTTGAATCGAACAGTTCCTGTGTTTCATGTAGATGAATTAGCAAAATTAGTTTTTATTATTTCAAAATATGGTATTGTTAAAAATAACTATATTCTAGCAATAGAACAAGAATCATATGGTTTTAATAATATTATAAAATCTATGTGCGATGAACTTTGTAGTTCAAATTTGGTTTTAAAGGAAGACCATTTAATCATGAACCAATATAAATTTAATGGCTTTACTTGGGATTTAATATGTAGTGACCTAAACATAGATTCTATGTTAGATGTTATTGTACCTGATTATCAGATACTTCAAACATCAATAATATCAAATATGAAAAAATTAGCACTTGAATTTGTTGAAGCAAATAATTTATACCCGCTAAAAATAATAGTTAGTGGCCAACCAACACACGTGTCATTCAATATTGCAGAGCGTCTAGCCAAGTACTATAAAGTACAATTTATTAATATTCCTAATTTAATAAATAATTATTTCACCTCATTGAAAAATGATCAAATTGAACTAGAGTTAAAAATGAATGATTTATATACAAAACGTGCCAATATCAAACATGCACTAACTAAATTAACTGTTCAATTCGATGAATGGTTAGAACAGATTAATGAACAATTTAATGTAGATAATTATTCTTCTAACGAACAAAATAACAATGAAATAATGAATGATATTAAAAAAGATATTGACATTATAAACAATAACATATACATGTCAGAAAATGAAATTTTCACAGATCCGTCAGAAAATAGTTTAAATCTTAATAATTTAAGATACAATAATTATTTTAAAGAGCATGACAGTTATAAATTATTCACAAAATATAAAATGGACCTACTTGAAAAGGATACAGAAATTAATAACATTAAATTTATGTTAGAACATTTGATTGCAAAATATAAGGAATATGAAAACAATTCCAATAGAAACAAAGGATGGTTAGACGATTATTACTTATTGCCATTAATTAAAGAATCACTATCGTCGTTCTCTTGTCGTAATCAAGGATATGTACTGAACATTTTCCCTTTATATGTGGAGCAAATAGAATTTATATTTAATAATACAGATATTAGCTACCCAGATACTATAGTTTTGATATCAAATAATCATATAATAAAAGATATTCAAGAATGTTGTGCAGACACTTGTTCAACTATTTTAAATGAAAGCAGTAGAATATGTTTAAATTGCCATAATTTAGAGCAAAACATTGAAATTATTTCTAATAGTTTTGAATCTGAAAGCTCAGATATTTATCATGAACAAGAAGTCTGTTTCTATAATGCTATAACCGGGACAAACATACATAATAAAAATATAACAGAAAGTATTTATGCGAATAACAAACAAAAATACAATTTAACATCAATTAATTATCTGGAACATTATTCTACAAGCAGAGGTATTATTGTACACAAATTAAATGTACCATTAGAATTGGCTCATGAAACAATATCTAATAATTTACAATACAAGTCTTATACAGATACTATAATATCCTTGATAGGCCGTAGTCCATTTAAAGATATAAGATATGAGACACAGAGAAATGGAAATGAAATAATATCAACAAGAAAATCAAGCCCATCAAAAAAGATAAGTAAAAAGTTACAAATAACATCAAATAAGTTGAATATGATGGAAGAGCAATGGAAAAAAGATATTAACAAAACTCTGAAACTGGAGAAGAAACAAAAATATAGAAATTTAGTAAAGATTCATAATTTTTTAAGCACAAATATTTTGCCAAAACTTTTGAAAGAAGTTTCCCCAATTAATAATGAATGCTTACAGTTCCCAGAAAAAACATTAAATAAAACCAAATTATGTAGTACACAAAAGGATGAGAATTTAACGTACAAAAATAACTCATAATATTTAAATCACTAAAGCAACTTAAACAATATAATAGACATGACCATTCATGTAAAAATATCAATTCATGAATCAGTCATAATAATATAATTTGTGATCTATAGTTAAAAATGTGTACTTGATGGCTAACTAGTAATATATGAACATATCTACTGCCATTGATAAAAAATATTTAACTAATTAACTAAAAAAAATATTCTTGTTTTTACATTTATAAAATCAAAGGTGTCAAAAAGTGTTAATGGCACTCATTTCAACATCAAAATTAAAATATTAAAAGTGTTTATTTTTTATTATAATCATAATAACTAATTATAAATTGTTTATTTTTATTAAAATACTAGCTGTCCCGCCCAGTGTTGCCTAAGACAAATATTAGGTTTAGCCTAGGTGGGCAATCCACTGCATTATATCACGAACAATATGCGAGCTTTATATGCATTTAAAATTGCAATATATTAATTCAAACTAAGATATCTATGGTTGAAATAACCAATCAAACTAAATGGAAAATATTTAAGTTTGATTTTTATATTTAAAGTGCCAGTTTGTGTGAAAATTGTCATTTTATATAACAAAATTCAATCTAATATAATAATTGACTTGGGTAGTAACTGATTGGGTTAGATCACATCCCTCAATAAATCAGTCTGACGTCTGCGGTCAGCATTTCTAACGATTGGTTGCGATTGAAAAATTGCTTTAGTCTTAATCTTAGTAAAATGCAAGCTTGTCAGTTGTCTCAAGAGCATGACACTTAATATTAGTGTATACCTCGCACCTATTACCCTTACATAGAAGCCTGCCACAAGGGTTAATTCTTATATGAGTCCGAGCATAGTTATTAATTACTTTAGTTACAAATGTTTTAAATATTTTAAATTGTAGTAGATGAACAAATAAACCTTTCATTTAAAATATAGTCTTAAATAAAAACTGAAATTTATTTACACATGAATAAAAATGTTTTTATAATATATGGGTAAAAATTAAATTAATATAGAAAACATTCACAGAAAAATTGGTAAACATTTTTACTATTTAGAATTTGGTGTCTCGCATTATACCATTAGTGTGACTAATTAAAGTTGTATTACTTCTAAATTCTATAACAGTATAACATGTTATACAAATAAATGCAATGTTTAAAATACTATATTTAAAAAAAAAAAATTAAAATGACTAACACAAATGTTATTATATTTACATGAACACACAAATTATTATTATATATTTCTATAGAAATATAAAACAAATAATATAATAGTGACTAGAAAAACAGTAAATATTCAATATACTATAAATTACTAGCTGAATTTCAAACAAAATAAAATTTAAATTTTAAATTATGTTTAGGAAAAATTAGTGTTTAAAAAACTAATGTCTTACTTTAAAACTGGTTTAAAAGCGAGCTCGTAATAAACTAAAATAAAAGGTATATATTATGCGACACAATATAATGCTTTTATACAATTACAGTGACGTATTTATGGGGGGGAGGGGGTCCTAGGTCTTGACCCCTCGGAAAGAAAAAAAGGTCAAAAGTCATAAATAACTTGCTACATAGGTACAGAAAAGATAATATTAATTTATATTATGTGTTTTTAATATTTAGACCCACATAAATACGCCACTGTACAATTATATATATAAATATAAATATATGTATATGATTATCATTATGTTTATACTTCTTCTGGTTTAGTTATTTTTTTCACCATTTCATTGATCATGTTATTGTCAATGAGTCCAATAAATTTGTCAATGACATGACCATCTCGAATCGCTAAGACAGCTGGAACTGCTTTTACCTCAAATGTGTGAACCAAATCAGCATTCTTTTCTACATCCACCATTGCTAAATGTACAGATGGCGAGTCCCCAACCATTTTTTTTAACATTGGTGTTAATGTTAAACAAGGTTCACACCAATCTGCATGGAAGTTGACAATCACAGGAATATCACTTTTTAATACATTCTGTATAAAGTCTTCACTGCCACATACTGTAAATGATTTACGATAGACACGACCAACTGACATTGATCGTTTAGTTGTTTGATGAACTTTTTCGAAACAACGAAATCGGTTGAAGGACATTGTTTATGTTTTAGTTTATAGCACCCAAGATTTAAGTTGTGGCACAGTTTTGCGACTCATAACATGTGAAGAAAATAATGCTGCTAATCCTATTGCTGTACTTATAGACAGTATGCTCAGAGTAGTTAAACGCCAAACAAACAGTGGGTCTACAATCTAAAAATAGAAAATTAATCGTTTATATTAGATTATAATATATTGTATAAATAAAAAATAAACTGTATGACTCATACCTTAATATCTGGTTTAGGTGTATCTACTGAACTACGAGGTATTGAAAGTAATATAATTGTTATAAGGATTGTAGATACCAAAACAATTGGTCCAATACTATGGCGTGTACGGAGGGACAGAAGACACAATATAAAAGATGATGACCAAAGTCCAATTAAAATAATAGCACCTATACCAATTGCTGCAGAAGACATCTGACCTATAAAAAAATATACATTTTTGTTTAATACAATGTAAAATAATAATTTATGTTGTTAACTTTTTTGTATTAATTTAAACAGAATACTGGGTAGTAATGGTTTCAAATTGAAACTTTCAATGAGTTATCTAACCTAACTTAAACAAATATATTGGCCATTTTATTTTAATTTTCTAATTAGTATACATTTACTTAAGAGATATTTTTTGTTAATTTTAATAAAATCTTATTAATTTAGTTAGGTATGAACTGAAATAAGAATAAATTACAATTTATATCCATTTAAAGCTAAGTAGTTTGTCAATTATTAGCTTATATTCGATTACTGTATTATTAGAAGTTTGTAAATCTATGACTGACTGCGAGTATTGTTGGCTGGTATGAATAATTGTATAGCAAAATACCTATTCCTGTGGGTATAGGCTATTCTATATACCTGTCTATGGCCAAGCTTTGTAAACTGTGAGTTAGCTGCTTTTAACCTCTACAGATTTATTTTAAGGAGTTAAGGACAAGAGTTATGTAGTTGGTCATGGCTTTTTACGGTATATAATAATAAAAATGTCCTTTGTTATATAATCAATAGATTTATTTCATATAAATAATGATAGGTGTAATAATGGTGGAGTATATCTCATTTTTACCCAAATTCAAGCATAAACTTAAAAGTATACCTACTTAAATACAAATTATTTAAACAATTAACATGATATATTAATAATACTACATTAATTCATTCATTATCTTATATATTATATGTATAGCTTTATAATTTGTTGTCTAACTTTTCCTTACCTGATGTTTTGTAATCATTTTTATTATATTTTATAACTAGCAACCATTTTATGCTCCTGTTAAAATAAATAATATATTTATGGTTAAATGTGGACTATAGACAACATTTTAATTATTTACATTTGATTTTATGTTCACTAAGACAGTAAGACAAATAAGAAATTAAACCATTAAAACGATATTAAATTGTTTGATTACTTGATTATAAAATGAACAAATAATATAATATGATGTTCAACATCTTTAATAATGGTTTAAACATATTAAGTTGTTAAAATCTTACCTAGCAAATAGTAAATACCAAATGGCAGATACTAATAAATAATACTAAGTTATAACACCGAAATACCAAAAGTCAAACAATATAAGTGACTCTTTTTATAATATGTAGTAATAAGTAAATAATTGTAAAAATGTTAATACTAAAAAATAAATAAGAATAATAATTAATAATTATAATCATTAATTACCACAGGTTATCAAGTTTTCTATCAGCTGTTTTTTACTTTTTATGGTTTACGTTTCGTACCATCTATAGAACTTACTGTGATTGGTTGAACCGTGTAATTATCTATAATAGATAGGTTGAATCACTATATTGTAATATTCATCACATGTGAAATTACCGTGAAAAAATAATTTCTTCTGGAAATCACGGTTTACGTTATCATGGTGCACTGGTGCAGTGTGATATATTTTGTAGTTTAATCGTAGTGTATAGTAGCCTTCAAATCACGTAAAGTTTTCTAACAAATTGTATTTATTTATTTATTATTACTATTTTTAACGTTTCCGGTGTATTGGCACCTCAGCTATATATTGATTATATGGTTGCTGACTGCTGTACGAAGTAACGAACGTCGAACACTGAACATTGTAAATGTGAAATTGTGAAGCACAAAACGTTTAAACGAAAAACACTTATTTAACTCATTAAACTTTTAGATAATATTGCTTGGGTTTTATGAAAACTAGTAAAAATGAATAATCAATGTGCTCCATCTCAACATAGGTAATTGTACTTAATAATGTCAATTTGAATTGTATTTAAAAAGTTGCATAACTGATAATATTGTAACGAAACATGTGCTCATTTCCAGCACTATAAGCAATTTTTATTTTACATAATTGAACAAAAAAGAGATCTAAACTTTTTTAAATATAAACAAAATCATTGATGAAGTCTTAATTGGTAGCTGGCGTACTGTCTTGTTTTGATGTTTGTACTTGTCCTTTGAGTAACATGGTAAAGAATTCTTAGCAATTTACTATTTAGGTAAATTTAAATTTCACTCAAAATTGTTTTATAATACAAAGGTTTTTATTTTTTTCAAATTTACAATGATAATGCACTATACTATACTATTATATATATTAGTAGGTATATAGTATATTTATTATCTATGTACAACTACTATACAACTTTAAAGTGAGCAATGTTAAGTTTTGGTATTCTGTCTGGCATTTCAAAATTATTTATTTATAAAAAATTATGATCTATTTTTCATGATTTGTTGCTAATTGACTAAAACATTTTCACCTCTATTTTAATTGACTATAACTAAATATATTTTAACTTTATTTTTAGTTTGGAAAATAAATTTATCAATACTAGAAAAAGACCTCTACAACATGATGGACATTACAAACCTAGTAAGATTTAAATTAGTTAAATACCAGAAAATGTTATTTTGTGTTTTAAATAGTTTAATGTGTTTCAGAAAAATTTAAATCAAAAGAAATTGATTATAAACCAGATGTTGATATTGTTACATTATTCAGATTAGAGTTGCAAAGAATTTTAATTAATTATAATGATTTTAACACAACTATAACAGATATCCTACCTTATGGATCAAGAATTTCAGGTCTTAACATTTCTAGTAGCGATGTTGATTTTAATATAAACTATGGTTAGTATTTTAATAATTTGTTTTAAAATATTAATTAACACAGCAATAGATATTTTATAAAGCATCAAATAACATAATATCTTATTTTTATCTTTTAACAGTTAAAAAATTTAATTAACCTTTAATGATGGACGATTTGGATATTCATATTCATAACTATACTACGGCCCACGAGAGTCCGACCATAAAAACTTGTCCGTGCTGCGCATTGTCTTTAGTGAGAGTAGTGAGAATGGAACTATGGTGGGAGAAAATCCAGCTTGCGACTGTCAGTTGGATGCGCGGTTTACGATCGGACTCTAGTGGGCCAGAGTATAATATTATTTATTAAACTTAAGCCTATATTATAGAATTATTTTCAATTTAAACTATTGTAAGGCCTACACTACACTACCCCCCTTTTATTAGTTATATTCTATTTTAAAATTTTATGTTTTCTTTATTTTAATAATAAACATATTTTCCTTGTTTTTAAATATTTTTTCAGTTTCAAAAATACCAGCCAAAAAAGTAATAAAATCATTTGCTAATAAACTTCGGCAAAGTCAAGTATTTATTAAGGTTTTCCCTTTAATCTATGCTAAAATACCTATCATAAAATGTATTCATAAAAATACTGGTATTGATTGTGATATATCGTTTAATAATGTCTGTGCAGTTCACAACTCTCATCTTCTCAATCACATTTTAAGTATGGACTGTCGTATTAAACCAGTTCTAATGAAGTTAAAGTTATGGGCTAAAAATATTGGTCTTATTAATACTAATGGATTTTCCAGTTACTCATTCTATTGGCTAGGATTATTTATCATGCAAGTTGTGGGAATATTGCCAGCCATTCGTGATTTACAAAAATCTGTTCCAGAAATTTTAGTTAGTCAATGGAATTGTGCATTTTCCAAAAATCCACAAGAATATATTAACAAACAAAAAACTCTAAGTGAGAGTGACATATTAAAATTTTTTTATAAATATTATTCAAATTTTGATTTTGATAAATTTGTGATAAGTCCATATACTGGTTGTCCACTACTCAAAAAAGATTTTGAAAATGTAGAACAACTTCCAGATGAACTATGGAGGTATAAACAATTTTATAAAGAAAATAAGGAATGCCAGAAGTCATTATTTTTGGGTACTTGTCAATTTAAAATGTACACTCAAGATCCATTTCAACATAATGTAAATATAACAGCAAGAGTGACTCCAAAAATGTTTGAAAAATTTATTAATGCTTGTATACAACTAAAAACAATTCAAGCTTAAATTTTAACTTAACAATGATAAAATAACCATACTACATTTATATTTTTTTATTATAAGCATTTCATATTGCTTAAAATAATTTTTGCTGTATAAAACAAATATTTTATAATTCTATAAGGCCATAAATTTAAAAAATAAATCATATTAGTATATTAATTATATTGAGTTTTTTTTTGCATATGTACATATTTTGGTATTATAAATATTAAATACATCAAAATCTGAGTCCTAATTATCAGTAATATTATTATTTTAATATTACTTTAATTTAACTAATTTATTATACTACAGTTGAATTGATTTGCTTAAAATTCTTATTTTCCTGTCCTGAAATTTTAAGTAATAAAAACAACTAAAAATATTTACGGGCCCAGAACTACTTGTTATAAGTACAATAAGCATTCATTTAAAAGCAGTTAATGTCTTATTATGCAAAAGAAAATAATTTACAACAGTTGTAAATGTAACACAAATTTGTATGCTTATAATGGATAGCTAAACTGTTAAGTTTGGCGTGCAAAACAAATTTTTTGTTCATGTACCATCCAAAAGAATTTGTTATTTGTTTAGGCTTTGATATGTACCTTACTATTGTTTAGTGGTACATACATTTATTCTAGTTCTTTTTTTCTGATTATCATCAAGCAGTAATCTATAAATCTATTAGACATTGTGTGGTTAACCTGTGTAACATAAAGGTGAATAAAAACTCAAAAATTAAGTAAACATTGATTCTAATGGAAATCCCATTACCTAAGAGGTGTAACTAAGGTACCTAAGAGGTGTAACTAAATGTCTAAATAAAAATTGAGAATAAATAAGTTGGGCAAGTGCTAAAGTGGGTACTGCTCTAGCATTTTTGTACAGTAGGTATCTATTTTTTATAGAAGGGTTACTTTAATGGATATTTTTAATTTGAATTCAAATATTCAATGATATAAAATCATTTTTTATGAAAAACAATTCTGAGCAGACGGTCTGTCATCTTATATTGCTTAGTATATTTTATGATATTGCTAATAAAGTAATTTATTCTCCATATTAGTGGGTTAAATATATTTTTATCCAAAACATTGCATTTGAAAATGTCATTGAGGATATATATTGTATAATATAATAATAAACGTTAAAACTTAAAATGTTCAAGTACTCGCAAATAATATTTAGAAATTACAACATAATAAAAATTGTTAAGTACTGATTTACAATATCTATTTTCGAACAAATTTGAACTTAATGTCTATAAAAAAAACTGTATATATTTTTTAAACTTAACTTTCATACATATTAACAATGATGAAATATTTGTTTTTAAAGTAATATACGATTTAATAGGTAGATATATTTATGTTCATCACAAATTCACAAATGCATTTTATAGGTACAGTCCTACAGATATTTAATACTCAACTATTATTTGTTTAAAATAGAAATTAAAATAAATATAAGACCTTATATGCCATTATTCATTAGTTTCCAAACATTCCTGGTCGATAATTTGTATATGTTCCAACAACTTTTTTTCGGTATATTTTTTCAAAAAATATTCTACTGCATAGCCAACTCCGTGAGGTTGTGTTCCAAAAAAATCTGTTATTCCATCAATTTCATACTTAGTCCTGAATAGACAATATACATAAGTAGGTATTATATGAAGTATAAAATAATTAATTATAATTTATAACTGTAATCGCGATTTGAAAAGTTAATAAGATTAATTAATTAGTGTTTAACTATCACCAAAAAAGTTGAAACAAAATTTTTATCTTAGTCCACAATCGAAACACTAACGCCCTTCGGGACTTCTGGAATTACACAAATTTTGCTCTTCTCACAAATCATTTTCATACTTAAGTCTCAATGTAGCCATAGGTAATAATAATAATACGATACACTTCCTAATTCGTATTTCCTACGATAAGTCCAAAGACCAAAACATAACATCTGGAAATCTATATATGTAGCTACTACCTAGGTAGTATAAAAGTTTTAATTTGAGTGACCCTTTTTCCAATGCTATTTTGCATGTACTACAGTCTAAACTCTAAAGACTAGGTACTGTAAAATTTAAATCATAAAATATGATTTATAGGACTTGTATTTACCATGTTGGATTTGGTGTAATTGATAATGTTATTATATTAGATAACGTGGCTATTTCTGACCAACTCAAATTTCTCGTTCTTGCCCAAAATTTTTGACCTTTTTCGTCATACCAACATTCTTCTTCAATAAGTATTTCTGGAACATGTAGTACTTGATCTCGCCTTAATACTTGAGGAATAATATTATGACATACTAGCCTATGTTTAGTATATTCAAATCCATGTTCATCTAAAAAAAATAACTTCGACTTTATATGCTGGTTTAAAAGGAAATTATATTGAATATTTGAATAATATTATTTTTATAATTAATCAAATCATAAATGTTATTACTTATACTATACTAGAGCAGAGAAATTATAAGAATTTACAAAATATAGGTACATTACTATAATTACTATGCATAGGCCCCAGAGCGCAGTGAAATATTTAAAAAAAATATAATGTGTAGGTAGGTACTATATCGTATAAAGTGTGTTAAACAATAAAGCTATAAATAGGTGACACAAAAATATTTTGAATACATGATCATCATTTCAAGTTTTGTTTGCATACAGCTACACTAGGTAACTTTTAAAAAAATTGAATAGAAACCCAATTTTTTGAGTTTAAATTTGATTTATATTTTTTTTTTTAAACAACTTTAAACTTTTTTTCAAAATTCAATAAAATAAAGGGCAATTAAAAAAAAAAATGTTTTATCACTTTACCTATCTTTCTTTTGATAGGTTATATGTACCTACTATGCTTAAAATACAGTCATACAGAGCTTTAATAGTTGTACCAGCTTTCTGGTTTTTTTATGATGCAATTTGGATTATAGTCCCATACCAAAATCGATTCTAATTTAATAATCAAACAAAAAATTAGAGTAATCCTTTCATGGAAAACATTTGCCTTTCGAGTTATTCAAATCAAGCAGAGTATTCCAAAAAAGATACGATGAACAATATAAAATAAACGAAAATATACGGTTTTATATAGAGTACCTATGTATCTATATGACTATATATCTATATTCTACCATTATATTTATTTATTTATTTTATGTATTTTTGATTTATAGCTTATAAGTACCACAAAAAAAAATCAAAATATAATTTTAAGGTGTGTAGAAAACTTAGAAAATACTAATTTAAGCATTTGGTGAAAATTGCATGTATTTACGGTTATTAGTTTTTGTGTTAGATATACCAAAAAACGAAATCAATTTTATTTAGAATTGACTTTGCTTAAGAATTCCCGTTTTTTCATATTTGTTTTTTTGTTTTTTTCTGACGTTTTTGAGAACTAGTGGGAATTTCCAAAACCGGTACCCGGTCGAATGCACCAATTGAATACACTTTCGAACTAAAACAATTTACTGAAATTGAAAATTGAAGCATTATTTCGACAACTTATTATGTACACCAGCACGAAAAAAAACACATCCTAGTAAAATCAACATATTAATCACTCCGCTCAGATTCTATAAATTAGGTAGGTACATAAACATTTTTTATTAATAAATGAGTTGGCTTTTTATCTGTTGATATTTTTTAATTCCACCAAGCATGCTTAAGCATTGCAAAAATCAGCATTTAATAAATGTATTATTAAAAGAAAAGTGGGGGTGATTATGCTCATGAATCACACTGTATACCTGTATGTATAATGTAAACCTGTGTATAATACCTGTTGAATAAAAACAAAAACAAAACTTATTAATGATCGATGCGCGGGGCACTGAATACTGATTACTGATTAGGTACCTACCTCATGAAGTCATGAGTCATATTGAAGATAAATTTATTTCGTCATGAGGTAGGTAGGTACGTATTCTAATTAATATTGTAGGCTATAGCCTATATTACACGTAGGCACGTATAGCCACTAGGTACATATTTTTATATTTTATCTTAATATCTAATAAACAATTACACTTTATAGCTATTTACCTGGCATCAGACGATACCTAGGTATTAAAGATACTTAACAACTAGTAAAATAAAATCTTTTACTGGAAAATCATCAGGATATGCAAACATAGACGAAAATAAATGTTTAAAGGTAGATATATTCATTTTTATAGTAAATGTGTGTCTTAGTTTGCTAGACAAAAATATACATATCCTATATAACTTCTCTGCCTTACTTATTAGTTAATAGTTATTACTTATTACCAATGTGTGCATCAATTAATTCAGAAATTTTAACAACATCGTCTTTCTGTCTGATTTGACTGTAGAATGTTTTAATTGTTTGAAATGGTTGCTGGAATATGTGCACTAAAGAAACTGTTAAAACCATTATTATATTTGATATATTTATATAAACAATTATAGTAATATTATACTTATTATACTTCACGGTGAAGTTTAACGTTCAATAACTAATATTCATCTAGTAAATAATGTTATACGAATCATTTCAAACTGCTGTATATTTAATTATCATTAATCAATATTAAATTAACGTAAATAATATATTGATGGACTTCCGACTATTACATATTTTAATTGGACTTGGAACTTGAATAGTAACGAAGGTCACTAATCATAACAGTACAAAATAAATGAACAGATTATAAACTGTTTTTACTGCAGTATGGGAAATAAATTTTACCTAAAGACTTATTGTAAAGTGTATAAACGTATCTACCTTTATATGCACAAGATTTTCAAATTGTGTTTGATTGAAGTTAGATAGCCGCATGTTAGACATATTCTTGGTGGCTCTTCTTTCATAATTAGATGGGCATGTGTGTAGTGTGGTAATCGGTAAAAAAAACCAAGAAAAAAAAGAACAAGAAAAAAAGAACAATTATTTTGTTGCCATTGAATGGCATAAAATTCAATTTTTCAAAAATTCAAAAATGTTCAGTGATAAGTCTAGTTTCTACTATAGATTGTCCATGTTTTATAAAATTAATAATTAAAATAATATCTGTAAAAATTAATTTATCTACAAATATTGGATCCTGGCCTATTCTATGTACCTATTGGCCATTATAATAATTAGATGTTAAATTTACAGATTGTCATAAAAAAACATTGTTCCAATCGAGATTGATTAAAGCATGCAAGACTTTTTTAAACTGACAAAATTTAATAAAAAAAAAGGCTGGGTTTTAGTGTTAAATTGCCTCAAACCCCTAAAATGATTATAAAAATTAATAAAATGACCTAAAATTTGAAAATTGTTAAAAAAAAGCAAAATAAAAAACTTCTTATTCAGATTCGAAATACACAAAACCTAGGTATATGTTATAAACCGAGTTTAGCGCCTCTAGCTTTGGAAAACAACGTAAAGTGCATTTAAATCTCATCCCTAATGCCCCTAATAATTATCATAATAATAATTGTATATTTGTATTTTAGATTCTGAGCGGAGCGAGGAACGTATATTGATTTAACAATGATGTGTGTTTTTTTTGTGTCTGTCACCACGTTTAAGTCAGTAAAACTGTAAAAGTGTTCCGATTTTCTTCATCAGTATCTATTTTGATAGGAAAGTGAATCTAGTTGGTACATGGTACTTGTGGGGGGGGGGGGGGCAAAAGTAAAAATTTCTCAATAGTTTTTAAACGCGTCGGGAAATACAATAAAAAAAAATTAAGGGAAAAACGGGAATTTTTACGCGAAGCCAATTTTTGACAAAATTGATTTTTGTTTTTGGTGTAACAACAGAAATAATGACCGTAAATACATAACAATTTCACAAAATGTTTATATAAACAATTTCTATACAGTATACACAATAAAATGTTAAATATGCTTTCACTTTTTTTGAGCTATTTAAAAGCATAGTTAATTTTCGTGTTCATTTTTCCTTGGTCTCATTTGTTTTGTTTTTTTTCCTTGGTGTTTTTTACCGATTACCCAGATGAAGATATCAAAATGTTTTATAATTTAGTCTAATAATCATATTATTATACAGTCATGTAAGTACCTAGTTCTTTTAAAAACACCTTATACCACATACTATACATCATACATGACAAGATAGATAAATCTATCTATTTTGTCATGATATTATATATAAAAATATTTTCATATATTATATTCTGTGCATAAACGCCATAAACTATATATATATATATATAAGTATAATACTATGTTATAAAAAACACAACCTCAAGTTTTAACATTCTTTTGTTTTTCTTCCATGGGCTTCCGGAACAAGTACCCCAAATCCCGGGCAATTCAGCAATTATTATCAATAAAACTTGATAACGGACCATGGATGACGGTTTTTAATTTTTTAAATGGTCTTTTTTATGTCCATAGTTTACACTCTACACAGTACACTCCACAGGTATCTGGTATAGCCAGTATATAAATTCCAATCATTAAATCCAAAGTACAATTTGCCAAAGTATTAAGTAATCCTAAAGTAAAAAAGTTTCACAAAATTTCTTAACTTGTGCCTAGTTAATAATTATTATTACTTTTTGTTGTGTTTAAATAGAAAATACTAATTTATTCGTGAATTCTTTGAGTATAAATATTATTATTAATTAAATATTTATAGTACCTGTATCATATTTAAAAGTAAGGTGTATATTATTATCTTATATTTATTTTTAAATAGATATATGCTAAATAGGTATAATAAAGTTACAAGTATCACCTATACTATTGTTAAAAATTATCAATGTTAAAAATAAATAAACACTTATTATTTATCCAAATAAATTACACACTTAACATCTATTATATTATTGCTGATAAATATATTTTCATCACCATATTATATATTGGTTTGCTTTTTGTATTGTTTTTAATTCATTATTCTTAGTGTTATTTGCTAATTTCTTTGAACTCTTTAATTCTGATAGTAGTTTCAATGGTTGTTTGTTTATCATTATTCATTACTAACAGCATTTTTTTAAAACCTGTTAATAGTTTATTATAGTTATTTGTTATTTAGTCATTGTTGATGCCAGTTGTATAAATAAACTCATGAAAAAAGATAATAATTCAACATTAATTATCTCCATGAAAATCCATACACTTAATTTGTATAAAAATATAATAAAATAAAATTACTGAAATTTTCTTATCTTGTACAAAAAATGAACAATGAAACTTACTTTCATAATTACGGTTAATTATTCAAATGTTTTATTTCAGAATCAACATAATATTATGGAATCGAAGACATGTCGACAAAAAAATGCTATGATTTCTTTATCAAAACCAAAATATAAATCGTCTTTACCAGAAAAACAAAATACCTGGGGTAACCTATTAAATAAAAAGTCAGTCGGTACTAATACAACAATACCTTCTAAAAATAAACCTAGAAAATATTCCTGTATTCCTGAGACGAATACTAAAAGTATGAACATAAGTAGGTATTTTTATAAAAATTAATATTTAATAAGTTTTTATTTCCAGCAATGACCAAGAGTGTGCAGTGTAGTGAATCACCTATTGATAAAGAATGCAAAAGCCCTAATTCACTTTCTATATTTAATCCAATCAGAACATTACAATTTTTACTAAAGGAAATTATGGAGTTCCCAGATGTTAAAAGTTAGAAAACCATTTTGTTTCTTTTTAATTTTTAATATATTGGTAAAAAAGTTTTATGGAGTGTTATATTTATTGATTGAATATTTATTAGATGGAGACATTGCAAAAATTGTTAATGAAATGCAAGTGGTTGTGGGAAGAATTGTCAATGAATATGCTGAAAATTCACCTAGCCCAAAATTAAATCATTTTGAAGTTATGAATTACAATTCTATGATTCCGACAAGAGAAAATGATTATTGTAAAGATTTAAAATATGATAACAGTTCCCAAGAAAATGTATGCAAAAATGTTTTTATTATTTTTTAATAACAAATCTTAAATATTTCATTTTTAACCATAATTTATATTTTAGAAATATTTGTCTGTACTGTTGGGGAAAATATCAGAACTTGAAAATCATTATAGTCAGCTGACAAAAGATAACACCAAATCTAAAGAAAAATTACAGTGTGTGACATCTGAAAGAGATAGATTACTTGAGTAAATAAATTAAAAATAACTTTTGTATTTTTTTGTGTATTTAATTATAATATTTAAATAGGCAATTTAAAGAATCATGCGATACATTGGAAATGTTGAATAACCGCGAGCGTGAATATTTAGATACAATTTCAGAACTTAAATCCAAACTTTTAGCTTCAGACAAATTGATTAGAAATCATGAAATCATTATTACAAATTTAAATAAAAGATTGGATGATTTACCAAATAATAACAAAGTGTGTTAATTCAATTATTTTTTATAAGATGAATTTGAAAATAAATATATATTAAAATATTATTGTTATATAGGTTAAGGAGTATGTAAAAGGAGATATTCTAACTGGACAATACAATACTTGCAAGACAATATTAAAAGAAAATAATGTATTCAACCAAATCACAAAATCAGATTTGGATAAATTAAAACTCAAATCAGATATTAAGTAATAATTTTTGGTTGATTAGTTTTCATATTTATTAAATAACATTATGTTGTTATATTATTTATATTTGTTATTAATAATGTGGTTGTTATAGACTACTTTATCTACTTATATATTAATACAGAACAGAACAACCATACCACAGTGGTCTGTTTCCTAATAGGTATATAAAATGTTAGACTTTGTGTAATACAATTTCTTGATTTTTATATTCTTAAATTTGAATTGTGGTGTATGATAGTATGCCTTATTTTATTCTGGAACTAGCAAATTGTCTTTTGCAGTGTCTGTGTGACCTAATCAATTTTTACCATTGTATAATATTGTATGTACAACATATTATAATTAAGTGCAAACATTTGCATTAAAAAATTTAAATATTTTGTATTTAATTTGATTTAAATTCTTAGTAGTTGAGGAATTTGAATTAGGTTAGGTTAGGTTGGGTTACTTCAGCTGATTTCTAAAATATTATTAATATACAATGATTTTTATTATATTCAATTTGTTTTCATATATTTATTGAATATAAATATCTTGAAAATTTAAGTATAAATATTTTATATTTTTTCCAGACAAATGAGGCAAATTGTATTAACTGGATTAGAAAATGATAATATTAAATCTGTGTCAATGACATCACTGAAATCGGAAGACAACCTAACAAAAGATTTTCTCAAGCATGGTGAAGATAATAAAAATTATACAGGACAAAATATTAATACACAATATACAGAATATAATAGAGAAGCATCAGCCATAAAACTAGCTAAAACAGAACTTCAACAGCTATTTGAAACAATTAAAACACAAGCTCAACATTCAAAAAAACTTTTCAATTCCACTTTTGTAGATAACGAAAGAGTTTTAAGTGATATTTCTGATGAAGAAGAAAGCTCAAACGTATCAAACTTTGTGAGTGTAGTGACTCATTCAAGTTGTTAATTATTTTATGCACTTGAAAAAGATTTTAAATTGTATTATTAAATTTTAAAATGTAAATATATATTTATAAGCATACATGTAAAATACATTTTGTTATTTTTGTATTTATTTAATTGTTATTAATATATCTTATCACATTATGCAATATTAACATTTTTTAGTGATTTGCTTAGAACTTTTCCTGCATTGGTCATCAAGTTGTTGGATTGCCATTGAGCCTCACACAAATTTGAAACTTTTAGGTCAACCTGAAAAAAATTAAATTTTATAGATTTGAAAAAGAATAAATTTATGAATAATATTTTACCTGAAGTTGTTCCCAAATTTTCTTTTTGGGATTCAAAATTTTGTCTGGTTCACCTTGTTCATAGCTTTCAATAAAAACTTTATCACCTGGTTTACTTCCTTCTGCTGGTTCTAAAGGCTCGACAGACTTAATGCCATTGTTTTCACTTTATATAAAATAATAAAAACCATGACATTAATAACAATTATTTTAATAAAATAAATATTTAATCATACGTTGATGCACAAAGAACCATTCCACTCGATTCAATTCCTCTCATTTTGGCAGGTTTTAAATTGCATAATACGACCACTAATTTATCTTGCATTTCATTAATTGGTACAAAATTTACAAGACCACTAACTATTGTTCTAGGCTGTTTTTCGCCTGCAAAAAATGTTAATAAATAAGCAAAGAAAATTGATTCTATTAAATTAAAAAACTACTAACTAATTTTTTGACAATATGATTGTTTATGAAATTAATTTATATTGTTTAATTCTCAACGCTAATATACAGTTTGTTCAATCTAACATAAGACATTAAATTTTTTAAAGAGTATTTACGTTATTGATAATATTTTTATTACATGGTGTCAAGTTGTTACAAAACAACATTTTTTAAAAGAAATATTTAAATATTTTTTAAGTTTTTTACTTTTTTGAATTACAACATACAGTTTTAATTTTATAATCCAAAGCAGAATATTTTTCTGAGTAAAAAAATATTAATTAAAAAAAAAACGTGATTTTTGAAATAATGAGTGTCATACGTTAATGGATCACCATAATAAAAACTTTTTAAGACAATCTCCAACGGTTGACCAGTTGAAAAGTTGTATTGGGTGGGAAATTTTTCATGAAATGATAATTAGTCTTAAATAAGTTTTATTGTATTCAATATAAACATTAAAATGTATAATAAAGTGGATTATTAACAAATATATATAATTATTAAACTAATTGGTTTATATATATCTCTTATTGTCTTATACAATTTTAGCTCTATATAAACAATAATATACATACCAAGATCAATTTTTTCAACATACAATGCATCTGCTTCTGGATGTTTAGATACTTCCACTATTTTACCAACACGAATATCCAAACGATTAGGAGAAATTTCTTCTTGTTGATTGGTGTTATTTTTCTCTGTTGTATTATAATTAAAAAAAAATATTAGATGAATTAATTATAAACAAATACTGAACAAATTATTTAATGTAACATCAAAGTATTAAAAAAAAAAAAGTAACCTTTTTAAAATACAATCCAGATGAAATCAATTATGATGTCTATACAATAAACTCTCAATTATCCACAAAAAACGGTGGCATGGCATCCACTGATAAGCAAATTCCTCAAAATAAAAATTATGATATTAAAACAATAATTATATTATGTAATATTAAGTTATATTAAAAGAAAATTAGACAAGTTAAGTGGTATTTTTTTTTAAACATTCATAATATATATGTAACATTTTCATTATTTTTTTCAAAAAAACATAAATTGTAGTACACAAGCACTATTTTTTAGTTCTAGACATGATTTTGGGAGGACAATGGATAATCTGAAAATCACAGAATCCGCCCGCAGATAATCAAGAGTTTACTGTATTTGGAAGAATATTTTATACTACTTCTTTAAAAAAAATATCTTTTGATTTTGAGTGAGCTTGTATTATATGTGTTAAATTTGAATTCCACGATAAAAATGTATGCGGCCTACGACAACTTCAATTTACTTAATGTGACCCAGTTTTCCCAAAAGGCCAACCCCTTTAGACTCGAAAGTTAAGATTTTGACAAAATAATTAAAAATCACGAACATTTTCAGTTTATTTTTGATTGAATATTCATAAAAAATTTCTATTAAAACTTAAGTTAACATTTGAAAATTTAATATGAGATTTTCTTAAAATTTTTACTTTTCCAAAAAAAAAAATTACTGTTTCATTTTCTATACATCACAAAACTCTAAAATATTTTGACACTTTTTGAGACAATTGTAGACATAATTAGCAAATTATTTTGTAAGTTCAATTTCTGTGGCTAAGGATTGAAAATTTAAAACAAGGTTTCTCGTAAATAGTTAATATTGTAACCAAAAAATATATTAACATAGTTAATTTTTATAGACATTTTAAGATCAAATTTTGGATGAAATTAGATATTTTAATGAAGAATAACAATGTCAGTATTATTTTGTTGTAATTATAAATTGTTTTTCATGGGTGCTTGAAACATTTTAAGTATATTATTATATTTTATACACACAATGGCATTTTTAAATAATTGTAAAACCAATGTTTATCTCTCTGCTCAGTAACACTGTCATTTAAACCTGACCTACAACCCAAAATTTCATAATTTATCAAAATAAATATAGAACAATAAATAGTAAAATAAAATATCACTAAATTAATATAGTAATAATATATATATTAAGTTAGTTTAAATTAATATTTGTACTCAAATACCTAGTTAGAAGTTTGTTCTTTACACATAATGATTTGTGAAATAGAATATTCAACAAATTTAGTTTGAATGATTTAAGACTTGAAACTGTATTTAAAACTTACCAGTTTTTTTTGGTTTGACTGGGGCTGGGTATGCATTAGCAACTAATTTCTGTAATTCAGGTTTATCAAATATTTTTCTTATTGGATCTAATAGTCTATTGATATAAAATTCAATAGATGCTTTTAAATCAGCTGGATGTAACTTTTGTTCAGAAAAACAAATTTCAAGTTCTTCATAGGTGCCAAAATTTAAATCTCCTCCATTGGCTTCGTTCCTAGATATTTTAAATTCTTGAAGTAAAAATAATTACATTTTAGTCTATTTGTCTAAATAAAAATCATACTAAATATCATACTTTCATTAGGTTCAAATAAACCAAAAATGACATGTTTAGCAAATGCAAGTAAACCATTTTCTGTAATATTTCCAGGTTCACAGAATGCCTTTTTCAATTTTTTCTTTACTGTAGCTGGTGAATCTAATAAATCAATTTTACTATCTACTTCAGAAGAAGACATTTTACCTCCAGCTAGTCCAGGAACTAAGTAAAGAAAAATATATCAGCAATTAAGTTATACCTAGATGCTAAAATGATGATTATAGTATTACATAAAGATTGACAAAACTAACCCATTGGATTCATTAAATGTATTCTTTTTGCATAACCCAACTGAGGAAGATATTTTTCAGACATCGTAAATATCTTTCGCTGGTCTACTCCACCAAACTGAGCATCAACTTTCAGATACTCTTCATCCAATGCTTGTAATCCTTAAAGGAAAAATTATTTTAAGATTAAGAAATCCAAACAATATTTTGTTACATCTAATATTATACTCAATATTGAAGGATAAGCAACATAAATACAAAATAATATTCTACTAACATAACGCTATACCACATGTTCCTTAAAAAATATTGTTAACGTTTATTAGTTTAGATTAATTCATTAACTATTCAAATTATTATCTTGATTAAATACATACTTTAGCAAAAGAAAACCCTTTTTAGTAGAATATTGAGATAACATCAAAAGACTTTTATTCCCACTAAATTATATTCTGTTTTAACTTTTAACTTGTAATTTTATTACAAACAATTTAATTTGTATAACAACTAATGATAAATTCATACAGTATAAATAAATGTCTTTAAAACCCTTAGAAAAATAAATCTATAGCAAACCAGGATATAGCAACCCAGATAGTAGTGGATTATCAACTTGCTTTACAACTTCAGCCCCAGCTTTCTTAGCATCATGTTCAGTAATTGAAGAACTCAATCGGTACACATCCATTGTATACTCTCTAAAAAAAACAAATTCTCAGTAAAATATTAACTTTATAGAAGATTCTAATTACTTTGAAAGTTGATATTCTGTTCCTCGAACAAATTTTAATTTATCAAGTGGTACACCAATTGAACTTAGCATAGCTTTAATTGAGTGCTCATAATACTGTACTCTGAGTTCCAATAAATCCCAAGGAGCCTTCATATTATCCAAATATGCATGTAAATCAGCAAATAATATTGTAACCTATATTAACATTTAAAAATTAGATACAACATTAATTTGAATTATCATCAAACACTGTATTATTAATGCTTGATAATAGATTTTATTTTAATAGCACAAATCAAAATTTTTTTTTGTTATATTGGTAAGTTGATTTTTTTTTTGTAAATATTAAAATCATAACTATTTAATATTTTTTAATTAAAATAAAATGTAAGTCACATATTAACTCAAATATTAATCTGGAGATTAAAAACTTTTATAATTTCACTAGTTTTGCTATCAACTTTAAACTGAAACCTGGGACCCAGGTTGAATCTCATGCCTAATACTATACTGACTATTAAATTATAACTTCTTTAAAAGTGACTTATCAATAATTGAGATTGGTAATTAAAGATAGAATCAAGTTAATCTGAAAGATAATTAAACATAGTAGTATAGTACCTATTTATTAACTTTTCAGAAAGATGCTCAAAACTGTAACTTTATAATATATTAAATATAAGTCTAATATTGAAGTTAATACTTTTATAAATCTGTGACTCAACTAAATAATGAACATACCTTAACGTGTATTACTTATTTTAAAATCATTTTAAGTGATAATTCATTAAAATATAACCAAATGTGGAATATTTTAAAAACCTATTGTAATATTTGCAGTAATAATTTCTTATATAATCAATGTGGCAATTACTGCTGTGTTATTATAAATATATTTATAACACAATAAAAACTTTTTTTTTAATTTAGAGCTTTTAAACTAAGTTTAGTTAATTCATCTAATAAATGTGATAGTTTTAACTTTTAACCTTATGACAGCTTCCCTCTTTTGCCGACCATAAAGAATTCCAAGCTCAATCCTTTCTAAATAGCCTCCTAAATGTCGATGTGAATGTGAATGTGAATGCTATGTCGATTCATCCAAAATCTTTACTAATTAATTTTGCCTCTTTCTAACTCACAATTTATACTTTTGAGCAAAGTCGCTCTTATTTAGACACAAGCTGCTTATGAGTCTCTGATTTATATTAGGTTAATGAATGTTTATCAAATATTTTGAAACTTGTTGATTTTGTTATTATTATTATTATTATTAATTACTATATAATTAATCATTAGTTTTTAATAATATTACTGTTCATTCTCATTTCTCCTTATGAATTAGCTCTTTGGCCTGAGCCTAAATGAAAAATAAAATCTATTTAACATAACTATAATAATTTATCAATATGTTTCTAATACATGCCTCACAGCCAGCTTTTAAGTAGTCTGCTATTTTGGATATTGGAACAAAATACGCAATGTGTGGCCGTCCAGTTGTGGCTGTACCCCAATAAATTTTTAAATCTCTCTCATTTAAAATGATATCAAGTTTGTCTTCGCCGAGAACCTCTTGAAGGTTCCGTAAAATTAAATTTTTCCTTTCGGTAACTGACGACATGACGATTTTTAATACATAAAGCCACGTGTACAAGTGAACGCGAAACAGCGAAACGATAGATTCGAACGCCCAAGTGCTCGACTGCCACGGCTCTGCGATTACAAAGTACAAATTGTTGTAATTTGGGATTTAATCAGTAATCTTAATATTTTATCAATGGTTTTTGCATTATGCGATCGGGGACAAAAAAAAGTGAATGCCAGGAAGTAGATGATAAAAATTAAAAACATGGATAGGACAATCGCGGTCGTAAACTGATAACAAATTGAGGCCGTTTGTTCGTAGATAGTAGATACTAATATACTAAATTCATGGTCATATGAATTCAGAATTATGAATGGAAGTACGGTTGTAGTCTTGTAGATAGTTATTAAAAGTTTATGACGTTTAGGACTTAAGTCTTTAGAGTTTAGGACGTTTAGGTATATCTTTAATCGTAGATGGGACCATGACAGATAGTCATATTGTTCTCTTCAAATAGACAAAAAGTAACCTACCCTATTGTTTTGTCTAACCTAAGCCTTTGTCTTTTTTCATTTTGCTTTTTATTGGTGATAGCCGAATAGGACTTCTCAGTAACAGCCGATAAGCAATGATGTGGCTCTAAAATCTAAATTCCAATGTTCCATTTTATAAAACGTTATTTTTTTAAAAATATATAGTATAGACATATTAATATATTATTATAATCTAAATTATTATCTATGTCTATAGACATTAGACCTAACTCAACTTAAATTTTATAATATATAATATTATGGTATAAATTCTAAGCAGAGGCGATCCCCAGGGGCCAGGATCAACATTTAAGATAAGCCCGGTTATAACTTTGGGTATGAGAATGAGAAATGAGTGCATGATCTGAAAACAAATTACAATGGATTTCGAATTTACGACTCGAAGAATTGAACAATAAATATTTAATATTTGCTTCAAGTTTTAAAAATCTTCAATCTGGTTTGAATCATACTTCATTATCGAATCGACTCATTCTGAAAATGAAAATAGTATTATTGAAAGAAATTCAGATGCATGTGATTCTGATAGTAGTTCACCTACAAATTATTGAAAATACACTTACATCAGTACAAATTGTAAAACTAATAATAAAAAAATACAGCTTATGTGCAGCATTTCCATTTTCCTTATTGGTTTGTTGCTTACAAGTATTTATGTATCATTCCAGCCACTTCTGTTTCAAGTGAACGATCATTTTCAAATGTTAAAACTCAGTTATGCTTCACTATGCAGCAAAATCTATTGAAAATATCACTTTTACTTTCATGTGGAAGGGACAGAGATATAAAATATCTATATAGAAGAATTAATCAATATGAATAACTATGTGTTAAATTCAAAACGTTTCAAAAAATGTACCTATTGTTATTTAAGTAAATATTAAACATAATGTATTTGACGTTATAGTGATAAATGTTTCTTTTATTTAATATAAAATATTTAAATGTTTACATTTTTTCATATGTTTGATAAATTATTGGGTGGGTGTGTAGACTAAAATCTTTGTTCCTTGTGTTAAAATAGCTTGCCTCGCCACTGCAAACTGATTCAGTATTCTACTATTCTAAGATGTCTGTGAAGTTAGCTCCCCGACAATAATCCCAGACATTATTCTAAGCCGAAAGTAGTAAAGTGCTAAGGTCTACAACTATAAGACACAAGTACCGAGGTTCTCGATGTTCTCTAATATTTATAACTATAAAATATATAGTTTATATAGTTTTTTAGAATAACATGAAATTCAGATTCAACAAAATCGATTCATATGTTTATAACAAAGACGACGGCATACCTATCGATACATTTTTGATTCGAAATATGCAGTTTCTATAATATATTAACTAAATTAATATTTATCAAATGTTTTTAACTTTTGTGATCAATCACGGTCCGTAGATCAGAATTTTTATTTTTATTATTTGTTTGTCTTTGTTTAACGCTTGCTACTTGGGGTCAAGGATGTTGCCAAATTTGGTAAAAATTGTTGTTGTTGTCAATGTTTAGTTGATATGGAACGAATTTAAACCAATCAGATAAGACCCTCGGTATTTGTCCTTGCTTGAAACCATGATAAGTGAGATTGTGAGAATACGTCATAAAACGAATAAAACTTTTAGTTGTTACTTCATTACTTGTTAGTTTATTTCTTGTAATGAATTGTTATTATTTAATTTATTAATTATGGTCATCAGTATCTATGACTATTTTATACTTTCAATTGCTTTAGTAAGTAATGTGCATTAATCGCGTAACTATTTAATTTAAAAAAGAACAATGTATACATGTTTGTATTACATTTATGATTGAAACCAAAACAATAGTAAATAACATTAAATTTATTTCATTTAGAAATATTGATCATATTTAATGAACTAATTTAAAATTGTGAATAATGGCTTATGTGAATGTTGCTGATTGGAAATCTGACCAAGTAGCTGATTGGCTTAAAGGTAAAAAATCATTTACCTAATTACCTAAATACATCATCAACACAAATCTACAAATGTTTTAAATATGTTATTACTTAATAGGTTTGGATAGTGTTATTATACCATATATCAAGTACTTCATTGATACAGATGTAAATGGACAAAAGTTATTAGATATGCAACCTAATGACTTAGATAAAATTGGCGTGCAAAAAATTGGACACCAAGAGTTAATATTAGAAGCAGTAGATCTACTAAGAAATTTTGTAAGTTAAAGCAGATATACAAAAATTCAAACAGCTAACTATGTTATTTGTACTATTCTTATAAATCCATACCTATCTTTTATTGGTACTTTTAAGCTGATACCACTAATAAATAACTTTAAATGTATCATTGTAGTTTAACTTATAAAAATGATTTTAATCTAATGTATTATATTCAAATTTAAATTAGGTTATGGTATTAGATATTAATTTATATTATGTTTCAATGACATAATTCTATACAAAAGCATATCTAGAATTTTAATTTGGGTAGGGAGGAGTAAGTGAAAATAATAAATATATAAGATAGATATTGAAAATATTAAAAAAAAACAAAATTAGTCTATAAAAAAACAATTAAACATACAATGAAGTTTTCAAAAATAATAATATAAAAATAAATAGGATAAAAAAAAAAAAAATTATGATAGTGATATGGAATGACATGAAATTTGATAGTTATTAGTTATTACCAAATAGAGGTATTACTAAGGTATAGTAATTCAAAATATTCTACTTATAATGATCTATTTCTATGAAGAAAAATGTAGATATATTCTTTCTTGGACTGAAAATTGTCAATGGAAATAGTATATAAATGTTATATATTGATGAATGAATATTAAACTATTAAAGTGATAATAAAATAATGATACTATAAAATATGATATTCAGATTTTTAGAAAAGTGTACTTGTATGAAAATAATAATAAAAAAAACCATTTTAAATACTAAATAGTTTATTTTAATACTAGCGTCAGACCTCTTAGCTTTCCCCACCCCCTACAAAATACACATATAATTTTGATCTTAAGTTAATTTTTTTTTTATTTATTCTAGCATTATGAATTAGATAAAGAAAATGTACAATTACTAGCATTAAGATTGTCTTGCAGTGCTCATAGCTTATACAAAGACATAAAACAAAATTATTTAAATTCCACTCAAGTTCCAACTAAAATTCTTACAGATGTTGCCAACACAGTAGCTGCTCTAAAACCATTAGTTAATTGGTTAAATAGGTTTGATTTAATATTTATGTTTTCATAATTATTTTTATTGTATTGAATAACGTTAACACATTATTTTAATTTTTAGACCTCCATTTTGTGGCCAACTACATTATATAAGTATGAAAAACAACCTACTTAAGTTGGCTCTTGAAATAGTTACTAGTGGTCAGCGTGATCGTTTTGCCGAGAATCCTGTTGAAAATATTTTTGATATTGCCAAACAATTAGCTCAACATGCTGATCATGTTATTCAAGAAAGCCAAGATTCTTTAATTTTACAACCGGCTTCTTTGGATGTTGCTACGCTTAAAAAAAGATCAGGAGAATCTCTGGTAATATAAAAACAAAATTATTCTTTAAGTTCTAACTTAAAGGAGCACAAAACACAAAAAAAAAAAATTTTTTTTTTTAATTGACAGAATGTTCAATTCTAAGAAAAATAATATGGTTTAATGTTTCTACTCACATTATTCTATGAGTTATGAGAAATTGAATAAAAGACACATGACGTCATTGGGTTGGACTTGCCGTTGTTTCCTATCTTATATGTGTAAAAGTTGTTCACATTACAAAATAATTTACTTCCCTTTAAAGTATATTTTGGAATTCTTTTAGTACATTTGTGATGTGTTTCTATGAACCAATTAAAGTAATTTTTATTACAAACACCTGTAACTGTAGCAGTTCCTTATCGCAACACGACATGGCGCAACTGACCATTATCTCTTTTAGTATTTTTAATATTAAAAAAAAAAACAAAATATTTTATTGAAATTCTTATACTTCTAACGTCATTAAAATAAAATGTCACACATTGTTTATACTTATATCAAACATTTAATACAATTTAAAGGTGGGTAAATCATTGAGTAAAGCGAGCAACTTTTAACTTATCACTCTTTTTTATATTTCATGGTATATTTTATCTTGTAATTCTAATTATTATAATATAAATCAAATATTTTCAGGGATTTTATATTGTACCTTCATTCCACGGAGTTCATCAAGTTGGAGAAGTGAAATGTAATAGTGTGGCACATCAATGTGGTAAAATTGAAGCTGGTGATGAAATAGTACAAGTCAATTATCAAACTGTAGTAAGTAATAATCAAAAATAAATATAATTAATTTGTTTGATTCTTTGTTATATTTTAAAATGTTATTTAGACCTATGAAATATATATTATTATGATACAAGTATACAAATAATATTAAATCTTCTAGGTACATTTTTTTATTTAGTATAAAATAATGTACCAATTCTTTTTCAACAATATTGGTATTTATTTATTTATTTATTTAAAAGCATAATACAAATCTATACAAGCTTAGGTACAATAATTAATTGTGATAAAGTAATTACAATAACAGAAGTTACGGATGGGTATGCACCCAATATTGCCACCTTGCAGGTTAATTTGTCAGGACTAGAGTAGGTCCCTAGGAATGCTATTTTTAGCCATCTGATAGGATTTTTAGAGATTGCGCAAGAAAAAATAAATTTGATTAGAGAATTTTTATAAATTTGAGTTCTTTGTTGAAGTGAGGTATAATGATTATTTGCTAGCTGATTTAGTGTTTGAATTTTGAGATCTTTATGGAGTTTAGAGTTTTTATTTATTTCATAACACGAAGCAGAGACAATTTGATGAAGACAAATTAACTGCAATGCCTGGATCGTTCTAAAAATTGAGGGTTTAGCTGAACCCATACTTGGATTCCATTTGCCCAGACAAGTCTTATTATAGCTTTATAGATTGCGAGTTTGCAGATGGTTGGTAATTTAGATTAATGGGATAGGAAGACGAAACAGGTGGAGTCTAGAATTAACTGATTTTTATTTATATTTAAGGTAAAGAGCTCAGGTTAGGCACTTGTCAAAAGTTAAGCCTAAATTTTTTACTTCAGATATGGTAGGAATTGTGTTATTGTTTAATTTGATGGTGGACATTACCCTTGGGAGTAAATAATATTGATTAAATATATTTTTTATTGAATACTTATACTATTTTTTTTACAAGGTTATGCAATTAAAATATTATTAGGTATAAAATAAGTATTTTCTCAAGTATTCCAATTAGATTAAATTAAATTATAAAACTATATTTACATAAATTCTATTAAAAAGACAATAAGACATTATAACAGGATACCTATCAGTTATCAATATTTAAATACTAATTCCAACAAATTGAATAAACATATCATAGCAATTCATTGGGAACTTTTTATTTTAAAATATTTCTTATAATCTGTTATATGATGTATTTGATCATAAAATATACAATAATGATACAATACATCAATATGTTAGTTATACAATTTTAAACTTGATTGATGTAGTAGTTTATTAGTTACTATACATTTTTAGTTATAATTTATTCATTATATTTTAGTATAAATTATTTATGTTAATTTTACTGACATATGAATAAAAATAATTTTTGTTGACTTAATTTTACCATTAATTAAAAACTATAAGAAATTAAATGTTATAAACTTTTATTGTATACAACTGTTTCTAAATTTTAGGTTGGTTGGCAAGCTAGACAAGTAATGGCTTTGTTAGAAGAAGCATCAACTGATATTTTTCTAACACTTAAAAAACGGCCACGTCACAGTAAAGTATTTGGACAAATTTATATGAAACCATATCGTCTACCCAGTAAAAAACTATTTAATTATCCACAAAGATACTTTGATCAACTCACTCCACCAAGGCCAAGTGATCTGTTGACAATTCCTAATTTCAGTTTTCCTGTAAACAAGTAAGTCACAATATTTATCAACTCTAACATTTTAAAATTGTCATCAGTACAAATTAAATCTTGTATTTCAATTATAAAAATACCACTGTGTTCAAAATAATCAGTAATTATATCAGAATTTTTTTTTTTTATTTGCATATTTTGACTAGTCAGTAGTCACAATTATAAATTTTTTTCAATGATTTGGCTCGTTTATTAACTGTATCATTAATAAATAATAATTGTAAACATTTTAAATTTATGTTTATTTAGTGTTTTTTTAACTTGAAACATTCAATTTCTTTATATAACGCCTTATAATACCGTTCAATTGCTATACCATTATTTTTTACTGTCCTTATGCACAATAATATACAATTTTCTGTATTTATTATCAAAGTTATTTATTACAATTTATTATCAAATAGCAGTTATTTTTGACGAGGCCTAGTACAACTTTTTTCTTATGTTAGTCATCCCTTTCTTAATTTTATAAATTATATTTATTCTTAATTTATGCGTTTTAATATAATTTTAGTACTTACCAAATTCAATTATTATTTTTTTAAAACCAATCATAAAATATTTCAAATCAACAGTAATCAAGTGAAAATTTGTGGTTTTTAATGAAAATAATTTAAATTAACAATATAAAAATGTTCATATATGTTACTATTTGTTACAAATATATCTCTTTTAATTTGGTTTGTCTAATAATTAAAACATTTTTAGACAAGAAAAAAAGAAGGTACCAAAGATTCAAGAAAGTCAACTCTTAAGTGATCATTTGTTGAGTCCTCCACCAATTACTCATCCAGGTCGGCGTTCAATTTCTCCTGAAATTTTTTCTCATAGTAATAGTAGCAGTGGTGATGAAAGTGAACTTGAGAGTGCCAATTGCTCCTCACCTACTTCTGTTAGATTATATCTTCCAAAGCCACATATTCCTGTCCAAAGAAGGGCAACAATAAGTGGAGCCAGCCCTATTGGAAAACATGCACCATTCAATTTTGATCAGGTACTTGTTGTAGAATATAGTTTAATGTATTGCAAAAAAAATAAAAATAGCTACAACAATAATAAACGTTACCTAATTAACTATCATATTTGAAAATTATAAAATTTCAAACCATTTTAAAACTGACTTTTTCTCAACACTACAGATGTGCGTATTAAATGCACTGTATAGTTTGTTATTTTTTTGAACAGGTAACACTAGACGTGCCTAAATAAACCTATATGAAAGGTTAGTCAATTTGTCATGCCAGCTCAATTCATTATAACATTCTTTTTCTTATATTTATATAAAAATAACAATTTTATTTGTTAAGTTTTCAAAATACTTTTTTAAATAGAAACAAAAAATTCAATATATTATTATTAAGTTATTTACTTCTTATATTAATGTCAAAGTTTTTCTCCGAAGTTCAATGTGAGTTAATTATTCTGGTGAACATTCAAACAGGCCTAATACATTAATCTAAAGTATTGGATTATTGATGTATATTTAAGAACGAAGTAACAAGTGATATATGAATAAGTAAATGCTTACAGGTAACAACAGCCTTCTTCATCTTTCTGTATTGGTTATTACTTATATGTTTATTTTATAAAAAAATTCTTATTGATCTATCATATTGAAAAATATGTTTAATATTTTTTGTTCAAGTTCCATAATATTGACTAAGAATCAGTTTATTAAATCATTAATAATATTCAAAGTATTTTAGTCTTTGGCAGAGTATGATCAAATTGTTTTAAGGGGTCCTATGCATTTATATGAAACCCAAACTGATATGCATTATCAGGAAGTTTTAGTTGATCTAAATGAAAACTTATAGTCAATTACATGCCACATTGTATATTTATAGTTAGTAAATAATTGTAAATGATTAAATTTTTTTTTAATTTAAATTATACTCTATACATTTATTTATGTCTTATAGAAAATCTTAAAGTTTTGTTTGAAACCCATTTCTTTATTAGGTTCTGCTGATAAAAATCTTTCCCTCTGCTAAAATATAAATTTATTTGTATGAAGCCTTAAAACAATACATTTATTGTTTTTACATATATATAATGTATTTCAACTTAAATTATAAAGAACTTTTATAGTAAAATAATTAAATAAATAATATTATTAATTTAATAAATTGAGCTTAGTTTATATATTGGACATTTTTGGTTAACATTTATTATTTCTATTTTATTATTTAATATTCTGTTTTTTATTTCCTATATTTTATGTATTTTTATTATCAAATTTAAATTATATACTCTATTTGACTATTCGTAGGATAATATTCTTCTTAGTGCGAGTTGTGTGTATGTGTGTGAGTTTCAGTAGAATGTTTTTAAGGGTCTTCCATAAAATATTGAATCAATTAAAATTAGGTATGTATTTTGTACATTAATTTCATCATAAATTTAAAGTAATTTATGTTTGTAATTAATTTTGTAAAAAGTTTTAACTTAGTACTTTTCTTAATGATCTCTTATATAAATAATTTCTCTACTAAATAAAGTGGTATGCAGGTTTAATATTTAAGGCATAACTCAAGTGTTTGTAAACAATATTATATATTTATAAATGTTTATACAAAAATTATGTTTGTAAGTTGTTATTTTTCAAAAAAAATTTTTACTCAATGTTCACGTCTTACAAGTTTTTATATAATTCACATTTATATTCTAAAGTTTTGTTTAATTTTATAGTATTAGCAATATTGGTTATATTTACTGAAGTTGTGTGCAATCTATGCAATCATAGTTACAATTAAAATGCAGGAAGACCCTTAACAAAATATTGTCAAATTTAATCAAATGGAAATTCTATACAAATTTTTGTTGAGGTGTATGTATACGATTGAGTGCATTTCATGGATCTATATAACTGAAATTAAAATTAAAAACAATAAATCATTATTTTCTATCATTTTGATAAATTGAATTGATGTCCAATGACTTATCAGTATTATTTCGGGTTTCTAATTACAATTTATGATAGTTATAGTTTTGACAACAAAACTTATATAATATAAGCTATATAACTATCAAATGTTATAAATTAAATTATATTTTAATTTTAAACTTACATGTATTATATAATTATTAATGTGTAGATTGTATAAATAGTTCTCAATCGTATTCCACCATTTTATTTGCATGGATTGATTTTTTCCCTACTTAAAAAAAACTTTTTTTTATACTGATAAAAAAATCCTTACATAAAATATTAAAATCTTTGAAATTTTATTTTCAGTTTTGGAACGAATTGAAACAAGTTAATGAAGCTCACAATAACAATAAAAATAATAGTGAAAAATCTAATAGTGAGATGCAACTAAGTAAACGTTCCAAACCAACAAAAGTTCATTGGACGTCATTACCACCAAATGAAGAGAAAATTGAAACTCAGAAGTTTTCCGATAAGAAACTCGTAGATACATCTATTAAAGATGATGTTTTAACCAGCAGTAGTTTAATATCTGTAAAAGAAAGAATTAATCAATTGAAAATTAATAACAGCCCTGAACACATAATTAACAAAAAACCTAAAATAATGCCAAAACCCTTTGTTTCTAAAGTTTCTAAACCAATTGATAATCCTTTACTTACTAAAGTTCGTGGTAAACTAGACAAAAGTTATAGTACTCCATCATATGACTTTTCTGGAGATAGTAATTTGCCTAATGATTTTGAATATTTTGATTCTGAATTGAGAATGTCAATTGAAGATGTAAAAAATGATGATACTAATGAAATCACTAGTAACTGTGTTTTTGATGAAGATAAACTTAAAAGACCTGATAAACCTGTTCTGGTTTTTCCTAAGCCTCCCCCTCCAAGAATTGATGATAATATTTCTTTTGAAACAATGACAGAAACCGTTGGAATTAGTGGTATAAACAAATCAGTAAAACCAATTTTATATTTTCCAAAACCTCCACCTCCTAGGAGTGAAGATATAGATTTTTCAAAAATAAAAAATACTAGTATAATTGATAATATTGGGTTTGAATCTGAAAATAGTAAAAGTATAGAACAATTGAGTAATAGAGTTTCAGAAACTGGCAGTGGATATTCATTTGATTCAAAACAAGAAGAACACTTAAACAGTTTGACAAAAAGTTATTTAGAAAATCAAAATGGAAATTTCTTAGATTATGATAACATAACTACACATTTATCTCAAGATAGAGTTCCAGGATCAATAGATGGTTCCAAATATTCCATGAATCATTGTAAAAATAAATCTTATTTAAACAATAAACATCAAGATCAATCAGATTTTGAAAAAAATTCATTTTCTGATTTATCTGATGCCTGCCCACCACTGTCATTGACTGACCTTAGTGGTAGTGATGATAATATATTTCGGGTGGATACTAAAGATAACATATCTTTACCATCTGAACGAACAGCCATCATACATCATCAAGCTGTATTAAATACTCCAGCTACATTTCCTAGACAAAAAACTGAAACGAAAAAATCTCAGCCACCGATACCTCCTCCTAGACCATCCAAGCCTACTGAACTGCCTAAAAGAACTAGCTACAGAGCTATGCTTGGTGCTAAAACTATCGGGAAAAAAGAAAACAAAGGCCAGAAACAATTATTTCAAAGAAATCCTTTAATAGCTAGTAATTTAAATTTTGCATACTTCATAATTATAGAAAAAATGTCATTACATTCTTACTACATTGTTTGGTTTTTTTTTTAGAACGCCGAAATATAAGTGCTAAAGAATTAGGCATGTGTGAATATCAAGGATGGCTCTATCAAAGATCTAAAAAAATATCTCCTAGAATGCAATGGATTAAAGGATGGTTCATTATTAAAGGAACTACTTTTTATGGGTTTAATAATAAAGAAGTATTATACAAATATATTATTATACACTTTATTTATATTAACTATAATGTATTTTGTAGTCATCTAAATCCCGACTTATGATAATATTATCTGGTTTCACGGTATCTGTTGCTGATGAAGTCAAGTCAAGAACTAATGCCTTTAAAGTATACCATATGGGAACCATGTTCTATTTTGCAGCTGAAACACAGGATGATTTATCCATGTGGTTGGATTGGTTTTCAACTGCTACCATTTCTGATGGACATAATTCAAGTAAATCTAATTAAATTCTTTTAAATGGTGTTATTAATTTAAAATTAGTTAATAGTATATTATCTTACAAAAATGAAACATTTTTTTAGTAATACAATTTTACTTCTTACTTCCCACACTATCTAAAATACAATTGGTATATCTGAGTGAAGATTGTTACATGTATCAACAACTTTTTTCTTATTTATTTTATCTTTATAAACTATTAATGTTTTATAGACTGTTTATTTATTTATTTTATGTACTTAAAATAAAACAAATATTTTTGTTTTGTTCGGTTCAAATGTAAAAAATGGATTTAGGCAGTCAGTTATTAAAATTTTAATTAATATAGTTGGAGTACTGAAAATTGTAAGAAAGAGCCTTGGTTTAAGGTATTATATTAAATATATTAAGTATATTCAATTGTGGGAGGAGCTATTCCTGTCAATATTTTTCACCAATTATAATATAATCTAATCATTGATAATATTTTTAAACTTTCTTAAGACATAAATTAATTGGTTTCTTATATGCATTACCTATATTTGAATAATATTTGTTATACTTAATCAATTTTCAAGATTTTATATATAATTAGTATCTATTACATTAATTTTATTATTGAATTAATAATTATTACTGGATTATTACAAAAAAAACCAAAAGTCAAGAATAACAATTCTATACTGTATTCAAATTAAGAACTATACTTGGCGACTGACTTGTGTGTAAGGGCATGGCATTATTACATGGAAGCGTTCAGATGGTTGACTTGACGGGGTGTGACTTGCTGTTGTTTTATTGTCGCTCGACAAAAGCTAGTCCCAACTAAGTTCTTAACTTGAATATATACTGTATTATCTACTTAAATATCAGACTCAGACTGTAGGAAATAAAAATAAATTTGCCATTGCTTTAATATCCCAAAGGGAATTTCAATGAAAATGTTATTAAAAAAACATAAAAAATGTAAAGTTCTTTATGCTTTTTTTGTAGGAATATGTGGAGTATATTGCTGACTTTGTAGTATAACACTGCACATAACCTTAAAATAAATATAATAACATAAACAACATTTCATTGTCTATAATTATTAGATATTGTGGCTGTTAGTGAAACTGATGGCGAAGAAGATGAAAACGTAAATGAGAACCATGAACTGGTAGATACCTTTTCATCAAAACCAGGAACATCACATGATTCTTCTTTTACAAGTTCAGCTTTTAAGAATATTTCTACATTTCTTTCAAGTCACATGGGGTCACATTCAAATCATAACACAAGTTCTAATAAAAACAAAACGTAAGAGTTACTATTAAATATTTTATCATTCCTAATATCTTAGATGTTGCTTATTTGTATTCAAATTAACAGTTTATTTTAAAAGAATATATATTTTTTGTTTATTTTTGTTTTCTATTATCATCCAGATTGTCATCTTTAAGCTATTTAAACTTCTTTATTATTAATAAAAAAATGTATTAACCACATTTATTATTAAAATATAGTATATGATATCCTGCTTCTATTATTTTAATCTAATATTTTAGTTTTTCAAGTTAAATTTATTTAGTAAAACTGAAATATCAGATTAGAGAATACAGACAAAGTTACTGTGAGCTGTAAACTATAAAATAAAATTTGAACCTACTTTAATATAAATATTAAATGTTATGACTTATGTGTAAGTATACCAAAATATTAATCACAATTTTCTTTAGGGATAAAAGCTTTCATTCATTAAAAAAACAACAAAAAAAGAATTTGGCAAAAGAAGATCAAGCAAAAGGTAGCAGTTTGGACAGAAAACATTGGAAATTTTTAGGAATGGGTATGATTGGGCGAGATTCAAACGAACCAGTTCCAACATCTCAATATCGTAGTTATCGAAGAGTACCTCCAACAGTTCCTAAATGTACATCAGATACATCTGTACTCCCTAATTCTTATAACCAAAAGTAAATTTATTATTGAATTAAAACAATATTTATCTTCTTCTTCAATAGGATAATATATGTCTAATTGGTTTCTTTAACTGATACCACATAACATATAATTAACCAATAGTCAATAAGTAAAATAATTTAAGCTATAATAACTAAATATAATACTCTATTTTTTACTCCATAAACAATAATTTTAATTGCTCAAATATAAAATTATAAATATGTTTTAAGTAATAATAATGAGTTATATTATAAATTATAGAACCATGAGACCAAAGATAAAGTATTTTCTATTGAGTTTCCTACAAATTATTATCATTGTTAATTTAGTTTTACTTATTGAAAAATATTATTTGAAACAAATAAAAATAACTGGTTTATTAATATCCTCTTAGCATAAATACATTAAAGAAATTATTTTATTTTAGCTCTGATGTATATCCTATATCTCAAATTAACCATAACCGCCCAGCAGATATGGTTGATTATCGATTAGCTTCGATAACAAAACCTGATACTAACCAAAGGTACTACAGTTTAATTATTTTAAAAACAACTATTCTTTCAATAAATCCAAATTTCTATTTTTTTAGACGAACAGATCCTACAAACAGTTCTGAAATAACATTAGAATCATTTATACAGTCCCGCCAAGATGAGAGACGTATACAACATCTACATATGGGAATGCGTGTACCTCAGTACACAGCTCCACCACCACCTCCAGGTTACAATAATAATTATTATTATAAGTGATGACCATTTTTTAACTAATTATTATTTAACAGGAATTAGAGATGATCAAAATCAACAACTTTTGGATCAAGCTAGTTTCAGGTATGTCTCTCATGAATTGAATGTACATATAGATAGAGATTATTGTTATATTATATATTCCTTTATTTTACAGTATACATTATTTTAACTTGTTAATATTTTTTTAATAATTAATAGAAACATTTAATTTATTAGTATTTACCTATAGATTATAGTACTGCCTTTATACTTGCTTTTTAGAATTGCTGCTGAAAGTGAACCTCGATCAAGGCAACCAATCACTGCATTGACTAGCGTTGAACACAATTACAATTTAAGTGTATTACCACCTTGTAAGTTAATTTTTTATCAATAGATAAAATTATATTGTTGATAAAATTGTTAGTTTAAAATTTACCTTTAACTTTTGTTAATTTATGACAAAATTATTATTATTTATTACTAAACTATTTTTACTTTTAATACTTATTATTCATTTTTATAACAACAAAAAACAATAATAAATACCAATTAATTTTTCTTCTTCATTTTATGCCATACAATCAAACCTTTATATAAACTTTGTTAACATTAAAATTATTCATTCAACAATTCAAAACATATTCGCATGTATAAAAGTACTTCTATACACAAGTATATAAAATGGAATGGAAATTAAACATAAGTTAACATCTAGTAAAATATTAAATAATATAATACAATTACTGCCAAAATAATATAATAAAATTACTACCAAAATAATATAATAAAATTACTACCAAAATAATATTTAAACTTCCAATTTAACCATTTTAAATAATATGTTATAATAGTATATTATAAAATATGTATACAATTTTTATTTTTTTCTTCACTATTACATGAAGAAGTGGGTAGACGGAATAAGAAATAATTTATTTAATATTATTTTCTGTTATTTATTTATTTGTGCTTATAGTTTATTAAGTGATATTTTGAGTAATAAATATGTCCATATAATATAGATGAAAAATAATTTAAATATTAATTGATTAATATATTAACTTATATATTAATTTGTTAACTTATCAAATTTTAAATATTTTTATTGGTTTTAGACTAAATTAGAGTATGTATTATTTAATTTAAATAGCAGTATTCAATTTACAAATGTTTGATGAATTTTTCAGTATTTTGAGAATAAGACAAAAAATAACAAAATATACTATAAGATTTTAGTTTCTAACATTACTTTTGAACTAAAAATTGAAAAAAAATGTAAGTAATTTTTTTACAAACAAAATAAGTAATGTTCAAGTTAATTATTATTAGTCACATTTTATCGATTTTACATTTTTTTAAAGTTTTGATACTAGTTTGTTGTGCCACTGGGGCAAATGTATTAAAGTCTGTGTTGTGGTATTAAATTTTAAATCATTGAATTGCAATCTAAGTTGGTAACTATAATTGTTCTAATTCATCATTTGATCAACACTTATAATCTGTAATAATTCCCTGTGCTAAAGGTAACTACATAAAAAATAAAAAAAAGTCAATTACAACTAAATTTCTAATCTATAGAATCTACATTATCTGATAATGTACTTTAAAATAATGGCGCACTTTATCTGTCTAAAGATGTTCGTAAAAAAAGATAAAAATAAAGTAAAATCACTGTAAAACAAAATCATTAACTTGAAATATATATAATATACAATGTATTATAATATCAGATATTTATTTTAATATTTAAGTATGCGCGTATATTGTATACAATATAGTTATTATAATATACATTTTATATAATGAATATTATTTTATTATCTTTCCAGGGTTAATTGAGAGTTCAACTCAATCTAGTGACTTTAATGGAAATAGAAATTCAAAAACATTTCCACATCCTCGTGATGGTCCATATATGCCTCAATTATCTGAATCACACGAACATCAATTGTATTCCAATCGATATGTTAGTATTTTTTTATTTTATCATTTTTAATAATAATATATATTTTTTTTTTTAATTTTAAATTTTGAACAAACTGTATTAATTGATAATGTAATAATGAATCAATGCAGTGTCATTGCTACATATTATAAAAAATATAATTGATCAACTAACAAGTTATTGGCTTAACAAAAAGTTTCAGAGTGTTAGACAAAAAAAAAATATATTAATAATTCATTTTTGAAATATTTATTTCCGAATTAAGGATTAATGAATTTAAAAAATACACTTAATATATAGCACTGCCACTGTATATAAATATAATTAAACTAAATAGTAATATTTTGTGTAAAAAAATGTATAGCCTCTGGACCAAATCAGTGACACCGAATCTTTAGAATATCCACCTGTTTTTGAACCAGAAACTTACTCCTTAACTGATGTCCTTTCAAGAAGACGAGATCGATCAAATAATAATATTGAAAATGAACCTGGAAACAGCAACAGTTACAGGTGATAAATGTATAGATTAAAAGGTACTGTTATTTTGTATTTTATTCATTAAGTTAATTTATTAATTGGTTTCCTTAAATTTACACCTAGAAAAATTGTTTAATGTGGAACATTTATATTGTATTATACATATATGTAACAGAATTTATTTAATTTATATAACAAAAATTACTCTAAATATGATATTTTTTCATACATCACACAAAAATCCTAACTAAATATAATTACTTTAAAAATGTGTGTTTTTATTAAAGTATTATATTAGTTTAATATTTTTTGTGATCTATTTATATATTGTAAACTATTTTATTTACTGTTGAAATATAATATATTATAGTGATGTTAAAATTCTGACTTGATTTTCATTAAATACTTTATCATTTATAATAAGTTTTTATTCATTAAAAATATATATATACCGGATGATTATTCACCAAGCATACTCAAACTCCTTTTTTCTTCAATAATGCATTTATTCAAAATCTAATTTTTAGAATTTTTAAATGTATTTAAAGACTATATTTTCAAATACTTAAGATTTTTTGCACTACTTAAGGAGTGCTTTGTGGAAATACAAACTTCTGTTTTTAAATAAGAACTCCCCTTTTATACTATAAATTGTTTAGCATATAATTATTCTGAAAATGTTGATGTAACTTATTCAACATTTGAACTAGTAGTTTTCAAGTTATTTAACTTTTTGTATTTAGGATAATAGTTCCATGATAATTAGTTTGGAAAATTTGGTGGCTATAGTGATTTTGACAATTTTAGTAATTAATATTATCTATCAACATTAATAATTTTTAAAAATGGTCCAATACTATAGCAAATACTATATCCAATATTACATATATTTTATATTTTTGTAAAACCATTTTTAAGGACTATGATTCTAAGTATAACATTTTAATAACTAAGAAACTAACTATTTGAATTTTGAATTATATACATTTACATTTTCAAAAAAAAATATACCTCTAAAAAATAAAAAAGGTCGGCAAGTGGATCCGCTCTGCTGTATAGTAGGTATCAAGTGGGTCACTTACATGTGTTAAATTTGAATTCAATGATATAATTCATTGTATACAAAAAACGATTCTGAGCAAAGACCGTCTATCAGCTTACATAGGTAACTCAGTATATCTATGTATTTTAAGATATTATTGCTATTAAAATAATACGGTAGGTTGACTTCATTTTTGCAGAAAACATTGCATTTAAAAAATTAATTAATTTAGTTATTAATAAAATATAATAATATACTTACACTCTAGTTATACACTTACTTTACAATATCAAATACTTGAGAAAAACCTTGTATTCAATTTTCGATCTTTAGCTATAAAAATTGAACATTTTATAATGTTTTATTGTTTTAACCACAAAACAATTTGGAAATGTTTGATATTTTGATGTCCAAAATTTAACTTAAAATGTCTATAAAAAAATATTTGTTTAATATATTATTTAATTTTTTGGTTACACTATAAACTACTTACAAAAAATCTTGTTTAAAATGTTCAATCCATAGCTATAAAAACTGAACATTTTATACATTTTTAACTACAAAACAATTTGCAAATGTTTGATGATGAATTTCGGTCAAAATTTGAAGTTTAAATGCTTATAAAAAAAAACTTTTTGACCCCCCCCCCCATATTAAAATTTAAAAACGTGATGACAGACAAAAAAAAACAACGTTATTAAATCAATACATTCATCGCTCCTGAGCAGAGGATCAGAATCTAAAATGGGTTCTTATTTGGAAAAAAAATTTGTATTGCCACAAAACACTTCTTGAGTAATACAAAAAAATCCAACAATTTAAAAAAAAAATGGGCTCTGAGTGTATTTAAAAATTCCAAATAAAAGTCAACATTTGAATAAATGTATTACTAAAGGTAAAAATGGGAATGAACACGTTTGGTGAATCACTCTGTACATAAAATATGGTATAATTGTATATTAAATAAATATTGAAAATTAAAATAAGATTAATATTAATGAACATGTAAATGTTAATTATTTAAATGTAATTTAATGTATTTATTTTTGACAATTAATCTTGTACATTTTGAATTTCATTGAAAGAATAATCTACAAATTTAACTTCCAAGACTATAAGATAAAGTTTTATCATATTTTCTCATAAAAATAATTAAATGAATTCAATCATCTTAAGTTTTTAATGTTTAAGAATTTTGAAAACTCGAATTGTTTTTTATAAACATAGGTTTGTTATTACTCATTAAGTCATTAGTTGGCTACTTAGTTCATTATGTTCAATTAAAATTAAAATGTGGTGGTAAAAGTTGTACTTTTTGAGGTTCAGTAGGCTACTCCCTTCCCTAATCTCAAACATCTTTCATGTGATTTGAGCTCCAAGATTTTGTTTTGTGGCAAATGCCAATACTATTCAATTTGATGATAACCTTTAAAGTTTAATTTTCAAAGATACAGTGATTAAAGAAAATTCAATTTCTCAAATAAAATATCATACGTTTGATGTTTGAACTTTGAAGGGAAAATGCTCTTAGTTATTAATTTATTATTAATAAACCATTAAATTCGAAAAATCACCCCTGTTTTACAAATGTTATCTTTATAACTGCACGAGCTGTGCACGTTTTCTAGATTGTGAGTGGACTAGCGGGGAATGTATTGTTTTTAGCATTTTACAATGATGTGTTTTTTTCCTGTCTGTCGTAATCTTTTGATGCAGTAGTACCTACCTTTAGAGTTTAGATTATTTGATTATTAACTTTTGTGAGATACTTGACATTTTTACCAAATTTTCATATTATTACTTTCCATACAATATGATAAAAATCTTTAAAAATGTTGACTCTTTTTAAGCTATTTATAGATATTTGAAATTCCCTTTTTTTTTTTTAAATTACGATAAAAATAATATGTTCACGTAGTTCGAATATAGTTTATCGAAAACGATAAAACATCATAATAATTCGTAATATCATCAACATCTGGGTTCCGTTATAATATAAGGAATATGTACCATATTGAACTTAGGTATATGGTGTGTCGTCCAATAATTTTTGGAATTAGGATACTCAAAGATTATAAACAATTCACATTTGATTCAATTTTAAGTAGAATTGAAAAATAAAAAGTTATTATTAAATAATTGAACGTCATGATTTCAACTTAAATAAATTGTTTGAAAACACTTTCATACACAATGAAATGTTTAGAAAAAAAAATCATTGTAACATATAATTTTTTAGATGGGTAGTTTAAATTTTGCCGCCCCTCAAAATTTGCACCCTGAAACCAAATACTACTTTTGCACTTAAATTAATGTGGCCCTGTTCAACGCCTGGCGGCATATTTTTTCCAAAGATATATAAACAATTTAGAATTATTTTAATTACAATATCAATGTATAAATAAATATAACCTCAAGACAGTAGCGTACATTTAAGTAAAATAGTAATGATATAAGAATAAGAATGTAAATAGTAGAGCAAATATACATAATATATTATATACAATTAACACAGAAACTATTTGCGTAGTCCGGTCCTGAAATTTTCCCTTAAACGTAAAATACCACAATTATTCCAGTAGACTGGTGTCCAAATCAATTAAATCCAATTCAATAAATTGAGTCATTACTCATTACATAAAATAATTAGTTTTACATGAAATAAGATAAGACCCTATTAGGTAGAATATTAAGTAATTAAAATATAACATTTATCAAATGAAATAAATTCATTTTAAAACTTGTGTTTAGCATTTTCTTCTAATATCAAGGTTATTTAAGTTCAAAAATCTGGAAACAGGTGTGCAGACGTTGTAAAGAAAAAATCTGGATCTTACAAGTGATAAATTACAATATTTAAACGAAGAATAACTATTTTAGTTATTTTTTTGTACCTAATTAAAAATATCATCCGCGGCTACTCGAAACAATGAAACTTTAAAAGTATATTATTATATTTTATACACACAATGTCATTTTTAAATGCAATGTTTTGGGTAAAAATGAATTCCACTTAGGTACTATGTTACTAATTGGTCAAATAAATTACTTAGCAGCAGTATAAATATATCATAAATTCATAACATTTCTTAAATAGTACCTGGCAGAGTCTTGTCCAGAATCGTTTTTCGTATCCAATTATTTATCATTGAATTCAAATTTAATACATATTTTACAGTTACTTACTCCTCCTCAAGTGTATCACGTCCACTCAACACTTCCCCCCCTTTTTTTTTATTGTTTTTTGACTTCAAGTTGAAATTGAGATCTTTAATTAAAACAAGCATTTATTAGCTATAAGAAATAATAATTTTTAATGAAAATGAAAATGTCTAATAAGTAATAACATGTAAGCGGTTATATACCTTTCAACACAATATATTTGAAGGAGAAAAAAAACGAATTCAATGAGTTGTTTTCTATAAAAATTATAATTTTCATATCAATTTTTAATAGTACAAACTACAAAGTGACTAAGTGTTATCGTAAATTTAACCTCAATCGTAATTCATATAGTACATAGTTGTAGTGTCTATAATATTAAAATATAATATATACATAATTAATATTTATATTTTATACATGTATATTTAATACTTAAATAATAATAATTTTATATAATATTCAGCAACGTATACAAGGTGATTTATTAAATCGACAGTCTTAAACCAGTTCTATTAAGACATCAGTATTATAAATAACAATTTAACATACATCGCTGGAAACATTCGTACCTACCTAATTTTTTTTAACTTCACACTAATATATTACCCTTTTACTAATCTATTTTGATCCTTTCGATTTTTGGTTTACCGTACGTGGTACGTCCGTACCTTTCAAAAAATGTCTTCATAATTCATATAATTAAATATTATTTGCTTTAATTACTTTTTAGTTTTTAATACTGAAATTTGTAAACTGTTTTATACTGCATATGGCATATCTCCTGCTGGCAATCTACATGTTCTTAAGTCTTCACAAATTTTTTTGTTAAAATGTACTTAATGCCTATGGCATAATATCTGTAGGTACCCATGTATTCAGACATTCAGTGGCACACACAGTGGTGGTGGTGGTGGTGGTGGTGGTGGTGGTTCCCCTAACAATCCCCCCCGGATTTTAAGTGGCTACAACAATAGAACACTAGGTGGTGGTCGTTTGGGCAAAAGTAATAATTTTTACCAAAAAATGAATAGTCCGTCTGTTTGGGCGACTATCATATTATAATATACCGTTTAGGCCCGTGAAATTATTTTTACCTGAGGTAAAAGCCTTGTAACCTTGATGCGGACGTTTCCGTCGCAAATCATAATTTATCACCATTATTAAAATTGTTTTTATTTATTAATGTTGACTTTTCATTACAATACTATACTATACTAGGGTGACCATATTTAAAAAAATAAAATACAGGACGAAAATATTATACATAATATTTTTAAATTAGGTTTAAAGTATTTATTAGGTATATATTTTTTTTTTTTGTTGATTTGTAATCGTATACGTATATCGGTATACGTCGCTGACTACAATGTGATGCAACAATAGGTAAAAACAAAAATCCAAAAATACAACTGAAAAATATAGATTTTTATATTGTTATAGAATTTCAATAATGTCGTACAAAAATATAGAAAAAACCCATTTTTTTATAAAATAAATTTCAAAAATGATAAATTAACAGTAAATATGGCAAAAAACGGGTTAATATGGGACAGACTTAAAATTACGGGACAAAACGCGTCCTGAGAGAAGTTTGCCAGGACAACAGGACACAAAACCGAAATAAAGGATAATCCTATATAAAACAGAACGTATGGTCACCCTATACTATACCAATGTCTTCTTAAAGTGAAGATTTTAATATTTCATTATTAATTATTATTAATTGTGTATTTTGTATATGTGACTTTTTTTTCAATTAGCAATGTACATTATTAGGTACTATTCAATATATCAATTAATTTACCTACAAACCTATTTATACTAATTCGGCCAAACAGTATTTTCAGAGGAATAAAATGAATAAACACTGCTCGTATAATCGGTACATAACTATTAATTATTATTCGCCCTAACAGACCACATTTTGAGTCGATACCCCCAAACAGTCTACTAAAAAAACACCCCCCCCCCTCCCAAGAAATTTCTTCCTGCATGAAAATTTATTTCTACAAAATTCCCCACTCCTCAATAATATTAATTGTATGTAATTTCAGGAAAATTATTATGAACTAGAATCCCTACAAATATATGAATATTTTTTTATCAATATTTAAAGAAAAAAATCAACAATGTCTCATGCTATAACTAGCTCAAAAATTTTCAAAAATGAATGGTGTATAGAAAATGATAATCTCAACATTCGGTGAAATCTTCAAATATCTAGGTAATGTTATTAGTTTTGAATTTTTGAATTACAATAGAATAAGAAAATCGTTCCCTGGGAAGTCGTTAGTTTACGGATGAATATTCGATGTCTAATTGATTTCAAACGCTCATAAAAAATTAGTTTGACTTTTCGGTAAATTTTTTTTTTAAGATAGTAAAACTTATGTGACATTTTTATTAAATATTTAAATCTTAGGTTGAAACAGAACAATTTTTATGAATACGATTGAAAAAAATTTACCGAAAATGTCTTATGTTTACAAATAGCTCAAAAAGTGTCAAAATATATTGAAGTATTTATAGTTTTTATAAAATGCTACCTATCATAAACATCTAGTGAAAAAAAACTCATCATTGTAAAATCAATACATTTTTTGCTCCGCACATAATCTCAAACATATTTATGCATTTTAAATTCGAGTTTTATGGTGCCTAATACCCATGCAATTTAGAAAGCTCGTCGCCAATAGTATCCACGGGCGACGGGCGTATATTAATTAAAATCACACACTATAAGTACTGTCTATTACACTAGTAATAAGTAGGTTTATAATTTAATTATAGGTACTTCTATACAGATATAGCTGATAGGAGTGCCTACCAATTTAACACCTAGGAATAAATGTGTAATGGATTAAATATACTTCAATAGTACCTATTTGTCATTGATTTTATTTTAAACTTATTACGATAAATAATCTGTTCGGCGAGAGAACACGTCGATTCTATGCGTATCCCCCTGCGACATTCTGCCATCGAAAACGGTTCCCCTATGACAGGGTATGTCGCGTAGGGATGCCGGAAAACCCTCGAATTTTCGTCGGTTTGCAGAGTGTTCTCTCGCTGAACAGAGTATAGGTACTTTGGTACTGTCATAAACCAATATAATATAGTCACGGTGTCACGACCGCATGAAGTCGCGTAGTTAGATTGTAGATCGATCCGTATACAACCGTAGGTACTATGTCCGTGTGTTCCCAACCCAAAGATTAGGGTATCGTCATAGAGAATTTTTCATAATTACTAATTTACCATATAGGTATAATAATCAATGTTATAATATATTACATTATTGTTGTATATTATAATTACCTATATTATAGTTAGTGAATCATCGCTCGAAAGTCGAAACAAAAAACTATTAATGTACATAAGTCAATATTTTGCTGCGTTGTATTATTTTATTTTAATTAAAAACATTAACATTTTCAATATTTTAGAATAATAAAAATATAATTATGTAATAATTGTACAATTTACAGTACTCAATGGTGGTGATGCATATGTTATTAGTTTAAATATTTTATGAATAAATAGGAACTTATCGGGCATCTTCATCTTCACCCTTGGTTTTCTAAATTGAACTCGACCATTTGGGTGTATAGCATGTGTCATTATGTATTTTCATTTTTAAGTTTTACCTGGTCTAGTGATCTATCTTTGTTTTATTGCAATAAATTGCTGTAAAATAACATTGGCGACGTTATTAGTTTAATGTTTTTATAGATTTGCTGAGATTAGCATATTATTGGTTTGTGAAGAGGTCCATCAAAATAATTAGTGGCCTAGTATAAAAACAAATAGGTAAACCTACCTACTTTTTAATTAAACCAATAACTCATATTATATAATGTGTTAATATAGCCATATAGTATATGTAAGTAAGTTTAAACTACTTATACATTTAAATCACAATCTTACACACAAATGATGAACACCACTTAGGAGGTACTTCTGTTTATATAATTTAAAATAGGTAATATATAAAAAAAAACATTACTATAGATTCGTTGTTATTGAGTACGTTTTAATTTATATTGACATTTACTTTGCTCTATAATTATGATTGTAAATAATAAGTAGGTAAGTAATAACAATAAAAATGCTACTATAAAATTAGACATTAGTACATACTAATATGTCCATTATTGGAGTCTAAAGGTTATATTGATTTAGGATATATTTTAAATCGTTTCATAGCCAATACCATAAAGCATAAACAGTCTGCAGGCCAATAATGTACATGATGGCAACTGTATCTTATGGTACTAATGGTGGGGGTGACCAGTAGATGAGTAATATAGGTAGACCAGTAATAGGTTACTTCATTTTTTTTATAAATAACAACAATATATAATATATTTTAAATTTTTCTAAAAAGCATTATTTCAAAACGTTCCAGAAAAATAAGCTACGGGGAATCTTACCACAACATCACTACCTATTGTATAGTTGAATGCGCTCCCGTGGTGGATAAACACCATAAACCCATTCCTATTTTATACAATTATACAACTATACAAATCACAAGTCATAAGTATACAACGTGAACCAATATGTCAATATGATAACATCGCATGCCAAATTAGCAGGTATATTGAACTTGCTCATTTTGCAAAAATTGTAGTTGGACAGTATTCAAATGATTTGTGATTTGTCTTTGTCATTTGTACAGCACCTAAATACTTTCATTCAGATGAATGTTTATTTCAAAATATAAAATAAGTTTCAAATGTCAAAGAATTAGTTGAATTATTGATTGCTAAAAATACCTAGTGTTCCGGGATTAGCCACTGTTTTAAAATTATTTCGTATTATACTATAGTGACTTCAGGTCTTCAGCTACAGTAAAACGTTCATTTTCCAAATTACAATTTTTAAAAAAATATCTAAGAAGTACTATGGCACAAGCTTGTTTAAGTAAAAAAAAAAACATTTTTAACGTTCTCTCAAAACGTTATACGTTACTTTCTTACAAACGTTCTAAAATGTAAAACAAAGTATACAATTAGTCACATCAATGTAAAAATAGACAATCAGGACACAAACAAAATATAATATACAAAACGATTGTAAATAATTGTCAAACGTATAAAAACAATAAATTAAAATGTTAAAGTGTGAAGTATACGACTTAAACTCCCGACCAAGGGCGCCCACAGACATTTTTTTAAGGAGAATGGGTAAAAAATTTGCTTTATACACATATACAACTATACAAGGAGTCAAGGATACAAGGTATTACATTTAAGTGTTTACACTCATTATTTCGTAGCTTTAACTCTTTGAAAATATTACATTTACATAATTAGAACTCATTGCAATATAACAATTTTGAAAAAAAAAAATGTTTTTTTTTACAATTTTTAAGGTTTTTACTTTTTTGAATGACAACATATTATTATTATTATTTTTTTATTAACAAAAAAAATAAAAAAACTCTTTCTACTTAAAAATAAAATCCGGGAACCGGCCTAGGTATAAGTTCCAATAACTAATTAATTACTAGTTCAAAATTCGATTTTTATGTACCGAAATAATTCAAAAAATATTCTGCTTCAGAATTTGAAATACAATTTTCATTTAAAACTGAAAACTTAAAAACTAATAAAGTTATTACAATATACAAAATTGTAAGAAATTTTGCAATGACATAAAAATTATGTAAAAAAATATTTTCCAAAAAGGTAACACATTACAAAATAATAAGTGTAGCACTTAAATGGACAATGGATCAATTGCTTCTATATATATACTAGCTGATCAAGTGCACTTCGTTGCACATTAAAAAAAATTAATAATGGTGTTACGTTGAGAGCAAAATACATACCATCCCATATTTCAACCAATTACAGCCCTTTTTAGTATTAAAAAGTAGTCTATATCATTTCTCGCAGTAGACAAATTATCTATGTACCAAATTTAATTTAAATCGGTTCAGGAGTTTCGGAGCATATTCAATACAAACAAACAATCATATCTTTCCTCTTTATGAATATGTAACCATTGGCAACAATATAAATAAACAGTACATAGCAACCATTTATAAACAAATATTTCCATTGTAAATTTCAAAATCCCTGTGTGAGCACCTCACCTCACTACCACACCACCTCACCTTGTGAATCTAAACCATCCAGGGCGTCACCCAAACGCATACAAAAAAATGCATTCAAATTGGTCCAGCCGTTTAGGAGGAATTCAGTGGCATACACACGTACAATAGAATTAAATATATAAAGATTTTAATATGATTTTTCTAAATAAACGTATATTTACGTGAGTAAATTACTCCCTCAAATAATTATCACGTTGTCGAGTACTCCTCAAAATAATTTAATTTATAAAGCTTGTATTTCTTGTAAATATATTTTATAACAATAAAACGATCTATTATCAATATAATTTAAAAATTGTATTCTATTTTGGTATATTTTTTAATCTTTAGGCATTTTTCTTTAAGTCTTTCCCTAGATATTAAGACAGTTTAAAGTGTTAACTAAACAAAAAATATGCTGGTGCATGATATTTTAATAATAATTAATAAATATCTGTAGACTATAATAAGTAATTAAGTATAGAGCATCTAAACATGGTTAATATATTATGTATTTTAATTTCATCTTTTATTTTAGATTCTGAGAGGCGCGATGAATTTATTGATTTTACAATGATGTGTGTTTCTTTTTTTTTGTCTGTCATCACGTTTTGGGGCAGTAAAAATACTTCGATTTCCTTCATCAGCATCTTTTCCGGTAGGAAAGTGAATCTAGTTGGTACTATAGGGGGGAGAGGGAAGGTCAAAACTCAAAAGTAAAAAACTTTCAATCGTTTTTCAAACGCGTCGGGAAACACAACAAAAAAGGGTAAAACATGAATTTTTACACGAAGCCAATTTTTGACAAAGTCGATTTTGTTCAATTCTTATATCTAAGGGTTGAAAATTTGAAACAAGGTTTCTCCTAACTAGTTTTAGTTGTAACCAATAAATCTAAAAAATATAGTTACATGGTTGATTTTTATAAACATTTTAATTTCAAATTTGTTTCGTGGGGTGCTTGAAACTTTTAAAGTATATTATTATATTTTATGCACTCAATGACATTTTTAAGTGAAATGTTTTCTCCAAAAAATAATTCATCCTACTCGACCTACTGTATTAACTATTATTAAAAGTAAAAAGTATGCGAAGAGAATAACCAACAATTCCAAACCCGTGGAGAACTGCTTACAATCAAACACCTCATTGTGCACTGTCGAAATCACGTGGAAACCAAAAGTAGCCTAGAAATTCCAGACAACCTTCAAAGCTCTGTGCCCAATGGAAGACTACAGCTTAAGAATCATTTCATTTCTCAAATATATTGGTATGTATAGTATAACGCTATCTAGTTAATCCTATGTATTTGTTGTTATGTAAGTAATACTTATATCGTTGTAAGCTAATGACCTTAGTTGTTGATGCTAAACCAAGAATAAAAAAAAAAAAAGTAAAAATAATTATTTTAATAGAGCAATAATACCAAATACATAGTTATGTAGGCTGACAGAACATCTTCGCTCAGAATCGTTTTTCGTATACAATGATTTATATCATTAAATACAAATTTAGCACATCCACGAAAATGACCCACTCGACACTTACATGTACAGCAGAGCTGTAACCACTTGCCGATCTTTTTTTTAAAACTTATGTTGATATATTTTTAACTTTTTTCATTAAAAAATAAAAATATCGCTTTGAAGTACATGGTTAGGTATAGTAATTAATCTTAACTGGCATATTTACTGACAAATAAAAACAATTTAGTCTATAAAAAGTTTTATACATTTTGATTTTATAGATGTAAGGTTTATTTTTCATTTATATGTTTTATATATTATATGGTTTATTAAACATAGGTAGTATTTCAGTTTTATGATCTAGAGAATAATTTTTAAAATGTTTATACGGGGGAACGGGCGTAGCGACTATATTAATTTCTTTACCGATTCAAATGTAAAAAACATAGCCTCCCATGGCCATACAAATTGTATTCATTGCCTATCTCCTCCTGCGATTATGTTTATATTTTATTGGTTATTGACTTATTGTTTTAACTCTTAAGTTTTAATCATCTCGAAAGTACCTATATTATTATTCGAGAGTAAAAACTGAAGAAGCATCATATAATAGATTTCTGAGTTCAAGGGCAATAATACCTAGGTGAGGTTGTGATGGCCAAAGTCCAAAGTTACAAATTAATGAAATCCTGCATGTAAAACTCATGTACAAAATCCCGCTTATTAAAACAATTACAAATTTTCATACTTGTATTTTCACTTAAGTTTTATTAGATATAAAACTTTTTTCTCGTACATATCGAATATAAAAAGTTATTTAATTACATTGGTAGAAGTAAAAAGATCGTTCAATCATTAGTCGATATTAGTAGTCAACTTACAGCCGAATCAGAGATCATTATTCTAATTAATAATTTTAAAATGCATACGCATATCCACTGCAATCAAAGTTATTCATTTTAAGACACTAAAACAAATTTTAAAACAAATAGCAATCATAATCGCATTAAAAATTATAATCCGATCCTTAATTATGACCATTGACCTGAAACACTAAATAGGTAGTGAAAACTGTAAAGAAAAACAGTCCGAAGTAGGCGAAAAAATACCCCTACTTGCCAATCCATTTTCAGTAACCATTGTTTATTTGTTTCTGACAGTATAATGCAATTGTTTGTCTCAAAAGCTCCATATTACTCAAAGCATAGGCGTGCGCACGGGTGCAGCGAATGCTGTTTTTGCTGCACCTGAAATTTATTTTGGATTTAATGGGCTTGTAGATATCTATTTGAAAGGTATACATTATATACATAGAATGAATAATTTCATTTTTCATTGGTGGGGGGGGGGTATACCTTATAATGATTCAGGTACACAAGTGATTATAATATGAATGTATAAAATATTACATTTTTACACTATGGGGCTAAACAGAATTCGGGGGGGGGGAGGGCTATATTAAGGAAATATGGGCTGCTTATTGTTCATTAGGGCCGGTTAAAAATGTATGCTGCACCCGACACAAAATCCTGCGCACGCCTATGACTCAAAGTATCTCCGTGGTAAATCAGTATGAATAAAAACAAGCTTGATCTTTCAACGGAAATTTAGGTATAGCAAAATTTCGATTTGAAGAACCTATAAATAAAAAATATTAAGATTCGTGGTCCGGGCGGAGCTTGCTTCTGACTAGTGACTACCGAACTACCGAAGTAGACGAAAGTTCAAAAAAGTTTTTCAGGAAAACATAATCTGTTAGATAGCAGCACAGTGTAAAAGTCTGCCGACTACAATAGTTAATATTGTACCTTGGGTCCTGTTTACATTGTTCAATGCACGGATACGGAGGGGGATTGTGATGTCATTGTCATAATGGACTATATTGCTAGTATTTAACATCTTACATGGTTATCAGCATTCAGCGGCTTTATTGTAAACATGTAGTGGAATAGAATATTAAAATTATTAAACCTAACGTTATCGTTTTATATTAGCACATACATATAAGTTTTGTAGAAGGTTCACTAGGCATTGGTTTCGGTTAGTGGACGGACGTCTTTCGTACTGGTTCACACATAATAGGAAGAGGTCTATCGATATTTTCTGTAAGTACCTATTCATTTAGCTTCGATAAATATGATCAAAATATAAAAAAATACCTTTAATTTCATTCAAAATATCATAACGACTCGTATTAAATAAATAAATAAATAATAATAATAATAATATTCGTGTAATCGTATTATTGACGTTCTATTATCACGAGCGTGCACTCACTGCGCAGGATCACTGTCGGACATATTCGCACAGCTGCAAGGTTGTGCAAGGTGAACGAGTTTTGAGGTTATATAGGTCACAGACGAACGACAAGCGCGGTAATTTAATTTTTCTTATTAGTTTGTTATCCGGCACGTTATCCTTCGAACGGTCAACAGGTGTCAGGTGTGCATTTTGTTTTTATTTATTTTTTGAATTATCGACTAAGTAAATTTTTAAGACTATAAAAAGTATTAAATATTTTGAAAATTGATTTACGTATTTAAATTGACACATATTATATTACCTATTATACCTAAATACCTAATGTAAACTAAATTTCACATTTATTTTTTACTGCGATTTGTAAAAGCCTATTATCACATTTTTTTCCCGCTAATGAAAGGGTATTGACCTATAAACAAATTATCATAAACTTAAATTATTTGAATATAGTATAAAGCTAAAGTGTATAGAGATTAATTTACATTACCAAACTTATTATTGTAATGTTTACTATTATTGTTATGTATAACTAGGTATGGGAAGTATTGTAGAAAAGTCATTTACTAAATTTAAATTATTTATAAAATAGTAAAAAATGTTTAATATATTGTCGAATTTAAAATTTTAATAAAGTATAATTCTACCTTTTATGATAAATATAATAAGGTTACCAGCTAATCATTTAAAAATTATAATAGGTTAATATTTTGATATTTTCCAATTGTTTAAATTTAATTATTGAAGTAGTACCCACTTACTTACGTATAAAAAGTAATTGAATAAAGTAAAAATCAGGGAACTTTTTTGGTAACCTAAGTGCATTTTTGTTCTATTCAACTTACTTTTCGTTACTATATACTATTAGACATCGAAGTTTTTAAAACTATTTGGTTTTATCATGTATTATTTATGTTAATACTAATTAAAAACAGCTTTTCAAGGCTCTCTTTACACATTTTCCAATGAAATATTACCTATAATAAAGTAGTTTTCTTTGATTAACATTTTTTCATACATTTATAAATGTACATATTATGATTATGTTTATGTATGTATATGTACTATGAACATGTATTTTAACATTAATAAATTTATAAAATTATGTAAGGTCATATCAACAGTATAATGTTGAACGAGAACGAAAACTGCCCTTGCTTGCCCTTTTCTAGAAATGCCCTTGAAAATTATATACTATGATTATTACTATACGGTTAATAATAAATTATATAAATACATAGATAACAATATCTTTAAAATTATTATCATAAACTGCTTGATACTATCAATAATTATAAATGTTGTAGGTAATTTACTATTAATAATACGGTGGCCTTTATTATAACCTAATTATACTTATATATACGTAGGAACATACAATTTAAAAACCATTTATAATTTTACTTTCTTTATTTAGCATTTGATTAATAATTCTTTAATGAACTTTCTTGGTAACTCGTGTGGTTTGCGAAACTTGTATTGCCATTAAGCTATAGTATAAGCCTTATAGGACATAGATAATATATTAATACCTATAATATGTTCATCACCCCAGGCATTATTGCATTAACAAATAGTAACTACCGGATTATCGATTAGTTATTAGTTATTACTTATTAGTAGTTATTACCTACCAGGCACCGGATACCATTAATATTTTAAACATAACTAACTTTTAAGCATTGTTAGATAAAAATAATTCTAATCACGAGTTGCATGATGTACGTTATATTAAAAATAAATCATAGCTACCTATAGTAAAATAAAAATCTTTGAATTGTTCTTAAAATATAAATTTAAAAATTGTGTTAATATTATAAATTAATAATAACTAATAAGTAATCAGAAATTATAGGTATATGTTCTGTTCCTAAATAATTAGAAATTATTATGATAAAAATGAAATATACTCGTAATTTTCTTAGGTAGCCATTAATATTTATTGACTTTTATTGTTTAGGTGTATATTAATTACTAACTATAATTAACAGGTATAAAGTATGCCTAATTAGGTATGTATTATTGTTAATATGAATATATAATACGGCAGCTGCGTTTTCACGGTATTGATATTATAATATTATTAACAGTGAAGAGACGTGCGTAGAGTCATAAATATATAAAGTGTATCAAAAGTCTTTATCCGATTTCAAAAATTTAAATTTATTTTAAAAATGAAGATATAAGAGTGAAATAAAGTAAAATATATTCTTAAAATATTCAAGTTTTAATTACTTTGGTTAGAAATGTTTAATATGACCCCGACTGTCCGCCCTTGCCCAACATACATCTTTACGGTATTCGTATTCAAATTCCTCCCAAACGTTGCTGATCATAACTGGTGTCACGGCATTCACATCATCTGTGATTCTGATTTTAACCTCTTCCACGTTTGTACGGTCATATTGAACATTTGTAACGAAAGTAATTAAAACTTGACTATTTTAAGAATATATTTTACTTCATTTACCCTTATATCTTCATTTTTAAAATAAATTTTTGAAATCGTATGTAGACTTTTGGTACACCCTGTACTTGATACACCCTGTATGTTATAACATCGAAGTTACTAGTATAAATTAATTATGAACATTAAATTGAATATCGGAAAATGTAGGTACCATGCATAACCAATATTTTGTAAATTTACAATAGTACCGTGCAATTTAAATTGAAAAGATAAATAATACTACACAATTAATTTTTTTTTTTATTTATAATTGTGTGAATTTTTGTTTTTAACACGTAGTTTTTAACAGTAATACCAACAGGCTACTTTAAATATTAATTACATTTAATATATTCTACTGTGCACAGTATTGTAAGAAGTACCTAAGAACTATAGTTATTTACTCTCACAAATTTATATTTTATTTTAATACACAAAAAGTAATTCAACAATAACGGTATCATATACGACAATATATACTACTATTGAGTCGGTAACATAATTAAATACAATTTATGAGAAGAGAAAAATCTTAAAAGAACTCATACGTGCGCATGTATACTGTAGTGTCGTGAATAGTGATGTTTACTTTAACTTAACTACAAGTCTACAAAACAATGCATATATATATATATTATATAATACAATAGTACCTAAATTACTATTGTTAAGCTTAAGAGACTGGGTATTTATTTTGATTTAAAATTAAAATTGATTATATGTACCATACTAACATGAACCGATAAATAAATCTTCATAATAATATCCTTATTATAATAAGTTCGCGAAAAAGTTCTTTATGAAAAGTAATTCTGATCCACGAGCGCAAAACCAAAGATTTTCTAATATTTTATTGATGATGCTCAGACAATTGGTATAAATGAAATGTTGATTAGTTTTTCTTTTTGTGTATTTGCATTTTGCAATAGGACAATTTATTTGTGTATCTCAATAGTATATCTCACGTCGTATTGTTCGTTTATCAGCGAATATTGTAATTTGTATTTTTAAGGATCCAAAATGATCTACTCCAGTTTTCTTCTTTTCTTACCATCTCCAACTGAAGCTATTAATATTGATTTTACAATGATATGTGTTTGCTGCAGGGTTATTATTGTTATTCAAAAAAAAGTTGTGCGTAGTACAAAGTTGCAATGTTTTTTCATGAGAGTCTAAAGGTTGAATTTTGACACAATTTGTCAAAATCATGAAAAATTACAAATTATTTTTGTTAAATCTTAGATTTGAAAATTAAATACAATATTCCTCATAAGTAGTTCATATTGGAACCAGAAAAATCTATTAAATATAAACGCACAATTTATTTTATAGTTACTCTAAGTTCAAATTTAGACTAGGTACCTCCTAAATTAAATATTTGAACAAAAAATAACAATTTTATTTTTTCTGATGTAATTTAAAAATAATTTTCGTGGGTTCTTGAAATGAAACTTTATAAGTATATAATAATATTTTATACACACAATAATATTTTCTAATGCAATGTTTTTACTAATAGTAAAATAAATTACTTTAATAGAAATAATATCATGAAATGTAGTTAGAATATTATAGGCTGGCAGACCGCAGACCGTCTTCATTCAGAATTGTTTTCGTATGCAATGATTTATCATTGAATTCAAATTTAACACATCCCACATCCATTACAGTGACCCACTCTATACTGCACAGCAGAGGGGTCCATATTTTTTTTGATTGAATTATTTTATACATAGGGCCATTTTTTGGTTTGGCGGAAATATGAATAGGTGTCACAATATTGTTTGGCGGAAACAAGGAAAATTATGATGGATTTTATTATAATATGTCTATTGAATGATTGTCGTTTAGGCAGGTATTATACCTTTTACTCAGATGAACTTCTGCGCAATAGCGGCATGCTGTATTGATGTTTCCCAATTGTGACTTAATATGCCTTGGCTGCCAGACCTCAGTATTTATGGGCCTCGTAATTCACAACTAGCGAGAGGAGTTTAATCGAGATAAATGGATAACCCATAACCGCAATACTATCGGCTACACATTAATGATTAGCATATTTTTTTGCTTCAGAAAATGTCGAACTATCCAAAACTCAATAAATTATTAATTTTAATTTTATAAACTCATATACATTTGTTTGGGAAATCGCACTTACAAATTGAGTATCTCAGATAGGTACTACAAATAATCATTAAATACTTTAGTTACTTTTGAAGATAGAATATTACAAACAGTTTATTCTTCATAATAGGTATTTACAAAATAATTAATTAATGTAAGTAATCATATATCTACGCATAATTCAGGCTTAAACATTCACTGGAATATATGTGCCCAAATGCCCAATGCCCAATGCCCATTAATGATTATAAGTACAATAATTATATTTTAATGTTTATTGGTCTATGCCGAAGCTTATCTAAACAACCCTTGACCTATCTATAATAAAAACAAAGTTAAAAAATACAAATTTACTGATAACAAGAGAGACTTTGAGATTTGAGTTATTTTATTTAAGTGAGTTTTCGTTTGTTTAAAAATAAATTATATAAATGTATTTATAATGTAGGTAGTACCAATTGTATATTATATATTATTATGTGTACATTATACATTATTGTACATTATTAAATACTTAAATGGTATACTATTAAGGTACGTGCTGAAAAAAAAATATGAATTACAAAAATGGTAGGGTTTTCAGAAGAATTATGAGATTTGCTTCATTTTTCGAACACAGATATCTGATGATCACTCCGTGTAGGTACACAATGATAAAATATGTAATACAATTTATTATTACCTACTCAATAACGTACACCTATATGTATTTATGTAAAATATTTAGTAGTTACAAATTTATATGTATTTACTATTCAGTGCCTACTAAAAAATTAAAAAATAAGTGTCAAAACAAATATTGCATTAACAAAATAAATTGCTTATATCGTTAAGATGGGCAACGCAATATTATTTAATTTTTCGTTGATCGTCTGTAATTAAATGTGAACAATGTCTATATAATAATACTATTAATACACTTATACGATTTCTCATATATTTTAAGTTTTTAGATAACCAAATTAATGACTATAATTTATAACTATTTCGTACGTACTTAACTTATGTCAATACCAATAGTTTACCAATAGTTATTTACCTAGGTGTCAAAAAAATAAATTATGTAAGTCTATAGCCTATAGGTAGGTATACAGGGTGTCCCAGGTCTATTTGACTAATGCAATAACTTTTACAGCAGTAACAGTGATTAGCAAGAAATAATTTTGAATTTTAACACACTTTGAAAATTGTTTAAAAATTAACGACTTAACCAAATTAAAAGTTTTAAACGCCAAAATGGGTTTTAAATACTTATTTATGAAATAGCTATCTTGGATTATTAGAAAAATATTAAATAAAAAATTTTAATTATTTATTTTTGTGGTAAAAAAATAAAATAAAATATAAGATATACAAATTATAGCGCACAGCTCTACAAATCATTACAAAAAAAAAAAAAACTTAAAAATATTGAATAGAAAAAAAGTTATTGCATTAGTCAAATAGACCTGGGACACCCTGTATAGTATATTTTGAAAATGTATTCTTTTTTTGTTCCTTGATTTGAACATTTTTCTTTAGTCCGTACCTAGTTGATAGTTTTCAAGTTTGAACAATAAAAACCATAATTTATAAATGCATAACATATTTTCGAAATGATTCGAATATTTTATTTTGTTTTTAATTATTATAATTTCTGATCATAAAAATAACTAATAAAAAAAAAAAAGATAAATATAACTAATATATTTTTTTAAAGCGATGTGTACATTTTGAATCCTCAATTTGGATTATATAACTAGGTGTATAATATAAAATATGTATAATACTTGGCCGGGTGTACAAATTCATATGTAAATGAAAAAAACCATGAAAATAAATCTCTAAATTATGCCTAACATTTAGATTTTTCTGATGATGTTTAAATTTTATTTCAAGTAAAAAGTTACCCAATACCCATAAGTACCTATTTATTTACTAATAATTATAATAATTTACTATGTATCAAGTGATTGTCTAGGTTTTAGTCAATGATATTTAACTATGTGACCTTGAACATATTTTTGAGTAGGTACAATACTAAGGTCACGAACTATTCATGTATAATAGGCATAACATTTTTTTTTTAAATTAACAGTTACATTAAATAATATGATATAAACTATCATATTTTTCGCCATTTTAATAATATATTTACCTATACTTAAATTCTTTGCTAATGAATATTAGTAAAAATGTCAAATTTATACTATTATTTAATTATTATTAACATAATATCTAATTAAATTATCTTTTTAATATCAAGATGTAATATATTTTAAAGATACTTTTATTAATACCTATAATAAATCAATCAATATCTTATTTATATCTATTATGTCGTATCATAACATATACTTTGTAATTTAAATTTAAAATTTAAAATTTCTTTTCAATGATTAGTTGAATTAAATTGTATGAACATTGTGAATTATGAATGTATTAATGAAAATTATACAAACTCATATAACAAAAAAATACAAAATGGCAACCAAAAACAAATGTCCGTGATTTCCAAAATTTCCCATAATCAACACTCCTTAGCTTTCGGCTTTAGGGTCATCGTTTTATACTTAAAACCTTCTCCGAAATATGCTTTGAAAAGGAATTCTGAAAAAAAACTCCATCAAAATCGGTGCAGCCGTTTAAGCGTGAATGCGTGACACACACATTTATTATAAATTATAATAACAAGACATCATGTAAAAATTATCAAATGCATATATAGATACCGATAGTTTATATTGAGTTTAGTCGCGTTGGATACAAATTAATATAAAACTCATTTGACTAATACCAAAGTTCTGATTTACCTATGCCCTATTTAATGTTTACTTACGTAAATTTTGTATTTGACATATAATTATATAATATTTATGAGTGAATGATAGTTACAATTATTGGTTCTATATACTGACATTTCGGGCCCATTGCAAGTTCCATCCTCGAAGTTATATGTTGGCCGCTTCGATGGCATGACAATATTTACTAATAACTATACTGAGTAGGTAGGTGCTCACTATTATATTATTACATAGGTACGATTTTATTTTATAAGCATTTGAAGTTCAAATATTGATACAATTTATCAATATTACAAAAATTACGAAAATTACGAAAATTTCAAAATTGTATTGTAGATAAAAAATTATGAAATGTTCAATTTCTATTTTCTATAGCTAACTGCTATAAGGATTGAAAATTTAAAACTATGTTTTTCATAACAAGTTTATACAGTAACCAAAAAAATATAAAAAATTACCGTCTTTTTTTTTATAACGAAGAATAAAATTTTTAGTTATTTTATTGGAATTTAAAAATGGGTACTTGAAACTTATAACTAAAAATGACATTTTAAAATGAAATGTTTACGGAAAAAATGTATTAATCATACTGTACCTACTTATAATTAACAGTAAAATAAATAACTTTCATAGCAATAATATCATATAATATACTTAGTATAATATAGGCTGACAGACTGTCTTCGCTAAGAATCCTTTTTCGTATACAATTTATATCACTTAATTCCAACTAAACACATCCATTACAATAACCGACACAACACCTTATATATACATTAGGATGGGCAGAAAGTCGCCTTTTTTTGTTATTGATTTGCTTAAGTTTTTATATGTTTTTTTTTTAAATTTAAATTCTAGAATTCACTTATTTTTCTTTCTTTAAATAATAAAGAAAAAAATACTTAATTACTCTTTTAAATTTGTTTGTAAATGTTATTAATTGAACTATTTGAACCGTACTTTCAAATATCATTAACAACAATAGTATTGTGGTTAAATTGTTATGGCTTCGTTCTCAAATCAAAATACTTTTTACAACCAATCTAATTTAATTATACTTTTTGTACAAATAAAAAAATATAACAGTTTAATATATAAAATATATATTAATTTATATAATGGAATTTGCTTATTAGGTTTCAGGAAATGAGGAGTTATTACTATTAATTAAATAAAAATAATTATTCCACGAATAATCATAATATTTAAATATAGTCATATAGATTATATTTAAAGTTTTAAACTGTAAGATTAATTATATTTTTATTGAAATATCAGCTGTAAATTTTACTATTTTGTCAATTAATAACTTATCTATAATTAAAATTTACTACAGCAATAATTACAGATTATTGTTATATAGAATACAAAAAATAGATAGATATAAAGCTAATTACGATTTTACATAAGGTGGTTATAATTGACTGTGGAATAGTTTGAGTACCTATTAAATATACAGCAGTGAGAATATCGATTTAATAATAGATGTTTAGTGGAATTTCGATAATGTTAATTCAATGTTAGGATATTGGGGTACCGCTATTTGGCTTAAGACCAGAAGTAACAGAAGCATATCACGCAATGAGGAGTATTGGGAGAGGCTAGAGAATTTTTTCTCCAGGATAGCAGGGGTATTTTTGTGACATTTGTAATCACATTTGTAATGTGATTTTCCGGCGCTTACAGGGAATGTAATTGAAAAAATTGGGCATTCCTTAAAATTGGCTGTGCGGTCATTGGCCCAGAGGGCAAATTTGGCAGAGCTGTTGCTTTTCGCGATCTTTGGTACTATGTTTCGATTGTTGATCTTTGCATTATTTTACGCATAGATACTTATGACTGCTATGGTTGTGTGACGTGTGTGTCCATAAGATTGACAGCTAAACTTAGCGGAGCACTTTGACTATTTCTAAGATTATTCCTTGAAATGAGTTTTTTCTAATTAGTTTTGTATTTTGTTTGAGTCATAAATCGGTGTGAACTGTGAATGTAGGATATTGGTTACGCACTGAGTTTCTGACCCTTTTGAGATCAATTACTTGTATAACTACTATTTACTATATTTTTTTTTCATTAAGAAAACTAATATATTTTACAATGTGAGTATACTTATACAAAATATAATAAGACTGGTATACAATGGTGGCGTACTGGCGTTAACTTTTTTTTTCTATGAAGCAACTATTTAAAATAAGCACCTGCTCGCCAATTTTTCTCGTACTAATGTGGATGGCTAACCTCCACATCACCCCCCCCCTCCCCCCATCACAAAACCCAATTAATAAAAGTACATACGTTCGCACAAAATTTGGAATTCATAAATAGAGTTATAACGGACAATAAGATACAGATTTCGGGATGTCCTGACGGCAAACAACCAAAAGTAAAGACATTTAAATGTAAATATTCACGAGTAGAAACGAGAACCCTAGACTGATATTATATGTTATTAGATTCCCAGAAGAATGATACAATTCGACAAAACGAAAATGTGCGCATTATATTGTTTTGTATAGTTAAACATTTATTAAATATTCAATTTTAATAACTAAAAATTAAAATGTAATACAAGGTTCCTCATAAGTTTTTGTAGTTAGTTATTGTAATTCAAAAATTAATATTCATGTAGATCACTAATTATTTACTTTTATTTATGTTCCTAGTATTTACTATAGCTACCTTCAAAATAGGTACTTAGATTTACTTTAAGCTATTATTATTATACTATGAAACTATTCATACCGTTCCACGGTACATCGGTTAACAACTAGTAATATTTTTATTTAACAGTAATAAATGTGATTTTTTTTAGCAAAAATTAGTTCAACCTACCGACTACCGGTATTACTGGGTATTAGCCATTAGGTAATAGAAAAATAAATTAGTGGCCTAGTATGGCGCGGTGGTTGTCCTCAGTCACTAATGTGTTCTGAGGTCAAGCATCAGCCGGTGTCACTAGTTCCTGGACGGGTGACCACCCGGATTTTAGTGACAAATCCTTGCCCACATATACGAGTTCCAATCAACCGTACCCTCCTACACAGTAACTTACTATAAGTAAAAACCTACAGGCTAATGACCTCAGATGTAGAAGCCTTAACTTAATAAAAAAAAAAATTACTAACAGTAATATAAATACAATATGTACAATAAAATATCCTTTAGAGATATGTAGCCGACAGACTCAGAATCGTTTTGCGTATGCAATTGAATTCAAATTTAACATATCCATTATATTGACTTACTCGATGACAAGAACATCGACTCCTACTATACAGCATTGCAACTTCTCAACTTCAATTTTATAGACGAGGAGAATTTTAATTTTAATATACAAGATTTTAAATTCGTTATTGCTATTTAGTATTTATCATGTTCAATAACGTTGAAAATAACTACTTAATTCGTTTTATGATCAACATTTTTAAAACTTGAAATTAATACTATGTTATTGATTGCAAAACTATTCTCTAGTACAAGATTATAACTTTTATTACATTTTTTGTATATCTATATTCATTAGTATAAAGTACATATATGATACTATTAAAGTATCTACCTATATGTTATTCATCATTTAATCATTTTTTTTTTTACGAAAGGCAAACCTAGAAATTCACCAGCCGACACCCATCCACTATCGTTGTAATCATCTACAATTCCAATCATGTCTATTTACTGCCTTATGAGATAATTATATAAATATATAACCTCACCAGCGTACAGCTGTCAGCTACTAGAATTTACCATTTACCCACATACCTACCAAATTATTTTTGGGATGCGAGGGTAAGTTTTGAAGGTGTTCACCTTGGAAATGCACCACTGGTTGGGATTCTGAGACTTGATCAGAAAGTTTCAATTTGAACGCGTTAGGTACCTGAACTGAGATGATTGGGTTAAATTACATATGAAGGCTATCGACCAATCTCACCCCGTAAATTGTTTAGGATTGTCCAGTGAAATAATTATTAGTCCGGTTGCATGATTGGTATAGATATAGTGATTATTATTTATCATATTAGAGCTTTAATTAAAATCGTCTTTAAAATACTTATGATATTGTTTCAATAAGTGTTGAAATTTAGATCAGAGTAACATGGTATGCAGGTAACATACCGCGGAGACAATTATTATTCTCTAATAGTTAAGTAAATACGACATTTAGGACGTTCCGATGGACAGTTACTTTTTAATAAATAAAATATAGCACACTGCCGTTGCCTATATTTATTGAATTTACTGAAGTTTCAGGTCTACTATTATCACCATTACAGGGAAAATTAATTACAATATTTGTTTATACTATATTATTATGGATTTTATAATGGATCTATATTATCAATGCAGTTATAGCCTATTATCACTTATGTAAGGTGTTAATTAGTTATACTATTTAGGTATAAATAATTTTAAAATTAAGTATATTAAATTTGGGAATTTTATTTTACTTTTCGAAAACTTAAAAAGTATTGACAAAACGTATGTTTAAAAGATATATTCCATTTTTTCTGTAGGTGTGAAGTTAGGAAAATTAAAATTGAATAACCTATTAGGACGGTAAAAGCATTTCAGAAAAATAATGCACCTGTAATCTGTATGGCTATATCTATAATTAATGTATTGCCTTTTAGAGATGTTATTGTTCCAATTATCAACAATCAACGATTTTTTCATTAAAAACTTAACCATTTTTTTTTTGAAAAATTGAACTCTGTCAGAATTATTTTTATGCTATGATGTTCGTTTTTTCTGTTGGGGAGGAGTTAGTAGCATTATTTTTTATTTGTTAATGCACATTTGTATGTTACCACTTACTGAGGCATTCAAATCTGGCCCCTACAAATAACCAATTAATTTTAATAAATCAATATATTTAAATAATTTAAACATGAACATTCTCAATTTTGATTCCACACTCTATACAGTTTAATGTTTACTATATAAACTCATAAGCTAATTTAAATTTTATGCGCACAAATGTTTTTTAAATTAGTTTTACAACGGCATATGTCCTTGTGTCGTATATTGTGTATGAGAATATTATCGTTGTAACATAAATAGGTTCCTAAATATATATTAGTCTTTAAAATTCTTAAACTAAGTTATACAAACTATTATACTTATCAGCGTTATCCAGTGCTCGACTTGGAAAAATTAAACTAGGGGGACTCAGTTTACTTTTAAAAAAAGAGCGTCCCCATCACTTGTTAAACGTTACTGAGCCGCACCCCCTAATAACCCCAATTTAAATAATATTAAAATACATATTAGGTAATATAATAATTAATAGGTAATTAATAACCAATGTACATATTATATTATAATTATAAATAATATCAAATTCAAAATGACAATAAATGTAAATAAATGAATAGCTTAGTAATAATTAGTTAATATTAACTACCTAACTTATTATTACTAACTTATAGATCTGCGGTTATGAAATAATCCATAAGACCAATTATGATTGGTATCTTGCTCATTTTGATAAAAATGCAGAATAATGTAGAGTCCCGTGAGTTCCCCTTAAAAATAATAGTAGGGGTACTCTAAAATTTCTAAAAAATTAGTTGGGGTAGGTACTCCGTCCCCCTGCGTCCACCCCCAAGTCGAGCACTGGCGTTATCATAGTATATTTTTTTATTCCAATAAAGTACGTGGTTCTGTTATGGTAAATAAATTTATAATATCAATATTTAGAGAGAGATATTATATATCTTTCGACTTTCAATATTCAGCTGAATAATTAATCCCTCCTAATCGATGTTAATCAAGTTTTGAACCATCTTTTGATACTAAAAGAGTGGCTACACGCATTGGCGTAATTCCATTATATTTCAGCAGGTGCAAAACTTTCATAAGTCCAAATGGTCCAATAGGTAGGGGTAATCAAAGAGACAAATTTAGTTATACTCAAAGCCGGTTCGTTTCACTGGCAATTGAAATTTGATTACATTCAAGCATCAAAATTATTTTCAAAATAATCTCTATATTTTATGTCAAGGTGGATTGATATTATAATAATCCACCTTGGTTTATGTTTTTTATTATTTGTTCAGTTCTGTAAGCTCTGTTATCTTTTATCAACAAATTCAATAAAACGATGAAAAAGAATTTTATTTTTATAGGATAAGAGTTAAGTTTCAGCAGGTGCAAAAGCATATCATTGCACCTGCTGCATTATGCAAGGGCGTGCTAATGCACCGTTGTGCACCCCCGTAATTACGTCACTAGCTACACGTTTGCACGTAGCTGAACTGATGTGTGTAGTCATTGCGAGTTTTTAAATATTTGAAAATATTGGGATATACAAATATACTGTCAGAATTATAACTTCAATCATATCTGATATTACCCAAGATTTTATTTTCCTGGAGTAGTCAAGATTGAAGATTTAGCTTCGGTCATTTCAGGCTTTCGTCTCTAATGATTTAAACAACAAAACTGTTCTATGGCAATACTTACCGTTCATGTTTATATCACCTATCAAAATCACTGTAGGTGCCAAAAAAACTAAATTTCAAATATTTTTTTATGTTAGATTTTATTTAAAAACTGTAGAACAAAATTATATTTACTCAACACTTACCTGGCGATGACTTAATTTGACGGGACTTATTAGAGTTTTGGGGGACTAAGTCCTTCTAATCTAAATATTTGTACACTTGGATCGCAGTTTTTAAATCATTAATTGAGCTCCTCTTCAGATTTTCTCAATTCAAGCCTAATAATGTCATCAATATGTTACAAAAAATTTTTTTTTAAAAATTGTTTTTTTCTAATGAATTTAATTAGTTTGATTTTTATTTATGATTTTATACTTTATGTTTATTAATATAGATTGTAGAAAAGTTCGAACTGTACGATCATAATGATAATTTCAAATGTAAGTGGTTCCATTCGGAACCATGTTCGAAACCAGTTCATCGCTCTTTCCATATCACGAGCGAGGTATTCATCAAAAGTTGAATACAAACCAATACGAAGTGTTCTTGTAGCTAACCGAGGTGAGCGCTCAAATGAAATGTTTATATAAATATTATTTAATTTGTATATATTATACATGGACTTGGTTATCTTACATAGGTGAAATTGCAATACGTGTATTCAGAGCATGTAATGAATTGGGTATAAAATCTGTTGCTATTTATTCAGAACAAGATAAAATGCACATGCATAGATTAAAGGCCGATGAATCATATCTAGTTGGAAAAGGAAAAGCTCCAGTTGAAGCATACCTTGACATACCTGAAATTATTAGAGTTGCAAAAGTAAATAACATACAAATTTGTTAAACTTTGTAAACAAATTATTGTTGAAAAATATGTTTATGCGAGTTGAAAAACTAAAAAAATACTATCTTTACTGTTTATTAAAATAATATATAATTTAAAAGGAAAACGATGTTGATGCTATTCATCCTGGTTATGGTTTTTTATCTGAGCGATCTGATTTTGCTCAAGCAGTCATTGATGCTGGAATCCGATTCATTGGACCAACACCTTTTGTTGTGCAACAAATGGGTGATAAAGTTGCTGCCAGACAAGCAGCTATTGATGCTGGTGTTCCAATTGTGGCTGGTACTCCTGGTCCAATTAGGACATCTGATGAAGCTATTGAATTTTGTCTGAAACATGATTTACCAGTTATTTTCAAAGCCGCTTTTGGAGGTGGTGGCCGAGGTATGAGAGTTGTTAGGAAAATGGAAGTAAGTTATTAGATAAATATATATTTGATTCAGTTAATACAGCCCATGATTTTTTAGGAAGTAAAAGAAAGTTTTGAACGGGCTAGCTCAGAAGCCAAAGCGGCTTTTGGTGATGGTGCGATGTTTATCGAGAAATTTGTTGAAAGACCGCGACATATTGAAGTTCAGCTTTTGGGTGATCAAGCTGGAAATATTGTTCATTTATATGAAAGAGACTGTTCAGTACAACGTCGTCATCAAAAAGTTGTCGAGTTAGCACCAGCTCCTCATTTGGACCCAAAGGTAAAACTTTTTTCTTAAATGTATTAACTAATAAAAAATATTTGTCTTATAACTGTTAACATTTAATTTAATAGGTTAGAGATTTAATGACTGAACGTGCTGTAAAATTAGCTAAACATGTAGGTTATTCAAACGCCGGTACTGTAGAATTTTTAACAGATGGCAAAGGCAATTTCTATTTTATTGAAGTTAATGCTAGACTTCAAGTAGAACATACTGTTACTGAAGAAATCACTGGGTAAAATGACTTATTAAATATATATTTTTAAATTCGAATTATATGTAATATTTTATACTTTTTCATTACAGTATTGATTTAGTGCAATCTCAAATTCGAATTGCGGAAGGTGTTACATTGCCTGAACTCGGATTAACACAAGAATCAATTAAGCCTCAAGGTTTTGCTATACAATGTCGTGTTACCACTGAAGATCCTGCCAAAAATTTCCAACCTGACACTGGCCGTATTGAAGTAAGTTTTAACTTTTCAATGAAAGACTTAATTTATATTTTTTAAATACTTCTAGACTCTAGTAAGACTTATTATTTATTATATTAATTAAGGTATTCAGGAGTGGTGAGGGCATGGGTATCCGATTGGATGGTGCCTCTGCATTTGCTGGAGCAATAATCAGTCCATACTATGATTCATTACTTGTTAAAGTTATTGCTCATGCTGCCGATTTACAAGCAAGTTGTGCTAAAATGAACCGTGCACTACGTGAATTTAGAGTTCGAGGAGTAAAAGTAAATTCAACAATTCATAATATTGTTTCTCCTTAGACTAAATTATATATTGTATTATTCTACAAACTAATACATTTTTATGTGTTTTATTTATAATTTAGACCAATATACCATTCTTGTTAAATGTGTTAACCAATGAAAAGTTTGTAAATGGATCAGTTGATACATATTTTATTGATGAAAACCCTCAACTGTTCACACTTGAACCATCTCAAAATAGAGCTCAAAAACTACTTAACTATTTGGGAGAGGTTTTAGTAAATGGCCCTCAGACTCCATTAGCAACCAGTTTAAAACCTGCAAATGTACACCCTAATGTACCTGAATTTCCCGCAGGTATATATATATATATATATTTATTTTATTTTAATTTATCAAACATAATTAATTAATGAGCTAATAGCTATAACTAGTGGAGAGGTGTGAGTCTTTAGGTCGGGGGAACGGCTGTAGATAGTATCTACAACCGTGGATTGGGGAGAAATTGAGAAAAAAATCGAGCATAATGACAATATTATTGATACTCATATATATTAGACAATATCACACAGTAAATAAATAAACAGTAATTTAAAAACCAACCACGAAAACGAGTTGCGGTGGTCGATGACTTCACAACGCAAATTCGGGACGCCCGACGGTGACGATTACTGAAAAATAAAATAAAACAAAATTATGAGCTGCAAGGCACGTTTCAACAACGATAACCCCCACTTACTTTATAATTCCCGGGGCCATACCGGCTGTATGTAAACTGCGGCAAAATTAACCTTTTTCTTAAAGTTGATATGTAAACTGCGGCAAAAAAAAATTAAGATTTTACAATCTGCGATAAAACCGATAAGATACATTATACAAACTGCGGAAATTTATTTTATATACCTTCTATATATTATAGTACCCAAATCATGTATGAATATCGTTTAATTTGTCTTGCGTACAAATTGGTAAGGTAAATCCAAATGTATTTTTAAGTTTGAACAAAACATAAATGACAAAGAAGACGAAATTGGGTTAATTTTTAAATTAAAATTTTTTTTTGATTAAACGATCACTACGATTTTTTAAAATAATTTTTAATAATAATAATAATATTTTTCAGTTTTAAAAATTGGTTTTTCTTTATTTTTACGCCTAATACTCTAAGAGTCTCTAGACCAGCGGTTCCCAAACTGTGCTCCGCGGAGCCCTTGGGGCTCCGCAATGGTTTCCCAAGGGCTCCGTTCATTATTACACAAATGCATACAGCAAATGCAAATGGACGTTAAATATTTCTTGGGACTCCACGAGAAACTTCTCCTTAAAAAAAGGCTCCGAGGCTGAAAAAGTTTGGGAACCGCGGCTCTAGACCAATAGCTGTCATAACACGTATTATACCTAATTAAACGATAAACGTGTATAATATAGTATATATAGAAGGTATATAAAATAAATTTCCGCAGTTTGTATAATGTATCTTATCGGTTTTGTCGCAGATTGTATAATCTTAATTTTTTTTTGCCTCAGTTTACATATCGACTTTTAGAAAAAGGTTAATTTTGCCGCAGTTTACCATCTTCCGCCATACCATGCCCAAAAAATGAGACTTATTTATTTTTCTAGTGAATTTATACTGCATTTGGATATTTATTATTTACTGGAATAACTTGTCACGTCGGGCACCGAAGGTCGAGTGCAGGGCCCACAGGCCACAACTAGTCTATAGCCTATAGGTACCTACTCTGTTCTAAGAATTGAATATTAATAGTATAACATAAAGAAAAGATATTGAAAAATATATTATATGTATATTGTATACATAAAAAATATTTTTATGATTTATGACATTCAAATTTGTAAAATCAATATTTTATTTAAATTATTTGTCCGTACTCCAAGTGGGTGGGTAGACATTGTCTCCTATAGTTCTATGACGCTTCGCCACTGAGTATCTGTTCTACCTATATATAAAACCTACTTCACCATCATTATGCTCTAATTAATATATTGTAAGCTATAATATTATGTTGTTGCATGTATATAATATGATTATATAAAGACGCAAAGCAGAGCAAGTTAACTAATTTTTGTAATTAGTTAAAGTAAAGTTATGAAAAAAAAAAAATTAACTAAGCTAAGTTAAAGTTAATTTTAAAATATAAATCAATTTGAGGAATAAAGTTCAGTTACACATTTTCAATAAAATAAAATAATTTATGTTAAAAGTTAGTTTTTTTAAATTTCCTTTAACCACAATCGTATACCTACAAATGTTTTACCCTACGAATGAGATATAATTGTTTTTATCTGAGTTTTGGTATAGGATAATAAATTAATAACAAACGCAACTGATTATTTTGTATAAGTTGTGGTAATATTTGAAAATATTTATAATTGTCATTTAAGAATATTACCTATTACTTTCTAAACATCATCTAAACATAAAACATCATCCAAGAGTTTTTCATTAAGCTAATCATCCAACAAAACATTATTTAATTGGTTACATATTTTTTCTTCAATTCTCAAAATGATGACGTATAATGTATGTCATCATTTTGAGAATTGAAGAAAAAATAACATGTTTTGTCTATACAAGTATATAATGTAACCCCTTATAAAAACATATAGTAAGGTTATTCACTTATTAGTTATAACTTATAGTAATAAGTACTTACACTTATAATTAACCATATTATGTGTTAACCATTTTTTTAACAAGTTTATTTGTGTTTTAATTGTATGCACCTGTTTTACTCATTGTTTTCATATCATTGTGCATATTATGCTTGTCTAGATTACGTTGCACGTATATTAGGCAAAAATGATCCAGAAAATAACTCAGGTAATTTATGTTTTTTTATATAATAAACTACTCAGACTACTTAAGTAATAGTTAATATTTAATTTAACATAATCGTTTTCATAATTTTTAACATATTTAACATTTACTCATATTAATCATTTGGCCCATAAATATTTACAAGTACTGACAATTTTATTAATATAGGTACCTATTAGGTACATTATACATTTTACATTTGGTTTCAGTTTATATTCTTAAGACATGTATTTTTAAAATTATTTTATCATAATAAATATAAATGGTAACATTTTAGAAATATGGTACAAAAATTAATCTAATAATTGCTTTAAAATATATTTTAGGTTTAAATCCACCTCAAGGATTCAAACAAATTCTCGTTAAAGATGGACCAGAAGCTTTTGCAAAGGCAGTTCGAGACCATAAAGGACTTTTGTTAATGGACACAACAATGAGAGATGCACATCAATCTCTTTTGGCCACTAGAGTCAGGTAAGCCAGATTTTACATTTACCTCATTAATATTTAAAATTTTAATAATTGTTCATTTTAGATCCCATGATATTCTACGTATTGCTCCATGGGTATCACAAAGTTTCCCAGGGTTATATTCATTGGAAAATTGGGGTGGAGCTACATTTGATGTTGCTCTTCGATTTTTACATGAATGTCCATGGGAAAGATTAGCAGACATGAGATCAGCTATTCCTAATATACCATTTCAGATGTTATTGCGTGGGGCTAATGCAGTTGGTTACACTAACTACCCTGATAATGTTGTCTTTAAGTAAGATCTTTTTTTTATTGACCCTAGTACTTGATTTAATTAAAACATTTTTTTGTTCCTAGATTCTGTGATCTAGCTGTACAAGCTGGTATGGATGTGTTCCGTGTATTTGACTCTCTTAATTACTTACCAAATATCATTCTTGGTATGGAAGCAGCTGCTAAAGCAGGAGGTGTTGTTGAAGCAGCTATTGCTTATTCTGGAGATGTATCTGATCCTTGTAAAACAAAATACACTTTAGACTATTATGTAAATTTTGCTGATGAGCTAGTCAAAGCTGGTACACATGTACTATGTATTAAGGTAAGTTAATAAATATTAAGGATGAGTTAAACTTAAGTTTTCATAAATTCAAACTTTTTGAACTTTTAATTATTTAACTGTTACAAGTTTTAAAATATAATAGTAATAAAAGAGTGTTTACACATAACAAAAAAAAAAATTTAATTTATCTGCTGTCATAATCTAATTTAAATATGTTTGAATGATTAAAATTCAATCTTAAATTTTTCTCATATTTCATAAAGCTTAAGAGATTGAATCGTTAAAGAACTCTGAATCCACTTATATTAAATAAATTGTATTTTTATATTATAATAATCAGGATATGGCAGGACTTTTGAAGCCTCGTGCTGCTACTATGCTCATTGGTGCTATTCGTTCTAAATATCCCAATTTACCTATCCACGTCCATACTCACGACACTAGTGGTGCTGGAGTTGCTTCTATGTTAGCAGCAGCACAAGCTGGTGCTGATGTTGTTGATGTTGCTGTTGACTCAATGTCTGGTATGACTTCACAACCTAGCATGGGTGCTATTATCGCTTCTTTGCAGGATACTGAATTAGATACAGGTAATAATAACTATAGAATATACCTTAATTTGATAAATTTATACTTGAAAAATATTTTTTTGATTCAGGTTTGAAATTAAATGAGGTTTCTGAATATAGTGCTTACTGGGAGCAAGCGAGAACTCTGTATGCACCATTTGAATGTACAACAACAATGAAATCAGGAAATGCTGATGTCTATTTAAATGAAATTCCCGGAGGTCAATATACCAATCTCCAATTTCAGGCTTACTCTCTAGGTCTAGGTGACTTCTTTGAAGATGTTAAAAAAGCTTACAGAGAAGCTAATATTTTATTAGGTGACATTATTAAGGTAAAGTATAAGTTATAATATTTTATAAACAATTTTATAAATAATGCACATATAATCTTTTGAAAAATATTTAATTTTTATTTTCCAAAATAATAAATGTTTAGGTAACACCATCTTCCAAAGTTGTTGGAGATTTTGCTCAATTCATGGTACAAAACAAATTATCTGCTGAAGATGTATTAGAGAAGGCTGAAGAACTGAGTTTCCCTAAATCAGTCATTGAATTCTTACAAGGTGGTATTGGTGAACCATACCAAGGTTTCCCTGAACCATTGAGATCAAAAGTAAATGATAGATTAATTATATTAGATATTATTATATTTTTACTGCAGAAATGAAAAAAAACCACTCCTAGAATTTATAAGAGTAAAATAGCGTCCCCGAGTAAAAAATGAACTAGTTTTTATAAAATATATATCAATATTTATACCTATTAGTTATTAATGATTATTTGTAGTACATATTATATTACTGTCTTGTCAGCTGTCAAACAAATATTTCATCATACAGTTTTATTTTCATTTACTTTCAATCTAATAATATCCAAGGCCTGCACATTTTGCTTATAAAATGACTTAGTAAAATTGTATTGAAACCCTCTTATTAAATGAGTTAAAAATTAAAATAGTTCTCATCATTCATTACTGAATATTATGCAAAAACAATTGCTCAATTTTAATAATAATAATTTAATTATGTATTCCCATTAACTCTTATTGTATAATACTACTGTAAATTCTTTAATGCTTCTTCTGGAATATTGCTATAAATCCAAGGTTTCTCATAGCAGATCATAAGTACTTGATGAATGATCTTTACCTATATCCCTATCAATTCAACTTGTCTCATATTTCCTATACCAAGAAAAAGTTACTTTTATTTTTCATCAATAGAAGAAATTTATACTCATCAACCCTTTCTTGGTTATTTCTCACTTTTCTATTCCTATTTTCTTCTTAGTATTTCCCATCATAATAGTTGCTGGCTTATTCATGTAAAATAAGTAAAACTTACTTTTAATTTTTAAACCTTTTAAACCTAACCTATTTCTTTAACTTTTATTTATCTTAAAAAAATATTTGTATAATTTAAAATCTTATAAAGTTATTGTATTATTTAAGGTTTTGAAAGACATGCCACGGATTGTAGGCCGGCCTGGATGTACACTACCTCCTCTAGATTTTAACAAAGTTAAATCTGATTTACAAGAAAAATATCAAAAAGTTAGTGATTATGATGTTATGAGTTCTGCTCTTTATCCTACAGTCACAGATGAGTACCTGACATTCAAGGAAAAATATGGACCAGTAGATAAACTTGACACTAGAATATTTTTGACTGGACCTAAAGTTGGAGAAAACTTTGAAGTTAGTATTTTTAAATAGTTACTTAAGTAGTTAAATGTATGAGGATGTAATATTTTGATCATTTTAATCTAATGAGTAACAATTGTTTAGGTGACAATTGAAAAAGGTAAAACATTAGCCTTCAAAACACTTGCAATTTCTGAAGAACTAACTGCTAACGGTGAGATTGAAGTATTCTTTGAAATGAATGGTCAATTACGGTCTGTGTTCATACGAGACAATGAAGCTTCTAAAGTATTTAATTTAATGAAATTAATTGTCTAAAATATTATTGTCATAACACGGTTGTATTTTTTGTAGGAGATGCATATACATCCAAAAGCTTCCAAATCGAATAAGGGACAGGTCGGGGCCCCAATGCCTGGATCAGTTATGGATGTACGTGTGAAAGTAGGCGACAAGGTTGAAAAAGGTGCACCATTAGTTGTGCTATCTGCAATGAAAATGGAAATGGTGGTACAATCGCCAATAGCTGGAACAGTTAAACAAATTGATATAAGTGTTGGAATGAAATTGGAAGGAGATGATTTATTGTTATCCATTGAACCTTAATTTTGTTTTAAAAAAATGAGTTTATTAGGATTGTGTGACCTTTATGTTTTTTACCTCTATCAAAAAAAAAAAACAGATTGTTTTAAGATTAATCAACTAGTCAGCACTTGTTAAAAATATATATTCAAACAAATTGGTGGTGATAATCCATTTGAACAAAAAATGTATACCGATGTAGACATTTGTTTCATGATTTTTATGTTCGTAATGTTATAATTGTCAGAATATTGTTGTTGATATTTATTTTTAGTTATTATTTTATGAATTATTTATAAAAAAAATTATTTTTAAGCGTTATAATTTTTAAAATCTTATTTTTTTACGATCAAAATATTTTCATATATAAATTCAAATTATTAAAATCTTTAGGTAATTATAAAAAAAAATTTAATTTTAACTGTTTGAAATATTGATAACATTATTTTATTATTTTAAACTTAAAACTATTTATGACTAAAATTTGAATTAATATAACTATTATAAATATTAAATAAGTTTATTTATATATTTTTTTAGATAAGTATCTATTAAATAGAATATAGTTTTATAAAAAATCTTATTAAACTTCAATGTATTTTAGTTTGAAGAATGTCCATTAATGTTGTAATAATTATTAATTTAAAAGGTGCCAAAGTAAATGGGAATTGCATGATAAAATACTGAAGTCGAAGATTATTGTTTGCCATCAACCAGTGATTATTTCTGGAGTCCTATTGGGAGGGTATACACCCCCAATATTTGCTCCTATGGAAAACCCCTTGCAAATTTACGATACCCTCCGTAATTTAAAATCTGGAATAAACACTATACCCAACCCTATTACTAGTGTAGCAGTCGCTACAAAAATAAGGGTTGGAGAATATTCAAAGAAAAATATTTAATAACAGTAATAAAAAACATATTCAATTTTGAATTTTGGAGTGAGTTGGCGGGAAAATTATGTTTTGCTACAACTGAAAACTATGTCTTAAGCGCCACTGCCATAAACTCTACTCATAGTTTATAATACTATTTTCATCACCTTACTATACAACTATTTAGGCCAGTTTTTACGATGTCCGGTTAAAGTTAACGGACACTTAACCGGCAGAATTCTGCCGGTAATAAAATCTGTTATCAGTGGTCAGTTAGCGTTAACCGACACTTAATCAAACATTGTAAGAACGGCCATTAATATTTATACAATTAGGTATTGAGTTATCTAACCATCAGTGGCGGTTTTAGTGTATGGGCAGGGTGGGCTGCTACCCATACCAAAATTTCTGGTGGCCCTTATATTAAAAATGTAATTTTTATACAAAAATAAGATGTTTTATCATTTGATAAATTATAATGATAATTTATAATAATATTATTATCATTACATTGATGACAAACTTACTAATATATTATCTACTGTTTAACTTATTCAACACTTGGTGGCTGGTGCTAGTACTAGTAGAAAAGAAATACAAAACATGTCCTCTAAAGATACAAAAAATGAATTTAAAAGTTTTTTTCCAGATTTTAGATAACATGAATAATTAAATGATTTATAGATTTACTCAAAACAATGAAATATTGAATTTAACATTATCCGACCTACATCAACAAATAAGCAACTATGGTATGGGTATTGTAGAAAAATATCACATTTCATCTATAGATATAACAATACTATGAAGGGTAAGTCATCGATCTCCTACAATTATTTGAGCAACACCAATTTTTTTTTCAGTATGTTATCAATTTGTAAAAAAGCAGCTCTGTATTAAATAGCCTAAAAAAAAAAAAACATGAAAAAAATGGTTAAATTTTGGGCAGAAATCTAATAAAAATTAAAAATTAATTTTGGTTATTTTACTGTTAATCAAAAAATAAATATCTAAGTGACATATAGATTTAAAATTTTAAAGGATTGAATTAATAATTGGAATTATGTAAAAGAGAAAAATCAACAATTTTGTGTCAAATATAGACTGATAATATTCGTTTTTTATCAATTTGACTATTAGCTTTATTTTGAAAATAATAAAAATAATAAGGGCGATGGTGAAAAGTTTCAAGTACCAACCTACAATTAATATTTTAATGAATTTCAAAAAAAATTACTTAAATCGTTGTTTTTTTGTAAATATACAATTTTATCCAAATTTGAACTGTTTATATATTTTTTAATTACAGTATGATCTATTTTAGATAAAATGTGTTTTGAATTTTCAATCTTTAGAGCTCTACAAAAGGGGCAAAATATTTTAAAAATTGTATAGTGTATAGAAAGTGCTGATATAGACATTTGGTAAAAATGTCATGTGTACACAGATTTTTTTTTGAATAACATCAAGTCAAAAACTGGTTTTGCAAAAAAAAAAATGTTATCTTGATCTTTCCTTTTTTTTATAGAAACTGAAGGGAATTTTCAATTTTGACTTCTCAAAAGTACCAACTAGATTTACTTTCTTACCAGACAAAATACTGATGTTGGAAGTACTACTTATTCTATATAAAGAAAAAAAACAATGAATGACATTGTTAATTAATAAATTTATAGCTACATTCAGAATCTAAATACCAAAAATCTGTAAATAACACAAATACAGTCAAAATATGAGTTTATGTTTAGAAAATGCTAATATAAATGTTTGGTGAACATTAAAATGTTCTTAAAGTTTCTATGGTTGAACAAAAAAATGAACTTGATTTTATCAATAACTTATTTGTATACGCTAACAGTTATTTATTACAAAAAAATTAACTAAAATACCTATTTTATCATCACCGTAAAAAATAGATAAACACATTTAGTTAAAATAAAACACAGTAATCATTTATAACAATTAATTTCACTCTTTTATTGTTTATTCAATAAGTATCCAACTACATTATTCTTAAATTATTTAATAACACTTTTACCAATCTATGCAACAGGCTTTTCTTGAGTGTTCTTTTCTAGTATTTTATCCAATTCACCTGACCTATGCAATTGCAACATAATATCACAACCACCAATGAATTCTCCATCTACAAAAACTTGGGGAATAGTTGGCCAATTGGAGAATTCTTTTATTCCTACAAAATACACATAAGAATAAATGATAATTATATAATAATTCAATACAGATGTTATAGTACACATAATCCATTTAATTTTTAAATATTATTATATACTACTGATAACACAGGTAAAAACAAAATTTGTCATTTTTTACCAATTCACTACCTCACTACGAATATTCTAAATTCAGCAGATACTATAAATAATGTGAATAAGTTTTTACATATTATAGGCACCTACTACCTAGACTGGGTTTAATGTTCATAATAAATTATATTAAAGCATCCCAATTGTCTATCGCAATTTGGAAATGATTAAATCATATTAAAAGTCATATTTAAACATTTTTATTATTCCAGAACTTGTCCATTCTAACCCTTCTATTTAGGAGTTTTATTTTATCATTCTGCTTGTTATGTAGAATTATATGTGTAGCATCCATAATTACAAGACATGCACTATGCAGGTTTATTTAAGTATGGAACTAAACATTTTCTTAATTATTTCACGTACCACAATAAATAAGAAAAGCTAGACTTGAAAAATAAAACCTTAATAAAAACAAATGATTTTACATAGATTTAAAAAGACAAATTGAAGCAATAGAACCGTATACTCAGGACCAGTTTTAAAACATAGGTGACATAGACACAAACCTACGGTGTTGGATTTGTTCAAAGAATGGTCAAATTATAGAGGCAGAAAAATTGAATCTTACTTAGATATATGTTAATTTAAAACAAATTATTAAAAATATTTACCATTTCTAAGATTTTCATCAATAAGAACATCGTGAGCTTCAAATTTAGCTTTGTGAATATTTAAAATATCCACAACTGCGTTACTAAAACCACATCTGGGAGCTTGTGGAACACCTTTCATGAAGACGACGATTTTGTTACCCTTCACTAATTTTCCTATATGAGATTGGATTGGATCATCAGATTTTGTACATAGAAATTGTTTATAAGCATTGAGTGAGGTAATTCTTGTAGTTTTATTGATGTTTATCATCTGACGCAATAGCGACGTCATGTTTAAAATGTTAATGCCAAGGTAGATTTTTTTATTTCAAACAAAAATGTAATAATTGATATTTAGCTTGACTTAGAATACTAAAAAAATTAAGTTAAATAATTAGGCTATAAGTAAGTACAGAAATTTAGGTTTTGTTTTTACAAATAAATATTTACAAAATAACAATTACAAGATGGAAAACATTCATACAGACACAATTCGCAATTCCGCAGTGGAAAATATATCCGGATCTCCAAACACTTAAATGGCCAAAATGTTAAGTCTCAATTCCCCTTAGATAATAGAAGAATTCTATAATATCTATGCAATTCACAAAATGTGATAGTGTCATAAGTATGATAATCATTATCTGGTTCCTACCAGACTGATAGCACAGAACAATATTAATATTATAATTTATATTACAGAGTGGGTACAGAAATGAACTAAGATATAAATATATCGTGGTAGAGCCTAAACAATTTATATTTGTTGTTATTCTGTGGTATTGTTCTGTAGTGGTACAGAATACAGATATGTACTATACATCAACTAGATTGCTAACTGATGAAGTAATTATCCGAAATTTTAATTCAAGTCATAGTTATATATACATTTATGCATTGTTTATATGTTTACTGTACATTATTGGCCTGGAATTAAATGACTGCCGCCTGTTTCAACTCTTTTGTAAAGGCACATAACAATAATATTAGTAAAGGTGACTTCATAGTTCACACTAGTGCACTACTGGCTACTGAAGCAGCCGCTGAGCAGCGTGAACCGTCAACCGTAATGTACGTGTACTAACTACTAATGTGTTATGCCTTATCAACACGGACTAAGATAGAATGGACTGATATCGAATGTCTTATCAGTGTGCCACAAATGTTTCTCTAGACAAGGTACCAGAGTACACTACATTCAGCGCCATCTATGGAGAAATAATCGTAACAATTTTATTTCTATGAACTTAATCATTTTATTAAAACAACTTAACAACTAGTAAGTTAAAACTTATAACTGAAAATTCTCTAAAAATCTAATATAAAAATATTACAAACCACAAATTGGCATCTTACAATTACAACTATACATTATTAAGTGTCTACTAGTTTTGAACATTTCTTTTTCTTTGCGTTGCCTTTATTTTGATCTTTGTTTGAAATTAGTGAATACTGTCGCATTCTCACTGTTATATAATGAGTTATAATATATGTAAGAACTTTATTCTTGTGATCTTTACATTGAATAAAAGTACAACACAAATAAATCTTTCAAAATTTGGTAAGAATTATTATTAACTTACTGGCAAAGGAGCTAGACATACTCGTTTTGTCAATGGTTCTTGGTTTTCAAATAGTTGTTTTCTACATGGTTCAGTATAGCTATTCTGTACAGAATGTGGTTCAGTTATGGTTGTATGCTTTTCAAATACTGATGGAATTACCCCCTTTTTTAAAGCAACTCGTTGCCTGGTGCCACCAATCTTAAAAATATAAGTGTCAAAAGCCACCAATGAACTATGTTTAGTTAAAAATTATTATATAATGCCAAAATATTTACTTACAGCTTGTATTATCTCTGGCGAAACGTTGACGTACTGTGTTATAATATCTTCTGGCAAGAAATGTTCACTACAAACATGGCTAATTTTACATTTTTCATTACCATTTTGATCTTGTATAATTGTATGCCAGGCTATGGCATCTGTGGTTGGAACTTTAAATAAAGTAACTTTTTGATTATTTTTATTACTTTTACAAGTAATAATGGAACATTTACGAGGCATGTTTCCTTTCAGACGTAACAAAAAAATTAGTGGTTTTAACTAAATTACCGATATTTATTATTTAAACATTTTATAAAAATGCATTGGCGGGAACCACTATTTACTTTTCTATCGTATATTATTATCACTAGATAGCGTTGAACATAGTGTACTTGTGATAGATGTGCAGTGTAGCGGGGCAGAAACATTTGGGGATCAGACCCCACCACCACGCCATCCCTACCGTTACCAGTCCATTCCATCTTATATATAGTCCATGCTTATCAATCAATTTCAAAATATTTTGGTTGAGATTACAAGCATAACCTCGAAACATTTGTAAAGAAAACTTTAACCTAGAACTACATATACCACTATACCAGTATACCAGGGTTAAAATAGTTAATTGAATAAATATAAAATTGAAAATATTACATTATTTTATGAAAAGTGCATTTATTATTGATTGGGATAAAATTTAAATTAAACCTGAAAATTATAATTTATAGCACAATTTAAATTTAATTTTAAAATTAAGGAAAAAAAAAAATTTATTTGTGTTCATGGTGGGGAGAAAGTGTTCGCCATTTTTCCCTTCCAGCCGACCTGCCGACCCCACACCGACACATTATTTAAGTTTAATTTACATGTTAGCGGGACGTGTAGAGGCGGCATACGACCCCTTAAATCTTAATTGATAGACCGAACCATTATCCTTTCGGACCGCTAAACAAATCGAATACCGTGTCAACAAATTGTGTTAAGTTCGAAAATTGTACAAGGTTTTCCGTCCACAATGGCAGACGGCGAACCGTTAAGTATAGACAGCATAATCGCACGACTTTTAGAAGGTAAGATTGGCAAACAATTCGTACGAAAATACTATAATTGGCATTCTTATTTTCTTGTACTACAATACAACCTGGTACGTTAATAACTTTCATTTTATGTGTCAGAACGTCATAGTTAGCATCGGTTTGGTTCATTTGTTTGGCCCATCCAGTAAAAATTTAGGATTGTATATCATTTGAATATCAAAATGATGTGAGTGATTCAACACTAGACTATGATTATTTAAACTGGTACCTACATCAAAACTATACCAATTAATAATATTAGCGTACTTTTAAGCGGCTATGTGATTTAATTCATTTTTATGAAGTTAATTTCAAGGCTTACTAAACAATAATTATAAACCGGCCATATTTATTATCTCGGATGATCCCGGATCTCGGACCTCCCTCACATTTTAGAAATGCTTTTGGGGCTCTTGTAAGATGTGTAGATAATTTTTTTTAAATTAAAATGTTCATAATTGTTTTCTAATTTGTGATACTTTGCCACACAACCACATGAACCTGCAGCTGATCCTGGGACAAACTGGAATTAAATAGCATTGCAGAAGTCAGGCAATATAAAGCAACTTGAAATATTCCACTGTTAATATACGATCCTCAATTTGGCTAGCATTGTGCCAATATGAAGTGGGTTTTTGCTTTTTGTCTTTTTTTATCCTTAGGTATTTCCTTAAGCTTTTTATCAATTAATCCATTCAGTATTGTAACATATCTTTATATCGTTTTCAGTTTTTACTTTAAAAAAAAAAAATGTTTAACTTCATACACTTAGTTGTTGATTACTAAATACCTTCTTGCAATGTTATTTATGATATTTTGCACATAATATATATGCTGTATAGTATAATATAATCATAGTATTTGATTGAGTTTTGGCACTAAGTTGGAATTTATAGTTGGGGGGCCCCAAAATAAGTAATGCTCCAGGTTACTGTGTTTATAAATCAGACCCTGGATAATGGGCATGTATAATAAATTCAACTAATGCATCTGATACTCTAATGATAGTATAGAATTAAATTAAAATGTATAGGTACATATATCAGGATTTAAATCCCATGTGTGATATTTATAACAAATAATGTAGATGTTAGCTAGAAAACTAGTAACTTCTTTAAAATATTATAATCAGGCTTGGTTTGTTACTTAAAATCTCATGTTATTGTTTTCTGTGATCATAATTGGTTATAAATATTATAAAACAAAATCAGATACAACAATTTGTATACTGTTGGAAATATATTGTATTATTCTTACAATTGTATAATACAACATAAAAGTAATTTATTTGTAGTAAGAGGATGTCGACCTGGTAAAACAGTACAAATGTCTGAAGCAGAAGTCCGAGGATTATGTTTGAAATCTAGAGAAATATTTTTACAACAACCAATTTTATTAGATTTAGAAGCACCTTTAAAAATATGTGGTAAATAATGATTTTATATTTATTTTTTTCAAGCACCTTATTCTTTTTATACTTATTTGAATTTCATTAATTAGGAGATATACATGGACAGTACACTGACTTATTGCGTTTATTTGAATATGGAGGCTTCCCTCCAGAAGCAAACTATTTATTTTTGGGAGATTATGTTGATCGTGGAAAACAGTCCTTGGAAACTATATGTCTTTTATTAGCATACAAGATAAAATATCCAGAGAACTTTTTTCTTTTACGAGGCAATCATGAATGTGCAAGCATAAACAGGATCTATGGATTTTATGATGAATGTAAAGTTATTTAAAATATAGTTAATTATTAAAACTATTTATATTATAAAAATGTTTGTCTATTTTACACATATAGGTAAAAGACGTTACAATATAAAATTGTGGAAAACATTTACCGATTGTTTCAATTGTTTACCTATTGCGGCTATTATTGATGAGAAAATATTTTGTTGTCATGGCGGACTAAGTCCTGATTTACAAGGAATGGAACAAATTAGACGTATTATGCGTCCAACTGATGTCCCAGATACTGGTAATTTTTCTATTATTTAGATTAGAAGGGATGTGGCTGTGTGAAGTACTTATTATAGGAAGATACCTATAAAAAAATTGTTGATTTAATATGATACCTACACTAAATTAAATACCTCACCAAATTACTCTCAGTCTAATATGATACCTACATGTACATAGTATATTATATTTTATCACAAATAATAGCACTATACTCTGTTTCACAAAAGATCATCCTTGCCTTAACGATTCTCTGTGATAATCTTGTTCGGTATTGGAGTTCACTGATATGGGGCATATCTTGGCATTGGGTTGTGTAGATGGAAAAAATACATAAACGATCAACTGCCAGAGTTCAGTATGTATGATCAAAACGACGTTCTCTCAAGGAACGAGGTATAGCAAATTTTCTGAAGGAACCAATTCTATGTAAGTTTGTAGTGTTAAGGGAGCACTCAACACAAACAATTTTTCTTCAAATTATTGTAATAAGAACTTTTAAAAACAATTCAATCAAAATTCAATGTAAAAAAAAAAATATTATTTTAGGAGATATTAGGGTATTTAGAATAGTCAGATGACGTCATTAGGCTGAGCTTGATGTAATTGCCCATTTTACACATGTTAAAGTTACTCAATTTACATAATCATTTACCAATCATGTTTGACTTACGTATAAATGTGTAATTTTTTGTGCTAAATATGACAGAAGTATCAGAATTTGAATATAACATTTTTTAAATATTTAATGTACTAAAAGAGATAATGGCTGGTTGCACCATGTCGTGTTGCAAAAAGTGACAACTGTGGTTTAATACACATACATAACAAAAATTACTTTTTAAGATTTTAAATACTTCAAAAAACTTAACATTTTAGACTAATTCTGGTTCCACTAAAAATACATCACAAAAATTCGAAAATATATTTTAAGGGTAAGTAAAATATTGTGTGAAGCAAGCATACACGTATTAGATAAGCAATTATGGCAAACTCGAACCCAATGACGTCCACATCTTTTTTCAATTCTTCATGACTTAATGAATAATGCGAGTAGAAATATTAAACATGTAACATTTTTCTTAGAATATTGAACATTCTTTCAAATAAAAAAAAATATTTTTTAGTTTTTGGTCATTTTTTAAGCAACGGACAACTTTGATGTTACTTAATAATGCTTCAAGTATTTTATAGGATTTAAAGACCAATCAATATTGACATTATTCATATTTTAATTACTTTTCCAGAATGTTTGTAGTACCACAAATCAATAGAAGTGCTAGTCCAGCACATCATGATTTCAAACCATATTTAACAATTATATGCAGGCATAATATTTTAATAGTTTATGATAGAGCTCCAGTATTGGAATCAGTAATTTTCAATTTAACAGATAAATTGGTATATGTGGGGTATAAAAATATTATTTTTACTGTTAGTTTTTTCTGTAGTTAATAAATCAGAGCATCAGATAACATATTTTAAAATTGCAAGTACTTTATTTTGTAGGTAATAATTGTATGTGTATTTATCATATTAAACTTACTGTATTTTCACCATTGACCTTATACCTATTGACGGAACATCCATATCGTTCCACATAATAATAATATTGCCATGTGAAGAACTGCTTATTGAATGGTGAATACTATTTTCTTGTGCTTAATGCTTATAGCTAAATATCTTAATTAGTTATTACATCTTATTTCTGGTGTACGATAAATAACCATTAACTATTTAGTTATTTTCAATAATGCACATACAATATTATTGTATCAGGTAAATAATTCATATCCCATGGCTTTAGTGCGCATGTACATGGTGCTTCGGTGCTTCGTGAGATGCTACCAGTCGTGACCGATATGCACTATACAATGTTCCATCTATAAGTATAAGGTTTATGATTTCCACATAGTTATCATTTATCATAAAAGACGAGCAGCGTTCAGAGTTAAATAATTGATAAGATAAATTAACTAGAGCTTAAGTCCTGAAAAATTTTGGAATTATAAGAAAAATAAAATACCTGTAAATGGTGTAGAATATTTAAAATAAATAATAAAAATATTATAAACTTGTTTTAGGTTTATTATGTGATTTGTTATGGTCTGATCCGGACAAAGATGTAACTGGTTGGGGGGAAAATGATAGAGGTGTTTCTTTCACTTTTGGTACAGATGTTGTAGCAAAATTTTTAAATAGACATGACTTAGATCTCATATGTAGAGCACATCAGGTAAATACAACTACAATTATAATAGCGTTCGTTGCAATTTATCTAAGTTTCTTAAAATTGTATGTTAAATATATTTTAGGTTGTAGAAGATGGTTATGAATTTTTTGCCAAGAGGCAACTGGTTACATTGTTTTCTGCACCAAACTATTGTGGGGAATTTGATAACGCAGGTGGAATGATGTCAGTTGATGCAACTCTAATGTGTTCATTCCAAGTAAGTTCTTAACTATATTAATATATATTTGTTATCCATACCAAAATAGTTATAGTTGGGCTCACGAAAAGTAAGTGCTGAATACAGCTATCCCAACCACTGAACTGTATACTATGGAACGCGTATTGATAAAAAAAAACGTACAGGGGGGTACAGACCTTACCCCAGTATTTACATTTTTTTTATAAAAGTGACTTTACCTATTATTAAATTTGATAGTAGTTAAACACATTTTTTGTGTTTTGTTAAGGTCCTCACATACAGAAGCACTGGTGGTAAAATATCGCTGGACACAATTTACCACCACTGCTGCAGTGTAAATGAACCTTCAGGGGAGGTTTTTTTAAAAATATATTTTTATTCTAAAGTGTGTTATGAGCAATTTTAAATTGTAATACAATTTCCTTCAAAATTTAAGTATGGAAAAACACACAACAAACCACAGAATATGTTGTTACCTTTAAGTTTATAAATAGGTTAATTCAGTCTATTAAATCTAACAAAATTTAATGAGAACTTCTGAACATAATTTGTTATGTTACACGCTAGTAAGACAGAGACAACAAATACAGATAAGATATCCTCTTAAGACATAGATTTTAAATATTACAAATATAGTCTTACTTTTTTATATTGAAAGATTCAAAACTCGATATGGGTTTATTGTATTGTTTTTAATATAATTAATTAATTATGATTTTATCCTTTAAGATTTTGAAACCATCCGAAAAGAAAGCGAAGTATCAATATTCAGGATTAAACTCTGGAAGACCGGCTAGTAATACAACTGCTGTGAAAAAGAAATAAATCATATTTAATTGACTATTGATTATAAACAACTAAACAATGTTGTTCATAATCTAATAACTCTGTGCTTGAATAATTTTTTTTTTAAAAATCTGGACTTTCTATATAATAACAAATAATGTTATACATATATATATATATGTGTGTGTATGTATGTATGTGCGTGTGTGTATAAAAAATTATCTTTAACAATCATTTAATAATGGTTACTTGTGACCTAAATTATATAAAGTCCTAAGTATTGATTGATTATTTGATTTTAATTTTATGTACTTTGTATATAGATAATAACCATTTTATTTAGTTAACAAATTTAATTTATGTGTAGGCATAGATAATAATTAAGGTATAGCCTTGTTTGTGTTATAAAAAAGTATATATATATATATATATATATATTAACATTATTGTTATTGATTATTCTTATTAAATATTGTCATTACTAATTTAAATGTAGAAAAAAATTACCAGTACCATAGTTTTTAAATAAATTAACTGTTTTAAACATTTGTGGTAAAATATTAACTAGTTACAAACTTTTTTTTACCCATTTATTATAAATTCAAATTTTATTTTAAAATATTACAAATCTATTATTATAGTCATTTATAAAACTGTACATATTAGTACATCTCAGAAAATAGCAGTCCATAGTAAATTACTCAATTTGATACTATATTAAATATTGAATGAAGTGAGTTTATTTTTTCAATACTATAGATAAATATATCATATATAGACAATGTCTAAATATTTGTTTGATACTCATTTTTTAAAATTTCATAATAGCTTTATGGCTTGAGAATTCAATTCTGTGGATATCAAATTAACATAATAATATCTTCAGTATAATAATTCTAGGACTTAAATTTGTATAAACTAAATTAAGATAATTAAAAAAACTTGAAGGCTTCAGAACCACATTTGTTCATAGATCTGTTATGGTTAAAAACAATAAGAATCGAATGTTATGGGTTAATGTATATTTTTTCAGTGAATAGAATAACTATCATATAATAAAGTAACTTTGCTATACCTAATATTTTTTAAAATTATGTTATGTATAAATTATTAAATATATTGCTCTAAAATATTTGAATGAATATTTTATAAAACATTTATTATCAAAAAAATTGTATTTTTTATTTATATGAAATAGTATTGCATTCATTATATACTTAAAAATAATAAATGTGAAAGATATCATTTGATATCTATAATAAAATAATTTATCTCTTATACAAAATTAGTCATAAATACATAATAGTTGTCTAAGGACTACCATATTAATTTTAAATTAAAAATATATACTATATATTGTATAATATCTTATTTATTTAAAATAAGTTTATCCATTAGTAATGACTAATGATTATCATTATTAAAATACTAAATATTATAACTGTAAAAATATTATACTTTATTATGAAGAAACATGGTGATTTCATGAATCAGTCAGTATCTGTGCCATTTAATTATTTGTCCAATTCTGTGTTAAATAATTATTGGTAACCCTTTTAAAATTTAATGCAATTCAAGCATTTAAAAGAGGAGTGAATATATTTAAAGGAAATATTGGTTTTTAATTTATTGCACCAAGCATATAATATAATGTAATATATACATGTTATAAGACAATTAAATAATCTCAATTTTAGGTCAATTTTAATGGTATTGGCTGATTCAAGTTGTAAGAATCACTGCATAGTTAGAATAGAAATACAAAATTAATAATTGTCACTTAATAATTAGGAGTTTTCTAGACGATAAATTGTTTTGTTTAATTTGCACACAAGCATTGTGTTTTACTTGCACAGAATCCCAAGATTTAAAATAAACCCTCTTGTCAAAATGGTCTTGAATTTCGATATGTTTATTTTTTTTTTTGTAAATATTTTCACAATATTATTATAAATCACTTATTTTTATTTAAAAAATTGTAACAATGTTAAACTATGTTAATGATTGTTTTGAAAAATATGACTCATAATAGTTTATATTTATTTAAAATGTATGTTTCATTGGACAGGTCTATAAATTATTGGTGATATAAAATATTTTATAAGTTAGATCATATCTGACCAGAATATAGGTACCAATAAATTATAATAATTTCACAAAATACAAATTTTAAATGTTAATTTCTGTTCATGTGGGCTGTGATTCAATTTTTTTATTTTGGACTGGACGGTACATAGAATTATCAAAATGTAAGCCAATAATGCATTTGTCAGGTTATATTAAATAAAGTCACTTTATTTTAAGTATTAACCTAACATTAAAATATGTTTTTCAGTCCCTAGAAGTAATTCATAGAATATATTTGCAATAGTAGACTTTTACTAATTTTGCGCTTAAATGGTTTCTTTTGGAAATTCTCCTTTTGTTTCAATCGAACATTTTTACCTTAACCTTTGAACAATTTATTATTTTTCTTTTCAAAATACCAAACTTTATACATTTATTCAATCTTTTAAACTTTTTTATATTAATAGTTGCTCAGCAGTAATCATTCTTTCATATTTGTGGTAACCTTTTCTAAATTTCTTTTTAGCACATTTTAACATGTGTAATATACAGGATAATTTATTTATGGTAAAATTGTAAATTATATTTTATAATTCCATACTAATTGTTATCATAATTTCTTAGTAATAAACCTTCCATCTGTGCTACTAATTAGAATCATGGCAAAAAATTCACTCAGCAAAAAACCCAAAATTGTTTTAATTTTTGATTTTAATTGAAAAGTTATAGTTAGACAATTTAACAAATTAATAAATAATCAAACCAAGTTTTTTTGTTATTGTAACATTTTTTGTAATTATGTTTTTAATTCATACAACAAGCATGTTTACCTAGATTTATGTAAATAGTAAGTACCCAACAATATAAACTAGTTAATTAAAAATTAAGTAAATTAAACTTTGCCCTAACCAGTCAACATATTTATCAATAGTTGCGTGATAAAATGTCAGTATTCAGTATTTAAAAAAGAATATACCTAAATTTTGGGTAGTTTGGAAAGTATAATTTTTTTTGACTGTTCGATATCCAAGGTTCCAAAAATATGTGTATTATTTTATTTTTTTTAAATGGAATTACTTCATATAAAGTTGATGACTGTTGACAAATTGTGTTATTATGTGGTTGTATATTTATTTGTTCATTGTACATGGTTAAATATATTGGTTAATCTTAAATTACTTGGGGTTGTTGAATAAGCTACCCATGATTTATGAAATGTATAGAAAAATGAACACAGAACACAGCTGATATCCAAAAAGAAGACACACCGAGACAACCATATCTATGCATCAGATATTGACTTTGTAAATGTGAGTAATGTGACAAAAGCTTTGTGTGCTATTAGTCAAATAACCAAAACTGGGTTACACGAGCCACTATTCTGTGGTGAATTTGTTTATAAACTTTTTTTATTGACTATAGGTTAGACAGGTACCCATTTTTACAGCAACTTATTCTACTCCAAAAAAACCACCAGTACACTAGTACAGTCGTTCTAACGCATATTTCTGAATTTAACTTTGATTTTCGTTTTTCGTAATATTAGAGTACGTACAATGGTAGGTACTTGTTGGTGGAAGAAATACTATCGAGGTTCCCATTCCCACCTCAGTTGCGATATCATACGGAGGAATAAGAAAAAGGTACAATAACATACTAATATTACACTGTGGTCTCTGATATAGGTATTATATTCGACGGTGCTTGACGTGACAAGCTGACAACATATGACTTATGAGTATTATGGAAACTCGAAACGCAATCTCCGGAAAAGAAAGTCGAGAAAGTGTATCTATACGTGAATACAAAATCAATTTCATATCAAAAAATTACAATATTTGCGACAGTTTTCAGCTTCCAGCAAATTAGAAGTTAACATAAAGTACACGAGTAAAACTTAAAGGAAATTGTAATGTATTAATCATCGAGTGTTTATAGAATACCTGAACATTATTTCATAGTGAGTTATTTACAAATTACAGTGCTTGAATTGGAAAAAAAATAGAAGAGGGATTCCAAAATATTAAAATATTTGCGTACCCTTATATTAAAATTGTTTATTGATTAAGATATAATTAGAAAGGGTATGCTAAAATAGTAAAATATTTTTTTAAAAAGAAGGGTGGAGTTCTTCCTTGTCCACTTCCAATTGAAGCATTGGTTACGTAATACTTATTACTTTGCACTAATATTACGAAATTTGTACTTTTTTCGTAAAATTTAGAACGTACACAAAAATGTAATCCTATATTTTCGTTTTAAGCTCGTCGTTGTAGTACAAAATGGGTTTCTAGTTTGGTCTGCCATAAATTAGAGAGCATATAGAAAAATACTATAAAAAAAAATAACTTCTTAGATTTTTGAGCTCTAGTTATATTGTTCTGTGATTATAATTTTAATTGGGTTATTACTTATTACGTTAATTGGTATACGTAACCTATTTATTATTACATTTATCTCAATACTGTTATAATATTGTAGATTTGTATCATTGTAAAAACATCAAGTATGTTGACACAATTAATTTAATAAATAAATAATAATAATTTCAATGTTGATAAATCGATAGTTTTTAAAAACGCATGTCTCGAGAGCCTAGGTGATTGGAGTCTAAAATTGACGACAATTTTGGGTTTCTAACTGGTACAGTTTGTCAGCCATAAATCGAGAGCATATTATTATATTTTAATGTTTCTTTCTCTGCTTGAGTTCTTGTAAAAATGCAAGATTATCTTGGAGCAATAAGACTAAATTATTGTTTTATATTAATCTAGATATCTTGGGCCTACGCCCGTTACATCATTATTGAATAAATAAATATATTATGTATTATCTCAGGTCTGTTCACCGTTCAAGTTAAGAACCGTATTCGGTACTTCGGTGACGACCAGCTTACGTTCGGCGGACAGTGGCGGCAGTCGGGCAACAGCGCAACGCCCGTTTGTCAGCCCCGCCCCACCGGACGGCGGACACCGACCACAGAGTCTGTAAACCGTTTGTTAGCCTGTGAAGTGTCTATATACATAGTAAATTCTGAATAGTAATTGGCGGCTGGCGCCCATGCGCAAGAGTTGGCCGCCGAGTACGGTTCTTAACTTGTGTAGAAAAATATGCAACTCCTACAACTTTCGAGTCTATAATATTATTTATTGTGGTTGAATAATTAGGAGGTACCTAGTACCTACCTATTTTATACAATTATAAATTATACACATATCTACATATATTATTATGTTCGATATGCTGATAAGTCGATCACTGACTCGTCAGTCGTTGCGTTACGACTAAAGTCGATAATATTCATTACGCATATACGCATGTCCATTTTCTCGCAACTACCGCCTGGCGCCTACCGGGTGATTTCTTTTTTTCCTCGTTCTGTTCATTTAGAGTATTCACTATTTCACTATTCAGCAACCTCGTATTTTTATATTTTCGCCATTTCAGTTCGTGTAGTAGTTTATTCGTTATAGTTTAGGTGTTTTTCTTGTTCTATGCTCGCCCACTTCGACTGTAGAAAAAAACAATTTTTTAAAAAATAATTAACTCGCATTCTGCGTGCTGTGTGTAGAACGTTGGAATTTGTCATCATCCGTGTAAGTAAACATAAACAGACAAGCTTCTATACATATTATTAATTAATATAAAAATACAGTTCTAGTATGATAGAAATGTATGATTCATAAACTGTATGAAATTTGATAAGTCGAGATGTTCCTATGTGTATAATAGTGATACTTATTACTTACATAATTACATACACATATATAGTATTATCCGATTATCGTGATTTTTATTGAGAATATGCGATATAATATTATACATTTATACTTTAAATTATCTGTTATCATCATATAGAAATTACAAAATGAGTATTATGCGTATTGAGTAATAACACTCGATCAGCTGATTGAAAAATCGACTGCACCTTACAAATTCTGTAAAATAGTTATTAATTATTATATATTATAATTATAGCCAGGAATAGGTACCCTAAGGCCTAAGTTCTAGACCAGTCACCAGTGGTTCCCAACCTCTTCTATTCTACGGCCCCTTTGTAGATTTTCAAAAACCTCTCCACCCTCCTATTAATTGAAAAAATTGATTATCTTTTTTTTGTATAGTTTACAAATAAATTATACAATATTTTGTACAACTTAAAAAAAAATGTAAGATAAAAATAATTTAATGAATACAAATTTTACTTCGTGACGACGTTACTCCCCAGCAGGGTTGTATTAAGGGATGACGAGGGGCATAGATCCCCCCTCCAGAGCCTTTGATATTTGTGAAAATAGTATTTCCAGTTACCACTGTACTTGAAAATGTAGTATTTTTTGCATACAAAAATGTCCTTCCGCCCAGGACAAATTTCTAATAATTACGCCACTGCTCCCCAGCAATGTGTACATGCCCCAGGTTGGGAAACACTGTTTTAGGCTAGGAACTAGGCAACCTAATGCCAACATAGTACATTACTACATTCTACCACAGAACAATTGTACAAGACTACAACTGCCTATTGACTATTGAGCACGGACATATACCTATCTAAAATCTAAGCCCTAAGGTATATCTTAGTCCGGGCTATTGAGTACCTATTGCAGTATAGTATTTACTATTGAGTAATTGTATAGATTTGTAGCTTAGACCTTAAGTAGACTATAAGTGTATAATCTAAGATTTGTAAATTTGATTATTTGTTATTGACTCCAATAGTTAGAAACGTATCCGTAACCTGATCGACAAGACGTTGGCAACGTGTTTCACACTTTTATATTACGAAATGTGTAAAAAACATGTACTATAACCACGATTTAAGATAGTATATTCAAAAGTATGTATTAAACATTTTAAAAAGGAAGATGTAATTAGTACTTGGGAGTGTGGCAAAAGATTCAGCAAGTCCAAGGTTAGAATAAAATAATACTTAAGTTCTGTTTTATTATTTTTTTAGTCTTAAAATTGATATTCAATTGTTCGTTTTAAGATTTGTTTAAAAACACCCAGGTTTCATAAAGGCGCAATCCCAATAAATCATTTAAATGTATTGAACACAACTCTTTTGGAATCTAAGGTATCTAATTATTTTTTTATATAAAAAAATGTATCAATATTATGTGTATATTATACCTTTTAAAGACATTTTGAGTAGGTTACAGATATTTATCATGATCATTGTTATGAGTTATGACTTGGTGAATCACAGTATTGTGTCTCAAAGTAGTGATGTCACTCCTGAATCAACAATTTATACTTACAAAACTGAATCATTAGTATTATTATTATTATTATTATTATTATTATTATTATTATATACATTAAATAGTTACAACAACTTTAAAACAGTCCACTAGAAGTGCTAGCACCGGCGTCAAAATTTAAGTCGTATGCCGTCTTATCATAGGGTTAGCTCGTTGGGCAACCATACTATCTTAAATCGTGACTATAACCATTGATACACCCACGATGTACAGACTACAGAAGATATTTTATCATTTAATACATAAATCTTCTATACAGCGTGTATACAACTTAAATTTAACGTGCTTTGTTGGCTTTGTAATAACTAGTAGCACAGGCCACAGAACAATAGAGTGGTACGGTTAGGTTAGGCCCAAAAAATTACAGTACGGGCCGCAAAAACGTGCGGATGACTGCAGCGGTACTATGCGTAGATTTTTCTAAAAACAAACAGTGGGCCTCAACATATTTTGTTCCATAAACGTACGCTTGTAGTGCTTATTATTGTATAATATTAGTAAGCAAGTGCCGCGTGCGTCGGTGCTTCGTGCCTTCGTGAGTCGTAGTCTGTCTCCGGCAGTTGACACATTTAACTCACACTTACTACCATCTACCACACTATCCATAGGCGGAAATCCATTAGAATTTCTGGGGGGACTAAACTAAAATAAACAATTAGTAAATATATATATCATATATTTTCACATAAAGACGACAAAATTTTGGGGGGGGGCTATTACAATATTTGGGGGGACTAAGTCTCCCCAAGCCCCCCCCCCCATTTCCGCCTATGACACTATCACCACAGATATAGAGAATAATGTGTTACTACTTACTATGTTCCGTGGTTTCGTCTATTTATAGACAATTACAATTATAATATAATAGTATAAAGTCTACAGTTGGATTTTGGAGGGTATACACGGGTATACATATCTTCTTTACATCGTGCGGAATACCCATAAATCATAATCTTGAGCGAATGAGCGATATTCTAATACAACCCCGAAAAGGCGAAAAACATTTATAACTTCTTATTAAACCTATTATTTAATCTTAAATACCTAGTGAATCGTGAATCATGATCATATCTATTCCTAATATCGAAAATATTAATCAAGTGACGTCATTGTGATGCCCATGGTAGAGAGGATGTGGGGAGGTGCTAAATGGGGCAACAAATAAGGAATAAAAAGGGACTAAGGAAACGTCCTTGATATATTATATTTATATTTAACATAGTTTGTGTGATACTGTGGTGAGTTCATTGATATTAAACTTTTAAGTTATAGATACGGACATACGTCATTGTATAAAAATCGCTAAGGGCTAAGCCAACACAATTGATCTCTGCAGGCTTTATTAACCGCCGTCCGCCGTTACATTTCTTATTTAAATGTTAGTTTTTTTCTTTATAGCCTAGAAGCTTTTGTACGAGATAGAAGTATAGAACCATCATTATGCATGCATTTATTTTTATTTTTGAAATATTTAATAATTAGTCTCAAATTTGTTAATGATCTTGTAAAAACTACGACAGAATTTATTTGAACATGAGATGGTGGGGTAATAATTTATGGCGGGCGTCTACTAAACAAGTACTAAATTGAATTACCTATGTAGGTTTGTCTAATATTTTGTTTTTGTGTAATATCTATTAACTTCGATTATTTTTTTTTACCTACTAGTATTATATTATTGTGCGACACCTAATTACATTTAATTGTAATATTTTAAATTACATAAACTATGTAAACTATTAAACTTAATAAATTAAATTTCTTTTATTTATAGACGACCAATTTTGAAGTATTATGGAATCTATTAAAAGAGTGCTTTCCATACAAAGTCATGTCGTTAGTGGATATGTGGGTAATAAATGCGCTGTGTTTCCATTACAGGTAATTTAACAATTTACATTTACATTTAGAACATTAAAATTAATGATTGTACTTTTATCACAGGTAATGGGTTTTGAAGTGGATGCTATAAATTCTGTACAATTATCAAACCATACTGGATATAAGACTTATTATGGTCAAATATTAAACGAAAGTAATTTATGTAAGTTGTTGATTTATATTTTTGAATTTATTTATATTTATAAACTACATATTTACATTTTATGACTTTCTAGCTGAATTAATAACTGGTCTAGTTGAAAATGAATTGCATAATTATTCACATCTATTAACTGGTTACATTAGATGTCCAATGTTCTTAAAAAAAGTTGGGGATGTTTATAAAATATTGAAAAAGAAAAATCCAGATTTGATATATGGTATGTATTCTGTTTATAAATATATTATTTTAACTTAATTTGATAGGTTAATATATGTATACAAAAATGTAAACCTAAATATAGGTCTATAAAACAATTTGTGACTGAAGATTTTAAAATTGTAAATACAATCGCTGATAAAAGGTATTGTGACTTCACGCTAAACTTTTTTTTAAATTCTTGCAAGGATAACTTATGAGTTATGAAAAATCTTGTATTACATTTTCAAATCTTCAATATAGCCTATAGGTATGGTGACCAGACGTACTTATTTTATAAGGACAGTACTGTTTTTTGGTAACATGTCCTACTGTCCTAAATAAATGGTCGAAGTACACTTAAATGTACTTATTTTTAATAATTTAATAATTCCAAATCTAAAAAAATTACCTAAATTCAAATTTAAGGGATTTAAAAAAATTATGTTATCAAAAAAAAAGTTTTAACTTTTAATACTGTAATATAGACGATATAGTGTTAATATTGTAATCACGGTATTAGATATTATCTAATAATAATATCATGAAGACTAGTCTTCATGAATAATATAAAAATAATATATGTATATTATGTTTAAAAATAAATAAATGAGTTTAAATTTATGTTATATTGTTAGGTATTTATATTGATATAATATATACACATAATATATATTAGCCTATATTATTATGTACTGTTTTTTCTTTTTTAATATCTGGTCACCATACAGCTATAGGTATGAATAAATATAACAATTTAATGCATTGTAATATAAAATGTTTGAAGTATTATAGAATTTTGGTTAAAATTTTAAAATTGAACGCTTTTAAAAAAAATTGTGACTGTATTTTTGATCATAATAAAAACTTCACGAGCTACATCACTTCCTAATAAAACACAGTATCCACATAGCATTTATCACAGAAACCCATCTAACTAAAGCATTACAACTAAAACTTCCTGGGTATTCAATTTACCGCGCTGATCACCCGGATGGCTCGGCTCATGCAGGCTCAGCCATAATCATTGCTACCAACCTAATACACAACCTACACTCAACCCACTCACAAACTAACCTCCAGTCATCTATCCAAACGGTGGTAAATCATGTTCCGCTAACACTCGCTTCAGTTTACTGTCCTCCCAACCAAAAAATTACCTGTCTAGATTTTCCCAACTCTTTAGCTCGCTAGGAAGTAATTTTATTGCCGGTGGCGACTTCAACGCAAAGCATCCGTCTTGGGGTTGTCGCTCAAGCTCCACAAGAAGAAAAATTCTCCACAAAACCCTCACCGATCGCACTTGGTCACACATCTCTTCCATCGGGCCGACATACTGGCCTACCCACATCAACAGGCATCCAGATATCCTAGACTTCTTCATACACTCGACCCCTAGCAACTTGTCTCTCTCTATATTTAATATCACTGACCTTTCTCCTGACCATTCTCCGGTAAAACTAGTCATTGACGGTGGAATAAATCAAGTTCCAAAACGACCTTCACTAACTACTGGCCCAATCAACTGGGCCCAGTACAAAAACTACTTACAAATAAATATAAAATTAGGCATACCTCTTAAAACCGCGCAAGATCTTGATCAAGCCTCATCAGCTTTTGTCGAAATGATCCAATCAGCGGCTAAACAGGCCTGTCACTCAAAAAACAATAACTCTACAGCATCACCCACTATTTTGGACAAATACCCCCTCCCGGACCATATCAAAGCACTTATTAGGCAAAAAAGAAAAGCTCGCGCCAAATGGCAACTTACAGGCTACCCTAATGACAAGCGGACTTTTAACAACCTAATAAATAAACTCAAAAGACAACTTCAAAATCACAAAAATCAAACTTACGATACTTTCATTTCTAACTTAGATCCATCTAATGGATCGCTTTGGAAAGCTACTAAAAGAATTCTCAACCACATTGAACTCACTCCCCCACTCCGCCGCCCCGACAATTCAAAAATCATGGACGACGCTGAAAAAGCCAACGTCTTTGCTGAGCACCTGGCTACAGTATTTATGCCAAATGATATCCAAACAAGTCCACAGCACTCCTCCAGAGTGCATGACTTTTTAGACAGCCCACTACCACTTTCTATGCCGGGAAACTCCACTACCCCAAATGAAGTATTAACCCATATAAAACGCTTAAAAAACGGGAAAGCACCTGGCTACGACCTCATTACAGCACCATTCTTAAAGCAGCTACCGCATAAAACAATAGTTCTATTATCATATATATTTAACTGTATATTCCGTCTTTCTTACATGCCATCCATCTGGAAACATGCCCAAATCATACTTATTCACAAACCAGGCAAACCTCCTGAAACTCCTTCCTCCTACCGTCCTATAAGCCTTCTTCCAGTTCTAGGGAAACTATTTGAAAAACTACTTCTGAAAAGAATTTTAAAAATTGCCACAGCCAACAAAATTATCCCTGACTTTCAATTTGGGTTCAAAAAATATCACTCCACGGTCCATCAGCTGCACAGAGTCGTTGACCACATATCGCTAGCACTCGAGAGCAAACAAGTTTGCATTGGAGTCTTCCTCGATATTGCACAGGCTTTTGACCGTGTTTGGCATCCAGGCCTTCTTTTCAAACTTAAATCCTTCTTACCCGCTCCGTACTACCTACTAATAAAATCTTACCTAAACCAAAGAACATTCGTCACAAAAATTAACGGTGTCCTTTCCCAACCTCAAATAGCGACAGCAGGCGTTCCCCAAGGCAGCGATATAGCCCCTTTCCTCTTCGATGTCTTTACCAGTGATTTACCTTTAAATCCAAACACTCTACTAGGTACATTTGCGGACGACACTGCTATTTTCGCTATCGACAACGATCCTATCCAAGCCACTCAAAAAATCCAAAACCACATATCCGAGCTAAACATTTGGTTTCACAACTGGAAAATCAACGTAAACCCAGCTAAATCCTCTCAAGTCACCTTCACCCTACGCTCCTTGGAATGCCCTCCAACGTTTATCGATAATACACAAATACCCTCTTCCACACAAACTAAATACCTGGGTCTAACGCTTGACAAACGCCTCACTTGGGCTCCTCATTTAAAAAACAAACGCAAAGCTCTCAATTCGAGACTTCACCTTCTTAGACCTCTACTCCGCTCCAAGCTCTCCCTCAAAACAAAACGCACAATCTACATGGCTCTTCTAAGACCCATCTGGTACTATGGTATCCAACTTTGGGGCTCAGCGAAACCGTCCAACACCCGAACAATTCAGGCTTTCCAATCCATTTGTCTACGACTTATAACAGGCGCTCCTTGGTACATTACCAATGACTCACTACACAAAGACATTTGCATTCCAACATTAAACAATCTTGCTTCACTCACTTACAAAAAAACACATAAAACTTTTAATACTCACACAAATCCTATTATCACTAACCTTTCATCTAAACAAATTCCAGGAAACCCACCCAGACGCCTCAAAAGGAACTGGTGTAGGGACCTACTCTCTCCCTAAAACATTTTCCTTCGGGGTGCCGCTAATGGGCGACTTCCCCTTCCCGCCATTCTAATATTAACCATCAAATTTACTTATTGTATAACTTGATAATACAGATTGTAAATATAAATTGTTTTCAAATAAAAAAAAAAAAATAAAAAAAAAAATATATAAATAAAAACTTTAATTAGTGAAGTATGTTGTATTATATTTTCAAGCTTTTTACTCGCTAATAAAATTTTTTGAGAGTTTAAAAGGTATTCAAATATAGCCAATTTATTTATAAATTTATCATACTTGGGAAATGCTTGTATAAATATTTGCTGAAAAATGTTAAGTCTTCATGGTTATTTGTTTTGGAATTACAGCAAAAAAAAAAAACAAAGTCGGTTTTATAGGAAACCGGTTTGGTATAAGTATTCTGTTTTTTTTTCCAATCATCTATTGTCAATCATTGTTAAATTTATACCTCCAAAGTATAAACCTCATCCAATTTTCTACCAGAAACTTACCTCTGAGTTTTGAAATTGAAAATTGGATCATTTTTTTTTACCTTTCTATAAAAATTGTTTTTAGACACAAAAATACATCATTGTAAAATCAATACACTCGTCGCTCTGTTCAGAATATGGATCTTTGAATTTTTTTGGAATCAATACATTTTATAATATTAATGGTCTTCAACAATTTTGTTTTGGAGGCTATCGAAAAGCACATACAAGTAGATGTTATATTCACAGACTTTACTAAAGCCTTTGATAGAGTTGACCATGGATTGACCATAATTGAGACCTTATACAAATCTGGGTTTAGCGAGCCACTGCTACCGTGGTTCAAATCCTATCTGTCAGATAGAGTCCAATGGGTTAAAGTATTCAGCTGCAAATCCTCCATCTCTAAGGTCTCTTCTAGAGTTTCTCAGGGAGTTTATTTATCCCCGATTTTGTTTTCTTAGTGTGTAAATGACATCAAGGAGGTTGTCAAAAACTGTGATCTACTCATGTTTGCCGACAACTTAAAACTTTTAGGAAAATCGAAAACCTATCTCACTGCTCTGCGTTCCAGAATGATCTGAACAACCTGGTCTTTTGATTCAATAGTATTGGACTACAGTTTAATGTAAATAAATGTCATTCCATGTCATTGGCACCACTTCTCTATTAATTATACGTACTCCATCAACGGTTCAAGTGTAACTTCAGTGGGTTGTAAGAAAGACAGGTATTATTTTTAATTCTGATCTCAATTTTCACTCCCATACTAAAATGATATGTTGCAATGCTTTAAGGACGCTTGGGTTTGTATCGCGTAAATCGAAGGAGTTTAATCTATCGTCTTCATTGAAAACTATATATGTATTACTCTCTGGTCTGTTCCCTATTAGAGTATGCATCTGTCCTATGAGACCCTTATATGGTTACTGACTCCTGTCAATTAGAACGCGTTCAAAGACGATTCTTATCTTGTGCAGCTATTATATTAAAAATAAATCATCCTGCAGGAACTCGGTCTCATCTCATAGGCAGACAGGCGAGTTAACGCTAACATAGAGTTTTTGAAAAAACTGGTGGATGGTCATATTGATGCTCCCTCACTTTTTTTGTTAGTCAATTTCAAAGTTCCTTCTTGCACTACTAAATACCATGTTCCTTTCGTAGTTCCTGCGCACACTACTAATTATGGCAGAAATAATCCATTATACCGTATTAATGTGGTTTGCGAATGAGAGCACCATTTATCAAATCTTATAAAATTATAATTGGATATTATTACTATATATTTATATATTACATGCACTATCATTATTATATTTGTATTATTAACTGGAATTATTATCTTATATAAACATATTTGTGTTATTTGTTTTAATTATTTAAATTATAATATATATGTTTTAAACTGTTGTATAGGGCTCAGCCCGTTAATAAATAATAAATAAAAATAGTTTATTCACATTTTCCAGTTTTGTGTAAAACTGATTTGATAACAAATTATTGTCTATATAGTATAATAATTCAGATATTTATCTTTATTTTAAAGTTTGTGATCCTGTAATGGGAGATAATAAAAAAATGTATGTTCCAAAAGAAATATTAGATGTCTATAAGGATGAAATCATACATTTGACTGATATCCTTACACCAAATGAATATGAATTAGAGTGAGTAAAGTTATATTTATTAACAAATCTTTTTATATTGAACTTAATATTTGTATGTTTCTTTTTCTATTAGGTTATTGACTGGTGTAACCATAACAAACCCTAATGACATTTATAAGGCTATGAATATATTATATGCTCAGGGTTGTAAGACAGTTGTTGTGTCATCTTCCAACATATCTTCAAATTCTGTTATGAAGTGTATTGGAAGAAATTTTTCTTGTAAGTATTAGTATACAAATGGCTACAATAAATTACAAAAATATTTTACATTCTTAGCTGAGCTAGGCAAAAATTGGTTTTTTTCGAATATTTCAATAGATACAGACATTTTTTTGGGAAAACACATTCAATTATATTCAAGTGATCCAAAAGTAGCTAAAGATTAGAAATTTTACATGGATGCACAGCGCATGCTAATACATTGGTAGTTAGTACAATAGTACAATAACTAAGTAGTTTTCTAAGTTTTTAGTATTTTTTTTAAAGCAACATTCACAATTCACTATTCTAATGTTTAATTTGATATTGATAAAGTTATTTGATATTTTGATGAAATTTGAAATTTATATAACAATGCTAAGCATAACATAACATATCTTACATATTTTTAATTTTTCAAAACTTATTTTACAATTATTTTTAATTATTGCTCCCTATCAACTAAACAAAATATTTCATTATTAATTTTTATTTTTATTAAATTTCTTATTTTCATTATGAACAAAAATATATTAATAATTTATATTTGCTTACTTATTATATGTACTCCATTCACCGAGAGTATGTGGTTGCTCACAAATTAAAACTGAAAACTTATCATACCCCTCTGCAACTACCCAAATCTCCAATCCTTGACTCCAATCGTTTGAGTAAAGAAACCAAATTCTCTTGGCAAAGAAAGTATAGGCATTTTGTATATGCTAAATGCAATATGCATTATACATGATGTTGCAACATTTATAATATTTAAGTATGTTTATATTTGATTAGGTGAGGAATATGTAGAATTAGATATTCCTATCATTGAACAATCCTTTATTGGTACTGGAGATTTTTTCACTGCTTTGTTATTGATATGGATGAATTTAACTAATAATGACTTGAAACATTCCATTGAAAAAACAGTTGCAACTATTCAAGCAGTATTAAAACGTACCATAAAATGTAATTATATACTAATTAAAAAACAATTGAATAACACAATATTATACCTATAATTTATTAAAATGTGAATAATTGTTTTCTTTTATGATAGATACAAATGAAAATGGTTCAAAGGATCCAATAAGCAGTAAAGAATTAAAATTAATTCAAAGCTTGAGTGATATTCAGAACCCTGAAGTAACAATATTTGGTACCTACCATGTATAAAATTGGATTATTATTTTTGAATATATTTATTTATACACCATAGTAGCTTATAAAAATATTATAGTTATTGTTATTAATTATTAAAATATAATTTAAAGAAAAAACTTCATAACTCTATAGTTATGTTTGAGTTAATCACTTATAAAAAACTACATATAGCTGATATTAGGTAGTTTATCAGAATCTTAATTACGAAATACATTTAAGAGCTTAAAATAAATTGTACCTATAAATTATTGGGAAAAAATACTAAAAAGTGTTTACTATTTTATTTTAATATAAATATATAAATGTACTGAAAATTCAAAATATAATATGTCTTCCATATACAACTGTGAATTCTGAAAGGTTCTATTAATAAAATAAATTGTATTTGCTGTTTTTTAACCAGTTAAATAATTGTATTAAATGTTACTTGATAGAGAAAATCAAACTGTTTTATAAATCTACAGAATAATTCTGTAATAATATAATTATTATAGTATACATGTATTAATATTTTTTATTTTAGTAATACCTATTAATATATAATAAAAAAAATGAAACATAAAATTGTATTTATTTTATATAAATATAATAAATTGTACTTATATTAATCATATTGAGAATAAGTTACATTATTTCTACATTGGTAAAATTTAAACATTATGTCATATGCAAGTTTTGTTGCATTGCACTATGAACTAACTTAGTATATAGCCTTATAGGCTTATGTTTTGTTGTTGTTATGATACTGTTAGCACTTAGCTAACATATATTATATATTGTATATATTATCTATGTAAATTAACTCTTGATGAGTACCCATTGAACTATATTAAATTATAATATAATTCAATGTGACTATGTGAGTACCACGATTAAATATAAAGGTCACTCAACACTGTAGATAAAATGGTCTCTACTTGAGACTCTCAAGAGTGATACACATAGTGTATCCCCAATATTTTAGGAAGAAATATAACTAGTGCATGGATAACATATAAAAGAGTTAGTGCTCTCAGTGCATGAAATTAAAAAAAATTATACACCCATGAAATTGAATATACACTATTCATTATTTAACTACATTGATTTCTGCTTGGGCGCTAGATCCTAGATGCTCTTCTCACAGGCCGCAACCGAAGATAAACACTGCGCATCTGGGCACAGAATAGATTAAATTTAATCTATTCTGTAGCATGGGCATCAAAATAATTGTTTCATCGAATAACCTATTAACCTGTATATCTTAACCCCCTCATGAGTATCGGCGTATCGCTATATACTGTTACATGATTGGTATCGCGTTAGAGTTACGCTAACATTATCGTTTTTTTGGTTTTGTGAATTATTTATTGAACTTGGAATAGTAAAACAAAGATAAAAATATTTGTCTAGTTTTATCTTACAATAATTATATTGTTTAATAGCAAATTTCACTCAAACTTTTTATATAAAAAATAAAAAAACATAATTTTTGGTAGAAAAAAACCATATTATATAAAAATTAAATAAATCAATTTTTTATAACAAAATCTGTTAAAATAAAAACAGTTTTACAAATTATAACTCATCCATTATTTAAAAGTATAAAAAAAAATAAAATTCAAAAAATTATAACACGATATCGTGCGACTGTGCGAGCGGGATGCTAACATAATTGGTTCTGCCTTCTGCGTACTTTTACCAGTAATAATATCCACATAGGTTTTTTTTTTTAGTTATTATTATCTAGATAAGAGGTATGTGGAGTTTCAAAACAATCTAATTTTATTTGAACAAGTGGTTCCTATAATAAGTTTAATGTTAGCGAAACGCTAACACCAATACCGATGACGGGTTAAATCGCGATGATTACATTTATGTCACACGACATTGAGAAGATATTAATATTTATTTTTATTATATCTTTTCTACATCGTGAGTACAAAATAGTATATACCCTTAACTTTGGTAGACTTATGAATTATAATATTATTTATTTACAAATCCCCTTGTTTGTAACATAGATTAATTGTTACTATAAGTCTATGGATTTATGGAGCCATAAATTAAGTATAATTATATATATTATTAAGCGTAGTGAACACCCCGCCTACATCGAAGTAAATATTTTCGTAATACAGGTGAACAAGGGATTAGGTTCATGCGCAAGCTCATGACCATGTTTTTCTGAAGTTTAGACTTCAGGTCACAGGTAAACGCAAGAACCCGATCGAGTGCTGCCCAAGCTGATCGATCGAGTGTCGCTTCTAAATTGGTCTATTTTGATTATTTTTTTATATTTTTTTTGATCTACTGATACCTAATATTAATTGAAAAAAAAAAAAAAATTTAAAAAATTTAAATAGCAAAAATTTAAAATAGCAAATTAAAGTGTTACTAATGGGTGGCTGCTTTCCTCAAAATTGTTCACGTATTATGTACAAATATTATTAAGGATATGATGTATTTTTTTTAATTATTGTATATAACTAATCTTATTTCACATCTACTTATTGTGCCAAGTGGTATAGATCGTAGATCGCATTTAAAAATAAAAAAAAATAAAAAAAATATTTTTTTTATATTTATTAAATTTAAAATGTTTTAGCATATTATTCATGCTATTACAAGTTGATTAACGGGTTCTAATTAATTTTGATTATATTTTAGTAGTAATTATTAATTATTAAGTTAGCATTAATAAAATTAAAAAACTAATTTAATTATGGTTTAATTTTTAAAATTATCATTATCACGCGAATAACACGGTAAAAGTGATAACAGTGGATTCAAGGTCAACTGAAATATTTTTCAGTAGCACGGTCTTATATACGACCGTGTTCAATAGTATTTTGATAGCAGTGCTGTCGTTTCTATTATAATATTTTATGGTTGAGTGGTTAGAACCATAGAATGATAGAATATGATAACCTAGATAACCATGACCACCAATTACTGAGTCACTAACCTGAACCGAGGTTGAACAATCCAAGTTCCAATCGTGGCTCACTGGCTCGACTGCTGGAGCACAATCATGGTCAATTTGTATAATTTTTTAAATGTACATAATATAATATGCATAGACAATACTTACTAGTAGTTATTATAAACTAATAAAATATCAAACTAAACTCTCGATAATTAATATTCGCGCTGAACATTAGTGATTGATGAACGATGTATGGTCAGCACTCGGTACCACAACAGTACAACCAACAGAACTAGTAAGTCTTAATACATTTAACTATGTTATTATTTTTTATACTTATGTACTATCGCTGATAATCAGCGCAGTTCCACAAACTATTTATTTAATTTGCTTTATATCGTCCGTCCTCATACCTACGGTTCACTTTTTAGTTTACCGTCGAAGTACGAGACCCGAGTTGAATCATTGTTATTAATTGTCAGCTTATTTTTGAAATCACAAATTTGTATACATAAGTCTTACTATTTTAAGAAGTCAATACATTTTTAAGGCGCCGCAACGATTTATACGGATGTACAGTTTTCAATTGTTTAGGTAATATTGTAAACCTACAATCTTCATTACAGTATTAACTATTGTTGCCTATGTACTTAATGCATATAACTTATATTTGTAGTACTAGTAGACTAAAGTACATTATACTAATCAGCAACAAGTTAAATATTGTATATATTGGTATAAACAATAATTTCTTATCTTATGTTAGGTAATGTGTATGGTAAAATATTGTAAGCTAAACAATGATTAGTTTGTATAATACAAGTTGTGTACTCACAGATAATATAATTATATTATAAACAAATAATATATTGGTGATATTTGTGTACATATTTAATTGGTATTATTGTTAAATTCCATCATTGGAAATTTGAAAATGTATATACTATTGATTGAAGAATGATAGAAGTCAGAATATTATTATATTTGGATGTTTTATCTAATAATTCAAGCACATAATAAATTTTCTTATATTTCACTCACGAATTTGATGTATTTTTATTGTTAGTTCCAACATCAATTGTCATGCAGGCATGCATTAAGGCATAGTTTTAAAATAAACCTTTGTGTATATTAAATCTGTAATAGCAAATAATTAACATTACCACAAAGCTTTAGTAGTGAACATCAAAACAGCTAAGGTTAAAACACATGATAGCGAATGTTCAAACTAGCTAAAATGTCTCATTACACAATTTACTAGTGCCTTATTTAAAAATGTCAATAATAAAATATTTATTAAATTGTAGGTATAAATGATTCAAGTTGATCACAATTAACAATGACAATATAAATGTTTATTTTTTTAACAAATAAATATTCAATATTTTTTGATTTTATTTAAAAAAACAAAAGTGTTGAAGAATAGCTGAATCAACCAGCATTTTAATATAATTATATACAATATCTTATTAAAGTAATGAAATTTGTTTGTATTATGTTAAATAATTTAGTGAACATTTTTTCTGGGTCATAAAAATGTAATAACAATTATTTTTAAGAAGGAATTCCTATAATTTAACACAGGATCATTATGAGTATCGGGAATTAAAATATTAAAATTAAACAGAAAAAAAAATAATACTATAAATATCTATTATGGGTGTACACATATATATTTTTTTTTAACTTGTTAACACAATTCAGTTTTCAATGTTTGTGTAACATAAATTTACTTGCTCTGTACTTTATTAATTACTTTTCTCAAAATACACATACTAATTATTAAAATATATTTTAGTCGTTTTGAACACTCAATATTTTGTGTTAAGCTTTAGACATCTGTTATTTTTGTGTTGTGGTATTGATGTGTTGTCGTAGTTGTGACTTCTTATCAATTTTAATAACTTTAGTATTATGTGTTATAATGAGATCAGTGTATAAATGGTTGATCATTATTATAACATAATAATAGTTTCTATGAGAAATATACATCTATTGTTGACTTAAAACTTATTTTAATATATCTTATCTTATAATACAGTTTATATATTTGATAGTTTTGTATACTCTTTTGTTTTAGTTGAAGCAGTCTTTAACAAATGGAACTGGAAAATGAAGCTGATCATCTCAGTGAAGAAACAAAAAAAAAGAAAATATTTTCTTACAACAATAATCATAATCAGGTAACTTCAAAATCAATTGATGATCAGGAAATGCAATTAAATATGGCCAACAATGATTTAAAAACTGATCCTTCTACATCTTCTAATAATAATGTTAATTCAAGATCAAACTATACACCTAACTCTGGCATTGATAACACTCACCAGAACAGAGAGCACTTTACAGTCAAATCAAGTCCATTTAAAGGTTTTAAATATGATGATTCTTCTGAAAGTGATTTTGGTACAAATTTTGATAAAAAATCTAATACAAAAGAGATAACCAGATACAGTTTGGAGAATAATAGTCAGGAACTTCTAAAAAATAAAAGTACTATTGAATTGATGATATCTAAAAATACAAGCTCTGAAATTCTAAAACCAACCGAACAAACTACTAAACTATGTAAAAAGTATGTTGTACCCAATTTTTTTTGTTTTATTTGTGATGTTAAATTAAAATTGTTAAAAGATTGGGAGTTACATGCTATAAGTACACATCATATAGAAAAATGCATGAACAAAAATGATTATGTTTCATACGATTGTGGTGGTTGTAAAACATTTTTTTTTGGAAATAAGGAACAGATTTTAAAACACTGCAAAGATATTCACAATGATATATCCGGACTACCTTGTGTTTTTAGATGTATGAAAGAAGTATTTAATCAATGTATATTTATAAGTCCAACCAATTGGAAATCTTGGTCATTTTGTGGTCCCTGTAAAAGTTATTCATTTTCAAAAATGAAATGTTATTCTACTAACCACCTTTATAAAAAAACAATTAATTTTAAATGCAATTCTTGCTTAATAGATTTTGTTTGTAGCCAAGAAGTATATAATAAACATTTGATGTCATGCGAACATATCATGTTGGAATATATTCAATCCAAAAAAGTTGGGGAAAATCAAGAAATTCAAACTTTATGCAATTTAAAACTGCCTCCAATAGTTTTAAATAAATTTTCTATTGATAATGTGAAAGCTACTTGTAATGATTGTAAGTTTCAAATGGTGTCTAATGAAAAAGCAATAACTGTTCATCTAACTGAATGTATCTATAAATGTGAGGTGGGTCCAAAAGGTACATCAAAAATCAAAACTTTTTTTTGTGCAGTCTGCAATAAAACCACGACTGATTTTAAAGAATGGAAGTCCCATTTAATACGATCAAGTCATTTAACTAAATGTTATGATATTAAAGATTTAGTTTCATATACATGTGAACTTTGCGCTCTGCATTGTTATGGTGTTGTACATCATGTTACAGAACATCAAAATATTCATCCAAACAATTCTGAAAAAAATCTTTCCATGTTTTTGGCTTTAAACTTCCAGCGTATTAACGATTTTAATACCAAAGACTTCTATTACTGTGAAGAATGTAACACATATGCTGAAGTCAATTCTAATTCAGACCATTGGAATAAAAGTCATAAGACTAAATTGAAACGTTTAACCTGTCCACCTTGCCGCACAGAATTCTTTTGTATTGAAGATAATTTGTTGTTCAATAAACATATTTTTTCGAGTGAACACATTGTTATAAAATCTGTGGTCGCTAGAAAACTACTTTCAGAACTTCATTCAATGATGATGAATCGAAACCAAAAACCTTGTGTTTCAAATAACAATTTAGAAGAATGCAAAGTTCCATTCAATGTTAAACCATATTTACAATTTTTTCAAAATGTAAAAAATGAAAATAAAACTATGTGTAAATCTTGTGATAATCTAATTGATTTAAATCACAATGATCTCCTTAGTCACTTATTAGCTTGTAATCATGGATTGGTAAAAAGTATCCCTCAATCAAATTTAAATTATTTTCATTGTCTAGAGTGTGCATTTTGTTCTAACAATAAAGATACGTGGAAAAAACATGTAATAACACATGCAAAATTAGATACTAATATTTGTTATTCTTATATTTGTAAAAGTTGTAACTCTTTAGTATATGGCGAAATGAATGATATTGAATTACATTTAATTACTGAACACAAGACAACTATTATAAACATGCCATTAGAATCAGTGTTAATGGCAAAACAGTTGATGAGGAGAAATAATAATGCTAGCAAATCGTTTGATATAATGTGCTATTGTGAGCCATGTAATAAAATATTCAAGTCAAGTGAAAATCATAATCATTTTAATACAGACAGCCATGCATCAGCAGCATCAGATATTGTAGAATTATTTTATTGCAAAGATTGTAAAGTTGAATTTTTTTCTTCAATTACAGTTTATGAATGTCACAAGTTAACTGCAGAACATATAATTATGAGCTCAGATTACATACAAACTGGAATTAAGGCTCTTCCTAAGCCTTTGCAACTTGATACCCATTTATTTAAATTTGTTACTGATCAACATTTGTATAATTCAACTCTAAACATTGGTTTTTTCTGTTTTGTTTGTGATTATTTGTGTTTAAAATTAGAAATATGGAAAATTCATATTAATAGTAAAAAACACATCAAATCTTCCAAATTTTGCATGGACCATCGTTGTAAAATTTGTAAAACACTTATGTTTGGACATCGACATCAAATGTTTGAACATTATAGCAATCGTTTTCATTCAATGTTAAGACAGATTAAATCAATTACATCTACTGAGGTTTTAAAACATAAATGTGAAACAAAACACTCAAGCAATATGAAAACATCTGAGAATAATCAAACTGCAGTTATTAATGAGAATATACAAGGAGAATCTAGTACTAATAATAATGCAGTTAATTTATTAACACAAATGATGAATACATTATCTTATCAATCAAATATTCATAAAGAAAGTAGTTTATTAGAAGAATCTACTATTAATAATACCAATGAAACACGTCCAATGCCAATGGATGATTTTCCTTCTGAATCAAATTCTCATCATGATGGTAGTATACTAGATAAATCTATTACTAAAATTAACAAAACTAAATTAATGAGAACAACTTTAGATGAATCTTTTTTCGAGCCAAATATTAGTCAAGATAGGATAGAAGAATCTACTACTAATTGTTATGAAAAACTCTCACAGAAAAAAATAGTGGATAAAACTCCTCTCGAAACAAACACTCAAAATTATAGTCAATTTTATGCATTACAAATTAATGTGTTAAATGAATTGCTTAACCAAAATAAAGAGATAAAACCACAAGTTTGTTATTATTGTGTATCTTGTGATTTTATTACTGCAGAACAAAAAAATTGGGACAATCATAATTTAACAGACCATTTAAATGAAGTTGAAGTGCGCAATAAGTTAGTCTGTGATACTTGCAATTTATATCAATTTGGGCTGTCTAGTTTAGATAAACACATTAACACTATTGAACACAAAAATATGTTAGATTTTCAAAAATTAAACAATTCAAATCAATCAAAAAAAAAAAACAATAAAACTAAAAGAAATATTGAAAAAAACAGTAATTCGACTTCTGGTAATTCTTCAGATGTTCCTCAGACAAATGGTAATAAAACTGATGAAAAAGAAGCAAATAATCGTAAAATAATGATAGAAATTAAAGGTAATATAGAACTTTTCATAATTTAAGAATTATATTAATGCTCAATGTTTTAGGTGTAAAACCACAATTGAAAAAAAACGGCTGGGTTGAAATTAAGAAAATATTTTCTTTTTATGGACTTTTTGGAACTATTTGTAAACACAGCTCTGTTATAATCATATTTCGTAAATTGTAAGTATATATTTTATCAAATAATAAAATTGTTATCCCTAATTATTATTCTATCTTAAAGTTCTATCATTGTTTATTGCAGCTAATTATTAGCATATATACAGAGTGATACATTTATATATGACACTTAATAATTCAAAAATGTTAGTAGTTTTTTAACATATTTATTTTACATAATTTTAAGTTGATAAAAAACAATGTTCTATAAAAATATAGTTGTACTATTTTTTAAATAATTTAATTTTTTTTATGAGAACTTGCATTTAACTAACTTTTTAATTTTTTATTTTAAAGCAAAATAGTTTTTGAAGTACTTAAATGTACATAAATGAACTTTGGAACAGTTGTTTATGAGTTAAAAAAATTTGGTTTTAGAATATTATGTAGAGTATTTTGATACATAAAAATCAAATGTTTTATTTATATAAAGTAGTTCATTAGTTATATGTATTTAAAGTTTAAATGGGATGAGTTGAGTGGTACTCTATATGCCATTCCACATAACTCATCTAAACTTGAAATACTTATAACTAGTGAACAACTTATACAAAATTTGATTTTTATGTATCAAAATACTCAAAATATTATTCTGCTTCGGAGTATGAAATTAAATATTTATGTTGACATTCAAAAGAGTAAAACACTTAAAAAACTAATATCTAAAAAAATAGTCAAAAATGTTGTTTTGTAATAACTTTAAATTATGTAATAGAAATATTTTCAAAATCTTTATTTTTGTATGAGATAACCAGTGTCTTACAATGTGTTAAATGTATTAACACGTTTACTGTGTATGTCTTTTTGCAGTTCGCGCCCATTGGTTTGTAAAAATATAAAAATTATATTAAGAGGACGTTATACCCGCATATGTTGTCTCCGTCTTACAAGTGCGTAACATAGCCAATTTTACTCTCAGCAGATCACGCGAAGCTCCTTGAATTTAAAATTTAGAGTGAATTGACAAAAATTAAAGGTAAAATTATTATCGAGGGCTTCTTGTTGGCTTTTTATTATATTTTAATTTTAAAGCGAGTTATAAGTATTTTAAAATTGTAAATTATTTGTATATCTTAAAATACTCATAGCTCGCTTTAAAATTAAAATATAATAAAAAGCCAATGAGAAGCCCTTGATAATAATGTTACCTTTAATTTTTATAAGAGGTCAATTCACTCTAAATTTAAAATTCAAGGAGCTTCGCGTGATCTGCTGAGCGTACAATTTGATATGTTACACACTTGTAAGACGGAGACAACACATGCGGGTATAACGTCCTCTTAAGAAACTCCTCTTATTTGGTCAAACGTCCAAACAGCTTATGAATACATATTTTAAAAACTGCATTTAGCCCTAAATAATAATAAAATAACATTCAGCCACGCGTAGGGAATAATAAACCATTTACTTTAAATATACATTGGACGCCAAATGGCGTCAAACGCGTTGTTGAACTATCCTCATAACGCCAATTGGTGTCAGTACGCAGGCAAAGTGTTAATTGAATCAATCGGTACATATAAATAAATAAGTTACATATATTCCTTTTTCTAAAATACATATTATAGTCATATGCTTATTAGTTATTACTTATAAGCAGGCCTACAATTTTATAGCACTTAGAAGTACCTACTGAAATATGTTCTATATTATTACTTAAAAAATCTTAAAATATGAAAAATATGATAAATATCAAAAATCGAATTTTTTTTCCTGTTAACAATTATTAAAAAAAAAATTGACTCGTGTTCGGTACAACTGAACTAAAAGTCATAATTGTATTCTGTTTGATTGGCCAATACGGAAGGCTACCTATAAAAAATGTATTATATTATTATAATACTATTAATATAATAATATAAAATGAAAATGTGCATTATACAATTTCATATTTGGTGTCTCTGGTGCACAAAATAAATTTAAAGCACACTGCTATTTTTATCTGTATCCTATAATAATAAGTAAATGCTATAAAATCCGAGCTATTTTTATAAGTATTAATAATAACATTTTAAATAATTTATTGAGTATTGTTTATCATATTCACTTTCATGCTACTTAATGTGTCACATATTCCAAAAACACTTATAATTTAAAATTATTATTTTTAAACATATAATTTTACTGTTAAAAATCATTCAAATAGCTAAAAAAACATCAGAGTTGCCTACATTTTTATAGAACCCTGAGTTATTATTTTAGATTTTTAGCAATTAGACCAACTTTTTAGAAACTTAAGTAGTTTTTTTTCTTAATTAATAAGCAATGCGGTTTGCATGCTGCAATTTTTTTCTTTTAACATTTCTAGTCTAGTTTTAAGTGAAAATAATGTGGGTAAAAGTTGACCGTAGTAACATTGATTTTCACTCTGCAAAAAGTCTAAGGCACCAGCTATAGGCTTTAACAATGCAGCTAATTCCTCTAAATATTCCAAATCTATATCTATATCTTTAAAATATTTTCCATCCAATATTAGTGGAATAAACAAATTATTTTTCACTTCAGACATATTAATATAATAATATATAAAGCACTTTGATAATAAATATTTTAGTAGGTATGTAAAGGGCAAATGTTCGTCACATAGTGACGTCCACGGAACACCTTAGTAGCCGGCAGTATCTATGTAAAAATCTAATCTACTAATTTTATCGTGTTTAATATCTACTTTATCGCAAAAGGTATAATATAATAGACTATACGTCTATGCATGTAAAATTACGGAAATCTTATAAGGTACAGACGTAAAATCCAATTTAATGTGCGTGTGTCACAGATATAAATATATATCACATATATAACTATATTTTATGATTTATCGGTACTGAAAAATAATTTTCAAGGGTAAGATACTAAAAAAGCAGATACTATCGAGATACTAGATACAAGATACTTTGTTTTGAAGTATCGCGATACTCGATACTTCATATAATTGTATCTAAGATACTTGTATCGAAGATACTGCCCAACCCTGGCAATGCCAATAGGCAAATAGTGCTTAAGATTAGGGGAAGGGGCTGAAGCTCAGGTTTATACCAGACATTGAAAATCATCAGGTTTCTGGTGGACTTGGGCCTCAAGCCCCCGCAATTTGCAACTATGCCATTGGCCACATGAAAAAATAAAATAATAAAATGAGTAAGAAACCATTTAAAATAAACCAAAATTATTTATTAATATTAGATTACTATTTTATTATTCTAAAAAACATTTATCCCATAGTTTAAATAATAAATTGTACTCCTTAGTACTATAAATAAAAAAAAAGTTTAAACACCTTGAAAACAAAATAAAAATTGATTTCAATGTTTTTACACTAAAATTAAAATATTAATATGAGTAATTTCAAAAAAATGCAATATATTTTCTATGTTATTTTACACTCAAGTCTAAAATTTATTTTTTCTAATATCCACAGAGCTTCCATGCAAAAAATGTTAAATGATAAAGAAATGTTGGAAAGAAAACATGAATTTACTATTAATATTTTTGTCGAAGGTAAGTTTTTATTGTAAAAAATAATGTTTTACTCTAGGCAAATATTGTATAAGTAATTATAGATTAAAATTTTAGATTTTGAGCAGAGCAATGAATGTATTGATTTTACAATGTTGTGTTTTTTTTTTATATGTCTGTCATCACGTTTTAGAGCAGTAAAAATAATCCAATTTTCAACTTAGCCCCTAGCTTTCGGTCTCAAATTGCAACTAGTTGGTACTTTGGGGGTTCAAAAGTTAAAAATTTCCAATAGTTTTTAAAAGAGTCTGAAAAAATCAATCAATAATTAGGAAAAAAGGTTTTATTTCACACAAAACTAAATTTCTTTATTTTGCTATAACTCAAAAACTAAAAGTTTTAGAAATTTTAAATTTTAACCAAGCATTAACAGGCATTTTTGAAAATTTAATACAAGGTTAATTATAAATAGTACTTATTGAATTAAAAATTTTTAGTTTTTTTATAAGTATTTAAATTACAAATTTTCTAAAAAATCACGAAAATATGTAAGTTTTTTATAGTTAAAAATTCATAAAAATTGTTCTATTCATATCTAAGGTTTTTTAATTCAACACTAGATTCTACATAAGTTTTGCTTATGACAGCCATAACAAAAATTTGATAGGAAAACAGTTAAAAAATGTTTTAATGATTTAAAGTTCAAATTCTTACAAAATCCGTCTAAATCAAGAAAATATACAAACTATTTTGGTGTGAAAAATGTATAACATTTAGAGAATTATTTATACCTAAGGTTTAACAATTTAATACAAGGTTCCTCATAAGCTGTTATGTAAGTGGTAGTTGAAAAAAAAAGTTAAGCTGAAGTCTCCAATAGTTTTTTATAAGCATTTAAAGGTAAAATTTCAAAAAAATCACATTTTTCAGTTGTTTTTTATTAATAAATTCATAAAAAAATTTTCCAAGATTTGAAAATTCAACAGAATTATCTCTATAAGTTTTTCTACCTTTCTACAAAAAAAAAATACTGCAAAGTCCAACTAATTTTGTATGAGCATTTGAAATTATTAATAATGGCAATATAAATATAATATAAAATATCCTAGGCAGACAGACCGTATCCACTCAGAATCGTTTTTCGTATTCAATGATATTCTATTATTGAATTTAAATTTAATATCATCCATTATAGTGACTCACTCGTCACCTACTGTACAGCAAAGCGGTACCCACTTGCCGACCTTTTTTTAAATTTTAATTTGTAGTATCAAAAATATTTAAGAAAAATTTTAAATTTAGTTTAGATATAATTGTGTATGAAAAACATTTTTGTAGTTTTATGTCTATAGATTAATTTCTCAGAGCTTTTAATTTACCATATTTTTAATTTAAGAATTGTTTTTACATCTTTTATTTTTTGAAGGAGCATAAACTACTAGATACAGTTATTAAAATTGTCTACTTTATAGTATTAATATAATACATTTATTGTTGCTTATATTATATTATTATGTCATTGTGTAAATAAAATATCTTAAATTATTTTTTATTAATTATAGAAGACAAATTACCCGAGTTACATAAAACAACAGTATTTGAGTTTGGAAATAAGGAAGTACTGCTAAAATCTATTAACACGCAACTCATGGCAATTAATCAAGAAATTTCCAATCCTGTTATTATTGATAGATTATTTTTGTTGGTTAACTCAATACATAGTTGTGCTGGTCAACATTTCAAAGGAAGTAAAACATATGCTTTTGGATCACGTATGTCAGGTCTTGCACTTAAAGATAGTGATGTGGATTTATACTTTGATATCGGTAATATTAATATTTTTATATTTAAAACTAAAATTATATGAATAATTAAAATATAATAATAACTAGAAATTAGTATTATGCCGTAATCTATAAAGGAAAAATAATATTCAATGAATGTTAATTTATCATATAGTAGCTATAATAAATATGTTATATAGAATATATTAACTTTCAATTGGCTTTTGATGAAGTAAAACATTCATAATATAATATCATAAAGTTAAAAATGTTTGGATTTGGTAGACATTGTTTAGATTTTTATTTTCATATTTTAAAAATCAAAATCAAATAGTTAAAATATCTTTTTATTATTTCTATGAATATTTGTTCACTTCAGAATTCTCACTTTCACAAGGTTTTTATTTAGGACTACTTCTATTTTTATTAGGAAATTAAGAAATAATCTACCTTCAATTCTTCATAGCTATATTGCAGTATTATTAAATCTAATGATAATTTATCAGTCTATAATTAAACCTGAATATAATTAGATATGGAGTGAAAAAAATAATAAACCAATAAATATAGATTAAAATGTCAACTTATTTTTCTACGTGTAGTAAAAATTGTACAATATTTATACATCAAATAAATGACAGTCCCCTCAAAAAATGTCTTTCAATCAAAGATTTGGGGATTTACTTTGAAAAACAATGAGCTTAATTTAAAGATAAAAATAAAAAAAATTAAATTGAATTATAAAATTAATATACTTAAATTGTATAAAATTCCATGTTTTATAAATTAAAATAGGTAATTATGATTTAAGGAATCCTTTTTGTTTTAAAACATTATACACCGTCAGATATAATCTATATTTTGTTTCAATAATTTGGTTAGTAAATTATTTAACCTATTTTAAGGTTACTTGTTTGTTATTACCACAGACTTAGAAATAGACGGAATATTAGAAAGCTTACAAGTAGGTGAAGCTTGTTACAAGAATCGGGCTTATAATTTAGAAAAAATAGAAAACTAAATTAACATTATAATTGGCTTTGCTCTCCTCTTATAATAAAACTCAAGTTAACTCTCTTAATCTGTTTGGTATGACCACTCCACCCATTCCTCAAGAAAAATATTCCTTCAATCTATTTCTATAAGCATATAGTTATCACTCCAACAATTAAGTATAATCTTTAATTTCTTATTAAATTCTATAGCTGGCACTTTTAGTGGAGGATTGAGTAATGATCTGTTTGCACAAGAGGATTTAGTACGTTATTTTGGAAAAGTATTTCGTTCTCAAAATAATGAATATAAACATATACAACAAATAACTGGAGCACGTGTGCCTATAGTCAAATTTTTACATGTCCCCTCTGGCCTATATTGTGATTTATCTTTCAAAAGTGGTCTTAGTACACATAACACAAAATTAGTCAGGTAAATTATCTACAATTTATTATTAAATTCATTGATAAAACAATATTCTCAATTTGTATTCGACAATTCAGATTGTACTTAGCATTGGATGAACGTGTTCACTGGATTGTTTGTGCAGTGGTTAAACGTTGGGCATTACAAAATGATATGAAAAATCAAAGTATGTTTACCAGCTATGCATTAGCATGGTTGGTTCTCTTTTACTTAATGACTATTCAAGTTGTACCTCCATTAATATTACTCAGAGAACATGCAGATTATTCAAAAGATACATCTAGATCAGATGTTATGTTTATTGAAGGTACATTTTTTTTTTATCAGTATTATACAATTATGTAACCCTGTATACAAATTGAAACTAAATATTATTTAATATACTTAAATAACTGAATATATTTTACATGTATAATATTAAATTATTAATAAGTTTATGTTTTTTTTCTTTTAGATTGGGACTGTACCTTTTGTACTCTAGAAAAGGCTAAACAAATATGGAAAGTACCAGAGATTCCTTGTTGGGACTTATTATTTGGATTTTTTACATTTTATTCGGACTCTAACAGACTTAAACAATTTGTTCTTTGTCCAGTTATTGGACAGGTTATACCTAAAAAAAGCTTTGAAGGAATTCCCTCATTGCTGCCAGATATATTTGGTTTTAGGAAAAAAAAGCAGGGCAATCCTCATAACTGGTCTTTACGATTAAGAGATAACTTTGTTAATGAAGGTCTTGCAGTACAAGATCCTTTTGATCTTTTCCACAATATAACAAAAGTTATAAAACCTAGAAAGTTACAAACCTTCTCTTATCTATGCAATAAAACTATGGAAGTCATGAATAAAGGAGTTCAACCTTATTATGCATAAATTTTTTAGGACAATTTTTTTATCATAACAAAACAAATATTTTTTAAATGCGATTAATTTGATTATTAAAACAATCACATTTAGTTTATTAAATAAATATATATACCGAAAATGGCAACAATAAATTAATTTGATAATTTGTCAATTACTGGTTTATTATTTTTTTTCTGTACTTTGGGTTTTTGAGTACATATATTATTTCAGTAAATTAATTTTAGTAATTTAAATTTCAGCTATTATAAAATAAGTGATTTATTATTTAATTATACCTTTTACATTTTTTACAAACAATTTTAATTTTCTGTATAACTCTTAATTCATAAATGAAATAAAAAATTGTATTTCATTGGAAGACTGAAGTTATTTGTTTTAATGTATTACATATTTATAACTTCAGTCGTAAATGTTAATAAGTTTTTTTTAGTATCATTAATTATAAATAAGAAAAAAAATTTACTTATATTATACAATAGTCCTAATCCATTTTAATTTATAGAAGTTCATATTTTGTTTTTATATGTAATTTTCTAAGTGAATTTTTAACAATTCTTTTTTCATTTGTCTGTATTGGATTCTTATCGATGATTTTTACATTCAATACTAATAATTTTAATTTTAAGGCATTTAGTTATAATGACATTGTTAAATGAAGTAATAATGATTATATTATTTAAAATGTATTACATTTTATTATTGTAGGTCAATGAAAGTGTACTATCAAGTTGCGTTTAACTTTTCGGGGGTAATTTTTTATAAAAATTAAATATTACAAATTGTACCTAATTGAAGGTACTTCTAACATAATTGTTTTACTAATCTAAAAACATTTAAGATTTTGAAAAAATAAATTATAGAGGGGGGGCAAAGTACGAGCTAAATTAGATAAGAAGAATAACGCAATTTGTAGTTACTAATGATAAAGAGTCTTTATATTGTAGACTTCTTGAAAAGACCTATTTTATTATATTATATATTCGTATTGTATTTTAGAATAATAACAATACTATGTGTATTAATTATTATACTTAAACATAATATATTAATTTTATCTGGTATGATTATGTTATGTTATTTTATTTCTTATTAGTTAATACAAACCTAACTTATATTCCCCTTTGCTGCTGTTGCAAATCAATATTATAATATAAAATAAAAGTACATGGAGCATAATTTTGTTTTGTAAACAATTTTAGAAATAGTAGTAGTGTTACTTCCATTTGACAGTATAAAATCAAAAAAAAATACAATGTATAAGCCTAAAAAGTTGAAATCCTACAAATTTGTTTGAAAATTATTTAATGATACCTATTTAAAAATGCTAATATAAATATTTGATATAAATTACAAGTCTATAGTTAACGATTGAAAATAAATAACTTTTTGAATTAATGAAAATTAAAAAATGTATTTTGTAAAAAACTGGTGTTGTGTAAATATTTCCATCCCCCCTCTGTTTTTTATTTGTTTTTCCTAATTTCATAAAAAGTACATGAATTTTCTCTTATTTTCTTCAAACCTCAGTTGCAAATGGGAAAAAAATTCCTAACCAAATGTAGTGAAAAAAAAATTTATTAAAAACCAGGAAGTCACTCAGCTGTGTTGTAGATGATGGTTACCTTGTACCTTGAATAAGTCAGACCAAAGCTTTCTTTAGAAAATATATAGATGAGCCATGAGGGAAAAAAATTAAATTGTATATTGAGCTGAAGTATCAGGTGTGTTAATTTATCAAATTACAATCATATACAATGCCTTAACTAAGACACACAACCAACTACTAAAATGAAATGTCAAAAATATGTAAAGAAAATGATAATTTCAACCTTTGGTGAAAAATTCAAGTATCTACAGTTATTTGGTTTTGAATTACAAAATAATAAGAAAATCATTCCATGAGATATCCTTAGTTTACAGGTAAATATCCAATGTCCAATTTCAAACACTGAAAAAAAAATTGTTGAGAGACCGGTAAAAAAATGTATTGGGAATCTTGTATTACATTTTCAAATTTTAGGTTTAAATAGAAAAGTTTTTATGAATTTCTTCTAAACAAAAAAAAAATTGCAAACTATCTTGATTTTAAAGTATTTTGTTAAAATTCTAACTTTAGACCCTTATAAAAAACTTTTAATTTTATGCTCAATTTTTTTTATTTTTCACTAACAACGAGAATCTTGGGTAAGTTTTCAAATTTTTAACTGATTGAAAATTTTTTACAACAATAAAAAAAATTAAATTTACCGAAAATATCTTAAGTTTATAAATAGCTTAAAAAGAGTCAAAATAGGTTGAAGATTTTATAGTGTATATAAAATGATACCTAAAATAAACATTTCATTATTTTCTGTGTTACACTAAAAAACAAAATCAATTTTGTCTAAAATTTAATTTGCAAAAAAATTCAAGGTTTTAAGTTTTTTCTGAAATTTTTAAAAAGTATTGGGAATTTTCTAAAATTACCAACTAGTTTTACTTTTCCACCAAAAAAGATACTGATAAAAAAAGACAGAAAGAAAAAACACATCATTGTAAAGTCAATACATTCTTCACTCCATTCAGAATCAAAAAAAAAAAATTGGGTAAGCCCTTCAGCAGGTTGGACTTATTTTTGCACAAAACATCACATCGTTTTTTTTTTTTTTTATTAAATTAACTATCCGCGGCGACGGGGCCATTGGACGTACTACATTTTATATACATTACATTGCATAAATATTAATAAAATGATACATAGAAAGGTATTTTAAAATATAACGAATAGTGAAAAATAAAATGAACAATGGCTTTACTTATTGGGTATTATATAATATGGACTATGGTTTATATTTTATTTATAAGTTGAGTTTCTACTAGAAACTGAATGAGTTTGGAGATGTTGTTGGGTTCTGGGTTGAGTATTTACATCGTTTTTATGTGTATAACAATATATATGTATGGGAATTATAAGAAGGTAATTCATTGTATAAATAATTAAAATTAGTTTGTTTTGAAAAACATTTTGTGAATGCTGCTAAGATATCTATATATATAAAAATGGAGCCAAAAATGTATAACAATTCATCAATTCAGAACGGCTGGGCCGATTTGGCTCAAATTGTTTTTCATTTATTCATAATTGCCAGGAGAAGGTTCTTATGTAAAGAAAAATCATGAAAATTGTAAAATTTGAATATCCTATGTCTTGCCAGTGGCGACATCTATCTATTAATTATAATTCTAACCTAAATTTTAGGACACCGTCGAAATGTTTTTCATGTAGGTAGGTACCTACTTAAATCTGATTTCTTCATCTTCTGTGACTTCGGCCTTCAAGACCATGTCGTCCACCAGATTTGTCTCCAATCTTCCCTACCTAAAGCTAACTCCTTCCAATCCAATCCTGGTCTCACTTTCTCTATGCCTCCTTTGATCCTATCTTCCCAGCGTAACCTCGGCCTTCCACAAGTGGTCGTTTTCCTTTCGGTGCATTCTCTTGTACTATTTTTATCAATGGCCCTGTCTTTCTCCAAGAATGTCCTGCGCACTTCAGTCTTCTTTTGGTGATATCTTCTTTAATGCTTGGTCTTTGATACAAATCCTGAAGTTCCTTGTTTTTACGTATTCTCCATTCACCTGTAGGTTCGTCTATACACGGTCCATAGATTTTCCTCAGTACCTTTCTTTCAAACACTAAAAGAACATTTTCGTCTTTTTTCCTCATAGTCCAAGTTTCCGACCCATATGTCACCACTGGCTTGATAAGTGTCTGGTATATTTGGGACTTCAGATTTTTCGAGATTACTCTAGATTTTAATAGCTTTGTCAGGCCAAAATAAAATCTGATTTCACTCCCGTAAATCATGGGGTCCGCAATCCACCACAGGTGAATTGCCTACCTGATAATTTACTGCTCTCATAATAGTTTGCATTAGGTATTCATTTTTTTTAATGGGCAACGAGGTGCACGAGATCAGCTAGTAATAACATATTTAAAGATCCTGCATTAATAAATTACAAATAAAATCAAAATTACTATAACCATAATTTTTAGTTTAAATATCAAAATTTCATAAAAATAGATTTTATAATAATTAATAAGTAATAACTAAAAAAAAAAAATTGTCCTTCATAATTATATTTGATATTTTTAAATTGTTGTAATAAAAATTACATGAATCCTTGTGCTTAATTTTAAAATTGAAAATGCAATGAATTTTTTTCTTAATTTTCTTGATTTTTATAATACTTGCATTTTTTGAAAACAAAAATATCCTGAATTTACATTTTTTTTAAACATTAAAAGAAAAACGAAAAAAATGTATAGCTCCTATTTTGGACCTTTTATTGATTAGTTAAATTCAATTTATAATGTTAATTGTATTTTTAAAGTTTCTATGATTAATATTTTTTAAATCTTACCAAAATAAAAAAATTGTTATTTGAACTTCGTTTTGAAAGCTCATATAAAATTATAATGGCTAAAAGGTTAGGTTATATAGGAAACGATGCATTATTTTTTTATACCACTTAGAAAAAATTATGAGCATTGTTTCAATAATTGTTTGATTGCACTCACAAAAAAACATTGGAAAATGAATACATTTATTGCTCCAATCAAAATTAAAAAAGGGATTAATGAATATAATTGTAATATCTATGTTTATTCATTATCCTCTTGATTAAACGTAACATGTTGAGCTAATCTTTTTTCTGCTTTTTTAATCAGCTTTTCACGACCTCGTGGTTTTTTAGTTTCTTTTTGTTTAGTACATTTAATTTCTCTATCTCGTGAAATTTTATCCCAATAAAGCTTTTCTTCTTCACCTATCACAAAAATCATATTAGTTTTTTAAAATTAAAATATTAAGTGAATATTAACCTTTTAATAATATGGTTTGAGGCCATCGGTTTTCTTCTGCTATTTTTATAGCAGTTTCTTGACAATCGCACCGTACATAAGCTTCAGAATTGTGTACAACATCAACAAACTTCACACTAGAATCAGTTTTAGCTTCAGCCTTAAATAAAATAAAATGATACATTTTAGATGATCAAGTTTTAAGATTGATGAAATATAATATGTATTATAGTATTAGAAACTTCAAATAACATAAAACCAACATGAGTTAAGGAAAATCACTGTATATTATCAATTATAAATATTATATAGCATTATAAGTGAACCCAAAAATGTTTTGATTTTTAGTATTTTATAGATAGATTTTAATCTTAATAACAATGGGGCAAATTTAGATTCATTAGATTTAGTTTAGATTTCAGTAAAAATCCTAATAAAAATGAAGTAGTCAAAAATTTATCAGACTAAAGACATACAAAATCCCATAAAGTTGTTCCATATATAGAATAAAGAATATTAAGAAGATATTAAAAATGTTATAACAAATAAAACTACTGAAAATAATATAGTTCAAAAAAATACTAGAGCTATAGTACTTTTACTAAAACAGAGCAAAATTAATTCATGGCAAAATTCAATTTCAATTATAAACCACTAAATTCAAAATAAGATCATATGAAATAAAAACAATTCTATCAAAGGTAATAAACAAAGGCCTTCTTAGTACCCCTTTCATTATTTTCTTTTTAAAATAAAATATTTGAATAAGTTACAGCTTCAATGAAGTGGATAATTTTTAAGGTTGGTATTAGATATAAAATATAATATAATATAATAATTTCATTTTTAATTAAATAAAAAAAGTAGTGGTAAAATTACTCAACATAGGAATAGGTAAATATTGTAAAATTTCTTATACGATAAGTACATAATAAAATAATAAAATAAATAAATAAAAATATCGTACTTTGAATACTTTATCAGATTCAATTGGATTTGCAAATGAAATTTTTAATATTACACCAGGTTCGTACTTTACACGAATATCATTATTTTTGGGTAATTCTACGTCTACACTTTCAATATTTGTTGTATTGGCCTCATTACATTTTCCAGGATTTTCATGAAAATGTTGGTTGGAGTTTTCATAATATTTAGGACGGCGCAACTGAGCTTTTAATAAAGACATTTTTTGTCGCTGCATATTTAAAAATTGATTTCGTAGTTTTCTCCACTCTGTTCTAAAATACAAAAAGAATAAATATCTCTTAAATAAATATAAATTAAGTTTGAAAATATAATATATTTTACTTTGACATTATTCTTAACACAGGTGAAGTTAAATTAGTATCTAATTTGACTTTTTTTCCTTTATTACGTTTTCTTTTTTTTTTTATAATTGAATCAGTATTGTTTGACTCAATATTTATTTCTTTTTTATCATCATCACTCATGATTATTTCTTCTGGTTTTGAAATACTGGTATCAAGATTTTCAATTAAAGCCTTTTGGTTATTTTCATTGTCACTAATTTCAAAAGAAGAATTCTTTTGTTCACTGTCAAAATCACTTTTTTTATTTTTGTCTTTTTTCTTCTTCTTTTTGTTGTTTTTCATTCCAGAACAGCTTACTTGTGGTGTTTCTTTCTTCATTTTCTTTTCTTTTACTCCTTCTGTGCTAATAGAATGTTTTCTTTTTTTCAACACATTAACATTGTCAGTAATTTCATCTGTATTCTTTTTATCTTCATCTTCATCTTCTTTAAAAGTAATTATACTTTGCAATTCTTCAGGAAGGATTTTTGATTCTTCATGTAATTTTTTGTATTCCTAATAAAATATATTTTTAATTCATTATTATTATTTCTAAATTCATACATACATGATACATATATATATATGGTCATGGGTAAATGCAATTAGAATGAAAATTAATTTTTTCAGAGTTATTATGGTTAGGAATGTAGATTTTATTATTTTTTATAACACAGTATATTACAGTAAACTTTTTTAATAAAATTAGTACACTTTGGAACCACTGGATTAATATGTTAAGGAATACAAAAAATTGTTTCTTTTTACATTTCACAGGATACATATTGACTATTGACTAGTTATCGACTTTTAGTGTATTGACCAAGAATAGGCTTGAATGCCTAATTCGTCAAATTGTAATTTTTTAGGTGCTCACTCGGTAAACTCCATCCCCAATCAAAAAAGTAAATTTATTCTACCACCTTTAAGTATATATTTAAAATGTTTGACGCTGATGTAAATATGAAGTTGGCAGGAGTAAATGGAGCCATACACAACCAGTATTAATATGTTGTTGACATGAAGTAATCTTGTATAATGACTATTAGGGCAGCTTAAGCCAATTATATATACACACAATTTAAATTTGTGTCAGCCATTAATCACTGTATTGACGAGCAAACATATCAACCTAAGAATATACTAGAGCCACCGAGAGAGTAATTCTCGTTCTCGCATCCAAATGTTCGAGCTCCGCGGTTTTGTACCCACATTTCTCCCATTCTACCACCTAGGCGCCACCAGACACCGGAGCAACAGTGTCGACGGCAGCCAGCGTTCGGGAAAATTTAGTTGTGGGAATGCTCGAGATTGGACGAATTTTGGTTGCCGCCGGGAAGTATTCTCTTGTTGGCACTAGTATATGTACATACATTAATATAATATTTTAAGTTAAATTTTACTTCTAGAACTTTGATGGCAGATTCTTCGTTGTCAAATTCAACAAATGCAAATCTTTTAATTGTTCCACTTTTAAATTTAGGCAATGAAATATAAGCAACACTTCCATATTTTTCAAACATTGATTTGATCCAATCGTGATCTGCTTTAGGAGGCAATTGTTCCTATAACATATAAAATAATATTATGTTTATTTTTATTAATCTAGATAATATTTAATTTAGGCATAATAACAAATTTATTTATGATAACAAAATATAAAATATCCATTTTTTTAATGTTCTGGTTAACCTTTGTAAGACATTTTTTTATTTTAATCAACTGTTAAATGAAGTTTATATACTTATATACTTAGATGATTATGATCTTATATTAAGCTTTCCCATCACAACAGCCATAAACTTTAGTGTGAATGTCTTTATATGTTTTAGAAAATATGCAATTTTACAAAATTATATTTATGAATACAACTAACCACATATACTGTACAGCGTTCTACATCCTCTGGTTGTTTTTCTTCTATTGGCTTAATTCTATAGATTTTGGTTTTACAGTCACTAACAGACAGAACATTAGAGCTTTCTATAGCTTTAACTATATCTTCTGGATTTGTGGTTAAACTCTTAATTTTATTACAGTTCAAAAATGTGTCAATACTAATACCTACAAAAATAAAATGATATATTTTAGTAATTATTTATACTATAAACAGTGGTGTTAGATCCAAACTATAATAATAAGGAAATCGTATGTATATTTATAAGACATTAATCAACCCAGTAAAATATCAGGTATTAATATAAAACTTAAACTATTTATGTTTAAAATTTTAGATCTGATATATTTGTATTATTTTTAAATAATACTACAGTACATACACCCATCAGTAGTTTTAGGAAACCTATGGAAGGTTAACAGGGAGGCGATGTTGTAAGAATGTATAAAAATATTAAAGTAATTAATGGTAAATAAAGCTAAACCAAAATTTACAGAAAGGAAAAAAACCATTAAATACTTTATTTGATATTCCAGTTCAAATACATTTGTATGCTTTCCATTGGTGTAAAATAAATATGATAAATTATATTTAATAATTTTAATGGGAGTATTTTAAATAAAATACCTATAGATATTTAATAAAGTCAACATAACTAGCATGTTTAATAGCTTTAAAGATCATAATAATATGCATTTTTTGCATTAATACACCCAAGTTATTTTATAAAAATTCAACTTACATTGACTGGTTTGCATTAGAAGTCCAAAATATCTATCTTTTCTTAAATTAGCATCACTTAGATAAAATTCCATTTGTTTTTTTAAATCAGTGTAAAGTTGCTTTTTTCGTTTTCTAACTCGATTTAATGAAGATTTTAGAATATTTTCTTCGACACTTTCAATACTTATATCACTACATGGTTCCATTCTAAAAGAATAAAAAAACAAAAACATTATGTATACAATATACAACTCATATAAAATCAAGTATTATCAATAACTAGAACTTAGAAGTATTATTTTCATTATTTCTTCCTAAACTCATTTTTTTGAACTGTTCATTATAAATTATTACAATTCAATAATTCATATACAAATTCTATAAAATCATAATTTAAACTATTATTAGAAAAAATTGATAATTACTAATGATTAATTAAGCAATTACTTAAATATTAAACATTAGTTCAATTACTACATACAATAGGATTGCACATGCACACGAAATAATTTCTTTAAGTTTAGGTTTAAGTACAACATGTAAACAGTCAGATATTTTCAAAAAAGGTACTTTTTTTGTTATCTCAATTACCAATTGATGCTGAAACTATCAGGCGGATACTAATCAATTCTTATTCTACTTATATTACATGTTTTGTATTGTTAAACTGCAGTAATGATGTCCATTAAATTTCATGAAAAACATGCAGATGAATCATAATCATAATTCATGGGACAGAAGTAGATTGGAATAATTTGAGTTAGCTTTGATAAAATTTAAGAATAAAAAAATTTGTAGGCCCAGGAATTTTTTTTAAAATTTGTGATTATTTTCCAAATATATAAGATAAAAAATAACAGTATAATAGCATTACCAAAATAGTGGATATTTAAATATTTGGAGGTATTTGTTATGAAACTAATGAGAAAATTTTCTACAAATGAACAAAAATGTCGAGTGGATTGGGATTTGAAATAACGGAATTATATTGATCTGGTAGTCAATAGTCATAGCATTCGGCAGTAGTCGAGATAACAAAAAAGTTATATCAAAATGGAAATCTTCATTTATAAATATGACATATGTTGTAGGTATGGGTGTAAGTATAACAACATGTGATGTACCTATATTAAATAAAACAAAAAATTTAATTAAGACATGTATTCTTATTTTTAACTTTATTAACATAATTAATACATTTTAATGTGTACGTATCCAACATTCCAACCTTTAATCACATATAACAATTATGCCGATTGTATATTACAAAAAAAAAGACATGTATTCATAGGAATGGAGAAAACCGTTTACAATATCAGAACTCAGGAATTTGATTTATATTGACTAGGTATAAATATGTGAGTTTGTCATGATTAAAATTAAGTTGATAATTTCGAGCGATAGACAAATGTATTAAAGATGATCATCTACTTCGAAAATAGACTGTCACATAAACTGATATCTCTAAACGTAAAATGTACAAAGGACCTACATAGTAACAAGTAAAATTCAAGATTTGTATCAATACTATAGAGTAGCGTTCTCTCGCCTTAGTATAAACACGATTTTTTACTTTATATTATGTAAATTGGGTACCTACTCGTTCAAGATCACGAACAATAGACTAGTGACTGCGTAGTGCGTACTACGGAGCGATCGATGAATGATGAGAAACCGTTAACGATTTCGGTTACAAAATACTTTCACACCACGTCTGCTGCATGCACTCGATAGTTGGCGATTGACGCTTTAATCGTAAATCGGGCTTAACCCGGCGCAATCGGCAGCCTGCTGCTGGCCAGCCGGGTATCAAACATTCGACTATCAACAAACAACAACTATCGCGGCGGGTCCAGCAATCAGCGGGATAATGTGTGATATTAAATTCAATTATTATATCGTATTATGTCATTTTGGTTTTTGGCATATTGGACGATTACACCAGCTATTATACGTCATAATATTTTTTTGGACAATCTGGTACTCGCAACAATTTTATCATATTATATACGACTTTGGAAAATACCGTGGTTACTGTAGGTACTTACATTATGATTTTGAATTTTTGATTATGTTCGGTGGTTATAATAATATATAATTATTTAACTTATAATATAGATCTGATCACTGTGCCAGGAGACAGGACGTACCAACGTCTAGAGTCCAATTGTCCAACACTCGCAGACTAGCTGCTCTCCAGTTATATTTATATCTTAGATAAATGTGTGCTCGATATACACTGTACAAAGTAGACAGTTGTAGACACTAGAAAGCATAGATAAAGAAGTAAGACAGTGTTAGTGCTTAATAGAGTACTAGAGTTATATTCTTCTATTCTATTACTAGAGCATGACAAATCGAACTAAATTTATCATGGACTAGAGCACGCAGTGAACGTTCAAAAGTCAACCGAGTCAAGTGAGTAGTGACAAACTGACAAGTGACAAGTGGTCGACAAAGTTTTATCTGCAGACTGCTGGCGCCGACAAAACGGACAAGTTTAAAGGTAACCAAATCACGGGATACAAAATTCCTTTTCCCATGGTTGGCGTCACAGACTTGAGATAAAAATCAGGGTTTACAGCGATTGATAACAGCCCAGCTAAACATTTTTTTTAGAACAAAAATGTTCTTGACGAAGTTTTGTTTGCCAAATTTGTCTGATTTGGTAAGTTTAACGTAATATGTATCATGTATGGTGCTCATTAAGTATCCGTTAATTTGTCAAAGCTATTCATGAAAAACCAACCGAAATGACACCCAACGTTTTTTTTGGGGCGCTGTGAACCTATACCATTTGCACTGACCTATTAAAGATAATATATAAACAAATTTCAAAGGTGATTGTAATATGTATTATAGTTAGGTGATTGCATAAGTACGTTTTTGCCTCGTGTATAAACAAATCCTTTCTGTTAAGGTTCAAATATGAGAGTAGTAGCATTGATCAGCGGTGGCAAAGATAGCTGTTATAACATGATGCAGTGTATAGCAGCAGGCCACGACATTGTTGCATTGGCCAACCTAAAACCACAGAGTAAAGGTAAGTTGTGTGATTTGGATCTTAAATAATGTAAAATAGCTGTGATAAATATGTATTTTATGTATTAAAAATATGTTTTGCAACAATAATAGATGAGTTGGATAGCTACATGTATCAAAGTGTTGGTCACCAAGCAGTAGAATTATATGCAGAAGCAATGGGACTCCCATTGTTCAGGCAACGGACAAATGGGGTTGCATTGCAACAGGAAAAAATTTATACCCATACTCCTGAAGATGAAGTTGAAGATTTGTTTGATCTCCTTGCTAATATTAAAGTATTTGTCTTATGTATACTAAGTATTAAAGAAATATTAAATGTATTTTTTCTTAATAAATTATTTTTAAATTTAGACACAAATTGAATTTGATGGTGTAGCTGTGGGTGCAATACTTTCTGATTATCAGCGTTTGCGTGTTGAAGATGTGTAGGTTGACTTATAAATACAATATAAATTCAAGGAGCCCTAATAAATTGTAAAGAATATTTCATAATTTCTAGGTGTTCAAGATTAGGTATTTGTTCACTGTCATATTTGTGGCGTCGTGATCAAAAAGAACTGCTACAGGAAATGATTGATTGCAATATTGAAGCGATAGTTATTAAAGTAGCAGCACTTGGATTAGACCCTACAAAACATTTGGGATTGCGAATTGATAAGCTAATGCCACATTTAGTTAAAATGGTAATGAGGAATATTTATTACTTTTTATTTATTTGTAATTAGATATATATATGTGTGTGTATATACATTATATATATATATATATATATATATATATTCACTTTTGCATGACTAACATGCTACTCCAATAATGGAGGTTCTAGAAATGCATTTCATAAGTCGATATTGTTAGTCTCTGTATGCCTGATTAGTGGCAATTTTTAATTTCTTTATACACAATATGCAAGTTATACTATCATTTATTTCTAGATTAGGTATAGCAATAGGAGTTTAGTAGTTTGATTATTAATAATTAATTATGGATTACATTTTTTAATTTTTTAATTTTTGGGAAAAAGAAGTTAATTAAATAAATTATGATATACTTTATATTTGGTGGTGACTCCTTTTCTGTTACTGTATTAAGGTGGGATAAGAGTATAGGTGTTAGTTATTTTAATTTTTATTGAGTGTAATACGTATCTGACACAGTGGAGATGCAGTGGGGCTCTTCCCGTTTTCTCCTTGACTTTTGTGTTGGTTTCCAGAATGAAAAATATGGCTTAAATATATGTGGCGAAGGTGGAGAATACGAAACATTCACTCTAGACTGCCCTTTGTTCACCAAATCGGTGATCATGTAAGTATACAAATAAATCCACACACTAGATCACAAACATATTAAAATACAACATTTTTTACCATGTTTATTCCAATGATCAATGTTGTAATAGTGGACAACATTCTAGTTTTAGAAAACAACATAGAATTGTTTGATATTAGTTCTTACTTGAGAATTTTTTTTTTATATTATCTATAATTAGAAAAAAATAGGTGGACTTTATATTACCTAGTTGAAAGCAGTTTAATTGTTTGATACTTTTTATTATTATTATTATTATTATAATAATATTTTTATTTTTTTGATGGAAACATCTCATAATATCATAAATATATAATATATTTACACATGTTGCAGTTGCACATAATACAATATGTTTAATATGTTTATATATTAGTTCATTATTCTAACGTTATCAATATTCATAATACATTTTAAACTATTTAAGTAATTATAATTAAAAGATATATTATATATTATAGCTGCTTATTATTTTACAATTTTTAATATACTTAAATATTATTACACAAATATGTTCTAAATAAAATGTTATATTATTAAAATAAATGAGGTAATATATAATTTTTTAATTATAAATGTTTTAAACAGATTATATTGTATTATGTATTAAAAGGTACAAATGTTTCATGAGAAATATTACTTTGATATTTTTCAGCGAAGAGTTTGAAACTGTGATGCATACTAACGACACTATTGCTCCTGTTGGATATATAAATTTTAAAAAATTTTGCTTATTAAAAAAACCGGTTGGTAAAATTTTTAATTTAAGTTATAAATTGGTATTTTGATTAAAACATCTATAATATTTAAATTATATGTAAAATAATTAACTAAACATTTTTTTTCTTTAAGAATGTTGATGAAAATCAAAGTTTTGTTGATCGTATGGCTTGTTATCGAGTACGCAGCCCCTTAGCTCACCTGTTGGACTTGGACGATTTAGAAATTGACCTTGGTACCGTTACTGATGGTGACAATTTTGATGATGATGCTTCAGAAAATAATAGTATCATTATTGACCAGACTGATGGTCAAGGATTTCTTGGGGAACTTGTAGAGACAGATTCTGTGTCTTGTATTGGTTATCCAAATGGATGGACTTGGATTAATTCATTGACTGGTTATTGGGTTGATGATAAATCTCCAGTTATAGTTGCTCTTGAGAAATTAAGAGGTAATTGTGTTTATAATTTAATAATGTATGTAATATTTTGTATTATCTACTAATAAAGTAATATTGCTTAATAACAGGTATAATTTAAATTGTGATGTCAAGTTGACATTATTTTAACCATAAAAAAATTGATTTAATTAAAATATGGAGTTATATTTTAATTTTTTGTTTCATTAAGTTGAGGTTAGGTTCTTAAATAAACAAAATATTTTTAATTGACTAAATAATATTTTAAATCTGTAATTAAAAATTAACCATGTAATTGAAAACACGGTATACCTATTTTTATCTTATATTATACTTTGTTTAAATATTTGTGTTTTTTTTAAAAAAAAAAAAACTATAATTAATTCTTTTTTTTTTCATAGATTTATTGCAGGAAAGAAATTTAGAGTTAACTGACGTTGTTGCTGTTACTTTATATGTTCGCGACATGACTGAGTTTCTTAATATGAATGCTCAATATGCTTCAATAATGTGTAGAATTAGTCCTCCTGTAAGAGTTTGCGTTGAAATACCTCTTTCAGAGTACACGCCTATTATTATGGATGTTGTGGCTTATAAACCACCATCCAAGTCATCCTCAAATTCAAACCTACCATCAATGTCCAAACATACAATGCATGTACAAAGTATATCTCACTGGGCGCCTGCTAATATTGGACCATATAGTCAAGCTATTCGAGTAAGTTCATAATATTATTACAGGCATTTGTTTATTATATAATTTATTTATAAGTTATAACTAACTATAGCTTTTTTTTTATCATATATCAATTACCTAGACTTGTCTAAGATGTTTTAAAGTTAAATATACATTATATTATTTACATTAAATTATTTTTTACACTTGTTATTTTTAATTTTAAACATTGTCTCTTATTATAAATGCAAAGATTTTAATTGTTTCTTATGGCTCTTAATAATATGTTAAATCTTGTGTGATATACTAATATATAAAATCCCCCTTAAATTTTATATTTTTGTCATAATTCTGCATTATAATATTGTGTTTAACTGTATGCTGGATGTTTCTTTAATATATTTTGTATGATTATATGTTATTATGTTATATACTGCTATTTCGTAAAAATTAGAATACTGGTAATATTTTTAATTTATAATTTTAGGTTGGTGACATTATTTATGTTGCTGGACAGATTGCTCTAGTACCAGGTACTTTAAGTATTGTTGAGGGTGGAATCAGGCAACAATGTCGACTATCATTACGACACGTTAGCAGAATTATTAAAGCAGTTGATCCTAATACACAACTTAGAGATGTTGTTCAAGTAAATTTACATTCACATAGCACTTGCGATATATTTTTGGTTTTGGTGTATTTAACTTAAATATTTATTTTTAGGGCATATGTTATGTAACTCACACCAAATATATTCATGCTGCTAGAACTGAATGGGAGAAAAGGACAAATAATGCTATTGTAGATTATATAGTAGTATCACGGCTACCAAAAAATGCTATTGTAGAATGGCATTTATGGGCACATAGACATAATGCTAGATTTGAATGTAAATATATTGTATAATATAAGTATGATGTATTAATAAGTTTGTATTTTTTGAAAAATAATTTTTATATTTGTTTAGATGAAGAAACTGGTTGTTGTGTTGACAATTATAGGGTATCAATACGTCGACGTTGGAACTATGAAAACAATGTGGCTGCAATTGTTACATATATTTCATCTGGTATTTATTAAATTGGAAAGAAGAATACAACAGAATATAATATTATTTTAATTACTTTATTTCAGGATCATGTACTTCATTATCAGCTATAACCGATTCATTAGACATATCTACTGAATCTATATCTGCCATTGGTCTAGAAGAGGCTTTCCGTTATTCTTTAAAACGGCTACTGCGTGGGGAACCAACTTCGACACCAACTGATGCTATTTGCTCGTTACGAATATTTTACAAAGTATCACTAGATCAAAAACCGATATGTCGACAACTTATCAATGCTACATTGAATAATTTAAGAGCTGAATATCGAATAGTTGCTACTGTCATACCTGTATTACATTTGCATCATCCCAACACATTTGTATCAATCTGTGCGCTAAGGCATAATACTTGAGATTCATTACCATACAATAATTGACATAATCGCACACTAGAATAAGGAACAAAGACAATGCCAGCTGTTCCATCAATAGATAATAATAATCAGCTTCATATAAATACTTTATAAACCTATGTATAATAATGGCTGAAAATTTATTGGATTGAATTCTTAAAATTTACAGTCAATAATATTCTAGGTAAAATATTTAATTTATATAATTTGTTTAAATATCTCAGTTAAACAGTCCGTCCGGTTAAACTAAAAAAAATTTCTTAGGTGTGCTTTACCCAAAATAATTTATTTGCTCAAATACAATTTGTTTAAAACATTATTTATTTATAATTACATATTTGGTTTGCTATTCATTAATTAGTAGTACTTAAATTTTTTTAATTTGAAAAAATTGTGCTAAAATAGCCTTATTTTATTGATATACACATGATTTTTTATTTATCCCTCATTAAAAAAATTCTCTGTTGATCTTGCAAAATTGTTATAAAAATTCTACATTTAAAACTAAATTTGCCATTAAAGTTCTTTATTACATAAAAATAGCATTATTTATTATTATTACTGTAATTAATCATGCCTGTTAAAAAAAAAACAAACAAACTTAGAGGATGTCAGCACACTATTTGTTTTCTCCCTCTGACATATACTCAACATAGACAATTTTCATTCAGCTGAATCAATTTTGTGTTATTAGCATTAATAAATGAATTAACCTATTATCAAATCATTCAAACTTGAGTTTAAGAACATTATCAGTGTTTGTACGTTGACTTTTTTAAAATATTAAAAATTTAACTATTATAAAAATTCCAACGTATAAAAACAGATAATTAGCTTTAATTTTGATTGTAGGTCAAATTCACTATACTAAACCTAACAATGCAAGGTTGCTTCTGCTTCATACTGGACATCAAATATCGATCAATCTATGTACAGATTACCTATCTAAAATAGTAAAATGATCCGGAATTGAAGCAAATGTAATAATCTATCTAATTTGGGTTAAAATGTACCATTAATGATTATAATTTATAATATTAATCTGGATTATAATCATAAATCAATAGGTGAACACCATTTTTGGTGAATATAATGAAATATAACACATAATATAAAGTGTAAAGTAAACATAAAAATTAGATGTATGGTATAGGTAACCTAAAAGGAAATCTCTACAATCAAAATCTATGAATCATAAATAAGTTTTTGGGGGAATAACGAGGAACCAGGCGCTTATAAAAGGAGGAGTTTTAGGGGTTCAAACCCCTCACTGAAATTTAATAAATATGCTTTTTGTTTTTTCAGTTATTTTATTTTTAGAAATTGTATTCATTAATAATATATTAAATGTATAACCTACATACAATAAAAAGTTTTTTATAAGAAATAAATAATACCATAGAAACTGTATTAACTTCTTATTATACAATTATAAAAGTGTACAACCCTAAACCCTCCTCAAAATATTATTTTGTGTACGCGCCTGTGAGAAACTATAAATAATTTTCCTTGTAGAAGAAAAATATCAAATAGTGTACCACATTATTTTAATATAAAATTAGATAATTGATGAATAATCCATTCAAAAAGTATTAAAATAAATTGTTGTATAATATTCAAACTATAGTCCATTCACGCTAAGAAGGGACCTCGGTAAAGATCAGTTTTTGTCGAGATGGTCAGACTCTTCCTCTACCGGAAACTTGAAAATTTAAAATACAAGGTTCCTTATAGCTTGTTGTTAGTAAAAATTTAAAAATAGTTGAGTGTTAATCTACAATAGTTTTTTTGTCAAAACCATTAAGATTTCCCATAAGTTTTTCTATCTTTCACAACAAAAAAAATATACAAGAAAGTCAAACCAATTTTTTATGAGTGTTTAAAATTAGACATAAAATATTCACCCATAAACTACCGATTTTTCAGGGACCAATTTTCTTAATTGGTTTTAATACAAAAACGAATAACTGTAGTTACTTGAAATTTTCACCGAATGTTTGTATTAGCACTTTCTAAACGCTACATCATTATTCAAAAGATGTTGACTTTTTTTCTAGCTAGTTGTAGGCGTAAGAAATTTTTAGTATCTTTTATATTATAATAGTTGATTGACATTTTTTGTTGGGTCAAAAAGCTTGAAAATTGTATACAAATAAACTGCTGTACTCCATAAATTGTTTTAATAACAGTTTAAAATTATTAAAGATGCATAGGTACATTTTTTTTATAAGCATTTTAAGTTCAAATTTGACAATATTTAAAAATATAGAAAAATTTGCAAATTATTTTGTAGTTAAAAATTTTATAAAATATCCAATTTTTCTAGCTAAGGATTGACAATTTAAGGCAAGGTTTCTTGTAAGTAGTTTATATTGTAACCAAATAATCTAAAAAATGTCTATTCCTATTATATATCCCCCCAGGATAAATTTCTAATTGTCTAATCACTGTTTGGAACTGGTTACTAAGTTATTTGCCTTGCTGTCGGAACAGTATCCTTGTATAATTATTGGTAACTGGTGTCCTTCTTGATGATTGTGAGTAAATGTAACACAAGTCAAAGGAACGGCCAATATACTAATAAATATAGTAAATATACTAATAGTGGGAACTCTTTATACACAAATTATTTGCCCATTTGATTATTGGTGTACTGGGCCAGTGCAAAAGTCAAGGGAAACTGGCTTAAAATGATATTCATGTATTTATATATAGGTACAATGAATTTTAAAAACTAAAAATAAGTAATTAATAATTTACTTATCTTCTAAAGTGTATCTGTGCTATATCGTCAATGATAAATTTGATTGGTTACCCAATAATACCGATAAATAATTTTAATTCTAAGCATGCATTACTAATGTTGTGATAATATTATAGGTGTGTTAAGGCTTATACAAATAATGCTAAGTTTAAATTATGTATAATTTGTATTTTGTACTTTGAGAATACCATTAGAAACAATTTTTGATCAACTTTGAACTTACTATAAGCTATAAAGCTAACTGAAGTATTATTACTTTAGCAACTTCCTAATTGGAACATTTCTGTCGCTGTACTTTTGAATACTTTTGATGAGAAAACACTTATAAAATAAATAAAATGTTATTTTTTGGTACCAATGTTGTAAAAGATCTACCATACTCGTTATGATCTACAACTCTTTTTTTTTTATCTACTAGTAAGTCCATAGACATAACTAGAAGGGGGTGCTTCCGCGCCCTCAAACTCTAATTTAGCACCTCCTGGCCTCTCTTTCCCTGTTATATAATTGTATTTGTTATATTGGTTGTAACTTGAATAATATTATACTATATTAATAAGACAATTATTTACTTTTTAAGTGCAATATATTAGTCAAATTAGTTATTATACAAATAAATATAATGTTTAAGTTGTGTTACAACAATTTGTTATTAATAGTTTTTAATGTATGTGTAGTAGGGGGACAGGCAAAGCCACCCACTAACTACAATAATCATGCATTCATGCGATTAGGTAAACTATTTTGTCCATAGTTAAATTCTAAGAAAAGTAGAACAAGGGATCCCTCGTCCACTGCAGTGACAATTCAGATTATTAGAAGCGTACACAACTTATATCTATCCATAAAACCATTAATCACAGTGAAAATTGTATAGATCCATAAACCAGAGTTCATACCCAGTGGCCAGCACATTGAATGTTTATGGTGTATTGCAATTGAAAATGTGTTTGGTGGCGCTTTTACAGTTGCGAGAAGAATGGCGATGTTCTGTGCATCTGTCAAATGATTTAATATTCAAAGTTATCCAAATAAAATGAAAACAACCTATTGTGAGTAATTTGTTATTATTCTGTTGAATTGGAAAAGTAGCGGAAAAAATAAAAAAATATTCATTATTGATGTACGAGTAAATCTTGTATATAATATTTAACAACATTTACATATTTATGTGTCTTACATCTTGTATAAACATATTGTTGATGATGACTGGTTTATGACAAAATAACTAAATTTTAAGTCTGTAGTAAAATATATTTTTGGTACCCACAGAATAGAAGGCTAGTTAACTTTTTCATTAACATAAAATATAAAATAAAATAACTAATAACTAGGAATTATTGCCTATAGGAATTCAATACAAATTATAAAAAATTTAAAAAACAGGTTTAAAAATATCTAATAGTATCATTAATATTTTTGTTTTATAAATAAAAAATGAAGTATTAGGAATCATTTACAGAATTAGAAAATTATTAAACACTACTGAGGAAATGGAAGTGATCGAGAAGTTGTTCATACAACAATATGATAACAATTAAACAATATAATGATGAATATAACTAAATGAAAATTAATAAAATATAATTATATTTGACTCATAGTCTTCCAAATATTAACTTTATATCACAAAATTCAATGTTTAATATTTATTTTTAATACAATATTAATGTAAGTATATACTCTGTGCATCGGTCTAAACATTAACTTCATTAATTCATAACGAGGCGAAAAATATTTGTGCGTTCATGTTTGCATTCTGGATCATTTATCTTTTTTTTTAACCAAAACAATTGGCGTTCTTGACCTAATTGCAGCTGCGCCAACTAAAGAAGTTGGACCAATTTGTACTGTTTGGTTGGACGGCAGTGCCCGCAAAAGCAAAATCTGAGTCTTGATAGCTGATTTAATAACTAAATAATTGTTGTATGTTGAACATGCCAGATTTTCAGCAATTTCCGTCAACGATTCATATTCATTTGGTACCATGCAACTGCATGAAGATTCAAAGAAACTAAACAATGGAAACCAAATTCGCGTTCGACAAGAATCAACATTGTTGCTTAATGCTTGATTGTTAGCTAATGTGTGGTAGTATAGGAATAGTCTTGATGTAATGTAAAAGGCAATGAATACATCAATGGAGTAATGTTCATGTCCAGAAAGTATAAAAAATATACCGAACATATTTAAAAGCCAGCTGAACGTATGCAACAAATATATGTCACGCGGGGTGTCTACAAAAAATTAAAATGTATTTAATATGGGTAAACACAACTATACATTTTAATTGGTTAGTCAAAACATTAATATTTACATTCAGTGATGAAAAAGTTTAACATGGTTAATGCCACTGTATGTCCACTGAACATATAGTCTCCACAAGTACGAACTCCTTGTATCGACATGCCAGCTCCTCTCCATATAACATACGCTTGTTGCATTTTGTATAACATTTCTCCCACAAAATTGCCATCTATAACACGAAAAAATATTAATACAACTTATATAAGAAAAAATGGAAATTGTTATGAAAAGAGAAGCAGTTGAACTGTCGACATCCCAACCCCACCACATACCATCCAAATATGCTGGCTTCTTGCGGGGCGTGCATTCTAGATGCGTGCCCGGAACGGACAAGGAAGTTATGATCATCGTAATGCACCGTAACAGGAAGACTGTGCCCGAAAGAGCGAAAAACCGTCTCAGTAATATGAAACGGTGCTTGTGGAAGACTAGTACGGCGAGCCACACGAAACACAACACGGTACCCGTCAGTTCGCACATGTGAAACGCCCAGGGGATGTAAGGCACGTTGTCCAGGAATATGTCCGGCAACGGCGGATATTTCTTCATGTCGGGCACGCGATCATGGACGATCACCATAACGAACGCCGTGATCCACGTCACGGTGAACAGGTAGCCCATCGCAATAAGAGCTTTCCATATCTGTAGAAACAAACAAATAAAATAAAATCTATGAGAATCAAATAAAATGCATTCCGTATAGCAACTTTATATACACTTCGACCGTTCGACGGTAAAGAAATTAATTCTATTATAAAAATACAGTGAACATTTCAAGAATCTATTAATATTCGTTTTAGAGTTATGTCCAAAAAACAAAATCTGCTTTCCCTTATTTTTTAAGCTTTAAAAAATTACTGGGAATTTTCATTTTTGACCTCTCAGAAGTACCACTTTCCCACCACAAAAGATACTGAAGTTAAAAATCAAACCATTATTTCGGCTACTTATCGTCTACAGAGACACAAAAAAAAAACACATAATTATAAGTCAATACATTTATCGCTCCGATAATAATCTATAATATGATCAATAATGTTAAAAATACAATGAGTTTGACTTTAACTACGCAAAGTAAAAGTTATATCTTATATATGTATTTACTATTTTTAATAAGTATTGTCACACGTTACTCGCACAGCATTCTCTGATAACAAATATACATTCGAAAACTTAAATAAAATAAGACATTTTTTTGATTATCCTGTTTTTATGATTTCTTGGTTTTTTATATATAACCAGCTGTCCGTCCGGCGTTGCTCGTGCCAAATATTTGTTTATTTTATAAATATATTTTTGAAAAAAATCTACTTATCGCAACTACTACTAATAGCAATTTAATAACATGTAACCAATGGCAATCCATTGTCAATCCTGAATTACCCGTCGTTGTCGGGTGTAAGTATAAAAATGTATGTATTCTTGTTATCTGGCAAGATTATATGAAGATTAGTAGAAAATAATATGTGTACCGTGTTATAAGTCGTCGATCGCATATTATTTTATTACACAATACACAGCACACACAATAACATTTATTATAGCTTAGATGCCTTAAAACCTGCAAATAAAATGTGATGTAACCTTTCCCTCCCATCCGACAAAAAAATCGAGCGACGTGATGACACGCAGGAGTTATTTGGAACGACTCTATGAAAGAAAATTGGAAAAATGTTAAATAGTGTCGTCAGAAAATTGGAACATAGAAAAGGCCTGATCTTTTATATATATAGGGATCATTTTTTTACACCTTGTGTTACATTATTGGAGTTTTAGTAAGAATCCCTATTTTTTTTTGAAAATATAATAAAGCTTATGACACCCGGAGTTAGTGTAGCTTCCCAACGGTGAAAGAATTTTTCAAATAGGTCTAGTAGTTTCGGAGTCTATTCAATGCAAACAATAAAATCTTTCCTCTTTATAATATTAGTAAGATTAACAGTATTTGTATTAAATAGGATTATAGGAAATAGATTTATTTTATAGATTTCTCTTCAAATTTCTCTTTAAACAGAATGGCGGGGAGAGTGTTAACAACTAAACAAGTTGTATTAATAATTTAATGATATATAGATATTATACTGTAGTGATACAGTTCAATATTCGTTAATAATTAAAATTCTAAAAATAATTTTAAAATTTAAGCAATTTAACGTAAATTTAGATCAAAATATTATGAAATTGTGTTATGTCATACGTCTAAATTAATAATTATTGATTTATGTATTCAATATTCATGTATGTATTGATTTATGTTTACCAGATGATTTACTGACTATCAGATCCATAAATTAGGAACATTTTAAAGCTAAGGGAAGGGGTAGCTCCATCTAATCATCTCAAAAGTCGCAGTAAATTGTGATATTTTCAAATTACGTAACTTGAAAAATTAAATATTTTTTGATAAAACAAAGTATATTACCTATTTATAAATTGTATCACTTTATTATATTAATTATAATAAAGTATACGATTTATACATAGGTTTTAGTCATAGTCACAAACATAAACATCAGTCACACAAAATCCAACTTTCTATATTTTTTTGTACTTAACTCATCAATGACTTCATCTGGCATAATTTTGATATTCCGACGACATGCCAATAAGGACAAACAATTTAGTCTATTCTTACACGTGCGTAATCGCTTGGCTATACGCACCTATAGCTATTATTATAATTACCTATAGTTATTGGTACACATTAAATAGTTATAGTGTATACCTACATTTAGAATATCATATATTTATTTTCTCAGAATCAAATTGGCATTCGAGGTTTTGTTTTGAGAGACTTTATAGTATAGTCGTATTGGATAGTATTATAAATATTGTATTCAACTCTGAGCGGAGCGATGAATGTATTGGTTTTTAATATTTTGAGTTTGTTATAACCTCTTGGAGCACTAAACATTCTCCAATCATGAACCTTGAAGGAGGTTTCTGGAAGATAATTGAATCTAGTTGGTACTTTGGTAAAGTTCCCATAAGTTGTTGCGATTCAAAATTATTGAGAATACAATAAATACAATTATTCTGCAGTTAAAATCAATACAATTTTTAATTTAAGCACCTGAGCCTTTAAAATCCAGTACAAGATAGTATTACATCATACTGTTTTACTGAAATTAAAAAAAAAATGTTTAGCGGAGAGCCATATACATTTTTTGTGAGACTTAAATTTCGACGATATTGGATATTCACACGTAAAATAACGATTTATTTTCAGATGACATTTACGAATTTGTAGTAGGTAATTCATACAATAATAAACAAAAAAACTTGAAACATTTATTTGTTACTTTAATCATCATTTTTTTACGCACAATAACATTTTAAAAATAGGTTATTACATTAATTTTAAGCTTTTTTAGGCATTTGGCATTATAATTTATTTTTTATTTTTATTAAGGTTGATAAAAATTCCTAAGTTTGCTCAAAAAGCTTAAACATTTAAAACAAGATTCCTCATAATGGTGTAGTTGTAGTAATTAAAACATTTAATAATACATTATTACAATTTTTTTAAAGTTAACATTTTGATTAAAACATTACAATTTGTAGTAACTAATTTATATCAAATTTTAAATTTTTATAGCTTAAGCTTAAAAGTGTAATAGGTACAAGGTTGAAGTATTTTATAACTTGTTCTTACATCAACCTACAAATCTAAAAAATACAGATGCATAATTTGTATTACAACTCTCCATTATCCCACTTTTCTAACTATGTACAATTGGTGGGCTCATAAATAGTGAATCACCTTTACTTGAAAAATACACAGATCAAGTTATTTGTATTTTATATTTAATTGAATACTTGACCAGCTATTAAGTAGTCATTTGAAGGACCGTGCCATAAGCATACAACACAATATTGAATATCGGTTCTGAGCTGAACGCATATTTTTGAGGTAGTATAAAATTATGCAAGTTGTTCGTTTGTAAGACGTAGAAAACTAGAAAACACTTGCGGGTGTCCTTTAAGTATTTAAAAAAATATTACTACCATACGGTTAATAATGTACAATAAAACATTAATATTACGAACTTATATAAATATATAACAATAATGCTGTCTATTTATAATATCATAATATGTTTATGTGACTAGGTTCATATTTATATATTTGTATTACTACTTTTTTTTAGTAGGTAAATTATTATATTACATTTTATAATTTTATATATTATATACATATTTAAATCTAATAATATAATAGAAAAACCATAATAAAGTAATGATTAAACATACCTAATAATATTGTATGACGTATATTATTTTAAAACGTATACAAACAGCCAACAGAAAAAAACATATGTTTATAGTTTATAACTGCATAAAACAACCGGTTAAATTCCGTAGTTTACTGCAGGCGAGTTCAAAAAACTTCAACACTCCTAATAGTTAATAATAACGGTATCATCTTAGTCATACATATCTTAATTCTAGTTTCAACTAAAATGTTAACTGAGTGAATCATTTTTTGTTGGTTTTTTCCAACTATTAAGAAAAGCAGGATTTTTGACCCTTGTACAAACTAGATTACATTTTTCATCAAAAACCACCCTCGTAGTAGGAGATTGAAGCAAATAAATTGTATTATTCAAAACGCGACTATACACACACACACACACACATATACACAGTCATACACACGAAAACATATATCATTGTAATACCAATACATTCTTTGCTCCGCTCATAATCCAAAATATTATTTTAATACAGACAAAATATTGTATGATTGTATGAATATAATATACGTATATAACGTAGGTATATATATAAAATAAAGCGGGTACTATTCATTGAAAAATAAAGTCGAATTGAATTAAAATAGTATTAGTTAAATTAACTAATAACAATGGTCATTATTATTCAATTATTTTTATATTTATAATTTTACATTCCACCTTTATTGAATTAACAAACTATGTTCCATTGTTCCTGAAATATAATTGTATTAAATATTTAAGGAACTAATGTGTTTTGAAATTATACCAAAACCAAATACATATATATCGAATAGCAATATTAAACTTTAAACTACAGACTACAGAGTAGAATGGGCAGAATATTGCAGACTTGTAGTAAATATTAACAAATAGTGGAGTATAGTGGCGATGTATTTCTATACCAACCCATCTTATAAGCTATTACTTATTTTATATCAGAAAACTATAGTTATTGTATTAATAGATAAAGCTAATCATCCATTATTAACACAATGATTATACATATAGGTAAACAATTTTTTTTTTTTTTTATTGAACTTAAGCCCGGCGACTAAGGCCATTAGCTGTTTGTGGGGTTATGAACTGTGGAAGGGGTAAGGTTGGTACGGTAGGTTGTTTTTACGATTGTTTTTGGGTTGTTACGGTTGGTAGCAAACACGTGCATGTGTGGCAAGGTTTTTAACTACTATGAACCCGGGTGGTCACCCATCCGGGAGCTAGTAGCTGTGGACGTTGCTTACTCTCAGTCGCATTCCGCGACTGTAGCAGCCAACCCGCCACGCCAAGTCACAGGTAAACAATTTATCTTTAGGTAAATTAGTTATATAATAAACAGATGGGGGGGAGGATCATACGTTATGAAAATATAAGAACAAAACATAAAATTTAAAAGTTTGATTTGAAAACAAAAATAAGTTTTTATTTTTTTAGTAATATTCTAACATATTATGTCATAAGTCAAATATTTAATTTTGAGTATAATACAATTATCATGCACCTTTTGTAAAAATCAAAATAATTAACTATACAAATTGTTAGATAGTAGGATTAACCAAGGGCAATCAGTAAAAGTCCGAAATACAGATACTGAATTTTGTAGGTTTTACCTATATGTTCGTACTTTTACCGTAACTTATATTTATTTTTACTTTACACGCTTGCGCTCAAGGGTAACCGTAACACACATGTAATTTACAGTAGTACAGTACACTTATTATAGGTACACGTCAAATTATATAATTAGTAAAATGGAGGTTTATTAGGTTAATTGTGATTACAGAACATTAAATAAGTTCCGATTTTATTTAGATAATATTAGTTACTTATTTGCTATCTTTATATTAAATTAGAAGACTAAAGTAGTTATATAAATTATTATTTTATGTTAAGTATATATTTTTATAAATAAACATACCTAATACAGTAATACCTATATTAATACTCTATCGTTTGATTCCAATAAACATTTGTCCATAAATCTTAATTTCGCAATTAAACTAATCTATAATCATTACTTGTAAAAAATAAAAAGACCGGCAAGCGGGTACCACTCTGTTGTACAATGGCCAGTGGGTGTCGAGTGGGGTTACTGTACTGGATGTGCTAAATTTGAATTCAATGATATGAAATCATTGTATACGAAAAACGATTCTGAGCGAAGACTACATAACTAAGTGTGTTTGATATTTTTGCTATTAAAATAATTAATTTTACTATAAATAATACAGAAATCATTGTATACGAAAAACGATTCTGAGCGAAGACTACATAACTAAGTGTGTTTGATATTATTGCTATTAAAATAATTAATTTTATTATAAATAATACAGTAGGATGAATTTTTTTTGGAGAAAAAATTGCATTTGAAAATGTCATTGAGTGTATCAAAAATATACTTTATAAGGTTCATACACAGAACGAAGAATATTTTTAAATTACAATGAAATAACTAACATCGTTATTCTTCATTTAAATATCTAATTAATTCATCTAAATTTGAAATTAAAATGTGTATCATAATTCATAATCAACCATTTAACTATATTTTTGGTCAAAATTTCAAGTGTCTACGGTTATTCATTTTTGAATTACTACAGAATAAGAAAATTGTTTTTGAGAAATCGGTAACTTACGGGTGAATATCCAATGTCTAATTTTGAACGCTCATAAAAAATTATTTTGACTTTCCAGTAAACTTTTTTTTTTGTGAAAGGTTGAAAAACTTATGGAAAATTTTGTGTTGAATTTTTAAATCTTATGTTTAAATAGATCATTTTCTATGAATTTTCTAATCGAAAAAAACTGTAAATTTTCGTGATTTTTACGTAGTTTGTCGGAATCTACATTTTAGACGCTTATAAAAAATTATTTTAAATTTGCACTTAACTTTTTTTTTAATTTTCACTTACAAAAAGTTATGTAGAATCTTTTATTAAATTTTCAAGTTTTTTGACCAATTGAAAAAAATTTTATCGAGAACAAAAAAAAAAATTTTTAAAAATCTGAAATTTTCTTATGCTTATAAATAGCTCAAAAAGAGTTAAAATCTATTGAAAATATTATTGTGTATAGAAAATTCTCATATAAATATTTAGGGAAAATTTCATATATCTACTGTGTATCTTGGTGTTACACCAAAAAACGAAATTGATTTTGTAAACAAATTGGCTTTGCGTAAAAATTCCCGTTTTTCTCTAACTTTTTGGTTTGTTTTTCCTGACGCGTTTAAAAACTACTCGTAAATTTTTATTTTTGATTCCTAAAGTACCAACTAGATTTATATTCCAATCGGAAAAGATACTGATGAAGAAATCGAAGCACTTTTACTGCCCGAAAATGTGATGACAGACACACAAATAAAAAAAAACACCTTAAACTAAGGTTTACTGAGGAGTATAAGGTCTATGAAGAACAAACATCATTGTAAAATCAATACATTCATTGCTCTGCTCAGAATCTAAAATGTGTAAATAATAGATTTGGTTTTTATTATAAAGTAGGTGGGATCACACAAAAGGTTGTACACATTGTGCATTTAATAATAGATAAGTCAAATTATATATTCAAAGTCAATGTTAAGATTACCAAATCTTCTCTATACTTTAATCGGTACATAGTTAGGTACCTTATGTATATACAATTACACACAAATCAACAGGCATGAGGTAAGGGTCAAACAAAGTGCCATAGAGTGAAAAGCTAAATATTTATCTCCTACACTCTATGTAAGCGATAAATATTTAGCAAACAGCTTCAAAACTCAAAAATAATATTTAAAAAAATGTTATAAATATATTTAAATACTCTTTTGAAATGTTATGAAAATGGTACATAAAAAACTATAAGAACAACAAGTAAGTTTTAATAAAATTGAGTTATGTGTTTAAACATATCTTTATTGGGATGTATTATCAATTATTATCATAGTTAGGAAAATAGTTAGAATAAATAAAAACAGCATTTTGTGTTAAAATAAAATACTGAATAATGATATTGCGAACTTTTCTTAGCTCAGTCCTCAGTGCAGATAATTTAGAATCTAAAATGCATTTAGGTTTTTAATTATTGCATATTGGTATATTAATGTACAGCAGAGTGATTATCTACTTCACCACTACTTGTCTACTTAGGTAGTTAGGTATAGGTAGTTTTATTATATTTTTTCGTAAATTATAATTAGACATATAATAATAAATTGATAAATAAACATTTCTGTATCTTGTTTTATATTACTTTAAAGTCTATATAATATTTTTTTTTTTGAAAAAAGCATGGTCATAATATTTTACTGTTTACATGTTTGGTGCATAAATGCATATTTTTAAGAACATATTTCATGATTTTTTAGTGCATTTTAATCTAAGCCCAACTAAGAACCATTAAATTATTAACGTTTTTGATAGACCTATCAACAATTTCGTTCAATATAAAAATAAGAGAAATATGTTAAAATCAAACAAAACTAAAATTTGAAAACAACCACAGATAAGATATTTGACTGCCATGCTAACTCAGTGTTTTAAGTTTTAAAAAAAACTGAGAAAAACGTATGTATTACACTCTTGTCTTGACCATTTTTGGGTTAACTTCGTTCAAAATTTTTTTTTAAATCAGTTTATTGTCATGTTTAAATTAAAAGAACCTAGTTATTGGGAATTCACTTTGCTTAAACCATCACAAGATAGCCATAGTGCCATAGTGGTTATATTATTAATGAAAGCAATGATAATTCAAGGTTTCAAAAAAACTATTCTGCTTTGTTTGGCATTTTCTTTGTTAATTAATTATAGATAATTATTTTTAAACATTTTAAGTTACTTGTGTTAAAATAATTATTAATATAAAAACAATTTTAGATTCTGTGGAAAGCTTATAATAATAAAAAAATAAAATATTAAGTAAATTTTACCTCAGGTTTTAATCGTCTATCTTCTTCAAATTCTGAACTATGGGAAGACGTGGCGGTTACATCAGATCCATGGTTCATATGAATATCATCATAAAAATGAAATGGCTGTAAATAAACAAGACACATTGTATGTAATAAATGATAAATTAATGTAATGAGCTTTTTATTATAAATGCTTAGCAGGCTATAGCCTATAATTTGTAATAATGACAATTAACAATGTATTGTTAGTTTTATTGACACACAATTTGGAAATTTGTTTTGGGGTAGGTAGTTAAAAAGCATAACATTTCATGCAACACCTCTATAGATTGGAACATGAACATTGATTGTTCTTTAAGACTTAAATCATTCAAAGAATTGTCCAGTAATTGTTGATTGGAAAAATAGCTTTATAAAATTAAAATCCTTAACAAGCTTGATTTTAACCAATTTGAAATAGACTTTGGGTTTAAACATTTAAACCACACATTATTAGAATCTAGAATATATTATTACCAGATGTAATGATTAATCATAAATATATAAAATAAAAGCTCTTGTTTAAAACATAAAATAATATAAATCATATACAAAATGTAGTTATTTAATTTAATTTTTATTCAGTTCTAACAAACTATACTCTATTCAGAATAAGATAAGTACATAGGTTATCACATTGGGAAAACCCTATGCATACTCGAGGTAATGGGGTCAAAGCTGGTATCAAAGAAACCGAAAGAATAGTTTAACAGTTACTAGCAAGACCAGTTATAAAAAGAGGATTTATGGACTTAAAAAATGAAATTAGATAAAACAAAGAAGTCCAGTTATTATTCAGAAAACCAAAATTATAATAATTGCAATCCAACACAAGAGACTGAGTTGGCATGATCACATAATGAAGACCAAATAAATAACAAATTATGTTCTATACTGGACTCCTAGGAAAAGAACCGATAGGAAGACTGAAACAGAGATGGAATTAAAACAACTAGGGATAGACCATTTATAGCTTAACATAGCCTTAAGCTATAAAAGGCTTATAGCCTTCAAAGTAGATAAAAAATTGTTTATATAATATAAGTAATACATTTTAAGTAGGTAGATAACTAACTTCTATTGTTGAGTCTAAATATCTACGATAATAATATTACTCTTTACAATAATACTCAATAATAACTACAAACTCAACTATTTTAACTTAAAATTTTTATACAAAAAGTTGACTTCAGGTTTTTAATGTTTAAAATTATTATGCTTAGTAGTTTAGTACTTATACATTATAGAATAGGTACCACTATCCTTAACTTGAACAATTAAAACATGTTAACATTGTCAGACCTTAAAAATATAAATTGAATATTTTGTAACAGTAAAACTGAAATAATATAAAGTCATTTTTTAAATTCTATATTTAGTCAAACAATAATCAAATTGTATAAAAAAAATGATTTCATGTCTTAAATTTTATTTAACTATTGGAAATTTCATATTTTATAGAACTATTATTTATTGTATATATTTTTATTTATTTATTTTTTTATTTAGAACTGCAGCAAAAACTATTCAGCTCGACCATTAATTACAATTGTATATATTATGTATATATATAAAAAAAAATAATAAATTTGTCAGTAAAATTTCTCCTTATGCTTAGGAAATCTTATGAAAGAATCAAAAATTGATGTTTCTTGTACTAATTAGATACAATGTTTATTTGAGAGATAACTCGCCTTGCACAGAATATTTAATTATGACTACCAATTACATTTTATCATGCTGAATACTGCTGTTATTTAATTCAAATAAAAATAATCCCATTTTTTTCAATTAACAACCATGTTTATCTATACTAATATGAGTAATAAATAATAATACAAGTATGAATTAATACTAAAAGTTCATATTGTTCCTTAGATTAGCTGTTTTAACTCGTATAAACTGATAATAAAAGTCAATAGACTTTTTTTCTTATTGATTTGTAAAAAATATTTTACTATTATTATTTAAGTATACATACTACATTAATATAACTATCAAACATTTTTCAAATTTATTGTTAATAAATCATTGTAAATTGTAATCCCAATTTTGACGATGCTGGGTGGGGATATAACTAACTAGTACCATTTAGTCTTTTTAAAGTTTTATTTTTTAAACTTAATATCCATAGGCGGAAATTTGGTGAAATTACTGGGGGGGGCTGAGCATTATATTTCTTATTGCACCCAAGGCCGTATCCAGAAAAATTTTTCGGGAGGGGGGGGTCCAAAATCTGTAATATTTATGTTGGTATTAAAAATAAATATTTATTTAGTTAAACATTTGTAAACTATTTAGGAAATTTTGGGGGATGTCCGGACCCCTTGGACCCCCCCTCAGATACGGCCTTTATTGCACCTATATAGGCACTAATGTCCTAGTCGCTCACAATTATTTATTTCAATAAGACAATTTACAAAGTTTGACATACTAAACAATTTAACCATAATTCAATACAAAAACAATAATGTGCCTTACTTTGAACATTTATTTCTAAACAAAAAAAGAATTAAAAATAGCATATTATTACGTAATTTCATCAAAACCGGGACGATGCGGACGACTGCTAATAAACAACCAATGCGGGTGTTATTACTTATTAATTATTATTAATATTACATTAATGACAATCTTTCCAAGTTATGATAATTGACAATAAGTTTGTAAAATAATACTAATTTAATTTAATTTTTATCATAAAATATTTATTTATAATTTATTTTGTAATCCAGATTTAAAAAATACATTTTTCAATTATACTAATTATTGTATATTTAGTCACATTAAAATTGTGATTGCCAGGGGGAGCTAAGACCTGTACTTTAAACTTCTGGGGGACTTAGTCCTCTTAGCCCCCCCCCCGATTTCAGCCTATGTATTAACAAAAGTCCAATTCTAAATTATATCCTAATTAAACTGAGCGTCTATTTATTTTTTCAGATCTTTGTTGAAAATTTATACTTTTACAGAAAATTGTTTTTAACAGTCTATTTTGGCTATTTTCTTAGTATTAGTTAAGACACTTTAATATACATTAGTTATGTATGGTCCTATGAATGTATAGAAGATTGATGTTATTTTATTTTTTTATTTATTTTTATAATAATAAACGGGTTTGAAACCCTTTTGAAAATGTATACAAATTACATAATTACAATAACAGAGTATAAGTTAAATTTACAATTAATGGTAAGTAAATAAATAAGGTTAACTAAATTTAAGTTCTTAAAGCAGATTAATATTAAAAAAAAAGATTAACAAATAGTAAAATTAAAGATCTATAGAGGGATCCTCATTGGCCATTAACATTAAACGCCTAATAGGCTCATTTTTCATATAATTGCTCGGACATATAGGGACATGAAAAGGAACACTAGAACGGACCTTGAAATTGATTAAGGATAATAAATCCGATGAATCAACTTGACCAGACAACAGTTCCTTTAGAAACTTAACGCAAAGCATTCGCCTGCGTTCAGCTAAAGAGACGAGACCTAATTTAGCAGCAACAGCTGAATAATCGTGTGGAGGGTGTTCAATGCCTAATAAGAAACCAGCAGAACGAAGAAACCGGCGATGAACTCTTTCAAGTTGGAGAGAGTCGTTAGCAGTAAAAGGACTCCAAACAACCACGCCGTATTCTAATATAGGTCGTACTAAAGTACAATATAGCAGTTTAAATGACGAATCTAGTTTAAAATCCCTAGCCAGCCTGTTGATAAAACCAAGAATTTTCAAGGCCTTACAACATACTATGTCAATATGTGGTCATGGATCAAGTGAGCTGGTAAGCTTGAAACCTAGATCAATAACAGATTCATAAGCACGTACAATTTCAGAACCTAAAATATTATAGGAATGAATTATCGGTGAGCGACTACGTGTATAAGTAAAAATTTTACATTTAGATATATTTAAGGATAAGCCAATATTTTTGAAGCAGTTGACAAAGCTATCCAGATCACTTTGGAGATGAAGACAATCATCAATAGAACCAACACGCAGGTATAGTTTCATATCGTCAGCGAAGCACAGAATACGAGAATGACGCAGTACCTGGCTGATATTATTAACAAAAAGAGAAAATAATAAGGGGGACAGATGTCCACCTTGAGGAACGCCAGAGGATGCTAAGAACAGCTTAGATTTGGTTCCAAAAATATTAACCCATTGATATCGATCACTAAGATATGAGGTGAGCCATGACAAAAATGGCTCCCCAAAACCATAACTGCTAAGAATTTTAATCAAAACCTCATGATCAACTAAATCGAAAGCTTTATTAAAATCAGTATAGACCACATCAACTTGCAAACGCTGTTGGAATGATTCAAATACAAAGTTATTAAATAGGAGATTGCATGTTGTAGTGGAACGACCAGGACGAAACCCATGTTGCTCCTCCATTAGAATATTATTAACTGGGCGTTGAATTTCCTTTAAAACCAATGATTCAAATATTTTCGCAATATGAGATTGAATTGAAATAGGTCTGTAATTTAAGACTGATGAAGGAGTACCCGATTTAAGAATTGGTGTAATAGAACTAAATTTAAGCATTGAAGGAAAAATACCTTCATTTAAGGACCTATTGAAAATAATCCATAGAGGATAAGAGATAATAAATCTCAACTGGAACAAAAACTCACCGGGGAGACCATCAGGGCCAACGGACGATAATCCACGAAGTGCAGATAGGCTATTGAAGACATCATCAACACTGAAGGAAATATTGTTAGGTAGATCAAATGGTGGAATATTTAAGTCATCGAGATTTAGTACAGACTGATTATTTGAAAATACAGATGAAAAGTAGGAGGCCAAAAGATCAGCAGCTCCCTGTTTATCCGACGAGACAGAACCATTGAAGGACAGCTGCTTAGGAATATCATTATCAGAGCGATTACAATTAATGAACTTCCAGTAACTACGGGGATTCTTTTTTAATAATTGTTCAGCTTTTTTAGCATAGTTACGCAAGCATTTTTTTGACTCATATTTAAATTTGGCACGAAGTAGGGAAAACTCTCTATAATTACAGACATTAGAAGACGCTTTAAATTTAAGGTGTGCTTTCTTTTTTAAAAATAATATTTGTTTTAGCTCCTTAGAGAACCAAGGTGGATATGAAGATACATAAAAAACACACTTAGGAACTAAATCAATGATAGAGCGGTGTAATGCATCAAAGAGAGAATTCATAGCCGAATCAAGATCTAATAATGAAAAAGTCGAACTCCAATCAAACGATGATATGAACGAACATATCATAATATTAAGTATTAATTTATAATAACTAATAAATCATTAAATATATTATACAAATTAAACGTGTAAAGAATTACTAATTTAATATTTATATTAAAAAAAATAACAGTATTTGTTCTAAATTTTAATGGATTAATGAAAAAGTACTTCACAGTCAGGGCCGGTTTTAAGGGGGGCACCGGTGGGCAATTGCCCGGGGGCGGCACACTTTGGGGGCGGCAAAATTATCACAGATAAAATAAACAAAAAAAAAATTTTTTTTTGTAAAGAGGAAGATTTTTAAAAAAATGATTATACATTTTATTATTAATTATTTTTTAAATTCACATATGCATACATTTTTTTTTACCTATACTTTATCATTTTAAATAAAGAAAAATAAACTTTATTAACTATAAGTTGGTAGGTAGTACTAGGTACCTAATTTAGCCACCACTTCTATGGTATTAAAAAAAATGTGTTGGAAAGGGGCGCCATAAATATTGTGCCCGGGGGCGAAAAATCCCTAAATACGGCCCTGTTCACAGTTGAATGCCTAGAATGCTTTACATTAAGTTTCATGAAATATGTTCTGTGTGTTATTGAACACTGCTTTAGTAACAAGGGCCATTAGCTTTACATTAGTTCAATCAGTTTGTTATAAGTAAAGTAATAAGTATTTGTATGGTCTGAGTACATTTTAATTTCTTACCACACTAACCACAACTACACTACACCACTATGCTTGACTGGCAATGCACCACTCAAAATAATCAAATTTTATTACATAACATGCCAGGGAAATCACACAGTTTCTGACTGTTACAAATCGTTTACATTTTTTTATTTTTTTATTATTAGCCTTTATAAAAATTTAGCTCAACAAATCGTTTTCATTATCACATGAAAATATAAACTGTATAGAAAGAATATCTATAACCATAGTACAGAGGTATCAAGTATATAACTCATTTATAATTAGGTATTATTATTAATATAAGATACAAATGAAAATATTATAAAATATTGATAAAATATAATATTATGTACATTACGGAGCATAAAAGACTTTTTTTATTTACATTGTGATAAATGATAATAATACCTAAACATTAATATAATAATACCTATACCTACCTAATAAAAAGTAGGTATCTTTAACATCATCTTACGCTTCTCTGAATACACCACATGAATCAATACATAATACAGATAAACAATAAACCTGTCATAATACTGATTCAATAGTAACTAAAAAGTTAGATAAATGGACTATGAAAACCTAGATGAAATGATCATTAAAATTAATTAATTATCACTATTCACTGCTATAAATGTAATTGATAAAGTTTATATAGTTTCAAAAATATAATTTTGGCCAATTCATTTTTTTTAACTTAGTCAGTATGAATTCAGAAAGAATATTTATCAATATTTTACTAATTTAGTAAAAACAATTGCATCGCATAAGTCAAAGCATGATTAATAGAATAAAACTTTGACCACAGTTATGGTGAATACTTCATACATAAATAATATCAATTATTGATTATTTAAACATCCTAATTCATTGAAATTGAGTAATAAACATTTATTAAGAATATATATCAATAAAGAAAATTAATAGGTTGGTGATACATTTATTATAAAACTAATATTACCATATAAACTTTGCAACTTTAAGTTTTGAAGACATTTCAATTAGTTTAAAAAAGTAGGATAGAGCAGGTACCTAATACTTCAATATATATTTTATGAAAAAATTGATTTGTAAATTAATCTAATAATGTATACAATTTATTTAATGAATACATAAAAAAAATATTTTCTTATTTATCTCTAGGGCATTATAATTTCTCATAATATGTAGCTAAAGAACGAATAAATGGTTTTTATAACCATAATTTTTTGTTCTAAGATTATGAGTAGAGCAAAACAAATGTATTGGTTGCATGGATGTAAATATTAGCCCTCCTTAAGATGTATTAATACATAGGTATATAATCTTTATTATGGCAGATGATGTAAAAGCATTCATCAAATCATCTCGTTATGGTTTCAAAGACAGAAATTATATCTTAACACAAATATGAGAGTTGAATGTATATTTGTAGCTATTATATAGGCACCTACTTAAAAACTACTAAACTGATTTTGTGAAAATTTCAAATTGTTCTTGGAGATATTAGGAAAATATAAAGAGTAGTTTGAACCACGTTTAATTTATACCAAGTACTATATACAATCCACCACAAATTAATTGTCCAACTTGGTCGAGTTAGTTCACAAAGCGACGCAAATTTGCCTGTGAACTGAGGTAGGTAGGTATACCAAAACCAATATACACTTATACAATCTAAATTTTGTATTTTTTCATTTTGTCCAGTCAAAATCTGATTATACCACTAAAGTTAATATAGCCTTAAAAAATAACTGGGGCGTTTTCAATTAACATTATATCAATTATCAATAGATTACTTGAAACTTGAAGGGTGTTTAGCTTAATTTTTAAACTCCTATAGGCTATAGCCTATGGATAGCTAAAGGGTAGTTCAAGCGTAATTTTTTTTCAGCTTACAAAAAAAGAAAATTTTTTTCGAATAAGAGGTTCTTCATAAATTTTACTTAAATCAATTAAAAATATCAAAAATAAAGTCACAATTTGTATTTTGTTTTTTTAAATGTAATATAGGTAAATCCATATTAATTTTATATGACTGTTTAAGTTCAAATCTTAACAAAATTATGTATTTAAATTTTAAATTTTTCTTTTTCTTTAAATGATTTTTGTTATTTTGTCGTAAATCAAAAAATATTAGGTAATTGTAAGTAGGAGCTTACTTTTTACCAAATTATTATTTTCTATAATGAACATTTTTAAATAGTTCAGTTACTATACGTAATGTTTTTAGAAAAAAATTAGTTCAACTTTTTGTATTACTAATAGGTTTAGACGCGAAACACCCAAAAATATAATTTTAGCGACAATAAAGCAGTGGATGGCAACATTCTATTCTATATTTATCACTATTTAAACATACCGGATAGAATAGAATAGTTAAATATTAGAAAATTACACCATGAGAATAATTAATAATAAATGAAGTTTAAAGTTTTAATAATGAAATAAAAATAATAATAAAGAATGCATGGTACTTACATCTGGTCGGAAATGAGTTCCATAAACATGTGCACTACATACAGGTTTCGTAAGTAGCGATATAGGATCAAATCCAAGCTGTAAAAGGGTCTGTCGATTTTCTACTTTTAACTGACGAATATCCAACATTAATCTTTTTATATCACCTAAGACCTAAATGTTGAATGAAAAATCAATCATTAAGTAGGTATTATGTAATTTTAAATAATGAAATGTGAAACAAAGAAATCATACATTAATACTTATAGGTGGATTTTTTAAATCAGCTTCATTAATAAGTAAAAGAGCACGGCCATCAATGCAATGATCTTCAGTAAGTATTCGAGAATATTTACTATGACCCTTTTTCTCCAGCCAAATGCACACTTCTTGCGGGTTCCAATTAACTACAGCTTCCATTTTAACACTAGGTTTTTAAAAAACAGTAACGACAGATAAACTATGTGAATATTTAATAAAAAAAATTAGTTTTAAACTCATGGCGCGAAATTAAGTTAATTAATTTTTTTCTGTTTAATGCACTTCGAAAGCTATAGAAATGTAAGTATAAATGATTGAGGCCGATGAAGTCTTACAGTACATCTAATCTACTACAGAGAACGCCGACTACGTCATTACGCAGTTCAGACTACTGACTAGTAATTTAGTTAACTAGTGACTGTCGACGACTGAGTAATGCACTGATACTCCTTCCAACCGACCAAAGCGACTAGACGCTAGCGAGTAGCGACTATAGTAAGTATGCACTGTGCAACAGCCAACAATGCAATACGGAAGTATTCGGCGGATAGCATTCGCAATTCGCATACGTTAGTCAATAAATAATAAGAGTTGTCTTATGATACCTATCCTACAACTGATAAGCACGATTAAAGATAATATACGTGTGCCGTGTATATATATATAAATATATAAATGTTATATTAATATTATTTTTGATTATATCTATTATCCTATTATCTATCCGTGGTATATGTGGTATATCTTTAATCGTGCTGATAAGCGATTGGGGATTAGTGGGTTACCACGAATCAAGATTGTATCTCCTGCATTCGAAAACTCAACTCCATAACTCTATAGTTTAGTAATGTTTAGTTATTATAGTTACCCAACGTCGTTTGAAATAACAGAGTTAACTCTGCGTCTATCTTAGTATCTTGGCAATGGTAAAAAATTGAAGTTGTGCGTTTTTTGTTCGGAGGCATCTTACTACATTACGCACCACTAGATCGCAGCGTAGACACCGATGAGCAAACGAATTTATCGCTTATCAGTTATCACTACTAGTAATTAATGGGATAGTTGAAAATTTGAAATTTGAATTTTCAAATTAGAACATTACATTAACTTAACTAACCTAACCTAACTATACTTTATTACACTTAATTTAATCAAAAATTGTATTAGTAAATATGCCGAGCTGTGGTGGTTAGGTTAAATGTGGTCGTACCAGAAACTCAATTCATTAAAGTCACAGTAAAGAATGCAATAGCTCATATTTTCAGTTTTTTTTCTAGAATTGTCAATTAAAACCATAGAATTGATGAAAAATGTATACAATTTTTAAACAAGGTTAATCATAAGTAGAACTTATCAAAATTAAAAAAAATCAAAATTCGTTAGTCAGAATTTTTTTTATAAGCGTTTAAAGTTCAAAGTCTTACAAAATCCATCAAAATCACGACATTATATATATAAGTTTATTATATAAGACATTATATAATATCATTATTATATAAGTTTATTATATATTATTATATTATTAAATTTTTATAATTAATAAATTATTATAATATATTATAATACATTATTTTGTTAAATGTATTCACAGTACCTATCAATGCTATTTGGCTTTTTTATATGGATGAAAATGTATTCTCATAGATCGCGGCCAGCTCCGAATAAACTATAAATAGTAATATCGAAATAATCTGCACTGGCCGCTCCTGGTGGCTGATACATACCCGCTACACCCGCACGGCCGCACACCAATCTCGGTGTCCATATAATACAACAAATCGTGTCATTGATTAAATGTACAATATTTTGTATATTTAATCAATGATCGTGTGTATCATAATATATATTACATATCTTATAGTTCATGACATCGGATGACCGTCGCGAAGGATTTTTACCCCAGTCGCAGTGACAAAAATACGAATTTCCCATAATCAGACATCGCTATAAACATTAAAATATAATATTATTTTGAATATAGCTATAAGTACAAGTATAGACCTCTGTAAACTAATAAACAGCGCTTAGAGAGAGAAACCAGCAGAGGCAGACGATATAATGGGCGAGGGCGCGAGAGAGAAAGAACCACGCGTTTTACAGCGTTTTTTCAGTCACAGACCACGCAGTGTCACTCTGTAGGCGTTGTCCATTTATATAGTTAATAGCGCGGTCTTAAGATTAATAGTTTATAGGTCTATCGTCTATGGCTAAGTAGGTACCTATTGCTTATATAAGCTGCAAAATCTATAAAAAAGATAAAGAATAGAAGATCCTCTTATTGTTCTTATATTAGCTTATTAGCTGCTCGGTGCATCGTCGGTGGCCGCTGGCCGGTTCACACACAATATGATGGAATTATAATACGCTGTGGAATTATTATAACGACATTTTCAGCAATTTCGAAGCGGTCTTATAATATTGTTTACATTGTATTTCATATAAATGAATTATAATATATCAATATATATTACACAATTACCAAAAAACTCAATTTCTCGTACTCTTTATGGCTAGCACCTATAACATTAAAATTGTAAAAATATTTGTTTGTTGAGGTAAAAAAAAACTTTTCGTGTCCCTGCATTTGCGAATAGAATAATGGCATAATGCCTTGTTTAACTTGACTATGGCGTATTTTTTATGGATCCATTTCACCAGCTCTGTCACATCGAATTTGAATACCAAACCTTGACAGTATTATGTACTTACTGTTTTCTGTACAGTGTACAATTTCGTACAAACAAATAAAAATTGTTTACACTTCAGCGAACACGAAAAACCCCTGTACTCCTATGCGACGTTTCCCCAGCACTGCTTTCGCTAAAAATATTTATAAAGTACATCGAAATAGCTAACATCGTTATTCTTAATTTAAATATCTAATTTCGTTCGAATTTTTTTTTACTACAATAATAATATTTATTGATTTGCAACAATAACATGTCATTACACATTTTACAAAATATTTTAATATATATACATTAATAAGTAAATTATAAATTTACAATATTTAAGAAAATTTTAACAATATTGCAATACTCCTAAAAAGTATACCTTGTGCGGGAGAATAATTAAAACTTAAAAAGTCTATAAAAAATAACCATGTTAATATATTTTTTAGATTATTTGAATACACTATTAATTACTTATGAGGAACCTTGTCTTACATTTTCAATCCTTAGCTATACAAATTGAACATTTTATACATTCTTATAACTACAAAATAATTTGCAAATTTTCGATATTTTTGCCAAAATTTGAACTTTGCGTTTGTAAAAAAAATTGTGCTTATGTATACTTTTAATATTTTTGAGCTGCTATTATAACAACTAATGAGTAACCTAGTATACAATTTTCAAGATTTTTGACCCTTTAAAAATTGTTTTATTGATATTTAAAGAAAAAAATTTTAAAAAACTGAAAATTTCTTAAGCTTACAGAAAATAACAATCTAAATTTTCAAGTTTTTTGATCCCACGAAAATGTATTAATCTATTATTATAACAAAAATAGTAAAAAAAATTAAACATTTTTTATGCTTACAACCAGCTTAAAAAGTCAACATCTTTTGAATATGATATGGCGTTTAGAAAATGCTAACACAAACATTCGATGAAAATTTCAAATGTCTACGCGTCTAGGGTTATTCGTTTTTGTATTACAACTAAGTCACATAATCATTTCCTCTAGCTTGAGAAAACGGTATTTTACGGGTGAATATCCAATGTCTAATTTCAAATGCATAAAAAAAATAGTTTGATTTTCCGATAAACTTTTTTTTTTGCAAAAGTAGGAAAACTTACGGGGAATCTTATATTACATTATCAAATTTTAAATTTCAATTTAAACTTATTTGAAAAAAAAAATAAAAAGGTTAGATAATATGTAGGTACTAGTAAAATAAAGATTGTCTTGTCTGCATTTATGTGTATACTGTATAGAACTGATTTATTTTGTTTCTATCTCATAAAATAAAAATGTGTTAACCGCATAATTCATACTAGGTACGAAAAACAATTTTCAGTTCGATTATTTCTGTATTCTGTATACTGTATTTTAATTGAACAGTACTCTCAATTAAAAATTGGTTGTCGTGGGTTTGTGGATGTTAAAAATATTTCGTAGGTATAATCACCAAGCCCGGATTAAGACATTCAGGGGGCCAGGGGCCAATACACGGTTGTGGGCCCCCATCAATAAAAACGATTCTTTAAAATTATAAAAGTAGGTATAAAATAAAACAAATTTAAACCTTTTTATTTAAATATGATAATAATAATAATAATAAATAATAATATATAATTAACGAGAATAAAAATATTAAAAACATAATTTTGTTTTTAATATATATTTACAAATAAAATTAATTATTGTTTAACTACAATTTTTTTAGTAAAACCATTCTTAGAATTAGCTGAAGAATTAACACAAAAAAATGTATCGATTTTTGGTAACTTTTGTATTTTGTCTTGATTTTTTTTTCTCAATTTTCTTTTTTGGCTACTACTTAAATATTTTGTATTTGCAGCTGACATAAAGTAAAAACAATGTATGTAAAACGCCAATTACGTAAAATAAAAATAATTCAATACGAACTATAAAACATTAAACATTAACTGTTCGTCTTTATGCCTACACATCAACAATAAGTAATAAGTAATAACATTACATACGAAAGAAATAATATTATGTAATGACTAATGAACTATAAAGATGGTAGACAGTTTAATCGGTAGGTTAGTAGGTATCTGAATTCTGAGTATCCACGACCGTCTACGGTCACATGAACAAATTTTCCAAATCCTATTTTTAAATACAGTGATAACAAAATATATGCCTATTTCCTATACACACAAACCTGGCCATGACGCTATGTGTCCCCACTTACCATGCCATAGGTGGTAGACACGGTCGACGGGCCCCATCGGCTGTTAGTTCAAACAAGAAAAAAATTATAAATAAAAATATTCTTGTAGGTACTATAAAAAGTACAAATTATCACTCGATGTAATTTTAAGCCGAGAAGACTATGGGCCCTTTACAGACGTGGGCCCCGGGGACTTGGCCCCCCTGCCCCCCCTTAATCCGGGCTTGATAATCACAGACTACAAACATAATATTTATATGTTTACGCTATCTGAACGCCTAGATCGTTCATGAATTTATAGTAAAAGTCATGAAAAATTTAATTTAATTTATCAATTGTCATGATAAAAGTTAAAACGAGTTCCACCGTTCCGGAAATATATCACATTTCCCAATGGTGGTGCCGAACGCGAATTCGCGATTCTCAGCGGATCTGTATTTGGCGCGCTCCATGAAAACACCAAATAGCGCATTCTCTCGGTTGTTGTTACGTTTCACTTTTGGTATGGCGTCTTTTTAATAATAAATAGTACATAGTAATATAATAAACCATAACCACAATAAAAAAAAACGGTTAGTAAAATGTTTTTTTTTTAATTGCGTTAAATCACAATTTACAAAAAATTACCCTAAATTATAAATTGTTTATAAAAAAGCTTACATTTTGAAAAATGTATAAGTTCCGAATGTTGGTCACATTGTCAAGTGCCGCCATTTTCCCGCGTTTATGAGCACTATCTTTTGTGAATCCGGAGTGGCGGAGTCGTCAATTATCGCCATTTCGTCATTGTTGGCTGTTGCCTTTAAGTATTGAACTACCTATTTAATTTTAATATATACTTTATTTTTTCTCACTGAAACCCGCGTTGTCTCGTCGGTGTTCTCAATTAATTCTTCTGAAATATTAATTATTTTCCCCGAACCTAATACCCATACTCATACACGATGTTTGAAGCAAGACTTTTGAAGAGTGGCCAGCTCAAAAAGATTTTGGAAGCCATTAAGGAACTATTAAAAGAAGCGACATTCGATTGTTCCGATTCTGGGATTCAACTTCAGGCCATGGACGACGCCCATGTCAGCTTAGTGTCTATGTGTTTGAAAAATACTGGTTTTGATAAGTTTCGTTGCGACCGGAATTTGTCAATGGGCATTAATCTTGAAAGGTATAAATAAGCACATTTTTACTTGCAGTATGTAGTCGAATAGTTGATGACGATTATATTCATTTATTTATTATGTTCGTTTTTAAATTTAGCATGGTGAAAATCATGAAATGTTGTTCTAATGATGACATTATGACTATCAAAGCACAAGATAATGCAGATACTCTTACTATTATGTTTGAGACAGCGAACCAGGAGAAAATGTCTGACTACGAGATGAAACTCATGAATTTGGATCAAGAACATCTTGGTATACCTGTATGTTGAAAGCTAATCATTTATATTTTTACATTTGGTATATTATATTTATATAGGTATTTTCAATTCAAATCTTGCATAGGAAAATCCCCAAATCTAAATTATATTTATATCATACTATTAAAATATATTTAATTTATATGTATATTTTAAACGCACCATTTAACTCGTATATTATTTTCATATTTGAATTTAATAGTTATTAAAATTGATTTGAAATATTGACCTAGAACGACTAAAACCATTATCATGCTTTCAAAATTAAATATAGTTTATTGCACATTTGATGGGACAGAGATAACATTTGTATATTATGATAAGTCACTGTCAACTCTATTGTTAAGGTATAAGCAAATTATATGCTTCTTTAGGGCGGCATACATTTTTAAAATAATTGATGCTTCAAAATTAAATAAATATTGACAACAGATGACTATAATTATTTTTGCTTTAGGATGGAAAATATCTAACAAATGGTCCATGTGTTTGGAAAGTTCACGTTAACAATCATTATTAAATATTTATAAAGGAACACATTCACTCAAAAATTAACGCTTTTATTTAATTATTTATTTAAAAATGAATTACTATCTACAGAAATGATACTCTAATTTCTATTTTTAATACTTCGGGAATAGAAATCTAACACTTAAAAACACCTCCCAAGTAAATGTTCTACACAATTCGAACTTTACTTAACACGTTGACCGCCAGTAGTCACACGATATACTATCATTGTATGCCAAGTAAACTTTTCAGTGTCATTCCAAATTTGTATATTATACTATGTATTTGAAAAAATTTAAAAAATAGATTTATTACATCAAAAAATTTGTAATGATTCTCGCTACTTTAAATTTCTTAATTATCACAAATCACAATTCAACTTCAACTAGCCCTATTAATCATGGAAAATTAGAAGGAGAGTTTTATTATTATGAATCCTATGTACAATAAACTCTTACTAATTGATAATTATAAAAATAAATATTTTCATACTCGGTTTGATGACGTGTGTTAAATTTCTTTAACACTGAATCACTATGTATCATGAAAAACCACAATAATCTAATATATAATTATTAACAATTATTAGTACAAATTAATTTGATGCATTAAGCTATGTTACAACTGCATAATATCATTTTTTTTTTCTGTCCACTGTTTATTTAAATAAAAAACCATACTTACTATTATATAACACACTACGGGTTTTATCTCGTTATGACATTCAAGTTGAAATATTTGATTGATGAATGTTTATATTTTTAGGAAACAAATTATTCTTGTATAATTAAAATGCCATCAACTGAGTTTGCAAGAATTTGCAGGGATTTGAGTCAGTTTGGAGAATCTGTTATTATTGCTTGTACTAAAGATGGTGTAAAATTCTCTACGTCTGGTGACATTGGATCAGGTTAGCTAACAGCATTTTATTAATTGTACAAAATAGTTATTAATTGTTTTTATTTAAATACAAATAGCTAATGTCAAACTTGCCCAACACACATCAGTCGATAAAGAAGAAGATGGAGTTACTATTGAAATGCAACAAGCTGTATGTTTGACTTTTGCTTGTCGTTACCTGAATTTGTTTTGCAAAGCAGCTCCTTTATCTCCACAAGTACTATATTATTATAGTTTGCTAAAAAGTTATTTTAGTATTTAACTAATATTTATTTTCATATTTAGGTTATTTTATCTATGTCTGGAGATGTCCCACTAGTTGTAGAATACCAAATTGAAGAGTTGGGTTATATTCGGTATTATTTAGCACCTAAAATTGAAGAAGATGATTAATTTTAATTGTATTATATTATTTATCTAAAATAGATCTTAAGGACAAACTTATTACTTGAGCATTTTAACAGAATTCTTTTTTTTTTTTTGTATACATGAAAATAGTCAGTTTTATAATTTTTATTTTCATTTATTTCTATTAAATATTTACAACATTATAAGATCGTAAAAAATAAAGTACTGAAAAAAATGTAATGTATAGTAATTAACAATAATTTTTGAATTACTGAGCATATAATAAAAGTACATTTTTAATATTACAATTTCACATTATTATCGGTATTTGGGATAAATATAATAAATATTTACTATAAGTAGAAAATCTTTCAAAAATAATGTAAAATGGAATGAGATCCTAATTATTTTTACATCACTATATACATTTTATTAGGATTTTACACAATATTATAATATAATTCAATATATGCAGGAAGACAATGATCTTTTTATCATTGTTGAAAAATAAATTTTAACTCTTAACATCTGCTTATTTTGTACTAGTATCAAAACTATGATATACTTAAGTAAAAGTTAAATAAAAAAAAAATGCTGGAAAGATAAAAAGCGTTGCACTAAAACAAAAGTAACATTATTTCATATAAAACAGTATGAATTTGGTATACTTTTTTACAACACTTATGTATTGTAAATTGTCTTATAAGTTAATTGGAAGTAAAATTTTAATGGAGCTCATTATCGATATACATGACGTATAAGCTGTCAATAAAAATTGAAAGAATTTAAGGAAAGTAAATTAACTTGGAAAGTTTCCATGTAAATACATTTGTAAATTCAATTATGCAATTAGCAATTGAGTATATTCATGAACTCTCTAAAAATAAGTTAGACCAAAAAAGTAAAATGTAATCTAAATTTATAAACAATTATGTTAAATTTAATATTTTTATGTCGTAGGGGGTACTTCATCCTGGGCATTACAGTATTCGACCATGGCATTAGGACTTATAACTGTATCGTGCAATGTTCTCATGTGTCTCAGTAAATTACTTTTTACATTAAAACCTTTATTGCAGACACCACACTGGTACGGCCGTTCACCTGTGTGCGTCCGACTATGTATCAACATGCTCGCATGTGACGGAAATGTCTTTGTACAAGTTGGACACACTTTGCGGCCATTCATTATTCTCGGTCGCGGCCTTTTAGCTGATGGTAATATACCTGATCCACCACTCGCTAGACTATTTGTAATGGCCAGCTGTTCTTCTGTATGTGCACTTTGAATATGTCGCACCCAATCTCCAGGTGTCTGGTACTCTTGTTGACATAGTTCACAACGTAAGGGGGGTAACTCGCCTCCGTCGTCTTCATCCTGTTTTTTGATTACAAAAAAAAAATTATTAGGATGCCATCAAAATGTTTACAAAACGGTTTGATAACAATATAGGTACAATAGGTACATAAAATTAATTTAATGCACGTACTGTGGTTTTTCTCCGTTTTCTTTTTGGTAAATCGGTTATTGAGCCTAATTCATGTGTTTGTATGTGTCTAACCCAAAGGGCTGGCGTTCGAAATGTTTCTTGACACATATCACATGTCAATGGAGCGTAATAATCAGAATCAGCTTCCTCGTCATCATCGTCATAATTGGAATACAGTTCCTGAAAATGTTCATGTAAGAAAAACTTTATTTTACAAATACATAGTAGATAATATGTGCTTAAGAGTTAAAAGGATGTCGGCGCACTACCAATTTGTTTTCTTTCCGAACCACATGCAACTTAGCAAATTAGCGTTCAGTACAACCAATCTTATGTTAGCTTTAATATTAGAGTACATTTATTGAAAGTTAAGAACATTATCTGTGTTTAAACAGTTGACTTTTTTACGACGTTTCAACTTTTCTTCGGTATAATATGAAAATGTTTTGGTTGGAATATTGTACATGCTCTTTCAAACTTGCATAAAAATTGAAACATCGTAAAAAAACCATTGTAAAAATATCGATAATGATCTGAACTTTAAATTTGACAATAGGTCAATTCAATCTTCACGCAAATTCATGTGAGTCGTGAGGTAGGTAGATAGGTAGCTAATGATGGTACCTACTTAATTATCCCAGTGAAAACTTAAAAACTTTGAGAACATATAACTTTAAATTCCATTCTTGAATTGGTACTTTTTAAAATCCCTTACCGGTTGAATGGTCATTTCAGTTCGATCGCTGTCGTTCCATTCCAACGGTTCTTCCTTGACAGTGATCTCCAGCTGCAGTGCGTTGTGCATGGGGTCTTCGTTTTCCGAATTTTCTTTCTTCACCTCGCCGTCGTCGTTGTCCTTGTCCTTTTCGTTTTCTTTGTTCTCGTTTCCGTCGGACAATACCGATAGCGGCATGTCGCCTTTGGACTTCTGTTTCGACTTGTCGTCCTTGTTGTCGGGTGTCTGCTGTCTGGGCACCACGCCCACCGTATTCTCGTTGCTCCGACACAGCCCTCTCACCCTCAACACTTCACCGGCTTTCAGCACCCGGTCCAGTTGGCTGTTGGTGACCGTCGCCTCGCCACTGTACATGTACTGGAGCAGGATGCAAAGCGTACGGTAACTGATGTCGGCCGGCAGTACGATGACCAGATTGTTGGACAGACAGCTCTGGAACACCTGGTTCAGATACGCGCTACACGCCGACAACACGAAACGGTGCGCCGACACATTGCGGCCGTCGGTTGTACTCAGCGTCACGTCGGTGAACGCCGTGGTGCCGTGTAACGTTGCAATAGTCGAATGTAAATGAGCACCGTGACTATGCCATTTCAATTGGTAGTTTTCGGCATTTGCCATATTGGACATAATGCCGGTGGTAACTGAAACGAAAAAGCGTTCGTGATTTATTTATTGCAGGTAGGTAGTTTTTTTATTAATATTAATTTAATAGATACGGTACGCTATAATACGCCCAATTAATAACTGAATGTTCTCAGTCGCAAATCCGGGGTGGGCTAAAGGGTTTTAGCCTCCCACCCTTGGACATTGTTTGTTTTATGTATTTTTTAATTATTAATTCGTATAAGTCTTAAAATCCATACATTTTAAATGTAAATAAAATTGTTAATCTTGTTATAAAATCGTAGATATCTATTTATATCAGCACCTACTTATATTTAATCTATTATTTAATAAAATTATAATTGTATCTATTTTTTCTAAAAAAATTTAGCCCCCCTCACATTTCACTATTTCAGATTTATGGATCCGCGGACGAGTGTGTCTATATTTTAAGATAAGTGTAGTATATATTATGTTATAATAAATTATAATGAATATCATATACCAGGAGTGTCAAATTCTTCAGGCACTACGTGCCAAAATTTAACCTTTTTTTTTTTTGAGCACGCTATTAAATTATAAAAAAAAATTGAGTGTATTATATTACGTGTCTATCATCACGTTTTAGTGCAGTAAAGGTGCTTCAATTTTCAACTTCGTCCCTAGCTTTCGGTAGAAAGTCGCATCTAGTTGGTGTTAAGGGGGTCCAAAGTGAAAATTCCCAGTAGTTATCAAAAAAGTCGGGGAAAACCAACCAAAAATTAGGCAAAAACCAGCATTTTTAAGCAAAACCACTATTTGACAAAAGCGATTTCTTCATTTTGCTATAACTCAAAAACTAAAAACTTAAAAAAATTTGAAATTTTCAACAAGCATTATCTACAATTAGTATAAATTTCCAAATATTTTGACTTATGAGCAATTTATAGGAAATTGAAATTTTTGATTTTTTTTGTGTTTTTATCGAGAAATGTCGATTAAAACCATAGAATTTATCGAACATTTTTGAAAATTTAATACAAGATTAATCATAGGTAGTAATTATCAAAATTAAATTTTTTTTATAAGAGTTTAAAATTCAAATTCTTACAAAATCCATCAAAATCACGAAATTTTGCAGGTTTATTTTGATTAAAAAATTCATAAAAAAATTTCTATTCAAATCTAAGATTTTAAAAATTCAATACAATAGGATCTCTATGAGCTTTTCTACTTTAAAAAATAAAAATAAATTACCGAAAAGTCAAACTAATTTATTATGAGAGTTTAAAATTAGACATTGGATATTCACCCGTTTTCTCCGGGAACAAATTTCTTATTTTGATGTAATTAAAAAAGGAATAACCCTAGACATTTGAAATTTTCACCAAATGTTTAGACTATCATTTTAAATACAGAAAAATATTAAAAAATATTTTGACAATTTTTAAACTAATTGTAAGCCTAAAAAATTGTTGGTTTTTAAAATTTTTTTTCTTTAAATATTGATAAAAAAAATTTCGTTGAGTCAAAATTCTTGAAAATTTAATACAAGATTCCTCATAAGTTATTATAATAGCAGATAAAGAGTATAAAAATATTGAGTCACAATTTTTTTTTATATACACTAAAATACTAAACCTTTAAATTTTGACCGAAATTTATGAACGAACATTTGCAAAATGGTTTGTAGTTAAAAATTTATAAAATGTTCAGTTTTTATAGCTAAGGATTGGAAATTTAAAACAAGGTTTTTCGTAAGTATTTTATTGTGTAACCAAAATTTAACTACATAAATAATTGTTTATAAATATTTTAAGTTTAAATTTAGACGAAATTAGATATTTAAATAAAGAATAACAATGTTATTTATTTTGTTCTAATTTAAAAATATTTTTCGTGGGTGCTTGAAACTTTTAAAGTATATTATTATATTTTATACACTCAATTAAATTTTTTAAGGCAACGTTTTCTGCAAAAATGAATTCAACCAACTGTACAAAAATAGTAAAATCAATTACTTTAATAGCAATAATATCATAAAATACACTTAGTTATGTAATCTGACAGACCGCCTTCGCTCAGAATCGTTTTTCGTATACAATGATTTTATATCATTGAATTCAAATTTAACAAATTCATAACATTGACCCCACTCGACACCCATTGTACAGCAGAGCAGTACCCAGGTACCCACTTGCAAAACCTTTTTATTAATAATATTTGTGTATTATAACCCAGGAGTGGCTAACAGGTCGATCGCCACATAAATTCGAGTCGATTGCGAACATTCTTTCGCACAAAATCTCATTGAATAATTAAATAATCATATCTTATCAAATAATAACTATTTGTCATAAAATATTTTAAAATATGTAATGTGTAAAATTGTGAAATTAGACATTATTATTACTTATTATTATTCTAGATAAAAAATAATAATGTGCATGTGTATAAATTATATGTTTATTAATTTGTTTATTGACAAACTTTTTTTTCTTTTTTGGTCGATTGCGGCAACCTAGAAAAACTCAGATGTCGATCAGAAGTCTATTAAAGTTGGCCACCTCTACAGAATATCCTATAGTCTATACTTATAATTGACGGTCGACTTAACATAAGGATACTAAACTTTTAAAAATAATAATATCCTATTATCTTAATTGTATAGGTGTACCTACAAATTACCATGTGTCCATGGGCGCCGGCTATTAAGGTGCTGCGGCGGTCAAGCGCCCAATGACCTATTCCATGGTGCGGAAATGAATGAAACAATACGTACCTAATATTATATGTAAGTAGCCCATCATGCAATTTGGAAAACCCGGCGCTCACGCATGTGTCTATATATAATATAGGTAATAATTATAAATTAATATATCTACGTATATATACAATATACCTACATAAACGAGTGTGTCCTGAGTGACTGATTCATAATCAACGGAGTCACGGAGAGCCAAACCCATGGGCGGATAGGCCATTTTTGGCCTACCAAGAAATTTCAAAAAAGGGCCATTATATGACAAAAAAAAATCGTTCACATATATATTATTATATAAAATAACAAAACCAATTTTTAAAAATCATTAGTTTATTGTAAAATAATAACATTTTACCAGATACTGCAGGGCTCTTAGTTATAAGACGACTATATTAATGATTTTATCAGAATCAAATTTGTTGAGAATATGTTTCTCAACATTCATTAACAGCAGACTTGTTTCTAATACATTCTGACCCAGTGACGGCGCGAGAGGGTTTTTGTGAGACAATTGTCTCACAGCTAAAAGGGGTGGTGGATCTGTAAGTCCCTATAGTGGCTAGTCAGTACACAAAAGTGTATTGTACAGTAGTCAATGACACAAAATGACACCAAAATGATACGCAAATTAAATAGGTGGGTCTTGTGTACTGCAACTAACCTATTCTTGCCTCACTGTCGAAAAAGTTCGCGCCGCCATTGTTCTGACCTAAAGTATTTCTTAAATAATTGTTGATAAATTTTAATTTAGTAAACGTCTGTTTGCATTCTACTTGAGTAATGGATAAAGTTGGCATAAATTTATACTCAAATTGGTATGTATTTGTGTTTATAAATTATATTTTACCTATACTTCAAAACAGCATATTGTGACACAATACTTGGCTGGATGCGGGCCGATTAGAAATATTTTTTTTTAAATATCACAAGATTTAAGATTATAGGTTAGACTGTTAGGACTATTAGATTATATTATTTTATATTTCTTATTTCTATTGTAATTGTATAATTATATTAATGAGTAATTGCGTCAAATGATAAAAAGGTGCAAAGGGCCATATTGTCCAAATACAAGGGGGGCCCACCGGGAAATGCCTGGCTTCCCGGTAGGCCTATCCGCCCATGGGCCCTAACCTACCTATTAGAGCTATCGATTTTAAATTTTCATTGTAGATTAATATTATAATTTCCCCGTGCACTAAGAAAGGATTTTCCAAAATTCTCATTTTAAAGAGGTGCTCACACAAACATTTTGAGATTCACAATGGAAATCGAAAATTATTATTGTTTATTAATGGTTGCCATCGGTTACAACTTACAGATTATAACAGTAATAGTAGAAATAAATTATAGAAATTAGTATTTTATTTTGCAGTATATAAAATAAAATGTCCATTGGTCTATCGGGCAGATGTGGTAAACGCATGCATCAAACCGTCGCGTTTACGGACTCAAAACAATAAATTATGTCATATGAGAGTTGATTAGTTGAATATACATTGTTATTTTTTTCAGACAAAGTAAGATTGCCATTGATTAAAGTTAATACACCTATATATATATATAAATAAATGTTTGTCTATATGTCCTTTATGCACTCCTACACTATTTATCCGATCGCCATGAAACTTTTGGGAGTTGTTGTCTGTTGAGTACACTCCCGCCAAGGTTTCTGGCATATAATATCATATCCTACGTACATAATATTATACTCTAAAAATTCTGTGAAAACTGAAAGTGCTATTTTTGATGGGATATATATGTATAATCTCTGTTTATTTATAGAGTTGACAATGGACAATGGTTACATATTTTATACCTATAACTATTATAATTATAGTAAGAATATGATGGCATATTTTTACAAATAAATTTATAAAAAAAAACCAATCTTTGGCTTAGGTCACCGTTGTAATGTTTTTTGTGTGCCTAATATTCTTGATGTCACTAAGTTACTTACGCACCTCCCTGGGTCCTCAATTCACCACAGGTGGATTGCGTCTACCGTATAATATACTGCTCGCATATTTTCCACAATCCGACGCAGTCGGATTGCCTACCTAACTATAGCTTAGTTGCATGTAAATCACTTGAGGTTATTTTTAATTTAATCTTTGGCTCGGGAAACGCAGGGCAGGACAGCTAGTAATATCATTTTAAAATGTATATTAGGCATTAGCCATTAGGTATTAAAATATATATTTAGCTATGAAAGATATTTGTGTTGGTTACTTTTTATTCATTATTGCATTCATATTTACCAAATAATAATATGAAACTATAACAACATAATATTTTAGTATGTTTAGGAAATAATCGGTTAAATAGAACCAATGTAGTTTTAGAAATAGTTTATTTATTTTTATAGATAAAACTTAATATGTATTGCAAAATAAATAAAAATAAAATAGGATAATATTTTATACCAACCTAACTGTCATGTACTCGTGTCTATAAGTACCTAGGTATATATAACACTTATGCATTATTTATTAGAAGGAGGATTAGAAACTCCCAATCCACACTCCTCCCTCACTCCTTCCATAATTTGTACGAAAACATTGTTAAAATATGTACACATATTATGCATTATGCAGACATCATAAAAATATTGATACAAGGTAACAAACTTTTCATTTAAAGCTATATTACATTAGCTTTTCTTACATAACCGAAGTACGAATTTTTTTAATTGGTTCTAATAATAGAACTTTAAAGATTATACTGCACTTTACTCAGAATTTATACTAATATAGATTTATCATTACCCTGAGCCCTGCTCTAATACTAGAGCTGCAGTGTTCCCAAAGGGTGTGCCATAAAAATTTGAACTTTTTCCCGGTCCTATAAAGTACTTATTTTTGGCAAATAGACAATCTTCATCTTAAGTTTAACGCAACTTATAATAACTACTAATAATAATGTTCTGCGATGGAAAAATATTTGAGAATCACTGCCCTAGAGTTAGTGTTTAACGTCGTAACGATCTCATTATTAGATTTTGAGTGTATAGCAATATAGCAATGTACCTATTGATTTTACAATTATGCATCATCTATTGTACATATCTTCTACTTACGTTGTATTTTTTGTGTCTATAACAGACTAAAACTCAAAAGACAATTTTATAGCAGAGAAAATGGTTCAATCTAATCAATCTTCTTCTTCTAGGTATGTCGAAAAAGAGTTCTGGTTGTAAATTGGGTCTAGTTTGTCTTTGGGGTAAAATTAATTCTCGGTACTTTTCAAAATAATGAGGAAAAACTAAAAAAAATGTACGGGAATATTTATTCTGCACCAGTTCTATACACAAAATCGATTTTGTTTTGTTGTAACTCAAAAAAAATATAGCCATAGCCTATAAACCGTAGATGCTATTTTACTAAATTTTTATACTAGAATTTTCTAGACATGATATAATTTTGGCACTTTTTAAACTAATTAAAGACATTTTCGAACGGTTTATTTTAACATTTTAATCAGTTTTAGATTCTAAACGGAACAATAAATTTATTGATTTTACAAAGATGGGTTTTTTTGTCTGTCTACACGATGATTAGTAACTATTTAATTCAGTAACTATTCTGGTTCGAAAGTTAGTAGTTGGGTTCATTCAAGAGGAAAAATAAACACATTTTTGACAAAATCAATTTTATTTTTTGTAACAAAAATAACATGAAATTTTCACCAAATATTATTATAAGCTTTTTATACCACATTTTTCAAAATATTTTGACTTTTTTTAAGCTATTTATTGGCATAAAAAAATTTCGATAATTTTTCCATTTTTTTTTTTGCTTAGTCAAAATATAATACAATTACATTATTAGTTGCCATAAGTGAAATTTAAAAAAAAATTGGAGCAAAAATTAGGTTAGGTTAGGTTATTCACAACATTTTTTATGAGCCCACGAAGTTAAAACTTTGATAAAATTCATTAACATTTTGAAAATTTTGAAAATCTAAACATTATTTTGAGTTAGAAATGTATATAAAATGTTTGTAAAATACCTAAGATTTGAAAATTTAACACAAGATTCCAGATAAGTTTTTCTACCTTTTACAAAAAAAAATATTCCCGAAAATTCAAATTCGTTTTTCATTAGCGTAATGAACCAAACAAATAATAAATTATTTTAACGAATTATAAAAAAATGTAATAATATTCTGCTTCGGAATATGATATAAAAAATGAATGATGTCATTCAAAAAAGTAAAAAACTTAAAAAATAGTAAAAATAATAAAATAAAATAAAATAAAGAAACACGAAAATCAGTGCTTTACGTATTTACACAAAGGATGGGTTCAACTTCAACTGCACACCGATATATTACAATAATAACAATAAAATTAAAAATTCGGGTTGTTATATTATGTATACGCGTTGTATACTTGTATTATACAACTATTAGGTAATAGGTACTGAGAAATGTATAATATACTTAATTAGGTACTTATTTAATATATGTTCATAATATTATAATAATATAAAGGGTGTTTCACCAATCATTTAATAATGAATTTATTCAAATTCTGACTTCTAGAATTCTTAAGTATACTTACTTAAAGACATATTTTCAAATACTTAGAGTTTTTCTTATAACTTTTAGGGTGTGCCTATTGTATGGTAATAATACATACTTATTTTTGTTAATATGAGAACTAATATATTTTACTGTACATTTTTAAACAGATAATGTTTTTTAACATTTTGGTTAATTAAAATCAAAAATCGAACGAGTAGTTTCTGAGTTATCAAAATGTTTATACTGAAGATGATTGTCCTACAAAATAGTTTTAAAATGTATTTTAATATATTATGTAATAAGTATTTCATCTAGTAGGTAGGTACCTACTTATCGACACTCTTATAATTTGTACAAATTATAAAATGTTAATAGATTAATATTAATTAGTATTAGTTAGGTATCGTTTTAAAATTATTATAGCCACCACACCATCCAAATCTATTATCGTGGACCTGTTATCCGCAAATGCACTAAGGTCAAGAACTCAAGAACTACTCGATCGAATTTCAGTTTAGATACTTACATGAACAATTTCAAAAAATCTTTTACTCAAAAATGTGCAGGAAATAAAGGCGATTCTATGATACATCAAAATTTAAATAAATGTATTATTAGAATTTAGAAGGGGAGAATGCAGCATACTTGGTGAATCACCTGCAGTAGGGTGAAGTAGGTATATTATACATTTATAATGAGATCATAGTTTATGTTATACCATGATCTGTATACCGGTATACTATCTATGCAAGATGTAAATCCTCTGCAGAAGTTTGATATAATAATAATATTACTCTGCCAATCTGCTTATAATATAGAGTTATAGATAAATAGCTGGTACATAAAGCCGCGGCGGCAACCGGTTCATGGACGAGCTTTTTGCCGCGGCGTTCCCGTCGTCGGCTAGAATATATTATAAAATTAACGTAATAGCAGCGGTATTATTTATATACCATTATAATATTATAATATTGTTATTATTATAGTCACGACTCATATGATAATAATATCATTTCATAGCCAGGTGGTGAGGTGGTGACGTACGACTGTATATACTACTGTGTACCTACATATTATAACATAGGCATCCGCTATACGGATCCTTAGGCGTTCCGTTGATAATTTTTATTTTTTTTTTCGTTTACCTGCGGTCGCTTGCCTCTCGTCCGGCGACGGATCTACGGCGCCAACTACTACGCTGCTGCAGCCGATGGCGCGCGGCTACGGCGACGGGTCCGGCAGCTGCTTGCGGCGTCGTCGGCGGCGATGCGTGTACGGCGGCTGCTGCACAGGACGGACGGACGGGCGGCGGACTAGTCGGCGCGGCGAGAATAAGCGGTCGGCGAGGCAAGAGCATGTACACGCGCTATACGCACACTGCACACGGGGGCGGCTTGTACGGGAAACGCGCGCGGCTTCGCCGACGGTTGAGCGCAGGGAAAAAAATCGATAAACAATACTGATTATTGATTTTGGCACCGCCGATGACGCGGCGGCCGCCACTGTACCGTAGTCGCAGTAGTCGTCGCACACTATATAGTATATATACCGAGCACGCGCCGCCGCCGCCACCACGTTACATCCGAGCGGCTCTCCGCGCCTCCCCAACCGCCCCGGCCCTAGGCACCGCGCAGGGCGGTGGCGCCTCCCCGACGGCGGGGGGAGCTTATTGCCGAAAAATCCAACCTCCTTGGAAAGTCGCCGAAAAACGCTATGCGACCGCGACCGCGACGCCGCAGCGTATATACACTGCGACGAGTATATATAATACAAAATATTACAATATTATAATTATATGTATTTTTTTTTTTTAGCAAGTTATTGTACCTACTTAGTCATACAGTTAAACTATTCATATACCCATTGTCTTATATTCGTCCACAATTTGTTATAACAATATATATTATACAACATATTATACAGAATAGGGCTGGCGTTATTTCAAATTTTTATTTACCGGTGTCCGGTATTTGTTTACTACCGGTATCTATGATATTACCGGTTGTGTATCTGTAAATACCATAACTCGGCAAATACCGGATAATAGGTATTTTTGGTGAATTGTTTCCAATCCAGACAGGCGCAACTATAGACTTCTAAAACGAGTGATGGGGTGCTAAAATTATAAACGCCTCATAGAGTCGTTAATCTAACCCTTAACTACCAAAACTATCGTAAATGTTGCAGGCCAACAATAATCAATTATACTTTTTAAACTTTTTTACACATTTTGTACGCTTCATATAAATGATAAAAACAAAATATATTAGGTATTCTCTTTTTACTAATTTAAATTTAGATCTGGTCGATAAAACGTTTAACACATATAAAACTCATGAGGGTTCACCAGAAATATAGCAGTCCACCACATGCAGTATTTATCTATATTCTATATAGTGTTTTTTGATGTGACTCATTGGCTAAAAAATAGTAAGCTATCCATTTCTTCGCAAGATCGATAAATCGTCAATAAAAATAATAAAAAATAAAAATATGGAATAATTTATAACAAATTAATGCGACGACTAAATAATAGTTTTAATTTGTTTTCGATAAATATTTCATAATTTCAAAACATAAAACTAATGATATTAATTATAATAGTTGGACCTAAAGAACACGGGATGTTTAATTTTAACTCGAGGGTGCTAAACTCCCTTTTTTACCTCCCTAGTTGCGTCAATGTACTGCAGAGAACAATTTAACATCTATTTTAAAAATTATGTTTGTATTTAATCATTATTGTTTAAAAATGTCATAAAATATTTTGTAATCCGTTGGGGGGGGGGAGGTAGTTTTTATAAGAATAAAAAAGGTTCTAGTTAAATCTAGTTTTACATCGGATAATAGATGACGGATATTAAACTATGATTATATAAAAAAAATACTAGTAAATGTATACATATACGGTAATATTTTTGGTAACAACGGTAATTACCGAATCACGGTTTGCCGGTTATTCTAAAATATATTATATAAATAAAAAAATTTTCTAATACTGATATTTACTGGTATATACTGAAAATACCACAATTCCTATAATATAGAACTTGAAACGGTCTTGTGCTAGTTGTGCAGCCGCACTGTACTTATCGTACCCAGGTGTGGATGACTCAGTGAAGGGAGGCTATATGGTGGGTGCTTGCATGGCAAGGGGGTACAAGTACCCCCGCCATCTAGACCACCAATGAAATTAATTTGTATTATATTAAATTGCGTCATTTATATGTTATTCAAGGTGTAATCAGTTTTTTTCTTGATCACTCACTGTTAACATTGTCTGGATCCACCCCTGATCGTAGCAATATAATTATGTAAATATAAATATATAGGTATATATAATATTATATTATATGTAAAACATATTTTAGAAGATCTTGCATCCGAGTTTCATATTTCTGATTAAACTATGTATTAAATTCGAAATAATTATCAATACAGACCCACTATTTTTATTTATTTAGACGTATACAGATTACATTTGGGTTAGGTACTCAAACCAACACACAGAGTAATAGATATCTATGCCACATAGGCTATGGCACTATGCGTAAAACTATTCAGTTTTCCGTTCACACAGTACATATTTAATCTTTTTGACTAAAAAAATTATATTTATCAGCACATTAATTTTAAAAAAATCCTCAAGTGAACAATTTTGAATGTCCAAGAAAAAATCCACGACATTTCGTAAATTATATTTGTCTAGAATATGGTATAACAAAAATATTTGGTGAAAATATACGACTATACTATTAATAATTAATATATTGGTATTTATTTTTGAATTATAAGATAAAGAGCAAAATTGATTTCGTCGAAAACCAGATGTTGACGTTTTGTGTAACTACACGTATAAGTATTCCCATTTTCCATACTTTTTTAGTCTTGCACGATTATTTTGAAAAGCTCTGAGTATTTTTTGTCCCCAAGTATACCACCTAGATGCAATTTGCTTCAAGAAACACACCTCAATATTGAAGCATTATTTCCGCTATAAAAAAATGTCTTTAGTCACTAAAAGTAGTAAGCACTCACACACATTGCTCATCGCAGGCTCGAAATATATAATTTAGTAATATATTAATATAATAATATCTAATACACAAATGGAATGTATACAACTTATAAGCTCCTGATTAAAATAACACAATTTATATTGAAAGTTACAACTCAAAGCTTAGTCAAAATGACCATTTTACTTTATTAATAAGTGGAAAAAAAAGTATAAAATTTATTTTGATTATTAAACAATATTCAATTAATTAAAAAATTAAATCCAAGTCTGAGAGCTTATCAACTTATTCCACACGAACAATGTACTTTTGATTAAAAACAACTTATGTGTGTAAAAAATAAACTCACCATTGTGACGCTTTATTTTGACATTTTGTCACGACTTAACAGCATAATATAATATATTAATATATAACACCTATATAAGGTACACATTATACATTATTCGAATATTATACATTCATACGCCGATCAATAACATTATTACGTTCGCCCGACGACGGCCAGAATATAAGTAAGTATAGGTACAGTGTATACAGTATACACATTTTATCTACTTGTACCGTTTAGATTTTTATTTACCGCCGCTATGCATATAGTTAAAGCAAGTGACATAGCTTCATAGATCTGTTTATGTATATCACTGACCCGATCCGAATTTATGACAATAATATTGTATAATATGACGTACATATAGTATATATGCGTTTGTAAATTTGTAATATAGACTCGCACTCTTTGACTGCGCTATATACAGGATGGGTGTAGACATCATCTCATAAACGGCTACACACAACAATATAATATTAAATAACGTCCACCGGTGTGCAATTACAGCTATCTAGTCTTGCAGTCTAGTCCATAAATATAACCATCGAGTATAATATATTGTATAATATATAATACATACTCGGCGAATTACATACTCACCAACAACGTTCGTTTGAAGCGCTGCACATTGATAAAATGAAAATCGATGAAATATATTATTATATATAGGTTATATAGGTATAGCCGTATAGGTACATTAAATTATTTTTTCCACAGGTTTAACCAACGGTGTTAAAGATTATTATTATTGTTAAGAATTATTATTTATCGTAATTTTCTATAAAAATATATTTTATAATTTAATATTATGACAGGCATGATTGCCGCCGATGCAGCGCGCTAAAGTTTTTTTCCACGATTAGTGAATTAAAACTGAATATAGCAATTCATATTTATTTAAATAACGATAATTAAAATAAACGTGTACGCGGTTAACGCAAGTAAACACTCGTGTATAAATGAGGCGGTGTACCAAAACGCGGACTGCAGAGGCGGACACTATATTGGCTGCGTTCCGTTTTCGTCGATCAGACGGATCTTATACGAAAATACTTTCTGTTTTTTATTTTTATCCGATCCGTTGACGGTAACGTCGTAGAAAACGGATCGTGTACAATTTGATTACCTAATTTTTGAGCGCGTTTTACGCGTTTATGAAAAACCTATAATAATGTACCAAACTGCCTATATATAAGCACTATACGAGTAATATAATAATAATTGGGGCTCGGAAGTTGATGCATCTTGCATTTTTTTTTTTGATTTTTTAGACGATGGTCTCCTGGCCACAAATGTGTTTCATTAGCATGTAAATCTGAATAACTAATTTTTATTTTGCATTTGTTTGCATTTTTTGGTGTTTATTACTTTTTAAGTTATTTTTTGATATTTTTAGACCATTTTTCCATATTTGTAGTCATTTTTACTGATTTCCCACTAGTTTACATCGTTCTTATCGTTTCTTGTCGGCCATTATGAAGAAATGTATAAAACAATTAATATTTTTAATTTTTAAGGCGCCCGGTGCCAATGCGATTTTGTACACAAAAATACGCTCTACGGGAATAGGGATCCTGTGCTGTAGAATCAACCAAATTTGATAATTTTTTTTTTAACTAATAGAGGGTAATATTTTACAGGCCGCATCGATCTCCGTTTTTCAATATTTTGATCTCAAACTTTTAAAAAAGTCTTTAAAAAAAGAGATAATTTTAAGCTTTTTTTACAAATTTTTTTTATCATTATTTAAAATAAAGTAAAAAATCTGAGCTCGATGCGGCCTGTAGAATATTGTTGTGTATCAATTAAAAAAAAAATTATCTGAAAATATTCAATCGACAATAAGTTACGAAATCCATATTCCCGTAAAGTCATTTACGACAGTCGAAATGGGCAACTAATAATTCGTCATTTGTTAATTCTGTGACATGCGACTGCGAGTGCGTTCGCGTCTTTCATATGCGGGTAGTAGAGGGTTCTCTCACACTAATAACCATTTACACTACAACACATTGACAAGATCGTGCGACGCCGAAACAATATGTGAATAAGGTTGCCAATAATTTGCTCCTTAATAAATAGCCGGCACCGGGGGCCTTAAGGTCATTTTTTAAGGAGATTTTTTGTCATTTTTATGTCATTTTTGCTTTTTTTAATGTTTGTAATGTCATCAACTTCCGAACCCTAATAATAGTATATTATTATAACGTGATGTATTATAATATATATACGTAGTGATTGCGCGAATTGAATAATATAATAAAGAACACCCGCGACGCACGCACTTTGAACGCGCTATTGATTTTTTTCCCCCGCTAACGATAGATAATATTATGCCGCGTATTATTGCACACGCACACACACACACTCACTCTCACATAATATCATATATAATATTATAATAGGTTGACAAATATTTTAAAACTCATATGCGCGCACTATATATCGTACTGATATTGTGTATATATAGGCGATTATCCGATTATACAATATATTATAGTGTATTTATATTTATAATTTATGTGTTATATAGACTATATTAGACTACCTTATAAAATATATGGAGTCGATCACATATTTTGCAGTTTTCCATTCGTTCTTTAGCATATAATTATATACATACCTACCGCGTATAGTCACGTGATTTACCTGGATTATGTGCGCGACGAAGTCTATCGTCACTGCAATAAATAATAAATATATGCTACCTATATATATTGTAATATTTATAAAATTGTATTAGGTAGGTATATTAATATGCTACTTAATGTATGCACCATAGAAGTATAAGGTGTAACCATTATAGGCGTGTTTCAGAGTTCAGGCTTTGACTTCGGGACGTTTCTCAAACGGTTATTGCCGTAGAAAGTCGACCGTGCATTGAATCCCTCTGAGAAATAGGGGCGTAGACCAGAGGGGTGATGTAGGGGTCAGATCCCCCAATAGGTCTTTTTATTATTTTAATGTGCAGGTACCTAGTCATCTAGGTTTAAATATTTTCCTTCCCTGACAATTTTTTTGCAACTGCCCCCCCCCCTCTCATACAAAAGTTACTTATACGCCGCACTGCCTCTGCGATTCAAAATGATTCAAGGCCACGCCCTGTACCGTATGGTAGTCGTTAAAAATGTTCACATTTAAAATGGCCATGGACAAAATGTCCAGGAAAAAAATGTCTAGGGATGAAAAGTAATAAATAGAAAAATGGCCAGGTACAAAACTGGAAAAAAGAAAAATACAAAAATTAGCGGATAAAAATTTAGTACATCTATTTATTGAAAAGTAGCATTCATTGAAATTAATTTCCAAATGTTTTTAAAGCTGTAGAAATTATTTTATTTTATTTAAAATTTCGTATTCATATACGTAAAGACGTATAAATATATGAATTTCAGCATTTTGATGCAATAGATGGTGCAGTTATTGTCGAATATTATCTTTTATCGTTTTTTATATAAACGAGAATATTTTCACTCACATATTTATTTATATTTGACCATTTTTGTGTATGGACATTTTTTCCATGGCCATTTTTGAACTGGAAATTATTAATTAGACTCATATCGTAATGTGTATTATACGGCACATATACATATAATTAAATACATTTAATATATAATATGACCTTATAATTTATATGCTATATATAGGTATTATAGCTGTTAAGAATTAAAAAAAACGAAAACAACAGTGCAATATAAAATATATAACACCCAACACTATGTAGCACGATCGATTGTACGCGAGGTACCTATGCGTTTTCATAAAAACGGCTGAATAATAATTCTGATCGAGCTTCGGTGTTGTACTGCACCAGTACGACGTTATGCGCATTTTGATAGACATACATACACACGTTATTGTAACTACTCACGATTTTTATAAAAATATAAATACGTGCTTACGTATTTCAAAACATACATTTCAAATAATGATATATAGATTTGATTAAAATTAGATTTCTATTATTCTATCATTATATAAATGAAACTAAAAAACTTCATGTCCCACACAAAGTGTATCGCTCAGGCGCGGATCCAGAACATTTTAACAGGGGGTGCTTTTAAAAAAAATAGATTATACCTTAAATAACATAAATTACGTAGTTTATAATACAAAATAATTGTATTGGTGGTTTAGATGACAGGGGTGCCAGAGCACCCATAGCCCCCCCCCCTAAATCCGCGCCTGGTATCGCTGCCCGTTGGGGTGCCTTACATTCAGGTAGCTACCACACAGTATACTTTAAAGCATTAAACATCATTCGGTGTTAGGAGTTAAAGCCGTATAGGACGATGACTGATGAGGTTTATTGTAGTATTGTATCTAATTTTTTTCCATGTCAAAAGCCAAACAGTTTTAATAGTTTTATAGTTTTCAAACATAATTTATATTTTATTGTTGATTTTTGTTCCTATATTACTATAGTAATATTATATATAGATGATTATGTCTACGGAGTCGACGCGTTTTTAGTATAAAAACTAGACTCGCACAAAAAATCACGTCTTGTGAAATAGTCGCAGATTTCGAGTATTTGAATTTGGATAGCTTTTTACACATCATTTATTGGTCTCAGATTTAAAAAACTCCATTTTAAGAAGTAATATATAATATGTATATGTATTTATGTAAATATGTATTATTTTAGTTGGTTAGAATTTGGAATCCAATGAGACCCGAATAAAGTTTCCTTCTTTCAAATGAAAAACTGAATGAACATAATATGTCAACTGTTGATCAACCATCTGAAATAAACTATAACACCTATCGGCTATCACATAATGAAATCAAGTATAATAATATATTTTAGATAAATAATTATCTGTCGGTCTACCTCGTCAAAATTTAAAAAATTACGTTCTCTTTCACGTTTTTGCGGTCATTTAGATCGAATATAAGATAACCGCAAGGATACGTGGTATTACAATCTAGAAATCGTCAACACAAAGTCACAAACCGGTGCTGCGAACCTGCGAAAATAAAAAGTATGACCATTGAGCATATAAATACTAAAATACAGATGTATCGTCAGTTGTATCTATTCTCGTATAGACACTATAATATATTATTAACATTTAATGCGGAATTATCTGTTAACGTTTACCATAATATACGACTTTAACCGCGTATACCTAGTCAATGTATATTAAACATTTTTTTTCGAGTTTATTGTTTTATTGTTTTTAGTAACTATACTAACCCGTATAGATTATAGATAGGTACATAATATATAAGTATACACATACTTTTTTAAATGGTTGTTAAACATGACAATAGACGTTGGAGCATAGGTATTAGGTACCTTCCTTGTACTTAGCTATAGGTACTATATATACTCATACACAATACACCTAAATACCTAATAGTCATTTGTCAATAAATAGGTAGGTATATTAACTGCGTTAAAAGTTGCATAGCGCACTAGATACAAATAAATTGTATAAATGTAAATGTGTAATGTATACAGGGTGGTTCTTTTCAGTTTAAGCAGTAAACACCCAATATCTGGAAAAGTATCTACGTTTTTAAATATATATATTTGTTTACATGATGTAAAGTCATATGGCAATGGCGTATAGAGTACCTACTCAGGATTTTAAAATGGTGGGAGGAGGGATAGAAAAATTGATTACAAAGTTTGCCGCGAGATCATGACGCACCCCCCCCCCACCCCACAATAACAATAGAATACACATTAATATACATTATTAAATCTTAATAAATAATAATAATTACCTTGCAGTATAATTCATAATTTAAAAAATGTAACTATCATTTATTAAAATAAGTATCTAAGTACTTATATCTCTATAACTATCAATTTTTCTCAAATGTTGATGCATGACATCAAAAACTTCTTTGGGAACAATGACCACTTTTCTATGCATGGATAGTCCAACAATGTTAACCTAATGGCGCGGTTCTAAAATCGACTGAGAAAAACTGGGGAAATCAATCTTCTAGGTTAAGTTAGGTGTTTCTATAGAGTACCTTTTGCTAGTACTCCTGACTTACGCAGGATTTTTTAATTGGGGAAGGGACTTGAAAATTAATACAGTTATCACAACTCACAAGATTATGTTGGTTAAGTTATTACAAATATTAAAGATACGTATTAGTTCGATTTTTTTTTCATAAGTATTTAAAGTTCAAGTGTTGACAAAATTCATCAAAATCACGATCATTTGATAATTATTTTGTAATTAAAAATGATGAATTTTTAATTTTTATAACTCATAGGATTGCACAATTAAAAACAAGGTTCATAAGTAGTTCATACTATAGCCAAAAAATCTAAAAATATACAAACACAGTTTTTTTAATAGATATTTTAATTTTAAATTTGTGACAAAATTAGTTACCTATCTATTCAAATAAAAAATAATAGTTTTAGTTAGGTATTTTGTTATTTGAAATATTTTTCGTAGATACGTATAATATAACATACTAACGTACTTGAAACAATGAAACTTTAAATGTATATTATTATATTTTATACCCACAATTTCAAATCCAATGTTTTAGTAAAAAAGTATTCAATTTACTGTATTAATGTACTACCAATAGTAAAATAAATTACTTTAATTGCAATAAATTATACTATCATAAAATATACTTAATAATAATTATAGACTGACCGTCTTCGCTCAGAATCGTTTTTCGTATACTGAATTTAATGATTTTATTGCATATTATTTCCGGCCACCAAAAGGTTTCGGCCGAGCTGCCGAATGCAGGCTCCATCAAAATCGACGTCGCGGCATGTCGCGACTTCGTCTGTCCGGTGACCTGCAGACATAATGCTTCAATAGCAAGCGTCGTCGTAGAGACGTCTTCTGGTGGTGTTTCTAGGTCGCCGACCGCCACTTTGGAGGACACACAGAAGATTCCGCCGAGTGCAGGCCCTACCGAAATCATCGTGGCCAATTATGCCAGCTCGATGTTTCCGTATAACATTTCACTAGTCAACGATGCAGTAGCGCCAGGTGTTGCCCCGGAAGTAGATACCGAGACGACGTCTGTATCCTCGACGCCTGTATACAGATTCGGCCGGCCGAATTCGACGTGGAGGCAAGTTGCGATCTCGCGGGTCCGCCGCGGAGACGTTCATCCTGCAGTTCTGCAAAGTCAAACGTTCAAGCAGTTCACATTGCAGCGGCCGAGTTAGAGTCTGTCCCGATTGAGTTTAATAGTTTCGGTCGAGTCTGAAGACGTTACAGCTGCAGTGAACGCTCGTTTGCAGGACCTTGCAGAAATCAACCACCGTGATGACGTAACCGAGGTTAAGATTAAACGCCGCTCGCTGTGGAGCCGGACGAAGAGATTCGTCCTACGCATGTTCTGTTGCGCCTGATTAGAATACAGTAAAAAAATATGATTTGTTAATTAATTGGTTTTTATTTCATATAACATTATTCATCTGATTATAACTCATGATTTAATATACAATCAAGTAGGTATATGGACTATAGGGCCTCTCGTGTAATCGGACCGCGTACTTGGCCACATATCACAATTTTAATTTATTAGGCTCATGCTAAAAACCAAAAAGAACATGCAGATTGCAGACATTTACGTAAAAATCAAGTTTGTCATACATTTGCGTATTATACGACTTGGTAGTTAATATTTACCTCTGGTTAAAGCGTTCCAACTGAACATTAATTTAACACTAATTAGTGGAGGGGGGGCTTTGCCCCCACACCCGACTAATTACTACCACCATTAAATTAAATTAAATAACTCTTAATAATTTAATATAATATATTACTTTTAACTAAATGTTGATAACTTTAAACTTATCATCATTTCAAACTTCCATTTTTTCCTAGTTGTATTAAAAAAAAATAACTCATTAGTCATTACTATAGTTCCTATTCAATTTTAAAACGTATAGGTAGGTACACATAACAAGATTAATAAATACAATACATTCTTAACACTAAATAAATAGTAGGTATATAGTAACTATAGTAACTACTATAGTCTATAATAAAAAAACTACTAGTATTAACCAGATTTAAATTTAATTTGTTATTTTTGATAAAACAAAAAACAACGTTTTTCAGTTATGACTGTTATGAGGTAGGCAGTGGGTAGTGGGTACTGGGTACCTATTGAATATTTCATAACATTGAATTATACCCATATACAAAAAAATGAATATTTCGTTGGCATTTAATATTTTAATACCACGTGTTCCATGCGTTCTTTTAGGAAAATGTAGTATGGGAACGTTAATTAAAATTAAATGCTAGTTTAGGAGCTGAGTTCCCATGCGCCCCCCTCCAATTCAGGCACTGAATGTATGCAATAACCCGGCTTCCCTCGTGTGCAGTTTTTGTGTTACGTATACAATTTTTTTTATCGGTTTTTATTTTACAGGCAGGCGCGTACACAAAATAAAATTTTTTTTTCTAGGGGGGGGGGTCCTAACCATAAGTTGTACACTTTTATAATTTAAGTTATAAGTTAGGGCTGTACCCTAGCTAGTCATTTCAACTTTTTTATTGTTGGTGCCAACATTTTTGCAGGCCATTTCAAATCATTATAAGGCCACGCATAGAAAACTTGTTTTTTTGGGGGGGGGAGCAGTCAAGTGGGACAAAAACTTTAGAATATTTGTATAATTTATTTAATATAATATCACTTATATTATTATACAAATATTACAATATTGCTACTATTTTTTCCGAACTATGTGTAGGTACCTACTTTTAATGTATTATTGATATTTATATTGTGAATACCAGTGGTACCTATTTACACTTGAACACTTGGTAAATAAATTTACTAGTATAAAACACCTTGATAATAAAATACTTAACCGGTACCTATACTTTATTTTCTCCCTACACACTCGAAATATATAATATTAATATAGCTATAAAACCTACAATTTATTTTATATAGGTACCTTTGCTCACAATGGTACAATATACAGATATACAGTCCACTTAATTCATATTTCTAAATTTTTCCATTTGCAATTTGAATTTAACAACTTATAATATAATATAATTATATTTTTGTTATTATTTTATCAATTATAATATTGTCGGAACACAATTACCACATCCGACATTTTTGGAAATAAAACACATTAGCACAATACATTTTTTTTTTTAAATACTGAAAAAATATAAAATATATAATATAATATAAGACACTTCGGTATATCGGAGCTTATATTTTTGGCAGGCTAAATAAGGCGTTTAATAAAAAAGTTGGTGCAAATGTACACCCTGCACCCCACCCCTAGCCTAAATATTTAAGCATTTTTATAGATCTGTGGTTCTAGCATAAACTTTTTACTAAAAGTAAAATTAGTTTAATTAGTAATAAATGCACATAAAATGTAAATATGTAATAGTGAAAACTGAAAACTGAAAAGTGAATTACTGTGAATTGTGATATTGAATAATTTAATTATTATGAACAAAATACTTCATAATAATTTAATCAGATTCTGTCATGATATTAATACCACAGAAATACAGAATAGATTTAATCTATTCTGTGATAATACTGCATAATATGTAAAACATATGTTTCCAACTGAAGTTATTAAAAAGCGCATGCGCCTTATCAGTACATAGTCTTATCATTGTTGGTAATTAGCTTTGGCTCATTACTCATTAGTTATTGCTTATTATTATAATTTCGTTGTCTTGTTCTATCGTTTCTCTTGACTAGTCGCGTAGTTGAGTTATAGTGTGCATTTCCATCATAACATAAATAATTACTCGATAGTCGATTGTGTTATTGACTTCTGAACCTTTTACTGGCTTACCTAGTCCATTTTTGCGTATCGATTTTAATAAATACATTTTATTATTACTTGCCCATTGATAAATATACAGATATAATATAGTGGTGCTGTCACTCTCACAATGAATATTATATTTTAAGTAAAATAACGAAAAATACGAAAACACGGGCTTACAAAATAGATGGAAATGGCTGAATGTGAATTAAGGCAAAGGAAAAAAGAAGAAGATGGAGAAGTTGATCTCCCAGAGGATAAAGAAGAAATAATATCTGCTGTACAGGATCAAGTTCATATTGAAAACAAACCAGAATCAGTAAGATTCATATTTGTCTAGTTATGTCAGAATTCAAAATACAGCACAATCTGCTAATATTTTGATAAATTTCATTATTTTATCATTACTATTATTAGACTATGACAGAATAGACATTGTACAGTTTATGTTATGTAGGTAGTAGAATTGGTCTAGTACCTAGTAGTATTATGTTGAATTTTAGCTTCTTTAAATGGTATTTGCACAATGTCATCAGTCATTATTTTACTCATTACATACCCAGTATAGGTAGTTAATCTGTAATTATCACCTGGGACATCATTTTATGATCATTTATTCTCGAATTAGTTTATTAAAATGTAAAATATGTACCTAGTACCTACCTATAACAAATAATAATATTTGTAAAATTGCTTTAAAAATATATTATATCAGCTATTTTTTATTTATTTACCATTACGGCTACAACAAAATTTAATTTCATTGTTTAAAAGGTAAATAAAATTACCTCCTATAGGTACAAAGTAATATATAGTCTTATCCCCTTTTTATCTTATCTTTATTGCCATTAAATTATAATTTACAAGATAATTTATAGACCTTAGTTGTATTATATATTAAAAATTGTTTTAACTATAATATAGGTAAATTTTATGAAGAATTTAGGTACATTATTGAATAAACAATTGTATAGGTAACTATAACTATGTTTGTTTATTTTATAACAAGAAAATGTTGTTATGTGTTCATCAAACAGATGGATCTTCAAACTTTTGGTGAAACATATTTAATATATTTATCTTGATATTTACCTCAATATTTACCCATATAATTTTAAACAATATTTATTTATTTGTGGGCTAACTATTTCAGTTAAAATGATCAGTTGTTATAAACACATTTAGGCTATAATTTAGTAAACAATTTTTCAGATTGATGATTGTATTCAGTCATGTGTTGTGACAAATACTATGCCGCATTTGGTTAGGCGATACAGGCCGGTTCATAAGATATATAATGCTTATCAAAATTTACGGAAATTAAAAGGTCCTAAACATTGGTACGCGGGCTCAAATTATTTCAGTAACCAAGCCTCATTCAATTTCCGAACAAATAATTATCGTAGGTCTAAAGTAAGTTTTCTGCTCAAATATTTTTGGGTAAACATTGGATGTGGCATGATCCTGGATACATGTACATGGTGATGGTACAAGTATACATGCTTTTTATGGATTTAGAAGACTTCAGTTCTTCATATTTCAATGGCTTAAGTTTATGTTTCTGTTTTTTGATTCATCTAGGGCTAAAATTGAAATCATAATTTTCCTCTGTACACTAAAATATTGTATCTATGTATAAAGCACCAGAAATAATTCATTTTAATACAAATTATACTCAAACCAGCAATATTTATTGGTTTAAAAAACTTGATACTCTAATGATTATCATAAATAATAACAATTTTACATTGGTTTAAGAGTAAATAACATATTCATTTTCACTATTACATTTGCATGAAAACGCTTCAATCAACAATTATATTTAATACTTGAATGTAGTTAGATCATATACGCTTCATTCAAATTAATATTAATATTGATGCAACTAATATGCTACAAAAGAAAAAAGGTTTATGAAACAAATTAAGTTGATCAAATTTTTACACAATACTGTGTAACTGTTATTTAAAATAATTTATTACTATTTTTTTAGTTATAGAAATATTTTTAACAATTAATTTTGTATTTATGACTTTTGTCATTTCTAACAAATTACTAAATTTAGCTAATATTAAATAATAATTGATTTACATTGAAAACACAAAACAATTATAAATTACATTTTATAGTATTTTAAAAATATTTATTATTATTTTATTTTTAACATATTTGAGAATATACTTTTAACTCATTCCACCTTAAATTTTAACAAACCAGAGTTCTCAATTACTTTAAAAAAAACCTAATTAAAATATTACATTATTGAAGATGTAATTTTAAACATTGAGTTATTGAGAGTTCAATATATTGATTTTTATTGATATTAATTTATAATTTAATGGTTCCTATTTTATAAAGTATTAAAGAACTATACATAGTGAGTAGGTAATAAATATTTACATGTACTTTAGTTAAATTACCGTGATGTTATTATGTATAAATTTGTTTTTGTTTCTAATGTTGTATAATTGTAATTATGTTTAAAAATGTTACTTATATAATCTATGTTTGTAATTATTAACATTTATATTTAATTATATTAAAATAATTAATTTATACTATGCTTGATTTAATTAATTTTTCTTTCTTTATTAAACTCGCGGCAACAACGGCTATTGGGTGATATTGATAAGGTTTTAATTACAATTCATGTACATTTGTTTTATTATTATTCTAATTTTTATACATAGTGTAAACCGTGATGTTTTCCTGCTTCTTCAATTAGTTAATACCAAAAAGCACACTGGGCCAATGTATATAAATGTAATATATTTATAAATACATTTTTTTTTGTTTATAGAAAGAAGATTTTGATTCTGAAGATGATAAAAATATGGATCTCTCAGCAAAAATACCATCTGGTACCAATAAAATGCCACATATTTTAGAAACTTTATTAAGTGGAATATCAGAAAGGCAAGAAACTTTTGATTAGTTGCATTTAGCTTATCTATGTAATATTAAATAATTACATTTGTTCAATAGGTGGAGAAATTGGATAATTCGAGGTATATTTGGTTGGCTTATGATTGGTCTTTTTTGTCTCTTATGTTATGGAGGACCTCTTGCCTTAATGATAGCTGTATGTATTTTATATTTAAGTTATATAATCACAAAGACAATATAAATCAATATTATATTTACAGGGCTTCATGATTGGCCTATTAATTAATTTTATTTTATATTTGAAGAGTGGTCAAGGTTGAACAAATTTTTAAATTATTAAATATGTACTAGTAATAATAACAATATTCAAAATAATAAGAAATAACAAAATGTGTTAAAAACTTAAAAATTGATGCAATTAAATCAAAAGTTATAAAAAATGTTCATTTGCAATTAAATGAATTGGTACCTATTTAATATAAACGATTATATTTTGTTCATTAATTAATTTTATTAATAAAAGCAAATTATGTTTATTTATATAGATTATAGATAGCTTTTACACCATTAGCATATAAATTTAATCTGATATTTTTATATAGTTATGTAGTTTCTTTGTACCTATATTAGGGTGACATTAACACATGCCTTAGCATACTTTCAATAAAAACAATAATTAAGTAAAAATAAGTAAAAATAAGTCAAGAAATACAATTATATTGAAATCAGCACCACAAATTTATATTTTATTCTACAAATTATTATTTACTAAACAATACATTTTTTATTTAAAAAACATAATATTATGCTTTATGCAAGCAATATATACTTTAATATTGCTCTCAACAGCTTGCATTTTATTATCTTATGCAAATAAAATTAATGTGAAGGATCATTTTGTATTTGCATATTAATTAATATACTTCAGAAAAGAATACATTAAAATTAATACTATAATAATTTTGTAATCATATTTAAGTTTATGTTTTCATATTTATATGTCTTATCTTTGTGATAATTTATTGTTTATTTAAATTATAAATTTAATTAGATAGTTATTCTTTAGCTACGTACATTTTTAATGTATTTTAAATATTTAAAAAATAATCATCTACAGTTTATGTATACTCTGTTCAGCGAGAAAATATGCCACGTCCCGACAAAAATTGATTCTTCTGTGCATCCTCCTATGGCATCCTACTAAAGATGAACCTGTTTTGATGGCAGGGTTACGCGGGAGGATGCACAGAATCAGCGTCTTCTCTCGCTGAACAGATTAAATAAAGATAGTTTGACATACATTTTAAAACGGTCATTCATTTTGACTTATACTTTCACATTACAAGATACTAAATAACATTAATAATCCAATGAATTTATTAAAAATTACTAATATCTGATAATATATAATATGTATTTTATATCAAATAATTCTTAAAAATAGATAAAATTATAATTTATAATTTATAAATTTAAATTAATGATTTTAACTAAGACCTATTGTAATGTATTTAAATTAATTACAGGTTTTAGTCGTGCAGGTCAAATGTTTTGAAGAGATCATTAACATTGGTTATTCGGTTTATCGTATCCATGGTCTGCCTTGGTTTCGTTCTTTATCATGGTACTTTTTGATGGCATCTAATTATTTTTTTTATGGTGAAAGCCTTGTAGACATCTTTGCAGTGGTAGTTAATAGAACAGTAAGTTTTAAAAAATATTTTACTTTTTTCCATGACTAATCATTTTATTATTGGTGATTTTAATTTAGGAATATTTGAAAATGCTAATAACTTATCACCGGTTCGTTTCATTCAGTCTATACATTGCTGGTCTAGTATGGTTTGTGTTGTCATTGGTGCGGAAATACTACATGAAACAATTCTCATTATTTGCTTGGACTCATGTGTGTCTCTTGATTGTTGTATCTCAAAGTTATTTTATTATTCGAAATATATTTGAAGGGCTAATATGGTATATAAATGATTTAATATTAATAATATTTTAATTTTTTTTTTAGGATTTTTAAAGATTCAAATGAATTTGTTAATTGAATATTTAAGATTTTTTTTTAAATTTCAGGTTCATTGTACCAGTGTCAATGATCATACTTAATGATATCTGGGCCTACGTCTTTGGGTTTTTCTTTGGACGAACTCCTCTTATACAAGTATCACCAAAAAAGACATGGGAAGGATTTATTGGTGGTGGTATAGCTACTGTGATTTGTGGTATAATAGTAAGTTACCCTTATTTTAAGTTCTTAACATTAAAAAAAAAAAAAAACAATGCAATAAAATAAACTTTAAAGTTATTGAAAGTATTGGGTAAATTAATTTTAAAAAAAATAATTCTTTACTCATTACTTAGAGATAAAAGTAATAAAGTAACTTTATTCAAATACAATTGATTCTTAGAAAACCTTACTTTTCAATAAAAAAAAAGTAACTTTATTACTTTCTTATCAAATGTTAATTGACAACCTAAGTGGAAATAGTGTATCGGTTTAATATGAACTAGATGTCAAAAGAAAGAAGGAAAAATGTATTTCGAGCACAGTAAAGCACAGTAGAAGTAATGTGTTGTCTAAACATTGAAAACTAAATTGTGATCTTTTTACAATAATTACATAACACAAAATGTATATGGTAGTTTTTCACTTATTGTACTAGCTGAAATTATATTGAGAAAAAAAACCAAAGTTTTACATGTATATATTTTATACTGTTCTACATACAGTGATTTTTTCAATATAAGACATTCATTAGATGCCAAAAATGTATTACATTTAATAAATCTTTTTTTCAATTTACTATTTAGTGTATTTAAAAAAAAATTAAGGAACCAATTATTATGTTTAATAAAAAATAATCTGAATAATATTATGATACTACTAAAGTATGTAAATACCATATTCTAATATAAATAAAATCATATATAATTATTATTCCAATTTATTTTTAATTTTAATTTTAGATATCATATTTTCTTTGTCAATATCCATATTTTGTATGTCCAGTTGAGTACAGTGAAGAGTTTGGTAAAATGATTATTGATTGCGAACCATCACCTTTGTATACTCTACATGAATATGTTCTGCCAGAATTTATTGCACGTGCTATGAGTGTGGTATGTATAAAAAAAAATATGTTCAATAAACAAAAACTTCATTAAATTTTAATTAAGTTGTATAATATTATTTACTTAAAAAAAATGTACCTAATTACTTATTTATACTTTGAATGATTTAGTTCGGAGGTTCCAACAAAATCACTATTTATCCTTTTGTTATTCATGCTTTTTGGATGTCATTGTTCAGCTCCATTATTGGACCATTTGGTGGATTCTTTGCTAGTGGATTTAAACGAGCATTTAAAATTAAAGTATTTCACTTAAAAAATGTTAACTTACAAGTTGTCGTTAAATTTTATTATTTTACTTTAGGACTTTGGAGATGTGATTCCAGGACATGGAGGTATTATGGATCGTTTTGACTGTCAATATCTTATGGCCACATTTGTTAATGTTTACATTTACAGTTTTGTGAGCACTCCTACCTTACAAAAAACTGTTCAACAGGTATTCATAAAATAAATGTTCTATTAAGAAGACATCATATCTGTATGTGTTGTTTCCATCTTACGAACATATAACATAGCAAATTTAACATTCACAATAATCCAATTAATTCTGTTATTATTAATATTAGAGTGAATTTATCTATGATCAAATTTAAACGTAAAATTATTAGGGCCCCGTGTTTGCTTTTTTGATATTCTAAATTTAAAGCGATATTCACTCAAATATTAAAAAGGTATCTACTGTTATTTGTTTTTGAATTACAATAAAATAAGTAAATTATACAATGAGAAAATGTTAATTTACAAGTGAATATCCAATGTCATAAAAATTTAAATTTCAAATGCTCATAAACATTTAATTTGACTCCCCTGTTAACTTATTTTTTGTTTAAAGTAAAAACGCTTATGAGTATTAAATTTTCAAATCTTCGATATAACTCAAAATAATTTGCAAAATTATGTGATTTTAACAAATTTTGTCAAAGTTCTAACTTCAAACACTCATAAAAATAAAATATTTCAAAAATTGTATGGTTCTTCGAAAATTCTAATATGAAAATTTATATACAGTTATTTTTTTTTAGAGCTAAACCAAAAAAACAAAATCAATTTTGTCAAAAACTTGGCTTGCATAAAAATCTTAGTTTTTTCCTGCGTTTTTTACGAAGAATTTTTTACCTTTGATCCCTTAGAATTCCAAATAGATTCACTTTTTTACTAGAAAAGATATTGACGTAGAAAATCAAAGCATTTTTACTGCTCCATATGGTAATGACAGTCGACACAATCAAAATATACCCATCATTGTAAACACAATACATTCATTGCTCCGTTCAGAATCTAAAATAATTTAATTAATTATAAAATTAATTTTTGTGAAAGTAAAATTTACTGTTATGCGTTATTAGTTGGAGATAACACTTGGGGGTATGACATCCTCTTGAAAATGTAATAATAAAATAATAATTACATCACATTACATTAAATGTTTAGGTAATTACTTTACGACCCGAAGAACAGTTACAATTATTTTACGTTCTCAAAGGATCATTGGAAAACCGAGGAATACTCAATGTGCAATAAATATAAAATATTCATAGTCAACCAGCAACCCTCACATTCCTTCTTTCAAATACAATATTAACTTAAAAACAATTGTTTTTGGAGAGTTATGTTTAATTTGCCTTGTGTTCTTGATGTGTACTTATTAAAACATTCTTTGGCCTATTTGATATATTTTATCAAAAAGACTTCTCTGCTTCAATTGCAGATACTTTTGTATAAAAATCAGTATGTTATTTAATTTGTTTAGTTAAAGTTTGTTTAGTTATTTTCAATGTTTTATTTAAATTTATTAATTGTTGTGTAACTCCGAATATCACATTCTCCATAAATAAGTATGAATTCAGAATTAACACTTTCATATTCCTTTTTTTGATGTGATCGACTCTGTTAATAACTTTATTGAACTTATTTCAAAATAGCTATTAAAACAGAGATAATGGAAGAATGTGTAATTCTTTGTGAAACTGTATAGATTGGTAGTGTTATTTTACATTTTTGTTGGTGTTTTATTGAATTTTGTTAATCGGATGTAATAAATACATATATATAAAATATGCTATAAACAGGGAAGGCATGTGTGACGGTTAAAATTGTTTACAAACTGTGTTAATTATAAGTACATTTTGAAAACATCACATTGGTTGAAACAAGAGTTTGACTATACGTTTTTAATCTATTATATTATAATCAATTACCTATAATCGTTTTCTGTATAACATACCTACCTATATTATATTTTTCTTAGTCGGAAAATCATCTGTTATATGATTAAACTATTAGTATTGATCGATTTAGTATATTACAATGTGTGTATCTAATTTATTGTTCTTTAAATAATAAAGACATTTATTTATTCCTGCATAATTGTTTGCTCTAGTATTTTACAATATTAAACATTTAATGTTTATTTCAGATTCCAAACAGCATGAAAAAACTTTTGCAATGGTACTTTTTTTCGGTTTACTCTTTTTAGGTAGTAAAAAAAAAACATTATGGAAGCATTAACAAATAAATGTAACTATGTGAGCCAGCAAGATATCAACGGTTTTCAACGAAATGTTTTAGTCTAGAATCTACTTGTTCGATGAAACCGTCCCGTGTGGCTATTAAACACGTCCACACCCCTAAGTCCACGCATCAGGCATCTAGCACTTGTTTCGTTTTAGTTGCTATGGAGATGAAACGCAAACACGCTTCAAAGTTATCAGATAAACGATCGGCTTACCTCGCAATATAGCACCATTCGCGGTTTCGTCGTATTGTCTCGTAAGGTACCCACATTTTTTTTACGTGATATCACAGCTGTGGCGGGAACTACTATAGTATTTATTTATTTATTTATTTATTAATTAATTCACGGAATAAAAATTCCTTATTTAGTACAGTACATAACAATAATTCAGTAAAATAGTATTACCATCACCTTGCAGTAGCATCGTCTACTGTACAAAGTAGGTATATCTACCTAGACTACTTAACTATTACTAATTAGTAATTACCAATTGGTAATAGGCAGGTATCATACCATCGCTGATCGCGTAAATCACTTGTGTGGTTCCGTATGGCGACACACGACGCGTAGAGATCTATCACATATACAATTATAGACATCAGCAGGAGACATGGACAGCGAAATCATCGTGCAGGACCTCGAACTACGGTCGCTGATCGGATTCGACGGCAATCCGCTGAACGGCCTCATACTGCACCCGGACGGCGTTCATCTAGTGTACCCGCTCGGCACCAACATCGCGGCCTACAATTGGCGCACGAAGGCTCAGCGGTTCTTCGAGGGGCATACGAACGTGATATCCGCCGTGACCGTATCGACTTCTGGCCGGTACGTGGGTTCCGGTCAGCTAAACTACATGGGGTTCCGGTCACCGATAATCGTGTGGCAATTCCACACCGGTCAGCTGGTTGCGAAATACGAGTCGCATAAGGTGCGCGTCGAGTCCGTCGCGTTTTCGTGCTGCGAGAACTTTCTGATATCGCTGGGTGGCATTGACGACGGTTCGGTGATCGTCTACGACATCGGCAAGCGGGAGGTGCTGTGCGGGTCGTCGTCCGTCAAGTCGACCGCCGGCTCGGCGACGGTGCTCCGGCCGGTGCACACGCGCGGCGAGTGCTTTGTCGTGGCCGGCGACAATATTCTCAGGCTGTGGACGCTCAACAGGGAACAGCGGAACATCCAGGGGCTAGACGGTTCGTTCGCCAAGATCAAGCGCAAGATCCTGTGCACCGTTGTCGATCGGCTGGACGAGTACGCGTACTGCGGCACCAGCACGGGCGACGTGATGAAAATCAAACTGAACTTCTCGGCCGACACTGCCGTGGTGGCGCCCACCAACGCGCCGACCTTGGTCGGATGCTTTGCCAAGTACCCGCCGGCCGGCAAGAACAGGCGCGGCGTCTCCGCCGCCGCCGCTGTGGAACTATACAGCAAAGGCATCACGGCGTTGTACCTGGTCGCGGACGGCACCATGTTGGTGGGCTCCGGGGACGGCGTGGTCGAGCTGGTGAAACAGAAGGCCCGCGACAGCAGCACGTGCAGAAAGCCAGACAGCACCCGGCTGGCGACGCCCACCCGTCCGCTGCTGGTGGCCGTCAGGTCGGCCAACGTCGATTCGTCCGTGACCAGCATTCAGCTGATGGAAGACGGCGTCGTGCTGGTGGGCACCATCAACTGTGAGCTGTTTGCGGTCCGGGCGCGCGACTTTGACGTCACCTGCCTGTTCACTTGCCACACGTCCGTGGTGTATGACTTGGCGTTCCCGCACGGCTACAGCAAGGTGTTCGCCACCGCCAGCAAGCACGACGTGCGCGTCTGGTCGGTGGACACGCTCCAGGAGCTGCTTCGGATCACCGTGCGCAACTTCACGTGCTCCGGCGTGCTGTTTTCGTACGACGGCGCGCAGATCGTCACGTCGTGGAACGACGGCAACATCCGAATATTCGCGCCTGAAACCGGGCGGCTGCTGTACGCCATCAACAACTGTCACAACAAGGGCGTTACGGCCATCGCCATGTCCAAGGACGGCCGGAAGCTGCTGAGTGGCGGTGGCGAAGGACAGGTCCGAGTGTGGCAGGTAGACAACCTCAATGGGGCCCTGCAGGCTGTTCTCAAGGAGCACAAGGGCCCGGTGAGCTCGATCGACGTGCACCAGCTGGGCCACGAGGCGATCACGGCCAGTGCGGACGGCACGTGCGTCGTCTGGGACATTGTCCGGTTCACTCGGCTGTCCATAATGTTCTCGTCGACAATATTCACCAGCGCCAAGTACCACCCAAACGGCGCCCAACTGCTCACCTGCGGCACCAACAGGTACATTGGGTTCTGGGAGGCGCTCGATGGGTCGTTGATACGCGAGATCGAAGGATCGTCGGCGTCGGCGCTCAACTCGCTAGACGTTACGCCCAACGGTATGTACCTAACCTACTTATACAATACCTACCGATAACCACAACCTTATATTATAATATACGACCTATAATATATACAGTCAAAACATAACTATAATAAATCTCGATGAAACGACCAAAAGGTAATATCATTTCTAAACACTAAATTCTCTGTGCAAGCCGTTTGTGGTGGTCAGGACTTTAATATTCACATACAGATATAGTATTATGGTACTATAATATTTTAATGGAATATTGGTACTTGGTAAGATAATATGCGAAACATAGGCGGAAATTTGGTGAAATTACTGAAATTTTTTCCACCTCCGCATAGGGGTCCGTTAGTAAGTACTTGTAAACGAAAATTCGAAACTTAAAAGTTTCTTTTGTAACTTTGAAAATAACAATTTTCAAGTTTTGAAGTTGTGCTTACAAATACTTGCTAATGGACCATTATGCAGGGGTGGAAAAAAATTACAAAATGTTGAAGTGACCCAGCTAGCAAACTTTCAGGGATAATCCAAAAGTTGTTGACTTACAAATTCTGATTTTGTGTTTACAAATACTAAAGAATGACTTGGAAAATATGAATTTGGTGGGATAATGTTTTGCTGCTAACTTCACGGACATCTAATTTGTACATTACAAGTTTAAAGTAATTATAAACGAGTAGGTACGTAGTTAATTGTTAATTTGTTAAATACTATTAAATTTAATAAAGAAATATATACTTGGTAGGTACTTGTTTTTACTTTTATACCATTGGCTCATAATGAAATATTATATGGACTTATTTTTTTTTTATAGGATGTCGAGGACTAGGTACACGATAAACTTAACAATCAAGTTGTCTATGTCCCTCTTCATTAAAAAATTCCGATAACGCCTCTGCTTTCGTAGATATATAACTTATGAGAAAGGCACAGGGAAGGTTTAAATCATGAGAATCAAAAGTATACGTTTCACTCGTTTCTTTTTTAACAATAGTGGCTTTTTAGATTTTAGTTAGGTATTAATGATTATAAATTAAAATGTATACATACACTATTTGTTTCAACCAGTGGCGCAACTAGCACAAAATCCTAGGGGGGGGGGCTATAGCCCCACCTCAATATTATACCAAAGGTAACCTGTGGGGGGCAAAGCCCCCACACCCCCCACTAACCATCTTCATATTTCAACACCATTAAAATACCGACATTTACTTTTTAATTATATTTATATGCATCATAAAATAATTATTAACATGTTATTTAAGTTTAGAAATTCATCTTTCTTTTATTGGTAGATGTAAATTGTTTAAAATGGTCTCAGGATCAATTTCTACATATATTTCAATACGTATTGATAAATTACTAAAGCGATCTTGATCCATTGTAGATCTCAAGTAGATATTTATTCGCCTCATGGCAGAAAATGCACGCTCAAATGTTGCAGAAGAAATTGGCAATATATTGGCAACTTGAACCATCTTGTAGAAATTTGGAAAAACATTTTTGGATACATTTTCCTGAATGAGATTAAAATAAGTTGTTTTTTCATTATTACAGAATGCATTTTCGAACTTTTGAAGACAGCTATTTCATTTTTCAGATTGCCTTTTTGGTAACTGATATGATCATAGGAATACGTATTACCTAAAATTAGTGCTATTGGTTAGGACACCTAAATGATACACAGTGTCCTCATAAAGGTGGAGATATATATCCACCTTGGTCCTCATAACAGATTATCAAGTATCACTTTCAATCTCCAATTAACCATAGTCAGTGTGTACATAATACGAATGATAAAAACGTATATCATAGAAAACGTAAAATATGAGTATAGGACTCTGTTATATTAGTCACAATTTATAGAAAGGTAGGCAATATAAAAAAATATTAAACTTTAAAAACTTTCCAAAAAAAAAAAAAAAAATATAGCTGAATTTTTAAGAGGATGCTACACCCGCATGTGTTGTTTCCGTCTTACAAGTGCGTAACATACCAAATTTACGCTCAGCAGTTCACGTTTTATGACGTTAGCTTAAAAATTAGAGTGAATCGACCTATTATGAAACTTGATGGTAAGAACTTAATCTGTGTTTTGTTGGACATTTTTTTACTATAATTCAGTTTTTAAGTGAGTTATGAGCATTTTTAATTTACATTTATTATACACACATAACTCACTAAAAAACTGAATTATCGTAAAAAAATGTCCAACAAAACACAGATTAAGTTCTTACCATCAAGTTTCATAATAGGTCGATTCACTCTAATTTTTAAGCTAACGTCATAAAACGTGAACTGCTGAGCGTAAATTTGGTATGTTACGCACTTGTAAGACGAAAACAACACATGCGGGTATGGCGTCCTATTAAAGGTATATTAATGTTTTAGGAATCAATTGAATAATTTATTTTGGGGGTGCTATTACAATTTTTGGGGGGGCTAAGCCCCCCCAGCCCCCCTAGTTGCGCTTATGGTTTCAACACTAAAATGTTGTACAGATCTGTATACTGCGTATTAGAATTTAGAATACTTATGGTAGGTTAGTAACTCGATATATATTTCCTCGATGAAATAAATGCTTAAATCTAGACAAAAAATTGATAGAAAAGCTTATAGAGTTTGGCCGTTGCTTGCTATCTCTTTGAACTTTGATTATGTGCTGCTGTATAAAAGATGATTGATAATCCCGTTTTTGCAGGTAAGTACATCGTCACCGGCAGTTCAGATCAGATGGTCAAGGTGTGGCTGTACAACGAGGGGGTTCCCACGCATGTCGGGGTGGGTCACGCTGGCGTAGTGACCAACGTGAAGGTGAGCCCGGATGGTAGGTTCGTGGTGAGCACGAGCGCGGACGGTGGCATATTCCTGTGGCGTTTTCCTCACGCCGCCGATACCGCACCACCCGGCAGCCGGTGCAGCGCAAACAGCGTCGGCGGCGGTGCTGGCAGTCGTCAGGAACAGCAGACAGACCGTTCTAGGCAGCTGTCGCTGAAGAAAACGCTGCCGGCCCGAAAGGAGAACATCAACGTCATATCCAAGGCGCAAAAGGTACGTACTGCCGCGGATTGCGGCGGACCGATCGCGGCAGCGTCGGTGGCCGGTGACGGGAACGCCACCGAAACGGCCGTCGACGGATCGGTAAAATGTTTGTGCCGGCGCGGGTCGACGGCGAATTGTGTTTGCTGCGACCAAGGTACAGACGGCCGAAAAATCAGACCGTTCGTCCGATGACGAGCGAGCGCGTGTCTATATTACCTGAGACCTGCAGTAGGTATATATAATAATAAACCTAACATCAATTGTATATTAATTGTATCATAAAGTCTGTATCGGCGTTGTAAAGTTTTTGTGTACAAATATTCAAATACTTTTTTGAATTTTTTTAATACTATTGTTATACTGATTTAACGTCAAGTATGTTTTAAGGTATTTTGAAATTATTTTAATACATTTATAATTGTTTTGCAATGCATATTAATATATTATACTATTTACATTTATACATTTATTTTGGATTTCCTTATTGATATTTTTTGAAAGTTTTGATATTATTTGTTGCAATTATAAACTGGTTTTGAGTACTCGTATTGAGTACCAGCTGCTTTAAACACGTTTATTTTATAAAGGTGCATGTGCAATGTCTAAGTGGGCACATGAAACATCTTGAAATACGAAAAGGGGTTTTACAAAAAAGTGTATAGACATAATATTATAGTTTTTACAATCTTTACATCGTCAACTGGCGCACCTAGTGGCTAATGTATTAGTGGCTTTAACTTTTAAGTGATTAAAGCTTAGATGAGTGGTGGTGCGCCAGAGAAGTGGTTAAGTACTCCGAAAAACGTATTGGGTTTACACCGCTCATCAATACTTCAAATACCGATAAAAAGATAAATACTTAAAACTACTCGTTCGAAATTTGAATTTTATATACCAAATAACTGTAATAATATTCTTCTTTGGAATTTAAAAGCAAAAATGTACAGTGTCATTCAAAAAGTAAAAAGGTCGGGAAGTGGATAAAAGTGTGCAAGCCTTCATAACTAAGTATATTTTATGGTATTATTGCTATTAACATTTTTTTTACTATTGATATAATACAGTAGGAGGTTGAATTAATTTTTGTAGAAAACATTGCATTTAAAAATGTTATTGAGTGTATAAGTAATAATAATATACTTTAAAAGTTTAAAATTATAATGAAATAACTAACATTTTTACTCTTTATTTAAATATCTTAATAAACTTAAAATGTCTATAAAAACAACCATGTATAACCATTAATATATGTATTATTTTTATTTTTTATTTTTTATTTTTTTTGTGAAAGTGAAAAACTTATTGGAAATCTCGTGTACAATTTTCAAATTTTAGATTCCCGTTTTTCTTTAATCTTTTTTTTGTTTTTCCCGACGCTTTTCAAAACTATTGGGAATTTTTTTGCATTGCTGGTACTGTCGGAGTGGCATCGTTGCCCGAGCTGGTACCGCAATGGCGCAATAAGCCATAACGTCGTCTCTGTTCTCCATCGCGCGCGCTAAGCCGCTAGATCAGGGCTGTCAAATTTTTCTGACGCTACGTGCTAAAAACTAACTTTTTTTGTTGAGCGTGCCCTCAAATTGTTTTTGCGTGACATCTCGGACACACGTTCCATGGATTTGCCATCCATGCGCTAGGTGGTCTCACTTGTCAGCTGCTGCTGCAAACACGCGACGCCTGCGCAACCGCGATCCCGTCGCGCTGCAGGTGGCCGGAGAACATACGTATGGGTGACCGACTGCAGACAGCTTATGAAGGCACGTACCAATCCCCGTATCTCCGCTGTCTTGACTGTATATATCCATTGACTGAGGGGGAGAGAGTTCATCGTTCTAATCGGCTAGCGTTACATAGGATTTTGGGACCGTTTATTTTTCCAAAGACCATTGTTATTGATGGTATACAGTGATGGATTGGCACAATTGATATTGGGAGTGCAGTCAATAGTCATTATTAGGGCCCGGATTTATATGCTCTAAAAACCTAAGAAATATGCATTTATGCTCTTATTTTATAGAAATATACCCTATAAAATAAAAAATATGCAAAAAATCAATTATATATATGCAAAAAAAAAATCGTAAAATACAGAAATATGCAGTACATGTCAAAAAAGGACAAAATATGCAAAAATATGCAAAATAAAACTTTATATTTGGGATATATAGATTACAAATCAAACTTATAGCTTACCTAGCTACTTTTTGGATTATTCAGAAAAAACATGCAAATGCATATAAATCCGGGCCCTAGTCATTATTAAATCTTACCACCCACCTAAATTTTAAACACCATCACTGTTACAGTTGGCAAAATCACGAAAAAAACATTGTCTGCTTTTAAACAAAAAAAACGGCCAAGTGGATATCGCTCTGTTGCCACGGCGTAGGTATATAGAAATTATTTTTGGGGTGGGCTACAATAATAGATTTTAGATGGCAGTAGCTATAGTGATCTAGCACCTAGAGGCTACTATATATTTAACATTTGAGTACACAGTAACTATTGAAGTTTATTTGTATCCATTAAATTTATTTTTATAAGATATTTGTTAACATACAAATTAGATAATTAGACTAAAATTTTACGAAAAAAAAAAAAATTAAAAATAAACATTATCTTTATTTATATTATACTCTCCGTGTACGTCTGCAGCATAAGTTCTGAGGACATTTTTTTTTTCGAAGCGAATTATGTAAAGTTTTTTCATTAATTTATACTTAGATTTAAGTTTTGACATTTCATCAACCAAATCCTCCATTTTCTGTTGATATTAATTTTAAATTTTAATGCTGAGTTATTATAATATTGGATATATATATATTGTATATAATTGTATAAATCTCACATGGAATCTATTGTTAGTGGCTTTAGGTAAATTTGTATCCCTGCACCTTTTGGGAATTCCATTTTGTATGTCTTTTAATTTTAACGACTGCAATGAAACAATTTATAATTTAGCGACGTTTTTATTACATTTTTTTTAATGGTAATAATGGACAAGAGATATTAATAAAGGCATATATTTTAATTTCATTATAATTATTATCAAAATAAATAAACTTGGATTAATCCCCTACCCGGCTACCCCGTGGGTCAGATCTTTTCGTAAATATGCCACAGAGAGCATTCATGAAATAAAATACATAAATTGGATACATTTTTGGCTTTTAATTTCATTAAAATAAGTAATAACTGAATGATTCTGTAACATTTTAATTTATATAATACTTCGACTAAATAATTTAGTAATTAGTACCTATACTAAACTAGGTAGGTATCACTACAATTTTAGATTCTAATAGTGACACAAGTCACAATGAATGTTTTTATTTTACAATGATGCGAGTTTTTTTCTATCACCTTTAGGAGCAGTAAAAATCAAATGAAATGTTCATATTAATAATTTTTATACATGGTCTGATTTTCAAAATATTTTGAATATTTTTTAGCTATTTATAGACTATTATAATTTAAAAAAAAACACACATCATTGTAGAATCAATGCATTCATCGCTTCACTCAGAATCTAAAAAATTTACCGGAAAGTCAACTCATTTTTTATGAGCGTTTGAAAATTAGACATTTGCAGGATATTCACCCGATTTCTCCGGAAACGATTTTCTTATTTTGCATCACACATTCACAGTGCTTGAATTAAAAGGGATGGAGTTTCCCGTATTTTTTTAAAAATATTTTGCGTATCCTATCTTTATATAATTATACATCTTAAACAATAAGAAATATAAATCTTCGGGTATACATTTTTTTAAGAATATTTTTGCATCCTATTTTTATATAGACCACTATAATGTTGCATAATAATATATTATTATATAATATTTAATAACAATTAGAAAATCTTGAAAGAAGTTAAATGATAAAGATTAGTAATATAAGTGAATAGCGATTACTGATTAGAGATTAGACGATTATACATACTTGAATCTGACAGGTGTTAGTTAACTGTTTAATAGTGTCAAGAGATGTTTTCAGTTGTAAACATGCAATTTTTTCAGCTATCTTTATATGCGAACTTTTCAGTTTTAAACTTTCCTTTAAATCCCGAATTTCATTTCTCAAATTAACCTCCGTGTCTGAAAATTAAAAATTGATATTATTTTATAACAACATAAAGGATATAATATTACATTTTTATACATACCAATCATATGTGTGATTTTTGAGTTGTATTCTTTGGTTAAATGTTCTTGCTGCTGCTGTTGTTTGCTTCGGGCTTTTAAATCTTGTATGGTTTTATTTTTCTCGTTCAAAATACCATCCAATGTAATAATCTCAGATTTTAAAGTTCTGTAATAATATTCTTCTGACTTCATGTGATCTTTCAATTCATTACACTCATGTTGTATCAATGCCATTTCGTTTTCTTTTTTGTAGAGCTGGTCCGTACATTTATCCATCATTTGTTGTATGTAAGTTTCGATTTTCTGACATTTTTCTTTTTCTATTTTGTAATTTTTATTTGCTAGTTTAAGTTTATTATCTTGTTCTATTAAGTTTGATTGAAGCGTTTTAATTAGGTTATCAGTATCGACACCTTTTTTTTCCCTGTTAGTTAATTGTTGTCGAAAGTCGTCGAGAAAGCATGCGTCTTCTTTTAGCTCATCATACATTAATTGCATATTCGAATAATCTTTTTTGAGCTTATTAAGTTCGTTTTTAGTGCAAACTAATATTTGTTTGACCTGTATTTTATCTGCAATCTCGGAATTTAGTTTTTCGTTCAAGTTTTTGTTCTCGTTTTCCAAATGTTTTTGCCATTCTTTGTAATTGTCAATTTCTTTTATAAGTTGTAGATTTTTATTTACTTCATTTATTAAACGTCTATTATTTGTTTTTAAATTTTTTTCTTTATCGACTGACATTATTACTTAATACCTATTTTTCAAAAAAAAAAAAAAATTTATAAAAATAGTATATTGTAGGTACGTAACGTGTTATTTTATCTAATGTAATGCACATGCGTAATATTGCATATACATTATAAATTGAAAGACCTAATACATATAAATAGGTACATTTATTTATTAGTTATTAAATGAAGTAAATTGAATTTTTTTTTTTAACACTCTAATGATGATAGTATGATATATGCCCACACATAATTTAAACAAATATGAAATAAATTTAATTATATCAGATTAATAAATATCGGCTAGAATACCGTGCGTAGAAATCGGACACTCCCAATAAAACCTTCATCACAGACAATATAGAGACGATTCGTATTATTCGATCACTTATTATGAAATAAACACGTGTGGCTTTCTTATATGCCACCAGAGAAAAGGTACTGTCATAAAAAATCTGTGTCGCCGAAGAGAAACCTGTCTCTTGGAGGCGCGAGAGCCTTTGATAAAGCCACCTGACTCTTTCTGGTCAGCACATCCGTATCGCTCCTTAGTCAATGCATGCGCACCAGCCAGCTTGGCAACAACCTACTAATATCGAATCCTGCGAGCGACAACTGGACATCTTCCTAACGAGCAGTAATCAGTGTGTTTTATTATTTCGATACACGTATTTTGAGTAGTTACTTTGTGTTTCCTAATCCTACTACAGCATAGTCCATAGGTAGCTACGGAACCAGGAGAGTGTAAGACACATTAAAATATACTATATATAATAGATTTACATATATACTATACAATATACATACAATTGTATTGTACAGTGTATTTGAGATCAAATTCTTTAATATTCGACCTTGAGAGTCCTCCGAACATCTGGAGGAAGGTAATAGTGTAATTTTAATATTTACATCTGATATTATTCTCCAGCACTTATAAGCGTAGATAATCATGCAGATTCTCAATACCCAAGTTAACACGAGTTAACCAACACCACCCCACCTCCCCCCTTTATCGTTTTCTTTATTTTTACGTTATTACAATACTAATCTTATCCTTTTTGTTTTTACAGACATATTTTGATGCTTAGTACAAATTATTATCTGATTTAAAATATTCCATATAATATAATATATAGGCACCTATATTATATAAATATAATAAATTATAACTGAAAAGCAATTATTATATGTATTAATATTTAGTATATTATAAACTTGAATCAACTTTGTATTAATTATTATTTATTACATTAGACAGTGGCGCCGAAGTCCAAACTTAAATGTGTGACAAGAATCACTAACAGGCAACAACCACCTATACATATATATCTGGGTGTTTCGAGTCTCTAAGGTTATATTCTTTTTCGAATTACAACAAAACAAGAAAATTTTTCCCTGACAAATCGGTAGTTTACGTGTGAATATCCAATGTCTAATTTCAAATGCTACTAAAAAATAATTTTTTTGTCATTAAAAAAAAAAAAATAATAATAAACCGAAAATCTTTTATGCTTATTATTGATATAGCTTAAAAATAATCAAAATATATTGAATATTTTATGGTGTATAGAAAATGGCTGTATAAATATTTGGGGAAAATTAGATGTATTTACTGTTATTATTTTTTGTGTTACACCAAAAAACGAAATCGATTTTGTGAAATTGGCTTTGCGTATAAAAATTCCCGTTTTTTCCTTAATTTTTATTTTGTTTTTTCTGAAGTGTTTAAAAATGTTTGGGAATTTTTACTTTTGACCCCCTTAAGTAACAAATATATTCACTTTCCTGGCAGAAAAAAACTAAAGCACTTTTACTGGCCCAAAAAGACAAAAAAAAACATTGGAACATCAATACATTCATCGTTCCGGGGGCGCCAGTGCCGTAACTAGAGAGTCAAAGACCCAGGTGCAAACAAATGTATATGGGCCCCTCTTTCTTGAGATACTTAAAAAAGTAGGATATCAGAGAAATTTTTTACATCTTAAAAAGAATAGTTTTTGTGGATGTATTGAATTTTAAAGAACCGATAGATAATTTTCTAGTTAAAACAATTCTGTGTAGAGCTTCAATGTAGTAGGAACACAGGATCACAATTTTACATTGAATAGATTTTATTTATACAAAAACTTGTAGAATAAACTACATGGGTAGATAAAATAAATAAGTTAGTATTTAAAATATATGATATGAATATTATATGATTATTAATAATACAAACATGATTTACAATAAAATATTAATAATGAAAACATAATAATAAACATTATAAATAAAAATAATAATAATTATTACCATTGTAATATAATAATATACCTATTACATATTTTATAATATTTAAATTTTAAATATTAAAAAAACATTTTCTTTCGAGCTTTAGCATATTTTGCGAAATCAGTTATAATCTTTTCAATATTTATTTCATCAGTACGACCTCTTTCAATACTTAATACTGATATATTACTTAATCTTTCTTGAGAAGTAGAATTCCTCAAGTAATTTTTTATCAATTTAAGTTTGGAAAAAGATCTTTCAGCTGTAGCTACAGTAACAGCTAACAGGAATTGTCAAAAAAATTATACAAGCTGTTAGAACATCACAAAAAGCTGTTGATAAATCATTATTCACAATAAATATTATAATATATTAATATCATTAATATTGTTGATATCTGATTTATTTTTTTATTATAGATTGGATACTTAGTAACTGTCGAGTAAAATCTGAAGTCACATCTGACTTATATTGTTGAATTAAATCAAAAGAACATTTTATTAAATCATTGTCTTCAGTACTTCTTAGAAAGGTTGGATTTAAAAATTGAAAAGTCGATGCGATTACTTTTAATCCTTTAAATCTATTTTTTAGTTGTGCTAAAGCAGTATCTACTACTGGATAAAATATTTTTAATATAAATATAATTAATAACATCTGACTCGTCTGAAAATCAGTTTATTTTATCGACAAGGGCGCACAGACGTACAACGGTCAACTCCCCGAATATTTTGTAAGTGTGTGAGTATTGTTATCGCGACATCCCATATAATAATCAACAAATTTATTGATGTCACTCTATATAGGATTGGTAATTTCACAGAATATAACAATTAATTTTGGTAATTTTCCCAATATTTAGATAAACAATTCCAAGTAAAAAAGACCAGGCTTTTACATTTTGTTTATTTATTATAAAATATACAAAATAATAGTAAAATTATGAAGTCGAATCAAATTAAAAAAAAATTTGACGGCTATCCACTATGGGCCCTTCGACTCTGTGGGCCCCAAGTGCTCTGCACCTATGATTTTTACGGCACGCCCTCCGCTCAGAATTTAAAATGATAAATTACAACATTATAGAACTTACAATATTATTTAGTTTTTTGCTTTTTTTTACATTGTCATTTGGTGACCCCTGCGGTGCCCTGACGTATATATACTATATAGTATACTTATTACTTTTGCAGTATGAATAATAATAATGATTTTGCTTACTTTTTTCTCCAGCTCTCGGGTTAGATACGAAATAATTGAAAAAAAGTACAATAATTTTATGCAGTATATCGCTTGTTGAAAAAAATGATTCGTCGTGTAACGGATGAGTGAATAACAGTTTAATAATTGTTTTAGTCAAAGGACATACTGACATAGAGCCTTCTTTCAATGAGTCGACTAATTTTCTTTTTATTTCGATAATCTCCATAGACTTAATATAATCGAGGGAAAACTCTCTGGCATTACTCGATTAAATATGGCGGCAGTCGTCGTCGGCCATAGCAGTATATTGTCCTCCATGATTCGTAAAAGTTTGGTATATCTTTCGCAGTTTCACCATTGATAATAAAAGCTAACAAACAACTTTTGCAAAAGTATCATAACTCACACGACATTTTTTACATAAAAACTGCAGGTAGGTACTGCCGTACTGGTTTAGTTGACGCCCGTCACTTACCTACATTTCTCTTTCATCATCTCTATATTATAACTGTTATTATTATTATTATTTCGTATGGCGTCTATGAGCAACACCGGAAACACTTAAAATATCAAAAAGATGGTCAACAGTGATAAAACTCAAAAATATATAAACACATTAATAAATACAAATACATTATTAACATAAAATAGACAAGACCCAACACGATTTATTAGAAGGTTAGGTTATAATTGAAATATTATGAAGTACTTGACAACGGTAAATTAATAAATTATTTAGTAATAAATTGTCGTTAATTTGTTATTATTTTATGGTAGGTAGCTTATTTTACGGTAGGTAGCATACTACACCGACGAAGTAGCGGTATGTAGCAGCATATTAGACGAGTACCGAGGTTCCCCATATGGTAAATGTAGGGGTCGTGCTATAGCCTATAGCTCCAAATCCAGGCTCTTCATCCGTTACCAAGTGGATATCTTCCATGGTGCCTCTAATTGCACGAATTGGTGATGTGATTGATCGTCTGGTATTCATAGCCACAGTCACACGTATCAGTGTCACGCAGTCTCCATGTATACATCATCTTATACAGTGGTATTTAAAAGAAAAATAACACAATAAATACAAAAGTATGAAGAATTATATTTATGAATAATAGGTAGGTAATAGTAGGTAATAATAATAGGTATAATAGATATAAAAATAATAAAAATAGATAAACTTATGCAGGTGGCCAAAAATCGAGTGATTTTGCAGAACTTCCAAATCAACATTAACTTTCAAGACATTTTTGATAACCATCATTTCTGATCTTGGAAACACTGAATAAATCTTATAAGTTATTATTTCCAAATTAATGGTATATAAAAAGTAGATTCAAACATTCAATAACATTGTTTAGCACAATTTATCAATATAAATATTAAATAGGTACATTACAAATTAATATTAAATTTAATGTTTGTAAAAATATGCTCCTATAATAATAATTACTTTATAACCATCGTATACTTTAATTTAAAAAAGTTATCTACAGATTGGGCAATTTCCATGAAGATTAGAGATATCTCTAATCTGCATGGCTATTTCCATACTTTCTGGTGAAAATCATTTTTCCATATTGATAATAATAACACAGATTATATTAAACTAAATAATGTCAAGTCACGACTATGAAATGAAAATTTATATAAAACAGCTAATAAGTAATAAGTAATAACAACTGTCTATCTTTAGTAAAAGACTGGTGCGATAATAATAATTTACAGCTAAATTTATCTAAATCTAAATATATTGTCTTTAATATTTCTATAATAGTTCTCATTTTAAAAATACTGATTTTTCATTGTGCGTGCACTCTTATAAATGTAAATATTTAGGTGGTCTTTGTGAATGTTTACCTTTCAACCTTTGGATAGAGTTTATTGTATTAAACATCTTGGAGAGATTATATACTATCATCCCAGTATGGACAATCAAAGATTGTATGTTCCTACTTCCCAATAATGTCCTCCGGGTGACTTATCATTTACTTAAAAATGTAAAATTTCCTAAACGATTTGCTTGTATTTACACGCAAGGTTTTAAATAGAACAGCGCGTTTCAAATCCGTCCTCTTCGTGACTTCGTCTAAACGCGGCTGTGTTTGTTTTGTACCTATACAATGTTTGCGCATGATCGCTGGTATCTAATGGTGGGGCCCCTGCAGTGTCGGCCGTCGGGCAAGTGGGGCCGGGTCGCATATTACCATACCATACATTGTTTCACAACCGGGCTCTCCTGATTGGCTGGATTTAAATCACCCGCCGTTTTTATCTTTATCTCATATCATATCATATCATATCATCTAGGACATCTCGCCGCCGGACCTATTCGCCGCGACCGATTCGCCACTGGACTATTCGCCGCGACCGTTTCGCCGCGGACTGTTTCGCCATTAATAGCCAACAATAGCAATAACAAAATGGTGATTAATGAATAATGATATATTTGTAGTTAAAATATATATATTTTTTTTCAATATACGTGGTTTCTTATGCTAAATTCAAAAGTGTTTGAAAAAATTTCCGGAAACTTACCGTTCAAAAGTTATGGAAATTTAAAGTTTCAGTGATTGCGCGTGTATCGGCACTCGTCGCTACGCTCCGCTCCGCAAATCGAAAATATCCCTAGACTTGTTGTGTAAAACCACCTCAGGTGAAACTCGGTTTTCCTTAATATTGTTTCGCCGATTCGCCGGCGAAAGGGTCTGCGGCGAATAGTCCCGCGGCGAAATGTCCGGGTCCGAGTGGGGCCTCGTGTTAAAAATAAGGGAGATTAAATCTAACCTAACCTGCACGGGGCGAGCCGGTATAGAGCCTAGGCTCAACCTCAACCGGAGATTTTTTAGGGGCATGGTAAAATGTACGTAATATACATTTTACTATATAATGCATACCTATTATATAACAGTGAAGATCATGGACATTTTATTTGTCTTGACAGTGTGATAAAATTTAAAAATATTTGAATGCACCCCTACACCAAATAAACTAACAAAAACATTGTGAACAATAACCATGGTTATTTTAATATTTATTGTAAATAATCTTATTTATCTAATAAGAATTTAAAGAATTTAAAATTTAATTTTTAATTTCATAAGCATGTCTTACAAATACACCACATTAATGTTGTATGTACTAAATATATGTAGTATGTACCTACATTAAACTTGATTCTATGTGTATACAAATATGATGCAGTTTCAATTTTTTTAATTTTCAATTAGAAGGTAGTTTGATGTTTTTAAAAAAATGGTTACAATTTTTTCCAGGCTTGACCCGAAATTTAAGTCTGCGCACGCCTATATGCTGCAGTAGTGCAATTAATCCTAAAAATTTCCTTCTAATTGTACCATTATTAAATTATTTTCTTCACACGCTAATATAATAGGCAGGCAAGCACCTAATCAGTGATCTAAATTTTAAGATCCTGCAATTTTACTAGCCCTGAGCACAAACATTTTTCAGCTCTGAAACCCTGTTAACAAAAATTACGTACAGTACAATTTTTTGATACTTGACGTATGTCCCTATAAAAATGTTCTCACCAGACGCCAGGAACAAGCTGATTAGGTAAACAATTTACAAAACCTTAAAAAAAAAAAACAAAAGACGGAGGAGCCCCAATCGGTAGGGCTGCTTAGTGGCAGGCGGCAGCTAGCCAGGGCTCGATGCGGCGATGCCCGACGCTGTAGCACAGATTAAATTAAACAGTTTAATTTAATCTGTGGCTGTTGTACTGCTGTAGTCAGTATTTCTGTAACTCTCTTCATGACATCACAGAATAACGTTAATCTGAGGTAACACTCGAGTACTCGACAGTCGACACCTACAATAATAATTGTACTGATAAGTTATTATCACTGTTATCAGCACTGTTTTAAGATTTGAAGTTTTGTTTTGGCATTGGCAATTCAGAAATCAGAATTGACTATTGACACGACGTTTGAAAATGTTCTCAATTATTTATTAATTATTATTATTAAAAACATTAAAAACCAATTCGTTTTCAGTTATCGTTTAAAGTTTAATGTTATATTCTAGTGAAACGGTTGAATTATGTTGAAAGTTTTAACATCGTTTCCGAAAATTAGCGGTCCCGCCATTATAGGTTTTCAATGTAATTTTTACTCTTGCAGATTTGTATCGATTCCACAACATAGTCAAACACAACAGTTGACCCGTTGGACTACGCCATCAGTACAGTATCTGTCACCGTTTTCCTTTACTCGTTTTTGTCATGCAAAACCATCAGAGTTGACTCCACGTGAAAAACTGAAAATAGCTGCTAAAGAATATGGTTCTGTGTTGATTGTGTTCCATGTCGGAATCTCGTTAATATCATTAGGTTCAGTGTATTTTTTCATTTCTAATGGTGTTGATGTCCAACAGTGGATTGGGTGGATGGGTTTGTCAAACGCAAACGAAAACACTAAAATCGTAGCTGGAGCAAGTCAGTTTATCATTGCATATGCTATACATAAATCTTTTGCTCCAGTACGCATTTCAATAACACTTATATCCGTACCATTGATTGTACGATACCTTAGGACTAAAGGAATAATGAAAATAAAAAAATAAATATTAATTATGAGAACCTATGAATTTGTCTAAATAATAATTGTATTATTATGGGTCTTAAACTGTATTAATTAGAAAGAATAAGACATTTTATAAAAATTATTTTTGAATATTTTACACTAATATAAATGATTTGAACTGTAAAATATTTTTGAAGAATATTATATTGTATAAAAAATCTATTATAATATATACATATTTAAGCTATTACTCGGTTTTAAATGGTCACGGTGCTTATGTGTAAACTCATCGAGTTTAAGTAAAATTATTTGTAATTAGACAAATTGTAACATTATATACATTTTGTTTTCAATATGTCACTAATAATTTAATTATATGTAAATTATACTTATTACTTGATTTTGTGTCTTAATATTCATACCATAATCATGTTGATGACAAATTTATGTTTAATTTAGTAATTGGCACATAAACCATAAATATGTTTATACACACTCTTATATTGTAATTTATATTTAATATGTATAAACGCACACATTGGTTGAGCTTGATCATGGTATCTATGGCAATAATTAGGGCCCCATGCAATCGACAGGTAGTAGGGTAGGTCAGAGTAATAATCTATGGTTCGACACTGTCTATATTCTGTATATTATTACATATTATATATTTATATAATATTTGTGTATGCACATAAATTATGAGTAGTGACCACTACCCATTACTGATATTTTAAACTATACAAATTTCTAAAACAAGTAACCGTTGGTTGGTTTGTTAAATCGAAAAATGTTTTATCATAGTAAGGCAATAACTGCTTGACAAACAATATTATTGTTTTATCAAGCTTGTAAAAAATTATTTTCTGAATTTTAATAAATTTAAATGTGAACTGTAATAAAGTAATGTATGTCGAGTAATAATAGCATATTTACTTTCATAATGTTTTAATAGTAAATAATTACATCATAGTTCGGGATGCTGATTTTCTTTGTTTTGTTTAGTGAAATATAGCAGTACATTATTTTACAAATGATTAAATATTTTAAACATAAATGTTTTCTTTATTAACATTTTTGTCTAATGTTATACAATTATTGTTATTAATTTATAATATATTCATCCTAAATTTGAATCATTTTTTAATTTTCATACATACCAAAATATGGGTAATATTAGTGAGATTTTCATAGGGAAATAAACAGAGCTGTTTAAAAACAATATGAACATACATTAGCTAGATAAGGAAGGGATAAAGAATTTAACACAATTCTTACACAACAAATTATAATCAACTCAAATGTAGGTAAAAAAAAACTTGCTCATAAATCTACAAATGTAAGTATATTCTTACGAAAACTTAGTTATTAACATATTATTATCGGACCAAGTACAAATTCATTAGTACTAAATAATGGAAACCAATGTAAATGTCTCCTGAATGTTGGGTTATAAGTATAACAATTCAATAAAAAAAAAAAAGATATAAATAATGTCCCGTAGCAGTAGATAAAAAATAATAAAAAGTTTATATAAATGTATTACATCAGAACATCAAAAAAGAAACACAAAAGGCAAGACTTACATACATTTTTTTTTTTTATATAGAATACATTAATTTATGAAACATTCAATTTCTTTTATACATTCATAAAGAGTGATTTTTTCAAGCATGCTTATCCAATTTAAATGCTTCAACTCTACATTTATTTAAATTTTAAATTTGTTTTCTTAAGAGTTGTTTAATGTATAACCATTAAGTTATAAAGTTATATTTATTTATAATATACCATTTGAATAAATTACCCAAATTAGTACATAAAGTAAAATACTTCAGTAACTACTTTCCTCAATCAACACAACACAAAACAGTTCTTAAATGACATACAAAAATTTAAGGATTAGAAATTATGACCTTTAACTTAATAATTAGAAATATCAAAATTTGAAGCATTTAAAGAGTTCAAAAATACCTAAAAAATTAACCTCTTGTATATATTAATACATATAAAATAAAATTATAATAATGTAAAAAATATAATCAGAGGAATACATTCAGAAATATTTTAGATTACAATAAATGATCAAAATAGTAGTAAGTTATAATAAAAATAATAATAATGAAAATTATAAAATATTAAGACATTTGCGTTGAAAAAAACACATGTGAAATTTATAACAATACAGCATGGAGTGTAATACAACATTTACTGCCTAAAACTAGAAACGAGTAATCCAGGCAAAATTTAAGTTTGATGAATACCAAAACATACAATGAATAATAGTAGCTATTCTAATTCACAATTTTGATAAGATAAGTTATCATCAGAAAGATGATCCAATAAATCGTAGGACACTGTGTAATCAAAATGTGTAATGATGTTTTATAAACTTAAATTTAATATATTTTAGTAATAACAATATACGTTTTTGTCTAAAAAGTCTTATTTATATAACCTACAAACACCAAAGAGTTTGTAGTTTATTTTTATATATTTAAATATCTATAGTATTGTATTATATAAATTAAAAATCCCTTTTGATTTTAATCGTTATGTATGTTAATGTAAATTATTTAAATATATGAATCTTAATTTTAAAGCAAGCTATACAATATAAATATACATAAATTACCCGATATGTTTGATAGCATGATGCATAGTAATGATAATCATAATTTTTACAATTTGTCAATTATGCAGAGCCAAAACAACAGTAGGCTTATATCTATTTAAATATCTACATTTAGTAAATAATAAAAAAAATTAGAGTAAATATGATACGACAATTATGAGCACAGACTTATTGGTACACCAAAAAAAAAAAAAAAACAATATTCTATTTCCGTCAATTTTTTTTTATACAAAATTATGCCTTCACGGTCAATACACAAGTTTAAGATTAAGCAAAACCTCAAATTTTGAAGGCTCCCCATAAAAATCTCATAACACGGATAGTTCCATTTATGTATGCCGTACACTTATAATATTATATTCAAAAACATTAACTTCACAACACATTATAGAAAATTAACAGACATTAATTATGTATATCCAACATACGAATACAACTTTTTTCTTCTAAATTATAAATTGTTGAAAATACATCACTATAAAGAAAAAAAATAAGACAATATATGCGTTTAATATTATATGATAAAATGTAAGTGTATTTGTAACACTGAATATAGAGGAACTAGTTTATGTTTTAATATAATTATAACATTTAATATGATTGCGTATTATGTACCATGTACGCATAATAGACAATGTATAATTTATATTATATTATATGTGATGTGTGTAACTATATAATATTGACTATATACGTTTAATTATTGTACAACATGAAGTACTAAACACAATATACTATACTAAAATTATAAGAGGAAATTTAACTATTCTACACTTATACATAAATAGTTTAAACGGAGTACCTCAATGATTTCAAGCATTTTTCTCGATTGGCTGAGAGGCGGGAACTGGGATGAGGATGTTTCATTCATCCGATCACACAGATTCCGAACTAGCAGCCAATCGAAAAGATACAATGATATTTAGAGGAACACCTTGTACAGAAAGACAGTTTGCTACTAAGACTATTCACCGATTCACGCACACAGCTTTAACGAGTATTAATATTTATTAACTATGATAATATATAGGATTAAAACATACATGATGCAGAGGAATGTCTGAAGGGTCCTTAATGTAGATCGATTTTCAATAGTACAGTTTGGAAAATAGAATAGATGGCGTTTTATGAGTTCAATTCATTTGAGGCAGCTTGTGGTCGACGTACCTACAAAATAAAAACAACAATTACATACTTGTGGTACGTTTGTTATACTACTGTAAGTAAACAGTAACTCGGATGAGTTTTGTTTTATGTTCAACCAGGATTCTGAGTTTAACTCGAGGGCATTGGAATTGTATATTAGTAACTTTCTGATTAAAATTCCAAAGAACTAACCAGCAAGAACAATGCCATTTATGTGTAGGTACAGAAACATCTTATTTCAATTATAACAATTTAAATAAATACATTCATACAATGATAACTATAAAATTAATATGTAATATATTATGATAACCGTATAACACACATTTATCATAAAGACACAAGTAACTGAACCACTAGTAATAACTAGTAAACAAATAATATTTTTAGTACTAAATATTTCAACATATATTTAAAAACATATTAAATAAAGTAAAACAAAAAATAATAGCTGTGTTTAGAAGGCAATTCAAATGACCAACACCTCATAGGTGTGCTGTTTAAATTAAACTTGTATAATTAAACTACCAATAAGTCATTGTTTTAATTCATCCCGCAGTAAAAGCATACAAGTATTGATACTATGATGCTTCTATGTAACATAATATTATAAACATTTTGCTGAAAATTAAAATTTATTTCCAATGCCCTTTTCACCAAAAGGTTATAATGTTATGAATTTAAATTTAAGGTTTAAGTATATGTAAAAGTTAAAAAGTATACAGTAAAGTGGTGGTGTCAAATTTTGGCGCTACCACTCATACAGTGAAAACATCTGATTAGAAACCACAAGGAATTCAAATCAAAATATAATTTTGGACATATTAACCAGTGTAATTTTTTGAAATTGATAATACATCATAAAATATTTGTTAAACTTAGGTGTAATTTAAATAGTAATAGTGAAATATTAACCTACATACAAAATGAACATTAGATTAGTTTTGTAGTTATACCAAAATATGTCTTCTGTATACATTTCAAGTTATTAAATCATAGATAAACCATCTATGATAAACTTACGCAGAACTATTTAAATTATAAAAATTAAAAGATCTTACACAAATAAACTAATGTATTTTTTTTTTTTAAATATTGATTATATTTCATACATTTAAGGCCTCATAAATTTGCAAATAACTGTGTTGCATTGTTCAATTTTTTTTTTTCATAGGCAGAAATTTTTAGATTAATTTTATTAAAATTTAAGAGAATAATATACTTCAAATCAAATTGAAAAAACACAAAATCAAAAAAAAAATCAAAACCTACAAATATATTTATTAAAAACTTTTTATATAGGTATATTATTACAACGCACAATATGATCAAACATCCCAATTGAGATGGGACAACACCAATTTTCAATAAACAGTAAATTATTATTAATTTTTTGTTTTGCTGTAAGACCTACTATGTTACAAATAATACAATATTGATTGCACCGTACTTATTATAATTATAACCATACCTTCTATATTACCTAAATTTGTGTATAAATGGTCAAAAGATAATTACTATATATATCAAATATAATACATTATTTTTATCCTTAAACATATTTAAACAGAAATATTATGTAAGTATAGGTACATAGAAAATGAAAAATATTATTTATAAGTTGTAAGTATATTTTTGTTTTTTTTAATCTAAAATTTTTAAAGTTTATATATAAATGCTAGATGATTTATGATGCTATTCATTTGGGAATAAAAAAAAAAGTTAATGTTTGAGGGGGTTTGATTTAGAGTTTAGACTACTTATACTTAACAAAACAGTTTTATTTTAATGGAACTCTCCCTCCACAGTGGCACCCCCCCCCCTCCACAGCAGAGTAATTGCCTTCTTTTAACCTGTGTTTTCCAGACTTTAGTACAATAGTGGATGTCATAGATATATTCATAAAGTTACTGGATTCAATTCCACACGCGCGTTTATTGTAAACATTGTAAAATTACAATATTCTCATAGTTTTCCAGTTTAATAATAGCACATAAGTAATTATGTTTCTTTATCATAGTTTTGGTGACTGGAGTACTGGACTGGCAAGTGGCATTGCGATGCAGCTCAGTAGATACAATGTATCAATGTACATAAAAGTATACATAATATACAAATCGACGTTGATAATCTACTATCTACATGTAATGTGTTAATAATTGTGTTATTGTATATTTTCAACAGTACAACATTTCATATTTATGTGTGCACTAATAAAAAATTATTTTGCCCTCAAAAAATTAAGCACTGGATCTGCCACTGTCCCTCCTGCTACACATTTTTTTTCAATGCTACTCAAGTACATTAAAAATATATTATTTTCAAAAAAACAATATACTCTAAGAGAAATTAATTGTTATTTAATATAAAAAGTGGCATAAATCAATCAAAAATACAATCCTGTAGGGAAAGAACAAATGTACTATGTACAATACTTAGCAGTATATTTAAGTTGTGTAAGCAAATTAAAAATTGAATCTAATTTATATCAAACAAAATAGTTAACTTTTATTTTTCCTATACTATTTGTGATTTTTATTCTTAATACCTACCAATTGTGTACAAGTAAATTGTATGATTGAAATCACATACTATATTTTACACGATTTAAGCATTAAGAAGATATTTTCTCAATAATTTGTTGTCACACAATCATACCAAATATTTATGTGACATAGTTTAAGAATTGCTATACTTTGATTTACTATATTATGTCAGTTATACACATAATGGAGACAACAAATATTTATATCACATCTTCTAGTATGCATTTTTAACCATTCTATAGAAATATATTACTTATGGGGGATGCTGATGAATGTGTACATGAGACAAAAATAACCAAAATAAATAGGTAATAATAAGAAATAATTAAATTTTTATCATGATAGTATAAAGCCAAATCACAATTCCAGACCCAAAAAGTACCATCAAACAATGACATAAAGATAATTTCTATTTTATATTAGTTATACAATATATATTATGGTGTTGTATAAGAAAAAAAAGGTTTTAATGTTTTATGTATCATGTAATATAGTGTTAAGCATAATATTCAAATTTGAACTTTTTTTTCAATCATTTTAAAATATAAATACTTAGTAGAATTTTTATAGTTCCAGGTAGAATAATACAAAAGATTAATTACAAAAGCGACAAACAGAAGATCTTAAATTGAAATCTATTAATTACTTACAACAGTAATTATATACTGTATTTTATTATCTCCAAACTTTTCTTTGCACTCTAAGTTTTAATAAAAAAATGTTTAGGTTTATGAGAGAATATTTGTTAGGTTTGTTATTATTTAATTTATTTTATATCTCTATATTTTAATGTTATTTTATACACAGTAATACATTAACCATAAAATGTACTGCTTATTAAAAAATGTTTAGGTACATGTCTAAATTACGGCTAAATAAAGTTATAAAATTGACATCTAATTAATGCATTTTTATTATCCTTTTGATGAATTTTAAAATCAACTACTTTTTTTTTAAATAAATTGAATTTTAAAAGTAATTAAACCAAATACAATTTTCAATAGTGTGTACAGAAGAACTGACTTAAACCCATCATATTTTGATTTATGATATGAAATTCAAATTTGATTATAACAGTTTTTTTTTTTTAAGAATTTGTAGGTTTAATTTTTCATTAAATAACTGATTAATGAATTATTTTAATTTGCAATATGTTTTGGAAATTTTTAACTAGTTACTTTTGAAAATGTGTTATTAATTTTCTATTCCACTCCTTACTTAAAAAGTTAGAAATAAATTAAATTATACAATGTTCATGTATTTAAATTATACATTTATTGTATACAAATTATTTAAACTAACACAATTAAGACGCAAGTGATTATTATAAAGAATTTAATCAAATTTACTAAGATACTTAGGGTTTTTCTCATCCCTATTAGTGTTTAAAAAAACTTAAGTGATTTTCTGTATTTGTTTATGCAAAGGCGTATTATACTTAAGGTTTCTTAAGTTAGTTGGTCTCTTAATTCCACTCTATTCACATTACTTATGGTAAAATTATGTATTTATTCAGGAATTATTTAAAAAAAAATCAATCTTACAGCACTAAAAATATCAAACTACTAGTTTATTAACTATTTTAAAGTTTTTAAATGGCTTTTTGAGATTTTATATTATATACCTAATAGTAAAATATTTTTTCTGTGTTAAACTAATAAGACACTAAATTTTTTACTTAGAATTGTTAGGTTTTCATTTAACTTTTCTAGTGCATTCCATTTTTTTTTTTTTTATTTGATCTCACCTTCTGTCGCTTCAGTACACGTGCATCAGTTTTGCGTCTTGACATGCCCCAATACCGGGCCGATACAAACCTAAATACCCTTTTGGCCACATTGAGTGAACAAGACTGTAAATTAAAAAAAAACAACCACGGGGATTTCATAGATGGAATTCAAAATCAATTTTAATAAAACAAAACAAAATAAAATAGAAATCTCGGCCAATAATAACGAGGTGCCGTTCAAATAAATTTGAATAAAATGCCAAATAACCCAAACCTGATGATAATAAATATTTTGGTTGTATTTGGCATTTGCATTTTGTATATTTATTATATTTATGAGCAGTTCGCAATTTATATACCTTCTAAACACTCTACATATGACGAATGACTCATCGGCCAAACTTATCTTATTCATGAGTTCTATTCGTATATTACTAATGTTTCACTATTCCAGTACAATAGATTCTTAAAAATACACATAAAAATGTGGCTGTGTGAACTAAAATTATTAAAACATACCTCATGTGTATTTTGAGTTTGAATTTGAATCATTTAACGGCTCTAATGTCATCTGATTTTTTAAAGTTATATTCTCGTTTTTCATAATCTAATTGTGATTTTACTTATTAATCAACTTTTTATTCACTAATGAATTAATACTAACTTAATATTGTCTTTAAAAATTACCTTTAGTTTGTTCCTCAGATTTTTTTTGATCATTTAATCCTTCCCAATTGTATTCAGCACCACCATCATCATTATCATCATCTGAAGAATTGTTCCATCTTTGGTCTTCCCTGTCGCTACCACCATCATGAATTTCATCCTTGAATAAATAATTAAAATATAAATCATTAAATCTTATAAAATAAAATACTATTGCCGAGCTGCATAAAAAATCACTATACATTTAATGAATCAATAATGAGCTAATTGTATCTTGAACATGATTTAATGACTCATGATTGATTCATTAAATTTACTTATTTAATTTTTATTTATGAATACATGATTTATTATTTAATAGTTAATATAGTAGACGAGTATACCAGGGATGGCAAATCCATGGTACGCAAACAAAATTTGAGGGCAGTGAAAAATGAATACATTTTTAATAAAAAACAACAACAAAATATACAGGATGATTCAAAATTTATGTTACAGTCACTTTATTGATTCAAAATAGAGAAAAATGTACAATTCAAAAGTTTTTTGGTTAAGGAAAATCTAAAACGATTTGTACATTTTATAATTTTTTACAATATTTTAGGGGGGCTTTGGGCCATTAACTTTAGAAATTTATAAAAACTTTAAATATCTCTCACGCATAGAGTTTTGCATTATTAATTTTGGTGTTCAAGCACTAAAATGAGTTTAAAAAATGTTTTCGGATTATGTTTGCAAAAAAATAATAAGTTACCATTTGAATTTCTAAAAATGACCCCCTAAAACACCAGTAATTTATTGTAAAAATGATAAAATTTACATATCATTTTAGATGTTTCTAAATCCAGAAACAATGTATTTAAATTAAAATTCAAACAAGTAGTTTTTGAGTTATATAATTTCTATGGTATTGGGTAAAATAAATATAGGAGCTTAGATGATTTGAAAATGTTAGTAATTACTAGGGTTTGGATTTAAATGCCCTAAATATATACAAAAAAAACAAACTTAATGGAATAACATTTAATTATATAACCACTGATAAAATATTTTATGTGGTATAACTATAAAAATATAATCTACTGACAAAATAATTTGTTTTCATGATATTCAAATACATTTTATTTATTTATCTTTAGCAATATATATAATATAGAATAGTCAAATTAATTTTGAATAAACTTACAGTTGTGGGCAAAGTAATGTCTTTGTTATTCTCTGATAGTACTGGTTTTTTTGTTACAAATGAATATGGCATTTCAAACTCATCTTCGTCATCTGGTTTCTCATTCCATCGTCTATCTTCATCTTCAACCCCCTTAAAAACAGTAATAAGAACTAAATGAAATATTTGCCATTTGATTAAAAATAAATAAAAGAGTTATAGATTGAAATATTTATATTTTGTTTTGTAAAATATACAGTTAATGAAAATGTTATTAATGTAAATAAATTAAAATTACAGTAGGTATTGTGATATCATCACTATGATTGGTTTGAATGCATTGTGCACTATTGTTATCAGCAAGCACTACATCCATACTGACAGTTTCATTTCTTCGGAAAGTATAAGATACATTTGATGTATCTTCATCTTCATAATATTGTTCATCATATTCATCATCATAATCTGGACACTCAGATTTAATACTAATATCATTTCCATATGGCACATGAGATTCATATACAGAATCATGTTCATATTCATCCTCTTCCATCATTTCAGGCTTAACTACTCTTGATACATTAATTGTAGGAGGATCATATTCATCAATATTTTCCTAAAAAAGGTATAAATTATTGGAAAAATCAAATAATAATAATTAACCTAACATTTATAAAATAAAGTAATACTCACTTCTATAGGTTCTCTCTTGATTTTTTTCCGTAAACTTTGTATGTCAAATTCATTCATCTCGTTTGGCTAAAAAAAAAGATCATGCAATTTTAATATTAGAAATTTTTCATCCAAACAATAAAAACTTACTAATTTATCAACTTGTCCAGGTGGATTTACATTTCCTTTGCCACGTCTAAATCTTAACACAACTGATCGGCTATCAATAACCAAATTATATTTTTCTTTATAAGCTTGTATCGCATCTTCAGCATTAGAAAATTTGATAAATGCATATCTAATAGAAAATTTAATTTAATTAAATGTATTACTTATACTAGTGGCATATATTATATGGTATGAGCGGGGTATTACCTACCCCTTTCCACCAGGAAATTTCATTTAATTTTATACATTTTCTTAAATTTAAATAAGAAAAAAAAAATACTAAAACATTGATGCTAAATTTTTTTGAAGAAGAATATTTGGTATCAAAATGTAGAATAAGAATTTCATAAAAATTTTCAATGTATTTGGTACATATTATTAATTAATTTTTAACACTTGATAGAGGCTTATGAAATTATTGCATGGTTCCACCAAAAAGAAGAAAAGGAGACACCACTGACCACTAGCTTATAAACAAAATATATTGGATTGAATAATATTATGAGTTTAGACATTACCTTGTGTACTTCATTTTTTTAGCAAACCCAATGTCAACGCGAGTGGCTTTTGGAAATTCATCTTTGACAGCGTTTGATGTGATATTTGTTGGCAGATTTCCAAGATATAATCTGAAATAATTAATAATTGTACGATCCATAATATAATAATAGTTATATTTAATATCAATATAAATTTTTATACACGAGTTGTAGATGTTGTATAAAAGAACTATTTAAGTGTACATACATAAACAGGTATAATGAAGTACTATATAACATACTTACAATGTATATTTTATTTTAAAGCGTGAAAATATTATTATTTTACAGAGGTATTGTTGCAATATTAATGAACTATACAACAAATCTGTTCTTTATTTAAATTAAATTAATATTGAATTTCAAATTGTATATAATATTTAATAATTATATGAATCCATAATCAATGACACTTACGTGTATGGATCTATGCACTCAGGGAATGCCTTTTCTTCAAACTGACTTTCTTTAATTTCTACTCGCAATTTTTCATGTTGGAAAAAAGTTTCATTCAGTGCAGTTGCAACATTTTCAATATTTGCACTTGGTTGTACTTGTACATAACAATATCTAAAATAAAATAAAATATAGTTTTTATTTTAAGTTTTTACCAAATAATTTTATAATAATTTTTAAATTACAATTCAAAAATGAAAATGACGATTGCCATTTAAGTTACTTACCTTGGATTACATGGTGTATGGAAATGTACTGATTTAATGTCAGTATGAAAGTTCTGAACGATTTGACGCGTAATTTCATGATCCGGAAATCTGATCATGATTTGTTGATTGTTTTTAGGTGTTCGAAGTTCCATCTCAGCAGCAATTGCTTTTACAGCATCTTCACGGTTCCATGGTTTTTGAGCACGCTGTGGTTCTCCAGATTGTTGTGATTTTAATTTGCGCTTCCGTGTTTTGCATTCTGTCACAGCATTTGTTTCCTACATTTTAAAATGAATTAAGACATAATTAGTAAAACTTAAATTAATATAAATATTCTATTAGAGTAATCAAGTTATAGAACAAATTCATAAAATAGAAAAATTGTTCAAATAGATAATACAATTTAAGGTAAAAGCTATTTAAAACAATTGAAACATAAATTCTGAGCTCAAACCTGATTAGTTCCATTTGATTGATTTTGAACGGAACTACGTGGTCTGTTCATACGCATATGCTGTCTTGGTATAAACCGAGGTCTTTGATTAAATTGAGGCCAGTTTTGTGTTGATGACGATGATGGTGTTTGTGGATTTTGTGGAGAATTAGGAAAGAAATTCCCATTCTGAAAAAGAATAAGTAGGTGTAATATAATATACATATTAAAATAAAATGTCCAATAACATACAGCATTTTGAGAGAACTGTCTTGGATAATTATTTCTTGGAGTATTTCCATACTGATAAGGTGTTCGTTGACGTGCACCGTTGTTGAACGACCTCCAGCGTGGCAAAGGTGATCTTATAGTACTGTTACTAGATGAACTGAACGTGGGAGGATTGTTATTACATGTTGTAGTGTTTGTGACAGTAGTCTTGGTCTGTGGCGCAGGACTGGGCATACGGAACTGTGTTTGCCATGAATTGGGGAAAGCTTGTTGTGGCCAGAACCCATGGGGGTGTGTTGGTGGTGGAGACGTGAAGTCCGTCTGCAAGTGTATTTGGTTATTGTGTGGTGGAGGCTGTTGTGCTACATAACCAGGCAGAACTTGTCTCGGTGGGCTCACGATGGCCGTTTTGTTGTCAATCGACTGGTTTTCCACTGAAAAAACAAAAGAGACGCATTTAAAGTTGCTGTACATATAAGTTTTCCACCATGTTTCAGTATGGTTGAATGCTCACTCGTTGTTGCTTGTCAAACGCTTTTTGTAGACATTACAACCATTCGTACGCAACCGATGATGATATCGAAATAGATCAGTTTTGAACGAACTGCGTTAGTGCGTTACAAAAACTGAAAAGTAAAAACATAAATCGATAAATTGTTACGAACCAAGTACCTACAGAGTACAACACATACATACAATATACATACAAGTATACAACACCAATTACAATAACACAAGTTACTTTGGCGCAGCTTGTCACTCCTAGTGGCAGAGACCGTGGAAATCTATGATAACAGGCCATGTTTTCAGAAACAATCCGGCAACAGTGCAAATACAATTTTGTTGTGTTGATAGCGTTCTTTCATGATAAAAAAAAGCATTTTGTTTACGTTTAACTTTTTTTTAATTTTTTACTCTTTCCGTTTACCGAATACCGACGTACACAATTATTTTTGTTTTTCGACGTTTCGAGTTATGTTGGGATACCAATACACCGTAATTCATTTTGTGACGTTTCACAGACTTCAATGAATGTGGCGGACCCGCCGTGTCTTGTCTGTACGCGAGTGACCGAAATACTTATGGTTTAGTCCACGCAATTCGCCGGCCCGGTATAATGGACTTGGTATACTCAATATTTCGGAAACAAGCTTGGAAAACACAATTCCAAAATGAGCAAATGGAGGAAGATATGTGTTTCAAATGTCTGGCCAAGATCTCTGCCAATAATATCGTCGCTTGGGTAACGACATTCGATCTAGACGACCATGTTAACATAAACTGGGGTTCACATGTTTACATAGCCGATCTTAACGTGCCATGGAAGTACCATAAGATCACATCAAATAATTGTACTGTGACGACTCTAGAATGGGATATGTATGGATATTCACTATTAATCGGGGACAAAAATGGAGCCGTATCAATATGGACTTGCAGTACTGATCACAACCTTACCAATTGGGTACAGGTCGGTTCGAAAGATTTTCGAGGTGAACCTATTATAGCCGGCACTTTTTTTCATTTGGGAAAAAAATTAATGCTAGTTAATGAAAAAGCAGATAATATTAACTATTTTGAAAAATTCAACTATGTCAGGTTTACACCATCTTTACGAACATGGGGTGGCACAGGATTGCCTGGATGTTTAGTTGTGTCTGCTACAGGTATGATTGCTGCTCTGTTGACTAATGACAGCGGGGAGCCTATGATTTCAGCTACAAACAGTTTGGCTGTTGCTAGGTATCGTATATCTGTTGTTGACATCAGTTATCGACAAAATGGAAATTTTTTGATTGTCACATCTGACGGACGACCACGATCGCCGATTCATTGTTATGAAGTCTCAATAAAGCTTGTCAATGAAAAAAGTTGCACTATAGTATCACAGTGGCTGCCTAGCTTTTTCTTAACATTTAATGAAACGGTGGATAGAGTTATTTCACATGTGAAATTTTTACTTCGAGAAGGTTCCGAATCCCTTGTAATTGGAAGTAATAGCAGTAATGGATGTATTATAGAAACATGGGAATTAGTTAAAAAAACTAATCCAATTAATAAAGTATTTAAAAAAGTAATTACTGAAGACCATCCAACAGTGTGTTGGATTAAAAAAAGCTCATTTACTGTTGGAGCCCAATTAACAGCATTGGCAACACCCAAAATGTCTATATCCTATAATCAATCTTCTTGTAGTCAATATGTAGTGGCTGCTTTTAGTAATCATCAAGTATGCTGTTTATCCAGAGAACTAACTCAACAATGTTTGTTTGAATTGAGTAGCTATTGCGAAGATAACATAGGAAAAATAGGCTTACAACATAGTAGCAATATTCAGTTTTCAGATTTGGACATTTCTTACCTAGGAAATGTGTTTGTTGTTTGTGACAACATGGGCAATTTATATTTATTTCAACTACTTTCTGTGGCAGAACTGAATGGGCCGTTAACTGTCGCCTATGCCACATTACAACTTGAATATTGCTTGGTAACTGGCCTGGATTGGTGGGATTTGGCCATATCATTAAGACCTAACATGTTAGAGGCTGTGTGCAATCGCTTTAGTGAAAACTTCCAAAAACAATCTCAGGTACTTCAACAAAAAGAGTATACTACCTATTTGAGTATTCGTTCTTTTCTTTACAAAATGATGCCAGGAGCACAAGGAAAGCGTTCTGACCTTATGCATTTAATGACACTTCATTCCATATGTAATGCATTTAAAAATGTTTTACGTGTCAGCGACATAATGGTTGATCGGGATCCAGCAGAGAATATATCAAATGCACTTAAAGAACCTATTGTGGACATAGACAAAATTTTACCAAGTTTGGGTGGTAAGGATTTTACTGTAGAACCAAGCACTCTTCAATCACTCCATCAACTCATTCAATGGGTAGCACAGCTCGCTTTAAATGTAGTTTCCAGAATACCAGAACCCCGGGACAATGTTGGATATAACTTGTTAAATGATTTGTATGCCATAAATTCAATAAGGGAGCTATTACTTATGATTCGTATATGGGGTCTGTTGAGGCCTAATTGCTTACCCGTTTTTATTAAAAATATTGACAATTTAGATGTTTTGTCAGTTACATTTCGTTTACTTTCTCGATTTGTTCAACTAGGCGGGGAACACGATGAAATGTTGTTTGATGAATGCTATACACTTCAAAGTCAGGTCAATATAACTCCTCTTTCATCAGTCGCAGCAGGAATTCACGAAGTTGCATCTCCTGCTCTTTACTACCAACATTTACCATTGAAGTTGGTATTTGGACAAGAACCAGATTGTTTGAGATATAATACATCTTCCATAGATACAATAACAAATGGGAAACAACATTCAGACTACATGAAAGATTACGATGTAATTAGAAATGTATACATTGGTAAATGTCCACTAACTGTGAAGCAGTGTAATAGATGTGAAGGTAAAATGCAGTTGGTAGGAAATTCAAGAACAGCAGCAATTAGAGTATGGGAAAATAGGTGGGCAAGAAATTGTCGATGTGGTGGTAGGTGGAGGACAGTCAAGGTAGGTGGGCAGTAGCCAGTAAGTTTAATAATAGACAATTACATTATTATTAAAAAAAACCTAAAATTCAGTATATTTAACAATAAACTTCAATTTTAAACTATCTTAGGCGATTGTGACTCTATTGCAATATGTTTATAGTTTGGTGTTAATTAACAAACTGTTGAGAACGACTAATTAAGTAATCATTATTTATATGGTTTGTGTTCATGAAAAGTTGTTTAATTATAATAATTTAAACAATTATCATTTTATCAGTTAGATAAATCTGTTTTGTATACAATTTATTATTTAATTATACTTTGTTAAATTTTCTATTACACTGTGTATTTGATAAGTAATAAATCAAATTGTATTCTTATACCAAACAGATAATATCGCCAAGGTGAAGAAGTTTTTTTATACAAATCATTGGTATAAAATAATCTTCCAGATTATATTTTGATCTCTGAAATGTTAGTTAAATATAATTAATTTTAGAATAGTTCAATGATGTATTTACTATTATAATATCTTATGATGATTAATTTATCGTTCATACTAAATATGATAACTTGATGTAATAAATGAAAGTTTCTTATGTTTAATATTGTTATCTTGATCATACTTACACGGTTAAGTATATTCTACTTTATAAACAAATCAACAGTATTGTACATAGCCGCTGGAAAATAATTAATTATGCTAAGTTGTAAGTACACATTTATTTGTTCAACTGTCTTTTTTTTTGTTATGTATTTTTGTTTGTAAATTATTTGAAAAAAAAAATCATTGTTTGTTTATTTTATTTAAACAACTATTTAATAAATGTAATATACATTACAATGTTTCTATCAATTTTTGGGTATTTCATTTTTAGACTCATTATTTAAGTCATCAGTGATTTTAGTTTTTGATGTTTGTCCGGAATAGTCTGTAGCCAAATACGTCATTAAATCTGTCAATCCTTCAAACTCTGTACGAGAATTGTGAACAGTTGGAGTAAGCCTTGGAAGAAATGAACCTATTTTCAATCTAAACTCGTGCATCTGTAAAATTAAAATACAATCATATTACAGTATGTTTGTATGATGGAGTTAAAACAGTTTGAAATTCACGGATATACGCTTTTTTACTGATAGTTTGAGTTAGTTTTTTTTATTAGTAAATTAATAAGTATTCATGGAATTCAAATTATACAAAGATACTAATAGATATATTTAAAAGCTATTATTCAATAACTACTTTTATAATTTTTTTATAATGTGATTAGCAACACTAAATTCAAAGATTATATTATTATCATGAAAATTATTACAAAAAATGTATTATACTTATACTAATGCTGAGATAGGTAAAATAATAAAATAATTATTGAAGTATACTAACTGTGAAGTATACCTACTAAAATATCTATTTATGAATAAAAGGTAATTGTATTTATATAAGAATAATGTATTTGTATCAGTGGTTGACTTGGGAATAAAGTAGTAGAGGTATTTCCCTAGCATTTTAATCAAACTATTAAGAAGTAGGGTACGCTTGAGTATCATAAAAATTAGTTGAGGTACTCAGTCCCCCCCCCCAAGTCAACCACTGATGTGTATAAGTGATACACATCCAAGTCTATCGCACATTTGCACTTGTGGTTCTGAAATCTGTAATTCTATAGGTACCCAACAATATGACCTGTAAGCCAAGTTTTCAAATTTTGTATTTTAAAGAAGGCTCTTTTAAAGATTTGCTGCCTTGCGAAAAAACAAATATATTTTTATTTGTATAGGATTGTCATGGGTTACCAAAATCAAATAATTATTATGATTGGATATAATTTTAGGCCTGCATTTTATATTTGGTCAAAAGAACCCGAATAACTACAGTTTAACAGAGTTTAATGAGGGGTATCCACGAGCATTTAATTTTATGGGCAACATCATGCAGAATCAGCTAATTCAAAATATAGCAATGTTAGAACTGTCATCTTATCTTTGAAAAAATGCAATATGAATGAGTAGTATCCAGACCCAGATTGGGCCGGCGAGCTATCGATAAAATATTGGTGGGCCAATCATGAGTATTTGGCCATAATGTTATTTTTATATGATATTAAGAAATTAGTACAAATATCAATAGAAAAAATAATTGAATTGAATTGTTAAACCATACTGTAGCTGTAATCAAATGTCAGAAATCCTTAACTAAGTGGGCCGATATCTTGCCTATCCGGCATTGGTAGTATTTATTTTTGTATTTTTATAAGTTTTAAGTGCATTACGACATAAATTCAAGTGTGATTGAGTAATGAATCCACTTACTAACAGTGGTACAGAGTCCTACTAACAGGTGTTGTTAAAACAATATCTATAATGGAGTGGTTAAGATTCTAGCTGCTATAGGACTACTATGCCTTGCAATAGACAATAGTTGTGGGTAGTTAGTACCTCATATAAGATTGGTATAAAGTATATTTGATAATAGTGGTTTTTTTTTAGTTTTGCGCCATTACTTATTAAATTATTAAATACTTTGTAATCTATTAAAATAAAATAATGTTTACATTTAAGATTTAGACATTATAAAAATGTTTTAAGCACTTGAATTAAAATATTTACAATATATTTAAAAAAGATAAGACATAAGTTTTAAGTATAAAACTAGCTTACTACTACATACAGTAATAATGTTTGCAAAAATAAAATATTTACTAGGTCACTGCCAATTATATTTGCTCTTTATTAAACTTAATTTCACAATACATTTGAGATTAAAAAAAAAGTTATTATACATTATAAATTATTTGATTTAGAAGTTTCTTATTTTATTTGACTCATCAAATTTAATATTTTTGTTTGTTTTAAATTTAGAACTACTTTCAATTTACAGAGGAGTTCAAAGGTAAAATTGTATGGGTAGTAAGTTAAAAATTTAACTCTGACTAAAAGCTAATAGGGAGTCCTGTGCTGAACCCTAAGCATGCCAATGCAAATTTGTATGCAATTTCAAAGTTATCATGAAGTATCATGGTTATGGATAATATATATTTATTTATACATTCATTTTGTACTTTTAATTAAGTGTATTAATATTTTTACTTTGTTTCGGGTTAGCATTTAATAAAGATAATATTTTCAACAATCACACCCAATATGTATAATTGAAATATTAGTTATTAAATTTATAAATAACAAACTAATAACACTATACACTATATTTTATAAAAAGTATATTATATATGTTTTTTTTATCAAATATTTACAAATGTCTGCAATGTTTTTATGTGTGTATTTATTGACAATTATTCAATCTGAAATCAAATATTAGTCATTCAGATTGATTTTAAAAGACTTTTTTTTTTGTTCAATGTTGAAAAAATTTGAAATGATTAAAAACTGGATACAAAAGTTCTAAAATGTCTGAACTTTAAGTTATGTATAGTAAAATAACTGTATACTTTTGTTTTAAAAATATGAAAATAATCTGATGATCATTGATGGCCATAGGCATAATGAATTTATATGGGGGGGTTTTAGCCATTTTTTCCCTTGTCATACACTGGTATCTATAGACGATGCTACCGGGACTTCTCGGGAATTAATTCGGCAATACAAATTACTTTGGCAAAGGGGTTATGGCCTATAATGATTCGGGTAAACAACATAAATACTAAAAATGTTCTAAAGAAAAATTTAAAGGAACAAAATATAAAAAGGACTAAAGAAGCACATTTTAAAGTTTAATACCAATAAATAATATACCACATTTTATATTATCAAATATATATTTTATACTTAAATTAAATATATATAAAAAAAATTGAATTATAAAATAAAATAAAATATTATACCTATTATATATAAATAAAAATATATTCTTTGCATATGGATATGAAAATAAATAATATAAAAAAATTTCAGTTCTTATACATGGACAGAATTATGGCCCCCTTAGCCCCCCCCCCTCATTCTACGCCTATGTTGATGACACAGAACATTCATTAAGTATATACTTAGTAGTATTGTAATACTGTGAAGTCAACTATAGTAAGCTTCCTTTTATTTTAGTTATCACTACACATAATACAACATTTGCTAAACTATAATAGTTGTATTAAAAAAGATACTTGCATCATTAGCACCGCTCATTTTCCAAACACCGTAAAAAAACAGTCCACAGCCTCCAACAGCATAAAAAGTTCCCCATTTTAGTGCTCTAATGGCCAACTGTACACCTGATTCAGTAGTGGGCAACGGAGGAGCTTGGCCTTTGGAAAACATAGTGGGGTCTGTTTTTCTAGCTGATGCTAGAGTTGACGCAAATGCGAATATACCAGCACCAGCCGCGACACAAGTTAAAAACGCAGCCGATGCTAAAAAAGACATATGTTTATCGTTGTATAAATAGATTATAATATAAGAGCATTAAGTATTAATAATTTATGTAATTAAATAATAATAATACCTATAGTATCACTTGATGTTTTTGCGACCTGTGGTAATTTAGTTGTCCCATTTTCTTCTTTACTTACATCAACCATTAAAAAGCGTATTTACTATTTAATAAGAAAAACGAGTCAACAATTAAAAAACCTAAAACCAAATACTGTTGAGTATAAATCAAAATCATTTATAGTATTTGGTAAAACCGGCATTTTTGAACAAGTTCTTATCATAGTATAAAATAGTGATTATACTTTTTTAAGTTTTTTATAGATATGTACAATAAACTATAGATAGCCAACACTGCAGCAGCTGTATCCTACCCATAGAGTAATATTAAACTCTGTGATCCTACCACAGGCCGGCACAGAACAATACCACAGAAGATGTTATAACATTATGTTCTAACCACGGCTATAGAATATAAATACTATAGTATCTATGGCCGTGGTTCTAACTAATGTTTTATGCTACTACCCCAGAATAGATTAAATGTATGCTACTACCACATACTACTGACCCTGCTATTTTATTTTATAATGTGTTTATTATGTGTTTAGTTGAAGCAGACGACAGCCATTTAATTCGAGTCCATAGTTATGTACAGTATATAATATTATACAATATAAAACTGTATATATAATAATAGTATAATTATGTCTGTGACTTTGATTAAAATGGCGGATAATAATTTCATCAGTTAGCAATCTATAATTGATAGTACATATTATTATCTGTGGTTTTTTATTTTGAACCATGTTCTGAACTCATCAATTTGGTCGTATAACCCACAGTGTGTACAAATGGACAATAGAAATATAGAATTATAGTATTACCAATTACCATTTACTTATATTATATAACTACTCAGTGCCGCTGCCGCAATACCACTACCACAGTCCACAGGTACGTTATTTACGGTACCTATTCGGAAATACAGCCCAAGAAAATAATTACCTTTAATTAGTTAAATTGGTTTTAGAAGCTCCATTTGGCATTTACATAATATTATAAAAATATAAACCATATTATACCTAAATGTGATTTTTAAGACAATTGTTATTGAATGGAATAAGTTTCAAAGTTTTTTTCGGAAATCTATGTATTTTGTCCTGTTGTTTTTTTGTTAGAATTTGTCGGTTTGGCTGGGTTGCGACCGCAGCGAGGCTATGTGTAATGTGTATAGAAATAGGCATATCCCCAATAAAACTATAAAACTATCTAAATTCTAAGTAGCATTTGACTTTATCTTTAAAATTACTGTGGTATAACTAGTAATATTTTCTTTAAAATTAATTAATAAAATATAGTATAGTAATAGTAGGTAGGTACTATAATAAATTAGGTGCAATTAAGTAATAAGGCTATATAGTTCTACAATTTTTAACTGAGGTACCAACCTACTATTTTTTAGATTCTGAGCGGAGCGAAAAATGTATTGATTTTACTATGTTGTGTGTTTTTTTTTATTTTTGCGTCTGTCGTCACGTTTTGGTGCAGTAAAAGTAATCCGATTTTTTTCATCAGCATCTTTTCTAATTGTAAAGTGAATCTAGTTGGTCTTTAGGGGGTCAAAAGAAAAATTTTTCCAATAATTTTTAAACGAGTTGGGAAAAACAAAAAAAAATTAGGGAAAAAACGGGAATTTTTTTGCAAAGCAAATTTTGACATAGCTCCGCTCAGAATGTAAAATTATATTGATTGTAATTAATATATATTTATTTTATATTAATGTGATACAACAATTTTAATTTTATTAGAGAAAAATAAACATATTGATTTCAATTTAAATATTTTACAATTAGTCCAATACTAACTAGGATAATTAAACTATTATTTATTACAAATATATTCATAAATCATGTTAGTTTTTTTTTTTTTATCATTCCGGTGGATGTATATTATCATTATATAATCAACCAATTGATTTTGGTTTATTTATTGTTAAAGGTTTAGTAAATTAGTTAATGGGTTTAACAATTAAACTGTATATTTTAGCTTATTACAGCAGTGTCTGTTTTCTAATTAAATTATTTTCCATTGATGATGATTTACTACTATGCTATGAAAGAAAATTAGTAGGTGTAAAGGAATATTTTTACCATAATATATCTTTTAATACAATGTAATATGTAATATTAAAACATTTATCTAGTCCTTATATCAGTAGGTACAAAATATGTACAATTAATGCGAGCAAGTCAAGTTAAGATAATATTATTAATGTGCACACAACTTAATTAGTTGCAACTTGCAAGTTCTTTAGTAGTGCCAAATACATAAGTTTGTTAGGGTGATGTGCCACAGTATATTATTTTGATGTTGGGTGGGTGGGTAAAAGATGATTGAATTTAATGTAATTTTCTTTTTCAATTTACTTACATCTTTGAAATTAAACATCAATGGTACAAATAAAAAAAAAACATCCAATATTATGAGCGATAAACTTAAGAGTCAAGGAATAGAAAAAGGATTCACAATAATATTATTTATTTAACTATACTTGAGTACAATATTTTTATTTTGCAGTTTACATTGTTACACCTAGATAATAGATTATAAGTTTTTTTTTTTTTATAGAGTGCTGTACACATAAAATTATTTGAAATTGAATTCAAATTTGGTTTAAGACCTTCAAGGGTTGAAAAAACTTATTAAACAAATGAAATAATAATGGGTCATTTTAAACAATTGCTTTTTTTTAACTTAAACAATTTATCTCATAATTTGTATATTGCTAACAATTGTATTACATTTTTAAGTTTTGTAGGTATTATTTTTTATGAAACCAGTTTCTACTGTGTAGACAGATTAGGTAAGCATCTATAATCGCCAATCATTAATCCTTATTTAACCTAACCTAACAGAATAGTACAGTAAAAGGAATGAGAAAGTAAATAGTGTAACATAGTTAATAGGTACTTATATTCATTTAATAAATTTAGCATAAAATGTATAAAATAAATAAATAAGAATACTTTGAAAAAAAAAATTAGATAGTAGAATACTCTCTTTCATTGAGTTGAATGTCTGGGTCTTGGCATAAATCCTATTCTTTCGTGTACAGCCTCTTGTTTGGGTTTTGTGTTGCTGTTTAGAAGAGGACCGTACAGATTTTTTTGTTTTTCTTCTTTAGTTTTTTTAATAGCTTCATAATGGTTTTTGATATCTGCAAATTCGCTTAGATCTTCAATCCTGAGCTCTATTCTTGTAGGATTTAATCTTATCATTCTTATCTAAAATAATTAGAAGTATTAGTTATTTTGAAGATTTTGACAATTAAGAAACTTATAAACTATTAAGCCATATTATTATTGTCCTGCTAGTTAAATATTAATTTAAAAAAAATATTAATACAACTAATGACAAATAAGATCCTTGTGTACTTACACAGTTAATCAGTTGGTGTTGGAGAATATTGATTATTCACTTGGGTTGGGGACTTTGGAGTTTGGGTAGCTGCGCAACGGAAATACACTGCAGTCTGCAAAATATTACACCAAGTAACAACAAATAGGAAGCACAAACTAAGATACCTATAATTACTCTGCTCTAATACCTATTATATTATCATAAATCGTGGTAAACTGGTGACAGCAACCGTTAACTACTCAGTACTCTTAAGTCTTAAGATCTTATAATTTATATCACACTAATATATTATTATGTATATGTTATCAAAATCAAACGTCAAGTTATTATGAGATAACAATAGCGAATATTATCTTTTAGCACGGCAATAGCATAGAACAATAGATATAGATATAGTATCTATAGCGTGCTTAAGCCGTGCTTTTTAGTTCTTCTCTTATCAGTATTATCGTTTATCGCATTATTGATAATATTTTCAATTTTCACATTTTTAGTGATACTCGTGAATCGTGATAGTGTATACCGCAATAACCGCATTACTGCACTTGCGCGTGGTTGTCGTCTCACGACTTACATGAATTATATCACTGTATATTATAATATATAATATTATTATTATTACTGTTGTACTACTTGTACTGTTTTAGCACAAGCGTCAAGGCGTCAAGCACACTGTCACACCAGCAAGTTAGCAGTGTTAGCACACTTGTCGTTGCTTTTGCGTCTTGCACAGTTGCACGCATACTCGTCCCTATGCTCCACGACTGTTGACCTTGTTTGCCGTCGTCGCTCCCTTCTTTCTCGCATTGTAGAGTGCAATATTAACAATTAAAAATAAAATAACTTATCGTACTTCGTTCATTCGTTGACCGTGATCCGTGACCTCTAAGAGGTCGTTGCGTAGGTACTATCTTCAGACACACGGTTTAAAATAGAGCGAAACAGCAGACGCTCTCGCGGTTGCTCAATTGATAGCGGGACGGACTGCTGACAATACGTTACCGTTCGTCACCAATCGCCAGTGCTGAACATGATCGACTAGTGACGTTAATATTATATACGTATATATTTAATAAAATACAGTTTTCGTCCAGTGCTGAAAAGCTCAAAGTTCTATCAGTTATAGTTCGTTTGTACACAGGTAAGGATTTTTTTTTTCAATCGATTTGTAAAAACTTATTGGTAATGTGTACAATTTTTATTTTTAAGAACAACATTATGGAGGAAGATCAAAAGCGATTTATCGAACGGGGTTCTCACAAGGGAAAAGGACTTGCTGTTTTTACCAGTGGTGGTGATTCACAAGGTACCAACTGAATAATTTCCAAAGTTTTTAAGTTAATTATGAAGTTTATAAACCAAAATATAGCTACCTATTTATTTATACGCAGAGACAGATGGTTGGGTTTTTTGGGCATGGTAGGTACCTGCTGCTATTTTTTCAATTAGAGGATTGGAATAGTTTTTAGTGCAGAGTATATCTACTTAATTTTTAACAACACTTAAAATTAAGATATTGGTTGTTGGTAATTTAATTGTATATTAATTATAAAAATTACATATAGGTACCTATCAACTATTTTTAAAATTCATAATTATTAGAACACAAATGTTTATTTATTTGCTTGTTAATATTTTTGTTTATTTACTTGTATCTGTATTCACATATTTTACTTAACCCTATTTAATTAAACTTAGTCAGAGTAAAATCGGTTTTATTGAATTATACATTTCAGAGCGCTGTACTTTAATATTAGTTAAATTTTAGTGCTTAATTCAGGTGTAGCCAACCATTCTATTGTGCTAGCCTTTAGAATTATATTTAACTGTCATAAAGTTAAAGTAAAATTGATCTATAAAGCATTAAACTTTATAAATAGTTCAGTTATGCAAAGAGAAATTATTTTACCAATTAAAAAAAGAACAATTAATTAATATTAAAAATAATATTATGCTAACAGTTGGAATTCTTTTAAAATCAACATTTTTTGTTATAAAAAAATAAAACTTGATAAATATATGTTGACATTTCTGAAAAGACCTAATATAACAAATTTCCTAGAGTATAACACAATTTTATCATATATTAGTAATTATCTATTTTTATTTTTATAAAATAGTTTATTATGTACAGTATGTCCTTATTGAATATTGATCAAATAGTAACAGAAATTCTTCACTATAAGATTATATTTTTAAGGTTCATAATTGTTTAACAAAGCATAGTTATATTTTTTCATCATATTCAAATTATAACTAAAATCGTCAACGGATACATATGCCTGTTTGCTATTTTTTGTTGTACATGAAATCATTTCATATGCATACTTATAAGTTATAACTATTTTATTAAATCTCACCACTTAATCATTAGTGACACATTTTCTATGTCTCATACAGGTGCATTGTACAACCATTTATGCATAGAAAACATAAAAATAGAGATAATTTTGTACACAAATTTATGTGTAAAAATTAAACTTATCTTGCAATGTGTTATTATTTTAGAACACATTTAATGTAATACAATCAATGTTTGCTATAGCTAAAATGTTTGAGTATTGGCTATGCACTAGGAATATGTAATTTTTTCAAAAATCCAATGTCCCAACCCTTCATTACTAATGTTATTTTTGCTTATACCTATTCAATATTTCTTTTATTTCTTTTTAATATACTATTTTGATTAAAAGTTATAAATATATACTATTTTATGATCTTCAATATTTTTTTATATTTTGACAGGTATGAATGCTGCTGTCCGAGCAGTTGTTCGTATGGCTATATACCTTGGTTGCAAGGTGTTTTTCATTAAAGAGGGTTATCAAGGTATGGTGGATGGCGGGGAGAACATAGAAGAAGCTAATTGGTCTTCAGTGTCATCTATAATACATAAGGTATGTTGAGTGAAATTCACATAGTTTATGAATTTTTTTGTTAGTTGTATGGGTATATTACTAATATAAAAATATCGATAGGTATGTTCTCATAAATATGTATTATTGTTGGTTCGTGCAGTGTATTTTAATTTTTAAATGAACTACATGTTTTGAATTTTTATTAAGTTGTTAGTATTAGCAACTAGCAAGTCACACAAATAGACCAAAAAGGATTTACTGTTGCAGTTTAATGAAAACAATAATTTTCTGAAATAAATATACCTGTATGCAATAGGCCAAGGAATTCTAGTTGACTTATATGCTATAGAAATTTGAACTTTTAATAATTCTTGCAATATGAAATAAGTCAAATGATGAATATTTCTATATTTTAAAACAATAATCTGTTCTAATATAGAAAACTGCCATATGATTTTGCTACGTTTATATGTTGTAATATTTATTCATTTAATTGCTGTCAAATAAATACACTCTTTGCACTGTTCAGAATTAATTTTTGTATCTCCCTTTGTAATATTTTAATTTTAATAAAATATTGACCTTTGTTTAACCTGCTTTTATGTTGATCATTTTATAAAACATATATAGGTATATTTGTTATAATAAAAAAAAAATAACTACATTTATGGCTACTCTTATGGTATGACCTCAGTGACCATGTAAGGCAGAGTTTTATTACAACTTTGATGATCATTAAAATGTATAAAGGTGACATTATTTTAAAATTGGACCAACTTTTATTATGGACCTAACTTTGTTTATTAAAATGTTATTTTATATTATAATGGTTAATTGTGGTAAAATTATCACAAATGTACTGCAAATAATCACATTTTTTAATTATATATTTTATTCTATTGCCTGATGATCGATCTAATTGATATGTTCTTTACTGTATTGAGTTCTATCATTTCTGACCTTCAAATAACCCCTAGTCCAGTTTACAAAACAATACATGTAGATATTCTATATTTATTAATAATTACAGTTTTTAATATGTTATAATTTAGGGTGGTACTGTAATTGGTTCAGCACGATGTATGGATTTTAAAGAACGTGCCGGACGAGTAAAGGCTGCTTGCAACTTGGTGAAACGGGGAATTACAAATTTGGTAGTAATTGGAGGTGATGGTTCTCTAACAGGAGCCAACCTATTTAGACAAGAATGGTCTAGTCTTCTAGATGAGCTGTTGCAGACTTCACAAATTAATAAGACAGAACGGGAGAAGTATAAACAATTGAATATTGTTGGAATGGTTGGTTCTATTGATAATGATTTTTGCGGTACTGACATGACAATCGGCACGGATTCCGCATTACATCGCATAATGGACGCAATTGATGCTATTGTGTCAACAGCCTATTCACATCAGAGAACATTTATTATGGAAGTAATGGGACGACACTGCGGGTATGATTGTTAATTCTAATTATTATATAGTTTTAAAAACTTATATTTTATAAGAAAACTGAGAAAACTTTAAGAAATTGGGTGATTCTATGACCTTAAGATTTAGTAAATAGTAGTAACCATATTGTAATTTCTTTTATTAGAAAGAAATGCATTTCTTTGGAATTTTTTATTTTGATAAGTATTTTATTAAGTGCTTATTAAAAATCAAGTTTTATCTTAGGCTCACAATCTCTTGAGTAATTTATTGATTAAATATTTAAATTGGTAGTTGCAAATGATTAATTATTGACTGAAATTATTAGTATATCTTTTAATTTTGGTGCTCATTTATTTGTATGAACTTATTTAAAAATGTCCAGTCATCATATACAATTTGCTTAAGGTTGAAATTAAATGACATTTTATCTATATATTTTTGTAATTTACCATAAATGATTGATAAAATAATAATATATTATAATAAGCAAGTAATAAAATAGCGTGAAACATTATATTATTATAGTTTTGCGTTTTGTTTTAATTAGGTTGATAGTATTATAATTTTTATCTTGGCAAATAAGACTTAATTTATTTTATAATTTGTAGTAGATTAGTTAATTTTTTTATAACATGGCTTCAGACTATTCTAAATAAATAATAGTTGATCAAAATGTTGTGCTGTGAGGTTTTAGACTTGATTTTCTTGTGTGTTAATTACTAGCTGCTGATTTATTATGTTTTAAATAATTAAAAAATAATTATTCAGATATTATATATTTAATTTTGCAGTTTTATAATTTATACATTTTTCAGATGCCAAAATTGAATTCATTTAGTTATTTACCTTTAGCAATACATATATTTATTTGTCCCTGTTGTAATAACTATTTAAAGTTATGTATGTAAATACTCATGTTAGATGATGTAATATTTAACTTAAATTATGTTTATATTATTGATGTAACTTGCCGAGCAATTATTTTTTATTTTTTATTAATATTTTATATTTCAAGTGATACTTGAGAATATTTTTAAATATATTTGAGTTATTCTAACTCAATATTAATGATTTATGTATGCCTGGTGATCCATTTAACATAAACCATTTATTCTTTCAAAAAGTATAAACATAATTTAAAAATATTTTTATTACATGTTTTCAAGTTGTTACATGACAACATTTAAAATACAATTTCATTCATAACTGCTTAAGTTTTTTACATTTTTGAACAACAACATACATTTTTAATCTCAAGCAGATTATTTTTCTGAGTATTTCGATACATAAAAATCAAATTTTGGACTAGTAGTTTATGACTTTATGAGTTATAAGTATTTAAATTTTAGATGTGTGGAGTAGTAGACCAACATTATGCGGGGTACCTGCGTACCATTCCATTCCGCTCATCTATACTTTAAATACTTATAACTCATAAACTACTTGTCCGAAATTCAATTTTTATGTATCCAAATACTCAGAAAAATAATCTGCCTTAGAGTATGATACTAAAATTGTTCAAAAACGTAAAAATCTTTAACACTTATAAAGTTAAAAAATATTAAAAATATATATATTTTTTGAAATGTTGTTTTGTAACAACTTTAATCCATGCTGTTAAAATATTTTCAAAAACGTTTATATTTTTTAAAATATAGAGTGTCTTATGTTAAATGGATCACCTAGTACATACTGTTATTCAACAAGTTAAAAATAATACTTATACATTTCTTAAAATTCAATAGGTAGTATTTAAAAGATTGATGAATGATGATTGTACATTCTGTATACATTTTTATTAGGTAAGACTATAAGTCTAATAATATGTCAAGTTTAATAAAATGTTTTTAGATTTTAATACTTGAATTTATGTTTGTAATAACTTGATTAATTTTCTTGTGGACTGTGAAAGTTATAGAATAATATCAAAACTGATTTTAATCAGAGTACATTTTAATTTTTAAGTATGACAGTGCGACTTTATATTAATTTTTTACATGATACAAAACTTTTTAAACTTTACCCAGTTTTTAATCACAGTGTTATATGATAACACGATAAATAACTTGAACAGTCATAGAATCACCTAAAATGGGTTTATTTTGTTTTTTAGATTTTTAAACCTCATAAATATATTAGGGAAATAAAGTTATAGCTGAGTCAGTTATTGTATTTCAATAATGATTTAAGATAGTAGAAGTTTATTATGGAGTATGTTGTTTATTGAATAGTTTATATATAATTTGTGTTACCTACTAGTTACTAAGTATGATTAAAGAATGGAACTTTTACATTTTACTTTTTTTTTATGAAAAATGCATTATTTTTAATAAATACATTATAAATATTTCAGTAGGTAATTGTTTTTGAAATCATTAAATATGACAGTATTTGTAAAATCTACTAAACAAATAAAAAGAAAAAAAACACGTAGGTATATTTACAAAATAAATGTATTTTTGTGTATAAATATTTACTTCAATTTTAAAACAATACGTAATTGACTTGGCTTCGATTTTCAATCTTTTGTCTGTTAAAAATTTAAAACTAAATTACATAATAAATAATAATACTTCTCAGTATTAAAACCGGGTTCATCTCTTCTTTTTATAACAAAATAAAAGTGATTGAAGTGTTCTTGTTTCAAGTTTAATAACGCCGCTGTTGCATATAAAGGTACCTTGCACTTGTCACAGCCCTCACTAGTGAAGCTGACTACGTGTTTATACCAGAGATGCCACCACCACGTGATTGGCCGACCAAACTTTGCAACAAATTAGAGCAGGCAAGGACTTTATTATAGAAAGAAAAACAATACATGATCATTACCTTAACCTGAAAATCTTGTAAACTTCTTTGCGGACACGTCTTTACCAACACCTTTAAATCCATTAACAACTGCTCGCACATTTTGATTTTATAATTTATATATTATACTAAAGCATGATAATCCCTGTGTTATATTTTATCTGTCTTAGCGCTTAACTATTTTAAATTTTATGTTATGTACTCGCCTCCTTTGTAGATAAGGTCATAGGGAGCTCACTGCGCGAATTCATTCTAGCTATACGATATATTATATTATAGAGGAAACTGGTCTGATTTGATTGTGGCTATGTCGTGGGATGCAGTGTACAGTAGTGGCAAAACCATAATAATAATAATAATATAATATTTACATTTATTTATTTTATAACAATTATAACTACATGCCAACCTGTACAAGGCGATTATTGTTTAACGTAAGGCACTTGTTTTCCCTTGTTGTTTTAAAAAAAATCAATTACAATATGTCCATTTTAATTTTAGCAATTGGCAATTAATTATTTAGATCCTTTTTATGATATTTTTAATTTAATATTCTGATATATAGTATGGTAACTATGTTTAAACAAAATGTAAATACATTGGCAAAAAATAAGTGTCTTACATTGAAAAAAAATTGCTCTGTATAACTCATGTGTGTATATTTATATACACTATATACATCTATGTATATAGTATGATAATATGTAAACATGTATTATTGTCATATATAAATTTGAATTAGTGGATGTTTAGAAATGTATGGTGGGAGTGTGCTATATTAAACAAATGTGCAGGTATTTAGCTTTGGTTACGGCATTGGCGGCAGAAGCCGATTTTGTGTTCATTCCAGAATGGCCGCCTCACCAAGATTGGGCGTCGAAAATGTGTAAAAAATTGCTACAGGCAAGACTGACTTCTGTTTTACAGCATAAAAATATGATGCATGAGTTGTATTAGTCCGCCAGTGTGTTATATATTATCCTTATACATCACATTAACTATTTTATGTTATTAAACTTGGGTTGTAGCTCTATCGTATAATTATTATTAATCAGTATTATTCCTTTAAATTTGATTTTGAAATTGTACATAATATAATGTTACAAAACAATCATAGGAAATATATTTTGATTTTTTATAAGCATTTGGTTACAAATTATTTTAATCTACTACCGTAAGTCTGATGACGATTTTGAGATTTTATTATTTTAGTTATTTTTTCTAGAGCCTTATTGTTGTTGTTCTTAAAGTGATAAATTCATAAATATTTTATTTTAAATTAAAAAAGTATACTGATTATAATATATTAATTTCATGAAAGTTCAGCCATTGTGCATTTTTTATTTTAATGTTGACATCACTTAATTTAATCATTCTCATTCAAGATGTTTGATGTACCTTGTACATTAATTAGTTGAGTCTAATATTTAAAATATTATTTTCATGTTTAGAGGATTCAAGCTATATTATTTCAAAATGTAGTTCATGGTAGATTTTTGACATATCAAATTGAAGAAATGTTCATTTAACCAATGTAGTATTTGATTATTATTTTGACCCAACTTTTATGAATCATTTTATAGTGATTATTTTGATGAATACCTAATGATCATTGGATATTAATCATAATAAATTCATAAGTTATTTTATGTAACAATGAATTGTGTAAGTGACTAGGATTGATTGTGGTACGTTTTGTTAGTAGAGAATGGCTTTAGATATATTGCGTATGATTGTATGAGGAAAATTATTAATTATTTGAAGTGTTCAATATGTGCATGCATTAATTTGGACTCTAAAACAAGGATGGCAAACGTTTAATAATTAAGTTTAAAAAATATTATGTCTGCTGTGTTAGCTGAGTACAAAATTCAGTAGATATACAAATATCAAATATGTATACATAATTACATAAATACGTTTACGTTTTAGAGGACGCCACACCCGATTGTGGTATCTCCGTCTTACAAATGTACAACATAGCAAAAACTGTTTTGCGAGGCATAGAACCACTTAGTCTGTAGTCATAACTAAGAAACAACATTTTCACGGCATAAAAAGGAAAACTTTGGCTGTACAATATCGTTTTTATTTTTTCAATATCAAATTTGCGAAAAAAGTTCTTATTGTTTCAAAATCCATTATTTTCAAACTTGAATAACTTTTTTTGTAGTTCTGATATCGAAAACATAAAAACGACATTGCACAGCAAAAGTTCTCCTTTTTATGTGGTGAAAATTTTTCTGACTGTGGCCTTCTCCGTTCTTTCTCGCGCTTAACACTTTTTGTTATGTCTTACATCTGTAAGACGGTTTTATTGTATTTTGTAATTATATAATATAATTCAATTAAGCAAATTGTTTGTCGAATGATCAATTGACAATTCTTATTGTTGGATTAAATATATTTTTACTTTAAGTTAAACAAAAAAAAAAAATATCATTGTTTGAAATCTTAAATTATAATATAATAATGGCCCTATGTCATTTTTAATATGTTCGCCATCCCTGGTTTAGAATTAACCTTTTACTAATTAGGAGTATTTATTTTTGCTTTAAAACTAATTTATATTTATTAATATATTTTCTTAATCCTAATAGTTAAAGGGGTTGAAAGCGGTGACGTTCTGTCTATGTGATACAGATTTAGATGTGTTCTATTTTCAACGTATGTACTAGAACTAGACTACTATAAGGGCTAAGATCTAAGACTATAGTTTTTAGCACGATGTAGAGAAGATATCATTCTCTAGCGAAAAGATAAGAATTTCTGATAACAAATTTTACTTGAGATCGACTTTCTTGAGTTTCTTGTGTTATCTTTCTAAATCCTAAAAAAAGTTATATTATTAAAAAGACGAAATCAAAAAAAAATTCATTTCTTCATTTTTGGAGAAAAATGTGGAAAAATCAAGTATAAGTACTTTGGAAATACAACACATCTAAATGTAGCACGTGTTAAACAAAGATAAACCATTATCGCTTTCAACCTTATATAATATTTTATAGTTGACAATAGGTACTACTGTACTAGTTAATATTTATTTGTATTCAGTATTTGGACTGTTTATTTATTTCCATTTAAACGCTTAAAGGTTATGGATCATCACTTTAATAATGTTAAAGGCCGTCTCAAGATCATATACGAATGGCTCAATATAATATATTTCTGAAGTTACTATTTATTGTTATAATTTAATACCACTTTATAATTTTCATAAATTAAATTTTTTTTCTACTTTCACGCTTTAACGTATTTTTACTTTTTACATAATTTTAGTTGTCCTATGTCTTAAGACGGCACTAAGCCACTAACTATAATCATATCAAATAACATTATTGACAATCACCGATTTTAAACGACAGCTATTGTAAATTGATAAACACAACGTATACAATTTATTTAACGAACAATAACAAGGGTATTACACCATAATTGATCATTATCCGTAATCATGTATTTCAAACATTGATTTTGTTTAAAATTAAAAACAAAAATGAACGCACACACGACGGTTAATCGAGAAGGATTTAAGTCCGCTCTTACACCATAGGTTATAGGAAAAATAAATAAAATAAACTGAATAATAAGTCAACGTCGATAGTTAAAAAAATGTGTGATAGTGTAATTAATAATCATTTAATGGATGTGTAATACTCAAATGTTTATATAAATATAACAATATTAACAATAATGAATAACATTTTTTTAAATGTATGTATAGTTTTATCACTTTTATAGTTTTATATCTGCTAGTCCCGTGTATTTCCCTTATTTTTGACGCCTGACCATCGAGATTTATTTTATCGATTCCGAAAATGTATTAAGTTCATTGTACATACATTTGAAATCTTCCATTTTAAGGTTATCTACGTATAATAGACATCTAAGACCGTCTTGCAATTCGCAGATAAATTTATTCTTATTACATTTTTACAATACATTTGGTCCAATTAATTAGACAAATGTTGTTAAGGCATCTTAAATGTTTTCTATCATATTTGTTTGAGTTTATTTTCGTTGTCTTAATAGTTACTATACTGCAGTAGTAAAAAATCCTACTTGCGACTACGATATTGTCATATCATAGTTCTACACACTACATTAATACAGACTTCAGTCTTCAGTATATTGTATTGTAGTATATAATCACTATAGTTGCTGTTCATCATCATCCTTGTAGTAATTTGCTACAAGCTTGTTGCATTGCTTTATGTACACTTTTCCGCTTGTTGTAGTTCGTGACAAAATCGTTTGAAATAATTACTAAATCGTATATGTACAGGCGTCATTAAATTATCGTTATCGAAAACTAAAAACCGTTCGATTTTCAAAAATTTAACAAATAATATTTATGCGCATCGATGGATGAGTGCCTAGTGAGTAGGTGTATGCCTAAATATATACACTGCGGTGGATGAAAATCTTATTATCTTTGAGCTTTGCGAACGAGCTTTTGGGAATATGACGTGCGTCGTTTGGCCAGTTTTTCAATTATTATTAATACTTATGCGGCATACGTATATATAATATGTTTTATGTATATTTAGGAACGTACAGCGGGCCAGCGTTTAAACATCATCATCGTGTCCGAAGGCGCCATCGACCGTGACGGACAGCCGATCACTGCCGAGATGGTGAAGCAAGTGGTAGTCGACAACTTGAAACAGGACACGCGGATTACGGTCTTGGGCCACGTCCAGAGAGGAGGCGCCCCGTCGGCTTTCGATAGAGTTTTGGTAAACATGCTCTTCCAATATAGGATATTTATATTATATTGTTATTTGTGTTTGGGTGATGATAACGCGATGACCTATGTGTGTGTATATTGGGGGGGGGGGGGTGCTGAGTTCAGTGTGGATTACGATTTTTTTTTTAATTGTCCATGCAACAACTTGGCATTGTACGAAAATAATTTTAAATGTCCACATTATACTATTTATTACATAATACATTTTTTTTTTTTAATGTCTGTTGTATAAGTTATGGGTATTGTAATTTTTATTTGCCACCTTTCGTATCGTTAACCCAGGGCTCAGGATATTATATCGAATTCAAATGTGGTGACTAAAGCGTTTCACCCTTACAAAGTTTGTTTGTTTAGAATGTTTGGACCCTGCCTAGAAAATTTACATTTTTTGTAAATTCCCATATTTTTAACAACGATTGACGATGACCTGCAGTCGTCGCGCTGTTTGCCAAAATTCGGTGTTTCCGACATGTTTTCCTCCCCCAAAAATGATTTTTTTTTAAATGCAATAGCTGATCGGATAATTTAAATTTGTATGTGTCGTTCTTTGGGAGAATTTCAAATATCGCATCTCCTGGCATTTTGTATATTATGCAATAATAGCCATGTCATTCCTGAAGTATAGTGTATATTATGTTTGTCGTTATGGGTGATTTTTTTCCGTCGCAGGGGTGCAGAATGGGAGCCGAAGCTGTCATGGCCTTGATGGAAGCTACACCGGAGACCGAGGCTTGTGTCGTGTCTTTGGATGGAAATCAGGCGGTCCGTCTGCCTCTGATGGAATGTGTCGAAAAGACCCAAGCCGTTGCCAAAGCAATGGCGGACAAAGAATGGGAATTAGCCGTGCAACTCAGAGGAAGGTAAAAAATCGAAAGTAGCACCTATTTACCGTAATAACTTAAGGGTGTTATTTTTTTTAAAAAATATTTTAAATATTTTATCCAAATTATTTTTAATTTTTGACGCGAAGCAAACGAATGTTCAAAATACCACTAGTACCTATACTGATTTCTGTAAACCGGCTTAACGGTTTTAGAAAAGTAAATAACTGTAGTTCTTGTTTAAATAATCGATGTACAGACAATTTGTATGATAAATATTATCGAGTGTACTTCGTCATTGCATGAGTAGGTCACTATAATCTGAGCGGAGCGATAAACGTATTGGTTGCACAACGAATTTTTTTTTTCGTGTATGACGACACTTTTTCTAGTAAAACAAATGCACAAATCCGAGGGAGGTTTTTGGTAGAAAACTGGATCCATAGAAGTAGTGTTGATCAAAAATAGAAATTTCTCAATAAGTACTTTTTAAAATACAGTAAAACCTCACTTAGACGGAAACCCCGGTATTACGGAAAAATTTTTTGGTCCCGTTTCAAATTTCATATAATTTTATCCCGCCAAGACGGAAACCTCGCCAAGCCGGAAACGGACACTTTTTTGTGATAAAAGTCGATGAAAACCCTCGCTAAGACGGAAATATAACATGATTTTCATGTAATAAATGTATTTTCCTATTGTCGATACCCATCATAGATAATCGATATACGAGCGCGTATACGGGGTACCTACACTATACAACATTATTATCTGAGTTTTCCCTCCCAGTGTCCAATAGTGAGATTTTGGATTTGACTTCGAGAGCCAAGGAGTGTGTAGTGTGTTTAACGCGACGCCTTATGAAATAAAAATCAATAACCGATTTTATTCAAAAAATATAATCATGTATTATTAATGTATACTGCAGGCTAAAAATTAATATGTAATAAATAAATAAGTATAAATATAAAATTAAGTTAAAAATATAAATTGTATCATACAATTTGTATGTATGTATTATGTATAAACTGGTTTAAGATAAATATGTAATTTTTAATTTAATTCAATTTAATATTTTTGAACCCCGTTAAGACGGAAACCCCGTTAACACGGAAAAATTGCATGGTCCCATGCGATTCCGTCTTATCGAGGTTTTACTGTAATAGGAAAAATAAAAAAATTACGAAAATTTTTTAAAAGTTGTTAAATTATTAATAAAATAATAAATTGGTTTATAAATTAGGCTACCAAAATGTTACAAAGTCTCCACTCAGAATTTCTTTTCATTATATAGGTATAATGATTTATCATTTAATTCGTCAATTACAGTGATCTACTGAGAACTCAATGACGATGTACACTCGACATCTACTGTAAAGCAAAATGATTACACTTATAATAACCTAACCTATACTTGACAGGTTTTTATTTGGGGTTTCCAGATTATTTTAAAAAAGTACTCTGAAATTTCTACTTTTGCCCTTCCTCCCAAGTAAAAACTAGATAATATTTTTTAAATAAAAAAAAAAAATATCATTGTAAAACCAATACATTTATTGCTCCGCTCAGAATCTAAATGGTGTATGATGTATGTGCCAACATTCCTCTATTATTGAACAATACCAATTAATTCCCGTATGATTGTTTCTCATAATATATTTGAGAAACCAGATGAACAGACGGAACATTTTGTCCCATGGATGAATTATTCATTAAATGCTTAATTTTTGTTTGCAGGAGTTTTGCTAGAAACTTGGAAACATACAAAATGTTGACACGTTTGAAGCCTCCTCGTTCAGCATTTGATGAATTGGGGCGTGGATTGGTAAGTTGATCATTTGATAAAAATATTTTTTTTCTTAATGACATTCCCGCATTTCTTTTTATTAATTTAAACAATGTTGTTTAATATTTTTTCCATGAATCCCTTAGAGTCTAAATCGAGTAAGTAAATTGATTTTTTGATTTGTTGTGCAATATATTATTATTGCTAACATCACACACATACAAAAATCTCATTAAAATTATTGTTTTTATATAACAGCAAGACACGCTGTGGGGTCAGGTAAGATGACTTATGGTGGAGTAATGATTAATTTGGAGTATTTCGATTTTCAAGCTTCATAATGTCTATAATGCGTGATTTGAAATTAAAAATTTATGACAAAAACAATAATTATTTAAATATTTTACCAATTTATAGTAGATATTGTATTTTAAATAAGTATATAATAGTTGTATTAGTGTTAACTATTTATTTGAGTGTGTTTTGACTGGGCTTATGTTATATTGTAATGCAGATTCTTTTTCTACAGAGATTATATTGGTAGTTTTCATTTTATAAATGAAACTCAGTAATGGCATATTAATAATTTTGAGTCATTGGCAATTATAGGAAGGTTATACTCTTGCTGTAATGCATATTGGAGCACCCGCATGTGGTATGAATTCTGCTGTACGTTCATTTGTACGGAATTGTATCTATAGAGGTGACACTGTTTATGGCATTCATGACGGCGTGGAAGGTTTAGTTGCTGGAAATGTAAGTGTTTCATTATGTAATTTAAGGCTACCTATAGTGTTAAACAACTCTGGTTTCTTAGATTCAAGTAATGCAGTGGTCAGACGTTACTGGCTGGGTTGGCCAAGGCGGTGCTATGTTGGGTACAAAGCGTACACTTCCTGAAAAAAGAATGCCGGAAATTGCTGCAAGGCTCAAAGAGTTCAACATTCAAGCACTTTTAATCATTGGAGGCTTTGAGGTTGGTAACATTCTCTATTTACTAGTAAATGGTTTGAAATTTGTATTAACTTAATTATTTTAGGCGTACCAAGCTGGAATTCAATTAGTTCAGAACCGTAAAAATTTCCCGGAATTCTGCATACCGATGGTTATAATACCGTCAACCATTAGTAACAATGTGCCTGGTACAGAATTTTCGTTAGGTTGTGATACCGCTCTAAATGAAATCACTGAGGTTTGTAATTTTATTAAAAATGTGTATAACTCATACATTTTATTTATTATTGCCTTTTATACATTTTTCTGGCCTATTTCTAGTTAAAATATTATTATTTTAGATTTGTGATAGAATTAGACAGTCCGCTCAAGGTACTAAGCGGCGTGTATTTGTTATTGAAACTATGGGAGGTTACTGTGGATATTTAGCTACTGTTGCTGGGCTGGCTGGTGGTGCTGATGCAGCTTATATATACGAAGAGAAATTTACCATAAAAGATTTGCAAAACGATGTGTATCATATGGCTTCAAAGATGGCAGAAGGTGTTCAACGTGGTTTGATATTAAGGTTAATTTCTTAATAAAACAAAATTTAACATTATTTTTTAACAAGTTTAAAAATTGTGTTTTTATTTTTAGGAATGAAAAATGTAGTGAGAACTACAATACTGACTTTATATTTAGACTTTACACTGAAGAAGGGAAAGGATTATTCAGTACTCGTATGAATGTTTTAGGTAAAGCTTTTATATTATGTTAAATTGCTCTATCTAATGAAATAGTTAACAACTAAAAGTAGTTTGATTTGTAATTGATTTTTTAATAAATTGTTAATTATTATAAATGTATGTTTCTAGGTCATATGCAACAAGGTGGTTCACCTACTCCATTTGATCGTAATATGGGTACAAAGCAAGCAGCAAAATGTGTGGAATGGTTAGTAGAAAAATTGAGAGAATCTACTAGACCAGATGGAACAATTTATACAGATAATCCAGATACAGCAGCAATGATGGGTGTAATAAGACGGCAGTATCGTTTCACTCCTTTAACTGATTTGTTGCCTCTAACCAATTTTGAGTAAGGAAATCATTTAAATGTATATTATATTTTATTTAAAAATATCGCAGATGATTTAAATTTATGTGTAAACTGAAAAGTCGGTGGTTGTGAAAAGGAATGTTAATTTTTAAAATTCAAATGTCTATAAAATATATTTATATTCCATCCTGATTAAATAAATGATTAATTAGTTATAATATTGAGTGGACATTTCGAAAAGTGGGAAATAGTGTAAAAAGGGCATTTTAACTGTGACCTTCAAACCATGGAATTTTGAGCTGAGAGCATTTCTTTCTGAAAAAGAATAATCATATAATGTTGCGATTTTAATATGGTTCTTTGAATGTTGAATTATTTTTATTGAATACAACTTACATAGTTATAAATATGAAAAATTATTTTTATTTACAGGCAGCGTATAGCTAAGACTCAGTGGTGGCTGAAATTGAGACCACTCTTACGTATACTCGCTAAACATGATAGTGCGTATGAAGAGGAAGGTATGTACATAACAGTAGAGGAAGGACTTGAAGCGGATACACTGTTGGCTTAAACAAACACTTTACTGATTATGTTTTACCTGAAACTGTTATTTTTGTCCGAAGAGTTTGCAAGTATATTATTAATAATAATGACTACATTTAAATTTAAAAAAAAAAAAATTCACCTAATTAATAATTTTATTATTATAGTTTATACATTAGTAAACACTCTAGTCATCAAGTGTAAAGTAGATAATACTTATATCCTCGACAAATTATTAACCAATATTGAAACTATTATTATAACGTTTGTTAACTACGTTTAGACTGTTTTTTAGATAAATATTTGTGTTTATCAGTACAACTTTGTCTAGTTTGATGTTTGAACGATATTAGAAATATAAAAAAATATTATTTAATGTAACCAATTAATTTGTTGATAAATTAACTAATCGTTTTCCAAACATTTCTTATTTTATACAAATATCTGACAACTACTACTTAACATAAAATAAGTGTTAGCTATTTTAGATTAGGAATGTTTTTTTATTGTAAAATAAAACCATATCATTTTGGCAATTTAAGTTTTAAACTAAAATATTATTCAATAGTTTTGAATTTAGGGAGAACTCAATTAATAAACAAAATAAAAATTATACAGTCAATGCAAACCATATGTGATTTCAAATTTCTTCTATTGTCCTCTAACTATCCTTCCAATAAAGATTAACTGTTAAATAATAATGTGTTCAAAACTATATACCAAAAATAATGATTGTACAAATTTGTATTATTATTAAAATTTAATAAGTTATGCTTATTCATTGTGTATAGTTAGAAAATAATTGTTGACAAATACTATTTATTTAGTAGTGTATTATGTTTATTATAAATTAAAAATTATGTGTGATCATAATATTATAATATAGTGATCACTCAAAAATGTGAGTTTTAGAGAAGTAATAAATATTAATTTAAAATGTTATGTATTTTAAGCAAAATTTACATATACATATAAATTAAATATTATTAAAACAAAATGTAATTAATTATATTTTGGAACACCATGATTAGCAATAATAATACTATGTGTATTGTGTATAATGTGTATTTATTATTTAACAAAAAAATACCTTATGGGGTTATACCTGAGAATATATTAAATACTTTCCTCAAATAAATAATAATTATGACTATTGAGATTTACACTATGTGGCAACCTATTTTTTGAAAGGTACAATGTTAAAATGTTAAATATAAAATATTATAATATAGTATAGTATAATAATGTACTTGCCTACTACTTAACACACATACTTACTCATTGTGATGATATAGAATAAAATAGTTGTTTGTTTATTTAGCTGAAGTTATATGACCGAATCTCATTGTAAAATATTTAAATATTTTGTTACCAAATAGCCTAAAAGTTATCAATATTATTATTGATTAAATATACAAATATGTATTAACATTTTGAATGTAGTAGAAAAACTCTCGTTGAATTGTTGAATTAATAAAATATTATAAAAATAGGCTTTAATTTTTTCCTTATATTTTTAAAATCATTGCCATAATTTTCCACTTTGAGTATACCTCATCAACGAGTTGGTTAAGTAATAGATATGAATATTAGGTCAAATTTGAATTCAATGACGGTTGGGTAAATATATTCTGTATTATAATATTATATAATATATACCATATTAATTATTTTCATTATATGTTCGGTATGATAATCTGATGGCTAAACTACAGAAGAAACGTTGTCACGAATATAGTAACGTTTCTAAAAATAATTTGCAAAAGTACATCAGTTTTCATTCTTAGGCTGTATCTAGTTTTTTAAGTTCACACGTTCACCCATTTTGAAATAAATTAATTTTAATAACAAAATTAAGATAAATATTAAAAGTGTATGCATTGCCGCCACCCAACCTAACAATAAATTATGTAAATATGTAATAATCACGATTAATGGGTCTTTTATATAAATTACAAACAGGATTTAACTAAAACATAAGCAAAACTGAATTTTTAACTATATCGTAGTTGAACTTATTGATGACTATATACAGTGCATTGCCCATTACAAAAAATGTATTTAAATTACAATTTCAAGAATTGGTTAGGTATTTTTTGACCTAAGTACCTAACCTACTGTGACTACCGTGTAAGCGCCGCATAATTAGTTATAATGTAGAATGATTTAGATATTAGAATTCTAATTATTCTTAGAAGCTTAAAATAAATATTATTCAAAAAAATGCAAATTGTGCCATTTGAGCAGTTATTGATGATTGATCAACCATCGCAAAATCTGCAGTCAATTGTTAAGTATACGTAGATATTTTTAGATAAATATAAGCTTACTCCAGTATATATATACAATATTTATCACATGTATACAGTAACACAGAATAAGAAAAAAATAATATTAAAATACCTGTTTGGCACTGGTTAAGAATATATTATCTTAGATCATGCTGTATTGTTAGAAATATTTGTATAGAACTATAGAAGTCAGAAGACATGAACTTTGAGGAATAAATAAATTTATTATATAGGTATGACCTATATTATAGTAGGTAACTATAAACTTTACATAGTAGGTAGGTACTACACGAGGTACTACATTACTACAAACGCGTCATTATTCAATTCTATTCTCGAGTTTCTTTGTAAGTTGATGGTTATTTATTATTCTGAATCTAAAAAATAACAAAAACTTGAGTTTTGATAAATTAAAATATTTACCATGAGGGTTTCTAGAAAAACTGATTTATTTTATGCATAAAATAACATTTTTTGTCTCTCTTAGAGCATTATACAAAATCCATCATATACATTTTGTTATTGTTATAAATGTTTAATATATTTAGATATTAAACAGTACAAACAGACTCAATTCTACAATAGGTACCATGATTATTATCAAACTATATATTTTAACTAAGGAATTTTTTATATTTATCCTTGGGGAAATATAGTCACAAAAAGGAAAGATTTATAGGTTATCATGCAATTAAATTGATTGGATGGGGAATATACCATATAACCTTTTTCAGAAATCTTCATAGGATATAAATGGAATAACTTTTGGGGTACACTATGAGGACCATAAAATTGGTTATGTTATTTTCGGTTCTATAATAAAGGAGAATAGATTATTTAGAGTTAATCTAATTAAACAAAACAAGACGAAAGTTATTTTTTATAATATTGTATTTTTGATAAGTTGAAATAAAATGAATCTTTTAAGTTTAAGTTTATTTCTTAATTTAATTTTAGTATCTGTAATTATCAGGTTTGTATGGCCCTTCAACTGGTATTCCAAGATATTTGGATTGGTCAGGAGTGAGCTTGGTCAACTTGACACCCAAGTGGTCCAAATGCAGAGCTGCTACTTCCTCATCTAATTTCTTAGGTAATACATACACATCATGATTGTATTGTTCTGTTTTGGTAAATAATTCAATTTGTGCCAGAACTTGATTAGTAAATGATGTGCTCATAACAAATGATGAATGTCCAGTAGCACAACCTAAATTCACCAACCTTCCTTCAGCCAAAAGAATAATGTGTCTGCCATTGGCCAGAGTGTATCGGTCTACTTGGGGTTTGATGTTAACCTTATCAACAGCATTCTTTTCCAACCATGTCACTTCAATCTCACAATCAAAATGACCAATATTACAAACTATAGCATCGTCTGGCATATGTGGGAAGTGTTCACCAGTAATAATCCCTTTGCAACCTGTTGTTGTCACATATATTTGTCCCTTTGAACAGACTTCTTCCATAGTGGTTACTTCAAAACCAGCAATAGATGCTTGAAGTGCATTAATTGGGTCAATTTCAGTGACAATAACACGACCGCCAAAAGCTTGCAATGACATTGCGCATCCTTTTCCAACATCGCCAAAACCAGCAACAACACAGACCTTTCCAGCTATCATAATATCTGTTGCACGTTTCACACCATCAATAAGGGACTCACGGCAACCATACAAGTTATCAAATTTACTTTTTGTAACTGAATCATTTACATTAATTGCTGCCATTTTTAAAATACCATTTTTTTTCATTTTGTAAAGATTGTGAACACCAGTAGTGGTCTCTTCAGATACTCCTTTAATGCCATCCAAAAATTGTGGGTATTTCTCATGTACTAGTGTGGTCAAATCTCCACCATCATCCAAAATCATATTTAAAGGATTACCATCAGCAAAAACCAAGGTTTGGTCAATGCACCACAAGTATTCTTCTTCAGTTTCACCTTTCCAGGCAAACACAGGAATTCCAGCTTTTGCCATTGCTGCAGCTGCATGATCTTGAGTACTAAATATGTTACAGCTAGACCATTGTACTTCAGCGCCTAGTTCAATTAGAGTCTCAATGAGGACAGCTGTTTGAATAGTCATATGAAGACAACCAGCTATACGAGCACCCTTGAGAATTTTGAGTGGACCATATTTCTTACGTAAAGACATTAAACCAGGCATTTCTTTTTCGGCTAAAATTATTTCTTTGCGGCCCCATTCAGCAAGAGATAAATCCGCAACTTTAAACTTGTGGGTGACTCCGTTCTCCATTTTTATTCTCTTGATTGACGATATTTTGAATGATTTATATATCTACAACATCAAAATAGGTAAGTTAGATGATAATTAACTTTATGGTAGCTGCTAATTAGAATAACATAAAATCAATCTAAATATGATTAATCATAATTATGAAATTTTGGTCATTAATTTTTGAGAACCTAACTATCTGTAAATGAAACTTGAGTTTAAAAGTATATTTAATACATACATATTAATATTTGCAGTAACTGGTTAATTATAATAAATACCTAACATCATTAATATGTATTATAAATAAAAAAAATGTATTCTTTCCAATAATTGTTAGCTTTATTTTAAACAGAATTTACCAAATCATCCATCACTGCTTTTATGATTTTTTTAACACACAAGCAAATAATAAATTAATGACACTACCTAACTAGTTTTGTTGTGTTTGGTGATAGGCACTAAGAGTTCTTGTTATTTCACATACATGATTGATAGAATTGTGTTTGTATATTATTAACTTTCATGAAGTACCTATATATAACATTTCTAATTTGAAGTAAGGCTTTTCAAATAATTTAGCTAGAAATGTTTATTGTGGTTTTTATAGTTTAACCAATTTAATGTCTTCTGCAAATTGTTAGCTGCATAATATATAATGTCATTATTAAATATTCAAACCATGTGATAATACAGTAAGTAATTTACTAAGATAAACAAATAATAATTGTCTAAGATAGTAATAGTTAAAACATTTTTATGTTCTTCACATTTATTTTAATTTAGGTACCTACTTTATATACATTATTTATATATTTTATCATAATAATCTCACAGACTTAATACTAAACAGGGTGATTCATCAAACACGATCATTGCTCACTCTCCCTTTTTTCTTTGATGCATCTAAATCAAAATTTGAATGGGTAGTTTATGCGTTATAAAACTTTATGTAAGTACTAAGGATAATATTTTTAAAATAATCCTTAATAATGATTTGTTGATGAATTTTCCATTACAGCTGTACACATCTATATATTCTATTTAGAATTACATTTTAATAAAACACAACTGTAACATACTAACATTAAACTTAACTCCCCATCCCAATCCAAGAGTTACCACTAGGTACTAAACAATTTTTGAACACCCAGAAAAAAAATCCTGCGCACACAATGAATGACCCAGGACACAAAATTGATATCAAATGTAGTACCGAATCACGCAGCTCCGTGGTGAAAATGCTCGCCGACGAGTTTTGTTTAGATATTCCACAATTTACCTATAGGTACCCAGTCAACTCGATTAAAACCATTCCCAGTCATTTGGATTCCGGTTGCGAATGTACGACAGTAATCAAATATTAAAATATGTTTAAATAAATTACAAATTACCTACCTATTGCCTATTATTATTCATCAATACCGACGTCAAAATGTAGGGTTAATTCTCATAATATAATATAATATAATACTTACACAAATCAGACGCAAACGGAAACCACACGATTGCGTGGAGTCTTAAAGAATAAAAAATACTGGAAACTGCGAACGGTTTACGCCTTGTGCTGTAAATCGAGTAAAAAAATTGTGGCAGTTTCGTTTCGGACGGATTGGTCAACGGCGATAAGGGATGGCGTGATGAAATTTAATCGTTATTGCTCCAATGATCGCAACATTCGTAACCGGCCTCGTGTGTCGTTGTCGTGCGCGTTTGAAAGAAAGAAAGAGTGGAAACTGGAAACACCGCCGCGATCTTATTATCTCATTATTATCATTGTATACTGTATTGTGATTTGTGTTCTAGATCGCGTGGCTTTGAAACATCGATAGTGCGCGTGTTGAATAGAAATCGATAGTATAATTTTTTGTATGGGACGGCGCGAAAAATAAATTTCCTACAGTTGACCGGTAAAACCACAGAGCAATAATTATAGGTAAAACAATGGTAAAACGATCGTTTCTGAGCTGCAGTGGCGTACCGTACCTAACCTAACCTAACCTATATTATGTATTTATATATAATATAACTTTTATATGTTTTACTTATTGGAGGGGGGGGGGTTAAACCCCTAAAACCCCAAGTCGGTACGCCACTGTTTCTGAGTGTTTGCTGTTTACCGGGTTGACGAATCAGCTGCTGGAATTCGTTGACAAATTATTTATTTATCAATGTTGATAGTTTAATAATAATATTTACGTCGTGACTCGTTCAATCACGGCCAAGACACAAGACGCCAAATACATTATCAGCTGTGCCGTTATCACTACCAGCTATCAGTCATATATTATTATATTTTGTTTTCGCCAAAAAATTAAAACAACCTATTTAGAAATAATGATGTAAATTTTAAACTCAAACGTTTTGTTGACGACAATATAATATCGGCAATCGTGTTAGAGCCGAGTCGGATTGAACTCGCCAAACACTGCTAGCTAGTTATCGGGCCGCGCACGATGAAGTTCATGATCAGCACGTCTCGGTGCTATGCTGCCACCAATTGCAGATTGTTGAATTTTGAAAACCACTCATACAAAAACAGTCGATTTTTCAGGTATGTGTGTCAACTCGACGGAAGCGGATCACTCGTTAAGTCCTTCGTCTTCCCCAGTATTGTCCGATATTAGTCTGTCCGTCCATCGACACACCGGTGTTTGATAATACTATATCGTATGGGCCTACTCATTTGAGTCTATCTCTACTACCAGCTACCTACTTATCAATTTTCTTTTTGTCTCTACTTCGCGTTCAGATATGTCTGGCGTTTGGCAATCATAACAAATTGTTTTTAAATGCTATACACCTGACTGTTATTGTTGAGAAACATTAATCTTTAGCCAAATATTTTACCATGCCTTGAAATGCTGGGGCATTTTTCAAATACCTACTACAACTGTGTAGACATTTTTTATGTTCACACAATAATACACCTGTCCCCTGTCCCAACTATTAATGTTGTTTCTTTAAAGTACCTATTAATGAAATGTGCCAAGTTTAAAATGTTGTAATAATTTTATATTTTGTCAATTATTTGTATTCTAAGTTAACATATTTTTATATTTTATGTTAATAATTTTGTTGGATAGAAGCATACCATAATAATTATTATAGGTAGTTAGAAGGTATCGAGGACATTTTATATTTTTATGGGTATAAGGTATACCTACATAATATTTCGTTTTAGTTTTGCTTTAACTTTGATTGTTGTTTTCATATTAATTTTTGTCCTTATGATTTTTTTCAAACTCAAATTAAAGTGAAATTATTTCAATTTTGAGCTTTTAAATTTTTTTAAATATTCCACAAAAAATATACTTCTTACTGTAAACAATGACATGTTTGAATGTTATAATATACTTTTATAACAAGTTATTTAAAAGTTAGTGTCAAGTACAAAAATGGCATGTCTTCAAAACCAACTAAACCCTTAAAAATTTTGCACTGAGTAGGATTCTGATAATACTAATGACCACTTCTTCTTTGCATTATACTGTAGGTGTTCTTAGATGGCTCATTTAGGTTCAATGACAAAATTATATTAAAATAGAAATATTTTTATCATTAGGTACCTAGTTGATACACAAACAATTACTGTAATTTCTTTTACCTATCTTATATTTTATTGAATAGCAAATATTTAGATTTTTCTTAGAAAGTACTTTTTAACTATGAATTGATTAGCAATTAAATTGTTGAAAACCTATATGTATGATCTGTATAGTTAATATAGATTGTATTTGATTATGTTTGGCTTCTAGTTGTCCTGATGAGAATATGCAACAAGTAATTAATAAGTACTGGAATATTATTTTGAGCATCTGAGAAATGATTATTTTATTAGTCCATATTATTGTAAAATGAAATTCAAAAATATTAAATGTGGAAATGAGCTTTAAATTTATTTATCACTTTTGTTTCTAGGAATTCAGTAGTTTTGCAGTTACCAAGCAAGGAACCACTGAAGACAGATACAAAACCTCCGGCAGTTCCACCCTATATAAGTGGCAATGGTGTTGATAATGCTAACCAATGTTTACAATCTACTGAAAAGAAAAATCCTTCTTTAAATAACCCTGTTGTTAAGCATGATAATAAATTAAACAGTAAACAAAATATGAATGAGTCAAAGATCTTAAATGATAATAACTTCACAATGCGACTGGTTAATAGGATTGAGAATTGGTCGCCATCTACTGCAAAATATGCAAGACTGAGTGTTTTTGGGTGCAAAGTCAGTAATATTTACTTAGATGGATAACAAATATTAAATATTAATTTCTTTTTTGTTTCAGTATCTATACAAAGATGTTCTAGTGTTACTGTCAGCTTATAAAAAATATTATAGTTCTGATTTGTCGTCCTTAACTTATGCTGAGTTGGAGTTAAAGTACAGGTTGCCATTACAACTTGTTCGTTTGACACCAATCCTAATTTTTTGGCCTGTACCATTTACTAATTTGTTTTTGTTTCCATTAGCGTAAGTAAAAAAATATTTATTTTTAAACTATACTACATAATCATTATATAGTAGTATATTATATAAATATTATATTCATTATTTAAAATATTTACCATACTAGTATTATCATTATTGACAATTATCTTTGGCTGCAAAAAATATAGTTATAGTTATAGATTTATTAAAGTGTTGTAGGTAAAATATTAAAAATATAATCATCTGCATTTTGGAATAAATAATATTATATTTTTTATTAAACTTTAATTAATTTCAGGTTCATGTTTCCTAAGTATTTGTTATCTGAGCATTTTTGGACAGATGAACAACTTAAAGAGTATTGGATAAAAGATCAACAGAATAATTTTGAACATAACTTGAGAGTTTTTGAGTAAGTTTATTTTTCTTATTTAATTCATATTAATAAGAAATAGAAATATTAAAAAAACCTAATTTTCACACTCTCCTCTCCAACACATTAATTTTAGAGTTCTTGCGCGTCCTACCCGTAACATTGCTCCTTTCACTATACTGTCATGTGCTACAGATTATTTAAATAATGAACCTCTCACTCGTTGTATGAGACAATCCAGTCTTGAAACCTCCTTCTACATTAATTTATTTCATATTGTTTTTCTTTTTATTGTATATTGTATATTTGTTTATTATCTTTGTAAATGTAATACTGTATTGTATTTCAATTGGGCTTCCCCCTGCCATGTTAAATAAAATAAAAATAAAATATGTACTTATTGTATATTTATTTATTAATATTTATATAAGCATGTAGATTTGTATGTTGGTTTATTATGTTAGGCATTTGAGTTTAATGGCTGAAGAATGTTCAGATGATATGCTTTTAAAATGGTTTCGTGTGATTGAATGCCTGGGAGCAGGAGGTGTATCCCCAGTGGAAGACATTATTCAAGCTATCCCAGTTTTTACTATGTTCCCATATCATTTTAGTACTTTACCTCGTCAACATATTGTAAGTTTATAAATTAAATAATTTTATTGTTTATTAAATATTTTTATATTATTAATTATGTTAATTATTATTTATATTAAAGAAAGTACTATTAAAAATGTATAATTTACACCGTGGATGGAGAAGAAGAGTGAGGTTAAAGAAATTAGCACAGTACATACAATTAATGGATAAAGCAATAGAATCTGAAGGTGGACCAGATAAATTAAATGATAGGCAATTAAAATGGGTATGTTATTATTGAAATATTTCATCAACAATTTAATGTGTAAATTTAAGAATAATAGTATTGTGTAACACTTTTTATCTAAAACAAACAATAATTCTATATTATCATATATTTGATACAGTAATATATATTTTCATCATTAAATATAATATTTTATTATTTTAATTAGTGATCTTTTATTTTTGTTGCAGGCGTGCTTATTTAGAGGTTTGAGCCCTTTTTTATCATCTAGGGAAACACTTGTCTTATACTTAAAAGACTGGATAAAGATCTCCTCAAAGATTGATAACGATTCACTCAGCTGTATTCTTCATTGTCAGGTTTTATTGGCATTAAATCGACCAGAAAATGACATACTAAAGAAGACAGAATAATAAATGGTGCTTAATTAAAAAAAAAAAAAAAATGAACCATTTAAAACGTAGACAGAATAAGCCATTGTAATTACAATAATAATAAAATCTAGTCTGTACTTTTGTTTTGTAGTACCTATGTTAATCGATATTTTGTAAGAAAAAATTAATATCCAGTGGTGTTAATAATATTCTGTCTTGGTGATATTTTATTTTGTTACATTGTAATTTTGTTAAATAGAGTTTTTTTTCAATTTGAGTTGTGTTCTAAATCTGTTAAGAATATTTGAAGTAGAAAAAGACATTTTAAAAAACATACTATTAAAACGCATAATAATGCACAAGAGCATAGCCAAGTGGGGGGGGGGGCTAACAGTCTTAAGCCCACTCCAAAAAAAATAGTTGGTCTCCTTACTTTTTGGTAGGTTATTTAATTATTAATTGTATTATGTACTGACTTTAAACTATGACTAAGAAAAAATGATCAACTAATCGATTACCGGGAACGTCTTAAAACTACATTTTCTACTCATTTACTAAATCAGAACCCAAAGTGCAAAAATGTATAGGTTCTAAATTATAGTTTATTTCATAAAAAAAGTGACGTAATGATCGTACACAAGCGTACTTTTGGTTTTTTGTACATATTTAAAATTAAATACTATAACTATTTAAAGATAATTTTATTTAGCCCCTCCCCCCAAAAAAAAATCCTGGGTGTGCCCCCGATAGTGCACTGAGGAGAAGATATAATGTAATTGAAACAGATAATATTTTAAATGGCTAAGTTGTAGTTGACATTTGATGGTCTTTGAAAAGAGTACTGACAGCACAGGATTAATATTTTCAAACTGATATTAAACAACTTCATAAATAGTGAAAGACTTGGTATTTAGGTATAACTTTAAAAAAATATTATTTTGATATTTGTTATTGCGATGAATCATTGCAAAACTTTTTAACTTTTGATAGAATATTGCGATACTCAGCACAACTATTGAATAATACTGTTGATCAAAATTCTAGTTATGTATAAAAAAAAAGTTACTCGCTATAAATAAATTCTATCAAAATTTGAACTTCAAATGTTTATAAAAATAATTTGCAGAATACCTAAGTAATTTTTAAATTTTTAGATTGCTATAAGAAAAACTTATGTGGAGTCTTGTTTTAAATTTTCAAGCCTGTTGACTAAGCCTAAAAACTTATCAACATTTTAAAAAAAAAATTGAAAATTACCAACTCCTATCCATAAATACCACAAATAGAGCCGAAATAATTAATTGGAAATTATAACAGGTCTAGTAAATGCTAATATGATTATCAGAATATATGGTGGAAATATAAATCCTATTGTTTTTGTACCTAATACCTATTCATTTTTGGATTGAAACAAAATCAATTTTGTCAAAAACTGGTTTTCCTGTATTTCTATAATCGAAAATGTTTGTTCTCAAATGTAAGTAGATTCAAAAATAGTCAAAATTCCGAAAGTGATATCAAATTTTAATTTATATTTTACGGTGTTTCTCGATGATGATGTATTTTCCAAAGAGCCACAGATAGCATGCTAAAGAGCTGCAGCTCGCAGGTTTCTGACTCTGGGCAGTGGTCTAGGAAGTAAATACTCTATACTCGCCGCGGAATAAGAACGTACCTCGTCGCGCCGGCGGCGGACCGGTTCCCCACCGCAACCTTGTCATAGTTAGGCACCACTAATATTGCATACAGAACGCCGATATTAATTAACTATTAATTATTATACACCACGCTCATGTGACGACGCGTACGAGTGTAAGACACGACCGTTATTAAACATTTTTACTATTTGTAAATTAATAACATGAAAACAATTATTATAATATGAATTTATTTATATATTATTATATTCATATTATATTATATTATATGTTCATATTTGACACAGCCCTCGCCCTGTATGTCAATTTCTTTTCGTTCTGGTTAGCCAATTGGCGACGACCTGCGCGCGGCGAACCTGTTTTGGTCCGCCGCCCGGGTACGTTCTTATTCCGCGGCGAGTATAGTACCAGTACTGAGCACTGGGTAAATCAGTCGACTGTCATCGACAATAAATGGCTTCGACATTCGAGGTAAGTTCATAAAAAATATATTACCTATTTAAATTAAAGTTTTGTCTCCGGTAAATGCAGTCATAAATTATTCAAAAAAAAAACTGGGAAAGTCGCTCTGCCGTAAGTATATTTCTGTTAATGGATTTGTTAAAATTGAATTAAATTATAAATCATTGCATACAAAAAACGATTCTGGGTGGAAGCGACGTGTCAGTCACTATTTCTAACTTTCTAAGGACATTTATAATTAATTTATATTATTATTAGGTACCTAGTAATTAATCCATAGTTTAAAGTCTGAATACCCAATGTTGTCCATAATGTATTTGAAATTCAATGTCTCCCAAAATATGAGACATAAATGCATAATTAAATAATGTAATTTTCCTTGTCCCTCCTATAAGAACTTTGGCCGTTTAATTCTTTGTCCATTCATATTTGTCCTACACGCGATTTAAAAAATAATTTTACAACCGAATGATGAAGCTGGCAAATGATACCCCATAATTCATTTTTTGATTTATTATTAGATACCTACTTATTATTACTTTTGTTAAATGTTTCTAGTGGGATATCCCAAGTGCGTCGCATTTTTAATTTTTACCTTTTTTATAGCCAGAGTGCGTCCGCAGTCTTATTGACAAATAATATTTAAAAGTGTACGTCCTCACTCCTCGGCCCACAGCTATATAGGAACCTATTTAAGATAAATCGATCAAACACTTTTAAGATACAACCATGATGGTCGAATAATTATAGTTTAAATGTACAACTATAATACTTTACAAGTAGTTCATACTTCATACAACATGGATTTTGTAAAAATAATGGAATTTTAACATCAGCCTATATTAAAGTATAAATAGGTACTCTAAAAAAACCCCCATTTTTCTTAAATAAAAAAAAAAATTACAAAATTAGTACACTCACTAAAAATTGTGTAAAAATGGGTGGAAGTATAAATAATAATGACAATTTGTTTTTGGGGTGTAAGCCAGTTCACCTCCTTCTAGTGCACCCTGGGTAACTCTAACTGGCTAACTCTAAATAAACTGGGACGCACTCAGGTTACTTGAAAAATTAGACATTTTTTTCTCGAGACGCAATCGGGTGATACCTTATTCCGGTCGCACTCGGGACATTAAGAAGGGGTCATTTCGGGACGCACTAGGGGAACTCCCGTTTCTAGATAGGTAGGTATTATTTAAATTATTTCTTTGTCATTTTTAATATTTGTAGGTAGGTATTGTAATTTACTTCATTTTTGTTTGCACTTTATTATTAGTTAAAACATACCTACCCATTTTGAATTGGGATCAATCCGTTTACATAACAAATAACAATAAATAAATAAATATTTTTAGACGATCTTATAAAAACAAGTTATATTGTTGTACGATCTTTATAAAAAAAAGTCTGACCACTTATAAAAGCTCTAAGCAAAAAACCGTTGTGGGATATTTAAATATAATAAACGGTTGTAAGTGTTATCTAACGGGTTTCTAAACGCAATTGTCAATATTGTATCGAAGTATGTCAGAAACACTAGAACAGGGGTGGTAGCGGGGGAAATATCCCTCCCTTGTAAACACATATGGAAATTGTAAAGGGTGGCATAACATTTCATCCCTGCCAAAAAAAAAAAATTATATAAAACTTAAACGAATATTTAAATTAATTTAAAATTAATATTAATTATTAATCTCCTTGTGAATAAAAATTTTTAAATATTTTAAATTTCAAATAAATAAAGTTGTTTGATTATTTTGTAACATAACTGATGTTTGGTTTTAAAAAAACAGCTGAGATCGTTTATAATTTTGTGACATCATCATTATGTTGTTTAATTTTGTTTCAAAGTTGATAGGTATGTGTTTGTTGTTTTATATTTTTATTTTTATTTTCTGAAAAAATATACAAAATATTGTTATAAGGTTACCTACAATATTGTAACAAGGTTATGATGTAATTTATAATTTTTAACAAGTAAACTAGCCGAACATTGTTAAATTTGTGTCAAAAATATTTATATGATATACGTACTAAATACTAATATAGGTACCTATTACCTAGTATGTTAATGTTATTACATAAGTTAGAACCGAAAAAGTGTTAATAATTCATTACCTACTTATATTAATTATTAGGTATCTATCTATGAACATTTTGTCAACATTTTTTTTTTTATTACAGACGACAGACCTAGGGACTAGGAAGTAAGTACGACAAAACCTACCTACTGTATATGATATATATTATGCTGTGTGTGCTAATGACAAGGCTGTATCTGGGGGGGGGGGTTTGGGGGTTCAACCCCCCCCGAAATTTTTTCGTGTTATATTATGTTGTAGTAGGTAAAAAATAACTATTTCAATCTGTTTTAATCAAAACACAATTTTTTTAGCTTACCCCCCCCCCTCCCAAAAAAAAAAAATTTGTTCCAGCTACGGCCCTAGCTAATGTGATATGCTTTGTGTGTTGTGTGTACAAAAATTAAATTCAACTGTGGTTTTAAGTTATGTTTGTATCCAAGGATGTGCTGAAGCTAGGGCTCAGAATGAACCGTTAGGTATGCAGATCTATAGTTCACAAAGGATAAAAGTTCATCATTCTTCTTCACAAAATGACAAGCCATTTTATATAAACATACTAAATTTGTATACAATTAAATAAATATTATTATGATTACCTATGTGTTTAGGTTTAGTAAATCTTACATTTAAAGCACTGGCTGAAGAGTAAAAAAAAGTAATAACACAATGGGATGGGGGAGGTTAGCCCATTCTCTTTATATGTATCGTAATGGGGGGAGGGGGTGTTACACCCTTAATATTTTTGCCGCCCTCCCCTGTGTGAAAAATAGTTCTTGCGCCTTTGACCTATTTTCTTGTTTCCTAAAATATCGATTTATACGCGTTACTCACATGGTAAGTAGATAGGTGGTAAACGTATAAACTCCAAGTGTAATACTGACATACTGTAATATTATGAGTAGTATAATATACCCATACTACTCATATCATGTACTTAAATTACACTTTCCTTTAAGTCGTTCTATAATATTGATATTTAAATAGTCGGTGTAGGTAGGTACCTACTAAATACCTATAGGTATTTGTTCTGCGAACACGTTTCGTTCTTGAGTGTCTACTACAGTTCACGCGTATGTATTCAGTTACATACGACATATACGATATACCATTTACAATATATACTTACAGTGGACAACTGTTAGTAGGTATGTTAAATACCCATCGGCCATCTTTAATAGTGGGTTACGTTAGCAACGGCTTCTAAGTTCATGTATAATGCAAGTTTAACTAGTAAGTAAGTAACTGCGACGAGCTCAGTACACAGGCACCTGTTGCGGCCGGCAAGGAGTTTCACTCGTATAAACTTAAATAGGATGCATTTTAAGGCACCTAACCTAACTATGAATGACAATGGAGAATATTCGAAAACACCAAACACGCAGTCGCGAGTCCTTCGAGGCTTCGAGAAAATTTTTATATCAGCTGACTAAAGGTTTTTAAAAATTTTAAGAATTAAATTAATGTATTGATAATATCATTAGGTATTTTATTATAAAATGTTTTGAGTTTATTATATTATTCTCTTTACAGCTGCTAATTGCTATTGCTTACATTATAATATATTTTTACATCAAGATTCAAGGCTCTTTTAGATTAAAAAAGGGTAATAATAACAGCTTTATTTATATTAATTTAATGTAATATTCTGTTGATGTATTTAAATATTGGATTTTTAAATTTATTGATTACCTATTTATATATACACAATACACTATACAATATACATAGACAGGGCCGTATATTATAAAAATAAATGTTTTATATAATTTATGTCAAGTCCAGAATTTTATGTATAGATATCAAAATAAATAGTAACAGTTTAACACATACATTTTTTTTATTAATTATTATTTATTAATAATCATAATAAAATAACAGTATAATATATTATACTATAGGTACATATGTTTTAATGTAAAAATTGAATAACAAACCTTAATTATATAATAACACATTTTTTCTTCTCACCTGTTTCTGATCAAAATATATTCTTATTGTTTTACTTAAATCTAATTTATTTGATATTGATGACTGCCTGCTTAACAAGCTGTTAAGTTCAACCTAACTGTGGGCTGCATTTTGCGTTTTGTGAAAATGTGAAATGTCATAATGTCGTCATCAGTTAACGAAAGAATCGTCCAGCATTCGTGTAAAAATAAATTTTCAAAGAATATCCAATTATAAACCTCATGAGTTAAATTTCCAACTATAAATCGACAATACAATACATAGGAAAAACAAACATTATTACATTATTATAATTATTACAAGTTGGCAGAGCACAAAAAATAAATATTCATAAAAATGTACCACCCTCATAATATTCTACTAGGAAAGCAATATTGCCCACTGTGTCCCCCTAAATACGGGCCTGAACATAGACACATATAGTACATTAAAGTAATTGCATACAACACTCCATTAAATTAAAAATATTAAAATATTTATTCATATTTAGTTTTGTAAGTCAATGTAAAATAGTTAACAAACACATTTTTGGGGTAAATAAAGTGTAGGTATCTATTTCTTTATTACATTATAGGCAAAGTAGGTTTATAAATATAAGAAATTACCCAAATAGGTCGGTAAGTTTCAAATTTATAGACTATGTAAATATTTATTTTAATAGCTTATGGATAACTTAAGATAGTTTATAGGTATTTATGAAAAAAATATGTTTTAATACAATTCATACAGTTTAAAAAAATCGGGACTATGTAAAAAATTTAAAATTTACATTATTGTAAAATAAATTCTTTCATCATTTTGCTCAGAATCTAAAATTATTGGCTTTAAATTCGATTTAGATACATAACAAATTTCAAAAAAATCATAAGCTTAACAATTTTGAGTAGGTATCTAAACTAATATAGAGTTCTCATTTGAAAAAATAAAAGTTTATAATTTGTACTACCACGGGGATTGATATTCATTAATGAAATAAACATTTAAATATTTTAAAATATAATATAAATATATTACCATGGGTGGAAATCCATTAAAATTTCAGGGGCTAACATTTTTAATATCAATGTGATGTTGCTTCGATCCTTCACAATTAAAAATATGTCTGTTTTGAGGTGGCTTGTAGGATACTAAGGGGGGTGGGCAAAGCCCCATTCCACCCTCCCACAATTTCCGCCAATATAATATATGTGTATTACTATAGAATAAAAGGATCATGCTTGCCGCTTGGTTTATAATTTATAAATGCCTATTACGTATGTCATTTGCTTGATTTATGTGGAACTGTGTATCTATATTTATCAGTAGTATTTTGCTAACAATGAAGTGTAAGCTGTAAAGTACCTATGTTTAATTTTTTAACTGGAAATGGCATAGTATTAATTATTATTGAAATATCGTTTGTATTACTCCCCAAAATAGAAAGTTTTCATGTTTTTACTAGATTATGATAAGTCGATAAGATAGTAGCTGGTATTTGTAAGACATATGAGCTATATATGATATATCATTATAGATCTTGGTTATATCTTGTAAAGTTAAAGTAATCCGTAAACTAAAACTCATCATTTAAATTTAAATCATTGATAAATCTATTTTTAATACTATAATCACAATAATATTTTCTGTTTTAAAACTAATAGTACATTCGTCTTACGAGAAAAAAGAAAAGCTATTCTCTCAAATGTATTATTTTTATGTACTTTATGTACTTTAACACAATTTGTGATATTGGTATGATTCATTACCTAATCAATTACAAACAAATTTATAACTAAGATATATTTTATAACTTGTACAGTAGTTGTATACCTTCTTAGAAGTTTAGTTCACTTTATTTGTACCTACCTAGGTATTATTATATATTATTGTTTTTCGTGTTATAAATCTCTTATAGACTCCAACGTGGCCGTCCACACGACGTCCTAATTCTTTAATCTACTATTGTATTATGTAAATATTGTTTTCTATTTTATTATTATTATTATCTGTTAATGTTTCACAATTATCCTATTCAGTATATTTTAAATCATAGTTTTAACTATTTATACCTACCATATTTGTATTCTAATTTAAAAATGTTATAAAATAATTAATTCTTTACACCTAAGTTTAGATGATGTCGACTGTCAGGAAAACTTTATAGTATATAAAAAAAAAATCTCTTATGTATATCATAATACCTTTAATAACATTAATATCGTAGAAAAGGCAATTTTTAAATGCATGGACGTAAAGTGCAGTGCATATATTTTACACATAGTAATTATTTGTATACATTCAGCACGAATAAATTAAGTTCATTTCTAGTTATTATTATCATAAGCATAATAGGTACCTAGGTATAGTGGTCACCAGACCAACCTATATAATTAATTTATATAATGAATCATGTTTATAAAAATTCCCGTGTAATTGTGTAAATCGATAAAATATGTCATTGTACAAAATATGTACACATAATTCACAGTTTTAATATTTATATAATATTTATTTTTAAACCCCATATGTATATAATTAACTTAAAAACATTTCATTTTAAAATTACTTGCTTCAATGTACAACATACATTAATTATGCTTTCATCTTACGTCAAAGTTGGTTGATTTTATGTAATGCCAATAATGGTTTTCTTATTTGTTTACAATATTATATTTTACAACTGATTACGCAATGTTTGTGGTACCATGTCTCTGCTCGATTTTATGAATATTTTTTATCCATTTCTTTCATACAAATGAGTACATGACGCGTACTTATCATGCTACGTAGGTATAATATTATATAGATTGTCGAAATAACAATACGTTGCCACTTGTCAGTATTATCCATAAAATGTTCCGATATATTTGATGTAAGTATAATATTAATAATATAGTATAGTGTGAGTGATCGTGTATAACATCGCTTGTATATTTTCTAGAGGAATATTTCAAAAAAATCGACATGAATTTTTAGTATATGTGTGATAGAAATGGCAAAATGGTTTACCCCATAGACCTTACATAAGATGCACATAATATGGTTCACCTCATTGCATTGGCTCAATTTCATAAAGAAATCATGCACTGGGTATACGCTATTATCACTATTAAAATATTAATGGCCATCAATTTCATTCGATGCATGTACAATTGTGTTGGATTATATTATACTTTCAGCGAAACACTTTGATGAGATTTGATTTGGGGAATTCGAATTATTCGTTTTTTTAAATAATGAAATATTTAATATAATGTTTTTTCGACGGGATTGTTTTACTTATCGATTGAACATTTACTGTAAGACTGCAGTAACACAACAATCTCAACGCGCTAGCATATTTGGTAAGTAGTGAGTTGAGTGATAGTAAAGAAAAATGAATGTATGATTATAAAATGTAATCTTGAAAATTTGATTAAGTATAATATGAAAATTTACAGAGTAAGATTTATCGTGATGGGCGATGGCACTTTTTCTAAGGCACCGGAAATCAACTTCACGTGACTGGACTTTCTTTCAATAACACAAAATAGCTATAAAATAAGAGAAGAGATGTATCTACAAAGTATTTTGCTCTAGCACTCATGCACGATGAATCCCCGTATCCCGACGAAATGTTCACATGGATAGAACTATAGTACTATATAGATCTTCGAAGAATGTTCATACAGGAAAATTATTTGACGGTAAAAAGTATTACCTACACCTAAAATAAAACTAAGTCTTGCATGAAAAAAAGTATAAATACATACGTATTTTGTAAATGTAATATTTTGATAATTGATTGGATAGATATTAACTAGCATTTAATGCACGCTGTATGTAGGTACACGATGATTGCATATTATGTGAAGTGACTATGGCTACCTATATAGGTTGAATGAACTGCGACGAATTTAAATTGTATGATTTTACATTTTGGTATCTTTTCGGTCGTGTAAAAGAAGCATGGTAAAGATGGAAATTTATAATACGTTTAAATGTTTAATGCGCATTCTTCGTGAAAATGTTGTATTGTGAATTTGTGAATTTATTGTGATTCATATACGTATCCGTATACGTGATTTATTTGATCAGCCGGCCTTTTAAATTTATAAAATCTAAACAAAATAATCATTCGTTTGTACTAAAGTGCAACCACGATTATAATATTATTGTGTGCAGGTAGGTTGGGTGCCCACGTAAAATATAAGCACACGCGCAGGTTGATTTCAATCAGCCACATTTCATTAGTTACCTACCCACCTAGCTGTCTAATTTCGCCGGAAATGAACATATTTTACTCAGTTACTTTGCTGTAATACCTATCTACATATTTCGCGGTAACAGTTATTGAGTTACCAATATAACATATTAAATATAATATCACAATATGTTAGTATTGACTATTGACTATTGGCCTTAAATCGGTATTATATTTCAAAATAAACGTTTTGCAATATCATAATATGTAAAATCCAATTGGTTGTTATTTATTTCAAAACAACCACGTAATAGTAATACAATTTAATTGGAAATACATTCGATGAGAAACTATTCGTATACAAGTATAAAACGCAACATATTTTTGTCACTAATACATAACGATAACACATAACGATTATTTGAAATACAAATATCCTATACCTATCCTCTACCTTTTGCTGTTATAATGACAACATCGTAAAGCACAAACAAAATATTTTCTGAGAATTTTCTATTTCTTTAAAAAAAATATTTGTTTGGTAATCCTTAGGTATAGGTTTAAATTTATTTTACGTTGCTGTGGTTATTATAAAAAGTGTCGACCACGATAAAATAACTTACTAATTGAATACCGGTTATAAAACACAAATTAAAATAAAAAATGATTTTATTAAAAACGAAAATAAATGCATACCTATATGTAGGTATTAAAATTAGATTTATATATTATAAATTATATACCTTTGAAAAATCAAAATTATAATAATTTATGTATGATTAATTTGACATTTTAAAGGGTTAAACCAAAGTATATTTTCCACGCTCCAAGGATAAAAAACTAGAACCCAAGAAAGAACCATAACTATTTTATTGTAGTATTAATTTATAAAACCAAATGCATTTTTAAACGACAGTAAAAATAAACACATCTCTGTCATCTGTTGTGGAAGTGTTAATGGATTTTTTTTCTTAATTCTTTAATATATAATATTAGCCTCGATATAATATTGTCTATATAAAGCTCATTTAATAGCATATTTTTTGGAAATAATCAGTCATCAAAGCTTATATTATTTTTAGTGCGTTTAAATATTAACAGATTGATATTTGTTTCATTTGGATCTGGAGTCTGGAATCTTGTTTTATTATTTAGAAAATAACACTTAAAATATAATTAAGAAAGTTATTAAGTTTTAAACTATAACTCTTTTTATATTTATGATTTATAAAAGTGTTATTCTGTATGATATTATGATTCCAATAGTGAAACACATGATTATAATAATTATAGCTATAACAATGTCTTTGTAGATATAATATATAAACAAATGAAACCTGTTATTAATTGAAGCATTCAAATTAAAAATAAATATAAAGTATTATAATAAGTAATAATATTGTAAAATTTTTTTAATCAAGAGCGTTATACGTTCATAATTTTAAATTTTGTATTTTGAAATTAAAAAGTCATCAATAATCAATACCAGATGTACTAAATGTACATTTCTCAAAATCGACACTCGAACATAAAAGGGAATGATAAGTTTTGACTAGTTATTATATGAGCACAATCACAGCCATGTCGTTTTGATTTTATGAAAATCAGACCCACATACATATGCACATAGAATAAGTTGAGCGCCCTTTAAAGAAGTGCGACCGGGGGCCGGGGCAAATGTCCCTTATTAACTATACACGGAGCAGCTCTAATTTAATTTGTTTCTACTAATTTAAAAATGTAATTTATTATTCCAATGACAACACGGAATAACAATAAATTGTTCTAAAAATTGATGTTAAATTTTACTGATTAGGAGGTAGGTAGGTGGTACTCATTAAGTTTATTTTGTGGATACGATAAATGTGTTAAGGTAATTAAAAATGTCACAGTTTCATCGAATTTCTCGAAAACCTTCGTTACTTTAACCACACGCTGACGTTGGTGTCTTTAGTGACTATGCATTTACTGCTATAATACAATTAACGAGGTCGCCGGGTTTTTGTGGATAGAAATATCGAACCACCAGCTTTTAACAATTTAACCAGAGACCAGACAAAGATAGAGACGTTCATCGCGTATATAGTGAATATATTATATGTATGACATACGTATATAAGTGATTATACACAGTGTATTATAATACAGAAAATATATTATTTGATTTTTTTAAAGTAGGTTCAGACTTCAGAGATAGTTATTTTAAATTATGTATACGAAAAATAATGTTGTAAAACACTTACACCATGAGTATCATATCTCATATAAAAATAAAATCATCGAATAAAATTGTTTAGAAAATATTATAAAATAAACCTATAGGCTGTAACCACATACTCTTTTATACCTCATACATTTAATGTTTTTTTTTAAAATTCAAAATGCAATTGATAATAAATAGTGAGGTACAAGTATAGCTAGAAGGCACAGTCAAAGCAAAACCTGAAACCTCTTAGAAACAATAAAGGAGATGATTATTGAGTCCTCTTTTACGCTCTAATGTTAGAATTTTACAATATGCGTTGTAAATTTATATTGCAATATACATATTAGGTAGTTATACGCTTCATAAAATAGAAGCATGTCTTCGGTTCGTATTATTAAAATCGTTAATAAACGAGAAGATAATCGTGTAAGAAGCAAGCAATGAACAAGAATGTAATAAACGTTAGTTTTTTGCCGACCAAGGTAATTAGAAATTCTTGTGTATTTATATTATTAATTCAACTGGATAAAAGAATTTCCTATTCTTTACTGTACATGTTTCATCACTTAGATTGGGATCTATTTTTATATACCTACATATTATTATAAGACTTTTTTGAAGGGGAGCTGGGTTGGTTTTTAAAAGATTATAGTTTTAATTATTTTTTACTCTGAATAAATACCTTCCATTTCATACGCTCTCGATCACAACATCTAAATTAATAATAATAATAATAATAATAATATTGTCATCTTAAAAAATACATATACATACTTAAATTATATAATATAATTATAATTCAGTATACATTTCTCTGTATTTTCCACTGTCATCAAATTCGATTAATTTCATCATTAATTGGAATGATTCAATTAATAAACAATAGTGCAAGAACTTTTTTTTTCTCGATTTTATCCTACATCAGTGGAGTATCACCCACATTACTACAACACTGCTACCATTGTTTATTGATACAAAAAAATTATCAATACCAAACCGGCGATGTGCAGGCAAGTAGGTACTCGCTATGATCCCTTAACAAAAATGCAATATTACATAATGGGAATACTAATTAATATTATTTGAGTCAAGAGGGCTTCCCGAGTAGGTTCGTGGAACCAGCCCGCCTAGAGTCACGCGATGGTGGTTCTCTTTACGGCCTGGTTCGCAGAATCAGCTGCACATCTGGAAACCCGTTTTGTGATTTTCCGGTATCGCACGCACCCTAACCGACCTGGAGGAGTCTTGTTCTGCTGGAACCCAAATAAGTGTAAGAAGAGGGGGGGGGGGTCAGTAGGTCAGACCGTTAAAAACGTTAACGGATCAGGTATGTTACCTTGGATACGTTTTGTCAGACTGTAATTAATATTTTTTTACTGAAATGTAAAACAATAAATTATTTTTGAATTATTAAAAAATTTGTCAGACAAAATAACGGTTATCAAAAATTAAAATGTTTTTCTTAACTAAAAGCTTCACAAATAATTAAATATTTACAGATTGTCATAAAAAATCTGCGTTCCAATCCCGATTGATTAAAGCAAGTGATTCGTGATTTGCTAATTAATATTCTTAGAAAATCAAAAACTTAATTTACTTCAACTTGGTAAATTTTCACTTAATTTTATTATTATTATTTTTTAAACTGGTTTAAAAAATATGACAAAAAAATGCGCATCTAAAATGTTTAATCTTTTACAATTGAATTATAATGTCTATACTTATAACCGTATAAAAAACCGAATTTAAATACATTGATTTTCCGCGGAGATACTACGGGCGGTACAAGACTTTTGGGACATCTGTGTATATAATATATTGGGATACATCATACATATATCGATCACAGACGCTCAAAGCTTTTGTAGCTGTTGCAGGTCTTAATCTGTCTTCAATGGTTATCCATTTAGCTTGCCAAAGCTTAGTACTCGTCTTCTATGATGTTATTAAGTCCGGGTAAATCATTTTCATAATATGCAACTGCATTTCTTATAAACGAAAATGGGGTTTTAACAGAATGTAAGATATTATAATTATTTTGTAACGAAATTATAGTTTCATAATTCGTATAATATGGTAAAAATCTTTCATTTAATGCCATTATTAAGTCGACAAGTCGTCTAATAAATATGGTATGAAAATAGATTATTTGCAACACTCTTCAATGGTGTTATACGGCACAAAGCTTAAATATTTTTCAATACTGCAAATTCGGGGAATTTTTTGTTCAATATTTAACTGCATAAAAATATCATTAAATGTTCTCCAATATTTTGAAATACAGAAACTATAACGGTAACTCTCATCATTAACAATATCAATATTTAGTTTATTAGATAAATTAAATTGTACATATACTACAAAATAGAAGTAAACATAAAGAATATAAAATTGTATAATATTATACTGTGTGTCTATATATACTGTATATATTAAACAGCACCAACGACGATAAGGTAATATTATTACCGTAAAGATGTTTGATGAATAATATTGGCAAATTAAATATGAAAATATCACTGGGAAAAAAGACTACATCATTCTATACCAGTCTTATAAAAACAAGTTTACATAAAATTAATAAAAATATTGGATTAAAAAAAAAAATTTTAAATCGATTTTTTGACAGTCTATTATTTGTTTCTTATTAACGATAAGTACAGTTTCAAAAGTTTTTTATTTTATTGCCTTCACGGATCATAAACTCCAGTGTCTCATTTTCGTACTAAATTTACAATTTTATATTATAGATTTTACCCGACTATTAATGTGTAAAATGATGTATTGGTGTGTATAGGATATTATAAAAGATATTACTATAGGTAATATTAATATATTTTTATATTTAAAATGCACTCGACATTAATACGTATTCTTATAATTTGAATAGTAATATATTATTATTATTGTTATAAAATTGTATTTCGTCTATAGTGATAATAATCTGATTAATTATTAATTAGGTACTAAAATAAGTGATAATTGTGTAGAAAATAGTTTTTTACGAATGATATAATATGACCCTAATGGCCCAATGTCCATAGGATGAAACGAGAAACGAGTTGACCTTAACATGTTTGAGGTTCATGGATAATGCCTCTATAGTATACAGTGAGTATCTTACATCGTTTTACGCGGTATTTTTCGATTGTTGTAAAAAGAAACATGCAACATGTTTTGAAGAAAAATGTGTTTATGTATTTATTTTAGATGAACTGTTCTGCGCGAAATCTTTTGAGACGCTTTGTTATTATTTCTTAATAACTTAAATTTAATATTCAAAATCCAATTATTAATAATTAACTTGTTTCGTGTAATCAAATTAAAAATAATTCGAATTTTCACTTATTTTTCTTGTAAGCAACTTAACTTTATCAAAACGCTGTATACTTTTATATTAACACAATACAAAATAAACCAAGGTCCACCAGAGCTTGTTATTTTATGTATACGATGATTTTTAACTTATACATTTTTATAATTTATAATAACAGTTACACGTTACACCACTTTGGCATCCGTAATATTACAATCTGAGTGTTCCTACACCCAATATCTGGACTATACTATGTTCAGCTTTACTGATTGTATTAATACGTATAGGCATTTATGATTTTATGATTCTATGAAAGTTGACAACAGTGTGTTCATTTTAAAATGGTCAATAACAATTGACTTTTGCTGTAATGGAATAACTTTAATACTCAGTTATATAATATCTTTTATGAGCTTTTGAAATGATTGCAAGTATAACGTTTAATATCGTGTCAAATCTAACACGGCTTCAAATTACTTACGAATTTTCCCGGAAATGCATTGTATAATAATTAGCTAATAAAAGATTAACTTATAAGTTATCTATCTGATTAGATACTGGCGACTCACTTAATTGAATAATAATATGTTGGATCACTTTTTTACGGCAACATTTTGTTCGTTCTTGCACTATTGCACCATATTTTATTAAATCTATGCGGATTGAGCTTACAATATTCCTTTAGTCAGATATACCTACACTCTCCTGCTCCGTCTCCAAGGCAAATAAATATTATAAAGTCCTTGTTCACCAGTTCAGATACATATTTTCTTTTATAGTTGTATCATATTTTTTACCACATCAAACTAATATCATTTATCCGATTTTCTTTTTTTCCGTCCCACGCATTTTGTTAATTTGGAGATCGTTATTCGTTAGACCAATTATGTCTTTGCAGTCGTTTATTTAATTGTATTCACTTCCGCGTACTACATTAAAATTGCTTTTTGGATCTGCAGGGTTTATTTTTGATATAAATATCGTGGTAATTTTTTTGACTCAATATACTCATAATAACATAATCTTTAAATAACGATGATATAATAATGATATATATGATAACTTTTTTTTACTCGTATTTTATTTTTCAATTAGGTAATTAGGAAATGATAAAACTTCCTAGCCTTCAAAAATATTTGTTAGATCCCCGACTTTTGCTGATGGATTCCAAAAATTTTACTGGTTTTGATTTTTCCCATGAATCGTATACATTCTATTAATTATGTCATTATTTTTATTTATTTTTCTGTTTTAATTTTGAAATTAAACTATTAACTTAAACATCAAAATATTAACCTTAAATGTACCTATTTGCTATTCATCTGACATAAATTAATAACATGCAGGTACCTACTTACAAATTATTAAGTTTTCTCGAATATTCTGTTGATATCATGGTAAACGACCAAATCAGACTAAAGTGCATTAAGAATTAATTACTGATGGCTCAATTTCATATTTTACCAAATTATAATGAATCAAAAGTTAAATACACCTAAATTATGCAACTAGCCATCGAATCATCGAATCATTGAAGAATTTGAATGGTATATAATAAGTAATAGTAATAACAAATCATCTATCAATTTAAACTTTTTTGCTTTAATATTCAGAATTTTTTTCTGATTCCATATACTTAAATCAGAATTATACATTAATAATTAAGTACCTATAGATATTAAATTGATTAAGAGCTTTTCAAAATGACTTATTCGTACATAAGTACTACTAACGTACTAAATAGTTATGAAATCAATTAAGCATCATAGTTTAAAGAGTTTGAAGGGATTGGACAAAAGTAGGGGCGCTGGCGAAAAAATTTGCAAAATATTGACATGTTTTTGGAATCGATCTGCCAAAGTCGGAATTTTCACTTCCTTTAGAACAACTATGTTTTTAATTTTTATAGTTAATTTCTGGTCATCAAATTATATGATTATAATGTTAGTAAAATTGTTTGTTTCTTCAACTCAAATTATGTTCGTATAAATGCATTTTTAATGTAAATTGTTTTAAATATAACATACAATCTGCTTATAGCAGTATATCATTTATAGATTAATTTCGATGTTATGATCCTCAAATGAATCATAGTTATTTATTTTTAATTGATAAGTAAGCGTAAGTGTACATTTTTTAGAAAACTAATAATGTACTAGTGAATATTTGAATGGAGCGTATAATTAATATTTTTTGTAGTATATATTATATGCAATATGTCCAGAAAGAAATAATGATGGAATTTTAAATTACAAAAAATAAGAGATACCGTTAAAATGTAAATTTATACCCAACACTTTTGTTATATATAATTAGAAAAACAATACTTACTTGTAAATAATAAATAAGGATTAATGTATAAAAAAAAAACAGTTCATATGGCTTAATGGATAATAGTACATTTTACATGGCAATTATATTGATGCTATACCTATTTAATATTAACTTACCTTTTTATGATCATTTTGAAGCAGCAAAATAATTTATATATCATCGTTCGTCGTTGGTCACATCATTAATACCGGGTACGCGGCTTTGTGTCAATCGGCTGCTACAAAAAATAAAAAATAAATATTACAGCAATATAGTATTGTTTTTAAACGTACCGGGAACGAGTCTTTATAATTGCGCCGAAAGTATAATAATAACATAATAGTATAATTAGATACCTACATTTTATATTATATTTAAATCACAATATTTGCCCATAGACCTTTGATGGCACAACTACACTAACTTTATACTAGACTGATGAATTGTGCATTTTTATTGAATTTAAATTTGTGTTTATTAATTTATTATTGGTTTTTATTAACAATAAATTGTGTATCGCTCCTATTTATAAATTATAACAGTTAGTAAATAACTTGTAAATAACTTAGAATATATTACTTGACCACATTTTTTTTCAATTCGAATGATATTTATTAGACAATATACTCTTATTATAATCGTTGTTATGTTTTTCTTATTATACTTATATTTTAAACACAATGCAAATGTTCCAAATTAAACTAATTTAAGTATTCTCTAAATAAATTATTTAACTTTTTATGTATACATAGGTACAAAAAAAACTAATACTATTAAAGATTACAGTATTATTAATAATAATTATGGATTAAATTTACAGAATCAGCGTATACTTAAATATATTTGTTTAAAAGATGTAATACAAATTATGAAAAACATACTTAAAATAAGCAATGTGTGCAAAAAAATGCACGAAAAAGCATATTATATTGCAAAATAAGTTTGTACATTAAAAATGTTTAGCTTCATTAATCCAATTTGAATCTTATTTAAAACTAATTTTGATATTCCTTTGAAGAAATAAATGAATTCGTTTCCATCTCTTATTTTATCTCTCTCGGAAGATAGCACTTTCGTACAATATATAGCTGGCAAACGATTTGATTTTTTAGTTCTCACTGGGATTTATAGGCGTGAAATATGAACTCACGCAAATATATTTTTTTTATTTACGTGGAAATACAGATTAAGCATACGGATATTGATGTATTGGTTTACCTATGTAATACGAATTAATAACATTTATTAACATCGATTAATATTTTTAGCTTTTTATAACGGTTATCGTAGGTACCAGGTAACCACCATTCATTATTATGTAAAAACAAGAATATCCTTAGCACGAAGTTATTATTAAAATATACATATGACTATAATATGAGTTCCTAGTAGGTACCTCCAAATTGAATAGTTCATGAAGAAATAAGCAGTGGAAATTGTTTTATACGTCGTCTTTAACTTGACCGGTTTTTGTCCAATTTTAATTTTTTTTTTTAAGCTGTTGAAAAAGTACGACCAAGAAGCTAAGTATTTTGAAAATTTAAAACATTTCTACACTTGCATTACAATTTTTTTGGAAATGTTGGAAATTTATGCCAATATTCAATTACAATTTCCATACTATATTAATATTATTGAAAAGAAAAACTTTATTAAAATATATCGATTCGCCATGGACATACAAGGTACTGATACGGGGGACGACACGCTGTTTAATATTACAAACGACATCAATATAATATTATATATGCGTCAATCTCGTTTGGAAAGAAAATTACTGTATATTTTCGAACGTTTTTTTTTTTTTCAAATCTATAACTTTTCATCGGTATTTATTGTTTTTCTTTATAGTTTATACTCATTACTTATACGCGTATTGTTCAAAAGAAATATAACTATATAAAATAGTGAAGACCATGCTTATTTTACATAATATATTATGTACATTATATAGGGATTTAAGATTTAGCTATATAACACTGAAAGTATGTTACAAATGTTTTATAATATCTTACGTTCGATATTCAAAATATGTATGGTATATATTATTATTATAGCAAATGCCGCTATGGACAACTATTTTGTTATGAAAGAGTTTGTAACAAATTTGAACACCTATCATATTGTAAAGTCGTAAATTTAGAAAAATAAACGTTCGTTTGAATTGTTAATGTATGTTCAACTCTATACATTGTTTATGTATCCGTATAATAATAATGTACCTATACTCTAAAAGAAAAACTTTTTGTAAAGATAAATTTAAAATTCGTTGGAATAAATTCGTATTTGCAGCTATTGAATTATAATCCAAAAGACGGGTAATCAAAGAAGTGTATTTTTATCTAACTAATTAAAACATTTGTTTCATGTAATAAGCACATAAATCAAAAGTAATTACTTCACTTTATTAGTGTTTTACTTATTTTATACATAAATTATTGATTAACTCGAAAACATTATTTGCAACATAATTTCTTTTGGAAATTTCATTATTACCGCTGTTTATTTTCAAAAAGGCTTTGAAGATTTTTTTATATCTTAATAAAATATTTTTTTATGATTTGAAATGCCTAAAACGAAAATATTTTTTTTTGAATTTGTTAAAGTAAAGGCAATACATAAAAGAGTGTGCAAGCTGAGGAATCCAAAGAAAACAATTCACACGAATGCAATGGCTGCAATAGAATTCAACATGATTTTAGATCACAAACTGAGACTACTGAAGATCACCAACAATTGACTTCAAAAAGACGGAGAGCGACAAGGCTGAAGGCAAATACATTAAAGACCAGAAACTGAATGAATTGCATCCATTAAATAAAACATTATTTTAACTATAATTATGAAATGAATTATTTAGACGTTCATCAAACCGATATTGGTGTATGTCTGTGAAGGGTAAATTTTGCCACGCACTGATGTTTGAAGGTAAAACTTTAGGTTTATGTTATTCAGGTGGAAAAGTTTCTTTGACAGGACTTCTTAAACTACCAAAGCCACTAAATGTTTAATGAATGGCTATCATTCGGAGTCTGAAGAATTCCGTAGACCGGAAAGTACAACTGCAGTTTTAAAATCCCATAATTGGGAACATCTGTGCTGATGCAAATATAAACTCAATGGATGACAAATTTTAATATTTAGGCACTTAAGGACAGTTTTATCATAAAGTTGACACGTTCATGACATTGCCAAACGAGCAGGACAGTATTTGGAATTTAGGCATCCCAGGGCACTTAAAAAAAATTCCACTCCTCTTTTTGGGACAGAAGGGGAGGTGGAAAAATAGTTTAGTGTTAAAAATAAGTAAAATTTATAAATACATTAATGTATAAGACTTAACTAGCATTTTATATAAATAGTATATAATATATTTATAATGGTGTATTGGTATCATTTATTCATGTGTTTACTTTTATACCAATTGCAATATAAATTATAAATATACACTTAAATACCCATACCTACCTACCTACTTAATATATTAAGTACGTACTTTAATGTATTTGGTATTTTTTTAACTGTGGGCTGCATTCTGCATATTGTGTAAATCGTAAATGTGTAATGTCATAATGTCGTCATTAGTTAACCAAGGAATCGTTCAGCGTTCGTGTAAAAATAAATGTTCAAAGAATATCCAATAGTGAACCTCAGTTAAATTTCCAACTATAATTCGACCATATAATACGTCATAGGAAAAACAAAACATTACATTATTATTTATTATAATTATTACAAGTTGGTTGAACACAAATAATAAATTCATACAAATTTACCGCCCTCAAAATTCCGCTTTTGGGGCAATTGCCCACTGTGTCCTCCTAACCTAACCTAAATACGGGCCTGATAACGAGAAAGAACATTTTTACAAATTATTTTCTTTAGCAATGAGCGGAGTACATTCAACGGAGTCACCCAATAGATTATAGTTCCAACAATATCACATTTGATGAAAACAATCATGAGTTTGATTTACTTCTGAGTTCTGATGGAAAATGAATGTAACTAAATCGTATCTATCTATTTTTGATTAATCTTTCATTAAATTGTTTTTTGTTTATTAACAATTTAGATTGAATGTGAACGTGATATGTAATAAACATTGATAGTTTACCTCCACGGATGCCAGAAACATTCTTTAAAGTTGACAAAAAGGTATTCACAATGGGTTTTATGCACATCGTTTAATGGTGAGATCAAAAGAAAATCGTTTATTAAATTATCGTCCATTATTTCTTCAGAATTTAGTCGATAAAATGTACCCGAAAATTGAAAATGAAAGATGTCTTTAAATTTTTATTAAAGATATTATTATTATTATTATTTTTTCAAAACAAATTGAGTTGGAAAATATTTTTTGAGAGGTACTTTGGATCACGCCGTATTGTGGGTTATCGCTTTTTTATGATGTAATGTATGATAATGATTCATAAGAAAATCAATTAAAAATTTGTAAATAATATTAAAATAATGAACAATTAAAGTAGGTATATTTAAAATTAATAAATTAACTCAAATCCCGGAGTCAGACGAAATCTTCTAAGATTGCTAAGTTAATTAATAATATTATAATGTTTATTTTATTACTGTGTTAGATATTTAAAATAATGATAATCTTTAGAAATGGTAGTCATTAAAATGTAAATAACTCATTGTCAGTGAACTGGACTTATTAGATACTATTGTTTTCTATCTTATCGTACGAAACGACAAAAATATATTATCACTGATTTACAATTTATAGAAACAATTAATATACTATACCTACGCGTATTTTTGTAATTAAATTCAAACATAAATCGTATAACACGAAATTGTATTTGAAAATATATTTTTGCAACCACCTTGGCCTTAGCTGAAATAAATTAAATATATTTGTAGATTAGGAGCGGGGGAATCGTTTTTACCAGAAGTGCTAACAACCCATCATAAGCGCAACTAGAAAGGGGCTGGGGGGGGGGCTTAGCCCCCCCCCAAAATTGTAATAGCACCCCAAAATAAATTATTCAATTGATTCCTAAAACATTAATATACTTTTAAAAATTCAGCTGTATTTCTTTTTTTTTTTTTTGGAAAGTTTTTAAAGTTTAAAATTTTTTTATACTGCTTACCTTTCTATACATTATGGCTAATATAACAGAGTCCTATACTCATATTTTACCTTTTCTATGATACACGTTTTTATCATTCGTATTATGTACACACTGACTGGTTAATTGGCGATTGAAAGTGATACTTGATAATCTGTTATGATGACCAAGGTGGATATATATATATCCACCTTTTATAAGGACACTATATGTATCATTTAGGTGTCCTAACCAATAGCACCAGTTTTAGGTAATACGTTCCTATGATCATATCGGTTACCAAAAAGACGATCTGAAAAATGAAATGACTGTCTTCAAAAGTTCAAAAATGCATTCTGTAATAATGAAAAAACAACTTATTTTAATCTCATTCAGGAAAATTTATCCAAAAAAGTTTTTCCAAATTTCTACAAGATGGTTCAAGTGGCCAATATATTGCCAATTTTTTCTGCAACATCCGAGCGTGCATTTTCTGCCATGAGGCGAATAAATATCTACTTGAGATCTACAATGGATCAAGATTGCTTTAGAAATTTATCAATACTGATTACTGAGTATTGAAATAGATGTAGAAATTGATCCTGAGACCATTTTAGAACAATTTACATCTACCAATAAAAGGAAGATGAATTTCTAAACTTAAATAACATGTTAATAATTATTTTATGATGCATATAAATATAATTAAAAAGTAAATGTCGGTATTTTAATGGTGTTGAAATATGAAGATGGTTGGTGGGGGGTGTGGGGGGCTTTGCCCCCCACAGGTTACCTTTGCTATAATGTTAAGGTGGGGCTATAGCCCCCCCCCCCTAGGATTTTGTGCTAGTTGCGCCACTGGAACCCATGCAGGCTATATGCTATTTGCACTTTTGAATTATCGTACAGTGCATATTTTGATAAACTCTAATATCTATAATATCTGCAGGTGTGCAGTGGGTAGAGACTATGCGACGTTAACTTTATAATATGTAATAAAGTTAATCAATCAAGTTAAATAATATAATAATCTTTTTAAAATCACTGACATAAAACAAATCTCTCCTATATGTACTTACCTACCTACCATTCGACGTGTATTTGTCAAGTTATGGTCTACAGGTAAAAAATTCTCTAGGTAACCCTGGCCTGGTGTTACAAATAGTATAAAGTTCTTACCACAGTATGTCCTTTGATAAAGACCCAAAGAAGGTTTTGGTTCACTGCAGCAGATAGGTAGCCTGATTGAACGCATTGTCAGAACAATATATTCATACAATTTGATAATATACAAGACCATAACATGACTATAGATAGAAGTCTAAGAAGACTATCTACAGCCGTGGACCATAATAATATAATCATTCGTTGTTATCTTTAAACGGTTAGACACTTAGACAATGCAATTGTTTTTGGAAATACCCGAAGTAGTTTACACTGATTAGAGAACTTAACACGACGCTTTGACGCACAGCTGTTGATCATAAATAATTAATTATCGGTTATTACTTCTAATATTGTAGTAAACAATACACCCTTTTCCTCCATAATAATGAATTGTTTTCGTTTCAATTCGTATAATTATAATACCTAAGTATGAATTTGTTATTATTTCCGAAAATGAATAGTCCTTAATTCGTATGGGCATTGTAATCAAAAACGAAAAACCACTAGTTTTAATGGCTCGAGCATTTTTTTTCTCAATAGAACAAGGCAAATAGTTCTAAATTAGTATTCAAATAACGACATTTTAACGTGATAACTGAACATAATACAATTGTGTATTGTATTTTTGAATTAAAAAAAATAATAACTTACGATAACGATCAATTAATATTAGAAATGTAAATATATAGTAATCGTCTATATACCCATTTATGTTCTGAAGTAAGGATTTATATAATATTTTCTCTAAATAATAATAGGCATTCTGATTACTCGTACAGAATGCTACAAATATTTACTTTTAATAAAAGTTATGATAACAATATTATTATACCTAGGTCGAAAGATTTGGTTAATGATTAAATATAACAATTTCCTTAAAGTGCCAATAACTGTACACTTTGCCCTATTTTAAACAAATCAAATAATAAATACATTGTTGGTTCGGATTAAAAATAATATGTTGTTTTTGCTGAATAAAAATAAAATAAATGCAAGTCAACAATATGATACAAAAAATAACACATATTTTATAGCCACGAGGAACGTGGACTTTTGCTTTAGCTTCAATTTCTTGGAATTTAATGTTTTTATGATTTAAAACGCTCGGAACGAATAGAGAAATTATTAAGCCCCTAATAAAAAGCTTTGGGTTTTATCATTATCACAGTGTTAAGTAAAAAGGTTTACGTAGAATATTCTTATATAATGCAGGAAAGTGTATGTATTTAAATAAAACATCCATATTAGATTCTGAGTGGAGTGAGGGCCGGATTAATGTATTAGTTTTATAATGTTGTTTTTTGATTTTTTTTTTGATTAGGAAATTCATAAAACATTTTCTATTTAAATCTAAGATTTTAATATTCAAAACAAGATTCTCTATAAGTTTTTCTACCTTTCCAAAAAAAAAAAATTTACCGGAAAATCAAACTAATTTTTTATGAAGGTTTAAAATTAGACATCAATTATTATTTAATTATCATTTTTAAATCAAAATAATATTCCTCCAAATGCCGGTCAAAATATAAAAGATGATAAAAATGGTCAGTATTTTTTGTCTAATGAATCAAATGTAAAAAAACGTGTGTACATTATTATGGTAATTCAAATAGTAAATACAATCAATAAAGTGTTACTCACGGTAAAATGTATTTACTTCCTTAAAAACATTTCAAAATCTGACCGTAAAGTAAAAAATATTGGCTACAGGTACAAGACATTCCTATTAGTAGTCGACTCAAGCACAAGTACTAACTACGAGTTTATAACTTAAATGTTAGTAACGTACAGCCGACTGCTGTGTGGGAAATTAATGTTTTTTTACGTAATGTTCTTTGCAGGTCGCGTATAAACTTGAATTACAACGATCCACCAATTTAACACAAAACAATGAAAATTAACTCATTGAACCAACAGTAGCTAGAACTTCAACTAACTCACTTATACAAGGCGTGTTCATTTGTTTTGAGAAACATACTCTGAAATAATTTTTACACATTCGTTATTCTAAAAAGTAATAACTACTTTGGATATTTTTCTTTTGAAAATTTTATTTATTTTGACCATATTTTAGTTTTATAATATTTTAAGCAGAATAATGTCTTAGTAAAATGGTTGATTATGTGCCTATTATAAATATTGAGTATTGAATGATAAGTTTTTTAAGGGTTTTTTTATGTTGAGATGAGATGAGGTTATGGAACTCTTATATTGAAATAATGTGTGTTCACTTTTAAAAGAATGGCCCGAGTATACAACGAGTTTATGTTTTCTGACTTCTTTAATTTTTTTTTAAAAAAAACGGCATCTAATTATATTTAAAAAATAATTTTTTATAGTCATTTTGAGTTAAAATTTGGACATCAAAATATCGAACATTTTCAAATTATTTTGTGGTTAGAAATTTATAAAATGTTTGAAAATTGTGTATTATTGATAATATTATTTTTTGAAAAATCGGACTATTGACTATAATTTAAAAAAGAAATATGTATTATAACAATATAACCGTTATAATGTTAAAAAATAAAAATGTATTATCTAAAACTGAATATCGTTGTTTAATTTTGATTGATATATTAATTTTTTAAACTATGTCGTTTTTTAAATATAAATTGTATATGTTTAAAGCAGTTAAATGTTGAGAAAATGTACTGTGCCTAAAACAAATTAATTTTTTTCGGTGAAAATGGGTAATTCCTGACACGAGTGTGACAACTTTGGAAGGGGAGGAGGTCAAACTTCGCGAATGTTTGAAGCAAGCTGCAACGACGTTCAACAGTCGGTGACCAAACATATTTTTTAGATATTTATAAATAGTGTATAGAAATTGATAATATAAGTATTTTGATAATTTTTCATGTATGCAGGTTATTTTTTTTAAAGATACACCAAAAAACATAATCTATTTTGTCGAAAATTTCTGCTGTTTAAAATTCTATGTTTTTCCATAATTTTGAATTTTCAGAAATGACCTCTCAAATACACCAACAAGGTTTACCTTCGCACCAGAAAAGTTTCTGAAGTTGAAAATCGAAGTATTATTTCAATTACTTACCGTGGGCACATGGACATAAACAAAAAAAAAATCGTCTCCAGGTATAAATTGCTATTACGACGATAAAACTACAAATACGTCATGTCATTGGGAACAAAAAGTGAAATAATCATTCGGTTCAACTCAAAAGCTTACCAAAAGAAGTGTACATTTGTCATAAAGAGGACCTAATCGGAAGTTGATAAATTAAAACAATATTTCAAGTCTTAACCGCTTAGTTCTTCCGTAAAATTAATTATAAAAATTGGCGACTTATTGCATTGGTAAAAATCTAACAAATGTATAAGTTTTTATTACACTTTGACACTTTTCGCACACATCTACAATGGTCATAAAGTAGTATCTTTTTAAGTATATGTACTATATGGTAGTGTACTCACAATTTGTAACATCCAGCTAGCATATATAGTCTATAGTCGTTGGTTTGAAATGAGTGTTATATGTGTTCAGTGAATCTAAGACGAAGCGGACTATAAGTATTGGTAACAGCCACGGGCCAGGCGACTTTGGCCACCATCGCGGTACAATATTTAGGAACCTGGTAGGTGGGACTCACTGACAGCCAACCATTGCAAACACGTGTCAGGAGTCTATTGACACACGTACGACGACGTATTTGGCGGACTGCCTACCGAATTATCACTAAGTGGTGACGGTACTGATCGACTCGCACATCTCGGCGGTATAGTCGTGCTACCGGGGTATACACCAAGACGGTGCACCGCGAGGTGTACCCTGGTATGCCGCCTCTGTTTAACACGGTGTACCTATTGGGTGCCCGCACGGTATACCTGGTGGTGCACCACGCAATGTAACCTGGTTCACCTATATATAGTTATGTACCCGGTTTACAGTGGCGTACACGACTGCCACGCTCGCAGTGGATAGCGGTCAGTTACCGGTCGGTGGAAAGTCGGCCCGATACGTCGGCGCACGGGCTCACATAGACTCCAGACAACGGTTGATGGTTGGCAGTCTCAGGGTACCAGCTGGTTCCGTATAGCGATCTCCGCACACTATAGTTCTAGGTTTGACTGTATGACACAAAAGACCACATACAGCGTTGAACGTCCGCCCGCTAACGACATCTTCGAGTACCTGTTTGATGATAATGATACTTTCCCGACGTTCTATAAAATAAAAATAAAAAGACGGACAAGTGAAAACCACGCTTTGCTGTACAGTAGTTGTCCACAGCATATAAATAAACTCAACAACTCAACTTATTGAGACAAAACAAAAAAAATAAAATATTTCAAAACAATATCAAATTTTTCATTTTGAATAATAATGTTCAAATGTCTAAGTTTCTTTTTGATTGTAACTGCAAACAGTTTTATTGTTTACACGAGAGAAATATTTTAATTTTGTGATAATTAATTATACTTCTTTAGGTATTTTTTATTTTGTGACTTAATAGGTAATATTATATTCACCAAAAACCCAGTTAAGTAATTACAGATATGTATATCGGTATTTACGTATAAATTGTATACCTTATTAGGTACATCGACGAGTAAGCGCTTTTAAACCTCGAGTTTCGAGCTGTACATTTTACGTATATCACATTTTGTTTGCAGGTTTGAGGCATATTCTATAAGCTATAATAAATTGTATTGTGTGTGCTGTGTAATAAAATAATATGCAATCGACGACTTATAAATTATAATACGGTACATACATTTTCTAATAATTTTCATATAATCTACTTGACGGATAACAAGAATACATACATTTTTATACTTAAACCCGGCAACGGCGGGTATAATTCAGGATTGCAAATAGATTGCCATCGGATAAATATATTCTTATATATTACTGTTATGATGAGTATATTTTTTCAAAAATATATTTTTAAAAGAAACAAATATTTGATCAGGGCCGGGACGGCTAGTTGTACATAAATTGATAAATGTAGAATAAAATCTATAATAAATCAATAGTTTAAAGTATTTATAAATAGCTCAAAATATCCACAGTAGGTACGTTGAACGTTTTAGTTTGTTTTGAAAAAGCCCATATAATTTTTTGATGAAAAAGTCAAGTTTCATATTTAAATTTATTTGACATTGAGCTAAAAAATTAACTAAGAAAACACACATTATTGTAAATATTGTGCATTTTTTTCCTGCATCTTATAATTCTAAAGTCCCGATAACGACATTTACCACGTTTCGCCCTTCAACATCGGTTGTTTCGTCCACGCTGAACCAATTTTTTTTATTTCCTACACAGTGTCTAGTTTTAGATTCTGAGGGGAGCTATGGCCGATGAATATAGTGATTTTACAATATGATGTGTGTATTTTTTCTCTCTGTTTACACGATAAGTTGTCGAAATGATGCTTCAATTTTCTTCATCAGTATCTTTTCTGATAGGAAAGTGAATCTAGTTGGTACTTTAGGGAGGTCATTTTTAAGGGGAATATTTTTCGTGGGTGCTTGCAACTTTTAAAGTATGTTATTTTATACACTCAATTAAATTTTTAAATGCAATGTTTTCTGCAAAAATTAAATCAACCTACTGCATTATTAATAGTAAAATGAATTATTTTAATAGCAATATTATCATAAAATACACTTAGTTATGTAGACTGACCGTCTTCGCTCAGAATCTTTTCCCGTATACAATGATTTTTATCATTCAATACAAATTTAACACATCCGTGAAAGTGAGCCACTCGACACCTACTATACAGCAAATCAGTACCCACTTGCCGACCTCTTTTTTCATTGAATTTTTAAGTTAAAATGTTCACAATATTTGATGGTAAAACTAAAAATAACGATTTTATTTATTCTGTTGGAATTCAATAAACATTTTTTGCAGGGTTTTGAAACTTTTCGCCATTAAGTTACATTATTATTAAGTATGCCCAATGTAATTTTCAAAATATTCGGATTAATAATTGTAAGCTATTTGTAACACGAACCTATTGAATTATAAGTTAATAACACCTTGTAATATTACATAACAGTATATTTTAGAATACCCTTTTAAGAATAATTTTGATTTTAATGCCTGTTACATTTAAAAACCTAGCTAATGTATAACATAGCACTTTTTAAGTTCAGAATAATCCATTTTATTATGTTAAATTTTATATTTAAGTGACAACTAACCAGCTATTACCTAACCAAATCAGTGGTCGGGACGCTACTGGTTTTTTGTAGCTACTCTTTGAAAAAAATAGTTCGCTATAGCTACTTTTTTTCTACATTTTTTAAACATTTTCTTTTTGGAAAATTGGTAGTTTGTAGTTTGTATTGATTTGACATTTTTTCATTGTACGGGATTAGTCTACACGTGAGTTAATCGATCGTAGGAATAATTCATTGATACACTCATCATTATCATAAAATAAATATAGTTTTTTAATTATCATCAAATAGGTTGCATGTAGCCAAAAAAAATGATAATTTTCGCTACTCTAACCGTTCGTTTCTAGCACGCTATATAGTATTTCACTAAATTAGGTGTATTGATGCGACATTTCGTTAGTCGCTACAAATAAAGTAGCGTGCTGGTGCTAATGTAGCGTCGAGGCTACAATTAGCAAGCTACTCCAGATAACTGGCCAAATTTAATGGTAAGAATATTATTTAAGATATTACTTTGACCTTTTTTGATATTTTCATGTTTAAACGAGTTATGAGCATTTTAAAATTGTAATAGTTTCAAAATACTCATTAATCGCAGCGGTGGACTGATTCTACAATCGTGGTGGTACGTCAGAGAAGAGGAAAAAGCAACCAGCGCAGTGGCGGATTAGCAAAAGTTAGGACGATACTATATATTTTATTAACTATGATTCATATTTGATTAAAAAGCTTCTGGTGGGTAATACATTTTGTATCTGATTATGAGTGACACAGAAACAGCAAATTCTATTGTGGTTGGATATCGTATTTAAATTGTTTGTTTTGAGAATTTTTGGTAGGTCGATAAGCCTTAATAAATATTATACATTTATAGCATACACAGTTTTTACAAATTAGATTGTTCATATTATTACCAAAGTTTGAATTATGGAGAAATGTACCTATTATAATTGTGCTGTTTATTGTTCGGAATAAGTTTATCCAGATTACTGGTGTACAAACCAAAACTTATAATTTAAAAATGTTGTTGGTAGGTACTCTTATTTTATACGTTACATTTAAGACGAGGGATGATTTTACAGTTTTCAATAAATTGACGTTTAGTATAATTTAATTAAATATTTTATACTTGAACGGCAAAGGCTGAGAGGGGCCCCGAGAAAATTAGTAGGTATAGAGTGTACAAAATTAATCTCAATAGCCTTACTCATCTCTTAGAATTGACATACAAATTAAAATGTTTAATACGCTACCTATCTTTTATGTATATATTTACTAATGAAGGTGCATATTTAACTTTATACACAATTTACGTGTTTCTTTTTTTCAAACTTATTAGGTACCTATATTTTTCTAATAGTGAATATTCGTGTTTTAAAATTGTCCGCGGGCACATTGCTCTTTCCACAGGCGTCGTCGCATCACACCACATTATCTAGATAGTATATAGAAAGCTAGAAGCTATATAGCTATAGCTTATATATAAGTAGGCACAGTATATGTCCTCTCCTGTACACCGTGGCTGTGTTTTTTAACTTACAAAGCTTAATGTTTATAATATTAAAAAAACTGATTTTAGGACTGCCGCCTTATATCATGATCCAACCATGTAACGAGAAAACGAATAGCTTGTTTTGATAAGTGCTAGTGGCGAAGTGATATAGTACGCCGGAATGTTTCATGATAAGACGCACAAGCCACAAACTAAATACATTCGAACAACAACCTTTTTGGATATAAAACTTGAAGTATAATACATAATTATATACATGTGAATAATAATTATGCACAATCTGATTTGTAACGCATATTATTGCATAGGTACCGTGCGGCTATTATTGTGTGTAGCACATCTTACTATAAAATATGAAGTAATATAATTTGTTTGATGTTCGACAACTATGATGAATATGTATATTATTACCTCGTGTAGATTCAACTTCATTCACGAATGAATGCCGTAACGGACCAATAACATTAAAGTTACAATGTACCTATAATACAGCGAATGCAGATTGAATAGCTGCATATAATATGGAAGCGAATAATAACAATGTTAACAATTATTGTTAAGCAATTTCCTAACGTATTAACTTATAATAATATAAATGTCTGATTATATCATTAAAAACTGACGGTTTGAAATGTAATAAATCACTACGAAAAATTCGAAATTATTCTCGTCTGTGGAATGATGAACTGAGAATCGACTATAAATAATCGTTTTCGTGTGGTATTTTGAGTTACATTACAATGGTTATGGTTTCGAAGATAATGACGTTGTAACGCACTGTACAGTTTCACACACTCATACAGAATTAGAAAAATATTTTAACATCAATATCAAACTTTTGATATTGAAATGGAGCTATTAAAGAAATGCTAACAGTAGTACTACCTACTAAATAATAATCACCAATTAGTGTTACAATAACGGACGTGTGGATACAACTGTTGTTCTTTCATAAATCATACCATACTATAATTTATACAATTATTCTAAATGTCCGAATAGTACAAAATAGTACGAACACGTCTATATATACACCCCATATTTATATAATATAGGTACATACATTTTTACTACACTTGATAGTTGTTGCACATAAAAACATAATATTTAGATCATTAAATTATATATTTTTCAAATGATTGGGAAATTTTGAACAAATCTTGGATTATAGTCGACAATTCTAGTGCGTTTTTGGTATTCAAAATGAAGATTTTCTGAAGATGTGTATACCCATACCGATTGGTGACTATACCAATATTAAATTATATTAATTTAAGTGATATTTTACATTAAATTAGGCTCTCTGAGACGTATAATTAAGTGTAATTTAATATTTTGTAATATTAAACATTAATTGTCCTTAGCTTTTAGTAGGCATTCTTAAATTAAATTATATTTAATAGGAAATTCCATATTTCATATAATGAATTGCATGTTTAAAACAACATTTTGGCCGTGGAAAATGTCAATGTATCAAGCGAATGTAAAATTATTTGATACTAATTGTTTGTTTTCCATAATGAGATGTATTTTATTTATTAGTAGAACATAATATGGTTTTAAGATTTTTTTTCATCAATATTAAATTATTAAATTTAAGAAAGTAGTCTTAAATATAATATTACAATGTAAAGTTAAACTTATAGAACATTTAGCTTTTGAACACACAACTTGACACACTGTTTAACTTTGATTAATTTACCTTAAAAAATGATTATATTAATTGCATTTATTCAATCAGGGACGACATAAAGTAATTGCGGGTTGAATGTTATTAAATATATTAATAATACTAAACATCTGTAATAGAGGTAGCCGGTAAAAAAAACGTATTGTTCTCTCTGATTCCTGGAATTTAAGATAAATTATCATTTTATAAACAATAAAAATTACGACTTTATGGCCTCCAAGTACTAAATAAATTGAGTTCTATTAAAAAAGTTTTATAAAATATTAAAACTATTATAAAATTGTTAAAAAACAATTCACGTGAAAAGTTGTGTGATATTATATTACTAATATAACTATTAAATAAATCAAATTAAATTCGTTACTTCTATCATACGTTATACGAGTTACGGACGAATAATACTGACAAAGAGTCAAACATAATGAACTTCATACGTTTACGAAAAAAATAATAATAATAAAAAATCAAAATAAAACATAAACAAAGACTTCATTATTTATTCAAAATAAGTTTAAATTGAAACTAATTTAATGTAAATGGTACACATAGCTCAAATTTATTATGACTCCAAAATAAATTTTGGACTAAAATTATAATTACATAGAACTCAATATAAATCAGTGGTAGGAGTCCATCGTCAAATAACGTGTAATGGAAAAAAAAATATAAATACTTTAGACTTTGGTCTGGTATATAATAAATTGTAATAGTTACCCGTCGATAGCTAGAAAGTCTACACTGTTCCGTAAAAATGTTTAGCCAATAAGCCGAATATCATTGGTCGTTGGTCATATTATTATGTATCAATTAGTATTAATGTGTAGCAATGCACACTTCAGTCTCTTTCGAGATCTTCCTTAAATCTCTAGCTAGGCGTGTATGTATGTTACGCATGTACAATATAATATACATATATTACGTATGTGTCGTACAGTTCCAAATGTTTTGACAGGTGAAAACAAGAAGGCAATTATTCCAATATGCAACGGATAAAAAAGGAAAATAATAATTGAATTTAGAAAGAGCGAATTCAACACTTTTCTCTCGCGCTTTTAAACATTTAAACCTATATAAATTATTTTTAAATCTATTCTTCCCATCTGTTAGCTGGCGGGTGTAGAGTACTGCGCGTTGTCAATGTTTAATGGTCTTAGTTTATACATATATAATATATTACACGCATATTGTATGTATATATAAAATGTATATCAGATACTTACCTGGAAATTTATGTGAATGCTTATTACAACGAACAGGGCAAGAGCACTCGTTTAGGAGAAAAAAAAACAGATATCTCTGGTGTTTGGTACATTATAATTGACTGTATAACCAACGAGGGTAGAAATAACGCTTGGGGTTCGGATTTGTGGCTTCGATGTTGAAAATACGGTTTGTGAATATATATTTTATTTTTACGGTTCGTTGAAGAAAACGAGTATTTATAACATCGTCCCCGAAGCTCTGGCGCATAATACAAACGAGATATCAAAATTAAATTGAAAAAAAAGAATCATTGTTACATGGAAAAACAATTTTTTTTTTTTTATTAAAAGGCGCCGGGAGGATTAATATTATTTAGTTTTCAACGTAAAAAAAAGCTATCCTCGATTTGGTAACATTTTGTTTGATACACAGCTTTACAGGTTGCGGAATACGTATATAGTTGTTCTATCAACTATATTATAATTCTTATATGCTGTCCTATACTATCTTATATTATTATCTAACCTTATCCGTACTAATAATTATACAAAGAAAATTTAATTAAATGACGATTTTTTTGTATATTTGAAATATGCATCGCACTATAACCGATATAACCTACAGTTGTATACTAGACTATTCTGCAGATTGGTTGGTGACGATAATTTTGTTTACGATTTAAACACTTAAAAAAGGTAAACTTACCTACTGAATTTATAGCATTAATAACAATGTTAATAAATAGCATTATATCATTCAGAAATTATTCTGCAGACCACCACAGGGTTGAGTTTGGCTGATGTGGTTACAACTATTATTGTAATAAAAAAAATATTTAAAGATTCAGATTCAGATTATTTTTTAATTAATTTGTTTAAATTAAAAGAAGATTCAAATCAATTATTTAAATGAAAAAAAAATCTTATAATAAAATATTAAGTAAATAGCATATATATTATATTTTTTTGTTCTTAATAACTACGATACATCCACATTATTTTTAAATGTATATATTATACGTCGGTGATTCATTAGACATACTTTAAAATAATTATGTTCCCATGTTTCGTCTGATAATATTTGTTACTACGTTTTCACAAACTTCCAAAGTTAAATAATATAATAAGCTACAATTGTAATAGTTCACTTAATCATGTAATTGATTAGGTATAAAAGTTTGTATTGTGTTAGGTTTTCTTTGGAAAGTTCTTATTTCATAAGATTTGAGCAACAATCTAATGGAAGTTTTAGAATTTTTAATTTTAATACAATATATCTTTAGTTGAAAATTCAGTAATTATAATAATAATAATATAAAATTAAAGGGAAATTCGCCCAATAAAACAAAATAGTTATAACTAAAAATCACATGCACGAAAAAAAGACGATTCATTTTTTTAAACCATACAAATTGTATTTATTTACAGGGCTTCTCACCATGAATATTCCTGGATTTTGAAAAATGTTACTGTATCAAGGACCCACAATTTATCTCACACACAATATTATAATTCATAGTATTTTTTGATTTACATAATATACCTACTGTTAATAAAGAAACTAAAATATTTGTTTTCTTGTTCCTTAACAATTTAAGATACTTAATTTATAGAGCTAATTTATGCAAAAACTTCAAAAGTCTAATTACTAGTTTTCATTAAAAGCACTCAAATAGTTCAGTAAGTTTTAAAGTTTAAGGAGGAAGGGCACTCTCGAATTGCATCCGGTCTGACCTATAGTGTATACGGAATGACCTTTCCGCGGTGATGCTGTAGTGGGCAACTGTTATAGATTGTCAAACATTCTTCTATATGTAAGTAAAAAAATTGCGTTGACTATTAGTCCTTCCGGTTAATACAGCTGATGTATTAATGACTTTAAAATATTTATGACATTTTTGAATTTTATTTCCCAAAATTATTTTTACATAATGCAATAATTGGTTTTATATATGTTTATATTTATATTATGCACACAAATACAAACCCACCACACATTAAATTTGTATTCTAATCCATATTTCGGTCATTTGTTATAATAATAAACACGCAAGAAATAACTAACAATGTCGAAAAACCATCACAACAACAGCACTCTTCTAAGTGTTTATATGTCTTGTTTTTGATTTAATTTTCTTAGATTGAACTTAATTGAATTGTTAAGCTTCATTGTTACGTTTTAATTTACATTAGAATAGTGCTTATCATATATTATATAAATTTACTTTAAACATTGAATAATTATAATATTATCTATTAATTGTCTCACTATAGACAACCTGTGGACTTGTGTGTACTGCGAACACGCACGGCGAGCAGGCTATTATTTTTGTTTATATAATGGATAATATTATAACGTCTGTAAATATAATTTGGCTTAATATTTATTGTGTATTTATAATTTCATGGTTTTAAGGGCAATGATAATAGTATAAGTACACTGATAATTATTTACATTATTGTTTAAAATTGCAGTAATTCTTATAAAAATTTTTTTTTTTTACTCGTGGTAATTTATAAGTTATGCGCGATCTATACAACATAAACACTATACAATAAGCCTATACATACGATGAGAGTAATATTGACTGGTACTTACTTGAGAACTAAGTTACTCAAAAGCGACACTTTTAACAAATGAGAAATAATAATATTATATACTTTTTTTTAAATTTCAAAGATTAGCACCACGCCGGTTATCGCCGGTAAAACACGCCGTTTTAAGGTATTGGCGAGGATTTTCGGACACAGTTCCTATATCTGCAGCTAGTTTTTCATATAATGGATTGGAACTATTTCTGAGTGAAGAGTGGTAACAACGATACAGCAAATATAAAATATAACGATATAACAAGCTGTTTCTTCAACAGAATGCATGTGTAAATCGGATTGCACAGCTTGATTTGTATAACCTAGTAAGTGGTAATAGGATCATTAGTAATAATACGAAGAGTTTTAGATTAAGAAGTTTGAACTTTTGATAGGTTTGATTTTTTGGGAACCTTCATTTTTTGATACCGTAATTAAATGCATAAAAAGCTTATAAATATTGGTGTGGATTACCAAAATTTACTGAGTTTTGACTTTTGAAGACTTGGGCATTATAAACTGGTGAAAGTATAGGTATAAGCAATTTTTATAGTTAAACGATGATCTTTTTCGTGTATAAGTAGGTACCTGCAGTAGAGATTCCAAGAAAGTCGCCCGTCAAAGGTATATTTGGTTGAAGTAAAATTTGGGATTTGTACGTCATTAGAGTTACATTAGGGCAGTTAATTAAATGGAAAACAAGAACTTCGTGTTTATTTTACTTAATGATTATTATTTGATTACATTGGAAAAACCGTATTAACAGCTTATTATAACCTTATAATATAACTGCATGTCTGTATATTTAATGGAAGTGCATTATATTATTAATTATCTCTTAAAATATTTTACAACATAAATAACTACTTTATATCTTAGATTGAATGAAAAACTTCATTCCAAAAGCATCTTTTGTACGGCACATTCCGTTAAGTCCTAGACCATATTTTTATAAGTGATTCGAGTTTGGTATAACTTTACTTTTAACGATATAACAATTATTACAACTCCCTAGTTTCTGCAGAAACACACATACTGCTTTTGTAGTTTATCAGACATCTGCATAATAGTTAGGGACTTACTATAAGAGTAATATTTTACTCTAAGAAGTTATTTTACTATAAAACAGCAAAGTATTAACTAATACAAATTATGAATATTATTGGAATACTTACTTTTTTTAAACTAATTTGTGTAATGTACGGTTTTTTTAATTTAGAGCTTAAACTATGTGTATATCATGGCCGGCACATTAAAAAAACGGATAACATAATATTAACAACGGTTTCGTTTATGTTTGTTATCAGTTTTGTCAGCTTTTAGGTATTTGAATAAATTTGCCATATTATGTGGTTTGTAAAGGTGCGACACAAATTGGCCGATTTACATGTATATTGGTAGTTTAAGGGTTAAAATGCTGAAATAATCCAATATTGTTGTTTTCGTAAGAATGCCCAGTCGGGGGTGATTAAATTCTAATAGTTTCTGACCTTTTCAACGAGGGATGGAACATAATAGACATAGCTATGGAATTTTCAGTGTAGATAATTATAATTATCACTGATAGTAAGTATTCGAATTAAGCTTGTACACAATTTATCAAAAATGAATGATGTACCTATTTTACATTAATAATTATACCTGATTTTGTAACGTTTTGATTAAAAAAAAAAAATAAAAACATGGGTTATAAAAAAAAACATGTTTATAAAATTAGAAGACGAACACCAAATAATAATTTAAAAATAATAATGTTACTTTATTTAATTGAATTTATTATATATTAAGTGTATTATTTATTTATAATTTTTCGTTCTCATCGCAGTCATTTGTTAGTCGCTTGTTTATTTCAAATGCGGTTTGAATTCTATATACGATTAATAATATATAAAATAAATAGTATTTAACAATTAAATATTATCATGTTATCGATTTCATACAATCATAATATCTATATACGAGGTACATCAGCTGTAGATCTATTATGTATAAAAAATAATTTACAATAGGTTATATTAAAAAATATACCTATTAATATTAACCTATTTACAATAGGCCTATCACATTTTTTGCGTTTAGGTTTCGGTGCGCGTATGAGCAAAACAACAATAAAATAAAATGGTTTATTATTATATAATTATTAGTGATTAATACACCGAGCCTTAATAAATAAATGAACAAATATTTTAAGCAATCTGGTCTCAACATTCAATTGAAATTTTAATGAAGTTTGTTTAAAATTGCGAGCACGTGTATATAAGCAATATTACACTGTACAACATTACCATAAGTAATACTCAATTTAAACGAACAGGAAGACGAATGTATGGAGCAGAACACTCAAGACGCAAACGCCCCACAATTGCCTACACACGACGCCGACTTTCATTAAATTGATTGAAATCTAGTAAATCACAAACGTTTTCAATTTAAAACAGTATAATATATTCAAATGTTTGCGGAATAATGAAAAAAGTGATTTTATTGTTTTATAGGACGAAGTCTATCAGATGCAAATTAAAATCTGTAACCGATATTGCCCCGGCCGGCAATCGCAGTTGGTAAATAAAACAGGTAACGATATTTTTGTTTTTTATGTTACAACACCCCCCTGCCCACTCCCCTCCTCTAGCTTCGCCGCTGCAAAGTTATACACCGTATATTATGCACAAAATATATATTATGGGTATTTTGCGATTATTCTGGGTCTTCCAAACTGCACGTGACAAAAAATGGCGTGGCTCACAGAATTTTTTTTTTTTTTTTAATGTCAAAGATGCCTGGAGCTACAACCTAATGCGTTCGAAACAAAATTTTGAATTTTGAATATAGTCACTACCCAATTCCGGCAACGGTCGTCGATTTAAAAATAGTCAGCTCTTTTCATTACCAAAAGCGGCCGTCAGCATATTATTTTACCGAGTAATACCGTTACTGCGAGCCACGAACGATGTCTGTTCATCCTTATATACGCTTCTCCGCTGCAGGTAAGTATAGGTCAGGATACCGGTTACCGCGTGTTTGGTTTCACGTCATAATACATAATATTATGTATAATAATATACACTTATTTCGATTTCGTATTCTGCAGATAATAAACCAACACGGCGTTGTTGTGCGACTATTCGATGATTATTATTGCAAACAACGGCAGTAGAGGCGCCCAAGTTAGAGGGGGGGGAGACTGTAAATAATGTAAACTGCTGCAGCAGGCGTGGCTGACGTGCGTCTTACCCGTTTTGCACTCGACGCGCGGACGGGTGGGTGCCGTTCGTCGGACCGGAAGCGATCAGGATCGCAAATGATAATAATATATCGCCGTGTCCTATACGCGAATGCGGCCGATGCGGCGAAACACAAAACGTTTTGTTTTTCAAAACATTCACGCCGCATTCACGTATTTCGATAGTAGGACACTATTCATTCATTGTACGCACCACACGAGAGTCGTTTCGCTCCGACGTCGCGCCCAGCTGTCAACACGTGATGCCCGTGACGCGCAAACGGTTCGACGCGAGAGCCTCACGGCACGGCGCGGCGGCGGACGCCGAGAAAAAGATCGGCGACGACTGCGTATTCCGCAGACTGACCGATCGACCGAGACAATGGAGATTACCGTGGTTATAACTGCTCGCGAGTGTAAATGCGTTTTCTGTGAATTCGGTCTTAGGTATGAATGGTATCGTTACAGGAATCGGGCGGCGAGGTATGATGGTTGCGGATAATACGGTCGGCGACCGCCGTTTACCTCTGAGGTCGATCGGTGAACATTGTCGGGGCTATAATATTTTACTAGAAAATGCGGAATTCCACTGCAATTGTGTAAACTATCTTCAGATTTTGCAGTGTAACCGCATCGTCACCACTCACCACAGAACTAAATCATACTCGATAAGAGCAAAGCCGGGTTAATATTATACAACGTGTCGTGTATCTTAGGTTGAATATATATATATATATACCACATAGGGTAGGTCATTACCCACATAATAGGACATTTTGTTACCTACGTAATAAATACTAAATACACGGAATATGACACTACACCGTGTATGGCGAACTCGACTTAAATGAGTTGAATAATAATTAGGTACACCGTTTGCGAGCAATCTATAACCACGGTAACTATTCGATAACCCCGCGGTGAAACAGATAATGTCCAACTATTTGGTAGTTTAAGGATCTGAGGTAACGTGTTATCAAACAACGGTTATGAAAATAGCATAGACATATATAATATGTAGTCTATCTAAAATAGTCGTTCAATTACTAGATATTATTGGATATGATACGAACTGACTGCCGCCTCAGTACAAGTAATTTGAGAAAAAAGCCACGTACAAAAGAAGACACGAAATAAACTATATTATATAGGGTGTCTCATCGATGTACAGTATTTTTGTGCTAAAAAAATGTAATGCAATTTATTGACAAGTAGGTACTATAACTCCGATGACCTTTGATGTCGCGCACTTAATTTAATAAAAAAGAATAATAACTATAATATTTAATAAAAACAAACAAATTTGTATACTTTATATTTATATAATTCTATGCATGTAATATATTTTGTATGATATAATATGATATCGGGGTTGGTAAATATTGTGATTAAACTAATCATATAAATACAAATAAGTAGTACAATAATATTATAAAAAAGTGACACCGATAATAATAGTTCATAAAAGCAAAAAAATTACATTATTTTAATTATTACAAGCTGGCTGAACACAAAAAAAGAAATTCATAAAGATGTACCACCCTCAAAATTCCACTAGAAATTGCTCCCCGCACTCCTTCCCCCTAAATACGGGCTTGATAATAATATATAGGTACTAATTTGTTTGTTTTTATTATTCATTATTGTTGTCATTTTTTTTATAATATGATTGTATTACGTATACTCGTAATAATAATAATAATAAATTGTAATAAATTGTTCAAGCACAAAAATATTGTAAAAAAAAAGTTGAAAGTCGATCGCACTCGACGAGACACTCTGTATAGCTTATTTCGGGTATCTTTTGTCCCTGGATTATTTGTCCAATGGATTTTTTATCCACGTCTCTTGTGGATTTTTTTTTTTATCCTTGATTCATCAGTACACGCTATCAGTGGAATGCGGACATGTCATATATTATATATTATGGTCGGCGAAGATCGTGGTCCACATTTTATACGTCCATATTATACATTTATACTCTTTTATAATTTAAAATAATCGCGGTAATTTCCATTGTAGGTCTACAGTGAGTCCGAAGCCACTTATCATACATTGGTCACACGTTTTACTTAAGGCTGTATCACAGCTAAGTCGCTCGTCGTCTGTCGTATCGCTTGACTTTAATAGTTTTCTGATTGGCCGACTAACATTGATCGACTGGAAAATTTCCAGATTCGGGCCAAATTCAACTTTCGGGCAGGACACGGCAGACGACCAAGCTGTGGTATACCATCTTTACAAGTTCAGCTTTATTCAACTCAAGCCGCGGTATAGTGGAAATCCGGCACGAGGAAAACACGGTCGTCGATGGAATTTGTCTGCACGTCTGTCACGCCTTTTGGTTTTCGATCAAACCGTTTTTGCGGAGTGATCCTCGAGTGCGTATTGATAGTGCAGTGCGACTAAAGCGAATATTCTATGAGTACCTCTATATTGTACGTATATTTGCGAGCCTTATATTATAACTTCGAGTACGACCGACAAAAGCGTTGCCATTTTCCCGAGGATTACATAACATTACGAGCCAAGGTAAGACGCACATACTGTTATATTATTATTTACAAGTTGCTTGTAGGGATAGACAGTATCATATTTTTATCGAAATCGATGCCTATATATGCTGCTGTGTGTCATGACTATATAGGTATTAGGTAACCGAAAATGTGTCGTACTTTCTTGTTGTCAGTGGCGAGTCCAGGAATTTTCAACGGAATGAGATATTTTAAGGATATAATATATTAGTGAATTATGGGGGTAAAACAAAAAACACAAATAGCGGGTCCTTGGGAGGACGTGCCCTCTCCCAATGTATTGCTTATAATCATAGACAATTTATAAGATAAGATGTATTTTTATCTTGGTCAGTGCTTAATATAACTGTAAATGTAAACAGGAACCAATTTTGTTATTATATATTAGTCTGCGCTATATATATTATATTATACACAGTGTAACGCAGCTGCTAATAATCGATAAGTGTAACACTATGCAATAATTATATATCATAAAGATTTAAAGACTATAACATTGACAGACTAACGCCGATTGATCAAAGTATCCCGTGACCCGTGAAAGAATCTTAAATATAGGTATGGAGTCTGTGTATAAATAAAAAAAATCGGTGCTTTATTATTTCAGCTATATAAATCGATATCAATCAAATGACAGTTCTTTCGGGTATACGTTAAAATTTTTTATTTTTTGATTAATTTAAAGAAAAATTAAATACATAAATACATAATTTAAAAATATAACATGCGAAATATTCACTTAAAATGCACTAACACTTGAAAAAGAATTAAATATGCTAAAACAAATAAGGTATGTATAACTGTATAAGGTATGTGTTGAATGAATGTTAGAAAACATGCAAACTTCTATAAATCCCTAGCCTTAGTTATCAGTTTATTATCCATGTTATTGAATGTTCCATATTTTAATTATGACTTTATTCAATGTTTAGTGTCGTACAGTTAATTTATAGTTGACGGAGACACAGAGTGTTATTATTTCAATACTGAATACTATAAGTTACTTGGCCTAAGTTGGTCGAATTTGCTAACATTTTGCAAAATATCATCTCTGTGATTTTTCTTTCATCATGGTATTGCAGTATTATGATGGCTCCTATCATTGATTCGTTCGGATCGTTCCTGATCCTGAAAAACTTTGGGACGGCTCTGGACGATATTACCCCTAATCTCCCTCCGACTGGCCACATCACTGGCAATGTCACAAGTGGAGTCACAATATAGTACTTTCTAGTGCCTACGATTTCACGGCGATGTGTCCATGTAGTCGTTAGTGTTATACTGTAGGTAACATAATTATTATTAATACTCAATAAAAACGCGACGAGACTGCAGTGCGGCTCATACTAAACTTGTATATTTCAACCTTTGCCGCTTATAAACTATATAATCTTCACACATTAGGTCAACACTCGTGTTGCCAATTATCATACTTCACCACTAAATGTAGTGCCGAAATCATTTATTTCAATATAGCTCGGCCGCTTTATAGCATCGTTTGAAATCGACGTTCTGCACAATATTATTATGTATTTATGACCCGCGAGCCGCATATACCACCGGCGGCGGAGCACAGGCCCCAAATCAAAATATTATTATTGTTATTAAAATACTCGTTGAAAAATACGCCTGCCGACATTTCACTGTGGGAGGGGGGGGAATGTTGCCATGTGTCATGTCTGATTTTAAATAGCCAGAGGGGAAAATTACACAGTTTTCCACCCCTCGAAAAGAGCCTCGCAGTGTATTGCATACAACTGTAAGTATATATAATACGAAACCGAGTAATATTAACATCCGGTTGGATCGCATATTAAAAATTTCTTAAATAACTGAGAAATTCTCCGCACTGTTTATAATATATTATAATAGGTATATAATATTGTATATCACAGGCGGAGATGGTGTATATAAAGATCCTTCCCGGGCGTTTGAAGAGTGTTATTATTTTATAGCCTGCAATATTGAGACGAATATTGTTTAAAATCACTTATAGTTGGAATATTTATAGTTCTCTCCAGAACATTCTTTAGATATTCGATAACAATTAAAAAGTTTAACACGCATTTTTGATTTTTTACTCTTATAGAAACATTGCATTAGTTTATTACACTATAGTTAATAATGTTTTTTATGCACAATAGGTGATAACTGATATTTATGAGAAAGGGAATGAAAAAAAAATATTTTTAACATTGATAGTAGGGGAGTGTGGTTATTTAAATGTATAGCTTTACCCTTTATTAAAACGCAGTTTAAGCCTCCCCCCTAAAATTCTACTAAATCTCCACCAATGATAAATAACAATATTATATAAACATAATATTATATTTTAAACTCGATCCATAGTTATTATATTACTAACCACTTTCGGCTAAAGCCTATTTGGATAAGAGCCGTACCCGCCCATCGTATACCAACTACCAAAATTAACAACGGTTTCGGTCATTCCGGGAATAACACGTATTTTCGGAAATATTTTTATTTGATTTAAACACGCATGCGGTTATTACCGTTATATTATCGGCGGTGCCGTAAGTCGGGGGTGGCGGCGATGGTGGCGGGATTTCAAACGACACGCCGAGCTTGCAACTTGCGAGGGAGTCCGCCGTTAGTAGTAATGTGGCGGCCGGCCGAATCACATGCCGCGTGCATTGCGTGCTGCTTCCTCGTCAGCCTTTTGCGGGCCGACGTCCGTGCGATTGATTCAACAGGTACGTAGGTATCTTATAATATTATTATTTATAGCGTGGTGGTGGTGGTGGCAACGGAGTAAATTCTCAGGGTGAACAGAAAAACAGGGAAAATGTTCGCTCCGTAAATAATGATGGTCATTATGTTTCGTTGTACTTAGATTTCGGTGAAATTTTCGCATTCTCTATGACGACGATATTTTGTCGAATCCACGAACAACTATTACAATTATTTGATTAATTTTGTCTTATTGTTACATTGGTTATAGTATTTAATATTAGCTAATGACATGTCACGGTGTTTAATGACTAATTATATAAATATAATATTATAAGTAGGATTTATGTTCAAACAGTTTATTCTAATTAAATTGTTTTATTTTCTAATTTCATCTGAAACTCAATCAATTTGTTGTTAAATATTTCATTTGAATTTTAAGAAATGTATTTAAAAGAATAAAACATTTTGTAAAAGTAAAAGTTGTATTTTACATTTAAAATGTGTAGATTTAAAATGTTGGTTGTTACTTATTCTTAATAATATGTATTTAAATAAAGAAAGTGGAAAAAAATTAGCGATGAAAGTAAAATAGTATTTTGATTTTCTATCTGTTCTGCATCGTCCCTGCACGACCTATAATTAATGTATCGGATTATCGGAATATTATATATTATGATTGATTATTGAAGGGGTTTTCATTTTTAATTGGATATTGAGAATTCGATACAACACACAATTTAACGAGTTAAACAACATTTTGTAAAACTCTATGGTAATCGTATTATACCTACCTATATTGTTTTTTTTATATTTTAAAAACTCGTACTCTTATAATGAGGATAGATTCCTCATTAATTGAGGATAAACCAATATTTACTTGAACGGGTAAAGGAAATATTTTTTAAAACAGTTTTCGTTCTAATGTTTGTTAACTTTTGTATTAAGAATATACGATATTCATCAGCTTAGACCTATATGGACATTTTTAAAATGTTAATATGTATTTCTAAAAAATGTTTTGTTAAATATTATTGTATCAATATCAAAAATTAGTCACAATTAGTCACAATTTATCTGTGCATTTATTATAGTTTGAAAATAAATATTATTTTAGTATAAAGTTTTAACAATTTCATATAAATATTATGATTTATGGTCTAAGCCTAAATCATACAAGTATAATATTTGAATACTAGATAAGTATTTTAAAACCAATCACTTATTTTATAAATCTAAAATATGAAAATCAAATAAGTGGAATTTAAAATTAGTTTGCAGTTATAAAAATGAACAAATTTCAAATTTATTTTTTAAATAAAAAAATTGTTGATTTATAAATAACACACAAGTATAATGTTACACCATTTATTATGATTTGAATTATTGCACAATTTAAACAATTTATTATTTTTTTTTCATTTTTTAATAGAGAGAGAGAGTTCATTCTCGCATTCATTATTTTTAATTATCAAACTTGGTTATTTAAAAAGAATAATATATTTTTATGGCGACCAGAGTATTTATAAATACTATTTAAAAAATAAAGTTACATTTTATTACAGTTGCAAAACTTGCCTTGGAATAGAGTATCTACCTAGGCATTATACTCGAGACAATTAATTATAATCAATTTTGTTATCGTAAACTGTTTCACCAACTAAGTAGAGTAAGTAGTAACTTTCAATCACCACGGAAAAACTGAAGTGGAAATCTGTTGAGTCGATTGAAACGTACGCATTTATAGGTTTGGACGTTGATGATTTGTTTTTGATTTATTGTATTTAAGTATAGCGAATCAATGTATGCAACAAACGGATACGCATAATGCATTTTTAATGTGACTGTATATTAGGTACATCAGTATATTATATTGCATATCAAAAGTATGATAATATAGATGTTGCGAAATGCAATTTATGCACATTTTTCAAAAGATTGAACGTCATCTGAGATGATTCAATCAAAATTGTTTTGATGTTTGACCAGAAATCTATACTAAAGTCTTTGAAAATGAATTACGATATATTTTCTGAGGAATCACCTAAAAAAATAAAATGACTGGTTTATTTAGTTTGAACTATGTACTTATCCGAGAGTATAGTTTGTTTATCCAGTCACCCTTGTATTCAGATAACGCAATTTATCCTAACACTGGGGGTGTTTTGGACCGTAGTTTAGGGACTAAAAAAAGCATTATTCAGACGTGATTGGAAGTCAAACTGTCAAAGGTAAAGTATGTGTTCAAGGGATAGACGATAAAATATATCGGTAATATTACTCAAAGAGTTTTTGAAAAGGTATTGATACGATACAGAATAATAATAAAAATAATATGACCAAGATAAAATGTGAAGTAATTTAAATTTAAAAATCTACAAAGACTGTTTTACTATTTGCAGAGCCCTCAAAAATATATTACGGTGTAGGAGTAGAATTAATATTATGGGAGTGCATTAACACAATGGATATTATTTTATGAAACATTTTGAAGTGTTATCTATATATTGATGAGTACCTACCAAAATTGATTTATGGTCCAAATATACAAATAAATAATATTCAAGTTTATTTATTAAAATTTATTTTCATACTCATAGTTACTTCTAAGCGATTTGCTCTAAAATAAATAATTATGCAAAATATTAAAAATATTATATCATCACTATAATGTAATTTAATTTATGCATAAATAAGTATAATATACATATTTGTTTCGTGGTAAGATAATCGAGTTTTCATAGTGCGCTCACCATTTGAACAAGCATAACTTCTTGCTGAGACCAATTAGCATTTTACGCGTTCAACAATGTGTCTCGAAAGTTTTGAAAAACTCAATGTGTAGTCGGGATCACATTTGATAACAATTTGTTGCATCCGACAATATTAAAGATAACAATTATTGCTGGTTGTCTCGAATTTGGTAAATACACGGAAAATGTATCTATTTGATCGTAATTCATTGCAGCCCGTTATATTATGACTATAATCAATAGCCTGCAGGAGATAGTAAAGGCGAATCGAATTTCTCAGAACTTTTTCCCTATACATAGGTAATGTTTATTGTTTGTATACATTTTCTACACTTCAATAGGTGCAATATGTGTGTTTGTGTGTGAGTGTTTGTTTTATGATTATTACATGTAGGTATATTCAGACTTATTTACTAGTTGGTAATAATAAAAGCCGCCATTGTCTACTGCAGGGTACTGCGATGGCGAAATGATTACATTTTCGAAGAACGAAAAAACATAAAAATTCTTGGATCTTCGTCGGGCAGAAAAGAAATTTCCCGTGAAAAAAAGAACGTACGATATTAATAATTAATATTTTTAAATACTTGGCCGTTTATTAATTTCGCACGCTTATTAGTTATTATATTTACCTCGCTGTAATTTACTCAAATACGATATCACCTACTATAAAATACGATATTGTACGAAGAACGAAGATTATGCATACTTTTGAAATTCTTTATTCTATCGAATAATATTTATTTATTCATTTATTTATTATAAATAACCTAACGAATATTAGGTTCATAAATTAATTAAGTCAGTTTTGAATCTCTTTATTTCAAACTAAAGCATTTTAAGTCAAATTTAACTTTTAATTATGAAAATTAGATAGTCATTTTTTAAGCTTCTTAAAGTATAGTAAGAATATATTTAGACGAAGAGACTTACATCATATTTTTATAAATGCTTAATTTTTTTTAGGTAAACTTCTGAAAAAATTATTAGTTTAAGATTTTATAAAAATATTTTTATTATTAAACTTGTTCTTTAGATATACAATTTTTAAAATTTCCCAATAGCTTTTGAGAAATATTTGAAAGACCGTAAAGGAATAAATTATTGCAAATAGTTATTTTCCCACAGAAAAACCAAACTGTTTCTGGAAAAATTCCGATTTGAATTCAATGCGATTGACATCATTGTGGTAAAATGTAATATAAATATTACATATAACTATTCAGCTGTGTATTGCAATATTGTTGAAAACGGAATTTAATTGTTCGCGTACTTATAAAATACGAGCTTGTTATAATCGTAAAAAGTACACTGGTATAGGAAGTAATAACTCAACACTTGTACATTATTTCAGTTTTAATACAATAATTTGTTTACGACGAAACTTACGAAACGATAAAATAATATTTTTACTATACAAATGTATAAATAGTTGTTCGATGTAAGACGAAGCAAACAAATGCTTCATACTTCGACAGTGTGATAAATAAAATAATTTATTTGTTTTGGAATAAGTATACTACACATTATATTATGGTAATTCTTTGGATAAATCATAATCAATTATGATGCTACCCTTCGAACAAAAAAAAAAAAAAAATTGTTGTTTCTTACGACGTAATAAATAATAATAATTTACTTTTACACTATCAATTACTTGTATAATAGCTGTACGCGATTTCCGCAGTTTAATTTGAAGTATTTATCTGGAGTCGCCTAATATATGGGTTGTAAACCAGCGCAATACTTCACCGTTACTGCAGCGGTGTTCTATAGTTTAGGCAGTGGTTTTTATATTTTTTTTTATCGTCCCTTCTACGTATGGAGGTACCTACCCACTAACCCGCTATATTTTAGAATAAAAGTTAAAATTACTACCCCCGTATTCTTGTCACCCTTTTTCACTTGGAGGGTATTACTACGCGTATAGTATCTTTCATCTTCGCCTACGGCTTTACGTATACACAACAGTTCTTGTACGTGTATAATTTTTGAAATGCTTTTGTTTAAGGGACAGTGGAAATCGGGTGCTGTATAGACATTAAATTCATAAAGTGTTGTTTTCTGGCCCACGGTTGTTTTTTTTTTCTCATTCTTTTTTACCACTCGTGAAATTTATTAAATCGAAAAAGCTATACCGTTGTTGCTAACTATGTGTATGTTTCATGATATCGCACTATTCTTATGAATGAATGGCGGGTTAAAAACTCGACAGGCCCTTGGGGGGATAAATTGCGAACGATGACGATGATATTACACATAATATTATATACCTATACTTTTTTTTTTTTTATATATAACAACGAAATTCAGATACATATAGGTATTTGTGTGTTTTTGACACACGAAAATAATACAGATGCTTTTTGTCAAAATTCCGTACTTTTATTGCGTGTTAATTGTTTAGGTATAGTGAAGTGAATATTCCTTTAAATTACATAATTATATTATAAATCTTTTTATAATATTATATACGGTTCACAGCGATCTTCAAATATTACAATAAATGTGCATAATATTACATTGTTCTTGTCTGTTGAGTTAAATAATCGTACTGTGCTTGATACTATTTTGAATTGACGATTTCATATCAGTTTTTGTAATAGATTTGTTACTCAAGTATTTATCACATAGAAGTGATACAACCGAGAGATAATATAGTTCAATATCATGATATTTTATATTAATTAATAAATAATAAGTCATTAGTCATTACCTATAATAATAGGTACTAACTGGCTTATAATTTTAAAATTAATTATTATCGTAATACAAATTTTATTTATCTTTCTAATTTCTTTAACTGGCAATATCAAACTTAAACAATGGGGGTTTTTTTTTTAAATCAATTTTTATATTATTTTACGATGCATTAAATTTTAGTAATTCATTTTTCATACTTAAAAGATAATAAAAGTCAATAAAAGTAACGCGTATTTTTTAATAATACTTTTATTTAAAATTAATTTATGTACATTTGGCGTTAAATATAACTTACTGTGGAATTAAAAATCACACTTGTTAAAAAAAAAATGGTAAAAATATAACTGCACAATTGGTAAATTTTTATTCTAATTTAACGTTATTTGTTTTAGATTCTGAGCGGAGCGATGAATGTATTGATTTTACAATTACCTATGTGTTGTTTTTTCGTATACGTTTACACGATTTATAGTGTAACTTACATAACGTAGTTTATTTTGTCATTTTACGAAACGCCTAGACATAATGCATTTCACGTTGCTACTGCTAACATTACCACCTGCCGGTATATTTAATCACACAAGATGAATATTATTTTCGTGTGAAAAAAAAAAAAAATTTATTTCAGTTAATTTGTTTTTATCTTTATAGTTTACACTTCCACAGAATAATAATATTATGTTATATCAAGTAGGTAGGCGTTTTGTATTGTGCGGTAGGTATATTATAATAGCGGTAGCATATTGTAATACCTATGTAAAAGTGCCGAAATTCAAATTACAGAATTTAAATTATTTTCTTCGTATAATTCAACACAGTACATTGTAAGCTTCTATAGTGTTTCAATCCCACCGAGTACTGAGGAATGTATGCTTATGGAAATAGCAAAAAAAAAAAAATAAAGTGTCCCGGCAGCAAAAAAACTTTATGAAAAATGATTCGTGAAAAAGTTACGTATATATGGCCACACATAAGCCGGGGAACCATCTTTTTTTCTTTTCACTACTATTTGCTTATCACATGACGTCCTTTTTTATTTTTGTAGCACTTAAACCCTAAAAAAAAAAAAAACTTAAGCACACGTCCAAAGTGTAAATGTTGGCTATTTGTGTGGCACATCACGTCCGTATTAAAATATGTTGCTAGCAGAGCTACTGGACTTAATATTGATGTGGACGCAGTGAAAAAAAGAAATGAACTTAACAAAGCTCGGTATTTAATGTTTGGGTTTAGGAGGGTGGTCAAACAAACAAAGAAATCCAGAGAGTTAGTAACTAAAAAAAAAAAAAATATACGATTTCTTTCATACCAGCAGAGAATATATTTTAATAGTCATTTTATACGTTCTTGTACAGATATTTTATTAAAAATATATATACGTCACAGGCTCACAGTGTATTTAAAATTGTAAAAACTTATTTGAATACCGCAGAATAAATTAAAACTGTATTAGTTTAAAGTTAATATTTATTACGTTCATAATGATGCATACGGAAATAAAATATGAACAACATGCGAAGAATATTAAATATTCAAACAAATCGTACTTAATACATATTTACAACTAACAATATTATTATAGGAACAAAATAAAGGATATAATATTGTTTTAAAATATTAAATTACATTATATAATTATTATTATTTGGAATATAAAATGACGGGTGTCGTGACCACAGGTAGTATAGGTATTTTTTTTTATTTTCTGCGACCATTACGCATAATATGATACGTCCTTATTCCGACGACTGACTACAATATTATTGACTATAATATATTATGTATCTACATTTTATAATCTATTACTGTCGTGTTTAAATAAATAATTATCTCGTGTGAGTTTCTGAAATTCATATTAAAGGCTTATAAAAATATACATGTTATCATGAATACGGCACAGAAAGTCACAAAATATTCAATACCTTTTTATTATACAGGCACCCATTTAGAATATGGGTTAATTTTTTAGGTAAGAAAAACTTAAGACATAATATCAAACGGATTTGTCCCATATTGATTCACCGTGTGTTTAATTTGAATCTTATATAAGAATAACAAAAAAAAAAACACATAAAATTACAATCAATTTAATATTATAACGATTATTACTCCATTAATAGATATCGCCTATGTATTGTTAGGTGGGTACAAAAAAAAAAAAAATAAAAAGATTAAGTAGCTATATGGCCGGTATGACTGCTGAATATAATAACACGGGGTACCTATATGTGCGCAGTGCTTATTTATGAATGTTTTCAACTCTCAAACCCTCGATATTTGAGTGCTTTCGGGCCAACTAAAATTATAATATCAAGCACTTACAGGCGTAGAATAACGATATCTATTCATTGGGGATGATAATGTTTTGGACGTGTATAATATTATGTTTTTTTTTTTTGTTTCTACGACGATAATAAAAATATTTTGCATTTATAAAATATATCGAACGTACACGTAGGTATAGGTGTACTGCGGAGGGAAATAAAGAACATTATTTCGCGTATTACTATTCAACGTGTGTTGAATGTCAAATGTTGTGAAAAAGACAATACACTCGTACAGCGTTCCATTTGCTCACGTATTGTCGCAGGTATTGATGTCGTTTAAATTTGATTTGTGTCATTTAAGTACACACCATAACAATTAATGGGATTATGCGTTCCGCGAAAGTCGTGTGGATCATATTATATTATTATATACGATACCGATACTTAGATATAAAATAATAAATATTATATATTCCGAATTCCATCGTTTTTTAATGGACCTGCCACCGTGGCGGTTACAATCGATGTGGAAAACACGTTTTTAATTTCCGTCGTTTAAAAAAAAAAATAAACATATTTTTTAAACCCATATTATATATTCATTTAGGCGACAAAGTTGATTTTGTGAAAATTACTGACATAAAAAAAATCTGTGATACGCAATAATTTATAATACAAATTTTGTATACTGCTGCCGTGTATATATTATGTATTTCCCGCGTTTCATGGTATTTTAAGCGTGTATATTATGACGTATATATATTGTGCACGCTGCACACTGTTGCAGGGAGCGGTATAATACGCCTATAATAATGACAATTGACAATAATAATAATAATAATACGCTGGCCGACAAACTTCGGTTTCTAGGTGTGTTGTAGCCGCACAGACCGCGTAATTAAATATTTCAATTTCGAGTCGTGCCCGCGGACTTATGTATATGCGTTAAACTATTACGCGTCGGGCAAAACAACTACACTGTTCGTGACAAATGACACAGACTTGCGGCAACGCAGTCCGAGCGGAGTTGCTTTTGGAAAAGAAACGGAGAATAAGAAGAAGGCGAAGAAGGAGAAGGAGGAGAACGAGTGAGGGGACGAGGACTGCGGGACCGGGCACAGATATTATAGCGTTAACCCCGTGCATCGTTCGTCGCGTACCTGCGCGCAATCGGAAATAATATACAAAGCGGGCGGACCTCGACCCGAGACCGAAAGAAAGAAAGAACACGAGCCACGACGCTGTCCATTAAACCCCGCGAAACCGTAAACGCAGAGAATATTATGTAAACGTTTTTGCGCTCATCGACGACAATATGGGCCGAATGAAACGACACGACGATAATCGTAATAACCGTGTAGGTATATAGTATATAGTATAAGGTACCTATCGCAGTTGTGTCGAATTTCCATTTTCCACGTTATATTTTATCCGACGAAAATGACGATACTACCTGGTTCCACGAAAATCCATACGAATCTATATACAGCAGGGTGATTTTTTAAGCATGCTCGCCCCTCCCCCTAATTTTTATCTTTAATAGTACGTTTATTCAAATTCTGATTTTTATAGGATTCAAAATTCTAAACAAAGATAGAATAATAATTTAACTTGTAAAAGGGGGATTCTTATAAAAAAACAGAAGTTGGCATTTTGTCATAGGACCATCCTTATAAGTGGTATAAAAAATCTCAAGAATTTGAAAATATAGACTTCAAGTGTATTTAAAAATTCAAAAAAATCAGAATTTGAATGTATGCATAATTTAAGCATAAAAATCACTTTTTATACATATCATACCATCTACCTGTCTAAAATGATACCACGCGCAGGTATGGGTTAGGACGTTAGGTATTCAATATGTAATAAATGTTTTTAGTTTTTTTTATTGAACTAAATATTTCACGATGAGATGATCTAGAAAACAATTATTAATGGGCAGGTAACTATAATAAGTTAAAATCATGTTTAGATTTATGCTTCTTAAATAATTAAATACAAATTTTGAATAAAATTATTGTGTTCTACCATCAAAATAGTAATAATAATAATGTTATGCGTGTAGTGTATGAGCCTATTTTTACCTTTAATTATTTGCACTCGCATTCAGACAAAGATAATATTATTAAACAATGTTCTACTGCTCCAGAGTCTAGAGCATAAAGGAATAGTGTGCGCATAATATACTTTTAGAGATTCGCATCAAAATTAAACTGCATATTGTATAATGACATCAAACGTGTACGTTGTGAAAATATCACAATTTATCGGAAAATACGTCTGATAAATAAAAAAAAAAAATGTAACCTAACCCGGTCGATAATTCGATATACATATTTAAATTAATTTTTATTTCCACGTAATATTTATAATAATATATACTTGTAGTACTGCTATTACCGTCTGGTTCTTTACTCTTTAGGTAAAGTCCCCCCTCGTATTCAAACCGCAGATGTCAATATATATAGTGTATGCATAAAAATACGCAAGTAAAACCTCGTAGTCGTACACTAGTCAATTTTTCTCCGAGTCTTCGAATCTGTTGCCACACATATATATATATATATAATATATTTAGGTATAAATAATATCTTTTTTATTATTCGACTGGGTCTCATCGGTATATTATCAAAATATATACGCCCGTACAACACACGTAAATATATATTATGTACGCGCTTATGTATATTCATTTCCATGCGGATGAGTAAAAAAAAAAAAAAAACACATTACCCTAGCTGCATCCACACGCATTTGGAGTAAGTAGTAGGTTGTAGCTGTATAGGTCTCTGTATGTATATAATATTATCCAATATCGATATCAACATAAATATGTATGTGTGTGAGCGCGAGTGCGCGAGTGTGTGTGTATACTTAAGTATACGCTATATATATATATATATATATATATATACATACAATAATAATATACGTATATACTCGTATATATATGGGTAGGTATACAGCGAGCGCAGTGCTGGGGAAAAATGGCTTTCCAATAATACAACTGGGTTTGTTCCCGAGTAAAAAGAACGGAGGAGAAAAAACAGCGTACGCTCGCCCGGAAAATATACAACCATAACCGCGAAGAAACAGGTGTATTTTATTATATAGACGCTGTACATCCAATACGTTTAATGGAACGTAATAATATAATAATATAAACGTTTAGAGTCATGCACCGCCGAGACATCGGCAATGTCGTAATGTATTTCCGTCGGTTTTTTTTTTACCCTATAATAATGTAATATAAACATTATATAATATAATATCATTATTACTATTATTACTGTATGCGTACTCGATTCGGTTGCCGACGAGTCACGATGACAATATATTGTTATATGATTCATAATCATCTGTCTCGATCGTGGTGTGGCCAAAGTCCATAACACACGTCACCCGTTTTGGAGCCGCCGCTCACGAAAGCTCATTACGCTTCTCCTCGTGCAGCATAATGTAGTAAATACTAATAGGTACACAACTGCAGTTACCCTAGGTGTAACTCGAATCTGCTTTCCACGGACCCAAGCTTCACGGGGGCTTAGATTTTTTTCAACGTTTGGCTTAGTCACAGCGGGGGTAGACGAGACAGGCCCCGTCTAACCCCTCGCACGGTTTATATACAATTTTCGTCCATCTGAATCGTGTCCCTATCCTCGAGCCGACCGGAGTCCACCGCCCCGAGTATCACGTCCCGTTCACCTCTTGAGCAGGCCTCGGTCTGCCGCCCTAGGAGTCTTATTCGTCCTGACGAGTTCGCCGTCCCACCCTTGTGAGTGGACGAGGAACGAGGGTCAGTGGCATGTCCGACATATAATGCGCTAGTGAAATTCACCATCCGTACAGTTGCGCCCACATGACGTCACCTATGCACCTACAAAAGAAGAGACTATAATTCTTTGGAAGCGTTTAAAAATTACGAGTGAAAATGATTCTGACTCGCGTGAATAACTGTTATATTAGAAAAACGGGAAAAAATTAAATTCCACGTCCGGGCGAAAATACTTAGGCTACACGGGAAAGTGTTGACCCTTAATTCTCTCCTGGAATTTGTTGTTGCATCGACGCATATAGTACCTACGTATGGCTACATATAGTGTACACCGTTCATGCGAACGTGAGTCATGCCTAATCATTAGAAACCACTTCAAACAGAGTATAGGAGCGGGTTAGTTGACCAACAAGTAATACACGGATTTCGAGAACGTATATATCTGTCTAAGAGCAAAAACCGTTTGATGTTTAACTAAATTAATGCTCTTAGGGAATAAGATATTATAATATGTCTATCGGGTCATGAGGTGATGTGTGGGATCAGAATCGTGTAATCGTGTAATCAATACTTAGCATTACGATGATATAGTAATATTATATTATTAGATTCTAGTGGACTGCGGTCGTGTGTATGCCTACGGCAAGTCGCCATCACAGTATACATTGTCAATAAAAAGGACAATATTAAACATTTATTGCAATTCAAATATGTAAATATTTTTAAATGTCATTAACTATTGCTTATTGCAGTAGGTAGATGATATTTAAGACAAAAATAAAAATCTTTTAACTCGAGCTTGGATGATAGTTTGCTCCATTATTTTTTCCACCGACAAAGTGTGTCTATTTCAATAATTACTCTATATTTATGTCGCGATAGGAGAAGAGAAGAACATGCTGTGGGGATGAATGAGCGAGTTGGGTGGCCTTGTTCGTACGTTATAGTTGCCTTCTATATGAATATGATTTATTCAAATAAGATATAATAAAATATGGAATTTGTCTCGATCACATCAATGTTTTTATTTCAACCTACTCGAGGTTCGGACCGAACGCTGAAATTACAGGATGATTGCTGGCTCGTCTCACTCAGCTTATATATCTTCGCCAACCACTATTGTATTATCGATCAGATACGTCTGAAACAATTTCAAATCGTAACGAATAAAAAATGATTTTTAATAATATTTGGTTTCATATATAGAATATATTATGAAAAAACGGTACCTATAATATGCTATACAAATCTTTAAAATTAATTTTTTAATCATAAATAATATATTATGAAGGTATGATATTGTTGTGTATTATGATTTCTTTATATTTGAAATTCAAATTGCCAACGGGAAAAAGTCAGATCCAACACATTTTTGAAAGTTTTAAGTTTGTATACACGATTATTGTTAAATGAACATCAATACAGCTCACAAGATTATCTATATTATATTATGTTAGCGAATATATGTTCGATGTTTGCTTTAAAACGCCAAGGAAATTCTATAAATGATTTTTTTAAGTACTCTACACGGCATACTATCCAATTATTTACTATTATGTAACTCATAAATACCTAAAAAAATATTATATAACTTTTCTAAACCTTAGATTTATTTATATAATTCTGATCATTTTCTCCGATTTTCTACTTAACTGCGTCTTAAATATCAAAGTACAACATCTCGAAGTCACAATTTCTCTAGATTAGTATTGTGCTTATAAAGCGTATAATCCGTGGTAACGTGTTACATGCATATTATTCGAATTAATCTTATAATCAGTCATATTACAATTTGAAATAATTGTAAAAATATTTTTATCTTAGTTATTTTAATTAAATCAAAACCAATTTCATATTGTGTTTCTATTGATAGTTTTTAAAAACAATAAAGCACTTAAGCTTATTTTTTGATTTTTTCTGTTTAAGGAGCTGCACTATTATTTACAAATCATAGTTTTCTAACTTATGTATCATATAACTAAAAAATGATTAAAAATCCATATAATATGTGTATCAAAAGAAACTTTAGAACAGTCATATTTTTTTCGAACTAAAACTTTTTTTATCGTTCATTTTTTGAAACATTTATTTTTGACGTTAATACTCCTCCGAAATGTTAAACTCTACAAATATAATTCAATGTTTAAACGCTGAATAAATTACTTGAAACTTGAGTTATGTCAACGTGTATTCAAAACATTCCTATATTAATTTTAATAGAATTATGGGTTAAACTTTAAATGATGTGGACACATATTTCTTTGAGTAGAGTACGATGAAAAAAATAAAATTGAGGAATGATAAAATATGCAATTAGATAGATATTTCATATACAAAGGACTAAATGAGTATTTCATTTTGTTTACGACTGTAATTCATGAAATAATTTTGACACTAATAAAATTACAAACATAAAATACCTAATATAATATAATATGGAAAGTTTCTAACCTCCTTTACCTGAGGTTTTTTTATGTGTCGAATGTATGTATTTTTAAATAGATAGGTAACTCGTTCGTCAATGTAATTATGAATGTCAAAAGAAATACAAGCGAGACTCTGGTCGAAGAATATTTTTATTGAACTTAAAAATATTGATTTTCAAAATAAAACCACAATAGTCAATCTTGGAGGTTTATCGATGAAAATAAAACTTTTAACAAATTATAGCTCTCGCATTAAATTAAAAGAAACAATACCAATTTTATAGCTGATGCGTATTTAATATAATACATTATGGTAATATTGTAATTTAAAAACAGTCAGTACGTCATTCATAATCCGATCAGATCTGAATATTGTATTATTATGTTCATATGCCAACTTACATTTGGAACATTTGAATATTTGAGTATTACTGTGGTGTCGGTCAAATAATAAACGGAGAAAAACAATGCGATGTTGTTATTCGTTTCCATATAGTGCTGCAAAAGGGGACGTGCTCGACGCGTTTGCGCTTTGACGATATTCAAAAACGCTAAAACCAAGACACGCGTGTATCGTAAGAGGAGCGTCGTCCACGTCCCCCCCCCCCGGAGAGCAGAAACAAACAAATAAAATATTAAACGAATCGATCGCGCCAATATTTTTTGGTTATATCAACTTCGACTGATCGCGATCGTCGGCCGTCCACTATAATAGCCCTGTCGGCTGCACACGGCCGTTGTTTACTCGAAACGCTTCGCGGTAATATTATGTAATTCGTACAATAATAAAAATCTTTTTTTTTTTTTTATTGCTCTAACTTTGACTTTTTAGCCATAGTATACATACGTATGTCGTATATACGTAATAATTATATTATAACAAATATTTTAGTTGTCACCAGAGGACCGCGGTATACCTATATTATGGTAATTGGGACGTCGCGCGTCGGGCGTCGCACTGACTCATTTCGGTTCATCCACCGGGGTATTATACCCTTTAAAAATTATTAATAACCATACTGTTATACCAGTGGTGTGTTGTGATGTTAAAATGTTTTGGCCGTATTATCATAATATTTTAGATTTATTTTAGTCTTGGGCTTTGGTTATTCGATTCTATATATTATTTAAATACAGGTGGGATGGATACGCGCACACATATAACTACGTAGGTACTATATTACCTGCAATACCGTTCGTTCGAACTATTTAGTAGTATTGATTATTTTCTCGAAATTGTAATTTCAAATATCCCGTTCGTCTATTTACATTTTTTTTAAATTTTGACTCTTAAGCGAACAATATGATGCACTCGTCGGATCCTACTTTTTTAGGCTACTCCACGGGTAAATTATTATATTATTATTTTATAGGAATACACACCTGCTACCCGCACCGCACGATTGTCGTGGAGTATCTGAAATCCATAACCCCAAAAACTCAAAGGCCATAGGTATCCTTTTTTTGCACATACGATGCGTAGATATAATATTATAATATAACACATCGTAATAAATCTTTTCACCGCCGACATTGCAGTCCGGGTCTAATTCGATTACTCGGTCAAAACGGCGGTGTATCCGGTCGATGTAACAACAATAATAATACAATATGACGTGTACATGGGCGGGTATAACGTCGGACGCGGACGAAGGGCGAAAATGCAGTTCGCGTGCAGGTCGCGAAAGCGCTTAACACCTGAACGATCGCGCGGTGCGTAAGCCCGCCGCGACGGAGAGGAAAAGTGCAGGAAAAAAGTCGTGGCGATTATTCAGTCATCGGTTGGTTTTCGACGCTCCCTCCCCTCCGATAATCTACTATATAGAAGCACGGTTCTCTAAAACCCCGACGCGAGTTACTATACCCTGCACTTGTTCGCATCGATATCGTCGTATGATATAATATTATATGCGGACGAAGTACATTTTGGCATACAATAGACGTAGAGGAGAGGACTCCGCGACGAACTCTGGGCATACTCGTGATGTCGTTGCACCGGCCGAACGATAACAACTATACATCTCAACAGCTGATATAATATGATTTCATTGTGCGGACTAATGACTAAAAATGTCTACTACTGCACCAGACGGTCTACGCAGGTACGCAGCTGATGATATCCTAATACGTTATACAGTAGTTTTGGAGTGCGCAGACTAATATTTCAAAGAATGGTCGTTTTGAGTTTTCATTTTCGACAGTTGACGTTAAATAATAATAATAAGTAGAGGTATACACAATAGGTCCTATTGGGGTCGCCAACCTTTTCAAACAAGTGAGCTACATTTTCAATTTTTAGTCCCAGGTGATCGACATCCAGGAGAATTTAGGTCTTTAGGAAGAGATTTGTTTTGTGAGCAAAAAAAAAAAAAAGATCTAAGCTCCAAGAATAAATATTTATTGTTTCTTCATGATAATAATAATAATTCCGAAATAATATCCGATTATTTATTACGCGATCGACCGATAATGGTAAAATTAATTTTTATAACGATCGACCTATATTCCTAGAAAGATCGACCAGTCGTTGGCGACCCCTGTGCAATAGGTAGTATATTATTATTCCACGATTAAAATGTTTTGGTCGATAAAATATAATATGGATCAACGTGTAATCCTGCGAAAGTACACGATATTATCATTACGCGGATATAATGATTATCTGAACATTAGCTGAACACCCACACCAGCAGTATTGAGTCCCGTTCTTATCTCGAAACAATATTATTATTGTGTGTGGTTATTTGGTTATTGATTTCGTGTTTCACAGTGACCATAAAATGAAACGCTTAATTCTTGTCAACCGACTTTAACTTTCTTAATGGACACTTTCAAAAATGAACTTTTTTTTATTTCGTTCATACTGGCGTTTACCACCATTGGGACTGTTTTTCCGATATGATACGTTTTAAATGCGTTTCTGCAATAAGACGATTAAGAACACGCGGCGTTTTAGATATTAAGCTATTTAGCTGCACCGACATGCATATTGGGTCTGTTCGATTTCCTTTTATTATATCATAAAAATGTAGTTATTTTTTTTTCGTGTATTTTAATGAAAAATTATTGACGACGATCTTGACCAAACTTTTCAAGTCGTAATCTCGAATGTAGTGCTGAAACCACGATGCACTGGAGCTGGATAGATAAAATAGGTGGTTAGAATTTGTTTATTAAACATATTCTACTTATACTGATTTATTATCAGATTATGTTTGTATGAATCTAATATAAATTGTCCATTACTACAAAACAATTATCTGTATAGTGTGCATTAGCACACCTCTATAACCTATTAACTAATTTGGTCCTTAGATTTAACCTTTTTGATCGTGCATCTCTGAAATTATGCAATAAATCGAATTTTAATTCGTCGTTCTCGTCAACATTTTCGTGAGTCAATTGTTCTTGGTATACAACTAAAATATTTCTATTTAAATTGGAAATTGACAGCTATAGAGGTACGATGGTCATCAAAAATTCCTCACGATAAACCCGGTGAAACTAAAGTTGATGGACAAACATTGAATAACTTCTGGGTGTTTCTGAACTATCCGTAGAAAGTTGGAATTGGATATGAAGTTTTGTCAGCCGTATACTCTTGAAGATTGGTCAGTTATTGGACTCATTCATAGGGTAGGTACTACAAGCATTTGTATTTGAAACAACTAGGTACATCTCATACAGGATGGTTTGATAGTATTTGTGTTAATCTAGAACATAAACTACTCGGTCATGGTTATATGATGTACATAATAAAATCCTTGGTTTGTAGACATCGCGTACTTGAAAGTATTATCCACAGGTGTTCTTGGATAAAAATTTGACCAATCATCTGGACCCGATATTCCTTTATTTTTATAAGATTTAAAAACCAATTAGACACAATTTATTGATATCACACAATTTTGAATCCGTTCAACTATTCCAACTACTCCAATAATTGGCAATTAGGTTTAGGTACCAGGTTAGGTACCTACTCGTATTTTTAGGATATGTTTTTTCAAATGGTATTAAAACTATGGTGGCCAGGACCATATCATTTGGCGAGATGGATGGAAAAAAGAATATATTTCTTAGCAATTCTGATGTTTAATAACTAATTCAAATTAAAAATCGAATAAGAACCCTTGAAAACCATTATACTATTTGATTGGGAAATTTCACACTGTTACTTGGTTTACTGTTTCAGATGCTTTGTATTAATGGCTCAATGTTCTTCTGAATATGGATTATGCGTATTGACGTTATTAATTATGATAATTATTCATAGGTACATTAGATTGGTACACAAAAATAATAAAAACGGCTTGTAAAATCTTACGATGGAAAATCACTATTTAAGCGCGTACCTGCGTAACTATCTTGATTTTATGAAATTTATAGCGTACCATAAACTTTTGATGCAGTTACTTTAATTATACTTAAATACTACATGCTTTTATTTTTTCCACTTAAAAAATATGTGCCGACTACCTCAGTTGAACACAAATTACGTCGTTAGAATTTGTTACATAGAAAAAGTGCATAGTTAATAACAAATTTAAAACAATAAATAATAATAATAATAATATTGTTAGAGCAATATATGGTGATAAGTGATAACCGTAATACTAATTAAAGCGAATGTAGATATTAACGAAAATTGTTTTATAGTTTATAAAAATATAGAAATGTGAAGATAATAAAAAATAAACAGCGAAAAAGTTTTTAAAAATGTCCAAAACAAAATTTTCAAATTAAGTGATTTAAGAATATCCTGAAATGTTGATGAGATAAAATATCCTCGAAGTTCTTTTATAAAAAAAACGTTGAATATTTGTTTATGCCTCATTACTTTGATTAATGGAAAACCTAAAAGACTTAATATTGATTCAGAATTCATAGGTGGTTATAATAATTTTATAAATCAGTTTTTTTTTTATTGGTAATGGTAATTTGTTTCACGAACAAATTAGTACTTTAAGTGCAAATTATTGTTTATGGCTTGTATAGTGTTGTCAATTATTTCAAAATTGGAATACTCTTTATTAATGTTTAAAACGTTATTGAAAATATAAAATTAAGTACTTTTAGGTATGTAATTTTCGAGACTCGTGGTTTTGATCAAGACTACAAACATTAATAAAAAAAATAGTATATTATTCTAGTTAAAATGTTATATATGTTCAGGTGTTATAATATAGGGTTTAATCGTAAAAAATAATCAATAACGTGGAAATATTTAACAACTTTATTTCAAAAATATTATCAAATGTTGGTTCTTTATTTATTATTTCATCCGATTACAGTTTACAGTTATGCGATTATTGTAAGATACGATGTATGAAGTCATACACGTTTCGCGTTTACAATAGTCTTATTCGTCATTGTTTTGCTCAAGATTGTTTCTCTTTGTTTCATGACTTTATGCTTTGATGAATTTCATTAATGAAGTTTTAATATGAATAATTGCCCATAAACTCTCATAGGGAAATTATAACTATTGTCTCAAAGCTATCAACTTATAGTGACTAGTGTTGGTTAGGTTAACAGAAATAATATTTTATAATATTATATTAATAATAATAATAATTTATTTTCTTGTTTTACAATAATGGCCAATGGAACTAATCGATAACCTCAATTCAAACTTTATAATTGAGACACTTTAATGACAAAAATAGTATTTATCTTAATATGGTTGATTTTGTGTATTTTCTTGTTTCCTCGTTTAACTGTTATCTCGCTAATTTAAAAAAGTCAATAAACCCTAAATGCATAATAATATATTGTACGTAGCTAGAATTCTCAAATAAACTAAGTCAAAGTAAAGATATTATCACTGTAACATCGATAAAGTTTATTTTTAAATTGATAATAATCCTAAACATACATTTGTATTTAAAAAAAAATTATTATTAAGGCTTATTTGTTATTGTTGTCGTAAATTGGTTTAGATGTTTGCCGACATCGACTGCGAACAGGGAAAATGAATTATAATACTTGTAAATGAGTAATGAAAATACAAAAAAAAGAGAAAAAGATATGATGTGTATTTTTTTAACTTTATTTTTTTGTTACACTGGTCCTTAAAATAATTATTTACAGTGAGTGTAAGTTCTGTACGATGGGTTTTAGCTTGGTAGTAGGTAGGTGAAGTACCATTGAAGGTAATTCGGTTGTTTTTGTTATTAAAAAATATGATATAATGTAAATTTTGTCTCTGTAATTGTTATGTGCTAAGAGGAATTATTAAATTTTAGCAATAATGCGAGAGTAACGGAATCAAGACTAGCTAAATCTAACTAATTAGGCAAGATATTTCTTGGTTTTTAAGTCAAGTTGATATTTTGACCAGTTGATTTTTGTTTTTTTCATAAACAGGTGAATAGAATCAATATATAGAAGGTATTGTGATATGTGAGTAGGTATATATTGAATAGAATTTGTCGGTTATAAAATGTCAGGTATAATTTAGAATATATAATAAGCATTTTTAATTATACGATTTATTATGAGATAACATATTATGTGGCAATCATATTTTTATCAGAAGAAACTATTGTTTGAAGTATTGTCATTTGTTTTAACTGAAAATTTAAATTGCTATTATTTGTTAAAAATAAGTCAATTCAAACTTAAATAACAAATAAATATTTTGTAGTAATGATTTTGATTTTGTAAAACAGGCTTTCATGTCACACCTTGACAAAACCTTTTGATACATCAATAAAAGCACAGCAACTAACTATGTGACAAACGTTTTCGAATGAGTTTCTTATATTCATTATATTCAATTACACGAAGAAGTTACTGAACACGAGAATGGTTCGATATAAATACAAATTGAAATTTCGAAACAAGTCTTGCATATAGTTGCACTTGCATTAGTAATAATTTCTGTCTCCACGGTGAATCACTTTATCTAATATTTTTGATTGGGGCATTAAGCGCTGTAACTATCAAGATTTGTTTTATTCTTAAAGGACATTTTTTTGTATACGTTTTAAAATGATTGCCCTTTTTCAGGCCAGTAGTGATATACATATTATATACTACGATATTCAAGATTTAAGTTGAAAAAATATTACATTAGGTGTCTATTAACTCTTGTAATGTAACTATACAAAATTAGTGTGATGTGGTTGTGTCCAGACGATTTTTGGCTTGTGAGACTTCATAATTTTTGATTTGGAATTAAATAATTGATATTTAGAACGATTAGTCGGGGGAGAGAGAGAGAGAGAGAGAGAGAGAGAGAGAGATCCAAAATACATTAAGCTATCAAACCAAATACAAATTGGATTTGATAATACATTTCAAGTAGTGAAGTCCGATAGAAAAAACTATATTTAACTGATATCACCAGCCTAAGACGAAACAGAGATACGACATACAGACGTCAAAGAAGTTTTAATATTGATTTCTTTATATGATAATATTTTTGACTTTTGTATAGCCTCTCAGAAATGTTGGGTGAATGTTTAATTATTAATTATCTGTAAGAAAATTGCATTGTAAGTTTGTAGAGTAACTTTTACTTATTTTGTTAGCTTATTTAATCTTTTTTTACGGTATTTTTTGTCTTAGACTCTAGTGTGTCTACCGCCATATTTTTGTTAGCTTTACTCTTTATAACAATAAGTGTAGTAAAGCTGTGGTATCTAATCACGCTTTAAGGGACGTGTTTTGATCAATTTTTTTTAAGCTTCTATCAAAATTCAGAACAATGCTCGGTCGATTGTTTTACAGTTTGATCAAATTTAAGAAAGAGCTGTATACCGGATTTTTTCCAGCTATCGAGTGATTGAATTGCAGCGAAGAAACTGGATCATTATGTGTTGATTCGATACTAATGCGTTTGTAAACAACAGAATAAATACTTGATTTAATTAATTAGGTATCCGACGCTTTATCTGCAGTGTCCGGTTGAAAAGAATTTCGTCTCATTGACGCAGATACGTGTTGATATACAGCAAGTGTTGTCCATTCATTTTTGTAGTTTAATGAGGTACCGCAAGGGTTGGCGACGCAGCACGGCACCATAACAATAATTAGACCTTTTTGGATGTAAATCACTGGCTATTAATCTGGCTTATAGTCTAGACTCGTTTCGGCAATATTAATTTGTATGACGGTTTATAATCGTCGATAAACCAGAAGCATAGGTTATTAATATATTGATATCAGTATGCTATACAATATGCAACGGATTCTAAATAATTCAGATCAATTTATTATACATTGCCATTTTAAATTAATTTATGTTTTCCACTCCGATATATGCAACTTGCTAGAGCAATATAAATATATTATAAATGTATTGTATACATCGTTCTCGCTGAACATTTTTAAAGTCACAACAGGCATGTTATATCATGTGTAAAAAATTATAATTTATAATTATGTGTATAATTGACATTGTTTATATTATGTGAGTGAGAGTGATATATAGCAAGCACTTCCATACATTTTGGACCATATACTCGTACGTAAACTATAATGGCGTATTTAGGAATTTTTTTTTTATGAGAGTGGTAGGTGTTCAGTCAATTTTCATAACACAGTCTTGTGGCCCGTAGGGGACTTCACCTCTGCTAAGCCCTCAAATATACATTGAATAGTAAGTTGCGTCAAATGTTTTCTTCGATGATGCAAAACATTGGCTAAAAACGAGTATGTTGAAATAGGACTTTCTAAAATTTGATTGTTCTAAATATTGAAAGATATAATGTAAATTATCAAAGAATAATGATGTATTGGGAATTGGAATATATAATTTAAAAGGTAAATCATTTGTAATACAATAAAATTACATAATATATATAAACATAATATACATACATATTATATGTATATAATAGGTATATTCTACTTATATTAATGTAAATTTATTTTAGGAGCTAGGTTACTTAAAAATAATAAATAAACAAAGTTAGTAGAGAGAATTTTTACACTGATTAACAAAAAAAATATATGAATGCAAAAAAAATATTTCTAGTTATACCTTATTTCCCCCTAACGGCCATACCTCCACACCATCCAACAACACATTATAATAAAAACCCGAATTGATGACAAAAATAATTACGGTATTTGAAATTGTTGATTTGACAATGTTGATTCCCAATAAGTTTGATGCACAATTAAACCACACCAAACCTGATCGAGATTACCCTGATATGTAATAGTGTTATTTAAAATCGTTATACATCGTTTATTAAGTGTTACAAAGGTATAAAAACATTTTTGATGATTGCAGATAGCAGTTTCCCATCAAGAAATTGACAGTATGACGTTGACTGAAATAGTTTTGATAGTTTTTATGTAACCAGCATCAGACAATTTACAGTTTTCTATCAATAATTGTATAACTTAACCTAACCATATACCACGTAAAAACCATTTTTATGATAAATGACACCTAAATGAAAGTTATTATTTTTGACTATCGAAAACATAAAAATGAAAATATTTTCCATCCCTAGTTTCAAATATTTTAACACCATTTTTTAAAATTAAACTTTATAATTATTCATCAAACTATCTAGTAACAGTGTTGATAGGGTAAGACGTTAAAAATAAATTCTCAAAAAAAATAAAGGCAGATAATTTATTGTTGTTACATGAACTTTTCTTTAAATTTATTGGAATTTATCCAAAATATTGGCCGTTTATTTGTAACTTTTATTTTAATGCAAAGATGTAGGTTCTATACTATACGGACAATTATTATAAACTAAGTAAACAAATATTTTATACGTTTAAAAATATTTTATTTTATGGTTTTCACCATAAGAAAAAAAATTGTATAAAACATATATTTTTTTAAGTGTACGAATTTCATTATGGCATAGTAATATTAAACTTATATTAAAAGTATACCTGTACGGCTGTACTATATAAATATAAATAAGTGTTCAGTGTAATATTGTAATGATTATGACCGAGTTAATATGCGAATAACGCCGATTGGACTGTGAAAGATTTGGGTGAATCTCAACTAATAATAATTATTATTTTATATTTTAAAGTTGAATATTGTTCGAATCATATCGTAAACAATTTATGCAGCTGACATTAGGTAACAGTGCTGGTTCCCGACTTTGGCATTGTCTTACACAATAATTTTTTACAGTTATCTAAAAATAGATATTAGCATTGGTTATTGATAGTATATTATACTATGTATACACAATGGTATTTAATATTAGAGGTAACAAAAACAGATTTTTATCATCTTTACCTATTACCTTTCAATCGAAATAAAATGGTTAAACAAAGGATTTTAGTTATTTTGTTGAACTTTTATAAACTTTTACGTATGCTATTATATTTTTTATGCACAATGACTTTTTAAAAACATTTAGATTAATTTTATGATGCGAACCTTTTCACACCGTTCTACGTACTGTGAGTAGTATTGGCTCAAAAGTTAATAAGTCATAACAATAGTATATGATATAAATATATACCACTATAATGAATTAATTAAGTGGAAAATGAATTGAATGAGATGATTCTAATGTTATGTGAAACTAAAAGACTCGATATTTTCAATGAATATCAATAAATAATATTTATATTATTATTAATAATTATTCTTACCCATTTGTGATCGATTCCATTCAAAAAGATAATAGTTTTTAATTGCAATAAAATGGTAATAAGTTTTGAGAATAATAATTGACAACTAATAAGCTGTGTGTAACTTCAGAAGAGATGGTTAAAACTAATTTATTATACCTTGAAATAAGCAAATCCGAACATTTTTAGCGTGACGCCAGTTGTAGGCTTTCATGCCATTGGATTTGACTGTTAGGTTGAATTCCTTTGAAGATATTTCAACAATGTCTAATACCCTTAATCTAAATTAAGGCTTCTACCCATGGTTCCAAACCCAATTCAAGAATAGACAAATAATGTAGAAAAGTGTTGTTATTGGTGGAATGTTTTATGGAAAAATAAGGTCATTGGAGTAGATGTTAAGGTTAACATTCAAAGTTACTTTAACTACACAATTATATAAATCATTATTTGGTTTAACATAAGTATTTTTTAAAGGAAAATATGTTTTTTTTTAAGTGATTTGTGTATTAAACAATTTATACTTTATAGTTAGTGTAAAAATATGTATAACAAGAAACTTTATTATTTTATTTTATATTAAAATAAAGTGTATTTTTAATTTATTACCTACACATTTCATGTAAAATATACAGACACTTATTTCGTCTTGTATTGAAATCAATAAATTAAAAAATGCTTTAAATAAGTTTAATAATTGACGTAATTCATAGTCTGTAAGTACCAAAGTGTAAATATAATATTATGATCGGTGTATCTAAGTAATGTGAAAACAGTCCATCCCGCGATACCACACGAAACAAGTAAATTATAAAGATCTTTATTTCAGAAATTAAGAAATGTCTCCTGCGAATATATTTCAATTTAAATTGCATATCATGCCGAAAATCCATACGTTGTTTACGATTTTTTAGCCATTCATAGTTATTTGTTATTTCTACGAATGTAACGTATATTAATCATTAATCATATAAATAAAATCATAACTTACTATTAACTTTAGTAACTATCGATAAAATATAATTTATTGTCAAAAATACCTTATAAGTAAACTGAAAATTGCAAGTTAATGGCCCGGGGTACATTTTTAGGCTCTTAAGTTAATATTCATAAATCCATTATAAAATAAAATTGACTTGAAATTAAGATTTATATTTTTTTTAGTGTATAATATGAAGTATATGTATATTTTATTAAATTAAGTTTCTTTTAATTACTTTTAATTATTTTAAGTTATTTTTCTTTTTCACCTTTTCGTAATGCAAAATAGGTCAGCTATGTTTCTTCTCAACCTCCTTATTCGAGAGAAAAAATAAATTATTTTTAAAATCTAAAAAAATGTAATGCGTTCAGATTAAATGGACTATTGATTATTGAAGTTTATATTTTCATCGTGCACGTGAATCCAGTCTGTCCATATGTAGTTTAGGTACAAGTCGATATTATTGCAGGCAGCCTATGCACTAGGTACGTTGTCGTCTAGTTTGTTTCTATATTATATATTTATACATCTGCTGATCGCTATAATTAACGGAGTCAAACACGCGGTCTCTATTTTATCAATAAATTATTCGACTTATGCATAATATGAGATACAAGCTAATTACTGCAGTTTAAACATTTATAGAGTCAATAATATGATGTATAACGTCTACATGTAATTCGGAAATGTCTGATGTCGTTCAGCAGCATCACCTACCAACACAGTAAAACAAATACTTTTAACGTAAACTCTATCGTTAATTAAATAAGCAATATTTTATCGATGATTCTACGTCATATATCTCTGGCTCTGCGTGTCCCTACCGTTTGTGCAATGTCGGGATAATATTGTAGATTTATACCGACACACATACCGACGAATGCACATGAATGCACTTGTCAATCCACCCAAACGTATATTATGCAGTCTCGCCTTACTCTATAGAGTAGCCACACGGCTAATTTTAAGCGGTGTCCCATTTATCAAATATCTATAGTGGCGCTTTCAATATGAACAGAATAGGCTGTGTCAGACAAAAAAAATCCTTTCAATTACGTAATAATGGTATTGTGTTCGTGTGAGATAAAAAATAAATGACCTAATGCAATAATTGATTAACAAAAAAATAAAGCTGCCATCGGATATTTTGAATTACTGTGGTGAAATGTTGCAACGATTGTAAACTACACCTATTTTTATACATACTATAGTAAATGTATGCGTGCTCTATACCCTTGTTAGTGATATTCACACCTTTTTAAACTTCGAAGTTAGTTTAAACATTCATATTTTAATAGGAATACCTACCTATAACACTTTAAATTGTTTTATTTAATTTTTAATTTGTTATTATTGAATTAAGAGTTTGAATTTTTGAAGATAATAATTTATTCTGTATGATTTAGATTCACGATACGATGATATTTATCATTTAACAAATCGTATGAAACAACTACGGGTGTATACAAGTTTCTACAAGATATATAGCACTTATTAAAATCATAGACGTGTACGTTCGCCTATTATACGAGTATAAATTAGATAATATTATGTTAGTTTAAAGTGTCCCTACACAGAGTTAGATAAATTTCCTCCCCGCTTTATTCAGAATTTGGACTGACGACTTGTGGTAGCTGATATGGTCGAAATCCGTTTGTATTTGTGAGCTTGATTTTAAATTATAAAATTATCAAATATGTATAAAAAATGAAATCAAGTAGAAATACCTTATATGCGACATCAAGGGGACCCTGTAGTTTGGTCACATTCACCGATAGGTTGTACAAAACTATAAGCAATAAACATCGGCAATTCAGTTGGGATTTTAGATTTTGTGTGTATTAACCGGTAAGACACGTTAACCGATGATATACGATTTATTTACTGTATATTAAATTATATGTAATCATAGATAAATATAAAATTAAAAAAAAAATTAATAAAAAATGACTTAGTTCATTCATTCATTTAAGATATAACAAAATAAATTGTTAACAATCTATGTTTGGCATAACAATTATTGGTGAAATGTTAATAATTTTCAATTACTTGTTCGGATTTCAAAATGTACTTTAAAAGTTAAAATTATATTGTATAAAGCTACATAAATATATTTAGTTGATTTACAACGTATTATAATACAAAGTATAATAAAGGATATCTTATAATATAATGAGTTTACTTACGACATTTAAACACATGTATCTAAATACAGTTTTGTTAAAATGTAAATAGAAATATATTTTGGAGAGACAAATTGTTGGTACCTAAATACATTATGATATTATTAAAGTTGTCTAATACGCTGTATTTAATGCAACATGGTTAGACTCGATTTGGCATAAAAGACACGGCAATATTTCCTTTTTTTATCCGACTCATTTATAACTGCGTTTTAGTAGAATGAATTAGTGATAAAATCTTAACGGGAAGAAAAAAGGCCCTGGAAAAGAATCAGCCGTGACTCGGCTACGGCCGTGAGTAGTAAAACGGAGGGGGAATTAATTTCCCGGACTCCGGAAACCGCGGCGGTGTTGGCCGTTTCGCATGACATGTATTTTCCTCGGCTATTGGAGTAATCGGTGAGTATTCGCGTGCGGGGGAGAGGTGTTGCGAGTAGGGTAAGCAGACATGTCAGAGATTTAATCTGGAAAAACTTAATCGATTCTCACCCGCTCCCTTGCGAATTGACAAAAAAGACTATTTGACTATACGGGCGAAAGTCACCCCCCCCCCCTCCCCCATCCAGTCCACATTATTTGCGTTATGTCGGCGTGGCTGGGAAATAAAGTTTACAGTATACATCTGGTACGTGCAATAATGGGACCCGTTACACTTTGTCGTGCGAACGAAAACCGGAAATCGATTCTCGCAGATGATTGAATACGACAGAAAACATTGTACACTCACAAACATTATGAATCATTTTACTAATAAAATTTTTTAATATGGCGTATTGGTGTTCTTATATATGCAGCACTAACAGCTTACATTTTAGGGTTGGAAAGGTTAGGATTCCAAAAGCCCAAATTGAGTGATTGACTCCGGATCGACATCTACATAAGAGCAATGAAATCATTTATATAGTATTGTTACAGTCGCTGACCCCTGTTCTCTGTAGTTATTTTAAATGTTATTCCTACGATTAAATGTCAGTGAAATATGAATCACTCATGGAATATTCGTATTTTACAGTTTTAAAACTATCTCACCAATCTTAAAATATTTTTAATAACAACCAAAAAATAATACATGTCTTATTATACGTATTCATTTTAATTGTAGATAATATGCGTTTGAAAATTATCAAAAACGTTTGTATTACTTAATTAAAAAGCTATATTTTTTGTTATCAGTAACAACTAAGAAATACCGAAAAAACAGTACAAAACTGATAAATATTTATTGCTTTTTCCATACTAAGTTTATAAGTACTAAAATGCACCAAAACTATTACATTTTATCTTTGCAATGAAGTTCATATCGTGTCTTGTAATAGATCACGAGTCTCGCTTACCAACATTTTATGGTCTTAAGTAGTTATAGCGTCTGTTGGTGATGTGATTTACAATTCTTATGAGTCTACTGACTAGTTAGATAAAATTACATAGATATATTATTAAAACAATATTTTCAAAATAAGTTATGTAAATTAAAGTACAATAAAATGTTAACCATTAACTATTAAATAATAAAAAATAATTTTGTTGATAATTTATAGTTACCTTTATTAGCTACTCAACATTTTGAGGAATTCCAGAATAATAAAACTCTAGTTATTACAACAAAAACAAATGTCATCATCAAATCATATTCTAGTTTCACTAGGTATGATATTTTTGTCTAGGTTTTAAGTACAAATTACAAAGTGCACATTATGCCACTAAATATTATAGTAATTTTAAACCCACGAGTGAGTTTCTACTTAGGAGATAATTTATTTTTACTTCTATAAAATTTAAGAAATGATTAGTTTATTTTCGTCGAGGAAACTTTAATGATATATGTAAATTTCTTATGTTAATATAGTTAGTATTATAAATATATAGTACATTTGAATATGAAATAAAAACATGAAACATAGAATTAAACATCAGTTATTTTCATTTATTAATCTTTGAGCGAAATTCAAATCAAACTATCTCTATATATTATAAATTTGTACTCATACACTGATGTTCAATAAACTTATCGTAATTTACCACAGATGTTTATTATGTTCAATGACCTGAACAATACAAGCTGTAAGTACATGAGATTTCAGAGTCTGTCGGTTTGAAAAGAAAAAAAAACATCCTATGATTTCCGTTCAATATTATATTTTAGTATTGTTGTACTCGTGTATTATTACTAGTGAAACCCGTCGACGTAAATACCCGGTAACCCGGTAAATGGTTTGTTTTTAATTGACACGTGAAAATGTGCACATGACACACGATACACTTACACGCAAACAAATACGCTTTGCTGGAAAAAAAGTTGCCGAATTGCGCAAAACTACTGTATAGTATGGGCGGGTACCTAATGATATTTATATTATGTGAATCGCTCGAAAATGTTTATGCTAAGACCATAATTCGGAACAGGTGTCAGTGACAGGAAATAAAAATGTATTCTTTCATATTTCGAAATTTTGCTTCCACCCATTCACACGAATCGCACGTTTTGGTTCGACGACAAAAGGGGTTGGTTGCGTGCCGAAGGAAATATTTACGAATTAATCAGCCACCGGGATAACGGGTTTCGCGCTCTTCATTTCCTCTGGGAAACAGGCCAAGTCAGAGCCACGGCCATAGACTAATGCATAAAAATGTAGGATTGGTGAAAGCTATATAAGCTTATTTACACGAGCGCTCTGTGCTGTACAGCTGGTAATGTTTTTTTTTTTTTTTTTTATTTATTATTTATTTATTTGGTCATGTGTCCCCGCAAGATATATGATCTGTTTTCTAGGGCGAGAAAAATACTGCATTTCTACGGAAGTTATATATTTATCTCGTGATTCTTCGCTTATATATGTAAAGTTTTTTTTGTTTGTTCCTTGGACGGATAAAATATTTTTATCTAAATGCTACACTATCTCACAGTTAACAATATTATTCAATATACATATTTTTTTTCCGATTATTAATTTCGGACGTTTTACGACGAATTTAAAATAATATATTATACTTTTTTGTGGTAAATCGGATATTATAGGATCGTCCGCCTGCCTCCTCAGCTGCTGCAACCGTTCTCCGGTTAGTTCCCGAATTTATTTTTTAATTTTATCTTTTCCGTATCTTATTATTGGGTTTTAGTAATTTTCCTCGAGGTAACCATTTTATATCGTTCGTATAATATAAGTTATATTATTATTATCATTCCTTGATACTTATACGACGCCACGCGTGATCAGGCTATATCAACATTTTCTTGCGTTCTTCGTCCTTTCTCGTTTTCCAGACACTTGTTCTCGCGTCAGTGTGTAAGTACCAAATATTTTCTAGAGTACCTACCTATTATCATCTCAAATATCAGTATTATGTTCTCATTTGTAATGTGGAGTGTTTATGTTTACAAACCAAAAACCAAACATTATACGATTACACAATACACATTTGAATTCCTATTTTAGTAGTACCACTTATTAGGAACATTAGTCAAACTCATCATTACGTGAATTTATTCTTAACAATTGAACAGTTCTTTATTTTTATTTGTTTTTTTTTTTTAATAAATCATAAACATTGGAAATTAAATTATTGAATTTTATTGTTAAAATAAAACAATAATAATACAATATTTATAATATAATATTCTTACAATGTACAGTATTTTATGAAAAAAATACAACATTGATATTATACAGCAGGTACTTTTTGTTTTTATAATATTCATAATATTGTATAGGTATTTTATTTTAGAAGGTATTTTGTCTTTATTAATAAATAAAGCCATCGACAACAAAACTACTTGGAAATGTGGCAAGTTACATAAACAATATAATATATTTCATTTTAGTAGTAGCTTTTTTGTTGGTATCAGACAAAACTTCGATATGTTTGAATCTAAATAATTTCCAGACTAGTATTTGATAATATTTGCACTAGTGCCAAAATAGCGTTTGAAAGGCTTGTCGAGGAGTCTATGTAGTGACATAATAATCACGCAAATAGCATTATAATAGTATTATTATTATTATTATTATTATTATTATTATTGACTATTAGGTCTATTATTATTGGTCATAGTTTTGGGAATATTTTACGATTGGGCTGATGTGCGATTTGTTGAACTGTCTTCATTTTACATCATTATAAAATATAAATCATATTACTACATACGCCCTCATCTTGTATTGTATGCATAAATATAGAGATATAATATAATAATAATAATATACGTCATATGAATGTGTGTGATGATGTACGCCTAAACTACTCCATTCAAACGAAACATGTTTTTCGTGATCAATTAGTCGATCAATTGTTAAAAGAAAATTATGTGATGGGTTTATTCATATTATCAAATATATTTTGCCCCGTTATAAATCAATTATGTAGTAATTAGGATATCATTGTTATTATTTTTTATTTAAATACATTTTACATTTCACAGTCTGTATTTAATTTTTTACAATAACTTCAATGGATGGTGAATGCAGAATGGAGAATCCATTGGACTTTGTGGCGTGCGTTTGGGTTTTTTCATTCAACAGATTATGGCACCTTTGAAGTGTTAGTCGTTCTTTGAGATCACCAGGGATAGTACGGAAATATAGGTTGAAGATGACAGGATGGTTGTGGAGGTTGAAGTGAAGACGTTTGTAGAAAGTTTTAGCTAAATTTCGGACTGTCTGCATCAAGAAGTGCATGTGAAAAGTGTGATTTAAAATTTAAAGGGTGCTTTAAGTATACGACGGAGACATTTGGATTGGGCAATTTTAAATGTTGTTAATACTCGATGTTTTGGCCGAATCCTAGATTTTCATTTTGTGCATACCTATGTATTGGATCGATAAGAATCTTATAAAAAAGAGTAATATTTTTGAACAATGATATTAATATTAATATGTTTGAATGTTTAATAATATGTGAAATATTTTTCAAACATATCAAGATTTTACGAAAAGAAAAAAATGTTTCACAGACAATTACAAAATGTTACAGAACCTTGGGTAACGTTATACATTAAATTAAGAAAAGACTATAAATTTACCAAAGTTTAAAGTTATCTAAATTCTTAATGAATACTTGTACAAAATTTTTTAAAAAAATGGACGAAGGGGAAGTTGGGGTACGATAGTCACCTACTTAGTAAAGTAAGTAAATATATTACATAAACATAGTGGCATAAATTAAGTGCTTAAGACGTAATCTCTACCGTTTTTAATAACATGACACGTGAATAATTACCCTGTACATAAAAAATCTTAATAATAGGCATAGGTACCTATTAGTTTATCATAGTTTTAAAGTTATTATTTTAGAATCATTTTTATTAATAATTAACGTAGGTTCGCAAACAACTAGAATAAATAAAAATAGTACCTAATATTTAAGAAGCTTATGCTTTAATTTAATTTAATTCAATTAATTCATGAATGATGATAATACGAATTAAGAGCTAAGCTCTTAAGTCCACGACAAAAGATTTTATAGTAAGACACAAGTCATTGTATAATATATGAATCTAATCAAATAGTATATATTATTATTTTATTTTAATTAATACGACTACCTATAACAAAGGTAAAAAAAAAAACAAAATTTAAAAATTAAATTACAAAACCTTTGGAAATTACAGTATTGTGTATTATAATAATATAGTCTCCGTGTATTTACTATACTGCAGGTATAGTAATTGATTATTATTAATAATTTAATTTATTGACATATTATCACAAAGTTGGTTTTATTGATTCAAGTATTTCGTGTACAATAAAATAGTTGTTATATCGTACCGTCAATCAAATTATGATCAAATGTAATTATCCGATGGCTTTTAGAAAATGATGAAAACTAGTTTGATTTTGAATAGTTTGTCGTGTGAATTTCAACGTATTTATGCGTATGTTTCACACATAATATTATTATAATGACCATTATAAGTTCACTTTGGCACTATGGGATGAGAGAAACACGACGACCGGACGATTGTTATATAGGCGCTGAGGTCTTGTTTAATATAACAATTAATGTTATTTTTAATCAACAATATTTCCGTGAATTTTGAGTATTATTTATCCCCCCACAATGGCCTCAAATTTAGACCATTTGTTGTTTGTGAAACGCATAGTTGTATAAGATAGATTATAAAACTATTCAAGTTTTAAATTTGAATGATCTGTGATATAAAACGATTGAGATCGGGATATTTCCAATAGTAAATTATACTAAATTACTTAATGATTTTTGTAAAAAACTAACCATAACATCAACGAACAACAGTATAGCTGGTAATCTGTTTAATAATTACTTACATGCAGCTCACCCAAATACACAATGTACTCTACTTATATATTATTATAGTTTTATGGCATTATATTGTATTTCTTTCATATTTGCTCATTATAACTAATAACAAGAAAACGCTCTTTGAATGTAAAAGTTTAAAAGTAAATTAATTTTAGTTGATTAGCAAATTTAATTTATTTTACCGCGGGAAATCATGTTAAATTGAAAAAGCAAAAATAAGGTTTGAAATATTAAAGTTTAAGTTGTTATATAAACATACTTATTTAGTAATTGTTTGATGTATCCACTTAATTTATTTAACAGCTTATTACATTTTATTTTAGAAACAAATGTAAGAACAATACACAAGCAATTATAGACATATTGCAATTATTGTTCTATCAATATTATACCACTATATTGTATAAGCAACAACTAAAATTTTAGTAAGATATTATATAATATGTATAATGTTCTTGTTTTCTTCAACTGGTTTATTGTGCGAATATCGAGTATACATAATGAACGACCAGCCCCATTCACGTTGAAAAATAAATCGTATAAATGTTTCTCACAATATTGGTATTTTACTGAGCGAATCTTTTTAACAGTAAACACTCATTATTTTGAAAAATATTAATGTTGTTTTTGAATGTAAAAATATTTATTTTTAAACATTTTGCTATGAACTTGTAAGTGACTTGAAATTATGATCATTTTTTTTTTTAAACAATAATACTATTTGATATTATAACAATTGTTTACTGTTAAAACGAGTCACTCTATTTTTACACCTATCAAACGATACAAAAAAAATGTATGAATATTATATTGCAAATAACTTTAAAGCTGGAATCAATGTAAAGTGCGTCTGCAGGTACAATCAATATAGGTACAAAAGCCAAAAGGTATATAATACCTTACGGCACAGACAAAAAAATCTCAGAAGAAAGCAATACTCCAATTTTTTAATATTATAAAATCAAAATTACAGGCATTAAAAGACTAAAATTGTTTTAAAACAATTTGCAAAATAAAAAAAGTAAAAGAATTAATTTTATTTTAATTGAATTTTGATAAAAAATAAATCATTTTTATGTTGGAAATAAAATATTCTTAAGTGTGACTAATAAAATATAATTTATTATTGGAATAAGTGATAAAAAATAAATTTATTTTATTTTAATGGAATTTCGACGTACTATAACCGTTTTATTTTTTTACACGTTATAACTATGCCAGCTGACACATTTTATAGTAAGCTTGAATTGTCAGAGAGAAAAATATAAACTCTGAGAACTATGAGATCTTTCTTTTGGTTCTAAAACCGATAGTGAAAATCTGTCATTTTCAATTCTAAATTTCAATAATAGCTGGTAATAAAAATTTAACGAACTATTAGGATTTGGTAAAATAAAAATATTAATAGTTCGATAACATATTTAATAAAAATTAAGAATTTTTAATATTATATATCTATATTCAAAAATAAAAGCTTAATAAACAAGTATTTATTATATTTTAAATGAGTGCAGAATGTATAGAGTGTATAGTATACCGTTTTAAATATAAATTTGTTTTTAAAGAAATGTGTGCTTATCAACTATGTAATTTTTATTATTTTTATTTTTGAATTTTATTAGAAATGTTTACAATATATATGTACAGTACATACAATAGATTCTATAAATAATAAGGTAGACGATACACGGATAGTGTGGTTTGATTGACAGGATGGTTACTTCAAAAGTTAAATCAACATTTTTTAGGATTTATTTATTTGTCTATGGGCCATTTACTCTTAAGCCGATGAGTAGAATATTGTCAGGGAAAGTTGATGGAATAAAGGCTACGTGGATCCCATAGGATGATTTTAAGCGTTTCGGTGTTTATAATAGTACCTATATTCCGTATTAAATATTATTATTAAGTGGCCAAAGTAGCCATTTTTAGAATTTTGATTTAAAAAGAATACCAAACCATGTTAGTTTCAATTTTTGAAGATTTTATCGCATATAAAAAATAATGATATACATTAAAAGTCTACACACTAACAGTTAATTTATTTTAAATTCAAAAACATAACTAAAATCATTAGAGGAAATACCGATATATATATATATTTTTAATATCCAATTTGAACTTAAAATGCTTATTATGTATTATGTATAATGGTAAAATACATAGGTATCAACATTCCCTCTACCCTCTAAGCACATAACAATATTATGTTGTTATGATATTATTGATACAATGTTAATTTGTTGTATATTATTAACAAAATCCATAAATAAAACAAACAAAATGTAGTTTCAATTTTAAAATAAACAGCAATATAGGTAGTTATAAATATAAAGACACATTTAACTTATATTAAAACAAGTTTCAAACTTCAAATATTTACTTTGAAATGCGTGGTATGTCGGTATAAGTTTATCTCACTCATTTAAAATAATTAAAAAAAAAACTAGAAAATTCATTAAAGTAGATTAAAACAAAATAAAATTAAAAAGTAAAGAACAACTGTATTAGATAGGTACAAATAATGTATTTAAATTACTTTTAATTTTTAATTATTTAATTGCGTACACTTTTTATCAGAATATTTAAAAACAACGACGTTGCTTATTTCAAATATTATTTCTCAACTAATAATAACATAATATATCAGCTGACTGCTTGCCAAGTGACTTATGTTATTATTCAAATTCATTTTATAATACGTTATATTCAATGTAACAAAATATTTACGAGTAAGAAAAAGATGATTTAAACATTTTTTAAACTGAACGATTGGTATCAAAAATATTAACAAATGTTCTCAACAGAAAAAAAATACCGCCTTTGCAACAAAACAGATCATGTTACCAATACTGATGCTACTACTAATAATTTATTTCAATAATAAAGCGAGTTTTTATATACCTACTTATTTTTTAATACTTAAACTTTTAAGTGTTTTTTATTGCTTATTTTAAGAAATTTCAAGGAAATATTTTCCCAGCTTTAATAATAACAATACTTATTTATTTAACTTATCGATTTTTTTTGTAGAAACATATACATATTTTTTACATTTTCTTGTTTCAATAAAAAAATAATTACTTATAGTCAATCTCAAGGTATGTTAAATTAAACGTTTTTGCTTTAATTGTAGATATTGTCTTATGGAGTATACATACGTATACCGATTCTAAAAAATTCTATGAAAAAAATAACATGTATAAAAATGATAAATATATTTTTTAAATCATTTTCAATTAAATAATATAACGATGGGAATGATCGTGTAATATGAGTAAAATAACAATTTTATAAACGGATGTATTATAATCGTTTATTTGCTGCATGTTTGACAAAATAGTAAATAGGTAATGAGTAATTTCATGAATGGTTAATAAATATAATATTTTAATGGTTATAAATGAAATGACCGATGGTTTAATATGATAGAATTAGAAAAATTTGCAAGTAGAGAACAGCACGCGTGAATATACGAAATCCTTTTTATCAACAAGACGAAACAAGGATCACCAAACGGTCCGTTCGACAAAATTCGCGAACACCTTCTGGGTCCATTAATCACTCATAAATCGTTTTGACCGGTTGTCTTGTAACCCCCCTCTATGTATTTACTATGTCAAAAGAAATAAACCGACCGTCGCTAAAACTTGACAGTTCGGAAGAGTTGTCGGGACGCAGAAACTTTGGCCATGACTATTCCGTATATATTTACAAATAAATCACGGACCACTGCCGTGTGTAATAATAATAATATCTCAACTACCGCCGCTCGAGCAGTTCAAAACTGAGTAGAAACGTGTCACGCGAAACAAAACGGATGACATTTCCAGATCTGAGTTTAATTAGTGCGGCGTGATACACACTCTCGGGCTCGAAAGTTGATAGTCACCGGGGAGAGGTGGAATTTGAAAACCTATGAACAGATCAGCAAACCAGGTGCGCGCGTGTGCAAACCGAAAAAAAATAAAAAAAAATTGTACTCTCAGGATTATTGTGATGTGAATGATTATCGTACCAATAACACTTCAGCAGCATTACGACGCACTATAACCGCGGAAAATGAAGTCTTGTGCGAACAAACGAATTAGTTATCTCGTCGTATGAAGTGTCGGGTATTATTAATTCATTTATACTCACGGGTTATGTGTAAACTAGACGTTTTTAAAATATTAAAATTTGAATCTAGTTTTCATCTATATTTTTTTACTTGATAATCGATAAAAAGTTATTCTGCTAAAAGAACTACACTGAACGTCTGAACATTCAAAAACATAATATCTGAATTAAATAAAAATCATAAATAACTGTTTAACACCATAATATAATGTTTTTTCTTAAGCGGACTGGAAACGGCGATTTTCAGTCGCTTTCTTTAACCGTTAAGTACTTTTAATAGTAATTTAAACGTACCAATTCTATTTACAAGGTACCTTCATAGCAATTTAGTGATGTGATAGAGAATTTGAAATTCTATTTAAATTCACCGTAAAAGCCTTCCGAGATCGACTTTTGCAAATTTTTAATTTCATCTTTATAAACAATAAATTTAAAAGTGAAAACCATAACTTCAAACTTGATGTCATAATAAATAGTTTAATAGTATAAACTTACTACTACTACTACTCGTTTTACGAATGCTGTTTAAATATCAAATTATTGATTATTATCTAATGAAATATGTGATAAAAAATAATTATTGTAAAACTATGGTACTTTCCGCTCGTTTTACTTTGGCACTAAAAAAAAACGATACAAATAGAGTAGGCACAGCACGTATAAATAAAACGGGAATGTTTTAAATGACGTGCAGTGCATTTTTAAGCTACTGGGGATTAAAAGTGTATAAATATATTATGTTATAATATATGTATATAATATATATATATATATATATATATAAGCTGTCGAGTGACCTACAAAACAATTATAATTTTCGATCGGAAACGCACGACAGTAGATCCGGCCAGCTGCATTTTTTCTCGCGTATACATCGATGTTGTATAATATTATAACAGGTGTTCTTGTTTTATTCAAGCGTGCTGCATAACGCCGAAATTTCCGGCGCTTCGCATATTTTAGCACTTGGAATTTGTTTTATTGCTTATGGTTAGGTGGTACTGTCGTCAAATAATTGTTATCGGTTTCAACAACGACGATTTTTGTACCTAACATTTTATTAGGTAGGTACGTCTTATATTGTATCGCTATTAAAATATCTAATTGTTTTGGTATTATTTCGAGTTATACAGCTACCTATACAGGATTAATTTCGTCCATTCAACTGTACCACAATAGTTGCATTTTTGAGTTTTGTTTTTTGATCTTTACAATTTTTGTTGCCATTTCTATTGTTAAAAGTTTATTATGTGAACAATGTTATATGTAATTGAGCAATAAAAATATTGATTATTATATAATTACCTAATATAAAATGTGTATAAAAAAATTGGTAACAAGAAATTATTGGTTACAACAAACACATAAATAATCTCCTACGAGTCTGTTATAACCAATTGCACTATATATATATATATAGTACCGTAGTAGTTATACTTTATCGTGTTAAGTCTACAAAGACCCAAAGCCTATATATAGTCGTGCAAATAATAAACAGGACATTTTTTTTCTCGGCAACGCGACACGGAACCGATCGATATGATTTTTCTTCACTGGCTTTTGTTGCCGTAGTCGTCTGTACGAGCTCAAAAACACACGTTCGCGAGCGGCATATACATACAGTTTTCAATAAACCCGCCGCGAAACTGTCAGGAAACAACTGCAAACATCGGTTAAATCTCTCGGTAAAAAGTGTGCAGTTACAAGACAGACGAATAGTGCCGGCGCGGACGAGCGGGTAGGAGTCCGGGAGGGGTGCAAGTCTATAGGCGTTGAGCAATAGCGTGTGCATGTCCGTCGGCGAGCCGACTCTCCCCAAGACCCCTTATCGGCCGAGTCGTGGACGGCGGTGGAGGCCGGCGGTGGAGGCGTTGGAGTCGGCGGATTTGCCTCTTATATTGCAGCCATCGTCCGACGTGTGCAATTGATGTATGAGTACCGCGCCGGTACCTAATGAATGGCCGGCACCGCACTTATTGTCGGCGGGAAAAAGTGTGTGTGTGTATGCGGTGTTACACATAATATACACGTATACGCCCTATATAATAGAACGTATCGCGTTGTTCTATAAAATAAGTAGATATCCTTGTCGGGACTATGATTAATTCGCGCCCGAGGTTTATATTATATACACGCAGGAAGTCCCGGCCACGGTTTTTTGACGGTCAAAGTTGAGCGATCGTGCAAAAACGGGATTGCGCGCGAGCCGTGATAAAGGGCCGAGCTGCTATTAAATTAAAGGGGCTGTATATATATATATATTTTTTTTTTCTCGCCCTCGTATGACGTCTGAACTCGCGAAATGCAATGACCCGACGACGACGACGACGACGACGACGACGACGACGACGACGTGCGACCGCCCGCGCGTAGTGTTTGTATAGTACACTGCGGCGTCACTATATTTTACAATATATATATTAACCAACACCATCAGCTATAATTTTCCGGTATTATTATTATTATTATTATTATTATTATGTACGCCGTCGATGTTTTTCGACTCCCGGCCCCGCAACGTAGTGGCACGCGTCTTCTTCGAAATAACAAAAAACGACCGACGATGGGTACTATATAGGTACCGTCGCCGCCGGTATCGTGCGATAACTGTCACGTTTATTTTGTTTATTGTTACGATACAATTATTATACTTTCCGTGTCGATGGTTCCACAAGTTTTAATGACCGAAAAATATAATATGACGAATCGTATCAAATGTGTAGGTAATGTAATAAATTTGTTTTTTTTTTTTTGTTTGATGCCGAATAAGTTGTGTTGGTAACGATGTCGAAAACGTCCATACGCCGTTGAGCATCTAATCAACGCCAGTATAGTCTCTCGAGCTCGACGTCGTCGGATGTCCCATAGTATCCGTGTTAATGTCAATTACAGTGATCCTTTTAATAAAGTTATTAACATATAAGCTATTTGGTCTGTCAAACGTGACAGACGATTTGTATAGTAAATCACTGTGAAATCAAAATGCATATTATACATACCGATAAATCGTTTTCAACCTATATGGACACTTTTGAATTGAGATATTTATCGATGCGAAACAATATACATATCATCGGTTATAATGTATTATGTATTATTATATTCCTTTACACCTATTAAGATGGAAGTAGATAAATGTATTGACATTTTTTAAGCATTTCACATACGATGGACATTTGATCTTAAGATTTATTGAACAGTTATTTTAGGTAGTATTTTAGGATAGTTCACAATATATTACATTATTGTAAATATAGTTTTCTATTCTTTGTATTGTAAATTATAATAATATGCTAAACAAATCGATTATTATTCAATTATGTTTGCATTATACCATGTCATATACATATATTATTATTTTATAATTCAATAGAAAGTATCTGGTATACTTCATCTTCGTATTATATAATGCTATCATTCAAAAATGACCTAAATATTAAAAAAAAAACCAATAATTTTCATAGTTAAAATACATCACACACTAAAGCAGTGAGATTTCAGTTTGAGTACGTATTTTTAAATTTATTTTATATAAAAGTAGCCTCAAACCAAATAAATAATCAATATAAATAAATTACATTTTTAAAGTCTATTTCCGAGAGAAGTGAATAAAATGAGAGAACTATTCGTAAAATGTATGATATGCCACTTTTTACGAGTTTTAAATTATAATTTAATACTTGTAGTCCAAATACCTAGGGTCCTAGGTATTACGTAATATTTGTTTTTTGATTTAATGAACAACGTAGTTATCAACTAGTCGGAACTATTATAAGACACTTTAATATATACACATCACTATGGGTACCTATTACCATTGCATTTTTCATTCAATTTCATTGGTAAATGAAAAAAAAAACACTAAATACTTTCAATATAATTGGAAAAAAATCGTTACTTTCAATATTTTTTTGTAACACTATTTGTGTTGAATTGTTTGTTGGATACGTATTATTTTTTATGGATAATAAATAATTATGTGCGATATAAAACCGTGAAGTTGTACTAATTTACATTTAAATGAAAATATGTTCACAAAAAAATAATCATGGGTTTTAAAAATACAATTATAATATGAAAAATTTATTTATTATTGAATATTTAACAAAAAAAAAAACAATCTATTTCAATTATTAACAGTTAATCACTTTTAAACAATGTTTTAAAATAATTTTAGAATTCCGTTTAAATTTTATTTCAAATATTATATTGTCGTTGTGATAGTTATATTATATTATTGATATTTATTACTAATAAAATATGTTACATTTCATTTAAAAATTAATTAAAATTTAAAACTTTAATAGATTTTATGGAAAATGTTTTTATTTTCTAATAAGGTAAAACATCTATGTTTGTAATTATATTGGTGTGGACCTGTATACAATTGTTATACCTAGGTATTAAAGTGTTTAGTACCAAACATAAATGAGTTTCGATTTAACTTTTGAAACATTTAACAATAGTTTTATTATTCATCGAAAAATCACATAATATATACTTTATAAAATACATAAAATACATGGTAAGCATTTTTTATAAAATAAATCAGTGAATACGGCAGAAAATATAAGTGGTTTTTATTTTAGAAATGATTACCTACTTGTATTATTCTATATTTATTGATAATTATTATAAACTATAAAAAATTTACTCATTTTCGTTGCATGTAAAAACATAACAAATTTTAAATTAATTTTAATTTTTAATAATTTATTGTGTATCTACATCTCTAGAAAATTACGATTGAAAATACATAACTTACATATTGAGTTATATCTTATATATTTTCAATCGTAATTTTCTAGAGATGTAGATACACAATAAATTAAATCGTAATATATCTAATGAAGGAGTTCTTCAAAAACGATAACTCTGGAACTCACAAAACATTACTTAGTTACTATTATATTTTGCAGGAATGAGGAAGGGTATAATATGAGTTTTCTTAAGAGTTTTTATCCGTCTTAACCGAATCATTGTCTTATCCTCTGATCAATAACTTAAAATAAACATAATCCATTCATATTATTATGTTTTGTTACATTAGCCATTAGCGTGGTATTTTCAAAACAGTATATCAATTCCAGCAGAATTAAAAATTAAGAGTATTGCTTTTTAAAAAGAAAAAACTTGATATCAAAGAAAGAAATAACAATTAATCGTGTATAAAACCACTAAATAATTATTATGAAAAATATAAAATAGTTTGACAACACGCCGTGCATATTGATATCTGCTAATACGAGTTAAGCAAATCAAATCAAATATAATATAATAACATTATTATTTGTCATTACGAATGTTTTCCAATACGGAGACCGCCGAATCGCGTGAAACGGGTTCCGATATAAATAATCAGTGTTTAGAAAGAACGTCGTTCGTGAACGCACGTTCACGCGTTCACGTTCATATATAGTGTACGATACGTGAACGTCACTCGTTTTATTAAAATAGAACGTGAATGTGAACGACGTTTATATTTTTAACGAACTTGATCGATTTTTAAGACGTTTAATTTATTTTTATTTTTGGGTTGAGTTGTATATGTTTATAGGCTTTATTTATTTACTATTACAGTAAGTGCATGATTAATAAAAAAAAAAAGAGTAAAAAAAATAAATGAACGCGTTCATTTTTTGAAAGAACGTGGACGTGAACGCGTTCGTTTTAAAAAAACACGAACGTGAACGTGAACGAGTTCATTTTTTTTAGTGAACGTTCCGAACACGGTAAATCATCAATACACGGCATCGTCATCATCAATATACTTACTATTGTATTTGCAGTGTATGCAGTACACGCGTGTGAGCGATTGCCAACACTGTGTAATATAATCGAAGCGAAAATTACACGCTCTATAGGTATAAAAATATAACCCTAGTCGTATAATGTATAGACGCTCAAACGGATCGACTCGGATTCGCATCGCATTACACCCCCCCCCCCCCCTTTTGACCGGCTCCCGTGTAATGCGCGAACGACAAGAATAATAATAACGATATCACGACGACGGACATTCGGTTTAAAACCGTTTACCGACCGCCTACACATTTCATCATGACGTGCAGTCCGAGCATTGGAACACGTTACTATATATTATATGATATCGTGGGGTGCGATCGAAATTTCGGAAACATAATATAGGTAGGTATATATATTGTGTATTTATGTGACTACGCGAGAAGATTTTTGAATTGTTTCCGCGTGCTGACAACCACCGAGCCGCAATCTCGGTTACGATTTTGCCGAATCCGAGAAATGTAATAATTATTTGCTGATGAACAATATATTTTTTTTATGAATAATATTAATAACCGCCAAATTATAATTCAATATTAATTATATTGTATAACATTTAAAAATAGAAATCAATTTTCAAACTCAACAGTTTATCATTACTTACTTTCGAATCCAATACAATGTCGCATTACCATTACATCTCTAATAAACCTGCTCGTCCAACGATGACTAATAAAATTCTAACGTTTTACTTAAGTATTTCAAACACAGATGAGGAATGTACTATATTGATTTTACAATGGTTTTCTTGAACACGGCAAAAATCTTCTAGGAAGCGTTGAAGAAATTCGAGTTAGTGTGGTTTAACGTTTTGACCGACCTCTAGACTGAGTTTCGTTCAAAATAATTTTTCGACTGCGACGATTTATCATTGCTTTTGAATTTAATAATATCACACAACATAAATGTAACACAACCTGGGTGGTTAGGCGCTTAGTGTCCCAGATACACCACTCGCCTGCAGCTCAATTTTCGTTTAAATTGGATAGTAGGTTATGAATGTTATTTTAAATCAAAAATAGTTGTTATTCATTTATCATCGTTTCATTAATTAATTGTATGATTATTGTTAAATATTCAAATATCCAACGTCTACAAAATTAGTCGACATTTGACGCTATTTATATCAAAATGGACAATTATGTCACTTGTTTTCATATTATAAGACATATACTTTGCATACGAGAATACAGTAATAAATATTTATATGTAAATTATTGACCAATCGATAGTGATTACAGTTATGTAGGTAACATAAAAGGTTTAGTTTGAACGAACGCAAATAGATATATATTTATTTAGAGGTAAGTAAATACAGAAAAACTTTTATGGCGAAGACCAACACGTCATAACGACATCAAAATCGTGAATACCAATTCCGACATCTTACGCTATTAAATAATGTTCGTTTTTATCCATTGCATACAGATTTCTTTTTGCAAAAGAAATAATGTTAAAATTGTTAAATATTCCATGTAGGTACCTGCGTTCATATATTATAATATGCACTTGATGCACGGGTGTCGGTTATTGTGTTTTGTGTTTGCTACTTGTTAATAACATTAAAATGTTTTGTTTTTTCAATCGAACACATTTTAAAATAAAAAGTAACAAAAATAAATCATTAATACATAATATCGTCTGTAAACAAAACTTATTTTCCGAACGTACACAATTCGTGTACCTATATACTTGTAAACGAATCAATAACGTTAACTGTTTATGCATTAAATATAACTAAATAAATCCTGAGCCATAAACGAAAATAATATATACTTCTCAAACTTAAAGATATAATTCGCAACAGTCTTACACCTAACAGACGTTGAATTAATTACGTATTAGTAGAGGTATTATGGTTTCAAATTGACATTCAAAAATGTCTCTGAAATATAGTTGATTATATAAATCATTATAATATATAATGCACTTTTAACTAAAGCATTTTTTCAAATTAAATATGATTAAAATCATAATGGAGAAAAGGAGTATTGTTAGGGTTTTGATAGGTATAATATAGGTACCTATTATACAATATATTATATTATATGAATCCGTGATATAGGTTTCCCGATTTCTTCTGGATATAGAAACCACCCATCCGTAGACTATTATTATTATTATTATACTGGTTGTCTGCACCCCTCCTGGACAGATACTTCCCCGTTTACGCAGGATGCATACAATTTATTATATCATCGGTGGTGTCATGAGGTATCGAACCACGTCGATGCGTCCTCGGGGCGACTAATAATTGAATGTTATCAGTATCATTACTATAATTAATATATTACTATACTATTATTATTATTATTATTATTATTATTGTTGTCGTCGTTGTGTACGGATATTACTCAGATGGACAGCCGACGTCACGACGCACTTAATGATATTGTACAATAGTATATACTATAATTTCCGATATAATTTACCTATATGTATAGTATTATTATGATATTACAACAATATTATATAATAATAATATAATGACGTATGGCTGCACATATCGCCTTAATCTGTTGCGCACTTAGTGATGAGTTTGATCGATCCGGACACACATACCTAATATTATGTATAATATGCGAGTGTCATACGATATAGTTTCATAATAATTTGCGTAGCTATAATAAATTCATTATTTCATTACAGGCACGGAGACGCCTATTTGTTATTGTATATATACCTAATACACACTATAGGTATAATGAATTGCAGTGAGGATTGGAGTTTTACGGTGCGCTGCTACGATAAATGCATCGATATGCATCAATATTATGCATCAATAAATGCGCATCGTTAAAGCCGATGTCGCTTAAAAAAAAAAAAATAATAATAATAATAATAATGATCGGCACGCTACGGCCTCGTGTAGCAAAGTAGTATAATAGGTACACTCACCATAGTCAATGCGATCATCGATTTTCTCTTTCGGCACAGCGCATGTTACATACCCCGTTCGACGAGCATTATTTCACATCGTATTCGGAGCAGGAATACATATTTAATAATAATAACCGTCACAGGTGAAAAACGTACTTGACATTTTGCCAAACACAAAAATCGCGATAATGGCCGACTTATACTTATGAAAAAACAGCTAGACACGATTATGAATGAATGCGCACGGTCGAAAGACGCCGAGTGACGTTTTTTTTTTTTTTTTTTCGTAACGTTTTTGACATTTACAGTGCCGAGAGTCTTTTGGCGGTTCACAATTTATCGTCACTCAGTGAAAAATAATGACTCCGGTAAATGTGTTCAAACAGATACAATTATATTGATAACGCGGTATTCGAAATAATCACGAAAGAATATTGTTGAATTTATAACCATATATTTTACCTACCTTTTTAAAAATGTTGAATAATTGAATAACTGTTATATTACGGAAGAAAACATTTGAAATAGGTACTCTTTTTGGATTTAATAGATCATAGAAAAATGAAAAATTACGATTAATATACCATTCATAATTTATATATGTATAACGCTGCAGTGTAATGTAAAGGATATTTTATACTATTGCAGATTTTTATTGAGGTTCACTGTAATTCGATAAAAACAAGCATAATTGGTTAGTTTCATGAATTAATATTTTTTCAGAATCTCACACAGATTATTGAATAAATTCTGATTTATAGGTATCTTTAGATTTTATGAACTGTGTAGTTTGCATATTTTTTAATTACATTAACGTTTATATGTGTAAAACGCAGTACGTTTAATAACTTAAAATTTGATTTTATGTATTTATTTACCTATAGAAATATTATTTTTTGGTCGAATTAATACTCTCAAGTCTTTATTTAAACCTTAAATAAAATAAAGAACAAACACACGAGCCATTATTGATGGTAATTAGTATTTTTCACTTAAATGGTTTTGAAAATTGTATGTTGCCTTTAAGACATTAACTCAAAATAATTCTTCAGTGTACTTTGTATACCATTTGTATATGAAATACATGCTAAATGATATTCTGCGTTGCACAAAAATAAGTAATAACTAAACATTAATCTACATAAAGATAAAAGATAATTGGATAGAAATTTATCTGGGATACAGATAATTATAGGTATAATAAATTATATAGATAAAGAAAAAATGTACAAGACAATTTACTTAGACAAAAAAAAAGATGAATGTTTTAAATGTTTATATCTTATCCACATTTTTTTATTCATCAATTTATATTTTTAATATTCAAATATTCTTTGGTAACACATATTTAACGTTCACAACTCACCAAGTCGTCTCATGTTACGTATTGGATATACCTAGTAAGTGTCGGTAACACATTACCAACAAATTTAATATACCGATCTCTACTCATCAGGATAAGTGATGAACGCGGCATTAGTTTTTTTTTTTCATAAACGTAAAAATATTCAATAATAACAATTATTATTTTGAACTACATATTATCATTTTTTAATTACTATGGCAATTAAAAAATTTATCAAAACATATTGGCATAACTGATGTTCCTCGAAATACTTATGTGGCATTCAAAAATGATGTATTGTCTGATGATTAGCCCCTTTTGGATTGGTGTATAACTTATACATTTTATAAAAATATACATTTATAAATAATTTTAAACTTAGTAAAAAAATAACCAAAAACTAGTAGTTTTAGGTTTAGTTCAAAAAGAAATATTTTTGTGGTTCCTGCCCCAGTTGTAATGCCACACGAAAAAAAGTATAGTAGAAAAAACAATTGTTGAATTCAAAAGCACAACGTTTGAGTCTATAGAATCAATTATAATTAAATTACAAATGATTTCGATTAAATACATAAAATCCATAAAACTATGACCAGTTAGCTTTGTGTTATATTTTATAAACAAACAGATTACAATATTTATAAGTATATTATACTGTTATTCGGTATGGTATAATATCTCAAAGACAAAATACAAATATTGTTTTCAAAACTTAGTTTTCAAACAGTTTGAAAACTTACTTTAAATTACTATAATGCTAACATCCCAATTGAATGCCAAAATACATTTCACTCTGAGTTTATTTATTTCAAATATTACCCTTTTCAATATTTTATATATTTATGTAGAAATAAGGAAAACTGTGTGTTAAAATAATATTGATCAATAGACGTATCTCAATGGAGATATTTTTTTTGTTTGTTTGTTTCATATAATCATACAAAAACTGTATATTATATAGTGGATTAAGTAAATAATTTACCTATTGTACTGTTTATTATTTAATAAGTCATAACAATATTTAGTACTAGGTACAGATTTTGTGTAACGATTTTGTATAACTTTTAACTTTATATAGTTTTTAGTTTGTTTGCCATAGGAAACCATCATGCTTTTATGCAAAAATGTATCAAAAATTCGAAATAATATTTTATTTTTCTGATATATTTTTATTCGAAACACCACTATAATACATATCATTAATAATAATACTAACGAAAAACTTTACAAAATAAAAATGTTCATTTCAGAGTTTTGAATTGTGTATCATAATGAATAAGTAGTAATTAATTAAATGCATATTTAAAATATTTCCTCGAATCTAATTCGAATTAATATATTGTGATACTTTATGATGTATATACAATTTGGTACGATTGGTTGTTTTTATTTTTTTATCAGTACCGAGCGAAAATAAAAATATATCCTTTTTTGAAAGTATAATCAAATTTGACGTACAAAGATTAGATCGATCGTAATATTGATTTGATTATGAGAACATGGTCGGAAAAAAGTCGGTTCGAATACAAAGATCTACAAAGGCCCAGCGTGTGGAGTACTCGTCTTGCTTCACACATCTCGGATCAGGATTGTGTTTTGTTGAGATATTAAATATGAGAGCATTAATAAATCATCGGATTCGGAAAATGGCTGTGTGCGCAGGCCGCAGAGATTGGTATAAACCGAGCCTGCTGACGTTTCTTCGACGTTTTTCGATGTTTTTTCCAGCCGTTTGAGTATTTCTATTGTTAAAAATTACCTTTTTGATTTACCAGTTTTTCACATCAATAATTACAACACGATTAAAACCGTAAGAAGTGCGTGTCAATAATATTGTGCATTGCTATTTTTAAGAAGCCGGTACATTTTAAATGCGTTTTAAACAATGTATTATAATTATATAATATCATATAATATTTAAGGAAACGGACTGCAACGATCACTTCACAAGCGAATTCTGGAACTGAAAAAACTTAGATCTCTGCATAGAACTAGTACTTACAAGAATATTTAAAAATATAAAAACGGCGGACATAATAGTTTTGATTACTTATTTACTTACTTATCGTGTTCTAGATAAGCACGAAATCGCTGTGTTATATATTTACTAAGAAAACCAATCACAAATCTGTTCAAGTAGATTTTTTATTAGATACGTAGTATAAGTTAACAACACAATACAGTTAACGATACCTACACGGATTCCTAGTATAATCAAGAATCACGATGGGAAATTTATTTGACGGTGAAATCAAAACAGTGCTCTCAAAATTGGACGTGAAACTTTATTTCGAGATCGGTTATGAGTTTATGACAATTTCAAGTACATTTATAAGCTCCAGTCGTCGGTTGCGTCGGTTAAACCTTATAACGAACCCCGCAGGGTTCGTCGTGTGCCAAAAGTCTATGATTGTTTTATGTTTCGTTTTTTGCTCTTGCTTTTTTTTTTGATATATTTATACCTATACCTATAATATATTCCCTCCGGCGACATCGCCAATGACACCGGTGCAGTACATCGCGCAGATACGGTCTTCGACGACATCAAAGCCTCGCGCATGTTATTTCGATTTGTACTTGGTTTTATTTCGGTTTTAGACGTGCAACAGTTACACACGTCGATATATACAATATAATATTATGCGAGTGATCTCATAGATTCTGACGACCAAAGGCGGCGGCGGGGAGAGAGAAAGAAAATAATAATAATAATAATAATAATAAAAAAACAGTCTTCGGAATATTGTAAATACGTCCCCCGGGAAAACTGTAGTTTTAGTGTTCTTCGCGGTGTCGTGAATATCCGACACATAAAACCGCATTTCACGTCCTAACCGCATATTATTACGAGTTGACGTAAATCCCAACAAATCGGAAAACGTCCCCGAGGGCTTCCGCCGCACAGTCGATGTCGTATTGGACGTTCGAATAATGCACGGCTCAGTCGATAATAGTACAAAACTCGCCGGCATAATAATAATTGGACGACATTTTTAGCCGGACGGCCGTGGCTGCTATAATAACTCGATTACGTACAAACGAAAACTTTTAGTAAAGATTGCGTTTTGATGTTTTCAGACGAAAACGCGTGATGCGCGTGTCATTGAGTACATATATACAAACCGCAGTCGACAGGAACCTTTATAATTATATCGTACAGCGTTTTGTGATTTTATAAAATTAATTATTATCCCGTACTAATAAATATATGTTATACGAACGTCACTGCGTAGCTGTTGACAGAGGCCGTGTCGTCACTCTATATCGAATATAGATGGAACCACGTATCAAGCATTTAAACGTAATCTAGATATACAATAATAATAATATATTTCGTTTAACTCATATAATAGCATACGTCTTAAATAAATACACGCGGCGTGTTCATAATAATATCGGCATTAAAAACGTTAACAATGTTATAAAAATAATATATCAGGTATGTGAGTAGTTTTGTAATTATGAAATGTCTTGTAAGAATACAAAAATATATAGAATTATTATTCACACACAATAGTACATTCATGGTAAAATTAATTTTGATAAACAAATTGTTGTGGATCAATTGACATTAATAATCGAGTGAGTTTCATAACACGAAATCAAAATGCTTACCGAGTAAGTTTTTGTACCAGTGTTGAAGTCAATTTAAAATTCCAACCAGAAAAATAGAACACAAAATTAATGATTTTTACAAATTGGGTTTTCTTTTCATACATATTAAATTATAATTAATTTATAAATGGGTTTGATAATTTAACACTGTTGTTTTTAATACATTTTTGTTTATTGTTTTATATTGTTTTCTTAAAAAATAAATACATTTATATGATCGTTTTACCCTGATATTTATCTTAAAATACTTTCAGATTATAAATGCAATTAAATGTTTTGAAGATAATATAAATATAGGAAATGCTCTCAACATTTTTAGTTGGGGTTGAAGATCAGCAACGTGACTGTTAAGAGGTCGAAATGGGTGTGTTTTAATCCTTCCGCTTAAACTATTTCCATTTTTTTCATCGTTACGAGTGGTTAAGTATACAATATACAAACATGAGTACCTATAATCATTCTATTCTAATGCAATTAATTAAATCAATAAACTTTAATAAATAATAATATTTAATTATAACAACGATTGACGTGATAAAGCATTTGTAAATATATCTTATTGCCAGCAAGGAAATTGTTATATCAATGTGTTTTCTGCGTTTTAATTAGGTATTGACTCATATTATGCGTACTTGAGTACTTTGTAGTTGTATTACATTTTGTTAATGAATCCTTTTACAATTTATATAAATAATGTACTCATTTATATACTGAGCCAAGAGAAGTGACAGCGATTTACCTATATTTTCGTATATCGTTATACTTTGTCTCTCAAGTTGTGTCATTAGTTTAAGTCAGTTTAACTAATTGCTATAATATATAAGATGAGAAGCAGTATTATTAGTAAATAATACTCCTAAAATGTATGTAAAATGTATATGTATTTATTATATAATATACAACTTTGTATCATAAAATTCAAGAAGAGAAACTTAAATTATAAATTAATAATATGTGTCTTACATAAAAACTTGCCATGCATGCGAATACTTTTGAACATTGTAAAAATATTACACTAGTTAACAGTTAATAAAAACATTTGCATTTTGTACAAATAAATATATTATAATATTATTGTTTTTGCTTAGATAATGATATTTAAAATGTATTGAAACATCAAACTTTTAGCGAATGTTGAGTTGTAACAGTAATAATAGGAGAATAAGAAATCACGATTTACTCGATTTTTTAAACTATTAATATTTGTAGGTATAAAGCTCATATAATTATTAGTAAATTCTTAAAATCGTCTTATAGTAAAAACTATAGTTTTATTAATATAATGGTTAATTATTATCGGTTTTTTGGTTGAAATGAAGGGAGGGGGTGGAGGCTTTAAAATTAAAAAATATAAATTAATCTTATAAGTTATAATAATTAATACCAACTTAATATAATGCATATTATATATTAATTGTAAACCATCATAAATAACGTGTATATTGGGTTTAGTAGGAACTATGAATTTTTACTTGTTGAATCACTTAAAATGTTTAAAAGTTTTAGAATTAAAATTCATTTTAGAAGTACCTAGAGTGGAATCGTTTTCCTTTTTTTTGTTTTAATGTTGTCTTTAACCATGTTACAAAAACTATACACAATTTATAATGAAAACAAATGTAACTTACAAAGCATTGTGAAAGCTGAATAGGTCAATGATGAAATAAAGAATTTAAAACACTAAAAGTTCAGAAAGTTTATCGAAAAATGTAATAAACAAATAAATAATTTTAGAATTGATTTTAAAGTTTTTACTGTCAAACCAGCCTCAAAAATGTCTGAAATAAGATTGAACGACCGTGTATGTAGGGTAGCAGTTAATTTAATATAATTTTGTTTTAGTGTATAAGACTATAAACCCCTTAAAAATATTCAACATAGCACTGGAAATTTTTGTAATATTTTGTAAGCTAATCGATAGAATAGGGAATATAGGGACAGAAAATATAAGATCACACGATAATTGATCGATTTGATCGATTTCAAACGACAATTTATTGGTCTCAAAATAGATGGAATAAAAATGATTTAAAATTACTAGAAATTCATTATGTATATTATTAAAATGATTTCGTCCAATCAGACATTCAATAATTTACAGTAATTTGTTGTTATAATATTATTAAAATGAGTATAATTAACTCTGTTATACGTTTTCCGTATTATTTGAAGGATAAATGCCCAAATCAAAAAATTCCGTAAGGTTCTAATTCTAATTAGATCTACAGTTTCAAATAGTAGGTATTTTGAGATCTAGCAATTCTGTACTTATATAAAAAAAATACTAAATCATGAATAAAATGTTGATCGACTTTCGTGCGAATGAACTTTTATTTGAGCGAATTAAAAATAAAATAAAAGTTCTTATTATACAATTAGCTTGAGTTCTTAAAAGAATAGTCTGTAAATTAGAGTTAAAAAATATTTTTAAGATTTAATTCCAAAGACTTCTTTTGTGGATATTTATTCTCTAAAGAATCAAAATCTCGAAGAAACTTGAAATACGATTTATAAGTTACCAACTAATACAACTCAAAGCAAGGAAATTGTTAAGACTAATTTTATTTCATTAAATAATAAAAAAATAAAAAAATAAAAAGACGGGCACACTTTAATTTTGGTAGACACTTCGGCACAAAAACCAAATTAAGATTAGAGAGTTTGTTTTGGAGTTTTAGATTGAAGTATTTAAAGTATTATATTAATAGATAAAATCGTGTCACATAATACAATATATTATTGCAAGACGTAGAAACGAGTTGTATTTTGGTAACGGTTTTTTTAATATGAAATATGTGTGAAAAATTACTATGCATGAACTCATAAAATGTATGGCTAAAAATACTCAAATGTTCAAAAAAATAAATATGTTACAATAATTTAGTTATCAGTATAATATTATTTGTTGGTTAATGGATCGTATAGTATATTTTAAAACCTTATAAACATCATATTTTTTTACATGATGGTCAGTTTATGCTTAATGGACTCCAAAAATAATGAATTCATATTATTTAATCTCAATTGTATAATAATTTATTTTGTGTTATGATTTAAAAGTAATTTTGATTTTCTGAAATTATTCTACTAGTTTGATCAGTAAATAAAACGAAAATTTATAAATGACAATTAGATTAGTAATAAATAGTTTATTCCTCCAAAACTGTGCCCTAGCGCATTATATGTAACACCAGACAATACTACAAAAATACCAACCTGGTCATTAAACCTACATATTAGACATTAATTGTAGAAAAATCGATGTGACGTTAAGCAATGGATTGTTTTTTTTTTTTTGATTATCTAAAGTTTACAAGACCTTTAAACTAACACATTTCAAATTGAATGTTAAACACAAAATAATATACGAGATGGATGAGAAGCACAACAGTTTTATGTACCTATATTGCATATACGTTACGCCGCGCGCCGTACCAATTATATTAGTAATGTTAATAATAATTATTATTTTATATTACTTGTAGCAGTAAACGTTAAAATAAATCCGAATTGTATGATACTGGCTTGTATAGAAACTAGTTGATAAACGAATTCATCCACACGTGTATAGGACCGCTATAATTAAATAGCGAAAATCAATTTCATTAAAAATTATGGAACTTTGTCCGTAAATTTGTTTTTGAAATTTTAGTATAGTTTTTACATTAATTTAGGGAATTTTCTGAAACATTATGGTGTCTTTAAAGTATCAGCAAGATGAAATTTATGGTCTAAAAAGATTGTATAAAAACTTTTAAAGAATTTCATCTACCCTAAATATCAATCACACATAAGATAATCATAAAAAGTATATGCCCTATAAAAAACATCGCATTCTTCATTTCACTAAAAATCTAGTCTTAAAAAAAAAAATTAAAAAACTTGTTTTTACTGTCTAAAAATAAATTAGATGCTTGTAAATTTAGTGTTGTTATTTTAATTAAAACATTAATTATTTACTAATTCTTAATTTACCGTGTTTTAATATTGTGATAAAAATGTGTGATTTAACTACCAAAATTATTGAAAACAAAGCAGTGCTAGTACCTACCTATTTTACACATATATATTACACATATATATTACACATATATTATCTGATATTTTGAATGTTGATCAATTTCAAATTAACATAAAAAGTAAATCATTAAAAATAAAGGAAAGTGCATTCGTCCATTTTTATAAAAATAATATTTTTCGATATATAACAGTATAATAACATAAGACCGAAATAAATCTTGTATAACTTGACAAATATGTATGAAAAAAAAAATAAAAAAATTCTATATAAGTTTATATGTCGCTATATACCTGATTGGTCTTAATATTAGTTAGGCTTCTAGAGTATTTTTTTTAATTTGCGGGGTAGTAGTACGGGTCACCGCTTAATCACTTCCACGCGTTTGTTTGGAGCCTAAACTATTAAATACGAGTGACATTAAAACATCAAGAACTATTTGTTATAAAAACCAGAATCTACAAAAGAAATACAGATCATCATGATAATTATACGGGCTGGCTGCGTTTCTGATTTAACGCTTTTGAATTCTTGGAATAATTAAATGTTCATAAAAGTTTATGTAACAAGAAACAATTATTTTTTTTTTTTTTGTTTATAAAGTAATTTTTTGATTGAAATAAATTTAATGTTCATTCGTATTATAATAATATATACAGCTTTAAAATAATTTCCAACTCATGAATAATATAATTAATTCATTTTTTTTTCTATGTACCTATATATTTATCTAATTAAACCTTGTAGGCTTAAAATTTATCATTTTTATTCGAGGAAGTGCGCCATTAAACATAAATTTTCCATTGGCGCGTAATACACGCATAATATATGAAATCCAAATATATTTTCAAACAAATTGAAAAAATGTATATATATATTAAGTCTGTGTGTGTGTATAAAAAAAAACATTGCACAGATGAGCTGTCATCGTCAGAGTACACAGAGTATATATATATTGACGATAAAACACACTAATATATATATATATATTTCAGTCGACGTGCGGTGGCGGCGGTTAAGTTGAATAATCTACGCGAACGAGCGACGCTCTTAAAATTGGTTTAGTTTTATCCGATCGCAATCATTATTATATGGACGCGTCTCTAAAATGCAAGACATTAAGTTGCGCCAAAGGGAGCGTATTAAACAGATTCTGCAATCGAATTTTCTAGAATCTTAGACAACATTATATTCCAGGAGAACAGCAGCAGCAGCAGCGAGCTGTGTTCGCAGTCGTTTTAATGTACCTGCTATATGTGTCGTACAGGTAAATAACCCGATATTGTATTAAAATATGTACGGTATAAAAATGCTTTTTATTGTTATTATACTGTTTGGTCAGAGTCGTGCCATTTTAAGAGTAAATTCGTCGAGGGACGCTGCGTGTAACGTGGTAGACTGTCACACGCGCCGAGTTGTTGTCTTAATATTATGATATATACCGCAGCAGATATTATAGCCGCGCGCTCGCAGTAAATACGATGACGATTTTATTTCCGAAAAGTTTGTGCGGGGAACGCGACCGCGACTTATCGGAATGGCGGAAAACAATATAATAATCCGATCTCTTAACCGAATCGCAGTAACATCTGTTGGCAGTGAAAACCCAACAGACATCGCGTGGCCTGCAGCAGTCAGCGCGCGGTGCACCAATATCGTTGCGGAGCGTTTATTATTTCTATTTCGTTTCGTTTTATTTAATTTCGGACGGTTTTTATTATTATTATTATTATTTTTTTTTTTGAGTAACACGCTGGTATATCCGCGAACACGCGCACGGCTCACCTCCGACGCTCCATCCCCACAAAGCCCCCTATATGCTAGACAAATCTACACACACACACACACACACACACATACACACACACACACACACACACTGACAGTTGCAGCTTCAGTGGATCCGACTCGACGGGCTGAGAGACGAATGACGCTAAGAATTCAAATTCGGTTGTGCATCTGATTATGGAAATCGACGTGTATATACACTCTAGTCGGTCCCATCGCATCTCATCTGGGGCGTATATTGCAGTTCCATGTTGATAAGCACGCATGCGCACACTCGTGCATGACACATTTAATTCGCCCGCGACGACGTTTACCATGGTATAGGTGGTATAATATGCGTTGTATATAGGTATCCAGTCCGTAGCTCCACCTCCTCCGCCGTTGGCATAATGTCTGCGCCCGACACCATTCGAAATCCATCGATTATTGATGATGATCCGTCATATCGTCTCGCCGAAGGGGGGCGGGAAAACTTAACATAACCTATGTATAAATAGGAGTTTAAAGGTCCTATTTATTTTGTAATGCTTTAAAAATGATAGGCCTTAAGTGTATGAAAAAATAACTTTAGGTGAGACTCGAGCCCTGAAATTCAAAGGCCTAGTACGCTATCATGAGTTAGGTTAACACAGGCAGCCCATGTTAACGAATTAATTATGAACATATTATAATATATTGGCTGTCAGGATAGTAAATATCGAATTTTACTATCATCGTGGCGACCCGGAATATATGACAGCAATGAAAAATTAAATCTACCAACGTAAACATGTCAAAAAACAAACGAAGTGCATTGAAAAGTGGTTTCAGATTAAATATAAAATGAAATAAAATGTGTACATATTTACATAATATTTTTATATTAATATTTAAAACGTTTTTTGTTTTTATTAGTAAAAATGTTATAGTCTTATGGTAAGACGCGAGCCTCACGAGCTTATGACGAGAACCATGTGCGGTTCACGTGCCGCAGTTTGGCCACCCCTGTAACAAAGTATTATTATATAGTGGTACTACCTACATAAAATTCGTATATTATCACTATGCATGTATTTAAATGAAATTAAAGCAATTTTATGAATATGCAAAACAATAATATAATATTTTTAAGCTTTTAAAAAAGCATTAAATATCTTAAAAAAAAAAAAGGCAATGGAGAGGGATTTAACCCTCACATCACCGCTTGTATATACCCTTGGTTCCAACCCATTAATCATAACGATAATATTATAACTTTTAGGTGTATCGGTGTTTCGAAGTGCGTTAAATAAACGCAATCAATTGGACGCATGCGACATTTTCAAACGTAATTTTGACCCAACTACATTTCAAACAATGACAATTCGCTGAGCATAAAAAATACATTTAATTTAATTATTTAGAAAAATAAAATTATTATAAAATGTATTTCTAATATCACTCTGCAATAAATTATGATAATAACCAATTCAATGCATGTATAAAAAATACCGAATGTTCAAAATATTTTAAAAAAATAATAAAAGGGATCGAAAAAATAGTACATGAATAAATAAATAATTTATAATTAAATTTAATTGTGCGCAATACCTTGAAGCACTTTATTGGTTATAAGATTATTCGAATAAATGAGTGCACACTTGTAATATTCTTTTTGAAGATTCTTGGTACTCTTTTCTTATTGTGGTATATATAAAATATATAATATATATTATTATCCTATAGTTAATTGCTCTTTTATCATTTTTGTTATGACTTCGTCTCTTTATATAAAATGCATGATTACATATCCAAATCTCTGATTTTTTATAATTTATCAATGATTAAAATGCATTGTGAATGCCGTTTTCAGTTAAAAATTCCAACTTATTTAGGTACCTTCGAAATAAGTTATTAGTGCACTATGGTGATCAAATTTTTTCATTTTATTATTATAAAATACTCGCTTTGAAAATAATATAGTGTTTTAAATAATTAGTTTATAATTTCATAGATAGGTACAAAATTGCAGAGTGCTATCAATTTTTACACTTGTAAAGCAAAGGATGATATATTTAAAGTATTTTGTTGACAAACCATGATGATGTATTTTTCTCCAAACAGTTTGACTCAAATTAAAAAAAAAAACAGACATGTATCCACTAGGAAAAATATTTTTGGTGGCATTCAACGCTGCTTTTTGAAATCTGTAGTAACTAGTAAATTACTTCGGGCAAAATTAAACCTAAGCAATTTTATCGCGCCTACGTTGCTTTATTTTCACCTGACGACTGAATATATACACCAAGAATATTATTTCACTGGCAGAGTATTCTGTATGGATTATATATTATAATATAATTGCCCAAATAAATTCGTTTAGTCACGGCGCCGACAAATTGAAATGCACTAATGATTCGATTGTTACATAAATGACAATTTGGGCAGGACTCATTTCGCCCAAAAAAGACCTTTCGCTTTTCGCCCAAATATTTTATAACTACTTTCCCTTTTCGCCCAAGAATATTACAGCACTTTTTGATCACATTTTTATAATACACAATTTGGGAAACACTTACTTGAAGCCATTTAGCATTACCCAGAGAGTTATATAATTTATAATAATTAAACGCCATTGATTTATAAAGTCATACTGATTGATTGTTCCTGTTTTATATTGATGTATTTTTGCTAATTTTTTCGTTGTCGATACATAATATTTGTTGTCATTGTGACAAGTTTGTAAATGGACACTGTTTATTGGATATAACGCACTCTGCGAACGAAACTGCACTGAAACAGTTGTTCAATGATCAAATTGTATTAAGTAATAGTAATATTGTAATAGTATTATTACAATCATTACTATCTTATGTTTCTAAAATAACTAGCGAACCACCGCGATATTATCTTTATAAGATATTATACAAACCATTGTAGACATATACTGGACATAAAAAATTTTAAGGAAGTGTTCCCCAAATTGTGTATTATAAAAATGTGATCAAAAGGTGCTATAATATTCTTGAGCGAAAAGGGAAAGTGGTTGTAAAATATTTGGGCAAAAAGCGACATGGGCGAAAAGCGAAAGGTCATTCTGGGCGAACGGGGTCTTGCCCAAGATTTGAGATACAGCTTATATTATGAAGATTTGAACTTTGGTCGTCCGCGGTGTTATTTGCGGACGTAGATAATAATAATAATATTATGAACTATCATTCTTCAATTACAATAACGTAGAATAGTGCGTACTACATCTTAACAAAACTACGTGTTATATTATATTATTATTATTATTATTTCAGAAGAGGCTCGTTATAAATAATCAACAGTCCATAATTATCATTACGACTGTTGATTTAACAATGCACGAACGCATCCGAGCGCGTACCTAAGCGTTTCATATTATGACACACACACGCACACACACACCCACACACACCCACACACACCCGCACACTCGCACACGCACGCACGAACGCACTTAAATAATATATAAATACGTGTTGAACGCTCTGTAGTGGGTGTTACACGCTTCAGCTAATTAATTTCGTGAATCCCCTGAGCGGCGGCAACCCGATGACTGGTACAATTATTATACACTGCTCGCGCGAAATGTTTTCCAGCGGCGTGACGGAGGCGGCGGCGGCAGTGTCAGTCACCGCTGTCGCCGTTTTGTGCGACACGCGCGTCCGCTGGTCGGAATTAATCGCAAACGCCAAATTTGATCTGCGAGCCCTGCTCCGACGACGTTGCGGCTGCTAAAAGGTCTTGTCACGGTGCATATATAATAGTATAATGTGTAGACAGCTGCAGGGCAGGTGCTTATAATAGTATTATACGTGTATAAAACAAAAAAAAAAACACTATGATAATAAACCGAATAAAAACAGAGACTATATAGTATAATACGTCATAACCGGACAAATTGCACAATACGTGAACATGACCACACATACGATCAAAAATAGTCACTCAAATGGTCGACGGTTTTACTTGGTAGGTAAACTCCAGTAGTAAATACTAAATAATGAAATATTTAGACCAATATGTAAAGAACCTAATACTTATTGACTATTAAAATGTATTTTTCAGCCAACAAAACTGTATACGTATATACCTATATTTATACTATCATTGTACAATATTTGAGGAAGTCCAAATAAGATGTCTATAATGACCTAATATAGTTTAAGACTATTCATTGTAATTAAAAATACAGATATTCGACGATTTACAACAACAAATATATTAAATATGCACATTTATTAGTATATGCTTTTGAAATTTAAAAATGTGATAATTAGATACTAATAATTCAATTATTATATGCACTGAAATCACTTTTTTAATACATTTATAAACGTTTTATTTGAACAACAAAGAAAAAATGGATTTGAATAAGTAGGAAAGATTTTTTGCATTAAAAATGTAAAACTGTTACATACAAATAAGTTAGGTACCTACCAGTAAAATAATGAGTTATAAATTATTCAAAAAAAGTTGTACAAATAATTCAAAAATGATATTTGTTGTTGATTGGTTAAGTTGGATGGTTGAAGTTATTTAATTTAATAAGTCAATGGCAGTTTAAATGATTACATTTTTGATAATTTATCCACAAAACCCACGGGTAAATGTAAAAAATGTTACAAAATTCTAAAAATACGAAAAAACTGTTGTATTTACTTTTTTTTGTTCTTTAAACCGCAATTGCGCATATTATTAATTTATATGTCTGACTAAATCAAATATTGGAATATGCAATAATCACCACGGATTCTGAAATACTTGAATATTAATATCAGCTATTATATTATATAGTGCGATGTCCACGGACGAATTTTAAGTTTCAAGATCGTCTTTATTATCAATATATAATAATATTAATAATATTATATACTCTATCCGAAGGCCGATCCTGAATCGCGTCATGAATTAGGTCGCCTGCTGGGGATACACAATTCTCAGCTCTCGCCAGAAACACGCGTCTCAGTGCGGCAGCGGGAATTTATTAAAACTTTCTTCCGGAACGACGACAAGTATACTCCGTGCTTTACAAGTGCTTACGTACAGCACGTCGACTATACGGTGGACAGACGATATTCAATCTATATAGAGAATATTCTTTGTCAGTGCGCGTATGTCCGCTTTTAATATAATGTGATGACTTAATAAAATATGATGTACAATTAAAAACTTTACTCTTAAAGTTATATAAAGCCGAGGACGTATAGTTCAAGTGCGTTGTATTTGTGTAACTTTTTTAACTTTCATAGCTCCAGATTATTTTATTTATATTATAGGTACTACACCAATACACGAATATTATAAATCGCAGAGGTTATTATAAAATAATTTCATATCATCATAATAGTAGCGGGCAGTTTATTACCACGAAGCTAACACAACTTCTATTAAATAATTCAATGAAACAATAAAAAAAAACAATATTGTATATTATATTATGTAGACATATAGCGGATAATATAAGCAGTAAGCACACGTAATTGTAAATGTTTAAGTTGACAAATTGTATACCCATACAATCTGGGGGGAGGGGAATGTATACATCACGAAATTAAATTTTTATTTATTAAATTGTTTTTATTTTTCAATAATTTTTTGTTTTACAAAATATTGAATACTTAGTTTTGTTTGAAAAAATATACAGAACAATGTGATCAATTTTTCAAATTTATGGGAGGGGGGCTAGATTTTTGAAAATCTACAAAGGTTAATAATTGCCCCTTGGGAACCACTGCAATATAACATATACATTAAACTTTTTTTTTACTATGTTTTTTATATAGGTTTGTGATGATCACTCAGATTTTTATAAAGTATCCTATTTGAATAAACAATTGTGGTAGAATAGAAATGTATGTTTATATTATATAATATGCTTTTCTATAAGTTACGATTTATTTTGAGTAGTAAATATATATATACGTACTATGTAAATTTTGCTGAGAAACAATAAAATAGTTTCCACTGAACAGTGAACACACCAACCCTTAACTTACTGATAATTATTCAAACCATGTCATCTTGAAACGAAAACAAAATAATGAGATTGTACCATGTTTTTCAAAGAATACTGTTGTCTGAAATTTTCTAAACGACATTAAGTCATACAACTACAACTTATACTGTAATACACTTTCCTGTTTAAATCCTGTAAATCTTTTTGAGAAACGTTATCCGATTTACCGAGAATCTAAGTAAAACTGTTAGGTATAAAAGAATTTTTAAACGCGTTGGTTACTCGTTAAACTAGCTAGAAACCTATATACTGCCATATGCTAATAATAATAAACCTATACTCATAAAATAGGGTAGGTATAAAAGTGAACATAATAATATATAATAAAAGTAAATTTATTTATTATATAATTGGTCTACATTAATTATTTTATTTCGATCGGCGTTCGTTTGCATTTTACGATTTTAGAGTTTGGTGAAACTTGTAATTGTTAACTCGAGCAAATAACGGAGTGTTAATTACTGTAATTAATATAATATGTATATTTTTTGAATATAAAAAGTCGAGATTTTTTTCGAGTTACCCATGTGTCTTGTACGAGATATTTTATGCTTTGAAATTCCGAACAATTCTTTATAAAAATACTTGACTACTTATGCGTTTTCAGAAGGTACCTATTATATTATATAATTTAGCTCAATAAATTCATTAATAATGTAGAATAATTTGCTTATATTACACAATACGGTACATGTTTTTATTTAATACCTACTTATTCCTATTCAAAATTCATGAATATTACACGATATTTTACGACGTACCTAGTTAATTATGGTTGTTAATTTAAAAATAATATTTTGTCAATTATAAATGGACTTACCTATTAGTCATAATAAAAGCGTGTGTGAAATGTGAATGATCGAATAAGTGTCAAATAATATCGTAGAAATCAGTATAAAACATTTCGTTTCAACTCTAAATAAAATCGTCTTTGTCTATATTTAATCAACTAACCTAAATAAGGAGTTGATAATTAAAAAGATAAAAGTTTCGAAACATTTTATCGCCGACATATCCGGATTCACAGCAGACACATAAAATCGTCATACTTATAAATACGAGTTTCAGTCGTTAAACTTATATAAAATAATTATGTTATAATATCTGCAGTTATCGAGTAGAGTAACTTTTTTTACTCTTTTTCTGTCTAATGCGGTGGACAATAAGACCGTAACCTATAGTGGCACGTTGTATAATATTATGTACACGATTGCGGTTTCTCTGGTGTACAGATCAAATAATATATATAATATTATATAAATAGACACGTTGATATGGACACACACACACACACACACAGATATATCATAAAATATATTATAATATTCGTCTCGTATTATATCGATATTCGCCTCGCGTACGGCAACTTTTGACCGGATCGCGGAAATAACAATGGGCCAGTGATGACGTCCGTATAATAATAATACATACATATATTATTGTATATTATTATATATAGATACGTATTTATTTATACGCTCACTACAGATCAAACGCGGACCACAGCCTCGACGTTAAATATTATTATTATCATCGAGAGTACGAGACGTTTACACTCGGTCAATATGCGCGCGGCGGTAGGCTCGTGCGGCTCGGATACGCGCGTGCTTGCGGGTATAGTATGCGCACATGATAATGATAATATAATATAATGATTACGACTGCAGGTACACGATATTAAACGCGCTCGCCGAGTGCCGCCAACACACACTATATCGTCTCCGTAATAAATTAACGAGCTTTTAAATATCACCAGCCGCCGTCTCGTGCGTATACCAGGTATACTATGGTTACGACCATGATATGGCAGGCGTATACAATGCGACGCGCGTGCGTGTGTCTCGAGATATATACTTTCCTCCGAGTGAACGACTCTCGACGCGTCGCCTGCTGCACCTCGGCCCTCGGTTTTCGCCCACTCGCACCCACCAGCGCCGCCCCCCCCCCTCCCCCAAAAAAAAAAACGACACCCGATTTATTCGCGGCTGGGCTTCTGATCCGCATTATCGCAACTATCACTATAATATAATATAATAATATATAGGTAATATTATATAAATGTCGCATATATACGATCAGATTTTGAACTACTTACACGTTTTCTCACCGTCCGCGTCGGCGTTTCACACGGCGATGACACTATATCATATTATGCCTAACTGTACTAGACACGGAGACGCAAGAAGGAGGTATATAGCACAGTAATATACATCATATTATATCATATTATGCGTCTATATGGGAATTGTTGAGTTTAAATAATTTTCACTACGTCTTCGTGGTCGGTTGGTGTGTGGTTATAGTGGGTGATGGGTGGCGAGGTCATGGCGGGACCACGACCGCACCGTGGGTTATGGTATAGGGGCGCGGCACAATAGACGACCACGGCGAAGTGCGAATGAGAAAGCGCCGAGGGTGCAAGTGGTTTCCGATCCTATTTATTTGAGCTCGATGCTTAAAAACCACGGAAAAATGTTAAATTTAAAATAGTAGGTATAGGTATATATTTGTGCGTTTATTCTTATTTACTTTCAGATTTTGTATTTTTATTTTTAATCGTGGAGGAGACTGCTTTATTAAGCAACGTACTTTTTGATTTGTTTCTTTGCTTTTGCGATCTTTGCTTTCAAAACAAAATAACATTACTAATTGCACGCACGAAACCCGAATAAAACCCGTATAATTACCACGCTGCGTTCGTAAGAATAATAATACAAACCACTGTCTGATTAAAATATTTATTTTTATTTCTATATTATTATAATTTCTTCATCAATCACCACTGAAATTGTACTTCGTTTAAAACAAGAATATACAAGAGCCTTTCAGAAAGACACGAAATGTTGGTCTTCCAATAATATATTTATCTTGACTAGACAAATTAAAATTGTCATATTTTACTTAAAAACTACGTTGAACAAAATGAAACAGAGCTAAGGACCCATACAAAATACGAAACCAGAAAAAAAAAGAACCGTCATTAGAGCATTAATATATTATTGATAAATTTAATATCATAAATAATATTCTTATTTTGATTTTTGTATATTATATGTTATTTATTTGTATTAATCAGCTTCGATAGCAGGGGTCATTACTCGTTAGGTTTTCATTCATCAACTGCTTTACGTGAACATACAAGCGAATTTAAATGTTAAATAGGTTTTGAATCAACTGTGCTATACAACTGAAAAAAGTATAACTATCTGTATTAAATATTTAATATTTCTGTAGTATTCGATCCTCCTAAGAAATGAAAGAACATTTGAATGCATAAAAATGCCTTTAGTGCTTAGTATGATCCCACTACATTTTTATTTTTTTTATTTAGAATTTAAACTGTGTTTTTTATACTAATTATGGTGATTAAATATTTTACAGGTACAATAATATTGTAATATTATTAATTAAAGGTTTCATTAATGTTGTTTTTTATATTAAATAATAAAGTATGTTTTATTGTCATATTTGTTTAAAATAATACAGGGTACTGGGCACTAGGATATTGTTTTTAAGCACAATATAAAAATGAACTTAAAGGCAATAATTTAAAGATGATATGTCATTTTAGATAAAATGTATTGGTTTATTCAAATTTAAGTTATTAGACACTCATAAATTTTCCATATATATTATATATTATCGTTAAGTTCTTGAAAAACTTTGCATTACCTATATAATTTTCAAGGATAAATTTCAACCTTTCATACATTTTTAATTTCATACTCACTTGTGAGCTTCTATGTAAATAAGTCTGAATTATAGCAAAAAAGTTTTATTATAATAATTATGAAAAATGTATTATTCTCACGAACGTAATAATATTATAAACTTAAAATTCTAGTGGTATGTTTTTCTTAGATGCAATGCAATTAATTTCGTTTGAAATCAACTATTGTTCTGCAAAATATAATGTATAATTATTGCAGCTACTCAGAGTTTATCGTATTCAGTGTCGTTTAGAGTGGTACTGCAAAACGATTTTCCACCGAGTCACATATTTTCACTCTAAAGTCCAATCATCCACTCACCTACGACTTACCCCTTTTGTGTTACATACAAATTAATATTGACACAACTGGCAATCGCATTACAGTTAACTAGAATAACGGTCATGACTCATGACGAATTCTATAATATGCTTACTCAATGCATAACTGCACAATGAATATTATATTATGAAATTAAATGCTTAAGACGTATAGGCTTCAACACGAAACCAGCGCTATATTACTAAGTCCACTCAGAGTGAGTGCGTTGCAGTGTCATATCGACAGCCCTCTACCATAGGGTTTGTCCTCGGTATTGGTTATAGAAATTAGAAAGGGATCCAAGCACGACAATGTCTAGCATTTATCTGTTCTTATCAGTTGACTGCTGAGTCGTACAATAGCTGCCTACTCTACAATGTATACAGGTGTATTAAATAATATAGTATAAATTATTTTAATGTATTTGAAAAATACATAATTTAATCTAAACGATTATAATTAGAACAATATCAAAAGTTTGATGGTTCTGAAAAACTTATAATAATTTTTTAATGACCTTTTAAGAAAGAACAAAATGTTATTGCTAACTGGTAAGTCAAGTTAACCAGTAAGCGATCAGTCTCTTCTATTCAGATATATAACTTTTCCTTTCAGAGGAAATTCATCAATGGCGTCGTGAATACTATAACGTTCGCATAAGTTTCAAATACTTAGGTGGTATAATAAATCATACACATTGTACACCACACTAATATTAGGTTTTGTTTTTGTAAATATTAATGATGTACATAATACTATATATATATATATATATATATATATGTATAATATTTGTATATCATATCTGATACATATCAGTACAAATTACAATATTATACATGTTGAATCTTTAAATAAAGTATAAACTGTTTTAGAAATTGTTGATCTTGGAATATTTAAGTTATTATATTATACAACTTAATGTTTTATTTTTCCTTTCTTTGTCTGTTGTTGAAACCACTACCATTGTTCTCCAAATGGTAAATTATATTTCGAATTCCGTAATCTGAAGCTGAATATACTTTTACAAACATTTTGGTTGCCAAATATCAAATATCGAATACTAAACAACTAGTTTTATTTTTTTAATAAACATTTACAGTTCAGAAGATAGTATTAATAATATTATTGAGTGCAGTCGGCGTGCATGTGATTTTGATTTTTACTGCACAACATAATATATAACGCAGGTTAGGCAAAAAACATACGATTTAATAAAAACGTCAAAAATTCAATTTAATTAAAACAATTTCGACAAATATTCATAAAATGTTATTACCCGTGTTATTGGACTTTATTATTACCATATTATTAATTATAATACACAGAAAATAAAAACGTAAAAACTAAATAAAAACGGGGTGATATAATAATAATAATATTGCCGTGAGTTATGACCCAGCCGCCACTCACGCACGATCACGCGTAATTACCTGCTGCTACTCGTTTGAATTGATATATCGTGTGCCCGCTGAAATCAGATAATAATGTAGAGTATAGTGTTATTATTTATTTTATTCTTATACAGGGCGATTGGCTTTGGCTTTCGTACGATCGGTTTCTTTTACAGTGTCGTCCTGTTTGCCGCCGTTTTGTGAAATATTGTCCTATTAGGTATAGGTAGGTGGTATAATATATCAAACAATAATTATTTAATCCACCGCACAAAATATTTGACCAGGCCGCCGGCCCCACACTCCCGCCACGATTGGTATGCGACGTCACTATAGCTCATTCGTCGTAGCTGGGTAGTTTAACACAGTGTGCATATTATTACTATTAATAATGCTATTGCGCGCGTATTATGTGTTAATAATATTGTAATAATCACTGCGGTGTGTGACGTGTGCGGAATATTTGCTAACGCTCGCCGTCGACAGTGTCTGGCAAAGTGTCGGAGAACTCGCGTCAAATGACAAATCTGTCGATCGGAATGACGTAATTGTATAATAATATTATAATATTACCTGCGGGTACTGTATACACGTGTACTATTATACACGTCCCACCTAAGTCTATTACACACACACACGCGCACACACACATCGAGCATGGCGTGTGATGAAGTTTGCGAGTGACCGCCTAAAATAACAATATTATACTGTCTGCGGACCGCAGTTGGTCAGTCCGTCCTGCATTTATGCGGTGACGATAGTGGCGTAGTATTTGTGGCGGGAGTGATGACAGGATCATCATCCCCCGTCCCCATGTGTACATTTATAGTGATAAAATCGTCAAGTTAGCATTAAATTAAATTTTAAAAAAAACTCAAAAGTGTGATGAATTGTGAGGTTTGTCGATTTGTGTAAAAAAATATTATTTAAATTTTAATTCCAAACATAATATTATATTTTATAATATAATAATATATTACACAATAATTGGGATTAGCCCACAAGGTCGTATGTGGTATATATTTATATTCAAAGGGCAAATCATCGGAAATCAACGTTACCCGTTTCCCGTTCTCTCGATGCAGGTTCACGGAAGTTCCTAGAAAATAATAAGCACGTATAATAATGATGACTATATACGAATTTCAAATCCAGTACCTCGGTCCTCGAGATTGAATTATATGCGCGGGGAGAGTCGTATATAACGGAAACGTGGGTGAAATAATATGGCCCGGAGGTAAAAAAAGAGGGGAAAGATCGCGAGTGAAAATTTCCGAAAAATATAAATGCGAGCTTCAAAAATAGCTGTATTTTTTTCATTGATGTTTTACATTGTATACAGTTTTGTTTCCGCCTTAACAACGTTGTCTTTATTTGGAGCCCCCAAAAAAAAAAAAATAATAAAAGAACACGAATAAACTGAATTCCCAACGCTCTGGGTACGATTATAGTAGACAAACAATAATAACTCATCATATTATACTGTGTTTCAGTTTCCTTGTGCAAATTAAAATAGCAATAAAATATAATATGAATTCGTTTAAAATTAAATTGTTGAAAAAATTTTCCGACAGGAATTATTTTGTTTTTATAAACCTCCGTCGGATGTACGTACCCTATCTACACATGAGTTTACATGATTTCAACATTGATGTAGACGTAGCTTTTTTGCTATAAATATCATACTACGTCATTTAAAATTCTGAAAATGAACTATGTAATTCCAAAGCAATTTACTGCAAGCTGTTTAAAAAAGTTCACATTTTTCCTCCAGACTAAAGTCATACCAAAGTTATATGTAAAGGTCTTTAGTTTACAATTGTTCTTAAAATATCTTTGACTTTGTTTAGCAAGTTTGTTTTTAGTTTAAAACTGGTACACATGACTCTTGAGTTATGACTCGCAACACGCGATTTTATTAATCGTAGTAGGTAGATATTATAGTATTACTAGACATTGAAAAAACGGATAATAATTGATTTTTGGAAATGGAAAATGTCTGTGATTGATCGTTTCGATGTAGGTCGATTGAGATGTTTTTATAGTGAATACATATAGGTATAGTACATTTGTGGCGATGGAAAAATTCAACAGCGTTATATATTTTATTGTGTTGGTGTGTTGTGTGAAATCCAATTTTCTAATAATTATGTTTGTACTTTTTTTGAAACCTTCCTTGTCATAACGAAATTCAATTATTTCTAATTATTGTTCCATTTAAATTTTAATTACGACCCTATTGGCTTAACACGTTTTTGTTATATGACATGTATCCATCTACCAATGGGTGTATTTATATTGGGGCACCCATGAAAAAGTTATTAGATAGGTAGTTGATACACAGATTGCGTCTCACTATAATATTGGTTTGGTAGAAGAATTTTTTTTTTCGTTTAGTTTTCAATAGTTCTGTTTTGTATTTAATTGTCGACTGCCATTTTAAATGATATTATTATTTATTTTATTATTTTATTATATTACTATGGATCCACTTTCCTACTAGAAAATAATATGCTGATGAAGAAAATCGAAGCATTTTTATTGTCCCAAAAGATGATAATAGTCACACACAAAAAAAACCTACACAACATTATAAAATCAATACATTTTTCGCTCCGATCAGAATCTAAAATTCCTGGTAGTTTTCAAAAAAGTAGGGGAAACAAATTTAGAATATAATGGAGATTTTTACTCAAAATCAATACTTGGGGATTTACAACGTGATTCATTTAACGTAAAACACTCATTATATCGAAAAATATTGATTTTTTTTTATAAAAATTACATATTTTTATTCTTTAATGTTTTTTACTTTTTCACTTTTTCCAATGAAAACATACAGTTTTAATTTCATGTTGCAGAGCAGAATATTTTTCCGACTTTTCAATACATAAAAATTAAATTTCGAACGAGTTATTTATGAGTTATAATTAGTATTTAAAGTTTAGACGAGCGGAGCAGTGAACCAACATTTTGGGGGGTAACGGCGAACCACTCCATTCTGCTCATTTATTCTTTAAATACTTATAACTGAGACTGTGTATTGTACATTCGTCTGGGACTCAGCTGCAGTCATACTATCATAATATGATGTAGTGTTTGTTTTTTCTGGTAATTTCATATTTGTGATCGATTTATATGCAATTAATCGATCTTTACAGACTATTTGCCCGATTCTTGCATCGTCTTGCAAATAGGACATCGGAAGTCGACTGAAGGATTTTACCAAATGTGTAGGTACAATACAAAATATTTAGTACATAATATTATGATATATGATTATGGATATTCTAAATAAACACGCATTGTTAACAATAATAAATTTATGCTATGAGTTTATTTCTTAAAAAGCCAAAAGTTTTTTTATTTATAAATGTACGATTTAAATCAAAAAAACAGCCTATAATAATTGATCTTTTGTTTATAATATTAATTAAAAATTACATTACAGCTTAACGATGAACAGTAATTTGATGAATGTCCATTAACGCAGAATAATACAGATACATGGGATTTGTGTCTAGTTTTGTATGCAATTTTATTAAAATATTCATAGATCATAATGCTTAGTACTCACTGACAATAATTAATTACATAACATTTAAATAACTCATGATATATGTTCAAGTTAACGACTGATCGAAATAATTTTTGGTTTTAAAATCAATTCGCAACTAAATAACTATTTATGTAGATTCTTGCATTGTTTTAAAAAGTAAAAGGCTCTTTTTAATCGTAAACATAAAAGAAGAAACCAGGAAGCATGCAAATCGTGCCCGTGCTCGAGTTTTTGGTGCGAAGAGCGTTGGGCGGGAAAACAAAACAATAATAATAACGACTTGTTCATCGGGAAAATTGAGGAAAACCATTCTTTCAAGCTGTAAAGTCATAAAAAAACTGGAGAAATTGAACACGGTCGATCGAAAACCAATTTGGATGCAAAAAGAACCCAAAGACTTTGAATACCTACATAAAACGACCGAATCCCCTTTGGAATATTCGCCAACGATTTTTCGTTTTTGTTTATAATAATATATTATAACCTATTTAAATAATGGCATTAAATAACTATGATTACCTACTAATTAAAAAAATATAAATAATTTCCACAGGTCATAGCCATACATATTATACAGGTCCATCAGCAGTACACTCAGAACGTTTTTCTATATTTATTAACATATTTTTTCATCAACGTAACTTTAGGAACTTTATGTTATTATGTATTTTCAAACAGAATACAATACCTACGTATATTGTAGGGTTTTAGGAATGTTGATTAGTTTGGTATGAGATTTCTTATGATGTGCAATTTCTAGTTCATTGACAGTTAGTCTTAGTAAGTGAAAGACGTTGACATATTTCATGTTATATATGTATACATACTACGATGTAGCATCGATAATATACGCTTTCACATAGTTGCGCGGAATGTTTGTACAGTTATGTATTATATTCAATAGTTTGGAAGCCCCCTCCCCCCAATTAAATCTTGTACGATTAGACATACTTAGAGATTTATACATACGCGAGCATTTTGTTTGCAAAAATTATTTTAACAATTTGATATTAGAACGACACTAGCATAGAAGTCAAAAGTTAGCTTACTTCCGTTATAGGTCTGTTTGCGATAAAACCAAATATTAATCTTCTGTATCTATTATTGTATAACTACGAGTATTTTGTTGAAGATTTCTTATCACGGAGTTATAATTGTTATTCGCTAAAGCCTGGTTTTGGATTTTAATACCGGCTGATTGTGAAAATACTCATGCAGGATTTTCCTTAGTTATTATAATTTTACTGCTCGTCGTCCACGTGATTATTTAATTTAAGTGTGATAGAAATTGTTCAGTATTCATGAATTAAAATATCTACACGAATGACAGTGAACGTTTTAATTTTGATTTTCTGTGTAGTCAGTAAATGTAGCTACTAAAGTGTTGCTCTCATCCGTAAGCATGTCCAAGGTCTATATAATACATTTATATATATATATAAATATATAAATATATATATATATATACATTTATATATATATATAGTGAAGTATAGAAGATAGGTCACTTCCACTGGGAATTCTTGTTTTAATTGGATGCGAGATGGACTTTTTTTATGGCGTACTGTGAAGAATTTATTTTCAAGGAATGATTTTATAATTAGGTAATAAGGTAAAGTAAGAAACCTTCAAGTTTAAAAAAAGCCTGTCGCACAAAACTCGATCAAAACCCTGAATTATGACAATTGAAAATACGGGCACAGAATATTGTGTTGTTTTTTTATGAAAAACATTGATTTTAACCGTTCTAGATAATATATCAAATACACGTTTTAGTTTGCCTATGGAAAATATTACCTATAACTTAATGTATACTAAACCACGTTTTTATTAGGTTATGCATCAATTGAGTTTTTGTTTATGACGTGGAGCATATTATTTGAAACGACTACAATAGGTACGGCATTCCAACGTATCTATAGGCAAAGAAAACTATTATTTATATCATTTTGAAATTTTGATGTCGCTCGAAAATAATCCAACATGCGTATAGTCTATTTAGTCTATAGCTATAAGGTAACACTTTTGCAAACGTTAAGTTTTTTCTCACCTAATCTAGTATTTTCTATACTCGACGAGTTAATTTTATTTTGGAAAAATAAATATAATATGCAAAGTTGTATAATATCATCGTTGTTATTATCACTCCATATTGTTTATTGCCTTTTTTGTAGTGGTTATCTTTTGTACGAATTCATGTTTATTATTTTTATCGGTGGTATACGTTTATTTTAGTTAGCCTGGTTATGCTTTAAGTTTTAATTAATTAAGATTATCGTCGCTTTATCGGTAGAATGGTTGATGCACGTAGTAACTTTACGGGGTATTGTTATATTTTCAATCATTCCATTGATCACGTACCTAAACCTAAGTAATCAATACAGTTTTTGCTTACGCGTTTCTTAAATTTACTGGTGTAGGCAGATAAAAATATATTTTGCTCGAAAGTAAGAAATATTTAACCTGTATAAGAAATATTTCTTATAATGTCGTAAATAATTCGTATCCATTATATAAACGACCTATTGAATATTATTAAAATATTTTTATTGCAAATACAATTTTCTAATACAATAATTTAAATATTTCTATTGAGGAACATCTGGAAATTCTTAGAACCTATGAACTTGCATACATAAATTGAATATCAATCTCGGTAGGCATACGACTTCGGCATCCACGGTGGTAACATCAAATAATGTAAGTTTTTCTTTGATGAATGGAAACAAATATGTATAGATTTAATACCAGCATTTAAATCTTGAATTTTGAATTATTAAAATCAGTGCATAATCAAGTCCATCTTTAGATTCTTAAAACTGTTTAAAAAATATAATTTAATATCCTGAATACTTTTTCTCTAATTAACCTAGCTGTTTTTAAATCATATTCGGTGCTATTACTTCAATAAGTTATACATTATGCTTCACAAAGTTGGTCGATTTTGAAAATTATTTTTTAAATTTAGTCACTTGTTAACCCTTATATTATCTTCTTCGTTGTATACCACTTAATCAAACAAGTACCTAATACTCACTTTATATAAAGAATAAGAAAAACATAAGCATATTATTATAACACATAACACTACGTATTCGTAATCGGTTATAAAATCTGTTGATTTGAGTATTAAAAAATCTTTGTAAAATATCAGCATGTACTAAAAAGAAAAAAGTGGGGTTTTTATTAATTGCAAATACTGATTAAATTTTAGGAATGCCAAAGTTTGGTGAAGATTTGAATAATGTGACGGTGCCAGTTGGCCGAGAAGCTATATTCGTATGCAACGTCGAAGGACTAGCAACTTACAAGGTATTAAATCTACTTAATATATTAGTTAGAATCAATTAATTTAGAATTCATTAAATTCAAAATATATAATTTATTCAATTAAGAATATAGTTATATAGTGCTAAAATTGAAAAAAAAAATATAACAAGTTGCACAATTGTACTAAACAATGTGTAATTTATATCCAAAAAAATGTAATTATGATTTTTACCACCCTCATATCTAGCCACTCTATTGAAAAATCATTTTTTGAAGCTGAAAATATAATTAACTAACGTATCGATAAAAATCACATACGCTTAACGAGCTTGTACAAAAGTAAAAATATTCGTAATACTATGGCTCGTTATAATCATAAACAAATAAACAATAGAGTAATATTATTGTTGATCGATTCAAAATATTGATAAAAAGCTTATAACACTGTTGTATATAGTATAAATTTATTCAGACATGAATTGACGGGTGGGAATTATTCATATTCTATTTTCAAAAATGTAAAAATTATAACGACACAAAACAATTATTTTAATGTAGAAAACATTCGTTTTATCTTAGGGAATAAAATAAAATAATGACATAAAAAAATGTCCACTAACTATTCACCGAAATATTTTTATTTTAAAAACAACTTACAATATTTCAATTAAGCGTAACCACTTTTGTTAGTGGTACAAGTGCGGTACCTAAAACCCGAAATAAAAAGTGTCCGTAATTTACTAGTCACGTACCCCATTTCGTGTTCACATTTTACATTTAAAACTTAGAGTTCATAAACTATATTATATTATGTGAGAGGTATGACATTTGATGTCAGCATGAATGATGTTAAAATTAAAAAACTGCAGTGTGCTTTACTTTTGAAACAATATACGGCAAATTAATACGTCACACATACCTCTACGAATACTGATGCTGGTGAAAAACTTTTATCGTAATTTAATTCTACTTTCAGGTTGCTTGGCTGAGAGTGGACACCCAGACCATATTGACTATCCATAGCCACGTGATCACGAAGAACCATCGGATCGCGGTAACTCACAGCGATCATCGAATATGGTATCTTCATATCCGGGAAGTTAGAGAAGCTGACAGGGGATGGTATATGTGCCAAATCAACACTGACCCAATGAAGAGTCAGCAGGGTTACTTGCAAGTGGTTGGTAAGTTGATGGAAAGGCGGAAAGACAATTCAACAGTAAAATCGTATTATATTTTTATAATAATAACTAGAGGTAAAAAGTTTTGAAAGGTTTTGTGCAGCCGTGCTAATTGAAGCGAATAGGACACTCGAAAGTTCACTCACAAACGTAATCAAAACTTGAATTAAAAGTTTTTTTAGACCATTCAACCAAATTATTATTATAATAGTATCTACCAACGTCTGAGAATTTAAGCTTGCACATATAAATCTAGAAATTCAAACATGTTATGGCCAGGTTAGCTGTCGAACTGTTTGGAAGAAAAACTCGTTAAAATAAAGTTAATATTTAAATTAAGTATTGAATACACATAATAGAAATCTACGAATTGCTTATAAACTATAAATTGAGATCTTTAATAATAAAAACTATACATAGAATATAATAATTTATTTATCTCAATTCATCTCGACTACTTTATATTATATTAACTTACGATTACACTGACTTAATTTATTAATGTCGCTTGGACATTTAAATTCGACGATAAAATAATATTATTGCACGATTTTGCCATGGACCGGTTTAATTTAGATTTAATGATATTTTGTATCATTGAATTTCAGTATCGTTAAAAGCTGCGAGTAAATTATTTAAAATATAGTGTACATTTTTGTTATAATTTAATTTGATAAATAATCTTTCAAAATACAAAATATAGAGTTGAGTACAATGGTTCGGTATTTTTTACAAAAATGTTACTTATATCACTAGGTATTCATATTTTGTAGTTATTTACTGACACGTGCAGTAACACATAACAATGACGAAAGTAAATGTAGTGATATAATAAATTCACATGAGCGCACAGTTATAAGCCTGTAAGTAATGTATGTATGTAATCGTTGGCCTTTGACGAATAATCTTTATCGTACGAAAATTATATTTTAGTTAATACTTCTATAATAATACAATTTAAAAACGATTTGAAAATTAAAACACTATCATGATGGTCCACCCACCTAGTTTCACTCAAACTCTTAAGCCACTATTTACTATTAAAAACTGTTTTATAAAATTAAATATTAATTATTTTCAGATGACATAATATTGGAAAAATCTATAACTTCTTTCATTAGGCCAATACCATTTCTAGTTTTTTAACAGATAACGATTTTGATATTGATAAATTGAGATCATGGTTCGAACAAGAACAGTGTAAGAGTTACTGTCACTTTACGTACTTAGAGGAATCTTTCAAGTTCCTACGATTTATATTTTTTGAATAAGAACAAAATAACGAAAATCATTTGTGGATATAAATCGTTATTATACGATTAAATATTCAATCAGTACCACGTCAACGTCCATATTCGGTTCACGTGTATTGCGGTCACGGTACTTTTATTTTATTAATCTACGTGGCCGACAACGTATCTTTTTGAATTACGTATCGTTCAGAAAAGAAAAAAAATCGTAGACTCAAAAATCTACACCGAGTGTCTAAAACTTCGGTGTTTGGTGATCCCTAGGTAAGGTTTACCCAAAATTTAATTACTCTGGTTAATTACATAGTAATCATATTTAATCATACCACGCATTAATAAGCCACAGACCTCGCCAGCAGTCAACAAACCAGTTATGTGCCCGCCGATTACACCCATTAAAGTTACTAATCGCAACTCCGTCTCATAAGTATATAGCCTCTGCCCCGTTTGATGATATATTTATACACGAAAGTAATGATGACGAAGGCTTTTTCCGACTTGCCGAAAATAATTAAAAGCCACAACACCGAAGGGTGAGATGAGCCGGATGGACTTGTCTTCCAATCAAAATCAATCCACCTCGTCCACACAGATGAAACTACTAATTAGGTTAGGTTAGCCGTTAATCCAATTAAAATATAATCCATCAAAATCAATAATAACTTATACAAACATTTTTATATAACACTCATTAAATCTAATATTGACGAAACGCAATTGGTTCTAACGGATTCAATTTCAAAAGTAATCTCAAGGAATTAAAACTATAAATACATTCATATGACTCATTTAGAAAATTGATATGCCCAACAAAGAATGAAAAAGTAAATTTCCACACTTATAAAACCCACAAAGAAAACCCATTTCGTGTGGTTATCCGCAATCTACATCCTAAAAGAGGAACTCAAACAAAACGGTTACATAGCTGTTCAAGTAGTCAACGTACTTAAACGACGGACAAAAACTTATTTGGCGTTTTTTCTTCATTGATTTGGATCCAGACCAACGTAATTTAGATATTTTTAAACTTACTTAAATTTGTGACACTAAAGCAAAATCGAAGTATCTGACACCCGTCTTAATATTTTTCAATGTCAACGTTTCCAAATATTTGTTGGCCATACAAAAACCTGTTGTAATAATCAACAACGTTATGTTTAATACAGTCAACCTCATTTGACTGGAAAAATGAAGACTGTCGAAAACTATACTAATCGCCTAAGTCTAACTCGTGTAAATTACAGATTCCCGCTAGTTATTGAGGTTATTATTTCTATAAAGACTTTCGATCATATCTCTAATCTTTTTCTATAATAAAAACTAAGAATAACCATGATTCGTATTAGACTATCACCTTCAACTAGAATTCTATTTATTTTATATTATTATAATATCCATAGATGATGTCTGAAAATAAAAACCAAAATACTCTAAACAATATGAAAAAAACATAATATTTTAAAATAGAGCTAAGTCAGCATCCTAATAACTAGTCACATAACGTTAAAAATAACCATGGATTTCCCAATTCAACAATTTATTAATGAACTCTACTCATTTATACATTAATCTAAGATAATCATAAACCCATTTTTCTATCGCACTTCTCACAACAGTAATAAATTAACATAGCCCTAAAAAAAAAAAAAAACTATAAATAAACAAACAATTATTCTAAAATAACGTCCAACTAATTAACAAAACTCACCACTTAGTCCAAAACGCAAATAGTGTAGAAACCTATTAAATATTTAAGAGGTATTACCAATAGCGGTGATTTCCTCATCATCATGCCATTCATGCCATGTACTTTATATAAATACTTGAATTTGAGTATTGTTCTATTATGTGTTCCGATTGTAAATTATAAATAAATGAATAAATAGCTTAAAATTATACTTAAAATTTTAAAAATTATAGAAAATTGTATTAAAAAATAATGGGATGTTTCAAGTAATATGATTAAAAGTTTTTGAAATCAAAAAAACCGTTTGAGAAGAAATCATTGTTTTATGTTGGAATATCCTATGTCATAAAAATGTTAACTTCAATATCTCATAAAAAATGTAATATGCAGCTTTATGCTAGCTTTTTTTGATTTACTAGTTAATAGGCTTATGAGAAATCTTGTATCAAATTGTCAAGCCTTAAGTGTTAAAATTAAAAATGTTAGGGGTCAAAAGACTAGAATATAATTTACATATTACCGTGTAGACGACGATTTTACCATACACAAATCAAAAATAAACTAAAAAGTTGAACATTTAAAATGTTTATAAATATCATAAAAAAGAGCCAAAATATTTTAAACCTGACCTAACCTAATCTTATCTTTCTAAAAATTGACTTTTTTTTAGAAAAAAAAACAGACCTCGACCTGACTTAAACCACCACAAAATGCTTGCGGGCGGCTCCGGGTTATTCCCCTGGATGTATTTTGATAGTTTTGGGGTTTTTTGGGGGGGAGGGGTTAAGTCAGGTCGGGGTGTATGTTATTAGATTTTTAGAAAGGGGAGGTTAGGTTAGGTTAGGCGTATGAGATATATGTTTGTAGGTTAAGTTCAGAACTTTAAAAACTCTTATCTGAGCTTTGGAGGACTAACAAATTCCGGGTATGGACCCTCAAGTATTAGCAAATTAAGACGAGACTTTTGATACCATTTTGAACTGTTTTGAGTAAGGTGGTGGGCTATCTGAAGTTGACCCACCCTTTAATATTGGTGGAAGGAATGACTAGCAAATTCCGGGAATGGACTTGCTAATTCTAATAAATTGCTCGCAAAATGTTTGCATAGATTTTGAATGGATTGTGCGAAGTCGGTGGGCCAACTTCATGGACGTCATATATCAACACTTTGTTCATAATATAGTATTTACTTATTAATAATAATAATATTTATTATTGTATAGGAACTAATTTCCATGGTACACATAACTGATAACGTCTTCTAAATAACTATTAGAATAATAGTGATATCCCATAGTGTTTTTATGATATTTTCAGCAGTTTTTTAGGTCATCAATAATCCTATCTCTGGTTATTACACATGTTAAATTATAAAAACGTAGTTAACATTAATTAGTTATTATATTTTACTTTTTTTATATAAAGTTATAAAAATTAGTTATTAATTTATTTTGATCACAATATGATCAATTGCAAATTTTCATAAAATATTAATCAGTTTTAATTGTTTTAATGCTCAGTGATTAAAATATAATGTTAGGTTTCATAAAGATATTTGTAATTATATTCACACGTATTTTTGTTGATTGTGAACAAATTGTTTATTTATTATATATTTTGATACAAACATTCCAAACACAATATACATTTTATTGTGTATTTAGAATAAGTACAAAGAATAATGGAAAATGGACGGGTTAGTTTTCCTTAAATGTTTTTTATTTTATTTTTAATCTATGTTTGAAAACATTCTTTCAACAATATATACAACATTATTTAGATCTAACAAAACGAGATTAAATAAATACACTTTAAAGAAGAGATAAATGCAATACAAAACTTACTGGTTGCTATATTTTATGATAACATCCACTGACCAATAAGATCATAATTAATACAATTTATTCACTATTTATTTTTTTATTATTATATTTACAATTTCCCAACATGTCATACGTATTAAGTTTTACAATTTGATAATTTTTATTATGAGTAAATTCATTACTATCAAATATTGAATTTTTTTAGATGCTTGCGTGTAATTCAAATAATTTGAGATTCTTTTTAGGACTTGATATTATATTGTTAATATGTTTTATTATTCTTACATGAATGGTAGTAATACTGAACAAACTATTATGATAACTAATTATAAAAGTTCACTCGTAACAAACGAGAAATATGCATTTCGATAATATATCTATGTATAAATGTTTCAAATCACCACGAAAAAATGTTTTTGAATTACAAAAAAATAACTAAAATTGTTATTCTTTGTTTAAATATCAAATTTTAAATTCAAATGCCTACAAAAATGATTTTTTTTCGATATGGATAACAAAAAACTCATTAATGTTAAATGTCTATAAATAGCTCAAAAATAGTCAAAATACATTGAAAACGATACCATGTATAGATAGTTCTAATACAAACACTTGGTAGAAATATAAAGCTTCTAAAATTATTTGTTTTTGAATTTCAACAAAATAAGAAAACAATTTGATAAGACCTATTTTACACGTGAATATCGTATTTTGTTTAAATTTAAAATTCAGACCTTTCTATAAGTTATTATAAGATTTTCTATTAGGATTAATTTTATTATTTTTTTGTTCAAAATATGCACATTGCACAACATTTAAATCTGACTCTTCGTCTAAAATACTGACTAACGAGTATTTAGCACTGCAGTATTTATGTATACATATTTTATCTAAATGTGGAAAGAATTTTTGTTTTTCGACTTTTAGATACAACAATTCTGAATTGGATTCTCAATAATTCCTGAACAAATTTCAATAAATTTGAAATACGTTGTTATAGTTATATTAGTCGTATATTTTAGAAATATCGACGTGCCTAACAATAATACGAATATTTTACGAAAAGTTTTATTTTATTTTTATCTAAGGCTCAACAACTAAACCTGAAAACTAAAACTTCATTTCCACCATTTTACACCTAATTGTTACATTATAATTTCATATTATTATCGATTCAGAGCTTTTATAAATATATGATATGAAACAAAAATTGAATGGACCTGTAATGTTTTTTTTTTTATACCGGTGTACCGTCTCCATACTTTGCATGCTTATAATAAGGTATTCATTTATTCTTGCCATACTCTCCATAACTTCCGTTAACTTAAAATTGGCTGTACCTATCTGTATTTAAATGAATTCTTATTACCTATTCATAAATATAACTATAATACGCGTACGGCGTACCTACCTACCTCAAAGCAATACTGCTTTATTCTATTATACGTATATACAATATAACGACGCTTAGTATAATAATTATGATTTTATAGTTGAATAAAAAATTGAAATTAACATAATATTTTAGATAAGATATTTGTGTAAATCTGAGCTATTGGTTATAAAACTAAATTCGACTTTAGTAATATAATATTATTTTTTACGCCATAGTAAATAAAATAACTTACAATTTTGTTTTAATTAATTTAAGTATTTTTTATGAACTATTTATATATGCGCATTGTTCGATATTAAGGTTGGCAAAAACAGGAACGTAATATTGATGGGAATTCCCGGGAATGCTTGGAAATGGCTGGGACTTAAGAAAAAGTCGAGATAATCAAATAATACTTATTAATCATTATGATAATCAATCGCGTATTTCAATAAGATGTTAAATAATATTTATTAATCATTATGATAATCAATCGCGTATTTCAATAAGATGTTAAATTGTTATTGTTTTAACCAAACACAAATATACAATGCACAAAGGTAGTTAAATATTATAACTGAAAAACAAATCTATTTATAATTTTCTTTTCATTGATCAAGAATTAATAAAAAAAAAAGGTTGAATGTTATATTATGCAGGTACAACTATTTATGATAACATATATTTTAATTTATTAATTCAAAATTAAATAATGTTTAGTTAAGTATGATAATATACTGGATGACAAAATATAACTTCCAATTTGGACACATTTATGAGTAAACAATCTATTATTCAAAATATCTACTTAAATTTACCATTTAGGTTCTAGGTATTTATTATGTATGTATTTTGTAAAATAAAAACAACAGCTCAAGTCTGTACTTTTAAAACCTAAATCCATGTTGGTAGTGACATTTTACAAATATTTCCTTAAATGTTGTTAAATGTTTGGTAATTTTGGTTGTAAATATTATCATTAATATATAACATATTAATAACTATTAATTCAATCAATTAAAGATATACATTTTTAATTTAGAAACTGGATAAAAATTAACTAGGCCGTTCAATGACTTAGACAAGTGGCATATTTGGCTGGTCTCAATATGATTTCTTGAATTTAGGAGAAATGAAAACAAGCTTTATATTTTCTGGAATCAAATTCAGGGACGTTAAAACCAATTAGAGATAAGAACTCAGGACAATCTATCATGAACGCGTTAATTAATTGATTTGTGTACGGAAATTACATTGAAATACTTACGTATAAATATGTTTTAATTGAACCTGCAGCTTAAATATGGGCTGTGTCCCCCTCCCCAATTTACGTCGTTAGATACATCCCCTGTCGTTAAACTTAAATTCATGAGACCCAAGAACCCTGAACCATACATGATTTTTAAGGAATTTCTTTCCAATCATTTACCTACCACCATAAAATTCAGGTTCAAAATTAATAATAGTTAAATTATATAATATTGGAAGGATTGACATTTACTTGATTTATTGACTAATATTTATTTTATTAATACCGGTGCTCATCCTATTATAATAAAATAATTTTAACTTAAAAATTAAAATGATTAAATACCTATTATTTGAATACAGTGGCTTATAAATAAAAGTCTTAATTTTTTTTGTAATCCTGGGAATTTCCTGGAGGTCAACACTATACTCTGGATACGGTTACGCAGATCTATAGTATTTTTCTATTTCGCAATAGTTAAAAACCCTCGACTGTGTGATATCTGTACTTACTTTTATCGTCTTAATATAAATTTATCTTAAGGACCAACAAAAGCAATATATACAATATACATACATTGTATAAACCGAGAGAAGAGATTGCGTATGGAAAATTGTTTCATTGTTGTTGTCTCTGTCAGATTTGTCTACGGCGTGAACAAAAATTGGTCTTGCATACCATTCGTTACGAGATCATAAATAAATAATTTTGTATTATAACAGAATTTCGCAAACTAACTATCGAAGAAAGAATTTATTCGATCATCGTAAAATTAGGATCAATTATGTCTAAGCTACAATATTCATTATTTACATTGTAAATTAGCTATAAAGTCACTGCAAACTATCCACTTGAAATAAAAATAGAAATAACATATTATAGAGTCTTAAGCATAACGTAAGCTCACCATAAATACTGCAGTAGATACTACTTGTGGGAAATATAGCTCATATAGCTAGTGTTAAAGAAATGTAAAACTTAGACGTTTCTGATCATGGTATCAATACAATTTATGGTTTGTTATTATTTCAATAATATAAAAAAAAACTTTTTAGAATGACGTAAAACAGAAAAGAGAGATTTGAATGGAATAAATGAAGAAAAATATTGAAATTGTATTGTAAAATCAAGTACGGTTTTACAGAACTTCATTCAGATGCCACCTTAGGAGCGAATAATAATATATAGGATATTTTATTTATTTATTTATATACATTTTCTTTTGTTATCTAATTTTTTTTTAAAAATAAACATAAATAACAAACCTAAACAAAAAACTCACTGAACACTAAGCATTCCACGAAACCAATATAACATAATATACATGGTTAACATATAACCAATATTATGTATTGGTAATACATTACCAATATAAAGCACACTATGTTTCCTATTCATTATTTTTTGATTAATAATTTAGTGACTTGTCTAAAAGAAACCAATTTAAAATTTGATTTTTTGAATAACTAAATATAATACTAATATTATCGATTGACATAAATATACATATAAATCTACTGAAAAATTGAATCTTCTTTTTCTAAAAAATTTAACAGAAACTTTGTCAGTTATATAATAAATAGGTATTAATATTTTAAAGGACTAGTCAGAAAACATAAACTTGTTCATCGGCCATTAACGATTTTACGGCTGTTGATCTCATTTAAGTGCATTTTATAATTTACACTAAACATAAAAATAGCTAGTAAACACTCTCTGTAATGGTCCATTATATGTTTGTATAACATACGATATTGGAGATTGCTTCACATCACATATTTGTCTTTATTCAAACAATAGAAAAAATATCTTTTTTTTGTCCGTAACTGCACACACGTCATGAGCGCGTTTCGTAAGCTTTACCGGCGAGCCGAGCAAAAACATGACATTTAAACAAACGCGGCTTTAGTAGTTCTAGTATAAGGGGTGTATGTATAGTAGTATACGTTTATTCGAGTAAACTGATTTTAAATTCAGTATGGAAAATCGTCGCTGGTTTCAAAATCACAAGCGTTTGATATATTTTGGTTTTCGGTTTTAGTGAAATATTTCAAATTGTTCGTAAGTATTCTATTGAAAACTGACGCTTCGCTATTGTGTTTGAAATATCACGCATATGCGTTATTTGTGTTGAATGGGTCGGCGCAAACGTTCTCATCAAACACAATTATATAATATAATATTTTATTAGCGTGTTGTCTGCGTTGACTCCACATTATGAGTTTAATTAGTAAATACGATCATTTCGTTTCGCGGTCTGTAGGAGCAGAATCGGTGTGTTTTAAGCACGGAAAACAAAATTATAATATATTATAATCAAGTGACTGCTATGAGATAATATTGGTTGAATGAAAAATCGTAAACGGAGCCTGTTAAACGTTGAATATATTATTTTATTCCCGCCGATAGAAGTCTGAAGTTGAAAATAAAATATACATAATATACAGTATAGCATATATATATACCTACACTATATATTATACCTATAGATACATAGATATATTATAATAAATATATACATACTTTTATAATATACATTTCAATTTCCATTTAATTTCGCATGGAAAGTCCTTTAAAAGTCGAAACTTTAAAACGGCGAAGTCGCAAAGTAAAAAAAAAAAAATAATAATATGAAAAAAAAATCTCATTTGAAAGGGAAATCTGTCGGTCTTTCTGAACACATAATTCGATTATATTTCCGGCGAAACATAAAAAAGACACATAAAATATCCCACGTGGGTGTAGCAATACAATTTTACACAAATTGTTTTCCACGTATTTGTTCTATATGATTGTTTATTACTTTATTTAGGATCTTATGAATTCGTGGCTAAAAATGTATAATTTTATCGTTTCTAATGATGCTATTTATAGGGAATGGAGTAACCAGTAGGTATCAAACAATTTGGAAGAAGCAGAAAGATGAAAAAAAAAATGGCCACAAAAACATAATATTTTTTTGTTTACAATGTCAATGTGTATGTATAATAATATACTTAAACATCCAATGGGGTTTCATTCATTCGTGTTCTCTGTCTATTATTACTTATTTGATATTCAGAGAGATTTTCCAGTAAACCTTAATATAATCGTAATGTAAAGAAAAATATTACAAAAATTAATTTCACCTCTGCTCTGTCGTCCCGGCAACAAGGCAACGCTGCGTAATCTTGTCAACGTTCTCACATTCGAGCCCGCGCCTGTTTGACAACCTATGGGTTTTTTTTTCAAGTTTATTGTCATTTTAAAGTCATATTCATTTTTATTTTTTCGTAATATCAGCGTTTTCATATACATACTGACATTCACATTATTATCTGTCCATCTTGCCGATCGATCGAACGTCACCAAGATGTAGGACGTAGGTATATAATATATAGTTTTAGCTTATAGTGTTCGAAAATTATATGTACGTACCTGTATATTTAGTTGGCTATTTTTCGTTTCAATAACATCCGTACAGTTATAATATTAATTGATGCATTGATTATGTGAAGTTCATTGTTCATGTCGACGAAAATTTCAAAAACGTTTACTTAGGTTTTTTAAATAATAGCTATACGAATTTGAGCCAGAAGGTCTTTCAAATCTTTCAAAAATATAATTATAATTTTTTTTTTTACATTTTACTGTTTATTTTATTTGAGTCGTGAGTTCATCAAACTACTATTTTAGTTCACGAATAAGTGTAAATTATTACAAGCTGGAGATATGGACAAATCTTGTTTGGGTTATAAATCAGACATGAACGGACATAGGTGCATTTTATCATATAAAATATCATTTAGGATTGGAGAGTAACTTATAAACCTTTAAACAACGTTACTACTATAATACAATATTATTGTAAACACACAAAAAAAAATAATATTTTACTGGCTTTAAATATTTGTAAAATAAAAAAGACAAAAATTAAACATAATAATAAAATAAATTAAAAATACATTTTTCCTTTTATTCATGCAAAAATGTTTAATTATAAAATACTTTCAAAGGAAATAACTAAACAATATGATCATAAATTCTTATAATTAATAATAGAATTTAGAAAAATTTAAATATGTATACAAAAAAATCAATTATAATAATAACATAACGTTTTATCTTTTATTAAAATGTATATTACATAACTTTTAGTTTTAAATTTTAAACCTGATTACAATACTTACTTTATTCTTAAGCGAAGTAGTGAACCTTTATTGAAAATAATAATATATATTATTGAACTACTGAAAATTTAAAATATAATTTATATATGATTAAGGTTTAGTTTATGCTAAGCAATATATACCTACATAATCAACTGGATATCACGACTGAAACGAAGTAAACAAAATAAATAATCTTTTCAGATAATTTGATATCTAATTTGTGCTACAGATATATATTATAAAATATAATACTTGATTCATATTAAATCATATTTATTTTTTTACCTCAAAAAAGACAAGCTGGAGTCCCCCGAGGAATGCTCTTCAACGTTTATTGCCACGATATACCAACTCCTTTAACTCCCGACTGGTGATGTTTGCAGATGACAAAACTATATACTAACACAAGAAATCTCCTTGGAAAATTCAATTTAAAATCCCTAATCAACCAAAGACACTGTTGTGATCACATGGTTTAAAAAATGGAATCTTAATTTAAATCAAATGAAAATTGCTACAAAAACCTTTTAAGAGTCAGTGGAATGATGCAGGATTTTGGTTTTAATAATCAGATCTATGTATATTGCGTTTTTTTTATTGTATTCGTTAGATATTCCATGCAAGAGTTTGTTTAATTTCAAGTTAACAAAATGGTTGAAATTATTTTTTTCGATTTTTTAATTTTAAAACGAGTTTTAAGCGTGTAAAATATTACACGATGCTCATAATTCAAAATTCAAATATTGAAATTAAACCTCCAACACAACTTAACTTGAACTGCTGAATGTAAATTTTCTACTTAAAGCCTCCTTGTAGGACGATGACAATAAATACAGGTATGGCATCCTCTTGAACAATAATTGACATTGTACCTACATATTATTTGGGATTCTTTTAAATTGTTTTTAAATATTACTTTATTAGCTTACAAATAATACGTTTATGGATGTGTGATACAATGTGTGTGAAACGTTGTTCGCCGTTTGATGATATAATTTATCATTCTCAAATTGTTTCCAGTATAATATATCTACAAGCGAATGTGAATTTAATGTAAAACGCCGCCGGTTGTTTATTTGTGTTTTCGTCGAAATTTCCGAATTGTTATTACCTATCTCTTCAATGCAGGATAAATCCCGATAAAACGAATAAATTTAAAATTCAATATCGAACAGAAATTCCGCGTAGATCCGACTTCGGAAAACGTAGATTAATATTCCAGAGAATCAAATAGATGGCACGTATTTTACACACCCGTCAAAGCCATCTACCCAAATCTAAATTCCTACGAGACTAAAATATCCTGCAGGCGTTACGAGACAAGTGCCCGACGACGATTGACAACAATAATTATTACAATAGACTACCTATTTACAGTTCAATAATATTTTTACGAACGCCTTAGAATGTCACTTGATTGTCCACGCGAGCTACCATATTATAATATGTTATTGCGTAATTCATTTATGAAATTCTCGATAGTTATCTATGACTTTGTAATGTTGAGAAATAATCTAAAAAAAAAAAAAAAAATCATATCTGATCTAAATCAAAATATTTTTATTCTGGCCCTTATTTGAATAATATTTACAATACTTATATAGCTTAACATGAAAATAAGACAAATTTTAATTCAGAATATAATAAAATCTAATTTGTCACGGGTTCAACAATTAGTTAAACAACTAAACAATATATTATATGAATAAAAAGAATTTAAATGTAAAATGTAAGCTATGAGACGTTAGGTATAACTAAAAATTGTTTTGAAAAGATTACAAATTTATATTTGTACATTTTGAATTAAAATTAAAGAACTTTTTATTTTTTTTTTAACATTTTTGTAGGTATTTTCAAAGGTAAAAGTTATGAGCAATTTTTGAATAATAATAAATTTACATTTTTATTTAGTGAGTTTCAAAACCTAAATATTGTTATACTTATTAGCAGTAGGTATTGATACATTATTTAAGTAATTTGATTAAAGTAATATTCTGTTTACAATAAAATATTTTGGTTCATACAATGTATGATGAAAACATTTATGAACATTAAAAATAATTATTGGTTTTTGTTTTTATTTATAAGGTATTTTGAAGAATACAGAGTACACCGTGAGGATTTAAAAATGTATCCTTATTCCTTATTATTGGTATCTAAAGCTCATTTGCCCCCCCCCCCTCGGGGTCACCACTGTTGCTACATCACGATTTTATTCCAAATGACGCCTCCGAATGGTTAACCAACCCGGCTACCCAGTCAATTTTTCATCAAAACGACCTAAGCGACTGACAAAAATGAAGGCACTTCTAGTGGTTTGATTTTTTAAAATGTAAAGATATTAGAATTGGTAAACAAGCTTACTTTGCATTAATCAAAGCATAGTTTTGATATTTTTAGTTTTTTTTTATATATATTTAATATTAAAAGCTCATACATTTGTGAAATGTAAAATGTTTATAACAACTATCAAGAATTATTGGCTTAAATTGAATAAAATAAAATTATTGGCTTAAATTATTTTTTTGTACCAAATTTTTAAGCTATAAACAAAATATTGTGAAATTCACAATTTGTAAAATGTATTGAATTGAATAATTATTTTCTAAATTTTTTGAATTTTTGACTTATAATTATTTTAGTACTTATTCTTCTATTTTTAAATGCATAAGTTTGCATAATACCATGTTTTTATGCATGCATATATTTTAGTGAATGAAATTGACAGCATTCATTATGATTTACGTGACCTGGTGGAAGAATACGCGTTATTTAGGTATACTGACGCGTTTATAATCAAGGTCCAAGGATTGGGGAGTCCATAAAATTCATATTTTACGTTTTTCTTTTACCTACCTAGTTGCATGTGTATTTATTTTTAGTTTTTTTTATTTGACTGTTAAATTTATTGTGCGAAAAAAAATGAGCTTTCATAAAGTTCATCATCATCATCAATTCTCGGTACTACGCGCATAGTATAATATCCTGGTTGTCTGTGCATAGGTGAGTTTTTTTCATCCACATAAATCGCATGACCTTTTTACATAATATTAACAATAGTCTATATTTTGTATTACCTATCTACATGATTAAAAGCAATCGAAATATTGTATATACTTTACTCATTTAATATTAATATGTATCACAGCTCAATACAGTTTTGTAGGAGCTTTAATATAGTTTATGTGTTATAAATAGGGCTAGGAAAATTATGTACGAAAAACCTACAGTAAAGGAATTAAAAAGTTAACAATAATGTTACAAAAAAATTCATTTTAACCATGAAAATGCTACTAAAGAATGACTTAAAAATATAAAAGTTTAGCTAAAAATTATTTTTAATATCGAAAAATAACTTATTTCTACACACCACTGTTATAAATAGTGAATACTAAATAATATTATTGTACATTTAAACATAATAAACAAGCCAATAGGTCAATAGGGAAATCGTTCCATAATATCGCTCTGTGTCCGAAATCCAAACTGTCAAAGCAACCACTACTCCCCACTCCGATCTTCACTTTGATAAAATTTAAGAATCTATTTTCAAAAAATTTACTGATAACATTTCACTGCTTACATAATATATTTATATATATATAGTAATTTTACTTTAAATTTATAAATACATAATATGTAAATGTTCTAAAAATGTCAAATATGCATATAATTAACAAAATATAGCTTCACCGTCCATAGCGGAATCTCGAACAAAATTAAATAGCACTATATTCGTTATTGTCGATATAATAAAATATGGTTACACAATTATTTATTGATTGATAAGAACATTTTATATTATTTGAGTGCATAAATGATATGATGTTATACGTGATATTAGATTATTGAACGAAAAATATAAGGAGTGATATCTACTTCTATTATTAAGAAAAGAATGTTTTTAGGTAACAATGTGACTCTGATTAAGGTAACAGTTCCGGGGATTTGACTGAGGTTAAGAGATAAATTGAGGTTGGTTAGGATAGGTAAGGTATATAGTGTTAGGATAGCATAAAGTGCCAGAAACAACATTTTTATCCAATGAAAAAAAAAAATGTTTTCAACTTATAACTTTTATAGAGTAGGTACAATTTTCAAACTTTTAATTTTTGTAAAGAATCACTTGATACATATTGTTAAATCTTGAGTGGCATATTAAAAAAAAATGTAATTGTGTATAGTAATAAATTATAATATTATTGAATTAAAATAAATTTTAGAAATTTAGAGCTAGAGAGAAAACTTATATTTTGATATAATGCAGTTTTAAACTTGAGATGCTTATTCAAGAATTAAAAGTTTTATTTTAAAAATGAAAATCAATTATTTTTTCAATAATCTGTGTCGGATTTGATTAGAATATATGTGTTTCAGTAGATTAACCACAGGAGAATTGTTGCGATTAATTAAATTAATTTGTACCTAAGAAAAGACGTATTCTTTATATTTAAATTAATCAAATTAAAAAGTTTTAGTTGTTTAATTGTTTTAAATATGGCACAGGTTATACGACATATATAAGACATATTTATTATCCTTTAATAATATTCATACAATATATATATTTAAATATTTATTTGTTTAGTTAACAAGAATGAAAAATTAATGAATTGGTAACCTGGGGTGGAGCGGTGGTTGGCCGCAGTCACTAAAGTGTGCTGCGGTCAAGCATCGTTCAGCATCGCTAGCTTCCGGATGGGTGACCACTGACCATCTGGGTTTTAGCGACGAATCCTTGTCCCATGTAAACACGTATTAATCGACCAGCCGTACCCCCCCCCCCCCACATATTAACCATTTCTTGTGATTTGTGATGTTTAAATTAAAAATGTCAACTTGAATCATAGGTTTTTACTGTTTTTCATCTTTAAACATAAATCATACTGTTTTAAGCGGAATATAGTTTTACTTTATACAATTAAATGTACATAATTATTTATTGTTATACTTTAAGTAATCATCTTAAAATCAATTCATATTATCATAATATATCATTGCATACGAAAAACGATTCTTAGTGAAGACGGTCAGCATATAAAACTTGGTGTATTTTATGATATTATTGCTATTAAAACAATTAATTTTGCAATAATAATACATTAGGATGAATTAATTTTTAAAGAAAACATTGCATTTGAACATTTCATTGAGTGTATAAAGTATAATAATATACATAGAAAGTTTCAAGCACAATTGATTATGTCTATAAATAGCTCCAAAAGAGTCAAAATATATCGAAGACTTTATTGTGTATAGAAAATGGTTATTTAAACATTTTATGAAAAATGTATGTATCTATATACATAATATGCAGTATTTTTTTTTTGTTTTACGCCATAAAAACAAAATCGATTTTGTCAAAACCCAGTGTTGCGTAAAAATTCCCGATTTTTCCTTAATTTTTTTGTTGTTTTTCCGACTATTTTAAAAACTATTGGGATTTTTCATAAATTACTTCCTTAAAGTACCAACTAGATTCACTTTCCAACCAGAAAAGATATTGATGAAGATAATAATCGAAGCTTTATTTCGTGTGCAGACAGAAAAAAAACACACATCATTGTAAAATCAATGCATTCTAAAATTATATTAAAATATAAATAATAATTTGGGCTCAGAATAGTTTTATTATACCTTTGTAAATACATTTTTATAATTATTTTTCTAGAGAACCTAATATTTATCAAGTCTTACTAGTGATAATTACTTTTCAACAGATTCTGAATTTAATAATTTTAATTTTACATTAATATTTTTTACATTCATATATATAATTATGTACATAGGTATCTCATTAAAAACATTTTTTTTTACTCATTTTAAGTTTTTTTAATATTGGAAAATAAATATTTAAATACAAACAATACTTTTATTTAACACAAAATCATCATATTAAATTAATGATATTTATGTAGATACATCACTACCAACACGGCTGTTTAATTTCGATTAATTATCCATGATTTAACACACGTCCACGCAGCAAAAAAAATATATGAGCAAATATTTGATACTAATCATGATTTTATATTTTCACACATGGGCGATACATTGTTTAGTGTGTGTTAATTGTGAACACTTTTATTTAATTTATTTATTTTGAATTTCTTGAAAATTCATAATACCTTTTGGATAAATAATAATATATATTTACCTAGGTATATATATTTTCCATTTTCCAAATGTTCAATGTTTTAATACATCTGCATAATATCTTTGACTTTTATTGTTTAAAATTACAAATAAATATGAACCCTATATAACAATAATAAGAACAATAGTAACTGAACTACACATATACATATTCCTGGTGATGATAATAATATTACAATCGAATTATCGTGGTGCTCGCGTGCAACTTACTGCAGCAGCCTAACGGAACGTTTTGCGACAAATCGTATGTGGTATACACCAGGGGTGGCCAACATGAATATGTCGCGAGTCACGTGGATAAATAAAATGATATCAAAAGCCAAAATGTGTTTATGAATACATTTTATAATTTAAAATAAAAAAAAATTTCATAATAATGGTAAGAAAATGTTGGTTTTCGTTAGTAAGAAGCGAGCCGCGTGCGATTATGACGAGAGCCGCAAGTCGGGGCCACCCCTGGTACATATTATTATAATGCTATACGCATATTAAAAAAAAATAAAATAACTTTTACGTAAAAGTTATTTTATAGAATCCGCGAAAACTGTCAGTGGGTTTCAGGGGAAGGGTCGAGGGGGGGGGGGGTCGAGAACGGAAAGAAATCGCAAAGCAAACAATACGACGACGACGACGATATTCGACCGCGGGCGTCGGACTATATACATACGTATTGTATATATGCGTACGAGGTAAAGCTCACGACAGAGGATGCGATACGATGTAGGATATATCGTATATAATAATATGTTTATTGTAAATATATATAAACACGAATTCATACACGCTAGATCAAAAAAAAAAAAAAGAGATCATTGTGTTCCACGGCTGCAGTTCCTGCCGGGACGTCGCGGTCGTGTAACGCGCTATATCATGTGCAAAAAAACTTTTCACGACCCGACCGACGAAAACGTCAGCCAGCGTTTGAGTTTCGGTGTGTTTTTTTTTTTTATACATATTTTATGTACACACTTTGTTTTGATTTTTTTCTTACACGCCGCCGACCGCTGTAACCCTTTTTTCCAGCTTTTTCACGTCGTCGTCGCAACCGGATACCCTTCCGTCTCCGACCCAGCGTCGCTGCGAGGACGATTCAAATCCGCGATATCATATCGCCGCACCGTTTGGTCCGTCGCAATATCTGTCGACGTGGCCATATTATACAATGAATTGTATATTATATATTATATAGTACGTTTTATACTTTTATCCCGGACGCGTGGAGTGCAGCACACGCACATCCGACGTCCGAAATCTCCAGCGCGGTCAGCGTGCGGAAACGACAACAAAAAATAAAGAATAAAAAACAAACCCGCACCAACACGCACTCACACGCGTACAGAATACACGTATTCTCTCGTAACGGTCGAACGTCGCTTTGGAGTGAACGAAACGACTGCACGTCGTCGTGACGGACGTTTTTGACTTTTTTCGCACCGCGTAGGGTTAGGTTAGTAGGTACCTATGTACCGGATATTCTGCAATCTGGAAATAATAATAATAATGTACACTGACAACCGTCACCGCACTCCCGCAATATCGTATATTGTCGTATAAGAGATAACAATACAAATCCGGATGTTCGACAGCCGGCCGGTGGTTTTTTTTTCCATAAATATATTATACGTTTTTTTTTTCGTAGTACCTCCGCGAAGCGGAATATCGTGTCATTCTCGACGCGAACAACGAGTGGTTATTAATTATTAACGATAATAATTCTGTATTGTCACAGTATGACACCGGCTGCTGTATTGTTGTTCGGTGTATTTTCTACCTTACCTATTTGTTGACTTTATAGCCGTTATATGGCCGGTATAGAAGGCATAGGGAAATATTAATTGGTGAAATTTCCGGGGGGGCTACGGCTAAATTGTTTTGCACGCCTATATATATACCAAAGCCGGTCGCCAGCGACTCTATTCGCCGTCACTCGACTCGGTAAATTATTAAAAGTTCATGCTACACACATTATGATATACAACATAAATAATAGTTGTGTAGATTTATATTTTACACTTGTAGTCTATATTATAAACCAGATACAATGTATAAATATTATAAATACGACATACAAAAATAATATACCGTATAATAGCGCAGGATTGCAGGATCCCTATGGATTTATAGCGATAAATTGCATACAATATGTAATGAACATTAAATTAAATTTATAAATAATATTAATAAACATAACATATTTCGCACATCTGAAGAAATAATAAAGTCATCGTACGTATACTTAATAGAAGAGGGCCAATGTCCCACTCTAAAACTTTTGGTCTTGTAAGTCTTCTCAAGCAACTCCCTCCCAATTTCCATTTATGAGGATCACTATGGTCATAGGTAAGCTCAAATTGTTCTGTCCGATTACTATTTTCTTGAATCTTACGTACATAACAAATGGTGTATACATTAACAACGACATATTATATTGTAAAATAAATAAATATGATAATGTAAAAAAAAAAACAATGGTACCTATAAAAAAAGAATTTGTATAATTAAAAATGTATAATAGTTGGTACGTTGTTCCAATTTTATTACTCAAATATATTTAGTTGTGATTATTCTATAAAATATATATTTATATTCGAGCTATTTCTATAATAAGTTAATAATCCATTTTTAAATATTCTATTCTATTTCGATTTCAGCATTTCACAATTGAAATGTATAATAACCAACTAGTTAAAAATGTGTACGACTTTTTAGAAACAAATTTTAGTTTTTTTTAAATTGAGTTTGGAGTGTTCTAAGTACACCACGCAATATTATAAGGGGATAACACTTTCATAACGATATAATAATTTATATTCTCAATATTATAATAGATGATGCACTCGTAACTAATATTTTAAGTTAAGTTATCATAAAAAAAAATCATATCTCTTATATACACGTTTATTAGGTAGCTAACAAGTTTCTCGACAACTGTGCACTTATTAGTTATTCTCATATACGTTTCATATACCTAGATATTATTGTCAATTGGCTTACAGTTTGCAGATACGTATGAAATAAACTTTCTACGGCAACTAAAACTTTTTATAATATTTCTCTCTCGTGAACTTGTCTTTTTAATATTCCAAAAAGAACTGTTAACGGTTGTTGTGTCACATGTACTAGGTACACGCATTCATTATTTTCAATACTTGGGCTGACAATAATTATTTTAATGCATATTATTAATATAACTAACCATCAATACATTTTCAATAGTTTACTCAAAATGTATAAGTTATAATGATACAATTTAAATTGTGCCTATTATTTTTTGTGTATAAATATATTATAGTCAATAATCATATGACATGAACTGCAACCCTATTTAAAATAGCTGTTATACGTTCATATAAAAAATATATTGTAATTATTAATATAAATATATTATATTCATTTCTACATTTATATTTATTCATATAGGTAAGTAATTGAGTTCTTGAAAAATTATCTATTGAAATGAAGAAAAAGTGAATAGATATTTGTTTCCTTTAAACCACAGACCGGAGTTTTAAAATTATCCACGAGGGTCCGATAAGTTTAAATTAGTAAATCCCTACAGTTGCCTATATTTGTTTTTATTTTGTAGAACTGAAAAGGATATTAATTTTTTTCTATTATCCATTATTAATACAAAACGCATAATATATTATATATATATATATATCAGTATAATTTGTAATTTGTAATTTGTAATGGAAATAAAGTCATAATAAATATTGAAACAGAAAAATCCTCAATCATAATGATTTTCACATAATAAATTTTAATTAAATTTCTTTTTAAAATATTAAATATTTACGTATTATATAAATTGATCATTAACATTTTAAGGAATTCCAAAAAGTTTACTTTCTTTGACAATTGTTTTATAAACTAAAATACAAACACATTATTACATAGGGTCAAGAAACGATCCGTTGTGAGTCGAGATATCCATTATGAGCTCGTAGCAATCTATTGTTTTGTTAATTAATCAATAAACATAATACATATATATATATATATATATATATAAGTTATTGTATTATAATATATTTATATAACATAACTTCAAGTCTTAGCATTTTTTCAAATAAAATTGTATATATTCACACAGCAATTTAAAATAGGGGAAAAATACAAATTTCTCGAAATAAAGCCATGGAAATAATTATGATTTTTTAACTTACAGTACCTCCGGATATATTGGACTACCCGACCAGCACCGACATGGCGGTGAGGGAAGGAGGTAATGTCTCGATGCAATGTGCTGCGTCAGGATTTCCCAGTCCCAGTATCACTTGGAGAAAGGAGGGTGGCCTTTCGATCTCCTTAAGCCCCAACACAGATGGTAAGTCATAATAAATATAATTACTCAATAAGAGTACCTATATAACTTTAGAAATCATCAAATTAATATTTTCGTTCCCAATATGGTTATAAAAATATGTATTGAAACCATTACTTTTTTAGTTCAGCAAGTTCATTAATTTAAAAAAAAACCCCCTACTGGTTATTAATAATGCAAGAAAAATGCTTAGTCTTCAACATTCTACCAAATAGCATTATTTTATTTTTATTTACAACTAAACCTTTAATAAAAAAAAATGAAAAAGGTAAAATAATGGCCAGAGTAAATAATAAACAAAAATTATCTAAAGAATATCAAAAATGTAATCAATTATTTGTATTCTAAAGACTATTTTTATTAGAATTAGAATATGATCCATACCTGGATATCAACAATTCTTAGTTCGTATTTATAAGACCAATAATATTTGACAAACAAAATAGAATCACAATAATTTAGGAGTCACGAAATTAAAGTCGATAATGGTACTGTACTACTGTGTTTATATTATATAAATAGATAATACAGGAATTAGTGACTTACTAATTAAACAATATGGTAGTCAGCTTGCTACAGAATTTTCAATTGTGAAAGAAATATTGAACTATTATTTTTAAATACATTGTCAAAAATGTACAAATAATATATTACAGATGACAATTTAAATATTTATGTCTTAGAATTATTATCCGAATGTTTTTTGATATTCGTAGATAAATAGAAAAATAATGAAGGAAGTATATAGCTGCTATCAAATAACAATTTAATTTAATTTCAATTCGATATTAAGATTCTTCTTTTATCATACGCATAACTTATATCTACAAAAGGTTTTCTTTGTAAAATGATTAGGATACTTTTTGTATGATCGTTTTTGCTGATGATAAAGTAAAATCGTATTCTAAAATTGAAAAATAAACTTAAATTTAAGAGTTGTATTTTATTATTCTCTCACCTATCAGTCGTCACGAGTAATATTTCCATGTATAGAAAATATCATATTTTGCTTATAATAAAATTATTCGACGTGAATCGTGACAAATAACCATTACTTATGGCTCAGTGTTGAGCTCGCATAATTATTTTTTCATCTAGATAAAGATAAAGATAATAGACCAACAATCTATTTAGATAGACATAAAAATAAACTCTATTAAAACTATCAATTTAATAGATAAAAGATAATCAGAATTCATCTAGATAAAAAGCAGATATATTTTTAAAAAACAATGATTTAAAATTAAAATCGTATTTGTTTAAAAAAATGTATTTGGCTCGTGATGTAAACAACATTAAACATTTGTTTATGATGTTTGAAATTTAATTCGTTGCACCCATAAGCTGTACGAAATCGAGGGATTTATTTTCAACGAAATAATTATTATTCTTTAGTTATTCATAATTTTTATCGAGTTCAGACTTTCCATGTTTTAATACTTAACATTGTTCACTTTATTTTAATAGTGGCATTTCGGCATACGGAACGACTACAGACTATATTAATGAGTAATGAGTAGTAAGTATAATATCATTGATAGTAAAGATCATAATAGAAATCGTTATCGTCTATTTCTTTGAGTGTCTGACCGTCGTCGTCAACGTACGACGACGACGTGAACAAAAATAATATTAAAACTAATTAAAATTATTTATTCTATACAACGCAAAAAATGACTGAAGTTTTCATCTAAAGTGGATTAATAGATAACATTTAGATTTATATCTAGATGAGATAATAAGATAATTATAAATTTATCTAGATAAGTCTCAACACTGCATATACTTGCTCTTAAAACATAATAATATTACTATATAATAAAATAAACGTCGGCTCAAACGATCACTCAGTTCAAATGACAATTTTAGTAGATCATTCACTTTACGTATAGAACATCAAAATATGATAAATAATATTATATTTAACAGTAAAAGGTAATTATATTCTAATTAGATCTCAGATTTATATTTTTTTTAAGTAAACCATAATAATATGTAGTTAAACTCAATTTAAACATATTATAAAACACACATATGTATATAAATATATATAATAATTCTGAATCGCTATTATATTTTATTTGAAAAATTCGAAGAATGTAAAGAGTAAAATAAATTATTATTATTCACAATATTACTAAATGTACCAAAGTGTATGAACTATCATTGACCATAGGCTAGATAAAATCGTTCGCGAAAAATTCACGCTTAATAATTTATTACCAGTGAGTGAAAATATGAATGCAATATTATATGTTTAGATTAAAATATGTAGTTTCATCACTTTTATGATTGTTTGATGCGTGAACGCGGGTTAAAATCGTTCGAAATTTAATAGCCACGATCCTTGTTCATATAATATTGACGTGTATATTCACATAAACACCAATCGTCGTTTTCAATATATTATATTGAAAAATAGCGAAATATTATGTAATATAAAACTCGGCTTATTTTATTCGGAAAGTAATATTTTAGTAAACTAACTCCGAGCCCTGTGAATTATAATACGCCATACCTACTATTATAATATGTACCAAACCTGCACGGGGTCTTGTTTGAAAAATACATTTTTTCTCGAGTTGTTTAGAGTGTGAAAATGCGAACCGCATATGATGATTATATCTAATATCGACTATATATGTTTATACGTTCACTGCAGGCTGGATTTACAGCAATAGCCATATATTATATACGATATATTATATTATAATAATATGACACGCGTAGTCAATTATTAATGTATATACGTTATTTACTCCGTCGATTTTCGTATGACACAATGTGTTCTCGAGTTGAACCGATCATTATTTAACATGCACGAGACTATATAATAATAATAATAATATGCTTCATTCGAGTCCTCTCGCGATATAGTTTAATGAGACAATGGAAAATACATCTTGGCGCGATTTCGCTTCGTGCAACAACGGTGAGCTTGTTATGAGCGCTGTTTTAACGTTTCAAACGCACATGTATATACATATATATATATACGACGTTCATTCTTTATAGCCATATTTTCATAACAATATCAAGACCGTATGATGACGATAATAATAATAATAATAATAATAATAATAATAATACTCTTTAGTCTTGACTTTTGACTAATAACCGAAATAACGACATCAAAAGTTATATAGCCGTATTATATAGTTATGGCCTTTGGATATCCCGCCATGGCTTGGAAGAAAGGATACCAAATATAATAATACGGTATACAAAGAAAACTATCCAGAAAAATGTTCAAAGTTATTCGATTACCTAACTATATCTTTGTATAATATATAGTAAAACGAACAATTTAAATACTATAAAACGATACAATTTTTATGGTTCTTGCAACAAATTATTTATTTTTATCATTTTTTTTTTTTCAAATAACAAAACGTACTCTTTTGGTCGATATTTTTACAACTTTCCTATATACGTAGTGTGCATAAAAACGCACAGTATAAACGTTTTAAATTTAAATTCTATAAAAATATATCGATTAAGTATAAAATACGGCACCTGTATATATAGCTAGGTTGGTAGGTAGATAATGAAAAATGTTCAACAGTCTTTTTGCCGCAATGTCACAGGTCACGAACTATTTGGTTTTTTTTTTCTTCTTCTTCTTATTATTATTATTATTATTTAATTTGTAGAACAAATCAGCTGGTGACGTAGATTTATCGGCAATGCCACTGTAGACTTACACGAGATTAATGGAACTTTGCGCGTATTACATTTTTAGCGTCGTGTAGTTTACGGAGTGAATGCATTTGCGACCGCGAGCCGGTTCCGTGTTGTGTTGATAAATATTTAAATCACTGCGAGGAGTGGCGTTCGATGGAATTACAATATCACACTACTGTACATATTACATAATATATATATATATATATATATGTATAATAACATTTTTATATACTTAAATATATTATTTTATAGAATATGTCGTACGCGGTTAGTCTCGTATATAGCATATATGCATATGTGTAAGGAGTATGTACTTACTTCAATATACGGCCTGAAACGCCTAAACGAGACACACCGAATGTTTAACGATTTGGTTTGTATCCAAATCTGTTTATTCATTGCAACCGAATTTATTTGATCGCAAACTTTCATGTGAGAACTTTCCATTTCATAGACGGTTCTGCTTATAAAACTAAAATATCAAAGTACAGTGTGACAATAAATTCAATCGTCCGTACTATTATTATGCGCATTTGAAGCAAACATTCTTAACATTTAGAATATTGTGATTTAAAAATTTAACACATTTCTTATAGTTAATAATAAACTAATTTTTTTAACTGGTCAAAAAGCTTACCAAAATTTGGTATTTTACTATTTAAGTGAGTAAAACTTTTCTTATATCTCGTCATTTTTTTTAAAAAATATTATCGAAACAATTATTCTTATGCTGTGTTTACTATAAATTTGAATAAATGTTGTAACTTTTTACATTTATTTAAATATTTCTTAAAGAGCTTATATATATTTATATATTAACAATTATACAATTGCTGAGTGTTGAAAAATATAAGTGAAAAATATTTAATATATTCCATGACATGTAATTTTGTCAGCCGTAAATTTTAAATATTCAAATAAAATATCGCTAATATTTTCAAGTTATATAATATATAATATACATCATCATTTATATCATAATTTAAATAAATTTATGTCAAATACTGTAATTTTGTCCTAGTAGTTTAAGCTATTTATGGAGTTTATAATACTAAAACATGTAAAAATCAGGTAAATTTAAAGCACAGAAAGGGATTTAACAGACATTCTACGAAATACTTAAACTCTAAAGTATATTTTATGAGTAATTTTAAATAAAACTGTCAATTTGACGTTTCGTTATTACATATTGCTACACAAAACTAATAATAGATAAGAAGATGTAAAAATACAGTGTAGACGACTAAATAACCTACTCCGAGAAACAAAAGTGCGAAAAAAGGATTTTTAAATTTAAAATGTTTTTTATTGTGTAAAAGACTTTGTAACATTGAACCTTGTGAAAGTCTGGATTTTTACATTTGTTAATATTTCCAGTGCAAAGATAGTAATTATACAAATTTACAATATATTATATTATATACAAGTATATTTTTTAGTCATTTGTTTTCCCATATAAGATTCCAAACAAACAAAAACTAGCTTAACTAACTAGTCTATCCAACTGGAATTTTGAATATTATAAAGCCTAGCTTTGATAAGATTCGAATATTCACAAAATTCACATTTAGACATTAAAAAGAATGCTATTACTTATGAGTTCTATAACATGTATGTGTAATTTTTCTGATGGAAATATATGGCAAATAATTTATCCTTTAAAATATTCGAAAGTTTTAAATATATTTAAAGCATTAAAAACAATGGCTGAATATTATTGACAAAAAAAATATATTATTAACCCAAAATATTATGATTTAAGTACATTTTATTGCTATGTTATTGTTATTAAACCTACTTATTTCAATGTTGTATCTTAAGGTATAAAACTAGTATTAAATATATATTAATGCGTGGATATGGGATTTAACAATACATTATTTGTTTTATAGTAAAAATTATAAAACATTGACGGTTCATTATAATTATAAAAGAGTAGGTACTTGAACACAATTTATTAGCTTCTTTGAATACTTTTCGAGACTCCCTCCTCAAACGTATTCAACTTATTTAATTATTTTCAAATTAATATAGTGACATTAAAGTAATTCTCGTACAATAAACTCTGAAAGCTGTGTTATATGCGGCGCTTTTCATTCAAGCTCGGTATTGGTTAAACTATGTTTAATATCATTATCTTATCTTAATAAAAGGTTATATTATAATTTATAATTATATAATAATTAATAAATAAGTAGAACAATTATGTAAAGAGTTTATTATAAATATGTGCTACAAACAAATATATTATATAAATAGAATAATCATAATAATAAAACATAAACATTTTTATAAACAATTCAGAGTAAAACTAAAAATTAAGATTCATATAAGAGAAATACTAGGAATAAAATCAATAAATAAAAATTTAAAATATGAAAAAGAATTCGTAATATAAACGAGTGAAAAAGAGTTGAATGTGACTGACTCTTCTGCTAAGACGGATGCACATTTCTGAAACACCTAAGACATGATTTTCTTGTGCATAAACCTGGTATTGTCGTGACGTTTCCGAAAGAATTTAGACTTGACATTTGAATATACCTAATAATATTTAGACTAACGTTGAGCTTGTTTTTAAAATGTAATGAGAGCATTTTATAAATTACCCGTTTCGTAATTTATGGTATAACTATTTCCGCACACAGAACACATTTTGGCTGATGCGTCACGTGGATACCTACCTCTTAAATGCGTTAATTCGATAGGCGTTGACAGTCACATTAAAAATATACCATGAGTCAACATCAGTTGATTTTTCTATACAAAAATACATCAGAGAATTTCCACATTGTGGGACTTATGAAGTTCATGAATAGGCTGTGGACTGTCGTGGTTCAGTAATGTATGTATGTATGAGTTTCATTTCCAATTAAAAAATATTGTAGGTATCATTTGAATATCAAAATGTAATGATACGTTTATGTGCAAATGGGCGAGCTGATTATTTTGAACATTTTATTTGGAGGTCTAGAGGTATAAAAAAATTTGTGACAGTTAAAAAATAAAACTCTACTTTGTATAATAGATTTTTAAAATTATATAAACTTGTTTATACTTATATAATATGTAAATATATTGACATTCTAGATTATTATCTGTCAAAAATACGAAAATCTTGATTACTGGAAGTCGCCAAATTTATAGTTGATAAGATGGACCGAAACTTGTATTACAGATGTTTGAATCTGTACAATTATTATAGTTATATTGAGTTGCATAGTAAATGGAATGTTATTATATTATAGTATTATACTATCAACATTGCATCTTGTCAACTACCATTTATATGCTCGAAATCGTTATTACACCGTTTTCAGTATTAAGTCTTGCGACAGAAAACGGCCATCATCGTTAAAAAAAAATGCACTTAAAAATTAAAAACTCCTTCTGGATAAGTGCGGCTAACTGACGCATTGCTATACCGTTAAGGTTATGAGCGTGGCCTTGCGCTCAGTGATCTTGATTCTGGTACTTGTCAGTGGAGGGCCTTCGGGTCGTTCACCTGTTTCCCTGGCCTTGATCCTCACACTTTCTGATGCAAGGTGGTTAACAGGTGGTATGCAGGCTAGGAAGAGGGCTACCTCAGCCAAAACGATCCTGTACACTCTGATCAACCTGAGAGACACCGGCCTCTGAGGCTTTACCAAAGTGGTCTTGAACTTGGCGGTGGCGTTGACCGCACTGGCCCAGACACATTATACTGATCACTTCTAAATCTACCACTTCAAGTGCTATACTACAACCAATATCTCTTGGTTTGAACACTTCGTATGACAATATATTAACAGTTCCACTGAGGTTCTTCTGCTGGCCCAGAAAGAAAATAAACTGCTTAAGATCTTCTAAAGTCTAAGCCAAATTCTTCTAAATCTGATCTAAAAATATAAATAAAATTATTTATAACACATAATCATTAATTTGTAAGCACTAGCGTAAATCAAAAATATATCGATATCTCTACTTGAAGAACATTACATTACTGAGTACTGACCAAATCAAATTATCCCCGCTGACTTTTGTGAAAGGTATTTGGACTTCTCAGACTAACGCTCAACCTTAATAAAACTATTTGAGTTCGAGATTTTTCCTTTACTGGTCGACTAAAAATAAAGACCAAAAATCCTGAATCTTGTAGATCACTGCAGAATGCCGCATCAACTATTAACGATAGGACAAACCCATTTGAGTTAGTATCCATAAACTTAACCCATCTACATTTACGGGGTATTTATTAAATCAGAATTTGATATGCATCAATTTGAGGCTAGGCAAGTCATGAATGTATGTTATGTAGACATATTAAGACCAGGAAATTTCCGCTTTCGCTTTTCTTCATCAATTTAGAACCCACTGATCATACAAATAAGATTTACCGACTTTCTTCTGACTTTCACGCTAGAATACAATTTGAAGATTCTAAAAACCAAAAGTAATTAGTAAATTCCCTTTAATTTTACCATTCAATGTAAAATAATCACGAATTGCAATCTATATTATAATACTTAAACCTTAGAACTAATGTAATACATTTGATTACACCTTTTATGAACAGTTTTCGAGAGACGTTGTTCTTTTCATATGACTAGACCGTTTGACCTGTTTTATCATGGATTGTACACGACAGATCCATTGGGGATTAGGTACACTGAATGACCCAAAGTGAACGTCAAACATCAATTACCCTTTCCGCTGCCAAAGCAAAAATAAAATATCAGGGTTTGATAAAGTCCGTTCGCAAAACGTGACGAGGAGGATGCTGAAATTTTGATTTTTTTTTTATATAATATGTCCATTTTTCCGGGAAAGTGGCACGTAATCACCACCGTATACGTACGTCTGTTATTTTTGAGCAGTATTTTATACCAAATTCTAAACGTCATACACACAAATCATATTTTCATACTGTACTTGCAAAAGTAACTCAATTATTTTGACGAGAGCTTTAATTCAAACATTGAAATATAAAATATAATCAACTATAATAAATGTTGATTCCTTATTAAAAAATAAGTCGTAATATCACATATTATGCATGTTCCTATCAATAATAAATTAAATATTCTATTAGGTAATAATGCATCAGGTGATTTTCAAAAATAATGTTGATTAACATAATATTATAATATTATTTTGAAGTTTAGATTTTAACTATATTTTATTCCAGATTTTTGTATAAAATGATATTAAATCGTATTACTATTTAAAAATCATTCAGTTACTGCATTACTAATTTTGATTATTATTATATCTATAATGAATGCAATTTGAATTATTTCTAGGTTTGTTAGGATATTGTTAAATATGTTTATAAATTGCTCTTCATAATATTAGATTCCTCTTCAAAAAAAAAAATAAACTTGAATACTCACCTAAGATGGTAATTTTCCTTTTGTAGGCTGGTTTTCTCGTAATTTTTTTGTTTCTGACAATGAAATTTTAGTTCGTCCCGTTTAATTGGTGTAATTTATTTATCAGTTGATACCAGTTGTAGTACATGACAGTTCATAAAAACACGATTAACTGTCAAACAGCTATACGAGTAAGTGTCAATAAAGTTCAAATTAATGAAGTTTCGTGACTTAGTGCTAGTTATTTTACTATAATCTTAACATATAGAATTGGTCTATTATTTTGTTTGGCGAACATGTTGGATAAATGATTAATTAAAATAATTGTAAAATTTAATTTATTGTAATTATAGAGATTTTAAGGAGATATGATAGCAAATCATTAATATGAACAAATAATAGGTACATAACATAAAAAATACTGTGCACTTTTGACGACAACTATCTATTTTGATACGCATTTGAGATATTACTACTATTTTATTTACTGTATGGAATTCGTTCATCAACTAAATGAGGGGGTGTAACAAATAATAACGATCTATCCAAGTTCTACTGACGTAGATAAAATGTGAGAGCGTGTAATACCTTCTCAGAAGCCAATTATTGTTAATTCTCTCGAACACGTACAATTATCTCCAATATTCCTGACATCTGTTTCGTACAGACGTTCTCACCTGTAAATTGCTTTTTAGTCGTAATTGTTTACTGCTGACCGTCCTTATTAACGAGCTACTAACGTTATATTCAACGTTTCGTAGTGATTATGGAGTCTTAAGCAAACATTTTTATAACGGGATAAGAAATAAATAAAAATAATAATGCGATAACGGTCTGTCGGATGTCACGACGGTTGTTAACAAAACAATTGAAAGTTGTCTAAATACTGAATTTGGGCGGGACTCTTTTCGCCCAAAAATGACCTTTCGCTTTTCGCCCATGTCGCTTATCGCCCAAATATTTTAAAACTACTTTCCCTTTTCGCCCAAGAATATTATAGCACTTTTTGATCACATTTTTATAATACAAAATTTGGGAAACACTTACTTGAAGCCATTTAGCATTACCTAGAGAGTTATATAATTTATAATAATTAAACGCCATTGATTTATAAAGTCATACTGATTGATTGTTCCTGTTTTATATTGATGTATTTTTGCTAATTTTTTCGTTGTCGATACATAATATTTGTTGTCATTGTGACAAGTTTGTAAATGGACACTGTTTACTGCATTTAACACACTCTGCGAACGAAACTGCACTGAAATAGTTGTTTAGTGATCAAATGTTATTAAGGATAGTATTATTACAATCATTACTATCTTATGTTTATATAATAACTAGCGAACCACCGCGATATTATCTTTATAAGATATTATACAGACCATTGTAGACATATACTGGACATAAAAAATGTTAAGGAAGTGTTCCCCAAATTGTGTATTATAAAAACGTGATCAAAAAGTGCTATAATATTATTGGGCGAAAAGGGAAAGTGGTTATAAAATATTTGGGCGAAAAGCGACATGGGCGAAAAGCGAAAGGTCATTCTGGGCGAACGGGATCTTGCCCACTGAATTTTGGTACAAATTCTTACACAGACAATTTTGCCTTTTACTAAGTTTAGAAGTCTATACACTGCGTAAAAAAATAAAACATCATAATGTGTGTCCGTTGTATGTTTATATATGACACGAATTGTAAAAAATTATTAAATTCACATATTATTGAAACGGAGGTATAATTTCGCTTTATTTTAAAGTATTTTTTTTTTAATTTAAACAATCTTTTATTAATCTACGTGACTATTGACTACTGTAATAATATTTCGTCGGATTAGAGCAAAAACTCTTTGACGACGAAATTTCGATTATTTTTCTTTTATTACGCCATCTTGTTTATAAACTTGAATTCTATATTTTGCCTTGCGTAAGGTCACTATAAACATCAAATTATTATTTAAAAACTTTTTTTTTTAGTTTTTAAAAATTTACTAACGGTGTTAAATACAATTTTTAAAACTAAAAATCCATTAAATAAATTTTGCTGTTGGTCAGTTATTGCTTCAAGCCGACGATTTATAATTCACTCAATTGCTGGGTATTATACATAATATGTATATCACCAGCTGTAGTATCTACAGTTTAAGAAATTAGAACTGTCGATTTCAACGTATTGAATTTTGTTGGACAGATTCAACATTATTGCTATCGTGGTTCTCTTATCATTAAATAAAAATCGTATTGCTATTTTTACACCAAACCAATAAATTATTTTTCAATCAATAAATTGATAATGTTTTAAAATTATTTTTAAACCAAGAAATTTTTTATGTTATTGAATCGTTTTCTAATAATATTATATTATAATGTATTCATTTTGTAGAACTGACATAAAGAATTGTAAGTGCAATATAGTTCGTTCCATTTATTATTACTGACATAGTTGTTTTGAAGAGAAAAATCTTGACATGTTATATTAAACAAATTGGCCCAATATGGAAGTAGCGTATTAATTTCCCGATTTAAGTTTGACAAAAATACTTAAAATAATCTAATTTTAATTTTGTAAAAACGGTTTAAGTTTATCTTGCTTTATTTCCTAATTAATACGCGAATCAATTTTAGATAAAAATAAAAATAAATATAGTATTAAAATCCTATTTTTGCACGTACGTGAAGTTGACAACACCACTTTGTGTTACAAACTTCTAATCTAAGCATATATTTTGCAAATTACTTGCTAAAATTTGTTAAGCATTTTTTAGAATTTTCATACATACCCAATCCACTTAAAAAAAAATGTTCTTTTGGTGGTACGTCTGGGAAGTTATCCGACGCACTTTATTTTTGTTTCTAAAATGTTGAAAATGTTGACAATTTACTCGACTTTTTTTTAAGAACATGAAATATTTATTCAAAAGTCGACTTCTACAATAACTTAAAAAGACCTATAGGTAAGCCAAAATATTTTTACAGAACTAAATCTGATCATTTTAAGTGGGTGTGGCCGTGTGGGTATTGTCTAGTCAGACTTTAAGGTTAGGTTAGGTTAGGTTATTGGTTTTATTAACATTGGCCATAATATAATACTCAATAAAAAAGGGCAACCCCTTCATTCTCCTTAATATGTGTAATATATTATTTTATACATAGGTATTATATTATAATATTATGCATGTTTTACTATAAATCACTACATTCTTTCTTCCGTTGATTTCATGCAACACATCGTTACAATATTAATTTGACAGCAAAATTATGTTTCTTCTAATAATATTAAAAACTAAACACTACGGCGTATAACAAATATAATAATTTTAAAAACATATCGAAAGTACCTATAGGTAACAATAATTTTACTCTTCTGTATTTTAAACGAAAACTACGTTACACCAAACCATGGTTTCATGCGTGTTTATTTAAAATGTAGAAGTATGTACCTATTATAAAATAATATCATTATTATATTATGTTACTGTACAATTTGTTCTTTGCATATAACTAATACACAGTATTTTATATGACGTTTAGACATTTATCGAATTCATTTCTATTAGTGATTTATGCCTTAGTCATATTTTCGTCTTAACAAAAACAATAGCATTGTTAGTTATTTCTTACCTACCACAATGATAGGTAATAATAATAATGGCGGGTTACCGACGACAAATCATAATATTAACATTTCACGGGACCGCTCTACTACTCAGTAAAATCGATTTTGCTGTAAAATTCAAGATACTTATATAAATCAATTTACGCTACACGTAATAATATGCTAGTATATATAATAATTATTCAATTAATACCTTTATAACGGCCCTTTTAAGCATTGTGATAGTTATCGACGAAATTCCGTAATTAAACCATCAGAAGTATAAGTGAACGCAATCAAGTCGATTGACCTGCGTGCTGCAGTGTGCGTGTATTATAGGAAGCTGGTGTTGGTGCACAATATTATACTTAGGGTAGACACGTTAAAAAATACCGAGCACATAAAGAAAACGAACCGCAGACGTCGATACCGGTGTTGGTTTTCCCTGTCGTTTTCCGCAGTTTAATGCGTGTATGGCACAGCCGATATTTGAAATGAGTCTATATAGGTAGACAGGTACTTCATGAGTTGCAGTGATGACGAGCTAAGACGATGTTGTGTTTTATTTCGTCGTAAACGGAATAATTCCATTTATGCAATCATTTTTTTAATGGTTACGGTTAGTATTATCGGCCGATACCTGTGGGTATTAGGCCGTGATCAGGTGGGTGTTATAATATAAAACGCTTGCCTCGGACAATTTTCGAGCACACCGCCTTGAACGTTTGCGCGTATTACAATAACATTGTATGCAAGTCGTTATGGCGTCTGTCAACAACAAAAACGTAAACAGTAATATGTACTTCAAAATAATATTAGCACGCTGAAAACACGATGATGATTATAATAATATATCCTGCACGCGGATCGTTGTCGTCGTTGTCGTCGGAAGAGCTGAGGTGTATATTTTATTATGTGAACTTATATAATACGCGTTAACTGTTTTTTTTCTCAAGTGGTCTTTTCCTCGTTTTCGTTTCTCTAAGTCAAGTGCATTCGCTAATTGCTATCCAATTAGCCATGACGGAAACTTCGGCCGAGGCCTTACGTATCAAAAAATGAGTGTAGTTAAATATTTCAAACACAAGCTGACGGGCAAAAATAGCGTTGAATGAAAACTTTCTTCCTCTCTACGTCTCATTAGGTTTTTGTTAAAAAAAATTGTTTTCATTTTTATTATTAATGATAAATTACTTTAAATTTCCTTAAAAAAAACAAATAACCACCTATCCAATTTTTCAGCATTTTATTTTATTTTATATTATATATTTATTCCTGTACTAATATTGGTCAATATCTTGAGATTTAACGGAATTATAGGATTTCATACTTTATTAAACGAATATTTTGTCAATTTAATATTTATTCAACAACTATTATAAGGTGTTGGAAATAATCATTACATTTATTATTTATGTCATGATGTAACACATAGGTAGGTACTTGATACTTTTCATAAAAAACAATTTGTTCGGGGGCACATGAATTATGAAGTATTTTTTTATTATAATACTATTCAAAAATGTAATTATTTTAATTGGTGAAAAATATCAAAACAATTCTATAAAATACTTTTAAAATAATTGGGTTTTAAAATATGTTTAAGTTATTACAAAAACAGAAAATGCTTTTGTTGATTTTAATATTGGACATTATATTAACTGATTATAATTATTCGCAGCTATTAAATAAAACAGTATACTCGTATATAAATAAAAATAAGATTATTTTCTAATAGAAAATCTCTTTTTAAGTACACTCCATTACATATTATGCATTTTTAATCATTATGAGTAATATTTGAAAACGTAGTGTAGGAAATTAATTAGCTTCATAATTTATTTTTGTTATTTTTAAGACTTGTTTAAGCTATTTAAAACAAAATTATTTCATTTCTAAAAACTTAAATATTATTCATAAGTATATATCATTCTACCTTAGCAATTTAATATTTTTTATTAAAAAATATATATGAAAATTTGAGTTCTTAACATTACTAACAAACTACTTTTACAAATTAAGGTAAATTTAACTAACGATTATTTTTTGAGTGGCATGCAAATATTTCCAAATGTAATACATTTCAATATTTGTCTTAAATATATGTTAGTTTGTAAATTGGATTCATATATGCATATTATAATTTGTAGGTAATTCTGTTCACACCAACATGATATATTGTCCAATTGAACTGAGTTAATGATAGTATAATATATACTATACGTATACACCATTTTGATTGACCATAATTATTGGTATAAAGATAAGTACTAAACTGTAAAACCATTATTATATTACACTTAACAATGTATTCGACAACGTAGTGTATAATATTATATTGTATTGTCTACGTTTTAAAAATGTCCAACGTACTGAACGATGTGTATACATTGACATTTAATAACAGTTATAACAATAAATAAACAGTGTTTATACAGTGGCCTTACAACATGTTTGGTATATGTATATACTATACACGTATTATGTACATTTAGTTGAGATTTATATGAGTTCGGTTTTGATTTTAAATCATATGTTTTAATCTCTTTCATGATCCCACGCAAATTCACTATAGAATAATATGATCTCCTCTGGGATTATAATTTCCAGTCCAGCAAAATGTATTTTAAACCATTATAGCGTGTATTGTATAATGGTTTTGGATTATAAAATATAGGTGCATAGTCAAGTTTGTTTATAGTTTAAAATAGACATAATAAATTATGGACCTATATAAAATGATAGGTCCGAATCAAAAATTATTATAAATTGGTAACATTTAAAAAAAATTAAAATAATTTATCTATTATTATTATTATTATAAGTATATTAATATAGATTATAATGATCAATTGTTTATGAACTTATACAAAATAAATAATTTATTATTGGTGTAGTCAATACACCTTTATGCCAAAAGGCTACAATAAGAATAATTTCATTTAATATTACACACATTATTGTACTTAGCTGCATAACATAGTTACATACAAAATTATACTTATTAGGATTGAAATTGAAGAAAATAATTATAAATAACAATAAATTAAAGGCCATTGTCTTTTCAATCGTACATAGGGTACATCTGCACTAAAAAAAGTAATCTTGTTTCATATTAATCACTACATATAACTCTAACCCTAAATTTCACTATTTTATTCAATATATTTTTATTCGTGTAATTATATGTATTAACATCATGGCGGTGTTAAAACGAAATAATCTTAAGCGCTTGTAATATTTAAGGACGTTTCGTGTGACTGTAGAAAGACACACAATAAAGTAATTAAATATTGTACATACCTACAAAATATACCTACATCTAAAATTCTAAACCTTTCCTAGCTTCATACTAAATACCTACTAAAGAATATGAATTTAGAGACCATGCTATCCCATCTAAAATTAAATCATCTGCCGTTCCCAAAGGCTTTCTCTTCTAAACCTCATTTAATAACTTGTTCTAATGTCCCATTTTAGTCAACGTGCTGCAGCATTTCATTATACCAAATAATATTCTACGACTGATTTGACAAGATCGTTATAAATATCATGACGAAATTAAAAAATAATTATTTTTAGTCATGAATATTTTTATCTATAATATTATATAGAAAATAATGTAAATTATTAATACATTATTAATACTAACTATTAAATACACATCGAAACATTGAATACAAACGAAAAATAAAGCTATTAATTATATATTATAATCTACTTGAAACAAACATAATCATCAATACCAATATAATAGTGATTTAATTCTAGTTTTTAAGAAACATTATTTTACAATATTGAATTTATTGAAGTCATGAATTGTATTAATTGATAACCGTCTGGTTCTTTGTTTGTAAATATATTTTTCATAAATTAATTTGTAAATAATTTATAATTCAAATTTATACTAGATAGAAGATCCAATGAGTTTTGTAATGCTAATATTTTATTTATCTATTAATAGGAATTTAAAATGTTCAAATAATTTTGTATAAATGATACTAATTTGAAAAAAGCGTAATAGTTTAAATATTTTTCGTATTACACATCCGTCACAAAATAAATGTACTGGTCTATTAATACTTAAACGATATCCATAATTACTGCGGATCATAATAACTAAATTTATTTGGTTAATATAATTTATACGCTGTACATCAATGAATCTAACGACAAAATAAATACAATTTGCCAATACAATGGAGAGACTAGAAAATAGTTGCTCAACGTGTTAAAGTTTCTAAGTCAGCTAAATAGTGGTAGACCAGATTAAGTTGAAAGTTCATGGTTTTGAACGACAGCAAGGGACTATATTACACCGATATTGCGGTTAGGTACTGTTTTACATAGTGTACAAGCAAAAATTGATCGTTAATATTATTTTGTTCGCAAACGTCTGCAAATCATATAATACATTACACGGAGGTGGGGCAAGACATATATAATATATATTATATACTATACATATCTATCATCAATATTTAGTATGGAAAATATAGAATAACAATAAGTGGATGGTTTTTATGTATGATGAAGTGTGATATTCAACTAGCGAAAAATCAAACAGTAGAGTATTGTGTCGTATAGTATAAAATATGTGTAATCAGTGGAGTAATGCTGTAATGAGTATAGTGACCATAGTTTTCAGGGGTGGTTAACCCATTTTTTTTTCTTTAGTTAAGTAGGCACTAGGCAGGTACTTGGTCAGTGCGATGGGCCCAATTGTATTTAGCCATAATAAGGGAGTAATGACGCGTTACGATAACTTAAATATTGTATAAAAGCTTTATGATTAGACTTCACATAGTATACAAATTTCAAATCATTCATATTTAAGAAAAAATGTTATCACATAGTGAAATAAATAAAAATTAAATTCGCTTAAGGGTAAACAATTTATTATAATGTTCGTTTATTAATCAAACGGGTATAAAAATATCGCATAATTTACTAGATGACCCTTAAACGTTTTAGTTTTAAACTCATTTATACCTACGGAAAAAAATAAAATTGTTAAGTAAATCCCGTAGGACTTGAAAACAACCTCATGTCGTTTGAAAAAATAGTGTTAAATTGGTACGGGCATTTGGTTTTTACGTTTTTGAAGCCAAAAAAAAAACATTACTCAACATTAAATTGTAACTTGACTTTGATTGAAACGGGACCTATATTATATTCACAGGTATTGTAAACAAAATTGAAAGCAGAAGCAAAATAAGTGGAAAGTATATGGGATTTGTATGTTTGGATAGAATAAAAGTGAATGCATATGAGTTTAATAACACGAAGATTTATGGGGAATGAAAGAGATGTGAAAAGTTGCATAATAAGGTAGAAAGATCCAGAGGGATAAAAAAAAAGTGAACTAAAAAGAAAGAAAGAGCTCAGAGGATAATAATGTGGAACTGTACTAATAATATTAGCTAGACATTGATACTTGTATACAAGGTTCAAAATATTAAACTGAAAAATATAATATTAATCTTTAGTCGAATAAACGAATAAATACTATATTATAATATATAAAATTATATTATATCGTCTAAAATTATATCTAATTAGTTATTATACGCAGTATGTAATTATGGTGCATACGTTTTTTCAACTACCTATCTAAATACATTTTTGAAGATTAAAATATAATCTCAAAAAAATAAACGAAAAAATTAAAAATGATAAACAACCGTTCAGTTTAAACATATTGTTTTGAAATTAAATGTAGTTTTTTAAAAAAAAAAAGAAAAGAAAACGTGAATAATAGGGAATACCACAAAAATAAAATAACAACACAAAATAAAAGCCTACAAACTGAATAATTATCAATTGACATACAATTTAAAAATAAAAAAAGCAATTTTCATTAAAATAATTAAAATCAATATACGGATTAATATACTAATACGGAGTTGTTATGGGCCATAGTCGACTACGGGACATGTTTTATGATAATTCTAACAAATGTTTAAGAAAGACGAAAGGACAAATATTATTCTAGACATGTTTTAGAAAATAAAAATGCGTTTGTCCCTTTATATGTGTCTCTTGCACGTAAAGAAAATAGACATTCTAGAATGGTCGTGAATTGGATTCTAAAGTTTTACAACGAGACTACATTGGATTGGCAGTTCTACGAATAGGATTTTCGTACCTTTCCTCAACATATAGCTAACATATGTATAGCTTCATAATATTTCTATAATAAGATTTATAGTATTGAGAATAATAAATTAATATCAAAAAAGGTTCACGTTTTAAGTTTCAAACCAAAAGATGTATTTATAGATTACATATTATTAGTTATATTATTTTTTTACTATTTTATTATTTTATATTTCCAATCACTTTTATATCACTTCCTCTCTACATTTTGAAAATAAACCTATGCAAATAAAATCTATTAATTTAATTCATATACATCTTTAAATTTCCAATTTGGTATTATAATACAATTTAGTCACATATTTTATTGATATACGTACAAACAGTGTGTCTTATATATTTTATCTTCAGACTAGACAACATTTTGACAAAATTCGTGTAATGTTATGTTACATCCAATGGCCTTTGGTATTCGTCTAAGATAATGCATCAGATAATCAATTTCATTTATTACCTAGATAAGATAAAAGATAATTAATTATTTATCTAGAATCTAGATTATAAATAATTCTAATATCTAGATTCTAGATAATGCTCAACACGGCTTATGATTATTTACTTACAATTATAAAAATAATGTAGTTTTTATCACTCGAGCGCTTTATGTCTAAACGAATAACATCGAAATACCTATGATGCACATGGAGATTAGAAGAACGGCACTCGGCCCAGAAATGGTATTAAGTTAAAACGTTTATTGCATAAATAACGTTATACACATGTGATATCTAAAAGTTGTGTTCACTATATGCCTCACGTCCATATTATATAGATTATAATGGCATTATATTATATTTTGTGTATTACGCGTGTATTGTTATTCGGCAGACAGTACGAGAAAGTACGACTCGAATGTAATCGTATTTTTTTTTACGCGCAGAACTCTGTATAATACGTCATACTTTATAATATTGTAATATTGTGCACAGTGTTCATTTGGAAAAGGTCTCCGCATATTAAAACTCTAGTATTTATAATAATCATAATATATTATGTGAGTATTGAATGTAAAACTTAAGTTAAATGGAATATGAGAAAAATAATAATGAAATAATGGTGAGGGTATTTATACAAACATCGTATACCTAAATCGATTTTATTAAAACAAATTTTGACCATTTTTTGGACAACTTGAGCTCTATTAAAATTGTATTTCAAATGCAATAAATTATTTTTGCTCTATATGAGTATTATACTGTAGTCAAAGGAGTACCATTAATTTTTCTATAGAATAAATTACTATTTTAAATGTATAACAGCACTCAATATATTTTTAAATAAATAAGGTTATGAGCAAAATCAAATGTTTTCAGAATATATTCAACAACTTTAGACTATTAGCAGGTACATGGTGATGTGTAAGCATCGCAACATTCCCTCCAACTCGTCGTTGCAAAAGTTTCATAATATCAAGGCTGTATTATATGTTATAGCCCATAGGAGTTTAGGGGATAACCTCTCCCTTTGGATATTGTTTTTAATAATGTATATTATTATTTATTTTCTGCTAATGGAATACAAAAAAAAAACTTATAATTTAAATAAATTAAATATAGTCGTTGTTCCTCACTTGACATTGACTGTCGCTCTACGTTATTCTTTGAAAATGAATACTAAAACTTATTATTTTTCGTTCAAAGTGTCAAAACAACAGCAAAAATATATTGTGTCTTTTTTAACAAATCTCGTGTTTCCCCTTGGAGTTAGCCACCGCCCTCCAACAAATCGTATAGTAACTTATTTAAAGTTCAAACTATAACAAACTATAATGGCCTATACTTAACATTACGTAACAATTAAATTCTATATCGCTATACTTTAATCCTGAGGAACAAACTTATCGATCCAATCGAAATGAAAATCATCAACCAAAACTCCACACAATAATCTATTACCTACCACAGAAATGGAAACCTTTCAAAATGATCCTATACAGACTACATTTCGATAACGACTGGACCAAACTCGTCATGCAACAACAATATAAAAAGATTAAATTTGTCTTCTGGATTATCTCAAAAATAAAATCGAATAAATAGACCACACAAAGTTGTTTTGCTAGTCTCTCTCAAAAAAAATGATACAGAAATAGAAACTAATGCTGAAAATAAAACTATCAAAAAACAACCCACTCCAATATTTATAAAAAAAAATAAAATTTATAATTATATCAAGCATTTTGTGAAAAAAAGAACAAGGTGCCGAATTCACTTGAGTTCTACTGATACACTCAAACTGAATACAATAATATGTTCATAAAACTCATATGGATCTATTATGTGTGTAAAATATCACGATGCAATGAATTCAATATTATGAAAATGACCAGACCTAGGACAGGATACAATAATTATACAATTAGTATACCTACATTTTTTATTATTATTATTCAGTACCTATGAAACAACTATAACAATTTATTCATAACCGAATTAATGAGAAATTAGTTATTATTTAGTAACGTAATATTTTATATTATTTTATATTTTGATTAGGTTAGTTTAACAACTGTATCTAACTACCTTGATAAGGATAACCTATTGGTATAATATGTAGGTACAACACATGAAGTGTTTGTTGTTGTAGATTCTGAGCGGAGCTATATGAATGTATTTTATTTTAATTTTGTTTAAAATTTATCAATTTCAGTTTCCGCAGTGAACGGACCATGGTTAAACGTATCAAAAGTTAACCGTCTGCACATGGGCGCATATTTGTGCATAGCGTCTAACGGAATTCCGCCGTCAGTTAGCAAACGTATCATGCTCATCGTACAATGTGAGTGAAACTAATTAACCACTTGGCCATGGCCATAATATGTCCGCACACTGTACACACACATGCATGCACAACGTTCAACGGCATACAATAATAATAATAATAATAATAATAATAATTGTAAACTTATCATACAGTGTTTCCAGGTTTTCCGAACAAACTTTGAGAATGATCTCATGTTTATTGGTGAAATCAATAAACCATTTTGCGTTATGAAAATGCGTGATTTTCAAGTGTACCTACCATTGCGTTTAAAAAAAAAAAACGAAATTTCCCTAATAAACTTCTTGTAAGGGAACTCTTGACGGGTGTATAAAAAACTTAAAAACTGTATGACTCAGATCGATAGAACTAAAGTTGGTCTTGACGATATTCTCGTGATGCATATAGCTTGTATTTAGCTTGTAGCTGGCATGTGTTTGAAATTCAGTGAAATAGCCGTCTAAATAATGCCTTTCGAAATCACGATTTCACAAAACGGAATCACGCATTCGGAAATTGTGAAATAGGTGTTCGATTCCAGACTAACGTGACAACGCTCTCGTAGATTATACGGATAACCCTTAAACACCCTGTATAAGCCGCTGTGTGTATATGACGTGTGTGTGTGTGAGTGTGTGCGAGTGTGTGCGAGTGTGTATACTGCAGTATACAATGTATATGGCGGTAAATATTATTATTCCACGATTTCCCGTCAGGATTATTGGATTTCATAATAATTTATTTTATTTTTTGTGTGTGCGTGTGTGATTTTTTTCTTCTTTTTTTCAACAGTCCCTCCTATGATATGGATACAAAATCAGCTCGTCGGTGCGCAAGAAGGTCAATCGGTCACTTTGGAATGTACGTCTGAAGCGTATCCCAAATCAATCGATTACTGGACAAAAGATAAAACGACCATCATATCAAACGGTTAGTATAATATATATAATATATATAGAATAGAAAACATCGTATACATTTAAGTACGCGTGGTACACATATTGTAGGCTGATAACTGATAAGCATCTGCAGGCATCACCTATAATATTATGTGTGTATTAGCGTATACGTTTATTCGTTTGGAATCCGCATCAACGTTGGCGAAAGAATTATTATTCTAATAATCAAATAGATAAAATAATATAATTTTTTTTTTTAATTTTACGTGTAAAACTGCGCCAGTGTGCAGCTCACACTACGCGATATACGGTTTGATTTCCATCGGATTTTAAATTGGGCGCAAAAGGCGAACCGCGAATAGTATACAGCTCGGCCATGGTATGTTCCGACCAAAACGGTACCCGTAATAAATAATATTATGAATACCAGAGGATACCCAGAGGGTACTACTGTGTACGCACGAAATAAGTGTACAACTTAATAAATCGTATCCGAAGTTATTATAATAGACAATGATACCGTAAAGAAAGTGTAGGTACACAATTATATTGACTTGTGATTTATCATGATAGGACATTCGCGTATTTATTGAAATTTATTACAGATGTACACAATATTATATATTAAAATATGTAGTACTTATTGGTATTCTTAATATTTAAGTAACAAATATAATTTTGTCAATGTATATCTATCGAAATAAATGGAAAATATTTAATTATCATTACAATATATAATATTATATTAAATTATAATTCTTTATTTATATATATATTATTATTTAATTTATTCTGCTACTATTATACCAATACTATAAAATATTAAAGTTAACTTTATTTATGCATGTTTTAAGTAGATCTAATGAAACGTGAAATGATTATTTATACTAAATAAAATACTGGATATATTAAGTTTAATAATTAAAAATATAAAAACTACGTTAGTCGATAAAAAAATAACAAATTGAAAAAACATTTCATAATTTATGAAAGGAAAAAAGAGTTTTCTTTTTAATTTATTATGATTCATTAAATAAAATAAAAGCACAGTATAAGATCACTGATGTGTAAAATAAAGGTGTACATAAATATTATAAATTTAGCTTAAATACTAAACTGACAGTTTATTACTGATGAAATTTAATTTAATCGATAAAAATTATTTATATCTGGCATAGTTCTTCCTACAAATAAACGTACATAACTAACAGTAGGTACGCAAACATATAATAGGTAGAGGTACTGAGAATAAATATATAGTACACTAGCACAACACTTTAATTTTTGAGTTTTTTCATTTATACAACAGTAACCCAAAAATAATTATATTTAAAATTGTAATTTCATATTGTAAACGTACATTGTATATTATGGCTAATAATTATCACAGTTGTCGAAAACTGTAATGATAATGATTAAAAATATACATATGAAGTAGTGTAGACAGTGTGGTACAAACATAATAATTTATTTTAGACTTACCTAACCTATTGAAGGATTACCAAAGTGGCAATAAAGTATATAATACAGATTTAGTAAAGATTTAAATCGTCTGTTTAACAAAATATTATATTAAATATATCACATTGTTTAAGTTTTTAACCCGAATCCTGTCGACCATTACTATATTTTCTAAAGGCGTAGTTAAAGTATTTTCTTCATTACGGCTAGTGTTTTACCATTTTTAATTTTCTTGTTGCACTGTTCCGCCGTGCAGTAAGACCTACTAGTTTAGGAGGTTTAGCACGACGAATGAGACTTTAGGATATCAATCAAAATATTATTATAATGGATTGTCTATGTTTTTTTTTTTTTTTAACTGTATACTCCAGTTTCAACAAACGGTTTTAGCTTTCCCTCATTTATCCGAATTTTGGAATGTCTTCCCATTGTTTCCCTACGATTCGTATGTGTTGTTAGCATCTGATCGTCCGATAGTTGATAATTTTACTATGTAAGTGCTCGCCTTTAATGCCTATATAAATACTGTATATAGTTAACGTTATGTACGGAATTTTCCAGGCACCAAATACCACACTGATTTGAAGGATAACGCGTACAAAACTCACATGAAGCTGACGATCATATCGGTAACGTTGTCCGATTATGGCACGTACCAGTGTGTTTCAAAAAACTCGTTGGGCGACACAGACGGCACGATTAAGCTTTACGGTACGTTCATGCAGATTAATATGTACGCACACCTAGATTATAATCGTCATTTTTTATTGCAAAAATAAAAATGTATGCATACAAAACGAATGCATCCATTTAACATGCTCGACTTAGTTTTTAAGTAAAACACAAATATAATTGTATATATATATTACAATATAATAATTATTATGTTACGTATTTGCGTTATATTACATATTATATTGTATAATAAGATGTACATTCAGCGAGCATCTTTGGGCCAGTTTCTATAGAAGAGATAAATAATTAAAAAGATTAATATTTACAAATAATTTAACATCCATACCCAGGGTCTGTAGACGGAGAAGAGGTAGGTAAGGTACTTCAATCGTACGGTGAACAACATTTAAATATAAAAAACATGACTATTACACCTCTCACACAGAACTCAAATTACCAGTTCTGTAATATTATTAAAACAGTTTATTGATATTTATTAGTGATTAAATATTTCTACATAGAATAAAGTAATATATTTTCTAAATATTTGTTTAAAGTTTTTTCCCTGTGATAGTCAAACCGTCTGTTGTAACTTTACAATATACAATACTTGAAAGGTCTATAGTTCGTCTTGTGCCAAAGTTTTAAAATTTTTTTCCTTATACATTTATAGATTTCTACAATACAATCGCATTCTCGTTATTTTTTCCGAAAGAAACATCTATCGACAGTGATAACTTTAACGTTCATGTAGTACCTACACATACTAGTTAGATATTATGTGATATTATACTGATATTTACCTACTCTAATCACTATCCAGCAGTTGAGCAGTGATAAGCTTTGTTATAATATTTTATATCTAATATTATATTTCTTTGTGACTTTGTGTACATTATAAGCCGCAGATATATTAATTTGTATTTTCCAAAGCGGAGTTATAATATATAATCAAACACGAAATTTGTATTAGGTTGTTAATATTAAATCAAAGTTTTCGTATTACCCGTAACAAACACAAACCTATAATTTGTTCCGATTTTCTGAATTAGTTTTAATTTGAACAATCGTCCGTTAATAACATAATAATCGCTGTCAATCAAAATTATAGTGCCGAAAAAAAAAGATTACCACGCAAAACAGACGTGTTTATTACCGAAATAAATATCACAGTTAAAATTGCTGTTAACAGCGTTTACCTAGGTACCTACTATTTATACTGAATATCTCACGCATTTCTTCTAGTTAAAACGTTTGGTATATTGTGTATTAAATTATTATGCCATTAAAAAATCATTATCTTATTGGAGAGCCTCAATTGGTGGTTAGGTTAGGTTAGGTCAATTCAAAGAACTAATTTATGTAAGTATTTCAAAAGTTGTATTATTAATTTCCGTTAAGTACGAACAGTTATGCAAGTTGTAAAGTTTTGTCAAGGGCTGTGTAGAGAAATGTATGAAAGTAGGTGGGTGGATTTGAACGAATACGGTGAGACATCCTATATTTATCATATACAGTTAAAACTGGATAAGTGTCAAAAACGAGTCGACGCTAATAATTATTAATAATATAATTTCCTTGTAAATAACGTTTGTTTTCATATTATATTCATTATAATGCTGCAGCGGTGCCCAAGCCGACGACGACAACAACAACGACGACCACTACGGAGGCTACGACCACAACGAGCACTACTACCACAACCACAGTGGCCACTTCAATGGCCGGTGGCTGGTGGACAACCGAGATGCCTAAAAAATCGTCAAAATTCGGCGGAAAGGGTATAAAAAGGAAACAAACGATTTATGAAATAACTCAAACACACACCCTTATTTTCTTTTCATATACGCACATTTAACACGCTGCAGTCGTACCTAACGTAATTTAGGTTATTTGTGAGCCCACTACTACGTTTATGATAAATATAAATCACATCGAACCCATACATAATATGTATACTTATAAGGTAGCAAAAATAGCCCCTTTCCGATCACACCGTAAATTACGCTTATGCAACAGCCTATACATGATTTTTTTTTCTGGAAATGGAGGATTTTTATTCATAATTCATATATACTTAAGTGCATAATTTAAAATCTTTAATATATTAAAATTTATAAAAAAAATGTAATGATAAAATAGTTACTTATAATAATAATTACTTTTCAGTTACCAGTTATCATGATTATGGGTAAAATATTCTGAAAAGTGCCCGACTACCTGAATCGGTATGGGCGATAAAAAGATGCGACATATTAAAATTAAACAGTTTAAATGATTAATTACTGTTTGAAAATACTTGAGTAATAACTTACATGAGCATTGCGCTTAATTAATACGCTTTAATACACATTTAGGCCGTGGTAACAACGGCTGACTATTCAAATATGTATTTTACTGGCCATTTTATTTAAGCACAAAATGTATAAAAAAATATTTATTATTTTATAATATAAATAGTAAGTACCTACCTACATAAAAGTATTATAAATAAAAATTCATATAACAATAATATTTGGTCCATTAAGATTGTACGCGTTTGGAGCTTTTGAATGATGGGTACCTACGTAGTTCTAAATTGAATATCTGGAATGAAACATCCATATAGGTGTATGGGGGATTTTGGCACTTTTGTATGCGATACAATTTATATCCTTCTTATCTCGTTTTGGCGCTTATGTCTACCATCGATTTTACCAACGCCATGTTTCGTGTAAGAAAAAAATCGAGTAAATTCGAAACCGTTTTCCGCGGCGATAAATATAATAATAAGCGTAATTATTTTCAGTGATAATTATCAATTTAAGTTTTATCGCGAACAATTATTATTAGCAAATAGCAGAATACATTTTTAATTATTAGGTTTTGATTGGATTGGTTTGACCCCTCCAACCATCACACATTAATGCAGCATAACTCACGACCACCGCGCCTATACGAGTATACCGCGGTATAGTTAATTTATCTTATTCGGTCGGACGCCTGAAAACTTTTTCTCGCCGATTTCGTATATTTATTGACGCACACGCGAGCGCGGGCGCCCTAAACATATAAATAATATATCATATGATTCGCGATACCGTCGACCGCCCCTTTTTCGCTCCTTTGGATTTATGTACCTATTTGGGTGTTTATATTATAGTGTGTTTTATTATTATTATTTTTTTTTTTTTATCAAACAGCGCCCGCCAACGAAGTGGACCGGAGACCTTCGAAGAAGACCGGAAAATACCAAGACGCCGAGGCCGCCAATAACAAGAAGGACGATCCGACCGGAGGAGACCAACAGCAGAGTTCGCGGGCAGCCGCCGCCGCCGCCGGTAAGTGTAACCGATAATGTGCGGCGCGGACACGCCCGTTAGTGTCGCCACTATATTATTATTGTAATACTGGCGCGCGGAGAACAAACAACGTGCTCGTCGACCGTTTGATTTACCGACCGGATCAGTGGCGATAGCGGTGGTAGAGAGGTATTATAAGACGCGAGGGATGACCCTTTTGTTTTGTTTACACTGTATAAATCACTCTTCTACTTGAAGAAGAAATTTCTTATTTTTTCTGTCCCGCCGTCTCTCTCTTTTTCTCCGAGTCGACCTTTTCCGTACATTATTCACGTGGAGACTTTTTTACTTTTACTTATCGCTATATCAAACGGGCGCGTTTTTATTTCTCGTTTCGTCAAAAATGTTTATTTTTACCACATCGCCGACGCTCTTATAGGAGCAGTGCGCGTTTAAAACCTATTTTTCCGGATTGATACTCGAACCTATAATATAGCACCTATAAATCGGCGATCGACGGTGCCGTGTTTGCGTTACTCGTTATGCTCGCTACGGTTAACCGACTCAGCTCGGGTATATTATATAATATACCGCAGTAGTATAATAATAATAAATATTATATTTGTTTCCGTCGACTACCGTTGCATTGGGTATCTCTCTACGATGAGTACGACATTATACCGTCAATACACGTCGTACGTTTTTTTTTTTTTTACATACAGCCTACAGACTGTACTATACCTAACCAATCTGGCTATCTCATATCGGTGGGCGCATATGGTTCGCATCATATTATTTAGATTTTAAACGGATTTTAGATTTTTTTGTAATCTGGTGTTTATTATATTGCGGGGAATTATTTTTGGAAATTCAAAATTGTTCAATGTTACTATACCAATAGTAAAACAAACTTTTTCGTGTTGACAACTATTTTTTTAATGAATTTCAATTGTTATTTTTTTCTGACAACTTTTATGAACGAATCATCAATTTTAATATACTTTTTAATAATATACTAGAGCTACATACAAATACATTTTTAATTGTCTTTTAATCAATAAATACTTCAATTTTATATATTTTTATAAAATAAAATCTTAAATAAAAATATTATTAAAAAAAAAAATAAGGAAAACCCATGTTACAACGGACATGAGAAACACCCTGTATACATTAATGCGTTTATTATTTCGATTGGGCTCCGCGGTTGTCCGCACCACGTTTAATGGAAATTTAATACGTTTATATACTCGCCCGTCCCGTCGAGACCTCTTCTGATACCCATACCAAATTATAATGCCGGTTAAAGTAAATTCGTGAAACAGAAACAAAAATCCACAAACGGGTCGTCGATCGGCTATAAATTATAATAATACATATACCTATTGATATATTATGCTCGTCGATTGACTATAAATTATAATAATATACCCGGGGTCGTAAAGTCGAGAAGTTTTGCGAGCCATACCGCGATAAGTGCAATGCTAATAAGAACCCTGCAAGCAAAAAATAAACACTACATTATAATGTACATTTTATACCACTATAGATTAAATTATAGGTGTCAGTATATTATACAACAACATAGTGTAGTAGTGTACCAATACCTATTTATTTATTTTTTTTCGGAATAGCCATGCATCTAAGGTCATTGGACAGCCATTGGCTAAAATGTTCGGGCCGGGAGCATATAATAATAATACGCACACCCGGACACCAACTTATTTGCTTACCCACTTACACTCAGGGTTTAAAAAATGGAGGACTAGCTGGGTGTGTAGTGGTGTAATAGCTCGAGCAGTAGTGGTCGGGGTCGCCGGGCAATTAATACTGTCGAGCTACGTAGTGTGTGTTGTGTAATTATGTATATTTGTATTTATTGAATATAGTGGCTATTAAACATTATTCCTAAAGTAAGATAATGAATTAATAACATATTTCAATAAATATTATGTACCTATGTACCTATTGTACCTACTTGACAACAATAATAATTTAAATACTAAATCGATAGTATTGTTATATTCATTAGATATCTATTACATTGGTAAATACAAACAGTGATCATATTCTTTAAATCTTTAATCACACAATTAAAATATTCACAATAGTATTATATATACTCTTGAGAGTATAAAATTATTCAACTCACTGCGTAATAAATTAATTAGTAGAATACATGGAATTAAAACAGATGGCTTCTACTCCAAAGGTAATTATTTATACTATTTGTTAGTACTTCAAAATATTATCAAAAGATAATTTTTATATTGTTCCCTAACCCTAACTGTATTAATAGTATATAGATAGTAGGTATAATTATTTGATTTTTTTCGTGATTTTCATTACATACCAAATTGAATAGCAATTGCCAACTAAAGTAATAATTAGGAATATATTATAGTTTATAAACTTATATTAATTTTAAAATATATTTATTGCAGAAATAATCATAATTTTTTGTATTAAAACATAGGTAAAGTAAGTAAGCACTGTCAACTTGATTAAATACAAAAGTCCATAAACACTGAGTTTTAATTTTAAACTTGTAAATACATACATAAATAATATCTTACAACCTCAATATTATTTTAAAATAATACTTGTATGAAATTTTCATGAATTCCATTAGTATGATTGCAAAGTAAACAAATAATTACATGTGCATTTTTAATGAACTATGAAAACATTTTTTAAAACAATATTATATGAGAAATCCTAAAACATAAAAATACCTCCATAATATTGCACTATACAGACTTATTCTAAATGTTCCATGGCATATTATGCTGTATTTTTCAATTTCCCCTTCTTAATGTGACCGAAAGTTCAGCTACTAAATTAAATTCCATAAATTAATGAATAACTAATATAAAAACTAATAACTATAAAGTAGACTTGTATCTAAGTTGTCGAGTAACAGCTAGCTGTGTAAATGTTTTTTTAGATTATATTGAAGGAAAAACACTTTATTAATATCAAAATATTAACTCTAAATTACAAAGAACATGCCTTTGGGTACCTATAAAGTACTACATAATATGGCGTTATCGATATAAGTAGATAGGTATACAGGAACATTACAAATTAATAATATTTTATAAATGCGTGATGACTGTATAATTTATATTATATTAATTGATTGGTCTCAGTATATTATCGATATGCAGTTGAAAATTAAATTTTTTTTTTTTTGTTAAGAGTAAAGGCTTCAACAGCTAGGTCATTAGCCTACAGTTGGTTGAACATTATTTATAGATTTACAGACATTTTTTTAAAAATTATTTACATAGTATTTTGTTATTAAATTTAATTTTTGTATCGACGCCGGAAAATTAAAATTATACATTTCAAATTGTACGTTTAATACATTTAACTTATCTAATAGACGATTACTTACAATAATTCAACTATAGATTTTAGTCTTATACAATATTATACTAATACGCAATATTTATTAATTTAAGTTGGATAAGATGAACTAGTTATATAATATTTATTAATATTATTTTGTTTGACTAATGGAAATAAGATATTAAATAATTTATTGTTTTCCGAACAAAACTTCTTCACTAAAAATGTATTACCTACAATAGCTATGTAATTTCGCTTCTTAAATCTTAAATCTTTTACATAAATAAGTAAATAACAATAAATATTAATTAAAATAACAAATATAGATGAATTAAAGAGAATGTTGTAACTAAGTACCTATAACTTAAAATGAATATTATTTCAAATAAATATAATATACTCTTATCGAAAAATAGAATAAACAAAAAAGCCATCTTATTATACAAAAAAAATACGTTGTACAAAATATCTTAAACTTTTAAATATAAAACTGTTTATATATTTTGAAGAATGTAAATATTTAATGTGTTCACGTATGAGAATGACAAGTATCAGTTTATCTTAAATTTCTGAAAGAAAAGTTTAAGTATTTGAAGGCTTACCTAACACAATTTGTTTTTCGTTCAAATAAGTGGATAAAGTTAATATAAGAATCACATGCATCTAACAAAATATATTTTTCATATTCATCTATTAAGTATTAGCTTACATGTTGTGTTAATCGTTAATTTGTTAAAATTAATGTTCGTCAAACAATATTTAAACTTAAGACTCGTAGACTAGGTATTCATGAAATCACCATAAAAATTATTAATTATTTAAGCATAATTATTTATAAAAAAAAAACGTACTAAAAATGGTTAAAAGTAACTATAACTAAATAAATAATTTTATTTCTATTTCAGTTTTTTTTTTGTGTCATTACGGTTGTCATTTAAACAAAAACAGAAATAAACATTTATTTAATTTTGATCACGAAATCATTTCGTTTTTTTGACAGGACTAAAGGAGAACTTGATTTATACAATATACATATAAATATGTATATATATAATATTATGTTCTCGAGATTTGATTCGTCTTGTTATTATGTTTTCAACTTGAATTTTCACCCATCGACAAAATATGACATATTTTTCGATGCTTTCATTTTCACTGGGCTATAATATTTTAGACTAGGATTATAAATAGCGATTTTTTTCTATAAGATTACGATTTTATTTTTATTCATTCCGTGTAGGTAATAGTATTTTGATCGCATGAACTATCACCGTAGACGTATAATATAATAATTATTTAGGTAATTGTTTTTCCGTACGGTATTTTGACTAAAACCATTGTTCGTTGAAACAGATTTCATTTGAAACATCTATTTTATCCACTATCTACATATGCATTGTTATTATACTGTAGCACTGCGCGTAACCTATTTCGATATCGTGCGAATCATAAATACTGTACAATAATAGCGATATCTTGTTAAAAAGACAAATATTCGGGTTTTGAATCAGTGACGATTGTACACGAACTGTAAGCCATTATATATTAGTGCGGGGTCGTTAAGCTGTTGTGGGAATACTAATTAGACAAAATAGTCCGAGAGGGAGACACCGCGCGAGTGAAGTAATTAATTCTACAAAGTACCGATTTGGACGGCTTAGAGAATCATTTGCAAATTATAGCGTCTCGGCAATAAAGTACGACTTACACGGTGTAAGTTATACGAAATAAATAAATTGATTCGGGCGTAGATATTATGACGATATACGCACGAATACAACGTAGAATCAGTAATAGTGAATAAAAAATATATATGAAATGCTCAAAAGCACTAGAACCTATACGGCCGTTGGGTGATTTTTCCTCTTCACAAAACTGCAATAAATGTATACAACTATAATATTATGTGTGTAATCGAAAACTTTATGCTCGCCGTAAAAAAAAATAAAAATATCCAATTGAAGGCTGCGCAGTTAAATAAAACTCGAGAAATCGTTACTATAGTTTTACGTATAGGCGTTCGATTAAAAAAAGGATATATTTTCATAGAAATGGAAATAGATATCGTATGTTCACTTGATCAGTTCTACTGACTTTTCGATCTCAATTATTACCTACTGTGGGTTTTTGCATTATTATAATAATTTTAAGTTGTTTTTTTTATTTAGTACAATCACAATTGGGTGTTATAATATGTATGACGTGTGGAAATTGCACTCGTGAATATAATAAATTCAAGTAGAAAATGCTCACGTATCAGAACGCATCGTCGAATGAATATTTTTATTTCGCTTTCCTGATCAATTGACCACGAAATCCTTTAGATCCTTTTGTTTTTTTTATGCGATTCCAATGGGACTTTTTTAAATCTTCGAGGATTTGATTGTAAACTAACACGTTGATGGCATATATAAAACTTAGCTCTATACGGCGGCGGTTTATATAACAATTCTAAGTACGAACACGAAGTCACGCACGTATAATATCAAATAGTTCGTTTTCCAAGTATCGCACTATATACATATTATAATAACATGAATCATTGAATTTTAATTTTTTTTCTCTTCAGGAAAAAAACCTTCCTTTCTAAATTCTCAGTGTTATTGTGTTTTATGGTATAAATGGTGTTAAATATTAGATGTACATTTTATACACTAAAAATAAAATTTAAGGATTTGTACGTTGTACTTTGTACATAATAAAGTTATATCTAATTTTTGTTTTTATTTTTTTTATAATTAGCTTGTAGGTATATATTATGAAATCTGCGTACCTAACCATACACCTATACAAGTATTCGTATCAATGCATTGTGATGTTGATATAAAAAATCATGTAAATATAATATTAATTATTTGTAATACCTCTATGGCTCTATACATATTATTCCATACATTTTTTGAATATTTTTATAGTTCAAATTTTAAATATTATTCCGAAACCTTTTTTATTTTCCAACTCTGGTATGAATTATTATTAATATCGATTAGTAAACATTTAATAACAATGTATGCTACAATACATGATATAAATTATTTTATATAAATAGGTATAAGATGCATAATCACTATAACAATATAATATAATATATTTTATATCTAAATTATAAGCGATGCTTGATGAAATTTCTATAGAAATAAAATTGATAAAAATTTAAACAAACCATTCAAGTCTACTGATTTTTATACTCGATTTACTGAAAACATAACATGTTATGGATCTTAAATTTTCAATCATGTCGTTTATCATTCAAACTCTGTGCAGTTTGTCCAAGAAAAGCGACCGTTTATGTATGTGTTTTAGTAACGATTTGTCAAACCGGCTAAGGGGTAGCTGTCAAGAGAGCTCAGCTTTATATTGTATCCTTTCTCGCGATTCTTACGAGTTCTCACGCCACTGGTGCAGTCAACCGACGGATGCGAACGGGTCTGAAATGTTCACATAATCTATCGTTGAACAATAATATAATTATTACAATCATTGTAAATAAATCACGTAAAAATGTATAATTTGGTACAATTCATTATTTTCAAATATTTTACATAGAAAATGCAATGAGTAGACAGTAGTTTTATAAAATTGACAAGCCTATAAATACCTTGAGTTAATAAAACCACCTTATCCGACAGCAGTGGTATAGCCGTATAGGTACGAAATTGGATTCATTTGTACGTGAACGTCATATACTTAACTATACATATACTACTTACTTGTATATTTGAAGTAGAAAATTACAAACACTCATCGATAAAATATAACAAGTCACCTGAACTTATAGTTACCATCTGTTAGCACACTCAACATCCCGAAAATAATCGGTATTTTGAAAAATACATAGGATGTGTATTTACCAATACAATATGAGGCAATCATAATTAAATTAAATTAACTTTTACAGTTTTATAATTATAATAACTGTCGGAATGTTGAATAGTGATTCATATCGCGCATCGTATTTTTATAATGTCCATAAACTGTTTGTAGCTATCAGAAAAACTATTCGATTCACTCCAAAAATGTAATTTCAGTAGGTACCTCTAGAAAACTTCAGTGCACTTTTTGAGTATCTAGGTACTCAAAGATGGTGGATATATAATAATTTAAAACAACAAACGATTTTCATTATTTTGTAATACTGTTGTACCAAACTAATATTTGCCGCAACATGAGTTATTACTTGAGATTATTTTCATAAGCATAATATTATTATACGCTATATTATAGTATGATATGATTTATTATAATTTTGAAAGATTTAAAAATTGCGTGATAAAAAATTTAAATTTAAGAAAAGTTCATAACAATTTTATAGGTATTAAATAATTTATTTTTATTATTTAAAATATATTAAAATAATGCATCGTAAATGGAATTTATGTTTTTAAGCTTTAAACTACTATAATGTGACATCACAATTAAATTATAATTTTGTTATTAATAATATAGTTATGTAGGTCGATTTGTCTCAGTCATAAACGTATAATACAATACAATTTATTACTCAACACAATTTAAACTACCCGCTCCAATGATAATTAATTATTGTTTCAATTTTTAAGATGTTATCTAACAATTTAATTAGGTTGGTAATTTATAGTTAATTTTTATACTAACAAAAATATTAGCAAAGTTCATTCTATATATTATAATATGATCATAATATGTTACTTACAAAGTGGTTTTTAAGAGAATACTTAGAACTGTATACCAAACAAAATTACTCAACATTTTAGATTATTCAAAAAATCATCACATTTTTTATGTAAACAAAAACAGGAGTTTAACATCATTATTTAATTCTTAAATTTGATATCGTTTAATTATCAGAATTTATCTTTCATATGTATTTTGATAGGGTGCAATAAACCTAATAGGATTACAATTAATACATTTTTTTTGTTTTGTCAAAGTAAATATTTTGTTCTATACATAATATGACAGTTGATTTTATTTTATGGCTATTAAAAGATAGTGAAAAATATCAAATTGAAACTCATATAGTATTAAAATGTTAAATAAAATAGAATTATGTGTATTATTATTCTGTTCTGTTTTTCTCTATCGAAAAGCAAATAACAATATATAGTTGCTCCCCAAACAAGACAAATAAACTGTGCTTTTTTGAAAATAACGGCACATTATTAGTTCAAGAGTATTAGATACTTTAAGGAAACACGAAAATCTTCTCCCATACAAATAAAGTTACATCCCAAAATCTCAAATAAGAACCTAGTATAAAATATTCGGTTTCGCCATCGCAGAAAGTGTCTAATTAGAAAAAAAAGGTACCTACGTGTTTTAATTTGATGGGTATTTTTTGAAGATAATAAATAAATTACCAACACATAGGTATTGTTATCGTTTTTGCAAACAGTACATCAGTCTGGTTGTATTTCGAGTGCTTCGATTTTTTTCATCGTCTTTAAAAGTTTCAAATATGATATATGCAGACACCTGCAGCTGCCTCACACTGCAGTGTGAGCTGTATTTTTTCTTTTCTGCTGACGCTGAATAAACTGTTATTTATTATTACGTGTAAGATAGATGTTTATATAAAATATTTAAGTCCACTGCGTATACAGTGTAGTATATCGCGTATACCAGTTACCACATGATAAAACATCTTGTCATGGGTTAACGCGGACACGCGAAAATTCACGGGTATGGTGACATGGTATGCGAGGTGTATGGGTGGTGATTTTTTCTTTTTACTATTACTTTTTTAATATTAAACAATGCGTGTGTATACGTGTTGCAGGCGACAACAATGGGCGGCCGGCTTTGAGCAAAAAGCATAAAAACGGATCTACCAGCGTCCATCCCGCTCTCGGTGTGACGGCCGCAGTTTGGATAATAATAACACAAAGGATTTTTCCGTTATGAATTCGTACACTACACGTATAGCTACCGCAACCGGGGCGAAAAGACACAGTGACACCACTATTCTGCAGCACGCCGTGAGAATGAAAGAAGACTAGGGGTAAAAAAGGCCCTTTTTCGTTGTACAGATGTATTTTTAATGTTTTATACATAATATTATTACATTGTGAGATATTACATGTAATGCGTGTATTACGGTTTCTTTTTTTTTTTATTATAACTGTTAAAATTTTTATTTATTTTCGTGAGCCTATGTGGTAGAAGACATTTTAAATAAACGTGTATGACTATGACATAACTAATGTATATATTATATTGTATAATTGTGTGTTAGTACGTGCATTTAATGTATGTTTCGAGTCCAAGATTTTTATTATTTATCGTAAGGTTACTCATGTCCCAATATTCTGAGGACAAAACGTTTGGCGCTAATGGTGCTCTCTGGAATAAAATATAATTTCCGCCTCAGGGGAGTGAAGGGTTGTGGCTCGTTTGCGATCTTCGGTACCGCGCAACGTATGTATCCAAATACACAGTGCGGATGCCTCAGGTGGGGTACGATCGTAAAAGTGTCCCCCGGGAAAAGTGGGTGGGGGATCACGGGGAAATAAAGATAAAAAAAAAGGTAAAACTGGAAGAACCGGAAACAGCAATCGTTACATTTTTTTACCACCCCTCCGTAACGTGCACTCAGTCTTTCATCCGTTAAGAACAGTCTTTTACGAGCATACATTTTTTTCGTGTCGAAAACATTGTTAACGTATACAGCGTGCGATAGGTATAGGATGGTACCCCCTATAGTGGAAAATATATTGACTCAAAGGCTGTTCGCTAACACGTATTATTCGTCCGCTCTCAAGTCACTTCTCTTGTATGGCGTATTATATCCGGAATAAAATAAACAAAAAATGATTTTCGTAGTAAAATAATTTTTTTTTTTTTGTTATTTGTTTTATATGTACGAGATATAATGTATAACTTTTTTTTGTTTGGAGTGTTACACTTATGATGTGGATATAAATCTCCACCACTTATACAAAAGCATAATAATAAAATAAACATTTAATATCATGGAAAAACATTTATGAATGAATCAAACATTTTTCGGGCTTGATGTTAACCTGTTGGACATTAACGTGTTTTATTAATATATTATTGTTGTACGTATAGGTGTTTATAATAGCTCGCTGTATTGGAATTAATGACTAGTTATAAAAATTGACCCCACATTAAAATATTGTATTGTATATTCTACTTTTGCTCAATCGAATTTAACGATTTTAAAAAAAAAACTTATGGATATTAAATTAAATGTTTTTAGAGGTTATCAATATTTAACTATAATTTTATAATTACTGATTTTTACTCAACCTTATTGAAATTCATCATTTACATTATGGGATAAAGTACAAGGTGTATATTTTCAATTTTGTATCTAATAGCTTACAATTTATATGACTTAAATTCAAAATTATGAATATTCGTGTATACAATTATATAAATAACTTAATAACCTTAATAAAATTATATTACGAAAACACATTAGTAAATATTACACATTATCAGTTTATTTCATGTCTCATGTATACCAATTGATAAATATTAAAATAATAAATTGAAAAATATTTGTTTTAACCATACATAACTCCATATACCGATACATATTATATAAATCAAAATTCAATTAAACTACCTAGGTACCAACGGTTAATTTGCATTTAAAATACTCATACTATGTATTATAATTTATAATCCATTTCTATTTGAGCAACGGATACGATTTAGTTTTGTTATTGAATAATGGCAAGGCTAAGTAAGCTAACTATTTTTTTGTATTTAAATTGGTTGGGTTAAGTTAATATAAAAAAGTGTAGATAAAGTTTTAAGTGAAAAGTTACAGTTATTTTTTTCCAAGTAAATAACAACTACGTAGGCTAGGGCACAACAAACAAATTTGATAAAAGTACCCATAAATAATACACAAAAAAAAAATATACTGTAAAGATAATAGGTACATATATTATAATATAAGAGTAATTGAAAGAAATAATAACCGAAATACCATCTAATGATAAAACCCTACTAACTGCTTAAGTTAATTTTTGTTCAATTCATTTTTTTTAGAGATCACGGCATTAACGTCACTTTAATTGTCAAACTGGATTGTATGATATTGTTAATGTTGATAGATTTGAAATTAATGCGTTAGAGTGAGATTATAAGTAGGTATTTATAGACATATTATGTATAATGTATTGAAAATCAATAATCATGTATGTACGTTATTTATATGATCGCTTTATAAATCCAGAAATAGTGTATTCAATACTTCAGCAGTCTACAATATTTGATATTTACAAGAAATATAACATTGTAAATACATACATGTAATTGTTTTTATACATAAATACCTATACAGTATACATATATATTATACATTCATACATTTCTACGAAACAAAATATATTTTAAATATATGGGGGAAAATGAATTAATTGATAAGTAACTCCATATCAAAGAAACAGATTTCAATCGTTAGGAGAGATGTTTGAAGTTGCTTAAAAAAAAGTAATTTGTTGTGTAGTTTGAATAAAGTAACTTCACTTTAATTTTTAGGCTCGTTAATGTCCAGCCTTAAATAATGCTACAAATGCATACGAGTGTAAAAAAATATATAGATCGCGTAATAGTCATTGTATGAAAAAAATCACACATGTTCTATGATTAGTAATAATAATATCATTTATGATTTATCATAATAAGTTATACGGAGTATACACTAAATATAATAATATTATATAGGTATAGGTAATTGTTATTGTGTAATATGTGTAAATTATATTTCTGATTTTCAAAATATAGTTTAAATTGTAATACATATTATACCTATTCTATTTATTTAGATTTTAGTTTTTACAGTTATGTATTTATGTATACCTATTTGATGTTCTTTTGTTTCTACATTTTGCTTGTGTTCAGATCATGTCATACAGTCATACGCATACCTATACCTAACCAGACTTCTTTAATTAAAATAATGCCATCAACCATTTCAACCAATTCGACATTTTTTCTCAAATTGAACATACTATATTCTATATAGAGTCAACTTTAAATTGAAATTTCGATTTATCAGCATAATATTTACTATAGGAAACAACAGTAGGGCTTAGTTCCTTTTTATACAATTAGCCAGAGTCCAGAGATGCACAGAAATGTCTAAGTTCTATAACCACACTAATTTTGATTTATATGTTTTAAATGCTCCATTGTTTTCTCAATGATCCAGACATCTATAACAAAGAAAAAAACAAATAAGACGTTGTGCATTTTTAGGAAAAATAATGTTGACATATTATTTGATATTTAAAAAATAACTAGAGTTAGGTTAAAAGTACATTTAATTTATAACAACTGTACTGTTTAACTACACGATGTATTATGTTATCAATATAAAAATAAAATATACAGAATTTTGAAATAAAAGTAACAATATGAATGAACAAATATTATCCAACTCATTAAAATTCCAATCTTTTCTAAAACAATATCAACAATTTTAATTGATTAGTTATTTAATTTAAAAGGAGATTTATAATTGTACTAGCTGATCCCGTGCACTTCGTTACCCAAAAATTAATACTTCCCAACTCTATATGAGTAATATGTCTTATGTTATAATTTAACGGTTAAAAATACTAATTATTATTTAATTAGTCCCACCCGGCGTTGCCCGAACAAAATATTAAGTTAAGAATAACCTAACGCAAAACATTGCGACGATTGCCCGAGCCAAAGATTTGTTTTTTTTTATAAATTAATTTTCCAAAATGTGTACATGATATTATACTCTTACTCCTGCTGTCACATTTCTCGGAGAGATAATAGCTCTTTCACATAACCACTGATAAGATTATTGGACAGATTAAAAATGTCAGGATAAACTGCAGAAAGCAACTCTTCCACGTTATTGACCAACCGTCCAATCATGTGATTGACAGAAATGTAACCATTTTCATTTTCTAAAGTTCCATTTCCAATTTTCAACAACTGTTCTGGTTACAAATAAACAGTACATAGCAACCATGGTTACCAATAGCAACCATTTATAAACAAATATTTCCATCGTAAATCTCAAAATCCCTGTGTGAGCACCTAACTTCACCACCCCACCTCACCACTTTGTGAATCTAAACCACCCAGGACGTCACCCAAATGCATACAAAAAAATTCATTCAAATTGGTCCAGTAGTTTTCTCGGTTAGCGCGGTCTTAGAAAAACCCTTACAATTTTTATCTGCTAGAGGGCGCCACTGGCATAACTCAGTTTTTGTCTCTAAATATTCTGGACACAGGAGTTAGGTCCATAATTTATGCTATAAACCCGCTCCCCGACATTCTCTATCATTTAAAAAAAAAATCAAATTAATCGGCCCAGCCGTTCTCAACTGATGCAATGTTATACATTTTTGTCTCCATTTTTATATATATATAGATTTAATATTTATATGTTTAAATAATAGTTTTCCAATAACAGTCAATAGAGAGAAAGTCTTTACTGACAACAATTATTATCATTATTATTATTATTAATATACTACAATAATGAGTTCTGATTATTAAGTTGTAAAAAAACATACTTATAACTATTTATACTTTTTTGTTTTCTATTTTAATATAATATCAATTTGATATTATTGTCTGTATATTTATATTTTTAAAGTTTTTATTAATTATTCAAAATGTACCTATTCCCATTTACCTATATAGTTCATGTCATGTAAACTCAAATTTTTAGTTTCATACCTAAATTTGTCATACATTGTACATAACCTATTTGTTATTATTATAAGTTATAACTATATTAAAACAATTCTGAAAACAATTTAAAGCATAATATTACTGATTGTTTTAATGATTATTGAATAAATATAGGTATTTTTAAAAAAATAACATCCACTGTATCTGGTTTTTAAAATAATTAAACTTAACATCTTACAAAATATAATAGTTATAACTTATATCCACTTATTTCATTAAAGGAAGTTATTAAATGTTATATGTATAAATCTGGAATGTAAAAATTATTGTAACTGTAATCTAAAATCAGGGGCGGATCTGAAGCTCGGTTAAAGGGGGGGGGGCGAATTCCGAACAGGAATATCCATGAGTAATATACAAGTATAATGAGCACGGTCAAACCTGTAGGGTAGAGGGGGTCACCACCCCCAGAAATCCGCATATGAATCCGGATTCCGGATCAAATTTTTACAATCCGTATACTATAAAATTATCAGTATACATTTTTTCACCCCCCCCCCCCCCACCGCTAAAAAAAAACATTTCCTGCTTTCGCCCCTGCAATGGAGACTTAATCATAGTTTAGGCAAATTATGGAAAAAGAGGTACAACATTTAAAATTAATAGTAGGTATCTATAAAAATGTATAATTTAAAAATAGGTATAACTATAATAATAGTTTAATGTTTCTTGTTTTTTCATTGGCATTTTTTTTTCTATTTATCACATCTTCTATATTTATAATAATATCTTTATGTGTGTGCAATAAAGCCAAGCCAGTCAGCCTATGTTTGCCCATTCGTAATTTCAACCATGTTTTTAATCTAAAAATTAAAAACAATAAGAAATAAGCAAACATTCAAAGCATTTTGGAATTTAGATGCAAATATTTTCATCTTAAATCAAAAAGCAAAATTTTTATTTTTATTATTAAGATTTACATATATTAATTATTATCTAATTAATTTATGATAAATATAAAACAATAAATAATCCAATTATCCAACACAGTGTGTAATAAACAGGACACCAGGGCTGTACATTTATAATACTAAAAAACTGATGAACATGCTCTAAAAATTGGACAAAAATGATCTAGATTCAGTGCACGGGTAGAAAAAAAATAGTAGGGGGGTGCCATTAAATAAAAAATACAAACTCAATTGATACTATACTAGATTATTATAGTGATATTAAAGATTATATACTAGATTATTCAATGAGTAACTACCAAATTCAGTGGCGCCGAATGAAATTGAAACTACCAGTTCAAAAAATTATATTCCCCACCCACACCTCCAATTTACCACCTCTTTAAATACCTCAAAAATTTTTTTTAGTTATAATCTATAAACAAATGTACCATTTAAAATAGAAAAAATTTACCAAATAATATATAGAATAATTAATTTGATTTTTTTTAATGATCATTTTTTATTTTTTAATAATGTTCAAATGGATTTCTTACAACTGTTTTGACCAGTTGTTTGCACATTAATCAAAATGACATAATTATTTTTTTTGTTTTCCTTAATTAATGTACAAAACGTATATACTAAGTATAAATGTATATAAAATATAAATATAAAAAAAGTAAAAACCATTTAATACAGATTTCATAATAACTTATTAGATAGGATTGATGATAGACTTGCAAACTTATCAATAACATCAGAGTTATTTATTGGAAGATTTTCACATTAAGTTTTCAAGTCTGCCTTGTGCAATTGTGCTACGTAGTCGATTTTTTATGATTTTCAGTTTTGAAAATGTGCGTTCAGGTGAGGCACTTGTAACAGGCAATGTGTTGCAATATGAAGTGCGGTATAAAAAGTCGAAAAAACTTCTTTTAGTCCAGATGTATGACATAATTTTAATAAATCAAGTAAACTAACTAAATTTGTATTTTCATTATTGTAGTCCATTTTGTCATTAGAATCAGAATCATCGCTTTGTGTATTTTCACTACCACCAGACATCTCACAAACTTTTTCACTACACCCATGTAAATTTTTGGGTAAATTTATGATATTAGAAAATTCAGAAAAATAATTGGCAAATTGCATATACTCTTTTCTAAGATCATCGAGTTGTACAAACTTTGAGTATATTTCACAAAATGTGTTAAATGCATCAATTGGCAAAGAGTTGTTTGAAACTTTTACTTCATTTAATCGTTTTGTAGAAAAAAGAGAAATATCTTTTAGTAAATCTTGAGATTTAGAAGTAAATCTATCATTTATAGCAGTAATTATTGTGTCTAAAGATACAAAGTATGTTTTGATTTTAAATTCATAAAGAGGATCAGTAATAGAATGATCTTCAACTTCTTCATTCGATAATCTTTTTTTCTTTCTTAAACGATGAATAGATAAAGGTGAGAACTCAAAATCTGATTTTTCCATGTAATTTTTACTTTTTTTACAAAGTTCTATGTATCCATTGTCTGTTCGCATATTATTACCAATTTTTTACAATTTATACTACTTTTTTATGGTTGATACTTCATCATATAGGTAACCATTAAACAACATTTACAACCATTAAACATTTACAACAATAATGGTAAATCACAGCAGTAAAAGTGTAAAATAAATAAATATTAAATAATAATTAATAACAGACAATAGTTTATAACAAATAGTAAATAATGAGTGCCGAGTGGCGAATAATGAAACTGCGGCGTTCACTTTACGTATCCCGGGTATAATAGAACGTCAAAGGAAAAATATTCTATTTTTATCTTGTGTTAATGTGGGAATTCATACACAGTACACACCACGATTTAGTATCATCGTGGTACACACTTACTACCATAGGATCTAATAATAGTAATATTGATAAAATGTTCATATTCTATAATTGTATATACTATGCATTTTACCTAGTATACCATATCACAAATCACAATTCACAGAATTGAGAATAATATTTCTTCTATATTACTCCAAAATTATTCAATACACATATTATGCCTTATGCGTAATGCATTGCCGACTGCCGTATAGCGTTGCATTCAACATTCATACGTGCGGGTGCGACTGTTCATGTCGGCATAGGCAGATAGGCTTAAACAATTACATTCTTGTGTTTAATAAAATTATAGCAGACAGACTATACTAGTATACTCTAATATTTTACCCACTCGGCGACCCTCACCTACCCGGCTACCCAACCACCTGGCACCTACCACCCACCACCCACCCACCCAAATTTCTAGCCAGTTCAATTGAACTACCTGGAGTACGTGTTCGGCGCCACTGACCAAATTAGAAGGGTTATGCTAAAATAATTGTTAATAAGAAGGGGTATTCTGTCCCCAAACATATAATCCCAAGTCAAGCACATTCTTGTTTAGATTCTATATATACTTAAATGTGTTTCTAGTACTATAAAGTAAAAACTAACAATAAAAAAAGCAAATAAACAAATGCATTTAAGTGTACTCCTGGTACCTAAAATACTTAATATTTTATTAAGTTGCTCATTAATTATCTGACCCGGAAAAGTGGAAAAGCTGCGTTCAGCGGAAGCAGTACTAATTGCCAAATTAGCAAGTATAGAAAGCAAAGATTTAATTGTTGGGAAGATTATCCCACAACATGCATCCAAAGTATCAAAAACATTTGTTGGTAATATATGACCTAAAATGTACAAAAAAAAAGGTAAATATTTTTTAAAACTTAACATTCATTTTTGATTGTTCCCAACCTTTAACTCAGATTTTTTCCATTTTTGTATCCATAACTCAAATTCTGAATTTAATAAGTCACTATTAACCTCTTGAAAAAATGGATATTTATCTTTAATGAATTTAACAATAATTGAGTTACTATTAGTCTCAGACCATTTAATTAAATTGTTTGGTACTAGATATGATAGCACTTTTATAGTTTGATTTTCTTGGCCATAAAATCTTTTTTCTAAATCAGTTATTACACAGTCTAGGAGTGGAATGAAAATTGTGATTCTGAAATAGTGTTCACAATTATTTATGTTATTCGGATTTGATCTATTTTTTTGATGAGCTTAAATTCTAGGCATTTTCAAATGAATGTCCAATTCATCCATTAATATTTTGCAATCATTATAAATGATTTGAAATGTTATATTACAGTTTAAGAGATTGTTTTAAAGTACAGACACTATATCATCTAGCTATAACATTACTAGCTGATAATATATCATGTAATAATTCCTTGTAATAATAATAATAGTATTTATAATCAATGCTACTACACAACTGACACAATCATTCCTCCTGGGTAATTCGATGTAATCACATCATTTCGTCGAGATTTTCGTGTCATCGTGTTCAAAATATTTTTGTGAATTTTTTTTTTTTATAATTATTTTCCATTTTATAAACAATGGCAAATAAAGAAAATAAACGAAAACGGAAACGGTCATCTAAAAAAATAATAACAAGTTCTCTTGCACTACGACGATCCAAACAAATAAAGTAAGTATGATTTATGAATATTATATTATATTATATTAGAAGTTTTAGAAATCTTTCATTGGCTGTTTAAACGTTTATAGAAAAATAAAATAATAATATTTCAGGCTCTACCCGTTCAATAATTAAATTAAAAAAATTCTAAATAATCTCTCTTACGAAAATAATTCTAAATGGGGGCCAGAACAGCTGCCTCCCTCCCACCACTACAGATGTCATTATATCAATATATATATAATTTTAATTATCAGTTAGCACTTTTGTTTTCATAAAATTATTCATAAAATCATTGTCAATAATCAATATAATAATCAATAAATATAATATCAAAAATATAATATAAAAAAAAAGCGGGTAAGTGGATCTGCTGTACAGTAGGTTACTACATAGTGAGTCACTATAATAAATGGTGTTAAATTTGAATTCAATGATATATCATTGTATACAAAAAACGATTCTGAGCGGAGACGATTTGTCGGTCTAGGATATTTTATAAATTTTGAACTAAAAATAAATTTGCAAACATTCGAGATTTCGATGAATTTGGTCAAAATTTTAACTTTAAATGCGTATAAAAAAAAAGTGAGCATACTTATCTTAAATATTTTTTTAAGCGCATTTAGAACAACTTACGAAAAACCTTGTATTCAATTTTCAATCCTTAGTTATAAAAACTGAACATTTTATAAATATTTAACTACAAAACAATTTACAAATGTTTGATATTTTGACGTCAAAATTTTAACTTAAAATTTCTACAAACAATTATAATTTTTATATATTTTTCTAAATTTTTTGTTACATTATTAACTAATTACAAATAATCTTGCATTAAATTTTCAATCCTTAAATATAAAAACTGAACATTTTATGAATTTTTAACAACAAAACCATTTGCAAATGTTCAATGATGAATTCGGTCAAAATTTGATGTTTAAATGCTTATAAAAAAAAATTGTGACTATGTATTTTTATTATTTTTGATCTGCTTTTTAATCCACTTGTGAAGAATCTTGTATTAAATTTTCAAGACAATTCACCCAAAGAAATTTTTTTTATCGATATTTAAAAAAAAAAACGAAAATTTATAATGCTTATAAATAGCTCAATGAAAGTCGAAATTTTTCGAAAATTTGATGGTGTATTCAGATTGTACATATAAACGTTTGGTGAAAATTTCATGTATCTACTGTTATCATTTTTAGTGTAACACCAAAAACAAAAATCGATTTTTACAAAAAAGTGCGTTGCGTAAAAATTTCCATTTTTTCCTTCATTTTTTGATGGTTTTTCCCGCTGCGTTTAAAAAGTATTGAATTTTTTTTTACTTTTGACCCCTCAAAGTAACTAGATTAAATTTCCTATTAGAAACGTTGCTGATCGAAAAAATCGAAGCACTTTTACTGCCTCAAAACGTGATGACAGACACAAAAAAAACACACATCATTGTAAAATCAATACATTCATCGCTTCGCTCAGAATCTAAAATATAATATAAATATAAAATAATATAATAATATAATATATATATAAAATATATATATGATATATCAATATCAATAATATCAATAATTCAATTAAAATACGAACTTCAAATTTCTATAAAAAAATTTCTGAATATGTATAATATGCTATTATGTATATACATATATAGCTTAAAAAATTTTTAACTGAACTCTGCGTCACTATAATGGCACATAATATAATTCATACTAGTTTCTATATAAATATAATATGGTATTATATTATTTAAAATAATAATATTATTATACTTACCTATAAGTTATAACGTTTATTAGTTAAGCAAAAAAACAGAATTGAAATATATAAAGCCTGCACATAGTTACTGAGTGTTTCCACTTATCGTGATCACACTGTATACACATATTACAAATCTTGTTAAAAATTGGTGTATATATTTAATATTTTTAATTTCTATGTACTATGTATGTATATATAATTGAGATTTGAAATGTTATTATTTTTTGCGTATCGTTTTAGGGTTGGTCGAAGAATTGTTGACGTTTTTTACATTTTCCAACAATTGCAAAATAGTGGTCATAACATTGCATTTGGATGTTCTTTTATGAACTCTGAGCTCATAAAAGAAATTCGTAATGGTTATTTTTGTACGTGGACATTTAAGTGTAAAATTACAATCTAATTACAAAAATTGAGTCTGAAAAAAGTGAATCATATATACCAATCAATAAAGCTATTGTGAATGCTACCGTTGGAATTGGAATAGGATACACTCAACTTTGTGAATTTTCCGCAATTTTAGAGATACCCTACCTTAGCACTAATACATACGGTAAAATATTTGATGAACTTAGTACAGTAATAGAACAAACAGCATGGGAACAGATGAGATTGGCGGGCATTGAGGAAAAGCAATTAGCGATAGAGGCTGGAGATATTGATACTGATGGTGTACCATTGTGCCCTGTAATTGCTGACGGTCAATGGGGAAAAAGGAGTTATAAGACCAAGTATGACGCGTTATCCGGAGCTGTAAGAATTGTTTTATCACATAATCGTATAAATAGTGAATTAGTTTAAATTATTATAATATAATTGTTATGTAGGCTACAATTATTGGTTTTCGTTCTAACAAAATATTATTTGTCGAAATACGAAACCGTTACTGTTGTATATGTGAAAGAGCTCATGCATTAAAATTGCCCACAAAAGACTATACTTAAATGTTTTTTAAATTGGGACAAAGCTGCCACTGGTATGGAAGCTGATGGAATTTCCGAGGGATTTGCCAAAAGCATTGAGTTACATGGTTTGAAATTTAACAGATTAATTGGTAATTTTATTAAGTATAATTTTAATTTTAAATATAATAAAAATACTTATGACTCAATAATAAATAATAGAAACATAAAAAACAAATAAATATAATTGTCTTAGGAGATGGCGATAGCAGCGTTTTAAAAAAACTATTAGAAATAGTTCCTTATGGACCACACCAATTGGTACAAAAAATTGAATGTCGCAACCATATACTAAGAAATTATAGTACAAAATTATCTGCATTAACAAAAAACACAAAATATCCAACATATTTGAGACAGCTAATTACAAAAAACATTACTAAATTCTGTGTAGCTATTCGGAAGGCAATTCAATATAGGAAAAATTTAAATATTAACAATATTGCTAAAATAAAGGGTAATTAATTATTGAAATTATTTAAATTAAATAATGAGTAATTTTTTTTTCAAATTGATTAATTTTCATTATTTGTTTTTACAATATATATTAGGACTTCAACATGGCATTTCAAACAGCCCTTACCATGTTTTTGGACAGCATGCACAATGTGATTTATATTTTTGTAAAAAACCGGCTGATTGTGAAAATCATGTACCAGCTATGGAAAAATGTGGACTTATGCGTGATGTTAATTCAGTTTTAAGAAGAGTGGTTGAAAATGCATCAAGTCTTATATATGATGTTACAAACAACGCTTGCGAGCAATTTAACAGCGTTATAAATAAGTATATTTCAGGGAAACAAATAAACTTTTCTTCAAAGCAATCTTACAATACAAGAGTTTAAGCTGCAATTATTTCCTATAATACCAGTGGTAATTTTCTTAGAGCGGTTCATAAAAAAGTGATGCACAAAAGTCCCGGTATAAAAAAATCTTATAAATGCATACACTATTCGTGTACTATTATAATAACTATAACTAGGTATGTGTTTTTTTTTAGGAATGGTTGGTAAAAAATTTTTGACATTCAAAAAGTACAAACACGAAAACTTAAAAAAAAGACGTCTTTTTCATTCTAAAAAATCAAAAAAAATACAATACACCGGACCAGATGAATTTTATGGCCTCGCAGAACCGTTACCAATAGATGAGAGATGTTCGATAGAAGAATTAGAATTAAAAAAACAAAATTTTATTCAAACAATTACTCTCTGAAAGTATCAACGGGATACTTTGGAAATAGATACTCGAGAACAAAGTTCTAGTTCTAGGTGGTTTATTGAAAGGCGTAATCGTATAACAGCTTCTGACTTTGGGAAAATATGCAAGATGCGACCAACTACGTCATGTAAAAATATCGTAGCTAACAAATTATACAGTACATCTTCTAGTACGAACGAGCCAATAGCATGCAAATACGGTAAAGACCTGGAACCAGTTGCCCTGGAATATTTTGAAAAAAATATGGGGACAACGGTTCAAAAATGTGGTTTAATCATTGATGAAGATTACCCGTTCTTCGGAGCATCACCTGATGAGTTCAACTTAACTGCGAGTTTTTTCTCAAATTTAGACATATATATACAAGATTTTGCATAATATTTTAAAATATTTTATACTCTGAACGGAGTGATGAATGTATTGATTTCCCTGGTTTTTAACATTATATTTATATAAAATAAAAAATTAATCCTTTATCTTTTATGGCATTTTAAATTTAGATGGACTTATTGGGAATGATAGCATAATTGAAGTGAAATATCCATATTCGGCAAAAGACTATCCTACAGTTGAAGAGGCTATCAAAGATAAAAAGGTACCTAATACATAAAAGACATTACCACTTACACGTTTTTTGACGAGCGATATCATCGACCCAAATTATATTATAACTGCTCAAAAATCCAAAATAAAGAAATGAAGAACATTTCATATTGTATTAAGTATTTCTTATTTGTATAATTAACTATGTAATTGAAAAAAAAAATGAAACTATAGACAATAATATTAATTATTCTATTAATTTGATATTATTTGTAATTGATCGGTACATTTTTTACTGATACCTGAATTATGTTTATATAATTCTTACACCTAAAAGATTGTTTAATATATTTTTAAAACATATAACAAGGAATTTTTTTTTTTAAACCCACATTAAAAAAACGATTTTTTATGTATTATGTAATACGTGATTAGCACTCAAAAAATAAAAATTCATAAAATATTTACGACAGTTAACTACTTACATTATGCTTAAAAAATAAAAAGTGATTACATTAACATTTACTAATCAAAACTATTTAAACGATACCTACTAATCAGAGTTGACATGTTTAAAACATCAAGTTTAAAACACATGTTTAAAACATGTTTTAAACTAATAAAAAAAACAAATTGCTTATTGTTTTAAACAGATAAATAAAATCGTTCGTTTAAAACATTTTTTTTTTAATAAATAAAAAGAAACTTATAAAAATTAATTTTACAATCATTACCAAGGGAATTGATTTCATAAAATCATTGATATCGTAGGGTCGATGGTTAAATTCTGAACATTATGTCAATATGTCATAATATACTACCATATTCCTACGTGGCTAGGTCCTACACTGTACAGCGTACATTTAACTTAAATATTAAATAATAATTTAAAAATTAAATCACAGTTCTTGGTTAAAATAAAATTGTAATTATATTATTTTGGTTGAAACTAAAAAGTCGGGTTGAAAAAGAGCAGGTTTCATAGTAATTCATAGTAATGAGTCCTCATCCGTGCTACTAACGCGTTCATTTCTATTTTGCATCGTTTACAAACCGCTCTTTTGCTTTTCACAGTATTTTTGGTGAACGGAACTTCAATAAAATATTTCCATATATCGTCCTTTCTTCGACCAGTATTCATAATATTAATGATTTAAATACTAATATTTTATCAATTAATAAGTTGAAAAACAATTAAAATAATTATGCACAAAATAAGAATGAATACAATGAACACGTTACACGAGTAAACGACTGAACAAAGATAGGTAATAATAATTGCGGGAATACGAAATACGACGAATAAAGAATAATCAATAAACTATAAAGATAAACGTCAAACGGGCTCTGGGCCGTTCGGCCCCGTGATAACAGACCAGACATAATCTCATGGAATAAACGATAAAATCGGGGCCAAACGAAATGAGTACAAGTAGATCCCCATGATAAGTGATAAGAGTGGTTATACTGTGGTTACCCTGTGACCAACTTGAGGTGGTGTTGCATAGCAAGTCGAGGGATATTTTCGTTTTTTTTGTCCGAGCGCAGCGCAGCGAGCGAGTGGCAACGTGGGCATCACTGCGCGGGCATCACTGTAAATAATTTTTAAGTATGGCGTCACTGATAGATTGTTGGTATATGGTGGTATAAGATAAAAATGGGGGTCTTGTTGGTCGGGGATCTAGGTGACGCGTCACCGAACCATTTGAGGTTAGAGTTCGAACTCCGAATTACTCTTATCATCTATAATTCTTATCACGGGGCCGAACGACCCCCATCCCACGTCAAACACTCAAACGTGAAAGTGAAACGGTCAAACATTCGAACGTTATCACTTACCAGTAATCAGTTATCAGTGTTACTGTGATACTGTGATATCAAATTGATTATTATTTATTTGGAGGTAATGTGCTTCCATAGATAATAAAACCATTAAATTGGACATCAGGTTGGTTAATCAGGTTGGTTGATTAATCGGTTGGTTAGATATAAAACGAGTTTTAACTTTCATTTAATATTAAACAATAAAACAAGAGTTTTAAACAGTTTAAAACAGTTAAAAACATTAAAAAAAACATTGAACAACAAACATGTTTAAAATATAAAAATCATGTTTAAAACATAAAAAACTGTTTTTTTTGTTTATTTAAAAAAAAACATGTTTTTTTTACCAACGCTGCTACTAATACCTACGTTTATAAAAGAATAAAAACTCTAGTATGAATAGAACTTAAGTTACCTACAAGTAATAACGTAAAAAACGTATTTACTAAAAAACGTATAGATTCGCAATTACTTTATTTATTTTCATGTATTTTATAAAGTTATTGAGTTATAAATATAAATCAAGGTATGTTGTATAATAGTTAGTATGCTACGCATTGTTCAACAATATTCTGGCAAACATAGCTTTAATTAATACATTGGTGGTGACTTGTGAGCTGGGAGCGAGCGCACAGCGTGCTATATATTACAAAAGAAATAGATTAGCGTTGAGCAACAATTAACGCAACGGTTTGATATGAAACATCCTAAAGGACCGTTCATGAAGAAATAATGTGTCAGCGATTAGGACGCGCAGATCCCGTAGCGTAGACAATGGGCGTGGTTACGGCATGCAACGGCGGCGGCGGCGATACGGCAAACAACGCTATCTCTAGAGCGTTGTATGTCAACACGTTTCCGCGAGACGTCCTCTTAAAAGCACAGAATAGATAAAAGTTAAAAGCGAGAAAAATAATCACAGTTAATTTCAGTTAATAATTAGTTATTCTGTGATATGTCATTGTGTGATAAGCTTTTGATAGCAAATATTTATGTTTGATTCTGTGTTTATGGATATTATTATTATCACAGCTATTATTCATTATCGTGAAACATGCTATTTAGACAAAGATAAAAATAATTAATAATTATTAATTTATAAAAATGTATTGTGTAAATTTATATATTATAAATATTAAATAAATCTGTAATAAAAAAAGGCCTAAGGGAGGGCGATCGCCACGTCGCCCCCTCCCATAGATCTGCTACTGTCTAAAATATATTATCACAGATTAAATCGGTGGTATTATTGTATTAATACATTCCATTATGATGTACAAGTAGCTTGTTACAAATAATATTACACATCTGCTATTTATGTAAATATTGGTACTTATTATAAACATTAAACAGTGCACCGTGTACAATAATTATTGTTGTTGCAATACAAATCAAATAAAAGTAATTGCAGTATTTCCCTTGAACAAAAATTATCGTAATAATATAGGAAAGTACGACAAAACAAATAAAATAAAAAAACACATTATACTCGTAGTTGATACATAATCAACCTATCCGGAACTTAACCTGAATATTAAATTGATAGGCATAATTGAATTTACAATGTAAATAAAGGAAAAATGAAATGAACATCGTTTCTCAAGTATAATTGTTTATACTCTGCGTGCCCTATAAATTGAAGTTCTTTCAAAAAGAATTCATGTGATTCTTGCCATGTCCGATTTTCCAAATTGTCTATAGAAATATTTGCTGTGCTTTTTACAAAAATAGATAACAATTTTAGTCTGTCTTCATTGTTCCAGTCGTTATCATTGCTTCATGCTTGCTTTATTGTATTGATTAAAAAATGTTCTGATGTCCTTATTTTCAGCGAAACAACCAGGTATGGTCATTAAAGTTTATTTTATGAAAAGGAAGTTTTAAATTTAGATTATTTTTTATATTCTATTACGGTCGTGATGTATTAGGAGAGGTGACTCGGAGGCTGTGAGATATCTTTGCCTTCTTTGGTAATTAATGTAGAAGGAAAGAGAGGGCGAGGTGGTAAAACGTAGAAGAGATAGATGTATGGAATATAAATTGATACAAAAATAGGTGTTGTAGGTAAATTCATAAAAAATGTTGATTCTTAGAGGAAGCGAAGAATATATTGATTTTACAATTATGTGTGTTTTTTGGTTTGTATACACGATAAGTTATCGAAATAATGATTCGATTTTCTTTTTCCAAATCTGTTCTGGCGGGGATGTGAATCTACACCAACCTTTGAGAGATCGATTTTGAAAATACTCAATAATTTTTAATAGCACCGGAAAAAAAAACAAAACAATTTAAGAAAAACGAGATTTTTTACGCTAAAGTGGTTATTGATAAAATCGATTTTGGTTTTTTGCTTAAATCAAAAAAAAAAAAATAACTGCAGATACATGAAATTTTCACCAAATTTTTGTAAAAAAATTTCCTATACTCAATAATATTTTCAATACATTTTGACTTTTTTTGAGCCATTTATAGTCATAATACATTTTTGGTTTTTTTATTATCATATTCGATAATAATGTTTTAGCTGTCTAAAAAACTTGAAAATTGAATTAATATTCAATATCATTGTTAATAGATGTCCAAAATACGCCGAAGTATGAACAATCTTCAACAACCCTACCTCTCTGGGACTAGCTCTCAGGGAGGAAAACACTAAAGCAATATACAATTTTTTCCATAGGTACAACTAATTTAAGCCAAAAATTGTAAATGTCTGTAAATATTTTAACCTGTCTCTGTTTACCTGTTTTTTCTGTTTTTTAATTGTAGTCTAATAAGTTATTATATTTATTAGTAATAACCCTCGATGTTGAAACCTTCCTTAAGACAACCAGTATACGAGCCGTGCGGGAACGGCTCAAGATAATAAACACTTTTGTACAAAATAAATTACATTATTATTGTTGCACAAAAAGTACTGTACCATCAAATATTATTTTATAGCGACGGAGCGACGACAAACATTAATATTTATTAGTGTTCGACCTTTTTGGAATTTAAATGTGCCGCGTTACGGGTTCATCATGAAGCGCCGATCGCAACTGGTCATGCTCTAATGTTGGTGACCCTGCCGCCGCAACCGTTACTCCGGTCTGGGTAACGACGCTGAAGCTTGAAGATGCCGCCGTCGCCGTTGCTACGTGCAACCGCGCAAGGTGCGTGCGCGTCCCGGCTCGTTTTGTCGTTCGCCAAACGTCGTAGTTCAACGACGTTGTCTGTCGTCCATTTTTCTCATCGTCGTGTACCCAACGTTGTTTGTCGTCCATTTCGCTCATGTCTGGTACCCGACGTCGTTGTTCGTCGTCCATATTGCTCGATCGTGTGTGTGCGCTCAACACGTGTTATCGAAGATCGTACCGCTCAGTTCGTATCGTTATTAGTCGTAACAAGCTTGTGTATGTTTAAACATACTGGTCGACTGTTGCTCCACATCGCAGCTTCGCAATTAATCGTTTACGCGTTTAATGCACAATAAACGTGCTCTCTTAATAAATCAGCCGTGATTATTATTATTATTGACGGCGCAGTCCAGCAGCTCAGCAATCAACAACGCATATCAAGACTCCGTCATCCTCAGTAGCTCAGCTCAAGTCTACGGTAGCTCACCGGAGCGGTGATCCCCGCCCCTTACCTTCCCCCTATTTTCCTTAAACATATATATATATATATTTATTTATTTGCTCGATAATACATATCCCTTTCAGCTCTAACTTACACTTTTGTGTATGATAATGCTGTACACTTAATAGGCTTAAATTTTTTATATAATAATAAAACTTCGGTACTATCCTACTGGTAAATCAATATTGCCGTTAAGACCTGAGATATGTCGAGTGCTTATAATACTTAAATATTTTATATATACATCATTATAGTATTGTAGACCTGTAAACAATTATTATAAATATTATTTAAAGATTAGGTTAGCAGAAACGCTGTGTCTATACGCCCGACCATAGTCTGTAAGATAAGGGACGCCCGACCATGGTCGGTAAGATAAGGAATGCCCGACCATTATAATTATTGTATTAATTTGCTCAAAGTACCTATGATACTATGATTTAATTATAGTAAACACGATAGGTTAGTAGCATAAATTAACATATTATACTAGTTATTAGTTAATACTAAATAAATAATAATATAATATATCGTATAACATGGTAAAACTGATATTTTTTTAATTTGTAGTTTGAATAATGACTGAAAGACTTCATAATATGATTAATTTATTTGTTCATTGGATTTATTTGTTTACAACCAGTTCAAAACCAATATGATCCTGTGCGTTTTGATTTTATATTAAATCCAACACAATTAGCATCAAACCATACTAGGCAAGAATCACACAAAACACACTCCGATCCAATGTCATGGTTACAAACAGGGCATATCCATGTTATATATTTTTATTTGGCTTTTATTACATTTAGTATGGCTTTCCATGCATCTTTGGTGCAGTAAGGTCTTATGATGTGGATATCAACGTCTTCTTCCATAATACCATTGCAAATAATTTCATGGCGGCATTCAATATCCTTCTCCTCTATTATATATTTGTCTTTCCTAACTTGATCGACCACTTTTTTTTCGGTAAGCCATTCCATTATGATATTTTCTTTAATTTTAAAATGTTTCTGCGCGAATGCAGTAGGCTTACTAATAGCTCGTTTTTTTGGAAGACCTATTGATGTTAGTGCCGGGACATTTTACTTTTTTTGGCAATTTGACATCTGATATCACAATATTACATCTAGTTTCTAGATGGTATAACATTAACTAGGTATATTTACATTAGCTACTTTCTGATCCATATTACATCCAGTTTTGACAGTTTCAACGTCATTATCATTTTCATTCTCTGAAGGTATACAATTGTAAAATTAAGTATAAAGTTATTTTTTATCAAACTTTAATTAATTACCTGTAGAAATAGCATATTCAGTTTCAACAGTTTCAATGTCGTTATCATTCTCTGAAAGTATATAATTGTAAAATTAAGTATAAACTTATTTTTTATTAATAATAATTGTATTAATTATTTGTAGATAGTACCTGCAAAGTTGTCCAACAGAATTTCTTCTATCAAAAAATCTTTGTTTTTGCTCCAAAGATTAACTATTTGTTGTAGCTGACATATCCTTCTTTCAAAACTGAATTGGGAAACTTCTGATAAAAGTTCTGCCAATTTTGCTGTCTGAATGGATGCTTTTCTGTACTTTTCAGGTGCTGTCAACATTTTTTGACTTTTCTTTGGACGTTGAATTTCAATATCTATGTTTGAGAATTAGTCTGTTCAGGAGGATTACTTAGTAATTTTTGACTTTTTATGTAATAATTCCTCGTCCACCTTACATCGCACAGATTTTCAACAAATATGGGGTTGTTTGTTACTCTTCTTTTATTGATGATATGTCTACATGGTAATCTCATAGACTTGTAAAATTTACACGAACATGAACCAAGTGCTTTTAGAATCTTTTAGAATCTTTTAGAATTTCTTTCGTTGGCCAAAATAAATTTTTTTTTATGAAATTAAATGCATACGGAGTAAGAAGTTTATAATATTTTTCTTCATCTACGTTTTGAAACATTGTTGTTGGTCTTTTTTGAATTACCTTCATTGCACAGTGATCCCGTTCTGACTGAATACATTTTAAAATAATAAAATTTTTTTTAAATACTCTGGCAGATTAGAATACACTGGAATTACTGATTTCAGTTTTGAATTAAAACTTTCTAGTCTATTATTAGTAGAATTTAAAAAGTTTCCAGACTTACTCGTTATACCAGTTACCCATTGTTCGTGGATATTGTGCCAATTTTTATTGAAATAACTTACTACTTGATGAGGAGTTAATTCAGAGTTAATAAAATCTGTATAAATCTGCATGTACTCTGTTTCATTTTTGGAGTAGCATAGTTTTTCAAAAATATGCTTAGACATATTTCGTTGATTGGGTGTGATTCCCAATTTGTCACACGTTATTTCCCTGTTGAATGTCCGCAGTGTATGAAACAAACATAATATTATCATATGCAATTCAGGAAACAGACTTTTTAGGACAGTCCGCTCCTTCATGTCCTTATCTGTGATAAACACTAGTGTTTATACTGGCAGGATTAAGTTCTTTGAATTTTTTGAAAAACCATGCTAGCGTCTCCTTTTCTTCATTTACTAATAGGCCAAGGGCTGCCACTTCACTCTGGCCATTACCATCTTCAACTAGCAGGACATACAATGGGATTTTCAAATCTATTAATTTATATGTTGCATCAGCACAAACCATCTAGATATAAGAAGTATACAAATTAATGATATAAATTGTATTAATTATATTATTTGTAAACGTACCCTCAGGAAAATTTTCAAATTCTATTTTCATTCTAGAATCTCGAAGGAACATTCCCAACAAAGTCCCATCATTATGCACTAGCAATTCAATTGTACATTTATATTCATTTTTAATCTCTTTGATTGTTTCCTCAAAATTTTTTGGTCTGTGCTTTAATTTTTCTATGAAATAATAAATGTAAGCATTGTAAACAAAAACTTAATATTTTTTTAAAACTACCTGTACTATTTATATTTGACAAATCCTTAAGAGTAACTTTTTTTCCAGTTTCGGCATGGATTTTTTATTGAATTAACTTATTAGCTTTCATATCCATCAATTCAATTACTTCAGATTTGGTCTGAGGAGCTAATCGGCGCTGATTTGGTAGATTAGAAAACAACATTGAAGACATTGCATGGTTATGGCTTTCATCCATACGTGCAATTTTTAATTTTAAACCATCACTGGTTACTCTTAAATATATGAATGCTGGACAATTTTGCTTCATAGTACTAGATAATGGTTCTTATGTATTTAAAATAAATTATAAATAATTTAGTAATTAATAAACACACTTACGATGTGGATCGTTGCTGTTCGTTGTTAGAATTTTTCTTGTATATTCCTCCATGAACACATTTTAATTTTAAAAAATAATATTTTAACGAGTCCGGAGTATTTTTTAATTTTTGCAGATATTTTTTTTGAGCTACATTTAAAGTAATGGTTGGTATTTCAATTTCATTAGGAATAATAATTGGTACATTACCAACATGTAGATTAACTGATCCAGATATCCAATACCTAACAATTTCATGTTCATTAAAATGTTTTTCACAGACGTATGTATTATTTGAAATTACAAAATCTTTTCGAGAAATAGCTTTAGTCCATTTATTTTTCAAAATAAGATCTTTTGGTACACAAAATTGGGATACAATTTCTTTATTAAAATTATAACCAGATGTGCATCCGACAACACAACACTTAACCATTTTAAAATGTACGATAGGTACACGAAAATTTATGATAGTACCACTCGGAGACTCGGACACTACTATTACGACAACCCGACAATGACATCATGACAAAATTGTCGACATAACGAATAAAGAATAAAGATACAAATATACAATATAACAATAAATAAACAAAAAGTGGTTATAACCGTGCTGCAAACATATTATTTTGATTTTTGGCGCCAAAATAATATATTGTTTTCATTGAAAATAAAACGTAATTTTAAAGATAGAAACACCAAAAAAATTCTATCTGATGAAAAAATGTTCAATCTATTATTTAGGTACTTAGCGATTTTTATGTAATTGTAATGGGTCTTACGCAAAAAAATAAAAACTATAATATTCTGTATGAATTATATGTTAAAGTCGGGTCGATGACTACTAGCGCTAATAGTTCTCTATAAACGCCACTTCGACAATCCAATGCATGGAATACATATCGTCGTACGCCAACCTGTGTAGATAACCGTGGTTATAACACAAACATGCACCACAAACATGTACCACAAACACATAAAAAACCTGTAAATCAGTGCTATTTTTTTTTATGCCTTCTTTGGGATACTTTCTATTTAAGGCATCAAACATATTATTGATAAAATTAGTGAATTTCACTGTTTCTTCACAATCATTAAAACCTTCAAAACCTTTTTTCTTGTAGAATTCAATAGCTACAGCCATTGACTTACTAAAGATCTAAATATATTTTTATTAGAATAATAAATGTAAATTTAATGCATAGGTACTATTAAATAATATAAATTATACTAAGTACTAACCTGAGCTGCATATTTTACTTTCATTTTTGAAAGATTATTCAACTCAAAATGTTGTTTAGTCAACTTAGGGCAAACTTTAATTAGACTATTGCTTTCAATGTTAAATACATTTGAATAATATTCCCATTTTATTAGAGGTTGTGACGGACTAATCTAAAGTGTTTAAATGCATTATATAAAATAAAATTTCATTATTGAATTCTCATCTAGTTACTGTTTGATTATTAAATTCATATTATGTACCATTAATTCTTTATTTTGGAATAACCGATTTCTAATAGTTTTTAATAAGTGAGGCGCATCTGAAAAGACATACACTTTTCGGGAAGAATTAAAAGGATTGTTAAAAAAGTTTTTGAAATTGTCCATTTTTGCTGAAACCTATATTAGTAATATGATGACAATTGTCAGTTTATATAAAAAATAAAAATATATATTTTAAATTTGTTCACTACCAAGGAACATAAATGTTTACCCCTAATGTACTCCACATTGTTCGGTTAGTCGATGCTCCATCACTAGTTATACCCACTACATGTCCACCAGCATCCTCCATTAAGAAAATTGCTTTAATTATCAATTTAGCAAGATCAACACCTACAGTTAATAATTAATATGCATTTAGTTATATTGAAAATTATACCTATTATTTATTATCATTTCACCTTTGACTGGACCGTTTGACGCAAAAACTGCAATTGGTTGTACAAACTTATCTGCCAAACTTTGCCACATGAATACTAGACCATGGTTGGCTTTTTTATTACTGCTTATTTTGTTTTCTACTTCATTGCCAAAATTTTCTAACCCAATATATGAGAGTGTATGACTATTAACGCTCAAACTCTCCCTTAAGAACATTTCATCAATTAGAATAATTCTTTTTTTTGTTGATCTTTTTTTCCAGAAAATTTCTTTTTGATTAATTTAAATAAATTAGGATCAAAACCACAATCAATTTTGACAGCTAATAAATGTCTTCGAATTGTGTTAGCGCAAGGTAAAGGTAAAATTTTTTGATTCCTTAAAAATGTATAACCGCTAGGAGATCTATAACATAATATGAAAGAAATAAAAACTATTATTTATTAATACTAATAATATTTAAAAAATAAAAATGTAAAACCTGATTTGAAACAATAAACATAATATCATCCAATTCTCGCTGTATCTTCTATTTTTTGGATTTTTCATTTTTGAAGCGTTTAATATTTCATAAATTAAATCTGTTTGAGATTTTGGAATACTGGAATTCTCTATTATGTTTTGGAGATTGGAATGTGAAATTTCTTTCATTTTAGATTGAAGTTCATTTAATTTGTTAAGTAATTGAACATTCTTTTTAATAAATCTTGAATTTTTTTTTCTTATTACACTATTTCTAGTTTTAAGTTTTTCTAAAATTTTCTTTTTATTGGGCGAAAAACATATTTTTGTAGTTGATCGATAAATTTTGTTTTTAACACAATACCAAAAACGTTTACACCATAAACATGTGTTACTAAAATTTAATAATACCGATGTTGGTTTGATACTAAAATATACATACTTATTAAACTAATTACCTTTTACTATTTGGACCAAGTATCATGGAACATTTTGAATGTCTCCACTGACCAAATGATTCCACAAATTGTGAACCAAATGTCGATTTTATATTTACAAATTTATCTGAAGACACTAATCCTATACATACTTTGGTAGATTCAAGTAGTTTAATAATATTTTCAAGATCTTCAATGCTCTGTGGCTTATGATTCGGTGGTAAATCAATATCTTTAGTGGACATTTCTTTTCCATTCACATGTATAAAGACATTGAAATCTATTGAATAATTAACAATAAATCAATTAAAAATGTTATTGTTAGTATTTTTTTGTTAAACTAACCTTTTGTTATAACTACTTGCTTTTCAATAAATCTTGAAAAATCATCCTTAAATAAACCTAATTTTTGGAATGCAACTACTTTTTCATATTTAGGATGATAACTTATATCTGTGAACCATTTTGGTGGAACAGTAAGTAAACTTAGTTTTTCCAAAACAGATTTAAATAATGTAGTAGTAACTGGCTGTATCAATATTTATGATAATATAATTTAAAAATTTAACTCAAAATAGAAGCTAACAAATTTATATAGATCATTAATTATACCTTAGATTGCATTATACTATACTCAGAAGTTGGAGATATGGTTGAATTTTCAATTGAAGTATCACTTGTATACAAAACAGTTGACATATTAGATATATTGATTGTACCTTGATGTAAACTATAACAATGGTCTTGCTGTATATAGCTCAATTTTAAATTGTCTTGTATCTAAATATATTTTATTTCACACTTAGTATATGTTTTTACTTTTTATATATATTTTTTTTTAATATTTAAAAATATTATGCCTTTTTCTTTTTTTTGTCAAAGGAGTGTCATTCCATTTGTGTGTCGCTACATCTATAAATGAATTATTCACACCTAAACCTATTGTTATATTTTCAGGAATTGCTCCTTCACGGAGTCTTGCTCTTTTTAAACATACCTGAAAATGTTATTATACATTTTATAATTCATAGTTAACTATATTATAATATTAAACTATTAAATAATGAATACATAACATATATATACATACACACACTATCTAATTATGGAACATAATTACTATTTGTAACAAATACATTTACTTACTGTATACTTGCTGGAACCTTGTCCTGATTCCCAAGTTTTTATAACATCCTTATAATGAAAATGATTTGAGCAAACTCTTGAGGATGGTTTTAAATCTGTACCTAAACTTAACTTCCACAAATTTAACTTCTCTACATCTTTGGGTACACCAAAAGTACTTTCCCCTTTACTTTTACAAAATGGAACACAACAAGACATTTTAATTGTACCTTCCAAAATTAAGTACAACAAAATAACATGTGAATAAAGCAGAAAATATAAAATCAGAAGCTGAATCAAATGACAAAAAAAAGCGAGGCAAAATTTCGTAATACATAATCTTTAATCGTAATCGTTTTGCTTATTTCGACACCGGGAGCGCTAATGCTCTATTCTTGACAGCTGTTTTATAGTGTCATTTTTACCGTCACTGCGGGACGCTATTTAACATAGGTCGTTGTGCAACTTGTATATCTTAAATCGTGCGTGCAACCGCGACGAGAGGATCGCGACAGCAACGTGAGCTAGTTTTTCGGAGCAGTTATCACGGCTATTATTATTGATAATTATTGATCGTTTGTTGGTGATATACTGATAACGATAATTCCCACAATAATCCTTGTTATCATTAAATATAAAATAAAATCTAAAAATAAATACAATACAGAAATACATGGGTAGTAAAATTATTAGGTACCCATTTGATCAATCTGTAAATTAAAGTAAAATAACCTTCCTTGTGAATTGTGTTTTATATTATTAGTTTAGAAATTATATAATATACCGTTTAAATACAATTTATATATTTTTCTTTAACTACCTATTAAGTATGGCGATTGTTTGTTCGATTTGTGATAAAACATTTTCAAGAAATAGTAATTTAGATCGTCACATAGCCCAAATTCATTCGGAGTCTCGTAAATCCAAACCACCAACAAGTCATTCGTTTATTTGTGACTGTTGCGATCAGACTTTTTCCAGAAAACAGAACCTTAAACGTCATTTATTAGTTCATACATCAACCTCCAATGAGCGTTGCAAGATTGTGTGTTTCTATTGCATTTCTAATGGTACAACCAAACAATTTGTCACTCGCAAATTACTACAAGAACATTGTGTGAAGGTACATAATGTTGTTTTACAAAAAGAAATTAAGACATTTTCTTCAAAGACAGGTATGAAAAATAAGTATTTTACTTATAAATAATTGGTACAATAATAATACTTCAAGGATAAATTTGTGTTTGAAATTTTATAGAATTTAAGAAATGGCAACTAGTAGTTGAACGAAGTTCCAAGTGTAAATTTGTTTCTACTCGTGGTCACAATAAAGTTGTTACTGGTATAAAAAAAACTTATCTGAATTGCCACCGTGATGGTTATTTCAAAAAAAACTTAAAATCTATAAGGAAAATGAAAAGCCAGGGCTCAAATAAAATTAACGGAACATGTACTGCACAGATGATTATATCTGAACACCCTGATGGTTCCTTTATTGTTGAATATACAAGTACCCATTGTGGTCATGGTTGTAACATTGGCCGCCTTACTTTAACCAAGGATGAACGAGCTTCTATTGCAGGTGAGCTTTTTTAAATTCATATTGGAGTATATCAAAGTTCCTTTCTTGAATCTCACATACCTAAATATTATCTGTAGGTAGATCGGTAGGTATTATTAATTAATATTAATAAACTTAAATAAAATTAAATAGACCGTATGTTCCAACAAACAATCATTGTCCACAATAACAGTAATCATTATTATTTATTAAAATATATTAAATATATAAATTATTTTAGATGACCTTTTGGACTATTCCATAAAGTTTTAGCAGTTAACCTATTTTTAAAAAAAAGTTTTAAAAATTGATAACTTTTGTTTTATACACTCACCCTTTAATGCATATAATTTATTTATTAACAGTTAGTTAAAATAATTATTGTTTATTTTAAAATTCATAGTGTATTTTTTCTACTGAAGTATTTAAAACAACAAAAATGAGAACAGTTTATAGTTACCAAAACACTTTAAATGTAAAAAAATTTGATTATTAAATATTGAATTAGATTTTGTACTTATAAATTGCACATAATACATATGCATTAAAAAACATCATAATATGCGGTAAAATATGCAATATTAATAATATAATATATATTATAATAATGACCTTAGCAAAGGCATATATAAATACTAAGATTATAAATAACTAACTCCAGTTGTTAATTATCAGATATTATTTATTATTAAATAAACAATTATGTATGTACTTACAAACTAGGCAGTCTTGTAGATACTCAGAGTCTCTTGAATTGGTGTCACATTTACATATATATAACAAAAGTATAGGATTACTGCATTATTTATCATATTAGTTGTACGACTTAAGTAATTATTGTTAATTTTAGTTTTATATTACCATATTATATTGTATTATTTAACTACACAATGTTTTACATAATACTATATTATATAAACAAAGAGAAAAAATATATATTACTTATATTATTAATATTATAGTTAGGTATATGAGAAATGTATAAGTATTACAAATTGTAAGTATTTAATTTATAAGAACTATTTAATGTATTTATATTTCAAATGTTGAACTCATGGGCCCCCACACGAACATGTTCAGTGGGGCCCATTATCTTCTTGAAGAATAAAATAAAAATATATAGGTATCATCTTAGTATTTTACACTATAATATTTAATTTTAATATTACAGGAAAAGTCAAGGAAGGTGTCCCTTTTGATACGATTCTTGATCAAATTCGAGATTCTATTAATGATATATATGAAGACAATGCATTGGTGTGTTTAGAAAAACGAGACATTTGGAATATACGGCGTGATTTCCAGTTACACAAAGGCCATCAACATACAAATGATTTCATAAGTGTGAAGTTATGGGTTGAGAAAGTCCAAGGTTTAGACGAGAAGAATCCTGTCCTATATTACAAAGAACAAGGCCAAGATAAATTTGTATATTCAACAAATAAAGTGCAAGAAGATAGTAATGTCATGTTGGTTATTGCAAATGATTTTCAATTAAGTATGTTGGAAGAGTTTGGTAGTGATATTGTATGTATAGATTCAACACATGGAACAAATTTATATGATTTTCATTTAACTACTCTTCTTGTAGTTGACGAGTTTGGGAATGGAATTCCAGCAGCTTTTTGTATATCGAATAAAAAAGATACTGCTACTTGGATTACGTTTTTTGAAAAACTTTGTGATCGCAGTATTCTTCTTCAGCCAAAAGTTTTTATGTCAGATATTGATGACTCGTTTTATAATGCATGGATAACTGTTATGAAACCTGCTGATATGAGGCTACTATGTACATGGCATGTGGATAGAGCTTGGAGAACAAACCTACAACAGAAAATTAAAATACAAGAGAAGAGAGCCTTGGTATATAAAGGATTTAGAGTTTTATTACAAGAGACAAATGTCGACCGGTTTGTTAAGCTTATGGGTGGTTTTTTAGTAGATGTTTATGGTGATGACGATACTAAAGAGTTTGCTTCATATTTCGACAACTTTTATTTGAAACGTGTTGGTGAATGGGCATATTGCTATAGAAAAGCTAGCTTCATAAATACAAATATGTATTTAGAAAGTTTTCATAAAGTTTTCAAATATTATTATTTAGAAGGTCAGAAAAATAAACGTCTTGATACATGTATTGATGCCCTATTAAGATTAATTCGTGACCATTATTTCAAACGGGCAAGAAAATTATGCAAAAGTAAGCCTTCTAAAATGATGGAAGCAGTTTTACTAAGTCATCGAAAGGCAATGGAGGGAGAAGTGAATACATTAACTCAAGTATCTGATAGTATATGGTTTGTCACATCTTTTACAAACTCAAAAATTACCTATGAGGTAGTTAAAATCTTAGATGAGAATAAAGCCTGCTCTGATAGTGACACATGTTTCTGTACTTGTATTCCATGTAATATTTGTATTCATTCATATTCATGTGAATGTGTTGACTATATCATTAAAAATAATATTTGTAAACATATACATTTCTGCGTACAAACAAGGATGAAGCCAGATATTGTTATATGCAATAATGCATTTGAAATAAATCGAGAAGTTAATATGGACAACATTGCTATGTTGGAGCCCTATATTGCACCTGCTAATCATTCACCTTCAAATAATATACTTTCTACAATCAAACTAAAAGCAGAAGCCTTCCTCGGTTACTTATCCAAAGGAACTCTTGTGGATACAGATTTTACTGATGAAAAATTATGTTCCTGGTCCAGAAAGTTTGATCAAATGTTAGAAGATATTGATTCTACAAAGCACTGCTTGAAACAAAATATAAATCCTGAAACTGTCAAGGAACCTGGAATCAAGAAAATAACGAAACAAGTACGATTTTATTCAACAAAGAAAAACCGCCCATTAACTACATTAAACATGTCTCTTCCTACATCAAATGAAAAGATTAATATTGTGCAAGGGTTCTTGCATGCCAGTGAGGATATTGAAAATATTCACACCAATTTTGACCATAATTACATATAGTTAATGTTTTAGTACTTTATACTTATCTTATTTGTTTTATTTTCAATTTACCTTCATTTTAAACATGTTAGCTATTCGTTAAGATTTTATTTAGAGCCAGTAGATAGTTTGTTAAGTTATTGTTTTATTTACATAATTTTCAATTTTATTGATTTTCTGATTGTCTTACACGAATAATAGTAATACATTTTAAGGTAAAATATATTTTCTTTTTATTAATTTTAACAATGTCATTAAGCCCACAATGTATACAATGTATACATGTTTGGCTCCAAGAATATTCAAAAAATAAAAATAATGTCTGTATTATATAATATAACTTCGGTTATTCCTAAAATCGCACTGACCCATCAGTAAGATCTTTATAGTTGCGACTTGGATGCAGTGCTGCAATTAGGTTTTGTGGGACCCTGGTGAGAATCATTTTATGGGGTCTATATAGTTGTATAATAAAATCATAGACTAAGTCCATTGAATGGAAAATGATATGTATTATATAATAATGATACATTTTTTTTTTACTTTTGATAGTTAATTTTTGACTAATTGATAAAAATATAAAAAATCAAACTATACACTCTAGATTCTCCTTTAAAACTTTTATAAGGTATTTTTACAGTAAGCCGTTTTACTACCAATATGTATGTAATATTGTATGTACCTATATTATAGTATATAGTAGATTTGTATTTAATATTTGGCTTTTTGAAAAATTTAAAATATACACAGCTACACAGGATGTAACTTTTATGATAAACAATTTAAACTCTGACGTCAGTAGCCCTATATGTACAGCAAATTATAATTTTCATTATTCTATATTATAATATTGTATAATTAATAAATTGTAATATTGTATTATTATGTAATATTGTATTATAATTTTAATATTGTATATATTAAATAGTTCCTATAGGCTATAGTTAATATTTAGTGATAACAATCTTATGATGATAATGCCACTATCAATAATAATAATTAATAGCCGTGATAACTGCTCCGAAAAACTAGCTCACGTTGCTGTCGCGATCCTCTCGTCAACCGCGCAGGGTGCGTGCGCGTCCCGGCTCGTTTTGTCGTTCGCCAAACGTCGTAGTTCAACGACGTTGTCTGTCGTCCATTTTGCTCATCGTCGTGTACCCAACGTCGTAGCTCAACGACGTTGTTTGTCGTCCATTTTGCTCATCGTCGTGCGTTAGACGTCGTTGCTTGTCGTCCATTTCGCTCATGTCTGGTACCCGACGTCGTTGTTCGTCGTCCATATTGCTCGATCGTGTGTGTGCGCTCAACACGTGTTATCGAAGATCGTACCGCTCAGTTCGTATCGTTATTAGTCGTAACAAGCTTGTGTATGTTTATAATTACTGGTCGACTGTTGCTCCACATCGCAGCTTCGCAATTAATCGTTCACGCGTTTAATGCACAATAAACGTGCTCTCATAATAAATCAGCCGTGATTATTATTATTATTGACGGCGCAGTCCAGCAGCTCAGCAATCAACAACGCATCTTAAGACTCCGTCATCATCAGCAGCTCAGCTCAAGTCTACGGTAGCTTACCTTCCCCCTATTTTCTTTAAACATATATATATATATATATTTATTTATTTGCTCGATGATACATATAATATGTCGATCCAATATTAACAAGTGGTTAAATTTCATTTCATTTGCACCCCTCACTCACAAGAGTCCCGAGAACTAAGCGTCAAGCGTACACCCATGATAAGGCAAGGCCCGTTGGCGCAACATTTGGAAGCAGAGCGTGGTTGGTTGTTCCATCAACAGAAGTCGTACTTAGGATTCATGTGAGTAGTTCATTTTGTTCATAATTGTTTCATATGAGTATTAAGTGTATACATTTATTTATCCCTGTATCTTCATTCGTACCTAGTGTTCTTCGCTGTTTAGTGACATTGAAGCTACATTATTAGCGCTGCCTATTACTGTTTATATTTCATATTTGTAATTATGGGGTCTCAATATCAATATATTTAGTGTAGGTAATATTTTGTAAGAAATACAGGCATTATATTCAACGACTGCTCTGTCATTGTTGTATTATTAATATTATTAATTAAATCTATTATATTAGTGTTGAGTTATATCTTATATGCCCTGTAACCTTGCTCAAGCGGTTAGTTCTTTATCAATAATAATTGATTTAAATTGAACTTAATATTATACTTAATTAGACAGTTATGTTTTTACTTAGTGCTCCCTGGGGTAAGTCTATTTATTATTTGCAATATTGTGTACCAAGCAGCTTTAGGTTCTTGCTCACTAGTTGCAGGTCTAGTTTATACCTATTATTTATTACATTTTATTTAATTCACTTATTTGTGTTATGATCCTATTGTATTTCTTTTATACTGTTAATAGAAATTTGTAATATTGTGTATTAGCTATAGGTTGTTGCCGAGGTTATTGCTCACTAGTTGCTGGTCTAGTTTACACCTATTATTTATTACATTTTATTTAATTCACCGATTTGTTTTATGTTCTATTATATTACTATTATGCTGTTGATAGTCGAGTTTTAATAGTATCATATTCAGTGTAGTAGCCATCAGGGTTGGTAATATATGCGTATAAAACGTTTTATACGTTACACGCATAATAGGTACCCCACATATAAAACGTATAAAACTAAATAACGACCAAGACATACTAAATTAAAAATTTCCTTAAATTTAGAATAAAATTAAAAACAATACAAATTAATTTTTTTGTAAAAAATTATCACAAATGCCTTTTTTGTTATTATAAAATAATAAATATAAATATTAATGTAGTTTATTAATACAGAATAAAGATGAACTAAATGGTACTTATAGTCCGCGACTTGAAAAGTGGCCCCTGCCCGTCACGAACCTAGCGGCCGTTTTGCCACAGTGGTCTTTAATGTAATTAAACTAATTGCCGCGTTTTTTTGAATTAAAAATTAATTTACTGAAAATACTTTAAATATTTTATAAACCAATAATTTGTTTATTCAAACCAAACAAAAAACATTAAAAACTTTAAACAAATAATACAAATACAAAAAAAATAAATATTTTATTCTTTGTTTCCTTCGTCATCTTCTTGATCGTCGTCACTCCAGTCATTGTCATCCGGAAGTATGGTAAGAATTATTGGTTCAATCATGGTGTCTCGCATAATTTCTTTTCTGTTGTCTTCAATTTGAATGTCTTCTGCATAACGGACGCATTTCTTCCAATCATCTACTGTCACTGCATCTAATGCCTCATGTGTTAGACGTTCAATGTCAACCATTTTAAAAGTGTTGTTTTTTTTTGCCACTTCGCCCTTCACCTGAGCCCAAATTAATTCTATCGGGTTATATTTACAATGGTAAGGTGGTAAACGGATTACCTCATGACCCTTCTCCAACGCGATTTCATCCAGCTCGTATTTTTTTCTCGTGGTATAAGGTTCTTAACTTTTTGACGAAGTTCCGGTAGTGTTTCTAATGGATGAAATTCAACGCTTTTATCCGTTAACCATTTTTGGACGTCGGCTTTTCTCCAATTACTTTTTGGGTATGACTCTTTGAAGGGTAGAATGGTATAGTGCATTGTCCATTATAATAATGGATGGCTCTTCAAGGTTATTTAACAATTGAATAAACCACTGTTTGAACACTTCACCATTCATTTGGTCGTGGTAATCAATTGTATTTCCGCTGTTACTACGAAATACCAATTTCGACCCTTCAATGAATCTGTAGCGAGCACAACCTACGTGACATACAATAAGCCGACCTCCTTTACCAGTCGGTACCTTTAGACCCATCGAATTGTCTTCATTTTGCCAAATAAGCGTGCGTGAATGATTTTGGTTTACCCACGTTTCATCGAGGTAAACAACGGGCCGATCGTCTTTATTTTCTTGCAGCATACACATTTGCCTTAGGAATTTACACCGAAGTGCGATGATATCATTCCTCTCCATTAAAAACAAACGACCATCGTTGCATTTTTTGTAGCTAAATTTTAAATTTTTGAGGAGCCTTTGCATCAATTGAACGCACCCGGTATAATTTGTTTTTTTTTTTGACAACATTGAGTATTAATTGAGCAGTTGGATACTCACCTCGGTCATAAAACTCGTAGACAGTCCTTCTCACAATATCAGAATCAAAATCATCAAGCTCTGAAACAGTTTTTGCGCGTTTGTATCCTTTACGCGGAGAAATAAACGTAGGACTCGCATCTGGTATTTCTGGATTGACATTATTTCTTGCTTCAGCATAAATACGTTTTACAGTACGTTGAGATATTCCACAAGCTTGGGCTGTAATAACTTGAGCACTTTTAAAAAAATCAGCCGTTAAATCTGGCTTCTCTGACATTGGTTTTAAAAATGTATACACACTATATATAATTTTTTTACTCTGGCTGTGAGTATCTTTATCAACAAACGACATTTTTAAATAATTTACACGGTAACGTTAAATGGTTACGGAGGAGAAAAAATAGTGTAAAAAATAGTTGTTAACGAACGGACGGTATGGCCATAGGACCTGTATGTATTATGTGCATCACTGTATCCCTACCACGGTACGTTTTGCAGTTGTCTTCCAGACACTCCAGTAAAAACTGGTTTATTAGTCTATATAGTCTGGACAGCTGTAAAACGTAGGTAGCCGGTAAGGATGCACAAAAAAAAATAAGTCAACTAAAATGTGTATCACTAGTGGCGCAGCCACACAGTATGCGGTATAGGTTGAGAACCAATAGCTAATGGGTAGGGAAGCAGCAACGGGTCGCGGTACACAGGGGCCACTTTTCAAGTCGCGGACTATAGTTATTAATATAAAAATTATCATTAATGTCTTTTGTTAAAATAATATAAATAATAATACAATTCATAGAAGTTATTAATAAACATGAATTTACTGCTTACTACTTAGCAATCAATAATCAACTTACCATTATTTGTTGAATTCAGAACAGTTGTAGGTGTTACTATAAAAAAACAAATTGTTAATATTTTATTAAAAACATTAAAAATAAATAGTTTATGTTTAGAGTATATTGTATAGCTATAGATATATTTTAAAAACTAATGCACTATTTACCAAATGAAGAGTCAGTAGAAGTTTTTAAGGGGGACCATCTATTTATTGGTTTTTTATAAATAGAGATATAGATATATTATTAATAATAAATATATTTTTGTTTATTACAGAGTTGCTTTATTGGTTATAATATAATTGAGTATGGATGAATAAGAAATAAGTTATTTGTTATAAGGTACCAATTTTAAAAATTGTTTCACCTTTACAAAGCTAAAAATGCAAGAAAATATTATGATTGATTATAGTTTTAGTCCTGTATTTTATATGACTGTGTTCAAAATCTTTAATGAAAATTAAGATAGGGTAATCCACGGAAGTTTTGAACATGGCTAGCCGGGTATTAAACAAAGAATTAAACGCTAATTTTGAATCATACATAGTTGGTATTTTTAACGAGCAACAAAGTGCACAGAGATCAGCTAGTATTTATATATAGGCGGGTGCCTGGTGAGTAGTTACCTAAACTAACTAAAATGATAGATATTCATATTAACCAGAATGTGAACTTGAAATTGATGCTTTTCGTTGTTTTCTTACTTTCTTTTTAAATCTAGAATTTTCAGTACATGATGACGAAAGATCAGATTTTGATTTCGCGATGTTACATTTTCTGATAGCTTTTGTATAACTGTCTAAAACATGAACAAAATTACTATAAATTATAGTCTATAATTATCTAGTATATAAAATATACTAACTAAATACATCATAGAACAATGAAGAATAAAAAAATATTAATATATTATACCTATCAATTATGCTGGACAAAGCACGAACCTCAAAGAAATTAAATTCTTTTTTATTTGTTTTTATTTTATTTCTGATTACTCTTTCGACATCTTTTTTTTTTTGCAAATTTTAGCCATCCACAAACACCTTTTTTAATATCCAACCATTTATGTGGAACCACTTCCACTGTGTCGTCCAATGTAAAAAGTACTACTAGCCACGTGGTACGTTTGAAGAAGATACAAAACAAAAAATTATTTCTAATAAAATCTGCAACCATATAATAAACAATATTGTGAAATATTAAAATTATGAATATGAAAATTATTATTTTACAGTAGGTGTATTATACTTACTAAATCGGTGAAAATGCTGTTTGGCTGTGCGGGTGCAACATACAACTATTTTATTTAATTTATAAATTATACAAAAAAACTAAATTAATCTTGAAAACAGGAATTACGATTTAAGAATACGCGAAGTATGAAACAGTAGGTATGACAAACAAGCTACGAAGGTCGAGGGACAATGAATTAAGTTTACATCACAGGACTACAGGCTACAACTCGTCAATGTCGATTTCGCCGTTGTGATTTTCATTAGTTCATAATATTATACTATATAGATGTTAAATTATTATCGATAAAGAATTTGGAATTCCCTGCGTGGCTGCGCCACTGCCGGTTCGGCCGTTCGGCCTATAACATAAGAATTATTTTTAGTGTAATTGGTCACCCGGAGGCTTATTAGCATTCTGGAGTCGGTCTCAGCACCTATAAACTAATTGATGCTTTTAATTGGTTCATTTAAATTTCAACGTGAATTTCTTTCGCATTTATCAATAATATCAATTATATCATTGATAAAAATAATATTTGTAGCTTTGATAATAATATATTAAATTATTAAATAATTATGTTGTTTTTTATTTATGTTATATTATAATAATAAATAGAAATGAAGCAATGCAGTTACTATAAATAGTGAAATGGTAAGAATTATAAAAGTATGATAAAAGGAAAACAAAAAAACTATGGTATTAGTGTAATATTACAAATTAAAATGTAATCATGTAAAATCATTATTTTTCTATAAATTAATTATATAAAAAATATTTTAATACCTATTTTTATCTATCATAATATTATACAACAAAAGCAATAACTAACTAATGAAAAATGAATCGTGTATCTTCAAATTCGGTGTTTGCAGTGGCACCAGTGGCACCAAACCCATGGTTGCCATAAAGTCAATATAAAATGTTAAATATCAAAAAGTGCTATTAGTATAAAATATAACTTGTCATAACTTTTAAAATTTAAATGTTTTATTAACATTTTTGTAAAATAAAATCAAATTAATAATAATTAAAAAAAACTAATAATAATAAAAAATTAATGTACCTAATAGATTCAGATACCTTATAAAGATTAAATATTTTATTAAAAATTGTATTTATATGATTAATGACCTGTTCCATTTGATTTAGTATTTGGAACATTCTTTTGAACATTTTCACCTAAATTTCTTTTTTCTGTTTATATGGGTATTCAATGGTCGCCCTACAGGTAATCGTTTCCTGCCTCTTGTGATCCCCGGTTTTCTTCTTTTTATTGCTGTAGGTTGCACTCGAATAGTTGCTCTAGTTCGATGCCTCAGAGAAATACTACTACCAGCAGTATTCAAAAATGACTCCTAAGAAGCAGCAGATTTTACTTTTTTTAAACGATCTAAACATTTGCTGAGGACAGATACTGAAGTTGACCTTTCCCAAATTTGATTTAAATAATTCCTGAATTTGTTCAGCATAATATTCAGAGTTCGAATTAGAGTCAACTTCTAAAGCTTGATTTGTTAAAGTTGTTGGTATTTTAGAACATGATGGTTCGTTGTTTTCATAATTACCAGGTATAACTTCATTTAATGATTCATTAATTTTATCAGAATCTGATTCACAGACAAGTGGCATATAAAATAATTTATCAGGTACATGTTCCCCAAATGCTAATTTAGCCAAAAGTAAGCGGCAGTTTACAGTTATAGCAGGTAGATTTGGCATATTTGTGTTGAAATGATGATACACTGCAGCTTGATGCTTACATAAGGCTCCTAAATTTCCTTTTGAGCAGTACAACATCCATATGTAACATCAACTTCATAAAAACTATTATTAGTTTCCGATGGCACTTAAAATATATTATTTGGTAATTTTTCTATTTCATTTTTGTTAATGTATACAGCTCTTTTTAATTGATCTTGGAAAAGAAGTCTTGCAGTATCATTTCTGCTATTTACAAATGTTCTTAAACACTTAAAATAATATTCCTCAAGACTAGTGCAAATAAAATCAACTAAAGCAACTGCATTACCTATATGCTTTATTTCTAGAGAGCACAATATCTTTAAATATGCATACATTCACTTCACTAAAGTTATTTGTTTGGTTACCATGTACAGAAGCATCTCTAAAAGCCAGACACCAAACTTCTTTCATCCTTAAATCTTGAAGAAACATGCCTAAAAAGTTGCCATCATTGTCTGTCAACAATTCAACATGACAACCATATTAATGATAATATGACTAACCTCATTATTACGTTAAATGTTTTTCGTTTTTACAAGAATTATTTGATTTTTTACTCTTTTCGACTGCCGTTTGAACTCTTATTAAATAGTTCGTGTTTTCGCAAAGCCGCCGTTGTGCGGTTTTCGTTCGTTTTCCGTTCGAGTTTCGAGAAATATCAATATCAAAAACCGCCGCCGCCCGACGTTTTTCACGATATTCGTCTCAAATGCCGATTCGTTTCGCCTTTTCGACAACCGTTCTTTCGATAATCTTTCTCATCGTGTCGATACGAAGCTTTTCATTTGCGGTTTGTACCCGAAATCTCAGAGTACTCTTTGCGATCGCGTTAAGAAATTATATATATAAACGCATAAATATAGATATAACTGTATATATATTTTTTGATTTTTGATTCAATAAATCTCATTGGAATTATTATTATGTCTTTTCCCTAACCCCAGTGGATGCTTGACGCACAGAAATTATAAACGACGACGTTTAAACACTGCACGGTACTACGTGTACTGCGACGCACATCGTATTATTATTATTATTTTCATTTTTATTAATTAAATAAATGTAAATATTGTTGATAAAATTGATGGTTTACACACCCGGTAATGTACAAATATGCGTTTTAAACGTTTATCGATCACAAAAAATTCGAATTAAAACGGTTTTACACAAGGTATTAAACGCATAAAACGTCTTTTTGCGCAAACCGCTTAAGAGGCCGTTCTGGTAACAAAATTCGGCCGTAAAAACATGCTTTCGTACTTCAAGTTTTTCTCAGCTTTGGGTGGTCGTAGAAACATAATTTTTGCACCAAAATAAATGTGAGAAGTTCTTCTAGATTTTGTCGTTTCAGATTTTCGAATTTTCAATTTAAACCGATTATATTTGCATTTGAAATTTTACAACAATTTTAAATTTTTAAAAAATCATATAAAATTTACAAAAAAAGATATCAAAAATCTGGAACAACAAAATCTAGAAGAACTTCTCACGTTTATATTGGTGCAAAAATTATGTTTCTACGACTACCCAAAGCTGAGAAAAACTTGAAGTACAAAAGCATGTTTTCGGTCAAAAAATTATAAATTTACGGCTGGCATGTGCTGCTCTGCTGAATATAGCGGCAGCGTTCAGGAACAGTGTTCATACCACCGCCCCGCGCGCGGCTGTAACCATACCGCACCATAGGTCAACTAGTTTTCATATCGCGAGTCGCAACCGACTCGCCGTTTATAAATAGTCGGTTCGAACACAATAATGTTGATTACAGAATATTTATTTTATTATTTTTATAATGCCCATATCGATGTTTATATTTCGTATAATAGTATTCTGCTCACCATTTGACACAAATTAAAAATCTCTCATCATATAATAGTTATAAATCGTTTAAAAAAACTACGATTTGAATAATTATTTTTTTAAACTTGTAGAGCATTTGACGATAAACTATTTTTTTAACGTTGACCAAATAAATATGAAATTTAAATCTGTATAACAAAAAAACCTTAGATACATACGAATAAATAAAAAGCTGTTGAATAAAGTGACCAAAGTAATCAATAATATACGATATAATTCGATAACTTATACAAATTATAATAATTGAAACAATAAATCACAAACTCCCTAATTATATGAATTTTTTATATAAAGCAGTCAAATGCTGTAATTATTTTTAATTAGGAAGTACATACATTACAGATTATTTATTTATTTATTGATAATATATTAATATATAAACGGATTAAAGCCAATTCAATATATGATAAAACAAATTACAGATGGAGATGAGACTAAAGACATTACATTCATCATTACAATCTACGAGTGTAATATTATTATATTATTATTGTATACAATAAAAGCATTTAATAAGATAATGAGTAGGACATAATAAATCGTCAAATTATATAAAATAATAAAAATCTATATAATTTCTAAAGACTTATTATATTATAATTTTATAATAGTATATTGACATAATTATATATTATATAGGTACATTGTGCTTAGTGCGTGGTGTACATTGTATACTAATATTGTTCTAATCGACAAAATATCTAAAAAGTTTTAATTTTTTTTTTTTATTGGTATCATTTCGTTTTTGCTGTTTTGTTTTTATATTTTCCAAAATATGCTGAGGATCTAAAATGTCGTCTACCAACATCCTCTTTCCGTACTGGGAAATGGGAATTGACACTTAACTTTTCAATCATCTTTTCAACGCCAGAAAGCATCATCGAAATTAATTATTTGTATTTCAATCCAATTTGACGAATATACCACGAAATAACAGAAATTTCGTTTTGAAATTCGCAATTGTCCCTGAATTTGATAATAGTAACTATGGTCCACTTTTAATATCATTTTACCGTTTTCACTTAGACGACAGAAGGATAACTAAAATTGAATATTATCATAAGAACATTTTAGATTTTAGATTTTTATTAGTTATTTGAGATAAAAAATTTTCGCCCGGTCAAAAAACATGAACGTTTGATACAAGGTTCCTCATAAGATATTATTAAAAAAAAAAGTTGCCAATAATATTTTATGAGCTTCTGGAGCTCAAATCTTGTCAAAATCTCGTATATTTGCAAATTATTTTGCTGTTAAGGCTTAAAAACTTATAAAATATTCTATTTTCATAGCTAAGAAACCAATTTTAAAACAAGGTTTCTCATAATTAGTTTATATTGTAACCAATAAAATTAATTAATTACTAATTAGATATTGTGATGGGGAATTACGATTTTAATTTTTTTTGAAATTTAAAAAATATTATTTGTAGATAGGTACCTACATGACACTTTTAAAGTCTATCAAATGTTTTCAGAACATCGTTTTTTGTATGCATAAAATACAATTACTTTTTTACTGTTTATAGCTTCTAAAAATGTCTTAGTGTCTTTTACTCCAAATGGACATTTAATTTCAACTATAAAATCGTCATTGTCAAGACCGTCTACAAATTATGAAAAATATAAATTAGTAATATTTATTTAATTAATATATAATTAAGTACTATATTGGTGATATATTTTACCAGGAGAAGCTGCTAAATAAGGAAACTGTTCATCAATAATAAGTCCACATTGATTCACTTTACAATTTAATTTTTTTTCCAATACGACGATAGCTTGTGGTTCAGTAACTACCATATTCTGTTGCTTTCGAAGAAAATTGTCTATCATTATACTATATTTTAGAAAAATTATTTACCAAATTAATTGTTTATAGAAAGTCATATAATAATAAAATGAAAAAAAAAATTCGAAAAATTAAAATTAAATTAATTGTAACTGGAAATTGTTTAGTAGTAATAAATAATAATAAAGATTACATTCTTCAATAAAAATTAATCGAAAAAACATTATCCGAATGTCCACCAAATAAAGATTGAATGCAGGTACCTACGATAGTAACCTATACGTACATAATATAGTCTACACGGACACGGCGTATAATATAACACCATAAAGTTATTAATCAATCAAAAATTAGGTAATTTTTCTCTAGAAATTGTTTGAATGTGTAGAACAGGGGTCGCCAACCTTTTCAAACAAGTGAGCTACATTTGAAATTTTTAGTCCCAGGTGATCGACATCCAGGAAAATTTAGGTTTTTAGGAAGAGATTTGTTTTATGAGCAAAAAAAAAAAAGGTCTAAGCTCCAAAGAATAAATATTTATTGTTTCTTCTGCATGATAATAATAATAATTCCGAAATAATATCCGATTATTTATTACGCGATCGACCGATAATGGTAAAATTAATTTTTATAACGATCGACCTATATTCCTAGAAAGATCGACTGGTTGGCGACCCCTGGTGTAGAATATGCATGACATATGCACAAAACAATAAAATATGCCTTTTTGTTGCAAATTTTCAAAATATGCAAAAATATGCAAAAAAAAAAATTAATATTCCACCTTTTGGGCCTATGACATATATTTATAACTTGTTTTGCTATCAAATAGAGGCTCAGAAAAAAACATGCTAATATTTTTATGCATCAACTGAAGAAATTGTCCACCTGAGTTGGATGATATAACCGCAGTTTCAACTCGAGCATTATACGAATTTCTTTGTAAATAATTCATTCGTTTACCCGCTAAATGTTTATTAATTATTGTGTAATTATTACACTATTGAATTTTACCTATATTTCGTGAAATTAAATTAATTTGTTGTAAATATTTGTTTTTTAAACTCAAAGCTAAGCGATGAATGTACCATATTTACTTTTTAATTTTTCAATGATTGGTGTTTTTTATTTTTTGTGTATGTACTATACACGACAAATAGCCAAAATAATACATCGATTTTAAACTTCAGATTATTTTCTATAAGTGAATTACGTCTCAACAAATCCAAATACTAAAAAAATAATTTTTCAATACTTTTTCCGGGTACTTTTGAAAATTACTAGGAATTTAGTTTTGACCTACCAAATGCACCAACTAGATTCACTGTCTAACTGGAAAAGCTACTGAAGTTGAATATTGAAGCATTATTTCGACAACTTATCGTGTACACAGACAAAAAAATAATAATAATAAAACACTCATCATTGTAAAATCAATAGATGCATTTATATTTTAAATACGCACCGATTTATCTTTGAAAATTTATCAAAATCTCCGATTTTTAGTTGTAATATTTAGAATGAATTTACAAATATATTATACATTATTATACAATACCTAGTGTGCATTTTTTCAATACTTTTTAGTATATGACCTTCCAGGCCTTAACATTTAGTAACTTATTTATTTATTTGCGGGTAATAGGTTGAAACCAATCAAATCACTTATAAATTAATATGTAAAAAACGCGACACATTTACTGACGCCTCCAATAACTATATTTAAAAACTATTAATACTAAGTATTACGTTTTTATACAACTAAAAACTAGAATGCTTATTATTGATATTTTTGTTTGTATAGAATTGAAATAATTAAAATAGGAAAATTAAGATGTGCTCGGGTACACAACAAACATAACATTTTGTAATATCAATGATGATTTAAATATTTGTAATCAAATAAGTTGTTTCATAATTTGTTTTTTTATCAAATATTTGTTCTACAGTGTAATTTGGCTTTAATATGCAGACTCTGTCGGTTAAAAATCCATACAACAACGATTTAATGATGTCCATAATGCGTCAATTACTTTTCTCTTTATTAATATAACAATTTGACATAAACTATAAATGTATACAAATAATAGTAAATTTCCAATTATTTTCAGTCAAATTTATTTTAATTTAGTTGGTACCTATATTAACAAGTTTATTTTAATTAACTATTGCCACACAATTGGATATGTTAGGTTAGTTATCGGTTTTATCTTAGGCCTTGTTAATGTCAGTTTGAGCACCTACTATAAAAATTATTTATCAAAATATTTTTTAATTATGATTTTCAACTTATAATGTGTAAATTATGAACTGTAAAAACTAATTATAGAAATTAACCATTAAGTGTATAATGTATTATTTGTTGTAACACTCAACTAATTGTTATGTATTTAGACAAAGGGAAAAATTTAAATATGTACGTTTGTACTTATTTTTACAAATTTATGATGTGATGAATGCAGTAATGTTGCGAAAATTGAATTAATTAATTTGAACCTCTGGCATGGCATACCGCTCTGTAAGTTCAAAGTTATTACAATTTTAAAGATCCCAAGTACAAAATAGTCTTTTGTAAAAAAACTGCTGTAAAAGTGGCCATTAAACTGTTTACTCAAAGCTCTTGTGTTATTTTTGTATGGTATGGCAGGAGTAGTAGACGCTTCAGAAGCCATATGATACTGATTGCTGCTCCTCTGGTTGCTTGTTCTTAGTAGGATGACCCAAGAGTTGAATTAATACGGCATACCACTCATCTTATAACACAAAATTAAGCTTTAAAACAATAATTGTCAAGATGAAATTTGAAACTGGAATAAGAAGAAAAAAAAATAATTGCATATTGAACATTACAAAATATGTCTTGAGTGTTATAATTTTTTATATACATTATACAACTATAGTTAAATTTAATGTAATTGTTAAATTTTGAATTTTCATAATTTATGTATTAAGTGAATTAATTTATGAAAATCAAATGCTTTTTTCAAGTACAGAAACACTTGATGAATTTAATTTTAGTGCGAGTGTCCTTATATTAAAATGTCAATAAATTGTATTAAGTACATTACAATATTACATATTACCCAAATTTATGTATTTAAATTAAGTTATCTTGAACACTTTTATTTATAATGTTAGACTAACATAATATGTTATTATACAACCTAACATACCGATTGTGATTAAAATGTCTTATACTCAATACAATTAATGAAACAAAATATTATTTTTACATTAAATCAATTGTATAGGTACCTAATAATTATATTAATTATATTATAAAGTACGGGAGTCCGGGTTAAATATATACTAAATATATAGATAAAAAAAAAATAATTTTCTTGAAAAACAGTTTTTCCATACCTAAAGTCACATGATATCATTGGGAATTCAGAGATATATATTTTACACTTTAAACTTGAACTTTCGTATTTATTTTAAAATAAAAACAACATAATTATCAACTTTTTAGAAATTAAAAACTTTAAAAAAAATGTATCTAACAATCAAATATTTAAAAATAAAATAATAATGAACTTCTTGAAAAATGAAAAAAGTTCTTATTTAATAATAACACAACAAAATAATATAAAAAAAGTCTCAAATTGTCTAAATCATGAGACTTATAGTATAACAATATAACATAAACTATCACTAGCTTGTGTATCATATTTAATAGTAGAAACATAAGTTCGAAAATCCATACTTATATTATTTAAAACTTGGCTAAAACTTGGGTAATTTGCTAGATCACAAGGGTCACATATTTTATCTATAAAAGTACATAAGAATACAAATTATGCAAATCTAATAAAATAATATTTGATAATTCTTACCTGAAGGCAAAGAATAATTTTCACAGTCACAGTGTCATTAATAGAACTGGAAGGCAGATTTTTTTCATTTACATCTAACATGGAAAAAATAAATAAAATCATTTTTAGCTATAATAAATACTTGTTTTTTAATTTGTACCAAGTAACATTGATATTTTATTTGCAGAATTTAAGAACTTTAAATTTATATGACTTGTGACATACATACATTATTGTCTGCAATAACCCAACTAAATCCAATATGATAGTGTATACCTATACGAAACTAAAACTATAGTCCGCGACATGAAAAGTGGTCGATGACAAAAGCGAACCTAGCGGCCGTTCCGCCATAATGGTTCTTAATGTAATTAATTAATTGCCGCGGTTTTTTTGAATTAACCATTTCAACGCGTAATCAACGCGGTAACTCCTATACAAATGATTTTATATTTCTATTTTAAAAGTGTTGACAAAGACGTTACAAACCCTAACCATTATTTATTATTACTTTAGCATTTTGTCATTTATTATCTATTTATAATTACTTTTTTTTAAACCATTATGAATTTTTAGACAGAAATCAGGACCGAAAGAGTTAAACATAATTTATTAAAATTACTGTAAAATATTTTAGAAATCAATTTTTTTATTCAAACCAAACATAAAAAAAATTTAAAAAAAAATACAAATACAAAAAATTTTTTATTTAATATTATTTAAGACATATCTTATCCGTGGTTTTCTTCGTCATCACTCCAGTCACTCATCTGGTAATATTGTCATAATTATTGGTTCCATCATGGTGTCCCTCATTATTTCTTTTTTGTTGTCCTCATCCTGAATTTCTTCTGCATGACGAACGCATTTCTTCCAGTCGTCTGTGTGACTGCATCTAATGCCTCGTGTGTTAACCGCTCAATATCGACCATTTTAAAAGTATTGTTGAATTTCGCTACTTGGCCTTTAACTTGAGCCCAAATTAACTCAATTGGGTTATTATTACAGTGGTATGGTGGCAGACGGATTATCTCATGACCCATTTCAATTGCAATGTCGTCCAGCTCGTACTTTCTTTCGCGCGGCAATAGGTTTTTAACTTTCTGTCGAAGTTCAGGCAATGTTTCCAATGGATGGAATTCAATATTTTTTTCTTTTAACCATTGTTGTACTTCGGTTTTTGCCCAATTACTTTTAGGATATTTGTCTCTGAGGATTGAATGGTAAGGCGCATTGTCCATAACTATAACTGACGGTTCTTCTAGATTTTTTAGCAGTTAAATAAACCACTCTTTAAACACTTCACCATTCATCTGTTTATGATAATCCGTGGTGTTTCCGGTATTGCTTCGAAAAACCAATTTTGACCGTTCTATAAACCCGTAGCGAGCACATCCTGCGTGGCATACAATAAGTCGGCCTCCTTTACCCGTTGGCACCTTCAGACCACCTGAATTATTTTCATTTTGCCAAATAAGGGTGCGTTAATGATTTTGGTTTACCCACGTTTCATCGAGGAAAACAGTGTAAAAAATAGTTGTTTACGAGCGCGCAGTAAACAACATACAAAACGATATACACGTGTTTGTATTATGTGCATGACTGTATCCCCCCTACCACAGTACATTCTGCAGCAGCCCTCCAGGCATTCCAGAAGATCCGCTAAGGGTGTACAAAAAAAACCAGTCTATTAGGCCGCGTGCACATTGGAAAGCGTTGCGCGGTGAGTGATGGGCGGTGAGCGACGAGCGTTGAGCGGTGAGCGATGAAGTGTGTACACTAAACAGCACGCGATCAGCGTTGTCTATAATATTTTAGTCACCTGCAGTCATCACCATGGTACTGTGCTCAAAAATTCGACGTATTTTACTTACCGATAATACATTTTTACGAAATCGCTTTCGAAGTAAAAAACATAGAAGGATTGGAGTTCATGAAATGAACAAAAAACGTAATGAATTTGGCGAGTTTCATCATATTTATAATGAATTAAGAAGAGATAGTGAAAGGTTTTTTAATTTTTTACGTATGTCAAGAGAGACTTTTGACTTTATTTTGGACCATTAAACTTAGAAAGCTGGCCACTACATAATAATTTTTACTTTAATTAATTAGTTTATCAGTTAGTAATTCTGTATGAAAATAATGATATGTATACAAATGTTATCATGATATAATGTACTCATTTTTTAAGAAAACTTGTTTAGAAATAAAAAAACAGATTATTAACCTAACCAAAATTGATCTCCGTAGTTAGTTACACTACAAACAGTTTTAATTTTTCCAAAATATTAAATTACAATGATAATTTGGTTTTTTAATATTCAGGGCTCGGGACTTAATTTACTTAAAAACTTGAAAATATGCATTTACATATGCACGTAAAAATGTCGAAATACCTATGCATTATCGATAAATGTGCAGTATAAACCTATACATCTTAATAATATGCGTTTTCAGAAAAAAATACCAAAATATCCAAGTATAATATGTGTATTTTCCGAACAAATATGCAAAATACATCAAGTCCCGAGCCCTATTACTAATCAATAGTTGGAATATATTATTTTTTTTTTATTATTAATAGCTTTTAGTATTATACTATAATAGCTTAACAATTATGTTGTTATACATATATAAACATACAGAAAAATATATTATTTTATGTACATATAAACGCAATATGAGCACGTGCATGATAGTTGGTGTTTGTGTGTAGGATAAAAAACATATAATTATTGAATTTACAACAACAACAATAATATCAGTATACCATATTCCCATTTAGTTTTAACACACAATAAAAATTTAATCTTAAAATCCATTAACTATATATGTAAATTATCTTGTAAAAAAAAGGTTTCGTTGTATAGATTTGATAAACAAACATCTACATTTAAGAATATGATCCATCAAGAATATGACCTATCTATTTGGACGGTAAAAATGCAAACTCCTCTATTAAAAACTGACATTACGCAACTGTAGTAATATTAATATATTATTTTACCTGAAAATCCAACTACTTTCCCAATTTCTTCCCACATTTTCTTTGTTTTATCCTTTTTTTTATAATCTGGATGCCGATCATTCCACAAAATAGGTTTTGATTGAACTTCGGAAATTAATAGTTCTCGTTGCTCATTTGTAAACTTATTTTTTGAACACATGGTGCTTTTTAAATGAATAATTTTATGCGATTATAAACAGTTGACAACGCTCATAATTCAAGACGTCTTGAAAAATAAGCAACTCAACGCCCAAGATCAGTGTGCACAGCTCCGATAAAATTACCGTGTTTGATTTATTTTCGTCAACGCTCATCGCTCACCGCCCATCGCTCACCGCGCAACGCTTTCCAATGTGCACGCGGCCTTATAATGTATGGAATATATGTATGGAATACACATTATACGCGCAGGCCCGCGGCACTGCGACCGCCGCGCTCCGGGCAGTAGGTGGTATAGGTTGAGAACCAATGACTAACAGGTAGGGAAGCCGATACGGGTCGCGGTACCAATCGGCCACTTTTAATGTCGCGGACTATACACGCTTTTCGAAGCCCAACTCTATCCACCACACCATGCTGTGGTTTCTCCGACGACGGTCTAATAGATTTAATATAGTTATTAGTTTATACTTACGTAGGTAATGTTTGTTTCTTGCATCCCTCATGCCGTTTAGCGGCGGCCGTCGATAGCATAACGCATATACATTTCTTGCACATATACAAGGTGCCGGACACCGGATCGTCCATTCGAACGATGTGCTTCCCCAAAGCTAGATTTTTCAACATTTCTGAAAAAAAGAAAGTGTTATTTAAATTCATCATAAGTTTTTTTACAATAAAAAAGAGGAATATCTATACCGTAAACCTCATCGTGGTGGTGAATAATGTGTGTATTATTTGAATTATTGTTATTATTTTTTTCTAGTATTGCTTCAAAGTCCGCGTAAATTTAAAATGGAAGTTTTCGTGTACGTTCCCAATTTTTAAACTTCTTATAAGTATTAGGGCTCGGTAATAATGGTATCAGTGACTAATCTTTATTACAATTTAATTTATGGGTTTTAAGGCGTTGTTCAGCGGTAACCCCCCCCCTCCCCCACGGTTAATACCAAAGTAGGTCTTAAAACACCTCTTACATAATAACACAGCGTGCCCATTTTTTGTTAGCTGCTCTCCGATTAATTTTGCTAAATTAGTAATGCTGTTTTCCGGTCCCATCTTCAAATAATAATAAATCGTGGTGATCATCAAGTTCTTCCTCGCATACTTTTACGGGATAAACTATAGTTTGTTCGGGTATTGTTTTTATATAACTTTTTTTAACATTATTTTTATATTTGAACTCTCCGTTTTTTAAGCTATATACATTTACAGAAACTTAACTTGTTTTTTCAAATTTAGCAACATCGTTTAATAAAGCAGGGAAATTTATATTTTTAAAATCATAGTTGCCCTCTTCTTCAGCATAATTAGTTCCTATTCTTTCAGCATGAACATGATGGACTAGTTTTGCTAGTATATTTTGTAATGTTTTGTTGGTTGTCACTGCTTGTATTTGTTGGTTGTTGGTTGTTGGGTTGAAATATTAGGTCAGTCAGTTCGTCAATTGTTAAAGTTGAGTCATTGTTTTTAGTAATTAAAGTTTTTAATTTTGTCTGTAATAGTTGTTTGTAATTTTGTAAATGGTTAGTGTAGTCAATGTGTATTAGGTCTGGAGTCGTTGTAAATGTTAATGTTATGTCGGTAATTAATTGTTTAATAAATTGATATTTGTTTATAAATTCTTTAATCATGTAATTTTTATTGGATGATGTCTGTATTTTATGTAATTTACTGAAGATTGTTGTTGGAAGCTGAAACAGATGACATAACACAATTAAATAAATTATTTGAATTTGTGAATCGTGATTATTGCCACTTACCTTATGAAATAAAGCAGTCGAAATATATGTTACATCTGTGATATTTATAATTTTGCTTGTTGTTGAATTTTTATTTTTATTTATGTAAATAATTATTTTTTGAATATCATGTAAGTAATATATTGTTTTATTATTTAATAAATTGATTTGGATTAACTGTTTTTTTTTTTAATTTGTTTAATGTGAATTTCAGTGATTTTTTAGAAATTATAAAATGTTTATTCAAAATTACCATTAATATTTTCAGATGATCAAAAATGTTACCAAGCTAAAATGAAAAGAAAAAAAGTGTTATAAAAGTGCTTCAGTTAGGACATAGCGTAAAAGTATTAACAAGTAGGTACCGTATTGTTCTCTTGTGTTACAGTAGAATTATTATATACGTATAATGCACAAACTGCATATAATTCAATTTCCTCTTCTTTATAAATCTGAAATTGAATTAGGGAATCATTTGATATTATAATCGAAAATGATTCATAATCTTTAATATCTGGATATCTGTAAATTATACATTTTACGTTGTTTGTTAATTTTTTTAATTTTTTACTATTTTAAATTTAAGATTTTAATTAATTATTGTTTTAAAATATACGTCATACTTACAACACAGGTGTAAGACAATTATTATTGTTGTATTGCTATTTTTTTACTTTTTACATACTTTAAAATTATTATTTATTTCAAATTAAATCGAGTCTTTTTGGTTCGTCAAAATATAATTCAAATGCTCCAAATCTGTAAATCTGCAATTGTAACTATTGAGGTAGTAGTATAGGGCCTCTAAATTGGTATTTTTCAACGTTTTAATGGCCATAGCTACTTTTGCTATTAGGTCCTATAAATTATTAAGATAAATTAATAACAAATACCAATAAAGTTAAGATAGTGACGTATGAATATAACAGTTTTACTTTATTCGCTACATAAGGCCTTTTTTTAGCGTAGGAAAATGTATGATGTTCATATGCGTTATGAGTGTAAGTTCAAAAATAAATGTTTGTTTGCAAAATGGGCATGTGATTTTTAAAAAATATAATGATGTCCGCCGATTGTAGTCTATGTGATCAGGCGGAACAAAACCAACTGTAAAAATAAAAACATCAATTTAAATACCAGCAAGTCTGAATTACAGGCATCATGCGGCAACCGTATAATATATTATAACTGAAAAATTCTATAAAAATAACCGACGTCCCTACAGCTATAAAGAATATGTCCCTGTGAAGGGTAGGTAGTAGTCTGCTATCCTATGAATAAGTTTTTAAGGATAACATTCGATGTGGTTAGCGACGAATAGCTGATTACCGCAGCGAGTCCAAATACCTGGCATCTTGCGGCAACCAAAAGCTAATATAATACTTTTAAAAATTCTTTAAAATAACCGACGGTCCTACAGCTACAAAAATTCCTATCATATAGACTCACTCGTCCTATCATATAGACTCACTCGTCCTATCATATAGACGCACTCGGCCTATGGAATCGATATTTTTTCCAACCCCTATGACGCCGTCAAAAGTCAAAAGCCGACAAAAGTCCTAGACATCTATCCCAGCCTATTGTAGCATTGACGCATCTTATTAATCGATTCAAAGTGTATATTTTTGAAATCAACTAATCGAATTTTATTGCATTTATACAGCTGATGATTTTTACAAGAGGGGTCATTTTGGGGCAAACCATTATTTAAGGTCGTTTCTAATGCTTTTTTAAAACAATAGAAAACAAAACTTTGTTCAGGATTACAGCATGTAAAATACTACGTTTTGCCACCACTACAAGCACTACAAGCGATTTTTTATGAATTTTAAACCGATTAGTTGATATACTAGTATATAACTAGTATAACTAGTTTATTTGATAAACTCGATGAACAGACATAGTATAAAGTACCCCGAGCTACCATTCCTGTGATTTTGGTTAGCCTACTACAAATATCTCGGAGACAGTTATCTGCGCATTGTTGGTACAGCGATCAGCATACACGTGCTGTATTACGGAGAGAGTACAATAGTACGAATCGACTAAATGTCAATTAGGTATTCTATACTACCGGACTTTACAGTATAGGAAACATAAAAATATTTATAAGAAAAATAACAATACAACATTATTAATGATTTTATAAAAGTTATATACTTTATAATAACATAATTAATTATGCTAAGGCCCGGTTTTTCAATACCTTGATTCCCCGTGCTTTTATACGTATGTATATATGTGGAGACTTCCTCTGCAACGAAGATGTCTGTAATGATCGTGGTTCGATGCGTATTATTATTACTTAATATTAACTACAATATTCTATTATAATTGAATTTTCACTCTAAGATGTGTATTATAGTTTTGTGAATCCTTGCCTGACGCCGCCTATATAGGTGGTACGTTTATAGTAATTAACTTGGATTCAGATGAAGTAGAATACTTTGGAGTCCCTACTGTTAATGTTCTAACAAGGTAGCTGTAGGTATATGTTTGCACACGCACAATATTATGATTTAGCTCAACTTTAGATATGAAGTGTGTTCGACTTTTAGCGGTATCGAGAGGTCCAACATGAGAATGTATTAAAGCACCTCTGCGTGAGCTCCGATTGGCAAGAGTACGAGCTTGTAATGTATTATGTAGGTATTGTATTTAATTTAATTTTAAACGTAATGTAAGTTCGACTCTTAGCTGTTTCGAGAGGTCCAACATGAGAATGTATTAGAACACCTCCGCGTGAGCTCCGATTGGCAAAGGTACGAACTTGTAATGTATTGTATATGTATAGTATTTAATTTAATTTTAAACGTAATGTAAGTTCGACTCTTAGCTGTTTCGAGAGGTCCAACATGAGAATGTCTTGAAACACCTCTGCGTGAGCTCCGATTGGCAAAGATGCGAAATTATAATTAAGTAATGTGTGACGTATGAGTGTGAGTATATCCTAACTACCTTGTTAGATTTTTATTGAATTGCTTCGTTGACTTATAGACGGATGCGTTGATGTGTTGATGGATGGCGTAAGGATATGTAAATTAATTGATGAAGATTTTGGGCAGTGAAAAAAAAATGTAACAGATATTTTAATTATTAAAAGGTAAAATGAATATACCAATATTATTTCGCACCTGGTGTTGATGTTTTTTTTTTTTTAAAAATAATGACTGAATTTAATTTGAGAAATTTAAATACGATAATTATGAAAGAATTAATTTTAGTTCAGAGAGACGTGAATCGTGTGGATCGAGAGTACTGTGTAAAAATCACTGCACCTGGTCAGATGTGTGCGCTGTCCTATATATGCACTGTGTTGCTCCCACCGACTTCAGTACGTTAGTGTTGATTGTGTGTGTGCGCCTCGTGTATAGGTGCGCGTGTGTGAGAGTGTGTATATGTGCGCGCTCATATGTGTACACCTGTGTCGCGTGACCAGTATATCTGCGTAATGAATGCTACAGGTGTTTGGCGTGGTTTGTGTGTACACGTGGTTAATTTAAGATGAATGTTTGCGGTGTTCTGTTAATTCTTGTTGTCAGACTATGCTGTTGTTGTTGTATTTCTGAATTTCCTTCATGTTTTGTTTTGGTGATGTTGTTTGTATTGTAGTGGCGAAATACATAACAGAAAACGTAATCGAAAATAAACATTTTCAAAAACTCTTACGAGTTGTTTTACGCGAAAACTGTGAGTTATAGGGCTACAGTTTTGATGAATTTCGTCTAAATTTAAAATTTAAATGCATATAAAAACAGTCGTGCCTATGAATCTTTAATATTTTTGAACTTACATTAATGAAACTTGGAACCTTGCATTAAATTTTTAAGCTATTTTACTAAACGTTTTTTTAAGTAAAAAAGTTTTTTATCCAGAATAATTTAAAACAAATTTATAAATTTATATAATATTATAACTACTTACAAATTTTTTTTACACTTACGCATACTATACGTGTGGGCCTTGTGGCACAGATTTTGAAGTTTGATATAGATGTAGGTGGGTAGTTTTTATATTTTGTGTTTTGATACAAACTATTTTATTAATTATATTTGATATCATAATTTTTTATTTCAATATTTTCTAAACACTGAATATTTCGGGGGGCAGTTATAGTAAACCAACTTACCTATCGGTTGATGAAGATATTTGGTTGTTGATGTGTTCTAAAACTTGAAGAACTACCACCTTCGAGATTCGGAATCTGATCCTAAAATCATGATCATCCCAAAGTGTCATATGATCAACTCTCATACGTAAGGTGTATGTACGACGTTGATAATTTAAAAATTCAACGATTTCTTGATCATCGTCTTCATATAATATTCCAAATATATCCATTATTCATTTATAAAAAAGTAAAGTATAAGAACTACGGACTGGTTTGGTATTATTATAATAATAAAAAAATACAACTTTTGAGTGTTATCACAGCTATACATTATGAAAACACATTTATTCGTCGAATAATTTGTTATTTGGTCAAAAGAGTACCTAATAACTTATTTCTGGTTTATTCATCGAATAAGACTTATTCTGACATTGAAAAACCGGTGATTAACTATTTTTCCTTATTTGTCGAATAACTCATGTTATTCGATGAATAAATATGATTGAAAAACCGGGCCTAAATAAAATATAAATATTTGCTCCTTATGAAAAAGATGGAATACTTACAGTCGCGAAATTGTGGATACACCAAATTGATTTGGGGTATGGAGGGTTCTGGAGCTTTAACATGAGCTTCTACAGAACCCTTAGCCATCCCCACAATCAGATGGCATCTGTCGCTTGCCATTTTACAAATAATGTACAACTGTACAATGTACAAACTCATACAGAAATGCAGTGTTATTATTATCATGCATAAACAAACGATTGAAACGTGGGAAGGGGGTTTCGTGCTCAAGTGGGAAGGGGGGGGGGCGCTGTAATTCATCAAAAATCCAATTTTTGTACTATCGTCATGATACGCACATCGTTAGATAGGTATCATCGGTGGCTACCCGGTGTAAAAGTTTCAAAGTTAACAACCTAGAATTATACGGCGTGATAAAGGGGTGGTGAGGTCGAGTTGTCCAGAAAACGGTAAATTGGTGCAGGATTACTAAGGTAAAATACGACGTTTAGCCACCACTACAAGTACAATTCGGTTTCAAGTCGGTAGTCCTATTATTAGATTTTTAATTAATTTCTGAATTCAAAATTTGCAGAACTGCCGTGTGAATTCCGTGCGATCGGCCAGACTCCCGCCGTCAGCTCGGTGCCTACAGGGTTTTTCGTATTTTTACACGAAACTAGCAGGGATGGTAGCAAGGAACATTTGCAATGAAACAGTAAAAGTTTCAAGTCGGTAGTCCTATTATTCGGACTTTAATTAATTTTTTTCATATAAATTTGCAGAACTGCCGTGTGATTCCAATGTGTACGGCCAAACTCCAGCCGTCAGCTCGGTGCCTACAGGGTTTTTCGTATTTTTACACGAAACTAGCAGGGATGGTAGCTGGGTACGTGTGTAATCTAATGGTGTACGATTCGAGTTGATCGAACTATTATTCGGACTTTAATTAATTTTTTGTAATTAACTAGCAAACATTAACTAGTTTTTTAATTCATGTTTTTTTAAAACATTTACCATCTAAGTTCTGAACATTTATAGTTGCTTTTCTTCTCCCTATAAAAGCTGGTAGTGGAATGTAAGATGAACACAGTAAGTTGAGAACAAATGTGTCTGGAGTAGAATTTTTCCGTCCGAAAAATATTCGGTGGCACGGAGCTACGGAGAGTGGTCAGTAAAGAATGTCCTTTCACTTGGCGACTGACGGGAAGACTACCCCAGATAGCAAGAAAATATTTTTATGACATTTTATAAATCTTATTGGTGTAAAAAATAAATGTACATCATTATATAAACATTTTTTTTAACCACGGAATTAGTTACAAAAATGTTTTAATATTGTTAATAAAATAATGGTTGGCCACTGAAGTTACATTATAATATTATTAATACTCATGTATTATTTATTAGTTATTAATTAAAGATATTATAAAAATATTATTATGTAATAGTATTAAAATATCATTTACCAAATACTTAATTAAAATTACTTTTAAATTATTCTATTAATAATTGATTTTAGTCAATATATAAATTATAAAATATAATGTTCTAATATTATTTTATTAAATATTTTTTATAACCTTCATGATATATTGTCAACAAAACATAAGATTTTCATAAGTAAATATAGGTTTAATCATATTATATCATATTAACTTTTTCTATCATAATAAGTAATATAAACATTGCTAAAGGAGTAATATTTAGATATAAAATAAGTATAACAATCAACAAATAATTTGTTCCTTTAAATCCTTTTATTAATACTCTGAATTTTGTAAGTTCTTTCTTACAAAAAATAATTTTTTAGTTTACAAGCATGTACCTATTGTACCCATGACATATATAATTACTTAGAATAATTATTAAATCATACAATTGTTATAAATATTAATAATCTGATAGTTGTTCTTCTTGACGTGGCTTATATTTTCCTCGAAATTTAGCTCCAGCAATGAAAATTTTAATTGGTTGTTCTACATCAATTTTATCGTATTTCTGGTATCTCTTCATTTTTTTTTACAGAATCTGAATATACAAACATCAATATTATGTTCATCGATATATAAAGTAAAGTGAATTTTTCATGTTACCAAATATAATGGAGCATGATTTTAATGTTGAAAATATTTTCTTCTTCTTTTGTCCCTTATAACTGTACTCTTGTAATAAATTATCATTGAAAAGATAACGCATTATTGAACGAATGGTACTGGGAAGAGTATTACGGACATATCGACTTAGTTCATTAACCTAAAAATATTATTAATTTGTCTTAGTTCAGCAAGTTTTTAAGGATAGTTATATAACAGTTGAAAACATTTTGTTTTTGTTTTATTAAAATCTACATTTTTACCATTTGAGTTAAAAAGTTTGGGTCAAAAATAAGTTTATCTTCAAATTTTTGAAGAGACTCTTCATCTTTTAAAGGAAAATCATTGTTTATAATATATTGAAATGAATCTTTGTCATGATTAGTGGCATCTTCATTATTGTATTCAGTCGTGTTTGATCTGATATTTACTATTAGATCTTCTAGTTTATCAATTTTGTCGTGTAAAGATTTGACTTCATATTTTATGTTTAAAACGTTTCGGTTTAGTTTTTCAAGTATTTCTAAAAAAAAAAATAACCAATTACAAATAATATAATATTGATGAAACAACAAAACAATATTTCATTAAATATAATAGCTACTACAATACACTAATAATATAAAAATACCAATATTATCGTTTGAAGTTGGTTGCTTATTAGAATTATATTGTAGTGGAGTACTTGTGATAGTAGCATTATTGACGGTTGAAACTTTAAATGGAGAGGATAAAGTATTTATGATAGAAGTTTGGTCATCATGTGTTAGATCGTTTTGATCTGAAATTAAAAACCACAATTTATTTATTAACTATTATATTTATATTCTTATAATATTCAATTATAGAAACGAATATTGTAAACATAGATATAATAATTAACTTACTAGCATTTTTAAGACATTTATCAAAGTCAAGCTTCTTTTTGGGCTTGAAAGTAGGCCATGTTAAGGGTATATTTTGAGGTTTCGTTGAATTTATTTGAGGAGATAGTGATGTGCCTGAAATATATTTTAAGTTATGCAAAAATAATATTATATTATACTATTTAATATTATACAATATTAGCTACAGTCTAAGACAGAAATCTCCAACCTACAAACCCCAAGTTTTTCAAACCGACCCACCAACATAATTTATGTTTTGAAAATATATTTTTTATTGTTTTTAATATATTACTAAAAATAATTCTTATATATTATCTTTCATTGTCAATTACATTTGATCTCAATCCTTAAATTTAAAAAATGTTGGCCCATTAAACCAAATATCACAGATTGGGCCCTTCATATAAAAGGATAGGTACCTCTGGTAGAATTAAATCATAATTGATCAACAGTACTAAATCTGTAATAAACTACATAGAAGTACCACAGCGCCAACAGGTATATCGCTTTAACAATAATTATTATTTTTAAAACCAATAGCAACTATTTAAAAACAAACATTTCTATCGTAAATCTTAAAATATTTCTATTTAATCACCTCCCAGGTGGGATCTCTAATTTACTCATATTAAAGAGCCTATCTTCTTCCCAGAGGTTTAATATCTATCTCTGAACCAAATTTCATCGCAATCGGATGAAAGGTTTAGGAATTCATAAATGACAAACACATTAATTTATATTACCTTTGTTGATTTCAGGTATAGTATAAAGTAGATCTGTATCACTATCGTCTAAATTAAAAAAAAAAATCATTAGTGATACCTAAATTTAACAATTAGTTTAAAAATTATTTTACCAAAAATGTCACTTGAGGCTGGACTCCACAAACTTTTTTTATTTTGGACTACTTGCTGACATACTTTTCTCTTTTGTTTATTACCACTATGTTCCTTATAATAATTATTTTCATAAGAAGATTCATTGGTAGATAAATCTGATGTTGTTTTAGCAATGTTGGCCTTTTCTTGAGCAATATTATAATCCTCTTTAAACAAAACATAAATAATTATTACAATACAGGGTTGTTTGTAATAAAATAGAATTATACAAACATAAAAATAATGTCCAAATATGGAATACCAAAAGTATACAAATAAGTAGTGTCTATATTATACTGTATATTACACCTAGGTAGAATAATAAATTGTACCATTCCTGACTCACTGATGTTGCTTTCTCTTATAAAGATATATATCTTATTATTATTTAATAAATGAAATTAATTACAAAATATAATAATGTGAAATGTATCTAAAATATTTATTCAAAGACAAATAATAACATAACTGAGCCATGAATGGCACAATCATATTTTAGCAACTTATTTTTATCAAATTTAAATATTGTAATAATATAATGTATTTAACATACTTATGTCTTTCCCTAATTTTCGGCCGTTTAAATATCTAAATTCTTTTATATTTGGCAACAATTGTTTATCTATGCTTAATTTTAAGTTTTTTTTAGGCCATGCACAGACTCCACCATCATACCATTTTGATGGTACGACTTCCACAGAGTTGTCACAAAAAGCAATAATTGACCACATTTTGAATAATATAATACACTGAAATTACATAAGAAATTTAATTATAAAACAATTGATATTACTATTAATAAGCATGAATTAGCTAAAACAAATGGTATTTCAAATTTCTAAATTTTTTTAAAATATCTAAAATAAAATAAAAAGTACAAAAAGTGAAACTTATTTCATGTATAATTAAGAAAAAATGAAAAAAAAGGTAGCATACATATAAATACTAATCTTAAAAGTTAAAATGAAATTACATATTTATAAAACACATTATTAATGTAGGTTCTATGTACATTATTCTCTTAAAAATAACTTGTGTCTTATATATAAATACTAACAGAACTAAATATATATTATTACTAGATAGTTATAAAAATACAGTTAACATATAATATATCCTTAACAGTTGAATACAAATAATTTAATTAGATACTTGTAGAATGAATAATTGGTAAGGCAATAAGATTATCTTTATTTTGTAAAATGATAACTTTTTTTTTAATATTAAAGATGTAACAACAAATATAATTATTACATAATTTATCAACTACATATATATCCAACTTAGACGATTTTATAGGACTATTAAACATGACATATTTGTTTCTAAATTGTTTACAAATTAAAACTACTTCATCCTTATTTTTATAATGTATTATATTAAAAACTTTTAGAATATTATCATCTTTAGTAAGCAAGTAAGAGTCTGCATCAACATTTATTTTAATCTTCATAGATTCCAATATTATAATAGAGGTAAACTGATCTCCATCAAAATCATTAAGACCATTTTCCATAATGGGTCCTCGTTTATGTGCTCCACCAAATTGATATGAAATTTTCTTTTGAGTTCCAATTGTAGATTTTAAACAACATATTTCACTATACCTTTTAACGATCTGCTGTAGAGGCTTATGAGGTTTTCTCAACATTCTCTTTAAGGATCCCATATAATTTTCAAAAGGGAATGCCGAACAGTTATCAAGTGGGCCGAATTTTTCATAATCATCACAGATATGTGTTACACCATGTATATTATGGGATATAAGATGTGAACCATATATAATTTCAAAATTTTTTACAAAATTGTCCAGTAATTTTCTTGCAACATGAATGAATTTAGACTTGTCAGGACTTAAAAGTATAAACATTGCTATACTAAAACCACAAAAATGTTTCCAGTGTTCATCAGTTAAAACTGGTTTGGTAACAGTTGTTCCAATATACAACGAGAATGTACGAAACTCCGTTGCCTTCCACCGGTTGACTTCATCAAGCTTACGAGGCTTTCTGGCAAACTCGCATGGTATATTGACTTTAATATCTTCAATACTTTTTGATATTTGTTTAATTTTCCAAGAAGGGTATCGAATATTAATTGGACCTTTTATCCATAACAAAATCAATTTTCGAACAACACCCAGACATACTAAATGCATGTAATCAAGCGAAAAACAAGTAACTACATCAAATGAAGGCAATGTAGATATAATAGATAAATTACCAACATGATGATCTTCATTGTTCATTGTAATATAATTAGCATGTGTTCTTTTTGGCGGACATCTTGAAAGTGGAGTATAAGGGAAACACATTCTATTTAATAAATATTTTCCTTCATGTTCGCATCTGGAGCATGAATGAAATCCTGTCCCTTTATTTTCAATAAAAAAGACTTAGCCGGGGCATCACAGCAAAAGTTATCAATTTTCAAATTATAAACTTTGTTATTTATTAAAATTCCAGTTTCATTCAAAAGTTTAGCTTCAATTATAAATTCTTTCATAAATTCATTGCTATCGGCTGGTTTTTCTTTGCCACAATAAATACCAATTGGAAACACATGTTTTTCTGGACGGATGTATGCCAGTATTGGCCAGAACTGTTCCGAGTTACTTTTAAATAATGGTAAGCCATCAACTCCTACCACAATGCAGATTTCTGTTTCACTTTTGCCAATTCTGGGAAATTATTTTTGATCCCATTCAACAGACCAAAATGGTAATATGTCCCTGGTTCAACAGTATTAAAATTACTATAGGAGTCGGCAGATTTTGTATTCATTACAGTCCTAGAATCTTTAGGCAAAAATTCAAAACATTTGTGTTGCTTTAATAAAATTAACTGTTTATTTAGGGCAGTTTGAGGTATATTAAAATCAACAGCCCACTGAGCAATCAATTTACGAAAAATAAAAATTTGATCATTTGTTTCATTTAATAAATCATCATTTTCTTCTTCAGATTCTGACGAGGAGGATGAGAATAGGCATGATGTGTTACCATCTAATTCATTAAAAAATTCTAAAAAATAATCTTGATTTTGATTTTCTTCAGAATTTTGATTGACCAAAGATTCATTTATTATTTCATTGGTTGAGAAACAGGCACGTTAATACAAATATGAACGTTGGATTGAGAATGTTCATCATTTATTAGTATAGTCTGTGATTTATTAAAAGAATGTGCATAATTTCTACTATTTTGTAATTCTTCTTGAACACGTCTTCGTTTGGATCGAGCACTTAAATTTGATTCCTTATTAAAATTCATAGTTACTAAAAATAAATATAAAAACATACCAACACAAATATAATTAATTGTTAAATAACATTGTTTAAAAAAAAATTAAGTAGGTAAAAATAAAATAAAAATGCAAAACTTGTATTTTTATTATTAATGAATTAAAATAAAAATGAATAGTGCCTATGGGTAACATAATTAGGTATATGCTAAGAATAATCAACAAACTTCACTAAGTAAATTATATTAATTGACAAAAATAAACTTTTTTGAATTAATTGAACCAAAACGCTTTAAGACTAAAAATATATTATAAACAATAATATCACATTTTAGTATCCACGAAATACGATTACACAATATTATTATTACCTATTATTAGGTATAATTATTTATTTAATATTTATTATAATACACATAATAATAACTTATATGTAGTAGCTTACATAGTCATTTCTAATGTGCAGGGTGGCTACATTTGAATGTCTATAGGTATATATATTTAATAGTATTGCATACCAAGGGTGGCCATCTTGCGGCTTGTGTCATAGTCAGCGGTTCACGTCTTATTTTACAAAAAAAATCCCAATATTATACCTACTTATTAACGATAAAATTATAAAAATTATAAAATGTTTTTCTAAACATTTTAGCTCTTAATATCATTGTATTTATCCATGTGGCTCGGGTGTTGGCCACTCCTGGTATACCATGTTAAATAAAAACTTTCCACATTTTAACATATTATATAGGTTTTATTTACCTATATGGAGAATCATGCCTACTATAAATGAGGCTGGCTTCAACAGCCACCACCCTCCATAACGTATACCTACACAATTGAACTTATTATATGTAAAATGCATAGGCCAGGCTAATAAATAGACACGAACGAAATATTTTTAACTATAATAGGTATAAAGCATTATAGGTATAGGTACCTATATAATATCTGGTGGATATAAATTTAACATAATGGCGCTCGCATAAAAATATAATTGTTTCATTGTTTAATAATTCTAATGCATTTATTTTAGTGGACTGTAATTTATTTTATTTTAACACTATTATAAAGGTTGCCACACACTGCAGCGGTAGCGCCGATAGTGGTGGTCGGTGCCTGGTGGCGGTGGCAGTGGCAGTAACGGCAAAATGAAGCCGGACACAATTTTACCGCCACCGCGGCGGGACCGCCAAGACAAAAGAATTTTACCGCCACCGCTGCAGTGTGTGGCGACCTTAATATGCTAGATAGTAGATACTAGATACACTAGTGCTCACATCCGACTGACAGGCAACAGGACTACAGCTATATAAGTAGTGCAGTTTAAGTGAGAGACACCGATTAAAATTACAATTAATAATAATAATAATAACTGATAATGACAATATATGCCAATTAAAAAGTGCAGAAATATATAATAAAGCATATGCGACAATATTGTATTATTATATTACCATGTTGATAAATATATATTTCTTTGGAATATAAATTAATCGAACAAGAACCTGTTAAGGCGGTGACCTACAAATAAATATTAGGTATTATAATTGATTATAAATACTAAAATTTATAATAATATTATATTATATTATTGTATTTATAAACAATGGTATTATGTATAGAATAATATTATAATATTAAATATCAAAATATTAAAACACAATTTAGCTGTAGGTATACATATACTGCGTATTATAATAATATATATTATATTTATAATCGATTTCTAAATGTCAAAATTAATTATAATTTGATTACATATTAATAATAAAAAAAGAATATTATCTTATTGTTTCAGATTTGACTTCATATTAATTATGTATTTGTCATGTAATAGTATTATTTTGGTTTTATTTACTTATTGACAATATAATTAAAATAAAATTGTATTATTTGAGTTTTCATTTCATATTAATAATATAAACAAAATATTATTTTGAGTAATCATTATTTAAAACTAAAAAAATATTTATTTTAAAACATTATTTGAAAAACGGTTATTTGATACCAAATTGATATATTTTTTTCAATATTATTATTTTAATCAAATACCTAATATAATTAATATAATATTATCATTACACGAATGCTATCTGGGTACTGAGCTAACCTAACTTTTTATTTTATTTTATTTTTATATTATACCGAATTAGGAACCATTTTAAGGTCTTTCATGGTTCCTTCTTGGTTTAGCAACTCTTGTCTTTCTGGAGTTTTTAAACGTAGATTGGTAGGTAAAATATTAAACACTTTCATGATCTTACATTTGAGATGAAACAACAAACTGGTAGAAGAGACCACAACGGACTCAAACTTTGGCATTCGTTTTTGGTCGCCACTAGTACCATTCACAGACAGGACAGTGTCTCGTTTTGATTTCTTTGAACAGTTGCCTGGCATCCAATTCTGATCTTTGATATCGTCCACTTAAATAAATATTTTACTATTATAGTATTCAATACCTTGTCATCAGTAGTAAAACGTCGATCTCTAGGTTTTTGAGATTGCATACGTATCTGGGATTGAATACAATTTTGTGTAAATGTGTTTAATTTACTCATTGATTTTATATTTGTTTGCATATATCTTTCAGCTTTTAAAATGCTCTGTTTTGCAGTTAAAGAACGTTGTCGAAGAACTGCATTTCTTTGTCTGTATCTTTGAGAAGCATGATACAACAACGACTTTCGAGGAGTTAGATCATTAACACGATATGTTTTTATTTCTTCTAAGGTACCTTTGGCATTATTAAACAAATTTTTAGGTTTCAGTGTTATATCCCTGCAATTTGGTGTAGTTACATCATTGTTCATAAGAATTGTTGAACTAAAGGTTTCAGAAGTTTTAACTGACATATTGCAAGGATCTAAAAAAAATATTAATAAAAGAGTATTAGTATTAATTTGTAAAACTTATTTATTAGTCAAGTTTCTGTATACATTTTAAACCCAAAGTTAATTTAAAACTATATATTTACATAGCTTTTCTCAAAAAACACTATATATTAATATAAAAGATTTATGATATTACCATCAAAACGATTCATATTGATAGACATGCTCATAGCATATATGTTGATAGCTCAATATTCTCCTCAACTTCAGTTTCAGATATATGGCTGTTAACTAAAAAATATTTATAATATTCATTATTAGTTAATAAATATAATATATTATAATCTAGGTATAGCAGGTATATACAATATACAGCAAATAAATAAATTTATTATACCGAACAGGCTATTTTAAGCCTAAATATAGATTAAATATAGATTATAATATAGGCTACTAACTACATTACAAATTGAGGTTTTATAACACTAAATTAATATTTTGCTAAGCAGATGCGTTTTTTTTCTCATTTTTAATCACTAAAAATCCAAAAAATTGCATTTTTGGAGTTAAGTGATTTGCGACTTAGGCTGACGATATGACACATCTTCTCCTGGCAAATTTTCATTGTCCGGTGGTTTGAACTTCAGATATAAAATGGTTTTTCTGCCTTGCAAGAGTTCATCATATTTTCTACTTTTTAATTTTGGACTTTTTACAGTGGACTTGTATCTATCTAGGTATGTATAATTTGCCTTATAAGTGCCAACTAAAAGTATGCTAGAGGTGGATTCTTCTCTGTTACTTGTTTGTATGCTGAGTATAAATTCAGTAGAGACATATTTATCAAATGAAAATACACCTTTTTGTACCATTCTATGGTCTTGCGTACACACTCTACACCAGAGGATATTTTAGGGAATTATCAGTAGGCGACAATAAAAAAAAGATTTTCTTATTGTTACACGTTGATGACCAATAAGAACAAGATTTATATTTTTAAAAATAGTTAAACATTAGATTTTATAAGGTTAAATGAAAAAAAGTAAAACAAAATAAATTATTTACTTAGAAAACTTTTTTTTTTAATAAACCAAACAGTCTTTTTTTATTGTATCATTATAGCTACAATTAATATAGGTTTTAACAACAATAAATAAAATAAATATATAAATAGAAAACTTCCTTATTTATGACAGAACAGTCTTTTTTTAATATTATATCACTGTAGCAGTCTTATCCTTTAAAACTACAATTAATATAGGTTTTAACAACAACAAATCAGATTGATATATAAATAGAAAACTTCCGTCTTTATGACAATACAGTCTATTTTTAATAGTATATCACTATAGCAGTCATATCCTTTAATACTACAATTAATAACAACAAATTAAACAAAAATAAATACCTATTTAGATAAATAGGAAACTTCCTTCAGTATGAAAACAGTCTTTGTTTCATAGTAAGTACAAATAATTAAACAAAATAAATATATAGATAAATAGGAAACGGAAGAGATAAAATAGCCTGCAAATCAAACGTTATAGATCTGAATGTATTCCCACCATCTATAACTGCCTTTTGTTTATCAGCAGACTTCATTTCGATAGCCTCTTATTCTCTTTGTTTGTGTTCAGTCCAATCTTTTTCTAAACTTTGGTTATCAGCAGCTCCATAATATGCATTGCAATGAAAACACTGGTCCTTTTTTGGTAAAAAAAATCCTAATCTCGGTTCAAATGAATGAAAGACTTTTTGATAGATATAGAAAGATACAGCAACCATATTTTTTTCATACATTTGTTCTTTACACAAACGGTATAGGGTTGCCAAGTTTAAATCAGATGATAAGTATAATTTAGATGAATCACGTCTACAGTAGTGTGATTCAACCTTTGGAAAACTACTAATGTGATTTTTAACTATATTTAAATCCTCTTGGGAGGTATGATTTGAAGGCTTATGATATTTTCTTTTGTCTTCACCAATAAATAAACCATTTGACCCAATGCTTTCCATACAGGTTTCAACTACTCTATGGCTTATAGAAAATGTTGCACAAAAGAATTTCAAACATACCCTCGTTTTAATTCCTTCTTCATTAATTAATGAATACCTTCTTGAAACTTTTTTTGGTTTGTTAGTATGGATTTTTCTACGCATTACATCACCATTTTCTATAAGACCCGACAAATACATTTTTTGTTTGTCATAATCTGCAAGCAGCCAATATTCTTGGCAACGAATTTCACGAATATGATATGGGAAGTGGACATCACATTTGTACCTAATTAAACATATTTTATAAATTTAAACAATGTTACAATTATAAATTACATATTATTAGATAAAGAACATAATAATAAATAGTTATACTTTTACCTGCATTTGACACAAGAAACTGGTTTTGGTTCTTTTTTTTTATAATGTCTGCCTTTTCGGTTAATATATTCTTGTCCAGATAATCTTTTTTGTTTAGTTTCACTTCTCTTCCACAGTTTAGTATTTGCTTTCTTTCTCCTTCTTTTCTTCCTTTGAACTTCAGTTTGGTCATTATCTTAAATTGTATTAATTAAGCATGAATGTTTTGTTATGATTAAAATTAATAAATAATGAAGATAACTAAACTTCATTAACAAAATGTATAAATTCTATTTTGTTTTTAACATTTACCGTTTGTTGCACATTCATTGTCCCCTTCTTTTGCATCATAAATATTTTCATCATAAGCTAGCATTGGCTGTAATACTAAATAGTATTAAAACAAAAAATAATAATAATAATAAATTAAAATTTATGATACATTTAATTTTGGTTCTAACACTGAAAATAGTTTATCAAGTTAATGTAGTAAAATTATAACTTACCAGTTACTGATCTTGAATTAAGAGTGTCTGAATTAGTAGTACTTGAACTGTCACTGAATAATTCAGGTGGTGCATAAGAATCTTCAGAATTTATATTATAATCTGAAGTAGATAATGTATCCAACGCTACATCTATAGAATTATAAAAGTATTTATTATTTCAATGTATTTGTTAATTATTTTAAGTACTTTCAATATGAAAACTTACCATTGTCTTCACCAATTTGTTCACTTGCTGCTATTTGGTTTGCAGTAGCAAGATTCACTAACTTGCGTGCTCTACTCATTTCTATGTAATAAATTATAATGCTTACATTTGTTAAGTATTATAATATTATTACCTATTGTTAACTAATAATTATAATAATTAATAATATTACTATTAGAATAACTACTTTCATCTTCTTCACGGGGTACTTTGACACTTTGGCCCGATTGGCAATCAATACGTCATCGTAATTTGAATTTTTTGTTCAGCAGATGGGTTAAATTTTGAAGGATATCAGTTTCATCATCAATACTTTCAGCTATGTCTGTAGGTAACATATCCAAAACTGAATTTCAATTAATTGGAATTGTACCACACTTTTTGAAACCAGATTGTATGTTAAAAACCTGATTTTCTTTTATAGAACTCATTAATAAATTTAACAAAGCTGGAAATCGGTGTTTAGGTACACTTGACTCTTTTTACCTGGATCATTTTTCCAGGTAGTTAATATTTTACGCCAAGCAACTTTCAGTGGCCGAATGAATGCTACCTACGTCTAGAGGTTGCGTAAAATGCGCCGAATTAGCTGGTAAAAAAAGAAACTCAATATTATGTTTAGAACACATAGTTATACCCTCCAATGTCAAATGCGTTGATAAATTATCGCCGATTATCACCTTTTTTCCTGGTTTATTTTTTAAAAATGGTATTAAAATGTTTAAAAGCCAATCTTCAAAGCATTGGGAATCGAACCAACCTGACTTACTCCTGTTGTATCTAGAGTTTGGAGGTCCACCAATAACCCAAGAACCATACATGTGTATTGCTTTGTAGACGGTGTATGGAGGGAGGATTTCACCGGTCCCAGTACAAGCAAACATAACAGACGTTGACGTTTTACTTGTGTTCATCACCCTTTCAGGGTATTTAAAACCTTATTTTATCATATTACCATTATCACTTTACATGTTATCAATACCGACTCATAATATATTATATTAATATAGAGAAAAAAAAAACTGGTCGTGATTCGAACCTGAGCCTTTCGCTTTCCCAGCGAATACTTTACCACTTATCTACTTAATGTTATTTTATCATATTACTGTTATCACTCACCTGACCATAACTATGCCTATAGCTTGTATAATCTTTATACATATGATATTATAGAAATGCGGCCATATGTTTCTTTAGCAATTACTAATATACATAAATATAGCTTGAAAATATAGTATAGGATATTTTTATTTAAAAAAAATAATAATACAAAATATTAATATAGATTGAAAATAAAAATACAAAATAACATATATATCATAATACTTCTACACAACATTCATAAGCGTCCATATGAATATTCAAAATTTCATCGGTGACGTCTTTTCCCCATTCTACATCTTTTTCATATTTCACCATATGTTTTATGAGGTCCTCATTGTAGCTGTCATGCATCCAATCGGGTTCATTTTTATGTGGGTCTGTTGCGTTTATAATTTCGCCAGTTCTTAATGCATTATATCCAGAAGGTAAATTTAACATACTTGGTGAAACAGGAGGCGACCAAGTGACGTCTGAAAATTGTTCGTCTGCCTTTGGTGATGCAGACGGGAACATATCGGGTGACTGACCCGGTGGCAGAGACTGAAACCAGTCTTGCATTTGCTATACCCGTGGCGGCAAGGGTGTAGCAAATTCCATACTCACATCATTGTCATTACCCTGGGAGGGCTGGTGCACACCTTCTTCGGGCTGAGTCTAAATAAAAATAATAATTTCATATTTATTCTAAGTAATAGTTCTATTTAAGACTTACCATCTCGGAATATCTGAAGGAGTTAGGGGTTTGTAAGAACATCTCTCCTTGGCCACACGGACTTCCAAAATATATTGGAAATTGTTCGTGTGTAATTGGTGGCGGGTGAGATTAGGCAACTAAAAACCAGATTATACAAATTATATATACATTTTATAAATATTAAAAAATAATGATATATTTACCATGGGGATATTTCTGAATCCTCTTACTGTCGAAAGAAAATTAGTAATTGCTTCTTCCAATGACTCAACCCCTTCAATTCTCGATGTATTAGGTGTATTCGACATCTAAAATCAGGATTATATAATTCTTAAATAATTTTATGAATAATGCAAAACAAAATACTTACATTTTTCGCAGGCGTTGGATACGAGTGAAATAATGACAAATATAGGTCTGTTGCGTACCCAAAACCGTATGATAGCGAACTGAGCTAACAAAAACAATTTTATGTAAACGGTTGAAAAAAAAAATAATAATAAAAATAACAAGTATATAATAAGCCAATGACAAGCCGGTGATCACCACCACTAACACGTCAATTTTCAGGAATTTCAGTTCGGAGTAATCACCGAGCATTCTGCAGTTAAAATGACTCCATACCTGTAACACACACAAAAATTTTCAAATATAGATCTAAATACGTGCGTAGGGTATACATACCTCCTTAGCATGGTCAAATTCACTCTCCTTAATCCCGGTCTCTGTTAACGTACAGTAAGCTTCTTTTATTCGGTAATGTTATATCATCCAGCCGCTCCCAATTATCCGTGTACTCATAAGGGTACACCCCCTTACGTGTCACGAGCAGCATATCTCCGGTGACAAAATGTTTGGACGTTTCTCGGAAATTTTCAAAGTCGGGTGTCATCAAGTTTTCAGCCAGGGACGATAAACTCGACGCCATAAACCTAAACGTATCGATAAACCGAACACTGAAGGTACTACTTCTATATTTCGAAAAAGATATATATTTCTCCTCACTGTTCGGAATAACATTGATAGTCTTGGTATCATAACCAAGTTCGGTGATTATAAAGTGCGAGTCGTAGTTAGAGAGATTATGAAAGAAAACTGGGACAAAATTAGGCTGTTGTAACTCCAAGTTACACCTTAAGCACAAAGTCTGCCTAAATTTGCCCGTCAGATGGTCATGGTCTCTAACCTTATCTCCCCCGGTTAAACTACATTTGCATAAATTACACTTGTTACACATTTGATATGTTTTTCTTCATCCTCAGTCATGGTTATAGGAATATTTGTCTTCATGAGATTTTCAATTTTATGGGCCACCTCAACTACAGCCTCAACAAAATGCCTAGCCACGTCCGTATTACTCTCGCTTCCTCTGTAAATTACCGGCCCTGATGGTATATCGTGTTCCGTCAATAACTTATCCGGCACGTCTTCACTCGCCTTCACCAAAAATCCGTAACTCATAGGTTCATGTCTCTGAATTACTTTAGTGTTGGCTCCTTTTTCCTCATCCGTCTTCTTCAACAAGGATTCGAAATCCGCGTATATTACAAATGGGTGTCTGACTGTTTTTTTCCAGGTCTTGAACTCGATGCACTCACCTTCCTTAGGCATCTCCGGCAGAATCGGTTTGTATGCACCGCAAATTAGCTTATGATGATCCAACGCTTCCTGTCCACTTAACTTGTATTTATGGCGCCTGTCATAGAAACTCGTAAAACATCTCTTACAAAACACGACGCTCTCCTTATGACCGGTTTTCTTTCTGTGCACGTATCAGCCGGGAAAAATTGGATATGTAAACGTAGTGCGAGTTTTCTCCGTCCATCAGTAACAACAAGTCAAAATGAAGTCAAAGCCTTCTCTTCGTCAACGACCAGGGTCGGACTGGGTACCAAGGGCCTCACCGGCAATTTACTTATAAAGGGCCTCAACAATAGTGATAAATAATAATTCGCTTAAAAAGATGATTCATTTTTTTCACTAAAAATTATCATAAATTAATAAACTTTATAATTTACAAAATCGTTAATAATGTTATTTATTAATTTAAGGCAAGGAGGAAAATGTAGAAGATTTTATAGAAGAGTATACCTATAGAATCAAACGCTTTGTGTTAATTGTTCAGACATAATATAAACAAATAATGAAATAACAATAATATTTTATTTCATTTTAAATACAACTTTAATAATATTATAAATCAAAGATAGTAATAATTATAATTTATAATTAAATAATAATTATTAAGAAAAATTTAATTCTAAAATAACAATCGCTTCATTTCATTAGATGTAAGTGCAAGCTTATCAATAATGTCATCATAGTTCCATTCAGAAATAAAATCTGCCTCAGAATTTATTAAAATTAAGGATTCCAACAAGTCTTGACCAATAAGTGATCTGAGACAAGTTTTGATAATTTTAAGCTTAGAGAAAGAACGTTCACATGATACTTGGGTAAAAGAAATTGTTAATAAAGTTTCATATGCAATATATAAATCTGAGTATGCGCTACTATGTAAATTAAAATCTTTCAATAATTTAATAGCACATGGAATACACTTTTGACAGTTTTGGTTAATAGAACAACGTGTTATAGTTTCTTCTTCGTAATTTTCTAAATCAGTGACATTTGATTGATACTCTGTATTATTTGAAATATTATGATAAATGGATGCAAAAGATATTAATTGATCAACTAACCCATCTCGTTCAACACTACTCATTTTTGCTAAAGACTGTAAAGCTCCTTGTGGGATCACACTCGTATCTTCATTTATTCTTTTAAAATGTTTAGGATCCAAGTATGAAGCATCTTGCATAATTGTATTTGAATCACCAAACCTTACACTGATTTGTCTAGAAGCGGTATCAATTACAACTTGATAAACACTCACGCGAAACTTGTGTTTATCATTTTCAAAAGCACTTACTGACTCCATCTGTTGCAGTTTCATCAAACATTCTTTTAACTTTCCGTGATCGTTTTTGTGATAGTATTGTCTCGATTTCTAATTCAATTTCATTAGTTAAAATATCATTAACAGAACTTGCAAATGATAATGCAGCTTTAAAAATATTATCAAATGTTGATATTGAATCTTTTGCCATATTAGATAATTGTTTTTCTAAACTATTTAATAATTGATGTGCTGTTAGATAGTCCAATGATACAGTTTGAAGATATTTACTTACAGGTGTAGTGTACTTAAATAATGTTTTAAAAACAAAAGCTACAAGAATTGTGTCAAATTTTAAGAATATTTGCAAAATAGATTGAGCTTTAAAACTAACTTTGGATTCAAATTGATCACTGTACGCTATGCTATAAAGTGTTTTTAAAAGCACAACATACCTGTTTACATCAAATATAGTTTCAAGCGCTTTGTCTTTGGCCCACCATCTAGTAATTCCAATTTTTTGTAATTTTCTCAGTGTCTCACGTCCTTCAACCAATTGTTCCAAATTTTCAATCCACTTTGATGTACGTTTATAAGAATTTCCAATAAATACTGCTACCTTTTCTAATAATCCAAAAAATAAGCGTGCTTCTACTAAACTTTGATATCTTCAAATTGATTTATTGACGTCTTGAGTTGTCCCAACCTGATGTCAACTGCCTGAAATGCTATTGAAGATTCAACAAATTTCAGATGGGCAGCTACTTCAATTTTTAAATTGCTTCTCCGACGTACCAATGATTTATATTCTTCAGTATCCATAATGGCAGATGTAATGTTTGGAAGACTTAACAACTAAGCGCTAATTATGCAATGCAAGTGCTTTTACAATAAAATAAGACTTGACAGTATGAGCGCTTTACAAGTGATTGCAATAATTCTTGTCACAATAAAAAAAAACAATCAAAATTATATATATGTTAGTCTGAATATTATTATTTATATTTATCCGGTTCGATAAGGACCAAATGTTAAATTAATGCAGGGGCTAGCATCAATAGCTAACCTACCTGGTTCATTTAATTATAGATAATAACAAATGGTTAAATTTTGGTAAATGGTGGACTGTATGTTTATATTAAATTTAAATAAAGAAATAATAATAATTCAGTTACAATAGTATTTGCAATAATGACAATAATAATATAAATATGTAAATGCAATAATGACAATAATAATATAAATATGTAAATGCAATAATGACAATAATAATATAAATATAAAAGATGCAAATGCAATAATGACAATAATAATATAAATATGTAAATGCAATAATGACAATAATAATATAAATATAAAAGATGCAAATGCAATAATGACAATAATATGATATAATATGACTACAACAGGTTGGTGCACCAACTTACCCTGCTACGATACAATGACGATGCCAAGGTTAATACATAAGGTTATGACTATTCACACGTGGATCACACTCTACAACACCCACAATAGTAGGTTGTATGAAGTCAGAGGCTAAATGATTGGAGCGTGACCACAACTAATTGAAAAGGCAATGAACGGTCATGACAGCATTGCAGCAACAAGCAAAATTAACGACAATGTGGCTGTATACAGATATAAAAACGATGTTGCTGCCACCACAGAGCAGAACGGAAAACAAGAAGAAAAAACGAAGTAGAGAAAAAATACAAACATATAATCTAACGAATTCACAGACAGATAACCAGTGGTCAAGAACAGTTACCAACGGTATGTTATCAGTCTGTGGCAACCAATTAACCAGTATTGACCATCGTAAACAGCGGGCAGATTTGAAATAGATGTATGGCGCCAACAGATACACTTTATTATATATGAACTGATGACACTAATTTCTACATTTTTTGTAAGAATATGATCAATGCAAGAGTTAGAATTATTAACACTCCGAGTGAAATTATTAATACATGGAACGAATCCATTAAAAGATAAAATATTTTGATATTCAGTAGTTAAAACAGAAATATTACTTATGTCTATATTTATATCCCCACATATTATAAAATTATTTAAGTTAATATTAGTATTATTAATAAGATATGACTCCAAATCACTTATAAAAAGATCTACATTATCATTAGGAGATCTATAAATACCAAGAATAGTATACGTACTATTATCAATTTTAAATTTTAATTCTAAAGAGTTACAGTTACTGATTATGTTGTCTCTTACATTTATTAAACTAACTTGCTCTTTAATAAATATAGTTACACCATCACTTTTATTAAATTTACCTATTGAATTAAGTGTGTGATAACCGTTTAAAATAAATTTAAAATCATGGGCAAGCCACGTTTCACTCAATACAATTACATCAAAATCACAATTGTTAGATTCCAGAAATAATGCTAATTCATCAAAATGCAATCTAATACTTCTAATATTCAATGCTAATAATGAAAAAGAGTTTTCGTAAACAAAATTTTGAGTAATATTATTATTTTCTAAGACAATGGAGTTAATATTATTTATCGAATTAATATCATTTATTGTATCTACATTCATAATAAAATTTAAAAACAAAAGAAATACATTAATATTACCTAAATACTTACAATTTATTAATATCTATTTCAGATTTAATTTTTACTATTTTTGAACCATCATCTTTTCTGACTAATATTTCAGCATTATTGATCCAGACATATTTATATTGTTTTTCCTTGCAAATAGTCCTAGTTTTCGCAAATAACAATCTTTTGAATTTGGTAAGTCTCTCATTACAAAAAATTTTAACATCCGGTGACCAGGCATTAGCGACCATATTTGCATTCAACTTTATCTTTTTTATTTTGCGTAGAAGATCATTTTTCGTTTCCAAAGAGTTAACCTCAGCTATTAAAATTCCTGAATTATTTTCTTTTGTGACAATTCTGTATGCTGAATTAATAATAACATTACAATTCACTTTTTTGGCAATAGATTGAATTATATCCGAGCAATTTTCATTTAAAGTTTTTGGTATGCCTTTAATTTTGATACAATTACGAAGATTATATTGTTCCAATTCATCAAATTTAATCTTTAAAGAATCAATTTCATTATTAAGTTTCATATTTTCCAATGTAATTTTAGAGTTTTCAGCCTTTAAGGTTTTTATTTCATTTAATACTGAATCAATTTTGGAATTAAAAGAATCAAACTGATCACTCATAAATTTCACGGAAGTCATAATCTCTTCTAGTTTATTATCTTTACTAGGAGATAAATCCATCTTTAGTTTTGGTTTACTTGTAGATAATAAACAATATTCACATGAGAATCTTAATTTCGTGTTGGAAGATAATTTTTTAAAATTTACCTCCGTGTAACCAGCACAGTAAGAATGAAGATATTTTTTACAAGTAACACATTGAATTGAATCTTCCTTAGTTATGCTATCTTTACACTTAATACAAATAATAGGCATAATAATTTATAAATGTATAATCTACTCACTGGAAAATACGTATTAAAATCATATATATAATCGTGTACTATGAACTTTGTCGGATAACAGTAAAATTATCGATAACGGAAACAACGTGCATTCCTAATGACGGTCGAAACTGAAATGAGCCAAGCTACAAATTAAATTTGAGCGTTTGGAAACCATCACGATGGACCTGGTCGACAAACAAATGGAAAGTATTTGAATAAGAAAATTAACAATCCACGGATTGCAAAAACACAAAGCGAAAATATTTTTGCAGTGCAATCCACGGAGACTATCGACGAATTGAGCTGTACTTTGATATTGTCGTATATCCCTTCCTACACCATAGATGGTAGATAATCTAATGATTTATAAAATAACTCTTCCAAAAATTCAAGATTCTAATATCGTACTACTACGAAGGCGCACAAAAACTCAGTATCTGCATTCGTCGAACTCCAGCCGTCCTACGAACTATAAAGCGTGATTCAATTATGGTTCCTAGACCAATTGCTATCCAATTTACAAGTCTCGGAACGCTGATTTCGATTCAGCTTTCAAATTTTCGCGTGCTGTATGACGAAGCCAGCGATATGATTGGCTAAGTGGTAGTACAAAATCGGAGTTATAAATTAGGAATACAAAGCTTCGTGTCTACCGCGGTAGTACATATAATTTTTGTACCACCTTCATAAAAAGCATATGTATATATTGGTACACACGTCAGCTACTCGGTGTAAAAGTTTCAAAATTAACATCTAAGAATTACGGCGTCCAGGACTTATAACTGGAAAAATGATTTTTTTGGTTGCAATCCAGCGGTAAATCGCATACTTACCTGCCGGATGGCCGTTTTGGACACTTGGGAATTTTTTCAATGCAATGATCAGATAGTTTAGGTCCTCGCGAATCCAACCATACCATTTGCAGAGCTCTAAGTACAAAACTCGATTTACTACGACCGTCTAAAGGCGAGTAGTCAGGGGCGTGCCGAGGAGGTGGTTTTGGGGGTTCAAACCATCCCCAAATTGACTGGCTTATTTTTTTCAACTTCATGATATTTACAAAATAAAAAATAATATTAACATAATATTATGAGGAAATCCTATAATATAATAATTAATATAAAAATAATACAATAATTGACGATCTTTGGTTTTTATTCCCTTTAGTACATTTCTGCGTATTTTATATTCGTGGTACAACGGCAGGTTCTTATCACTGTTTTTGGGGTTTTACGTTAAGCCGGGTACACACTTGCAACATTCGCGCGTTCCAAGAGTTGTCGGTAAATGTCGATAGCATCAAAATATGTTACGTTACGGCGTTGTGTTACGTACCAATGTTGCAAGGGTTGTGCGTGTAACCTAACCCGGCTTTAAATTGAATGAAATCAGTTTTCACGGTGCCGTATGGGTCTTATCGATGACATAATAATAATTTTATTACAATGAAAGCAAATCATAAATATTTGTAATCTTTCACATCATTTCTGTAATCATTTCCAATTTTTGTACCACCTTTTTTAAAAGCATATGTATAGATCGGTACACCAGTGGCGTGTCTAGGAATTTAAAACGGTGGGTCAGAGACATTTTGTAGAGGCCATCCTTTTTTAGAGGTCACGCAACTTTTTTAAAAGTAAGTTATATTTATTTAAACAAAAATGTCCTCATACCTCTTTAACTCGAATCATGACTTAGTGCTTTAAATAAAAAATATGTTATACCTACTCATACATGTTTTTTTGTGAAAAACAATATAAATAAATGATACAAAAGGTTATCAATTTTAAAATGTAAATAATTCTACGTCTTCTATAATTCTAACTACCTTAAAATGGTAATTATTTAAAGACCTTCATAATAAATTATGAAATTTTTAAAACCATTAATAATATATTAAAGCATTAACTACTGGTAACACTTTTTTTTTAAAGAAATAACAGTTGAACAAATAAATCGGTACCTTTATTTTCTTCTATAGAATACGTTTTTTACAAATTTTAATTCAGAGCATCTAAAAAGTTTTTCTTCTTTTCTTCATTTTGGCAAATGTTTCAATAATATTGTTGTAATCCATATCTTCAGCAACATTTCTTTCTATGCTTAAAACCGCCAAGTTAGACAACCTATCCTCAGCAATTGTAGAACGGAGGTATGTTTTTATAAGCTTCAACCTACTAAATGACCTTTCTGCAGTTGCACTACTTATAGGCAGAGTATAATATATTTTATACAATGTTGATAAATTTGGATATGAAGAAATCATATCATTTTCTATCATGAATTTTAACATATTGTTGTCAAATACTTTTTATTTTTTATTTCTGCAATTAATTGGTTATAAATAGAACAAAATGACTTGTACTTCAAAATAAGATTTTCTTGTTCAACATCTACTTGATAAAATGTAGAAAGTTCTATAAGGGGTTCAACTAAAATTTCATTACTGGGTCTACCTTCAAAAGATTTTTTTGGATCAAGGATTTCAAATTTTCTTACAATACTAGAAAAATCTTCAAAGCGATATTTTAAAACATTGGTAAATGCATCTAAAATGACAAAATAAGTATTGATCCTAAATCGCTCATCAACTGAACTTATTGACTGAACTTCTGTACTTTCACCAAAATTGGTTTTTATTTTTTTACATCTAGGTTCATCAAACTGATTTCTACCGTCAAATCCATTGCAAAACACTATTGCCTTTTCTTTAACTTCCATAAATACTTCAATTGTTCTCATAGAGTCAATATCAGTAAAACAAGCTTGAATCATGCTATGAGCTGTTAATAGATTAATTGAAGAGTTCTGTAAATAATTTGATAATATGTATACTTTGTCTAAAATTGTTCTCCACATAATTAAAAAAAAACTGAATTTAAAATTTATTATATGTAAAAGTAAACCCTGAGCTTCAGAAACAGTTTTTTGTTTTGTATTAGGAATTTCTCCTTTGCTAATTTTCTTTAATGTTTTAACAATTGCAGCTAAACTAAAATAAACTGCATCTACAGCACGTTTATGACTAGCCCACCTTGTCTCTGAAAGTTTTTTCAATGTCAAAACAATACCTTCTACTTGTTTTTTTTGTTCTTCTTCCAAAATATGCAATCTAGGCAAACTGCTAGTTAAAAAAGTATACAATGATTCTAAAGTACCAAAGAAGGAAACTGCATCGATGGAAGATTTGATAGAATCAATTAAAACTAAATTTAGATTGTGAGCACAGCAATGAATGTACAAAGAAAGGGGTGATAATTCTTTGACTTTTGATTGTAGACCAGAATAACGGCCAGACATTGTACTAGCACCATCATACGACTGACCTCTACACATAGAAAAATTTAAATCAAATTTTTTTAAACATTTTTTAAGAACATCAAAAAAGTTATCTGCAGAAGCCCCTGGTAACTCTTCAAAACACAAAAAATGTTCTCTAATTATTCCACCTTGATCCACAAATCGTATACTTAAGGAAAATTGATCATCTCGACTGATATCAATAGTTGAATCAATTATGATAGAAAAATATTTTGCTATCTTCACTTCTTTCAATATTAACTGTAACGTTTCTTGAGCCATAGCTTCAATTATATCATTTTGAATTAAATTACTTAGGTAAGTTTGGTTTCTTTTTGACTCTAATAGATGTTTACATAATACTGCATCATACTTTGCTATAAGCTTAACAAGTTCTAAAAACAGTCCATTATTTGATTTTCCATCAATCAATTTTTCTTTATGTCCTCTAAATGGGAGACCATTTTTTGCAAGAAATAGGGATACATCAATTAGACGTTTTAAAACATTACGATTATGTTCTTTTTCAGACTTTTCTGCTCGCATTAAGTTATGTATAATTGTATTATCATTTTGTAATCAAGCTTTTAAAACTAAGGGCCGTATTCATAGTCGATGCTTAAGAATAAGTATTGCTTAAGCTATACTTATGACTTAATTGAAATTCATAAACAAAACTTTTGTTTCAGAAAGAAAAATTACTGCTTTAAGTATTGCATTTTAAAAAGGTTAGGGCTGACCATGCTTAAGCAATTCTTTTCATGATTATCATTTATTATAGTTGTTATCGATTTATCGTTTTTTACTTCAAAAAATCATTTTCAATTTTGTATTTACTTTTCTATAATACTCCTGTCATAATAATCATAAAATGGATGAATTTTATAATTTAATTGATTTTTATGACCGGGTTGCAATGCACGAACGAGTTCCCAAAAGGTATGTGAGAGATATGCAAAATCCAATAGATTACTACAGTGACAAAGAGTTCAAAAACAGATTCAGGTTTGTAAATATTTTCTGTAAGTTAATTATGCATATGAAAATAATAAATATAAATATATAAATCGTACATGATATTATACTTTGACAACATGCATTTATGAATTTAATAGATTTTCAAAAACTTCAGTTATTGAATGTTTAATGCCTCTAATATTTAATGAAATTGAAGCTGTTACTACAATGAGGGGTTTACCAGTTCCTCAACTTATTAAACTTTTAGCAGTGTTACGATTTTATGGAACAGGAAACATTCAAGTAAAAAAAAAACATTTTTAATTATATTTAAATTAGAATATAAATACTTCTATCTCAGTAATTTCTAAAATTGTTTATTTACAGTTAGTTTCGGGTGATTTGGTTGGAATTAGTCAACCATCAATAAGTAGATGTGTTAAACATATTTCCCAGGTTATTTTAAAAAGTTTTAAAAAATGTATAAAATTTCCATCAAACCCACATGAACAAAGACAAAACCAATTGTTACTTTACAATATTGCAGGTAATTTTTACTTGAAATATAGAACTATATTTAGTTTGAAAAAATTTACAATTTTAATCTAGGCTTTGTTGGTGTTGATGGAACAGTAGATTGTACTCACATCCCGATACAAAGTCCTGGAGGAGACCAAGCTGAAAATTTTAGGAACAGGAAAGGTATATTTTCAATCAACGTACAAATTGTTAGTGGCCCTAAATGTGAGATCTTAGATATTGTTGCAAGATGGCCTGGTTCTGTTCACGACAGTCGTATTTTTAGGTAAAACATTACATTACAACAAATCCATGACATAGTTATAGTTATTACCTATATTTTACTCAATTATAGCAATAGTAATGTCAATATGATGTACGAACAAAGGGAATTACCAGGATGCCTTTTAGGTGATGATGGTTATCCACAATTGCAATATTTATTTACTCCAATCAGAAATCCACAAACTATAGCAGAAGAGAGATATAATAAAGCCCATATTGCAACAAGAAATACCGTAGAAAGATTGAATGGCATACTAAAAAGAAGGTTTGGCTGTCTATCAAAAAAGTTAGCCACCAAACTTAGTACAACATTATTAATTATATCAGCTTGTGCAGTTCTTCATAATATTGCCATATTTAGATACGAAGAACTTCCACAAAACCTAGAGGAAGATTTTGATTATAATCAAATAGTTCAACAGGAATACAATGGTCCACCTAATTTATATGGCAATATAATAAGATCCGAATTCATTATAAGACATTTTCAATAAAATGTAGTAAAACAATATATTTCAATAAAATAATATACTAAAACAATATATTAACAAACAAAATAAAAACTCTTTATACTGTTAATACTCTTTATATCTTTATACTTCTAGTTAACAATGCTAATTAATATTCCTACTATATATAATAATATAATAAAAATATGAATATTATACTACCTAACTTTGGCAGTTGAAAAAAATGAAAATAATAAAAAAAAAAAAAATAACCTTTTTTATGCATAAATCTCATATCTTTGGGCAGCCTGACGACTGTATTAAGACATAAAATACAACTCTAAAACTATTTACTGTCACTATCATATATTAATCTTTTTTTCAATTGTTCAATTTCCATTTGGTGACTTTCTTGCTGAAAATTTAATTCGTTTTCTGAGATTTTTGTTTCAATTTTTCTTTTTTTTAAAAGTTCCCTTTCATTTTCAATTTTTAAAAGTATTTCTTGTTTTAATAAACCATGCATTTCTTCATCGTTTTTTTTTTTGATTTTCAAGTCTTTCCATTCTAGATGATATCTCAGAAGTAAAATTCAATTTATTGATTTTATGATGTTGCTTTTCCTTCTTAGTTCTAGTCACATTCTCATTACTAAACTGTTTAGAAGTTACTTCATTTTCAATATTTTTAGTGAAAGTTTGAACATCATTATCATTTGAATCTATTTTAACAACAATACAAGTAATAAAATACATTTTTATTCACCCACAAAATATTTCTTAACAATTACCAGATAGATTCTCATCATCAAAACAACTAAATTCCAAAGTTCCATCAGGTGTAACGGTACATTGTACATCACTATCAATGGCACCTGGTATTTCAAGTGCGATGTTTGCAAATTGGTCAATTGCTGGATTTCCTAATAGTTTGGGTACTTCTGGACCACCCCCTGTTCTTAAAAGAGCTTGTTTGTGGGCAGTTATTTCTGATTTTCTTTTAGTTTTAATATTGTTCCAGCATTTTTTGACTTGAACTAATGTTCTCTATAACATACAAAAAAATGGTTCCAATGTAGTATCCTCTTTTATTGAGTTTCCATCAAATATAATTTGAGCTCAGGTGCATAAAAATCTTTTAAATAATACTAAAAAAAATAATACTATAATATTCTTATTTTTTTTTTATTTTGTTATACAACAATAAATGTATAGCCTATAATATTATCAATTAGGTATGTTTGTTAATTTTAAGTAAATAAATGTAGATATGTATTTAATAACAGGTGAAATAAAGTACATTACTATTGGTACCAATACCTCTTGATAAGCACTTTGATAATATTTTTACCAAAAATGTGGATAAAAAAGAGGTCCTTCATTTGTTTAATTCACAAAAAGAGGAGACCGCTGCAGGATTCGATAAAATTTCAGTAAAGCTTATTAAAATAATTTTACCTCTTATAATTGACCCATTAATTACTATTTATAATAAAAGTCTAAAAGAAGGTATTTTTCCCACTCAGTTTAAAGTAGCAATCGTTAAACCCATTTTTAAAAAAAATGATAGACAATCTTTGGGAAATTATAGACCCATTTCAATAATCAGTATTTTTGCTAAAGTGTTGGAAAAAATAGTAAAAAATAGACTTATTACATTTCTAGAAGAAAATAACCTGTTATCTAAAAATCAATTTGGCTTTAGAAAAGGTCTAGGAACTATTGATGCACTTTATAATGTATCAAAATATATCTATAATGCACTTGACAACAATCAAAAAGTTATAGCTGTTTTTTTGGATTTTGCTAAAGCCTTCGATACTGTCGACCATAGTCAACTATTAATTGCTTTGCCAGGTTTTGGTATTGTCAATGAAAGTCTAAAATGGTTTACAAGCTATCTAAAAAGTAGAGTTCAATATGTTTCACTAAATGACTATATGAGTGATGAATCTTATATAAACTGTGGTGTACCACAAGGCAGTGTGCTTGGTCCAGTATTGTTTATTATGTATATTAACAGTTTATGTAACATGAAAATTAATGGATCTATTGTTACCTATGCCGACGATACCTGTTTACTATTTACTGATGCTACATGGGATCTGGTGTACAATAAAGCAGAAACAGAATTAAATAAATTCATTCAGTACCTAAATTTAAAAAAGATTTCTGTCAATTATGATAAAACTGTTTTTATTGCGTTTTCTATTTATAATTGTACTCAATTTTCAAAACAGAAACTAATAATTTATAATGATAGTCATAAAACTCGCGGTTCAAACGACTTTAAAATTAAGAGGGTAACAAAGGTCAGATACTTAGGATTAATGCTAGACTGCAATTTTAGATGGAATATAAATGTACAAAATATTAATATGCGCTTACGAACTGTTATATATAAGTTATATTGTTTGAATAAAACTCTCTCCTCAGATACCATGAAAATTGTTTACTTGTCACTCTATCAATCTATCTTACAATATGGTATAACTATATGGGGTGGTGCCTCTGAAAAAACGTTAAAACCAATAATATCTCTACAGAATAGAGCTGTTCGTATCTCTCTAAATAAAACAGATCGAGTTGGTTCTTCTAATGAAAATTACAAAGAACTGGGTGTTCTTCCTCTAAATCTGTTATATAAAAAATATTCTATATCTTTTACTTTAAAAAAACATTCTAAATTCGATCCGTTAATAAATAAACGTGAAACTTTAAAATACAATCTAAATGTCAATTATTCAAATAAATGTGTATTGGTCAGAAATTTGTAGACTATTTAGGGCCAACTTATTTCAATTACCTCGAAATTAATGTCAAAAGGTATCTTAGATTAAGTAATAATATTAATATAAATAAATATTTAACTAATGTTTTTGTAAATAATTTGTAAATTCAAGTACCTGGTTTATAACTTCTTCTTTATTGTTTTTATTGTTTATTTTTGTCATATTTGTAAATACTAAATTGTATATGCTATATTTTAATCTCTAAGGAAATAACTTTGTAATAACTCGCTACCTTCAACTCAAGCTACGCTTAAAGAAGGTAGCTAAACCAAAATGTTTTAAAATGTTTATTAAGTATACTAATTGTACTAGTATTTATATTATATTTAATAAATGGTTTACTTTAAAAAAAAATTGGCAAAGTAATATATGAATTGTATATTATTATTTTTTTTTTTTATTAAAATTGAAAATTTACAATCTTTAATATGCATAATATGCACAATAAGAAAATTTGATAAAATAAAATAGTTAAAATATGACATTGAATTATTCCATAAAAAGCAAAAAAGATATTTATTTAATTAACTTTGTAAGGACCAGAGTACTTAAAATATAATTGGCTTTAATTTCTAAATGATTTATAATTAATATAAAGATTAATTTAAATAGATTAATATATATTGTACACACTTAAATTTATGGAGTCTACGCCAATGTCGATGATAGTTAAATAATTAAATAACATTTTGCATTGTACATAATAATTTAATTGTACAATATAAGTTTTTATTGGAAATTTGAAATAAATACACAATTGTACTTACTATTGGATGATTGCCCATTGAATTAAATTCTTGAGTAATTTTTTCCCATGCATTATTTTTTTCATGAATGCTGGTGGAATCAGTTTTTTTGTTTTCTACTATGTAATGCTTCTGAACCAATTCCGTTATTAATGTTTTTTCTGTTGATGAGTAAGCTAATCCTTTCCCCATTATCACAGACAACAATTATATAACAGTACCTACCACTAAGAAAATAATCAAATAAAAAACAAATACTAATTAGGACTTAGCTGACTAACTAGGTACTAGGTAGGCACCTATGAAATATGAACTATGGTCTATGAATAAGTTTGAAAAATGTTGATAACATAATAAAATAATTTGTGATAAGATACTGATAACTTATACTAACCATGTTACCAAACTTATGTTCAATAAGGAATACTTAATCATTTCTTATGCTTAATGCTTTTATAAGTTATACTTTTATATTTTTATGAATACCTATTCATAAGTATTGCTTTTAAAAGTTAAAGATAAGAATGGTTTTAAGCATCGACTATGAATACGGCCCTAGGCGTTATATACACTAATCAAAATAATAAAAAATACCAATATTAAAAATATTTTGTAACACATATGAATGAATGTATTTATTATATTTTAATGATTTATTGTTAGCATACTGTTAATAACTACATTACTCAAAGGAGTGTAATAATGTCATAGCAATAGCTTTAGATTCTAATATTTTGATAAAAAAACATTTGAATGCTATATCAGACAAGTTAATATTAACAGGTTCAGATACATTAAGAGTATTTACAAAAAACATAGTAGTTTTATTCGAGTCTACAGGGGTTAAATACAATGGAGAAATATGATTAAATTTACAAATATTAAACAATAATTGTTCGTCGGAAGTTTTTATAATTTGTTTTATTTCGGAAATTGTATTACAAGTTAACATAATGTATTTGTCTTTTACTTTATTACAATTGAATACACTGCTATTTACTTCCTTATAATATGTAAAAAAAGGATTAAATACTGATTGTTGCATTGGAATTTCATTTTTAAAAATTGGAGAACTATCTAGTGATATGATAACTTGAGAATTATTTATATTTTGTTGTTCAATAATTCGATTACAAGCTTCTTGTAAAGGAAACCTCGAATTCTTTAGTTTTTTTTTTATGTCTTGCAAAAAGTTTTCAAATTTGAAGGCACTGAATTTATCAAGAGGTCCGTGCAATTTTACACAATCGGTAAATGAATCAAATTATGAACATTATAGTTCACAAACTCAGCACCATAATGAATAGGATAGTCAATAACAAATTTAGTTAATAATCTTTTTGCTTCATCATTAAATAAATAACAAGTATTGTGACTTATTAAAAGTCGAATAGCACAGTGCAATAGCATGAAATGGGAATAAAAGGATTTTTTTAACTTGCCTTTTAAAACTATTGGCCCTGTGTACAGAACAAATGTACGGAATTCAGTTGCTTTCCAGTAATCAAAATCAACTAAAGGTCTAGGCAAACGAACGAAATCAGAAGGAATATATTGTCGTACATTTTCGATACTAGAATTTATATCATCTAAATTTATTTGGACAATTCTATTTGGTTTCTTTCCCTTAACCCAAAACTTAATAAGTTTTTTTACCACTCCAAGACAGACAACATGCATGTAATCTAATGTAACAGTTGATACCATATCAATTGGTAAGCGTTCCAAAGGTGAAAAACCTTTATGATAGTCATCATCAATTTTTAGACGAAAACTATTATCTGTTCGCAATGATGAATTCACTCCCAAATATGTCATTCGACCTTCATAAGAACCCTCTTCAGTGCACATATTACAGCCAAAATAAGCATTGTGACCTTTAACGTTTAATATAAAGGCTTTTGCCGGTGCATCGCAAATCACTTGAACTAACGCAAAACAAAAATGTATTTTTTCTATTTGAATACCATCATTTAAAATTAGTTGAAGTTCATCAATAAAAGGTGTTAAAAAAGTTTCTATAGAATGGGGTTTTTTTTTATTACTGTAATAAATACCAATAGGAATAACTAGTTTTGACATACAAGGTATATTAACAATAGACAATAAAATTGGCCAAAATACACTTTTTGAAGCTTTAGCAATTGGAAGACCATCAATGTTTAAGCCTAATTCAATCATAACTTCTGCATTGTTGAAATAATTCTTATAAGTCTTGAGAATCGATCTAAACATAAAGTCTATACCGAGATGAATATATGAACCTGGATCTACTGATATAATATTATATTTTTTAGGAGTATTTAATAACGTTCTAACATCTTTTGGAACATCATGGCCTTCTGACCGAAATATTGATAGTATGTCATTCATACAATTGTGAGAAACATTGTATTTTGCAGCTAATTCAGATAATTTAGTTGTTAGGGTTTTTTTTTTATTTGACATAATATGGTTTTCATCAAAATTGAGATCAATATCAATTGGTAAGATAATATTATTATCTGGTGGAAAAAATGTATTAATTAAAATATTATCATTACTAGTATTTATTTCTGAAGTTGAGGCATTTTCTTGAACTTGTTGAACTGATTTATATGTTAAAGATGAATCTGTTGAACTTGAAGAATGCAATATACTTAAATTATCCGTTTTTCTTGTGTCACTAACTTTTGACTTAACAAAACGTTAAAAATGTCTCTGAGACATTGAATCCAATGTACAGCGTTTTTTTCGCTCAATTTTCTGGAAAAAAAAAGGTGTCTATTATATTAAATAGTTAACACTAGGACTAAATTGAATATTAAATTAAAGTACATCTTACATTTAAGAAATAGCATAAAAGGAATATGATTATTGAAGTAATAAATTTGTAACAGCTGTACTGTAAACTATATATACATCTGGATTCTGTTAACACATTATAAAACATTTATATTCAATGTATTATTAATTATTTTAATATACACATTTTGTTTTATAATTATACTTTTTGTTTTCATAGCAATTTATTGATGAGGTTGAGATAGCCTGTCCATATCTCTTTTGTAACGCTGAGTACCATGTCTGAACCAATCTTTTATGAACTTCTCAAAGTCACTTTCAGTACAGTTAAATTTAGCTCTAGCAATATCTAATGAAAACAAATAAATTATATTAAAATACCAGTAATAAACACAACATATTATGTTTATGTAGGTTAATATAAATTACCCAACATATATCTCATCAGTTTTAAATCTTTTAGTTTAAAGTTATGTTCTTTTGTGTGATGATCTCTACCAAACCCTGTCCATGAACATCTCTTTGCTAATTCATTTGAAAATATCCTTTCTAATAACCTTTTAACCAAATTCTTTGAATCAGTTCCTCCAATAACCATCATATAAGATTTCTGAAATTAAAATTGAAACTACTATATATTTTATTAATAATAATAATAATAATAAATTCCAACCATTTTATTACTAAAATCTTCATTATTGGCCATTTTTAGTTCAATATTAGTTAAATCATCAATTAATGTAAGGGGAAATAAACAAACAAATTCATCATCAATTGGTTGTGTTTCTTGTACAGCTTTTTCAGTAATTTTTTTTTCCATTTTAGACAGTCTAGAATCTATTCTTTTTACATACAAATTAATAGATAAGACAGTTTCAAGAATTTGATGCATTTGTTTTTCATGGTTTAGTGTTGCGTTCTCATCAATATTATTACAATTATTTGCTTGTGTACAAACTGTATTATTTGTGTATTTATCTAAATCACAAATATTAACAATATTTGTAGCATTTTGATCAGAATTTTGATTCATTTTGAATTCAATATGGTTCATAATTCCACTTTGAGGACTTTCCATACACAATGATGTGCCATCAAGTGCTAATATATAAAAAAATATAATTTTAATTTAATTTAAATCTATAGAAAAATATTCTATGAACATATAAATAGGTATATATGTACATACCATTATTTATAGCAGGATAATTGCAACCGTTTAATGATTCAAACGCATCTAAAATATATAAGTATTTATAATATACTTATATTGTTTCTAAGTCAAAGACATGTTATAAAAATATATATATTATGCTACAATAAATGATATTATATCAGAAAATAATACTAACCTGACATATACTTTGTTAAATTTAAAGAACTAGACTGCATATTTGTTGGTGTATTTTGTATTTCCTGAATAATCCGTTTTTTAGGAGATAATATTTTTATTGGGGATAACTCATCACTACTGGAATCTATAAAAATAATTAATTATTTAAGAGATGTCAGTTGAAAAATTCAATTTTTGAGTATAAAAACTAAAAACATAAATTTTTGTTATACTACCGTCAGTATTAACTACAGGAGACTCATTTCCATTATAATTTGAAAAACTTGAAAATAGTTTTTTTGCTACTTTCTTTCTTTTTCCTCTTCCTAAATTTATTGGGTTAATTGGTTCAGACTCAGACATCGATTCATCTACTAATAACTGTTCACGTTCTTTGGCCTTGCTAATAGAGTTTATTAAAAATATATAGGTTTTACATTTATAATAGTTATAGGTAGGAATAAATATGTATTTTTAATAGTTTTATGAAAAAATATTAATATAATATGTAGTATATTCTACTTTTCCTCCCCTTATACCATCATCCATCAAGGGTTGGATGTGGAAAAATAAAAAGTAAAATAAGAAATATCACCATAATATGGTAGACCAATCATTTTCACATCGTAATCCAACCAATCATTAGATGGGTTTCCACATTTGTTGATTAATGCACTTGTCATTTTTTGTTTAGGCCATTTGCATATAATATCACCATTATCTCTTTTAAATAACCAGTTATTAGGAACAACAGAACACTCCTTTGTTTTTAAAAATATTATGACATTCCACTGAAAATAATATAGATTACATTTTTATAATTATTAAAAAAAAAAAAAACAATAAAATATACCTATTACATTTACCCATTTTACCTAGTAACTTTAAATATCAGGCACATGGAATTTTTAACTGAATATACATTTAGTATTATATATTTATATAATATATATTATTAATATTTAACATTTAAGTACATGCTGCTTTATAATCTTACTCAGAAAATTAATTATTTTACCCTTTATGCTATCTCTAAAAGTATAAATTTAAATTTAAAATTTAAGATTATAAATAGATTATAAGTACTATACCTACCTATACATGTATTTAACTATCATAAAAAATATAAAATATAAAAATCATGGTTATGCACCTGCTATAATAGATGTAAATGTATATAATATACATATATATATATATATATTATTAGGTACCATGCTAAAAGCTTTATCGCCTGAGAGGGCGCTACACCCGCTTGCATTTTCTGTCTTACAAACGCATACCCATGACAAAATATTTTATTTTGTTTTATTTTGTCATGCGCATACCTCACATAGCAATAAATTGTACTCAAAGTAGATCACGTTTAGCTCTGTTATTTTACAAATTTAAGTGAATTAATCTATTATAAAATAATAAGTAAGATATTATTATCTAGACAATCTCATAAACTTTTTATTAGGTAGGTATCTATATTTTTATTTCAGAGCGAGTTAGAGTACCTATTTTAAAATTGTAAATTGTTTGTACATCTTAAAATACTCATAAATTGTTTTAAAATTCAAGTAGGTATAACAAAAAGCTTATGACATTGCAGATATAATAATCTTAGGAAGGTTACCTTTAAATTTTACTTTTATTTTATTCTTCAAGAAGATAATGGGCCCCACTGAACATGTTCGTGAAAGGTGAAATCACTATCAATTTTAAACTAACGGGGCTAAACGTGATCTGCTGAGCATAAAATTTGGTATGTTTCAAATTTGTAAGACGGAGACAACAAATGTCACGCTGTAGTGTAGGTCTGTACCTATATATATTATAACGCATGATGCATGACAAAATGGAATTATATTATAGTTTATTTTGACATTATGCTATAACATCTACCTAATACAAATTATATAATACGGTGATATTTGTTATTATATTTATTAATACGCATAAATACGTTAGGTATTCAATACTTACCATTTTATTTGTTAGATTTGATGATGAAGCCTGCAGCTGCTGCAACTGCTGATGGTTTACAAGACTTGCTTGGTTGTAATTATTTGATGGTGTAGTATTATTATTGTTTTGCTGCATCGTATGATTATTATTGAAAAATAGGTTACTTAATTATAATTTATTACAGCGAAACTGAGAAAGAGTTTAGAGTGCGTAGTACCGATGACGTACCGTGCGAGTGTAACGTACGCGTCTGCACCTTAGAAATTTTACAACTTATCCTGACTGCTGTAGTGCTATCTGAGTCCGACACACAATATAATGTGATAATACAATATTACGATAATTTAATATTAAAACATGGGGAAATATAAAAATATAACTATAATTAGAACCCAAACAAATACAACTCACGAGCCGCGTCACACGCGCGCGAGTTCGGCGTATATATTTCACCAACCGTTGTCTCGTTTGTTGCTATTTTATGGATCAACGTAGTAGTTGGTTTTTAACTGCGCATGGTAGTTATTATTTATCACTATAATTTCAGAACTAAATATATATATCATTTAGACTTCACAGAGAAACCTATGCTATATGTTTTTAGATGTTAATAATGCAACTAAAATAAAACTTCGCAGAGAAGTATTAATTTAAAAGTTGTATAGAAATCTTAAAGTAACGTTTCAATGATGTTACACTATATAAGTTTTGTCATTGAACTTCTAAGAGATGTTCATGCTATATGTTATTGAGATGTTAGAAATGCGACTAAAATAAAACTTCGCAGCGAAGTATACATTTTAAAGTTTCATAGAAATCTTATGGTAACTTCTCAGTGCTTTAATATTATATTAGAATCATTAATGTGTTTCGCATAGATAACCATGTCATGTTATATTGAGAAATTGATAATGTGACCAAAATCTAACTTCTCACAGAAGTTGTGTGGCTCCTTTTGCACAGTGGGATATACTCTATAGGTATGTCAAATGTGGCATCAATTTGCATACTCTGAATTATTTTCCTTTCAAAGCATATTTACTTCTATTTACACCTATCTACTACATATTATTTACATGATATTTAACATTGAACCATGTTTTTTTTCACAATAGGTAGCTATAGTATTTTAGAAAATTGTATTAATTAAGTTTATAGAAACAAAAATTGTTTATGATAAGAAAAGGTTACTAAAACCTTAATTCTTACCTTGTAATATAGAAGGTGTATGTGTATTTATAAAAGATAAAATACTAGTATTTCCTTTAACCATCTTTTCTTTTTCTTTTATTATTCTTCGAGCTCCACCAGATAGCCGTTTTTTTTTCATGACAGATTGAATGGGTTTCATAATTAAAATTTAAAAAAATTGCGAAAAAACACAGACAAAACAACAGAATTAACAACAATATACAACGATTTTATAAAATCAACGCTTATAATATGCTCAATGTAAATACGAAAATTTTATTAGCACCCATAGTTATTATTATTATTTATTATCACACAATATTGAATATTGTTAGTATCTGCTCACTGCTGAAAATCTATAAACGTAGACACTCTCGAGGGGGTCTAGGACATCTCGCCGCGACCGTTTCGCCGCAGACCGTTTCGCCGCCGGACCTATTCGCCGCAGACCGTTTCGCCGCAGACTGTTTCGCCGCGGACTGTTTCGCCATTAATAGCCAACAATAGCAATAACAAAATGATGATTAATGATATATTTGTAGTTAAAATATATAATTTTTTTTTTCAATATACGTGGTTTCTTATGCTGAATTCAAAAGTGTTTGAAAAAATTTCCGGAAACTTACCATTCAAAATTTCCTGAAACTATTACCATTCTAAATTTCCTGAAACTTACCGTTCAAAAGTTATGGAAATTTAAAGTTTCAGTGATTACGCGTGTATCGGCACTCGTCGCTACGCTCCTCGGCGCCGTCGCTCCGCTCCGCAAATCGAAAATATCCCTCGACTTGTTGTGTAAAACCACCTCAGGTGAAACTCGGTTTTCCTTAATATTGTTTCGCCGATTCGCCGGCGAAAGGGTCTGCGGCGAAACGGTCTGCGGCGAAACGGTCTGCGGCGAAACGGTCTACGGCGAATAGTCCCGCGGCGAAACGGTCGCGGCGAAATGTCCGGGTCCGCTCTCGACGAGTGTTGATGCACGACATGTAATGTAAATAAAGGAATTCCCAATACATTGTGTTCGGTTATTTATTATTAGAGACGTTATCATTTCATAACAACGCGTCTTATACGAAATACGAATTACCGATTACGGTGTGCCACTGTACCACAGTCCACAATATTACTTAAAATAATATTATAATTTATATTTATACTATTATTATGCACTAGCACTACATAATATTATTTACGAGTCGTAAAGCATAATATTATGACATTAATCCAGGAGGAATTAGATTACCTACTAGGTTTGGGATTTTTAATTTTGAGAGGCCAGTCGATTACTAATTCAAATGAGCGGAGGGTCAATTGACCTCCCAAACCTCCTACTAAACACGCCACTGCGGTACACACGTCAGTTATTCGGTGTAAAAGTTTGGATACTAATGATTAATAATTACGGCGTCCAGGACTTATAACTGGAAAAATGATTTTTTTGGTTGTAATCCAGCGGTAAATCGCATACTTACCTGGGTTTAAACCTCGGTAACACAGAGTCTACAGGGTCGCAGTAGCTGGGAATGATCGGGGGATGGTCGTTTTTCGCCAAAAAATCGAGAGGTTACACCCCCGTTGAGAACTTTTATCGTTTGCCGGATGAATCCCGCGACAGACCAACAATGAACAATGAGATCACCGTGTCCGTGATATTTGTAGCAGACTCGCCAAACTCACAGGGACGGTTGCCCGGGGTACTTGCTACGATCTGTGAAAGTTTCAGGACGATCGGTCGAAGGGTTGATCTTACAGAATATTTGGAATTATTTAAAACACGATTATATGTAATATAGCGTAATACTGTACGCGGATCGATGTATAATACGATATAATGGTGTGAACGGGTTTAAACCTCGGTAACACAGAGTCTACAGGGTCCCTTACAGGGTCGCAGTAGCTGGGGATGATCGGGGGAATGGTCGTTTTTCGCATTTTGGATACTTACAATTTGCATAAAGTGGTGGTGAGGTCGAGTTGTCCAGAAAACGGTATATCGGTGCAGGATTACATGACGCTACCTTAACACTGACAACACGTATCTGTATTTATGCTACTTTTCAGGAGAGCCAAAAAACTGTCTAATTATTTAAGTAAACTAAATTAAAATATGCTGCTTCCTTATAAAAATAACCAATACCATGTTTGATAATCTAATCAATAATTTTTATAAAAAAAAATGTTTTCAAGCCCAAAGTAGTAGATACGAGGTATTTACAAAATATTATTATTTTAATTTGTAGATACGTGTCTTTTATTTAGCATAATATTATATTAATATAGTACTAATTTACGGACACATTGTGTTATGTAATGAACAAAATAACACTAATTGGAGTGATGTTTAATGTATTGGAAGTTTTAATTTCAAGTTTTCGTTGTTATATCCAAATATAATATAATATGATAATGTTAATATAATATAGGTAATCAATATAACATACCTAAATGCAATATTTTTTATTTATTTTATCATAATATTTAACAAAATTTAAGTACTCAATCCCTGAGGTTTTAATATTATTAAAAACAATACATAATAAGATTTGAACATAAAATAATAATAACAATTCATAATAATGTAGGTAATATAAAAACATTGTAATATCCAGACTTTAAGAAATCAGTCTTAGAAAAAATAATAATGACTGTTCTTCATAATATTAACAATTAATAAATTAATAAAGTACTCAATCACTGAGGTTTTAATATTTTTAAAAACATTATACATAATAATATTTTGAGCATAAAATTAAAAATAATAATAACAATTCAGAATAATGTAGGTAATATTTAAAAACATTGTAATATCCAGACTTTAAGAATTAATCAGTCTTAGAAAAAATAATAATGACTGTTCTTCATAATATTAACAATTAATAAATTAATAAAGTACTCAATCCCTGAGGTTTCATTATTATTAAAAACATACATAATAATATTTTGAGCATAAAATTAAAAATAACAATTCATAATAATGTAGGCAATATTTAAAAATGTTGTGATGTTTTTATAAATTAAATTATACTTTACCAGTTCTAGCTTTAAATGTGTTAGTATGTGGCAAAGTATCATAGAAAGAATGTGTGTCTTTGGGTAAAAACTTTTTAAGGTTTTGTAGGTCATTCCATTTTGATAGACTGATAGACAATGGTTTACCGTAGAGATTCTTGTAATTAATTGCTGTCATGTCAATTCTAGAATTTCTTCTTAAGGGTAATTCACAATAAGGGTCATCAAATACTAACTTATATAATATACATTTATGTATGGGGTTATACTGTAGAGCTCTCAAGTCTTTGACTTCTAGGTCTCCTTTTCCTTTTCCAGGTCTGATGGTATTATATACAATATGAGTTTTAAAGTCCAGGAAAAAATTGTGACTCAAAAGAGTTGCTCCAAGAGCTGTTGGATTTTTTCTGGCATCTTTAGTTATTTTTATAAAATCTGAAGGAAGGTAAATATCTTGACCATTTAACTTTCTTTCTATAAGACAATGAGCACTATCACAAGGCATTTGTGTGTGGCCTTTTACAAGAAATTTTTGTTCAATAATAACTCCATATTTTATGAGAAATGAAGAAGTGCGTTGGCTATTATTATATTCCTGTTTCGATAACCACAACCATCAGAGTATAATATAATTGGTCTTTTATCATTCATGCAAAATTTTTCCAAATGTTTAATAATTATTGTTGTAAATATTGATGCTTCCAGTTCACCCTCACCCTCATGCCACCAATAGTTTTCACAGTGGCCTGTACTGTTGTTATACAATGTCATATTATGAACCTTCAGCTTCATTGAATAATATAGGGCACTGTTTTGTAAATATGGACATAATTTAACAGCCTGGCAATCCATTGTATATAAGTAGCATTTATTTTCTTTGGCTAATAGAGTGTCTTTTTCCAATTCTTCCCTAGCTCTATTTTTATGTGCAATGTGCTCAGCAAAGTCATCTTCCTCAAATTTGTCCCATTTCATATGATGAACAATAATCACATTTATCTTTTCTTGGCATAAAAATAGAAAACTTTTTTTGTTTCATAAAGCTGTAAAAATAACAAATACTTAATGGAATAATACTGTCTTCAGTGCATTTGGATTTGTAAAGTTCAAAAACTTCTGATTTATGCATAAATGGACCTTCTAAGTAAAGCCTATTGGTTTTTTTCCGATAATAATGTGTAGGCATTTTAGCTAGACTGGAAAACCAATTTTCTAAGTGATCAATTCTTTTGTTCATTGCAGCCCTTTTAGGTGTAATAATAATATTATCATTACTAATGTCGTTGATTTTTGTTTTTTTCCCAGCTAGTCCATGAGTTGATTCCTTTAACCAATTGTGCAACATCCATTCATTCATATCAAGTGTATTTAAAAACATTTTCTTACAAACTTCCATAGGCTCTTCATAATCTTGAAGTTTAAAATAGTACTTAATAGTATTTAATCTTCTGCTTGAATCGCCTAATCCAGTAGTGTCTCTTTGTGTTGGTATTTTCTTGACCATGCCTACTACAAACAATTTTTTCTCCTCCCATGATGCACTCCAAAAACTGTTGAAAATTTCTAATCTTCTGGTTTCATCAAAATAATCGCAGAAACGGTTTTTAGAACTTTGACATTTTTTTGAAGAGCATGTTTCTTTAATTTTTCTGGCAGACCTTTCTTTTCTTGAAACAGTTGCATTTTTACCTTTTTTTGTATACCCAAGATATTGTTGACCATTCATTCTATTTTTCTTAGTTGTTTCACTTTTCCATTTATTTTTCTTTGAAGTTGGACTTCGATGTTTTATATTTTCACCTATAATATTTTGACCTGCTTCAAGTTCTAAGCTTAAAATATAATTGTCGTTTATTTGAACTTCATTGTTTTCATAAACCAAATTTGTATCATTATTTTCATAAACCAAATTTGTATCATTTATTTCAACTTCACTGTTCTCACAAAACAAATTGGTAGAATTGATATTGAATACCTGTTCTTCATTGTTGATAGCATTTTCAGAAACGTCCATTGGAGAAACAGAAGATGATTCTAATGTAGGAAAATATGATGAATTATGGTCAACATCCATACCTTCTTTTGGGAATTCAAATACAATTTCTGAATTTAAAATGACGTCTTCTATAGTTAACAGAGGATTATCAGCTGAATTACTAACTTGTGGTGTGTTTGAATTAATAGCCATATTTAAAATCTTGTTAAATCGACTTCTTGACGTCATGATGTTTGTTGACAAGGTAACCACTAAATCACAATTGAAAAATAATAATAGAATAGAATAGAATAGAATAATAAAATAATTAATAACAATGCATACCCCCAAATTATGAAAACTTACCTTATTAATAAAAACTATTATTTATGTAAAAACATCACGTATCTGCAGATAAGCTTATATAAGCTTATATGTCTAAAACCCCTTATCTGAAATATATAATAAAGGTTCAATTTAAAAGGAAAATATTCACTTCATAAATTAGCGAGACAAAAAAATAACTAAATAAGTACGTTATGTGCATTATTAATATAATTTTATATAATTTACCTTATTATAAGTAGTCCATAACATGGATTTCGTTACGAGTGCTGACTACATGTAAATAATGTCAGTTACGTGTTTTTTCACTGTCTTCGTATGTTGATAACAGATAAGTGGTATTAGTCGAATCGACATGGAAGAAAAACTACAAATATCTTAGCAAAATTGATTCGATAATTAAATCCGCAAAGAGATTCTACAAATTTTGATGTAAGAATCTCATTTTGTCAAAATTGCAGATACGCGTTGTCAGTGTTAAGGTAGCGATGAGTAAAATACTTATAACAGAAAAAAGGAAAATTTCGATCTGCAATCCAGCGGTAAATCGCATACTTACCTGCCGGACGGCCGTTATTTGTACTTGTTGGTCTCAAAAACAATAAGGGATTATAGTGGAGGTAACGAGAGTAGTATAAAATAGCCGATTCTGAAACACTGAACCTTCTGAACCTCTGAACCTTCTGAACCTTCTGAACCTTCTGAACCTTCTGAACCTCCGGTCGCGTACGTGCACGACGTATATTTCCGTTATCACTAATCTGTTATCACTATTACGTTATCCGTTTCTCACTATCAGTTATCATATATTGTGTTATCAGTTTATCTGTTATCACTATCTGTTATCAGTTATCATATATTATATTAACACAGTTGAAAAAACTGCAAAATAACTAACTGGCCGGGGATTCGAACCCGAGCCTATCGCATCCCAGACATATGATCTACCACTAGACCACCCTTCCACTTGTGAACTTAGAAATATTTTCACCTTTTTAAGACAAGCATGTATTTTATGCCCCTCCAACAATCACTGTACATGTTATCACTATCTCATAATATATTTTGAACCTTACGATTGAAAGGTAAACCATCTGTTCGCATCGTAAAATTCCCGACTGCCACTTATCGCATACGTGTACAATCATTATAATATCACTCACCTGACCAATACATATATTTTATACCTTGTATATTCGTTATACATATTATTTTAAAAATTACATATTACTATATAGTTTGAAAATATAAGTAAATAAATTTATAATATTTGGTTTATTGTAAAAACAAAATATAAAATATATTTAAGAACAAAATATAAATTTAATTAAAAAAAAAAAACTTATTTATAATTCTCCATCGAGACACTCGTAAGCGTCCATATGTAGATTCAAAATGTCATCAACACCGTCCTTATACCATTCACATTCAAATGGCAACATATGAATGGCCAAGATCTCGTTGTAACCGTCATCAGCCCAATCGGTTTCATCTTGGGCGGGCTGTAACCTCCCGAAAACGAGCAACTCATATTCCGGGAGTACCCGAGGCTGTATTATGTTCAACATACTTGGTGAAATTGGCGTTAAAGATTGCAACCATAAGTCCAGCTGAGATTGCCGTGGTGGTGAAGGGGAAAATGCCATACCATCTATCAAGTTGAGTGCATATGATCCCGGTGTTGTAGCTTGAAACATATCAGGCGACAACGAACTAGGTGAAAGATTCATCGGAGGTGGAGAAGGTGCTGAAAATTCTAGACGCCAATCATTATTATTTGCCTGGTAGGTAAAGCACCCACTATCTCCGGATTGAGTCTAAACAAAAATTATTATATTATATTGAGTCTAAAGTAATAATTTTATTTAAAACTTACCATCTCAGCATATCTGAAGGGCGAATTCCTTTACGAAAGAGGGCTCCACGGCGAGAACACAATCCTTTGTGCGTTCTGGCTGAATTCTGGTGTAATGGGCCTCGATGACGGACGATCAGCCAATTAAAACCCAGAGTATACAAATGTTATATATATATATTAAAAAATAATTATATATTTACCATGGGGGTATAAACGCGTATGATTGATCTAGATGGCTCAGAAATGTCTTCTTCCAAAGACTCTTCCCCGCCAAATCTCTGCGTATTAGGTGTATTTGACATCTAAAATATAATATAATATAATTCTTAAATAATTTTATGAATAATGCGAAACAAAATACTTACATTTTGCACAGGTGTTGGATGCGATATGAAATAATAATATAGGTTCGTGTGTGCCCAAAACCGTCTGATAGTAGACTGAATTGATGAAAACAATTTTATGTAAACGGTTGAAAAATATAATAAACCA